>CM060930.1:103353456-108353456 GCA_030765085.1 Allium cepa | reverse complement strand
ATTTCAGGTCATAATTCAAACGTCAATTTTTGGTTGTCAAAATTTCTTAAATTTTTTTCTAATGCCTTAGTTTTACGAAATATTTCACCAACATCTCCTTTGCATGGCTCGATTAGAAGAATTACACTCGCCACTACGGGCCCAAACCAATAAAAGAAACAAAATCCAATCGGTTCAATCATAAAATCATCAAATTCAAATAATAATATAAAGACGTACCTTTTAGTCGGGAAACCAAATTTTTACTTATGAAATAAAATACATCAATTTAGCTCTTGATTTTATATATCTACATCTTATTTACCAATGATATCTAATCATATAGTTCGTAATCATATTAATTTACATTTCCAATTGTCAACTGTAACGATCCGGTTTTCGACGTCCGAAAGTCGACATCGATACGTCCACTATATCCAATGCCGAATAATCGAATGCCAGAAAACCGAACTGTTAGGGTTCAAGAAGAAGAAGATAGAAGAAGAAATAAAGACAATAAAAGAATCTTACATTTCGTAGCGGAACAACATGTAATAAATAAATGAATGTCTTTAAAACAAAGAACTATATCAGTTTACATTACATCATCAGAGTGTTACACAACAAACAACGGAAAAGAATATCATATACTAGTGATACGCCTTGCCATCCAGCTTGCCTCCTGATCTCTACAGCATATCTGTTCTGACTTCGCTCTTTTACAACTGATAACCTCACTCTAGGCTTCCCGTGTGGAAAATTATAGGCACCCAGAGTTTATAAGGGGAACAATAAACTCCAGGTCAGTCATGGGACTGGTGTGAGATCTTAAAACAGTTATTTTCACAAAGAGAGGAAAAGAAATCCGCTATGCTTTTGGAAAATGAAACTTCCATAAGGCCTCCCGCCACACACACAATGCAAACGCACAATTGGAGGAGGTTTCTCCTTATGATAGTCAAACATGCTTGATACGCAAAATCTTGTCAATATTATCATTAGTGCATAGTGGGGAAAACGTTTCGAAAATATAATATTAATCTTGGCTAGCATACCACCATTATGTTATACCTACTATAGCTACCATGTTCAATAGCAGGTTACCGCCACATTCCATGGCAGGTTATACAACTAAAACCGTATAGGTCTCGTATTGTTTCTTTGGATTTCCAACAAATGGTCAAGCTGAGGAACTTCCCATGCCACATGGGTACGCCTCTGGAGGGATCCCCCGAGAACCTAACCGGATCTCTACCAACACAAGGCCAAGTTACCTCACGCAGTAATGAAGGTGTAACTAGGTAACCACTACATGAGTATGCCATCCCCCAATCGTTATCGACCTTTATCCGAGGATCCTCAACCACAAAGCAATAGATTTGCAGCAGCCACATAAGTTAAGTATCTGGACTCCATGCCATGATACCACCTTTTTCCAAAAGGAAACGGACATACCCTAAGGGCGCGGCCGATAATAACCTTGCCGCAACATTCCTATTTCGACCATTTTCGGGTTCTGAGGTCCGATGAGGTCTCGTCTATAAAGCTATGCTTTTCACAAAAGCCATGCTTCTATCAACAAATGATCAGCAACATTTAGCATGCCACGTTACCAAATTAGGAGTATATCACTAATAACCGTCAACTACATAACCTCTAAGCTCAGAGAAGGGTGTTAAGCTAAGGGAATAAATTCTCCGCCACCAACAGAAATGTATTTCATAGAAATCAGCTTTATATCTCAAAGGGTAATGTCAGACATACAACCATACAAGTCCATTCCAGGTTCAAACGAAACCGAAGGCACTTTAAAGAAGCCCTTATAATCCAGATATTCAATAATCACGTTCGAACTTCCCGTCACAAAGGGTGATAAATTCTCTATACCGGAGCAACTCAATGCAGAGACATTCGACAGGTAATCCTTTCGTTTTCGAAAATTCCCCGTCTTCAACACCATCTTCAAATGCAATCTCATTTCATCGTATCATTATTCGAAATGAGTTTTATGACACAAAGTCCTCTCCTGGATTAACCGAATAATGAGTGCTTATTTTTAAAAATAAGTGTTACATTCAGATTTCAAGTAAATCACAATAAATTTCCACTTTGATCTTTTAAACAAAAGATCCATCACAAAGATTCAATGTGGATTTCAGATATCCATTTAGTGTCTGACCCCCAGTCGCATCAAAATTCAAATGCCATTTAAAGGCCGATATTGGTAGTCGGTTATTTAACTATTAACCAACATTCACAACAATCACCAGATTTAAATAATTTTCCCCAAATTATTTATTTACAAAATATCTTCGCAAATATATTTTTAACACTTCAACATTTTGAAACCAATTTCAAATCACTTTCCTCATGCATAATAAATTTCCAATATTATTTATTTCCACTAAAAAATTTGCCGAGTCTGGATAATTTAAATTAATTTAAATCACTTATCCAAAAATATATACGTGGAAACATTTAGAATAAAAACTATTTTTAAACACTTACTCAAAAATTAGTTATGAAAATATTATACTAATATCTCATGAAAACTTCAAGCCCAAAACTAATTTTTTTTAAAATGAAATTATTTGATAGAGTATAACTATTTAAATAACCATTTTCTAAACCAATATCAATTAAATCTTTAAAATATCACTTCTATAATTAATTAAATAAATCATTACTTTAAAGATTTAAAAGCAACTTAAGAAAATAATTTCTCCAAAGCATCTTTTCTCAAAACCATCCTTAAAACATCCAATTTATATTTATAAGCTATACTGGAAACATACTCGGCTTTCCAAGGAAAATACACCTTCCATTAAAATGGTCCATTTAAATTAATTAATAAATACTTCTTGATTTATTTTAAATTTACATTTCAAATCCGTAATTTCTTTCCACGCTTTTAAAAATAACCCAATATTTATTTTTAAAACAATTTTCCCTTTACTTTATAAATTCGCATTATGAATTTAAATTTCCAAATAGCCACGGATATAAAATTTTCAAATTGATTTCCAAATATTCACTTTCAAACACCAAATAAATTACCAAATCGGTTTCCAAAGATTTATTTTCAAACACCAATCAAATTCCAAATTGATTTTCAAATTTATTTCAAACACGAAATCAAATTCCAAATTGATTTTCAAATTTATTTCAAATACCAAATCAAATTCCAAATTGATTTTCAAATTTATTTCAAACACCAAATCAAACTCTAAGTTGATTTCAAATATATTTCAAACACCAAATCAAACTCCAAATTGATTTTCAAATTTATTTCAAACACCAAATCAAATTCCAAATTGATTTTCAAATTTATTTCAAACACTAAATCAAATTCCAAATTGTTTTTCAAATTTATTTTAACCATCAAATCAAACTCCAAATTGGTTTTCAAATTTATTTCAAGCACCAAATCAAATTCCAAATTGATTTTAAAATTTATTTCAAACACCAAATCAAATTCCAAATTGATTTTCAAATTTATTGTCCTTTATAACAAATTTTTTTATTTTTTCCAAACTATTTAAAATCCGAATTTCAAACAAATTCTTCGACTTTTAAACAGTCTTACTCAAAATCCAGTTATTTAACAACCTTTCCCCATATTTTGGAATTGATTTGATAAGATTTCAAAAATCAACTTTTATACTTTTAAATTCCTTCTTTTTAAATTTCTTCAATTCTCTAAAATTAATTTACTCAAAATTTTCTACTTTAATTTCCAAAAATCTAATTATATATATTTCTGGTATCATACGATACCAAAAATATGTTCGGCTAAACCAAAGCCTTTAAATAAATTCCAACCATCAATACAATCATTCACACCAATATAATCATTCACAGATTATCATATCACAACATATACAAATAAATTCAACAATGTGAGGAATCCAGTTGGATCCCTCCAACCTATTTTCCTGCATCCACAGATGTAAGCACAACAATTAAATACCAATTCCACTTCAAGGTGGAATATCGCGGTATATGGGATTATATCAAATCATCCGCTGTTATGCAGCGCACAGGGTCTCATCCGCTATATAACGCGGGAAATTGATCACTCCAAATATATATGTATATATATATGTATGTATGTATAATATCACTAATAGATAAATTATCAAATTCATCCAACACAGCACATCCAACAATAATTTTTTTTCCATTTAAACAAGTGAGAAAATCCCACCTTTTGTTACGTATGCAACCCATTTCATATCCAGCATGCTTCCTTTAAGATTTTGACCTTGTATAAACATTTATTCGATTTCATTAATATTCGAAATAAATTGAACAATTCAATTTTCCATTTTTTATTTTTTAGTTCAACTAATAATTTAGTTTTTAAATTAATGATTTAATTTTAAATAAATAATTAAATTTTAAACAAATTTTCTTTTAAATAATTCTCTTAGTAACTAAAATTAATTAAATAAATTAATAAAATGAATTAATCACTAAATCCATTATTTTTAAAATAATCTTGTAAATTTTAAATGCTATGTATATATTTATTCTTCTTTAGAAACAATATATACCCTTATAAAAATAACATATATTACCATTCGAAATTTCTATTTTCTAAATCTCTTGCACGCATGCATTAATTTTTGTGTGTATATATATATATATATATTCATTAAATCTTAGTGGAAATAAAAATTTCTTCCTAGCATAAATATATTAATATAGAAATGGTTTATAGTTACTGTAATATATATTTAAATTTAAATTTGAAAAGAAGAGAGTCGAATACCTTGTTGTACGTGCGTAGAAAACGAGGCCATCGCGACCTCGATCCACCACGGTCGGTCCACGTCGAAGCCATCAAAATCCAACGCCTCCCTATGCTGTGACTGCTCCTACGCAACGCCCTAGGCCAGCGAGCCGCCCCAAAACATCGCAACAACTTCGACGCGCCAGCCATCGCCGCCCACTCGTGAGTGCGCACGCGAGCCTCCCTGGCTGCTACTTCGACAAACCCACGTGCCTGAACGCCACCGCAATCCAGCCTTGCCGCCATCGATGTCGCGTGCGTAGGCGCTCTTATGTGTCACCAATTTTTTTCGATTTCGTGGATTGTGTTTTGATTTCGAATGTGAAGGAGGACTCGGCTGTTTATTTCAACTGAGTGAGAAATCGCCATTTCATTTTTTTCTTTAGCTTTCGATTTCTCTTTTTTTATTCTATTTTCATTTGTGTTTTAAAATTATCGATTGCAAAAAAATAAGGGGACATCTGTACGCAATTGGAAAGCAAGGGGAAACATGTTTTGTAGGCGCTAAAACATGTAAAGTTTTTCTTGTGAAAACAATTAGCATTAAATACATATATATTATATCAAATTCAAATTTAAATTCTAAATCGTCTAGAAATTGCAACTCACAATCTGGATCCCCTATCAAGACATGCCGCCAGGCATTTATAACGTTATACGCCCATTTCGAACGCAACGGAAAAGGTTCCTGGTTCAAATTCGGTCGTATGGAGAAGATAGCTTTTTTTTGGACCAGTAATTTAATTAAATTTCGATATAAATTCCAGCGCGTTTGCTTATCGTACGGCCAAACGATCACTCCAAACACTTCAAAATTGAAATCTGATAATAATACAATATTATGGATCCAATGAAACTAGTTTCATCAAAATCCGAGACTGTGCCTCGAAAGGCTATTTTTAAATGTCTATTTAAACGATATAATTTCAAAACTGATCAAATCATTTCCAAATTCAATTCTGAAACTTCCATTATCTTCAGTATTATTAATATGAATTTTCTAATCCTTTAAATTATTTTTAAAAGACTAGAAATCTTAGAATTCATATTTTACCTGATTTTTAATTGTTAAATTCAATAGTTTATTTGTCAAACTATTAGTGATATTTGAAATTCAAGTTAAACTATCTTCAAATGTTTAAAATCAATTAAATATTTCAATTTCAAATGTTAAAATTTTTGGATCGTCGCGTTCTTTCCTCCTTAAAAGAATTTCATCCCGAAATTACTAGTTAAGAAGAATGATCCTTAATCCGTTTATCATTTTCGCAAAACCAAATAGTTTTATCAACTTGCCGAAACAAATCCTTTTTATTAAAGACCCATTACCACTTCGACTAATTTTGCAAAATCTTCCATAGTTTCCAAACAATATCGTTTTCTTAACAATTCAAATTTAGATTATCAAAACTTTCTCAAAAAATTTCTAACTTCCTAAATTTTCGAAAAATTTCGCCAGCGTCTCCTTTGCACGGCTGGCTTGGTACGACTACAAAATGCCACCATGGGCCACCAGATTTCAAAAGAAAACAAAATGCCAAAAGGCTAGACAAGAAAATCATCAAATTTCATATAGAAATTTAAATACATACCTTTTTGGACAATTCAAATTTATCTTCTGAAATCAAATCCCAATTTATCTTTTTCCTTTAACACACATGTATATCCTACTTATCATTTTGCACATTTCTTTACAAAAGTTTGAATATTTATTTCGTTCAAATCCGTACGATGTACTTATATCATTTATATGCAATACCGAATCCGATTACTCACTCGATCACACAATTTCACTTCCGAACTAGTATCGCCCACGCGACTTCCTAGTGTGAACTCAGATCTGGTTTCTTGATCAGAAACCGTCATTCTCCTTGCATAGCCGTAAACTATGATAGAGATTTTCAGAATCAATCAAAAATCCATATCCAGGTTCTCCGTCGAAAATCGAGTGAAAAATTCCAACTCAGATCGATATAATTATCTCAAATTCTGTGCTCGAATTCTGGATCAAATTGCTATACGAATAAAATAATATATGTACATCCCACGTATTCATTTCTCAATTGATTATTAGCTATATCCATTTTCTTTTCTTTTCTTTTATCACATTGATTTTCATTCTCTTATTCACAGTTACCATTTCACAACTTCCAGTTTAATCTTCATTCACTTGTTAATTTAGAATATATTTTTTTCAATTCCAAATTTTACCTAAAAATTTCACCATTTATTTCTTAAGTTCAATATGAATATTTTACATGCTTCCTATATTTATTTTCAATTTTGCACTTCGGTTGATATCTACTTATATTTAAACTGGATTTCAAATTCCATATGAATTCAATTTACCTTTCATTTGTATTTATTGAATTCAATTAATCAAACCATATTTATTTTGTCATTCCTTCAATTAGTTTCACTTACTAATTTTATTTCAGTACTTTGCTTCATTTGATCCAACTTGACAAATTTTCCATTTCAGTTAATTTTACTCAATCCAAATATTCAATTTTAATCTAAATTTTAAGCTTCGGTAAGTTTTCCAACTTATTTACATTTCACACTTAATTTTATTTTAGCCCCTTTCAAGTAAGATTTTATTCTAACAATTTCGAATTTATAAGTTGCCAAACTCAATTATATTCTATAAATATTTTATGTAGGATTCCAGAGTCTTTCCATCTTTTCAAAACCATTTTTGAAATCAATTCAAATTATCTTTTGAATTTCCAAAACCAAAACTAGTTTTGCAAACAATTTCAATTTAAAACATTTTGGCAGCAATTCCTCTCCTAGAAACTCGAAAATGAACATCGATGATGCTGCAGTCATCACCGAAGTTATTTTCTAGCGACCGAAAAGAGTTTAGTGCCTTTATCCCATCAAAAACAATTTTTTTCGAACTATTTTTAAATTCCAAACCTTTAAAAATCATCTTCAAACTCAAAAGGGAATTTATTTCTAAATTTTCCAAATTTCAAATCTTTTCAAAAATATTTCCAATTATTTCTCTGGAATTCTATTTCATTTAATAAATCGCATTACAGATTACATTTACAAATCCCATTTGTATATGAATTTATTTCTTAGCTCTTTGTTATGATTTCAATTCAATAATTTATGATAATAATTTAATATTATTACTTCCTAACATCGAAGCAACCATTTACTATAATAATTTACAAAGAATATTTTTTTATGTAAAAAATAATTTGGGTAAAATTATTTTATTTACCCTATCTTAAAACAATACCGTGTCGGTTTATCTCGTTTAAGAGTTTAGAAACCCCTATCGATACAGTTGACCAAACTGCGTCTACCGGAATCTAAAAACAATCAACCGATAAGTCAACACAATATAAAACAATTTTTAATATTCACTAAAAGATACTCGCTCATATCTATTAATACAGTCAACTCATTCTAGAGTACTACTGAATCTATCTCTAATGAGTAATCCCCACCAGAGCCAAGGTTTTCGCTTAACCAAATGCTCTGATACCACTCTGTAATGACCCGATTTTCGACGCCCGAAATTCGACATCGATACATCCATTGTATCCAATGCCGAACAATCGAATGCCGAAAAACCGAACCATTAGGGTTAAAGAAGAAGATAGAAGAAGAAACGGAAACAATAAAAAAATCTCATATTTCACAGCGGAACAACATATAATAGATAAATGAATATCTTTAAAACAAAGAAATATATCAGTTTACATCACATTATCAGTGTGTTACAAAACAAACAGCGGAAAAGAATATCATATACTAGTGATATGCCTCGCCATCCATCTTGCCTCCTGATCTCCATAGCATATCTTTTCTGACTTCGCTTCAGAACAACCGATAACCTGACTCTAGGCTGCCTATGTGGAAAATTATGGGCACCCAGAGTTTAGAAAGGGAACAATAAACTCCAGGCCAGTTATGGGACTGGTGTGAGATCTTAAAACAGTTATTTTCACAAAGAATGGAAAAGAAATCCACTATGCTTTTGAAAAATGAAACTACCATAAGGCTTCACGCCACACACATAATGCGAATGCACAATTGAAGGAGATTTCTCCTTATAATTGTCAAACATGCTTGATGCGCAAAATCTTTTCAATATTATCACTAGTGCATAGTGGGGAAATAATCGAAAATATAATATTAATCTTAGCCAGCATACCACCATTATGGTATACCTACTATAGCTACCATGTTCAATAGCAGGTTACCGCCACATTCCATGACAGGTTATACAATTAAAACCGTACAGGGCTTGTATTATTTCTTCGGATTTCGAAAAAATGGTCAGGCTAAGGAATTTCCAATGCCACATCGGTACGCCTCTGGAGGGACGCCCCGAGAACCTAACCGGATCTCTTCCAACATAAGGCTGAGTTACCACACGCTGTAATGAAGCTGTAACTAGGTAACTACTACACGACTATGTCATCCCCCGGTCGTTACCGACCTTTATCCAAGGATTCTCAACCACAAAGCAACTACCACAAAGCAATAGATTTGCAACAGCCACATAAGTTATGTATCTGGGCTCCACACCACGATACAACCTTTTTCCAAAAGTAAATGGAGATACCCTACCCTAAGGGCGCGACCCTTAATAACCTTGACGCAACTTTCCTGTTTTGATCATTTTCGGGTTTTGAGGTATGACGAGGTCTCGTCCACAAAGCTACACTTTTCATAAAAGCCATGCTTCGATCAACAAATGATCAGCAACACTTAGCGTGCCACATTACCAAATTGGGAGTATATCGCTAATTACCATCAACTATATAACCTCTAAGCTCGTACGTCTCAAAGAAGGGTGTTAAGCTAAGAGAATAAATTCTCTGCTACTAACAGAAATGTATTTGATAGAAATCAACTTTATATCTCAAAGTGTAATTTCAGACATACAACCATACAAGTCTGTTCCGGGTTTGAACAGAACCGAAGGCACTTCAAAGAAGCTCTTGCAATCCGGATATTCACTAATCATGTTCGGACTTCCCATCACAAAAGGTGATAAAATCTCTATACCGGAGCAACTCAGTGCAGAGACATTCGACAGGTAATCCTTTCATTTTCGAAAATACCTGGTCTTCAACACCATCTTCAAATGCAATCCCGTTTCATCGTATCATTATTCAAAATGGGTTTTATGACACAAAGTCCTTTCCCGGCTTAACCGGGTGATGAGCGCTTATTTTTAAAAATAATTGTTACATTCCGGTTTCAAGTAAATCACAACAAGTTTCCACTTTGATCTTTTAAACAAAAGATCCATCACAAAAATTCGATGTGGATTTTGGATATCCATTTGGAATCCGACCCCCGGTCGCATCGAAATTCAAACGCTATTTAAAGGCCAATATTGTTAGTGGGTTATTTAACTATCAAACAACATTCACAACAATCACCAAATTTAAATAATTTTCCCAAAATTATTTATTTACAAAATATCTTCGCAAATATATTTTTAACACTTCAACATTTTGAAAACAATTTCAAATCACTTTCCTCATGCGGAATAAATTTCCAATATTATTTATTTCCACCGAAAAATTTGTCGAGTCCGAATAATTTAAAATAATTTAAATCACTTATCCAAAAATATATACTTGGAAACGTTTAAAATAAAAACTATTTTTAAACATTTACTCAAATATTAGTTTTGAAAATATTATACTAATATCTCATATAAACTTTAAGCCCAAAACTAATTTTTAAAAAATGAAATTATTTGATAGAGTATAACTATTTAAATAACCATTTTCTAAACCAATATCAATTAAATCTTTAAAATATCACTTCTATAATTGATTAAACAAATCTTTACTTTAAAGATTTAAAAGCAACTTAAGAAAATAATTTCTCCAAAGCATCTTTTCTTAAAACCATCCTTAAAACTTCCAATTTATATTTATAAGCTATATTGAAAACATACCCGACATTCCAGATAAAATACACCTTTCACTAAAATGGTGTATTTAAATCAATTAATAAATTCTTCTCGATTTATTTTAAATTTACATTCCAAATCCGTAAATTTCTTTCCACACTTTTAAAAATAACCCAATATTTATTTTTAAGATAAATTTCACAATACTTTATAAATTCCATTGTGAATTTAAATTTCCAAATATCCACTGATATAAAATTTTCAAATTGATTTCCAAATATTCACTTTCAAACACCAAATAAATTTTCAAATCGATTTCCAAAGATTTATTTTCCAACAACAGTCAAATTCCAAATTGTTTTTCAAATTTGTTTCGAACACCAAATCAAATTCCAAATTGATTTTCAATTTATTTCAAACACCAAATCAAATTCCAAATTGATTTTCAAATTTATTTCAAACACTAAATCAAACTCCAAATTGATTTTCAAATTTATTTCAAAAATCAAATCAAATTCCAAATTGATTTTCAAATTTATTTCAAACACCAAATCAAATTCCAAATGGATTTTCAAATTTATTTCAAACACCAAGTCAAATTCCAAATTGATTTTCAAATTTATTTCAAACACCAAGTCAACCTCCAAATTGATTTTCAAATTTATTTCAAACACCAAGTCAAACTACAAATTGATTTTCAAATTTATTTCAAACACCAAATCAAATTCCAAATTGATTTTCAAATTTATTATCCTTTAAAACAAATTCCTTTATTTTTTTCAAACTGTTTAAAATCCGAATTTCAAACAAATTCTTCGACTTTTAAACAGTCTCACTCAAAATCCATTTATTTAAAAACCTTTCCCCATATTTTGGAATTGATTTGATAAGATTACAAAAATCAACTTTTATACTTTTAAATTCCTTCTTTTAGATTTATTCAATTCTCTAAAATTAATTTACTCAAAATTTTCTACTTTAATTTCCAAAAATCTAATTATGTCTATTTTTGGTATCCTACGATACCAAAAATATGTTTGGCTAAACCATAGCCTTCAAATAAATTCCAATCATCAATATAATCATTCACACCAATATAATCATTCACAGATTATCACATCACAACGTATACAAATAAATTCAACATTGTGAGGAATCCAGTTGTATTCCTCCAACCTGTTTCCCTGCATCCACAGATGTTAGCACAACAATTAAATACCAATTTCACATCGAGGTGGAATATCGCGGTATATGAAATTATACCTAATCATCGGCTATTATGGGGCGCATAGGGTTTCATCCGCTATATAATGCAAGAAATCAATCACTCCAAATATATATATATATATACTACTATATCTAATATCACCAATAGATAAATTATCAAATTCATCCAAACAAAACACATCCAACAATAATTTTTTTCCAATTAAACGAGTGACAAGATCTCACCTTTTATTACGCATGTAACCCATTTCCAATCCGGCTTGCTTCCTTTAAGATTTTAACCTTTTATAAACATTTATACGATTTCATTAATATTCGAAATAAATCGAACAATTCAATTTGCCATTTTATAATTTTTAACTCAACTAATAATTTAGTCTTTAAATTAATGATTTAATTTGAAATAAATAATTATATTTTAAACAAATTTTCTTTTAAATAATTCTCTTAGTAACTAAAATAAATTAATAAAACAAATTAATGACTAAATCCATTATTATTAAAATAATCTCGTAAATTTAAAATGCTACGTATATATTTATTCTTCTTTTGAAACTACATATACCCTTATAAAAATAACATATATTACCATTCGAAATTTCTACTTTCTAAATCTCGTGCACACATGCATTAATTTCTATATATGTATGTATGTATGTATGTATGTATGTATGTATGTATGTATTCATTAAATCTTAATGGAAATAAAAATTTCTTCCTAGCATAAATATATTAAAATAGAAATGGTTTATACCTACTGTAATATATATTTAAATTTATATTTAAGAAGAAGAGAGTCGAATACCTTGCTGTACGTACATAGAAATCGAGGCCTTTGCGACCCCGATCCACCACGGTCAGCCCACGTCGAAGCCTTCAAAATCCCATTGCGAACGCCTCCTTATGCTACGACTCCCCTTATGCAACGCCCTAGACCAGCGAGCCGTCCCAAAACATCACGACAACTTCGATGCGCCAGCCATCGGCGCCCACTCACGAGTGCGCACACGAGCCTTCTCTGGCTGCTACTTCGACAAACCCACGTGCCTGAATGCCACCGCAATCCAGCCTTGTCGCCATCTATGTCGCGTGCGTAGGTGCTCTTATGCGTCGCCTTTTTTTTTATTTCGTGGATTGGCTTTTGATTTCTAATGTGAAGGAGGACTCGGTTGTTTAATTCAATTTGAACGAGAAATTGCCATTTCATTTTTTTCTTTAGCTTTCGATTTCTCTTTTTTTATTCTATTTTGATTTGTGTTTTAAAATTCTCAGTTGCAAAAAAATAAGGGGACATCTGTAGGCAATTGGAAAGCAAGGGGAAACACGTGTTGTAGGCACTGAAACGTGTAAAGTTTGTCTTGTGATAACAATTTGCATTAAATACATATATATTATATTAAATTCAAATTCAAATTCAAATTCTAAATCATCTAGAAATTGCAACTCACAATCTCGATCTCCTATCGAGACATGCCACTAAGGCATTTATAATGTTATACGCCCATTCCGAATGCAATGGAACATGTTCCGAGTCCAAATTCGGTCGTATGGAGAAGATAGCTTTTTTTGGACCAGTTATTTAATTAAATTTCCATATTAATTCCAGCGCGTTTTCTTATCGTACGGCCAAACGATCACTTCGAACACTGCAAAAATTGAAATTCGATAATAATACAAAATTACGGATCCAATGGAACTGGTTTCGTCGAAATCCGAGACCGTGCCTCAGAAGGCTATTTTTAAATATCGATCTAAACCATATAATTTCAAAACTGATCAAAGCATTTCCAAATTCAATTCTGAAGCTTCCATTATCTTCAGTATTATCAATATGAATTTTCTAAGCCTTTAAATTATTTTTAACAGACTCGAAATCTTAGAATTCATATTTTACTTGATTTTCAATTGTTAAATTCAATAGTTTATTTGTCAAACAATTAGTGATATTTTGAAATTCAAGTTAAACTATTTTCAAATATTTAAAATCAATTAAATATTTCAAGTTAAAATGTTCAAAATTTCCAGGTCGTCACATTTTAACCCTTGCTTTATTAAAGCCCGTACGATGTACATATATCATCTTATTGCAATACCAAGTCCGATCGCTCGCACGATCACACAATTTCTCTTCCGAACTAGTGTTTTTAACACGACCACTCTAGTGCGGACTCAGATCCAGTTTCTTGATTAGAAACCACCATCCTCCTTGCATAGCCATATACTATGATAAAGAATTTCATAATCATTCAAAAATTCATATCATGTGTTCGCCGTCGAGAATCGAGTGAAAAATTCCAACTCGGATCAATATAAATCATCTCGAAATCCTGTGCTCGAATCTGGATCAAACTATTATGCCAAAAAGATAATATATGTACAACTTACGTATTTATTTCAGTTGATTTCATAGCTATACCGAATTCCTTTTTATTCACTTTCAATTTATTCGCATTTATTTTATTCACATTCAGCTGATCCACATTCAATCATTCACATTGCGTAGTTATCATTCATTTATTTTCTTAGCATATTCTTTCAATACTAATATCATTTAAGAACTATTCCATCAAATTTTATGCTTAACAATAATTTACTCCATTCCAAATTCATTTATG
The DNA here is from genome assembly GCA_030765085.1 of Allium cepa. Lineage (NCBI taxonomy): Eukaryota > Viridiplantae > Streptophyta > Magnoliopsida > Asparagales > Amaryllidaceae > Allium > Allium cepa. The sequence goes on along the minus strand of CM060930.1, from coordinate 108,338,944 downwards.
GATCATTTCATAAATTTTTACTTAAGTTTGTAAACATTTTTTACAACGCTTCTTATGTTTACTACCACTTCACGACTTAAGTCCATATCCATTTAAATCAACTTCAATTTCATTTAGCTCGATTCATTTTCCAATTTCAATATTCAATTTTATCAAACAACATTCTAATCCATATTCAATTCACTCATTTATATTGTTAGTGCATTTCATTAATTAATTTTCAATCACCGCCAATTCCATTTCCAAAAATTATTTCATTTAACCTAACTTCGGCTAAATTTGTTTTCATGATTTATTTAATTCAAACTTAAATTAAGTTTAATTCTATTCTATTGTTCAATTTCAAATTTATTTTTCTTAAGATTCATTTCAACAATTTTAAACATTTTTTAACTTACCAATCCCCAAAATTTATGAGGTTATAAACTTATTTTCCCATATTTTCATAAAACATTTAAATGAAAATTTCTAGAGTCAAAACATTCTATTCTTATTTAAAATAAATTTGAAATCATATACATAAATGATCCCCATGGTATATCAAATCATACTTTTGAACTTTGAAATCAAAGCTAGTTTTATAAAACCAAATCTCAAATGGTAGTAATCCCTCTCTTGGAAATCAGAAAATGAACGTCGATGATTCTGTAGTCATCATCGAAATTATTTTAAAGTGACCGAAGTGAGTTTAGTGCTTTGTATTCCATTTCATAATATTTCCATTCAAAAATATTTTCCAAATAATATTATTGTTATTTTCCAAAACTTTGAAATACCATTTCTAAAATTAATAGATTTTAGATTGTAAAATCTTTAGCTTTCAATCCTTTTTTATTTACAAATCATATTTATAATATACTTATGTAATTTCATTTCCTTTCCATTTATAAATCATATTTATATATCAAATTTATATAATTTCACTTTGGTTATATAAAACCATTTCTTCATTTTTAATCTTTGTTTACATTATAGTAATAATTTTTTTTGTTAGAATGCAAACATAAACAAAAAATGATAATAATCAAATATTATTATTCTCTAACAACCAAACACACCACATATACTATAATAATTTTTAAAAACTATTTCTTTATATATAAAATATAATCAAGGTAAAATTATTCTATTTTCCTAGTTCAAAAACAATACCGTGTCAAATTGCTCTGTTCAGGTGTTTAGAAATCCCTATCAAACGTTAATTACTCATATTGACCATAATTCATAAGCCACTCAACAAATCAACGAACACAATATAAAACATTTTTATACCACTACCAAACATGCGCTAATACTCACGCACACACACACACATACGCACTTAGACTCATCCTCAGGTGCTACTGACCCTATCTCTAATGAGTAATCCCCACCAAAGCTAAGGTTCTCGCTTAACCTTCAGCTTTGATATCAAATGTAACGACCGGGATTTTCAACCCTCGAAAATCCACACTAATAAGTCCACTATATTGCATGCCAAGCAATCGGATGCCAGAAAACCCAACTGTTAGGGGAACAAGAAAAAGGAAGGAAGAAAGAAAGAAAAACCAAACAACAAAGAATCTCACATCGGAATAAATAATCTATAATATACGACAAATCATTACCCCAAAGAAAAACTGTAATACACACACACACACATGAATCAGAGTATACTATCCTATTTCATCTTGGACAGTTATAATAGTCTGTCCGTACAATTGCACATAAATACCATCAATGAATACAACGGAAAAATAACCCTCTACGTGAATATGTCTATTGACCTACAACTCATCTCCTGAAGCTCCAAAGCATTCAAATTAATATGTAATATGCTCTGTCTGACCCGAGCATTATAATAAGATAATACTCAAGTCAGTCTGGAAAACCAACGTGAGAAAAACACACCAATCTTGATTTTAAAATTATAGAAAACCTTTGAAAATTAGAAGTATCTAGTAAGACCACGCCGCACATAAACAGGGACGGGTTTTTACCTTATAATAACCATAATATTTGTAACTAGTGATATTATAATAATGTCTATGGTTTTAAATAATACCAAAATAGCTGAAATTGTTACCATATTAAATTCTAGCATACTAGGCTCTACAATCAAAACCGCAAAGGCACATGTTGGAGATAGGATTACATACTGTGGCATGGTAAGGGACTACCTTTCGATGGTACATCCCTAAAAAATGCACCGCTATCTATCAATGGCCTTTTGTAGCCCTACCACATAGAGACAACGGCCCCTTTAGCATGACGAGCCAGATTGCCCCATCCCTTTCTGACAACGAGGTCTTATACTACCACATCGTTTGTGCGTAAAATAATTCGAATATGGACAATCTAGAATGGGATGGCGGTTCCTAATGGTAGCTGACCACATAGTTCTACTGCATACCTAGTTTTTGTCATTTCCTGGTTTGTGTGGCTCGCATGGTCACGCCTTTACCTTCTTTCTCCTAGCAGACCATCTTGGAATGCTAATATTGCCCTCCAGGCAATAATGCAATACTAACATTCATCCATACAAGTTCATTCTAGGACTGAACGAAACACTTAAGAGCTCCGTCCCCAATTCCATCATCTTCAAGTTGTCTTCACTTCAAAACGCAATTCTTAGATCGAAGTGGTTTTTGGATAATATAACCGATCCCGGTCTCTTTGAAACAACATTCGAATTTTTTTGGTAAAATAAGCTCCGATTCTTTAGGAAATAACAGTCAAAGATAAGATTGGAGATCACCTCCAAAACCTTAGTGGGCGGGTTTCCGCATCATTATCCAAGGAGAATGAAATGAGATTTATATGCATAGTAAAGTATTATTGGAGATGACTATACCATATAACTCATGTGTTTCTCATACATATTTCTAAAGTTATATTTTGGGTCCAATTACGATGGCTGGTTATTTAACTATCGAATAACAACATTCAATCAGGAATTTAATTCCATTGGAAAAACCAATATTGTTAAGCATATAAGTAATCACAAGCCTCCTTTTATAAATCTTTCATAGATAAAAACCACTTTGTAAATTATACTTATTTGTATAAGAATACTACTACAATGATATGTCCGGAAATCGCTATATTTTCAATACTTATAGAATATCCATATACTTACCTTAACGGTATAAGTATATTTACAAAACTGAGAAAGATTTTCTTTTTGTTTGATTCAAAAATCATTCATGAACTCCTGATAATTCTCTAAAACCATTTATCAACCATTTTATAAATCTCTGGAAAACCATTTATAAATTCATATATAAAAATTCAATCACTTATAAACTTTTCGTACATTTCAAAAATCATTTATAAACCCTTTATAAATCCGTAAACTATTTATAAATTCCTTTTATAAATCTATAAACCATTTTCTTAAAACTCGTTCATAAATATCTAACCATTTATAAAACTCTTTTGCCTTATAAATAATCTTCACTTAAGTCTTGAAACCACTTTATAAACTCTTTACAAAATCTAAATCTTTCAACTTTATTCATGGGTCTTGGAAACATTTATAAATAACTAAAAATCTTTTACATCATAACACCATTATATAATAATAATAATTAAGAACAAACATTATAAATAATTGAGAATTATTAACTTTAAAAATTTTAAAAATAATTTATAGTTTTAGAACAATTTTAAAGAAACAATAATAATTAAACATTACCATTTTTATGAATAATAATAATTTATTTTCAAAACCTTATTAATAATACTTATTATTAATTTCAAACCATAATTATTCTAAAATAATTAACATTTCAAGATATTGTCATTTTGATAAGTACTTTAAAACAATATTAACTATGAGCAAATTACTTTAGAAACAACATTAACATAAATAAATAATTTTAAGAAAATATTTATAAAATTAAATAATTTTTAAACAATATGAAATATAATCAAATAACTTTTAAAAAAAATTTAATATAGTTAAATAACTCAAATAAAAATATTAAATATTATTAAAAAACTTTAAACAATATTAAATATAATTAAATAAATGACCGTTAAAAAGAAAATCGAAAACCCAATTTCTAATTTAAAAATCATTTCCTGTCTCAAAAACCAATTCCAACTCAAATGGTAATATATAGTATTTCTAAAATACAATATATCGACGCCAAATAGCTACCCAACACTTAACCAATATCGATATTTTTTTTTTCACGATTGGGTTTTAGTTTTCAAACATATAACAATGTCATAACCAACATTTCCAAAAATCAGGTTTATTCTCCAATAATTTATATGACTGGAATATTATTGAAATCAATTCAACAATAACAAGGAATCCCACTAGATCCCTCCAATCTGTCCACATGCATCACAGCTCACATATATCAGCGCGCACACACACACAAATATATATATATATATATATATATATATATCTCTGTAAATAAAATCAATATTGATGAGGAATCCTGTTGGATCCCTCCAAAATGTCCCCCTGCATCATAATGGTATATAGTCATAAAAAAATCAACTACTTTGAGGTGGGATTCGTGTACAAAGGGTCATCCGCTCCTACATAGGAACATAATAGGGTCTCATCTGCTCTAAGGGCGGGAATATATCTAGACCAACTAATAATTATAGTAATTCATCCAATCAATCAATAAACAAATTTTACCAACAATATATCATACTAGTTAACCAAAAAGGTGAGTTTAACTCACCTAAATTTTCTATTGTTGCTGTGGTGTTCCGGTTTAGAACTACAATCAAACGACGTCCGATTTTAGCCCAAATTTAATTGTCTTCAAATTTGTCCAAACTAGCTCTATTGCAAAGTTTTCTTCGTTATGAGCGCAAAGCAAAAATACATACCTCAATCAGACCTCGTATGGATAAGTTATCAAATTTATAAGTTAATGGGAATTAAATAAAATAAAATCGCACTAATTACTTTAATGATCAATATAATTATATTATTAATCTTTCTTCCACAAATTTGTAATTTCCGCTTCCCAGTACGTGACTTCACCACTCTCCTATGTCACCTCCGACCATGGTCGACCACCACGCACCTCACCAGCCGGCGCCCTCCCTCACCACTCATCCTGCCACTCATGCGACCCTCCCAACTCCGCCTAGCACCATAAATGGCCCAAACCCACAAGCATGGTCCCTGTGAATTGAAGCCATTTTTGGCCACCTCTGACCACCATTGACCACAAATATTTGCTAGCATGTAGCCTTCGACCTCCCATACACCTTCCCTTCAGGTTCCCTCCTCCACTCGAGCCACCGATTCACTAGAAAATCCCAAAAACCAAAACCACTACCCTGACTTTAAACCTAGATCTACAACGATCCGCTCTGATCCACGACGGTCCAACCATTGAATATGTTGAGCTCGATGTCGCTAACAATTCTGTAGTTAATGACTTTCTCTAAAATGCATGGATTGGTCCCGATTAATGAGAATCATTGGATGAGGTTTATTGGAATTTTAAACTTTTTAAGACAAAGAAACTAATCTTTTCTTGGGTTTTGGAACATGATTTATAAGAGAAAAGGCATGGGTTTGACATGGTAAGAGTATTGGCATGCTGATGGGGTATGGGGGTAAAGTATGGGCAGGCTGATGGGTTTGACAAGACAATAGTACGCGTTTCGATCTCGCATTACCAAACGATACGTCCGATAGCCGCGAAAATTATCGGCATACAATAACTCAATATTACGGATTCAATAAAATTAATTTCTTCGAAATCCGAGACAGTGCCCTGGAAGGCTATTTTATACATTGATTAAAAAATTATTATTAAAAACCAAGTAAATCGATTTTAAATTTATATTAAATTTTTTACTAACTTAGTTCTTATTAAATAGAATTTTAACTAGCTTTGAAATTATTTTTATCCAAACTAAAATCCAAGATTCAATTATTTAAACATTTAATTATTAAATTCAACAATAAAATTGTCCAATAAATCGCTATATTTGAAATTAAAGTTATTTAACCTATAAAATTAACTTTTTGATATTTAAAATTAATTAAATATTCCAATTTTAAATGGCCAAACTTTTGGGTCGTTAGAATGCACTACAAATTTCGCGTAGGCAAACATTTGGTCATCACTTAGAAAATTATTCAGATCATCACAAATAAGTTGAGACTTATTCCTCCGGACTATCCTAGAAAATATACTTTACTTCAAAATTTCCTTCCCAAAATATTTACATTTTTAAAAACATTCTCAAGTAAACTATTACTACTATTTCCAAAAATAATTTGAAATAATAATCAACATATTCTTTTAGTAAATTTAAACATGCTTCTAGGATCAAATCAAAATCCTCTTTATCAAACAATTTTATAACAAATTGTTGCGGTAGCATTTCCCTACACAGAAACCAAAAATAAACACCGATGATGTAGTAGTCATCATCAGAATTATTTTCCAGCGATAGAAGTGTGTTCTGCGCTTTCAATCTCCTTTAAAATCCATGGAAATATATCTATTCATAAATACTTTCAAATAATACTATTATAATTTTTCCTAAAACCTTGAAATCCATTTTCTAAAAGCATCGAGATTTAAGTCCTCAAGTTCTCTACATAAATCATTTTTATTTAAAAGACAATTTTTATAAATCAATTTTATAAAATCGTTATCTTATATAAAATCATTTCTTAAATATTTATTTCAAAATATTCAGGCTTCCTTTTAATAAATACCTTTATCGAAATCCCAATTTTACCACATTATTGTCGAACGCCTTATAGTTAAATCATAAAACTTAATTCAGAAGGTATTCGTTTAAATGTTCCTTTAACTTCTATTTACCCAACCATGCTTTAAAAAAATTACCGATAAATAAACAAACGATAGTCAATGCCCCAATATTGAATAAGCATAACTAACAAACCCTATATGATAATAATTGAATATTGTCATTTCCTAACAAACAAACACATCAAAAATAACAATATTAATTTTTGAAAATCATTCCTTTATTTATAAAATATATTCTTAGGTAAAATTATTCCATTTGCTCAATTAAAAACAATACTGTATTGGTTAGCCTTGTTCAAATGTTTATAGATCCCTTTCAATAATATTAGCTACTCCAATGGACCAGAATCCATCAACCACTCAATAGATCAATTAAGACTATATGAACAATTTTTATAGCACTAACAAAAATGCACTCTCATATGTATATGCTCAAACTCATTCTGTGGTGTCACTTACCCTATTTCTAATGAGTTTACCTCACTAGTGCCAAGGTTTTCTCTTAAACTTCAGCTCTGATACCAATTGTAACAAACTGCCTTTTCAATCCTTAGAAGTAGACACTAAAACATCAACGATATTCATGCGCAGAGCATCCAAATGCCAAAAACACATATTGTTGAGGTGAAAGAAAAGAAAAGACAGAATAGAATTGCACAACGTGGCGAACAATATGTAACATAAAATAGGTCTTTACAAAGAGAAAAGAACATTAATATACATACTACCATTGGAGAAAAACTAACACATCATCAGCCTTGGATAGTTATAACAACTTATCCTTACAATTGCTGATAAATGCAGACAAGAATAAACAGTGGAAGATAAAATATGGAAATACGTCTTAGAGGATCTAGCTCATCTTCTAAAAGCCAAGTGTCCAGCTAAATTTGACAAATATGCTCGATAACACTCTGATCTGATTGGTAAAACCAGCATGAGGAACATAATCAAATGAATTTTACATAACGTTATAAAAACCTTTAGAAATAAAGGTATCATATAAGACCACACCAATCATAAACACGAATGGATTTTAACCTTACGATAAAAAAACATTTGTATTATACATATTATAATAGTGTCTAGGGGTTGAAAATAAATATCGAATCATAGGTGAAATTGTTACGTTAATTAAATTCCATCATAATAGGTTTTCAACTAAATCCATAGGGGAACGTATTAGAGATTATATTTCCATCAATGACAATGCTACTAGGGTAATGTTTGCCACAATACACATCTATATAAATGTATCGAGAGCTTTACATGGACACCTTACGAATCAAACTCGGCCTATCCATTTATAATGAGAAGATGGATTACATCATTCCCCCAGTACCAAGGCACTAAACGATGTGCACCAGCTATGGCCCCACTCGTCCCATGCGCACATATACCAAATCCATAAATATCAATTCTAGATCGAGGAATGACTGCTCTTAATGGTAGCAAACCACATAGCTCTGAAGCATATCCCATATTTTAGTCATTACCAGGTTGTAAGGCTTGTAAGGTCACGATTACTTTTTTCCTATCTTAGAAAATCCCATTTTGAATGTTAACACTGCCTTCTAGGCAACAATGCAATGCCAACATTCATCATATTAGTTGTTCAGAATATGAACAAACCAAAGACACTACTACTACATCCATTATGGAATCATCATTGGGATTAGTAGCAAGTAGCCTTTGCACTTCAAAAAAATCTTTCTTCAGTTCCATTATCTCGAACCAATCTTGGATCTCTTCTAAGGCATAGAACGTGCGTATGTTTTTGGAGTGGTTAAAGTAACAAGCCATATTTATATTGATTTAATGTAGGAATATTTAATTTATATTTAGAAATTCGATTAATGGTTTTAATAATTAAATAACCTTTCTTTATTTATAATTAATAATTTGAAATTCACTATTGAATTTTGTTTATGTAAATAGACATTTCAATGAGAAACTAAAAATGTAACAAGGAAATGTTTTTCGGATTTCGACCTTTTATCAAACTACAAAATTGTAAAAAGTTGCAATACCTTAAGTTATCTTTTTAAGACAACATTCAAAAAGATTTAAGGAAATTATGTAAATAGACATGCCTTAATAAGTAAAGCAATAATTATAAGATTTTTAATAATATATTTTAAAAATTTAAAAGATGGATTTGGAATCTTAGGTGGAAAAGTACTAAATCACTCTATTTTCCTCCACGTTATTAAACAAAGTACAAGCTTACCTTATTATCTACCATTTTTTTTCTCATGACTTTGTAGTTAGTGACCTTGAAACGATGGATGTGTAAATTTGGATAATGCGTTAAGGGTAAATATGAATTAAGTACATATCTCACCCAAATATCCACCATGTTACAAAATGGGTAGTACTTGAGTGGCTTTGATAAGATGGGTTAGCTGATAAAATTTGTTTTAAGGGCATTATAGTCTTTTTTCTTTTTATAATTTTATTTTTATTCCTATCTTATGTATATACACACTTTCCATTCTTATTTTTCCTATTTTTTCCATTCCATATTTTTACTAAAATCTTCAATCCATCCCCCTTCCTTTCATTCTCATGGCCAATGTGTATCTCTGGTGTTCAAAATCTAATAACCGGTTAAACATATAGGCAATGAAAAAAAGATCTGTAAAACAAACAAAAAAACCGGTAAAACCAAAAACATAGTTAGAAACTTTAAAATTCAAATTCAATTCCTCTACTAAAGTAAAAATCATAAAACCAGCTTGTTTGAATTTCTTTTTGCATGTTCTTCACTTTGATATGGTTTTTCGGGGTTCGATTGGATTTGGGAAGTTCAGCCTTGCCATGGCCAAATTGGATGGAACTAGGGTTTAGTTTTTCTCATGATATAGTCATGGAGGTTCAAATCAATGCTTGGATTCAGGTTCAAGGTTGGAAGACATTGTTGGGATAATCATATAGCAGGGCTCGGTTGTCAAATGGGAATCACGACATGGCAGGGGTCGGGTCGGTGCTTTCTGGTGGCAATTGAAGATAGGGTCCGGGTGCGACAATACGGGTTTCAGTGAGCTCGATAGGGGGATGTAAGGGTGTTGGTGGTCTCGATTGGGTGATCGACGATGGGATTTAGTGGTGCACGTGGACGTTTTTCGCGGTGGTGATGAGCTATAGGATATTTGAATTAAAGAAAGAAGAGGAAGGGAGAAGAAGATAAAAGTTGGTTTGCGTCTATAAGGATAGTAGACTGGGCCTATTAAGTTGGGTGAGAAATCTATAATAATATGTTAATCTAATTTTATAAATTAGTGTTTTAGATTTTAAAATTTCATAACTTGCTCATGTGACATCCGTTTATATATGGATTCGTGCATTGCACTCGTATTTTAAATTATGATGCTTAAAAATTATGATAGATTAAAACGGACAAAAATTAAATTACTTTATTTTAAATTATATCGTTGTTAAAATTTTATACCTTGATCGGAAATATTTATTTAGCTAAATAAAACACTGTTAGGGTAAATTGAATTGAATTGATTATTATGGAAACCTATTGAGCAAAATAATCCTCGTTCTATACTTTCCAAGTAAAAAGTTAATTTGTGGAATTAATTAATAATTGGATTAATTAGATAATTAGTTAATTAGTTAAGTATTAATTATTAATTGTTGAGTGCTAAAAGCTTGGTAGCTTGGCTGTATTGAATATAGCATTGATATATGAACCTCTTTCTGATATAAAAATAATTGGTAGTTGTTAAGCACTATTGCGGTTTCTAAGCCTCGGATTAATCAATGTTTGAAATTCTACTAATTTCTTAATTGAAATTATTTTAAAGTTAATTATATTTTTTTAACAATGTTTTTCAGTCAATTATATCTTATTTAAAAATGTTTAAATTAACCATTATTTTATTAATGATATTTTAGTGTTAATTATATTTAATTAAGGATGCTTTTAAGTTTGTTAAATTATTTTAATTAATAGGGTTTAAGTTAATTAGTTATATTATTAATGTTGTTAAATTTAATTAATTATTTATCAAAGATGTTTATGATTAATTAATTATTCAACTAAAATGCTTTAATTGACTAATTATTTAATCAAAAAGGTTTAAGCTTAATTTATTTACATTGATCAAAGTGGTTTAAGTTAATTAATTAATGAGGTTTAAGTTGATTATTTTGATTTACGAGGCTAAAGTTAATTATTTATTTATTTACTCATGATATTTTTAGTTAAACAATTATATAATTTATGGTATTTAAAGAAAATTAATCACTCTGATTAATGATGTTTAAAAGTTAATTAAATAGTTTAATTAATTGCGGTTAAATTAATTAAGGTGATTTATTTAAAGTGTTTATAAATAATATTTTATAAATAAGGGAGATGATTTGTAGACGATTTTAATAAATATAATATAATGCATTTATAAATGAAATTTTATTATAAAGGAAAAGGAGTTTAAAGGCTATTTAAATTTAAATAAGTTTAGAGAATTTGGTCCATATTGCGATGGTCGCTATGAATGTAGTTTTAAAATTCCATGGTTTCTTTTCGTTGGAAAGTTATCTAACTTTGACATTTGGGAACTCCTTTCATGTATGATTTAGAAAAGTTATAAAATCAATTTAAGCAGGGTTTGAGATTATTAATATATTTTATAATTATTTAGTAATTTGTATAAAGAAAAATTTTGAAAAAGGGAAGATTTTGAGTTTATGAGAAACAATATTTTTAAATAACAGTTGTTATGACCAATCTGATATGTTTTCGAACATAGGATTTCTTCCTTGGTTTTTGAATATACTTGTTCCATTGAGATAAGTATATGTTCTCATTTTCTAAGTACCTAAAATATAGTGTTTTGTTAATATGCTTATTCTGTTGAGATAAGTACATGGAAATGGTTTCCAAGTATTACAAAGTGTTTTAATTAATAAAAATATTAACTAAGAGGCTTAGTGGTTATTTATGGGCATAACCGAGTTTATTTTCCTATGGAATTAAATCTGTGATTGTTTGTTGTTTTATTTGATAGTTAAACAACCGAATAACAAATCTTGGCCTAAATAATCCTAAATTTTGGTGGTAGGGAAGTGATTTCCTACTTAACAACGAAGGATATAACTCTGGAAATATCTAAGAGAAATACTTGAGTTATATGACATAGCCATCTTCGATGATGCTTTACAACACGTATAGATCTCGTTACGTTCTCCTAGGAAAAATGATAGGGAGTTCCGTCTACTTAAACCGTTAGGGGGTGATGCCTACTCCTATTATTGTTTGGTTATTTCTATAAGAACCGGATTTAGTTTATCGAAAAAATTATCGATTGGTTGTTGGAGCGATCGGTAAGCGGGGAAGTGAACTTATATGAGATGATTCAAAATCGAAACACTCCTAAAAATCTATACGTAACTGATTCTTAGGAATAGGCTCAAGCCTAGTATGAGATGGTGGAATCGAAGATAGATCTCTATAAAGTGCAAGAGCTACTGGATACTAATCCTGAGGTTGATTCCAAAATGGATGTAGTAGAAGTGGCAACTTTTGTTTGTTCATATCCTGAATAACTTGTATGGATGAATGCTAGCATTGCATTGATGACTGAAGTGTAGTGTTAGCATTCCAAGTGGGAATGGCTAAATGAGGGAAAAGGTAAAATGTGCCCTCACAATCCTCACAACCCAGTAATGGCTAAAACAGTGGATGCAGCAGAGCTATGTTGTTCGCTGCCATTAGGTGTTGTTAGTAACTTAGGTATTGGTTTTGAAGATAACAACTATAAGCATTATATAAAATATAAATACTAATGTTTATCAAGTTGTAATTTAGTATACAGTGCAGGGTATTAGACATGTGTTAATTAAAATGAATGTACAGTATAGAGAGTTGATTTAAGATATTGATATCAAGAGTATATTCATGAGTATTGAAGAGTTTAGGATTTTAAGATATTCTAAATAACTTATTGATTCATAGAAGTTTTGTTAAAACACTGATAGCACTTTCTTGATCTCTTTCTCTCTATTTCATATAAGTTTTAAATATTTTCAAATATCCTGGTTTTCAACATAATCTTTTCAAACATACATCTAAAATATTTCTCAAAATAATTTCTTAACCTTTTATATCTACAAAGATATTATATTAAGTTTTTAAGTATTATTTAATCTATTATTTTTTTGATATTTTAGATTATTTCTTCCTTATGTTTATTTTTGATATTTATATTTTAATTTTAGATATTTATAATTTATAACTATATTTATTTTATATATATTATTTACATTATACTAAATACTCTTATTAAATCTTTCAAAATTATTTTATAAAGTTTTATTAAGTTATATTTTGATTAAAATGTTTATAAACTATATTTAAATGATTCTATAAAGTATCAAATTATTTTATAAAGCAATGAATTTTTGAAATAATATTTCTATAGTGATTTTCTATTTTATGAAGAGTATGTCAACATACTCTATCTATGTACGTCGACATAATACTGCAATTTTCAAAATTCAAATTTGAATGGAAATGTCCTTTCGTTGTATCTCTTCGCGAATGACCATTGTTTCCCTATATATACTAGATTTCCAAACAAATTTTTATCATTAATTTATTATTCATCCATCCTCCTTTAATTTTCTCATTTTATAAACCAAAATATACCCAAACTCTACCAAAATTCAACAAGGATAAAATTCAATCATTATTAGTTTGTTTTCCCTTCATTTATTCTCTGATTTCTCACATCTCTCTCACTCAAACAAAGGTCAAAGTGATATTCAAGAGTTATAGGATCAATTGTAATCAAGAGCAAAGATCTGAGTTTGTAAAATTCTATCAAATCATACTACTATAATTATGGGTGTGATTGTAGCCCGTAAATCAATTGAGTGTGCTTAGTAGCACGTAAATCTAGTGGGTGTGCATGCAAACCGAAAATCAAGTGACTCTACCTAGTGCTCGGGAATATAAATGGTGTGTCTCGTAGCCTTGAAATAGAGATTGAATTTGCATTTACTAGTTGAAAAGAAATCCGTACAAGGAACTGTATGGGATTGGATGTAGGGTAACTCCGAACCAATATAAATTCCTAGTGCCTTCTTTTCCTTTCACTTTTATAGCATTTACTTTTACCTTCACATTGATTCTATGATTGTTTCTATGATTGTTAATTACATCATTCCATGTGGAATCTTAAGGAATTGAAAAATATTCATATAATCCATTATATACTATTCACCCCCCATTATTAATTTAGCCTTAAGATCTATTCCGCCGACTAACATTTGGTATCAAAGCCTTGGTTTTTAAAGTATTCATAATTTGATTTATGAAAAAGTTTCAATGACAATTTTTGATAATATTTTTAATGCTATTTTCGAAAAGATATGCAAAGTCATCATAATATTGTTTCATAAATTTGCATCTATACATTATAAAAAATCACGTGATCTTTTGAAAAAGTATGAGTTGCAGAAACAGATGTATTACATGGCTTTTAATGAATGGACACATGATGATCAAACTCTACAGATCAAAAAGAACAAATGGATACTAGATAGTGGATGTTCAAGATACATGACTTGAAATTCGGGGATTTTAAAAGATATAGATAACAAAGATGGTGGATCAGTAAATTTTGAAGACAACTCTAAAGTATATGTGATGGCATCGACAATGTTGGTAATTCTAAAACTCCTACTATTTCTAATTTTTGTTAGTTAAGAATTTAAAGCATAATTCATTGAGTGTTAGTCAATTGTGTGACAAGGGTTTCAAAATTAAATTTGTAAAAGATAGATTTCACATTAAAGATAACGAGTCAATCATTATCTTTGAAGGTATTAGGAAATGAAACATCTATGTATTAAGTATAGAAATCTCAAATGATAACTTGTGTCTTTTGGCTGAGCCAAGTGATCCTTGGATTTGGCATAAAAGATTTAGTCATTTGAATTTCAAACCAATATCAAAATTGCAAAAAAATGTTTTAGTTAGAGGTCTTCTGAAAATGAATTTTAAAGTTAACAATTTATATAATGCAAGTCAATTAGGAAACTTTGAAAATGTTCTTTTAAATCAAAAGATATGATGTCTACCTCTCAACCCCTTGAACTTCTTCACTTAGATCTTTTTGGTCCCTCACAAATACATTCTATAAATCATAGTAGATATGTTTTTGTAATCGTAGATGATTTTTCTAGGTTTACTGAGATGTTTTTCTTAAAACTTAAAAGTAATGTATTTGAAAATTTTAAAATCTTTGCTAAACGAATTCAAAATCAAATGTCTAGTAGAATTAAAACTATTTAGAGTGATCACGGTAGAGAATTCGAAAATGAAAATTTAAAGAATTTCTTTAAAAAGAAAGATAGAACTCATAAATTTTCATCTCTGAGAACACCAAAACAAAAGGGAGGGTATAACGTAAAAATAGGACAATTTAAGAGTATGTTAGAAAGGTGCTAAATGTTAGTAATTTACCTAAAAAAATTTAGGCTGAAGCAGTTGGTACTACGTGTTATATATTACATAGAATTTTAATAAGACCAATAACTAAGAAAACCTGTTAACCATAAAATGTAATTGAAAATAAAGAAGACACTTCAGAAACCTTCCAAATAGGTAAAGAGTGCCAGAAGAACTCAACTTCCGACGACACTGAAAGGGTTGTGTGGCACAGTGAAGAAGAAGCACATGGTAGCTTCAGGGTAAGGCTTTCACAAGCGCGAAGGAATGGACTACTGAAACTCGACCAAATAGCTAGACATAAAACTGCTAAGCACCTCTTGGAAAAAAAATAGAAAAATGGTCACGGAGCCACCCAACGTAACACAAAGATTAGGGGAAAAGTAGGTTCCCCAAATCTTTCTGAAAAATTGAGGAAATGCGGATAATAATTTGCAATAGTTTAAACCTTTTGGAATAGACGGAGGATTTCATCTCTTGTCATTCGAAGAGTCATTACCTTCCGACAGGGGTAGAGAAGTCAGAACAAGGACATGTGACTTAATAACAACCCTTTCGAAAGCATAAATACTCTTTTGGACTGGTTAAGACACATATTTAGTACCTTTTGACAATACAGAAAGTCTTATGTAAAGGAAACATCTATAATACAATAGAAGACGGTCTTTTGACAACATTCAGGAAGAGCCCAAATCTCGACGGTAATCGAGTAAGGAAGCAACCTTCCGACAAGGTCGAAGGGCTTACAATACCTTATAAGAAATTAACTCTACGGGAAAGATGAGGTGTTTATGCATTCATTTGGAAATACAAACTCTTCGACGGCATTCAGCGGTCCTTGAGGTTGTACAATGAAACAATCTTCTATCAAGACCGAAAGGTTTACTACAACATAGAAGAAATAACCTTTGTCAAGACCGAAAGTTTTACAATGGCATATAAGAAGCAACCTTCCATCCCCAACGAAGGCATAAGGCCAAAAGAAGGGCCGCCTGCTTCTATAAATAGGACCTCATGGGTCCTATTTCACTGTCCGATTTTCTTCCCATTTTCTACACACCAATTACTCGTGCTTTTGCTTGCTACTTTGCAGCCCTAATTTAGGAATCAGATTGGGGGCTATCCTCTTAAATTTTGTATCGAATTTCACTACGAAGAAATAAAGAGAATTGTGGCTTGTGATCGACTCAGAATTTGTGGATAATTTTGATTGGCCGCTAATTTAATATTAACGGCTAATAATTTATAATTTATTTCTTATATTCTTCGTTTATTTCGAGTATATGCCATGAAACTATCGATAGACATTTACATAAGTTTCATTCTCCTTTACTTAGAATCAACCACAAAAAGGGGGAATGCGACTTGTGGATTAATTTCAGATATGAGTCTCATGGTAAACCAAATCAGCTCTTATTACTATTTAAATATGTTTGGATGATACAATCTTTTCGAAAGGTATTTCACAAAAAGAATATCAACCAAGGAAGCCAGAAGCATCAAGAGAGCGACAGATAAAGTAACATCTCTTTTCGATGATGCTGAAAGATTCATAACCTTCCGGATGGAGTCAAAAGAGATGTTGATCAGTAACAAATTGCTTTCGGTTTCCGAGGGGGATAGAATATAATGAAGTGATAAAGTCGAAGGCCGAGTAATTAGTATAATCACGTCGAAAGGTTTAAGTGGCCTCTTAAATCCTCCGGCCAGAACGGAAGGTTTAGGAATTCCCTAACTCTAGTCAAGCCGAAAGGTTGGGATTGAACTTTAACCCTTCAACCTTGTTAAAGTTAACAATTTCCTTCATTAATTTCTTCAAAGGATAAATAGTCTCCTAAGGTCCTCCGATATTGATCATCTCAAACAATGGTCGAAATTAAGACCTTTGAACCATTCGGCATAGTCATTCCATTCAAAAACGCGAATTCACTCAACCGTAAGGTTGAACCCGTATTAAACAATTTTGTGTAAAGCATCGGGGATGTAAACAGGAAATCTTGTTAACAATTTTAGGGCTAGAAGGAGGGCTCGAACCTCCGGCGTTATGGTTAACACGATAATTGTGAAAATTTGATTTGTTGTAGGAAAGTGAGGTCAAAAAGGCTTCTTCCCATCAACGAAAGGGATGAACCTATAACTTTATTGAAGGAGAACGTCTCACCATGTTTCAACCCTGGAAATAGGGAGCAAGGGCATTCTTCCGCCCCAGTTCAACCAACTCCACCTCCGGCACATATTCGACTATCACCACAACTGGCTCCAACTTAAAATCTTCAGCTAGAGTAACACATTGCTAAAATTGCATATCTAGAACGACAAATCGTAGAGATGAAAGATCTCTTGAATATGGTGTTATCTCACAGATCATCCATGAAAGCTTCTACGACGGAAGAAGAAGTTGTCTCTCTGAGAAAAAAAAATCTGAAGATCAACATGAATTTCGCAAAGAGAAAATTTAATATTTCTTCATCTAAACAGAAAGTTCGCCTTCCACTGAAGGCCAATTATCAAGGAAGAGTTCAAGCGGAAGATAAGGATTGTTAAGCAATCTCGACTTCAGATGGTTACAAGACAGACAAAAGGAACTATTTGAGCAGTGAAGCCTACCTTAAAGATGTAACAGAATAGGCTATAAAGGACCTAATAAATGTCAAGTGTAAGAGAGCCAAACATGAAAGAGTAAGTGACAACGAAAGGGTTTCCCCTTTTATCGATGAAATCATGTCAGAACTTATACCACCTCATATAAAGATCCTAACTATGAAATATCATAGGACAACTAACCCAGATGACCATTTGATGGCCTTTGATAGTCAGATGGATTTATACAATGCTTTCGGCACTGTTAGATGTCAGCTCTTTCCGATCACACTACATGGAGCTGCTATTAAATGGTACCGACAGTATCATGAAAACATGATATATTCTTGGAAACAATTCTCCTATGAGTACTTTGCTTTTTGCATATGTAAGGATTCCTCTATTGACTATACCGTGCTTGCTAACATTAGACAAACCCTGGAAAGTCATTGGGAGATTATCTAAAGATGTTCAATATCGAAACGTTGAAGGCCAACGGAATGATTGATAGAGACAAGCCCATTGTTGTTCACTCGAGTCTTATAGTCAATTATCCTTTCTGGAAGGAGTTTTTATCCACGGATGTCAGGATCTTCAAGACTTCCATTTTTAAGCCAGCAAATTTATTCGAATGGACGAATTGTACTACTCAAAGAAGAAATTTAGTCACAAGAAGGATAGTGGTAAATTTGGCCCAGAAAGGATTCCTAAGAGAGCTAGATGGGAAGACACTAATACTAAGTGGGGGCAATAAACTGACCGATTTCCTACATCAATGCAATGACCCAAGATAAGGTCTACTTCCCCACTTCATTCAAAGCCCGAAATTACCCTGTATAGAAGAATGGAGACAAATATTGTGCCTACCACAAGGCGAATGGCTACAGAACCAACAAATGTAAGGTACAGGCTGGAATAATTCAGAAGTTAATTCGAGAAGAAAGTTGAAGGAGTTCATGAAGAATTCTCAACAAACTCTCCCGTCAGATACTGATGCAAGGAAGCCTGCTTGTAATACCGTAAATATAATCGAGGATGAGGACCCACAATTCATAGGTCCACTTCAAAATAGAATTGATATATATACGGTTGACTGCATCCCACCGGTAGAAGTCAAAATGCTCGGAATAAATACATTCTTAAGGCCAAGAAGGATGTATTTTCTGTACAAGAAGAACCGCCACTCAAGAGCCTAAAATACAATATCAATATGCACACACTGATGATCAATCCACAAGAATTAAGAAGGGGAATTCATCATCCCCAAAATGACCCATTAATGAGCACAGCTCAAATAGGATCCTCGGTGGTCAAAAAAATCATGGTTACTATAAGAAGTGCTATAAATTCATCATGCATTTGAACAAATGGGAATTTCCAAGAACAAGCTTGAGCCTAGCCCCAAGCCTATCTTCGGATTCAACAATAAGGGGATGACTCCACTTGGGCTAGCAAAGCTTTTGGTTCAACTAGGACTCCCTTTATGCTCCTGAGTTTTTGAACAACCTTTATGATCATAGATCAACCATCATTCTACAATGCTTCTTTGGACGAACGTGACGAAGCTGACACATATGTCTCGCCAAAATACCTAATGATGAAGTTACCTACTAAAATGGTCGGGGCAACATCCGAGGCGAGAAGTTCACATCTACAAAAATGTCTTTTGCAACTCTAGAGTAATATAACACGGAATTCAATTGTTACTGTGACTCTTCCATTACTTTACAGCCTTTGGAAGATGGATTTCTACATTCATCATTTGAAGTAAAGAAAAATCTAATAAAACTGACAAACGTATTACTACAAGATGTTTTGCAGTTTATCGGAAGAGAAAGAGAACATATTCCAACTCGGTAGAAGAAAGTGAAATTGCTATAGAGTTAGATTGTCAAGGGGAGGTTGAAAGAGTTAAGCTGATTGAAGTAATCGAAGAAGTTTAAATATATTATACCGATTCTAATAAAATAATCAAAGTGGGAAAGGATTTAGAGGAGCATCTAAAGTCAAGATTAAAAGAATTTTTAAAACACAATTGTTATCCCGCTTCTTGGCAAAGCCGTGATACCAAAAGATCGATCGAAAACGAAGGACAGTTCGTCTCAGAAATTGATCATACTTAGCTTCACTAAGGATGTCGATGAATTTTGTCCGAGTCCAGATTAAGCTACAATTGATAGGACATGACAAGAATGATCATAGAAGTCCGCATCTCAAATTTCAAGTCAATCCAAGGTCGTATGCTCAAGTTATGATGGATTCAAGCTGAGAGAGATGGACCTTGCTCGGTTCGAATCCATCACCCCTTCATTTGGTTCGAACCCATATAATTCGAAGCCATCTAGTTCGAATCCATCAGCCAGTGCTTACCTCGCACCCATCAATTTCGACTACATCGAACAAGACCTCAACAGCCATGCTTCGAAGCCATACGCGCATACCTTAGTTCGAATCGATCGACCACACATCGATTCAGATCCATCCCAGTCACCTTGCTTCGAACCCATCGTCACACGCCCACGTTCGAACCCACAATGGCTTCGACTCCAGGCCGTAGCATTCTTCGAATCCAGTGAGCGAAGGAAACTTAGTATCGATCAACCACGGCCTTCCACGATCGATACGAAGGAACATGTATTTAATCGACTCGAAGGGAGCACTTCTTCGAATCGATAGCCTCGAATCCATCAAAGCACCACGTCGCCGCCTCCACATACAAAAGGATCGATTCGAACCTATGGATTCGAACCATATGGATTCGAACGAGTCCATAGGATCGAGTCGAAGCAAACAGGGTACACGAAGACGCAATCTTGAATCGATCATATATCTCAATCCCTTGATCCAAACGCTATGAAATTTTCACAGAAGCTTGATTATACACTGAAGAATGTCCACACCGAATTTCGTCTCGATTGGATGCGTTTTTGATCGATTCGAACCTTACTTCGAATCGATCCCAAATTGGGCACGGATCCCGAGAACACGGGCTTATGGGCCCCCCTCACGTGCCAAGCAGCCTCCCCTAAGTTTTAGGCGGGAGTTTGGCCTTCCACGCCTATAAATAGAGTCCCTGGTCATTCAGAAGAGGGGGTCGGAGAATTTGGAGAGATAGAGTACGCCTAAACGCTGCCAGAATCACTCCATACCACCATCTTGGCTACTGATTTTGAATTTAAGTCTGTTGTCTGTTGTAATCTGCTTCGAAACACTTGTAACCCTCAAGAATTAAGCAATAAAGTGATAAAACTTCATAGTGGACGTAGGTGCATCGCCGAACCACTCTAAATTCTTGTCTTCTGTGCAATTTACTTTTCTGTGACTTGGAGTTTTTGTTAGATAATCCTCATTTTCAGTTTAAGTTCTTCATTTATTATCTCTTCAAAAAACTCCCGAAGGGTGTTGCCCAATTTTGTTGCAAACACTTTGGTGCTTTCACCGAGAAAACCCAGCTTTTCTCCTGCTCTTTAGATCTGTCATCGATACCGGATTGAATAGATCTAAGAGAGAGATCCAGATCTTTGAATTCAAATTCCTTCCATTCTATTCAGATTTGCAAAAGTCTAAAGAAAGGAATTCAACCTTCGAGATGGTTAGCACAAGAACCACTTCTGCCACCGCTGGCCAAGGAGGTCGGGAGAGACAAAATCCCGCACAACCACCTCCACCAAATCAAGCTGAAACCGGACAATCAGATCCGTCAGGCCCGGTCACTCGACAAGAGTTCCAAACCTTACTTCAGGAGTTAACTCAAAGCCGACAACAGTTAACTGAGCAGTTACGTGTCAATGCGGAGTTGACTAATCAACTAAACCACCAAAAGCAAAGAAGATTCAAGAGGGGCCACGCCCCGCATTCTTCCACGGAAAGCTCTGCCTCATCTGACTATGGCAACAGATCTACCCGCCCCAGGCTAGACGGGACTCATGCACATGCTGCCGGCCTCCAGCAAACGTTGACTGTTGGGCAGATAAGGGTTGGCCCCTCTGCCAGTTTTCATACGGGGCCTTCATCCCGTGGAGGCACTGCTCCACAACGTACTGCGGATAACCAAGCCACCGCCGCCGCAGTTGACACAGGAGTTGACACCCAAAACCACTCCAGTCAGAACTATCACCAGCAGGAACGTGTTCCAGGATCGTATGACCCAGAAGACATCAAGCCAAGGAGGCGAGATACGGATCGTCGACAGCGCCCGATCCCACCTCGCACTGTGGAACCCGACCACACTTTGGCTCGCCACCCTTCGAGTATGGCAATGCTTGATCTCTCAGCTATGGTGCACCAAATGATTCATGAAAGTCAGGGCTTAACAAATGACGATTGGGGGATCTCTCGAAGCCATACCCCGTTCACTGATGACATATTATATGCTGAGCCTCCTCGGCGATTCAGGATGCCAACTCTGCCCATGTATGAAGGGAATTCTGACCCTAACCAACATATTCTAAAATACGAATGGTCAATGACTGCCGCAAGAACTGATGATGCAGTATAGTGTCGTAGTTTTCCCATTTCCTTAGGTGGAATTGCGACAGTGTGGTTTACACGATTACCACCGCGATCTATCTCCTCGTTTGACCAATTGGCCACTAAATTTATTGAACAATTCCTTATGCACATTGCCAGGCCTAAAGACGTAAATACTTTGTCTAGTGTCACTCAAGTCCCAGGGGAGACGCTCAGGCGATATCTGGAAAGATTCAACGCCGCTTGTGCAGAGATCACTAACCCCAATGATAATTCAATATTGATGGTTTTGACTAAGGGAATTGACCCCGACTCTGAATTTGGAAACTGGCTAGCTGGGAAACCTCCCGCATCGTTGGATTGTTTCTATTCCAAAGCCGCCCAATTCTTAAGGCGTGAGGATGCGAAACAATCTAGGAAGCAGGACGATGCAAGGCCCAGCAATGAAGGGGTTCAAAACAATGTGGCGGTTAAACAGTCAAGGGAGAGCTCAGGGAGAGTACAGTTGAATATTCAAAACAAGCAAACCCAGCCAAGGAACGGCGATAGTAGAAATAAGAAGCAGGATCGGAATCGTGGCCCGCAACCTAGGGCGCAAATGTTTGAAAGCTATACACCACTGAATACGACTCTGGAAAACGTGTATTTACAAACTTGTAATGCGATGCAGTATAAGAAGCCAACTCCGAAGCCATCGTCGGAGAAACAAATTCAAACAGGGAAGTTCTGTAGATTTCACGAAAGCTATGGACACAATACCAATGACTGCAGGCATTTGCAAGATCTTATCGAAAAATTGATCAGAGAAAGGAAGTTGGATCAATTCGTTCGGGCACCGCAAGCTGGTGGTGTGGGCCCGTCAAACCAAAATCGTGCACAAAACCAAGAGAGGCAGGAGAAGCCCGCTCGTACAACCGGAAGGTTGGTCATAAATACAGTCAGTGGTGGTCCTCATCCAACGGATCGAAGCTGGAAGGAAATGGAATCATACGCCAATTCGATCAGGCATGTGAGTTTCGAAAGCTGTAGTACACTTGATGAAGGGGCTCCGGCCAAACAACAGAGGACGATGGCAGATGATATCGTATTTAGGAACCGAGATGCTGATAAAATCGAAGCCCCGACTATAGACCCACTAGTCATATCCGCCCAGGTTGGTCCTGCTTGGATGAAGAGGATCCTGGTGGACAGTGGAAGCTCGGCAAATATCTTGTTTAAAAGGGCATACGATCAAATAAAGATGGAAGCCAAAGATTTAAAGCCCTGCCTATATAGAATCCATGGCTTCGATGGAAGTGCTAATATACCCACCGGAATGGTGGAACTGCCAATGGAGTTGGGAAACGGAGAACGCCGCAGAGTCCGAATGATACAATTTGTTGTCTTAGATATCCATTCACCCTATAATGCCTTTTTGGGCCGACCGGCTCTTGCCGAGTTTAGGGCAGCAATTGCCCTGTGGTGTTTAACTCTAAAATTCCCTACTGACCACGGGATTGGGGTCATTCAAGGAGACCAAGCTGCTGGGAGAGCCTGTTATGTTGCTGAACTACGAGAAGCACGGAGAAAGGAGAAAGGTAAGGGCATGGAGGAATCTCTCTTCGTCCGTTTTGCCGATGATTGACAATTAGCGCCAGGGCCTCGGCCAGGCACCATGACCAATTCAAGAAGGATCTTGACCTTAGAGACACTGAAGATGATAGCGAATCCAAAGAAAGTCAAGCCTCCCCAGCCGAGATGACGATTGATGTTCCAATTGATGACAATAATGATCTGAAAATGTTAAAAATTGGGTCTCAGCTAAGCCTGCAAGCACAACAGGAATTGGTCGAATTTCTCCAGGCGAATCTAGACATATTCGCCTGGGCGCACTCTGATATGTGTGGAATCTCGTCGGACATTGCGAGCCACACCTTAAATGTTGACCCGCGATACATCCCGGTCAAGCAAAAGAGACGCGATATGGATCCAGAGAGATCTGCCGCCCTCAAAGAAGAAGTCGATAAGCTAAAGACGAATGGGATTATCCGAGATGCTTTGTACCCGGAATGGGTATCCAATCCCGTACTTGTCCGAAAATCAAATGGAAAATGGAGAACGTGCATCGACTACTCTGACTTAAATAAGGCTTGTCCGAAAGACAATTTTCCACTTCCTCGAATCGATTAACTTGTGGATTCAACGGCCGGGTATGAATTATTATCTTTCATGGATGCCTACTCTGGGTACAATCAGATACCCATGCATGTGTCCGATCAAGAACATACGAGCTTCGTAACTGACCTGGGACTATACTGCTACAAGGTCGTGCCTTTTGGATTAAAGAATGCCGGAGCAACTTACCAACGCTTAGTCAACCGAATGTTTGCCGACCAGATCGGAAAAACCATGGAGGTCTATGTGGATGACATGTTGGTAATATCACGATACTCCACTGATCATGTCAAAGACCTAGATTTAATGTTCAACGTCCTCCGAAGATATGGGATGAAGCTTAATCCACTAAAATGTCATTTTGGAGTCGCTTATGGAAAGTTCCTTGGGTTCATCGTCAACGCCCGGGGAATAGAGGACAACCCCGAGAAGATCTGGGCGATCAGGAATCTTAAAACCCTAAGGACCATGAAGCACGTTCAGAGTCTCAACGGGAAGGTTGCAGCGCTGAGCAGGTTCATCTCGAAATCAACTGATAAATGCATACCCTTCTTCGATCTGATATGAAAGGGAAAACGAAACTTCAAATGGACTATGGAATGTGAGGGCGCATTTCAATCGCTAGTTCGGCACCTTTCCACACCACCGATTCTTTCAAAACCTGTTGATCATGAACAATTATACCTCTATCTGGCTGTATCTGAAAACGCAATCAGTGCTGCATTAGTTCGAGAGGAAGACCGAGTGCAAAAACCAGTCTACTATGTCAGTAAACGGTTAACCGGAGCCGAGAGAAACTATCCAAGGTTAGAAAAATTGGCATACTGCCTAATCATCGCCTCGAGGAAGCTCCGTCCATATTTTCAGGCTCACCCTATCATTGTATACACCAACCAGCCGTTACGACAGGTCCTCACACAACCTAAGACGTCTGGCGGGTTACTAAAATGGAACATTGAACTGAGTCAATTCGATATCACATACGCTCCGAGAAGAGCCATACACGGTCAAGTCCTAGCGGATTTCATTGCCGAATTCACTGTTCCTGAAGACTTACCTGAAACTAGTAACTCCCCCGAATATATATATGGAAGCTATATACTGATGGTGCATCCAACGATCGGTGCTCGGGCGCAGGGATAGTGCTTGAAACTCCCGAGGGCCGATCCATATGCTACGCCTTAAAGTTTGATTTCCGAGCAACCAACAACGAAGTCGAATATGAAGCTTTGCTCACCGGGTTGAAGTTGGTCCGGGACCTGAGAATTGTCGTTGTGGAAATCTACTATGATTCCCAGTTGGTGGTATGCCTAGTTCGGGGTGAATATCAGGCCAGAGATTGAAGATTAGCCACTTATCTAGCCCGGGTCCGAGAAATACTTGGTCAGTTTGATTATTATACCATTCTCTACATACCCCGAGAGCACAATTAGAAAGCCGATTCGTTGGAAAAGTTGGCAAGCACAGGCGAAGCTCAACACTTGGGACTCGTTCCTGTCGAAACTTTATCCTCTCCAAGCATTGATCGAGCAGAGAATGAATTCACATTTGAAGCTACTTCCAATAGGGAATCTTGGATGACACCCTACCAAGACTACATTGAGCATGGCATACTGCCCGAACGACGAAGTGAAAGAAGACAGATTCTTCGAAAGGCTTCACGGTTTGTCATTCAAAATGGAGTTATGTATCGGAGGGGATATTCTGTTCCTCTTCTCCGGTGTATCGCACACGACGAAGTTAAACGAGTGTTACGCGATGTGCATGAAGGAGAATGTGGCGATCACACTGGGGGGCAAACACTTGCCAAGAAAATACTTCGATATGGATATTACTGGCCCACCGTTAACCGCGATACTATGGACTATGCCAAAAGATGTGATAAATGCCAAAGACACGCTCGGATCCCTAGAGCCCCGCCATCTGAGATAACCCAAATGGTCAGTCCTTGGCCATTTGCAATGTGGGGGATTGATATAATTGGTGCATTGCCCTTAGCTAAAGGGGGTGCAAAGTACGCCATAGTCGCAGTTGATTACTTCACCAAATGGGCTGAAGTTGAACCCCTTGCAACAATTACGACAAAAAAAGTAATCAACTTCGTGGTACGCAACATCATCTGCCGGTTTGGTCTCCCGCATACTATTATCACCGACAATGGAGCCCAATTCGACAGTGCTGAATTCAGGGACTTCTGTCAACGATTTCACATCCGTAAGAGATTCTCTGCAGTAGCACACCCTCAAGCGAACGGTTAAGTTGAGGCCGTCAATAAGGTTATCAAGTCCATATTGAAGAAACGACTAGAGAAAGCCGGGGGCAAGTGGGTTGATGAACTACCTATGGCTCTGTGGGCATACCGAATGACTCACAAAACTACGACCGGACACACTCCATTTTCTCTATCCTATGGCTCCGAAGCCGTTATTCCAGTCGAAATGGAAGTTCACTCTCATCGTGTGACATATTACGACTCGAAAACGAACGCTATATTACTTGTTGAATCTCTGGATCTACTTGATGAGAAGCGTGAAGAAGCCGATTTGAGGGCAGCCGCATATCGGGGTCGAGTCGCTGGAATATACAACGCTAAGGTCCGCCCACGAAACTTTGAACCCGGCAATCCGGTACTCAAGAGAATTTATCCGGTCCCTTCGCACATAAACCCAAATTGGGAAGGGCCGTATGTGATTTCACAAAAGCTCGGAGATGGCACGTTCAAGTTGTCAACCATTGATGGTCTCACTTTACCGAGAGCTTGGAATAGCGGAAGCCTCCGTCGCTACTACATACACCAGGCTTTATTTATCTATTTTTAATCAATTTCTTCCTTTGCGTTTTATTTTTTGCATTTCAAAGCTGGAACTTGTAATAAGGCAACTGATTTTGCCATGTTTCTTTCATTTCAGCAATAAAATGCCGTCTCTTCGAGCCAAAGTTGTAATTTACTAAATATGACGCTTGATATCACGATGCACGGAGAGCTAAGTTCCATCACGCGATGGAATTTATTTAAATAGGGAGTGACTGTGATATGACCGGTCACTCGCTCAGTGAAACCCAAGCTCGGGGGCAAAACACTACACTAGCAATTACTAGGGTTGGTACACAGCAATCCTCTTACCGACTCCAAATTCCCAGAGTGCGAATTGGAGTATAAACATCCACCAATTCGTTCTCGGAGTGCGAACAGACTCCAAATTCCCAGAGTGCGAATTGGATTATAAACATCCACCAATTCGTTCCCGGAGTGCGAACGGACTCCAAATTCCCAGAGTGCGAATTGGAGTATAAACATCCACCAATTCGTTCCCGGAGTGCGAACGGACTCCAAATTCCCAGAGTGCGAATTGGAGTATAAACATCCACCAATTCGTTCCTTGGGTGCGAACGGACTCCAAATTTCCAGAGTGCGAATTGGAGTATAAACATCCACCAATTCGTTCCCGGAGTGCGAACGGACTCCAAATTCCCAGAGTGCGAATTGGAGTATAAAACATCCACCAATTCGTTCCCGGAGTGCGAACGGACTCCAAATTCCCAGAGTGCGAATTGGAGTATAAAGCATCCACCAATTCGTTCCCAGAGCGCAACGGACTCCAAATTCCCAGAGTGCGAATTGGAGTATAAACATCCACCAATTCGTTCCCAGAGCGCGAACGAACTCCAAATTCCCAAAGTACGAATTGGAGTATAAACATCCACCAATTCGTTCCCGGAGTGCGAACGGACTCCAAATTCCCAGAGTGCGAATTGGAGTATAAAACATCCACCAATTCTTTCCCAGAGCGCGAACGGACTCCAAATTCCCAGAGTGCGAATTGGAGTATAAACATCCACCAATTCGTTCCCAGAGCGCGAACGGACTCCAAATTCCCAGAGTGCGAATTGGAGCATAAACATTCGACAATTCATTCCCAAAATGCAAACCAGAGCACACGAGCTACCTCCAAATTACCAGAGTGCGAGGTGGAGCACAAGTGCCACGTCGAAGTCCCCAAAGTGTGAACCAAAATATTACCACTAACTCCAAGCTCCCGGAGCATGAAGCAGAGTGCAAATACCAATTCCAGGTTCGCAGAACGCGAACCATGTTACAAGTATCGATAACTCTCGAAATCCCGAAGTTTGAGCCGAATTATCGATCTCGAATTATCCTGAATCCCCCAGAATGTGGCCGTGTGCCCAAGATTTGCAATAAATGCGATCAGCCACCAGAATATGAATATTATTCCCCGCGACTAATAAAAAAGGGGGCGCTGAGTGTTAATCACTAACTTAAGTGATATTATGTCCAGAATCCGACTCATTCATTAAATCACGACACAAAGCTATATTTAAACACTGGGCATATAAAAAACAAACACTGCAAAGCATTTAGGTAAAAGAAAAGAGCAATTTCCCATTTCATCAGCCAACAAAAACAAATTTGATTACATGACGGGTAAAGATGTTTCAAATAAGTGGAGGCCGAATCCACACACATACACGGCCCTAAAAGAACAAAAGAAGAGATAAAAGAATTTCTATTCACAATCACACGATGAGGCGAGAAGCTCACTCTTTCTTCCTCCGGTTCTTCTTCTTCGGAGTCGAGCCGCTGGACCCACTACCAGGCTTCTTATGAGATTTTTTACCTTTCTTGGGAACATCCTCCGGATCTGGCATAATATCGACGTCTTCCTCGGAGCTGGAGGAGATAGAGATCCTTTTGTGAGGACGAACCGAAGGCATGGGAGCAGTGACAGGTGTATGTTCTGCAACACTCGAGACGGTTACCGTGCCACCGGGGGAAATCATCATTAAAGAAGATAAGCTTGAAGGGGCAGCATCACTACTGGGACCAACTGTCACTGTCGTGGCCATCTCAGCACTTATCTCGGCTAAAATCTCTTCCTCTCGAGACAACTGGGTTGCGCTAGGTACGCTAGTGGTCATCACGACCGAACTAAAAACCGGAGCAGCTCCACTCGTCGCAAATGAAAGATCAGGAATAGGGTCGAGAGGATGACCAAACAGCTCTTCAATCATTTGAACATCGAATGACATCGAGCTCCCCTCTCCCATATCACCAACCATGGCAGCAGTTGAGATCGCCTCGGTGACAATAACTCCACACGTAGGATATAAAACCGAAGGAACCGGGGGGCACAAGTGCGACACTCTCGGTCACTGAACAAAAAGAATGGGAGCAATCAGACCGGAAAATTCCCTCGAAAATCGATGCTTTAAGACGTAAGGAAAATAATAAAAATACCCACTTTACCTTGCCTTGGAGCCTGAACAAGCTCGGGGACGACAGTCTTGCCCGAAGACAACTCCGGTTGGTCCGGATTATAGGCTGGAATAGCTTGTGGATCAACCACGGCGACAGCTTCGGATGAAGTCGAGACAGGGACTTCAATATTCTCGCTATGATACACAATACACGAACCTTCACCGATCTTCGCTTGATGGATGCCAAGCCTTTCTTTCTCAACATAAATTATCGCTTCATGAAGAGTTCTCCTCTCATCCTCGCTAAGCAGATGAGACTCAAGCTCAAACTCGTCTACTACCCCATCCGGGCAAAACACCCTCTTGTTTTCCACTAATTTCTTCCAGGCGTTATAGAGAGGCATCGAGTAATCTCCTAGCCAGGAAAGATTTCTATGCTCTAATACATTGGCATTATATGTGTCCAAGAGATCGTCGAATTCGGCCTCCATCTTGAACCTCTCTGCCTGGATTCTCTCTTCCACCTCCGATTCAACCGCCTTAACCCTTGCAACTGCCGCATCACGCTCAGCTCGAAGAGATACAGCCTGCTCACACGCTTCTTGCCCAGCCACATTCGCATTGTCCTTTTCCTTATTCATGTCAGCAAACTTAGCCTTTAGCTCCTTTAGTTCCTTGACCGCCGCATCCCGCTCAGCTTCAACATTCTTGAATCGGTGGCCTAAGTCTTCAACTAAAGTGCAATGTGCCTGTTGCATCTTCGCCATCTCAACTAATGTCTCATCAACCTTTTTTAACGACTCGACCTCGGTCTTACGGGAAGATTCCGCCTTAGATTGGAGAATGTCGACAATGCGATTCTTTTGAGCCAAGTCGGCCTCCAGCTTCTCGATAATTTTGGCCCGATCGAAGGCAGCCTTTGAAGCTCTAACAGCCGCTTTATACCATTCCTTGTACTGGGCACTGAAGTCACGGGTGTAGCTGAGTGCCGTGGTCACAGCGTCTTCGGCGATTCTTTTAAGATTGGGAGGAAAAATACAAGCGTCAAAGCAAATCTCTGGAAAATCCCTTTTCAAATGAGCAAGTCTGATGGCCCCTTCACCGGAGGGCTCAATAAGGGCCTCCTCCGCGGCCGTGGACGTTGCGACCTCAATTCTAGGATGATGTGGCTCAAGCCTCGAAACCTGCGAAGATGGTTGATGTCGCAGAGGCTCAGATACCTGGACATGACTTCGAGATGGCGGAGGAGATCGAGAAGGGGAATGATGTCTACGGTCTCTGTCTGATCGTTCCTGGCTAGAGTAACTACGATGAGGATCCTTTGCATGGTACTCCTGGCCGTGATGCCTCCGGTCGCGATCGCGATCGGAGTCTCCGCGTCGAGATTCGTAACGAGATGAAGGGTGATGCACTCTTCGGAGTTTGTCTAGTGTACACTGACGGCCAGACATATCACCTGGAAAAGGGAAGCGATTCAGTTAAGTACCAGGAGAAAGAAATATGACTTGTGCGGAATTCATGTAGTGTTATAAAAGTGTATGCAAATGTGCAAAACCCCCGACCAACCAGAAGTGTCGACTGCGCTAACAGGTAAAGGCACGTTTATGTCTAACGCTTCCCGGAGCACATCCAACCCGGACTCGTGATGGAAAGATACGCATTCTGGGATGGGAATGTCATTCAGTCCTATGAAAATATTTCCTGATTGACAAAGAGCAGCGTTAGAGGAAGTAATTCCGGGGATCCAACGAGATACGACTACAAACTTCCGTCTCTTAAATTTAGGAACAACAGCCTTGCCTTTCCGCTTTTTTCCTGCTCGGGAAAGATCAGCCGCTAGCTCGGTGTCAGTGGGCGTCCTCTCATCATCGCTCATTTCTCTTATCGCTATACTGGGTTTTCTTTTCACCATCTTCAGCTTTGCCTTTGAAGCCGACTTCGCTAATCCCTCAATGACAATACTCTGGTTCGTCTTAATTAAACCCAGCATCCTTAAGTTATCATCAGTTAAGACCGAGTCGATGTGCCGCAAATCACTCGGGATCTCTTGTAAACTTCGGACAACGCCTCTGTAGCGACCACCGTCAGGCCTTGATATGATAGCTACAAGAAAAACGCCTGATGTTAGTTCAAGTGTTAACAACGACAATTAAAGAAGGCTTGCACGATTTACGACACTCACGTCTGGACAGCCATCGCCTAGCAAATCCTAGGGGGCATCGGACGAAAAACCACTCATTCTTAAAGTAACTGAGTCTGGTCCAGGCTCCCGTCACAATCTGACAGTTTCTAACTGCTTCCAAAAAGGTGAAAGATGGACTATTGCCCCTGCTCTTGAAGTTGAATATATGTCTAATCTCAGTTGGTCTTGGCGGACGAAAAAGATGGTCCATAAATAAGACGAAGACACTGTTCAGCAATGCGTGTCCATTAGGATGAAGTTGTGCGGGAGCGATTCCAATAAACGATAGCGTCTCCCTGATATATTGGTTAAATGGGGGGAGAGTTCCAGCCGCACAGGCATGGCGGTAAAAAGTAGCATACCCCTCGGGTGGATTGTGGGGTCTATCATCAGCACCCGGTAACAAAACGTCAGCTGGGGATAAGTTATGTTTCAAACATATCCGACCCAATAATGCCTCGGAGATATTGGATTGGACGGAGTCTACAGGATCCTCGATAAATAGGGCCTCCGGCAATTCGTCCGGAGCCGGATCCATTACTTCAGGAGGAATTTCTGGGATTTCTAGCACTGGAGGGGGCGAACTTTGTACCTCTTGTTGTTGAGAGTTCGAAGACTCCATAATTAACTAACTCACCAGAAAGCAGCGTTAAGTACAAAGGAAGCCCGTATACTCCCCGGTGTAAAATAGATGAATATGTCGTGCAGTGCAAGTGCTATGCAAAACTTAAGCCGATTTTACTAGATGAAACAAGATGTCCGAAGGACGAAACTTTGGAGTTGAAAAATGAAAATGACCGTCATTGCTAACCGTCACTCTCACGCCACCTAGATGCTACTGACCTATTCGAGTATAAATTCGTTATGTTTGTTTAAGTCATGGTGTCATCGACGAGCTCCAAAAGATAGGTCAAGTCAACTTCGATTATGCACGGCCGAAGCTCGTCGGGGTCAAGTATGCCAAAGTTCAGTAAGTTCGTTAAAGTTCAACTTAAAATTGGTCATAGTTAAAAAGTTGGAGCAAATCAGAAAATCAGAAGTTTCAGATGTTAGGATGCTCAAATCGATCGACTCGAATCGATACGAGTCGAATCGAAGACGTTCGAACCCATAGGACCTGCGTGCTTCGAATCGATCGAATGTCGTGCACCTTCGAATCGATCGAAGTGACACTACTTCAAATTGATCGATTCGATGCCTCCTCCTGCAACCATCGATTCGAAGCTTTCTCCTGGATATCGATTCGAAATGATCATTCACGGGTCGATGCGAGGCAAGGAAGAATGACCACATCCATCATTGCTTACACCTCTCCCCGACAACACATAGGATCGATTCGAATCATATGGATTCGTTCCCCAGATCCAGCGAGTCAACCCATCTCAGATATCACTACTCCACAAGGTGTTCGAAAGGAAAGATCGAAATCTATGATAAATTTCCAGTTTCGTAGTTCTACAATCGAATCGGTCCCTTAAATTACCTGATTGGATTCGTTTGCAAATAAAGACTCGATGGAATTTTATCGATTCGAATGCAAAGACACGGTAGTTTCTTGCTTTGAAGGGTCGAGATGAAGAAATAGCAGCAGTAAAAAGTAAAAAGTAAAAGTGAAGTTGGCCTTAAGTATTTATATGGGATCCACCGAAAACGCGTGGCACTTCGGCTCCCGGTTATGTTGACATCCTACCGCCGGTCACTCGCCATACTCCATCGATTCGAACAAGACACGTTCGAACCCATCACGTTCGAATCCATCACATTCGAACCCATCGCATTCGAACCCATCAACACTCCGAATCCATCCATGCAGTGTCGATGCGAACAGAGACTGGGTTGAGGGCCCCATCGATTCGAAGCACGATGTCCATCAGGCCATCGATTCGAAAGCCATCGATTCGTGCAAACATAGCTTCGAATCCATCAAGAACCACCGATGAAGATGGAGAAAATCGTTTCGAATATGAAAAATTACTTGTACACCTTGTATACCGATTCAGGAGAAAATCGATACGAAATTCAATAGCAAATAAAACCAACATAACTCATGGACGCTCGACGTTAACAAGGGTCAAACTAATATATGTGCATACATATCGAACTAACATTTGATTTTAAACATTTACAGGGATCAAACACTCAACCTATTACAAATACAATAGCCAACGGCTAAGCTCTATTATACAACAATCAATCATATCAACGCAAGGTTACGCAATACAGTGTACGAGTCTCAACAAAAAGAGAGCAATAATTTTTCAGAAGAAATGGCAACTATTCAAAGCACGTCATGTCCTCACAAGACGTACTTTGGGGGGCAAAGTGTTATCCCGCTTCTTGGCAAAGCCGTGATACCAAAAGGTCGATCGAAAACGAAGGACAGTTCATCTCAGAAATTGATCATACTTAGCTTCGCTATGGATGTCGATGAATTTTGTCCGAGTCCAGATTGAGCTACAATTGATAGGACATGACAAGAATGATCATAGAAGTCCGCATCTCAAATTTCAAGTCAATCCAAGGTCGTATGCTCAAGTTATGATGGATTCAAGTTGAGAGAGATGGACCTTGCTCGGTTCGAATCCATCACCCCTTCATTTGGTTCGAACCCATATAATTCGAAGCCATCTAGTTCGAATCCATCAGCCAGTGCTTACCTCGCACCCATCAATTTCGACTCCATCGAACAAGACCTCAACAGCCATGCTTCGAAGCCATACGCGCATACCTTAGTTCGAATCGATCGACCACACATCGATTCAGATCCATCCCAGTCACCTTGCTTCGAACCCATCGTCACACGCCCATGTTCGAACCCATAATGGCTTCGACTCCAGGCCGTAGCATTCTTCGAATCCAGTGAGCGAAGGAAACTTCGTATCGATCAACCACGGCCTTCCACGATCGATACGAAGGAACATGTATTTAATCGACTCGAAGGGAGCACTTCTTCGAATCGATAGCCTCGAATCCATCAAAGTACCACGTCGCCGCCTCCACATACAAAAGGATCGATTCGAACCTATGGATTCGAACCATATGGATTCGAACGAGTCCATAGGATCGAGTCGAAGCAAACAGGGTACACGAAGACGCAATCTTGAATCTATCATATATCTCAATCCCTTGATCCAAACGCTATGAAATTTTCACAGAAGCTTGATTATACACTGAAGAATGTCCACACCAAATTTCGCCTCGATTGGATGCGTTTTTGATCGATTCGAACCTTACTTCGAATCGATCCCAAATTGGGCACGGATCCCGAGAACGCGGGCTTATGGGCCCCCCTCACGTGCCAAGCAGCCTCCCCTGAGTTTTAAGCGGGATTTTGGCCTTCCACGCCTATAAATAGAGTCCCTGGTCATTCAGAATTGGGGGTCAGAGAATTTGGAGAGATAGAGTACGCCTAAACGCTGCCAGAATCACTCCATACCACCACCTTGGCTACTTATTTCGAATTTAAGTCCGTTGTCTGTTGTAATCTGCTTCAAAACACTTGTAACCCTCAAGTATTAAGCAAAGTGATAAAACTTCATAGTGGACGTAGGCGCATCGCCGAACCACTCTAAATTCTTGTCTTCTGTGCAATTTACTTTTCTGTGACTTGGAGTTTTTGTTAGATAATCCTCATTTTCAGTTTAAGTTCTTCATTTATTATCTCTTCAAAAAACTCCCGAAGGGTGTTGCCCAATTTTGGTGCAAACAACAATAAAAATGTTTTTTCTTGGACCCACTCTAACATGGTTGGAAATAGCCACACAGTTATGAGTCGTGCCCTGAATATCAATCCAAATGTTCCTTAGGTCACGAAAAAGAAAAGACAATTCGATAAAGTAAGGACCAACGCCTTAAAACAGGAAGTCAAGAAATTGCAGCAAAATGGGTTAATCCGAGAAGTTCGGTACCCTAAATAGTTGGCAAATCCAGTTTTGGTAAAAGAATCCAACAGGAAGTGGCGGAAATGCGTGGATTATACAGATTTGAATAAAGCTTATCCAAAAGAAAATTACCCCTACCAAGGATAGTTCAATTGGTCGACTCCTTAAGTGGACATAAGCTGCTCTCACTGGTGGATATGTATTCTGGGTACAATCAAATCCCTATGTTCAAACCCGATGAAGAGCATACTAGCTTTATTACTAACGAGGGAACCTATTGTTATAAGGTAATGCCATTCGGATTGAAAAATGTTGGGGCAACTTATCAAAGGTTGGTTAATCAAATGTTTAAAGAGCAAATCGAGAAAAATATGGAAGTTTATGTAGACGACATGTTGGCAGTATCCTAAGAGGCCAAGGGTCATCTTGAAGATCTAGATGAAATATTCAAAGTGCTCTGTAAATATCAAACGAAACTCAACCCACAAAAATGTAATTTTGAGTCCATTCCGGAATTATTATTTTTCTATATTGTAAGTACACAAGAGATCGAGGCCATTAAGGATATGGCTGAGCCTAAGTCAAATAACGGTATTATGAGTTTAAATGGGAAGGTAGTAGCGCTAAGCAGGTTTATATCAAAAGCGCTAAGCATGTTTATATCAAAGGCCACTGATAATTGCATACCTTTCTTTGAAGTAATAAAGAAAAAGAAATTTTTTGAATGGAATGAGATTGCAAAAGAGTGTTTTAAGAGTTCAAGCTACATTTGGAAAAACCACTGATATTATCTATTCCCGAAGAAGGAGAGGACTTATTCTTGTACATGGAAATCTCTGAACGCGCAGTAAGTTTAATTGATTAGAAATGACAAAGGGTTACAACTGCCGGTTAATTATGTGAGTAGCAGATTGAAGGATGCTGAAAACTGATACCCGGTCATTGAGAAACTGGTGCACTGTCTAATTTTAATAGCCCGAAAATTAAGGCCTAACTTCCAAGTTCCCCTAATAAAAGTGTTTCCCAACTTTCCATTGAAACTATTCTTTTGAAAACCTGAAACATCTAGAAGATTGATTAAGCGGGGCATCAAATAAAGTTGTTATGATATAGCATATCAGCTAAGAACGTGTCATGACCTGAAATTCTGCGTTAAAAAGTCGACATCAATACCTCACATGTATTTGGTCGTCGGAGGTTCAAACGTTGAACTCCAGTTCGGCGGAGCTTATAACAACATTAGATGAATATAAAACCGCGGAAACAAAAGATGATTCATTGAGAAACATCACAGATACAACATTCATCACAATATTTGAACAACACCAACATCAGAGTGTTATATGAATAATACAATAATAGAATGATAACACCACAGCGGAACAATAACAACATGTCTTCAAAAAGTTTCCAACATACTTCAACTTCAATAAGGTCTTCCAAAACTCCAAATACTTTTAGATCCAAAAGGCTTCAAAAGATCTCCAAAACAAGAGCTTCCAAAATCCGACAGCTTCCAAAAGACTTCTAAATCCAAGCTAGCTCCAAAACACGGATAACCTGCTTCTAGGCTGCCCGTGTGGAAAATTAGGGCACCCAGAGTTTAGGAAGGGAACAATAAACTCCGGGTCATTCATGGCACTAGTATGAGTAAATAAAACCAGTTGTTTGTACAAAAACAATTTATAAAAAGAAATCCGTTATGCTTTTTTGAAATTGAAACTACCATAAGGCCTTCTGCTGCACACACAATGCAATCGCACAATTGGAGGAGATTTCTCCTTATGATAGTCAAACATGCTTGATACGAGAAAATTCTTTTGATATTATTATTAGTGCATAGTGTGAAAACATTTCGAAAGAATAATATTAATCTTAGCCTGTATACCACCATTATGATATACCTACTATAGCTACCTTGTTTTATGGCCGGTTACCGCCACGCTGCATGGCAGGTTATACAACTAAAACCGTATAGGGCTTACATTGTTTTGTTTGGATTTGCAACAATGGAAAGGCTAAGGAACTTCATACACCGAATGGGTACGCCTTTGGAGGGACGCCCTGAGAACCTAACCGGATCTCTGCCAACACAAGGCTGGGTTACCTCTGTAACTAGGCAACTACTGGCACGAGTATGCCATCCCTCAGTCGTAACCGACCTTTAACTGAGGCCTCGACACCAACAAATTCCAGCAACCACATAAGTTAACTATCTGGTCTCTATACCATGATATCACTTTTTATCCAGAAGGAAATGGACATACCCTAAGGGGTGCCACCCCTGTAACCTTGCCGCATTCTTCACGTTTCGACCATTTTCGGGTTGTGAGGTTCGACGAAGTCTCGTCCACAAAGCTACGTTTTTCAAAAAAGTCATGCTTCGATCAACAAATGATCAGCAGCACTTAGCATATCACACTACCAAATTGGGAGTATATCACTAATAACCATCAGCTACATAACCTCTGAGCTCGTACATCTCAGAGAAGGGTGTTAAGCTAAGAGAATAAATTCTCCGCCGCCAAACAGAAATGTATTTGATAAAAATTAGCTTTATATCTCAAAAGTGTAAAGTCAGACACACAACCATACAAGTCCGTTAAGGATTCGAACGGAACCGAAGGCACTTCGTCCAATAAAGGAAGAATACCTAGCAATCCGGGCATCCACAATCCCGATCGGACTCCCCATCACATATAAAGACCTCTATACCGAAGCAACTCCGTGCAGAGTCATTCGACAGGTTATCCTATTGTTCTCGAAAACACCCAGTCTTCACCACCATCTTCAAATGCTATCCATTTCGTCGTATCACTACTCGAAATGGGTTATATGACACAAAGTCCTCTCCCGGCTAAACTGAATAGTGAGCGCTTAATTTAAAAACATGTGGATATATCAATCACAAAGATTCACCATTAAGATTCATTGTGGATTTCAGATAACCAACTGGAATCCGACTCCTGGTCGCATCCAAATTTAAATGTCGCTTAAAGGCCAAAAGTTTTCACATTCACACAAAAACATACCACAGATATCATAGTTCAATTCACAACAATTCACATCACAAAGTATCACAATCACATTTCAGGGGTATCAATCAGTTCAAGGCATTCGGTAATAATCAATCATTTACAAGTAAGATGAATTAATCGGGTGATTATAATTAATAGCATAATTATTTTCATTACTTATCCTTAATTAGTGATTAATTATCCTTCATTATAAATTAATTAATTCATAATTATTAATTAATTAATCTTAATAAATTTCACTAATTAAATATTTCTGAATTAATTACATTAATTAATTAATCCTTAATTATAAATTAATTAACCTTAAATTAATCATTAATCGACCTTTAATTAATTATTATTTAATTATTAAGAAATTATAAATCATTTATTTTTATTAATCATTTAACTATTTTTAAAAATCTTTAATTAATAAACGTCATGATTAATCACCATTAACACATAAATTAATACAAAAGATTAAGGTTAATTAAAATAACATTTCATCTTAATTAACTTTTAAATTACATTATTTATTTAAATTAATTAACTTATAAATAATGTCACAAAATTAAATAAATTACATTTAATCACTTTAAAATATCTTACTTAAAAACTTTGTCAATCCAAACTTAAATCAAAACCATTATTTAAAAGAATGAATTAAAAATGTTTAAAATTTTAATTTGGTTTTAAAGTAAAAAACTGTTTTTATATGTCAAACTCGAGACCTTCCCAATCGTCACCCGAGTCAAACCTCCATTTGCTTCGAGTTTCCCCAAAACCAACCCGTATTTTCTTTTCAAACTTTAATTTTTTGTTTAAGTTTTGGAAAACCTGGTGTATACACAAAAGTACTCGAATCAAAACTCGAGCTAGTGATACGATTACCCAAAGACAATTTAGAGTCGGACCTTTCTTCCTCAAACCGAAATCTCTAATACAAACTCGACACCGTGCACATGCACAGGCCCTCTAGCCATCTTCGGTAGATGCTACGACCGTCGACAGGTCGACGACAACTTTCCCTAGCCACTAGAGCACCCAGAAACCCACAACGTCGACGAACTCAAGATTTTGCTATTCATCACCAACTGGAACGAAACTTCGATCACTAAGAGCACCTAGTACTTACTCCTCCGACCACCAGAAGTCATGCAAATGTACCCGAAGCTTCGTCGATGTCAAACGCCTCATTACCCCTACGTCCGGTATAGTCCAATTCGACAACGACGACACAATTGCCTCAAGAACAAGATCGACCAGAAACCATGCTAAAACCTTAAAACCTTGCCGCAACGTCTCCATGGTGCATTATAATTTTACCGAGCATTTTTCCCAAACTCCCAAACCTTCCAGAAAGCTTCAACTTCGATCAGGAGACGAACTATGCCGCCAATCACTAGAATTCACCAAAAAACTCGACTCCGTTCATCCTTGCATTTCTCGGTGAATACTTACTTAAAAATTATGATTTCACTTTTAAAAATCATCATTTCCAAAAACGTTTAAGATGATATATTTGAAACAAGTAAACATGATATTTGAATTTGACCCAATTTAGAGTTTACACTGTATTTCCTTGTTTCCTAGCAAACCACTTGACAATTTTATTGGAAAATAATTTTGAACTTAAATCCTGTTTATGCAAACAAGCTTCATTTAGATCATGAAGCCTAAAAATGATTTGAGAAATAGCTTTTGATTTTTGTAACGAGTTTTAGAACCCGTAAACCTTAAACAGGACTCATATTCATGTATCTAAACATGCACAAGCACATATATTCATATTTATATGTATAACCAATTTTACAACTTAACTTAAAGCATGGTCACAAACAACCAGTTCAAATCCAGATTTCCACAGAGTTTACTCACCTGGGATTTTGAAAACAGGAAGCTTTTTTAAACCTGGAAGTTGATTTTTTTTAAAACTGGAAGCTTGTTTGATTTTGAAAACTGGATTCTTGAATCTAGAAATTGCTTTACAACTTGCTGATGTTTGAGTTGATCTTTTAAATTTATTGTAGTTCTTGATTTGAAAGGAGTTGAAACTGAAGTTGTTTTAGCTTTAAAACTTTGATTTGCTTTAGATCTTCAACTGTTTAGAGATGATTTTTGAATTTATTTTTGATTACTTTGTTTTCTGGTTCTAAAATGTATAGGCTTTGAAAATGAAGACAAAAAGAATGAGAAGGAGGAGATGTAATAGTTTATATAATCTTGTTTTCTATTTTTATTAATTTTCTCAAAAATAAAACAATAAGAATGACACTTGTCTTTGCATGACTCAAATTATTAACACTTGTTAACTTTTTTGTTAACTTGATCGCACCTATTAATACTATGTGTCAATAATTGAACACTTGGATTTTGCGTGAGAAAAATATTTATACATTATTTCTAAATTGTATTTTCTATTTTATAAGTACATTCTCCTTTTATTATATATATACAATTTAAAAGAAAATGTTTTAAAACTAATGAAACATTAAATAAATCGCATATGTATTATTTTAAATTCAAATTATTTTACTAAGACATTTATTTAAATTTTAAATTCAAATTCAAAATCAAATTCAAATTACATTCCATTCATCTATATATATATATATCAATACTTATCTAATTTGTTTTGAAAATTTTCAAATTTATTTCACTTGAATTCCAAAATTAATTCCAAAATTTATATTAATTACTAATTTTAAATTTAATAAAAATTGGGATGTTACAGATTTCCCCCTTAAGAAAATTTCGTCTTCGAAATTTAAAAGAGAAAGAGACAAACAAAGAATATAAGAATATATAAAAGATAGAGAAAATGGCTTACTAGATTAAGCCGAAATATCCACTCTGCAATTAGGATAGGACTTTTGCATGCTATTCTCTATTTCTCAAGTACAGTTATTTGGATCATCACTCCATTGCACTTTAAACAGCTTCACAACTTTATTCCTCAACTGCCTTTCATCTTCATTTATGATCTTTAACGGTTCTATTTTCACTGCCAGATTTGGTGTGATCTTCAAATCTTGCTGAGCGGCTTCTTCAGTAATACTGTCTAGATCGTGCACATATTTTCGAAGGTGAGAAACGTGAAACGTATTGTGTACGCCGAATAACCAATTGGGTAGCTGCACTCGATAAGCTAAATGACCGATCCTTTCTAGTATAGGAAAAGGACAAATATATCATGGTGCCAGCTTACCAGTCTTTCCAAATATTAACACTCCACGCATTGGAGAAACTTTAGGAAAACAGAATCTCCAACTTGAAATTCTAGAGCTCTTCTCCTACGGTCAGCATAACTTTTCTGATGACTTTGAGCCATTTTCAATTACTTTCATATAAAATCAACTTTCTCAGTGGCCTCCTTTATCAGATCTGATCCATGAATGAGCCTATCACCTGACTCAATCCAACATGCAGGTGATCGACACGGATGACCATATAAAGCTTCAAAAGGAGCCATTTTAATACTGGCCTGATAGCTATTATTATACGAGAATTCAACCAGATGCAAATGCTCCTCCCACGAACCGCCAAAGTCAAGTATACAAGCACGCAAAAGATCTTCTAAGATTTTATCTATCCTTTCTATTTGCCCATCAGACTGTGGGTGGTAAGGTGTACTGAAGTTTAGCTCGGTTCTAATGTGGCCCGAAATTCTTCCCAAAATCTACTAGTGAAGATCGGCTCACAATCACTCACTATACTACTCATTATTCCATGGAGACGGACAAATTCTTTCGCATACAACTCAGCCAAACTCGTTGTTGTTCGGGTACATTTTACTAGGATAAAGTGGGCAGTCTTGGTCAGACAATCCACAATAACCCAAATCGCTTCATTACCTTTTCGAGTACGTGGCAACCCCTCTACGAAATGCATGGACATTTGATCGCATTTCCACTTAGGCACCTCCAATGGTTGGAGTAAGCCCACCATCTTTATCTGATCACTTTTGATTTGCTGACAAGTTACACAATGACTAACATAAATAGATATATCCCTTTTCATTATTTTCCACCAGAATGTTCTTTTGATATCTCGATACATCTTATTAACTCCTGGATGGATCTAAGCTTGGACTTCTGACACTCGTCCAAAACTTCCTGTTTTAGATCTGAAATGTCTGGCAGATCCTGCCTTTCAACCTTATAATTTCGTTATTATCAATTTCAAAACCGGAATCTCTACCTTTACATATTCTTCTATAAATTTCTTGAAGAAATTTGTCTTCCTTCTGCTCACTAGCAACTTTCTCAAGGAGAGTAGGAATGACAACAAGATATGCAAAAACAACATGACTTCTACTCAAAGCGTCGGCTACCACGTTGGCTTTTCCGGGTGTATACTGAATATCTAGGTCGTATGACGCTAGAAATTCTAACCAACGTTGCTGCCTCATATTTAAATCCTTCTGGGTAAAGAGATACTTTAGAGATATATGGTCGATGAATAATTCAATTTTTGCACCAAAACAAGGAGGATTTATTGAGTATAAATATTAAGTTAAGTTAAACTTTTAAATTTTTAGGAAAGCTAAAAGACATTCTTACCGAGAAGATAATGTCGCTAGATTTTCAAAGCAAAAATAACTGCCAGAAGTTCAAGATCAGGGGTTGGATAGTTTTTCTCATGTGGACGCAATTGTCTACTTGCATAAGCAATCACTCTACCCTCCTGCATCAAAACAGCTCCCTCACCATCACCACAAGCATTTGTATAAACAGATAGACCTTGATTTCCATTAATAATAGCGAGAACGGGAGCGGAAGTCGATCTCCTCTTCAACTCCTGGAATGCTTCTTTGCATTTCAGAGTCCAATTGAACTTAGCATTTTTCATGGTCAGCTTAGTCAAAGGGCTGGCTATCTGGGAGAAATACTAGACAATTTTCCG
Organism: Allium cepa; assembly: GCA_030765085.1. Taxonomy (NCBI): domain Eukaryota; kingdom Viridiplantae; phylum Streptophyta; class Magnoliopsida; order Asparagales; family Amaryllidaceae; genus Allium; species Allium cepa. Next base: position 108,295,313 of record CM060930.1, on the reverse strand, counting down.
GTAATATCCAACTAAACCCAGAAAACTTCTGACTTCTTTGGAGTAGTGGGTTGCTTCCAGTCTAAAATAGTGGAAACCTTGCTAGGATATACAGAAATTCCTTCTTCATTAACAATAGGACCGAGAAATCTAACTTCCTTAACCCAAAAATGACACTTAGAAAATTTGGCGAATAGAATGTTCTTCCTCAATATTTTCAAAACAATTCTCAAATGTTCAGCATGCTCTTCTTTGGTTTTGGAATAGATCAGAATATCGTCAATAAACACAAGAACGAATTTATTCAACACTTCTTGGAATACTTAGGTCATCAAGTCTAAGAAGTATGCGAGAGCATTGGTTAGTTCGAAAGGCATGACTAACCATTCGTAGAATGTGTCTGGATCCCTGAAAGCAGTTAAGTGAATACAGTCTTCAGCAATGATGGAACCCTTGGGCTAAATCCATCTTTGACAAGAATCGAGTGTCGTGCAACTGATTGAACGGATCATCGATTCTAGGCAACGGAAATTTGTTTTTAAGAGTTAATTTATTGAGATCGTGGTAGTCCACGCACAATGTCAAGGATCCATCAGACTTGGCTACGAATACCACAGCTGAACCCCAACTGGAAATACTAGGACATATTAATCCTTTCTCTAGCAATTCTCGAGTTTGCTTAACTAGCCCTATTCTCTCCCTTGGTGCCATCATGCGGCTTGCATGTACAACAGGACGAGCATTAGGAACCAAGTCGATTTTGAATTCAATTTCTCTATGTGGAGGTAAAGATTTAACCTCTTCGAATATGTCATGAAATTCCTGGATAATAGGTATAGATTCCAGACTAGGTTCGAGATATCCCAAAGTATGCACCAGCTTATCTCTTTTTGGACTGGGATCCTCACAAGAAATTTAAATAAAATTCCCAAATTTAGTTCTGAACGAAATTGTTCGATTGTTACAATCTAATTTAGCTTCGTATTTCGTTAACCAATTCATTCCGAGTAAGATTTCAAATTCGTTAAAGTCGAGAACGAAAAGATTGATAGGAAATCGATGACAAGAATATAAGATAGGAACCTTCCTATAATATAGACAAAGATTTGCAGGACCACCAACCGATTCTTCATGCAAATGGGCTTGTCGACAAATTCGGGTTCAAGATCTAATTCATTTACGATTTGTTGGGAGATAAAGCTATGTGTGGCTCCCGTGTCGAAGAAAAATATAACTACTTTATCATTAATAAAAATGCTACCTTCTAAAACTCCCTTTCCTTTATCTGCCTTTGAAGTTGAGGGGTCATCCTTTATCGCATACACTTTCGCTACTTGAGCTTGCTTTATTTTCGGACAGTCTTTAACTACGTGAACTGGCCTGTGACAATAATAGCATTCCCTTGCTTGTTGACTTGTCTTCGTGAGATGATCTTTCTTTACTTTTTTCTTTGGCTTCTTGCATCTATTTGAATAATGGCCCTACTCTCGATAATTATAACAAGTGATATCCCTCGTCGGGTTTTCCTAATTACACTTCTTCCCCTTGCCTTGATATGGTTTCTTCTTCCCGAACTTCCTTTTCTTTCAATTCGGATTGCTTGCATTTCCTTTCTCCTTTAGAACTTCCTGCTTATCCGGGGTAGCGCATATGTAACCAATATCTATCAATTCAGAACAAGATTCCTTCACGTGGGTAATCATCCTCTCATGGAATTTCTTATTCATTCCACGAATAAATCTTTCATTCTTCTTCAAAGGTGTGTTTACCAGCTCTGGACCAAATCGAGATAACTCGTTGAATTTTTTCAAGTATTCCTCAAATGATAAATTTCCCCACTTTAAATCTGTGACCTCCTGGTACATTCTGGAGATACCAGCAGACGGCATGTATCGTTGCTCAAACACCTCTTAGAATCGACACCAAGTGAACTCATCTTCTGGCTCATCCGCTGTAACAGTCTCCCACCAGGCTAGAGCTGTCTCTTGGAGTTGCCAAGAAGCTACCAATCGCGTTTCATTGTCTTCCAACTTAAGTCCTCTGAAAATTCTTTCACATGATCGAATCCAGGCTTGTGCTTCGATAATAAACTCCTTGCCAGTGAACCGCTTTCCACCAAGTCTGGAAAAACTTCGATATAAATCAGCCAGATTCGGCTGAGGTTGAGTGGGAATAGCTATTTCCATTGTTGCAGGGACTTGACCAGTTGTAGTGGTATTTCCCCGTCCCCTACCTCGTCCTCTTCTAGTGCTTATTCTCACAATCTGTAAATAGTAAGAAAACTTGGTTTAGACCATACAGACGAGATATCTTAGGGATATACTCATTCTAGGGTATTTCTAACCCTATCTCTAATGAGTCACCTGATGTGTTATACTCTATAGCTAAAGTGCTTACTTAACCTTTAGCTCTGATACCACTTGTCACGACCTGAAATTCAGCGTTCAAAAATGGACATCAAATACCTCACTTGTATTCGACTGTCAGAGATTCAAACGTTGAACTCCAGTTCGGTGGAGCTCATAACAACATTAGATGAATAAAAAAACAGTGGAAACAAAAGCTGATTCATTGATAAACATCACAGATACAACGTTCATCATAATATTTGAACAACACCAACATCAGAGTGCTATATAAATAATACCACAATAGAATGATAACACCACAGCGGAACAATAACAGAAGGTCTTCAAAAAGTTTCCAACATACTTCAACTTCGCTAAGGTCTTCCAAAACTCCAAATACTATTAGATCCAAAAGGCTTCAAAAGATCTCCAAAACAAAAGCTTCCAAAATCCGACAGCTTACAAAAGACTTCTAAATCCAAGCTAGCTTCAAAACACGGATAACCTGCTTCAAGGCTGCCCGTGTTGAAAATTATGGACACCTAGAGTTTAGGAAGGGAACAATAAACTCCAGGTCAGTCATGGGACTGGTATGAGTAAACAAAAATAGTTGTTTATATAAAAATAATTTATAAAACGAAATCCGTTATGCTTTTTTGAAATTGAAACTACCATAAGGCCTCCCGCCACACACACAATGCAATCGCACAATTGGAGTAGATTTCTCCTTATGATAGTCAAACATGCTTGATACGAGAAAATTCTTTTGATATTATTATTAGTGCATAGTGTGAAAACATTTCGAAAGTATAATATTATTCTTAGCCAACATACCACCATTATGGTATACCTATTATAGCTACCATGTTTTATGCAGGTTACCACCACGCTACATGGCAGGTTATACAACTAAAACTGTACAGGGCTCGTATTGTTTTGTTTGGATTTCCAACAATGGACAGGCTAAGGAACTTCCTACACCGAATGGGTACGCCTCTGGAGGGACTCCCCAAGAACCTAACCGGATCTCTGCCAATACAAGGCGGGGTTATCTCTGTAACTAGTAACTACTGACATGGGTATGTCATCCCTCGGTCGTAACCGACCTTTAACCGAGGCCTTGACACCAAAAAATTTCAATAACCACCTAAGTTAAATATTTTGGCTCCATACCATGATATCACTTTTTATCCAGAAGGAAATGCACATACCCTTAGGGGTGCTACCCCCGTAACCTTGCCGCATTCTTCCTGTTTCGACCATTTCCGAGTTGTGAAGTTCAACGAAGTCTCGTCCACAAAGCTACGCTTTATATAAAAGCCATGCTTCGATCAACAAATTACCAACAACACTCAGCATGTCACACTACTAAATATGGAGTATATCACTAATAACCATCAACTACATAACCTCTAAGCTTGTACGTCTTAGAGAAGTGTGTTAAGTTAAGATAATAAATTCTCCGCCATGAAACAGAAATGTATTCGATAGAAATCAGCTTTATATCTCAAAGTGTAATGTTTAGACATACAACCATACAAGTCCGTTCCGGGTTCGAACGGAACCGAAGGCACTTCATCCAATAAAGGAAGAGCCCTTGTAATCCGGGCATCCACAATACCGATCGGACTCCCCATCACATATGGAGATCTCTATACCGGAGCAACTCAGTGCAGAGTCATTCGACAGGTTATCCTATCATTCTCGAAAACATCCTGTCTTCACCATCGTCTTCAAATGCTATCCATTTCGTCGTATCACCATTCAGAATGGGTTATATGACACAAAGTCCTCTCCCGGCTAAACTGAATATTGAGTGCTTAATTTAAAAACACATGGATATATCAATCACAAAGATTCACCATTAAGATTCGATGTGGGTTTTGGATAACCAACTGGAATCCGACTCCCTGTTGCATCAAAATTTAAATGTCGTTTAATGGCCGATAGTTTTCACATTTACACAGAAACATATCACAGATATCACAGTTCAATTCACATTACAAAGTATCACAATCAAATATAAGGGGTATCAATCAGTTCAAGGCATTCAATAATAATCAATCATCTACAAGTAAGATGAATCAATCGTGTGATTATAATTAATTGCATATTTATTTTCATTAATTATCCTTAAATGATTAATTATCCTTAATTATAAATTAATTAATTCTTAATTATTAATTAATTAATCTTAATCACTTTCATTAATTAAATATTTCTTAATTAATTACATTAATTAATTAATCCTTAATTATAAATTAATTAATCTTAAATTAATAATTAATCAACCTTTAATTAATTATTCTTTAATTATTAAGTAATTATAAATCATTTATCTTAATTAATCATTTAATTATCTTTAAAATATTTAATTAATAAACCTCATGATTAATCATCATTAACACATAAATTATGAATTAATCATGTGGTTATCTATCAATGATGAATTACTGTCTAAAAATTGGCATCCTGTATTTAAAATTCAATTGTATTCACTTGAATAACTTGGGTTATGGTGACATGGGATTCGAAAAGACCGGAGTTGGGTATCAGTAATACCCGAAACCACTTCGATATGTAATCTATAATAATTCTATATAGATTTGATATGTGAAATCAATAGGCTGGAATGGAATAATATGGACTTTTGAAACTAAGGGTACTTAGAGGTTGATTTGTGGAATAAGTGTTGACTATAACAAGTTAAGAACTTGTAGTAAAGTATGAGTTACCCCGGGTTTTAACTAAGTTTTATCTTGGTATTTTATGATTAGATGGGTTTACTCACGCTGGTTTCCAGCCTGACCCTGGTGTTACTTTGATGTAATGCAGGGTTAGACCGAGTATTACACATTTTCAGGTAAGGACGTTCTGGAGCTCAAGAGGCGAGCTGGATGGCAGCAACGTATGGAGTTTACCGCTATGAATTAGAGTTGTATTGTCTGTAGTCTCAGACAGGTTGATATAACTGTCTAATCTATTTGTAATGGTTGTAACTCTGATGAAATGTATGTAATTTAAAAATTACAGCTTTCTTTTATAAATGCTATTATTTGTTATTATATTTTGATCCCTTACGAAAAGTGAGATTCTGTATTTTGTTTTCTGTTCTTCTTCTACCTCTTTTCTTCTTTCTTTAGCAATCTGAAATTTCTGGCATTCGAATTTGCGAGGTCGATATTTTGGGTCATTACATTTTGGCATAAGAGCTGAAGGTTAAGGAACAACCTTGGCACTGTTGGGTTTACTCATTAAGGATAGGGTAAGTGATACCCTAAAATGAGTTGAGTGTAAATTATGAGAGCGTACTTGTTATTTTCTTATAAAATGATTTTAAAAATGATTTTCATATAAGTTTATCTTTTGATATATAAAGAAATAATTTTTCTAATTATTTAATATATTAAAGAAATTGGTTGTTGATTATTGGAATAAAATAAAATAATGAGAATTAAGTGGTAATAGTAGTACAACAAAATTTAAATTGAATGAAAATAAGTTTGAAATGGATCCAAACTTAAATTAAATCCTGAATTAGTAGAAGTATTTTCAGAAGATTGAATTAAGTGACCCTGATTTTATTTTCCAATAAATTATAAGATAATATATAGTGAATTAGTTTACAAATATGATAATCTTAGTTATTATCATAGATTGTTGTTGTGTTTAATAATGAAATATTTGTTAATGATTAAGCAAAATGAAATATTTTAGGGAAATAAACATTTAGGTGAGTATGACTTGGAATTGAAGATAATTTAAATTGTGAAGTTTTAAATCCAGGTCTAGAAATTTGAAATCGTTTCAAAATGAAGAAAGAAATAGTAAATAATATTATTTGAATGAAAGGGTCTTGTTTCAAACAAGAGTTGTTTGAAAATTTAAAGGAATTTGTTTTGAATTAAAACCAGTGGTGGTTTAAAATTTAAGGATAACTTGGTGTGCAAAGGAAATAATATGTATATATGAGGGTATACATAATATCAAAGATGGTTTGAAATAAACTCTAAGTGTTGAGTTTTAAATATTTACTTGGAATGTGAAGTGAAATAAAATTGTAATTATAGAATAGGATCATTTTTAACTTAAGATTCAAATGTTAAAAAAAAAAGAACTTGCAACTAAGATTGTTTAAGAATCGGTTTCAAAGTTGGAAGATAAAATTGGGTAATAAATTGGATTCTAAAGATAAAATTGTTTCTGAACTCTAATTTGAACCTCGAAATAAGCTAAGTAAAGGTAATTTAAATTGGAATTTTGAGATTTGGACTCAGTATTAAATGATTTAAAAATTTTAAATTGTTAATTTAAAAATAAAGGTTGGTTTGATTTAAAGGATTTAATCAACAATTAAAATTTAACTCTAATATATGAAATTCGAGATGGCTTTAAGTTGAGATTTGAATAGAATTAGTTCAAATTGAATTTGATTTGAACTAAATGGAAATGAGATTGAAGTTGAACAATTTTAAATTCAAATGGGAATTGATTTGAATTTGGGATAGAAATTGAAGTTAATTCAAATTGAATTGGAATTGAATCAATTTAAATAGAAATGAAAATTTAAATTGAATTGATTGAATGAGAGATTGGGAAATTGAACGGTTTGACTCTGAGATTATTTTCAAATAAATTGTTTTAAAGCAAACTGTTTTAAATCTATTTTCCTAGCTATTTACTATACAATCTTTCTTTTTAAAGCCCAAACTATCTTATACTAATTTTATAATTATTTTTGGAACTATTTAACTATTTTGCAGCTGTTTTATAAGCAAATTATTATTTGTCAACTACTTTATAACCACTTACTATTTTGCAATTATTTAATTATTTTACAACTATTTTACTACTTTACAACTATTTTAAAATTACTTAACTATTTTACTACTATTTGCAACTAATAACTATTTTACAACTACTTATCTATTTAAAAAAAAATTCCAAGCTATTTTATTTATACAAGTCAGTCAAAGTGTAAACTGTCTGTAGTTGAGTAACAATTGAGATAAGAATTGAAGTGTTAACCCAAATGGAAATTGGGGGCAATTGTGGAAGAGTGAATAGAATCAAAAATGAAGGTGAATAAAAAAGAGAAAAGATTTAGCTGATAATCAATGAAGATAAATACATAGGATGTACGTATATTATTCTATTCGCAAAGTGATTTGATCCGGATTCGAGCACAAAATTTCGAGATAGTATATCGATCCGGGTTGGGATTTTTCACTCGATTTTCGACGGCGAACACTGTATTTTTGGTTGATTCTGGGAATTCTCTATCATAGTTATGACTATGCAAGGAGAATGACGGTTTCTAATCAAGAAACTAGATCTGAGTCCGCGGTAGGAAGTCGGGTGGACGATACTAGTTCGAAGTGAAATTGTATGATCGAGTGAGCGATCAGATTTGATATTGTGTACAGGTGATATGCGTACATAGTATGGGTTTGAATGAAATTGATATTGGAAATTTATGGATAAGAACTGTAAAATGATTTTTGAAATGGACAGGTATATTTTGAAAAGTGAATGATGAAATAAAATGGGAGTTGGATATTTCTATGATTAGAACTCATCTTATAGAAAAGTAATATGGTTAATACTTTATAAAAGAGTAATCAAATTTGAATATTTGATTTGGAATAAACAAAGTTATATATCTTTGTTATAAATGATAAACTCCCCTTGTTGAATATATAACCAGAAGAAAAAGGGTTTTTGAAAGTATTTGAAGTATAAAAAGGGAATTTATACAAGTCTGAAATGATCCAATGATTTTTCAAGGTTATATATATATCTATATATATAAATGGTTTTGAGAATGATTTTGGAAAAGATTTTTTGAACCTATGGATTTTGAAAAGGCTTTTGATTTTTGGAAAAATCAATTTTGGGAGTTTGGAAAGCCAAGTGTGGAACGTTCGATTTAAGATATCGATTTTGTGTAAAGGAGATTTTGATGTAGGTCATAAAGGGTACGATTTGAAAATAATTATAAGTGTATAGTATAAAGTGTTTTGAGATTGGCTCTGGGGAAAAAGGCGCTCCTATTGAAATGAACTTCATTAGGTGATCCACGGGGTGGATCTGCGTTGAGCCATAATGGGGCGGCTCTAAAGTTGATCCTGTGAGGAAGTCCAGACAAACTGAAGTTCTTGAGGATTATGGGTAGTGGGTAGCGAAAGCCGAGGGCGCTGATGCCTACAAGGACATTTGGGTTATGCTGTGATGACAGTGTAACTCGATGTCACTACGATCTATAGTGGACCATAGCGGAAATCGTGTGTGCCGTGACAGCCAACAGTCTACGTTTGATTTTACATCGGTAGACTGCAACCTATGGTGACATAGCGAAAGTCGAGAGGCCATGAGAGCCTAAGGCTACATTGGGACTCAACTGATGTAGTCTGCGGCCTATGTGGGAGTGGTGAAGTTACATTTGGCAGCGAAAATCGAGGGTGTTGATGCCTACAGTTACATGGACTTTTGCTGTGATGGCAACGTAACCCAGGGTGTAATTTCAATCTGTGGCGGGTTCCATGGCATAATCGAGGGGCACGGAGTGCCTACAGTTATCTATGGATTTTGCCGGAATGGCAACGTAACATTGGGTTAACTGCGGCCATAGAGGGGGTGATGATTTCCAGAGCATTCTCACCAAAGATATTTCCTCTATTTCAAATATGTTTTCCAAATATTTTCACTGGGTGTTGAAAATGAGTCTTCTAGGTACTTATAGATTTTCAGTCCTACGCCTGATCAACGTATGACTGAATTTCTGTGAGAACAATGATGGACTTGTGGAAACATCGAGTTATAAAAAGTATTTTTATAAAACTGTTTTGGTAATATTGTACTGATTTTAAAGTGTTCTAAAATTCTTAAATAAAGGATTTATAGTTGAAATGGTCAAAAAGCAATATAAGTCGATAATAATCATTTTAATAAATTCTGGTTTCGTTCCTTTTCGAGGACGAAAAGATTCAAAGGAGGGAGGAATGTGATAACCCAGATTTTGGAATATCTGTAATTGATAAATTAACTAGATTTAGTTAGTAGAAATACTAATTTATAAGTTAAATAAATAATTCTGGTAATTAAATTATATATCTCAATAAGTATTGGTTTGACAATCCCCTAGTATAATTATTTAAATTGGAAAAATTACTATTTTCAAACAACAATAATAATGTGTTGTTTATATATATAGATATAAATAGATTTTTAATAGAATTATCATTTAAAAATTAAATTTGTGTTTGTTTATATATATACACATATACATACATACATATATATATATTTGAGTTGATTTTGAATTGGATTTTAAAATTTAATTTGAAATTCAAAAAGATAGATATCTTAGAATATTTTGGATTTAAAATTATATTATATATGATTTTATTTCTTTTATATAATTGGTTTTACATTATTTTCTTTAAAAAGACTTATTTATATAAATTAAGATAATGTATTTACTTAATAGAAATATATATAAGTTTTATAAAAATCATTTAAAAATTAATTAATTCAACGAAATTACACTTTTATGTTAAGTGTATATAGTTCAACAAATGTAAATCAATTAATTCATGCTAGGGACAAATGGAAGTAAATAAATAAGTGTCATTTTGCCTTTTTATTTTCAAAAATAATAAATAAAATTAAAACAAGGTTATTAACACATCCCTACATCTTCTATCTTTCATTTTCAAAAAAAAATACTCAACCAAAACTTGGAAAAAAAATAAAACCAGAAAATAAAATTTAAGTTTCAGTTGAAATCAAATTCAAAATTAAATCAAGCAACAAGCTTAAGTCTAAAAGCAAGTTTAAAGCAAGATCTGATCATCTCAATGACTGATTCAAGTTCAAAACTTTCAAAATCTGGAAGCAAGCAATCAAACAGTCAGCTCAAACATCAACTAAATCAAGATACAGATCATAATCAAACAGTCGTTCAATGATCAACATTCATGTTCAGTTTTCAGATTTTCAAAACCTGCTCCGTTCAAACAAAAGAGGTGAGTAAACTCCTAGAATCTGATATATATTGAATTGGCATGTTATGAATCATTAAAGTATGATATGAATTTTGTTGTGCATGTTGTTAAAAAATGATTTTATGTATACATATGTGTGTCAGTATCTGTGTTGATAACTAAGAACAAGCAAAACATGCTTCAGTTCCTAATATTACAGGTTTAATCCTGATTCAAAAATTTAAATCATTCAACAGAATGATTTTTAGGCTTTGATCTCTAAACAAAGTATGTTCGTTTAAACATAAATTAAAATTTGAAAATATATATAAGTAGGATAGATTTGAATATCATCTGGTTAATGGAAAGGACGGTAAAGACTTTGGAAACATGTTAAAATCAAATATCACAATTCTTAGATTCATTTATATAATCATGTTAGCCATCAAGAATCATGAATTTTAAGAAGTGAATCCAAATTTTTAATGCTTGATCGAGTGTGTAATTTGTAGTTGATTAGATTTGGGGTTTTGGACAATTTCTGGTGATCTGGTGTACCGGGATGGTTAGGGTCTCTGTTGTAGCTAGCCTGGGGGTTTGTGAGCTCGGCAAAAATGGTAGGCGAATTTTTATTTCGCCGTGGCAAGGGCGAATGGTCGATCTAGGGTTTAGGCCTGGGTTTGGGTTGTGGTTGTTCTCGAAGAAAATGAGGCTTTGTCGTTGCATCGGTTGTGATCGGTCATGGTGGAAAAGGCAGAGGATGGTCAGAAGAAGCCTTTGGAAATGGGCCATGGTTTCTAGTGGCTTGCGGTGATCGGACGAGGGGGAAGAAGGAGTGGTTTTGGTTCCAGTGATGATCGACCTTACTCGATTTTGCTTTCTAGCACGATCGATAGTTCTAGGGGGTCGAATCGACTTAGGGTTGTGTCGCCGACTTGAAGGTGGCCTGAGCGATGATCGGAGAGGATGGGATGCCCTATGCACATGCACGGTGGTGGCTGTGTATCAGTTTTGATTCGAGAGGAGAAGAGGAAGCTCACTCGGGTGGGAACTCGGGGAAAATGAGGGTGAAGCTCGAGTTGTTTTCGAGTTTTAGTGGGTGTGTTAGCAGAGTTGAATTTATGTAAGCTTGTTTAAAATTTAAAAAAAGTATAAAAAGGGAGGAAAAGAAGAAATACTTGGGTCTAGACTCGAGTGTATACTTGGTTGGACCCGAAGTAAATGATTATAACAGGTTTAAAGTTCTATAAAAGCAAGTTTTTAAAATTTTAAACATAAATCAAATTTTCTTTTATAATTTATGTTTTGAATATTTGGTTTTTAAGAAAAGTGGTATGTTTTGTTTAACTTTAATTTATTAAGTTAAATTCTTAAGTTATTGTTAAACTTAAATGAAATATGTAATTAAGTAGTTTATTAAAAGGATAAAATGTATTAAATTTATAAGTTAATGATAATTAAGTAATTAATAAAGATAAATAGTCTATCTTAAAGTTAATTAAGATCTTCGATAATTAATGATTAATCAAATTAATGAACTAATTAAACAGAAATTAATTAATTAATAATTAAGGATTAATTAATTAATGATTAAGGGTTATAAATTAATTATAGATTAATTAATTAATAATTAAAGATTAATTAATGTAAGTAATTAGAGATTAATTACTTAAATGATAATTACTTAATGTAAGTAATTAAAAGATAAAATTATTAAGTGTTAATTAATTTAATTAGTATTAAAGGCTAATTAATTGGGGATAATTAACCAATGGGATAATTACTTGATGAAAGTAATTAATTAAAGGGAAATTACTTAATGGAAGTAATTAAGGATTAATTACTTAATGTAATTAATTATGGATTGATTAATTAAGGATATAAATCAAGGATTAGTTAATTAATGAGTGTGATTAATTAAAGGATAATTAATCAATGTAAGTGAGGATAAATGTAATTAATGTGAATGGGTGGAAGTTAAATAAATTTGGGTAATTAATTAAAGGCTAATTACTTAATGTATTTAGAGAAGATAATTAAGGGATGATTAATTAATGCTTTGTAATTAATTACTATTAAGTAAGCAGGATTTAAAAATGATTAAAGAAATTAATTTAATTTATTTAAATTAATTAGGTGTGACTAATTAATCTTGCTTGCAAATGATTGGTTGATATTTCTGATATGAAATGTTTTGTGATATGATATGTTTGGTTTGAATAGTGATAATGTGGTTATTTATCAATGATGAATTATTGTGTAAAAGTTGGCATTCTGTATTTAAAATTGAATTGTATTCACTTGAATAACTTGGGTTAAGGTTACATGGGATTTGAAAAGACCAGATTCGGGTACCAATAATACCCGAAACCACTTCGATATGTAATCTACTATAATTCTATATAGATTTGGTATGTGAAATCAATACGCTGGAACGGAATAATATGGACCTTTGAAACTAAGTAAGGGTACTTAGAGGTTGATTTATGGAATAAGTGTTGACTATAACAAGTTAAGAACTTGTAGTAAAGTACGAGTTACCCCAGGTTTTAACTAAGTTTTATCTTAGTATTTTATGATTAGATGGGTTTACTCACGCTGGTTTCCAGGCTGACCTAGGTGTTACTTTGATGTAATGCTCGGGTCAGATCGAGTATTACAGATTTTCAGGTAAGGACGTTCTGGAGCTTAGAAGGCGAGCTGGATGGTAGGAAGGTATGGAGCATACCACTATGAATTAGAGTTGTATTGTCTGTAGTCTGGGATAGGTTGATATAACTGCCTAGTCTATTTGTAATGGTTGTAACTCTGATGAAATGTATGTAATTTAACAATTATAGCTTTCTTGTATGAATGCTATTATTTGTCATTATATTTTGATCAGCTGTGAAATGTGAGATTCTATGTTTTATTTTCTGTTCTTCTTCTACCTCTTTTCTTCTTTCTTTAACAATTTGAAATTTTCGGCATTCGAATTTTTGAGGTCGAATTTTAGGTCGTTGCACAAGAATAAGGTTAATTAAAATAACATTCATTTTAATTAACTTTTAAAAACATTATTTACTTAAAATAATTAATTTATAAATAATGTCACAAAATTAAATAAATTAAATTTAGTTACTTTAAAAATATCTTACTTAAAACCTTTATCAATCCAAACTTAAATCAAAACCATTATTTACAAGCATGGATTAAAAATGTTTAAAATTTTAATTTGGTTTTAAAGTAAAAAACTATTTTTATATGTCAAGCCCGAGACCTTCCCGATCGTTACCCGAGTCAAACCTCCATTTGCTTCGAATTTTCAACCAAAACAAACCGTATTTTCTTTTGAAACTTTAATTTTTTGTGAAAACCCAGTGTATACACAAAAGTACCCGAAACTAAACTCGAGCCAGCGATACGATTACCCGAAGACAACTTTGAGTCACGACCCATCTTCCTCAAACCCAAAGCTCTGATACAAACTCGACACCGTGAACTTGCACAGGCACTCAAGCCATCTTCGGTTAATGCTACGACTGTCGATAGGTCGACGACAACTTTCCCTGGCCACCAGAGCACCCGGAAACCCACAACGTCGACGAACTCAAGATTTTGTTATTCATCACCAACTCGAACGAAACTTCGATTACCAAGAACACCTTGTACATCCTCCTCCGTCCATCAGAGGTCACTCGAATGTACCTGAAGCTTCGCCGATGTCTAATGCTTCGTTCCCTCCATGTCCGGTGTAGTCCGATTCGACAACGATGACACAATTACCTCGAGAACAAGATCAACCAGAAACCTTGCTAAAACCCCAAAACCTTGCCGTAACGTTGCCATCGTGCATTAGAATTTTACCGAGCATTTTTCACAAACTCCCAAACCTTCCAGAAAGCTTCAACTTCGATCACAAGATGAATTATGCCGCCGATCACCAGAAATTACCAAAAAACTCGAATCCATTCATCCTAGCATTTCTCAGTGAATACTTACTTAAAAATTATGATTTCACTTTTAAAAATCATCATTTCCAAAAATGGTTAAGATGATATATTTGAAACAAGTAAACATGATATTTGAATTTGACCCAATTTAGAGTTTACATCGTATTTCCTTGTTTCCTAGCAGCCACTTGACAATTTTATTCGAAAATAATTTTTAAACTTAAATATTATTTATACAAACAAGTTTCGTTTAGATCATGAAGCCTAAAAATGATTTGTGGAAGTGCTTTTGATTTTTGAAATAGGTTTTAGAACCTGTAAACCTGAAACAGGACTCATATTCATGTACCTGGACATGCACAAGAACATATATTCGTATTTATACATATATAACCAATTTTACGAACTTAACTTAAAGCATGATCACAAACATCTAGTTCAAATCCAGATTTCAACAGAGTTTACTCACCTGGGATTTTGAAAACAAAGAGCTTTTCTAAACCTGGAAGTTGATTTTTTTTGAAAACTAGAAGCTTGTTTGATTTTGAAAACTGGATTCTTGAATCTAGAAATTGCTTTACAGCTTGTTGATGTTTGAGTTGATCTTTTAAGTTGATTGTTGTTCTTGATTTGAAAGGATTTGAAACTAAAGTTGTTTTAACTTTAAAACTTTGATTTGCTTTAGATCTTCAACTGTTTAGAGATGATTTTTGAATTTATTTTTGATTTCTTTGTTTTCTGGTTCTAAAATGTACAAGCTTTGAAAACGAAGATAAAAAGAATGAGAAGGAGGAGATGTAATAGTTTGTATAATAATTTTCTCAAAAATAAAACAATAAGAATGACACTTGTCTTTGCATGACTTAAATTATTAACACTTGTTAACTTTTTTTGTTAACTTGATCACACTTGTTAATACTATGTGTTAATAATTGAACACTTGTATTTTGCATGAGAAAAATATTTATATATTATTTTTAAATTGTATTTTCTATTTTATAAATCCATTCTCCTTTATTTATATATATACAATTTAAAAGAAAATGTTTTAAAACTAACTATACACTAAATAAATCACATATTTATTATTTTAAATTCAAATTATTTTACTAAGACATTTATTTAAATTTTAAAATCAAAATCAAAATCAAATTCAAATTACAATCCATTCATACACACACACATATATATAGCAATACTTATCTAATTTGTTTTGAAAATTTTCAAATTAATTTCAATTTAATTCCAAAATTTATATTGATTACTAATTTTAAATTTAATAAAAATGAGGATTTTACAGAACGACTATAAAAGGACAAACTTTAGCTGATTTCGTTAATGAGTGTATGTGATTTATTTTAGAACAATCTGAAATGCAAAAGGATGTATAACCCAAATGGCATTTATTTATGGATGGCACCTTAAACGAATAGGGGGCCAGGGTAGGATATGTTATAATTACCCCAGATGGACACAAACTTCACTATGCTATGAAATTGGGGTTTTCAGCAACTAACAATGTA
Source organism: Allium cepa (assembly GCA_030765085.1). NCBI lineage: Eukaryota > Viridiplantae > Streptophyta > Magnoliopsida > Asparagales > Amaryllidaceae > Allium > Allium cepa. The sequence continues at coordinate 108,279,546 of CM060930.1, read as the reverse complement.
GCAGAATATGAATCCATGGTTGCAGGATTAACCCTAGCTCTACAACTCAAAATCCCGAGGATTCAAGTATTCAGCGATTCCCAATTGATGGTTACCCAAATCAAATAAGCATATCAAGCCAAAGATCCCTAACTTAGTCAGTTTGTGAAAAAAATTTGAAAATGCTCTCGCTTTTTGAAGATTTCTCTGTATATCAAATATCAAAAGGGGATAATTCCTAAGCAGATTCGCTGGCTAAGTCGGTAAGCTCAAGAGGGACCCTCCGGACTCAAATTGTTCCCATTGGATTTCAGGCCAATCCCAGCTATGAGGAGAATAAGCAAGATAAAACCAAGGAACTATTAGTATTGATCCGATCATAAGCCTTGGCACAAAGACTAGAAGAAAAAAATGGGAAATAATGAATAAAAAACCTGAGAAATGTTGAATATGTTTTTGAAAAGATTTGAAGTTTTGGAGATTCGGAAAAGTATTAAGTTTCCTTGAGTTTGAAAATGATTTTCAAAGATTTTGGAAAAGTGTTTTGAAGGGATGAAAGCTCTAAACTCTTTTAGGTTGTTGGAAAATAACTTCGATGATGACCACAACATCATCGATGTTCATTTTCGGGTTTCCAAAAGAGGGATTGCTGCCAAATTGTTTTAAATGAGAGTTGTTTGCAAAACCGATTTGGATTTATGAAATTCAAAGGATAATTTGAATTTCTATCAAAAATGATTTTTGAAAGATTGAAAAGACTCTGGAATGTTATATAAAATATTTATGGAATATCGTTATGTTGATAACTTGTAAAGTTTGAAGTTGTTAAAATAAAATCTAACTTAAAGAGAAGTTAGAAAAAGGTGAATAGGGAACAAAATAAGTTGGAAGATAAATTTAATTCAAGTGGAATTAAAAATGAAAGTTGAATAAAAGAATTGGGATTGAAAATTTGAGTCAAATAAAATGATGATGTAGATTCAAAATGAAATTAAAATGCAAGAAAATGAAATTGAATGTTGAAATTCATTTTGAATTTGTAGGTAATTAGAACTGGAATTGGAATTGAATTTGACTTGTGATATGCAAAGTGAAATATTGAAATAAAATTAGTAAATAAAACTAATTAAAGGAATGACGAAATTGAATATGACTTGAAATGAATCAAATTCAATAATTATATACGAAAGGTGAATCAAATTCATATGGAATTTGAAATCCAGCTTAAATACAAGTGTTGTAAACCCAAAATGGTGAATTGAAATTGAATTGTGTTTTTGGGAATGAACAAGAGAATAAAACTGAATATTGAAAACCAATTTCAATTGTGTGAAATAAAATGAAGTTGGAAAATTAGTTCGAAGTGAACTAAAGATAATAAAGGTGAAAAAAATGGGTTGAAATAAACTATGTTGGAATTTGTAATGAATTAGTGAATGAAACTGATTTAAAATAGTGATATGAATCAGTTGGGAATGAAAGATGATTGATAAAATTCAATATTCAGAAGATAAATTTAATCCAAATAGAATTGAAATTGTGAATTGAATTCAAAGGAGATTGAATGATAATGAACATATAACTTCAATAGTGAAGTAAAAATGGCATAAGAAATATATATTGAAAATTTTGTAAAGAAATGTGCAAAAATGATTTTTGTATGTTGAAATTGGACATTATGGATATTAGGATATACAGGTGTGTTAAAGACAAAGGATAAATTGGATTTTGATTTTGAAGATAAATTTGAAATTGCTCGACAAAATGTATGTATTTAAATTTCAGTATGAAATTTGATGATTTTCTTGTCTAGCCACTTGGCGTTTTGTTTTCCTTTTGAATCTGGGGGCCGTGGTGCCATTTTTGTAGTCGTACCGAGATAGCCGCGCAAAGGAGACGCTGGCGAAATTTTTCGAAAATTTAGTGAGTTAGAATTTTTTTTGAAAAATTGTAATTTGAATTTAATTTCAATTTGAAATATTGAGAAAACAATATTGTTTGGAATCTATGATTGATTTTGGAAAGTTAGATGAAATGATAGTGGTTCTCTAATAAAAAGATTTGTTTTGGGCAAGTTGATAAAACTGTTTGGTTTTGGGAAAATGATAAACGGGTTGAGGATCATTCTTCCTAACTATTAATTTCGGGACGAAATTCTTTTAAGGGGGGAAGGATGTAACGACCCGGAAATTTTGACATTTTAAAATTTAAATATTTCAATGAATTTTAATATTTAGAGATTGATTTGACTTGGATTTCAAATATCAGAATGAATTTGGCAATTAAATTTTTGAATTTAATTATAGAAAGTTGGGTAAAATTATGAATCTTTAATTTTAAGCTTGTTAAAAATAATTTGACGACTTAGAAAATTCATATTGATAATACTGAAGATAATGGAAGCTTCGGAATTGGATTTGGAAATGTTTTGATCAGTTTTGAAATTAGATCGTTTAATTCGATATTTAAAAAAATAGCCTTCCGAGGCACCATCTCGGAATTCGACGAAACCAGTTCCATTGGATCCACAATATTGTATTATTATCGGATTTCAATTTCCGTAACATTTGGAGTTGTCATGTGATCGTACGACATAAAAACACGCTGAAATTTTATTGAAAATTCAATATTATAACTAGGTTTAAAAAGCTATTTTCTCCATACGATCGAATTTGGTCTCGAAACCTTTTCCATTGCGTTCGAAATAGGCATATAACATTTTAAACGCCTGGTGGCGCGCCTCGATTGGGGTTTGAGATTGTAAGTTGCATTTAACGAGGCAATTTCAATTTGGATTTGAATTTAAATTAAACAAATATACATATATGGATTTAACAATATTTTCGTAAGGTAAAAGAAAAATTACACGTTTCATCAGTTTAAACATTTGGCAAATTTTAGACACGCGTCGTTTAATAATATATAAAAAAATGTATCGAAACGAAAGAAAATAAACAAACGAAAAATCAGATGGCCGTCCTCTTTCATTCTATTTTGAAATCGAAAAACCGAAGAAAATCGCATCCCTCTTTTTCTTAACCAAAATCTTACATCTCAACAAATCGAAAGAAAAAAAACAGTAAATAAGCAGCGAGATCGATTCGATTTGGGCAAGTGCATGCGGTCATGGATTCCTCGATTCAAATGAGGTTAGTAATCGGTCACGTATGATGGCGATGTTTTGGGGTGGCGCACTGACCTAGGGCATTTCGAGGGGAAGCGGTGGTCTGAAGGCGAGCGTGGCTGCCACTGTGGGTTGTTCGTCTCGATTGAACTTGGGTTCGAATTACAGAAAAGAGTCGCGGTGTTGTATCGAGATTCACGGCATAGGGTTTCGCGAGGAAAGGGGGCGGCATCGTAGGGCCGCGATGGAGATGAACTAGAGGATGAGCACGCGTTCAGTGTTGAAGCGGTTCGAGTGCGCGTTTGTGGTGGTTTGGAACGCGTTGCATTAGGGTTCGCGAGGTTGTAGGGATGCAGTACTGGGCGTGGTGGTTGCTGCAGATCTTGGTGGTGCGGCTATCAGTGCAGGTCTAGGTGGTTGTAGTAGTATGTCTCATTTTATTTACTTTATTAAATTTTATATGTATGTAAACATAAATTATATACAGTAAACAGAAAAATAATAATATACAAATAAATTATTGAGGTGATTATTTAATTGGTAGTTAATGGAATGGTAATAATTATACGAAGTTTAAACCGTAAATGTTTATAGGAATAAGACTTTTAAAATGGAAAATTCAAAAGTTTATATATATTAGTTTTTTTTGTTTGTGAAATCTATGAAGATTTTTTTTACAATTAACATATATATATATATATATATATATATATATATATATATAGATATATAGATATTTACCTATTTTCACTTACTAGTCTAAATTCTAAAATAAAAATATTTTTGAAATTAATTTAGTTAATTAAATTTATTAAAGTAAATTTGTCTTTTTAATTTAATTTTTAGCTAGATAAATTTATTTAAAAAGAAATTTGTTTAAAATTAAAAATGTTAGTTCAAAACCAAAATCGTTAGTTAATTAAATTTATTATTGGAAAAAAATGGGTTAAGAGTAAATCATTAAGGTGTTTAACTAACTTATTTAGTTCTTTTGGTTACTAATGAAAATTTATCAAAGGGAATTTGGTTTTAAATTCAAAAATTTTACTTACATAAATTTATTAAAAAGAATTCGTTTAAATTTAAAAGTATTAGCTTTTGAATAAAACTATAAGTTAGTTAAACAACCAAATTGAAAATTTAATATTCGATTATTTCGAATATTAATGAATTGTATAAATGTTCATACAAGGTTTAAAATGGAGAAACAAGCCGAAATGGAAATGAATTGGAATGGATTGCATATCAAAGGTGAGATCTTCTCACTCAATCACTGATTTAATTTTAATAGTTAAATTTAAAATTGATTGATTGTGTGTTTAAATAATTAATTTATTATCAGTTATATTAGTTTAGACCCTATGCGCCGCATAATAGCGAATGATATAATATTAAACCATATACCGCGATATTCCACCTCGAAGTGGAATTGGTATTATATATGTATTTGGAGTTGTTGATTTCCCGCATTATATAGCGGATGAGACCCTATGCGCCGCATAATAGCGGATGATATTATATAAATCCCATATACCGCGATATTCCACCTCGAAGTGGAATTTGTATTTAATTGTTGTGCTAATGTGTGTGGATGTAGGGAAACAGGTTGGAGGGATCCAACTGGATTCCTCAAAACATTTTGATTTGTTTTCAAAATTTTGTGCTGACATTTTTATAAATATGTGTGTGACTATTTGTGATTGAAACCCTTGAGGGCTAAAATTTAGCTGAATATATTTTTGGTATCATGGGATACCGGAAATATAAAATTGGATTTTTGGAAATTAAAGTAGAAAAGCCTAGACCGTTACAATCAAAGTATAAAGTTGATTTTTATAATCCGATCGAATAAATTCAAAAAAAAATATGGGAAAATATTTCTATAAAGAAATTTCGAGTAACATTGTTTAATGGTTGAAGAAATTATTTAAGATACGGCTTTTAAATATTTGAAAGAGATAAAGGAATTTATTTCAAAAGGAAATAAATTTAGAAATTAAATTTGGAATTTAATTTGGAGTTGAAATTAATTTTAGAAATCGATTTGAGAATTAATTTGGAGTTAAAATAAATCTTAGGAATCGATTTGGAAATTTGGGTTGGTGTTTTGGAAATAAATTGGGAAATCGATTTGAAATTAATTTGGTGTTAAAAAAAATATAAACCTTCAGGGAACCAATATGAAAATTGATTTGTTAATTGAAATAAATTTAGAAATCAATTTGGAAGTTGATTTGGTGATTGAAATAAATTTGAAAATCAGTTTGAAATTGATTTGGTGTTGAAGGTGAATATTTGGAAAACGATTTGAAAATCGTATATTGTTGGATATTTGAAGGTTTAAAATTCACAATGGAAATTTTATAAATGAAAGGGAATTTTGTTTTAAAAATAAATATCGGTTTATTTTTAAAAACGTGGAAAGAAATTTACAAATTTGGAATGTAAATTAAAATAAATCGAGAAGATTTATTAATTATTTGAATGGACCATTTTGTAATGGAAAAAGAATTCTTCCCTGGAAAGCCGAGTATATTTTTAAAAAATAGCTTTTGAAATAAAATTAAAAGTTCTAGATTTGGTTTTAAAAGGATATTGTTGGAGAGATCATTTTTGAAAATTGTTTTGTATCTTTAAAAGTAAAATTTATTTAATTAAGTATAGAAGGGATTGTTTTAAAGATTTAAATTGATAATTGATTTAGAAAATTGGATATTTAAATATTTATACTCTATCTGCTAATTTTATTTTAAAAATTAGAGTGGACTTGAATTTTTATATGAGATATTAGTATAATATTTTCCATAACTAATATTTAAGCAAGTATTTTTAAAATAGTTTATTTTAAATGTTTCCAAGTATATTTTGAATAAGTATTTTATATTATTTTAAAATATTTAAACTCTGAAGATTTTCAGTGGAAATGAATAAATATTGGAAATGTTTTCCGCGTAAGGAAAAAATTGATTTGAAATTTATTTTCAAAGAATTGAAGTGTGAAAGAAATTGATTTGAATTTGTTTTCAAAATGTTGAAAAGTGAAATTTTATCTTGCGAAGACATTTTGAAAGTAATAATAATTGGGGGAAAATTATTTGAAATCCAGTGATTGTTGTGAATGATGATTGATAGTTAAATAACTGACTATCAATATCGACCTTTAATCGACAATTGAATTTCGATGCGACCGGGAGTTGAATTCCAAATGGATATTCGAAACCCACATTGAACCTTTGTGATTGTGAGGGATCTTTTATTTAAAAAATCAAAGTGGAATTTGTTGTGATTTGTTTGAATCTGACTGTAACACTTATTTTTAAAAATAAGCGCTCGTTATTCGAATTAGCCAGGAGAGGACCATGTGTCATAAAACCCATTTTGAATAACGATACGACGAAATGGGAATGCATTTGAAGATGTTGTTGAAGACCGGGTATTTTCGAAAGCGAAAGGATTACCTGTCGAATGTCTCTACACCGGGTTGCTCCGGTATAGAGATTTTATCACCCATTGTGATGGGGATTCCGGACGTGATTAGTGAATATTCGGATTGCAAGGGATTCTTTGGAAGTGCCTTCGGTTACGTTCGATCCCAGAACGAACTTGTATGGATGTGTGTCTGACGTTACACTTTGAGATGTAAAGCTCGTTTCTATCAAATACATTTCTGTTGGTGGCGGAGAATTTATTCTCTTAGCTTAACACCCTTCTCTAAGACGTACGAGTTCAGAGGTTATGTAGTTGATGATTACTAGTGATACATTCCCAATTTGGTAATGTGGCATACTATAATGGTACGTACGCTGGCTAAGATTAATATTATACGTTCAAATGTTTTTCCACTATGCACTAATTATAATATTAAAGAAGATTTTGCGTATTAAGCATGTTTGACTATCATAAGGAGAAATCTTCCCCAAGTGTACGATTGCATTGTGTGTGCGCCGGGAGGCCTTATGGTAGTTTCATTTTCCAAAAGCATTGCGGATTTCTTTTAAATTCCTTTGTTTTCTTTTGGTTAAGAATAATTGTTTTAAGTTCTCACACCAGTCTCATGACTGACCTGGAGTTTATTGTTCCCTTCCTAAACTCTGGGTGCTCATAATTTTCCACACGGGCAACCCAGAGTCAGGTTATCAATTGGATCTGGATGGATTGCTGTGGAGATCTGGAAGCAAGCTGGATGGCGAGACGTATTATCTATACTATGTAGTATCTGCTGCGTTCGGGTTTGTGTGAGACAAATTTCTATGTAGGCAAGTCCTTATAACTTCCAATCTTGCGTGTTGTTGTTGTACTCTGATGTTGTATTGTAATAACATATGCAGTTCTTTTGTTTTAAAGATATTAATTTATCTATTATATTTGTTCCACTGCGAAATGTGAGATTCTGTTATTGTTTCCGTTTCTTCTTCTATCTTCTTCTTCTTAAACCCTAATGGTTCGGTTTTCCGGCATTCGATGGCTCCGCAGTTGATACAGTGGACGTATTAATGTCGACTTTCGGAAGTCGAAAAATCGGGTCGTCACAATTTGAGAGTGATGAATTTTAATAATTTTTTCATAAGAATGGAATCATAAAAAGTTTCTCTTCCTTATCTCACCCAAAGGCCAACGGAGCGGTTGAAGCTGCTAATAAAACCGTAAAGACAATCTTAAAACAGAGACTGAACAAGGCAAAAGGGAATTGGGCAGAGAATTACCCCTAGTTTTGTGGGCTTACAGAACATCGACTAGGACCATAACGGGTCATATCCCGTATTCACTAACATATGGATGCGAGGCAATGCTACAAGTAGTAATCAAAACCTTCTCGACAAAGTATTGCTTACGCCTTTAACCCAAACCAAGATTTGAGAAAGGAATTGCTCGACCTAATTCATGAATTAAGAGAATGGCCTTAAGAACGGCTGAGTTCCAAAGGAGAATTTTGAAATTCTATAACTCAAAGTTAAAAAAAATGTCATTCAGGTAAGGGGATTTGGTACTTAGAAGAGTAATGGCCAATAAAAGAGACCCATCGGATAGGACATTGGGAACCAATTGGGAAGGTCCCATAATAATCTTCAAAGAAATACCCCAGGGGCCTAAAAGTTATGCCATCCTAATGGTAATATTATACAATAACCTGGAACGCAAAACATTTAAAACCATATTTTCCGACACTGAATGAATAAAGCATTTTCAAGAATGCCCCTTTTTATGATTCATTAAGAAGAGTCTACATGCTCGAGAGTAAAATTCTCCTCAAACTTGGACTATCTATGATGGTTGGCTACCGATAATGGTAGAAAGCCCTTGGTCACGCTGAGATGGCCAAGTCAAGGCACCTCCTAAAGGGAGGGTGTAAGCCTTTATCTAAGCAAAAATCAGAAATGGCTAGGTTAAAGTAGCCCAAGCCCTTATCCGCAACATGCTATGGATAAGTTATGGCGCCTTCTTGAGGGAGGACGGGTAATCCCTTGGTCCCGCCATGCTATGGCCGGGCCCAAGTACAAAACAAGCTCTTAACTGCGTCACTCTATGGCCAGGTTAAGACACCTCTTGGAGGGTGGTTGGTAAGTCCTCGGGCCCTATTTTATAATAAGCTAGCCGCACCGGAAATCAGGATGAAATGTCCAACGAACTAAGAAAAGTCCATGCCTGAAACAGGGACCGCCAAAAAATGGCATTGCTTAAAATAGCAACAACCAGAAAGGTAGGTAGTGTCAAAAATTACAAATAGCCTGAAATAGGCTCTGCTTAAATAAGCACAAAATCAGACAAAACAGTCCCCGCCTAAAATAGGCTAAAAATGACAAATGGACAAAGAAAACTCGGGCCCAAGAAAGCAAAAGCATGCATGACACCCTTAAAGCGTGAAGATGGTGCACTCAATAGACAGAATTAGAAAGAATTCTCGAACTTCTACAAGATAGGAATTCTGACCTTCTATTATTAATTAACAGAAATGGTATTCTGGTCTTCTATTATTTTCCAAAAATGGTATTCTGGTCATCTATTATTAATTACCAGAAATGGTATTTTGGCTTTCTATTATTAATTACCAGAAATGGTGTTCTGGTCTTCTATTATTTACGAGCAATGGTATTCTGGTCGTTTATTATTAATTACTAAAAATTGTATTCTGGCTTTCTATTATTAATTACCAAAAAAGGTATTCTGGTCCTCTATTATTTACGAGAAATGGTATTCTTGTCTTTTATTATAAATTACCAAAAATGGAATTCTGTTCTTCTATTATTAGTTACCGAAAACGGTATTTTCATCTTCTGCTATGAATCACTGGAAATGGAATCCTAGACTTCTCTCATTAAATGATGTCGACTTTTACTGTCAAATATTGGAAAAGGATATTACGATCATCTATTATTACCAGAAGTGATTTTTCAGATTTCCATCATCCGTACCAAAGTTGATTTCTAGTTTTCTATTGCACATTATGAAGATGTGCACTCCCATTCTCCAATTACGTACTACTAGAAGCATCCTTACGAATTTATGTTGCTAAATGATAAGATAAGCCATTTGAACTTTTAATGTTTACAACCAAGAGTGATCTCCTGGACTTTTATGTCTGGAAAAATGATCGGATTGGGATTCTGGTCCTCTGTCATTATTATGGAACTTTCGACCTTTATTATCGCAAGACGAAAGCTTCTAAACTACCCATTCGTGGTCTTTTAACATTCTATTGCCAAGAAACTTTTATTATCTATAACGAAATAGGGAATAATTGCTATTTGGTTTCGAATTTTTAAAGGATGAATCTCCCTCCAAAATAAAATCAAAGTTAGAAGTCAACCATATTAGATACTTATAGTATAAACTAACCAGGCTAATATTATTAGTTGAATTACTGGAATGCAGGGGAAGCACGGCGATCCTGGAACCTTTGTCCTAAAGAACAAAAGCCTACGTTATACAGGGCGGCTAAATGTTAACCATAAAATGTAAATGAAGATAAAGAAAGCACTTTATAAACCTTCCGTATACGTAAGAGTGCCAGAAGAACTCACCTTCCAATGACACCGAAAGGGTTGTATGGCACAAGTGAAGAAAAAGCACATGGTAGCTTCAAGGTAAGGCTTTCACAAGTTAAAAGGAATGAACTACTAAAGGGAAACAAAATATCTAGATATAAAACTGCTAATCACCACCTGGACAAAATAGAAAAATAGTTACGGAGCCACCCAACGTAATAGAAAGACTAGGGAAAAAGATGGTCACCCAAACCTTTATTAAAGGATTGAGGGAATGTGGATAACAGATTGTGTGACGACTCTGGTTCGACCTTCGAAAATAGGCACCAAATACATCACCCGTATTCAAATGCCGTAGATTCAAACGTCAAATCTGGTTCGCCGGAGCTTATAACACATTAAGTAAACAACACAGCGGAAACAAAAATAAATGAATATCATTGATGTACAACATGAATACAACAATGGATACAATATTCTGATACAAATGATTAACAATATCAGAGCCAAAAGATAAACAATAGCGGAAGAAAACTTCAACAGAGGGACACCAATATTAACTTCAATAGAAAGAGAGAGAGCTTGAGAATCTAATACTGCAACTCCAACAGCAATGCTTCAAAACCAAATTGCTCAACCCAAAAGCTTCAAAGACTCCAAAGATTGCCAAAAGCTACTATATCTACTAGCCGATTATCTGAAAATATGACTCTAGGCTGCTCGTGTGGAAAATTGTGGGCACCCAGAATTTAGAAAGAGAACAATAAACTCCAGGTCAATCATGGGACTGGTATGAGCAAACAAAAACAGTTTATCTTGAACAAAAGCAAACAAAAAAAGAAGTAAAAGAAATCTACAATGTTTTATGGAAAATGAAACTACCATATGGCCTCCCGGCACACACACACAATGCAATCGCACATTTGGGAGAGATTTCTCCTTATGATAGTCAAACATGCTTGATACGCAAAACCCTTTCTGATATTTACATTAGTGCATAGTGCAGAAAACATTTGCAAGTATAATATTAATCTTAGCCAGCATATGTACCACTATAGTTTGCCTACTATAGCTATCATGTTAGATGGCAGGTTCTACAACTAAAACCGTACAAGGCGCGTATTGGATGATTGGATTTCCAACAAATGGTCAGGCTAAGGAACTTCCTATGCCACATAGGTATGCCTCTGGAGGGAAGGCCCGAGAACCTAACTGAATCTCTACCAACACAAGGCCGGGTAACCGCTGTAACTAGGTAACTACTGACACGAGTATGTCATCCCTCGGTCGTAACCGACCTTTATCCGGGGCCCCAACGACAACAACCACAAAGCCATAAATTTGCACAACCACATAAGTTAAGTATCTGGGCTCCATACCATGATACCACTTTTATCCAGAAGGAAATGGACATACCCTAACGGGCGTTACCCCCAATAACCTTGTTGTATCCCTCCTGTTTCGACCATTTTCAGGTCGTGAGGCTCGACGAGGTCTCGTCTACAAAGCCACGTTTTCCACAAAAGCCATGCTTTGATCAACAAATGATCAGCAGCACTTAGTATGCCACATTACAAAATTAGGAATGTATCGCTAGTAACTATCAAATAGAAACCTCTGAGCTCGTACGTCTCAGAGAAGGGTGTTAAGCTAAGAGAATAAATTCTCCGCCACCAAAAAGAAATGTATTTGATAGAAACCAGCTTTACATCTCAAAGTGTAATGTCAGACACACACCCATACAAGTCAGTTTCGGGTTCGAACGGAACGGAACGGAAGGCACTTCAAAGGAGCCTTTGCAATCCGGGTATTCACAATCCCGATCAGACTCTCCATCACATATGGAGATCTCTATACTGGCGTGACTCAATGTCGAGACATTCAACGGGTAATCCTTTCATTCTCAAAAATACCCGGTCTTCACCACCAGTCTTCAAATGCTATCAATTTCGTCGTATCATTATTCGGAATGGGTTTTATGGCAAAAAGTCCTCTCCCGGCTAAACCGAATAATGAGCGCTTAGTTTTAAAGACATATGGATATATGGGACCTTAGTTAAGTCACGCTTTTAGCCTAAAACCTTTTCTTCAAATGGTTTAAAAAATTACCATTTTAATCTTTTAAATAAATGATTCACCTTTAAAGGTCACTTTCAATTTGAAACAAAGTTCACCATCTTTCACAAAGATTCATTCATAGATTTCAATACTATTTCAATTCCAAATCTTTTATACAAAAGACACACCTTTAAGATCCTCTTCAATTTGAAAACAAAGTTCACAAATCTTTAACGAAGATTCACTCATAGCTTTCAAAAATATTTTCAATTCCAAATCTTTCATACAAACGATACACCTTTAAGATCTTCTTCAAATTGAAAATAAAGTTCACCAATCTTTAACAAAGATTCATTCATAGCTTTCAAAACTATTTTCATTTCAAACTTGAAATACTTTCAATGCAAATTGGCAATCCTTTCTTTATATGAAAGCTATTATTTATGAAAAACAAGGGTTTTCATTTCGGAAAAATCCGATCAAATATGCATAGGTTATATCCTTTAAAGTATAAACTTGGGTTAAATTTAAATTCCCAAAATAATACTATTAAAATACTTTAAAGATGGTTTAAAAACCATATATATATATATTATATAACTTTTATCACCACTTTCAACCCATAATTTCAAAATAATTTCAAAATTTAAATAAGATATATTCTATTCAAACAAACTTTAGTTTTAAATTTCCTTTTCAAAAGCTTTTCATATTCAACCCAATTCCATTTCCAAAATCATTTTGGGTTCAAAATTCAATCTTTAAAACCATTTCATAATATTAAATTCAAATATCTGTGACTTAACCAATTTCCTTGTGTAATCCATATTTGTGTGTGTGGTGTAGTCCAGGGATTTTACACACAACAATACAATATCATTAATCATCATAAATACAAGCACGGTAATATCGATAAGCGATACAATCCTATAACGCTTATCTTCATTCAGAGATTCACAGATAAATAATATAAATTCATCACAGATAAATAAATTACATTCATCACAGCTCAAATCAAAATAATTCATGTCACAAAGCATCACACATCAAGGATATCAAACATTTCAAAGCATTCAATACAATTCAAACATCCATAAGTAAGATCAATTAATTATCTGATTAATTTAAATCAGATTAATTACTTATGAATAATTTACTAATCCTGGTTAATTAACATTAGTTAATTACAAACCATTTTGATTAATTATCCTTTAATCACTTATTAATTTACCTTTAATGATAAATTAACTAACCTCTAATTATTATTTAACCAACCCTAATTAAAAAATCAATCAACCTTTAATCATCAAATAATTAACCTTAGTTATTTAATTATTCTTTAATAAATCATCCCCAATTAATTATATTAATTAATTAATCTTTAATTAATAAATCAATCCTTAATCACTTGATTAATCAACTTTAATCATTAATTAATTACTTAATTAAGTAATTATCTCTAAGTAATTAATTACCTTAAACTTAATCAATTAATTATCTGTTAATGTGATTACACAAGGTAATTATCTCTTAATTACGTTAAGTAATAATTTTTATTAATTATATTAAGTAATTATACTACATTAATCTCATTATGTAATTATCCTTTAATCACTTATCATTAATTATTTAACTCATGATTAATCAATCCTTAATTAATACTTATTTACCCTTTTATTTGGTAATTGAATTTCAAATTAAATAACCCATTTTTTGCTCAATTAATTTATAGTCAAGTTTAATTGATAAACCTTTTAAATTAATTATCATTAACATATAGATTAACAAGACATTTAACTTAATCAAAAATTGAAATCATTTCATTTCCCTAATTAATTATATAATTACAATTTTAAATTTATTAAAAATAAACTTTAAAATAAAGGATATGTGTATATACATTAAAAACACTTTAACCCTAATAAATTTAAAGTAATTTGTTCAAAACCTTTACTGATCTCAAAAACTTAATTAGGACAATTATTATTTAAAAACAATGGGTTAAGAAAATTCAAATTTTGATTTGTTTTAAATTTTTAAAACTGCCATTTCAATTACTCGAGAACACCAGAAACAACCCCCACCCCAGACCCGAGTCACTCACTCTCGTTCCTGCTTCAAGTCACACGCACAACATCACCGTAATCTAGCCGAGAAACACATTCTTTCCCAAAACATCAACGTCCAGATACACATAATTGAACATATACACATGCACACACCACCTGATCACTTCCGACCCATGCCGAAGCCACGTACAAGTCAAAGATCATCTCGCCGTCGCACCTGACCCCCTAATTTCAATGAACTCGCCAGAGAACAAAATCGAGCATGTCGAACAAAAGACTGGAACCAAACCCATCAGAAAAATCACCCTAGCTATCGCCTCGGACCACCGGCACCCTTGCCGACCTCATCAGAGCTACAACCCGAACCTAAGGATTGATTCAACCTATCGCTATCGAGTTTGATGCTCCCCAGTCAACACACGACTTCGTAAATCAACGTCGACCCAATCTGACAGTCGAACCCTAACTCGACCCCATCTGGTCACCACGGCCATCCAAAAATACCACTACTAATTTTCGGATGATCTCCAACTCACAAGCTACCCTCCATAACAACTTCGGCATCCAACTTGCCGTCGCTCATCAGAATTTGCCATCAAACCCAAATCTGATCAACTAAAGATATCTCAACATATACAAGCTTAAAAATCTTAAAATGTTTATCAAAAATCATTATTTCTAGTATGAATCAATTCACGAAATCCATCCATAAAATCGCTAACATTATTTTTTACTATATGATTCTTACTGTTATTTCTTATTTTTGAATCAATTACAAATATAAAATTCTTGAAATTAGTTTAAAATTTGTATTGCATTGTTAGAATCATATTTCATTTAAAAATCAAAGCCTAAAATCGTTTGAATGGGAAGGTATGAATTTTTTTGTAGGTTGTTCCTGGTTTTGGAAATACAACAGAGTATATACATATATACACAGGCATGCATTCAAAAATATGTATATATACACAGACATGCATGGATATTAACACTTAAACAACTTCAAGTATATATCATCAAGATATCATAGCAGATTTAGATCCAAAAAGATTTGTTTGCTCACCTTGGAAAGAAGAATAGTGGACAGACATTGGACTTAAAATCTGAACCAAACTTTCATCTGTATTTTGATGTTTGATTGAAGATGCTTTAATCTGGATTTGATTGTTGAATCTACTTGTTTGAATTGCTTTTCTCTGGACATTGAATCAGGTTTTAGCTTTGAATTAATACTGGGTTGTATTTGATTGCCTTTTATCACAGGCTTTTGTTTTGATCTGATTTAGGTTGAATCTTTTAATTGCTTGATGTTTGATAGAGTTGATCTTCTCAGGTTTGAATTTGATTGTTGTTTTTGAACTTTCTTTGATTTTTATTTTCCTTTCTCAGGTATGTTTTTGTGTCCAGGCTTTGAAATGAAAGAAGAAAATTGATAAAATTCACACTAGCCTGGTTTCTCACTTATTCATATTTTAAAATTTTAGATTAAAAGAAAAAAATTTGCTTGCCACTTGATCATTTTCATATTACTTAATTTGCACTTGTTCATCTATGTTAAAATTTTGCTCACACATGTTGATAGCATAATGTCAAGCTTACATTTGTTAAAATGAAAACAATTTGTGTTTAAACCCTTTGTTAAACTTTTATTTATTTATGTAGATCATCTATTTTATATTAACATATCTTTAATCTTTTATATATTTACAAACTATATTAAAAGAAAATGTTCTATTCTTTATAACCAATCCTATTTTTAAACTTAGTTTATTATACTTTTAAATGTATGAAAGTTTATATTTACACATTTTCTATTATTTATATTTGCATAGCTTTTTAATGAAAATAATTTTAAAATCTAATTATATACTATAAATAATCATACACACACACACATATGTTTAGATTCTTATTCATACAATTTTCTTATTATTTATATCTATACAAATTAAAGAAAAATAATTTAAAATCGAATTATATATTAATAAATAAACACACACACGCATATATACATACATACATACATACATATATATATATAAGTTCTTAAATATAGAATTTAATTTTTTTTACTTTTAAAAATCATTTATATCAAATTCAAAATATATCTTTCAAAATATATATTACATATGTATATTATAATTAGAAAACAAATTTTTATTAAATTTAATAGTATAGAATTTTAAATCCAATTTATTCTCAATTTATTTATTCTTGAGTTTCAAACTCAAAATTCGATTTGAAAATCAATTTGTATATTTTAATAAACAACGTATATTATTTATTTTGGAAAAAATTCAAATTAATTCACAATTTAATCGAAAATTATATTTTAATTATCAATTTAAATTTAACTCAAAACCGGGATCGTTACATATTTTCCCCTTAAGAAAATTTCGTCCCTGAAATTTGCTTGACAGAGATACAACAAAGAATAGATGGAAAATGCTTTACCGGATCAATCGAATATCTATTCTGCATTTGGCTTACCAAATCAGAATATAATCAACAAATATGCGAATAATCTCATACAATACTTCACAAGATACTTCAGTCATCAAATCTACAAAATATGCAGGGGCATTAGTTAGTCCGAAAGGCAACTAACCAATCATAGAATATATCTTGACCTAAAGATTAGACAAACGGATATAATTTAATTTAGTTTCATATTTTGTTAACCAATTTATTCAAATAAAATTTCAATTTATTAAAGTTAAAATGGAAAGACTCATAAGAAACTGATGATTAGAATACGAAATAGGAATTTATCTACATGATTCGTAGGGCCATCACCACACCAAAGCTTCTTCTTGTAGCTGCCAGTAAATGATCAAAGAATTGATAGCGAATGATGATCAAAAGAGATTGATGAAAAAGTTTGTTCCTTGTTGTTGCAGGGTATTGACCAATTGTAGTGGTACTCCCCTGTCCCTTATCTCATCCTCTTCTGGCATTCATACTCACTATCAATGGATAGTAAGTGAATTTACTGAGGCATATGGACGGATATCTTAGGGATGCTCATTCTAGGGCAATTATATCCCTATCTCTAATGAGTCACATAATGTGTTATACTCCTTAGCTAAAGTTCTTACTCAACCTTCAGCTCTGATACCAAAAGTGATGACCCTGACTCGACCTTCGAAAATCGGCACCAAATATATCACCTGTATTCAAATGCCGCAGATTGAAACGTCAAATCTGGTTTGTCGAAGCTTATAACACATTAAGTAAAATAGATAGTGAAAACAGAAATAAATGAATATCATTGATGTACAGCATGAATACAAGAATGGATACAATATTCTGATGCAAATGATTAACAATATCAGAGCCAAAAGATAAACAACAAAGGAAGAAAACTTCAACAGAGGAACACCAATATTAACTTCAATAGAAAGAGAGAGAGCTTGAGAATCCAATACTGCAACTCCACCTCCAATGCTTCAAAATAAATAGCTCAACCCAAAAGCTTTAAAGACTCCAAAGATAGCCAAAAGCTATCCCAACTATATCTACTAGCCAATTATTTGAAAATATGACTCTAGGTCGCCCGTGTGGAAAATTATTGGCATCCAGAATATAGAAAGGGAACAATAAACTCCAGGTCAGTCATGGGACTGGTGTGAGCAAACAAAAACAGTTTATCTTGAACAAAAGCAAACGATAAAAGAAGTAAAAAGAAATCTACAGTGCTTTTTGGAAAATGAAACTACGATAAGGCCTCCCTGCACACACACAATGAAATCGCACACTTAGGGGAGATTTCACCTTATGATAGTCAAATAAGCTTGATACACAAAACACTTTTTGATATTATTATTAATGCATAGTGTAGAAAACATTTGCAAGTATAATATTAATCTTAGCCATCATACTTACCATTTTAGTATGCCTACTGTAGCTACCATGTTAGATGGCAGGTTCTACAACTAAAACCGTACAAGGCGCGTATTGGATGATTGGATTTCCAACAAATGGTCAGGCTAAGGAACTTCCTATGCCACATGGGTACGCCTCTAGAGGGACGCCTTGAGAACCTAACCGAATCTCTGCCAAAATAAGGCCGGGTTACTTCTGTAACTAGGAAACTACTGACATGAGTATGTCATCCCCTGGTCGTAAACGACCTTTATCTGGGGCCCCAGCAACAACAACCATAAAGAAATAAATTTGCACAACCACATAAGTTAAGTATCTGGGCTTCGTACCATGGTACTACTTTTATCCAAAAGAAAATGGACATACCCTAAGGGGCGCTACCCCCAATAACCTTGTTGCATCCTTCCTATTTCGACCATTTCCGGGTTGTGAGGCTCAACGAGGTCTCGTCCACAAAGCTGCGCTTTTCACAAAAGCCATGCTTCGATCAACAAATGATCGGTAGCACTAAGTGTGCCACATTAAAAAATTGGGAATGTATCGCTACTAACCATCAACTACATAACCTCTGAGCTCATACGTCTCAGAGAAGGGTGTTAAGCTAAGAGAATAGATTCTCTGCTACCAAACAGAAATGTATTTGATAGAAACTAGCGGTACGTCTCAAAGTGTAATGTCAGATACACATCCATACAAGTTCGTTCCGGGTTCGAACGGTACCGAAGGCACTTCAAAGAAGCCCTAGCAATCCGGGTATTCACAATCCCGATCGGAATCCCCATTACATATGGAGATCTCTATACCGGCATGACACAGTGCAGAGACATTCGATAGGTAATCCTTTCGTTCTCGAAAATACCCGGTCTTCACCACCGGTCTTTAAATGCTATCAATTTCGTCGTATCATTATTCGGAATGGGTTTTATGACATAAAGTCCTCTCCCGGCTAAACCGAATAATGAGCGCTTAATTTTAAAAACATATGGATATATAGGATCTTAGTTAAGTCACGCTTTTAGCCCAAAACCTTTTCTTCAAATGGTTTAAACAAATTAACATTTTAATCTTTTAAATAAAAGATTCACCTTTAAGATCACTTTCAATTCGAAACAAAGTTCACCATCTTTCACAAAGATTCATTCATAGCTTTCAAAACTATTTCAATTCCAAATCTTTTATACAAAAGATACACCTTTAAGATCCTCTTCAATTTGAAAACAAAGTTCACCAATCTTTAACAATGATTCATTCATAGCTTTCAAAACTATTTTCAATTCCAAATCTTTTATACAAAAGATACACCTTTAAGATCTTCTTCAATTTGAAAACAAAGTTCACCAATCTTTAACAAAGATTCATTCATAGCTTTCAAAACTATTTTCATTTCAAACTTGAAATCCTTTCAACACAAATTGGAAATCATTTCTTTATATGAAATCTATTATTATTTGAAAAACAAGGGTTTTCATTTTGAAAAAATCCGATCAAATATGCATAAGTTATATCCTTTAAAGTATAAACTTGGGTTAATTTTAAATTCCCAAAATAATACATTTAAAATACTTTAATGATGGTTTAAAAACCATATATATTATATAACTTGTATCACCACTTTCGACCCATAATTTCAAAATTCAAATAAGATATATTCTATTCAAACAAACTTCAGTTTCAAATTTTCTTTTTAAAAGCTTTTCATATTCGACCCAATTCCATTTCCAGAATCATTTTGGATTCAAAATTCAATATTTAAAACCATTTCATAATCTTAACAAATTTCCTCGTGCAATCCATATTTTTTGTATGTGGTGTAGTCTAGGGGTTTTACACACAACAATACAATATCATCAATCATCACAAATTCAAGCACAGTAATATCGACAAGCGGTATAATCCTATAACGCTTATCTTCATTCACAGATTCACAGATAAATAATATAAATTCATCATAGATAAATAAATTACATTCATCACAGCTCAAATCAAAATAGTTCATATCACAAAGCATCACACATCAAGGATACCAACAATTCAAAGCATTCAATACAATTCAAACATCCATAAGTAAGATCAATTAATTATCTGATTAATTAAATTAGATTAATTACTTATGAATAATTTACTTATCCTGGTTAATTAACATTAATTAAATACAATTGATTAATTATCCTTTAATCACTTATTAATTTACCTTTAATGATAAATTAATTAACCTTTAATTATTAGTTAACCAGCCTTAATTAATAAATCAATCAACCTTTAATTATCAAATAATTAACCTTAATTATTTAATTATCCTTTAATTAATCATCCAAATTAATTATATTAATTAACTGATCCTTAATTAATAAATCAATCCTTAATCACTTGATTAATCAACTTTAATCATTAATTAATTACTTAATTAAGTAATTATCTCTAAGTAATTAATTACCTCTAATTACTTACATTAATTAAACTTAATCAATTAATTATCCTTTAATGTAATTACACAAGGTAATTATCTCTTAATTACATTAAGTAATAATCTTTTATTAATTATATTAAGTAATTATACTACATTAATCTCATTAAGTAATTATCATTTAATCACTCATCATTAATTATTTAACTCATGATTAATTAATCCTTAATTAATACTTAATTGCCCTTTTATTAAGTAATTGAATTTTAAATTGAAATAACCCATTTTTCTCAATTAATTTATATTCAAGTTTATTTGATATACCTTTTAAATTAATTATCATTAACATATAAATTAACTAAAGACATTTAAGTTAATCAAAAATTGAAATCATTTCATTTCCCTAATTAATTATATAATTACGATTTAAATTTATTAAAAATAAACTTTAAAATAAATGATATATGTATATATATTAAAAACACTTTAACCTTAATAAATTTAAAGTAATTTGTTCAAAACCTTTACTAATCTCAAAAACTTAATTAGAAAAATTATTATTTAAAAACAATGGGTTAAGAAAATTCAAAATTAGATTTGTTTTAAAAAATTTAAAAATACCATTTCAATTACTCGAGAAACCCCCGAAACAACCCCGACTGCAGACCCGAGTTACTCACTCTCGTTCCTGCTTCGAGTCACATGCACAACATCACTGAAATCCACCCGAGAAACACATTCTTCCCCAAAACACCAACGTCCAGATACACATAATTGTACACATACATGTGCAGAAGCCACCTGATCACCTTCGACCCATTCCGAAGCCACCTACAAGTTGACGATCATCTAACCGTCGCACCTGACCCCCTAATTTCGCTGAACTTGCCAGAGAACAAAATGGAGCATCTCGAACAAAAAGACTGGAACCAAACCCATCGGAAAAATCACCCTAGCTATCACCTCGGACCACCGGCACCCTTGCCGACCTCACCAGAGCTTCGACCCAAACCCAAGGATTGATTCAACCTATCGCTATCGAGTCCGATGCTTACCAGTCAACACACGACTTCGAAAATCAACGTCGACCCAATCTGACCATCGAACCCTAACTCCACACCGTCTGGTCGACACAGCCATCTAAAAATACCACCACTAATTTTCCGATGATCTCCAACTCACAAGCTACCCTCGACAACAACTTTGGCCTCCAACTTACCGTCGTTCATTGGAATTTGCCATCAAACCCAAATCTGATCAACTAAAGATATCTCAACATATACGTGCTTAAAAATCTTGAAATGTTTATCAACAATCATTGTTTTCTAATATAAATCAATTCACGAAATTCAAACATAAAATCATGAACATTGATTTTGACACATATATGATTCTTACTGTTATTTATTATTTTTGAATGAATTACAAATAGAAAATTCATTAAATTAGTTTTAAAATTTGTGTTGCATTGTTATAATCATATTTCATTTAGAAATCATAGCCTAAAATCGTTTGAATGGGAAGGTATGAATTTTTCTATAGGTTGTTCTTGGTTTTGGAAATACAACAGAGTATATACATATATACACAGGCATGCATTCAACGATATGTATGTATATACACAGATATGCATGGATGTTAACACTTAAACAACTTCAAGTATATATCATCAAGATATCATAGCAAATTCAGATTCAAAAAGAGTAGTTTGCTCACCTTGGGAAGAAGAATAGAGGACAGACGTTGGACTTAAAATCTGGAACCAAACTTTCATCTGTATTTTGATGTTTGATTGAAGATGCTTTGATCTGTATCGATTGTTGAATCTATTTGTTTGAATTGCTTTGCTTTGGACATTAAATCAGGTTTTAGCTTTGAATTAATACTGGTTTGTATTTGATTGCCTTTGATCACAGGCTTTTGTTTTGATCTGATTCAGGTTGAATCTTTTAATTGCTTGATATTTAATAGAGTTGATCTTCTCAGGTTTGAATTTGATTGTTTTTTTCGAACTTTCTTTGATTTTTATTTTCCTTTCTCAGGTATGTTTTTGTGTCCAGGCTTTGAAATGAAAGAAGAAAATTGATAAAATTAACTCTAGCCTAGTTTCTCACTTATTCATATTTTAAAATTTTAGATTAAAAGAAAAAATTTGCTTGCCACTTGTTCATTTGCATATTACTTAATTTACACTTGTTCATCTATGTTAAAATTTTGCTTACACATGTTGATAGCATAACCTCAAGCTTACATTTGTTAATCTGAAAACAATTTGTGTTTAAACCCTTTGTTAAACTTTTATTTATTTATATAGATCATCTATTTTTTATTAACATATGTTTAAACTTTTATATATTTACAAAATATATATTTTTAAAAGAAAATGTTCTAATCTTTATAATCAATCCTATTTTTAAACTTAGTTTATTATACTTCTAAATGTATGAATGTTTATATTTACACATTTTCTATTATTTATATTTGCATAGCTTTTTAAAGAAAATAATTTTAAAATCTAATTATATACTATAAATAATCATATATACACACATATATATATATATATATGTTTAGATTCTTATTCATACATTTTTCTTATTACTTATATCTATACAAATTAAAAAAAAATTGAAATCAAATTATATATATATAAATGTAACAACCCGCATATTTGCCGATTTTATATTTAAATATTTTATTTAAATATTTTATCGATACTCGGAATTTAGTCCAAAAAGCTACTATTTGCATACGGTCGAATTGGGACTCGAGACCCCTTCCATTGAGTTCAAAACGCCGTTTGCGACCTTTTTGAGTGTAAACTTCGATATGTTTGGAGTTAGTAAAGTTTTGCTACTTTTTCACTTAGGGCTTTGGTTTGGGCCGAGCCCATTAACCCCACTTAACTCAGTTCCAACCCTCTCCTCTTCATTACTTCATTTCATATTCCTAACACTTTAAGCTTTAAGCAAAAATGGTGGAAGAGAGTGGAAATTAGAAACTCCAAGCCCTAGTTTCATTGCAAATCCAAGATCTAGATCCAAATTCTAAGAGAACCCATTTGTAAGTATCTCCTTCTTCTTCCCCAACTCATTCTCTCTTTGATTTCAGAAAATTCCTAAACCTAATTTGGGAAATATTTCTCTTTTAAGCTTAGAATCAAGCTTCTTGAGTTGGGATTGAAGTGTGGTTGATCTTCCTTTGCTTTCAAGCTTCTTCTTCATTGATTTGGGTTCAAAGGTGAGATTTTTAATCTCACATCTAGGTCTATGATTATCTTTGATTTTTAGGTATGAATTTCTAATACTTATTCATGTGTATTTGATTTTGATTTGGATAGGTTTTGTGAACATTCCAAATTTTAGTGTTTTGAGTTCAAATCTTCAAAAATCATAGCTTTGTTGTTTGAACTTGTTTTGGTGATGCATCGAAGAGCTTATAGGGCCGGGTAGTCGATTTGCATAAACCCCTAGTGACCGTGCTCGCTCGATTGCATTTTGAAGAAGATTGCATCTTCATTTTATAGGCTGGAAAGCAGCTTTGATGCCAGTCAGTCGACTGGACCTTTGAGTCAGTCGACTAGCTGTAGCACATAGGCATTCCGAAGGCAACTAACAGAGGCTCGGGTCCTCTGTTTTCCCTGCATTCAATCGACTGAATTTTTAGGTCAGTCGACTGACTGTAGAAAATTATTTTTCATGCCTCTGGTCCAGTCGACTGGACCTTTTAGTCAGTCGATGACCTGCTCCTATTTGCCTAATTGTGCATATTTGTGCATATTTTTGCTTGGTTTCCAAATTCCATCGATTCGTGTTATTTCCCACTTGTTGTTGCTACGACTTTAATGACTTCTATTCTTAGAATTTTTGGGAATACCCATTTTGATGGATTCGGATCGATTTCTTTGGATTTTTATTCACGTCTTCGAATGTGAATTTTGGTGGTTGATTGTTCTATAATCATTTTCGTGCTTTGTCACTTTAAAAATATAAAGGTTTCAATACTAGTAGTAAATATCAAAACTCTTTCCTCAAACGATTTCAATTCTATTTTTAATACCAAATTCGTTTATAAAACCATTTTCCAATCTATTAGTATATACAAACCTTTACCTCACTCGTATGAGAAATCTAATTAAACGGCTTAGTAAAACAAGTGGTATGAAACGCTTGCGTTTACTTCGTCGGTTAATTCTTGGACTTGTTCGATTGAATCTCTTGTGACAATTTTCTAGTGGAAATCTACAATTTGTTCGTAAATATTTAAGTTAAGCTAGTGGTTATGGGACATGAAGAAGCTCATATATTTACTAGCTTACTGTAATTGACACTTCTTGATGATCATGACGATCATTTTTGTGATTTAGACTAGCAATTGTGCGATGTCTCTTTGTCCACGTGGAGGACAGTAACTCATTTTATTGAGCTTCGTCTCGTTTCTTTTTGGGGTAGCTCCCCATGGCCTTTGGGCCGTTCGTGTGTTAAAAATTAATGGCTAGCTACCATGAGATAGCTTCTCGTTCGTGTGTCAAAATTTAATGGCTAGCTACCATGAGATAGCTTCTCGTTCGTGTGTCAAAAATTAATGGCTAGCTACCATGAGATAGCTTCTCGTTCGTGTGTCAAAAATTAATGGCTAGCTACCATGAGATAGCTTCTCGTTCGTGTGATAGGCCTCCCCCCTTTTCTTGTGACTTCTGGATTTCGTGTGTTGAATTCTGGAATTTATGCCTCGCCTATTTTCGTGATTTCCATTGATAAGTTTTATCAATATTTGTGCATTGGTGAATCTGTGTGTCATTGACTTTTGTGAATACAAGTTTTGGGTATGAAACCCTTTTTTGGATCTTTGTGAAGATTTTTGTGATATTGATTTATCTCATGTTGAGTTTCAATTGCATACTTATAGTAGTATGCCATTATGGATATTATATGTTTATGTCATATCTTTTATTCTATATCATGTTGTCTGATATTTATAGCTAGACTGATCCGTTTATTATTTTCTTATAAATAATACTCGGGTCAGACCGAGATGTTACAGGTGCTTCTGCTTGACTTCTCTTCTGGGGTTATCATCCTGACTTTTGGTTAACTACTTAGATTAGTAGTTTATTTTGTTGTATACACTTGAGATATGGACTCATGGTTGTATTCTTTTGTATAGCACGTGTTGCTATTCTTTTGCATTATTGTGGATCTTTTTGACCACTACTCTGATATACACTTTCATGTGTTAATTATATATTCATATCTTCTTCCGCCTTTGTGACATGAATTATCTGTGAATGATTTGTGTTATGCTATTTCTATATTTGTTTTCGAAGATTACTATAGCCACCGTGTTGTAGCTTTGAGTTTGTGTCGGTATGTCGGATTTCCTCTTGTGATGAAATGCATGATATATTTTTATCTGGCATATCGGTGCTCGCCCAAAGAAATTACACGGATGGTCGCTCCTCAACAGCCTTATTCTCCGCGCTAGTTGACAGCATTACCCCGTAGTGTTCTTGCCTAGCGTGGGTATAGAGGTGGGGCGTCACAGCTTGGTATCAGAGCCAAACTTCGGAACAATATGGAATATTATAACAAGGATCATCGTCCTAAGTCTTTCTTAGGAGTCGTGCATTAGGATTTAATTCAAGTCTTCGTGCCGATTCATCCTATTTTCTTTATGATTCCTTGTTTTATCTATCAAGATTGCTTGATATTCATTTGGTGAATAACCTTTTTCTTCTTTCTTTCTTTCTTAAGGAAGAGAAATAGTTAGTCCTAGCAGTCGTAGCGCTGGTCAATCCAGTAGCCTTTCTCTGGATGGCGCATTCATGTCTGCCCAACAACTTTTGGATCTTGTAAAGAATCAAGAGTTTATCTGTGCTTTGAGTAAGAACCCCGAAATGGTTCTACCTTTGAAACTTGAAGTTTCTTTCAATCAGCTTGTGGATGTTACTCTTCTTCATGGAGAGGTTGGTAAAGGAAGTGTTTGTGATATTGGGACTTCCAAGAAGAGGCATATTAAGTTCAAGAGCCTTAATCCCAATAAGAGAGTGAAGCAAACTACTTCTGTAGCAAAGACTCCAATCCCTAATCGTGGAGAATGCTACAATTGTGGCTCTAAGGACCACTATATAAATAAGTGTCCTAGACCTATCTCTTGCCGCTATTGCAAAGGTACGGACCATTATATGTCTTCATGTCCCAGACTTCAGAGCAAGAAGAAGGTGGAACAAGAAACTTCGGCAGCCAAGACTCCTACCCCAAGTCGTAAACAATGCTACAATTGTGGTTCCACGGACCATTATGTAATTAAGTGCCCGAAACCCTTCTATTGCCGCTATTGCAAAGGCTCGGGTCATTACTTATCTACATGTCCCAAACTCCCTAGCAAGAGGGAAGGAAAGTTGAAAGTCGTGCAAGCCCCTTGTGACACTTCTCTTGGTCAAGGTATTTCTCATTCAATCCTTGATGACATTTGCTTTGTGATTCTCTTGTTCGTGTTCTTTTTGATGTGGATTCCATCTCACTATTTTATATCAAAAGAACTTGTTCATTCTTTTCCTTTAAACAATTTTGTGATTGATGTCTTCCTTAAGAGTTGCGAATCCGGATGGTAGGTCCACAACACTCAATTTGCTTTCTATTGATGTCGAAACTATTTTATGTGATTTTTCTTTCCGAGTCGATATTTCTACTTAGGCTTCGGAATTGATTTTTTTGTAAGGATTGGCTTACTCGTTGTGAAGCCCATATCCTATTTTCCGTGTGGACTATTCATCTTCGACGTTTTCTATCTGTTAAGCAGATTTCTATTTTTCTTGAGATTCCGATTTCATATTTCTGAAGGCATCATCTTATTCTTTAAGCTCACATGATGGGGAAAGTGTTATTTCTCTCATTCATGTAGTTTGAGAATTTTCCGGTAATTTTTGAGCTTGTCTTAGGATTATCACCTAAGAAATCTTTTGTGTGGTGTTAAGGTCTTTCTAGTTCGACCTTGCCACTGATTTTCATTTGGCTACGAGTTGCGGGAGTTAGCATTCTACTTACCGCATTCCGCACTCGTTACGATTCTTATGAATGACTTATTTTGTCATTCAGTTTGCCCATCTTGTTTCATCCATTTTATAAATCGAGTGTTCTATGAATATCTCGATGACTTCATTTTTGTATTTATTGATTTTGGATGAAAATAGAAATTTAAAATTTTGTAAATCTTTTTCGTAAGATTTATTTACAAGTACGATTTTATTTTGTTCTTAAACGAGCAAAGAATATTCTTAAACTTTTTAAGAGATATTTTTATCATATAGAAGATGATTTTGTGATTGTATTGTCCGTTGAGTGCTTTAAGAATTCTGGTCGATGCGCTTGATCAACGTTATCGATAGGAATTTCCTAAACGCTTAGATGTGACAGTCAGACACAATAAAATGACTTATGTAAAATTTTCTAAAAAGATTATTACATAAAGATAAATGTAATTTTAAAAGTTTTAGCTTTTTGGGAAAGAAAATTATTTAAAAGAAGTTCTTTCTTTTCGATGCTCTTATTCTTGTGATTCCTGAAGGGAAACCAAGACTTTGCTATTTGTATCGATACTAGTTGTATTGGTTTGGATGTCATTCTCTTGCAAAGGAGAACGTGCTATCACTTGTGCTTCTAAATCATTATAGATTATCGAGACTACATATGCCACTTATGATCTAGTGCTCGCGGCTATTGTTTTCACTTTTAGAGTTTGGCATCATCATTTTTGGGGGAGAAATTTATTCCCACCTTGATCATAAATCTTTGGAATATTTATTTTCTCATAAGGAACTTAATTTGCGTCAACAACGTTGGCTCGAGTTCCTTGCTACTTATGATCTTGATATTCTTTACACCCCCGGTAAGGGTAATCGTGTCGCCGATGCTCTTAGTCGTGAACAACAAGCTGTTGTTTCTATGATGATATCCGAATGGAACGATCTCGAGATCTTATCCACTTGTGAGATTCGAGACCGCGTATCCGATTTATGCTTATCATTTGCTTCATGTAGCCTTGAGGCTCATCCTTCTCATTTAGACCGCATTCTTGAAGCTCAAAGGCTAGATCCCGACTTGGCTCTTCTTGGCCAAAATATTAAGGATAAAATTGATATTGAAGGTTTGAAAGACTTTGATATTGATTCTCGTGGCGGCATTCGGGGATTTGGTAGACTTATCGTGCCAAATATTAGTGGTCTTCGAAAAGATATTTTAGAAGATTCTCATCGTTCCAAATTCACCATTCATCCCGGTAGTAGCAAAATGTACGCGGACATGAAGCGACTTTATTATTGGAAGGGAATGAAACTTGACATCGCTAACTTCGTTAAGCGTTGCATGACTTGCCAACTCGTTAAGGCCGAACATCAAAGGCCCGGTGGGTTATTGCAACCTTTAGAAATTCCAATTTGGAAGTGGGACCAAATTTCCATGGATTTTATAGATGGCCTTCCCCGTTCTCGTTCGGGTCATGATAGCTTATGGGTGATTGTTGATAGACTTACTAAATCCGCCCATTTTATTCCCGTTCGGTCTAACCGAACCGTACCTCTTTTGGCCAAACTCTTTATTAAAGAGATTGTTAAATTACATGGGGTTCCTGCTTCTATTGCTAGCGATCGAGATCCATTGTTTACTAGTGGATTTTGGAAGAGTCTTCAAAAAGCTTTAGGAACGAAGCTTAATTATAGCACCGCTTATTACCCCCAGTCCAATGGACAAACCGAGCGTGTGAATCAAACTCTTGAAGATCTTCTTCATGCATGTGTTCTTGATTTTGGTGGAAGTTGGGAGGATCATATTTCACTTGTTGAATTTTCCTATAATAGTAGCTTCCAATCTAGTATTGGTATGGCACCTTTCGAGGCACTCTATGGAAGGCCATGCCGATCTCCTTCTTGTTGGCTTGAGGCCGGTGTGAAGCTGGTTTTAGGTCCAGACTTTGTTCGTGATTCCACAGAAAAGATTGAACTTATTCGACATAGGATGAAAGAAGCCCAGAGTAGACAAAAATCCTATGCCGATAACCGGAGAAGGAAGTTAGAATTTTCTGTGGGAGATCTTGTGTTCATTCGTGTTTCACCTATGAAAGGTGTTGTACGTTTCAGTCGATCGGGAAAATTGGCGCCTCGATATATTGGGCCATTTTCTATCACTGAACGTATTGGTTCCATGGCTTATCGCCTATCATTACCGGCTCAGTTTTCTGCCATACATGACGTGTTTCATGTTTCTCAATTACGGAAATTTCTTCGAGATTCCAATTCTATTCTTGAGCCCAGTGCTGTGGAAGAGATTGAAGTTTCGCCTAATTTAACTTACGAGCAACACCCTATTCGTATCATTGCTTCGAAAGTCAAACGACTTCGAAATAAAGATGTTCCGCTTGTTAAAGTTCAATGGTCTTCAAATCCTAAGGATTGTTCTTGGGAATCTAGAGAGTTCATCGAGCGAACACATCCGGACTTACTTTCTCGAACTCTTTGAGGTGAACTTCTTATTTCAAACTTCTTTTGTGTTGAATATGCTTTTATGGTTGTTACTATTTATCGTCTTCTTAAATATTGCGAGGACGCAATTTCTTTAAGGAGGGGAGTCTGTAACAACCCGCATATTTGCCGATTTTATATTTAAATATTTTATCGATACTCGGAATTTAGTCCGAAAAGCTACTTTTTGCACACGGTCGAATTGGGACTCGATACCCCTTCCATTGAGTTCAAAACGCCGTTTGCGACCTTTTTGAGTGTAAACTTCGATATGTTTGGAGTTAGTAAAGTTTTGCTACTTTTTCACTTAGGGCTTTGGTTTGGGCTGAGCCCATTAACCCCACTTAACTCAGTTCCAACCCCCTCCTCTTCATTACTTCATTTCATATTCCTAACACTTTAAGCTTTAAGCAAAAATGGTGGAAGAGAGTGGAAATTAGAAACTCCAAGCCCTAGTTTCATTGCAAATCCAAGATCTAGCTCCAAATTCTAAGAGAACCCGTTTGTAAGTATCTCCTTCTTCTTCCCCAACTCATTCTCCCTTTGATTTCAGAAAATTCCTAAACCTAATTTGGGAAATATTTCTCTTTTAAGCTTAGAATCAAGCTTCTTGAGTTGGGATTGAAGTGTGGTTGATCTTCCTTTGCTTTCAGCTTCTTCTTCATTGATTTGGGTTCAAAGGTGAGATTTTTAATCTCACATCTAGGTCTATGATTATCTTTGTTTGTTAGGTATGAATTCCTAATACTTATTCATGTGTATTTTATTTTGATTTGGATAGGTTTTGTGAACATTCCAAATTTTAGTGTTATGAGTTCAAATCTTCAAAAATCATAGCTTTGTTGTTTGAACTTGTTTTGGTGAAGCATCGAAGAGCTTATAGGGCCGGGTAGTCGATTTGCATTAACCCCTAGTGACCGTGCTCGCTCGATTGCATTTTGAAGAAGATTGCATCTTCATTTTATAGGCTGGAAAGCAGCTTTGATGCCAGTCAGTCGACTGGACCTTTGAGTCAGTCGACTGGTTGTAGCACATAGGCATTACGACGGCAACTAACAGAGGCTCGGGTCCTCTATTTTCCCTGCATTCAGTCGACTGAATTTTTAGGTCAGTCGACTGACTGCAGGAAATTATTTTTCATGCCTCTGGTCCAGTCGACTGGACCTTTTAGTCAGTCGACTGACCTGCTCCTATTTGCCTAATTGTGCATATTTGTGCATATTTTTGCTTGGTTTCCAAATTCCATCGATTCGTGTTATTTCCCACTTGTTATTGCTACGACTTTAATGATTTCTATTCTTGGAATTTTTGGGAATACCCATTTTGATGGATTCGGATCGATTTATTTGGATTTTTATTCACGTCTTCGAATGTGAATTTTGGTGGTTGATTGCTCTACAATCATTTTCGTGCTTTGTCACTTTAAAAATATAAAGGTTTCAATACTAGTAGTAAATATCAAAACTCTTTCCTCAAACGATTTCAATTCTATTTTTAATACCAAATTCGTTTATAAAACCGTTTTCCAATCTATTAGTATAAAACCGTTTTCCAATTCTATTTTTAATACCAAATTCGTTTATAAAACCGTTTCAATACTAGTAGATTTTTATTCACGTTTTCCAATCTAGTGGTTATGGGACATGAAGCTAAGCTCATATATTTACTAGCTTACTGTAATTGACACTTCTTGATGATCATGACGATCATTTTTGTGATTTAGACTAGCAATTGTGCGATGTCTCTTTGTCCACGTGGAGGACAGTAACTCAATTTATTGAGCTTCGTCTCGTTTCTTTTTGGGGTAGCTCCCCATGGCCTTTGGGCCGTTCGTGTGTCAAAAATTAATGGCTAGCTACCATGAGACAGCTTCTCGTTCGTGTGTCAAAAATTAATGGCTAGCTACCATGAGATAGCTTCTCGTCCGTGTGTCAAAAATTAATGGCTAGCTACCATGAGATAGCTTCTCGTTCGTGTGTCAAAAATTAATGGCTAGCTACCATGAGATAGCTTCTCGTTCGTGTGTCAAAAATTAATGGCTAGCTACCTGAGATAGCTTCTCGTTCGTGTGATAGGCCTCCCCCCTTTTCTTGTGACTTCTGGATTTCGTGTGTTGAATTCTGGAATTTATGCCTCGCCTATTTTCGTGATTTCCATTGATAAGTTTTATCAATATTTGTGCATTGATGAATTTGTGTGTCATTGAATTTTGTGAATACAAGTTTTGGGTATGAAACCCTTTTTTGGATCTTTGTGAAGATTTTTGTGATATTGATTTATCTCATGTTGAGTTTCAATTGCATACTTATAGTAGTATGCCATTATGGATATTATATGTTTATGTCATATCTTTTATTCTGTATCATGTTGTCTGATATTTATAGCTAGACTGATCCATTTATTATTTTCTTATAAATAATACTCGGGTCAGACCGAGATGTTACAGGTGCTTCTGCTTGACTTCTCTTCTGGGGTTATCATCCCGACTTTTGGTTAACTACTTAGATTAGTAGTTTATTTTGTTGTATACACTTGAGATATGGACTCATGGTTCTATTATTTTGTATAGCACGTGTTGCTATTCTTTTGTATTATTGTGGATCTTTTTGACCACTGCTCTGATATGCACTTTCATGTGTTAATTATATATTCATATCTTCTTCCGCCTTTGTGATATGAATTATCTATGAATGATTTGTGTTATGCTATTTCTATATTTGTTTCCGAAGATTACTATAGCCACTGTGTAGTAGCTTTGAGTTTGTGTCGGTATGTCGGATTTCCTCTTGTGATGAAATGCATGATATATTTTTATCTGGCATATCGGTGCTGTTGAATATGCGCTTTGCGCTTATATGATTTTTGTTTGATGATAATAAACATATATACATTCGTTTAAATGTATTTGTTAATGTACTATTTTATTTTTCATAGAATAAATAAATATTTGCTGAATAAAATAAATAACACGAAATTTGAATTCAAACGAATATTTTATTCAAATAAATATTTATTACATCTTTGAATAGTACAATTTCAAGCTCTCACTATAACTATACAACTTTGATTACAATTACATCACATTTCACATTTACAAATGTCCTCACTACATATCACTCACACTCGTATTTATCTTCAACTCCATTCCAGTTTGAATCCAGCATCTGAGAAATCTGCAAAAATATAAACTAACGCAGTAAAATTGAAAAAGAAATATTTTTGCAATTCAAAAATAAAATATGGTTTTTGAAAATATGATTTGCCTCAGTTATTTGGGTTGTTCGTCATAATTTAAATTTGAATTCATCATACACGAACAACTTGTGACATACACAGTGTATTACTGTATATGCCACAAGGCCGTGCACGCCGATATATACATTTGATTGATTTACAGGGACAGGTGAGCACAGGTCAAACCCAAATGAAAAATCGGGTTCAACACACGTGCAATAACATTGAAAATCACGACACGAGCACAAGGTAAAACCCGAGTTGTGAAACTGGATTCAACACAGGTGCAAATTCAAAAATAAATTCGAATGCAATAAAATGGTCGGGAGTACACATGCCCAGTCTCAAGCCAACATGAAACAAGACCAAGTCAGGCTACAACAGATGATCAACCTCAATGGACTAGTGATGCAACTAAGCACAAATTACTTACAACATGTATGCAGCCCAATAGACCAAAGTACAACATCACACAATCAAACTACAACAGGCCAGAGGTGAAAACAATGCAATACTGAAGTGATGAAGTGCATATAAACAACTGCAACACACATGCACGACTTATGGCAGTGAAACTCAAGCAAGTCAGACCAACACTGCAACTCAAAATGAAACATGGCTGCAGTTACAAACTAGAATGAAAACTGCACTAATCCAGTTCCAATTTTTTTTCTGAATCAAGTTAACAACTGCAAGTGCAATTCGAACCAATATGACAGCAATGCACCAATGCAAAATGGACAGCAAACATAACAAGAGACCAAAGTGCAACAGGATGAACGGCAGAGCCAAGCATGATATGAGTGAACAAGTATGGCAGCATGCAAATGCATCGAAGCACAAAAGTGCACAGCAACCATCATGAACACAGTGAAGACCACAAAGGCAGTGCACATGTGAATTGAGTGGCCAACCAGAAGCTACTGAAGGCAACCACAAGTACAGGTTAAACCAACACAGAAATACACAAGCACAAAGTAGTGGAACTCCAACATATCCAACTAGAAATGCAGACAACAAGTATCAAGTTGCAAACAAACATGACAGGAAACAAATAACATTGAACATGGTGAAACAGTACAAAAGACAAATTGCAATTCGAACCAACATATCCAACTAGAAGAGCAACCATCAAGTACAAACAATACCATATGGACACAGCAATGTTCAAGACCAAGGTACAAGTCGAAGTGGCAGTGAAATCAATGTTGAACAAGTCAAAAACCAAGTCGAAGTCAAGCAGAGAAATGCACAGAGACCGGTTGCAAATGACAACAAGTATGAAACCATGTCCAAATTGCAATATGCATCAAAACTCATGAATACAGTAGCAAGGTTGCAAGCATATGAAATGCAGACTACAAAGTGTACAACTACAAGATCAGGTCAAAATAAAGCATGAATCACATGAACAAGTTCGAGCATTATAAAGAAACAAAGTACAAATGAACGAAGTTTAACAGTACAAAAAATTCGAATTCATGACAGTGTATCAAGTACGCATCTTTGAGAAAGTCAAAGCCGTGACTTTAGAAATCAAAACAATTTCAAGATGAACGAGTCAAGGCCGAAGCAGTAGAAATCAACACCGTGGTCATCACGAAATAAATCACCGAAAGCATATTCATATTGAACAAGTCAGAATCAATCTCAATCGTTCAAGAATAATAAAGTGGCCGAGATGAAGAATTTGACAAATTCAAATCAACATATACGAACGCAATTCTAGGAAATCAAATCCTATAAGAACCCTAATCATCACAGGCAATCGATTATCGAGTTCAAGTATCAACTTAGTAAAGCAAAAGGAAACAGTACATACCGAATTCACAAACAACGAACTCGATCAAGCAACTGCAAACGAGCGATAGTCAACCATCAGAGAAGCAGCGAGCTAGGGCAACATATCTCAGATCGATCGAAGAAATTGAAGCCCTGATTTACACAAGAGCCGAAGCCCTAATTGGAACAAAGGGAACGAAGCCCTAAACAGGACGAAGCCGCCATTATTCTCACGAACGAGACAAAAGGATCGGGTGAAATAAGGGAGTGGGCTGGCCTTATTATTAAAAAAGGGGTTTTGTTTTTTAATTTTTATAATAAGGCTTTATTATATTGTTAATTAGTTTTAGGGTTATTTTCTATTGTTTTTTAATTATTGTTTTTATTTTACGAATCAAAGAATTTGTAAATCACCACCTAGGGTTTAGGTAGTGTCAGATTGTCTAGTTAGAATTAGTTCAGTGAGCAGGGTGTGCGAGTTTACAAAGCTGTATAGGCGGGAGCAGAGTTTGCGAGTAAGCGAAGCTCTATAGGCGGGAAGCAAAGTTTGCGAGTAAGCGAAACTCTATAGGCGGAGCAGGGTGTGCGAGTCTAGTAGAGTGTTTGTGAGCGGGAGCAAATGTTTGCGAGCAGGGTGTGCGAGTCTAGTAGAGTGTTTGTGAGCGGGAGCAAATGTCTGCGAGTCTAGTAGAGTGTTTGTAAGCGTGATACTGTTTAATTCTAATAGAAATCTGTGATTGCAGCAGTAGGCAGGGGTTGCCGAAGCTGGGTAAATTTTGTGTGTGATTTACTTTTCAGCATATTTATTTCTGCAGTTTATTTCTGTGTTTAAATCGAGAAAATTTGCTATAACCCTATTCACCCCCCCCCCTCTAGGGTTAATCTAGATCCTACAAGTGGTATCAGAGCCCGGTTTATTTTTTATTTAACTCTAGAGTCATGAGTCTACAAAATAATGCTTTTTTTGAGGGGCAATCTATTGCTAGGCCACCCATGTTTAACGGGAACGATTATGCTTATTGGAAAGTTAGGATGGGTATCTATCTTAGTTCTGTTGATTATGATGTTTGGGATATTATTGAAACTGGCTGTAAACCTCCCACTATAATCGTTGGTGATACTGAGATTCCTAAACCTAAGGATAGGTGGGATGCTAATGATAAGAAATTGAAAACGACAAATGCTAAAGCCATGAATGCTTTGATATGTGCTCTTGATAAAAATGAATTTAATAGAATTTCTCATTGTACAACAGCACAGGAAATATGGCATACTTTGGAGGTGACACACGAAGGAACTTCTCAAGTCAAGGAGTCTCGGCTAGCCCTATTCAGCAATGAATGCGAAAACTTTGTGATGGACAAAGGCGAGAGCATAAAGGATATGTTTGGATGCTTTTCAACCTTGGTATACAATGCTAGAGCGCTTGGGAAGGTATTCACTGAGGTAGAGCTTGTGCGGAAGATACTACGAGTTTTACCAATGAACTTTGAGGCAAAAGTCACAGCAATCCAAGAATCGAAAGATCTGAGCAAACTAAGCATGGAGGAGTTGATTGGCAACTTGATGACATATAAGCTTGAGTTAAAAGCAAAGGAAGAACGCAACAACTCCGAACCAAAGAAGAAGACGATTGCCTTAAAGAGCAAAGAAGAAAGCGATGAAGAAGATCCAATTAAAGAGCTTGCAATGGCTGTCAATAATCTTAGAAGATGGTCTAGATTCAAGCCACGCAAGAAAAAAACAAAGGGCAATAGGTCAATAGATTTCGAAAATTCCGATAATGAACTGACGTTTATAACTGCAACAAGCCTGGCCACATCAAACCAAAATGCCCACTTCTCAAAAACAACAAAGAAAAGAAAAAGGCGAAGAAGGTATTTGCAGCGACTTGGGATGATGAAGAAGGAGAGGAAGCTTCGGATAGCAGCTCAGAGGAGGCTAACTTGTGTTGCATGGCAAAATCAGAATCAGAAGCAACCTCCAACGAATCTAGTGTGGCAGGTGAGTTTTCTTATAAAGAACTTGTTTTTATGTGTTCTGATCTTACTAAAGTAGTTGATGCTCTTGAATCTAAAATTAAAAAACTGAAAACTGATGGGTGAGAACTTGCTCGTAAAAATTTTAGGTTAGAAACTGAACTTGAAAATATTCAAAACCTAGAATGTAAAAGATGTAAAGTTTTAGATTCAGAATTGACAAGACTTAAGAATAACTCTGAGAATCTTGAAAAAGAAAACTTGAATCTTAAGGAAACCATCGACACTAGGAAAAAGGATTTTATAAATCGATGCACCTCACTTGTCACTGAAAATACAACACTAAAAACCAAAGTCCAAAATCTTGGGAAATCTTTGAATAACTTTTCAAGAGGCGAAAAATCTTTCAACATGCTATTGGGAAATCAAATTTTTGCTAACAATAGAAAAGGACTAGGCTTTGGGAAATCACAAAATGATGATAATGCGAAAAGCAAAAGTGTTTTTGCTCGATCTGAAATAATTGGAAATCATGTTGAAAATCATAGTCATAGGAACACAAAATTTAATCAAGTCAATTTAATGAGCACGTTTTGTAGAGAATTTGGACATAATCGAAATAATTGTTGGTATAGACCCAAACACGTGAAAACTATACCAATTTGGGTTCCAAAAGGCACAAATATAAAATCTTTGAAAGTCAAACAAATTTGAGTGCCAAAAGGAACATATATAAATAGATTTGGGTCTCCAAAAACATATTTTTCATATTCTGCCACTAACAACAATGGACCTATAAAAACAAATAGGTCACATAAATCTTTTATCGTATAGGTGTGGTGGCAGGCTAAGGAACAA
Source organism: Allium cepa (assembly GCA_030765085.1). NCBI lineage: Eukaryota > Viridiplantae > Streptophyta > Magnoliopsida > Asparagales > Amaryllidaceae > Allium > Allium cepa. The sequence goes on along the minus strand of CM060930.1, from coordinate 108,241,677 downwards.
CAACAGTGTTCTCTGGATTTCGGCTGTTCCAGAAACACAACAGACGACAAAGCAAAGTTCCTTAGCCTAGTATAAACGTGACAGAATCACAATGGGCAATCACGAAAAATTATCGTAAAGGTAAAACAGGTAATTGTTTTTAAATGTGATTATCTGCACCATACTCTAAATTAAAATCAGCCAATATTGAGATAAACAAAAGATGATGATTTTGATGCTATGATTTTTTTTTAAAATATTAACTAACCATCTTTAAATAGAATTACTTGGAGTAATTATGATGGTTGACTGATTCGGACTTAATTGATATGATTTTTTGACTTGTTCTTATTTATGACATTGATTTGTGCTTAATCGATGACCAATCAGATTTTCAACTTTGAACTAATCCATATAAATTTGTTCGGTCAAATGATGGTATTTGATTACTCATGCTACACGTAGATATATTTTGGTCACTGCTTGTAAATTTGCACGATTTCAAATTCATGTGAAAAAGGATTTTAAAAATTGTTGAAACCTTAAGAAATTGTTTTTGAAATAATTATGATGTTGATTGACTGTTGATTACTCATGAACTTGTTTATCCTATGGTTTCTGAAATTAACACCATGATATGTGTTTGAGTGTTAACACGGCTTCAATTCAAATTCAAAAGAATGTCATTTAAATTGATGTTAAGTTTGAAATTCTTGGTGCACACTTCATGTTTTGGTCAATCAAATTCAACGAGTGAATATTGAGTGAAATTTAAATTCAGATGCAGATTACACTGGTAATATGGTTGATAGAAAAATTACTAAGTGTGACGTGATTAATTATTTTGAAACATTCATTTGCTGCATCGTTTTTTTTTCAAAGAAAATATCTACATATTTTTCACTTGAAATAATTTTCAAATAGCAGAAAATTTTCTTATAAAACCCCCTCGAGAAAATCATGTTTGATATTTACAGATTAGTCATTTTTGAAAAATTGATTTTATAATTTTTTTTTTGAATTTGATTTTAAATGACTATTTTGACTAATCGGACTCCCTTTGATTATCGAAAAGATGAATAGTGATTGAAAAAGTGATGGGTGTCGATATTTATCATATATTATAACTCGAGAAAGTATAATTAGAAAATTTCTTTAGAATTTCATAACAAGAGTTATAAAAACTTTCTGTTGGGTAAAAATTCCATGACCATTTCTATTTCTATCATCTTTCTATCAACCATCACTCATCAAGATCATATTTAGTATGTAAATTTGTGGTAGTTTACAAAGGAAATCATTTGTTCTCCAATATCTTTAAATCTGTGAAGGAAATTATTTGTGCTTCAACTTATTATATTTAGCAATAAAAATAAATATCCAAAGTATTCACTCTCATTTAAAAGTCCTCACGGTTATGCATGGGTGAATTACTTGGATTTTTGATTATGTGCTTCCATGCTCATTTAAAAGTCCTCACGGTTATGCATGTATGGAACGCATATCAAAATTAATTGATTCAAATAGACAAGTTGATTCTAATCCCATTTAAAAGTCCTCATGGTCATGCGTGGTTAGAAGATACTTGATTTCATTTTTTAAATTAAATTGGAATACTACTAATCTCATTTAAAAGTCCTAACAGTTATGCATGGTTAGTAGATATTCAAATTTCCTGAAATAAATATACCACAAATAGACAGAATTGTATGATTTTTGATGATTTTATCCCCATCACTTCTGAAAGTGGAATACGCGCTTGACAAGGGTAATTATGATTTTTTTTGAGTTTTATTGAAATTTGAGATTTATATTTAATTGAGTTAAATGTTTGATTCATGTCTATCACTTCATCCCTATTTTTATAACACTGTTATTCTTTTGCTGATAACAAAAGGGGGAGAGAAAAGTTAAGATTTTGTCAAATAGAATCAAGCAAAGGTCAAATAATTTTTTCCATTTGCATATAGGCTCATTTACATATTTTTATTTGTATGCATATATGTAGGGGGAGTATCATGTAGAGAGGAAGCATTCAAATAGGGGGAGCAAATTGAACGATCAAATACATTTAATACATTCAAAATCTTAAATATATGTTTGTTATCATCAAAAGGGGGAGATTGATGAATGTGCGCTTTGCGCTTATATGATTTTTGTTTGATGATAATAAACATATATACATTCGTTTAAATGTATTTGTTTATGTACTATTTTATTTTTCATAGAATAAATAAATATTTGCTGAATAAAATAAATAACACGAAATTTGAATTCAAACGAATATTTTATTCAAATAAATATTTATTACATCTTTGAATAGTACAATTTCAAGCTCTCACTATAACTATACAACTTTGATTACAATTACATCACATTTCACATTTACAAATGTCCTCACTACATATCACTCACACTCGTATTTATCTTCAACTCCATTCCAGTTTGAATCCAGCATCTGAGAAATTTGCAAAAATATAAACTAACGCAGTAAAATTGAAAAAGAAATATTTATGCAATTCAAAAATAAAATATGATTTTTGAAAATATGATTTGCCTCAGTTATTTGGGTTGTTCGTCATAATTTAAATTTGAATTCATCATACACGAACAACTTGTGACATACACAGTGTATTACTGTATATGCCACAAGGCCGTGAACGCCGATATATACACTTGATTGATTTACAGGGACAGGTGAGCACAGGTCAAACCCAAATGAAAAACCGGGTTCAACACACGTGCAATAACATTGAAAATCACGACACGAGCACAAGGTCAAACCCGAGTTGTGAAACTGGATTCAACACAGGTGCAAATTCAAAAATAAATTCGAATGCAATAAAATGGTCGGGAGTACACATGCCCAGACTCAAGCCAACATGAAACAAGACCAAGTCAGGCTACAATAGATGATCAACCTCAATGGACCAGTGATGCAACTAAGCACAAATTACTTACAACATGTATGCAGCCCAATAGACCAAAGTACAACATCACACAATCAAACTACAACATGCCAGAGGTGAAAACAATGCAATACTGAAGTGATGAAGTGCATATAAACAACTGCAACACACATGCACGACTTATGGCAGTGAAACTCAAGCAAGTCAGACCAACACTGCAAGTCAAAATGAAACATGGCTGCAGTTACAAACTAGAATGAAAACTGCACTAATCCAGTTCCAATTTTTTTTCTGAATCAAGTTAACAACTTCAAGTGCAATTCGAACCAATATGACAGCAATGCACCAATGTAAAATGGACAGCAAACATAACAAGAGACCAAAGTGCAACAGGATGAACGGCAGAGCCAAGCATGATACGAGTGAACAAGTATGGCAGCATGCAAATGCATCAAAGCACAAAAGTGCACAGCAACCATCATGAACACAGTGAAGACCACAAAGGCAGTGCACATGTGAATTGAGTGACCAACCAGAAGCTACTGAAGGCAACCACAAGTACAGGTTAAACCAACACAGAAATACACAAGCACAAAGTAGTGGAACTCCAACATATCCAACTAGAAATGCAGACAACAAGTATCAAGTTGCAAACAAACATGACAGGAAACAAATAACATTGAACATGGTGAAACAGTACAAAAGACAAATTGCAATTCGAACCAACATATCCAACTAGAAGAGCAACCATCAAGTACAAACAATACCATATGGACACAGCAATGTTCAAGACCAAGGTACAAGTCGAAGTGCAGTGAAATCAATGTTGAACAAGTCAAAAACCAAGTCGAAGTCAAGCAGAGAAATGCACAGAGACCGTTTGCAAATGACAACAAGTATGAAACCATGTCCAAATTGCAATATGCATCAAAACTCATGAATACAGTAGCAAGGTTGCAAGCATATGAAATGCAGACTACAAAGTGTACAACTACAAGATCAGGTCAAAATAAAGCATGAATCACATGAACAAGTTCGAGCATTATAAAGAAACAAAGTACAAATGAACGAAGTTTAACAGTACAAAAAATTCGAATTCATGACAGTGTATCAAGTACGCATCTTTGAGAAAGTCAAAGCCATGACTTTAGAAATCAAAATAATTTCAAGATGAACGAGTCAAGGCCGAAGCAGTAGAAATCAACACCGTGGTCATCACGAAATAAATCACCGAAAGCATATTCATATTGAACAAGTCAGAATCAATTTCAATCGTTCAAGAATAATAAAGTGGCCGAGATGAAGAATTTGACAAATTCAAATCAACATATACGAACGCAATTCTAGGAAATCAAATCCTATAAGAACCCTAATCATCACAGGCAATCGATTATCGAGTTCAAGTATCAACTTAGTAAAGCAAAAGGAAACAGTACATACCGAATTCACAAACAACGAACTCGATCAAGCAACTGCAAACGAGCGATAGTCAACCATCAGAGAAGCAGCGAGCTAGGGCAACATATCTCAGATCGATCGAAGAAATTGAAGCCCTGATTTACACAAGAGCCGAAGCCCTAATTGGAACAAAGGGAACGAAGCCCTAAACAGGACGAAGCCGCCATTATTCTCACGAACGAGACAAAAGGATCGGGTGAAATAAGGGAGTGGGCTGGCCTTATTATTAAAAAAGGGGTTTTGTTTTTTAATTTTTATAATAAGGCTTTATTATATTGTTAATTAGTTTTAGGGTTATTTTCTATTGTTTTTTAATTATTGTTTTTATTTTACGAATCAAAGAATTTGTAAATCACCACCTAGGGTTTAGGTAGTGTCAGATTGTCTAGTTAGAATTAGTTCAGTGAGCAGGGTGTGCGAGTTTACAAAGCTGTATAGGCGGGAGCAGAGTTTGCGAATAAGCGAAGCTCTATAGGCGGGAAGCAAAGTTTGCGAGTAAGCGAAACTCTATAGGCGGAGCAGGGTGTGCGAGTCTAGTAGAGTGTTTGTGAGCGGGAGCAAATGTTTGCGAGCAGGGTGTGCGAGTCTAGTAGAGTGTTTGTGAGCGGGAGCAAATGTCTGCGAGTCTAGTAGAGTGTTTGTAAGCGTGATACTGTTTAATTCTAATAGAAATCTGTGAATGCAGCAGTAGGCAAGGGTTGCCGAAGCTGGGTAAATTTTGTGTGTGATTTACTTTTCAGCATGTTTATTTCTGCAGTTTATTTCTGTGTTTAAATTGAGAACATTTGCTATAACCCTATTCACCCCCCCCCCCCCCTCTAGGGTTAATCTAGATCCTACAGGTGCTCACCCAAAGAAATTACACGGACGGTCGCTCCTCAACAGCCTTATTCTCTGTAACGATCCGCCTTTTTGGATAGTTTAAACCGACGATCAAATACACATGTCGATACCAAAACCATTCAAAAGTGCATATAGTTATTGGGGTAAATAAGAAAAGAAAAGAAAAGAAATAAAGGAAATGAAACAACACAGAATCTCGCAGCGGAACGATAAAATATAATAGTCAAATAAACAGTTCATGAAGCTGTCTACTATACTTTGACAATTATTTATACAACATTTATCAGAGTTATACATATACAGCAGAGCAATTAAATAATGCAGCAGATAGCATGATGCAAGGGTAATAATAGTGATAGTATACCAAATCTTCGTCTCCATCCTCCAGAATAGATCTTCAAAAATCTGAAAAACTCAGGACTGGCCCGAGCGTAATGAAAAGACAAAACACTCGAGTCAGGACTAAAATATCCTTATGAAAGTTAAATCAATCGTAAATAAATATGAGTGTAATGGCGTCAGAGATGTTTACGGGGTTTGACATCTCATATCCAGTGTCAACGTGCGTGCAATAACTCAAGAGATGTTACGGGATTTTCCATCTCTCAAGGATCCGTGAAACTATCTACTATGTAGTAATATACGCTAAGTAGATAATGTCTATCAGTAATATAAAGTATCAAAATAGCGTTAAGGCATTGCCATAATTCCCCTTAACACATTTTATATTCCCAAAAGCATATACAAGACCGTAGTTTCCCCAAAACCGGAAGTCACCAGAGGGAAATCCATATACTCAAGGTACAAACCAAAACGTAGTGGTCGCGAATAGGATAATCAGTATGACAAGGTACATGAGGCGATACTAACTAGGATACTAGTAGTTGCGTGATCCGGACTGATGTTGAGCATAGCAGCTACTACCTCAGCACCATGAAACAACACTCCCAAATCAAGGGGTGCACCCAAATCAAATCACAAATGTAATAGATATGGTATCGAAGAAGTGTGTCCGCTAGAGGTGGCGAACCTCAATGGCCCGGCGCGGCTCCTGTTTTAGTCATGTCAGGGGTCATCCAATATCGTTCTCTTTCTTCAGTCAACGCGTTCACCAAACCATCCACTTCATTCTGGATCAACACTCCGCGTATAATAGTTATTAAAGTGGTTTTCGGTATCGACAGAGAGTATGTCCATATCCGATCCCGGTCTCTTTAATAACTACGTATTATTACACTGATGGCTCTTTTATATTTCAAATTGATTCATGATTGATAACTAAATATCATATTCGCTTTAAAATCAAATCCATTTCAAAATATCATATATTCAAAATTATCAATTTTGTCCGATAAATCAATTTCACATCAAAATTTGATTCGAATTCAATTTAGGTTATAATCTCTACTTTAACCTAGTTCGTATTTAAACCAAAGGTTTAAATATAAACATTTCCATCTCTTTAACCAGTTTGAATTTAAGAAAATAGTTTAAATAGTTTAAAATAGTTAAATAATTCAAAATAGTTTAATAGAAAATATTTAAATAGTTTAATCGAAAATAATTTGAATATAAAATGGTTTATATATAAAATAGTTTGGAAAAAATCAAAAATTATTTGATAAATAATTCCAAAGTCAAACCGGTCAACTTTTCAAATTTCCTATCCAAATCAAATCCAAATTCCATTTCGATTTAATCGATTTATTCCAATTTCAACTTGAATAAATTTCTATTCCACGTAAATTTCGATTTCAATTCACAAATTTCTTTAAATTTCAATTCAATTCCAAATTAATTTAAATCTAAATTTCAAATAAATTTTCAATTCCAAACTCAAACTTGAAATATCATTTCATATCAATTTTCTTAGAAATATTCAGAGTTCGATTAAAAGTCCAATCTTTTAAAACAAATCAACTTTCAAAAATTTACACCGTATTTCAATTTAAATCTAAACTTCGATTTTATTTAATAATTTCGTTTACCAAGTTTAAATTCTAACATTTCGAGCTCCAATTCAAAATAATTCAATTTCCATAAATTGGATTTTATTCTTAAAATCAATTCATTTAAATAATTTCAAAACAACTTTTAAAATCATTTAATTTATCCAACTCGGTGGCCGTATATAATTTTCTAACCTATGGCCAAGTGATTAGTTATTACAATTAAATGTCAGGGATGAATATATCATTTAAATCAATCACAGTGTCATATGTATGCATAGTAGGATATATATAAACAAATAAACATCCAAACATTTAAATATCAACCAATAACATCCATCGAAATACATCATCCAATAGGCAATACAATTCACGGCAATTTCATATTTATCAATGTCAGGTAATTTAATCGCAATTCAATTTTAATTTAAATTTAACTGTCAATTTAATTTTTTTAACGGTGAATTCAAATGACAATCAATATGATAATTAAATTTTATCAAACAACAACAAATAACAATCATAACTATGCATAATGTCAAATTTAACTAGCATAAAGATATTCAGTACGTTGTGAGCGTTATAAAACACTCACCTTGATTTTACGATTTTAAATCAAATAGAACGACGTTCGATTTAACATAAAATTTTAATGAGCTCCAAACACTTTCGGATCTGCACTGCAGCGCAGCTCTCATCTCCGTGATTCCGGCGCTTCTTCCCCAACGTGAAATTCACGTATGCAAACCCATTAGCCGCCGATCTTCAAGCAATTTTCATGACCACCTCGTCGACTTCCAGAACGATCAGCTAGCGCCACCACGAAGCCCTTCACCAGAGCCACCTACGCGCCAAGTTTCATCCCGTCATTCGCCGTCGTTTGCACGCAATCCAAGGAAATACGTACACACTTCCAAGTGAGATCTGGATGAATCCATGAAAAATTAGCATACATCAACCGTATGGATTTGAAGAGCTCGTCGAAATTTACACTTTTGCTTTTGGAATTTTTCGATTTCGTCGAACGGATTGAGAGATATTAAGAAAAGAAGATCGGCAATTTCTGGCCATGGAATAGGTGGCGGCCATGATTTAGAATTAGGGTTTCTGGGTTAAAATAATAATAAAACTGTCTCGGTTTGCATGCGTATTTATATAGGTAGGTCCAAAATCATCCGAACTCCAATCGAGACGTGCCGCCAGGCGTTTATAAGGCTTTACCCCCATTCCGGACGCAATGGTACTAGTTTCAAGGCCTAATTCGATCATATCTGGAAGATAGCTTTTCGAAGTCGATTATTTTAATTAAATTCGAAATTAAATTTCTACGCGTTTCAAGCTTGCACGGCCAAACGACAACTCCAATTGCTACGAAAATTGAAATCCTACCATAATTTACTATTACGGATCTGATGAAACAAGTTTCGTCGAAATCCGAGACTGTTTGAAAAATGGCTATTTTAACTCGTCAATTAAATATTAAAATGTTCAATTTTCACAAATTTACTTTTAATTCAATTTTAAAAGTTCTACAACATCATTCTAACTTTAATATGATAAAATAGAATTTTACAAATCATTTTTAATCATATTAAACCCGTTATCCAATTATTCAAATAATTTCAAATATTAAATTATTCAACAAATTACATTAATAATCATTTTCCTTCAATAATCACCTTAAATTTTCTAATTAAAATAGCTAAAAATACGGGTCGTTACACTCTCCCCCACTCAAAACTTTTCTTCCCCGAAAAGGAAAAGAAGGGAAAAGGAACTATGTATAGAATTCAACATTAGATATATTTTATTCAAAGTTACCAACTTATAAAACAATAAAATTCCATTTATAAAGTCATAACTACACTTCCACAATGTTACTCCGAACGGCTTTCTAAATTTAAAAGTTAGTTATCAAAACAAGTTATAAAATTTAAAAACTTGAAAAATTTTCTAACACCCGGATTTACGGAAAATTTCGGCAGGGTCTCCTTTGCGCGGCTCGATCGAAAAATTTTACAGTTCAATATATAACACAAATATAACCAATATATATCAAATATACATCTCATCTCAATGATGAGGCATCCCATATCTGGGGAAACAACATATATATATCACCAATACCATATAAAACCATAAGCGTACCTTTTATTTAGCATTTATTAGCAGTTTACTTATATTTTGTATTTAGCACAGAAGCGAGCTCTACAACGAAGCGCAACCCCTTTGCTACCTACTAAAATGCTCAATAACTAAGTTAGAACCATGCATATAAAGATAGATCGATATATTTAGCCTACACAACATATATATAACCTATTTAGCTTCAAAACTGAGATTCCAATTTCAGGACAGCAAACAAATCTCAGTTTTAGGTCACCTAAACTATAAAATTTGGCAACAGAATCTAAACAAAAGTTGTTTTATTCATTTCAAGCTTTCCGGAATGTCCAAAATCATCGAATTCGGACCATACATTCAAAAGTTACGGCCGTTTTACTTAGAGGATACGCTTCAGCCTGGGGAATGAATTGCGCAGGTCAGCGACGTTCATCCACGTTTTCGACATTCTAAACGATATCAAAACACAAAACACTTAAAACAAAAGTTTTAGCTTAAGTTCTTAGCTTTCCAGAAATGGCAAGATCATCAAAATCCGATAAACCAGTCAAAAGATATGGCGAAAATACTAAGGGTGTATACTACTGATTTTACTTATTTTTACACAGGACAGCGAGTAACATTCAAGTTTTCAACCAAGCAGACGAAGGAATTTTCTCAAGTTATCTAAATGAAAGTTGTGCTATAGTTTCTAAGCTTTCCGAAAAGTCCAAAATCGTTGAATTCCGTTTAGCCATTTAAAAGTTATGGTTGTTTTCGTTTCAGCATATATTGGACAATGTTGGATTTTTTTTTTTCCAAAAATTTGCTTTTATTATTTCAAAGTACAAAACATCAAAACTTCAAATTTTCTAAAGAACAATCATGAACACAAAGTCATCTATTTTCTTATTCATCCATGCAATAGGTTTACATTCAATTTGTTTCCGATTTATTCAAGTTTGTTTCATTCACATTTTTAATTCAAGTCAATTTGCTCCCAATTTCAATTTAATTATTTAAAATTTTATTCCGCTTATTCAATTCCATTAACACTAATGAATTCTACTTAATCAATTATCATCCATCTAACAACCAATGCATATCAAACATTAACATCCATCCAAAATCTACACTAAATCAATTATACATTTCCAAGTCAATTTTAATTTCATACACTTCCAAGTTTATTGACATTTAGTTATATTCAAATTTAATTAGTTTCCATTTACCAATTTTATATTTCATTAAGTTTAAATTTTATTCATTCACTTATACATGTATCATTCATTTTACAGCTTAAATTTCTTTTATATTTACAACTATCAATAGATCTTTACATTTTATTTTTCACTCTCGCACTGGTATATTATTTCTCTACTTATCCTTATTAGCATTTTAAACCCTTTAAGTATTTGGTAAGTTATAGTTATGCAAATAGAATGTAGTTAAACAACATACAACTTCTTTTCATTTAAAGTTGAATTTTCAATTTATCAATTCTTAAGTCATTACTTAAATTTCACTATAATTTAATTTCACATTTACATTCACATATAGTATTTTCATTTTATATTAACATAATTGTGAATCACCTTTAAATGTTAATTTAAATTCCAATTATTTACTAACAATTTTATTTATATTTGCAAACCATTAATTAAATGCATATTTCATTATTCAAACCTATACTTGTATATTATCCAATTAACAATTCATATAACATTTTTGAACTTCTTAAGTATTTTGGTAAGTTACATCTAAGCTATAGAATGAAATTTAATACTATGCGAGTTTTACAGTTTCAATTTTATTTTAAGTTCATAATTTCATAATTCTAAGGATTTCTACTTCAATTGATATTTTCACTTAGCTCTTAGGTTCATTTCTCATTTCACAATTCAGAAGTTCCTTAATGATTCAAGTCTAAATTCATTTCAATCATAAAAAAAAATCATTAATTATTAAAGAACTTAAGAATTCCGATCCCGGTTTCATTTCAAATCAAGGTTTGAAATAATATATACTTATATAATTTATATATCAAATCATACTGTAGAGAATGCAAAACAAAATAAAATTTGAGTCAAAACAAGGTTTAGACAAGCTATTAAGTGGTCTCCCCCACTCGGACTCTCAAAAATAAACGCCAATGATGCGTGCACACATCATCGAAATCATTTTCTAGCGTCAAGAGAAGGGAATATAACACTTATCATAAAAAAAATCCTTCGAAAACAATTTCAACTCAATTATACTATCATATAATGCTCATATTATATTTTTCAAATTCTTGTAAGTCAATCTCAAACACCGGAATTTAAATTCCCAAATCCAAGTTAAAATTCATTTATATTCATTATCAATTGTGTTTACAAGATTTCATTTTCCTAAATCCATTGTTATTTAATCAATTGTTGTAAATATTGACTGATCAAACAATAACGATAATAATCTAATATTATCATCTCCTAACAATCAATTCAATCAAAATGAATAAATATTCAAATAATTCTTTTATATAAAATATATTCCAAAATGATATTGTGTTGGTTTGTCCTATTCGAGTGTTTAGAAATTACTATCGACGCCTTGGCGTCCCAAGTATCGACCAGAATTCATAAATACTCAACGGAACAAATTAACACAATATAAAACCATTTTATATCAAATAACAAGTACGCTCTCTCATATACACTCAACTCATTCATATAGTTTACCTCTATTTCAATGAGTTATTCCCCACTAGAGCCAAGGTTTATCGCTAAACCAAAGCTCTGATACCAACTATAACGACCCGCCTTTTTGGATAGTTTAAACCGACGATCAAATACACATGTCGATACGAAAACCATTCAAAAGTGCAGATAGTTATTGGGGTAAATAAGAAAAGAAAAGAAAAGAAATAAAGGAAATGAAACAACACAGAATCTCGCAGCGGAACGATAAAATATAATAGTCAAATAAACAGTTCATGAAGCTGTCTACTATACTTTGACAATTATTTATACAATATTTATCAGAGTTATACATATACAGCAGAGCAATTAAATAATGCAGCAGATAGCATGATGCAAGGGTAATAATAGTGATAGTATACCAAATCTTCGTCTCCATCCTCCAGAACAGATCTTCAAAAATCTGAAAAACTCAGGACTGACCCGAGCGTAATGAAAAGACAAAACACTCGAGTCAGGACTAAAATATCCTTATGAAAGTTAAATCAATCGTAAATAAATATGAGTGTAACGGCGTCAGAGATGTTTACGGGGTTTGACATCTCATATCCAGTGTCAACGTGCGTGCAATAACTCAAAAGATGTTACGGGATTTTCCACCTCTCAAGGATCCGTGAAACTATCTACTATGTAGTAATATACGCTAAGTAGATAATGTCTATCAGTAATATAAAGTATCAAAATAGCGTTAAGGCGTTACCATAATTCCCCTTAACACATTTTATATTCCCAAAAGCATATACAAGACCGTAGTTTCCCCAAAACCGGAAGTCACCAGAGGGCAATCCATATACTCAAGGTACAAACCAAAACGTAGTGGTCGCGAATAGGATAATCGGTATGACAAGGTACATGAGGCGATACCAACTAGGATACTAGTAGTTGCGTGATCCGGACTGATGTTGAGCATAGCAGCTACTACCTCAACAACGCGAAACAACACTCCCAAATCAAGGGGTGCACCCAAATCAAATCACAAATGTAATAGATATGGTATCGAAGAAGTGTGTCCGCTAGAGGTGGCGAACCTCAATGGCCCGGCGCGGCTCCTGTTTTAGTCATGTTAGGGGTCATCCAATATCGTTCTCTTTCTTCAGTCAACGCGTTCACCAAACCATTCACTTCATTCTGGATCAACACTCCGCGTATAATAGTTATTAAAGTGGTTTTCGGTATCGACAGAGAGTATGTCCATATCCGATCCCGGTCTCTTTAATAACTACGTATTATTACACCGATGGCTCTTTTATATTTCAAATTGATTCATGATTGATAACAAAATATCATATTCGCTTTAAAATCAAATCCATTTCAAAATCATCATATATTCAAAATTATCAATTTTGTCTGATAAATCAATTTCACTTCAAAATTTGATTCGAATTCAATTTAGGTTATAATATCTACTTTAACCTAGTTCGTATTTAAACCAAAGGTTTAAATATAAACATTTCCGTCTCTTTAACCAGTTTGAATTTAAGAAAATAGTTTAAAATAGTTAAATAATTCAAAATAGTTTAATAGAAAATATTTAAATAGTTTAATCGAAAATAATTTGAATATAAAATGGTTTATATATAAAATAGTTTGGAAAAAATCAAAAATTATTTGATAAATAATTCCAAAGTCAAACCGGTCAACTTTCCAAATTTCCTATCCAAATCAAATCCAAATTCCATTTCGATTTAATCGATTTATTCCAATTTCAACTTGAATAAATTTCTATTCCACGTAAATTTCGATTTCAATTCACAAATTTCTTTAAATTTCAATTCAATTCCAAATTAATTTAAATCTAAATTTCAAATAAATTTTCAATTCCAAACTCAAACTTGAAATATCATTTCATATCAATTTTCTTAGAAATATTCAAAGTTCGATTAAAAGTCCAATCTTTTAAAACAAATCAACTTTCAAAAATTTACACCGTATTTCAATTTTCAATTTAAATCTAAACTTCGATTTTATTTAATAATTTCGTTTACCAAGTTTAAATTCTAACATTTCGAGCTCCAATTCAAAATAATTCAATTTCCATAAATTAGATTTTATTCTTAAAATCAATTCATTTAAATAATTTCAAAACAACTTTTAAAATCATTTAATTTATCCAACTCGGTGGCCGTATATAATTTTCTAACCTATGGCCAAGTGATTAGTTATTACAATTAAATGTCAGGGATGAATATATCATTTAAATCAATCACAGTGTCATATGTATGCATAGCAGGATATATATAAACAAATAAACATCCAAACATTTAAATATCAACCAATAACATCCATCGAAATACATCATCCAATAGGCAATACAATTCACGGCAATTTCATATTTATCAATATCAGGTAATTTAATCGCAATTCAATTTTAATTTAAATTTAACTGTCAATTTAATTTTTTTAACGGTGAATTCAAATGACAATCAATATGATAATTAAATTTTATCAAACAACAACAAATAACAATCATAACTATGCATAATGTCAAATTTAACTAGCATAAAGATATTCAGTACGTTGTGAGCGTTATAAAACACTCACCTTGATTTTACGATTTTAAATCAAATCGAACGACGTTCGATTTGACATAAAATTTTAATGAGCTCCAAACACTTTCGGATCTGCACTGCAGCGCAGCTCTCATCTCCGTGATTCCGGCGCTTCTTCCCCAACGTGAAATTCACGTATGCAAACCCATTAGCCGCCGATCTTCAAGCAATTTTCATGACCACCTCGTCGACTTCCAGAACGATCAGCTAGCGCCACCACGAAGCCCTTCACCAGAGCCACCTACGCGCCAAGTTTCATCCCGTCATTCGCCGTCGTTTGCACGCAATCCAAGAAAATACGTACACACTTCCAAGTCAGATCTGGACGAATCCATGAAAAATTAGCATACATCAACCGTATGGATTTGAAGAGCTCGTCGAGATTTACACTTTTGCTTTTGGAATTTTTCGATTTCGTCGAACGGATTGAGAGATATTAAGGAAAGAAGATCGGCAATTTTTAGCCATGGAATAGGTGGCGGCCATGATTTAGAATTAGGGTTTCTGGGTTAAAATAATAATAAAACTGTCTCGGTTTGCGTGCGTATTTATATAGGTAGGTCCAAAATCATCCGAACTCCAATCGAGACGTGCCGCCAGTCGTTTATAAGGTTTTACCCCCATTCCAGACGCAATGGAACTAGTTTCAAGGCCTGATTCGATCATATCTGGAAGATAGCTTTTCGAAGTCGATTATTTTAATTAAATTCGAAATTAAATTTCTACGCGTTTCAAGCTCGCACGGCCAAACGACAAGTCCAATTGCTACTAAAATTGAAATCCAACCATAATTTACTATTACGGATCCGATGAAATAAGTTTCGTCGAAATCCGAGACTGTTTGAAAAATGACTATTTTAACTCGTCAGTTAAATATTAAAATATTCAATTTTCACAAATTTACTTTTAATTCGATTTTAAAAGTTCTACAACATCGTTCTAACTTTAATATGATAAAATAGAATTTTACAAATCATTTTTAATCATATTAAACCCGTTATCCAATTATTCAAATAATTTCAAATATTAAATTATTCAACAAATTACATTAATAATCATTTTCCTTCAATAATCACCTTAAATTTTCTAATTAAAATAGCTAAAAAAAGGGTCGTTACATTCTCCGCGCTAGTTGACAGCATTACCCCGTAGTGTTCTTGCCTAGCGTGGGTATAGAGGTGGGGCGTCACAATAAATGAACACATCTATTTATATATATAAGTTCTTAATTATTGAATTTATTTTTTTTACTTTTAAAAATCATTTATATCAAATTCAAAATATATCATCAAAATATATTACATATGTATATTATAATTAGAAAACAAATTTCTATTAAATTTAAAATATAGAATTTTAAATCTAATTTATTCTCAATTTATTTATTCTTGAGTTTCAAACTCAAAATTCAATTTAAAAATCAATTTGTATATATAAATAAACAACATATATTATTTATTTTGGAAAAATTCAAATTATTTCACAATTTAATCCAAAATTTTATTTTAATTATCAATTTAAATTTAACTCAAAACCGAGATCGTTATCGTTTGAAACCGTTTTAAACCTTTCAGAGTAGGCAGAGGGTTTCTCTCTCGTCATTCGAAGAGTCATTACCTTCCGAAAGTGGTAGGAAAGTCCGGATAAGGACATGTGACTCAGTAACAACCCTTTCAAAAGCATAGTAAGCCTTTCAGACCGGTTAAAACTCATATTTAGTACCTTTCGATAATACTGAATGTTTCAAGTAAAGGTAGCATCCATAATACAATAGAAGACAGTCTTCCAACAATATTTAGGAAAAGCGCAGCTCTCGATGGTAATCGAGTAAGGGAGCAACCTTCCGACAAAGTCGAAGGATTTACAATACCTTATAAGAAACCAACCTTATGGGAAATATGAGGAGTTCATTCATTCATTAGGAAATACAAACCCTATGATGGTATTCAGTGGTCCATGAAGTCATACAATGAACCAACATTCCATCAAGACCGAAAGGTTACAACGGTATATAAGAAACAACCTTTTATCAAGACTGATAGGTTTACAACAGCATATAAGAAGCAACCTTCCATCCTCGATGAAGGCATAAGGCCAAAAGAAGGGGCTCCTGCATCTATAAATAGGACCCAAGGGATCTTATTTCGGGATCTAATTTTCTTCCCAGTCTCCTACACACCAACTACTCTTGCTTCCGCATACTAATACATAACCCTAGTTTTGAAATCAGATTGGGGGCTAACCTATTAAATTTTGTATTGAATTTCATTATGAAGAAATAAAGAGAATTGTGGCTTGTGATCGACTCGGAATCCAGGGATAATCATGGTTAGGCATTAATTTAATATTAATGGCTAATCATTTATGATTTATTTCTTATATTCTTTGTTTATTTCGAGTATATTCCATGCAACTGTCGATAGGCATTTTCATAAGTTTAATGGCATATCAACCACAAAAAAGGGAACCATAAAAAAGAGGAATGCGACTTATTGATTAATTCCTCATATGAGTCTCATGGCATATCAAATCAGCACTTATTATTAACTAAATATGTTTGGATGATACATTCTTTTTGAAAGGTTTTTCACAAACGAAATAGAAATTCAGGAAGGCGAAAGCGTCAATAGAGCGACAGATAGAGTAACATCTTTTTTTGATGACGCCGACTGGTTCATAATCTACTGGAGGGAGCTAAAAGAGATGTTGATTTATAATTAATTGTTGTTGGTTTCTGATGGAGATAGAACACAATGAAGCGATAAAGTCGGGTGCCGAGTAATGAGTATAATAAAGTCGAAAGGTTTAAATGACCTCTTAAATCCTTCGACCAGAATGGAAGGTTCAGTAATTCCCTAACTCTAATCAAGCCGGAAGGTTTGGATGGAACTCTAACCCTTCGACGTGGTTAAAAGTTAATAAATTCCTTCCTTAATTTCTTCAAAGGATAAATAGTCTCCTAAAGTCCTCCGACATTGATCATCTCAATCAATGGCCGAAATTAAAAACTTGGAAACTTTTGGCTTAGTCATTTCATTCAAAAATGTGAATTCACTCGATTGAAAGGTTGAGACCATAATAAAAATTTTGTGTAAATCATCGAGGATGTTAATAGGAAATCTTGTTAACAAACCCCATATGAATTATTCCTTAATAAAAAAGCCTAAAGTATCATGCTTTAGAGTTTGTGGTAGTAAATTTTTTATTTTAAATACTAAAGTTAATTAAGATAAATTCGATGCTAAATCAGATAAAGGAATCTTTATTGGATATTAAAACAGATGTAAAGATTATAGAGTTTTCAATACTAGAACTAATACTATTAAAGAGACATTACATGTCTCGTTTGATGAGAATTTTAAAGTTTATAATCCAAATATTGATGAAGAAGAAAATATAAATAAACTAAACGAAATTAATAATAATGAAATTACTAAAAACGAAAATAATAATAATTCAGAAAATTCATATCCAAATAAAAGAATAACATACTTAAAAGATCATCCTATAGAAAATATAATTGAAAATGTTATATCTGTTGTTAAAACTAGAAATCAACTAAATAAAATGAGTAACATTGCTTTTTTTTAAAAGCAATGGGCTAAGGGAGCCTTGCCCATTTCCATTCCAATTAACCAATTACAATCGAATATCTCAGTTACATTATAAACTGTTCAACATTTCTTTCTCAATTCAATTCACATATTGTACAACATAACAAGACACCTACTTTATGAATAGTAATATCTAACTGCAGCACAAATAACTTTAAAACCAAACTCGACTCATAAAATCATTTTAGCCTTCTTAATCTTGTTAAAATCTTCTTATTTATCCTGCTATACATTGAAGTTGCACTTTCCTTCTTCAATTCAAAATTTCTATCATTTCTTTTAGTCCATATCTCATAAGCAAAAGTCTTCAGTATAATCAAAAGAATTTTAGTGTTTGGTGTTCTCCATATTGTTGCCTTGTATATATTAAATCACTCAATTTTAGAATTTTTTTCTGGTTAACATTTCCTTTAACTAGAAGCTTGCACCAAATTTGGTATGTATAATTGCACTCAAAGAATAAATGTGTATTTGTTTCAGGGTGATTTTTACATAGTACACATTCTTCATTATTTATTACTCTCAAGCAAGCTGATTTCTGCTTTGTATTGATTGCATTGGCCATTATTTTCCACAGCAGTAGATTCTCCTTTACATGTGAGTTTTCCATCCATATTCTTGAAGCCCATGGAAATTTTACAGCATTGTTATTTTCTAAAAGAGCTTTATTAACCAGAGAAATTGAGTGCTCTTTCCTTTGCATGTCCGAAAAACTTTCAGCTTTGAAGATGGTAGGGACAGAGAAGATAAAGTTCTCCGTAACTTTCTAACATGAGTAGAACTACAATAAGGTAAGACAATTGATCCTTCAGTAATATAAGAATACACTTTTGCTTTTATAGGAATTCTACTCTACATTTTTAAAAAGTGTGTTATAAGTTCTTAAATGATTACACCAGTACTAGCCCAAGGAGTTGACCAAAAAAGTAGATCATGATTCTCTAATGCTTACGCTATATCATTGGTAGGAAAGTACTTCCGAATTTAAGTATATTACGCCAACTCCAGCTTACTATGTTAGGAATATTCATTGTCCAAAAGTCTTTATTTTCAATAAGGTTTTTAGTTACCCATTGTGTCCAAAGATCTTCCTTGCTTGAAATAATTTTATCAAAATATACTGAGATAGCTGCAATATTCCATAACTTTATACTTTTTATACCAAGAGCCCCCATATTTTTAGGAAACTGAATCTTCTCAAAAGATATGTCAATAAGCTTTTCAGAAAAAGGATCCCCATGCCATAAAAATCTATTCAGTGCACTTTTCACCATGGATAACAATTTGTTTGGAAGAAATATAATATCTCATCCAGTAATTTGTTATTGCATTAGCAATATTTGAACAATAACCAATCTACCTGCCTGAGTTAACATTGTGTTTGGCCAAGTTGATAGCTTTTCAGTGATCTTTTCATATAAAAGAAGACAATTAGATTTCGTAATTCTTGTAGAGATAAGTGGTAATCCAAGTTAACTAGCATTATGAGGCATCTCATTCAGTCCTGAGTGAGCTATGATATCTAATTTCAAGCTATCACTTAGTCTTGCAATTAGAATGTGAGACTTTTTTAAAATTAATCTTCAAACCAGTTATAGCATGGGATTGGCTCAGTACTTCAAGTATTGAGGTAATATTTTTAACTGAAGGCTTAGTAAAGATAACAAGATCATCAACAAATAGTATATGAGTTATTAATGGATTCTTGCATTTAGCATGTAACTCAAGTTTTTTGGAGTTTACTTGTTCAATTAACAATGAATTGAGAATTTCCATCACTGTAATAAATAAGGCAGAAATTGGATCTCCTTGTTGAACCCCTTGAGTTCCTTTGAAAAAATCATTTGAACATCCATTCCTTATAATAGAGAAGTGAGTGGTTGATATAAAGGTATAAATCCAAGCTAACATTGGTTTAGGGAAGTTCATTCTGGAAAGAATTACAATGATTGAGCTCCAGGAAATAGTATCAAAAGCTTTTTGAAAATCTAGTTTCAACATACATCTACGAGAAATTTTTGCAATTCCATATCCTCTCATAAACTCTTGAGTTAACAAAATATTATCGCTGATATTTCTCTGTGGCATGAATGCAACTTGATTGCTTGATATAATTATAGGCAAAACATTTTGTAATCTACTAGCTATAATCTTGGATAATATTTTGTATAATACATTGAAATACGAAATAGGTCAGAACTCTACAACATTAATTGGGTTGGAACATTTAGGAACAAGAGTGATGTTTGTAGCATTGATACCAATAGGAAATTTTTTATGGAAGAAGAAATATTGGACTGTTTTGATTACATCCATTTTAATTAATTTCCATGAATTTTGATAGAAGAATGCATTAAAACCATCAGGTCCACCACTAATATCAGGTTTTAAAGAAAATACTACCCTTTCATTCTCCTTTGGTAATACCTCATCAATCAGTTTTCTAGCTTGCTCATTTGCTAAAAAAGGAGTTTGTATTTTTAAAGAGGAAGAAGATTTGGAACCATTAGATCAGGGTTTGCTAAAATAGAGGAGAAGTAATCAATGAAAGCCTTAGTAATAGGTTCATCACTGTTCTGTTATATTTAAAATCTTCTCTTCGGCCTGCTTAGCATTTATTAAATTACGATAATATCTTGTATTTCTTTCTCCTTGCTTTTTATTTATTTCATGAAGAACTTCTTTTCTCATAGTAGCTTCAAATTCCAAAGCCACTTGTAATGCATTTGATAATTCTAATTCTTGGCAAGCTAATGTTGAATTCATTGGGTCATGTTGTAGTTCTTGTTGTATGTCAAAAAGCTGCCTTCTTATTCCATTAGAAATTTTTCATCCATCTCCAAAATTTTCTTTAGCCCAAATTTTGAGTTTTGCTTTCAACATTTGCAACTTAGCTTTCAAAATGTACGTTTGATTTCCAAAAATAATTTCCTTCCAAACCTGTAAAATAGTGCTATGATTTTTTTTTTGATTAGTCCAAGAATTATAAAATTTAAAAGAGCGATATTTCTTTATAGCATTCTCTCCCCATGTTAAGATAATTAGAGAATGATCAGAGATGGAAGGATTAGAAATTTGCATAGAAGATTTGTCCATAGATTGAAAGAATGAATATTTTGAAAAGCATGATCAAGCTTACAAAATGTTCTTGGGCCATATTTACTTTTATTATTCCAAGTAAATTCAGCACCAACAAAATTAATATGACTGAGGGATGTATGGATAAGAGTTTGTTTCAAAGGAGCTATATCTTTTATAAAAAGAGGAATACCTCCAGATTTTTGACCAGAAGAAAACATACAATTAAAATCACATAGTATAATCCAAGGTAGATAAAGTTGAACAAGTGAAGGGAGATTAGAAAGGAAAGATAGTCTTTTGTCTAAACTACTTTGAGCATAAACAAATAAAATAAATAATGATGTATTTGAAGCTAAAGATATGGCATTGAAAATTGATGAGTTCCAAAGTACTAATAATCTTCCATACGAGGCACTATGTAGATTATCCTCATATAACCAATTTGGAGCAATATACTTGCAAGCTTTCTCAGTCAATGACTTATTTAACTTAGTTTCATTTAAAGCAATGAGTTGAATTCTTTCATCTTTAATCAATTTTCTCACTTCAGTTTGCTTTGAGGATAAATGTCCTCATCTAATATTCCAGTAAGCAATATTTTTGATCATCATCATAACATATGAGGTGATAATAGGGAGTGGGATGCTTTCTGGTATGCTTGTTTCCACTTTTATGATTTGATGTTCCTTTGTTTGAAGGTGGAGACTCTTTATTACTTTTTGGCTGAATTGCATTAATACTAAAATTATTCCCATTATTAAGATCATCAGTTTAATTGCTGAAAGAAACTTTCTTTTTTCCTCTTTTTTCTTTCTTAGTAGCTGAAAATGTTTGACTAACAGAGGTTTCCTTAGAAATACAAGGTGGAGGAGGTAAAATTATATGGGATGGATGAGTTGTATTGATATATGGAGAAGTTATTTGCTCAGAATTATCAAAATACTACATGTCTTCAATAGATGTATTTGATGCTAAATTTCATCTGTTCTGAATATTAGAATCAGGATTAAAATTTCCATGATTTCCATAAACACGATTAAGTTTGTTATATTTTGGTACCCTGGTTGTTTTTGTGATTTTTCTTTACTCATAGAATAATTTGAGTCCAAATTTTTCATGTTG
This sequence comes from Allium cepa, assembly GCA_030765085.1. NCBI lineage: Eukaryota > Viridiplantae > Streptophyta > Magnoliopsida > Asparagales > Amaryllidaceae > Allium > Allium cepa. The sequence goes on along the minus strand of CM060930.1, from coordinate 108,219,332 downwards.
TCCAAACGTGTAGCATTTTGTAAAACTTTAATTTGTTTCTTGCATACATAGTACTGTTCATTTTCATGTAATTTCTCCCCTAAACTCTCATCTTGAAGAAATATCTCAGTTGAAGTAATTGATTCCTTTGTACCTAAGTTATCACAGTTCATAATATTTGAATCAGTACCAAACCTTACATTTGAAGCTATATCATTCTGAGAATTTCCAGTCATATATGTTAAGGTCTCATTTCCTTGTATTATTTCATTATTAACCGATTCTTCACTTAAATCTGATAGTGCCATGAATGCATATTTAGTAATAATGCTTCCAGTAACCTCCTTTGCTAATAGATGATTTTGCTCATTACTCAAACCTGTTGATTTATTGTCTAAAATAAGCTCTGTATCCTTTATAACTTTTTTATTTTCATCCATATTTTTCTTCCCATTTTCTATGGAATACTATTTGAGTCTACATTACCAGTCCTACCATCCTTTACAGCTTCTTGCTCTTTTCCTTCTTTATCCAAACTTTCAAGGTCTTTGTATTGTACTTTACTATATTGTGTGTCTTCACTACCTTATTCTGCAATATTTGTTGATCTGCATATTCTGAATGATTTGCATCATCATTATCATTTTTGATATTCATTCTTAACTGTTCAATTTTGTTTTCCCCAGCACTACTATTTGTTTCATGCCCAAACACTTTACAGTTACAACAAATCATAGGTTTCCAATCATAGACAACCTTAACATGCGGACAACTGTCACCTAGTTCATCAATTGCAGTACGATCAGGAAATTCTTGTTCAGGAGACACTTCTATCAATGCTTTAGCATACTTGGATCTTTTTATCTTCTCTGTACTTTCATCAAGACAAATCAGGTTCCCAAAATGACATGATAACCAATTCATTCCTATTAAAATCCAAGCAATGAGCGGTATTTTATAAAAATGAACCCATATTGGAACTTTTTTAATTTGTTCTTGTACATATCCATATGAAGGATTCCAAGTTGTTATGATGACCATTTTTCCTTTGATAAAAATAGGATCCGATTGTAACATGTTCATTCTATCCTGATCATTCGAAAAATTAAAATAAAAGTTTTCGTTATCAAACTTAATATCTACTTCACCTTTCAACCTCCAAACCCTTCTCAAATGATTGGCTACAATGAGATATGATAAAGATCCATCTAAGAAAAATCCTACCAAATGATTACTTCAAAATTTAATTCCTTCTCTTCTGACTTCTTCAGGCAGTGGCTTCGGTAAACCATCTTTCTTAATTTCAAACTGTATAGGAACAAAGACTCTAGCATTTCTAGGCTTATTCTTGAATAAGGATGACCAATTACTGATTTGTAGAGGAGGAAATGATTGCAAATCTAAAACAGAGTGGATTGACTCAAAGTAGAGGGTCGGGGATGAGCAAACTAAGAAGATGATTGAGATGGAGGTGGAGAAGATGGTCGAGGTGGAGGAGGAGAAGAAATTCGAGGTGGAGAAGATGGTCGAGGTGGAGGATGAGAAGATGATCGAGATGGAGGAGGAGAAGATGGTCGAGGTGGAGGAGGAAAAGAAATTCGAGGTGTAGGTGGAGAAGATAGTCGAGGTGGAGGAGGCGAAGATGATCGAGATGGAGGAGAAGACAGTCGTGGTGAAGGAGGAGGGGAAGTGGCAAAGGAGAAGGAAGAAAAGAGAATAAGAAAGGAGAGTTCACCGTTTTCTTGATTTCAAATCATTTTTATTGTTGCCACGTTGAATGATTGTTTATATCGAGTAATGTTGAGTAAAGTTGCTTTTATTTCAACTATTGAACCTAAAAATCTAAAGGAAGCATCAACTAATGATTCATCGATTCTTACTATGCAAGAGAAAATCAAACAACTTACAAGAAATGATGTATGGGAATTAGTCCAAAGATCTAAGGATAAATCCATAATAGAAACTACATGGGTGTTTAGAAACAAAATGAATGAACAAGGAGAGGTTATGAGAAATAAAGCTCGATCAGTTGCACAAGGTTATTGTCAAGAAGAAGGAAAATATTTTGATGAAATCTTTGCACCCCTAACAAGATTAGAAGCTGTACGAATTTTACTTGCTTTCGCTAATCATTATAATTTTATGTTCTATCAAATGGATGTTAAAAGTGCATTTTTAATTGTTTTATTAAGGAAGATGTTCCATGTAAAACAACCCCTACTTTTTGAGGATGCAAAACTACCTAATCATGTTTACATAATAAAGAAGGCTTTGTATGGTATGAAACAGGGTCCAAGAGCTTGGTATAACAGATTTAAATCCTATCTATTACAATTACATTTGGAAATAGGCAAAGTAGATAGTATATTTTTTATTAAAAGAGATAAAAATGATATTTACAAATGTATGTAGATGATATCATTTTTGGATTTACCAATGATAAACTAAATAAGGATTTCCCAAAAATAACGAAAAAGGAATTCGAAATGAGTCATATGGGAGAACTAAATAATTTTCTAAGATTACAAATAAAACAATTAAGTAATGGAATTTTGTTAGTCAAGAAAAATATGTAAAGATTTAGTTAAGAAATTTGGTATGTCAAATACCAGCGGTAAACCAACTCTTATGGCAACTAATAAAAAATTAGATAAAGAAGAAAATGCAAAAAATGTAGATGCAAAATTATATAGAGGAATGACTGGGATCACCACTCTATATAACTGCTAGGAGACCTAATATGATGCATAGTGTTTGTTTCTATGCATGATATCAAAGTCAACCTAAAGAAACTCATTTAAAATCCGTAAAAAGAATTTTGTGACATGTAAACAAAACATTAGGCTATGGAACCTTTTACCCAAAAGAAGATTCGTTCGAAAGTATTTCATATTATGATGCCGACTATGTTGGTTGAAAATCAGAACGAAAAAGAACAAGTGAAACTTGCACTGTTTGGGACACTCTTTGATTTCCTAGTTTAGTAAGAAGCAAAACTTTATATCTCTATCTAAGATGGAAGTAGAATATATTTCAGCGGCATTAGCCTGCTCACAGGTTATCTATATGCAACAAACATTAAAATATTTTGGTTTAAATTTTACTAAATCGTTAATATACTATGATAATACAAGTGTGATCAATCTATCTAAAATCTCAGCTCATCATGCTAGAACTAAGCATATTGATATAAGATACCATTTTCTAAGAGATGATGTAAACAAAGAAATATTATCACTTGAATTTATAAACATTGAAAATTAAAAAGTTGATATATTAACAAAATCAATGAATCAAACATCTTTCACTAAAAGTTTAATATTAAAAAATATAAAGAAAAACATATAGGAATTTGTTCTCTACCAAAAATATAAAAGTAATGAAGTAAAAATTACAAAATATAAAAAAAATCTAAATTATAACATATATATTGAATATTGTAACACCCTGCATTTTTAGATGATTAAATAATCAAATAATGATGAGCAGTGAAAACAAGCATTCTTTGGAATTGTCAGAATATGACCTTAAAACTTATACCATTGTATTCGTAGTGATTTTCTTATCAATTTCCGTATATAACTTTTCGAAATCCTAGTTGATAAGAAGAACAAGATATCAGAATTTAACGAAGAGAAAAGAAAGAAAAAAATAAGACCTTACAAGTCGACTCGCAAAGCACAAGGGTCGACCCTAAGGTCGACCCGCAAAGAACACAGGTCGACCGACATTTGCCCTGGACGTTAAATCGTCTAGGGATGTGCCGAACTTATTTGATTCGATTTCTGTGTAATCTGAAACATCGTTTTTTGGATCCAACGATTTGCATTGAGCCTGTGACGTAGTTGCATTGGATCTAATCCAAAAATCCGAAGGTCTAAGATCCCCAAACTCCACTATTAATAGAACCCTAGACCTAGCTATAGATTTTCTCCCAATTGGGTTCATTGCCTGAGCCTGAACCCTAAATAGAAAATATTTCTAGGGAGAATATCTTTTTAATAAAAATATTAGAAGCCTTAGAAGGGGATCCAGGAAGGGTATGGAGTAAAGCTATGGACGATAGGTGAGTGGATTTAAATTATATCCCTTTTATGTTTATGATATATAATATCGCCAGATTCCTGTTAGATATTTAGCTCAGCATTTATTTCAGTAATTAGTTCTACTAGTTAGTTATGTTGAAAATGTAAATTTTATAAGAGAACTGTACTTATATTTAAATGTTATTTATATGGAAAAAGAAAGGAATCCAATTAAATATAAGTAATATTAGGCTTGAAAGTTGTAGAGAAAGGCATAAGCTTAAAAGTGGAAAATTTACAGTAAATTATGTTAAAACGGGAGAAATGAATTAAAAAGGATAAAATCTAATAACTTGATTTGGAAGTTAGTAATAAATTGGTTGGTTGGTTTAGAAAAAGGAATACATTTCCATAGTTTAATATAAAGAATAACGATAAACGTAATTGCAAGAATAAAAGCAAGAAAAATAGAATTAGTGCAAATGAGAGACATTACTATATTTTGCATTACCCAACAATTAAGAAACAATAAAAGAAATATCTTGTAGTTACGAGTTACGTTTATAGCATTATTTAGTATTAAAATATGGAAATGGATTTTTAGAATAGCTTTTGTAACCAACCAAATAAAATAGAACTTCTTCCTAGAATAAAAAAGAATAATGTGAAGCGTTAAATAAATTAAAGGGGAAGAAATAGTCGAGTTAATTATTTGACAAGAGTAGAAAAAATAAACAGAATATGTGACTAGATCTGCATTTAGTGTGCAGATAGTAGAATAAAAAGTAAAGTAATTATTGTGATAAGTAATTTGCAACAGTTGAATGTAGTCCTAAGCTAAGACTGTCATATAATATAAGAGAACTAAAGAAAATTTAGTATCATGATAAAAGAAGATAGACTAGAATGGAAAAGAGACACTTGCAGTTACATTTATAACACGTAGGTTATAAAAGAAAGAAAAGAATATAAAAGTGACAATTGCAAGTATAATTCTAACTAGTAGGTTATAATTAAAAAGAAAGAAATAGAAGAGGCTTATTGTATCAAATTTTGATCTTGGATTAAGCTAATAAGCAAAATAATAGAAATGCTCCATACCGGCGGCATTCCCTTTCAGGTCTAAGACTGATGATCTCACACATAGGTGGGACTGGGCTTGCTGATTAGGGTAAATAAGTAGCCAAAAGAATAAAAAAAAAAGTAAACTAAACGCAAAATAAAGATTAGTTGTAGGCTCTAATAAAATGATAAGGTGCGTTTAGAATAACCCAAAGAGAATCTGGATAAAGAGCCTAACGAAGCAGTTCATCATAGATTTTAGTACAGAAAGAGTACGTCCAACATAGTTATTTCAGGCTAGAGGGAAGTACGACTTCAACGGGACGTGAGGATACTCTAGGATAGCCCTCTGGGGTAGGCCTAACGAAGATGCACCTTTGTAGGCAGATCTGCAGGTGTTCCATCAAGATAGTATTCCTTAATGTCTTGTGCACTACAGGGCTAACGAAGCGGACCTTTGTCGGCAGTCAAAAGGTTGACAATGGAGTTGTATGTCACCATACTCCCAATTACGAGTAGGTTTTAGTGGGCAGGATCCAAAAGGATAGTCGCATGCGGAGATCAAGCCATCATCAATCAGAGCAAGTTCGGGAAAGACTAGAGTTAAACCAACAGGCCAATGATTCTTTCACTATTGAGACATTGGATAAGGGGCGCAGCCAATTGGATGTTTAGATTATTTGTAGTAGGGCACAACCACTTAGTTCTTGAGAGGTCTTTTGATTACTTGAAGAAGGGCTGCATGGGACCATAGTCACGATGAGAAAAGAGACAGACTAAGTAGAACATTTGTCTTATAGGCCTATGAAGTGGACATTCATAGATATAGAAAATCCCCAACCGAGTTACGTACAAGCTAGACCTTGTTGGCGAGATTCAGGAAGTAGATAGAATGATTACGTATAGTCCTCAAGGTACGCACTGGGTGGTACATTGTGGATGTCCAAGCACTAGTATAAGCTAGTGTAGATGCTGTTTTATGTTTTCATAGTAGACGACAGAATATCTATATTGTAGGTCTCACCGTGCCGTCCTTTACAGATGTAGTTACAGAACTTTATAGGAGCAAGACGATGGAGTCCTTTTCGAGGAGGATATAGAAGGTACTATGGGTAGTACGACCGATGCAGTCTTTGGGCATGTAGCTACGTATATATTAGTTATTAGGTTTTAATCTACTAGAGAATAGATGGGCGCGATTCACGCACATAGGCAAGAGTATTATAAGCCTAATAAACCTAATATAACAGAAAATGGAAATATAAAGGTATATGTCGAATTAAGCTTAGAAGTGTATAATTTGTCCATTCACTAGAACTTTAGTTCTGACCCCCTCCTCATAACATCCCACATGTTAGGTAGATGGCAGAGACTTTCCAGCTTTGAGAAACATGTTTTGAAATTGTTATTATCTTGGTGGGTATTTACTTATTATATTTTAGTCAGTTCCACTTTGAGATATTTATTTGAGCTCTGACACATTTTTCTTTTCCTACTTGTAGGATACCAAATACCTAACACTGGCTTCAGTGGGCTGGGATTTTAGCATTTGCTAAAAATCCAGACCCACTGGAATTTAGGTTGTTACATGTATCCTATCCCCCTATGTCGACATATAATGGTAATTTTCTTTTCTTAAATTTCACTCTAAAATTCAAATTGGTGGTTATATAATAACCAGATTTCAACTTTCTTCTTTATTTCTATATATTCTCTCTGTTTTAAACTTCTAAAAGAAATAAACCATGGCCTTCATTAATCCCAAACATTCTAGAGAAGAGAATTCTTCATTTAACTTCCCTTCTCCTACCCAAGGCCCCTTCCAGAATACTACTATGGCCAAAGTTATTAAATTGGAAAGAGAAATGAAGAATGTTCTGGAAATGTTGACTGAAATACAAGTTATACAACTTCGTATATCCAAAGAACAAGACAAACAAAGTAAAATTCTTCACAATTTGCAAAAATATCTATTGGATAATCCTACAAATCTGATAGTTATTGAAGATGATTCTGCAGAATGGCCATTCATAACCCTATTCAAGGCAATGATGACGAGGAAGAAGAGGAAGAAGAAGAAGAGAAAGAACAAATGGAGGAAGATGACAAAGTTCAATGAGTCGGAGAAGTATGTTTCGATCGAGATGAAAATCTCGTCGAACAAAAAGGGAACTTTTTCCTTCATTATCCTCGTCGTCCTACTCACAAATCCTCGATCATTAGAAAATCATGTTAGGATGGTACATGTCTTCATTAGTTTCATTGTGTGATGTGTGTATTTAATTTAATTTAACATTTGTTTTACTTACTTATATGTACATTTTAAGATGTGATTGGATTATGTTGTATATTGAATGAATATGTAGGTTGGTTTGGTTAATATTAATGATTTATGTTATCTCTTATCATTTGTTATATATCATTCTTATCATTTCATGATTATCTCATTTTAAATATGTTTGTGGATAGGAATTCTATCGGTTAAAAATCCTTCGAACGAATTTATAATAAAAATAACGGCAAACGCATGGCGTATAATTCTAATACGTGGCGAGTATAGGTCAATCCGTAGGGAATTGTTAGACTTTATGTTTTTATTCAATCAAATTAACCAAAGGTTTAGAGAGAGTTAATCTAGAAAACGAGAAAACCAACAATCTAGCAACTACAAAAGTGAATGAAAACTATGAGAATAAAACAACAATTTTGAGATAAATCCACTTTCTAAATCACATAGTTCAACAAAATGAAATTATGATCTCTTTTTTTGGTCATTAGTGAGTTTAATTGATATGTTTATCATAAGTATGACCTATTTGTGCTATTAATGAGCTCAACATAAGCCATCAAACTATAACACACCCTTTAAGCCACTTACTAATTCTCATGAAAAATGACAACGAGTTGAAAGTAAAATCTATTTTAAGCATGACCTATTAACTATTAATTAGAAATATAGACCATAAAATTTTGATTTCAACATTCACTTAATTATCATAGTCATATGTAGATGAAGAGGTAATTTGTGTTTATTGATTGTTTAAGAATGGCCTATTTGGTGTCAACAATATAGGTTATCAAATTCAAAGCAAAAACAATAAGTTAATCCACTTCAAGCATTGTCATTAAGCACAAAAGGAGAGCAATAATTATCAAAATGTTGAAGCTACATAATTAGAGAGCTTCGTTACCCCTAAATTGAAGGGGTTTAGCCTCTCATTTTTGTTATCATATCAACAATTGTTGCATGCAACATAAAATAAAAAGAAGAGGAAAATGGAAGATAATGAAAAAGAGAGCTAATTAATAAGAAATAAACACTAATCTACTTGCATGAAAGATAAATTTACACTACTAACATGAAAGGAAAAAGCATGTAAAAGAAAAGAGCATGTATTAAATTGCATAAAAAAATTACATAAAATAAATGGCTAAGTAGCCATTAAAAGAAAGAGAGCTCTCATTTTACTTTTGATCCTAAACTAAACTAAGAGACAAAGAGCCTAAGAGAAGAAAGCCTAAAAGAAGAGAGGAGGGTTACATGAACATAAGGGATGTTTATACAAGTCAGAAACCCTAATTCACTTTTACGGGAGCTATCCAAACTACCCTCTTAGAAAGTGTGGTGGCAAGTAATCATTAGCATAAGATAATCCTTCATTTAAATGTGCGTGAGGATTTAATGGCCATTAGCATATACATTTGCTTCTAATTTGAACATGACGGTAGGTGGGTAGGTGAGGTCCTCCATGATCCATGACTTTGAATTATTTCCATCTTTATTCCTTTGTATCTTATTTGTGGATGAATATATCTTCATGAAACCACTTTTATTTGAGTTCAAATTCTTAAAAAAATAATATAGAAATTTCTAATTAAATTTTCTCGAATTAATATATGCACAAAATGACCATTTTACTCCTATATGAAGATGAATATATGACGATTTGAAAATAATTTTAATTTTGGTTTAAACATGTTAAAACACCCAAACGATCATTTATTTAATTTAGTTAGAATAAATATGGTGGTAAAAATATGCACATTTACGAGCACATCAAAATACCACTTACTGTTCTTATATAAATCATTCTCATCATTATTATATGTCATTAGTCTATATTATTTTATTTAGGGTGAGTTAGAGTTAGAGTTAGTGTTAGGGTTATAGTTTTCGATGGTTATTTTTGTTGATGACAAAGGGGGAGAAATATAGAAAATCTAGGGAGGGGGAGTTTCGTAACCCAGACGGAGTTCTATTACATTTTACAAACAAAGTTGTGATCATCAAAAAGGGGGAGATTTTTAATATTTTAAGTATTGGTTTTGATGGTAACAACTATAAACATTATATAAAATATAAATACTAATGTTTTATCAAGTTATATATATTATATAGTGCAGGATATTAGGCAGATGTTGATTAAGAAGACTGTACAATATCGAGAATAGATTCAAAATACTAATATTAAGAGTAGATTTAAATTCATGATAAGTGAATACTCATTGTTACCTAGTGGCTTGACCAGGTAACCAGAGACTTAATGTAGAAGGCTCGTTCGGAATAAGGGGTAGTCGACATAACTAGGTCGTTCGGCATTTCATATCGTTCGGCACAACTAGGTCTTTCGGCATGAACCTCCTTCGGTATTCAAGCCTCACTCGGCATCCAAGCGCCGTTCGGCATCTATCCTTGTTCGGCATTAACCTCACTCAGCACGAAGCCTTGTTGGGCACAGCAGGGTTGTTCAGCATGAACCTCATTCGGCATTCATGCCTCGTTCGGCATGAACCTCATTCGGCATTCATGCCTCGCTAGGCATTCCAGGCTTGTTCGGCATTCTAGCCTCGTTCGGCATTCCAGCCTCGTTCGGCATTCCAGCCTCGTTCGGCATTCCAGCCTCGTTCGGCATTCAAACCTCGTTCGGCATTCCATCCTCGTTCGGCATGAAGCCTCGCTTGGCATTTCTCCTCACAAAGCATAGCAAGGTCATTCGGCATTTGTGGCTCGGCATGCAGATGTCACTCGCCACGGGCCGAGGTATCTCACTCCAAGGCCCAAGAGGGAAGTCCAACCCATCTTCGTCTATAAATAGAAGGGCAGGGGCACAGTGAAATAGACCTTTTTTCGAGAACACTAGGGAGACTCTGCCACATTCAAGACTCATTCTCTTTACTTAACAATTGTATTCAAGTAGTTAGTACACAGATTTTATCTGTAATCAATCGTTGAGTAAAGCAATAAAGATTAACTTCACAGTGGACGTAGGCAGTTACGCCGAACCACTATAAATCCAGTGTTCTTGACTTTGCATTTAATATAGCATACAATTTCTCAGTTTTAATTTACTTTCTTCATTAATCTCTCTACATAATCTTTCTCAAGGGTGTTAGTGACAAATTCTGGTGCTAACATTTTGGCGCTTTCATTGAGAACTGAATTCTCAGGCCGTTAGGATCTGCTTTGCAGCTACTGGATTGAATAAATCCCCCGAAAGAGATCTAAGTTATTCATAGGACATCCGTTGATTCTATTCAGAGTTCCTATCAATAACTCTACTATGGGAAGACCACGTACCCGATCAGCCTCTCATAATGCGGACGTCAATGAGACTGCTAGCGTACAACAGATAGGACCTAGCAAACAACAAGCAGACCTAGGTGCAGGGACTACTACCCAAAATCAAGCGGAAGTCGTTACAAGGACAGAGTTCAATGACTTAATGAGAGAACTCATGGAAAGTAGAAGAGAACTCGCTGAGCAGATTCAAGCTAACGCTAACTTGATGACTTATCTTACTCGGCAATAGCATCAGAATGCTAGAATTAGCCCTGCTCCTTATTCTTTATATGATACCTCGACTTCAACTGATGAACCTCACAGGCGTAGACACCGTAAAACTAAAACTGCACAAGCAGCTACTATTGATCGATCAACCAGGGATCAATCACATATTGGAGACAACACTCAAGCCGAAACAGGAAACTTAAGAGCAGGTGCACGTATGGAGACCGAATGCCCGGCTCACCAAGATCCTAATGAAGATGGCCTTCAAGATACATGTTTGGTCGATCGTCATAAGAGGGGACATCAACCTGAGCGGTCCCGTAGAACAGAACCCAACATTCCATCCTCCATACAAACTCCGGACTTATCAGCTATGGTCAGGCATTTAATGAGGGAAAATCAAGGCCTAACCAACGAAGATTGGGGGATATCGAGGAGCGACACTCCATTCACTGATACCATTCTACAGGCCGAGCATCCCAGGAAGTTTAGCATGCCAACTATCCCAGCCTATGAGGGAAAGACCGATCCTAGATAGCACATGATGAGGTATGAGTGGATGATGGATTCTGCCAGCGAAAATGATGCGACCAAATGTAGGTGTTTCCCGATCACTTCATCCGAAATCGCCACCATGTGGTTCATTCGACTTCCCTGCGGTCTATATCTAGTTTTGACGAATTGGCAATGAAATTGGTTAAATAATTCAAGATACATGCAGCTCGTCCTAAAGACGTGATGTCTCTATCAAGTGTAATTCAAGCCCCGGAGAGTCATTGAAAGAGTATTTTCAAAGATTTCATGTTGCGGCTTGTGAAGCTAGAAACCCTAACGACCATGCAATTTTGATGGCGGTAATACGAGGTATAGATCCGGATTTGGAGTTTGGAGATTGGTTGGCAGGAAAGCCTCCAACAACGCTGGAACATTTCTATTCAAAGGCTCATCAATTCATAAGAAGAGAAGAAGCCAGGTGGACGAGGCGAGATAAGGCACCAGGGGCTGTTTAGGAGACTGTGAAAAGCAACATTGCCATAAAACAATTCAGCAATAACTCGAGAAAGGTTCAAGTCAACGTCCATAACAAGCCTGGACAGTCTTAAGGGCCCGGAGGAGGAAATCCTGGAAAGAAAAGAGAAGCAGGGAAATGGAAGCCAAGGATTCCAACCTACAACGAATACTCCCCCCTAAATGCGTCTCTTGAAAATATTTATCTGTCAACCTGTAACACTTTTCAATACAGAAAGCCATGCCCAAAGGAGTCCACAGAGGAACAGAAGCGGACGGGGAAGTATTATCGTTTCCATGAGACTTACGGCACAATACAGAGGAGCGTAGATACCTCCATGACGCCATAGAAAAGTTGATCAGGCAGAAAAAGCTGCAAGAATATATTAAGAACCCACAAAAGGATAGGCAAGGAACATCAGACCTCGGACGCGGGACCGCTCCACGCCATTCAGAGGAACCTGCCCGAACCATGGGTAGATTGATCATAAACACTATAGTCGGAGGACCTCGCCCTGCAAAAAATAATTGGCAAGATATGGAATGATATGCTACCTCCTTAAGGCATGCGGATTATGAGTGTTGTTCGAATGTGGAAGATGGAACCCTTGCAAAACAACAACGTATGATGATAGACGATATAGTGTTTAGGAGCCGAGATGCGGACAAGGTTGAGGCTGCTACCATCAACCCGATGGTCATATCCGCGATGATCGGCCAGCATATGTCAAAAGAATTTTAGTTGATTATGGAAGCTCCATCAACATCATCTTAAAATAGGCATATGACCAAATGAAGATGGAGACAAAAGATTTAAAGCCATCTAAAGCCCGTATCCACGGCTTTAATGGTGTGGAGACTGACGCGATTGGGTATGTTGAGTTGCCAGTTGAACTAGGAGAAGGTGAGCATAGGAGGGTGAAAATCCTATCGTTCATAGTGTTGGATGTTGATTCTCCATATAATGTATTTCTGGGTCGTCCAGCCCTGGCGGAGTTTAGGGCAGCTTTGGTCCCATAGTGTTTGACGTTAAAATTTCCGACAGACGAAGGAGTCGGTGTAGTGCATGGCGATCAGGCTACCCGTCGTGCATGATATGTAGCTGAGCTGAGAGAGGCTCGGCGGAGAGAGAAAGGAAAGGTTGCGACAACTCCGTCCGCATCCGAAATATTGACAATTGACAAGTAGAGCCCGAGCCATGGCTTGGGCGACATTCTCGGATCTATAGAGACATAGATCCGAGAGATGATAATGGAGAACCTAGGGAAGCGAATGCAGCACCGGTTGAGCTGACGATTGACATTCCAGTCAGTTGGGATGACCCATCACGAGTTCTTAAGATTGGATCGCAACTCGACCCGTCAATGGCCGATGATCTTACCGATTTCCTTCGAGCAAACCTGGACGTTTTCGCTTGGACACATTCTGATATGTGCAGGATTTCTCCCGCTACTACGAATCATATGTTGAACATAGACCCGAAGTACATACCAGTGAAATAGAAACGGAGAGGCATGGACCCGGAGAGGTCCGCTGCTCTCAGAGAGGAGGTGGACTAACTCAAAGCCTATGGGTTCGTTCGCGACGCCCTCTACCCTGAATGGGTATCTAACCCTGTACCAGTGAGGAAAGCGAATAGGAAGTGGAGAACTTGCGTTGATTATTCTAATTTAAATAAAGCATGCCCGAAGGATAGTTTCCCTTTACCTAGAATCGACCAGCTGGTTGATTCAATGGCCGGATACGAGTTACTGTCATTTATGGATGCGTACTCGGGATACAATCAAATCCTGCACATTCCAAATCAAGAACACACCTGTTTTGTCACAAATGTCGGGTTATATTGCTATGTAGTGATGCCCTTCGGATTGAAAAATGCAGGAGCAACTAATCAGCGTCTGGTGAACCGAATGTTTAAAGATCAGATTGGTAGAACGATGGAAGTCTACGTGGATGACATGCTCGTGAAATACGACAGTCAAACGACCACATTCGAGACCTAACAGAGATGTTTGATATACTTAGGCATTATGGGATGAAAATAAATCCTTTGAAGTGTTCCTTTGGCGTTGCGTCAGGGAAGTTTTTGGGTTTCATTATGAATGCGGTGAATCGAAGCTAACCCGAAGAAGATTCAAGCTATTCGGGACATCAAAGGGCCCAGAACTATAAAGCAATACAAAGCTTGAACGGAAAGGTGGCCGTGCTAAGTCAATTCATATCTAGAGCTACGGATAAGTGCATTCCCTTCTTCGATGTGATAAAGAAAGGAAAGATAAATTTCGAGTGGACATACGATTGTGAGGAAGCATTCCGAGCTCTGGTAAGGCATTTGGAAAGCCCCCCGGTGCTATCAAAACCAATTGGCCATGAAATGTTGTATGTGTACCTAGCTGCATCCCAACATGCTATCGGTACGGCCTTGGTTTTGCGAGGAGGACCGTGTTCAAAAGCCAGTGTATTATGTCAGTAAGCGTTTGACGGGGGCAGAAAGAAATTATCCTAAGATTGAGAAACTAGCTTACTGCTTGGTGATTGCATCATGCAAGCTTCATCCATACTTTCAGGCACACTCGATCAGTGTTTACACTGATCAACCCTTGTGGCAAGTACTCCAACTACCAAAAACCTCTGGAAGGATGTTAAAATGGAATATCGAGTTGAGTCAGTTCGATATTACCTACCTGCCACGAAGGGCCATACAAGGGCAAGCGCTAGCAGACTTCATTGTTGAATTCACCATGTTCGACGAGTCAAACAGTCACAATGTCATACCTCCCGTTCGTTGGAAGATGTACACCGACAGGCATATAATGACCGTTGTTCGAGGGCTGGCATAGCTCTTGTGACTCCTGAAAAACGATCAGTTTGTTACGCTTTGAAGATCGAATTCCCAGCAAAAAATAATGAAGCCGAGTATGAAGCATTGATTACTGGAATGAGACTTATCAGAGAATTGGGGGTAAGATCAGTTGAAATCTTTTGTGACTCACAACTGGTGGTGTACCAAGTGCGGGGAGACTATCAAGTGAAGGGACAGAGACTTGCACCATACCTTGCACGGGTTCAGAAGTTGCTAGCAAATCTGAAATATTATGATATCTCACATATCCCGCGTAAACAAAACAGGGCAGCCGATTCATTGGCAAAATTTGCAAGCACTGGTGATGCACGGCAAATGGGATTGGTTCCCATTGAAACCTTACATGCTCCGAGAATAAATATGATGGAGATAGATTTTGTGTTAGAAACAGAAATCGAGAAGGAATCATGGATGACCCCATTCAATCAATACTTGCTACATGGGGTCGTACCCGAAAGAAGGAGCGAAAGGCGACAAGTCATTCGTAAGGCTTCGTAATATGTAATGCAGGACCGGATTATCGGGGAGGATTCTCGACCCCTTACTCCGGTGCATAGCCCACAATAAGATAAAAACGAGTCCCGAAGGAAGTCAATGAAGGAGAGTGTGGTGACCATACTGGGGGGGCTGACGTTAGCAAAGAAAATCCTCTGCTATGGATACTATTGACCGACTGTGAATCGCGATGCCGCAGACTATGTAAGAAGATGTGACAAATATCAGAAATATGCAAAAATCCCAAGAGCTCCGCCGACGGAGCTCACACAAATAGTTAGTCCCTGGCCGTTTGCAATGTGGGGGATCGACAAAGTCGGTTCTTTACCCATATCCAAAGGTAGTGTAAAATACGCAATAGTTACGGTCGATTACTTTACCAAGTGGACAGAAGCAGAGCCTTTGGCCATTATCACCACCAAAAAGGTCATCAATTTCTTTGTACAAAATATTATATGCCATTTTGGCCTTCCACGAACTATCGTTACAAACAATGGAACTCAATTCGAAAGCAAGGAGTTCAAAGTGTTTTGCCAAAAATATGGTATGGAGAAAAAGTTTGCAGCAGTTGCTCCTCCAAAAGCTTATGGACAAGCTGAAGCCGTGAAAACTATAATCAAGTCCATATTAAAAAAGCATTTGGAAAAGGTTAGAGGCAAGTGGGTGGATGAACATCCGACAGCGCTTTGGGCTTATAGAACCACCCACAAGTCTGCGACTGGCCACACTCCATTCGCGTTGGCATATGGCATGGAAGCTGTTATACCCGTAGAACTTGAAGTTCCATCACATCGGGTAACTTACTATGACCCTGAGTCGAATTGGGATCTTTTGCTGGAATCACTTGACTTCATTGATGAAAAACGTGAAGAAGCTGATTTAAGAGCGGCTGCATATAGACACTGAGTCGCTCGATATTATAATGAAAAGTTCTAGCCGAGAATCTTTGATGTGGGTGGCCTCGTTTTGAAACGAGTTTTCCCAGTCCCATCGCATATGAATCCTGCATAGGAAGGTCCATACGTCATTGAACGGAAGCTTGGAGAGGGAACTTTCAAGCTAGGGACCATTGATGGTACGACACTCCCCCAAGCATGGAATAACAAGCATTTGTGGCATTATTATACTTAATCCATTTCTTTCATATGTTAGTTGCACCTATTTCCAGCATGTTTTTATTCTTAGTTTTCAGCTTGTAATAAGACAATTTAGCTTATTTTCAATAATAAAGGCTTGAAGCCATCTTTTCTTTGATTATTGATGTTTTTGTGTATAATAATTCTATGGCAAACCACTGAAGTTACATTATTCTTTCTGACATATGAACGCACATGAACACCTCAAAATCTCCAAGTCTCCTGAGTGCGAACTGGAGTACTCTGAGTCCCCTGAGTGTGGACCAGAGTATAAACGACTCAAAATCTCCAAGTCCGCTGAGTGCGGACTGGAGTACTCTGAGTCCCCAGAGTGCGAACCAAAGTATAAACGACTCAAAATCTCAAAGTCCCTTGAGTGCAGACTGGAGTACTCTGAGTCCCCTGAGTGCGGACTAGAGTATAAACGACTCAAAATCTCCAAGTCCCCTGAGTGCGGACTGGAGTACTCTTAGTCCCCTGAGTGCGGACTAGAGTATAAACGACTTGAAATCTCCAAGTCCTCTGAGTGCGGACTGGAGTACTCTGAGTCCCTTGAGTGCAGACATGAGTATAAACGACTCAAAATCTTCAAGTGCCCTGAGTGCGGACTGGAGTACTCTAAGTACCCTGGGTACGGACCCGAGTATAAATGATTCAAAATCTCCAAGTCCCCTGAGTGCGGACTGGAGTACTCTGAGTCCCCTGAGTCCCCTGAGTGCGGACCAAATTATAAATGACTCAAAATCTCCAAGTCCCCTGAGTGCGGACTAGAGTACTCTGAGTCCCCTGAGTGCGGACCAGAGTATAAACGACATAAAAATCTCTAAGTCCCCAAAGTGCGGACTGGAGCACTCTGAATCCTTAGAGTGCGGATTGGAGTACAAATTGTTTAAAATTCTCCGAGTCCCCGTAGTGCGAACTAGGACACAAATGACTTGAAGTCATCAGTTCCAAAGAGTTTCCGACTTATATGAGGATGAATTGAGAAGTTTATGTAACTCATAATAGCTTGAGTTTCGACCACAATCATACAGAAAGCTGAACGATAAAAGTCTTTTGAAAGACAAAAGAACTACACTTTATTTATTCAAAAATAAGTTTCTACTACAATTCCTCCAAAACTCGGAGTCAAAAGTATATTTAAATGGACTACGAAAATAAATAAAAATAATTACATAATCTAAACTAACTCTCATTGAACGAGAGTAACAATTACTTCTTAGATTTCTTTGACTTCTTTCCCTCCTTCGTCTTCTCAGACGACTCCTCTCCCGCGCGTTTTCCCTTGGAAATTTTCTTTGATGGGAAGGTAACAACCGAGGAATCACGGGGAACCTCTAATGGCCTGGACCTACCACGGAGGATGACCTTCAACGGCTTGTTCAGAGGATCATCTAGGTCCACGACTCGAGGCTCGACTTTGATTTCGGCTGCCTTTTTCTTTTCCTCCTCGAGCTGCTCCTTCATGCTCATTTTAGAAGTATGTTCAGAGGCACTTGTGATCTCGATTTCATAACTTCCCTTGATGGGAGATGAAGTCTCGTACATATCCTCATCAAGCGCCGCAATCACCTGAGCATCTAGACCTGGAGCCTCTCCTACATGAGTATCCTCGCTTGTTCTCCCCTTCACCTCCTTGGCGTCACCATTCCTCGGAGTGGGCTCGGGATCAGAACGGCCTACGCAAAATCATGGAAAACAAGCATTAAAATACAATGACATCTTGTAAAAAAAACGACGACTCTTGTAATTTTAAAATGAAGGGTTATGTACCTGCTTCTGGCTGACTCCCAGCCATCCGAGGGGTCTCACCCTCCGGAATGGGAGTTAGAACGTGAACGCCGAGGCCATGGTGCTTCGGGTCATAACCAACATGTTGCTCAATGGATCAAGTACCGGCCGATCAGCCGACTGAGTAGGAGCATGAGCTGGAGATCCGGTTTCGGAGGGACAGGCAATAACATCTTTCCCTTTCGATAAGGAGGAACCTTTGTAGTAAAAAGCCTTCGCCGTAGACAGGTCTAAAGACTCGTTCCCCTTAAGAAATTCTTTTATTAAAGCATCTTCATCGACCTCCTTGGTGCTAAGTTCGGCCTTCCTGATTTTTTATTAAAGTCTCCCACGCCTTAGCTAGGGATTCGAGTTAGCCCTCACCCAGAAAAGTTAAGTCCCGATGCATGAGGGAATGGGCGTTGAATTCAACAATCAGTGGGTCGAACATGCATTTGACCTCCTCCCTACCAGCCTCTTTAGTTGCCTCAAGGCGAGAGTCAATCTGTGCGGATGCTATTTTCGTGCTTTCTTCACGGGCTTCGTCCTTTAGCATCCCGAGTTTAGAAAGCTCGTCGTCAAGCTTCGGCTTCAGAAGTCGTGTAGCAACGATCTCGTTGCAATATCGTTGCGACTCTTCTTGGGCAGCAATCTTCTCCTCTCATTCTTTGCGAAGTTTTGCTCTTTGACTCGGAGGGCAAATGCATCCCTTTCCTTTTGCACTGAATCCTTCTCTAAAGCCAGGGGCCCACAGCGTTGGACCGCCTCGTCGATTTCTTTCTTGTGAGTTGACTCCAGACGGTTGATGGCCTCTGTAGTATCTTTAGCACTCTGTTGGGCGGCTTCAAGTTGATATATGTACATAGAGGGCTCTCCGCAGTAGCTTTAATAATGTCTTTGTCATGGATAGTTTCGAGCTTCAAGCGATCAGTTTCATGCTGACACTCAATGGAGACATCTGAAACTTTTTCGGCTAAGTGCACGAATGCATTGTGCTGAACATAGACATCATTAGTGCAAGCAATAGCGCTTTGCTTGACACGTCCTGGAATCTAGTGAATCGCCGAAAGAATTTTTAAGTCATTGAAGCATATCTTTGGAAACGAGGCTTTAAGCTTAGCAAGTCATTCTACTACCGATGGATAAGATACAGGAGCAAGAGGAGTCTGCTTGGAGACTGCAGGTGTTCTGTGGGGATCTCGAGATTGCTTGGTACTTGATGAACCGGAGTGTTGATCCCGATGGGCCTCAGGCTGGGGCCCCTTATGTGCAGGTTCCTCTTTGTTGTGCTTCGATTGAGAAAGAGGATCGCGAGGATATAAGGGCTGACTATAAGTTTTTCTTCGGTGGGACGATTCTCGACGGTGGTAGTCTCAACCGCCGAAGTCGTCTTTATCTCAACGCTTGCCGGAACCCGAATCCCGGCTGGATTAGTGAAAAATCGATGAACCATGAAGGCAGTCAAGTCCATGTGTATGCCCCATGTCACCTACACAGAGTTTAAATAAGGATGAGTTATCAAAGAGTAGGGTGATGACAGAAAATTAAGTGCAAGGTGAAGTGCATGTGTTTGTTTGTCCTAGTGTTTCCCCCCGACGGACCGGTTTCTTTACTAATAGGAGTTTTTTCTCCCTAGTTTGGGCTTGAGAGCTTGTATCGCCTCTCACGGGAGAATGAAGCTTAAGGGCCTCTTGATCGTTGAAACCATAGTTGAGCAGATCATCGGGTATGGTAAGGTTCGACAGGCCGTTCAGAGAACTTTCTAAGTGCTGGAAGGAAGCTTCTTTCTCCACTAGAATAAGGGTAACCTTAGAAGTTCCGCCCACTGTTTTCTTCTTCAACTTGTATGTCAGTTTCTTCTTCCCCTTTTAAGGGGAAGGCGTCGTTTCGATGTCGTGAACCTCGACTATCGTGTCTTGAGTGGGACTAACATTTTCACCCTATACTCTGCGCGTTTCAGCTTCTTTAACCCCCCCTCCTCTGGTGTGTCAGGGGCGTTGCGTGCTGAAGACCCAGCCTGCTTTTTTCCTTCGCCCGTAGCAGGCCTGGTTAGTGTGACACCTTGAGGGAGGCTTATTCGGCGACCTTCCCCCAGCAGTCCAAATTTTGTGAGCGACTCATTTGAAATTAGAGTTCTAATGTCCCGGTCTTCTACGGGCAGAGCTCGGATAGCTTCAGAATATCCGGGGCACTCAGGACGTGGGCCGATACCTGAAAAAGTAGATAAAGAGTCAGAAAAGACGCAAATTTCGCCAGATTCTGGTATTGATCCGGGAAAGGAACTTACTTCCTTCTACCCATCTCCTTACAAAGCCAGGAGGACAGCATGTAGAGCCACTCTTTCTTGTATTGGACAAACTTGAAATGATGGGCTATCTGACCGTCTCTTGAAATGATAGATATAGCGGATATCTCCCGGAGTCAGAAGACTGAAGAGCACACTCATGAAGAGAATGCAAGTGTCATATACGAATGCATGGCTATTTGGATGTAACTGTGAAGGGGCGATCTCAATGTACTGTAACAAGTCCCGAAGAAAGGAGTTGAGCGTATGAATCTGTTGCAGGCTGTATACCCGATTGGGGGCAAGTGGGGACGATCCCGTCCCGACGGAACCAACACATCGTCGATGGGGATTCCATGGACTGAGCATATACGACGAAGCGTACTTTCGTTAATGTTCGAGGCTTGGGAATTGATCGGATCTTCTAAGAAGATCACTGCCTCTAGGGCGTCGGGAGCCAAGTCGACAGATGCGGTCTTAGGGCTTGGCAAGTCTTGTGCAGGAGTAGTTAATGGATTTGAAGTTCGTATAACTTCTTGTTGAGAGGATGGCCCGGGTCTGTCTGATATCATAGCAGATCTAGATTTCCGAGACATCTCTAGTGAATGACTGAATCTGACGAAACACCTATTTGAACTATACTTGAAAAACAATCGACATTGGACTTAACAACATAAATATTCCCCCCATGTGGTGTGTGAACTTGTGTGATCATCCAAATATAAGTGCCAAGAGATTAGAAGTCACTGAATTGGTGAAATAAAGTTAAGCTTTGAGCTATCATCTTCGAAGACCGTCATCGATGACCGTCAACGAGAGCTTGTCATAAGATGGTTTATGTCGTGAACTCGGCATCGACGCTGTGTATGAAAGGTTATTAACTGTTTTAAGTAAGTTATGTTCAAATTTACAATTTCCTAAACATGGGAGTTGTCAGTCCGGATTGTCTGATATGCTTAGTTGTTTAAGTATGTCCTTGTTCATTATCATATATTTAGGCATGAAATATGTTGAGTCAATTGTGCATTAGGTTCGACTAGTGTTGCTGTTGTGCATAACTCTCCTACCTATCCTCTCCACCGTTTGGAATTCGGTTATTCATGCCGAACCGCAATCATGCCGAGCCGCCTCGTTCGGCACTCTACCCTCAACACCAACACTTTTCTACCTATCCACTTCATCATTCGACATTCGTCTAGTCATGCTGAACTGCAACCATGCTGAGCCGCTTCACTCAGCATTTTGCCTAGCACCAGCTTTCTCCCAACACATCCTCCCTACCGCTCAGCATGGACGAGTTATCCATCAAGTTATGCCGAGCTTCCTCGTTCGGCACTCTGCCCGCCTCCCACTCTTCACATGCACTCCCACTTACATTGTTCGGCATAAAAGAATCATGTCGGGCCGTGGTCATGCCGAGCCACATCACTCGACACGCTGAACCTAACTACGACTTCAATCCAATGCTTCTTCTCCAATGTCGTTTGGCATGAGGTAGTCGTGTCGAGCCACATCAGCACGTCTTCCTCCAACCCCGTCCTTCAAACAAACTAAACATCTTCCTAGATGACCAATAGACCATAACTTCCACTCGCACATCGCCTTCTTCCATCCTCCACTCCACCTAATCCTAAGGCTTCTTTAAACCTCGAATCCACCTTCCTAATCTACACGACTATCATTATTTGTGGTTAGAGGAAGGGAATGGGTTCGAGTTTTGTCTTAAGTCCCTAATTAGGGAGAGTCAAACGAATGAAGGGTTAGTACCTAGAAGAAGGGGGCAAAGTCTGATGGAGTGCTCGAATAGGAAGTAGAGATCTACTCGAGCTTGCTGTTGAAGGCAATCGAGAGTAACCAAGGGAACTCGGAGATGAAAGGAGTTGTTGAGGTGTTGACAAGGGTTTGGGTGGAGGCAAGTTCATAATTTCTATAGTATAGAGGTAAAAGTAAAAAAAAATGAAGTACTGACTTTTATAGGGGGAAGAAAAGAAGGTGAAGGGACAACGAACGTAAGAACCGGTCAAGGCTTAATGTCGTTCGGCATCCAGGTGTCGCTCGACATCCAATCTCGTTCGGCATCTGCATGTCGTTTGGCATCCAACACCTTGCTCGGCATTCGGGAAAACGCTATCGAGAAGACAAAGACAAGCCTTTAAGAGGAACATGGAGTTCTAATGGTTCAAAGCACATCATGCTCATCCATATGATACACTTTAGGGGGCAAGTGTTACCCAGTGGCTCGACCAGGTAACCAGAGACACGATGTAGAAGGCTTGTTCCGCATAAGGGGCCGTTCGGCACAACTAGGTCGTTCGGCACAACTAGGTCGTTCGGCATGAACCTCGTTCGGCATTCAAGCCTCGCTTAGCATCCAAGCACTGTTCGGCATCTATCTACATTCGGTATCCCAGCCTCGGTCGGCATTCCAGCCTCGGTCGGCATAGTAGGGTCGTTCGGCATCTATCCTCGTTCGGCATTAACCTCGCTCCGCACAAAGCCTTGTTCGGAACAACAGGGTCGTTCGGCATGAACCTCGTTCGACATTCATGCCTCATTCGGCAAGAATCTCGTTTGGCATTCATGCGGCTCAGCATTCTAGCCTCGTTCGGCATTCCAGCCTCGTTCGGCATTCATGCCTCGTTCGGCATTCCAGCCTCGTTCGGCATGAAGCCTCGTTTGGCATTTCTTCTCACAAAGCATAGCAAGGTCGTTCGACATTTGTGACTCGGTAAGTAGATGTCACTCGCCACGGGCCGAGGTATCTCACTCCTAGGCCCAAGAGGGAAGTCAAACCCATCTTCGTCTATAAATAGAAGGGCAGAGGCATAGTGGAATGGACCTTTTTTCGAGAACACTGGGGAGACTCTGCCGCATTCAAGACTCATTCTCTTTACTTAACAATTGTATTCAAGTAGTTAGTGTACAGATTGTATATGTAATCAATCGTTGAGTAAAGCAACAAAGATTAACTTCACAGTGGACGTAGGCAGTTACGACGAACCATTATAAATCCGTTGTTCTTGTCTTTGCTCTTAATATAGCATACAATTTCTCAGTTTTAATTTAATTTCTTCATTAATCTCTCTACATAATCTTTCTCATGGGTGTTAGTGACCAATTCTGGTACTAACACTCATGAATATTGAAGAGTTTAATATTTCAAGATATTCCAGAAAAGTTATAAAGTCGTAGAATTTTTTTTGTTAAACCATGAAAGTACTTTCTTGATCTCTCTCTCTATTACAAATAAATTTTAAATACAAATGTCCTGGTTTTCATAATAATCTTTCCAAATATCTATTCAAATTATTTCTCAAGATAATTTCTTAACCTTTTATATCTACAAAATATTATATTAAGTTTAAGTATATTTTAATCTATTATATATATATATATATATATATATATATATATATTTGCACTTTAGCTTATATCTTCATTATGTTTAATTTGATATTTATATTTTGATTTTAGATATTTACTTATAATTTATAACTATATTGATTTTATATATTATTTACATTATACTGAATACTCTTGTTATATCTGTAACGAACCGGATTTTCGACCCTTAAAAATCGGCACTAATACGTTGACTATATTATATGCCAAACATTCAAGTGTCGGAAATACCAATTTGTTAGGGTGAAAGAAAAAGATAGAAGATAGAAGAAAACTACACAACAGAGAATCTCAAAATGCAGCGAATAATATATAATACAGCAATGATCTTTACAAAAAGGAAACATCTTTATTCATATATACAACTTTAGAATACACTAGACTTACCTTAAATTTGGACAGTTATAGAAACCTATCCTCACATTGGCAAACATACAGACTCTATAATACAGCAGAAGAAAAAATACGTGAATACGTCATGACCATCCAGCTCCTGTCTAACTCCAAAGCATCTAGCTAACCTAGGATAAACATGCTCGGTCTGACTCAAGTATTAAATGGAATAACGCCCAGGTAAGTCTAGTAAACCAGTGTGAGTAGAGCTTGATAACATTTAACAACCAAACTAGTTTCTATATTTGAAAACTTTTCACAAAGCATATCTTGTAAGACTACACCGCACATAAAAACAGATGGGTTTTTACCTTATGATAACTAAAACATTTTATATCAAAATCCAGTGATATAATCATAGTGTCAGGGTTTAAAGTGAATAGATAAAATAGCTGAAATGCTTGCATCTCATATTTCAACATATTAGGCTCTACAATAAAAAATGTAAGGCACATATTGGATATTGGATTCGAACAATGGCAATGTAATAGACTACCCATTGATGATACACCTCTAGAAAATGCACTGATACTAACACAGAGTCGGCTTCCCCTTTAACATGGTAGACCAGATTATCTTACCCCGGTGACACCGAGGTCTTATAATATCACGGTGTTTAGATGCAAACCAATTCTGAAAGGGACATCTAGACTGGGGTGACCGCTCCTAATGGTAACTAATCACATAACTCTGCTGCATGCCATGTTTTTGCCATTCCTCGCAGTTGTGAGGCTATGCTTTACCTTTCTGAATAGCAATCCATCATGGAATGCTAACACTGCCCTTCAAGCGTCAATGCAATGCCAGCATTCATCCATATAAGTTGTCCAGGATAAGGACAACCCGAAGGCTCTACTTCTACTACATCCATTTTGAAACCACCCTCAGGATTAGTAGCAAGGAGCCCTTGCACTTCAATGGCTCCATCTTCGATCCCATGCTTCAAGATGTCTTCATTTCAAAACGCTTGAGTTAGATCGAAATGGTTTTTAGATAGCATATCCAATCTCGGTCTCTTCGAAACAACTTTCTATATTTTCGGTAAACTCAACCCCGGTTCTTTAGGAAATAATCAGACAAATGAAAAGAGCAGAGTTCACATCCTAACCGTTTGTGGAATGATTTTCTTATCATTCATCCTAGAAGAACAAAACAAGTTTATACACACAATATAACACCTTCGACGGCAACTATACCATATAATTCTCATGTTTCTCCTTGATATTTCCAAAGTTACGTTTTGTCCAAATTTGATAGATGGTTAATTAAAGATCAAATAAACAAACATTTAATCAAGGTTTGATTTCCGTATGGGATTCACTAAGCATTTATTAATTCTCTTTAATTAATAAAACTACTTTATAAAACCTAATCACGAGATATTTTCAAAACACTATTCCCAGACCCCTTACATTTCCTTTTATAGTTGGGAAACGTTTATATACTTATCAATGTTGTAAGTATATTACCAAAACATTTTACTTTTCATGGCTTAAAACAAAATCATGTACTTATCTTATCATTATAAGTATATTTACAAACTTTTCAAAATTATCTTCTTTCCAAATCCCATATTAAATAGCCAAACATTTCTTCCAAATAAAACATTTCGCTTATCCTTTATCAAAAATTTCCTTTTTAAAAGCTCACCTCATATTCCAATTAACTTGTAACTTTCAAAATACAGTTATAACCCACTTTTATAAACTTTTAAGTTAATTTATAAACTACTTTCCAAATCTCTAAAATGATCTATAAACTTTTTTCCTATTTGCAAAAATCTTTATATAAACCTGTCTATATCCCTTTATAAATATCATTTACAAAACATCATTTGCAAAACACCTTAATAACCCTTTCTAATAGTAAAACCCATTTCTATACATAAGTTATCATTTATAAATACCTTTATAAGAATTATATAATTTGAAAAACCATTTATTAACCCTAAGTCTCAAATTGATTAAAGAATTTAATTAAATTCAAAACCACGTTATAAATTCCAAAAATGCTCAGCAGTCCCAATGGTACTGATTTAAGTTACCATAATATTTCAATTTAATTCCAAGACACTTATCAATTATTTACATACGCTAACATATATGTAGATCCAGCCAATTATCAAATTAGGGAATAACATGTCAATACAACTCAACTAGCATATACATGTCTAAACAACATAATAACAAGATGGTGATTTGTCCTGCTGAATAGATATCCAAAACAATTTAATCAATTAATAATAGAACATGGATTTATTTTGCTAAACACATGTCCAAACTATCAGAACAATTACCCTATAGTAGAACGGTGCTTTATTTTGTTAATGAATGTCCATACGACGCAAACAATCACATTCCAACTTATTCGCAGTTGTCTGTCTATTTAATATCATGGACATGAGAACCTTTGGTTAAAATCAAATCACTTAGAAAAGAACCCAACTTAAAACATAACCAATAAAGTTTAAAATAACTTTTAATAATTAAATCATAATTTAATATAAATTAAAGCTTAATTAAATCTTAAATAATGAAAATCAAATCATAATTAAGTCTTAAGTAATTAGAAGTAAATTAATAATTAAACATTAAACAAATAAACATTTACTAAAAATTATTCTCTAATTAAGTAATAATTAAATAAATAATTAACCTTTAATTAAATAATAAATAATTAAATAATACTTAAAATAATTAAACTTGATTAAATAAAAATAATTACCCTTTTTAACTTAATTAATCATTAATTAAAGCTTCTTAATAACTTACTTAATTATCAATATTTAATCACTAATTACTTAACCTAATTACTGATTAATTAATAAATAATTATCCTTAATCAATAAATTAATTAATTATTAAACATACTTCATCATGTTATAATTAACTTATGTGTTGCTATTTACAATTGAAAATAGGTTTTCAAATCTTTTTTAAAATAAAATTTTAAATTTAGAAATCAAACTTTTTCGAACTGCATCCATAGCGACTATCGCTATGGACGCAATAACTTATAATTACTTCTCTATGTTACCATCTAAAATTTTAACCTTTCTTTGGATTATTTTTTAATACATAAAAGAAAAGGTTTTGAAAACCATAACTCGAGTTATAATTAAAAAAATACATTTACTAACACAAAACTAGTAAATGATTAGATTTCCAACTGGATCTCAAGTCCCTTACTAACAACTCAAGTTCATATCTTCCATACCATTCAACCATTATCCATGCATATACGAAAGATACCAAATCACATCATCATCATATTATAGTAAAATCATCACATTCATATCCAAACACATCATTTAACCATCAATCTCAAATTAAATGCTAAACTACAAGTTAGCACATACGCAAAACATCCAAGCCACATCATAATCCAACCACAACATCATATATGTGTGTATATGTGTGTATATATAACCACATAACCAACAAATATATAAAGATAAGATCTTTTCCAAAAAGTTAAGAATTTACTCACCATAAAGCTTTCCTAAACTTAAATGCTTTAGAAATTGTAAACTTGAAAACTCAAAAAGCAATCCGAAAATAGCTTAATTTCCTCTCAACTTTTCGATATGGTAATCTCTGAATTTTGGAAAGTTGTCAATAGTAAAGTTTTATAAAATTCTTTTCTCTATCATTTCAAAAACAAAATCATTCAATTTGGATCATTTTTTAGAAAGTTATGGTTAAAAGAAGAGGTGGTATTTTCGACCTTCAAAACATAGGTCCAAAAATGAGTCTTAAAGGCAAGCATTTTTGACATAGCTAGACATAAAACATGAGAAAGTAGTAAACAGGAAAGTTGTAGCCATTGGATTTATATATGGTTTAAAGTAAAGAAAATCATGATTTGGATCAGCGAGTTTAAAGTTATGGCCGATTGAATTGGGATGAAAATGTGGAAGATTGGAGTGGATTTTGAACAAGTTTTTCTAAGGATTTTTTCTTCTTTTATTTAAGAGGAAGGGGGACATGAATGGAATAGAGAGGTTAGGAAAATGAATAAGAGACATGTATGTGGGTGTTTATAGATAGGGAAGAGGGAAAAAATTACCTTTATACGCTTGGCTTTATTTTTTAATACATGAGTTCTCACATCACCTTCTTTATATATATATAGAAGTTAAATTATTAACTAAAGCTAAGACGTGACAAGAAATAATGATAGTTAATGATTACAAACTAAGATGTGACAATATTTAATATATATATATATATATAACCTAAGATTTGGCAATACTCATATACATTATTTATATATAATAAGTTTATTATTTTTAAAACTATGTCTTGTCACATCACTTACTAATCCAAATTAACATAATATTATTTATTTCTAAGTGTATTATTATTTAGTTCATGAACTCTTATATATATATGTATGTATATGGTGCATAAAGACGAACAACATTCTTGACAACTTTCTAGTATCGAATGGTCGAAATTTCGAAAAATGTTCTTCAGTTACATTTACTATTTTTCTACAAACTATTTATTTTATTAAACAAATTTCGAAAAAATTTTTATCACCATTACTAATTTATTAAAATGAGTTTATTTTGATTATAAAACCAATATATTGAATT
Organism: Allium cepa; assembly: GCA_030765085.1. NCBI lineage: Eukaryota > Viridiplantae > Streptophyta > Magnoliopsida > Asparagales > Amaryllidaceae > Allium > Allium cepa. Next base: position 108,190,527 of record CM060930.1, on the reverse strand, counting down.
TTTAAAATTAATCAAATATCCATTAATCAAAGCAGTGAAATTCTAGGTCATTACAAATTCTTTCAAAATTATTTTATAAAGGTTTATTCATTTATACTTTGATTAAAAAGTGTAAAAATTATATTTAAATGATTCTACAAAGTATAAAATTAATTACAAAGCAACGGTTTTTAAAATAATATTTTTTAAGTGTTTTTCGATTTTATGAAGAGTATGTCGACATATCTATCTATGCATGTTGATGTAATTTTCAAAATTCAAATTTGACTGGAAGTGTCTTTTGGTCGTATCTCTTCGTGATTGGACATGATCGATGTTTCCCTATATACTGGACTTCCAAACGAATTTTTAACATCTACTTTCTTATTCATCTTTCTCCTTTCACTCTCTCATTTTCTAAATCAAAATACCCAAACTCTATCAAAATTCAACCAGAATCAAATTCAATCATCATTAGTTTGATTTCTCTTCATCCACTTTCTCATTTCACTCATCTCTCTTACTCAAACCAAGATCAAAGTGATATTCTAAAGTTATAGAATCAATTGTAATCAAGATTTAAGATCCGAGTCTGTAAAACTCTATCAAATCATATTGATATACTTGTGGGTATAATTATAGCCTGTAAAATCAATTGGGTGTGCTTAATAGCCCGCTAATCTTTTAGGTGTGCTTGTAGCCTAGAAATCAAGTGACTCTACCTAAAGGTTGGGGTTCTGGAGTGTGTAACTCGTAGTCTCAAAATCGAGATTGCATTTGCATTTACTAGTTGAAAATAAATCCATACAAGGTATTATGTGGGACTGGATGTAGGGTACTCAAAACCGATATAAAATCTTAGTGTCTTCTTCCCATTTTACTTTTATTGCATTTACTTTTATCTGCACTTTGATTCTGTAATTTTTTTGTGATTGTTAAGTGCATCATTTAAAATAAAGTCTTAAAGAATTTGAAAAATGTTCAATAATCTAGTAAAAACTACTCATCCCTCTAGTATCATTTATCCTTAACATCCCTATTTCGTTGACTAACACGAGAATCATTCCTCAATTTTAGGGTCGGTATTTATGGATTCGGTATGCGCGCAAGGAATGCGGCCAAGGAGGGTGCATACTCTTTTGGGGCCTTGGTCCCAGGGAATGATGTAATTCAGTTGCCATGTTATAGGGGCAGTCGGCTTTGTGTCGCAAGGGCGCAAGAAGTTCTTCTTGACCTTCGTTACATTTTATCTAAGGGTGTACTATATGGAAGGGAGTCCCTTACATTGCCATGTCAGAATCCAATCTCCAATATGAGCCTATACGGTTTTAGTTATGCCCAACTATGTTGAAATGTGAGATGCAGGTTATACAGCTATTTTACATTTTTTTCTCCCCTAGACATTATTATAATATCATTAGATTTTTAATAAAAATGGTTAGGTTATCGTAAAGTAAAAACCCATCCCTATGCGGTGCGGTCTTATGAGATATCTTTATTTCAAAGGGTTTGTAACATCAATTAATCCATTTGATTTTGTTTCTCACGCTGGTTTTACCAGACTAACCCAGGCGTTGTTTTCCTATAATACTCAGGTCAGACCGAGCATGTTTTCTAGATATAGCTAGACCATTTAGAGCTTTTGGGAGAAGAGCTGGAAGCCTCTAAGACGTACTTTTGTATTTGCAATTATTCTTCCGCTGTTTGTTCCAGTTGTATTTATCAGCAAGTTGTAAGCATAAGTTGTTATAACTGTCTAGTCCGATGATATGATAGTGTTGTATTCTAATTGCTGTATGTATTAAAAAGTTCAGTTTTTTTGTAAAGATCATTTGCCTTTTATATGTTACTCCTCACGTTTGTGAGATTCTATTCGGTCTTTTCTTTCTTTACCCAATGATTTGTCTTTCCAGCACTTGGATATTCAATAGTGAATACCAATTACATATTAATGTCGACTTCTGAGGATCGAAAAGGCGGGTCGCTACACTTTGTATCCGAGCTGAAGGTTAAGCGAGAACTTTGTCTTTGGTGGGGTAAACTCATTAGGGATAGGGTAAGTGACCCTCTCGAATTAGTTTGAGCATATATATATACGAGTGTGTATTTTTTAGTATTATAAAATGTTTTATATTGTCTTGATTGGTCAGTTGAGTGGCTTACAAATTCTGGTCGATGCATCTGATCAATGTTCCCAAGAGGATTTCTAAACACCTACCAAGAAAAACTGATATGGTATTGTTTTAATGTTGGTAAATGAAATAATATTATCAAAAATTATATTTTATATATAAAGGAATTTTTTTCTAAAATTAATATATTTATTAGAGGTTGTTTGTTTGTTAGGAAAGGATAGTACTCGATTATCATCATTTAATGTTTGTTTGGCTTTTTACTACATGGGTTGCGTTGCTTGTAATTTGGGGAAAACATTAAAATAAACAACTTGTGAATTCAATTTCACAATTTGACTATAAGGTGTTTAGAATTAATGTTGAGTTAAAATTTAATTTTAATAACGAATATTTATTATAATAAACAAGGATATTAAATTGTGAACTGATTTTAAGTAAGGAAGTGAAAATTATGTAAATATGATTTATAAATATGGTTTATAAATAAAAATGGGTTTAAGTTGAGAATTTGGGAGCTTAATTTCTTGGTGCTTTTGAAAATTGTTTTTCAAGGTTTGTAAAAGATAATAATAGCATCATTGGATAATATTTATGGACCCAAATATTTTAAAAGGTTTTTTAAAGGATAGAGAAAGCACTAAATTCACTTTTGTCACTGGAAAATATTTCTGATGATGACTACAGCATCATCAGTGTCCATTTTCGAGTTTCTAAGTGGGGAAATGCTACCATAGTAGTTTTGTTTCAAGTTTTCTGATAAAACAAATCCTCACTTGATATACTAAAGTTATAAGTATGTATATATATATACATACATACATTATTATTTCAAAATGATTTTAAATATAAAACCTAGAGTTTAATTCTTAAGTTTTTGATTAAATGTTACATGGATTCATGTATCTTACCCATTAGGATAGGTTGGTTATGCATCTTATTATGATAACTAGTTGGGTAATTTCATTTGATAAAAAGAAAATGGGATTTTCGATGATTTTGGACCGTTAGAAATATCTGAATTAATATAGAAACTAAATCTGGTTGTTTTGTGAGATTATGAGTAAATATGTTTTTGTACCTTATAAATGTGAGATTATAGTAAGTTAAACCCATTTTCGAATTTGTTAAACACTTTGGTTTAGTAAAACAAATATGAAATGGTATATGTACTCTTAGGCTTTAAAGGAGTAGTATATGAATATGAACTTGAGTTAGAAAATGCTAAAGAACATGAGTTTCAATGGAACAATCTTCATAAATAAGAAGAATTTGGTATAGTGTTAACCAATAAGAGTAAGTACATAAGTTGTACATAGATGTCGGTTCACATAATTGTTTTCGATTCGAGATTTGAGTATATGACTTTGCGATAACTTATACTTATATGAATAAGGATTTATCGATTTTCGATGGCGAACATATGGTGAGGGTCCTTGGTATGGAACTAAAGGTTTTCTATCATAGTATATGGGTATGCAAGATGAACGGAGATTCTTAATCAAGGAGCCTGATCGGAGTCCGCACTAGGAAAGCCGAGTGGGCTATACTAGTTTTGAAAAGAAGTTACGTATTCGAGTAAGTAATCGATTCACGTATTATGTATGCATAATCTATGTTTAACATATGGATTTATGAAATGTTAAGAAATTTGGGTTTTGTTTCACGATTGAATGACGATGAAATTTTGGGGATGAAATTCTTTTAAGGGAGAAGAATGTAATGACCTGAAATTTTATAGATTTAATTTTGAAATATTCAATTTATTTTAAATATTTAATTAATGGTTTGAATAATTAAATAACCATTTTTTATTTATAACAAATGATAGGAAATTCATTGTTGAATTTTTTTACATAAATAGATAGTTTGATGAAAAAGAGAAAATGTGACTGGGAACCGTTTTTCGGATTTTAACCTTTTATCAAATCACATTGTTGTAAAAAGTTGTAATACCTTAAGTTATATTTCTAAGACATCATTCAAAGATTTAAGGAAAGTATGTAAATAAACATGCCTTAATAAGTAAAGTAATAATAATAAGATTTTTAATAATATATTTTAAAAATTGAAAAGATGGACTTGGAATCTTAGGTGGAAAAGTACTAAATCACTCTATTATCGTCCATGTTATTAAACAAAGTACAATTTCACCTTATTATCCACCATTTTTTTCCTCATGACTTTGTACTAAGAGACCTTGAAATGATGGATGTGTAAATTTGAATAATGCCTTAAAGGGTAAAAATAAATTAAGTACATAACTCACCTTAATATCCACCATTTTATAAAATGGGTAGTACTTGAGTGTCATGTAATAAGATGGGTTAGTTGACAAAAGTTGTTTTAAGGGCATTATGGCCTTTTGGCCTTTTCAAATTTTATTTTATTTTTATTCCTATTTTGTATACATACACTTTCCATTCCTATCTTTTCCATTTTTTCCATTCCATCTTTTTACTCAAATCTTCAACCCATCCCTCTTCCTTTCATTCCCATAGCTAACATGTATCTTTTAAGGTTCAAAATCTAAGAACTAGTTAAACATACAAGCAATGAAAAAAGATCTGTCAAACGAAAAAAGTCCGTAAACCAAAAACATAGGCAGAAACTTCAAAAATCAAATTCAATTCCTATACTCAAGTAGAAATCATAAAACCAGCTTGACTGAATTTCTTTTGGCAGGTTCTTCATTTTGATATGGTTTTTAAGGGGTATGATTGTGTTGGGAAAATTCTTACCACCGATCCAAAAGCTTCTCCAATAACCACTGCCGAACCAGGTGACTACCGGCCCACAACCTTCTTCAACGACCACCATGACCGAACCAACCAACTGCCGGTCCAACCCCTCTCTCATGCCTGCCGAACCACCTCATCACCGGTCCAAAACCCACCTACCACCAGTCCAAAACCTTCTCCAACAACCACCGAACCATCTCCAGACCTACTACTGCCGAACCATCCTGACAGGACCAAGCCACTTCCTTACCGGACCAACGTCCCACCGAACCAACTCTCCACCCAAGCCATGCCGAACCAACTCACTCCAACCACCACCGAGCCAAACAACCTCCATCGACTACCGGACCCAAGCATGGCCGGACCAAGCCCCATCCATTCACCACCAAACCAAGCTCTACCGGACCACAATACTACCGGACCAAGGCATTCCGGACCAACTTTACCGAGCCAGATTGCAACAACCCAGGCCCGTCAGCAGCTTTATACATTCAAGACCTCCGCCCCCAGCCTCACTCTATAAATAGAGGGGAAGGGGTACAACAATGGGAGACAAGTTTGAGAGCTCAAGCACGGATAGAATTTTCAAACAACTTTCAATTACTTGTAATCAAAGCTTTGTACTTATAATCAGAAGAGAAAAGGAGAATAACATATAAAGTGGACGTAGGCACGTTCTGGCCGAACCACTATAAAACTGCGTGTCTTTTGCAGTTTAGTCCCTGTTTTTTATATATTTGCGTAAGTCACCCAAATCACTAGAAACAACCTAAAATCAACTAATTCATACGACTTGGAGGTGTTTGCCCATTTTTTGTGCAAACATTTTTGGTGCTTTCACTGAGAGCAAGAGCTCGAAGCCTCAGCTTCTCCCACTTAATCCTTTTCCTGTCAGCATCGTTCATTTGGAAAACATGCCTCCCGGACGGAAGAAAGATACTAACAAAGGAAAGAACATTGCAACTAGCAATATCCCAGATCCAGTAATCGGAGATCAAGACAATCGTCTAGTTCCAACAGCAAACGAAAATCAGGCAAATCCAACAGCCCCTGCTTCGGAACAACCAATTACAAGGACGGACCTGGACAGGGTTGTGGCTGAAGTAACTAACCGCTTCGCATCCCGACAAGAAGCCTTGGTGGACCAGCTCATGTCACGCTTAAGGTGTGCTGAAGAATCCAATCGCAACACTGAATCATGGGGTGACTCCCATTCTGGAGGATCTGGGAGACGACAAAGGTCTTTCTTCTTCGAAGAGGCTAATAACAGAAACGAAAATGGTAGGAGCCGAGCCCAGGCTCAGCCCGAATTTCGACCCGAGGAAACTCTTGGAGCCGAACCCAACAGGGGAGATACCAGACAAGGGTCGGATGTAGCTGAGCCTGTCGTGTTACCTAACCATGGAAACACCAGTAGACGGGGCCGAGCTGGAGTCCAGCCCGAAGTTGGACCCAAGGAAGTGCTAAGAACAGAACCCAACAGGGGAAGATCAAGGCAAGGGCCAACTGTGGCTGACCCCAGCATGCCCCCGGAAGACCAGAGGCAGCCATTGGAGAATGTCAGGAGTGATAAACGATACCATCCTTACAGGCCATCTGGACGGAATCAATCCCGTAGGGAAGAACCAAACTCATTTTTATCCGCTCCAAGTTCTGATGAAAGGATGGCACGATTGTTCAGAGAGTGCGTCCAACGGGAGCAAAGGGATCGGGGGATAGGTGCTAGGGTAACCAGCCCCTTCACCCGCAATATCGAAACTGCCATCACCCCCCGGGAATGGAAAATGCCAACGGTGGAACCTTACAAGGGAACCTCTGACCCCATCATATACTTACAGAGATACACCCAGCATATGCTCATGAGCGGAGCAAGGGAGGGAGTATTGTGTAAATGCTTCCCACTTTTCTTGGCAGATCTAGCTACCTCCTGGTTCTGCCACCTACCACAAGGGTCCATCAGCTCATGGGAAATGTTGAAAGAAAAGTTCATCAGCCAGTTCCGCAGTCACGTGGAACAACCCAAGGACGCTTATTCCTTATCTAATATCAAACAGAAACCCGGAGAGACAGTGCAACAATATCTAACCCGATTCAAGGCCGCGGCGGCCGCAGTCCAAGATGCCGACGAGAAACTTATCCTAATGGCTCTCTGCAGTAGTGTACATCCGGATACTAAATTTTCTAGAAGACTAACCAAGGAAAAGCCAGCTACTTTACCTGATTTCTTCCATGAAGCTGGAAAGTATATGAGACTTGAAGACGCTGCCACTGAGAGGCAGTCGGGGCAACATGCTAAGACAGCTACAGACAGGGTTCCCGTTGCAGCAAAGGATGTTCGGAGAAATGACTCTAGAGACAATGCTGGGGGCAAGAAGGGAGAAAAGCGCTTATATCGACCTGGACCAAGATTTGACTCTTACACTCCTTTGAATGAAATGATCGAAAACATCTTCCTAGCCACTCAAGACGAAGTTAGATACAAGCGCCTCCCGCACAAGAAGGAGTCAGATAACGCACTCAAGTCTGGAAAGTTCTGCCGCTTCCACGAATCCCATGGACATGACACCAATGAATGCCACCATCTCCGGGACTTGATTGAAGAACACATCAGAAGGAAGAGACTGGAATGCTATGTAAAAAGCCAGAACGGAACTTCGACTCCTACCAATGAGAATCCTGGGCTACCCCTCCCAGAAGTAGGCAGAGGAAATCGCAACACCAGCGGCTCTAGTCATGAGAAGATATTGGTCCATACCGTATCAAAAGGACCACACATCGCCGACAGAAGCTGGGCAGAGATGGAAAGATACGGTAAGTCACTTAGAAACGATGAAGGCTACGTTAACTCTGTTATGGAAGAACGCCACCCGAAACGGAAAGAGAATGACGACATCACATTCAGTAGGCATGATTTAGAGGGAAGACAGTACCCGCACATGAATCCTGTGGTCATCTCTGCCTGGTTTGGTCCAGCCAAAGTTTTCCGAATTTTAGTAGACACTGGAAGCTCGGTAAATATCCTATTCAAGCATGCTTTCGACAAAATAAAGCTGTCAATGAAGGATGTGTCTCCCTGCAACAAACCACTACATGGTTTCACTGGGGATGCGAAGATGCCCCTCGGGCAACTGGACCTTTTTGTTGAAATAGGAAGCCATCCCTGCTCCGTTGTGCGAAAACAAACGTTTGTACTAATAGAGAACCACTCGGCCTACAACGCCTTTTTGGGAAGACCAGCCTTTTCTGACTTCCAAATTGTCCTAGCCCCATGGTGCCTGAAGATGAAATTTCCAACAGATAATGGAATAAAAGAAATAGAGGGAGATCAAGATGCTGCTCGATACTGCTATGTAACTGAACTTCGCAATAACCGCAGAAAAGATAAAGGGAAAAATGCAGAGACTACTCTCTGCATTAAAAGCTTGGAAGCACGGCAGCTAAAGAAAGCCCCTCCTCTTCGATATACCGGTGATCCTTTCAATGAATTAGACCCCAGGGACAAAGAGGAGGAGGCCACCGCCGAGCCTGTAGAGGCTATGGAATTCGTAGCTGTAGACAAACATGACTCGAGTAGACTATTGAAAATCGGATCTCAACTAAAAGAAGAATTAAAGGATCAACTCATTGATTTTCTTCGCCACAACATGGAAGTATTTGCATGGACGCACACTGATATGACAGGAATCTCCCCAGATGTAGCATGCCACGTACTGAACATCGATCCCACCAAGGTGCCAGTAAAGTAGAAAAAAAGAAGCATGGGGGCAGAACGATCAGCAGCCCTAGAGGAAGAAGTAAAGAACCTACTTGCCAATAACTTCATACGAGAAGCCATCTACCCAGAATGGATCGCCAACCCGGTGCTGGTAAATAAGGCTAATGGGAAGTGGCAAACATGCATCGACTTCTCCAACTTAAATGACGCTTGTCCGAAGGATTGCTTCCCACTCCCCCGAATCGATCAGCTCGTGGACAGCACCGCCGGACACGAACTCTTATCTTTTATGGACGCATACTCAGGATATAACCAGATCGCTATGCACGCCCTCGATCAAGACCACACTAGTATCATCACTGACCGAGGATTGTACTGCTACAGGGTAATGCCTTTTGGACTTAAAAACGCCGGAGCTACTTATCAGCGCCTCGTCAACAAGATGTTTGTGGAACTAATAGGACGAACTATGGAGGTTTATGTGGATGACATGCTGGTAAAATCGAGGAAAGCCAACGATCATATAAACCACCTGGATGAGATGTTTCAAGTACTTCGCCAATATGGAATGAAGCTGAACCCTCTAAAGTGCTCCTTCGGAGTATCGTCGGGAAAGTTCTTGGGATTCATCGTCCATGCCAGGGGGATTGAAGCAAACCCCAACAAGTTCGGGCTTTGCAAGATATCAAGATACCATCCACTCGAAGAGAGATGCAAAGCCTAAACGGGAAAGTGGTCGCCCTAAGCAAGTTCATCTCTAAAGCAACCGACAAATGCATCCCTTTCTTTGAAGCTCTAAAGAAAGACAAAGGAAAGTTCGAATGGACTGACGAATGCTCGATAGCCTTCCTTAACTTAATCGAACACCTCCAGAGACCACCGGTACTCTCAACTCCGAATGAAGGCGAGGAACTATACTTATACCTTGATGTATCGTCCCATGCTTTAAGCGCCGCTTTGGTGAGAGAAGACGACCGCGTGCAGCGGCCCATATACTTTGTAAGCAAGAGATTTACAGGTGTAGAAGCCAGATACCCTAAACTTGAAAAGCTAGCATACTGTTTGCTAATCATGTCACGGAAACCGCGACACTATTTTCAATCTCATTCCATCAGAGTTTTAACCGATCAACCGTTAAGGCAAGTACTCCATCGCCCCGACACTTCTGGGCGACTACTTAAGTGGTGCATTGAACCGAGTCAATATGATATCACCTACCATCCTCACACCACTATCAAGGGGCAAGCCATAGATGATTTCATTGCCGAATTCACTACTAACGAAGGTAAGGAGCAATCTGAAATAGCAGAAGATATCAAGTGGAATCTCTTCGTAGATGGAGCATCAAATGAACAAGGCTCGGGGGAAGGTGTTGTGATAATCACCCCCGGGGAAGGAAGCTGCACTACGCCCTAAGGCTGGAATTTGCTGCCACCAACAATGACGTAGAATACGAAGCAGTGATAGCCGGATTAGAACTTGCCCTGGAGATTGGAGTTGGTTCTTTATGTCTCCATAGTGATTCTCAACTTATTGTAAATCAAATACTGGGAGAATTCCAAACTCGAGGAGAACGACTCACAGCATATCTAAAGAAGACCAAGCTGCTGCTCAATCAGTTGGATCACTATTTAATCAAACACATTCCTCGAGAAGAGAATCAGGAGGCCGACGAACTGGCAAAGCAAGCTAGCATGAAGGACGGCGCCGCTTCCCGAACAATAACCATCTCACAGCAACTAGCCCCGAGTTACGAGACAATGAACATGATAGCTGCAATCGAAGAGGAAACTTGGATGACTCCTGTCCGGAAATATTTACAAGATGGCACACTGCCCGACGAGCGTAACGAAGCTAAGAAAATCTTAAGGAAAGCTTCCCTCTACTCATTACAAGAAGCCATCCTCTATCGGCGTGGCTTCTCTAATCCCATATTAAGGTGTGTCGCTGGAAGGGAAGCCAGGGAAGTCTCGTCTAACATCCATCAAGGAAGTTGCGGAGATCACACCGGAGGGCCGACTCAAGCCAAGAAGACACTCTGATACGGGTATTACTGGCCCACCTTAAACAAAGACGCCTTAGACTTCGTCAAAAAATGCGACAGATGTCAGAAATTTGCTAAGATTCCTCGACTACCCACAAATGAGATTACTCAAATGACCAGCCCTTGGCCCTTCGCAATATGGGGAATTGACTTGATTGGCGAACTGACAGTGGGCCGGGGCGAGCCAAATATGCCATAGTAGCAGTTGACTATTTCACCAAATGGGTGGAAGCGGAGCCTCTAAATAAAATATCTTCGGCAAAAGTTATTAACTTCTTGATCAAAAATGTTTTATGCAGGTACGGGGTTCCACTAAAAATCATATCAGATAATGGACTTCAAGTTGACAGCGAGGAATTCGCCGACTGGTACCAAGAGCACGGAATTCACAAAAGCTTCTCGTCTGTGGCTTACCCCTACGCAAACGGACAGGTCGAAGCTGTCAACAAAATCCTCAAAACCCTAATCAAGAAGAAACTCGAAAAGTCAAAAGGCGCTTGGGTGGATAAACTTCCTACGACACTTTGGGCCTACCGCACATCTTATAGAACATCAACAGGGCATACTCCTTTCTCTTTGGCATACGGATCGGAGGCCATGCACCCAGTTGAAACCGTAGTGCCTTCCCACCGCAGGATCCACTACAACCCAAAAGAGAACGAAGAACTCCTCCACATGTCTTTGGATCTAATTGAGGAGAGAAGAAACGATGCAGCACTCAAAGCAACAGCTCATAAGCAAAAAGTTGCAGCATAATACAACTCCAAAGTCAAGCACCGCAGCTTACAAGAAGGAGATCTTGTCCTCAAGCGGATCTTCCCGCGCCCCGGAGCGCTAGATCCAATCTGAGACGGACCCTATGTAATTCATAAAGATCTCCGCAGCGGAGCCTATATTTTGTCAACAGTGGACGGAGAGGTGTTCCAGAGGGCATGGAACATCCAACACCTCCGTCGATACTTTTCTTAACTTGTACTGCCCATATGAAGTGAATTAACAAAGAGAATCAGTGGACGTAGGCATTTTCGTGCCGAACCACTTTAAAAATCTTGTCTCTTTTTAACTTGTTCCTTTATATCTTGGCTGCTTGTTAAGCTTTATTCTTTTCTGTTGAACAAAATCATGTATAACGACATTTCCATTCTGGACACTTCACGACGCAACCTCACCTGGACAAGACCCAACAGGTACTATGTGAATCTATGCACTCGCCAATGAGACACTTTTGCTCCAGCATCCCTCTGCTGCGGGTTAACTCATTGCTCGCGACTGCCCTCAAAGCCAACTGTAATGAGCTGATTATAAGCCATCAAGAAGGCCGACTATAGCCGATGACAGCTCATTACGGCGTTCGGCTCGCCGGCAACTGTGAACCTACTTTAAGCCCCAACATAAGGTGTGGCCAGCCAGGGGTAGTTCACGGTTGACGATCGGCACCCACGCTAGCCGGCCACAGTAAATCGAATAATACCCACGATTACGGGCCATAATGGCTCGGGTAGTTACTGTGCGCGACTCGGCTCCGATATGTCTTAAGTGTGGCTGTGGTAGAAAAGATAAACTCCCCGCGGAGGCGTAAGATGGGTGACAAATGTCTCCAAGACCCACAACTAGGGAAAGTGACTACAAAACCCGTTTGCCACGAACTTAAGCATATCGACGGCCTTCCGTGATTGGAAGTTTTACTGTTTCTCATATTTCCATTTCATTCAAAAACTTTTCTCCTATCCTATATAACAATCCCTAAAGTACAGGTCACAAAATAAGGGAACTCTCGCTTGTGGAAATATGAACTCACATCCGGATGACGGAACACTCAGCTACATTCCATAATCAGTCACGCAAGACATTCAAAGCAACCCTCTATAACTAAAACATGAAGGGCGGTACTATCTTCTCTTGTATACAAATATGTAGCTTTAATTTATTCACACATCATATTGGCATTGCAAAACATGAAACAATATTTTGAGCAGAAACTTAGCGTCAAATACGATTAAATCACATGCATAAACACGCAGCAGTATTTCTTATGCAACATATCAAAATAAAAACCACATTCGAACATAACAGAATCTGCTTATGTTATAAAGTTACATAAAGACGTTCGTTGCAATGATATAATTACAGCCTAAAAATACAATAATGTTTTGGACTAGTATGTACAGGAATGTCAAACAGACCAAATAAAAGAGTCAACTACATCGGGGCTCCGCCTCTATCCTGCCCGCCATCCGGATCTACTGAACTATAGGGTCAGAACTCCCTGCATGTACTCCAGAGGTCCCGCCTGCCCGATTCAGAAGAGAATCCATCAAAAATCATGAAAGATAAGCAATCAAATCATGAAAAGATTAAAAGGGAAGACTTACCAGCGTCTGCTCCCTGGTCGTCATCCTCCAGTTGCACACCCACTTCCTCGGCGACGAGCAGCCTCATGCCTTCCTTCACCGCCGCCTTCACCTCCTTGGTGAACTGTGCGGTAACCACATCCATTCTGAAGGCCGCGCCACCCTCTTTATCCGCTTCAGCCTTGGCTTCCTCCAAAGCCCGGAGATATATCCTAGCCATAACCCGGGGATAATCGTCCATCCAGGACAGGTTGCCCTGCCTCCAAGTACGGAAATACATGTCCTGGAGCATCTCGTCCATCATCCCCTCGTTCTCCTCAAACTCTTTCATCCGAGCCTCAGAAGCCGACAGCCGTGCGACAGCAGCATCTCTCTCTAATCGGTATCTCGAACAGTCAGCCTGAAGGGACTTCCGCATCACTTCCATCTCCTCCTTCAGCTTGGCCTGAGCAAGCTCTGCGGCCTCAAGCCTCCTAGATAACTCCTCTACCTGCTCAAGATCCGCTCTCCGAACCTCGTCCACCGTTGCGATGGCCATGTCAATTCGCTCTTTGCAAACAGCCTCCATTTTTCACAACTCAGCCTTGCTAGCCTCTTCCATGGTTTTCTTTAGTCGTCTGGAGGCCGCTTCATGTTGGGATATCTGGATAGCCTGATCGGCAAGCTGTTTGGCCTGATCAGAAACCTTTAGCCGCAACCGAATGTTAGCACTTCCGATTTCCTCCCCAGCTTTGGCCAGTCGAGCGTGATGCTCCATTAGCCTCTTGGTCTCTTCAGCCACCCGATCGATGTTTGCCTTAGCCTCATTCCCCATGGTCACAATCCGAGTAGTAAGAAAATCGAGGTCTAAGGACTTAGCCTCATCAAGCACCCGTACCATGGGATTGCGAGGGAGAAGATGCTCACCCGTGGCCTCGTCAAGAGAGATGTCCTGAAAACTCCGGTCCAGATCCAGGTGGCCGGCAAAGGGGTTGCGAACCAAACCAGGATGGTCTATCGGGGTGACGGTTGGATTTTCGGACGGATGGGGGGAGGCATAAACATAGTATCTTCCTCGGTAATATCATGGATAGGCTGGACTGGAGCCTGAGGGCCAGGTGAGGGTTCAAACAAAGATCGGCCCCTCTTCCTCTTTTGCATATCTTCTTCAATAACTCCGAGAAGAGGGCGATAGCTAACCACATCTCCGGGACGGCTAGTTGCCGGCTTTGGTTTGGCAGAAGCTTTGAGTAGCTTGTACTATTCAAGGCGGTGCCGAATATCTGATGTCTTGGCCACCTTACCTGTTCCTGGAATAAAAGCCAAGTGTTACAAGCATGCATGAAACTATGATCCGAAAAATATGTTAAGTTAAAAGGAGTAGGAAAATGCGTTTATTTTACAAACCCTGAGGGGGAGTGGGATACTGCAATAGGTCCTGAATCTCATTCCAGGACGGGAGTTGGCCATAAAATATTACTAAGTCCTTATCATAAATGGAGTCTGCGAAAGTTAAGAATTCACCTTGAGCCGCCGGAGTTGCCTTAGCTGAAATACCCTCAGAAGATAGACTGGCGCCCGTCACGGCCTTATCAGACTTCTCCGATTTCTCCACCAAGGCCGGCCCTTCCCCCAACCCCTCGAAGGCTTGACGGAAGGCATCATCAGTCCACTCTTGAATCTCACCCAGTTGCACAGAAGTCAAGGCACCAGCGCCACTACCACTCTGCCCTTCACCACCGTTACCACCGTCACCTTCTCCATCACCACCGCTCTCCTCCTCGCCTCTCTCTTCCTCTCCACTTTCCTCCTCGGAACATCTGGGCATGTGCTGGGAGAGGGTCCATCAGATTTCTTAAGCTTCTTCCCCCCGACGACTGGAGGTACCGAGAAAGGTCTCCTCTTGCTACTATTCGCGGTAGCCCCGTCTTTAGCTTTGGCAGCCCTCTCCTCGGCTGTATCTCTCTGCTTAACCACAGATTGACGTGGCGGAATTAAGTTGTACTCCAGGAGAGTGGCATTCCTGATCAGGTAAGAAGCCGACCTATCCCGTCCCGAGATGGCCTTTATTTCCGTAGCCATCCGAACCAAGGAATCGTTCTCCACGACCGCAAAGCCACCTGTCGCTAGCAAGAAATAAAAGCATATAAGAGGAAGCATTGGGGTCAAAACAAGGAAAATATAAACGGAGTTCAACTTACAGCCGGAAGTGAAAAGACGGAAGGAAATAGAGTCATCCTTAATGAAGAACCATTCTTTCTTGAACATACTGAGCTTCGAATACAAATCCAGGACGGGCTTGAAGGGCACGGCCGTTTCCAAGCTGATATATGGAGACCCCTTCTTATAACCTCTCAAGTTGTACAAATACCGGATCTCCCGGTTGGAAGGGGGACGCCCATATCTCCTCTGAAAAATGATGAACAAGCACACCAAGATAGCATAGAAATTGGGCTGAAGTTGGAATGGAGCCACCTTAAAATAGGTAAGAAAGCTGACTATCCAGGCATTGATTGGGGGAATGGCCCCGCACATACAATGGTATCGGCTGTAAGCGAAATATCCTTCAGGAGGATTGTACGGCATCACACCATCTCCCGGCAGCAGCATACTTGCCCTGTCAATCCCAAAGGAGCGAGCGATGACATCAAGTTGCCCTTCTTTAAGGGAGCTCGGATAACAATCGGGAGGAGAGTTCAGAAGTTCCTTGGGGCCATATCCGTCCACTAATGACCTCGGGGCAGGTCCCTGCCGCACTGGTCCTAGCTGGGCAGGGGGCACAACGGGAGGCTCACTTCGGTCTGTAGATTTTCTCTTCTCTGATCGAGTTTCAACTTTACGAGACATTTATCTGCAACACCAAAAAACAAACGCACTGTTAAAATGAGGAGTATAAAGATATAAGCAAACAAAGGCATGTGGTCTAGAATTTCGCTCGAATTCAAAACTCAAGGGATGAAGGTTTTCAGGTTCATTCGGTAACACAAGACCGAAAGGCCATTCGGCACTCACACCACGGAGCTCATTCGGTAAAGCAAAGCACGAGACACATTCGGCACTTGAGCTCCAAGGAGTTCATTCGGTATTCAGAGTCTCAGGGTTCATCCGGTAATTTAAGTATAAGTTTCATTCGGCAGTTCGAAAATAAGAAGTTTCATCCAGCAGAATAGGGTCTCACCTGGTTCGGGGAAGATAAGGGTTTGATTCGACAAAGATAAGCGTTTGATTCGGCACGAACAGAAGTTTGATTCGACAATCAGTTGATTCAGCTATCTCAAAATGTAAAGGAATAACGGTGGCATAACGCCCCTACTTATAGGCAAGCGTAGGATAACCGGACCAAACGGTTCGGCACTCTAAACCGAAGGAAGTTGTCCCAACTACAAGAAAACAAAGCGCGACACATGCAGGCATGTGCCCCACTTTGGGGGGAAAATGTTGGGCAAATACTTACCACCGATCCAAAAGCTTCTCCAATAACCACTGCCGAACCAGGTGACTACCGGCCCACAACCTTCTTCAACGATCACCATGACCGAACCAACCAACTGCCGGTCCAACCCCTCTCTCATGCCTGCCGAACCACCTCATCACCGGTCCAAAACCCACCCACCACCGGTCCAAAACCTTCTCCAACAACCACCGAACCATCTCCTGACCTACCACTGCCGAACCATCCTAACCGGACCAAGCCACTTCCTTACCGGACCAACGTCCCACCCAACCAGCTCTCCACCCAAGCCATGCCGAACCAACTCACTCCAACCACCACTGAGCCAAACAACCTCCATCGACTACCGGACCCAAGCATGGCCGGACCAAGCCCCATCCATTCACCACCAAAACAAGCTCTACCGAACCAAGGCATTCCGGACCAACTTTACTGGGCCAGATTGCAACAATCCAGGCCCGTCAGCAGCTATATACATTCAAGACCTCCGCCCCCAGCCTCACTCTATAAATAGAGGGGCAGTGGTACAACAATGGCAGACAAGTTTGAGAGCTCGAGCACGGATAGAATTTTCAAACAACTTTCAATTACTTGTAATCAAAGCTTTGTACTTGTAATCAGAAGAGAAAAGGAGAATAACATATAAAGTGGACGTAGGCACGTTCTGGCCGAACCACTATAAATCTGCGTGTCTTTTGCAGTTTAGTCCCTGTTTTTTATATATTTGCGTAAGTCACCCAAATCACTAGAAACAACCTAAAATCAACTAATTCATACGACTTGGAGGTGTTTGCCCATTTTTTGTGCAAACAGATTGGATTTAGGAAGTTCGGCCTAGCCACAACCGAACTTAATGGAAATAGGGTTTGAGTTCTCTCCTGATATGGTCGTGGTGGTGCAAATCGGAACTTGGATTTAGGTTCAGGGTAGGTAGACGCAACTAGGACGATCATATGGCAGGGTTCGGGTGGTCAGATGGAAGTCACGGAATGGCCGAGGTCGAGTCGGTGCTTTCTAGTCGCGATCGAAGATTGGGGTTCGGGTGTGACATTAAGGGTATAGGTGAGCTCGACGAGAGGAGAGAAGGTTATTAGTGGCCTTTGGTTGGGTGATCGATGGTAGGGTATAGTTGTGTACATGTACATTGTGCACAGCGATTATGGGTTACAGGGATTTTTAATTGAGGAAAAAAGAGGAAAGGAGAAGAAGATAGAAGCGGGTTTGGTTCTCTATGGACGGTGGGCTCGACCCATTAAGTTGGGTGAGAAATATTTTATAAAATGTTAATTTAATTTTATAAATTAATGTATTAGATTTTAAAATTTCGCAACTTGATCGTATGACATCCGTTTATACATGGATTCTTGCGTTGTACTCGCGTTGACAAGTACAATGTCGTAGCATAGTTTATTGGTAGATTTGTGATGTTTAAAAACAACGATTGATTAAAATGGATAGAAATTTAATTACGTTATTTTAAGTAATAAAATCGTTAAATTATTATACTTTAATCAGTGATATTTATTTTGCCAAATAAAATACTTTTAAGTTAAATTTAATTGAATTAATTATTATTATTGACACTTACCGAGCAGAATAAATCCATATTCTCTACTTGTTGAGTTAAAAGTTAATTCGTGAAATTAGTTAATAATTTGATTGACTAATGTGGATTTGATAGTTTATTAACTATTAATTGTCAATTATTGAGTGTCAGAAGCTTGATAGCCTGGTCATATTGAATATGATATTGACATATGAACCCTTTTGTGATATGAAAATAATTGGTAGCTTGTTTAAGAACCATTGCGGTCGCTAAGCCTCGGCTTTAATCAATGTTTGAAGTTTTAACAATTTCTTAATTGAAATTGTTTTAAAGTCAATTATATGTTATTTTAACAATGTTTTTATTTTTATTTAATAATGTTTAAAGATAACTATTATTTTATTAATGAAATTTTCACGTTAATTATATTTAATTAAGGATGCTTTAAAGTATGTCTAATTATTTTAATTAATAAGGTTTAGTTTAATTAAATTATATTATTAATATCGTCGATAGTGAATTAATTATTTATTAAAGATGTTTGAGATTAATTAAATAAAAAGGTTAAAGGTTAATTTAGTTACATTAATCAAAGTAATTTAAGTTAGTTAATTAATTAATGAAGTTTAAGTTGTTTATTTTAATTTATGATGGTAAAGTTAATAAGTAGTTAATTATTGGTGATATTTTTAATTATTTAATTAATTATTTAATTTATGGTACTTAAAGAAAATTAATTATTGTGATTAATGACGTTTAAAAGTTAATTAAATGGTCTAATTAATTATGGTTAATTTAATAAAATGGTTTATTTAAAGTATTTATTAATAATATTTTATAAAAAAGGGAGATGATTTATAAAAGATATTTTATAAATATAATAGAATAGATTGATAAATGATATTTTATAATAAAGGAAATGGTGTTTGAAGGCTATTTAATTTTAAACAAGTTTAGAGATTTTGGTTCATATGGCGATGTATGCTATGGATGCAGTTTTGAAATTCTATGATTTCTTTTCATTGGAGTAGTTACCTATCTTAGACATTTGGCAACTCGTTTCAAGTACGATTTAGAAAAGTTATAAAATCAATTTAAGAAGGGTTTGGAATTATTATTATATTTTAATAATTATTTAGTAATTGACTTAAAGAAATATTTTGAAGTCGAAAAAGATAAGAGTTTTGGGTTTATAATAAACACTGCTTTTAAATAACCGTTGCTTGACCAATCTGATATGTTTTGGAAAATATTATGTCTAGTTTGTGAATATACTTATTCCTTTGAAATAAATATGTGGTTTCATTTTCTAAGTATTGAAAATATAGTGTTTTGTGAACATACTTATTCCGCTGAGATAAGTATATGGAAATGGTTTCCAAGTATTTACAATGTTTTAATTAATAAAAATATTAATTAATGAGGCTTAGTGAATTTTTATGGGTTTAATTGATTTTTAGTTTCCAATGGAATTAAATCTGTGATTGTTTATTGTTTTATTTGATAGTTAAATAACCGACTATCAAATCTTAGCCAAAATCATCCTTCTTAATTTTGGTGGTATTGAAGCAATTTCCAACTTGACACCAAAGGATATAACTTTTTAAAAATGTTTAGGAGAAATACTTGAGCTATATGGCACTGTCATCTTCGGTGATGTTGTACTATGTATATAAATCTCGTTGTTCTCCTAGAGAAAATGATAGGGAGATCTGTCCATTAAAACAGTTAGAGGATAATCCCCGCTCATATGTATAGTCTGATAATTTCCAAAATAATTTTGGAATTAAGTTTATCAAAAAAATTGTTGATTGGTTTTATTGGAGTGACCGGTAAGCGGGGAAGTGAACTTATATGAGATGACTTGAAACCGTAACCACGCCAAAAACTATATGTATATTCGATACTTTGGAAGAGGTTCATGCCTGGTTTGAGATGGTGGAATCGAAGAAGGTGCTCTTTGAAGTGCAAGGGCTACTTGCTATTAATCCTAAGGGTGATTCCAAAATGTATGTACTAGAAGTAGTGCCTTTGAATAATTCATTTCCTGAACAACTTGTATTTTAACAAACTGGGGTTTTCAACCCTTGAAAATCTATACTGATACATCCATTGTATTGTGTACCATGCAATTGTATGCTAGAAAACCCGTTCGTTAGGAAAAAAGAAAGAAGAATGAAGAGAAAAAGGAGAAAAAACTCATAATCTTAAAGTGGAATGAATAATCTGTAATGCACAAAAAATCATTACATAATACTAACTGCAATATATGTATATACAGACATCAATCAGAATATACTAACCTATTTTAGCCCAGACAGTTATAACAATCTGTTCTTACGATTATTGATAAATACAAGAATGAATGCAGCTCGAAAATAACTATATAAACGAATACGTCTCTAGCCTCTAGCTCGTCTTCTGAAGCTCCAAGCATCCAATCTAAATCTGTAATATACTCGGTCTGACTCGAGCATTATAATAAAATAACACCTAAGTCAGTCTGAAAAACCAGCGTGAGAAAACACATCCAATTGGATTTTAACGTTATAGAAGCCTTTGAAATAAAAAGTATCTCTTAAGACCACACCACACATAAATACGGATGGGTATTTACCTTACGATAACCAGAACATCTTTATAAAGAAAATGCATTTGTATTATAATAATGTCTAAGAGTGAAAATATTAATAATAGTCAAGCAGTTGTGATGCTTGTGAGTGTACATGACAACAATTCCAAGGATACAATCAAAACTGATAAGGCATATTCACTAATTATATGGGATTCCATGGAGGGGCCCACAGTACTTCGAGAAAAGGTTCTCCTGCATAAGGAACAGAGATATCCTTCTGCAGCAGCATACATCCCAAGTGATGTACCATAGGAAAATCATAGCCAGTCTTGCTAAGACCGAGTGCATCGCCTCATGCATGCATAACAACTCTAAGTAATGTCTTGGTGGAGCCGACTACGTCCTATGGTTTTGCCAACCCTACTAGACATGCATCATATCTGTAGTTTTAGTTACTCCGCTGATGAGGCTATGTCTGACATTCAAGCTCACGCACCACCACCAAAATAGATCATAGCAAAACATATGGATCCCCGTACCCTAACGGGTATTGGAACCGTACATGAATTCTAACATCTTGATATAGCACAAAACTCCTCCATAGAACCGTATACGGTTTCAGAGTGGTTATGGTTTTTGAGTCATTTATTACGAGTACACTCTTCTGCTTCCTTGGTGCTCTAAAAACCAATCATCGATTTTTTGGAATGCTCAATACTGATTGTTTAGGAAATAATCAGACAATGCATAAGAACAGTGATCACCCCCTAATCATTTAACTAGACGGATCTCCTCATCATTTGTCCTAGAAGAACAGTACGAGCTTATACATACATTATAGCACCACCGACGATAACTGTGCCATATAATTCCCTTGTTTCTCCTAGACATTTCCAAAGTTAAAAATACTTCGGTGTTAAGTAAGGAATATTTCCATACAACCAAAATTAAGAACGATTACATATTTAGGCCAAGATTCGATAGTCAGTCTTTTAACTGTCAAATAAAAAGATATTCAAACAAAGATTTTATTTCCCATGCAAATCACTAAACCTCTTAGATTAACCTTTCATTAATTTAAAATCATCTTTCAAATATTTATTAAAATATTCATATACTTTTCTCACCAGCATAAGTATATTCACAAACCATTTCTTTTACAAATACTTGAAAACGATTAAAAAGAGATATGGAAAGCACCATTCCATATCAATCATGGATCGCGGTTTACTCAATGGTTACATCGCTATCCTAATAAATCCATGGTAAATTGTAAGCAATCCCAACCCCTCGAATTACGCCATGAAATTCAGTTGTTTCTTTCCAAAATCTCTTTATTGATAAATGTTACACGGCACCTTGGCCTGGCAACAAGACGAAAGTTTCAGAGGTGATAGTTAGCACCAGAAAGGATTCTGATCATGGAAAGGCTGGAGGTATAAAGGGTTTGGTGCACTCGATATGTTCCGGCATTTCTATGTGGCTCGACCAAAGTGGTCAGAATGCATGGCTCGGCTAAAGTGGAGGGAACATATAGCTTGGCACAGTGTGGATCGACCAACATGAGCATGGCAGAGTAGTTTGGACCCAGTGGATCATTTGTTCACCACTCGGCCTGGAAGAGAAACTCGTCGCTCGGCCTAGGGGAGAAATTGGTCGCTCGGTCTAGGGAGGATAACCAAGACAGGTCGATCAATTGTGGTTCGGTGTGGATTCAGTGCGAAAGCGCAAAGTCATTCGTCACTCAGCTAGGAGAGACATTGTTTTCGTTCGGACTGGACAGTTCGGTATTTTCCATTCGATCCAGATGCTTCGGCACGCGCTGGTCGGTCAAGGAAGTGAAGCTATGCATGGGTCGGTTATGGAGCATTGTTTAGTCCTATTCCGGTGCTCGTGGTTCGGCCATAGTTCGGTGCATGTAAGAAGAGTTGGTGGTTATCAATTCCACTTCAAAGTGAGGCAGTTAGTATGCCATTGCTTCAAGTCACACTGTTCCTCACTTCGAGCTCCTAGAAAGATTACTTCGAGATAATCATCAAGATGCCCTGGTTTGGCATTTACCGCCCGACCAATGACATTCGACAAACTTGACTCGGTCTGGTGTGTAGGAGTCATTAGTAATGGGCCGAGGTACCTTGTTCTTGGGCTGGCCTAAGAAGTCCAGCCTATCTTCGTCTATAAATAGAGAGGCAGGGGTGCACTAAAAGGGACTTTTTTTCGAAAACTCCAAGGATACTCTACCATTTTATGTACTCATTCCTTTCATTTTGAAACTTGCGTTCAAGTTGTTTGTCTACGGATTGTATCTGTACTCAAGTTATTGGAAAAGTAATAAAGATCATATTCAAAGTGGACATAGGAAATTATGCCGAACCAATAAATCTGGTGTTCTCGTTTTTGTTGTTCATTTTTGCATTCAACTGTGTTATTCCTCTGTTTCAATTTATTTTCTTCATTAATCTCTCTACACAAATCTACTCAAGGGTGTTAGTGACCAATTTTGGTGCTTTAATCGAGAATCCATTCTCAGGCTGTTAGGATCTACCTTGTTGCTACTGGATTGAAGAAATCCCTCAAAAAAGATCCAAGTTCATTCATAAGAAGTTCATAGACTTTACTCAGAGTTCCGACCGATAACTGTACAATGGGAAGAACACGTACCAGATCAGCCTCCTATAATACGGATGCCATTGAAACTGGTAGTGTCTAATAAGTAGGACCTAGCAATCAACAAGCTAATCTAGGTGCAGGGACTGCCACCGTCCTAAACCAAACAGAAGTTGTCACTAGAACAGAGTTCAATGAGCTGATGAGAGAACTCGTGGGAAGAAGAAGATAGCTTAATGAGGAGATTCAAGCTAACGCCAATCTCATGGCCCAGTTTACTCAACAACAACATCAGAATGCTGGAGGAAGTCCCGCTTCCCACTCATCAGCTGACAGCTCCACTTCGTCTGATGAACATACCAAGCATAGACGCCTAGAATTGAAACAACACAAATGGTGTAGTAGATCAATCCAATAGGAATGGTCTTGGTTCCCTACCTGGAGCCATGGCCCCTCATCTGCACCTAGGAAACCGCACTCAAGTTGGAATGGGGAAACTTAGGATCTAGAGTATGAGTAAAAACTGATCGACCAGTTCACTTGGGACGTAAT
Source organism: Allium cepa (assembly GCA_030765085.1). Classification (NCBI taxonomy): domain Eukaryota; kingdom Viridiplantae; phylum Streptophyta; class Magnoliopsida; order Asparagales; family Amaryllidaceae; genus Allium; species Allium cepa. Next base: position 108,166,855 of record CM060930.1, on the reverse strand, counting down.
GAAGCAGGTCCCCAGGATACTCGTTTGGGAGATCAACAATCAAGGAGGCATCAGCCGGGACGGTCATGCAGGACAGAGTCCAACTTGCCACATCCTATCCAAACCCTAAATTTTTCGGCCATGGCTATACAGCTGACGAGAGAAAATCAAGGCTTATCTAACCATGATTGAGGCATACCTAGGAGCCATACTCCATTCATAGATGCTATCCTACAAGCTGAGTAACCCCGGAAGTTCAGCATGCCGACTATTGCAGGCTATAGAGGGAAGACTGATCCCCAACAGCATATAATGAGATATGAATGGATGATGGACTCAGCTAGGGATAATAATGCGACTAAATGAAGATGTTTCCCGATAACCCAATTTGGAATCGCTACCATGTGGTTTACCAAACTTATTCCATAATTGATCTCCAGATTCGATGAGTTAGCGATGAAATTTGTGGAGTAGTTCAGAATCCAAACCACTCGCCCAAAGGACATGATGTCTCTATTCAGTGTAATTCAGACTCCTAGGGGGTCCTTAAAGGAATATTTGCAAAGATTTCATGTTGCTGCTACCGAAGTTAGCAACCCGAATGACCATGCTACTTTTATGGCTGTGATCCGAGGAGTAGATCCAAACTCTGAGTTTGGTAATTGGTTGGTAGGAAAACCTCCTTCTACCCTAGAACGTTTTTACTCAAAGGCGCACCACTTGATGAGAAGGGGGGAAGCCAGATGGAGGAGGCAAGGCAGTGCGCTAGAGCATGGCAAGGAGATGGTGCAAAGCAACATTGCAGTAAAAAGAGGTTGGCGACAACTCTAGAAAAGTCTAAGTCAACGTTAAAACAAGCCCAAGCAGTCTAAAGGATCCGGAGGAGAAATTCCGAAGGGAAGAGGAAAGCAGGAAAGTGGAAACCAAGGATGCTGACGTACAACGAATACACTCCTCTGAACACATTTATGGAGAATATTTATTTGTCAACTTGTAATACCTTCCAGTGCCAAAAGCCATGCCCGAAAGAATCCATGGAGGAACAAAAGCAGACTAGGAAGTATTGCCGGTTTCACGAGACCAATGGGCAAAACACTGAGGAATGTAGAAACCTCTATGATGCTATAGAAAAACTGATTCAGAAAAAGAAGTTACAGCAGTTTGTTAAGAACCCGCAGGAAGGCGGATAAGGAACGTCTGAACCCGGTCGTGGGCAGGCTCCGCATCATTCTGAGGTACCTGCTCGCACCGTAGGTAGACCGATCATAAACACGATAGTCAGCAGGCCTCATCAAGGAGAAAAGAGTTGGCAAGAAATGGAACGCTATGCTAATTCTTCAAAACATGCAGACTTCGAATGCTACTCGAACGCGGAAGATAGGACCCCAATGAACAGTGGCTAATGATGACGGATGATATAGTGTTCAGAAATAGAGATGCCGATCAGGTGGAGGCACCTACCATTGAGCCGATGGTCATCTCGGCCACGATTGGGTCAGTGTTTACTGTTTGTGAGAAGGATATTGATTGATTGTGGGAGTTATGTTAACATTATATTCAAAAAGGCATATGACCAAATGAAGATGGAGGCGGAAGATCTAAAACCATCTAAAGCACGTATTCATGTCTTTAATGGTGCGGCTATTGATGTAGGGTTTTTTTTGAATTACCAGTTGAGTTGGGAGAAGGTGAACGTAGGAGGGTACGGATCCTACCGTTCATTGTTTTGGATGTTGATTCCCCGTATAATGTTTTTTTTGGGCCGACCGGTCGTGGTGGAGTTTAGGGCAGCTTTTGGCCCCATGGTGTTTGACTTTAAAATTTCTGATGGATAGACGAGTTGGTGTAGTGCATGGTGATCAAGTGACTGGTCGTGCATGTTATGTGGCCGAGTTGAGAGAGGCCCAACAAAGAGAGAAGGGAAAGGTTGCGGACAACTCTATCCGCGTCCACTTGCTCAAAATTGACAAGTAATGCCCAGCCTTGGCTCGAGCAGCAGAGTCAAATCAATAGAGACATAGATCTGAGAGATGATGATAAAGAGCCTAAGGAGTCTAAAGTAGCACCAGTTGAATTGACGATTGACATTCCAGTCAGCCATGACGACCCATCACGGGTGCTAAAGATTGGATCACAACTCACCCCCTCGATGACTGAGGATCTTACTAATTTCCTCCGAGCGAATCTGGATGTTTTCCTTGGACACATTCTGATATGTGCGGGATTTATCCCGCCATAGCAAGTCATATGTTGAACATAGACCCAAAATACGTGCCGGTGAAGCAAAAAAGGAGAGGTATGGACCCGGAGAGGTCCACTGCTCTCGGAGAGGAAGTGGAAGAACTCAATAATAATAGGTTCTTCCGTGACGCCTTCTACCTAAAATGGGTCTCTAACCCTGTACTGGTGAGAAAAGTGAATGGGAAATGGAGGACCCATTTTGATTATTCAAATTTGAACAAGGCATGCCCTAAGGATAATTTCTCATTACCCAGAATTGACCAGCTGTTTAACTCAACAGCCGGACACGAGTTATTTTCATTTATGGATGCATATTCGAGATACATTCAAATCCCGATGCACATTTCAGATCAGGAACACACTAGTTATGTCACGGATGTCGGACTGTATTGTTATGTGGTGATGCCTTTTGGGTTGAAGAATGTAGGAGCGAAACTTATCAGCGCTTGGTAAATCGGATGTTTAAAGACCAAATTGGTAAAACAATGGAAGACTACATGGATGACATTCTTGTGAAGTCATGGCAGTCAAATGACCACATTCGAGACTTAGCGGAGACGTTTGATATACTTTAACACTACGGAATGAAAATCGATGCACTAAAGTGTTCCTTTGGTGTTGCGTCGAGAAAGTTTTTGGGTTTCATTATCAATGCACGGGGAATTGAAGCTAACTCAGAAAAGATTCAGGCTGTTCGAGACATATGAGCACCCAGAACTATGAAGCAAGTACAAAGCCTAAATTGAAAAGTTGCCACGTTGAGTCGATTCATATCCAGAGCAATCGACAAGTGTATTTCCTTCTTCGATGTGACAAAGGAAGGGATGAGAAATTTTGGATGGACACCGGACTGTGAGGATGCTTTCCAAGCTCTGGTGAGACACCTGGAGACACCTCCGGTTCTGTCAAAGCCTGTTGATTGCGAGGAATTATATGTTTATTTGGCCGTATCTCGGCATGCCATTAGTACTGCCTTCGTTCGTGAGGAGGACCGAATTAAAAAGTCAATGTACTATATCAGTAAGCTTCTAACAAGAGCAGAGAGAAATTATCCTAAAATAGAGAAGCTAGCCTACTATTTAGTGATTGCATCACTCAAGCTTTGTCCGTATTTTTAGGCACACCCGATCAGTGTTTATACCGATCAACCTCTGCGACATGTGCTCCAACGACCAAACACTTCTGGAAGGTTGTTAAAATGGAACATTGAGTTGAGTCAATTCAAAATCTCCTACCTGCCACAGAGGGCTATCAAAACGCAGGCACTAGCAGACTTCATTGTAGAGTTCACCGTATCAGACGAGCTAAGTAGTGATGATGTTGTTCCCCCATTCGATGGAAATTATATACCGACGGGGCTCCAACGATCGTTGTTCTAGGGCTGGTGTTATTCTTGTAACTCCCGAAAACCGATCAATTTGTTATGCTTTGAAGCTCAATTTCCCAGCTACGAATAACGAAACCGAGTATGAAGCATTCATTGCTGGCTTAAAATTTACCAAGGAACTTGGAGTAAAATCGGTTGAAATATTTTGTGATTCACAATTGGTGGTGTACCAAGTGTGGGGAGACTGCTAGGAAAAGGGGCAGAGATTTGCCTCGTACCTTTCTTGGGTTCAAGAGTTGTTGGTAGATCTTGAATATTATGATATTTCACACATCCCTCGTGAAAAAAATGGGGAAGCTGATTCATTGGCAAAATTCACAGGTACTGGTGATGCACAGCAGATGGGCTTGGTTCCCGTCAAAATTTTACATGCTTCGAGTATAAACGAGATGGAAGTAGATCTTTTTAGAAACGAAAACTGAGAGAGAGTCATGGATAAGTCTGTTCAAACAATACCTTTTACATGGGAATTTGCCTGAGAAAAGGAACGAAAGACAACAAGTCATTCACAAAGCTTCTTAATACATAATGCAGGATGGAATAATATATCGAGAAGGATTCTTGGTTCCCTTACTTCGATGCATTGCCCACGACGAGATAAAGAGGTTCTTGAAAGAGGTTCATAAAGAAGAATGAAGCGACCATATTGGGGGCAGACATTAGCTAAAAAGGTCCACCGCTTTGGATACTATTGGCCAACCTAAATCGAGATGCTGCGGACTATGTAAGAAGATACGACAAATGTAAAAAGTATGCAAAAATCCCGAGAGCTCCCCCGACGGAACTCACACAAATGGTTAGTCCCCGACCATTTGCAATATGGGAGATCGACATAATCAGCTCCTTGCCAATCTCCAAAGGTGGTGCAAAATATGCAATTTTCGCGGTCGATTACTTTACCAAGTAGGCGGAGGCAGAGCCCTTAGCTACGATCACCACCAAAAAGGTTATTAATTTCATCGTGCGAAACATCATATGCCGTTTTGGCCTCCCGCGAACTATCATTGCAGATAACGAAACTCAATTTGAAAGTAGGGAGTTCGAAGAATTTTGCCAAAATTATTGCATTGAGAAAAGGTTTGCGGCCGTCGCTCACCCTAAAGCCAATGGACAAGTTGAAGCTGTAAATAAAATAACCAAATCAATATTGAAAAAATGTTTGGAGAAGGCTTAAGGAAGTGAGCGGATGAGCTTCTGACAGCACTCTAGGCTTACAGATCCACCCACAAGTCCGTGACTGGCCACACTCCATTCACTTTGGTCTATGGCACTGAAGCTATTATACCCATGGAAATTGAATTTCCTTCTCACTGTGTGACTTAATATGATCCTAAGGCGAATCAGGATATTTATTGGAATCGTTTGGCATTGTCGACGAGAAATGCAAAGAAGCTGATTTAAGGGCGGCTGCATATAGACACCGAGTCGCTCGATACTATAATGAAAAAGTTCGACCAAGAATCTTTGATGTGGGTGATCTTGTTTTGAGGCGATTTTTTCCAATCCCATCACATATGAATCCAACATGGAAGGACCATACGTCATCGAATGGAAGCTTGGCGAAGGAACTTTCAAGCTAGCGACTGTCGATGGCATGACGCTCCCCCAAGCATGGAATAGCAGGCATTTGTGCCGTTATTACTCTTAGCCTATTTCTTTTGCATTTTAGTAGCCATTGTTTCCAGTATATGTTTCTTTTTTTGTTCTTTGTTTTCGGCATGTAATAAGGCAATTCAGCTTGTTCCTATTTGTTATGATCAATAAAGGCTTAAAGCCGTTTTTCTGTGAACTGTTGATGTTCTGTGTGTCATAATTCCATGGCAAAAATTAAATTACATTATTCTGTCTGGCCTATCAACGCACACACAAAATTAAAAGTCAATCAATAAAATGAAAGTCTCTAAGTCCTCAGAGAACAGACTAGAATACTCAGAGACCTTAAACGATTTAAAAATATGTAAGTCCTTGGAGCATGGACTAGAGTACTATGAGTCCCCAGAGTGCCGAATAAAGTATAAACGAATTAAAAATCTCTAAGTCCTCGGTGCGCGGACTAGAGCACTCTGAGTCCCCGGAGGGCGGACTAGAGTATAAACAAGTTAAAAATCTCTAAGTCCCCGGGGCACGGACTAGATTACTTCGAGTCCCCGGAGTGAGGACTAGAGTATAAACGATTGAAAATCTCTTAGTCCTCGGAGCGCGGACTAAAGTACTCTGAGTCCCCGTAGTGCGGACTAGAGTATAAATGACTTAAAAATCTCTAAGTCCCTGGAGCGCGGACTAGAGTACTCTGAGTCCTTGGAATGTGGACTAGAGTATAAACAACTTAAAAATATCTAAGTCTTCGAAGCGCGGACTAGCATACTTTGAGTTCACGGAGTGTGGACTAAAGTATAAACGACTTGAAAACTCTAAGTCCCCGGAGCACGGACTAGAGTACTCTGAGTCCCCGGAGTGCGGACTAGAGTATAAACGACTTGAAAACGCAAAGTCCCTGTAGTGCGGACTAGAATATTTACGATTCAAAAAATTTCCAAGTCATGTGGAAGCGGATTGGAACTTATGTGACCCGTAAGATTTCAAATTTCGACTACAAGTTAGATAATAAGCTAAACAGTGAGAATCGTGGAAGACAAAAAATCAAAATTTTATTTACTAATCCAAAAAAAGTTCCATTACAACTTTTCTAGAGTTTGGAGCAAAAGATTATTCACAACAACTATAAAATAATTAGAAACAACTACATGATCCGAGTTCATTCGGGCTAAACGAGACACGGCCGGATAGCTACCTTTTTTATTTTTCTCCTTCTTCGGCCACTCTGAAGACTCCTCACCTAAGCGTTTTCTATTGGACGCCTTTCTTCCTAGTGAGGTGATACCCGATGAAGGAGGAACTTACAATGGCATGGTCCCACCATGGGAAATGAACTTCAGGGACTCGTTCAGAGGATCGTCAAGTTCCACCACCTAAGCCTCAGCCTTAATTTCGGCCTTCTTCTTCCCTCTTCCGTGATTTTCTCCTCCATGCTCAGTTTTGAAGCGCACCCGAAGGCATCCGTTATTTCAACCTCATCATGTTCTTTTGCAGGTGACGGATTCTCGAGTTTGTCCTCGTCTATTGCCCCCATCATTTGAGCATCGGGTCCGGGAATATTCCTAGCGTGAGATATCTCTCCCAATTTCTCTTCTTTCTCCATAGCGAAATCGCTCCTTGGAGTTGGCTCGAGATAAGAATGCCTACACGAAGTCATAAAAAACAAATGCTAGAATACATTTATTTTTGGTCATAAGAGATGTCCATTCAACCCTGGAAAGAAAAATAGCATGCCGGATTTCAGTTGACTCTCGGCTATTTTAGGAGTCTTACCCCTTGGGATAGGGGAAAGAACGTGAACATCAATCCCCGGTTTCTATGGATCATTGCCAGCATGGTGTTTGAAAGGATCAAGTGATAAGAAAACAGCCGGTTGATTGGGAAACAGTTCCGGACGGGCCAACAAAGTCCTTCCCATTTAATGAGGAGGAATCTCTTCCATAAAGGACTTTGGCTGTAGATAAATTGGAAGGCTCGTTTCCTCGAAGCCCTTCCTTCACAAGAAAATCCTCATCAACCTCTTCAATGCCCACCTCCACTCGTTTAATTTTTACTAGAGTATCCCATGCTTCGGCTAATGACTTGAGGTAACCCTCGTCCAGAAAAGATAGATCTCGATGCATGAGAACTCGAGCATTATATTCAGTAATTAGAAGATCAAATAAATAATTAGTTTCTTCTCTGCCGGCATCAGCAGCTGCTTCGAGACGAGAATCGATTTCCGTCAGCGCCATTCTTTTGCCCACCTCACGGGCCGTGTTCTTTAATGCTTCAGCTTTAGAAAGTTCCTTGTCGAGCTTCGTCTTTAAGAGTCGTGTTGTAATGACCTCATCACAATATCACTGTGACTCTTCTTGTGCAGCGATTTTTTTCTTCTTTCTCTTTAAGCAGCAGCTTTTCCGGTCCTTTAACTCGCCGAGCGAGGATATCCTTTTCTTTCTGTATGGAGTCTTTTTCTAAGGCTAAAGCACCACTATGTTGAATTGCCTCATCAATTTCCTTTTTATGGGTGGCTTCCAAACGGCCAATTACCTCATCTGTATCTTTTGCATTTTGTTGGGCAGCGTCAAGTTGAGATTTGTACGAGGAATGCTCTTCGTCTTGGGCTTTAATAATGTCTTTATCATGGAAGGCTTTAAGTTTCAAGCGATCTATCTTGTGCTGACGTTCCATAGAAACCTCTGAAACTTTTTCTGTCAAATGAACAAAAGCATCATGTTGGACATAGACATCGTTATTACGGGCAATGGCGCTTTGTTTGACATGCCCTGGAATTGGGTGAATCGCAGGAGGAATTTCAGCCCGTCGAAGTATATCTCCGAAAATGTAGCTTTAAGCACAGCTAATGTTTTGGATATCAATGGATCATGTGCAAAAATTGGAGGAGTTTGCTTAGTCGAATAACCAACTGCATATGGGGCTCACAAAATTGTTTAGTGCTAGACGAGCCGGAATGTTGGTCACGGGGAACTTTGGATTGAGATCCCCTCTGAGCAGATTTCTCCCTACTGTTCTCTGAGTGAGGGGGAGGATCATTAGGATACAAAGAGTGGCTATAAGTTTTTTTGGAAGATGACGAATCTCTGGGATGGTAGTCTCTATCGCCAGCAACATCTCTATCTCGACATCTACCTGATCCCGAATCCCGACTGGAGTGGTGGAAGATAGAGGACCCGCAGAGGCGGTCAAAGCCGTGTGTGCGCCCCATATCACCTACATAGAAAACAAGCGAAGATGAGTTAGTGATAATCGCATGATGGCTAAATCTTAAATGTAGGGTGAGGTGTGAGTGTTCGTGTGTGTCCTAGTGTTTCCCCCTGACGGACCAATTTCTTTTGCTTTACTTATTGGGGTTTTCTCTCCGTATTGACAAGCTTGATTGCCTCCATCGCCTCTCACTGGCGAATTAAATCCCATATCCCCTAGGTCATTGAAACTATAGTTTAGTAGGTCATCAGGGATGGTCAGATCTGATAAACCTTTCAATGAACCCTCTGGATGATGGGGAGACGACTCTTTCTCAACTGGAGTGATTGTAACTTTTGAGGTACCACCCACTGTTTTCTTTCTCAGTTTGTAGGCTAATGTCTTTTTCCCATTTAAAGGAAGAGGCGGTTCATTAATGCTAGGAACATCAGTAACGACACTGAATCGGGACTTATATTCTCATCAGATGCTCCTGGCACCTCAGCCTCTTTGATTTCACCTTCCTCGGATATATCGGCGGCCCGGCGTACTCTTTTCTTTTCTCCGTAGTAGATCCGGTTGTAGTGGCGCCAGTTGGGAGACTAGTTCGACGACCTTCCGCCAACAATCCAAACTTTAAAAGCGACTCATTGGAAATAACAATTTAATCTCTTGGTCTTCAACGGGAATGGCTCAAATGGCCCCGACGGCCTCAGAATACCTAGTGCCTTCGGGACGTAGGCTGATACCTGTAAGAGTCGAAAGAAGTTTTGAAATATTGCACTTGGCGCCTTAGACAAATATTGAGTCCGAAAATGAAACTTACTCCCTTCCAACCATCTTCTCGCAAAGCCAGGGGCAGTGTACACAAAACCATTCTTGCTTATATTGGGAAAACTTACTCTACGCCCTTGTCAGGATCTGACACTTGGAGTGTGGCTCAAGAAATATGAAGGATGGGTTGTAAGACCGTATTCTGAAGCAATAGATATAGCGAATATCCATAGTGGTAGGAAGTCTCAGTAAAGTGCTCATGAAAAGAATACAAGTGCCATGGATAAATGCATGGCTGTTGTGGTGAAGCTGTGTTGGAGCGATCCCGATGTACCGCAACACATCATGGAGAAATGAATTGAAAGTTGGCACACTTTTAACCCGGCACATGAATTCGTTGCACGCAGTATACCCGACTAGGGGCAGGTGAGACTGATCTTGTCCTAATGGAACTAAAACGTCGTCAAAGGGAATTCCATGAATCGAACATAACTGACGAAGTGTGGTTTCACTGATTTATGAAGCTTGTGAGTCAATAGTATTATCCAAAATGGATGCTCCGTCTATAACATCAAGAGCCGGGCCAATAGCAACAACAGATGGATTCAGAATGCCCAGTGTAGAAGTTGTCGACGGATTTGAAGTTTCTACTACCTCTTGCCGAGAACTTGGCTCAGACTTATTGGAAACTGTAGCAGAGCTAGATCTTATGGACATCTATGACGAGCGTTTAATATGGGTAGATACCTGTTTGAACTATACTTGAAAGACAACCGATATTAGATATAACGACAAAATATTCCCCCCGTGTGATGTGTGAACTACTGCAATCATTCAAGCATAAGTATAAAAGAATTAAAGATTTAAAGACCGATGAAGTGTGATTGGGCATTAAACTATCACTTCGAAGACCATCATCGTTGACTGACACCGAGAGCTTGTCCTATGTTTGGTAGTAGGGGTCTTGAAATCGCACATTGGCATTATATGTTGAAGGTAGTTTTTTGCTTTTGTTAAGTTGAGCTCGAGTTTATAATTCTTAAAACTATGGAGTTATTAGTCCAAACCGGTTCCATATGCTCACGTGCATAAGTTTCTATCATTATTCATTGTTCTATGGTTAGGCCTGGGAGTATGTGATCCTGACATATGCGGTGTTCAAGTGGAGATGGTTTTGATTATCAATGTCGATCCCAAGGCCCAAAGCCGATCGTCTCTCACAACCTACATACCAAACAATTCAACCAAAAGCTATTGAACGACCCCCTAGACCAACAACATCGACCCACTCACTCTCCTCACTAACAATCTCTCATTACCAAATGGCCTGCTGGGGCTATACGAACTACACTTGCTCAGTATATCAAACCCTCCTTGTGGACTCTCACCGAGCGGTAACGCCACCCTCAAAAGACCGAACTACACTCACTCCCAAGTCACCAAACAGCCTCAACATCGCATATCTTGAGCTGCTCCTTTTCAAGGTTTCGACTTACTTTGTTACTGAATTCCTAACAACCCAACATTCCTATGATGAGCTACCACCCGTCCTCCCTCGATCGTGTGACAAGCCGAATTCTACAAGCCATACACCAACTCCTGCGAATTAATAGGATTTCTTCTTATCCATGTCCCCGACATCGAAGTTAGGGCTATGACTACTTCTCCTAGTAACTTTCCCTTGTTCCATTAAGACCGAGTTGAGTTCCTAGCCGAAAACGCGCTCTTGTCTCCAATTCATCCCTCTCTTCGTCGGTTCCTACTAACTCCTGTTTTGGAATCCATGTACTTAGACATCGAATAAAAATTCGACCAAAGAAGGATGGGTTAAATAAGAAATCCATATCTATAAGGGAAACTAGAAGCTTATGAAAACTATAGGACTTCGAGCAGAGAATTTTTCGGGTTCGAGAGCATCCGGAATCGCAAGGTAGGAGGTCTAGGTTCGAAAGGAGGAAGGATGAGTGTGATGGTAAACAAGGATTGAAAGGAAATAGATAAACGGGCTTGTAAGAGTGGAATAAAAGTAAGAAGAAGACAAAGGAACATCGACTAAGGTTTATATATGGCACAGGAGGATACGAACAGGCGTTCTTCTATGGACTCGGTCACCTTGCATCGTTGGGTCGGCAAGTGGGCATGTCGAACGTCGCCAAAGTGAGCCAACTTTGTGGATCGGTCTATGTACGTCGATCCACCCTTTGAAAAATAAAATAATAAATAATAATAACAACAATATATGCAAATTTCCATAAATGGTGATAAAATGACAAGAATGTGGATAATAAAATGAAATGTATATATAAGGATGTATACACGAGATTGAGGATGGTAATCCTAAGAGGAGACAGATACTTCCATGATTCATCCTTCAAAAGGTTGCAAATCTTTCGTTTTGAAAAGTCGAGGCTAAATTTCAAGAATGACTTTGAAATCAAATAGGTACGATCGGGTGATGCGAGGTTCCCTTGAGAGCTACGGAGAAATGGTAATCAGCTATCCTTCTGAATGGCTAACTTCTGAAATCAAGGACTAACTATTGATTTAAAGCGCATCTGTTGATTCACATAACGCACTTTGGGAGGCAAAAGTTACCCGGAACCTTGGCCTTCCTACAAGACGATAGTTACAGAGGTGATAGCTAGCACCAGACAAGATTCTGACCAAGTAAAGGCTGGAGGTATAAAGGGTTTGGTGCACTCGATATATTTTGGCATTTCTATGTGGCTCGGCTAAAGTGGTCAGAACGTGTGACTCGGTAAAAGTGGAGGGAACACATCGCTCGGCACAAAGTGGATCGACCAACATGAGCATGAAAGAGTAGTTCAGACCCAGTGGATCAGTTATTCACCGCTCGGCCTGGAAGAGAAATTCATCGCTCGTCCAAGGGGAGAAATTGGTCGCTCAGTCGAGGGAGGTTAGCCAAGACAGGTCGGTCAATTATCGTTCAGTGTGGATTTAGTTCGGCCTTAAAGCGCGAAGTCATTCGTCGCTTGGCTAGGGGAGACATTGTTTTGTTCATACTGGACAGTTCGGTATTTGTCGTTAGGTCCAGATGCTTTGGCATACACCGCTCGATCAAGGAAGTGAAGCCATGTATGGGTCGGTTATGGAGCTTTGTTCAGTCCTATTTCAATGCTCATGGTTCGGTCATGGTTCGATGCATGCAAGAAAAGTTGGTGGTTATCAATTCCACTTCAAAGTGAGGCGGTCAGTATGCCATTGCTTTGAGTCACACTATTGCTCACTTCGAGCCCTTAGAAGGATTGCTTTGAGCTAATCATCAAGACTCCCCGGTTCGGCATTTACCACTCGGCGGATGACATTCGGTAAACTTGGCTCGGTCTGGTGTACGCGAATTGTCAGTAATGGGCCAAGGTACCTTGTTCTTGGGCTTGCGTAGGAAGTCCAACCTATCTTCGTCTATAAATAGAGAGGCAAGGGTGCACTCAAAGGGACCTTTTTTGGGAACTTCAGGGATACTTTGCCATTTTTTGAATTCATGCCTTTCCTTTTGAAACTTGCATTCAATTTGTTTTTTTATGGATTGTATCTGTACTCAAGTGATTGAAAAAGTAATAAAGATCATATTCAAAGTGGACATTGGCAATTACGCCGAACCACTATAAATCTGGTGTTCTCATTTTTACTGTTCATTTTTGCATTCAACTGAGTTATTCCTATGTTTCAATTTATTTTCTTCATTGATCTCTCTACGCAAATTTACTCAAGGGTGTTAGTGACCAATTTTGGTGCTAACAATAAATATCTCAAAATCTATTTATAAAGCTTCTTTCTACTTTTCCTAGTTTAATTAAGAAAAAAAAAATTATAAATCTCAAACCATTTATAAAACATCCCCCTTTTGATCTCAAAAACCCATACATAAATCTCCTTATAATTCTCCATAACCATTTATAAATTTCCTAATAATTTCCTAAAACCATTTATAAACAATTTTATAAATATTCGATAATCATTTATAATCTCTTTCATAAATTTCAATAACTTATAAATTCTTTTGTTCATTTCTAAAATCATTTATAAATGCTTTACAAATCCATAAAATCATTTATGAAATTCCTTTTATAATCTGTAGACCGATTTATTAAACTCTTTCACCTTGTAAAGAACCTTCCCTTAAGTTTTCAAACCATTTAATAAACTCTCATTATCAAATCCAAGTCTGTTTATAGAACTCTTTTTATGGGTTTTGGAAATATCCATAAATAAAAAAGAATCATTTTATCCAATACACAATTATGTAATAATTATTAATAATAAACATTTTAAACAATTAATATTTATTAAATTTTGTAACATCTTAAAAATAATATTTAACAATTTCAAAACATTGTTAAATAAACAATAATAATTTAAATTTACCATTATTATAAATAGTAATAATTAATTTCCAAAAAATTGTTAAGAAACCATTATTATTGACTTCGAGCCGTATTTTTTTAAAATAATTAACCCTTTAAAATATAACATGATAATAAATAACTCTAAAACAATATTAATTATAAGCAATAACTTTGAAACAGTATTAATATAAATAGATAATTCACTTTACAACAATATTAAATAAACAAATTTAAAAAAAATATATAATAAATAACTTCGAAAATGGTAGATATATAGGTTGGAATAAAATAGAAATTAAATCCATTAGAACGAAATATTTATAAAACCCAATTTTCGGATTTAAAATCATTCCCTATTTCAAAAACCCATTTCCAACTCAATGTGCAATTTATAGTATTTTTAGAATACTAATTCTAGGCCAGTAGCTACAAAACACTTAAGCAATATTGATATTTATTTTCTATCACTAGGTTTGAGCTGAATATATAACAATTCCATAACTCATAGATTTAACAAACAGATTTAATAATAGTCATATAACAAGAATATTATTGAAAAAATTTCAATAAAGGCGAGGAATTCCATTGGATCCCTCCAACCTGTTTCCACCAGCATCACAACTCGTATATATATCACCACACACACACACATACATATATATATATTCTATATATATGTAATAAAATCAAAAGTAGTAAGAATCCTGTTGGATCCCTTCAACCTTCCCTCTGCATCACAATCATTATATAATTATACAATATGGGTCATCCGCTCTAAGGGCGGGAATAAATCTGAACCAACTAATAAAACAGTAAATTGTCAAAACGTCCAATTAATAATTTTTATCAACTATATAATATTTTCGGTCAACCAAAAAGAAGAGTTTAACTCACCGAAATTATCTATTGCCGCCGAGGTAGTTCCGGTTTGCAACTAAATCGAACGACGTCCAATTTTAGTCCAAATTTCAACTTTCTCCAACTTTATCCAAACCAGTTCCATTGCGAAGCTTTCGTGATCGTGAGCACATAGCAAAAAGTTTCACCTCGATTAAGACCTCGTATGAGAGAGAAACACATGTTTTAAGTTATCGATTCTTAGGAGCTCCTTTTTCTCCGATCACCTACATGACCAACTGACACCACCGTCGGACTACACTACTTCCCTTCTTCTCGACACTTCCCACCACGGAACCCATGACACCCGAAACAAAATGTGACCCATTCTCCTGCCTCCAACCACCACAGGTCACGATGGCCAAACAAGCACTACACCCCTCCATATTTCGGCCGTAGGTGTGGTTAGAAATCCCGAATCCAATTATCACCTCAATTTCGACAATCATCGACTAAATCTACAGAAAACCACAACCCTAGCCTATTTAGTTTTACCGTAAAACTATCACCTCCACCAAACCTTTGTCGCACCTTCCATTCTGTTCACATATGATAGATCTCCCTATTTTCCACTCAAAGGCGTAGTCTTTTTATCTTTATGATTTTATTTGGATTTTTTTGAATTTCCAAAGTTTGGATCAAATTTTTTTCTTCTTGCTTACAGAATGTTTGTAAACGGAGAGGGGAGTATGGCTTTAGACGTAAGGGATATGGTGTGTATGTTGAAGGATGTAAAGGGTATGAGAGAATATATATTATTATATATTTTTTTATATTTGAATATATCCAGCTCGACGCACTCAAAGATCTCGAAACCCAAACGAGGTGTGTCGCCTGGCAATCTATATTAATACCTCTATTCCGAATAGAATGGAACTAGTCTTGTGACCTTATTTGATCATATATAGAAGATAGCTTTTTAGACCTTGTTATGCTATAAATTTCTAAAATTAATTTATACACATTTTGATCACACATGACTAAACGAAACATCCAATCAACATGAAATTCGTAGGCATACAATAACTCACTATTACGGATCTACCGACACAGGTTTCGTCAAAATCCGAGACACTACCCCTGGAAGGCTATTTTCACTCGTTAATTAAAACGAATTATTATCAAAAAAATTCAAATCACTTAATATTATAAATTTAAGTTTATTATCTTCATCCTGATTTAAATAAAATTTAAATCAACCTTTGGGATCACTTTTTTACTCACATTAAATTCAAGATTTAATTACTTAATCAATTCCAAATACTAAATTCAATAATTTAATTATCAAATAAATCGCTATATCTAAAATTCAAGTTATTTAACTTACAAAATTAACTTTTCAATATTTGAAATCAATTAAATATTCCAAATTTAAATGGCTACAATTCTAGGTCTTTTCATTCTTCCCTGCCTAAGAGAATTTCGTCCTTGAAATTAGCAAGCAAGAAAAATGCTCCCAAACTCATTAGTTTTTCATAACCAATTAGTTGAAATAGATTACCAAATTCCCTTAAGCCTTTAACTATCAAAACTCAGTTTGTTGAAATTTTTTCATTACTTTTTCTAAATCTTAAATTTCATTCTTAATTACTAACTAATATCTTTCCCTGTTATAACATAAAAAATAAAATTTTATTTATCAAAAGTTTTCCAAAAAATTTCAAAATATTATAACTCTTTAATATATAGAAAATTTCGCTAGTGTCTCCTTTACTCAGCTCGATCAGAACAACTACTAATGTCACTATGGGCCCAAACCAGCCAAAGAAAACAAAAGCCAAGTGGATCAAATCAAATAATAATTTAAACATGTACATTTTTGTCCGGCAACCATATTTTACTTATGAATCCAAAGGCATCAAACTAGCTCTTACCTTTATATACCTGCATCTTATTTACCAATGATGTCTAATCATTTAATTCATAACCATACCAATTTTACATTTTTCAATTTCAACATTTAATTTATTAAAGCCTGTGCGATGTAAATATACCATCCGTATGGAAAAACATGCCTGATCACTCGCTCGATCACACAATCTCACTCCAAAATAGTATCGTTCACACGACCACTCTAGTGCGGATTCAGATCTGGTTCCTTGATTAGGAACCGTCATCCTCTTTGCATAGCCATATCTATGATAAAGAATCCTAAAATCAATCAGAAATCCATGTCTAATGTTCGTCGTCGAGAATCGAGTGAAAAATCCTAACTCGGACCTATTTAAATCATCTCAAAACCATATGATCGAATCTAGATCAAACCATTATACGAATAAAATAATATACGTACAATATACATATTTATTTAAATTATTTTCTCACTATTCAAATTCTTCTATTTATATTCATTATTCACATTGCTTTATTCACATTCACTTATTCTTGGTATATTTCTTTCAATTCTAATGTTACTGAAGAACCATTCCATCAAATTTTTTGTTTAACAACATTTCACTCCATACTAAATTCATTTACGAATCATTTCATAAAATTTTACTTAAGTTTATAAACATTATATACAACACTTCTCATGTTTATTACCACTTCACAACTTAAGTCCATATCCATTTTAAGTAAATTTATTTCAATTTTTCTTTTCTTAACAATTTATACCCAATAAAGCTAAAAAAATTTAACTTACTAATCCCAAAAAATTGTGAATTATAAAACTTATTTTCTTATATTTTCAGAAACACATAAATGAAAATTTTCAGAGTTTATACACCTTGTTCTTATTTCAAATTATTTTGAAACAATACTATTAGGAATTTGTTTGTATTTCAAATCATACTTTTGAATTTAAAAATCAAAACTAGTTTTACCAAAACAAAACCTCAATGGTAGCAATTCCTCTCTTGAAAACCCTAAAATGAATGTCGATGATGTTGTAATCATTATCGAAATTATTTTACAGCAATCGAAGTGAGTTCAGTGCTATCTATCTCTTTTAAATTCCATTTTAAAAAATTTCCATTCAAAAGTATTTTCCAAATAATACCGTTGCTACTCTTCTAAAGCCATTGAAAAACAATTTCCAAAATCAACGGGATTTTAAATTCTTGGCTTTTAAATCCTTTTTTATTCGCAAATCAAAATTATAAGTTCCCCTTATATATGGTTTTACTATGGTTATATAAAATCATTTCTTAATAGTTTACCTTGTTTAAATTATAGTAATAACAACTTTTATTAGAGCACGACAACAATAAATAATAATTATCATTCACTAACAACCAAACACACCGTGTATATTATAATAATTTCTGGAAAAATTATACCTTTATATACAAAATATAATCAAGGTAAAATTATTTCATATACCAAATTTCAAAACAATACAATGTCGAATTTCTCTATTCAAGTGTTTAGAGAGCTATATCAATAACGTTAATCACTCATTTTGAGCACAATCCATAAGCTACTCAACCGATCAACCAACTTAATATAAAACATTTTTATATCACTAACAAACACGCGCTCATATATATATATATATATATATATATATATATATATATATATATATATATATATATATATATGTGAACACACACACTCAAACTCATCCTAGGATGCTATTGACCTATCTCTAATGAGCCACCCTACCAAAGCCAAGGTTCTCACTTAACCTTGTGCTCTGATACCACATGTAACAAACTGCGGTTTTTGACCCTCGAAAATCAATACTAATACATCCACTATATTATGTGCCGAGCAACCGAATGCCGAAAAACCCGATTATTAGAGAAAAAGAAAGAAGAAAGTGGAGAGAAAGAAAAGAAACAACATAGAATATCACAATAGAACGAATAATCTATAATATACAACAAATCTTTACAAAAAACAAACTGTAATATCTGTACATACATACATCAATCAGTGTATACCAACTTATTTCAGCCCAGACGGTTATAACAATCTATCCTCATAATTGCTAATAAATACAACAATGAATGCAATGGGAAAATAACCATATACGCGGATATGTCTCTGGCCTCTGGCTTGTCTCCTGAAGCTCTAAGAATCCAATCTAAATCTATAATATGCTCAATCTGACCTGAGCATTATAATAAAATAATACCCGAGTCAGTCAGGAAAACTAGCGTAAGAAAACACACTCAACTCAATTTTAAAGTTATAGAAACCTTTAAATCAAAATTACCTCGTAAGACCACACAGCATATAAACACGGACGGGTTTTTGCACTACGATAACCAAAAAAAATAGAAAATCCATTTGCATTATAATAATGTCTAAGGGTGAAAATAATAATAATCAAGTAGTTGTGATGCTTGTGAGTGTACATCACAATAATATTAGGTATACAAGCAAACCCGATAAGGCACATTCGCTAACTATGTAAGATTCCATGGAGGTGCCCTTGGTACTTCAAGAAATGATCCTCCTACACGAGGATCAGAGACATCCTTTCAAAGCAGCATACATCCTAGTGATGTACCATAGAAAAAACACAGCTGGTCTCGCTAAGATGGAGTGCATCGCCCCATGCATGCATAACAACTTTAAGTAAAGTCTAGGTGGAGCCGACTACACCCTATGGGTTTGCCAACCCTATTGCCCATGCCTTCTATCTATGGTTTTAGTCATTACCGCTGATGAGGCTGCGTCCGGCATTCCAGCTCACTTACCGCTACCAAAATAGATCATGGAATACCATATGGATTCCCATACCCCAACGGGCCTTGGAATCACACATGAATTCCAACATCTCAATATATCATGAAACTCCTCCAAAGAACCGTATATGGTTTCGGAGGGATTATGATTTTTGATTCATCTCTTACGAGTACACTCTTTCGCTTCCTCGGTGCTTCAAAACTAATCATCGATTTTCTGGAATGCTCACTACCTATTCATAATGAAATAATCAGACAATGCATAAGAACGGCGATTATCTTTCAAACATTTATTAAAATATTCATATAATTATCTCACTGGTGTAAGTATATAAACAAAACATTTTAAAAAAAATACTCGAAAACGTTTAATAATAGATATGGAAAGCACCGTTTCGTATCAATAATGGATCGCAGTTTACTCAATGGTTACGTCGCTATCCTAGCGAATCCATGGTAAAATGTGAGCAATCCCTTCCCCTCGAATTATGCTATGAAAATTAACCATTTCTTTCGAAAATCTCTTTAATCATAAATATTTCAAAATCTATTTATAAAACTTCTTTGTAATTTTCCAAGTTTAATTAAGAAAACACTTTTTATAAATCTCAAACCATTTATAAAACATCCCATTTTTGATTTCTAAAACCCATTTATAAATCTCCTTATAATTCTCTAAAACCATTTATAAATCTCCATATAATTCTCTAAAACCATTTATAAACCATTTTATAAATCTTCGAAAATCATTTATAATCTCTTTTATAAATTTCAATCTCTTGTAAATTCTTTTGTGCATTTCTAAAATCGTTTATAAATCCTTTATAAATCTATAAAATCTTTATAAAACTTCTTTTAGAAATGTATAAAGCCATTTATAAAATTCTTTCACCTTATAAATAATCTTCCCTTAAGTCTTCAATCAATTTTATGAACTCCCCTTATAAAATCCAAGTATGTTTATAAAACTCTATTTATGGGTCTCAGATATATCCATAAATAAATAAGAATAATTTTATCAAAACATTATTGTATAATAATTATTAATAATAAACATTTTAAATAAATAAGAATAATTAACTTTCATAACATCTTAAAAATAATATTTAGTAATTTAAAAAAATTGTTAAATAAATAATACTAATTAAACTTTACCATTATTATAAGCAATAATAATTAATTTCCAAAACGTTATTAATAAATCATTATTATTAATTTGAGGCCTTATTTTTTTTAAATAATTAACCTTTCAATATATTAACATAATATAAATAACTTTAAAACAATATTAATTATAAGTAATAACTTTGAAATATTATTAATATAAACAAATAATTCACTTTACAACAATATTAAATAAATAAAATTTTAAAACAAGAAATATAATAAATAACTTAGAAAAGATAGATAAATGGGTTGGAATAAAATAGAAATTAAATCCTTTAGAACGAAATATTTCCAAAATTTTTGGATTAAAAATCATTCCCTGTTTCAAAAACTCATTTCCAACCTAATTGGTAATTTATAGTATTTTTAGAATACTAATTTGAGGCCAGTAGTTAACAAACTCTTAACAAATATTATTTTCTATCACTACTGGGTTTGAGTTGAACATATAATAATCTCATAACCTATAGATTTAACAAACAGATTTGATAACAATCATACAATAAGAATATTATTGAAAACATTTCAATAAAGGTGAGGAATCCCGTTGGTTCCCTCCAACCTGTTTCCACCAGCATCACAATTCGTATATGTATCAACACACAGAAATATATATGTAAATATAGTCAATAATGGTTACTAATCCTGTTGGATCCATCCAACCTATTCCCTTGCATCACAATCATTATATAATTATATAATATAGGTCATCCACTCCAGGAGTGGGAATAAATTCAAACCAACTGACAAAACAGTAAATCATCCAAACACCCAATCAATAATGTTTATTAACTATATAATAATTTTGGTTAACCAGAAGGTGAGTTTAACTCGTCGAAATTTTCTACTACCGTCGAGGCATTTCGATTTGGAACTAAAATCGAATGCCATCCGATTTTAGCCCAAATTTCAACTATCTCCAACTTCATTCAAACTGGTTCCATTGCAAAGCTTTTGTGATCACAAGCGCAATGCAAAAAGTTTCACCTTGGTCGGAACTCGTGTGAGAGAGTTGCACATGTTTTAAGTCATTGATGCTCAAATTATTATATAATTAAACTAATTATATAATCATTCCCATAAATTACAAGATTACCACTACCCTTTCATGCCCAAAACAACTGTTCCTCTCACCAACATACAAAGTGACATGGCCATCAATGCACGGTGCTCTTCCCTCTCCAGTCACCAACAAGTTCAACCGAGACCACCTTGGACTCCACTACTTACCCTCTTCTCGACTCACCCTACCATTGAACCTGCAACACATCGAAACAAAACGTGACCATCCCTCCTGCCCATGGTCACTATAGGGTCATGGTGACTAAACAAGCACCGCCACCCTTCAAATTTCGGCCATAAGTGTTATTCGACATCCTGAATCCAAATATCACCTCGATTTCGACAATCGTCAACTAAATCGAGTGAAAATAACAATCCAAGCCCATTTGGTTTTACCGTAAAACTATCACCTCCTCCAAACCTTCGGTGTACTTTCCATTCTCTTCATATATGATAGATCTCTCTATTTTCTACTCAAAGATGTGGACGTTTTATTTTTATAATTTTATTTGGATTTGTTTTGAATTTCCAAAGTTTGGATCAAATTCTTTTTTCCTTCTTCCTTATAGAAAGTTTATTAAAGGAGAGGGGAGTATGGCTTTATAGTGAGGGGTATGGTATGTATGGTGAAGGACGTGAAGGTTATGGAAGAATATATATTATTTTGAAAATATCGAGCTCGACACACTCAAAGTCTCGAACCCCAAATGAGACGTGCCGTCTGGCTTTTATATGTAATAACCCTAGTTTGAACACAACGGAACTAGTATCGAGTCCTAATTTGATTATATACAGAAGATAGCTTTTCTAACCCAGTTAATATATAAATTTCTAAAATAATTTATATGCATTTCGATCTTGCACAATCAAACGATACGTCCAATCACCACGAAATTCATCGGCATACAATAACTCACAATTACAGATCCAATGAAATTGGTTTAGTCGAGATCGGAGACAGTGCACCAGAAGGCTATTTTCACTCGTTAATTGAAACGAATTATTATTAAAAGAGTTCAAGTCACTTGGTATTATAAATTTAAGTTTATTATCTTCATCCTGATTTAAATAGATTTAAGTCAACTTCCAAAATCATTTTTTGTTCAATTTAAATTCAGGATTTAATTATTTAATCAATTCCAAATATTAAATTCAATAATTTAATTATCAAATAAATCGCTACATCTGGAATTCAAGTTATTTGACTTTTAAAATTAACTTTTCAATATCTAAAATCCATTAAATATTCCAAATTCAAACGACTGAAATTCTGGGTCGTTACATGTATGGATGAATGTTAGCATTACGTTAATGCTTGAAGAGCAGTGTTAACATTCCAAATGGGAATTGCTAAGAGGGAAAAAAGGTAAAATGTGACCTCACAAGCCTCACAACTCGGTAATGGCTAAAACAAAGGATGTAGCAGAGCTATGTGGTTCACTACCATTATGAGCATCATTCCACAGATCTAGAGTTGGTATTCACAGATTTGATATGATTGCATGGAGTGGGGCTAAAGAGGGTGCATATTTTTTTAGGCCTTGGTCCTGGGGAATGATGTAATCTAATTGTCGTGTCAAAGGGGTAGACAGCTCTCTGTAGTAGGTGTGCGAGAAGTTCATGTTGACCTCCGGTACATTTTATCTAGAGGTATATTGTACGTAAGGCATTCCTTTACCTTAATATATTGGAATCCAATTGCTAATACGAGCCTTTACAGTTTTAGTTATGCCTAACTATGTTGAAATGTGAGATGTAAGCATTTTAGCTATTTTATATATTTATTTTCTCCTTTAGACATTATTGTAATATCACTGGATTTTTAATAAAAATGTTTTGGTTATCGCAAGGTAAAAACCTGTCTGTGTTTACGTGTAGTGTGGTCTTACGAGATACCTTTATTTCAAACGGTTTATAACATTAAGTAATTCATTTAGTTGTGTTTGTCATGCTGGTTTTACCAAACTTAACCAGACGTTGTTTTCCTATAATGCTCGGGTCAGACCGAGCATATTTTCCTGATATAGCTAGACCCTTTGAGCTTTCAGGAGACGAGTTGGATGCCACCAAGACGTAGTTTCATATTTTGCAATTATTCCTTTGCTTTTTTTCTATTTGTATTTATCAGCAAGTTATAAAGACAGGTGGTCATAACTGTCCAGTCTGATGATAGGATAGTATTGTACTCTAATAAATGTACATATTGTAAAGTTTAATTTCTTTTGTAAAAATTATTTATATATTATATGTTATTCATCACGGTTATGAGTTTCTATTCTTTCCTTCCTTTTTTACCCAATGATCTTTCTTTCCGGCACTTGGATGTTCGGCACGTGAATACCATGGATGTATTAATGTCGACTTCTAAGGATCGGAAAGGTAGGTTATTACAGTTACGGTTTTAAGTCATTTCATATAACTCCCCCGCTTACCGGTCGCTCCAGAACCAAATCGATCTTTTTGGTAAACTCGACTTTGATTCTTTTTAAAGTAATATGAAAATACATACGAGCGAAGATCACCTCCAAATGAGATTTATATGCACTGTACAACATCATCGAAGATGACTGTGCTATATAACTCCCGTGTTTCTCTTAGATATTTCAAGTGTTATATTTTTGGCTAAGGTTTGATAGCTAGTTATTTAACTATCAAAGAAATAATCAAAACATTGATTTAATTCCATATGGAATCCACTAAGCCTCTATTAATTACCTTTTGTTAATTAAAATCTCTTTCAATTATTTGATTCAAAATACCTTCATAAAAGATATATTCACAAACCCTTTATACCCTTTTCAATGCCTAGGAAAACATTCATATGATTATCTCACCTATATAAGCATGTTACCAATAATTATATTTTTAGTACTTAAAAATTATCCATACACTTATCCCAATGGTATAAGAATATTAACAAAAACTTAAGGAAGATTTTATCTTTTCCAAATTCATATTTAAATGGGCCAACACTAATATCATTTAAAATATTTCTTACTGTAAACCAAACCCCCCATCCTTCGGTGTTAAGTATGAAAAGAATGTTTCCATACCAATATAATAAAGAAGGAATAATTATGAAAATAAAATCTCACTCCTTTTATAGAATTCCCTTTTTGTAAGCCCATTTCATATTTCACATCCTCTTAGAAATCTCCAAATTAATTTTGTAAAACTTCTTTAATAAATCTCTAAAATTATTTTTAACATTCCTTTTATTTGTAAAACTCTTTCTATAAAACTCTTCTCTATTTATGAAATACTTTTATAAATCTCCCTTTCTAACTCCGCTATACAAATCCTTTATACAATCCTTAATAAAAATCATTTTATATATCTGAAACCCAATTTTATAAAATATACATATACATAACATGATCAATGATATCTTTAAAATATCACATATAAACCTATTCTTTTGTTTATAAATTAATATTTATAAATCCCTCTTAAAATATTGCTTATAAAACTCTTTTAACAAATATCATTCATTATAAATATCCTTTACAAAATATTATTTATAAATCCCTTTTACGTAAATCCGTTTTGTTATGTAAAACTCCTTCTATAAAATAATTTATTATTTATAAACGCCTACATTAAATTAATTAACTAAATTTAACCATTATAAATAAATAAATTATTAACTTTAAAATAAGATTAATAAATAATTAATCAACTTAACCCATTATTAGTTAAACCAAATAATTAACTTAAGCTATAATTAAGTTAACAAATTAACTTAAACAACATTAATATTATAGTTAAATGTCATTAAACAACATGAATAATATAATTAAATATCTTTAAACGTCTTTAATAAAATAATTAAATAGTTAACATCTTTAATAAAATATTTAAATAACTTAAAACATCTTTAATAAAATAATAAATAATTTATTTATAATATTATCAATAAGATTGTTGCTTAACTAACTCTAAAACATCATCTGCAATTATACAGACACTTAACCTCAACTATTATAAAATTGGAGTTAATTTAAATCCATTGCTTTATAAATTCAGAAAGTAGCTTAGTGACCACAAGGGTTCTAAATCAAGTTACCCTTTAATCCAATTTGATTTTCAAGTCAAATAACTAGTATTTACATAACCAACATATATGTCAATCAAATTCATAATTAACCGTTCATAGTTAATGCATCGTTTATCACATATATACATAAAATTAAATGTTCAAATTTATATAACTGCAATGGGGATTTATTCTACTAAACAGATATCATCAATAATCTATTTAATTTAATTATAGAAGAATGTTTTTATTTTTCTCAATCGATGTCAAAAATAATTTATTCGATTTATAGTGGCAGAATGGTGTTTTATTTGACCAAATAGATATCACCAATAAAGTATAATTAATTTAACTACGTTATTATTTAGAACAACATAATTAAATTCAATCACTATTAATATATCATAAAATTTTACTTCAGCTAAACTATCAACAAGTTATACCAAAATGTTGTACTCGTCAATATGAGTCTAACATGAAAGTCCACGGGTTAATCAGATTTAAAACGGGCAAGTTATGGTTATTTAAGCTCAACATGCTTAATTAATTAACTAAAACCAATAAATGAAGATTTCTTACCCAACAACATGCGACCCAAGACCAATGTCTCCCAAGCCCAGCCGCATCCACTATTGTAGCTTCATCTTCAATTCCCTTTCCAAATTGGCATTGCCTAAAACCAACTCCAACATGCATGCGCACACGTGCACATGCCGCTCCGACCACTAATCGATGGTCCAACCTCATGCACTAACTCACCCTGCCGCACTAGACACGCCAGCACCTACGCCATTGACTCCCGTCATCTCAACCGAATTTCGACCATCATTCCAAAGAAAACACGCCAAGGTAAATTTTAAATAAGCACGACCCCGCCTCATCCAAAGTCGGCCAACGCAACTACCACCATCTGAACCGCCACAGACTGCCTGACTTCCAAGTCGAACCTCGGCCAACCTGGTCCCCAAAACTCTACTAGCGATAAAAATCTCAAGTAGAAAATCCATGCCATCGAGACCCTAATGATGCCTACCGTCATCAATTCACTGAACTAGGCTGCCCCTAACTCTGCCCACGACCTCATCTTGAATGAAGCTTCGTCAAGCACTCGTCGCTCCTCCCCTCGACTACCAACCTACTTGTATTTTCAAAATAATCGAAAAAATGTAAATATGCTTCCTTACATCGGTCCCCTCCACTAAAAATTATGAAACCAACTCAAAAAATCCCAACTTGACCATACGAACCCGTCCATACGTTCCGTTCGTCATTCCAAGCTTGACGAAAAATTGCCCTTTCTCGACCTTTACTTATTTCTAACATTTTACACCACAACACTCTATGAAATGCCGAGCTATTATTTTTTAAAAATACTATAAGTGAAAATAAACAACTCTTTTGTTCGATGGTTTGGCTAGTTTTTAGTAAATTATGAGATATGAATTTTTGAAGTAGGAAGGAGGTTGTTTTTTCTTTGCTTGGGAGGTTGAAACTAAGAAAGAAGAACATGAAAAAAGAGGCAGCATCAAGAAGTAAAAGAATGAAATTAAGGAGTAATGGATTCATGTACTTATGATAAAAAAACCGCAAATTCAAACAAACAAAAACCAAAAATGCCCTTAATTTTAATTTTTCTTCCAACTCTTCCATCATCTTAAGCCACTTGAGCACAAAACCTTATGGAAATATGTTGGACAATTTGAAGGGTTCACGTACCTTTATTCACTTTGCACTTAAGATTTCAAATCCATCTTTTCATGTTGAATTAAAATAAATTTTATCTTTATTAATTATTATTATTATTTAATTTCATTCTTCATTTCAAAATAAGATGTTTTAAACAGTTAAATGTTGTTTAAAGTATAAAAACTTTAAACAAAGGTATTATAACCTTTTACAACTTGTAGTTCGATGAAATATCGAAAATAAGGAAAACATGTTTTAGTCAATTTTTCATTTTTCTATCGAACTACCTATTTACATAAAAAGAACTAAAAAATGAATTTTCTATCATTAATGACAAATTAAATTGGGTTATTTAATTATTAAAGTCGTTAACTGAATATTTCAAATAAATTATATATTCATAAGTCAAAGCGAAAAAATTCCAGGTCATTACATCGACTACATAGTAGCATTATAAAATAATTTATGAAAAATAAAGCAATAAATATTCAAAAATATAAGTAAAAATGATGCCACCTTTATGAATCTATATAGTAGAAATATAAATTAATTTATGAAAATAGTATTATAAACGTCCAAAAAATAAAATAAAAATGGTATCAGCTTTACAAAAAAAATCATAAAATGATATTAGAAAGTGGAGTTCAAAACTAAATAAAACTACAGTTCATAATCCATACTGCAAATCAAGGAAATGTTAATATACTTCATAAACTGATACTACAATTAATAATTATAAAAATAATGTTCTGAGATACAAATACATCTTAAAAAAGAAACTGCAATTATTTATAAGCTTCTACTACAATTTAGAAAGTTCTACTACAATTCATAAAATGATAATATTTAGTAGCATTGTGACGACCCGGATTCGAACGCTCGAAAATCGACACGCAATACATTACCCGTATTCGAATGCCGCAGATTCAAATGTTGGAATTCGATCCACCAGAGCTTATAACACATTAGGTGAAAACAACACAGTGGAAACAGAAATGATTTTATTGATACACAAAAATTTATTACAACAATGATACTGTGACGACCCGATTTTCTCCCCTCCAAAAATTGTATCATCTTGAAGAAAGAAAGGGATAGAAACGAGAAAAGAAAGAAGAGAAAGAAAAAATAACACTAGAATTTCAACAGCGGAACGAATAAATTATATTAATGACATAAGTATTTACATAATATACAACATCAGTCAGAGTTATACAACATACACAACATATACTAGACAGTTATAAACACCTGTCTAGTATTTACAACTCAATACAACTCAACAAAGAGATACCAACACAATGAACACACAGTGGAATCTATATATCTACAACGCAGAAGCCTCCTGCTCCATTGCTCCTCCAATATTCGTCAAAGCCAACCAGAATCCCTTGGCTACTCGTAAAAATTTGAGTACCTAAGAGTTTAAGAAAGCAAAAGATAAACTCCGGGTCAGACATGAGTCTGGTGTGAGTAACAGGTTAAGGTTGCTTAACTTTAAAAACCTTTTGAAAAGAAAAGGTATCACGTAAGACTTCCCACACATAAACATGGAAAAAATTTAACCTTACGCTAACCAAAACATTTGATAGGAAATCCGATGATATTATAATAGTGTCTAGGGTTTCCAAGTAAAATACAGAAATAGCTGGAATGCTTACATCTCACGTTCCAACATAGTTGGGCACAACTAATACGTACGACACTTATTAGATTTTGGATTCCATCAATGGCAGGGCTACTAGGGTACCGCCCGTCACTGTACGTGGCCAAGATCACCGTATAGAGGATCACTCCCAATCCCCTGCAACACAAGGCCAGAACCATTCCTTACTGAACCGTCCCGAACAAGACAACCCCGGCAGTTGTTGCAATCAACCGCCCCACACAGCCGAATATAAAGGGACCTCTAGACAGGGGAAAATCTCGTCCTACTTGGGCATGAATCACTTAACCTTGCTGCACCTTCCCTGTTTTAGCCATTCCCGGTTGATGAGGCTTGAGGCTACGATTTCCTTTAGAGAACACATCTCTTAGAATTCTCATCGTCCACCTGACGATGTTCTGAAAGCATTCAATCCATACAAGTTTGTTCCGGGTTCGAACGAAACCGAAGGCATTATCTCGTTACACTCATTTTGAAATCACCCTCAGAGTTAACGACGATAGCCCTTGCACTCTGAATCTTCATCTTCACATGAGATTCACGGCCTATCGTTAATTTGGATCGATGTGGTTTTCGGACATCCAAATATGGAAACCCGATCCCGGTCTCATCGAAATCCAAATCGCCATCTTTTAGGTCCAAGTTGTTTTAAGTGTTTAAAACAATTCAATTCAATATTATCTATATACACACAGATAGATAATACACAACATCACAATAGGTAATCAACATTATCATCACAACAGATAATTCATATTACCAACTCAAATGCAACCATAGCATCCATATCACACAACATCACTTATCTCATATCTGATATCTCAACTATTCAGGGTAATCGGTATTAATCAACATTCACAAGCAATGACTTATTAATCACCATTTTATAATTAATTTAAAATGAATTATATTAATTACTTCTTCCCTAATTAATTTAAAATAAATTAAATTAATTACTTCATCCATATAAATCCTACTTACATATTCATTAATTAATTACAATCAATCAATTAATTACCCTCAACAAATTACCCTAATTAATCATCCTTGATTAATTATACTTTAATTACATTCAAGTAATCAGCCTTTAATTAATTCCACAAATTAATTATTTTAAACCAAATTCAGTAATTAACCTGTAATTATTTCATTAATTAATTAATTATAATTAATTACATTAATCCTTAATTAATTACATTAATTAATTCCTTCATTGATTAATTGTTCTTAATTAATTCATCCTTAATTACATCATTAATTATATAAATTAATGATCCCTAATTATTTATTTATAATTATTCTATTAAATTAATTATCAATTATCCATATTGATTAATCTCTCTTGATTAAGTAATTAATTATATCTAATTAATTACATCTCTTTATTATAAATAACTAAATGAACAAATCCTAAGTTAATAACTTCCTTTAAGTAATTATTCTGCAAACTAATTACATATTAATTACACAAAGTAATTAATTTCCAAAACTCCCTCATTACCCAGTTATCCTTCAATTTAATTACATCAAGTAATTTATCTTCTTAATTACTTCACCAAGTAATTATCCACTATTAATTACATTGGGTAGTTACTTCTCAAATTAACCAGTGATTATTTTAAATTAATTAAACTTAATTAATTAACTTAACAAATCAAAATAAAACTTGATTAATTACAATTAGTAATTAATTTCTTAACTACTTTCATTAAGTAATTTCACTTTAAACAATTCAAACATGATTATCTTTAAATTAATTAATTCAATTAATCATTAAAATTAATCACATTAATTAACTATTAATTAATCCTAAGTTAATGACCTTCATTAACAAATAACAAATCTTTAATTACTTCTCTAAAGTAATTAACTGAGATTAATCAATATTAGTTACAAATTAATTTATCTATAAAACTCATTAATTAATCTCTAATTATTAAATTAATCAAGTGATTGTCTAAAACTTAATTAATTTTTAATTACTTGATTAATAAGTTCAAATCATTAATTAAAATCAAATCTAATTAATGATTTCTTAATTACAATTAAATCAATCGTAATTAACTTATTAATCCTTTAATTAATTAAATAAAACCCTTAATTATTTAACCCAAATTATTAATTAATTAAATTAATTAATTACAAAACTTAATTACCTTAATCATTTAATGAATTAAAAATTATTAAGTTCTAATTAACTTTATGATAATCATTAATCTTATTCATGATTTAATTATCATTATCAAAATAATTTAAAAACAATTTGCTTTTAAATTTCCTCTAAATTCAATTTTAAATTAAAATTTAAATAAAATCAAGTTTTAACTTAAACAAGGTTTAAGTATTCAAAAACTTTTAATTTCATTTTTAAAGAATTACTTACCTCCTAAGGTAAGTTTAAAAATAGTTTTAACCCATATTCAAATTAAATAAATTTAAAATATACTTTAAATATTCCAAGTGGTTTTGAAACATTTAAATTCAAAAACTTATTTAATTTCAAACTAGAATTCAAATCATGCTTTGAATTCAGATTCAAAAATTTAAATTTAAAATCCTGTTTAAATCCTATATTCCTGATTTTAAAAAAAAACATGTTATACAATACTACATGATTCAACCTTAATCATAACATTTGAATTTATAAACTTATTTTCTTTCAAATCCTAAGATTCAAATTCAAATTTGAATTCAGATTTTATAATTCAGATTTTAAATTTAAAATCATGATTTAAATCTCATTTTTTAGATTTTTAAAAACTCATTATAAAATACTGTAAACAAATTTTCAGTTATTAAACATTTCATTTTATAAAATTTATTTATTTTGAAAACAATAATTCAAAATCATTTGAATTCAGATTTCAAACTTGTTTTCAACTTTTGGTTTAAATCTTGCTTTGCTTCCTTTTTAAATTTAGTTTAAAATTTGGAAACCTGCATACTGTCAGGTTCTTGAAAATAAAACCTGAAACTAACATACTCGAGCCAGTATCTAATTTGCTTCGAGTCATCTATCACCTATCTTCGAGTAACACACTCAAGCAACACGAGCATTCCACGAGAACACTTCACCCCAAAATTTTCCCAGAAACAAAAAAACCTTCAAATGTCCACTGTGCACATGCACGAAACCTTTGGACAATTCCGATCATCAACGATGATCATCCCTAATCCACTAACGACTCCTGAATCCAACTCGAACATCTGATCATCAGAAGAAAAAAACTCGAATTCAAAATCGAGTATGCAAACTCGAACCTGGAGCAACTTCAAAACCTGGAATATCAGAACCTCTTCAAAGCCCAAATCTGTCAACGGCCAGATCTCCCCTCTCCAACCATCGTAAAAGTTGAAACTCCGGCCACATCCTTGTCATGGACCCAGCTACCATTTCCCAAAGCTGCTTAACACTCGATAAAACATTGAGACAGAATCGAACCAATTTCCTAACTTACTCATAAACTAGGGTTAAAACCAAAAACTGGCCGCCGCAGCCACCACAACGCCTTAAACCACCACCTGAAAATTTTCTCGGCCTCACCCTACGCCCCACTTCCTCCAGAAGAAGCACCAAACTTCCAGAATCCCAAAATGATCAGAATTTCCCATATTCATCTTTTTAGTTCAACACAGAACTGCTTCCCAAATCCTAAACTAAAATTTATGATTTTTGTTTTAAAAATCATGTTTTCATATAGGTTTTCAGATCATAAACTTAATTTAATGAATTAAAGAATTTAAATTTTAAACAAAACTCATGTTTCCAAACCACTTTGGTTTCCAGAGAAAGTTTTGAATTCATTTTAACTTATTTAAATTATTATTCTTAGATTCATGTTCAACAAACAATTTTTATTTGTAACTCATTTCACAATAATGATTAGAACAAGAGACTACAAAAATTTGAATTTAGAAACTTAAGTCAAGAACAACAGCAACAATGATACTCAATAGTATATACATACTTATATAAATTCATAGTAATTGCCAGAAAACTCATATACACACAAACAATTTGCTTCAGTAATATCATGCATCTATGGTTTAAGATTTAGGAAGATGATGAAGTTATTCACAAGCAAAAAAAAAATTCAGAGACAAATCAGGCAACCAACATTTACTTAATTCATTTTAAACAAAATATCACTCACCGATATCTTTTAGAAAAACAGAGCCTTCAGTGGAAATGAAAAAGCTTTTGAATCCTGTCTAAAAATCATATGCATGCAGGCTTGAAAAATGCTTTAATTTTTGAAAAAAATGCAGACTTGAGAGTGCTTCAATTCTAGGTTGCTTGCTGACAATTTCCAGACAAAATGCAGTTGCATGTAGGCCTTGATTTCTTTGAGTTTGAAAATGCAAACATTTGATTTTTTCTTTTGCAGGAATTTGAATTGCAGGTTTGTTCTTTGATTTTAGCTTTTGGTTTGAGAAGATGATTTTCAGTTTTTGAAGAACGATGTTTTCTTTTTTTCCTTAACTTAGAATTTGATTTTGAGAAAAAATAATGAATGGAAAAGGGTATGTTTAAGGGCTGAAATTTGATTTAATCAAAATAAAGGAAAAGGTAAAATATAATGACACTTGTCATGTTGTTAAGTTTGTTAGCTAACACATGTTGATTTATTACTTAATTGTTAACACTTGTCCCTAAATTTAATTAATTATATTTTAAATGTTTATAAAGGGTTTTTCTTTAATTTATTTTATAGTTATATGAATTTCTTATTTAAAGAAAATGTAAATAAAACAAATTATAAATTAAAACTTATTCAAATATCTTTAAGAATCTAATATTTTGAATCTCAAAATCAATTCCAATTCAAATTAAACTTTTGAAATCAAAATTAAAATCAATTTATTCAATTTAAAACGAAAATTTCATTTTCTTATTTTAATTCTTTTTATATTTATATGGAAAAATAATACATTATTAATATGGCTTGAAAATAATAAGTTTAACAAATTTTAAATGATTTATAAAGAGATTATAAATCACTTTTATTATCAAATGAATTTAAACCATATGTTATTTTGTATTTTAAATTAATATATAGAATTTCCAAATCACATTTATTAAATAATATTTAAAGAGAAATAAAACAAACTTTTATTTAACTTCAAAAATTAAGCTAAGATATAATTTTAAACAATGTAACATTTATTTTAAGTGTTTACAAATCATATAGTTATTAATTTAAATAACTTTGAGAAACCTAAAATTATTTTAAATCATAATTTCCCAATTACTAAATATATTATTAGAATTTGAAAACAAAACTTCATTTATTTATTAAATTCCAAAACAAAGATTATCTATGCTATATATACAAATATATATACATTATATAAATAAACATTTATTTGGCTTTTAAAAGATAAAATCACTAATTAAATATTTATTTAATCAGATTATTAAACCAATTCATATTTTATTAATCAATATTATCAAATCAATTTAATTTTATATAAAGATTATTCAATTGATATTGCCAAAAATTCCGGGTTATCACATTCCTTCCCCTTAAAAGAATTTCGTCCCCAAAATTTAAAACAAAGGTAATTTAATAATCTATCCAAGATTTTTAATTTCAAAACACAAGCATATATCAAACATATGCTAACAACCATAGCAATCAATTCACCCAATCAAACAAAATTAACTATCCAGATAAAATTCTGGATAGAGTTTCCTCGAATTTCCCAAGTAAACACCGGGATACTCGCTCTATAGAATCCAAACAATCAACACTACTAAGCTACAGAGCTCCTACTCATCCAGATCTATAGCTGAAAAAGATATCAGACTACAGACAATTCTGACTCAACAACCAAATCTCCCAGAATAGCTAATTCCAAAACCAGAAATAGATCATACACGTACTCCCTCAGATATACGTGAAACACATCAAATTCTAATTATCCAAACTGGCAATTCAATCCAGAAAACCAAACACTTATCCATAGCAGAACACGGAAGAAATCCAAAACATCTCGGAGCTAGCTCCCCAACCTTACCAAAATTTATAGCTCAAAAAAAACTGAGAAACTTATCCAAAATAAGATTTTCGACTTCAGATTCACAAAACTCTTCAGACGATCTCGGGCTACCTACTTCCTACCTGATCAGCTCAATCCTCGCTGATGTCTCAAGAAACAAACTGGACCAAACCCAATCCACCAGAATGATCCTCCACGATCAACCAAGATCAAGAACAAACTCCTATCACAACCATCATAAGAAAACCAGCTTCTCCTATCCGGAAAAGAAAAGCAGATGCACTCCCAAACTGCTTCCGCTGCACAACTCTGATCTGGAGTAGAAAAGAATGCTGATGAAGAACACAAGCACAATTAGATAACACCACCAAGAGAAAATTCAGAAGTTCCTTAAATCCTGAGCTGCTTCATCAAACTCCATCTCAAAGAACCAACCTTTAACTAGTTGAACCACCGGTACCACATTTGGTATCCTGGTCGATAAAAAAAACTAAATCTCTAGATGCGGACAACCTCTGACTTCCCTGAAATCATCCAGAAAATCTCTAACAATCAAAGAGAATAATCTATTATTGCAAGTCACTTTTGCGTTAAATCCAAACTAAAATCCAAAGAAAACTGTTCTCCCTTTACCAATCAGAACAGCTTATGCTGGTCTTGCCAATCCATCGAAGAAATGGATCTACTCAGCTGCTTCTGAACTTCACCTCCAGAAAACTGCTATGCTAGAATACTTTGCCGACACACAGAACACACCGAGCTGCACTGCTGACACCAATGCCAAAGAATTCCCAATCCAAAGCTCTTCGAGAAACTCGGACTTCAAACCAAACAGAAACACCCTGCTGAACTTAGTCATAATACCAAAGCAGACCTACTTCCTTAAACTTGTTCCAAAGAAATCATCTTCGGAAACATCCATAGTCACTGCATCTCAACACGCAGCTACTACTTCTTGAGGTATCAAGATACCTCCACTCACTTCTGTCCAGCCAACAGATCCAAACTCTACTCATCCAGCTACAAAGATGAACTCCGAACCTTAACAGGTTACCTTCAGAAATCAATAAAGTCCTTACACCACTTCAAAGCTCACTCGAGATGGTATTAGGTCTACAGTCTTGATAGATACACTTCCAACCTCAAACATTCAAACTCCAACCAATGTTAGTCGTGTTATACACACCACTACCCCAATCCACCTTTATAACTCATATTGGAAAACCCGAACAGGTAACCCTATAGATAGGTAGAAATAAATAAATATATATTAAAATATATTAAAAATTACAAATACGCTCTCTCAAGATAGACACCACTCCAGAGCCTAAGTATTCACTCAACCTAATGCTCTGATACCAACTGTGACGACCCGATTTTCTCCCCACCAAAAATTGTATCACCTTGAAGAAAGAAAGGGATAGAAAAGAGAAAAGAAAGAAGAGAAAGAAGAAACAACACTAGAATCTCAACAGCGGAACGAATAAATTATATTAATGACATAAGTATTTACATAATATACAACATCAATCAGAGTTATACAACATACAAAACATATACTAGACAGTTATAAACACATGTCTAGTATTTACAACTCAATACAACTCAACAAAGAGATACCAACATAGAGAACACACAACGGAATCTATATATCTACAACGCAGAAGCCTCATGCTCCATTGCTCCTCCAATATTCGTCAAAGCCAACCTGAATCCCTTGGCTACTCATAAAAATTTGAGTACCCAAGAGTTTAAGAAACAAAAGATAAACTCCGGGTCAGACATGGGTTTGGTGTGAGTAACAGGTTAAGGTTGCTTAACTTCAAAAACCGTTTGAAAAGAAAAGGTATCACGTAAGACTTCCCACACATAAACATGGAAAAATTTTTACCTTACGCTAACCAAAACATTCGATAGGAAATTCGATGATATTATAATAGTGTCTAGGGTTTCCAAGTAAAATACAGAAATAGCTGGAATGCTTACCTCTCACGTTCCAACATAGTTGGGCACAACTAATACGTACGACACTTATTGGATTTTGGATTCCATCAATGGCAGGGCTACCGGGGTACCGCCTGTCACAGTATGTAGCCTAGATCACCGTACAGAGGATCACTCCCAATCCCCTGCAACACAAGGCCGGAACCATTCCTTATTGAACAGTCCCGAACAAGACTACCCCGGCAGTTGTTGCAATCAACCGCCCCACAGAGCCGAATATAAAGGGACCTCTAGACAGGGGAAAATCTCGTCCTACTTGGGCATGAATCACTTAACCTTGCTGCACCTCCCCTGTTTTAGCCATTCCCGGTTGATGAGGCTTGAGACTACGATTACCTTTAGAGAACACATCTCTTAGAATGCTCATCGTCCACCTGACGATGTTCTGAAAGCATTCAACCCATACAAGTTCGTTCCGGGTTCGAAGGAAACCGAAGGCATTATCTCGTTACACTTATTTTGAAATCACCCTCAGAGTTAACGACAATAACCCTTGCACTCTGAATCTTCATCTGCACTTGAGATTCACGACCTATCATTAATTTGGATCGATGTGGTTTTCGGATATCCAAATATGGAAATTCGATCCCGGTCTCATCGAAATCCAAATCGCCATCTTTTAGGTCCAAGTTGTTTTAAGTGTTTAAAACAATTCAATTCAATATTATCTATATACACACAGATAGATAATACACAACATCACAATAGGTAATCAACATTATCATCACAACAGATAATTCATATTACCAACTCAAATGCAACCATAGCATCCATGTCACACAACATCACCTATCTCATATCTGAGATCTCAACTATTCCGGGTAATCCGTATTAATCAACATTCACAAGCAATGACTTATTAATCACCATTTTATAATTAATTTAAAATGAATTAAATTAATTACTTCTTCCCTAATTAATTTAAAATAAATTAAATTAAATACTTCATCCATATAAATCTTGCTTACATATTCATTAATTAATTACAATCAACCAATTAATTACCCTCAACAAATTACCCTAATTAATCATCCTTGATTAATTATACTTTAATTACATTCAAGTAATTAGCCATTAATTAATTCCACAAATTAATTATTCTAAACCAAATTCAGTAATTAACCTGTAATTATTTCATTAATTATAATTAATTACATTAATCCTTAATTAATTACATTAATTAATTCCTTCATTGATTAATTGTTCTTAATTAATCCATCCTTAATTACATCATTAATTATATAAATTAATGATCCCTAATTATTTATTTATAATTATCCTATTAAATTAATTATCAATTATCCATATTGATTAATCACACTTGATTAAGTAATTAATTATATCTAATTAGTTACATCTCTTTATTATAAATAACTAAATTAACAAATCGTAAGTTAATTACTTCCTTTAAGTAATTATTATGCAAACTAATTACATATTAATTACACAAAATAATTAATTTCCAAAACTCCCTCATTACCCAATTATCCTTCAATTTAATTACATCAAGTAATTTATCTTCTTAATTACTTCACTAAGTAATTATCCATTATTAATTACATTGGGTAATTACTTCTCAAATTAACTAGTGATTATTTTAAATTAATTAAACTTAATTAATTAACTTAATAAATCAAAATAAAACTTAATTAATTACAAAGAGTAATTAATTTCTTAATTACTTTCATTAAGTAATTTCACTTTAAACAATTCAAAAATGATTATCTTTAAATTAATTAATTCAATTAATCAATAAAATTAATCACATTGATTAATTATTAATTAATCCTAAGTTAATGACCTTCATTAACCAATAACAAATCTTTAATTACTTCTCTAAAGTAATTAACTGAGATTAATCAATATTAGTTACAAACTAATTTATCTATAAAACTCCTTAATTAGTCTCTAATTATTAAATTAATCAAGTGATTATCTAAAACTTTATTAATTTTTATTTACTTGATTAATAAGTTCAAATCATTAATTAAAATCAAATCTAACTAATGATTTCTTAATTACAATTAAATCAATCTTAATTAACTTATTAATCCTTTAATAAATTAAATAAAACCCTTAATTATTTAATTAATTAACCAAATTATTATTTAATTAAATTAATTAATTACAAAACTTAATTACCTTAATCATTTAATGAATTAAAAATTATTAAGTTCTAATTAACTTTATGGTAATCATTAATCTTATTCATGATTTAATTATCATTATCAAAATAATTTAAAAACAATTTTCTTTTAAATTTCCACTAAATTCCATTTTAAATTAAAATTTAAATGAAATCAAATTTTAACTTAAACAAGGTTTAAGTATTCAAAACCTTTTAATTTTAGTTTTAAAGAATCACTTACCTCCTAAGGTAAGTTTAAAAATAGTTTTAACCCATATTCAAATTAAATAAATTTAAAATATACTTTAAATATTCCAAGTGGTTTTGAAACATTTAAATTCAAAAACTTATTTAATTTCAAACTAGAATTCAAATCATGCTTTGAATTAAGATTCAAAAATTTAAATTTAAAATCCTGTTTAAATCCTATATTCCAGATTTTAAAAAAAACATGTTATACAATACTTTATGATTCAACCTTAATAATAACATTTGAATTTATAAACTTATTTTCTTTCAAATCCTAAGATTCAAATTCGAATTTGAATTTAGATTTTATAATTCAGATTTTAAACTTAAAATTAAAATCATGTTTTAAAACTCATTTTTCAGATTTTTAAAACCTCATTATAAAGTACCGTAAACAAGTTTTCAGTTGTTAGACATTTTATTTTATAAAATTTATTTATTTTGAAAACAAGAATTCAAAGTCATTTGAATTCAGATTTTAAACTTGTTTTCAACTTTTGGTTTTAATCTAGCTTTGCTTCCTTTTTAAATTTAGTTTAAAATTTAAAAACCTGCATACTGTTAGGTTCCTGAAAATAAAACCTGAAACTAACATACTCGAGCCAGTATCTAATTTGCTTCGAGCCATCTATCACCTATCTTCGAGTCACACACTCAAGCAACATGAACATTCCACGAGAACACTTCACCCCAAAATTTTCCCAGAAACAAAACAACCTTTAAATGTCCACTGTGCACATGCACGAAACCTATGGACGATTCCGATCATCAACGACAATCATCCCTA
This sequence comes from Allium cepa, assembly GCA_030765085.1. Taxonomy (NCBI): domain Eukaryota; kingdom Viridiplantae; phylum Streptophyta; class Magnoliopsida; order Asparagales; family Amaryllidaceae; genus Allium; species Allium cepa. The sequence continues at coordinate 108,127,000 of CM060930.1, read as the reverse complement.
ATCCACTAATGACTCCTGAATCCAACTCTAACATCTGATCATCAGAAGAAAAAAACTCGAATTCAAAATCGAGTATGCAAAATCGAACCTGGAGCAACTTCAAAACCTGGAACATCAGAACCTCTTCAAAGCCCAAACTTGTCAACGGCCAGATCTCCCCTCTCCGACCACCGTAAAAGTTGAAACTCCGGCCACATCCTTGTCATGGACCCAGCTACCATTTCCAAAAGCCGCTTAACACTCGATCAAACATTGAGACAGAATCGAACCAATTTCCTAACTTGCTTATAAACTAGGGTTAAAACCAAAAACTGGTCGCCGCAGCCACCACAACACCTTAAACCACCACCTGAAAATTTTCTCGACCTCACCCTACACCCCACTTCCTCCAGAAGAAACTCCAAACTTCCAGAATCCCAAAATCATCAGAATTTCCCATATTCATCTTTTTAGTTCATCATAGAACTGCTTCCCAAATCCTAAACTAGTTTTAAAAATCATGTTTTCATATAGGTTTTCAGATCACAAACTTAATTTAATGAATTATAGAATTTAAATTTTAAACAAAACTCATGTTTCCAGACCATTTGGTTTCCAGAGAAAGTTTTGAATTTATTTTAACTTATTTAAATTTTTATTCTTAGATTTATGTTCAACAAACAATTTTTGTTTGTAACTCATTTCACAATAATGGTTAGATCAAGAGACTACAAAAATTTAAATTTAAAAACTTAAATCAAGAACAACAACAACAATGATACTCAACAGTATATACATATTTATATCAATTCATAGTAATTGCCAGAAAACTCATATACACACAAACAATTTGCTTCAGTAATATCATGCATCTATGGTTTAAGATTTAGGAAGATGATAATGTTATTCACAAGCAAAAAAAATTTTCAGAGACAAATCAGGCAACCAACATTTACTTAATTCATTTTAAACAAAATGTTACTCACTAGTATCTTTCAGAAAAACAGGGCCTCCATTGGAAATGAAAAGGCTTTTGAATCATGTCTAAAACTCGTATGCATGCAGGCTTGAAAATGCTTTAATTTTTGAAAAAAAAATGCAAACTTGGGATTGCTTCAATTCCAGGTTGCTTGCTGATAATTTCCAAAGAAAATGCAGTTGCATGCAGGCCTTGATTTCTTTGAGTTTGAAAATGCAAACATTTGATTTTTTTTCTTTTGCAGGAATTTGAATTGCAGGTTTGTTCTTTGATTTTAGCTTTTGGTTTGAGAAGATGATTTTCAGTTTTTGAAGAATGATGTTTTCTTTTTTTTTCTTAGCTTAGAATTTGATTTTGAGAAAAAAGAATGAATGGAAAAGGATGTCTTTAAGGGCTGAAATTTGATTTAATCAAAATAAAGAAAAAGGTAAAATATAATGACACTTGTCATGTTGTTAAATTTGTTAGCTAACACATGTTGATTTATTACTTAATTGTTAACACTTGTCCCTAAATTTAATTAGTTATATTTTAAATGTTTATAAAGGGTTTTTCTTTAATTTATTTTATACTTATGTGAATTTCTTATTTAAAGAAAATGTAAATAAAACAAATTATAAATTAAAACTTATTTAAATATTTTTAAGAATATAATATTTTGAATCTCAAAATCAATTCCAATTCAAATTAAACTTTTGAAATTAAAATTAAAATTAATTTATTCAATTTAAAATGAAAATTTCATTTTCTTATTTTAATTCTTTTTATATTTATATGGAAATATAATACATTATTATTATGGCTTGAAAATAACAAATTTAACAAAGTTGAAATGATTTATAAGAGATTATAAATCACTTTTATTATCAAATGAATTTAAACCATATGCTATTTTGTATTTTAAATTAATGGAATGGATAATTAATTAAGGGAAAGTAATCCATAATCAAGGATCATTAATTCGATTTAATTAATGATTAATAATTAATTAATCAAGTAATTATGAATTAATTAAGTTACAGTTAACACTTAATTAACTAAATAATTAAAGGTAAATTAATTAGATATTAAAGATTAATTAATTTAAAATTTAGGAATGATTAATTGTTAATGAAGGTCACTAACTAAGGATTATTTAACAATTAATTAATAAGGTTAATTTTTAATTAATTAGTTTAATTAATTAATGATAATCATTGGTAAATTATTTTAAGATCAATTACTTGATGGAAGTAATTAAGAAATTAATTACTTAATGTAATTAATTAAGTTTAAATTTAATTTGTTTAAGATTAATTAATTAAGTTTAATTAATTAGTGGATAAGGGCCAGGGAAGGATAGTTTGGGTTTCAAATTAATCGTTCCTGGACTGCCTAGGGATTTAAAATTAAGATGTTTACAAGTATAAGCTTAACTAAAATCAAGCTTTGAAATTTCTTCCTCAAACTATTTATTTCAAATAATGATTATTTCCAAAGCTTGGATGAGTAAAGATGTGAATACTATTTTAAAGAATAAATTAAGGATTGATCAATATAAATTAAGGATTGATTAACTGTTTAATCAGCTGGTAATTAAGAATTAATTAATTTATATTAAGAAATATTGATTTATAATTAAGATTTTCAATCAATAGAGGATGGATAATTAATCAGTTAATTAAAGGTTAATAAATGGGTTATAAAGTAATTAAGGATTGATTACTTTGTATTAAAGAAGGTTAATTAATAATTAAGACATTAATTGATAAATTAAAGGATAATTAATCTATGCTTAGAGATTAATTGATTGATTGATAAGGAAATCAAGGAATGATGAATTAATTAAATGATTGTCATAAATTAATGGTTGATTAAGCAGGATTAGATGATTAATTATGATATGAATTGATAATGCTTGCTTATGAATGATTGTTTGCTGAATGACTGAGTTGAATGATATCTACTGGATGATATGCTGTGGCATCCTGTTGATATGATATGGGTTATATCAATGATAAGTGGGAGATGTTTATCTGTGTTATTGCTGTGTAAAGGTGAAATCCAGTATTTGAAGTTTAATCACTTAAATAACTTGGGTTAAGATGACATTGGAGTCGAAGAAACCGGCGTCAGGTAATAGTTAATACTCGAAAACCACTTTGATTCTTTATAGACTGATATGTGGAATCAATAGGTTGGAATGGAAAGATTTAAGTTAATTGAACCTTCTAATCTAAGTTTTTTGTAACATCTCGGAATTTTTAACACGAGATTTGTGAACATTTAATTCATTTTAAATGTTTATTATGGGTTTAAGGTTTATTTTGAACTAAGAAGAAATTGGTTAAATTAATAAACCTTGTTTAAATTTCAAATATGGCAATTAAATTCAAATTGAAATAATAATAATTTAATAATAGAATTGGGTAAATTGTTAATTCAGAGCGTAATTAGTGATAAAATGGTTTTAAAAATTTATCTTGGGCTATTTGAGTGTAAATAGCATAGTGGAAAGTTTAGATGAATTTTTGAGTCGAATTATTAATATTTGGAATTTTATATTAATTTAGGAATGAATTTAATATTATTCAATATTGCAATTAATCCGATTTAGGTCCAGAATAAGCCAGAATGATTTTTAATGTGTTTATAAATTTGATATGAATTATTGTTAAGCTAATAAAATTTTAAAAGTAGAAATTTTGAGTGGTTTCGATAATTTCGAAAATCGCTTAATTTAATAGACGAGTTAAAATAGCCTTCCGGGGCACAGTCTCGGAATTCAACGAAACCAGTTCCATTGGATCCGTAATAGTTAGTTATTATCGGATTTCAATTTTCGTGACAATCGGAGTTGTCGTTTGACCCCGGCAGCTCGAAACGCATCGAAATCGTTTTAATCGATTTAATTTCAAATTGAACGTTTAATTTCGTAACTCGTGCATACGATTGAATTAGCTTACGAAACCTGTTCCATTGTGTCCGGAACGCGGGAAAACCCTAGAATCGCCTGTCGGAATGTGAGAATTGGAGGTCGTTTGCATAAACGATTAAATTGAGGGTTTTATTAATAAAATAATATTAAATTATATTAAATATACACTTATATCTCTCTAAACCCTAGCATTTACATCAGGCCGCCGCTCTATTCTCTATCTATGGCCGAAATTACATCCTGTTTCTCCCCCCAATCCTCTCAATCCATTGATTTTCGTCGAATATCTTCAACTAGAGAATCGAAGGGAACTCCAAGATCTATGAAGTGAACGGGCGAGATGTGATTTGGCGAGGTGGATGGAGGGGATTTCGCTGCCGTTCATCTTGGTTTCGTTCGCGTTTTTCAACCTCGGTTGGTGGCCGAGCTCGCGCGCACGTTAGGAGAGGGTGGAGGCGAGTTATAGCATCGTTTTAGCATAGGCCGATCGTCCTCTAGGCGAGCATAGGTCGATTGATTTCTAACCCTAATTACGGTAGATGGGTTTTGTTGTTACTGGAGCAAGCTTGTCATGCAAGAGGGAAGAAGGGAGGTAGAGGCCGTGATTTTCTTCTGTTAGCATGCGGCCAGGATCTTGTTGGTATAATAAATAAATAAACAATTGTTTTGAATTGAAATTCAAACTTTAAAATTTAATAACTTGTTCATATGAAATCAGAAATTGATGAACTTGGTAGCGCCGGAATCGCAGAGACGAGTGCTACGCGATGGTGCAGATCCGGTGTCATTCCGGGCAAGTAGAAATTTAGGTTAAATCGGACACCGTCCGGTTTAATTTGAATTTCGAACGCTCGCCGAAACTCAAGGTGAGTTATTCTCACTCACATCTGGATGCTAGTAAAGTAGACAGCTAGTATTGATTGTTTGTTTGGATGTTTAGCTGAATATGTTAATTATTATCAAATTGAATTGATATTATATATGTGATATGCTAATATTTGTGGATGCAGGGGAAACAGGTTGGAGGGATCCAACTGGATTCCTCACAATGTAGTATTATTTTTATAATTGGTAATGATGCCTGTTATATATTGTGATTGATAAATTTGGAATTGAATTGCATTGTGATATTGTGATATTAACTATAAAACTCAGAATGTTAATTTTTAAAAGAATTTGGAGTTTAAATTTTAAAGGAATTTAATTGGGTTTCAAAAGAAACTAAGAAAATTAATAAATATGAAATTTGAAAGAATATAAAAATTATAATCTGTTGGATGGGAAAACTGAAATGAAATAGTATTGGAATATTTCTAAATAAATTATAAATCCATAATTAATTGTAAATGGATAAAATTGAATTTTAGAGAAATAAAAGGTATTGTTAAATAATGGATTTAAAAAGATTAAAATCTAAAATCTATTTAAAAATGGAAATTGAAAGTTGTAAAATCTGGAATGGTAATCAAAGATAAATGTTATTAGTTGAAAATTTGGGAAAATAATTTATGTTATTAAAATATAAAACTAAATTGAAATAATTGGGCAGAAATCGTGAGAAGGATTTCTGTGATGATTTAGTAGAAATGAGATTTCCTTGGGAAAAAACCAAGTTCGAGTTTTAAATTGATTTTATAAAAAGGAAGTTTTAAAATCTTAAACCAGTTTTAAAGAATGTTTTGAAAATTTTTGTTTTAAAAGTAATTATTTATAAATTAGCAATAGTAAATTTTATAAATGCCTTAATAATTATTTTTAACAATTGGATTTGTTTTCAAGAGCTAGTTTTGACTCAAGATATTTTGGTATAAGTATAAATTCTTTTACAACTCTATTTTTTTTTAAATTATAGTATAACTAAAACCCTATTTTAAATCAAGTTATATCTTATATAATAGTTTTGCTTTATATATTTGGAAATTATATCTTGAGTATATAATTAGTAGTAAATTTACCTGTTTTAAGTATATTTTAGAAATAAATGTTTTAATTATTATAAATCTAAATTGTTTGAACTTGGCGATTCCAATGGAAATATATGGTAAAGGATTTACCTTGTAAATGGAGAATTTTGGGAAATGTTTTCAAATGAGCTTTGGAAATTTGAAATATATCTTTTAAAGATATTTGAGGTAAATAAATAATATGGAATATTATTTATTGTGTGATGGATGCTATGGATGTTTATGAATATAAATTGATAGTTAAATCACCGACTATCAATATTGGACAAATTGCGTTGATCGTTTCGAAGAGACCGGGATCGAGATTTATTTCTCGAAAACCACTTCGATCCGGTTTGTACGTTTTCGTGCGATAAAACGTTTTCGGAGTCGAAGATGGAGCAGTGAAGTGCAAGGGCTAGTCGCTGCTAATCCTGAGGATATTTCCAAAATGGATGTAGTAGGAATAGTGACTTCGGTTCCGTACGAACCCGGGACGGACTTGTATGGACGAATGCTTCGTGACATCGTCAGCGGACGATGGGCATTCTAAGTGAAACGTTCTAAAGGTAACGTTAAGCCTCAAGCCTCACCAACCGGGAATGACTGAAAATCAGGGGTTATGCAGCAAGGCTTCGTGGGTAGCCCCCACTGGAGAGTAAGGTCATCCCTGTCTAGAGGTTCCTTTTTATTTCGGCTTAGTGGTGCGGTTGCTGATCCCAACCGCGGGGTGATCTTATTCGGAATTGCCCATAGGTGATTCCGGTCTTGTGTTGCAGGGGACGAAGGGAGTAGTCCTCGGTACTGTGATCTAGACCACGTACTGTGATAGGTGGTACCCCAGTGCCTAGTCATTGTTGGAAATCCATTTTCCCTACGAGCCTTTTACGAGTTTTGTTTGTATTACCCACTTCGGTGGCTAGTAGCTGGAATTTAATGAATGTAACAATTTCGGCTATTTTATAAGTATTTGTAAATAGACCCTATTATAATATCAGAGGATTTCTATAAAAAGTGTTTTAGCTATCGTAAGGTAAAAACCCGACATGTTTATTTGTGGCGTGGTCTTACGAGATGCTTTTGTTTTCAAAAGGATTTTTGAAACTTTAATAATCAATTGTGTGCATTATTATCAGCTGGTATGCCAGACTGACTCGGGTGTTATTTCATTATAATGCTCGGGTCAGACCGAGTATTATATGTTCAGGATAGGTTGCTATGGAGCAGGAGAGGAGCTGGAGTTCGAGACGTATTATATGTACCTATATATATATCCGCTGCTATGTTGTATGGTATGTCTGTTATGTGATGATTGATGTATGAGTTACTCTGATGATATGTTGTATAAACAGTTATAGATTTCATTTTGTGTAAAGATATATAGTTGCTATTATATTTTATTCCGCTGCGACTGTGAGATTCTGATATTGTTTAGTTTCTTCTTCTTCTATCTCTTTTCTTTTAACCTCAATGGTTCGTATTTCTGTTCCACTTGAGTCAATTAGGGTAGAATAATGTTGATTCAAGGGGTACGGATTTGCGGGCTGTTACAGTGGTATCAGAGCTTAGGTTGGCGACAACCTAGGCTTTGGTGGGGTAATTACTCATTTAATAGAGTCGATAGTACTCTATAATGAGTTGAGCGTATTTATAGCTATGAGAGCGTACTTGTTAGTGCTTATAAAATTGTTTTTATACTGTGTTGACTTATCGGTTGAGTGTTTATGAATTCTGGTCGATGCGGGAAGTACAACCGTATCGATAGGGGTTTCTAAACTCTTAACAAGATAAACCGACATAGTATTGTTTTTAAAATGGGTAAATGAAATAATTTTACCCAAAACTTTATTTTGATATAAAAGAAATAATTTTCTAGCTTATTATATATAGGATGTATGTTGGATGTTGATACTAAATCAAATAAGATTCTAACAATTGATCAAAATTTGAAATAATAAGCTAAAAGAATAAAGATATTAAAATGGTCTACAACCAAATATAATTAGTTAAATAAGTTGTAAAAAGAGAAAGTGAAATTAAATTTGAATTAAACCAGAATTTAAAACCCGGAAGTTTTGGAAAGGATTTTAAATGTATTGAAAATAAAAGTTTGGGAATGTTTTCCAATATGTTTGAAGGCAATAATGGAATGTTGTTTTGGGTAATATTTTTGAATGGCAACTGTTTTGAAATAAATTTGGGAAAGTAAGAAGCATTGAACTCACTGCAGTCGCTGGAAAATAATCCTGATGATGCTGGCCACATCATTAGAATTCATTTTCGAGTTTCTAAAGTGATGGATTGCTTCCCTAGTAATTGGTTATGGTATTGTTTGGATTTGTTGGGGATAACGGTTGTTTTGGATATTTCAAAAATGAGAATTTGTTTTGGGATATGAACAAATTGTTTTGGGTACAACCAAATTGGTTTGGAAAACATGGAGATGTGATTTGATATACCAAATGGGTACAGATATTTGATATATTTCAAAATGATTTTGAAATAAAAACCGGGCAATTGAATTCTGGAAAATTTTAATTAAATAAAGATGTGAAGGTAAAATGAATCAACCATAACTTGTATGGTGAAGTTGATTTAAGTAAGATAGGAAAATGAAATTTTAGTCATAAAATTAAAATTTGACTTGAGTAAATGGAGGTAAATGAAATTATTAAAATGAATGGAAAGTTGAATTTAATTTGGGATAAGTTAAATAAAATTGAGAATTGGAATTTGAATTTAACTTGGATAAGTGAAATGAATTAACTATTAAACTTATTATGTAAAGTAATATTAATAAGAAGGAAGAAATGAAAATCTTAAATCTTGGAATTAAAATTTAATTTGAGTAATTAAAGGTGAATAAAATATATTGAAGTAAATTGAAATTTGAATTTTACTTGGATAAGTAAATAAGTTGGACTTAAAATAAAATTGATTTGGATTAAATTAAAAGGTAAGTTGATTTTGAGATTGTGGGTCATTGAGTATTGGATTATACCCATAAGCTATTAAGTATTATACTTATAATTTGAGATTGTGGATTTGAAGTTGCAAAAAAATTAAATTAAGGAAATTTATATCCTTAAGGATTTAGTGATATATATATGTGAATTTGGAATTTGTGATTATAAATTGTAAAAGAATTAAAATGAGCAATATGAGCTTTAAAATAAATAAGTTGGTGAACTTATAAAATAGAAATAGAAATTATAATCACAATGAGAAATAATGAAATGGAATGGTGAATTTAAAAAAATCTAATCTCAAATGAATGTGAATTGAGATAAGATAAGGGGAATATAATGAAGTGAATGAACTTAAGTTAGTAAACAAGTTTTGAACTTGTATATGGAGGATTTTAAATTGAAATTTGAAATTAAATTATGTAATATGGATATAAGAGTTGTATATAAAACCGGAGTTGAATGGTATTAATATAAACCTATATGGAAAATGAATTGGAAATATAAGGTTGAGATTTAATTTTGATAATGGTGATAAAGCAAGAATGTTTAAGTTGTAAATAAATCCAAGATGGAATAATAAAGATAAACTTAAGATGTAAAATAAATTTGGAGAGAGTTGAATGGTGTGGCAAATTTAAAATTTGTCCATAAATGAAATGTAAAGAGTAATGAAGTAAAGTGAGAATATAAAAGGTGGATGTTCTTAAGTTAGCAAATAAGTCTTGAACATATGAATGTGAACTGAAATTTATTTTGATAATGGAATTGAAAATTAAATTTCAGTTGAGAAATAAATAATATTGGAAGCAATATAGGTTCTATTTAAAGAAGTGTGAATGAATAATGGAATATGAATATATTTATGATGATTTGAATTGTAAATAAAATTCAAATGAGGGAAATAATTTAAATGGTCTCTTTGTTAATAAAATAAACTTAACTTGGATTGGATAACTAAACAAAGAGCATTAAATTTGTAAATAAATTGAAATTTGATTGGATGAGAATCAAATGGAAATAAAATTGATACGACAAGATAATGAAAATCTTGTGGAAAGAACTTAAGCAAGCTGAATGTTAATTATGATATGAATATAAGAGTTATAAATAACTCCGAATGGGATGATATTAACATATACTTAAGTTAAATAATATATTTGAAGTGAGAATAAGAATGTGGCTTAAAAATTGAATTGGATGATTCAGAACGGAATAAAATTAATATAAAATTTAACTAGAATTAATTGTTAATGGTTAGAGCTTATGTGGTGATTATTTAGCTTGAAGAAGCATTTAAATTTGAGTTAAAATAAATTGAGCTGAATTGGAATATAACCTAAGGGTTGTATATTAATGCAATCAAACTTAGTGATTATGCATATGAATAGACATAAGCATAAAGGAAATGTGAGTCCTTCACATTGGTAATAAGAATTTGATTGTGAATCAAATTTAAATAATGTTGCATATAAATGAATTAAAGCACATATTCATAATATTGAAGTGAATATGAATGAGTTGTCTTAGTGTATTCAACATTGAATTGGTTTTGAATTAATTGAAATAGGAATTTCTTGAGTGACTTTGGATATGGATGGAAATGGATTATTATAGAAATGTAAATGCTTCAAATTTGAAAATGAAATTGGTTTGTAAATCCATTTAGAATTGAATTGGAATATAATTCTATTAGTGAAGCATACGTTAATCATATTGAAATAAATATGAATTGTATATGGTTGATTTGAGTATAAATCATTCAAGTGAAAGTAAATAATGTTGGACTTGAATAGATAATTGGAAAGATGATTTAAAATCTTGAATTGTTGGTAAAAGATGGTTAATATTAGTAAATTTTGAAATTTGCTTGGTTTGGATTATGCCATAGATATGTTGGATTGCTTTTATATTGGAAAATGTTGATTAAAATGCACAGATCTTGTAACTAATGAGTATGTTGAGTAAGTGCAGGAATGCGAGGCGCTCGAGAGGGTTTGAAGCGCGTATATGCATTATATATTAGCTACTTGCTATTAAAATTGCTAAAAGGTACGCCTACGCTAATAAAATTGGAAAATGATATATATCTTGTGTTATATTTTGGTTTCCGGCCGTGTGGGCCGATGTATGTATATTTGTGTATCCTGCGATGTCGCAGAAGCTCCTCCGTACAGGGGAGACTCTGCCAAAATTTTTCGGAAATTTTGGGAGTTAGAAATTTTTGGGGTTTTGGGAAAAGTTAAATAACTTGGAAAGTTATAAGTTAAAAATTTAAGCTTTAGAGTTAATAAAGCAAATTGGTTTGGGCATGAGCTAAAGGATATTGGGAAATGTACATAAGTTGTAACTAGAGAAGTTTGGATTAAGTTATGGGTGTAGGAGCATTCTTCTACCTTATACAAATTTCGGGGACGAAATTTTTATAAGGGGGGAGGAATGTAACATCTCGGAATTTTTAACACGAGATTTGTGAACATTTAATTCATTTTAAATGTTTATTATGGGTTTAAGGTTTATTTTGAACTAAGAAGAAATTGGTTAAATTAATAAACCTTGTTTAAATTTCAAATATGGCAATTAAATTGAAATTGAAATAATAATAATTTAATAATAGAATTGGGTAAATTGTTAATTCAGAGCGTAATTAGTGATAAAATGGTTTTAAAAATTTATCTTGGGCTATTTGAGTGTAAATAGCATAGTGGAAAGTTTAGATGAATTTTTGAGTCGAATTATTAATATTTGGAATTTTATATTAATTTAGGAATGAATTTAATATTATTCAATATTGCAATTAATCCGATTTAGGTCCAGAATAAGCCAGAATGATTTTTAATGTGTTTATAAATTTTATATGAATTATTGTTAAGCTAATAAAATTTTAAAAGTAGAAATTTTGAGTGGTTTCGATAATTTCGAAAATCGCTTAATTTAATAGACGAGTTAAAATAGCCTTCCGGGGCACAGTCTCGGAATTCAACGAAACCAGTTCCATTGGATCCGTAATAGTTAGTTATTATCGGATTTCAATTTTCGTGACAATCGGAGTTGTCGTTTGACCCCGGCAGCTCGAAACGCATCGAAATCGTTTTAATCGATTTAATTTCAAATTGAACGTTTAATTTCGTAACTCGTGCATACGATTGAATTAGCTTACGAAACCTGTTCCATTGTGTCCGGAACGCGGGAAAACCCTAGAATCGCCTGTCGGAATGTGAGAATTGGAGGTCGTTTGCATAAACGATTAAATTGAGGGTTTTATTAATAAAATAATATTAAATTATATTAAATATACACTTATATCTCTCTAAACCCTAGCATTTACATCAGGCCGCCGCTCTATTCTCTATCTATGGCCGAAATTACATCCTGTTTCTCCCCCCAATCCTCTCAATCCATTGATTTTCGTCGAATATCTTCAACTAGAGAATCGAAGGGAACTCCAAGATCTATGAAGTGAACGGGCGAGATGTGATTTGGCGAGGTGGATGGAGGGGATTTCGCTGCCGTTCATCTTGGTTTCGTTCGCGTTTTTCAACCTCGGTTGGTGGCCGAGCTCGCGCACACGTTAGGAGAGGGTGGAGGCGAGTTATAGCATCGTTTTAGCATAGGCCGATCGTCCTCTAGGCGAGCATAGGTCGATTGATTTCTAACCCTAATTACGGTAGATGGGTTTTGTTGTTACTGGAGCAAGCTTGTCATGCAAGAGGGAAGAAGGGAGGTAGAGGCCGTGATTTTCTTCTGTTAGCATGCGGCCAGGATCTTGTTGGTATAATAAATAAATAAACAATTGTTTTGAATTGAAATTCAAACTTTAAAATTTAATAACTTGTTCATATGAAATCAGAAATTGACGAACTTGGTAGCGCCGGAATCGCAGAGACGAGTGCTACGCGATGGTGCAGATCCGGTGTCATTCCGGGCAAGTAGAAATTTAGGTTAAATCGGACATCGTCCGGTTTAATTTGAATTTCGAACGCTCGCCGAAACTCAAGGTGAGTTATTCTCACTCACATCTGGATGCTAGTAAAGTGACAGCTAGTATTGATTGTTTGTTTGGATGTTTAGCTGAATATGTTAATTATTATCAAATTGAATTGATATTATATATGTGATATGCTAATATTTGTGGATGCAGGGGAAACAGGTTGGAGGGATCCAACTGGATTCCTCACAATGTAGTATTATTTTTATAATTGGTAATGATGCCTGTTATATATTGTGATTGATAAATTTGGAATTGAATTGCATTGTGATATTGTGATATTAACTATAAAACTCAGAATGTTAATTTTTAAAAGAATTTGGAGTTTAAATTTTAAAGGAATTTAATTGGGTTTCAAAAGAAACTAAGAAAATTAATAAATATGAAATTTGAAAGAATATAAAAATTATAATCTGTTGGATGGGAAAACTGAAATGAAATAGTATTGGAATATTTCTAAATAAATTATAAATCCATAATTAATTGTAAATGGATAAAATTGAATTTTAGAGAAATAAAAGGTATTGTTAAATAATGGATTTAAAAAGATTAAAATCTAAAATCTATTTAAAAATGGAAATTGAAAGTTGTAAAATCTGGAATGGTAATCAAAGATAAATGTTATTAGTTGAAAATTTGGGAAAATAATTTATGTTATTAAAATATAAAACTAAATTGAAATAATTGGGCAGAAATCGTGAGAAGGATTTCTGTGATGATTTAGTAGAAATGAGATTTCCTTGGGAAAAAACCAAGTTCGAGTTTTAAATTGATTTTATAAAAAGGAAGTTTTAAAATCTTAAACCAGTTTTAAAGAATGTTTTGAAAATTTTTGTTTTAAAAGTAATTATTTATAAATTAGCAATAGTAAATTTTATAAATGCCTTAATAATTATTTTTAACAATTGGATTTGTTTTCAAGAGCTAGTTTTGACTCAAGATATTTTGGTATAAGTATAAATTCTTTTACAACTCTATTTTTTTTTAAATTATAGTATAACTAAAACCCTATTTTAAATCAAGTTATATCTTATATAATAGTTTTGCTTTATATATTTGGAAATTATATCTTGAGTATATAATTAGTAGTAAATTTACCTGTTTTAAGTATATTTTAGAAATAAATGTTTTAATTATTATAAATCTAAATTGTTTGAACTTGGCGATTCCAATGGAAATATATGGTAAAGGATTTACCTTGTAAATGGAGAATTTTGGGAAATGTTTTCAAATGAGCTTTGGAAATTTGAAATATATCTTTAAAGATATTTGAGGTAAATAAATAATATGGAATATTATTTATTGTGTGATGGATGCTATGGATGTTTATGAATATAAATTGATAGTTAAATCACCGACTATCAATATTGGACAAATTGCGTTGATCGTTTCGAAGAGACCGGGATCGAGATTTATTTCTCGAAAACCACTTCGATCCGGTTTGTACGTTTTCGTGCGATAAAACGTTTTCGGAGTCGAAGATGGAGCAGTGAAGTGCAAGGGCTAGTCGCTGCTAATCCTGAGGATATTTCCAAAATGGATGTAGTAGGAATAGTGCCTTCGGTTCCGTCCGAACCCGGGACGGACTTGTATGGACGAATGCTTCGTGACATCGTCAGCGGACGATGGGCATTCTAAGTGAAACGTTCTAAAGGTAACGTTAAGCCTCAAGCCTCACCAACCGGGAATGACTGAAAATCAGGGGATATGCAGCAAGGCTTCGTGGGTAGCCCCCACTGGAGAGTAAGGTCATCCCTGTCTAGAGGTTCCTTTTTATTTCGGCTTAGTGGTGCGGTTGCTGATCCCAACCGCGGGGTGATCTTATTCGGAATTGCCCATAGGTGATTCCGGTCTTGTGTTGCAGGGGACGAAGGGAGTAGTCCTCGGTACTGTGATCTAGACCACGTACTGTGATAGGTGGTACCCCAGTGCCTAGTCATTGTTGGAAATCCATTTTCCCTACGAGCCTTTTACGAGTTTTGTTTGTATTACCCACTTCGGTGGCTAGTAGCTGGAATTTAATGAATGTAACAATTTCGGCTATTTTATAAGTATTTGTAAATAGACCCTATTATAATATCAGAGGATTTCTATAAAAAGTGTTTTAGCTATCGTAAGGTAAAAACCCGACATGTTTATTTGTGGCGTGGTCTTACGAGATGCTTTTGTTTTCAAAAGGATTTTTGAAACTTTAATAATCAATTGTGTGCATTATTATCAGCTGGTATGCCAGACTGACTCGGGTGTTATTTCATTATAATGCTCGGGTCAGACCGAGTATTATATGTTCAGGATAGGTTGCTATGGAGCAGGAGAGGAGCTGGAGTTCGAGACGTATTATATGTACCTATATATATATCCGCTGCTATGTTGTATGGTATGTCTGTTATGTGATGATTGATGTATGAGTTACTCTGATGATATGTTGTATAAACAGTTATAGATTTCATTTTGTGTAAAGATATATAGTTGCTATTATATTTTATTCCGCTGCGACTGTGAGATTCTGATATTGTTTAGTTTCTTCTTCTTCTATCTCTTTTCTTTTAACCTCAATGGTTCGTATTTCTGTTCCACTTGAGTCAATTAGGGTAGAATAATGTTGATTCAAGGGGTACGGATTTGCGGGCTGTTACATTTTTGGTACTTAGAAGTTGATATGAGATAACTGATGTCTATATCAAATTGTTAATTTGTAAATTTATACGAGTTACCTGGGTTTTCTGTAAATTTTATGTTGTTGTATTCCATGATTAGATGGGTTTACTCACGCTGGTTTCCAGCCTGACCCGGGTGTTACTTTGATGTAATGCTCGGGTCAGACCGAGTATTACAGATTTTCAGGTAAGGACGTTCTGGAGCTCAGGAGACGAGCTGGATGGAAGGAACGTATGTATAGTATTTCGCTGTGTTTTATTGTAACTTATTTGGGCAAGGTGAATTAAACTGTTCAGTGTTGTAACTCTGATATATTAAAGTGTAATTTGACAGTACAGTTTCTGCTATTTATTTTATATTATATTTTTATCCGCTGCGAATGTGAGAATCTGTGTTTTTTGGTGTTTTTGTTTTCTTCTTTTCCTTCTTTCTCTTTCTTCTTTTTCATAACTATTTGGAATTTTCAGGATCGAAATTTCCAGGTCGTTACATTAATCATTCATTTAATTACCTTAATAATTAAATGAAATTATCAATCACTAAATTTTAAATTTGTTTAAGATAAAATCTTTCTTATCTATGGCTAAATTATGATTCATAAATACATTTGAAAATATTTATTTCAAATTAAATTTTCAAATTTCATTTTAAGTTCAAACTTTAAAATGACACCAATTTATCTTTAACTAATATAAAACTTTGAAATTCATATGTAAAAAAAGGGTACTTATATAAAAGAAATTTAAAGATTTTAAACTAAATTCCTTTTAATTTCAAATCATTAAAGTTTACTTAACTTTTAAACTTACTTACAATATTTAAATTTATAAACTTTATTTTACTTCCAAAACTTAATATTCAAATTTAATTTGAATTCAAATTTAAAATTATGATTTAACTTTGTTTAAATCCTCTTTTACATTTCAAACTCTATTTGAATTCAAATTCTTTAATTACACTTTAAACTTCTTAAATACTTTAATAATATTATGTCAATTTGAATTTAAAAACACATTTATTTCCAAACTAGACTCAAACAAAAATTTAATTTATTTTAGATTTGGATTTAACTTAAACTACGATTTGAAAACTAGATTTAAACCTTATTTTTAAACTTTACTTTCATTTAAAAACAGGTTTTGAATTTTATTTTAAAATTTAAACAGAATAACAGGTTTCTGTCCCAAAACCTGTTACCATAATTTACCCGAGCCAAAGCAAAACTTTCAGCTACCCACTCGAACTTCGAGTCACAAAACCATTCGCACGAGCACCCCTCCCAGTCTCTCACGAGAACTCAATGCCTGACACACGAACAGTGCCGTGCACATGCACCAGAGTTTGCCATCACTCCGACGAACGACATTACCTCCAGCAAGTCACAAACCAACGTGACAAACGCTTCGACTCCTTGATTTCCACGCTATGCAGCCATAGTCAAAAACGAACACTTCCAGTCGAAACTGGAACAGTTAAGCTCACCAAAAACCTTCTCGACACAGCCATTCCGACCACCGGCACCGCCACACCTCCGTCCACGCCTTCTACTATGACTCAGGAACACCCCCGCCAAAACCGGTCACTCTCGATGCATTGACGAACTGGAACGAACCCAAAACCCAAATGCTTGTTCCACTAACCTTAAACCCTATTCCTCCCTCCGGCCGATGCCATGACAAACTGGAACGTCTCCGGTCATTTTTCCCGACATCATCAAGCCATCCTCCATCCCTGGTCCAATCCCTAACATCTCCAAGTCCTCCGACCATCTGAATTTGCCCAAACCCCATTTACAGACAAACCTAGATTTCTCATTCAATTCGATGTTAAAATTTATGATTTTTATTTAAAAAATCCTAGTTTTTGAAGTAAATTCAAGTTATAAACTTGAAAACATTTAATTGAGTTTTCTTCCTTTAAGGTTCAATTTCCAGGAATATACATCTTGTTTCTCATAAACAATACTTTTAAAACTTTGCCTATGTTAAAACGAACCTACTTTGTTCAGAGATCCAGGCCTAACAATCATCCAGTTTGATGATTTAAATTTTTCAATTCAGGACTACATCTGTAAATACTTGGAACAGAGGCATGTTTTGCCAATTTAACAACCATAAACACAGTTACTAACACATATATATTCATAAAATCAACATGCACAGCTTACTCCATATCATACTTCAAGAATCATCTAATAACAATCCAAGATATATCGATTATAAGAATTTACTCACCTTAGATGCTGGAAAACAGAGAAAGCCTGTAGTTGAGTTGAACTTGAAACTGGAAGTATTGAACCTCATCTGATTTTTTTTATGTTGATTTACTGTTGAATTTTTGTTGATCCTTGATCTAAAATGCTTTGGGTTGATTTAGTGTTGAAGTTGCTTGATGATCCAGGTAGATAATTGCTTGATCAAATTTCTGTTTCGATTTTGTTTACAGGCCATTTCTCTGATTGTTCTTGTTACAGACTTTTGTTTTCCCTTTTTTTTAAGGTAATTAAATGAATAATTTATTTAATTAATTAATGTAATGGATAATTAATTAAGGGAAATTAATCCATAATCAAGGATCATTTATTAGATTTAATTAATGATTAATAATTAACTAATCAAGTAATTATGAATTAATTAAGTTACAGTTAACACTTAATTAACTTAATAATTAAAGGTAAATTAATTGGATATTAAAGATTAATTAATTTAAAATTTAGGAATGATTAATTGTTAATGAAGGTCACTAACTAAGGATTATTTAACAATTAATTAATAAGATTAATTTTTAATTAATTAGTTTAATTAATTAATGATAATCATTGGTAAATTATTTTAAGATTAATTACTTGATGGAAGTAATTAAGAAATTAATTACTTAATGTAATTAATTAAGTTTAAATGTAATTTGTTTAAGATTAATTAATTAAGTTTAATTAATTAGTGGATAATGGGCAGAGAAGGATAGTTTGGGTTTCAAATTAATCGTTCCTGGACTGCCTCGGGATTTAAAATTAAGATGTTTACAAGTATAAGCTTAACTAAAATCAAGCTTTGAAATTTCTTCCTCGAACTATTTATTTCAAATAATGATTATTTCCAAAGCTTGGATGAGTAAAGATGTGAAGACTATTTTAAAGAATAAATTAAGGATTGATCAATATAAATTAAGGATTGATTAACTATTTAATCGGCTGGTAATTAAGAATTAATTAATTTATATTAAGAAATATTGATTTATAATTAAGATTTTCAATCAATAGTGGATGGATAATTAATCAGTTAATTAAAGGTTAATAAATGGGTTATAAAGTAATTAAGGATTGATTACTTTGTATTAAAGAAGATTAATTAATAATTAAGACATTAATTGATAAATTAAAGGATAATTAATCTATGCTTAGAGATTAATTGATTGATTGATAAGGAAATCAAGGAGTGATGAATTAATTAAATGATTGTCATTAATTAATGGTTGATTAAGCAAGATTAGATGATTAATTATGATATGAATTGATAATGCTTGCATATGAATGATTGTTTGCTGAATGACTTAATTGAATGATATCTATTGGATGATATGCTGTGGCATCCTGTTGATATGATATGGGTTATATCAATGATAAGTGGGAGATGTTTATCTGTGTTATTGCTGTGTAAAGGTAAAATCCATTATTTGAAGTTTAATCACTTAAATAGCTTGGTTTAAGATGACATTGGAGTCGAAGAAACCGGAGTCGGGTAATAGTTAATAATCGAAAACCACTTTGATTCTTTATAGATTGATATGTGGAATCAATAGGTTGGAATGGAAAGATTTAAGTTAATTGGACCTTCTAATCTAAGTTTTTGGTACTTAGAAGTTGATATGAGTTAAGTGATGTCTGATATGAGTTAAGTGATGTCTATATCAAATTGTGAATTTGTAAATTTATACGAGTTACCCGGGTTTTCTGTAAATTTTATGTTGTTGTATTCCATGATTAGATGTGTTTACTCACGCTAGTTTCCAGCCTGACCCGGGTGTTACTTTGATGTAATGCTCGGGTCAGACCGAGTATTACAGATTTTCAGGTAAGGATGTCTGGAGCTCAGGAGACGAGCTGGATGGCAGGAACATACGTAGAGTATTTCCCTGTGTTTTATTGTAACTTATTTGGGCATGGTGAATTAAACTGCTCAGTGTTGTAACTCTGATATATTAAAGTGTAATTTGACAGTACAGTTTTCCTTTGTATAACTGCCATTTATTTTATATTATATTTTTATCCGCTGTGAATGTGAGAATCTGTGTTTTTTGGTGTTTCTGTTTTCTTCTTTTCCTTCTTTCTCTTTCTTCTTTTTCATAACTATCTGGAATTTTCGAGATCGAAATTTCCAGGTCATTACAATATCCAAAACCAAAAGCTCGACCCACTATCATGCCGCAATATGGAACGATGCAATCGCCAAACCAAAGACGGTAAAGACTGCCAAAAGCTACACCTACTGGTTGACTATCTGATAATTTGACTCTAGGCTGCCTGTGTGGAAAATTGTGGGCACCCAATGTTTAGAAAGGGAACAATAAACTTCAGTTCAGTCATGTGACTGGTGTGAGAAAACCAAAACAGTTATTTGTACAAAAACAAACAAAAAGAAATCCACTATGATTTTGGGAAAATGAAACTACCATAAGGCCTCCCGCCACACACACAATGTGATCGCACACTTGGGGAAGATTTCTCCTTATGATAGTCAAACATGCTTGATACGCGAAAATCTTTTTTGATATTATTATTAGTGCATAGTGTGGAAAACATTTCGAAAGTATAATATTAATCTTAGCCAGCGTTGGTACCATTATATTATGCCTACTATAGCTACCACCTGAGGTGGCAGGTTATACAACTGAAATTGCAAAGGCCTCGTATTGGGTGATTGGATTTCCAAAAAATGGCCAAGGTTAAAGAACTTCCTTTCCGGATGGGTACGCCTCCGGAGGTACGCCTTGAGAACCTAACCAGATCTCTGCCAACACAAGGCTGGGTTACCTCTGTAACTAGGTAACTACTGACATGAGTATGCCATCCTCCTGTCATCGCCAATCTTTACCGAGGCCTCACCAACAAATTCCAAAAGCCACATAAGTTAAATATCTGGGCTCCATACCCTTATACCACTTTTTATCCAAAAGAAATTGCACATACTCTAAGGGGCGCGATACCCATAACCTTGCCGCATCCTTCCTGTTTCGACCATTTTTGGGATGTGAGGTTCGATGAAGTCTCGTCCCACAAAACTATGCTTTTCACAAAAGCCATGCTTCAATCAACCAATGATCAACACTTAGCATGCCACATTACCAAATTAGAAATATTTCACTATTAAATATCAACTACATAACCTCTGAGTGTCTCAGAGAAGGGTATTAAGCTAAGAGAATAAATTCTTCACCACCAAATAGAAATGTATTTGATAGAAACCAGCTTTACATCTTAAAGTGCAACGTCATACATACGTCCATACAAGTCCATCTTGGGTCTGAATAGAACCAAAGGCACTTCCTCTAATTAAGGATAGAAGCCTTTGCAAATCTGGATATTCCCTAATTATGTCCGGACTCCCCATCACATAGGGTAATCTCTATACCAGAGCAACTCAGTGTCGAGACAATCAACAGGTCATCCTTTCGTTTTTGAAATTACCCGTTCTTCAACCACGATCTTCAAAAGAAATCCATTTCGTCGTATCATTATTCGAAATGGGTTTTATGACATTAAGTCCTCCCCCGGCTAATCCAAATAATGAGCGCTTATTTTAAAAAGCATATGGATATATTGGGATCTTTAGTTAAGTCACAACTTATTTCCCAAAAAATTTCCTTTTGAATGGTTTAAACAAATTTCCACTTTTAATCTCTTAAACAAAAGATCCACCATTGAGATCCTCTTCAGTTTGAAACAAGGTTTACCAAATCTTTAACAAAGACTCATTCATAGCTTTCAAAACTATTTCCATTTGATTTACCCATAACTCGAAATCCTTTCAACAAAAAATGGAAATTCTTCCTTTATATGAAATCTATTATCATTTGAAAACAAAGGTTTTTTCGTTTTGGGAAAATCTGATTAAATTTACTCAAGTTATAGCCTTTTAAAGTATAAATCAGAAAAACAACGATCTGTCGTATCTTCGGCAAGTCCTATTTGGGTTAAATTTAAATTCCCAAATAATTCATTTAAAATACTTCAAAAATGGTTAAAAATCCATATATATTATATAACCTATATAATCCTTTTTAAACCATATTATTATTTTAATTTCAAAACTTTAACAAACCATATTATATTCAAAATAATTTTATTTCCAAAATTCCCTTTTCAAAAGTTTGACTGAAATCCCCTTCAAACCATTTTGGATTCAAAATTCAAATTTTAAATAAAATAATATTAAATTCAAAATATCCATGACTTAACCAATTTCTTGTGAAATCCATATTTGTGTGAGTGTGTTTTCCAAGGGTTTTCGACGCAACAATAGAATATCACAACCATCATAAATCCAAACACAACAATATACATAAGCGGTATAATCCTATAACGCTTATCGTCATTAATAAATAAACATGTAAATTCATCATAGATAAATAATTTACATTCACCACAGCTCAATCCAAAACAATTCATAACACAAAATATTACAGATCAGAAATATCAAATAATTCAGGGCATTCAATATAATCCAATTATCCATAAGCAAGGAGATATCAATCAATTCAAGCACTCAATACAATAAGTCATCCATAAGCAAGATTAATTAATTATTCAATCCCTAATTAATTCAATTTAATTTCCAATTAAATTAATTACTTATGAATTAATTACCCAATCCTGCTTAATTAACAATTATTAATTACAAATCATTTGATATTAGTTAATGAAATTAATTAATCAACCTTAATTATCCATCTTAATTAATTATCCTTAACCAATTAATTATCCCTTAATTAATCATATAAATTAATTAACATTTAATTACATTAATTAATTAACCCTTAATTAACAACCATTTAATGTAATTAATTATCCATAATTAATTACATTAATCATCCTTAATTAGTTTAATCAATTAGCCTTTAATAATTAACCATAAATTATTTTTATTAATAATTACCTTTTGAGCAATTAATTATACTTAATTAATTAATTATCCCTTAATTAAACACAATAATTAATTAACCCTCAATTAATTACATTAAGTGATTGTATTTAATAAATTAATTAATTGGGTAATTGTCCTTTAAGTAATTAATTATCCGTTAATTACTTATATTAATTAATCGCTAATTTATTACATTAAGTAATTATCCTTTAATCAAAAATTAGTTAACCTTTAATCATTACTTA
This sequence comes from Allium cepa, assembly GCA_030765085.1. Taxonomy (NCBI): domain Eukaryota; kingdom Viridiplantae; phylum Streptophyta; class Magnoliopsida; order Asparagales; family Amaryllidaceae; genus Allium; species Allium cepa. The sequence goes on along the minus strand of CM060930.1, from coordinate 108,104,186 downwards.
ATTATCCTTTAATTAACCACATTAGCTAATCAACCATTAATTAATTACATTAAGTAATTACCATTGTCTTTTAAATTAATTGCATTAAGAGATTACTCAAAACCTTAATTAATCAAAAGATAACCCATTTATCTTAATTAATTTCTTAATTGCAATACTTAAATTTTATTAAATAAACTTTTGGAATTAATTTTCATAACATACAAATTAACTTAAAAACTTTTAAGTTACTTAATAATTAAAGTCATTTCACCTTCTTTAACAAATAATTTAATTACATTTTTAAAACTTATTTAAATAACTTAAGAATTAATTTAAAACAATAGGTATAAAATGAAATAACTTAAACTTAATAAATTTAAAATAATTTATTTTGAACCTTCAACAAATTCCAAAACAAAAAAAAAACATTTATTACTTTTAAAAGAATTAAACAAGAAAGTGTTTAAACTTTAATTTATTTTAAATTTGAAAAAAAATTGTTTATTTAGTAATTCAAAATCGTTGCACCCGAGATTAACTTGAGGCAAACCCCGCATCTCCCCCAAGTATGTCCCTTCTTCTTCTATTTTTCCTTTTTCTTTACAACTTTGTTTAAAAACTATTAAATATGCTAAACCCGTATGAATAAACTTGAGGCCAGACTCGAGCTAAAAACCCAAATCCCCGCGTACGACTTCGAGCCACCACCTTCTTCCCCAACCCAAAAACATCCCAGGCTCAAACATGTACGCGTGCACATGGACCGACCATTCGACCACCTCTGATCCTCGTCGAGATCACCCGCAAGTCGACGATGATGAACATGAGTGCTCCGACCACCTAGCTACGATGAATTCGACTAGAAATTGAAACCGAGATACTCGATCACCACCTGGAACCAACGTCGATTGGCGAATCTACCTCACGCCGACGATTCCGACCACTAGCGTCCACGCCACTTCGACCAGAGCAGCGTCACTTGTCAACGCTCAAATTCCCCCACTATCGATCACCTCCGGTGCTTCCTCGATGATGTACGAACTCGATGTACATCGTCGATAAAAACGGCTATCAAAACCCTAAATCGACGCCGCTTCACCACCATAGCCCCTTAAAAAACCTCCGACCATTTTTCCTCTGACCAGCGACCCCTGAGAAACCTTGAGCACGACGAACATTTCCTCGCCGTTCGTTGGAAATCGACGAAACTTCCTATACCGATCATCTCGAAAATCCACAACTATCCCAATCATAAAAATCTATATATCTATATCAAAATTCATTATTTTCACATGTGAATCAAATTACGAAATCCAAACTTGAAATTAACATGGTTGGGTTTTTTGATATTATACATTTTGACTGTGATTTCGGATTACAATGAATCTTTAACTAATTTTATTTATAATTATTCTTAAAAACAAGATTTAGTTAAGTCAAACATATCTCCTTTATACATCATAGCCTATAAAAGAGTGGAGGAAGAGAATTTTGATTTTGAACTTGGTTTAAACCTGAAACGTGGAACAAAAATAAATTTTCATGTGCACATACAATATACAGAAATGTAGGCAAAATTTCATCTATACCAATATTTTCATAGCACATTTTCAAGCATCTATCACATATAAACAAGATATAACAGATTCAAGATTTTATATAGATAGTTTACTCACATGGAAATGTTAATAGAGAGCAGAGAAACTTGGATTTGAATTTTGACTTTAAAAAGTAGAAACTTAGTTGATCTTTTACTTTAAAAACTGGAGATTTCTTGCTTTTCTTTGTTGAGTAGAATCGACTTTGTTTTGAAAGGAATTTGAACTGAAGCTTGGTATTTGAGATGATCTACTTTGTCTATGTTGCTTCATGTTTGATTGTTTCAGGTTTAAATGCTTTGAACTTGTTTTTGTTTTAATCTGCTTAGGTTTTGATTTTGTTTTCTGGTTTTATTTTTCTTTCAGGTTTTAAATTTTGAATCATATGAAAGAAGTATGAAAAGAGGAGAAGTAGATGTATGTATAACTTTTTTCCCTTTATTTACTGAATTTAAAAATGAAAAGAAAATTTAAAAGTATGACACTTGTTTATTTCATGATAAAATCAAAATAACACTTGTTAAATTCTATGCTAAGATGATTACACTTGTTTAATTTCTTATTATAATGCTTACACATGTAATTTGCATGTATTAAATGTTTTTATATGATTTTTACAGTACAATTTCAATTTAGTTATATATGTGTGTGTGTGTGTGTGTGTGTCGTATGTTTTAATATTTTCTATTTTTAATAAATGCATTTCCTTTTATAAATATTTATACAACCTTACGAAAATGATTTTAAAATTCTAATTAATCATTAATAAACAAACATATATATATATATATTATAAATGTGTATATATATACATATTAGTTTTTAAAATATAAATCTTAACCCTTAAATAGCTTTTGAAAAATTATTATTCTTAATTCAAAATATAACTTCCAAATCACAATATATACATACATACATACATATATATATATGTATATAATATATACAAAATTAGAAAACAAATTTTTATTAATTTAAAATGTAGTGTTTTCAAATCCAATTTATTTTTTAAAATATTTATTTTTGAATTTCAAATCCAAAATTTTATTTCCAATCTATTTATAAAACAAACACATATCTTATTTATTTTGGAAAATTCCAAATTAATTCACAATTTAATCCAAAAATTAAATTAATTACTAAATTAAATTTGGCTTAAAATAACAGGATCGTTACAGATTCCCTTCCTCAAGAAAATTTCGTCCCCGAAATTTGAAAGACATGGAGACAAACAAAGAACAGATGAACATACACAAAAGGTAGAGAAATGGTTTATAAGATCAAACTGAATATTTATTCTACATTTGGCTTACCAAATCATCATCAATAAATACGAGAACGATCTTATTCAACGCTTCATGAAATATAATCAGGTTATCAAGTCTACGAAATATGCAGGGGCATTAGTTTGTCCGAAGGGATAACTAACCATTCGTAAAAAGTATCTGGATTCCAAAAACAGACAAATGAATACAATTTTTCACAATTACCAGCTGATGGAATCCCTGGGTCAATCTAGATGGTGCTTGGTTCTTTTCCAAGATGGACCTAGCCCATGCTATAGGTCGGAATACCCTAAAGTATGCATTAGCTTGTCCCTCTTCGGACTTGGATCCTTAAAAGAAATCACAACAAAAATTCTCAAGTTTGGTTTTAACCGAAATCGTTTTATTGGTACAATCTAATTTAGTTTTATATTTTGTTAACCAAATTCGTTTCCAATTAAAATTTCAAATTCACTAAAGTCAAGAACGAAAAGATTGATAAGAAACTGATGATGAGAATACGGCTTTCTACAACGTAACCAAAGATTCACAGGGCCACCATCACATCAAAACTTCTTCTTGTTGCTGCCAGTAAGCCATCAAAGAATTGAAATTGGATGATGATCAAAAGAGGTTGATGAGAAAAGTTGTTTCCTTGTTGTTGCAGGGTATCGACCATTTGTAGTGGTACTCCCCTGTCCCCTACCTCGTCCTCTTCTTGCACTCATTCTCACTGTCAGTGAATAGTAAGAGAATTGACTGAGGCATACGGACGGATATCTTAGGGAATATACTCATTCTAGGGCATTTATATCCCTATCTCTAATGAGTCACCTAATGATGTTATACTCCAAAGCTAAAGTACTTACTCAACCTTTAGCTCTAACACCACATGTGACGACCCGGATTCAAACGCTCGAAAATCGACATCCAATACATTACCCGTATTCCAATGCCGTACATTCAAATGTTTGAATCCGATCTGTCGGAGCTTATAACACATTATGTGAAAACAACACAGTGGAAGCAGAAATGATTTTATTGATACACATCAATTGATTACAACAATGATACAATATGAAGTGATCAACATTATCAGAGATATACACAACAGCGGAAAAACAATAGCAACAGCAGCAGGAATATAACATCTTCGTTGCCAAAGCTCCAAACCAAAAAGCTCAAAGAACTCCCAAAGAATTTCATATCCAAAACCAAAAGCTCAACCGACTATCATGCTGCAATATAGCACAATGCGACCGCCAAACCAAAGACTTCAAAGACTGCCAAAAGCTACACCTACTGGCTGACTATCTGATAATTTAACTCTAGGTTGCCCGTGTGGAAAATTATGGCCGCCTAGAGTTTAGAAAGGGAACAATAATCTCCAGGTCAGTCATGCGACTGGTGTAAGCGAACAAAAACAGTTATTTGTACAAAAACAAACAAAAAGAAACACAAAGAAATCCGCTATGCTTTTTGGAAAATGAAACTACCATAAGGCCTCCTGCCACACACACAATGTGATCGCACACTTTGGGAAGATTTCTCCTTATGATAGTCAAACATGCTTGATACGCGAAAATCCTTTTTGATATTATTATTAGTGCATAGTATGGAAAATATTTCGAAAGTATAATATTAATCTTAGCCAGCATAGGTACCATTATATGATACCTACTATAGCTACCACCTGAGGTGCCAGGTTATACAACTGAAATCGTAAAGGGCTCGTATTGGGTGATTGGATTTCCAATAAATGGCCGAGCCTAAGAAACTTCCTTTCCGAATGGGTACGCCTCTGGAGGGACGCCCCGAGAACCTAACCGGGTCTCTGCTAACACAAGGTCGGGTTACCTCTGTAACTAGGTAACTACTGACACGAGTATGCCATCCTCCGGTCGTCGCCGACCTTTACCGAGGCCTCACCAAGAAATTCCAACAACCACATAAGTTAAATATATAGTCTCCAGACCATGATACCACTTTTTATCCAGAAGGAAATGCATATACCCTAAGGGGCGCCACCCCTGAAACCTTGTCGCATGCTTCCTCTTTCGACCATTTCGAGGGTGTGAGGTTCGATGAAATCTCATCCCACAAAGCTACGCTTTTCATCAAAGCCATGCTTCGATCAACCAATGATTAGCACTTAGCATGCCACATTACCAAATTGGGATATATCACTAGTAAATATCAACTACATAACCTCTGAGCTCATACGCCTCAGAGAAGGGTGTTAAGCTAAGAGAATAAATTCTCCGCCACCAAACAGAAATGTATTTGATAGAAAACAGCTTTACAACTCATAGTATGACGTCAGACATACGTCCATACAAGTCCATCCTGGGTCTGAATGGAACCGAAGGCACTTCCTCCAATTAAAGATAGAAGCCCTTGCAAATCCAGATATTCCCTAACCATGTCTGGACTCCCCATCACATAAGGTGATCTCTATACCGGAGCAACTCAATGCAGAGACAATAAACAAGTCATCCTTTCATTTTCAAAAATACCCAGTCTTCAACCACCGTCTTCTAAAGCAATCCGTTTCGTTGTATCATTATTCGGAATGGGTTTTATGACATAAAGTCGTCCCCGGCTAATCCGAATAATGAGCGCTTATTTTAAGAAGCATATGGACATATTGAAATCTTTAGTTAAGTCATAACTTATTTCAAAAATCCTTTCCTTTTGAATGGTTTAAACAAATTTTCACTTTTAATCTTTTAAACAAAATATCCACCTTTAAGATCATCTTCAGTTTGAAACAAGGTTTACCAAATCTTTAAAAAAGATTCATTCATAGCTTTCAAAACTATTTCTATTTGATTTACCCATAAATCAAAATCTTTTCAACAAAAACTGGAAATTCTTCCTTTATGTGAAAGCTATTATCATTTGAAAATAAAGGTTTTTCGTTCCGGGAAATTTTGATTATATTTACTCAAGCTATAGCCTTTTAAAGTATAAAGCAGAAAATCAACGATCTGCCGTATCTTCGGCAAGTTCTATTTGGGTTAAATTTAAATTCCCAAATAATTCATTTAAAATACTTTAAAAATGATTTAAAGTCCATGTACATTATATAACCGGTATAATCTTTTTTAAACCATATAATTATTTTAATTTCAAAACTTTAACAAACCATATTATATTCAAAATAATTTTAATTCCAAAATTACCTTTTCTAAAGTTTAACTCAAATCACCTTCAAATCATTTTGGATTCAAAATTCCACTTTTAAATAAAATAATATAAAATTCAAAATACCCATGACTTAACCAATTTTCCATGAAATCCATATTTTTGTGTGTGTATGTGATGTCTAGGGTTTTTACAGGCAACAATAGAATATCACGACCATTATAAATCCAAACACAACAATATCAATAAACGGTATAATCCTATAACGCTTATCTTCATTAATAGATAAACATGTAAATTCATCATAAATAAATAATTTACATTCATCAAAGCTCGATCCAAAACAATTCATAACATAGAACATTACAGATCAGAGATATCAAACAATTCAGGGCATTCAATATAATCCAATTATCCATAAGCAAGGATGTATCAATCAATTCAAGAATTTAATACAATAATGCATCCATAAGCAAGATTAATTAATTGTTAAATCCCTAATTAATCCAATTTAATTTCCAATTAATTTAATTACTAATGAACTAATTACCCAATCCTACTTAATTAACATTTATTAATTGCAAATCATTTGATATTAGTTAATGAAATTAATTAATCAACCTTAATTATCCATCTTAATTAATTATCCTTAATCAATTAATTATCCCTTAATTAATCACATAAATTAATTAACCTTTAATTACATTAATTAATTAACCCTTAATTAATAACCCTTTAATTAATTAATTCCCATAATTTATTACATTAATTTTCCTCAATTAGTTTAATCAATTAACCTTTAATAATTAATTAACCTTTAATTATTTTCATTAAGTAATTACCTTTTAAGTAATTAATTATCCTTAATTAATTAATTGTCCCTCAATTAATCACATTAATTAATTAACCCTCGATTAATTACATTAAGTGATTGTCTTTAGTTAATTAATTGGGTAATTGTCCTTTAAGTAATTAATTAGCCCTTAATTACTTACATTATTTAATCACTAATTTATTACATTAAGTAATTATCCTTTAATCAAAAATTAATTAACCTTTAAACATTACTTAATTATCATATAATTAATCACATGAATTAATCAACCATTAATTAATTACATTAAGTAATTACCATCATCTTTTAAATTAATTACATTAAGAGATTAATCAAAACTTTAATTAATCAAAAGATAACCCGTTTATCTTAATTAATTTTTTAATTACAATATTTAAATTTTATTTAATAAACTTTTGGAATTAATTTTCATAACATACAAATTAACTTAAAACCTTTTAAGTTACTTAATAATTAAAGTCATTTCACCTTCTTTAATTAACTATTTAATTACATTTTTAAAACTTATTTAAATAACTTAAGAATTAATCTAAAACAATAGGTATAAAATGAAATAACTCAAACTTAATAAATTTAAAATAATTTATTTTGAACCTTCAACTAATTCCAAAAGAAAAAAAACATTTATTATTTTTAAAAGAATTAAACAAGAAAGTGTTTAAACTTTAATTTAATTTAAATTTGAAAAAAAAACTTGTTTATTTAAAAATTCAAAACCGTTGCACTTGAGACTAACTCGAGGCAAACCACGCATCTCCCCCGAGTAAATCCCTTCTTCTTCTACTTTCCTTTTTCTTTTTAACTTTGTTTAAAAACTATTAAATATGCCAAACCCATATAAATATACCCGAGGCCAGACTCGAGCTAAAAACCCAAATCCCCGCGTATGACTTTGAGCCACTACCTTCTTCCTTAACCCAAAAAAAAACCCAAACTCAAACGTGTACGTGTGCATGTGCACCAGCCATCCGACACCTCTGATCCTCGCCGAGATCAGCCACAAGTCGACGATGATCAACACGAGTGCTCAGACCACCCAGCTCCGATGAATTCAACTGCAAATTGAAATCGAGATATTTGATCACCACCTGGAACCAACCTCGATCCGAAAATCTGCCTCACGCCGACGATTCCGACCACTAGCATCCACGCCACTTCGACCAGAGCAGCGTCACTCATCAACGCTCAAATTCCCCCACCACCAATCAGCTTCGGTGCTTCCTTGGTAACGTATGAAATCGATAAACATCGTCGATCATAAAGGCTATCAAATCCCTAAATCAACGCCGCTTCGCCACCAGAGCCCCTTACAAAACCCCCGACCATTTTTCCTCTGACCATCGACACATGAGCAACCTTCAGCCTCGAGCATGACAAACATCTCCTCGCCGTTCGTCGAAAATCAATGAAACTTCCCATATCGATCAACTCAAAAATCCACAACAATCCAATCCTAAAAATCTATATATCTATACCAAAATTCATTATTTTCACATGCGAATCAGATTATGAAAGCCAAACTTGAAATTAACATGGTTGGGTTTTCTGGTATTATACATTTTGACTTGATTTCGGATATTCCAATGAATCTTTAACTAATTATACTTATAATTATCTTTAAAAGCAAGATTTAGTTAAGTCAAACATATCTCATTTATACATCATAGCCTATAAAAGAGTTGAGGAAGAGAATTTTGATTTTTTAACTTGGTTTGAACCTGAAACGTGGAATAGAAATATATTTGCCTGTGCACATACAATAACAGAAATGCAGGCAAAATTTCATCTATACCAACATTTTCACAGCACATTTTCGAGCATCAATCACATGTAAAAAAGATATAACAGATTCCAGTTTTATTAGATAGTTTACACACCTGGAAATATTAATAGAGAACGGAGAAGCCTGGATTTGAATTTTGATTTTAAAAACTGGAAACTTAGTTGATCTTTTACTTTGAAAACTGGAGATTGCTTGTTGTTCTTTGTTGAGTCTACTTTGCTTTAAAAGGAATTTGAACTGAAGCTTGGTATTTGAAATGATCTTCTTTGTCTATGTTGCTTCAGGTTTGATTGTTTTAGGTATAAATGCTTTGAACTTGTTTTTGTTTTAACCTTCTCAGGTTTTGATTTTGTTTTCTGGTCTTAGTTTTCTCTCAGGTTTTAGATTTTGAATCATATGAAAGAAAATATGAAAAGAGGAGAAGTAGATGTATATATAATTTGTTTTCCCTTTATTTATTGAATTTAAAAATGAAAAGAAAATTTAAGAGTATGACACTTATTTATTTCATGATAAAATCAAACCAACACTTGTTAAATTCCATGCTAAGATGATTACACTTGTTTAATTTCTTATTATGATGCTTACACATGTAATTTGCATGTATCAAATATTATTATATGATTTTTATATTATAATTTCAATTTAGTATTATATATATATATATATATTATGTTTTAATATATTCTATTTTTATGCATTTCCTTTCATAAATATTTATATAACCTTAAGAAAATGATTTTAAAATTCTAATTAGTCATTAATAAATAAACATATATTATATATATATATATATATTAGTTTTTAAAATATAAATCTTAACCCTTAAATAGATTTAGAAAAACTATTATTTTTAATTCAAAATATAACTTCCAAAATTACAATATATATACACATATATATATTATATATACAAAATTAGAAAAAAAATTTTTATTAATTTAAAATAAAGTTCTTGCAAATCCAATTTATTTTTCAAAATATTTATTTTTGAATTTCAAATCCAAAATTCTATTTCCAATCTATTTATAAAACAAACATATATCTTATTTATTTTGGAATATTCCAAATTAATTCACAATTTAATCCAAAAATTAAATTAATTACTAAATTAAATTTGGCTTAAAAAATGGGATCATTACAGATTCCCCTCTTAAGAAAATTTCATCCTCGAAATTTGAAAAGTGGGGAGACAAACAAAGAACAGATGAACACAAACAAAAGATAGAGAAATGGTTTATCACATCAAACTGAATATTTATTCTACATTTGGCTTACCAAATCAGAATATCATCAATAAATATGAGAACAATCTTATTCAACATTTCATGAAATATATTCGGGTTATCAAGTCTACGAAATATGTAGGGGCATTGGTTAGTCCGAAAGGATAACTAACCATTCGTAGAATGTATCTGTTAGCACCAGAATTGGTCACTAACACCCTTGAGATAGATTATCTAGAGAGATTAATGAAGAAAGTAAATAAAAAAAGAGAATTGTATGCTAAATTAAATGCAAAGATAAGAACACCGGATTTATAGTGGTTCGGCGTAACTGCCTACGTCCACTTTGAAGTTAATCTTTATTGCTTTACTCAACAATTGATTAATGATACAATCCGTATACCAACTACTTGAATACAAATGCTACTTAAAGAGAATGAGTCTTGAATGCGGTAGAGTCTCCCTAGTGTTCTCGAAAAAAGTCCCTTTCACTATGCCCCTGCCCTTATATTTATAGACGAAAATGGGTTGGACTTCTCTCGTAGGCCTAGGAACAAAGCACCTCGACCCATGTTAATTTCTGCGTGCCGAGCCGTAGATCCCAAATGGCAATTGCTGAACCACATATTCAGGCCGAACGGCATTCATATGCCGAACGAGGAAGGCGTGTCGAACGGTACCTGTATGCCGAACGAGACTTGATGCTGGTCGGAGGGAGTTGCCGAACAACTTACTTATGTCGAGCGAGGTCTCGTGTCGAACGAGGTTTCATGCCAAACGAGGCCAGATGCCGAACGAGACCTCATGCTGAACGAGGCCAGATGCCGAACAGCCTCTCAATGCCGAGCGAGGCGAGATGCCGAGCGGCCCTTCTATGTCGATCGATGCTCCATGCCGAGCGAGGAGAGGTGTGCCAAGTGAGGCTCTATGCCGAGCGAGGCCAAATGCCGAACGGCCTCTTAATGTCGAGCGAGGCGAGATGCCAAGCGGCCCTTCTATGCCGATCAATGCCCTATGCCAAGCGACGGGAGGTGTGCTAACAGAGGCTCTATGTCGAGCGACCCCTCAATGTTAAACGAGCTCTCCATACCGAATGAGGCCTTGCGCCGAGTGACATATTTATGCCGAGCGAGGAAAGATGCCGAGTGAGGGAAGGTGTGCCGAACGACGCTTTGTCCTGAACGGATCTTTGTGCCGAGCGATGTGCTTGCTTGGTGACACACGCATTACCGGGTCAATTACCCGGGTAATACTTGCCCCTCAAAGTGTGTCGTGTGAGACAACACGACACACTTTGAGTTAATATCAAATTCCCTCTTCTCTTTTGTAACATATACAAAAATGTTTCATATGGATGCTGAGCGAGTCGTTCGGCAAATCACATGACGTTCGGCATAAGTATGCCGAACCATCGAAATACCTTGACCGGGTCCACCGATCAATACTTGTTCAGCTTCTCTTTTCTCTATATAAGCCACTACTCCTTCCTCTTCTCCTTTTTACTTTTTCCTCCGCTCCATATAACTTACGAACTCGTCTTCCACCAGATCTCTGTGAACTATTTACCCTTCCCTTCTCTTCTCGAACCCAATACGTTGCTTCACCTCCTTCATTAATCAACGAGTCTGATCAGAATCGTGTTTCCTACTCCAGGATCTCCCTAAACTTCAAGTCATTTCTTAGGTAATAAACTCTCCTCTAAACACTTTATCTTGACTAGGAACCTTAGCACGAGATTTGAATTTGTGAATCTGTGTAAAATAGAGAACAGTAGGAACTGCGTGGATGAGGATAACGAATAGAGGTTAGAACATGTCTTAGGGCTAGACGGAATAGTGGAAGGAAGAGAAATGGCTATTGCTCGGCATTACTCTCACTTGCCGAACGATGAGGAGAGATTAGAGGAGAGCAATGAGTAGTGCCGAAAGGCAAAGAAAGAATACGGGAGAGAAATGAGTGTTGTCATGCCGAATGGCGGAGAGGGGACGCTGGTGTGGGATGAGTATCGGGCTTATAGGGCCGAGCGACGTGGCTCGGTATTATTGCAGCTCGGCATGACTCCCACATGCTGAACAACGAAAAAGGAGAGAAGTGAGGGTTGAACCTAGAGCACCGAGCGAAGCGGCTCAGTATGATCATGGCTCGGCATGACTCCTTCATGTCGAACGGTGAAGGGCGAGTGAGGAGAGGTTGGGTGATTACTTCGTCGAGTCTCTCGAGTATCGTTCGGCATTAAGTCCTGAAGTAGACAGAAATAATCATAACCATTCTAACTCAAACGTAACCCATGTTGACTTGACTTACTTATCATGCCTAAACATATGACAAAGACAAGGACTTAAGTAAATAGACATATCGACCACTCCGGACTGACAACTCTCCGTCTCAAGAACTATAAATCTGAATTTAACTCGATAAAACCAGACCATAGCCTCGATATATATTATGAATTTCCAAGTTCAGAATTAAAAACCATTATTGGAAATCTTTACTTTACTTTATCCTATTAGTTTCATGACCTTAAATCCTTTGACACTATACTTGAACGATCGCACTAGTTCATACACCACACAGGGGGAGTATTTTTGTTGTTATATGTAATATCGATCCTTTTTTAAGTATAGTTTAAACAGGTGTTCCATCGGATTCTTCACTCATTAGAGATGTCTAGGAAATCTAGTTCTACCACGATCTCGGGCAGACCCGGGCCGTCCTCTCAACAAGAAGTAGTTGGGACTTCAAATCCGTCGACTACTCCTGTTCAAGACATGCCGAGCCCTACGATCGCATCCGTTGACTTGGCTACTGAGGCCTTGGATACAGCGTTCTTTTTAAACGATCCGATCGATTCTTAAGCCTCGAGAATTAACGAAAGCGCTCTTTGTCGCATATGCTCGATGCACGGAATTCCCTTTGATGATGTGCTAGTTCCATCAAGGCAAGATCGTCCTCACTTTCCCCCAGTCGGATACACAGCCTGTAACAGGTTTATGTGTTGGGTTGGTAACATGCCACCATTCATCGCCTTCCTCCGCGATCTATTACAGTATATTGAGATCGCCCCATTGCAGCTACATCCAAACAGTCATGCATTCATATACGGCACGTGCATTCTCTTTATGAGCATCCTCTTCTGGCTCCCGACTCCTGGAGATATTCGTTATATTTATCACTTCAAGAGACGATCAGATAGCCCATCTTTTGTATTTCACGAACCACACAACAAGTGTCGAATTTTGACTGGGACATGGAGCCAATTCTCCCGGTACAAGCAGGAGTGGTTCTACGTGCACTGCCCCTGGCTTCGCAAGGAGATGGGTAGAAGGATGTAAGTTTCTTTTCTGGATCAATACTAGCATTTGGCGGAATTTGCATCTTTTCTGACTCTTTATCCACTTTTTTAGGTATCGTCCATTTCCCGAAGGCTCCGGGTATTCTGAAGCTATCAAGGCTATTCGAGCTATCCCCACAAGAGACCGAGACATTAGGACTCTTATTTCGAACAAGTCGCTCTCGAAGTTTGGGCTGCTGGCGGCAGGTCGTCGGATAAGCCTTCCTCAAGGTGTCACCATAACAGCATCTGCCTCAGGCAAAGGTAAAAGCAAGCTGGGCCCTCAGCACGTGATGCCCCTGACACATCTGAGGAGGAGGAGGAGATTAAAGAAGCTGAAATGCCCGAAGTACATGGTGAGAATGTTGGCCCCGCTCGGAAGCCGGTAGTCAAGGTGCACGATATCGAAGTAACGCCTTCCCCTGCGAAGGAAAATTAAAAATCGACTTACAAACTGAGGAAGAAGACAACGGGTGGAACTTCTTAAGTCACCATCACTCCGGTGGAGAGAGAGCCTTCTTCTCAACGCTTAGAGAGTTCATTGAAAGGCCAGTCGGACCTTACTATTCCTGATGATCTGCTTAACTACGGCTTCAAGGATCCGAAAGCGCTTAAACTTCATTCCCCCGAAAGAGGCGATGCAGGCGCTCAAGCCCCCGTTCAGGGAGAAAAAACTCCCATAAGTAGAGACAAAGAAACTGGTCTGTTGGAGGAAAACACTAGGACAACACGGACACATGCACTTCACCTTTTCACTTAAATTTCTGCCATCGCTCTACTCTTTGCTGACTTGTTGTTATTCAAATTCTATGCAGGTGATATGGGACATACATGCGAACTCGATCCACTTCGCATGTCATCTATCTTTCACCACTCTGGACGGGACTCGAGCTTCGAAAGACGTCAGGATAGAGATGATGACGACGACAGGGATTATCACTTTCGAGATTCATCATCTCGAAAGAAAACTTATCATCAGCCTTCATAGCATTATAATCTTCCTTCTCACTCGGAGCAAGGAAGGGAGAAATATGGCTGCAAGTGTCCCAATCTGATGCCCCTCGTGATCAACACTCTGCTTCATCCCGCACACGGCAATCCCGGGAACCCCGTAAGAATACTAAACTCTCAAAACCATCTCATATTCCCGCAATAGATGTGACGATATCGGAGAGGCTAGCCGAGCTTAAGGCTAGGTTCCCCAAAATATGCATCGATGGTCTGAAGTTTCTTCCGACGATCCATCACATTTCGGGACACGTCAAACAGAGCGCTATTGCTTGTAACAACGACGTTTATGTTCAACATGACGTGTTTGTCCATTTAGCCAAAAAAAGTTTCGGAAGTCACTGTTGAGCGTCAACACGAAAATCTTGAAGCCATTCACGATAAAGACATTATCAAAGCTCAAGATGAAGAGCTCTCTTCGTACAAGTCTCAACTCGAATCCACCCAACAAAGTGCTAAAGATACTACGGAGGCCGTCAATCGTCTGGAAACAACACATAAGAAATAAATTGATGAAGCGGTCCAACGCTGTGGGATCTTGGCTTTAGAGAAGGATTCTGTTCAGTAGGAATGAGATGCATTTTACCTCCGAGTCAAAGAGCTGTAAGATCAACTCCGCAAAGAGAGAGGAAAAAACTACTGCCCAGGAAGAGTGACAACGATATTGCGACGAGATTGTTGCTACGCGAATTCTGAAGGTAAAGCTCGACGACGAGCTCTCTAAGGTCGGGATGTTGAAGGATGAAGCCCACGAAGAGGACAAGAAAATAGCATCCGTGGAGATTGACTCTCGCCTTGAGGCGGCTACAGAGGCTGGCAGGGAGGAGATTAAGTGCATGTTCGACCCACTTATAGCAGAATACAATGCCCGTGTTCTCATGCTTCGGGGCTTAACTTTTCTTGGCGAGAGCTACCTCGAATCTCTAGCCGTGGCATGGGAGGCTTTAATAAAGATCAGGAAGGTCGATCTGGGTACGGAAGAGGTTGATGAGGAGGCTTTGGTGAAAGAATTTCTTAGGTGGAATGAGCCTTCGGACTTGTCTGCAGCGAAGGCCCCTTACTGGAAAGGTTCCTCCTCATCAAAAGGAAAAGATGTCATTGTCGGTCCGTCTGGAACTGAGTCTCCAGCCCTTCCTCCTACTCAATCGGCTGATCGACCAGTACTCGGTTCATTTGAGCAACATGCTGGTTACGACCCAGAAGACCCTGGCCTCGGCATTTACGTTCTATCTCCTATTCCAGAGGGTGAAACCCCATAGATGGTTGAGAGCCAACAAGATATCGGTAAATAACTTTTCTTCTTTGGGCTCAAAGAGCCATTGTTTTTGGCATGAGTTCAATATATTCTAACATTTGTTCATGTGCTCTTGCATAGGTCGCTCTGACCCCGAGCCGACTCCGAGGAGTGGTGACGCCAAGGAGAAGAAGGAGAAAACGAGCGAGGCTACTCACGCGGGAGAGACTCCCAGTCCAGATGCTCAAGTGATCGAGGCGCTTGATGAAGATAAGTCTAAATCTTCGTCTCCTGTCGAAGAAAGTTATGAAATTGTGATCACAAGCTCTTCTGGACACACTTCTAGAATGAGCATGAAGGAGCAGCTCATGGAGAAAAAGAAAAGGACAACTGAAATCAAAGTCGATCCCCAACTCATGGATCTAGATGATCCTTTGAACAAGCCTTTGAAGGTCACCCTCCCTGGTGGGTCCAGGCCATTAGAGGTCCCTTGTTCTTCCTCGGTTGTTACCTCCCCATCAAGCAAAAATCTTAATGAAAATGCTTGGGGGAAGAGTCACCTGAGAAAACAAAGGAGGAAAAGAAACCCAAGAAGTCAAAGAAGTAGCTGTTACACTCGTTCAACGAGAGCTAGCTTAGATTGTGTGATTATTTTTATCTATTTCCGTAGTCAATGTAAATAGACTTTTTACTTCGATTTTTGGAGGAGTTGTGGTAGAACCTAATTTTGGATGAATAAATAAAATTTAGTTCTTTTGTCTTTCAAATGACTTTTACTATTCAGCTTTTTGTATTATTACGGTCGACACCCGAGCTGTTGGGAGTTACATAAACCCCCATTCATCTTCATATAACTTGAAAATTCTTTGAAACTGTACATCCTTTATTCCATGCTTTGGGTACTTAGAATATTTTTCAGTCTGTACGTTGGGGACTTGATGACTTCTAGTCAGTTGTACTCTAGTCTGCACTCAGGGAACTTATAGATTTTTAAGCCGATTATATTCTAGTCTGCACTCAGGGGACTCAGAGTACTCCAGTCCGCACTCAGAGGACTTGGAGATTTTTATTCGGTTATACTCTAGTCCACGCTCAGGGGACTCAAAGTACTCAAGTCCGCACTCAGGGGACTTGGAGATTTTAAGTCGTTTATACTCTAGTCTGCACTCAGGGGACTCAGAGTACTCTAGTCCGCACTCAGTGGACTTGGAGATTATAAGTTTTTTATACCCTAGTCTGCACTCAGGGGAATCAGAGTACCCCAGTCCGCACTCAGGGAACTTGGAGATTTTACGTTGTTTATACTCTAGTCCACACTCAGGGGACTCAGAGTGCTCCTGTCCGTACTCAGGGGACTTGGAGATTTTTAGTCGTTTATACTCTAGTCCGCGCTCAGAGGACTCAGAGTACTCCAGTCCGCACTCAAGGGACTTGGAGATTTTTAGTCGTTTATACTCTAGTCCACGCTCAGGGGACTCAGAATGCTCCAGTCCACACTCAGGTGACTTGAGGATTTTTAGTCGTTTATACTCTAGTCCGCGCTCAGGGGACTCAGAGTACTCCAGTCCGCACTCAGGGGACTTGGAGATTTTAAGTTGTTTATGCTCTAATATGCAATCAAGGGACTCAAAGTACTCCAGTCCCCACTCAGGGGACTTGGAGATTTTAAGTTGTTTATGAGCGTTCGTACGTTAGACAGAATAATGTAACTCTGGTTTTCTATCATAAAATTATCATACAAGGAGACATCAATAATCCATGGAAAAAATGGCTTCAATCCTTTATTAATGAAGCAAGCTAAATTGTCTTATTACATACTGAAAACTAAGAATCAACGGAATGAAAACATACTGAAAATAATTGCAACAAAGGTAGAAAATAAATAGACTAAATATAATAATGTGGTAGATGCTCACTATTCCATGCTTGTGGGAGTGTTACGCCATCACGGGACATTAGCTTGAAAGTTCTTTCTCCAAGCCTCCGTTCGATGACGTATGGACCTTCCCAGGTGGGATTCAGATGCGACGGGACCGAAAAAACCCATTTCAAAACGAGGTCACCCACTTCGAAGGCTCTTGGCTGGACTTTTTATTTATAATATCGAGCGACTCGGTGTCTATACGCGGCCGTTCTTAAATTAGCTTCTTCGTGTTTTTCACCAATGAATTCCATTGATTCCAGCAAAAGTTCCTGAATCATCTTGGGGTCGTAATGAGTTACCCGATGTGACTGAACTTCAAGTTCTACGGGTATAACGGCTTCCATGCCATATGCCAATGTGAATGGAGTGTGGCCAATTGCGGACTTGTCGGTGGTTCTATAAGCCCAAAGCGCTGTTGGAAGTTCATCCACCCACTTGCCTCTAGCCTTTTGCAAATGCTTTTTCAATATGGACTTGATTACTTTGTTCACGACTACCACTTGTCCATTGGCTTTTGGATGAGCAACTGCTGTGAACCTTTTTTCAATACCATACTTTTGACAAAATTCTTTGTAATCTTTGCTTTCGAATTGAGTTCCGTTGTCTGTAATGATAGTCCTACGGAAGGCCAAAACGGCATATAATGTTTCGTACAACGTAATTAATGACCTTTTTGGTGGTGATCGTGGCCAAAGGCTCTGCTTCTGCCCACTTAGTAAAGTAATCGACCGCAACTATCGCGTATTTTGCACCATCTTTAGATATGGGTAAAGAACTGAAAGAGGGGGCTATGCGGTAGGATCGTGTAATATGGAATAACGGAATAGTCTAGGTAGATAAAGTAGGTAAATGCAAGGAGACACCAGGATTTTATACTGGTTCGGACCTCTAGTCCTACGTCCAGTCCCTAAGCTTCACTTAGGAATTTCACTAACTAACACCCTCACTTCACCCGGAGGAATAGGTTTACAACTAACCCGAACAACCGAACGGGATTTCTTGCCTCAACTACCGAAGAGGACTTCAACTCAGTTACTAAAATACAATATTCGACTTGTTGTGTTCTTGTCAATACTAATGAGTCTAATGTAGTACAATATTCCTATAATCTTATCCTCGAGAGTATGCAATGTGCTTGTGAAGATTTAGAAAATGTGAATTGCTATGAATCAAAAGAATGTTATAAACAAAATAGTGATTCAAGCAATAGATTGGTGATTGCTTTTAGAATATCTAGAGAATATGAACAAGAGAATAGTAAGATTAAAGTAAGAGAATTCGGTGAATTAAATGATGTTAGAATCATCTATATATACTTGTAGAAGAGGTGCATTTGTTGTCAAAGGTTGCAAACAAGAGATGCTTCCATTTCCATTGATGAATGGTTGCAACTCTTGGGAGGAAGAAGGTATCTTTTCAGAGAAAATTCGCAGGATCAAATTCAGTCGACTGAGCAGGGAATTCAGTCAACTTAAAATATGAAGTAAAATTTTCAGGAACAAATTCAGTCGACTGTGCAGGAAATTCAGTCGACTGAAACTGTGCATGTTTATATATTTGTTCCAGTTTCAGTCGACTGGCTATTCCTGTTCAGTCGACTGAACTTATAAAATATGCACAGTGAAAAACTTAAATAAAAATGAAGTTTATAAAATGTTTTCTAGTGTTCGTGCAAGCCTCTTGAGGATAGATTTTAACAATAAAACTAGACTAAGACCTATATAAAAAACATACTTATGTTTGTTTGATCTTCATCGATCTTCCTTTAGCGTTGCATATATTTCTTCCTTGTTTGTTGAAGCACGTTGTCATTGATCAAAATCTTCGCGTATCAACATTCTCCCCCTTTTTGATTGATGACAATACTGATTTATTCTAGAGATGTTTTTACTTATTTTCTCCCCCTGAATGTATGCACTATCTTTCCTACAAAACAAAGTAAGTACCATAGATTTTCTCCCACTTTGTCATCGACAAAAAGGAAGAACTAACAGTAGAAATATTTTATCAAAACAATCACTGAAGCATAGAGAATAGAATATTTGCATTAAAAAGTTTAAAAAATGTTGCGACTAACAAGCAAAAAATGGCTATTTATACAAGCCATTAGAAAGTTTTAAATAATTATCAAACCATACTTAAAATTACTCATCTCTATCCCAGTCATATGAACCTTCTCTTCCAATTGGTTCACGTATGACGGGTCCTCCTGTTGGTGGTCTGTGCGCTCTTCCTCCTTGGCCACAACTAGCTCCGCTTGCGCTGCTACTTGTATGCTCTTCGGATGTCGTCCATGTAAACGTAGATGTTGGACGTTTGCCATGAGATGTCAAAGTAGTAGTGGTGCTTGAGCACGAGATTGCATCCCATAGCTTGTTGAAGAATCCTTTGATTTTGTCAAGCTTGTGATCTACCTTTTTAAGACGAGTGTCAAGAATTTGTTGATTTCTTGACAATATCCCCAAAGATTGGTTGGTAGTAAAGCTTGGGTCAACAAGACGAATTTCATCATCTTGCTCGAGATGTTCTTCGTGGTGAGGTTGAGGAGGTTGTTGTTGTTGTTCTTAATGCCTTGCTTCCCATTTGGCGAGTGATATTATGCGAGGAGGTCGAGATGGGAGTTGCATTAGGCTTATGGTACGGTCGTTAATTTGATGGACCATTGTATTCTCCGACTCAGGTAATGGCGTATCGACATTGAGGAGAAGTCGCATGATGTACTCTCCAAAATAGATAGTGCGCATTTTGCCATTATTAAAAGTGAGAAACTCATCAAGAATAAGTTGTAACCAATTGACTTGTATATTGCCAAAAATAGCATATAGAGCTCGATAGTTATTTGGGTAGACAATTTCGTACGAGCCCGTGCGAGGAGTAATTGTTCTCATTAGGGCTTTGTGAAGGATTCTTTCCATAGGTCGAAGAGAGGTGGACTTAAAATCTCTAAAGTTGGTATTATCATCCATAAATCGATGGTTTATGTTATCACGAATATGTGGATTGAATTCTATCTCCTCTAGCTTTCTCCCGACATTTGGTGATTCTAGAATGTGTGATATTCTATCCAAGGAAAACCAAACTTTCTTTCCACAAACCATACTCTAAACACTATTGTTTGGATTTATTGGAGTTTGGTGTCCAAGATTAAGGTTAGCATAAAATAATTTGACCATTACATGATTTATGGCATGGTCATTTATTTTCAAATCCAAAAGAGAAGTTAAACCTACTGGATCGGTTAACGCTTGGATGTTTTAGGTTTGAAAGCTTTGGAAATCAACGAAAGAATGCTCGAAAATTCGGGAATTCTTTATCTTATTCCATCTAGTGACAGTGTTTCCATCGTAAAGCCATTGCGCTATTTGAGCATCAATTGGCTCAAAGGATGAAGAAGAGGAAGCTCTTGATCCCTTGGGTGCCATTTGAGTGAGATTTGAATGGATTTTGAAGAATTAGGGGCTAGGGTTTTGAAAATAATTGTGGAAGAAAGTTTGTAGGAAGTAAAAAGTGAATGGATAGGGTAAAAATTGGTGGTTAAAAAAGGGAAAGTTGCCTGGGAATTGGCGTTCAGTCGACTGAAAACACTGTTCAGTCGACTGAATTGAAGGCCGAAAATTTTCTGGGCTGAATTCAGTCGACTGAACAGGGTTTTTAGTCGACTGATTGTTTGCCTGAAAGTTTCTGTTAGTATTTCAGTCGACTGTGCAGAGGATTCAGTCGACTGAATTGTAAAAAAATTTGCTTTCTGCCTTGAGTTCAGTCGACTGAACAGGGGGTTTCAGTCGACTGACCCATGTATTTTGTTGTTCTTTGTTAATTTTGAAAGTAAACTCTCTATTCAAGGAAATAATTACAATTATATAAATGTAATACCATGAATAGATTTCAAAACTAATTATTTCTTAGTGAATGAACTTGGAGTCATTTTCCCTTCATTCTTCATATAATTTATATCCCATGAATTTGGACTATATTGAGGAGTGTTAGGAGACATCCAAGGATTCACAGGATCGACTGGTGTACGGTAAGATGAAGACGGATCAAGTGAACTAACGGGGCGAGGTAGGGGTTCAGCCACTTCGTTCTTTTTTTATCCACAAAAGCGTAGACCGATTTGCTCTAGGAAGCTTAATCGTCTAGCCGTAACTTTTTGTACGAAGTATAATTCTCGTTGAAGATCTATTTGTTGTTGTTGAAAGTGATGAATTTCATCAATCTTTCTTTTTGTGTCTGGAGAATAAAGAGTCCGTGTTTCGCTTTCTTGGATTTTGGTGTGTAGCCGATACGATAATTGTTCCATTTGTAAACTGGCTCATGTGTCGGTGTTGGAGTGGGAAGTTTTGGAGATGTTGGAGTGTTATTGACTGAAGAAGTGATGTTGATCGAGGAAAGAGAGTTGTTGGAAGACAATTTTATAATGAATTTTTCAAGCTTTTATTCGTGAGAATGAGTTGTGAAAAAAATAATATTTTTAAGATATATTTATAGTAGGAATTTTCTAAATATATAGTGGTTATAATTCTTTAAATTTTATCATCCACTTAATGATTTAATGGTTACCATAATTCAGTTAAAAATGTATGGTTTATAAATGACTATTTATTTTATAATATATTATGTAACATATTTGAAAAATAAATTGAAAATCCCATTTTTTCTTTATTCAGTCGACTGAACAGATAGTGTAAGTCGACTGAATTGTGTAGATTTTTCTCTATATGATATCTTTAAAAGACATTATTCCTAACTCTCGTCGTAATTTTATGAAGTAGTTTTCTAATAGAGGTTTAGTAAATATATCGGCAATTTGATTTTTGGTAGAAATATGTTCTAAATTAATTATTCCTTTATCGATATTGTCACGTAGAAAATGGTGACGAATATCTATATGTTTTGTACGAGAGTGATTAACCGGATTTTTAGATAAGTTTATTGTACTTGTATTATCACAGTATATTGTAGAATTTGTTAAATTTATATTAAAATCTTTAAGTGTTTGTTGCATGTATATAACTTGAGTGCAAGCTAAAGCAGCTGATATATACTCTGCTTCGCAGGTGGAAAGTGAGACACAATTTTGTTTCTTACTAAACCAAGATACAAGTGATTTTCCAATGAAATGGCAAGTACCACTTGTACTTTTTCTATCTGTTCGAGATCCACCAAAATCAGCATCACTGAATGACACTAACTCAAATGGACACTCCTTTGGATAGAAAAGACCGAAATCTTTAGTGTTGTTAAGATATCGTATAATCCGTTTTACCGCTCTTAAGTGTTATTCTTTAGGATTAGATTGAAAACGTGCACATAAATAAACACTCATCATTATGTCAGGTCTACTAGCGGTTAAGTAAAGTAAGGAACCTATCATACTTCTAAACAATTTTTGATCTACACTTTTGCCATTTTCATCTCGATCGAGATGTGTAGTGGTACTCATAGGAGTAGGTTTAGCAGAAGTGTTTTCCATGTCGAATCATTTAATTAAATTAGCACAATATTTTTCTTGGTTTATAAAAATTCCATTTGTTAATTGTTTGATTTGAAGTCCGAGAAAATATGATAATTCTCCCATATGAGACATTCGAACTCATTAGTCATTATATTTGAAAATTCTTTACATAAATTTTCATTTGTTGAACCAAAAATAATATCGTCTACATATATTTGAATTATTAAAATATCTTTGGTAGTATTTTTAACAAAAGGGTTTGATCTACTTTTCCAATTTTAGATCCCGAATTTAATAAATAGCTTTTAAGTCTTTCATACCAAGCACGAGGTGCTTATTTAAGAACATATAGTGCTTTCTTTAATTTAAATACATGATCAAGATATTTTTCATGTATAAATAAAGGAGGTTGTTCTACATATACATTTTCTTTAATAAAACCATTTAAAAATGCGCTTTTAACATCCATTTGATAAAGTTTAAAATTGTGAAAACATGCAAAAGCTAATAGTATACGTATTGCTTCAAGTAATGCAACGGGAGCAAAGGTTTCTTCAAAATCAATACCTTCTTCTTGATTATACCCTTGTGCTACTAGTCTTGCTTTATTCCTTGTTATATTACCTTGTTCGTCTACTTTATTTTTTTAAATCCATTTTGTTCCTATTACTGATTGATTATTAGGACGGGGAACTAATTCCCAAACATCGTTACGTTCAAATTGATTTAATTCTTCTTGCATTGCGATAATCCAATAATCATCTGTTGATGCTTCTTTAGGATTTTTAGGTTCTATTGATGAAATGAAAGCTACATGACCCATTTGATTTAGTTGACTTCTTGTCCTAACTCGAGAATTTATTTCTCCTATTATATTTTGAGTTGGATGATCTCGTAATATTCTAGGAGGAGATCTTAGTTCATTATTATTATTTTCAGGGTTTGTTTCTTCTATATTTATCAATTCTTCATCATCTTTTATATTAAAAATTTTATTAAAATTTTCATCAAAGGATATATGCAAAGTTTCTTCAATTAAGTTTGTTCGTTTATTAAATACTCGATATGCTTTACTTCATTCTGAGTATCCTACGAAAATTCCTTCGTCAGCTTTTGGATCGAATTTTCCTAGTTGATCTTTTGTATTTAAAATTAAAAATTTTTGATCCAAATATTTTAAAATAAGATATATTTAGCTTTTTATTATTAAATAGTTCATAAGAAGTATTTTTAGTTAATGGTCTAATTGATATTCTATTTAATACATAACATGCAGTAGCAATGGCTTCTGCCCAAAAATGTTTTGGTAGAGAACATCAATTTAATAATGTTCTTGCGCATTCTTGTAGTGTTCTATTCTTTCTTTCTACAACTCCATTTTGTTGAGGAGTTCGAGGAAATGAAAAGTTATGATTTATTCCTTTCTTTTTACAAAAAGTTTCAAAAGCTTCATTTTCGAATTCGCCTACATGATCGCTTCGAATATTTTTAATTTTCAAATCTTTAGTGTTTTGAATTCTTTTGACAAATGTTTTAAAATGTTCAAAAGTGTCACTTTTATTTTTCATAAAAATAGTCCATGTATATCTTGAAAAATCATCAACTATTACAAATACGTATCGATTATGATTAATGGATTGAATTTGTGTTGGTCCAAATAAATCCATATGTAGTAATTCTAATGGTTGTAAAGTTGAAATATTTTTCTTAGATTTAAAATATGATTTCGTTAATTTTCCTTTTTGACAATCATCACAAAGATTATTTATTTTAAAGTTTATTTTGGGTAAACCTCTTACTAATTCATTTTTAGAAAGTTTTCTAATAGTTTTAAAATTTATATGACAAAATCTTTTGTGCCATAACCAAGGATCATTATCTTTGGCTAGTAAACACATACTCATATTATGATTAATATTCATATTTAGAACATAAATATTTCTATCTCTATTTCCTTCAAAAACAAGATTTTGGTTTTGATCAAAAATACTACATTTATTATCCGAGAAAGTTATTTTGAAACCTTTGTCACACAGTTGACTTATGCTAAGTAGATTATGTTTTAAATTTTCAACTAATGAAACATTTGTTATAAACGGTAAATTTGATGTACCGTAATTGTTCACATCTCCTTTGCCAATGATATAGCCTTTTGAATTGTCTCCGAAGGTAACCGAGCCACCATCATAGTATGTGATGTTTGTAAGCAAATCTTTGTCTTCGGTCATGTGTTTTGAACAACCTCTCTCTAATATCCATTTCTTCTTTTTGAGTGGGACCTAAAAATAAATATGAAATTATTGGTACCCACCTTTTAATAGGGTCCTAAAAAGTTATAGTTTAGGAAACCAAACCCAATTTGGTTTAGTATCCTTTTTATAAATATAATTTTCATTATGATGAACATTATCCATAAATGTTTTAATATATTTATTTCTTATTAATACATTGTTAGTCTTTGGTACCCAAATTTTAATTAACTTGTTTTCTACTTTTGTTTTAATAGTTTTCTTTAGCAATATTTGTTGTTTTGAATCAACATTCCTATTAAGTTTTATATTTTTCTTATTAGGAATTTTTGACTCATTTTTATAACCTAAACCTTGTTTGTTTGAAGATGTTTGAGAATTTTCTAATATCTTAGATAAATTTTCTCTTCCTTTGTTAAAGTTAGAAACATTTTTAGTGATGTCATCTAATTTAGCTTAAAGACTATTATTTTCTAATTCAACATGTTTAATCTTAATTTTTAACTCGTGATTTTCAGAAACAAGTACATCATTCTTTTTCTTTTGAGTTTCAATTTCTTGACTTAAAAGTGATAATTGAGTTTCCAAATTTGAATAAGATTCTTGAACTTTTTCAAGTTCTTCTTCAAGAATTTTCTTTTCATCATTTAACATATCTCTCTCAAACTCAACTTTGTTTTGATTTTCACGAATTTCCTTAATTTTATTTTTAAGAATTTTTATTATGCTTAAAAGTTCAGTGTTTACTTCAATTAAATCATCGAAAGTTAAATTACTTACCTCAGAATCTTGAGCCATGAAGCATACATTTGCTTGTTCATTGTCGCTATCACTATCATTTTCGGATGAAGATGAATCTGAATCGTCCCATGTTACAGAAAATGCCTTCTTTTTGAATTTATCCTTCTTGTTTTTGTTGTTGAAGCTTTTCTGATTTTCCTTCATTTGTTCTTGCAATCTTTTTGCATGTGTCCTTTCTTGTGACAATTGAAGCATTCTATATTTGAGGATGAAGGTTTGTTCAAGAAATTCTTTTTGAATCCATTTTTGTTTCCTTTTCTATACTTTAAGAATTTTTTGAAATTTTTGGCTATAAATGCTAGATCCTCATCTTCAGACTCTGATTCTTCCTATTCCGCATGAAAAGCAACATTCTTTCTTTCTTGAGCTTGATCTTTCTTTACTTGCATATTTACTTCATACGGCATAAGATTTCCAATCAATTCTTCTGGTTTCATTGTAGATAGATCATTTTCTTCCTCGATTGCTAGTACTTTTCTCTCCCATTCATCAGTGAGTGAATTTAGAACTTTAGACAATGTCAAAATCCGTGTATCTTTCTCCTAGTCCGATTAGAGCATGATGAATGTCTTGAAATCTTGAGTATATGTCATTGATGGATTCATTTTGTCGCATTCTAAAGTTTTGGAATCGATTCTTCAGCATGGATATCTTTGTTTGTTTAACCTTGTTTGTGCCTTCATGCATGACTTTAAGTGTTTCCCATATCTGATATGCAGTAGTACATATGCTAATACGGTTGAATTCATTTCTATCCAGGGCGCAAAATAGCATATTCATAGATTTGGCATTTGCACTAGCTTTATTCTTCTGAGTTTGTGTCCATGTAGGATAATCGGTTGTGGGTACAATAAACTCTGCTTGAGTAGCATTCCAGGCTTCGAAACTTGTTGCTTGCATATAAATCCTCATCCTTGTAGCCCAATAGTTGTAGTTTAGTCCATTGAATAGGGGGGTCTTTGGGTAGATTGTCCTTCCGAAAATGTAGAACTATAGGCAGATGTTGTGCTTGTACTTGCGTTATTTTCCATATTATCAATATGTCTAATAACGGTGTTATGGTTATAGGACGGCCTTGCTCTGATGTTGTCGCATCTCCTTACATAGTCTGCAGCATCCTGATTTACAGTTGGCCAATAGTATCCATAGCAAAGGCTTTTCTTTGCTAATATCTGCCCCCCAGTATGGTCACCGCATTCTCCTTCATAGACTTCCTCTGGGACTCATTTTATCTGATAGTGGGCAATGCACCAGAGTAAGGGGGTCGAGAATCCCTTCCGATACATTATTCTGTCCTACATTACATATCGCGAAGCCTTACGATTGACTTGTCGTCTTTCGCTCCTTCTTTCGGGTAAGAGATCGTGTAGAAAGTATTACTTAAATGGGGTCATCCATGATTCCTTCTCAATTTCTATTTCTAACATGAAATCTACCTCCATCATATTTATACTCGGAGTATGTAAGGTTTCAATGGGAACCAATCCCATTTGCTATGCATCGCCAGTGCTCGCAAATTTCGCCAATGAATCGGCTTCTCTATTTTGTTTACGCGGGACATGCGAAATATAATAATATTCTAGATTTGCTAGAAGCTCTTGAACCCTTGCAAGGTACGGGGCAAGTCTCTGTCCCTTCGCTTGATAGTCCCCCCGCACCTGGTATACCACTAGTTGTGAGTCACAAAAGATTTCAACCGATTTGATCCTCAGTTCTCTAATAAGTCTCAAGCTAGCAACCAATGCTTCATACTCGGCTTCGTCATTTGTTGCTGGGAATTCGAGCTTCGAAGCATAACAAACTGATCGGTTTTTAGGAGTTCCAAGAACTATGCCAGCCCCCGAGCAACGGTCGTTAGATGCCCCATCGGTGTACATCCTCCATCGAATGGGAGGTATGACATTGTTACCGTCTGATTCGTCTAACATGGTGAATTCAGCAATGAAGTCTACTAGCACTTGCCCTTGTATGGCCCTTCATGGCTGGTGGGTAATATCGAACTGACTTAACTCGATATTC
Organism: Allium cepa; assembly: GCA_030765085.1. NCBI lineage: Eukaryota > Viridiplantae > Streptophyta > Magnoliopsida > Asparagales > Amaryllidaceae > Allium > Allium cepa. Next base: position 108,076,308 of record CM060930.1, on the reverse strand, counting down.
CATTTTAACATCCTTCCAGAAGTTTTCGGTCGTTGGAGTACCTGCCGTAAGGGTTGATCAGTATAAACACTAATTGAGTGTGCCTAAAAGTATGGCCGGAGCTTGCGTGATGCAATCACCAAGCAATAGGCCAGTTTCTCAATCTTAGCATAATTTCTTTCTGCCCCCGTTAAACGTTTACTGACATAGTACACCGGGTTCTGAACTCGGTCCTCCTCGCGAACCAAAGCCATGCCGATAGCATGCTGGGATACAGCCAAGTACACGTACAACATCTCATGGTCTACCGGTTTCGATAGTACCGGAGGACTTTCTAAATGCCTTAGTAGAGCTCAGAACGCTTCTTCACAATCGGATGTCCAATCGAAATTTCTATTTTCTTTCTTTATTACATCAAAGAAAGGAATACACTTGTCTGTAGCTCTGGATATGAATCGACTCAGCGCGGCCACCTTCCCATTCAAGCTTTGCACTTGTTTTATAGTTTTAGGCACTTGTATGTCTCCAATAGCTTGAATCTTCGCCGGTTTAGCTTCGAATCCCACGCGTTCACAATGAAACCCAAAAACTTCCCTAACACAATGCCAAAGGAACACTTCAAAGGATTGATCTTCATCCCATAATGTCTGAGTATAAGTTCCGAATGTGGTCGTTTGACTGTCGTGACTTCACGAGCATGTCATCCACATAGACGTTCATCGTCCTACCAATCTGGTCTTTAAACATTCGATTCACCAAACGCTGATAAGTCGCTCCCGCATTTTTTAATCCAAACGGCATCACTACATAGCAATATAACCCAATGTCTGCGACAAAACTGGTGTGTTCTTCGTCTAGAATAGCATCAGGATCTGATTATATCCTGAGTACGCATCCATAAATGACAGTAATTCATGTCCAGCCGTTCAGTCGACGAGCTGGTCGATTCAAGGTAAAGGGAAACTATACTTCAGGCATGCTTTGTCGAAATCAGAGTAATCAATGCAAGTTCTCCACTTTCCATTCGCTTTCCTTACTAGAACAGGGTTGGACACCCATTCAGGATAGAGGGCGTCGCGGACGAACCCATTGGCTTTGAGTTCGTCCACCTCCTCTCTAAGAGCAGCGAACGTCTCTGGGTCCATGCCTCTCCTTTTTTGTTTTACAGGAACGTACTTCGAGTCTATGTTCAACATATGACTCGCAATAGCAGGAGAAATCTCACACATATTAGAATGTGTCCAAGCAAAAACATCCAGGTTCGCTTGCAGAAAATCAGTGAGATCCTCGGCCATTGACGGTTGAGTTCTGATCCATTCTTGAGTACTCGTGATAGGTCATCTCGGTTAACTGGGATGTCAATCGTCAGTTCAGTCGGTGCTACTTTCGCTTCCCTGGGTTCCCCATCATCATCCCTTGGATCTATGTCTCTATAGATCCGAGAATGTAGCCCGAGCCAAGGCTCCGGCACTACTTGTCAATTATCAGTATTCTGGATGCGGACGGAGTTGTTCGCAACCTTTCCTTTCTCTCGTTGCTGGGCCTCTCTCAGCTTAGCCATATAACATGCGCAAACGGTCGCCTGATCGCCATGCACCACATCGACTCCTTTATCTATCGAAAATTTCAACGTCAAACACCACGAGGCCAAAGCTGCCCTAAAGTTTGCCAGGGCCGGTCGTCCCAGAAACACATTGTATGGAGACTCAACATCTAAAACTATGAAAGGTAGGATTCGTATCCTCCTACGTTCACCTTCTCCTAGTTCAACTGGCAACTCAACATACCCTACTGCATGAGTCGCTGCACCATGAAAGCCATGGATTCAGGATTTTGATGGTTTCAAATCTTTTGTCTCCATCTTCATTTGGTCATATGCCTTTTTGAAGATGATGTTAATGGAACTTCCATAATCAATTAAAATTATCTTCACATATGCCGGCACGATCGTCGTAAATATGACCATCGGGTCGAAGATAGGAGCCTCCACCTTGTCCGCATCTCGGCTCCTAAACACTATATCGTATGTCATCATGCGTTGCTGCTTTGCGGGGGTCCTATCCTCCACATTCGAACAACACTCATAATCTGCATGCCTTAAGGAGTCAGCATATCGCTCCGTCTCCTACTAATTCTTGTTTGCAGGGTGAGGTCCACCAACTATCGTGTTTATGACTAATCTACCCATGGTTCGGGCAGGTTCCTGGTTGGCATGGAGCCGGCCCGTGTTCGGGGTCTGATGTTCCTTGCCTACCATCCTGTGGGTTCTTGACATACTCCTGCATCATGGAGGTGTCTACACTCTTCCGTATTATGCCCATAAGTCTCATGGAAGCGACAATACTTCCCAATCCGCTTTTGTTCCTCTATTGACTCCTTAGAGCGCAGCTTTCTATACTGGAAAGTATTACAAGTTGACAGGTAAATATTCTCAAGAGATGCATTCAGTGGGGTGTATTCGTTGTAGGTCGAAATCCTTGGCTTCCATTTCCTTGATTCTCTTTTCATTCTGGGATTTCCTCCTCTGGACCCTTTAGATTCCCCAGGATTGTTCTGGACATTGGCTTGAACCTTTCCCTAGTTGTCACTGGATTGTTTCACGACGATATTACTTTTCACACTCTCTTGAACAAGCGCTGGTGCCTTATCTCGCCTCGTCCACCTAGCTTCCACCCTCCTTATGAATTGATGAGCCTTTGAATAGAAACGCTCCAGCGCTGTTGGAGGCTTTCCTGCCTGTTGAATATGCACTTATATGATTTATATGCGCTTATATGATTTTTGTTTGATGATAATAAACATATATATATATATTCATTTAAATGTATTTGGTAATGTACTATTCTATTTTTCATAGAATAAATAAATATTTGTTGAATAAATTAAATTACACAGAATTTGAATGGAATTTGAATTCAAACGGAAATTTTATTCAAACAAATATTTATTACAAGTTTGAATAGTACAAATTCAAGCTCTCACTATACATATACAATTTTGATTCTAATTACATCACAATTCAATTTACATAAATGTCTCACTACATATCACTCACACTCGTAGTTTATCTTCAGTTTCATTCCAGTTATAATCCAGCATCTGAGCAAATCTGCAAAAATATTCACTAACGCAGTAAAATTGAAAAAGAAATATTTTTGCAATATGAAATGAAACATGATTTTTTGAAAATATGATTTGCCTCAGTTATTTGGGTTGTTTGTCATTATTCACATTTGAATTCATCATACACGAACAATGTGACATGCACAGTGTATCACTGTATACGCCACAAGGTCGTGCACATCGATATACACTTGTATTCTCTACAGGGACAGGTGAGCACAGGTCAAACCCAAATGAAAAGACGGGTTCAACTCACGTGCAATATATTTAAAATCACGACACGAGCACAAGGTCAAACCTGAGTTTTGAAACTGGATTCAACACAAGTGAAATTTCAAAAATCAACATGAATGAAGTTCAATACTCAAGACAACATGAAGTGGGCAGCACTGACTCAAGTGCACAAACAACAAGCAGCAGTATGCAAGTGCATACACAAAGAGGCAACGAAGGTCAAGGACCAAGTAAAGCATGTATATGTGTATGAAAACCAAAGTCAACATCACAGTGAAGTACATGACAGTGAATCATGACTGGGCCGAGCAACTGCTATATGGTAATGCAGTTAACAACTACTCAAAGCAACTTGACTACAATAATTCAAGCATTGACTTCAGTGAGCAGGCAAAGGAAAACATGCATGCACAATGAGATACAAGTCAAACAAATCAACACAGTCAAGTCAAATGAAACAGATCAAGTGACAAGTTGAAGCAGTAGTTAACAATCAGTGCAACTCGAAGTGATATAACAGCAAAAAAATGGAACACAAGTCAGTGGCAAGCTGCAATGCACCAGTGCAACAACTCAAGCATGAACATAGAAACACCAAAAGATCGGAGACCAAGTTTATATGTACTATATGGAAATGCACCAACATTTACAACATACAAACAGACACACATGAATGAGAAGACCACAAAGAAATGCCACCAAGCAAACAAAGACCAGAAAGTAGCAAGCTGAATCAACACAGCAACTCAGTGAAGACCACAAGTAAATGAGACAGCAGTAATGCAGTCAACAACATGAAGGCAACATGATCAAAAGTATAGGTTAAACAAAAGCAGAGACTACAATATCAAGTGAAAGTGCAGACTAAACCCAAAGTGCAACAAGAATGTTGCAGTGATACAAGGCAAGTTCATATGTACAGCAAGCTACAAGTGATGCAGAATCAAGGTGAACAAACAGTGAATACATGGAAGTGTTAATGACAGCAAACAACTCTGTGCACATGTAAAGCCAGAAGAACTACACAACTACAAGTACAGGGATGAATGCAACATGATGAAGCAGTGGAAATGAGCAAGTGCATCAGTGAATAATGCAACATCGTGAACAAGACACAGTGAACAACAAGTGCAACAGAAAGGGGTGCAAACACAACAGTGAAGTGAATACAACTACAGGTGAACAGAAGGAAAATACTGTGTTTTGAATCAAAACAATGCCGTAATAATCAAGGCAACGAATTGACCAAGTCAGAAATCAACGCAATACAAAAATGGAAATTGCCGAAAATAGGAAAGTCAAACAAAATATATCAGGAATGTCGTGCGCATCAGGCAAGCAAAATATTAGGAAAGTATCGAATTATAGGGTTTCAGAATCCATATAAATACGTCACCCAAACCATCATCGAAAGTGGGAGTGTGGAAAAGATCGAATCAAATCCAAATTCACACCCAAGTTCATCATCGACAAGAGAGAATAAAAAAACAATCGAATTCAAACATTCAATCCAGAAAAGCAAAAAAGGAAAGTTACATACCAAATTGAAGCCGAACTCTAGGAGCCCTAATTTCACAATTGATCATCAGGGAAGCAAGAGCAATGCAAACAAGACAATTGATCATCAGAAGCAGCGCGCAAGAGCAACACAAATCAGATCGAACGAGGGAACAAAAGCCCCAAATCAACAGAGCCGCCATTTTTCTTCACGAGTCAAAAGAAGTGGATCGGATTAAAAAATAAAAGAGCCGGCCTTTATTTTTAAAGGGGTTTTAGTTTATTATTTAGGCTTTATTTTTAAAAAGGGTTTTAGTTTATATTCAAATAGGGTTTCAAGTTTAAAGTTGTTTTTTATTTTGTTGTTTTTACTTTTCGAATCAAATTCTTGGTAAATCACCACCTAGGTTGTAGGTAGTGTCAGATTGTCTAGTTAGAATTAGTTCGGTGAGCAGGGTGTGCGAGTTTGCAAAACTCTATAGGTGGGAGCAGAGTTTGCGAGTTTGCAAAGCTCTATAGGCGGAGCAGGGGGTGCGAGTCTAGTAGAGTGTTTGTGAGCGGGAGCAAGGGTTTGCGAGTTTGTTAGAGTGTTTGTAAGCGGGATACTATTTAATTCTAATAGAAATCTGGGAATATAGCAGTAGGCAGGGGTTGCCGAAGCTGGGTAAATTTTGTGTGTGATTTACTTTTTAGCATATTTATTTCTGCAGTTTGTTTCTGTGTTTAAATCGAGAAAATTTTCTATAACCCTATTCACCCCCCTCTAGGGTTAATCTAGATCCTACACTGTCAACCAATCTCCAAACTCTAAATCCAGAACTACTCCTCGCATTACCGCCATCAGAACTGCATGGTCATTAGGGTTGCTAACTTCAGTTGCTGTAACATGAAATCTCTACAAGTACTCTTTCAATGACTCCTCCGGAGCCAAGATTACACTAGATAGGGACATCACATCCTTGGGACGAATGGCATGTATCCTGAGTTGTTCTACAAACTTCGATGCCAACTCATTAAAGATGGATATAGACCGTGGGGGAAGTCAAGTGAACCACATGGTGGCAATTCCCGATAAAGTGATTGGGAAGCATCTACACTTGGTTGCATCATTCGCTCTAGCCGAATCCATCATCCATTCATACCTCATCACGTGTTGCCTGGGGTCGGTCTTTCCTTCATAGGCCGGGATAGTTGTCATGCTAAACTTCCTAGGGTACTCAGCCTGCAGAATAGTATCCGTAAATGGAGTATGACTCCTGGATATCCCCCAATCTTCATTGGTCAAGCCTTGATTCTCTCTCGTCAACTGTCTGACCATAGCTGATAAGTCGGGAGTTTGTATGGAGGATGGAAGGTTGGACTCTATTCTATGAGACCGCTCAGGTTGGTGTCTCCTCTGTTGGCGGTCCGCCAAACGTGTATCTTCGGGACCAGCTTCATTGGGGTCTTAGTGATTCGTACGTCCAGTCTCCACACGTGCTCCAGCTCCTAAGTTTCCCATTCCGGTTTGAGTGTGGTCTCCAAGATGTTAGTGGTCCCTGGTTGATCGATCAATAGCACCTGTTTGTGCAGCTTCTGTTTTGCGGCCTCTACGCCTGGGAGGTTCATCAGATGAAGTCGAGCTATCAGATGAAGAGTAAGGAACAGGGCTACCTCCAGCATTCTGATGCTGTTGCTGAGTAAACTGAGTCATGAGGTTAGCGTTAACTTGAATCTGCTCAGCAAGTTGTCTTCTACTTTCCATGAGTTCTCTCATCAAGTAGTTGAAACTCTATCCTGGTGATTACTTCCATTAGATTTTGGGTGGTAGTCCCTGTACCTAGATTTGCTTGTTGATTGCTAGGTCCTATTTGCTGTATGCTAGAAGTATCGTTGACGTCCATGTTATGAGAGGCCGATCTAGTACGCGGTCTTCCCATAGTAGAGTTAATGATAGGAACTCTGAGTAGAATCAACGGACGTCCTGTGAATGAATTGGATCTCCTTCGGGGGATTTATTCAATCCAGTAGCTACAAAGCAGATCCTAGCGGCCTGAGAATTCAATTCTCAATGAAAGCATAAAAATGTTAGCACCAGAATTGGTCACTAACACCCTTGAGATAGATTATGCAGAGAGATTAATGAAGAAAGCAAATTAAAACAGAGAATTGTATGCCAAATTAAATGCAAAGACAAGAACACCAAATTTACAGTGGTTCGGTGTAACTGCGTACGTCCACTTTGAAGTTAATCTTTATTGCTTTACACAACAATTGATAACAGATCCAATTTGTAAACCAACTACTTGAATACAAATGCTAAGTAAAGAGAATGAGTCTGAATGCGGTAGAGTCTCCCCAGTGTTCTCGAAAAAAGGCCCCTTTCACTGTGCCCCTACCCTTGTATTTATAGACGAAGATGGGTCGGACTTCTTCGTGGGCCTAGGAACAAGCGGCCAAGCACCTAAGCCCATGTTAATTTCTATGCACCGAGCCGTAAATGCCGAACGGCAATTTCCGAACCACATATTTAGGGCGAACGGCATTCATATGCCGATCGAGGAAGGCGTGCCGACGGTGCCTGTATGTCGAATGAGACTTGACGCCGGTCGGAGGGAGATAACGAACGACTTACTTATTCCGAGAAAGGTCTCGTGCCGAACGATGCTTCGTGCCGAACGAGGCCAAATGTCGAACGAGGCTTCATGCTGGATGAGGCCAGATGCCGAACGGCCTCTCAATGCCGAGCGAGGCGAGAGGCCGAGAGGCCCTTCTATGCCGATCGATGCTCTATGCCGAGCAAGGAAAGGTATGCCGACCGAGGCTCTATGCCAAGCAAGGCTAGACATCGAACGGCCTCTCAATGCCAAGCGAGGCGAGATACCGAGCGGCCCTTCTATGCCAATCGATGCTCTATGCCAAGCGAGGGAAGGTGTGCCGATCGAGGCTCTATGCCGAGCAACCCCTCAATGCCGAACGAGCTCTCCATGCTGAACGAGGCCTGGCGCTGAGCGACCTATCTATGCTGAATAAGGCAAGATGCCGAGCAAGGGAAGGTTTGTCGAACGACGCTTTATGATGAACGGTTCTTTGTGCCGAGCGATGTGCTTGCTTGGTGACACACGCGTTACCTGGTCAATTACCCGTGTAACAGTATCTGGACCCCAAAAATAGACAAATGAATACAATTTTTCACAATTATCAACTGATGGAATCCCTTGGTTAATCTAGATGGTGATCGGTTCTTTTCCAAGATGGACCTAGCCCATGCTATAGGTCGGAATACCCTAAAGTATGCACTAGCTTGTCCCTCTTTGGACTTGGATCCTTACAAGAAATCACAATAAAAATTCTCAAGATTGGTTTTAACCGAAATCGTTTTAATGGTACAATCTAATTTAGCTTTATATTTTGTTAATTATATTCGTTTCCAATTATAATTTCAAATTCATTAAAGTCAAGAACGAAAAGATTGATAAGAAACTATTGATGAGAATACGAATTAGCAACCTTTCTACAACGTAAACAAAGATTCACAGGGCGACCATCACATCAAAGCTTCTTCTTGTAGCCGCCAATAAGCCATCAAAGAATTGAAATTGGGTGATGATCAAAAGAGGTTGATGAGAAAAGTCGTTTCCTTGTTGTTGCAGGGTATCGACCATTTGCAGTGGTACTCCCCTGTCCCCTACCTCGTCCTCTTCTTGTACTCATTCTCACTATCAATGAATAGTAAGAGAATTGACTGAGTCACACGGACGGATATCTTAGGGAAAATACTCAATCTAGTGCATTTATATCCCAATCTCTAATGAGTCACCTAATGATGTTATACTCCAAAGCTAAAGTTCTTACTCAACCTTTAGCTCTGATACCACATGTGACGACCCAGATTCGAACGCTCGAAAATAGACACCCAATACATTACCCATATACGAATGTCGTAGATTCAAACGTTGGAATTCGATCCGCCGGAGCTTATAACACATTAGGTGAAAACAACACAGCGGAAACAGAAATGATTTTATTGATACATAACAATTGATTACAACAATGATATAATATGAAGTGATCAACATTATCAAAGATATACACAATAGCGGAAAAACAACAGCAATAGCAGCAGAAAGATAATATCTTCATTTCCAAAGCTCCAAAGCTCCAAACCAAAAGGCTCAAAGAACTCCCAAAGACTTTCATATCCAAAACCAAAAGCTTGATCAACTATCATGCTGCAATATAGCACATTGCGATCGCCAAACCAAAGACTATAAAGACTGCCAAAAGCTAAATCTACTAGCTGACCATCTGATAACCTGTCTGTAGGCTGCCCGTTTGGAAAATTATGGGCACCCAGTGTTTAGAAAGGGAACAATAAACTCCAGGTCAGTCATGGGACTGGTGTGAGCAAACAAAAACAGTTATTTGTACAAAAAGAAATAAAAAGAAATCCGCTATGCTTTTTGGAAAATGAAACTACCATAAGGCCTCCCGCCACACACACAATGCGATCGCACACTTGGGGAAGATTTTTCCTTATGATAGTCAAACATGCTTGATACGCGAAAATCCTTTTTTATATTATTATTAGTGCATTGTGTGGAAAACATTTCGAAAGTATAATATTAATCTTAGCCAGCATAGGTACCATTATATTATGCCTACTATAGCTGCCACTTGAGGTAGCAGGTTATACAACTGAAATCGTAAAGGGCTCGTATTGGGTGATTGGATTTCCAACAAATGGACAAAGCTAAGGAACTTCCTTTTCGAACGGGTATGCCTCTAGAGAGACGCCCCAAGGACCTAACCGAATCTCTGTCAACACAAGGCCAGGTTACCTTTGTAACTAGGTAACTACTGACACGAGTATGCCATCCTCCGGTCGTCACCGACCTTTACCGATGCCTTACCAATAAGTTCCAACAACCCCACAAATATCTGGGCTCCATACCATGATACCACTTTTTATCCAGAAGGAAATGCGCATACCCTAAGGGGCGTGACCTCTGTAACCTTGTCGCATCCTTCCTGTTTCGACCATTTTAGGGGTGTGAGGTTCGATGAAGTTTCGTCCCACAAAGCTACGCTTTTCACAAAATCCAATGATCAGCACTTAGCATGCCACATAACCAAATTAGGAATATATCACTAGAAAATATCAACTACGTAACCTCTGAGCTCGTACGTCTTAGAGAAGGGTATTAAGCTAAGTGAATAAATTCTCCGTCACCAAACAGAAATGTATTTGATAGAAACCAGCTTTACATCTCAAAGTGTAACGTCAGATATATAACATACAAGTCCATCTTGGGTCTGAATGGAACCGTAGGCACTTCCTCCGATTAAGGATAGAAGACCTTGCAAATCCGGATATTCCCTAATCATTTCTGGACTCCCCATCACATAGGTTAATCTCTATACCAGAGCAACTCAGTGCAGATGCAATCAACAGGTCATCCTTCCGTTTTCGAAAATACCCGGTCTTCAACCACCGTCTTCAAAAGCAATCCATTTCGTCGTATCATTATTCAGAATGGGTTTTATGACATAAAGTCCTCCCCCGACTTATCCAAATATGAGCGTTTATTTTAAAAAGCATATGGATATATTGGGATCTTTAGTTAAGTCATAACTTATTTCCCAAAACCTTTCCTTTTGAATGATTTAAACAAATTTCCACTTTTAATCTTTAAAAAAAAGATCCACCTTTAAGATCCTCTTCAGTTTGTAACAAGGTTTACCAAATCTTTAACAAAGATTCATTCATAGCTTTCAAAACTATTTCCATTTGATTTACCCATAACCATAAATCTTTTCAACAAAAAATGGAAATTCTTCCATTTCGGGAAAATATGACTAAATTTACTCAAGTTATAGCCTTTTAAAATATAAATCATAAAATCAACGAACTGCTGTATCTTCGGCAAGTTCTGTTTGGGTTAAATATAAATTCCTAAATAATTCATTTAAAATACTTTAAATTGGTTTAAAATCCGTATACATTATAAAACCTGTATAACCCTTTTTAAAACCTATTATTATTTTAATTTCAAAACTTTAACAAACCATATTATGTTCAAAATAATTTTAATTCCAAAACACCCTTTTCAAATGTTTAACTCAAATCACCTTCAAACCATTTTGGATTCAAAATTCAACTTTCAAATAAAATAATATTAAATTCAAAATGCCCATGACTTAACCAATTTTCTATGAAATCCATATTTGTGTGTGTGTTGTCTATGGGTTTTTCAAGCAACAATAGAATATCACAACCAACATAAATCCAAACACAACAACATCAATAAGCGGTATAATCCTATGACGCTTATCATGATTCACAGATAAACATGTAAATTCATCATAGATAAATAATTTACATTCATCACAGCTCGATCCAAAACAATTCATAACACAGAATATTATAGATCAGAGATATCAAACAATTCAGGGCATTCAATATAATCCAATTATCCATAAGCAAGGAGATATCAATCAATTCAAGCATTCAATACAATAATTCATCCATAAGCAAGATTTTTTAACTGTTCAATCCCTGATTAATTCAATTTAATTTCCAATTAAATTAATTACTTATGAATTAATTACCCAATCCTACTTAATTAACATTTATTAATTACGAATCATTTGATATTAATTAATGAAATTAATTAATCAACCTTAATTATCCATCTTAATTAATTATCCTTAATCAATTAATTGTTCCTTAATTAATCATATAAATTAATTAACCTTTAATTACATTAATTAATAAACCCTTAATTAATAACCCTTTAATTAATTAATTGCCCACAATTAATTACATTAATTATCCTTAATTAGTTTAATCAATTAACCTTTAATAATTAATTAACCTTTGTTTAATCAAGTAATTAACCTTAATTATTTTCATTAAGTAATTACATTTTAAGTAATTAATTATCCTTAATTAATTAATTGTCGCATAATTAATCACATTAATTAATTAACCCACAATTAATTACATTAAGTGATTTTCTTTAATTAATTAATTGGGTAATTGTCCCTTAAGTAATTCATTATCCCTTAATTACTTATATTAATTAATCGCTAGTTTATTACATTAAGTAATTATCCTTTAATCAAAAATTAATTAGCCTTTAATCATTACTCAATTATCCTTTAATTAGTCACATTAATTAATAAACTGTAAATTAATTACATTAAGTAATTATCATCATCTTTTAAATTAATTACAATAAGAGATTACTCAAAACCTTAATTAATCAAAAGATAACCCGTTTATTTTAATTAATTTCTTAATCATAGTATTTGCATTTTATTAAATAAACTTATGGAATTAATTTTCATAACACGCGGATTAACTTAAAATCTTTTAAGTTATTTAATAATTAAAGTCATTTCACCTTCTTAATTAACTATTTAATTACATTTTTAAAAATTATTTAAATAACTTAAGAATTAATTTAAAACAATAGGTATAAAATGAAATAACTTAAACTTAATAAATTTAAAATAATTTATTTTGAACCTTCAACTAATTCCAAACAAAAAAACATTTATTATTTATAAAAGAATTAAACAAGAAAGTTTTTAAACTTTAATTTAAATTTGAGAAAAAAACTTGTTTAGTTAAAAATTCAAAACCGTTGCACCCGAGACTAAGTCGAGGCAAACCCTGCATCTCTCCCTAGTAAATCCCTTCTTCTTCTACTTTTTCTTTTTATTTTTAACATTGTTTAAAAACCTTTAAATATGCTAAACCCATATGAATATACCCAAGGCCAGACTCGAGCTAAAAACCCATATCCCCGCGTACGACTTCGAGCCACCACCTTCTTCCCCAACCCAAAAACATCCCTGACTCAAACGTGTACGTATGCACGTGCACCAGCCATCCGACCACCTCTGATCCTCGCCGAGATCAAACGCAAGTCGACGATGATCAACACGACTGCTCCGACCACCCAGCTCCGATGAATTCGACTGCAAATTGAAATCGAGATACTCGATCACCACCTGGACCCAACCTCCATCAGCAAATCTCCCTCATGGCGACGATTCCGACCACTAGCATCCACGCCACTTCGACCAGAGCAGCGTCACTCATCAATGCTCAAATTCCCCCACCACCGATCACCTCCGGTGCTTCCTTGGTGACATACGAACTCGATAAACATCGTCGGTCAAAACAGTTATCAAAACCCTAAATCGACGCCGCTTCACCACCACTGCCACCTACAAAACCTCTGACCATTTTTCCTCTGGCCATCGACACCTGAGCAACCTTCAGCCTCGAGCATGACGAACATCTCCTCGTCGTTCGTCGAAAATCGACGAAACTTCCCATACCGATCAACTCGAAAATCCATAACAATACCAATCCTAAAAATCTATATCAAAATTCATTACTTTCACATGCAAATCAGAATATGGAATACAAACTTGAAATTAACATGGTTGTATTTTCAAATGTTATACATTTTGACTGTGATTTCGGATTTTTCAGTGAATCTTTAACTAATTATACTTATAGTTATTTTTAAAAACAAGATTTAGTTAAGTCAAACATATCTCCTTTATACATCATAGCCTATAAGAGAGTGGAGGAAGAGAATTTTTATTTTTGAACTTGGTTTAAACATGAAACCTGGAATAGAAATATATTTGCCTGTGCACATACAATATACAGACATGCAGGCAAAATTTCATCTATACCAACATTTTCACAGCACATTTTCAAGCATCAATCACATGTAAACAAGATATAACTGATTCCAGATTTTATATAGATTGTTTACTCACCTGGAAATGTTAACAGAGAACAGAGAAGCCTAGATTTGAATTTTGGTTTTAAAAATGGGAAACTTAAGTTGATCTTTTACTTTGAAAACTGGAGTTCGTTTACTGTTCTTTGTTGAGTCGAATCTACTTTGTTTTGAAAGGAATTTGAACTGAAGCTTGGTATTTGAGATGATCTGCTTTGTCTATGTTGCTTCAGGTTTGATTGTTTTAGGTTTAAATGCTTTGAACTTGTTTTTGTTTTAATCTGCTCAGGTTTTGATTTTGGTTTTTGGTTTTATTTTTCTCTTAGGTTTTAGGTTTTGAATTATATGAAAGAAAATATGAGAAAAGGAGAAGTATATGTATATATAACTTGTTTCCCCTTTATTTGTTGAATTTAAAAATGAAAAGAAAATTTGAAAGTATGACACTTGTTTATTTCATGATAAAATCAAATTAACACTTGTTAAATTCTATGCTAAGATGATTACACTTGTTTAATTTCTTATTATGATGCTTACACATGCAATTTGAAAGTATTAAATGTTTTTATATGATTTTTATATTATAATTTCAATTTAGTTATATATATATATATATATATATTATGTTTTAATATGTTCTATTTTTAATAAATGCATTTCCTTTTATAAATATTTATATAACCATAAGAAAATGATTTTAAAATTCTAATTAATCATTAATAAATAAACATATATGTATTATATACATATTATTATTTAAAATATAAATCTTAACCCTTAAATAGCTTTTGAAAAACAATTATTTTTAATTCAAAATATAACTTCCAAAGCGCAATATATATACATATGTATATCATATGTATACAAAATTAAAAAACAAATTTTTAGTAATTTAAAATATAGTGTTTTCAAATCCAATTTAGTTTTCAAACTATTTATTTTTGAATTTCAAATCCAAAATTCTATTTCCAATCTTTTTAGAAAACAAACACATATCTTATTTATTTTGGAAAATTCCAAATTATTCACAATTTAATCCAATAATTAAATTAATTACTAAATTAAATTTGGCTTAAAAAAGGGATCGTTACAAGCATTATGAACAAAAACACACATAACTATATTTATTTACAAAAATAAAAGCTGATACTACCTAATATCATTACTTCACACATCTAAAACGATCCTACGACATAAACTGCCTCTAAAATTTTAGAAAAGCTACTATACTTCAGAAACTGCTATTACAGTTCATAAAATGCTACTATTAAATAACATTGCAAATAGAAATATACATAATTTAATTTATTTAAAAAACCAAATATAATTCTACATAGTAGTGTTACTACACACAACTAAAAGGATGATGCAAATTGTGACGACCCGGAAAATTTGGAGCATTTTGAAATCGGAATATTTAATTTATTTTAAATATTTAAAAGTTAATTTTTAACTTGAATTTCAAATATCACAATTTTTTTGATGATTAAATTAAATAAGTAAAGTTGGGTAAAATGTTGAATTTGAGGTTTCTAAGTCTGTTTAAATATTGAAGGCTTATAAAACTTATATTGATAATACTGAAGGCAATAGAAGTTTTAAAATTGAAATTAATAGTGATCTGTGCAGTTCTGAAATTTATATCGTTCAAATTGAATTTAAAAATAGCCTTCCGAGGCGCAGTCTCGGATTTCGACGAAACCAGTTCCATTGGGTCCGTAATATTGAATTATTATCGGATTTCAAATTTCGTATTGATCAGGGTTGTTGTGTGAGCGTATGATCTATAAACGCATTGAACATTTACATCGAAGATTCAATTTAAAATTATATATATATATTCACGTACTAATCACCATTAGCCGAAACTTTATTCACATCACAAATTTTTTGAAATCACTGTTGCTATTCCTTCTTCCGCACGCCAACATCAGACTTTGTTCCCCTTCTCACCTTAAACACGGCACCTTTTCTCTAAAGTCAGAGATCGAAATCGAATAAGAAATAATGGTCGCCTTCTTTGTTTTCTTTAATTTAAACTCGAGGGCATAAATAAATATATATACATATATATATATGTAATTTTGATTTCTATCAATAGACACTCGCGTATCATTTTCTTTCTTTCTTCTTTCACGATATCGAAATCGAATTCGACCCTGAGGAAAAAAAAAGAAACAACAAAGAAACCCTAAATCTAGAATCGGCCGAGCCCTTTCTTCCTCTGTCAATCGAAAACCAAGTTGAAGTTCAAGTTGGCGGTCGAGCAAAAAAGCACAGCGGCGCGTAGTGGGAGGTGGCGAGCGAGGCGCGGTGAGGTCGACGATATGGGGAGGAGGTCAGGCTCGCGACCTGAGGCCGCCTTAACGTTCTCGTGTCTCGCAGGGTTTCGATGTTGGCCGAGGTTGCGTGAGTGGGTGCAGTCATTAGTGGAGGCGTGCACTTCGAGATGGAGAGGGGTAACGATTGATGGTAGGGCGGCCGCTGGTTTGTTTTTGGGGCTTTGATTTTGTCAGCGTTAGGTAATTTTTATCTTTAAATTGAATATATTAAAACGTATACATATAGGTCAGAAGATGGTTATGTTTAAAGAGTTATACAAATGCATATTAACTAAAAAAAAGAGAGAGAAAATAGTCTCTGTATGGGCATGATTTGGAAGGTAGAAAATTAAATGGCAATATAAATTATTTTATAAGTATATGCATAGGTAGTTTTAAAAGGAAATTGAAATAGATAAATATATCCATAGATATTTTAGTTCAAAAGTTATTTTAAAATCAATTATTAAGGTGGTTTATTTGTAAGTTAATCTATTTAATTATTTTTGTAACTTAAATTGTATTTGTCCAGAAAATTTGTTTAAATAAAATAATTGGTTAATTAAATTTATTAATGGAATTTAAATTGTTCAATTATTTCATATATTAATAAATCATAAATTGTTTATACAAGGTCAAAAATCGAGAAAACCATGGCAATATTGGAATGGATTGCAATTACAAAATCAAAGGTGTGTTAATCTCACTCGGTTAAATTTAAATATAAATTTAAATGATTGAATTTAAATAATTGTTTGAATGATTGAATTGATTGATGCGATATAGTATAATATTTTGGAATTGGTGTATTATATTGTGCTAACGTCTGTGGATACAGGGAAAACAGGTTGGAGGGATCCAACTGGATCCCTCAACATTTATTTAAATTATTTAATACCCTCTATTGTGATTATTTTATATTCTGTGATGAATATTATTGACAATTGGAATATTGGATGTTATGGTTTACCTGAATATGTTCCGGTGCACTAATTTATCAAGATATATAGAATTGGATTTTGGAAATAAAATGAAGAGAATTTGTAAGTGAAATAATTATAGAGAATTTAAATAATTAGGAATGAATTGGATAAGAATAATAATAGTTTTAAATTCTAATAAATAAATTCCGTATATGGAAGGGAAATTTTGAATAAACAGAAGATTAATGAATTTTTTTTTAAAACTTTAGTATGATTAAAACATTTATCTAAAATTTAAGCTTTAAATTATTTAAGAAGAATAGAGAAGAAATTGGGAAAATCTAAAATTGGTATATTTCAGTTAAAAGGTTTTAAATCAAACGGAAAATAATAATAATAATAATAATAATAATAATAATAATAATAATAATAAGTCCATAACTAATGAATTTTGAAATAAATTGAGTAATTAAAGAAACTTATTTCAAATAAAATCAATTGGAAATCAATTTGGGGAAATTGATTTAAGTGATTGAAGTTGGAATTTTCTCTGGATAGCCAAGTACATGTTTTTAAAAGTAAAATTTTAAATGTAAATTAAGTGTTTTTAAGTTGTTTTTAAAGAAAGCAAGTTTTGTAAAATTTATTATTTCTAATATTTAAAGTCTAAAGTAAGTATCTTCTTTTAATCTATTTTAGCAGTAATTATTAAGAAGTAACTTAGTATTTTGTTTTTAAAAGTAGAAATCTAGTTTTATATTTTATTAAGTAACTTTATTTTCAAATGTTTATATAGTATATATTTTTAGTAAATTATTGAAGTAGTTTTAACTTAAATGTTTAAAAGTAAATTCCAAAGTAAGTATTTTGTTTAATCTATTATCGTAATAATTATTTAAAGAATGATTTGGTATTTTGTTTAAAGAGGAAAATCTAATGTATAGTTATAAGGTAACCTTATTTTAGTTATTTCTATAGTATTATTATAAATTAAGTATTAAAGTAAAAAAATTCTAAATTAAATGTTAAAAATATTTTACAATAAAGTGTTTTTAAAATTATTTTAAAAATCTAAGGTTTTGTGCTTGGGATTCCAGTAGAAATGGAAATACTCAGAATTTATTCTGAGAAAAGGAAGATAGTTTGAAACTGTTTTCAAAGGGGTTTGAAAGTGAAAATATATCTTGTAAAGATATTTTGAGATAAATAAATAATTTGGAAAATTATTTATTAGTTGATGGTTGTTTGTGAATATTAATTGATAGTTAAATCATCGACTATCAATATTGGACAAATGCGTTGATCGTTTCGAAGAGACCGGGATCGAGATTTATTTCTCGAAAACCACTTCGATCCAGTTTGTACATTTCGTGGAAAAACGATTTTTGGATTCGAAGATGGAGCCGTGAAGTGCAAGGGCTAGTCGCTACTAATCCTGAGGATATTTCCAAAATGGATGTAGTAGGAATAGTGCCTTTGGTTCTGTTCAAACCCGGGACGGACTTGTATGGATGAATGCTTGCGAAACATCCATTTGGTGGACGATGGGCATTCTAAGGAATATGTTCTAAAATGGTAACGCTTAGCCTCAAGCCTCATCAAATGGGAATGACTGAAAATCAGGGGTTATGCAGCAAGGCTAGGTGGATAGCACCCAAGCAGGGTGAGGTCATCCCTGTCTAGATGTCCCTTTTATTTCGGCTTAGTGGGAGGTTGCTGATCCCAACCGCGGGGTGATCTCACTCGGGATTATCCAGTAAGGGGTAGTCCCGGTCTTGTGTTGCAGGGGAGTGGGCATACTCCTCGGTACTGTGATCTAGGCCACGTACTGTGACAGGTGGTACCCCAGTGCCTAGTCATTAGTTGGAAATCCATTCTCCCTACGAGCCTTGTACGAGTTTTGTTTGTATTACCCACTCTGTGGCTAGTAGCTGGAATTTAATCATATAACAATTTCGGCTATTTTATAAGTATTTGTATATAGACCCTATTATAATATCAGAGGATTTCTATAAAAATTGTTTTAGCTATCGTAAGGTAAAAACCCGACATGTTTATTTGTGGCGCGGTCTTACGAGATGCTTTTGTTTTCAAATGATTTTCGAAACTTTAATAATCAATTGGGTGTGATTTTCTCACGCTGGTATTCCAGACTGACTCGGGTGTTATTTAATTGTAATGCTCGGGTCAGACTGAGTATTATAGGATACATGATACGATACTGTGGAGCTCAATAGACGAGCTGGATGACGATACGTATCTCTGTACTTGTTTTATGTATATATTCCGCTGTTTTGAGTTGCTGTTTATCCATGTGTATGATATTGATGTTGAGTTGTGATTGATGTACTCTGATGATGTAATATATAAACTGATATATTTGATCTTTGAGTAAAGATTATTTATTAGCTATTATATTTTATTCCGCAGCGATGGTTAGATTTTGTTGTTGATTTCTATTTTCTTCTTCTACATCTTCTTCTTTAACCCAAATAGTTCGTATTTATGTACAACTTGAGTTGATTTAGGTAGAATAGCGTTGACTCAAGAGGTACGGATTTGCGGGCCGTTACACTTGGTATCAGAGCTTAGGTTGGGGATAACCTTAGCTCTGGTGGGGATTACTCATAAAATAGAGTCTATAGTACTCTAGAATGAGTTTGAGCATATTAATAGATATGAGCGCGTATTTGTTAGTGAATATAAATTGTTTAATATTGTGTTGATTGGTTTATTGAGTGGCATATGAACCTTCGTAGACACAGTCTGTACAACTGTATCGAAGGGGTTTCTAGACACTTGAATGGAACAATCGACACGGTATTGTTTTAAATGTGGGTAAATGAAATAATTTTACCCAAAAATATATTTTGATATAAAAAAGAAAAGAAAACGTTTTTGTAATCTATTTAGCTAATATATGGTTGCTTGGATGTTAGAGATGATAATATTAAATTATTATCATCATTGTGTAAAATTTTAACTAGAAATTGAAAATATAACCAAAGTTTAAGGGAATAAATTCATTATAAAATGAAATTTATAAATATGAATTATAAATTAAAATTATAAATTGAAATATAATTAAATGGGAATTTGTATAAGCATAACTATAAAAATGCATTATAGTTAAAATTTGAATTAAAACAGAATTTGAAACTTTAAAACCCCGGAGATTTTGGAAGTATTTTGAAGATAAATAGTAACATTGTTGTTTTTGGGGTATTTCTGAAGGAATATTGTTTCAAATAAATCTTGGGAAGGGATATAGCATTGAATTCACTTCAGTCGCTGGAAAATAACTTCGGTGATGACTGCAGCATCATCGATGTTTATTTTCGAGTTTCTAAGTGACAGATTGCTGCCAAATTGATTTGTTCAGGAAAACCTGTTTGTTTTTTAAACTTCAAAGGCAATTTGACGGAAATAAAACCAGGAATGGTTTGACTTTTGAGAAGTGTGATTTAAGAAGTTGGAGATTTCAAAATGTTTTGAAACCAAAAGCCGGGATTTTAAAAATACCGATGAGATAGTTGTAAGCTTATAAATTAAGATAATTTTAAAATCAGGAAGGAATATAAGTTTCGAATGTTGGAAATTTAAATTTAAAGT
Organism: Allium cepa; assembly: GCA_030765085.1. NCBI lineage: Eukaryota > Viridiplantae > Streptophyta > Magnoliopsida > Asparagales > Amaryllidaceae > Allium > Allium cepa. Next base: position 108,055,869 of record CM060930.1, on the reverse strand, counting down.
GGAAGGTTAAAAATGAAATTAACTTGGATTGGAGAATAAAAATTTGACTGGATTGAAATAAATTGGATAGGCTAAAAATATACCAAGTTGTATTCGAATTTAGTTGAAATCGAATTGAGTTGAATAAATCTGAGTTAAAATAAAATTGAATTGGAATAAAGAATTCAATTGAGCTATTAAATGGAATTAGATTCTTACCTGAATAAATGGAAAATAAGTTGGGTAAGGATTGGAATTGGAATAAATAAATAAACCAGAATAACGTATAAAAGAATAAAAAAATGTAGGAAATAAAACATGCTTGGGTTATAAATATGCATAAGACTTGAGTTAAAAATAAAGGAAGAATATATTCAAGCCTCTAATGAATGGAATTGTGAAAATCATAAGTGGTGACTTCTAAAATTTGAAAAGTGGAATAGAAAACCCAAAATAAATATTTCTGACGAAGTGGAAATTAAAAATGAAAATCCAAGCTTGAATTATAAAATAAATTGAACTTATGAAAATTAAATGAAGAGATTGATTAAAAATCAAGTATTGAACTATAAATAAGAACTAATTTGTTAATAAACTAGGTAATGAAATATGTAATGAGAACCCAATGTAGTTAAATAAAAGCTGAATTGTGAGTTTATGATGAAGCTGGGAAATAAAACTCAAGTTATAAATCAAATTCGACCTGGATTGTTAGTGAAGTAAATGAAATTGAATTTGTGAGCTCATGAAATTAGGTGGTAAATTGAAAATGGATAGTGGATTCAGAACTTGAGTTTTAAATTAAAATTGAACTTGTAACAAATTAAATATAATTGAAATGTATCGAATAAAAATGTAAATGGATTAATAGCAATGGTTTGAATGTGCAAATAAAATCCAAATAAGTGGAAATAAATTGGAGATGGCTATGTAATCAATTGAACGAGTTGAGTATGAAAGTTAAATTTTATAATAACTAACCAAAGGAAATTGTAGATTTAAAACGAGATTTAATTGAGATAGAATCAAGTTGAATAAAAGAGAAATATTTATTTGTGAAATGAAAATGAGCTTAAGTATAAAAATTTGAATAAATTAAAGTAAACTGACATAAGCTAAACAGATGGGAATTTGAATTGAATTCAACTTAAACTAAGTTTAATGATATTGGATTTAAATCAAGTAAAAATAAATTTGAATCGAAATAGAATTTGGTGGGTCATAAATAGTATTTAAAGAAATGAAAACTTCTCATGGATTGTGTGGATAAACTTATTTATAAATAAATGGAAGGGAATTCTTAATTAAATAATTGTAAACCATTTAAGATGTTAAAGAATTGAAATAACTTAGAGACAATAAGAAAAATAGAATGGTTTTAAATGAATGCGGATAAGAAATGAATCGCAAATGAATAGATTGTGAATAAAATTGAAATGAAATGTGTCGAGCTAAATAAATGGTCATGAATGAATTAAAGTAAAAAGGAAATTTAATTGGTAATAAAGATGAACCTAAGTTGTTAATGGTTTGAATGAACTAGTTTGGTTAATAAAATGAAATGCAAGTGAATGGATTCGAATTTAAAAATGCAATGAAAATGAGAATATATGGATGGTGAATAAATTTAAAAATGGAATAGAATTGAGTATAAATTGACTTGAAATCAATTTAAATTGGTTATAAAACATAAATACTTATGTAATCTCATAGATCTCGTCAAATTGCATAGAATAAATTGTCATTGGTTGTAAATAGAGGTGATTAAAATTCTATGAATCGATAGGATTTAAATAAATTGATTTTGACAGCAATTGAATTAATTATGAGTACGGTTCGCTTAAAATTAAATTAAATGTAAGCGATTGAGTTTTAAACCATTCAAATTGAATGAAAATGGTTTATAAATTAGTTGAAACAGTTGAATTAGTATGAAAACTATATACATTGCTTACAGAAAATGTTGGGTGTGAATTTCTTTTAGAATTCATGTGTTTAACTATTGCAAATAAGTGAAATGTTGTTAAACTTTATATATATATATGGCACTTGCATGTTTAAATTGAGTAAGTACAGGTACCTGGAAGTCGTGTGACTGGATATGGTTGTGCTAACTGCAAAATAAATAAGCTGCTCGCTTAAAAATGCTAAATAAGGTACGCCTACGCAATAAAAATAGGAAATATGAACTGTTTTTGGTTTTTCCGACCGGGTGGGTCGATGTATATATATTTATCTCTTTTTTAAAATTGCAAAAGCTCCTCCGTATAAAGGAGACTCTGCTAAAAATTTCCCGAAAATTTTGGGAGTTAGAGAATTTTTGAAATTTTGGAAAATTTTGTTAACAACAAAGCGGTTTCAAATTTGGAAATTGAAATAGATTAGAAAATGAAACTAATTTAAAATAATGTCATAAATTAGTTATAAATGAAAAATAAAATTCAAATATTCAGAGTTGAAGATAAAATTGAATTCATATAGAAATGAAAGAATCAATTTGAATAGAATTAGATATAAATTAAGTGGTAAAGTAGGAATAAATATAAGAAGCACATAAAATGCTATTACTAACTTAAGAGAGAATGGTGAATTCTTAAATGAAAATTGATACTACTAATATAATTTAAGTCAATATTGGAATGAATAGATATTGGCATTTTGTAAGAAAGTTGATATGATGTTTTGGGAATATTGTGATTGGATATTAGTGCTAAGCAGGATATGCAGGTGTTATAAAGGAAAAAGAAAATTGGATTTGATTTCAAAAAGATAAATTTGAAATGCTCGACAAAAAGGTATGTATTTAAATTTGGTGTGAAATTTGATTGGAATTTTGATCGAGCCACTTGGCTTTTTGTTTTCTTTTGGATTTGGGAGGCCGTAGGGCCATTTTGTAGTTGTACCGAGCTGGCCACGCAAAGGAGACGCTGGCGAAATTTTTCGGGAATTCGGGGGGTTAGAGAAATTTTGAGAAAATTTTGATAATTCAAAATTTGGTTTGAATTTAAATTTAAATGATTGAGCAACTAATAATAGTTGAAAACTATGGGAGAGTGGAGAAGTTAATAAGAATGGTAATGGTCTTTTATAAAAAGATAGCTGGTAGAATGTTAAATTGTTAGTTTTGGAGAAGCAGTAACGGGTATTGGACCATTCTTCCTAACTAGTAATTTCGCGGACTAAATCCTTTTAAGGAGGGTGGAATGTGACGACCCGGAAAATTTTGAGCATTTTGAAATCGGAATATTTAATTTATTTTAAATATTTAAAAGTTAATTTTTAACTTGAATCTCAAATATCACAATTTGTTTGATGATTAAATTATTAAATTAAATAAGTAAAGTTGGGTAAAATGTTAAATTTGAGGTTTCTAAATCTGTTTAAATTAATTTGAAGGCTTATAAAACTTATATTGATAATACTGATGGCAATAGAAGTTTTAAAATTGAAATTAATAGTGAACTGTGCAGTTCTGAAATTTATATCGTTTAAATTGAATTTAAAAATAGCCTTCCGAGGCGCAGTCTCGGATTTGGACGAAACCAGTTCCATTGGGTCATAATATTGAATTATTATCGGATTTTAAATTTCGTATTGATCAGAGTTGTTGTGTGAGCGTACGATCTATAAACGCGTTGAACATTTACATCGAAGATTCAATTTAAAATTATATATATATATTCACGTACTAATCACCATCAGCCGAAACTTTATTCACATCACAACTTTTTCGAAATCACTGTTGCTATTCCTTCTTCCGCACGCCGACATCAGATTTTGTTCCCCTTCTCACCTTAAACACAGCACCTTTTCTCTAAAGTCAGGGATCGAAATCGAATAAGAAATAATGGCCGCCTTCTTCGTTTTCTTTAATTCAAACTCAAGGGAATAATATATATATATATATATATATATATATATATATATATATATATATATATATATATATATAATTTTGGTTTCTGTCAACAGAAACTCGCGTATCATTTTCTTTCTTTCTTCATTCACGATATCGAAATCGAATTCGACCCTAAGAAGAAGAAAAACAACAAAGAAACCCTAAATCTAAAATTGGCCGAGCCCTTTCTTCCTCTGTCAGTCGAAACCAAGTTCAAGTTCAAGTTGGCGGTCGAGCAAAAAAGCGCAGCGGCGCGTAGTGGGAGGTGGCGAGCGAGGCATGGTGAGGTCGATGATATGGGGAGGAGGTCAGGCTCGCGACCTTAGGCCGCCTCGAAGTTCTCGTGTCTCGCAGGGTTTCGATGTTGGTCGAGGTTGCGTGAGTGGGTGCAGTCATTAGTGGAGGCGTGCGCTTCGAGATGGAGAGGGTAACGATTAATGGCAAGCGGCCGCTGGTTTCGTTTTTAGGGCTTTGATTTTGTCAGCGTCAGGTAATTTCTGTCTTTAAATTGAATATATTAAAACGTATACATATAGGTCAGAAGATGGTTATGTTTAAAGAGTTATACAAATGCATATTAGTAAAAAAAGAGTGAAAATATTCTGTGTATGGGCATGATTTGGAAGGTAGAAATTTAAATGGCAATATAAATTATTTTATAAGTATATGCGTAGGTAGTTTTAAAAGGAAAATGAAATAGATAAATATATCCATAGATATTTTAGTTCACAAGTTATTTTAAAATCAATTATTAAGGTGGTTTATTTGTAAGTTAATCTATTTAATTATTTTTGTAACTCGGGATTATCCAGTAAGGGGTAGTCCCGGTCTTGTGTTGCAGGGGAGCGGGCGTACTCCTCGGTACTGTGAGCTAGGCCATGTACTGTGACAGGTTGTACCCCAGTGCCTAGTCATTAGTTGGAAATCCATTCTCCCTACGAGCCTTGTACGAGTTTTGTTTGTATTACCCACTCTGTGGCTAATAGATGGAATTTAATCATGTAACAATTTCAGCTATTTTATAAGTATTTGTATGTGGACCCTATTATAATATCAGAGGATTTCTATAAAAATTGTTTTAGCTATCGTAAGGTAAAAACCGTTGTTTGTGGCGTGGTCTTACGAGATGCTTTTGTTTTCAAATGATTTTCGAAACTTTAATAATCAATTGGGTGTGATTTTCTCACGCTACTCCAGACTGACTCGGGTGTTATTTAATTGTAATGCTCGGGTCAGACCGAGTATTATAGGATACAGGATATAATACTGTGGAGCATAGGAGACGAGCTGGATGACGATATGTATCTCCGTGCTTGTTTTATGTATATATTCCGCTATGTTGAGTTGTTGTGTATCCATGTGTATGATATTGATGTTGAGCTATGATTGATGTACTCTGATGATGTAATATATAAACTGATATATTTGATCTTTGAGTAAAGATTATTTATTATCTATTATATTTTATTCCGCTGCGATGGTTAGATTCTGTTGTTGATTTCTATTTTCTTCTTCTACATCTTCTTCTTTAACCCAAATGGTTCGTATTTCTGTACAACTTGAGTTGATTTAGGTAGAATAGTGTTGACTCAAGAGATACGGATTTGCGGGCCGTTACACAAATGATATTACAAATGATGAAACAATATTTAAAAATATACATTTTTATCTACAAATGCTAGTACAATATAGCATTTGAGTAGAATTAAATAATTATTCTTCTTTAAAAAAAGGATTGATATTACTCAATGTCATTATCCACAATTGTCTTCTTCCTCCTCAATTCCATGTTGCTTCTCCTTTGCCTCCAACTCTAATCAAACAAAACATTACTCCTCCATCACCGCTACAACACACTAATTCTGTAATCATCTTCATGTCGATCTACATTACAATCTCCTCCTTCCATCATCATCAAACTCATTGCCCCTCTCTCAATCACCGTCGTTGCCAAGCTCAAATCCCTCGCCATCGAGAGTTGTTGTACTGTCCTTGAGATCTACCGCACCACTTCACCACCATCCAAACTTTATCATGTGAAAAAATATAACCATGAAGTTAGTGCATCCATGCATATAAAATCTTTGTCCTTCAGCTCTATTAAATAAAATTTGTCCTTCATGCAAAAATATTATGTGCATGTCCTGGCATCTAATTTTTTTTGAAATATTGTCCTTCTTACTTTTTTCTCATTTTTTAAAACCCGTTCTTTAAAATGGATGACTGTATACTTTGAAACTTAATGTGGTTTTTTTACGAAAGTTGACCTTTTATCTTAGATTAAAGATTCTTAAAAAGCCTTTTATTATAAACCACCGTTAGTAATCCATAAGCAATCAAAAAACAAAATCTAGACCTTTAATCCTCTAATCCAATCACTGAAATGCATATTTTTATTCAGAATCATAACGCACTCACAGAATCTAATAATCAACTTCCCAATTAAAATAAAATTATAATTCACCTGTGCAATTTTGTCCCAAATTGAATTACCATCAAATATCTCCTCTTTACACTACACAAGTCTTTACTTACTCTCTCTAGATAAGAAACCTCATTTATGATTCGTAAATAGTTAATTGAAACTGCGAAAAAGAAGATGTAAATCAGAAATGGAAGAAGTAGATATGCATTGAAAAGTAATTTTTTGGAGCTTGCTTTTAGAAACATGATTTCAAAGGTGGAATTCTTTCATACTTTCAAACATAAGATCAAGATTTGTATGTATTTGATTGTTTATATATTATGCTTCGAGGTTTTTGAGTTTTTATTTACGGTTATTTCAATGTTAAACTTTTGATTTTTAATCGCATATCTTACCCTTTTTAGGTGAGGCAAACTTTTAAAACACATTCCTCGTTTAAAGATATGTCTTTAGAAAATTTTTGTTGTTTTATTTTCTTTATTATGTTGATAATTTGGCAAGTTTGCATCTTAATTCAAACTCAAATTCACTGAGGTCATGTGGGTTCTAGAAATTATGGATATAACATAGTCATTAGTGTTTATTATTTATGTACAGCAATGGTTTCAAAATTATAGACATAAGTAAATTGTAATGAATTATATATCTCCATTCATATCTTTGTAAAAATATTCTCAAAGAAAGGCATCTTGACGTATATATGACAACCCGCACATATAGTGGATACATAGTAATTGTAGCTCGGCATATTTAACTTGTAGCATGGATCATTTAGTTTTACTCATTTATAGCTATAAAATTACCGTGGATATATAATTCATGTTTTCTCACGCTAGCTTTGATAGAACACAATCTTTTATATTTAGATAAAGACATGCATTTTGTCCTATAATATACACACATTAAAAAAATTTGAAATAACAACCGAATATTTTGGACTTTAATATAACAGTTCAGTCTCTAAATACATTTTAATCATTGATTGGTAACTTAAAATTTCAGTCATTAAATCTCTAGTCTTAAAAATATTTTAAGACAGAAATTTAAGTCTTAAAATTTAAAGATCGAAATTTAGTCTCAATTATGATTAAAGATCAAAATTGAAAAGATCGATGTATAATCTTTAGTTGGCCTCAATAACCACATGAATATTTATAAACAATTTATTATTATTTACATACTGTAAAAAATACATTTTGAATGCTTTTATTTGATATGTGTATATATAAATATATAATGTAATATACATCATTTCCATAATTTGGTAACAATAAGGTACAAAACAATAGCCGTAATGATATACCATAATTTCTATAATAATAAATTCAATCCATATCATAAATGAACTCTCGAAGTAATATTCAACATCATATCATAACAAACAGTAAAATATAATATAAAATATGTATAGTATTAAATTACATGTTCCCTTATAAAAATAGAAACACATTAAAAACTGTTGAAACAAGCTTATTTTTCACACATTTGATTAGACTACCCTTGCAAACATCATGCCTTGCTACTTGAACATCAATGGAAATAGGAGAATAGAGCATACATATCATAGCAACCTTATAGTTTGTCCTTCACAAGTGCCAATTTGAAAAAAGTATAGACATTGATGTTTTTTTAGAAGTAGAGCATCCAATTCCTGTAAATATGGACATATTAGCCATAATTTTTTGTGCGGTTGGAGTTGGTAAAAAATCTAAATAATTATTTTGAAATCGAATAAGATAAATGGTTCATTATCGTTGTAAACTTTATTCATGTTGATATCTTACTAATAAAAATTGTGTCACCCTTAGTGCAGTGTTAAATTATTCTTCCTTGTATTTATTTACTTAATTCTAAGACATATTTTCAAAGAATTATAATATAAGTTGAACCACTTTATTTTTGATAACAAATTCAAGATATTTATAAACTGATGGATTATTATGAAATTTAGCTGATCATATACATTCATCCATGACTTATGTGATCCATTCCATTATAAGTAGCAATGGTGAGAATGACTTAGGCTAAGTAGAACAGACGGGAAGACTAAATATGCATATGTGTGCAATTGAAGATAATTTTTACATTTCATCTTATTTCTTTGAGCTCAAGGCTAAAGTAAGATTGCTCCCAGAGAACATTTAGGTCAAAGGTGGAAAAGGAATTTAGGGAGGTGGAGAAGATGTAAATAATTAGCATAAACTATTTATTTACTCAAAATAAAGAAGTGTAGAGTGGGTTCATAATTCAAGGACAAGGGAGAAAGTGGTATTAATAATTAATGACATATAATACTAATATATGACATGGATAGTAATTTCAACCATTGAATTTCAAATGATAATTATTCTAACTCTTATTTATTAGTAAAGACCACTTAGAAACTGCAATTCTGTCTTTAAACCTTATTAGATTTTACATCCCTGCTAAAGACTGTATTTTAGTAGATAAATTGGAAAATCAAAAAATGGTTTTTCTTATTCTATAATTATTAGTTTATTAGAAACCAAAAAATTTCAGTCTTAAGTTCCTAGTCTTTATTTTTAAGTTTTTTTGGTAAAAATTTCCTACTTTATATATATATTAAAGAAATAGTTTAAAACTAGTCCAGTTTTTAAGCTTAAGATATATTTTGATTTTATTTACTAAAGGCTATAACATGCATTATCTAAGTTTAATTGACTTAAAAGGATCCAAAAGAAATTTAGCTAATTGGTCACAAGATTTATGGAACCATGGTTTCAACAAAATTCCATTAAAAGATGCTTACTTTGCTTATTTGATTTTGTACAAATAGGTTATGTATTTAAACCCCTCTTCAATTTCTCAATTACTCAGATATGATTGCATGCTTTTGCATTTCATTCACAATAAGTAGAAAACTTCATGATCAACATGCTTTATGACTAATGTTCAATAACGGTCGTGGACTTGTGCAAGATGAAACCATCAACATGGATATATTTTTCTCAAACTCTCAAATTTAGGTTATCATGGGCTATGTTTACAAGTTATTTCAAATCATCTGTTCTTAAGCTTGAGAATAAATGAAGTGGATAGCTTAGATTTTATAGTCACTCAAACTACTTGGCATATAATAAACTTTACTATGATTTTCCTAAATTACAAGCTAACTAGCATGATCCAACTTAGGGTAATCTATGTACAAGTGAGTGGGGATTTGCTGACTATGATATCCCAGAAATTTCAAGCAAATAAAATGTGATAATCTCTTTTATAAATTATTTAAAATTGGCAAAATATTCTTTTAAAACAAAGAATAATGGGTTGTTTATATATATAAGTAGATTTTAAATAGAATTATTATTTTTCAAACAAATAAAATAGGTTTGGTTTATGTATATATATGTGAGATGATTTTAAATTGAATTTGAATTTGAAATTCAAAAAGATAAATAACTTAAAATAAATTTGATCTTAAAAATATATATATGATTTTTATTAGTATAAAATAAGTTTTTATATTATTATTTTTAAAATATTTTATAAATATAAATTAAGAAAATGTATTAACTAAATAGAAATTAAGTATAAAGAATTATAAAAAACATATTAAAAATAATAAACACATGCATAATACAAGTGCAGAGATATTAGCATGCAGTTTTAACAAATGTAAGCTATTTTAACAAGTGTTACAATTTCTTTTTATTTTCTTTTATTTTTTGAAAATCATAAAACAAGGCTATAAATATATCTATACTTTACTTTCTCTATTTCTTTCCTATCTTTATTTTAAACTCAAGAAAATCAAAAGCCTGTAAACAATTTCACTCTAGAGAAAATATCAAACAGCAAATTCAACTAGATCAAGCAGTTCATCTCAGTTTTTAAAGCAAGATTTCTAGTTCAAAATCAAAGCAAGTTTTCAAGTTAAACAAAGTGATTTCCAGTTTCAATTTTCCAGTTCAAAGAACAAAAGCGTTCCAGCTTTTTATCCAAAGTACAAAACTATTTCAAAAGCTCTGTTCAAACATCTTTTCCTGGTGAGTAAACAAACTAATACATGTTTTAATTGTTGCATGTGATGGTTATGTTAAATAATGTTGTAATATTTGTTTGCATGAGTGAAAATTAGGCTTGTAAGTTTGTTAATATGAAGTTATTAAGTGTGCATGTCTGTATACATATATGTATCCTTTGTTCTTATTTTACAGGGTTTAAAACTAAGTAAAAATACAAAAATCTACTTATTTAAAATCTGATAGGCTGTGAAATTCAAACAAGTTATCTTTGTATAAAAATAAATTAAGGTTTAAAAATAATTTATGTATAATAAGTTTGAATATCATCTGGAAAATAGGAAAGACAGTGGGAAACTTAAAACATGTAAATTTCAAACATCTTGATTCTTTGATTCATGTATATATTCTGAATCCACTTTGAAAACTAGGATTTTTAAAAGAAAATTTACTATTTTTAAGTAAGTAAATTGTGAGAATTCGAGGGTTGATCAGATTATGGGTTTTGGGATTTTTCTGGTGATCGGGGAACTCGGAAAGGTCAGGATCGCCACTACAGGTAGCTAAGAAGTTGGCGAGTTTGGAAAAAATGGAAGGTGGATTTTTAAACCTCCGAGGCGGCGTCATGGCGTGGGAAAAGGGTTTTAAACCTGGGTTTGGTCGAGGCTGGAGTTTAGATTGCTGCGTCGCCTCTGGAGCACCAGACTCGTTCGAAAGTTGAGGATGGAAGCGAGGTTGGTCGGCGAAGGTGTGGACGGAGGTTCGTGATCTCTGGTGGTCGACAGCATCAGGACGAGGTGGTTCTTGGTTGATGTTTTGTTGTCCATGTTCGATCGTGCAGCTCAATTTCGATTAAGGGTTTAGGTGGAAGTCTGGGTGGTCGGCATCGTATGTGTAGGTGAACGTCGATGTTTTGGAGGTGCCGGCGGTGGTCGAAGTCGCCTCGATAAATGGTGCACGTGCACGAGGCATATATGTCTGTATTTTGGAGATGGAAGGTTGTCTTGGAGGATTACTCGTGGAAGTGAAGCTGTAGCTCGGGTTCGTCTTCAAGCCAGTGCGAGTGATTTTGCATGTAACAGGTTTTAGAATTTTTCAATTAAAATTAAGTTTTTAAAAGAAAGAGGGTAATTTTCTCGGAGTTGGACTCGGGTAAGATCTGGGTTGAACCCGAAGTAAGTTTTTTAACAGTTTTAAGTCTTAAATGAAAGCAAGTTTTAAAATTTAAAATGAATCTAGTTTAAACTATTTCTTAAATCCAATTCTTTATATAATAAGTGTTTTTAAATAATTGATTTAAGAAAGTTATATGATTTATTCTACTTAAATTAATTTAGTTAAAAAGTTATTTTAAACTTAAATTAAATGGTTTAATTAAATAGTTAATTAAAGGATAAAATGTTTGAAATTTATATGTTATTGATAATTAAGTAATTAATAAAGATAAATAGGTTATCTTATAGTTAATTAAGGTCATGAATAATTTAAGATTAATTAAATCAATGAAGTAATTAAAGAGTAATTATTAATTTAGTTAATTAATGATTAAGGATTAATTAATTTATAATTAAGGATTGGTTAATTAAGTAATTAAAGATTAATTAATTTGTAATTAGAGATTAATTAATTTGTAATTAAGGATTAATTAATTAAGTAATTAGAAATTAATTAATTTGTAATCAAGGAATAATTAATTAAGTAATTATAAATTAATTAATTTGTAATTATGGATTAATTAATTAAGTAATTAGAGATTAATTAATTTGTAATTAAGAATTAATTAATTAAGCAATTAAAGATTAATTAATTGGTAATTAAGGATTGATTAACTGGTAATTAAGGATTAATTAATTAGTAATTAAGTTTTATTAATTAATAATTAAGGTTTATTAATAAATAATTAAAGGATAATTAATCAGTATTTAAAGATTAATTAACTGATTTATAAAAGTAATTAAAGAATGATTAATTGATTCAAATGGTTTACAATTAATTAATGATTAATTAAGTAGGGTTAGATGATTAATTCTTAAGTGATTAATTTAACTGGAGTTAACTAAATTAATTATAGTATGAATTAATAAGTCTTGCTTATGATTGATTGATTGTATGGAATGTCTGGATTGATTGATAGTTAAAGTGTGATAATCTATGATATTCTATGATGTGATATACTTTGGATATAACTGTGATAAAAGTGTGCTATTTATCTGGGCTGAATTGTTGTGTGTATACAAAGTTCTAAATGTAATTAAATTGTTTAATCCTTAAACAACTTGGCCTTTAAGAAAAATTTGGATTTCGATGAGACCGATATCGGATATCAAATTTGATTATTCGAAAACCACATCGATCCAAGGTTAACGATAGGTCGTGAAATCTCAAATGAAGATCGAGATGAAGTTGCAGAGTGCAAGGGCTATTGTCATCAACTTTGAGGGTGATTCCAAAATGAGTGTAACGAGATAGTGCCTTCGGTTTCGTTCGAACCCAGAGCGCACTTGTATGGATGAATGCTATCAGACCATCGTAGTGGAGGACGATGAGCATTCCTAGATAAGTGTTCAAAAAGGTAATCGTAGTCTTAAGCCTCATCAACCGAGAATGGCTGAAATAGGGGACGTGCACGCAAGGCTAAGTGGGTAGCACCCAAGTAGGCTAAGATTTTACCCTGTCTAGAAGTCCCTTTTTATTCGGCTGTGTAGGCAGTTGTTTGGCCACAGCCGCGGGGTTGCCTTATTCGGACTATCCAATAAGGGCTAGCTCCGGCTTTGTGATGCAAGGGATCAGGGTGGATCCTCAGTACGGTGATCTAGACCACATACTATGACGGACGATACCTTAGTAGCCTGACCATTGTATGGAATCCAATCTCCAATAAGTGATCTTGGACTTGATTGTATACCTATGTATGCTGCAATTTAATGAATGTAACCATATCGGCTATGTGAGTATTTATTTGAAAACCCTAGACACTATTATAATATAATTGGATTTCCTATCAAATGTTTTGGTTATCCTAAGGGAAAAACTTCTCCGTGTTTATTTGCGGAGAGTCTTACGAGATACCTTTTATTTAGAAGGTTTTTCAAGTTAAACAAAATTGATCGTTTACTCCCACCAGGCCCATGTCTGACCCAGAGTTTATTCTATTTTTTATAATCTTGGGTACTCAAATTTTTATGAGTAGCCAAGTGATCAGGTTGGTTTGAAGAATTTTAGGAAGCTTGGAGCAGTAGCCTTGGCATATCTGTATATCTATTTCCACTATGTTGAAGTCATTTGTCTATTGTATTTTGGAATGTAATGGATAGACAGTTCCTAACGACTATCTATTGTGTTGAGGTTGTAACTGTGTAACTGTGATGTGTAATTACTATGTAACAGTTATGTGATATAATATATTTTTCCATTTCCGTTGTGAGATTCTGATATTGTTAATTCTTCTTTCTATTTATTCTCTTTTTCTACCTATTTCTTTTTAATGATGATGCATCTTTCTATGGAACGAAAGGCGGGTCGTCACAGTTGGTATTAAAGCGCTAGGTTGAGATAATACCTAAGCTTTGGAGTAGTATATATCTTGAGAGTGCGTACTTATCATTTTTATATATCTATATACTCATCTAAATTGTTGGGTTACCTGTCTAGGTTGCCAAGATGAGTTCTAGAGGAAGGAGAGGCAGAGTTGTGGGCAACAAGATGACCAATAATGGAAGAGGTACTGTTAGCGAGGCTGTAAATCCAATGAGGCCTCGAGTAAGTTTTGTTGCATTGTGTAAAGATTTCACCAACCTAGGAGTAAGACCTTTTAAAAGATCAGAGTGCATCATTGAAGTTCAGGCTTCGCTATGCTTATGTGAGTGCATTTTTAAGAGTTTGGATCTGTCTGATGAGAAAAAGAGAGTAATGGCATCATGGCAACTTCAAGAAGAAGCTGTAGCTTGGTGGGATGCAATTACAGTGAATTTTCCAGAGGACGATATTTCTTGGAGTAAGTTTAAGGAACTATTTAAGGAACAGTTTATGCCTATAGCTGGGAGGATTTGTTTGAATAGAGATTTTTTGGATCTGAAGCAAGGGAGTATGTCGGTATCCGAATTTGAGACTATGTTTAATGAATTATCTCGCTACGGACCTGGTTTGATTGACACGCCCCTCAAGAAGAATGAGATGTTTGTATTGGGAATGAGGCCCGAGTTCCACGAAAAGATGACGGCACATCTCAAAGGATCTTTCATGGAGTTGATCGATATGGCATTGTGGTATGAGGGGCTTATAAACAAGAAACCGTTGGCATCTGCAACAGCACCAAGTGGAGCTTCTTCCAATCCAAACAAAAGGAAATTCAACCCAAATTGGAAGAAGCAAGGAAAAGGGAATCATGGAGGCGACAATGGACCTCGTAAGTGTTATGTGTGTCATCAAGAGGGTCATTTGGCTAAGAAATGTCCTAGAGGTCAATATCAACAGCAACAACAGCGTCAGAGTAGACCCGGTTAAGCATTGGTTCAGAAGTCCTTGTGTTTCAACTGTCATCAACCGGGGCATATGGTGAAGGCTTGCCTACTTCTTCAGAAGGCCCAGCAGAACAAGGTGTTTGCTCATGAAGGTGGACCATCAACTTCTTCTTCTAAAGGCAAAGGAGTTCTTGAAGGTACTTTGCTTTTAGATGGCAATTTTATTAGAGTTATGTTTGATTCTGGTGCATCTCTTAGTTTTATTTCTTTGGATATGGTATAGAAGTTTCATCTTTCCCCTAGTTTGGTAGACCTCCCTATTTTTGTATCTAATCCTATAGGCGGGGTGACCAAGTTAGATAAGATCTGTAGAGGCCTAAGGATTTCTTATCTGTCTCATAGTTTTTCTGCAACCCATTAGTATTAGATTTCAAAGGGTTTGACCTTATTCTAGGAATGGATTGGTTGGATAAGTATAAGGTTGTTTTGGTTTGTGAAGAGAGAACTGTGACTTTGGAAACTGAGTTGGAAAGGATCGCAAAAGTGACTTGCGATAGTTCTGAAGTTCACTTGAGCAATCTTTTGCATGGAATCAAGGCATCTCCAGAAGGCGTAGAGTCCATCTAAGTGGTCAGATATTTTCTAGATGTTTTCGAAGAAGTTAAAGGTTTTCCCCCACATCAGGAGATAGAGTTTCAGATCGACTTAGTTCTGGGAGCAATACCTTTTGTTCAACCCAGTAGAAGGATGGCGCCGAGAGAGAGAAGACCTGGTGAAGCAGACCCAATATTTCTTAGAAAAAGGTTTGATCCGGCCTAGTTTTTCCAGTTGGGGTTCTGCTGTAGTCTTTGTGACCAAGTCGGATGGGTCATTGAGATTCTGTGTGGATTATCAGGAGTTGAATAAGGTTACTATTAGGAATAAGTATCCATTGCTTCGTATAGATGATCATTTTGATCAACTCCATGGAGCTTCTGTTTTCTCCCAGTTGGATTTAGCTTTGGGTTTCCACCAGTTAAGGGTAGCTGAGGACAGTATACCCTTGACTGCGTTCAGGAGACCCAATTGTTTTTATGAGTGGTTGGTTATGCCTTTTGGGCTAACCAACGCTCCTGCTTATTTTGTGGAATTGATGAACCGATTTTTCGGGATATGTTGAATAAATTTGTGCTCATGTTCATCGATGACATTCTTGTCTAAATCTGAAGAGGAGCACAAGCGACATTTGGAGATAGCGTTGGAGACTTTGAGGAGGCATGTTCTGAAGCCTAAGTTTTCGAAGTGCCATTTTTGGAAGTCGAAAGTGATATTTTTGGGGCATATTGTATCTGGTGAGGGTATTTCTATAGATCTGGCTAAGGTAGCAACTATTCAAGAGTGGAAGCAACCGCAGACTCCTACGGAAGTCCGCAATTTTCTGGGTTTGGTATGGTACTATAGGAAATTTATCAGGGACTACTCTATGATTTCTTCGCACTTAACCATGTTGACTAGGAAAGGAGAAAAGTTTAAATGGACCCCCGAGTGTGAAGAGGCATGCTTGGATTTAAAGGCGAGGCTGACCAGTGCACCTATTCTAGCTATTCCTGATGGTAAGAGTAATTTCGAAGTCTATACGAATGCTTGTGGAGTTGGGCTGGGTGCAGTGCTGATGTAGAATGGGAAAGTGATTGAATATGCGAGCAGGCAGTTGAAGCCACATGAAAAGAATCACGCTACGTGTGATCTGGAATTGTTGGCCATCGTCTTTGCTTTGAAGATTTGGAGGCACTATCTGTTGGGAGAGAAGTTCGAGCTTTTCACAGGTCATAAACCTTTGAAATATATTTTTACCCAAAAGAATTTGAATTTGAGGCAGCAGAGGTAGGTAGAATTTTTAGCATCTTGTGATTTGGATATCATCTATACTCTAGGGAAAGCGAATGTTGTGGCGAATTCTTTGAGTAGGAATGTAGTTCTATCTTTATTGGAAGTTGTTCTGTCTCTTCTGCAAAGGATTGCGAGCAAACAAGGATTGGATAGAAGGTTGAGAGAAATCATTAGGAGAGTCAAGAATGATCAATGTTCCAGTTTTGAGATCAATGATCAGGAAATTTTGAGGATCAATGGGAGGATTTGTGTTTCGAATTTCAAGGATTTAAAGCAAGAAGTTTTATCAGGGAGCCATCGCTCCAGGCTGAGTGTCCACCCAGCGATTTCAAAGATGTATAAGGATATGAAGAGAGTCTCCTAGGGGAAAGGCATGAAGAGGGATGTTGTTGTTTTCGTCAATGGATGTACGATCTGTCAACAGGTGAAAGGTGATTAATAGAAGACTGAAGGATTGTTGCAACTTCTAGAAGTCCCTAAGTGGAAGTGGGAAATGATAGCTATGGATTTGGTCAATGGTTTTCCAAGGACCATAAAGCGAAATGAAGGAATATGGGTAATCGTAGACTAGCTGACCAAGAGAGCCCATTTTATTCTCGTTAAGGCGACCAGAACTACAGCGTCTTTAGCAGAGATTTTCTTGAGGGAGATCGTCAGGTTCCATGGAGTTCCAGCCAGCATAGTAAGTCACTGTGACCCAATCTTTACCAGTAAATTTTGGAAGGCTCTATAGACAGCTTTGGTACGAGATTGAGTTTAAGTACAGCCTATCATCCCCAGACCAACGGACAAACGGAAAGGATGAATCATGTTCTAGAGGATATGTTAAGGGCTTGTGTTCTGGATTTCGGTGGGTCTTAGGAGGACCATCTGCATTTGGTGGAATTGTCGTACAATAATAGTTATCAGGCGAGTATCAAGATGGCACCTTATGAAGCTTTGTACGGGAGACCTTGTAGATCACCATCCTATTGGGTAGAGTCCGGAGATCATCTTGTTCTTGGTTCAGATTTGATCAGAAAGGCATCTGCAAAGGTGGAGCTTATCAAAAAAAGAATTAAAGCAGCACAGGAACGCCAAAAGAGTTATGCGGAAAAGGGGCGGAGGCAATTGGAATTTGAAGTTGGAGATGTGATATCCCGGTTTTTCGGGCATTAGATAATTGGATAGTTATCTGATTTAACTTTTGAGAATACTGATTTATAAATTAAACAAATTCAAATGTGATAATCTCCATTTTAAATTATTTAAAATTTGGCAATATTGTTAATTTCAAATCAGTAATAATAATAATATGCTGTGTATATATATAGAATTATTATATACAAATTGAATTTGTGTTTGTTTAAATATATATATATCTGTGTGTGTATATATAAAGTTGATTTTTAAATTGGATTTGGAGTTTGTATTTGAATTTGAATTTCAAAAGATAGATATTTTAAAATACTCTGGATTTAAAATATATGAATAAAGATTTTTATTAGAATAAGATTTTTTATATTATTTTCTTTTCTTTAAAGAATTTATTTTATAAAAAGAAAAGAAAATATTTATTAATTAGTAAAATAAATACCAAAGCTTTATAAAAACATTTTTAATAAAATATACAAGTGTAACAATTGAAATATAAAATTTAAAAATAATAATCAAAAAGTTAATATTCTTCTTTCTTAATTACACATGTGCTAAATGTAGGTTATATATAATTTAAATACATAAAACCCAAGATTTATAAACATAAGAAATCTATAAGTAAGGCTTTATATATTTGCAAGTTTTAAAATGCATAGAATTAACATTTGTAATCAATAAAATCAAATGTTTGACAATTGTAACTTACAAGCCATGCAATTTACAAGTGGCTAATATATTTTCTTTTCAAATTTGTAATGAAAATAAAAGTCAAAGGAATTAAACCAGGTTTTCTTCTTCTTGCCACTTTCAAAAGAAAAACCTAGAAATACAAAAAAAAAAAACACAACAGATTCAAACATCTGCCTGAAAACAAAATCAGTTTTTAATAACTCAAGAATCATCTCAGCTTGCCAAATAATCTTACTTTAGATCTAAGCAGAGTCATCTAAACTTGCATCTTACAAGTTTCCAGATATTTTCAAGTTCCAAGTTCTAGCTTTCAAAATACCCAAAGTTCAAGCTCTATCAACATCAAATGTGAGTAAACTAAAGCTTAAACATTTTTAAAATTTGATATAAGTGATAAATGTTTGAAGTAAGATTGTGATGCCTGTTTAAAATTGTGAATGCATGTTTGTTTTAGTTCCTGAATCATATTTATATGAATAAATATTGTGTGAATGTTTGGGTATACATGAGTTCATCTCTGTTTTTGGTTCAGAGATTAAACTTAGATTAAAATCCCAATTCTTCTCACTCTAATCTCTTCTAGGCTTGGGAATTTAAAAAAAGCATGATTGTTTTAAACTGAACTAAGGTTTAATAATATTTTTAAGAAAAATAAATAGAGATATTATCTGATAATTAAATAAGAACGTTAAGATGTAAGCTATATCAAAATTTCGATTTTTATAATTGAATGATTCAATTACATATTCTATTTTGTTATCAGAAATGATGATTTTTAAAAATAAAATCAATATTTTTAGGCTTATAATTCGAGAGTAATTCCCAGTTGAACAAAATCGAGCAATTACACGATTCCTGGCGAACGGCGAAGGATTAGGGGTGGAGTTTTTGGTCGAAGCAAGTTTGGAGGTCATGGATTTCAGGAAAAATGGTGATGCATTTTTGTAATGACAGTGGTGACTGATGAGATGATTGTAGGGTTTAAGACCTGGGTGGGTCGTCGTTGTTTTTTTTGGCTCGTCGCGATGGCTGGGGTACATCGGACTTGGTTAGGAAGAGGGAAAAAGGAGTGTTGGTCGACGGCGAAGTTCGAGTCAGGGTATCGTGGTGTCTAACGACCTAAGGTGGTGGCATGGAGGGGATTTCGATGAGAAGGTTTGGGTTGTGTTGAATCTATTTGATCGATTTCGTGTTAAAGGAAATTTCATGATTCTGGGTAGGGGAAACATCGACGAAGTTGTCGCCGACTTGTAGGCCATCGGAGTAGGGGCCGGAGGTGGCGGAATCAAACGTGCACGTGCACGTATATCCTAAGTATCTGAATCAGGGCTGCGAGTTTTGCTCGGTGATTCTGATGATTTGCTCGTGTTGGACTTTGGGTTTTCTGGTGGGACTTTCCAGATTTAAAGCTTTTAACTAAACTAAGCTTTTCTTTGAAAAGAAAAGAAAATAAAAAAAGAAGGTAAGGTGGTTTCTTGAGTCAAGTCTCGAGTACTATATGGGTTGGACCCGAAGCAAAATCTTTGAGAAATTTTAAGCTAAATATAAACAAGTTAAAAAGTTTAAATGAATTCAGTTTTAACTGTTATATGATAATGGTTTTAAATATTAGATTTAAGGAAGTTAAGGAATTTTTTTAACTTAAATTATTAAGTTAAATGCTTAAGTTATTTAAACTCAAATTAAATACTTTAATTCGTTAAGTAAAATTTAAGGATAAATGTTCCAAAACATGACTATGATTTTGATAATTATGAAATTAAATAAAGATAAATTGTTTATCTTAAGGTTAATTTAGACCTTGGATGATTATGAATCGATTAAATTTAATAAAGTTATTAAAGAGAAAAGGGATAGATAATTAATTAAATTAATGATGAGCTAATTTAATTGGAGATTAATTTATTCATAGTTAAGGATAAATTAATATAAGTAATTAGTGATTAATTACTTTAATAATAATTATTTAAAATAAAGGATAAATTTGTCAAGGATTAATTTAATTAATAATTAAAGGTTAATTAAGTGAGGATAATTAACCAATGGGATAATTACTTGAAGAAGGTAAATAAAGGTAAATTACTTAATGAAAGTAATTAAGGATTAATTGCTTAGTGTAATTAATTAAAGGGATTAATTACTCAATGTAATTAATTAATACAATTAGTTTAAGTTAATTAATTGGTTTAATTAATTTAAATAATCACTTGATGATGGGATTGAGTATAATTACTTAATGAGATTTATAAAGTGTAATTACTAGAGAAGTAATTAGTCATGGTAATTACAGGGTGTAATTAATTGAAGATTGAAAGTAGTTTTGAATTAATTATCTGGTGTAATTAATTTGAGGAATAATTACTTAGTAGAAGTAATGAATAATTAATTACTTAGTGTAATTAATTTAAGAATTGACTAATAAGAGTTATGGAAGTTAATTAAGTGATGTAATTAATTAAGAGTAATTAATTACAGAATGAGATTAATCAAGGTGGTTAATAAATATAATGAATTAAAGATTAAGTATAATTACTTAAGGTAAATAATGAGGTGTAATTCCTTAGTGAAGTAATGAGTGGATAATTACTTGGTGGAAGGAATTAAGTGATAATTACTCAGTGTAATTAAAGGGTTAATTAATATAATTAATCAAGGAGTTGATTTAATTGATTGAGTAGTTTAGGAAAGTTAATTTCTGATTTTGATTAATCAAGGTTGATTAATGAATGTAATTAAGTTAAAGGTTAATTATTAAATGAAATTTAGGAATAATTAACTAATGAAAGCAATTAGAGGATCATTAATTAATGTAATTAATGGAAGTGATCAATCTTGCTTATTATTGATTGAATGATGATGAGTGCTTTGAATTGGTTGATATCTCTGATATGAATTGCTTTGTGATATGATATGTTGGACGGACGGTGATAATGCGATTATCTATCAATTATGAATTGTTGTGTAAAAGTGTTATCCGATAATTAAAGTTGAATTATATTTAATTGGATAACTTGGGTTTAGATGACATTGGATTCGAAGAGACCGGAGTCGGGTAATAATAAATACCCGAAACCACTTTGACTTATAATCTATAATAATTCTGTTCAGATTTGATATGTGAAATCTATATACTGGAATGGAATGATTTAAGTGAACTGGACCGTTTAATCTAAGTTTGGTACTTAGAAATTGATAAGTGTAATAAAGTATTGTCTATACCAAACCTGTGAATTTGTAAAATTGACGCGAGTTACCCGGGTTTTATGTAAGTTTATGCTGTTGTATTCCATGTTAGATGGGTTTACTCACGCTGGTTTCCAGCCTGACCCGGGCGTTACTTTGATGTAATGCTCGGGTCAGACCGAGTTTTACAGATTTTCAGGTAAGAATGTATTGGAGCTCAGGAGGCGAGCTGGATGGCAGAAACGTATGGAGTGTTTCCGCAATATTATATCATTGTATATTTCTAAGACATGTTGATTGTATCTGTCCAGTATTTGTATATATGTTGTAACTCTGATGTACAAAAGTGAAATTTGACAAGTATAGTTTTCCTTTGTATAATTGTTATTATTTGTTATTATATTTTATCCGTTGCGAATTGTGAGATGTAGGTGTTTCTGTTCTTCTTTTTCTTCTATCTCTTTCTTCTTTTCCTAACTATCTGGAATTTTCGAGATCGAAAATCCCGGGTCGTTACATTTGGTATCAGAGCGAAAGGTTAAGCGAGAACCTTGGCTCTGGTGGGGAATACTCATTAAGGACATGGTCAATGGTACCCCAGAATGAGTTGAGTGTATATATATACATATATATATGAGAGCGTACTTGTTATTTTCTTATATAAAGGTTTTAAAATGGTTTTAAAACTGAATGATTATTATATAAGCTTATATTTTATATAAAGCAATAATTGGTTGTTGGATATTGGAATTGGACAAGAATTAAGTAATATATATATATATATATATATATACACACATATCCAAATAAGGATTGGATAAAATGAACTATAAAAATAAAATGAATTAAAATTTGTTTCAAACCAAGACATAGAATGGTTACTGTGTTTAATAATGGGATGATTGTTTTCCAATAAGCAATAAAATGTTTTAAGGAGGTAACCATTAGATGAGAATAACTTGTAGATTAGAAGGGATGTAAATTGAGAAGTTTTGAATTCTAAATCTAGAAATATTTGAAATTGTTTTCAAAGTGTTAAGGGAAATAATAAATAATTTTTTAAAGTGATCTTATTTGAAATGTGAAGTTGTTTGAAACTATAAAAGAAAACTATTTTGAATTAAAACCAAAGGTGGTTTAAAATTTTAAAATATGGCCTAGTGGGCTAAGAAATAGGTATGTGTATATGTGTGGATATACATAATATTAAAAATGATTTGAAATAAATTCTAAGATGTTGAGTTTTGACTCTCCCTAAAGTATGATATAAAAGCTAAAGTGATAAAAGTTTTGAACTTATAAGTGTGAAAGAATTTTGAAATTTGAAATGGAGAATTCAAATTTGAGTATGGGTAAAGGGATTAATTGAATTTAACTTGAAGGAAGTTAAATAAGTTTGGAATGAACAACCTTAAGTGGAAATTTCAAGAAGAAACTGAAATTTAACTTGGGAAAGTTAAGTGGGTTGATTTGGTAGAGAATTTTATGTGATCTCAAACAGGTTGAGATTTTGGAATGGATAGTGGATGATGAATGTTTTAAGTAAATTGGATGTTTACTTACCTTGATATCATACTGTTATTATAAATGACTTATAAAACTGTGAATTGAATTGTTTAAAAACTTTAAAAGTAATGGTAAATTGATTTAAAGGAATTAAATCAACATTTGAAATATTAAATCGAATTTATATAATTCGAGATGGTTTATAGTGAACTGGAATTTGAATTTGGTTCAAATTGAAATTTGATTTGAATATTTTGAAATTGTGATTAAAAGTTGAATAGTTTTAAATTCAAATGGAATTTGAATTGAATTTCGAAAGAAATTGAGGTTAATTCAACTTGAATTGGGGTTAAATCAATTTCAATGGAAATTGAAGTTATTTAAATTGGAATTGAGTCAATTTAAATGGAAGTGGAAATTTGAATTGAATTGATTGGAAATGGAGGTTGGGAATTGAACAGTTTGACTCTGGACTATTTTCAAAATAAATTGTTTTAGCGCAAATCTATTTTTCTAAACTATTTACTATACAACTTTTCTTTTTAAAATCCAAATTATCTTATACTTATTTTACAATTATTTTTGGAACTATTTAACAATTTTTCTACTGTTTTATAAACTAATTACTATTTTTCAACTACTTTATAACTAATTACTATTTTACATCTATTTTGCAATTATTTGACTATTTTCCATCTATTTTACAATTACTTAACTATTTTACAGCTACTTTAAAATTTATAAATATTTTTCAAACTACTTATCTATTTTAAACTTTTTAAGTTATTTTCTAAACTTAAGCTGGATAGTGTTAAACTGTTTATGATTTGTTATCAATTGGGATAAGAATTAAGGTGATAATCCATATGAGATTGAAGCAATTGTGAATGAGGGTATAGAAATCATAAGTGAATGTTAATAGAAAAGAGAATTGATTTGATTAATAATCGATGAAGATAAATGTGTAGGATGTACGTATATTATTTTACTCGCATAGTGATTTGATCTGGATTCGAGCACAGAATTTCGAGATAATATATCGATCCGAGTTGGGATTTTTCACTCGATTTTCGACGGCGAACCTGGATATGAATCGTTGATTGGTTCTGGATATTCTCTATCATAGTTATGGCTATGCAAGGAGAACGACAGTTTCTTATCAAGAAACCAGATCTGAGTCCGCACTAAGAAGTCGGGTGGACGATACTAGTTCGGAAGGGAACTTGTGTGATCGAGTGAGCGATCAGATTCGTATAGCATACGGATGATATGTGTATATCATACGGGTTTAAATGAAATTGATACTGGAAATTTGTGAATAAGAAATGTGAAATGGTTTTTGAAATGGAAGGTATATTTTGTGAAATATACAATGAATAAAAGTGGAAATTGTATATTTCTATGGTAAAATTTACTTTATGGAAGTAAGTAATTTGGTAAGTGACTTTATAAAAGAGTAATCAAATTTGAATATTTGATTTGAAATAAATAAAGTTATATATCTTTGTTATTTAAGATAAATCTCCTTTACTGGAAGAAAAGGGTTTAGAAATATTTGAAGTATAAAAGGAGTTTTATACAAGTTTGAAATGATCCAAAGTTTTTAAAAAATTATATATATATATAAAGGATCTTATGAGGATTCTGGAGAAAGGTTTTTGGAACCTTTGGATTTGGAAAGGCTTTTGATTTTTGGATAAAATCAATATTGGATTTGGAAAGCCTAATTTGAGAATTATCGATTTTGGGATAATCGATTTTGAGAAAGGAGATTTATATGGGATTCATACTAGGTGTATGATTTGGAAGATACTATATGCGTATAGTATAAAGTGTTTTGAAAATGACTCTGGAGAAAAAGGCGCTCCCTTGAATGAACTTCTCAGGAGTATCATAGGTTGGTACTGCCTTGAGCCTCTAAGGGAGAGGTTCTAAAGCTGATCCTGTGAGGAATCAGGACAAAACCAGTTCCTGAGGATTATTGAGTAGCGAAAGTCAAGGGCGCTGATGCCTACAGAGGCATTTGGGTTGTGCTGTGACGACAGTGTAACTCGATGTCGATGTGATCTACTGTGTGGACCATAGCAGAAATCATGTGGAGGTGAGTGTCAACGGTCTACGCTTGATTTTGCCCAGAAGGCAACGTAACATCGGTAGACTGCGGTCTGTGGTCGAGTGGAGTGGAGAAGTTTCATTCTTTTGGCAACGAAATTCGAGGGCGCTGAGGCCTACAGTTATATGGGTTTTTGCTGTGATAGCAACGTAACCCCAGTTGTAGCTGCGATCTGTAGCGGGTTCCATGGTGTAATCGAGGGGTGCGGAGGCCTACAGTTATCTATGGATTTTGTCGGCATGGCAACGTAACCGTTGGGTTAACTGCGACCATGGATGGTGGTGATGATTTCCAAAGCATTCTCACCAAAGATATTACCTCGATTTCAAAAATGTTTTCTATATTTTCAGTAAATTTATTTTCCAAGTATTTTCACTAGGTGTTGAAAATGGGTTTACCAAGTACTTGTAGATTTTCAGTCTTACGCCTGATCAACATATGACCGAATTTCTGTGGGAACGAGGATGAAATGTTTGAGACATCGAGTTATAAAAAGTATTTTTATGATATTTTTAATTGTTTTAACAAAGTTCAAAGATTAATTTTTCCGTTATTAAGCATGTTAATAAATCCTGGCTTCGTTCCTTTTCGAGGACGAAAAGATTCTAAGGGGGGAGGAGTGTGATATCCCAGATTTTCGGGCATTAGATAATTGGATAGTTATCTGATTTAACTTTTGAGAATACTGGTTTATAAATTAAACAAATTCAAATGTGATAATCTCCATTTTACATTATTTAAAATTTGGCAAGATTGTTAATTTCAAATCAATAATAATAATATGTTGTGTGTATATATAGAATTATTGTATACAAATTGAATTTTTGTTTGTTTAAATATATATATGATATATGTGTATATATCAAGTTGATTTTTAAATTGGATTTGGAGTTTGTATTTGAATTTGAATTTCAAAACATAGATATTTTAAAATACTCTGGATTTAAAATATATGAATAAAGATTTTCATTAGAATAAGATTTTTTTTATATCATTTTCTTTAAAGAATTTTCTTTTATAAAAATAAAAGAAAATATTTATTATTTAGTAAAATAAATATTAAAGCTTTATAAAAACATTTTTAATAAAATATAGAAGTGTAACAATTGAAATATAAAATTTAAAAAAATAATAATCAAAAGTTAATATTCTTCTTTCTTAATTACACATGTGCTAAATGTAGTTTATATATAATTTAAATACATAAAACCCAAGATTTATAAACATAAGAAATTTATAAATAAGGCTTTATATATTTGTAAGTTTTAAAATGCATAGAATTAACATTTGTAATCAATAAAATCAAATGTTTGACAATTGTAACTTACAAGCGATTCAATTTACAAGTGGCCAATATATTTTCTTTTCAAATTTGTAATGAAAATAAAAATCAAAGGAATTAAACTAGGTTTTCTTCTTCTTGCCACTTTCAAAAGAAAAACCTAGAAATATAAAAAAACAAACACAACAGATTCAAACATCTTCCTAAAAACAAAATCAGTTTTTAACAACTCAAGAATCATCTCAGCTAGCCAAATAATCTCATTTCAGATCTAAGCAGAGTCATCTAAACTTTCAGCTTACAAGTTTCCAGATATTTTCAAGTTCCAAGTTCTAGCTTTCAAAATACCCAAAGTTCAAGCTCTGTCAACATCAAATGTGAGTAAACTAAAGCTTAAACATTTTTAAATTTTGATTTGAGTGATAAATGTTTGAAGTGAGATTGTGATGCATGTTTAAAATTGTGAATGCATGTTTGTTTTAGTTCCTGAATCATGTTTTTATGAATGAATGCTGTGTGAATGTCTGGGTATACATGAGTTCATCTCTGTTTAGGTTCGAAGATTAAACTTAGATTAAAATCCCTATTCTTCTCACTCTAATCTCTTCTGGGCTTGGGAATTTAAACAAAGCATGATTGTTTTAAACTGAACTAAGGTTTAATAATATTTTTAAGCAAAATAAATAGAGATATTATCTGAAATTAAATGATCATTCCAAGATAAGTGTTCTAAAAGGTAATCGTAGCCTCAAGCCCCATCAACCGGGAATGGCTAAAACAAGGAAGGTGCACGCAAGGCTAAGTGGGTAGCACCCAAGTAGGATTAGATTTTCCCCTGTCTAGAGGTCCCTTTTTATTCGGCTGTGTGGGCGGTTGTTTGGCCACAACCGCGGGATTGTCTTATTCGGACTATCCAGTAAGGGGTAGCTCCGACCTTGTGATGTAGGGGATCAGGATGGATCCTCGGTACGGTGATCTAGACCACGTATTGTGACGGGCGGTACCTCAGTAGCCTTGCCATTTTATGGAATCCAACCTCCAACAAGTCATCTCGAACTTGATTGTATACCTATGTATGCTGGGATATAATGAATGTAACAATTTCGGCTATGTGAATATTTATTTGAAAACCCTAGACACTATTATAATATAACTGGATTTCCTATCAAATGTTTGGGTTATCATAAGGGAAAAACTTGTCCGTGTTTATTTGCGGAGAGTCTTACGAGATACCTTTTATTTCAAAGGTTTTTCTAGTTAAACAAAATTAACCGTTTACTCACACCAGACCCATATCTGACCCAGAGTTTATTATGTTTTTCTTAAACTCTTGGGTACACAAATTTTTATGAGTAGCCAAATGATCAAGTTGGCTTGACAAATTTTGGGAAGCTTGGAGCAGGAGTCTTAGCATATCTATATATCTATTTCCACTATGTTGAAGTCTTTTGTCTATTGTATTTTGGAATGTAATGGATAGACAGGTCTTCACGACAGTCAAATGTGCTGAGGTTGTAACTATGTAACTCTGTCGTGTAATGACTACGTAATAGTTATGTGATATAATATAATTTTCCGTTTCGCTGTGAGATTCTGATATTGTTAGTTCTTCTTTATGTCTATTCTCTTTTTCTACCTATTTCTTTCTTAATGATGATGCGTCTTTCTATGGAATAAAAGGCGGGTCGTCGCACTGACCTTCCTTGAATTTTAAAATTTTGTGAGATTAATTGGATATATATGAAAGTGGACGCTCTCGATTTATGAAGAATGAATTATACTTATACAATACATATCAGAGTTATACATACGAGAGAACAATAAAATGCAGCGGAGTACATGATGTAGTGAATAATATAACAGATAATAGTAATACAATCTTCATCTTCGTCCTCCAAAAATAAATCTTCGAATCCTGAAATGCTCAGACTGACCCGAGCGAATTGAAAGGACAAAACACTCGAGTCAGAACTAAAAGATCTTATGTAAGTTAAATCAACAAGAGCTTCTTGCAATTTTTGATTAGTTATAATCTCTTCTGTATATTTTATTTTATATTTTCTTTAAATCATTTATGTGGACCAAGTTACTACTTTCTACGTTTGACTTCACTGATTTATCTGCTTCTACTTCATGAGATTGTTATGCTTTTTTATGACTATTTTTCTCCACTATTGTTTATATATTAATCCAATTATATTTTTTTATTTAAAAAAATATGTACATCAAAGTGATTAAGCTATTGATTTATTAGCTTTTATGGAGATATTAAATTGTCGATATGACCATTTTAATTTTGGCTATTTTAGTACTATAGTTTTTCATTCACTGCCAGTTTTAGTGAATTATTGTTTGTGATTTATCTTAAAGAATTTTTTAAAAGTTATAGCTTAACAAGTTGACTTCGATTGAAATGTATCTTCTAAAATTATTGTTTCTAAATGATTAAGTTTATAAAACTGACACTGCAATCAATTAACATATTCTTAAAGAAAATCATAAGTCAATATAAAAGTCTAAAGTATAGAAGATATCATAAAGCAATACCATTCAGATTAAATTGTCGTGGAAAGAATTATAGGTGAAATTGATATAATTTATTAAGCAAAAGCAATTTACCGCTTTTAATTATGTAGTTTAAACAAAGATGACATTTATGTTAGGTGTGGCTCGCATTATGGGTGCATGGGTGGAATGGATAAGTCCCACTTTGTAAGAAATATGACGTATAACATGGCGTATATACATGGGATTGTTGGCACGTAACATTGGGGATTCCTTTTGTTACAAGAATTATTGCCAAGACCAAATTGTGTTCCCAATGGGAGACGATTTTAGGATGTTTAATCAGGACGCCGACATTGGAGGCTTTGACCGTTAATGCCACCTAGACACGGTGAAGTGTATGCATGCAGAAACGGATACGCAGCGATGTCAAAATATAACATGGTATCGGAGCCGATGATTGGAGAGACCATTAGACGATGTGAGAGTGACAAAAGTTGGACTTTTTTAGAGGTTTGAGTAGAGAGTGACACGTCAAGGTGGAGATATATTATAGAGCAGCTTGTCCTACTGCTATTGAAAATGACTCATGAATATGTAGCCCACTCTCCACTGGATTGAGGACTCGTGATCTCTAAGATGACTTGAATGGAATGTACTCGCCTTAAGGTGAAGGTTCGGTAATGTAGATTACCACATAACCAAGTTGAAGTAGCCTGGCAAACTACAGAGCTTCCTCAATATTCTCTAAAGTGAAGGTTAGAGGAAATGGTCGCGAAAGTGGAGATTTGTTAGGTGTGGCTTGTATTGTGAGTACGTGGTTTGAATGAATAAGTCCCGCATTGCAAGAAATATGGCACATAATGTGGTATGTATGTGGGATTAGTGACACGTAGCATTGGGAATTCCTTTTGTTACACGTAAGTGTTACCGTAAAGACCAACCTTTCCGTACTCCAAGTTGATAATGAACCGCATATGTCTAACCCAAACTGAACGAATGGGCGGATGGTTTAAAGGTAAAATGAAAATGAAGACAGGACAAAATCTCACATGACTGGAATAACATATATTATTTCAATAATCTTTACAGCGAAAAACTTTTAAATACATATACCAGAGTCTATCCTAAGCTCAGCCTAGATAGTTATAAATACATGTCTTTACAAATGCCGAAAAGCAACAAACATAGTGGAAAATTAAACTACGTCCATATGTTGATAAAGATCTCCAACTCTCCTCTGAAAACTCTAAGCCTCTTCAGCTAATCCTGTAACGACCTGGAATTTTGATCGTTAAATTTTGAACATTTAATCCATTATAAATGTTGAATGTGAATTATAATTTGATTTTAAATAAGAAAATTTTGGTTAAATCATTAGGATTAGTCAAAAAAATTTAATATGGCAGTTAAATTGAATTTGAATAATATTAACTATTATTCGAATTTGAAATAATTAGTAAATCTGGAAATAAATGGTTATGAAAATGATTTTTAAAATTTATTTTAAGTCTAGATGGATTTGAATTATAAAATTGGACTTTTGGATGGAACCAAAAGTCGATAAATTAAAATTGGAATTTTTACACTAATTTAATAATGGAATTTAATATAGTAATGCAAATAATTAGATTTTGATTCGAAATGAATCAGAATGATTTCTAATGTGATTATAAATTCTACATGATTTATAATTAGGTTAGTAAAATTTTAAAAGTGAAATTTTAAGTGATTTCGACGATTTTGGAAATCGTTCGAATTTATCGACGAGTTAAAATAGCCTTCCGGGGCACAGTCTCGAAATTCGACGAAACCAGTTCCATTGGATCCGTAATAGTGTATTACTATCGGATTTCAAATTTCATAGTGTTTGGAGTTACCTTCTCCCCGTATAGGTGAGAAACGCGTTGAAATTTAAATCGATAAATTAATATTTAAACTCGATTCAAAAAGCTATCTTCCACATACATTTGAATTGGGCTCCGAAACAAGTTCCATTGTTTTCGGAACATAGGTAAAACCTTATAAACCCCGGGCGGCATGTGTTGTTTGGAGTTCGTTTGTTAATGCTCATTAAAATTTAATTTAATGTTAAAATAATATTTATAACAATTATATAAATACGTTATTAGGGCCGAAACCCTCGTTTATTCTCTCAGCCGCCATGATATGTTTCAATGGCTGATATGCACTTTCTTTCTTCCTTAATTTTCTCGAAATCCATCGAGATTTAGCGAAAACTCACAACTGCAGAATCATAGATCTTGTTGTGATCTATCAATCGACCGGTTATGATCAAGGTTGGAGGGTTGGGTTGGCGGCAGTTCGACGATGAAGTTCGATCGTTCTTTTGTGTTTTCAAAGGAAAACGGATGACCGAGCTTCACGTCACTCTAGCCGTAGGTAGGGATCGCGATGGACGTCATCGTAGGAGTGTCTGATCGGCTTCTAGTTCGTCGAAGGCGAGGTGGCTAAGGGTTGATCGAGGGGTTGTTGGGTTTTTTGGTTCATTAACGAACGAGGAAGATAAAATGGATGCTTGGGAGCTCAAGAGAGGAGCTGGAGTCCGAGATGTATTACCCGTATTTGTTTATTTCCGCTGCTGTGATTGTTTAATTGCCAGCAAGTTGTGAGGTGGGCTGTTATAACTGCCAGGCTAGTAATTGTTGTTTTGATTGTGTGTTACTCTAATGATGCAATATATAACAGAAATAGTTTTCATTTTTGTGTAAAGATCTATTATTAACTATTATATTTTGTTCCGCTGCGATTGTGAGATTCTGTTATAGTTTAGTTTCTTCTTTCTTCTATCTTCTTTCTTTCCCCTCAACGAGCTGTTATTTCTAGCACTCAATCATCGGCATATTATACTGTGGCGTATTTTGTGTCGATTTTCGAGGGTCGAAAACGGCGGGCTGTTACAGTGGTATCAGAGCTTAGGTTGGCGATAACCTTGGCTCTGGTGGGGAAATTACTCATTAAATAGAGTCAATAGTAGTCTATAATGAGTTGAGTGTATTAATAGTTATGAGGGCGTATTTGTTAGTGAATATAAAAATTGTTTTTATACTGTGTTGACTTATTGGTTGAGTGTTTATGAATTTTGGTCGGTATGGTAAGTACAACCGTATCGATAGGGATTTCTAAACTCTTAAACAAGATAAACCAACATAGTATTGTTTTTATAGTGGGTAAATGAAATAATTTTACCCAAAATTATATTTTGATATGAAAGAAATAATTTTCTAAAATTATTATATATATTTGGATGTTTGGGCGTTAATACTATAATCAAATAAGAATTTAAAATTAGAAATGGTTTATAACCAAATAAAATTCAATAAGTATGACTTATCCAAAGAAGTATAACTAAAATTTGATTTAAACCAGAATTTAAATCTCAAAAATTTGAAAAAGGGTTATAAATGAATTTAAACAAAAAGTTCCCGAATTTAAAATCTTGGGGATGTTTGAAATGTTTTCCAAAGTGTTTGAAGGCAATGATGGAGTATTATTTTGGAAAATATTTTTGAATGGAAATTGTTTTGAAAGGAATTTGTGGTAGTAAGGAAGCATTGAACTCACTTCAGTCGTTGGAAAATAATCCTGATGATGATGGCCACATCATCACTATGCATTTTTGAGTTTCTAAAGTGATGGATTGCTACCTTGGAGATTGGTTATGATTTTTGTTTGGACCTGTTGGGTATACAAGTTGTTTTAGAATTTCAAAGGGAAATTTGTTTTGGTAAAAACAAGTTGTTTTGGAATCCAAAGATTTTATTTGATATACCAAGTGGGTATGTGTTGTTTATTATTTCAAAATGGTTTTGAGATAAAACCGGACAATTGAATTCTGGAAAATTCTATTTAAATAATGTGTAAAATTAAGATGAATCAACTATTGAACTTTTAAAGTGAAGATTGATCTAATTAAGAAGGAAAATGAAAATTTTAATCCTTGAATTTGAATTTAACTTGAGTGTATGGAAGTGAATAGGAATATTTGAATTTAACTTGAGATAAGTTAAAATAAAATTGAAATTGGAATTTAATTAAATTGGGTATAAAATTGAAAATATAAAATGATTATAATTGTGGGTTATTATTGTGTAATGAAAATTTATCCCTTTAAGCTATTAAGTGTTGCATACATAATCTAGAATTGTGATTATAAGATGTAAATGGACTAAAATGAGCAATATAAGCTTTTAAGTAAATAAGGTAGGAACTTATGAATAGGGAAATGAATTGTAAAAACAAAATAAAATGGTTGGCATTTTATGGGAAATTCAAAATTTAAATCCTAAATGAAATGTGAAGTGAGGTAAGGAAAAGTGAAATATAAAAGGGTGAATGGACTTAGGTTAGTAAAAAGGTTTTGAACTTATATATTAGATTAAATTGAATGGAGAAATAAAAAAAATTGGATCGAATTGGATTTTTACTTAGATTAAAAAGAATCGAGTTGAATTTGGATTGAAGTAAAAATCCAAATTCAGTTGCGTTATAAATAATATTAAATGGAATTAAATTCTTATTTAAAATAGTAAATGAAATGGTATGAATTTTAGTTGGCTATATAAAATTTAGTTGAACTTGAATTAATTTGGAAAAGAATTGAATTGAAAGAAAATTTACTTAAGTTGAAATGATATTGAATGAATTAAATTCTCACTCAACTAAATTCAAAAAGAATTGTTTGAAGATGAATTTAGCGTAAGCTAAATTAAATGAAAAGAGTAATGGGATGAATAAAATTTTGGTAGCTTGTTAATAATTTGAAAAGCAAGTAAAACCCAGTTCTGGTTTAGAATAATTGGAATGGTCGTGTTATTAATAAATTCAAAAAGGGATTGAGAAGGTGAATAAAATTAAAATGGATTGGAATTTGATTGGATAAGAATCAAATTAAAATAAAAATGAAATTGATGCAAGAAGAAATTGAGATATTTTGGAATTGAAATAATTTAAGAAAATTGTGAAATGATTATCATCGAGCTTATGAATTGGTCTTGAATAAACCTGTATGGATAACGAAATTGAAATGTAAAAGTGAGAATTTAATTTACTAGTGGTGATGAAGTAAGAATGTATGGGTTGTAAATAATTCAGAATGGAATGAAATTAATATAAATTTATGTTGGAATTGATTTAAAATGACTTTAAGCTTAAGTCATGGTTATTTGCATAAATAATATCAGAATGAGCATAGAATTTGTCGTTGGACATAAAAGGAAGCAAGTGAATTAAAAGAAATAAAGTTGGTTTTTGAATGTATTGGAATTGGTTGGAATTTAATATGGTGGATTTGCATAGAAATGGAAGTGAATTATGAATTTGATTCAAATAAATCAAATTGACCAAATTGGAGATAAAATTGATTGTGGATCAAATTGGAATTGCATAGAAGTAAGTTTATATAAGTAAGCACATGTTGATCATATTGAAGTAATGTTGAGTTGGTTGTGGAAAATATGAATTGAATGAAGCAAACTTGGTTGTAGAACCTTTTCAGTAGAGTAAAATGGAATATGGATTTGTAAAGGATATTAAAATAATGTTGAACCTTGTGGTTGCTTATAAAGATGGTTAACTTGTTGAATTATGAAAATTTGTTGTTTGGGCTATGCAATTGATGGGTTTTGCTAAGATAAATGAATGGAAGGTTGTTAAAATCTCATATTATTGAAAATTTATGTACTTGTTTGAGTAAGTGCAGGTATGGAGGTAGTCGATAGAGTTTGGAAGGCGTAGATGCATAACATATTAGCTGCTTTCTTATAAAACGCTAATGTAAGGTACGCGTACGCAATAAAATTGGAAAATGATAATGTATTGTAACATATTATGGTATATTTTGTTTTCTAACCGTGTGGGTCGATGTATATATATTTATGTCTATTGTGATATTGTAAAACGCTCTCCATACAAAGGAGACGCTGTCAAAAAATTTCAAAAGTTTGGGAGTTAGAAATTTTTTGAGGATTTTGAAAATTTTGGTTAACTAGGAAAGTTGTTTTTGAAATGATGTTGAAAACAAAACTTTTGAGTTAGAAATAAATGCAAATGGTTTTGGCTTAAGCTAAAAAGTTTTGGGAAGTGAATGTGAGTTTTAATTAAGTGAATTTTGGGTAAGTTAATGGATGTGGAAGCATTTTCCTACCTTAACAAATTTCGGGGACGAAATTTTTATAAGGGGGGAGAAATGTAACGACCCAGAATTTTGATCGTTAAATTTTGAACATTTAATCCATTTTAGATGTTGAATGTGAATTATAATTTTATTTGAAATAAGAAAATTTTGGTTAAAGCATTAGGATTAGTCAAAATTTTCTAATATGGCAATTCAATTGAATTTGAATAATATTAACTATTATTTGAATTTGGAATAATTAGTAAATCTGGGAATAAAAGGTTATGAAAATGATTTTTAAAATTTATTTTAAGTCTAAATGGATTTTAATTATAACATTGGACTTTTGGATGGAATCAAAAGTCGATAAATTAAAATTGGAATTTTTATACTAATTTAATAATGGAATTTAATATAATAATGCAAAATTTCATATTTTGATTCGAAATGAATCAGAATGATTTCTAATGTGATTATAAATTCTATATGATTTATAATTAAGTAAGTAAAATTTTAAAAGTGAAATTTTAAGTGATTTCGACGATTTTGGAAATCGTTCGAATTTATCGACGATTTAAAATAGCCTTCCGGGGCATAGTCTCGGAATTCGATGAAACATATTCCATTGGATCCGTAATAGTGTATTATTTTTGGATTTCAAATTTCGTAGTGTTTGGAGTTACCTCTGTCCGTATGGGTGAGAAGCACGTTGAAATTTAAATCGATAAATTAATATTTAAACTCGATTCAAAATGCTATCTTCCACATACATTTGAATTGGCCTTCGAAACATGTTCCATTGTGTTCAGAACATGGGTAAAACCTTATAAACACCAGGCGGCATGTGTTGTTTGGAGTTCGTTTGTTAATGCTCATTAAAATTAAATTAAATATTAAAATAATATTTATAACAATTATATAAATACAATATTAGGGCCGAAACCCTCATTTATTCTATCAGCCGCCACGATATGTTTCAATGCCGATATGCACTATCGTTGTAACAATCATGTATTTTGTGATTACTTTAATTGTATATTTTAATTGTTTTAATTGAAATCCCTTATTTAAAATTTTTATATTATTTATTAAATTGGATAAAGTTTGTTATTTTAAAAATAAAATTTTATTTATATGTGAATTATAATTCCAAACATGACCAAATAGAATATTTTCCAAAAATGTGGGTTTTGGTCAATATCGTCAAATTTTGACTTATAAATTTAAAATTTAAATATTTGAATTTTAAAATTTTTGAATTTTATCATTTATTATGAAAATAAATTAAATTTTAAGAATAATGCTTTTCATTTCGTTGAAATCCGATTAATATTGTGAAAGTTATGTTTTTTACAATATTGTGTGTAAATTATTTTATTTGGCAAAATTGTTTGTTTTAATTTATATAAAAAATATTTTGTTTTGTCACATCTTGTTCTAATATGTGTTATATGACATGTTAGGTATATATTTTTATTTTTAAAAAAAATTTTAGTATAGTTATAAATTTTAAATGTTTATTGTATATTGTTTTCAATTTTTAAATTCTAGTTTCAATTTAAGCTATTTTCTTTATTTATTTTCTCCTTTTCCTTAAATTAATTATTTGATTTCTCTTTCACTTTATTTTTTTTCATTTTTATTGCAATATTTTATTTTTAAAAACATTTTAAAAGTATAATTATAATTTTCCAAAGTTAATTGTATTTTGTTTGTTATTTCTAAGTCCAATTCAATTTATATAAACCATTTCTTTATTTCTTTTTCTATTTTCCTAAAATATTTATTTATTTTCATTTTATTTTATTTTGTTTTCATTTTCTAATTCATTTACTAAATTTCATTTGTTTTATTTGATTTAAAGAAATGGAAAATTTGAAGAGACAAAAGCCTTATAACTTATGACTTTTCACTAGCCAAGCCTCTTCATATTTTGGCCGTTCATTTTGTTTCTCCTGGCCGTGTATTTTATTTTTGTTTTCACATGAAAAACCACCTTTCTCATTTCATTTTCACAACATTTCAGATCTAAGAAATTTTGGTAATGTCTTCTTCTTCTTTTTTTCACTTTTTCCCTTCATTTTATTGTATTTTCTATTGAAATTTAGCCTTGCCTCTTCCTATCTTTGCTCGGCCATAGCTCCTCCACCACCTCCACCACCACCATCTACAGCCACATCACCGTCCTCTTCCTCTGTCCAGTCAAGGCCGCGACCATCCCTTGAAGATAGCACCACAAAAACTCCACACAAACATTGCAAAAACCCTTAAACCAATGCCTAGCCAACCTTAGCACCTTCACCACCACCTTAGATTGCCTTGGCCACCCCCTTAGCCACTGCCACCTGCTCCTCCACCACCTCTAGCCGCTGCTCCAGTCACCACCAGACCTGCTTGTGCCATGGCCGAGCCCAATTCACCTTAGGCCGAGCCCAAGTGTTGCACCAATCTCCACTTGTTTGCCTTAACCCTTTACATTCTCATGTCTTAACTTCCACCACTTCATCACCTTGCTAGCCATGTGTCTTGACCCAAAATCAAGCCCAATACACCATCATGGCCGAACATTAGAGACCCCTAGGCCGAGCACTTGAGTGTTGAGGCAAGGTCAAGTTGTTGTGTTCTTTTGTTGCTTTTATTTTAAATTGTTTCCATATGTATTTTGTGTTAATTATATTCATGAGATATTTTGTTTAGTCTTGTTTATGGGTTGTTTACAAGATCATATCTTGGCTCTCTCTCTTCACTTGAATCTGTAGTCGTGCTTTCGTGTTTTCTAGATCTTTATTTGTGTGTCTGAATTTGTTAATTCCAGCTTGTAGAGGTGAGTAATTCACACATGACATCTGTACTTCTATAATTAGCAAATTGACACCATGTGAATCTGTAGATTTTATTATCATGTTATACCTGCCTGTGATATGATTTATATGATGTTCGCCCTGTTTATACACCTATCATATCATCCGTTACTGCATATAATGCTATGCTGTTTATTTATATCAGTTTATCACACTGCAAGTTCCCAGTAGAACAGAATCACTATGGGTTGAAATGATACATACCCGAACGCACTTTAGAATAGGAAAAAATCGTTCTGGGCTAAAATGTTATGCCTGACCGATTTTTATTTATTTTATTTTAACTTGGAATTGCGGGTTTGAAAGATAGAACCTGGATTTTTCTTTGTAAACTGCAGATTGGAATGATATATATCCGTATCACTTGACCTAGGTTAGAAAACTATATACAGACACGTGGTAAATTTTAAAGTGTTTATGAATATTTTTAAGTATTTTTAAAGTTTAAATTTATGATTATTCGATTTAAATAGAATTTTAAAAGTGTTTTAAATAAAGAATTTATGATATTTCTATAAGTTAAAAATGCTGAATAAATGAATGGTTAAATTGAATTTTTGAAATATAACTTAAATTTGGAAATTTGGGCTTTGGCTTTTAAAATGACATTTAAGTTATATAAATAAAATGGAAATTAAATTATATTTGGAAAATAGTAATAAAAATCTAAGTGTTAAGAAATGGTTAAAATGTGAAGAATAGAAAATTGTACACTTGAATTTGTTAAGTGAATTCTTGAAAATTTGATTTTATTTATAAGAAAATTATTTTTTAAAAATCATAAGTTAAGAGGTATTTTAATGAACATTTTTGAGTGTTAAAATATGATTTTCATAATGTTTAAAGGGTTAAAATCAAAGTTTATTTGTTGCTGGAAATACATTGAAAATCTGGAAATTTAATAACAGCACTTCAGAAAAGCTATCATTGTTGTAGTTAACTTAAAATCTGAAGTAAATGATATTACAGCACTTTGTAAGTGCTGTGGTTGATACAAATGAACTATAGCTAAATTTTGACTAAGGCATATTACAGCAATTGGTAAGTGTTGTGGTTGCTGAATGAAACCAAAAACTTTAAACTAACAAAAGGGCTACAACAGCACTTGATAAGTGCTGCAGTAGACTGAAATGAACTGTTTTCAAATGTAATTGAATACTACAGCAGTTCTATTTAAATGTTGTCTTTTCTAACTGAACCGTTTCAAATGAACTTAAATATTTCAGCAGTTTTATTTAAATGTTGTCTTTAGCTGAAATAAATTGTTTCAAGTATAACTTACTACAACATTTTTCAAATGCTGTGAAAGGCTGAAATTTTCAATGGCTATGGTTTTTAAGTGAATAAATGAGCTCAGAAAAGGCTAAATTTTTGGGAATTGAATATTTGATTTGTAAGTATAATGGCTTCACTTTTAATGGTTTGAATGAATGATTTTAACTCGAAATTATAAACCATTTGAAATTTATACTGTATGTCGTTTGATTTCCTAGAGATTGTTTTGATGCACACCTTCAATTTGACAATGTGACGAGAGGTGAGCGATTGCTGCAGCTCTGCGCTACCTTAGTCAAATTTACACTATTAGTTTCATGGTTTACTTTAATATGTAAATTTCTATGATAGCGTTTATTTTTGTTTAATCGATGGTTTAATGGGTCCTTAAAGGATGGGCGATCCTAAGCATCCTTTAAGTTATTATGCATTGCTATTACAGTTCAATTGAGTTGGTTTGCATTGTATAAGTATGTATGTCCTGACTCGAGTGTTTTGTGTTTTACTTTACGCTCGGGTCAACCTGAGAGTCACAGCTTTGGATTCGCCTTCTGGAGCTAGAGATTTGTTGGAGCTTATTTGTCTATCTATTCGTCTATTTCTGATCCAGTTATTTTTTTCCTATTCTTTATTTGCTTCTGTATTATTGATTTATGTATCCAGACTTCTATTGTATCCATTTTTGAACTATGGTATTTTGTACATGTTTTGAGAGTTTGTATATAGTAGCTTCATGAACTACTATGGTATTTTATTTCCGCTGCGAGCTATTCTGATATTTCTGTGTATGAGATTCTGTGATTGATTTTATTTGCTCTAAATTTATTTCAATGTGGAATTTTGAGCAATTCAAGTCCGACATATGTGGATGCGAATGGCTAAAAATATCGGGTTGTTACATTTGGTATCAGAGCTTTGGTTTTAGGCAAACCATAGCCTGAGGAGCAAAAACTCATTAGAGATAGGGTAGAAATACCCTAGAATGAGTGAAATCAATCTCAGAATCATTTCTTAGTGATAGAACGTATTTTCGAAGTATAAAATGATTTTAAAGGATTTTCAAAGATTATATTGCTATAAATTTTTTCTTATTTCGAAATCAAGATCTTCTAAATTTCATCCCTTCTGTATCCACCTTGTTAGTAATCTCTTGGTTAGGATTCTTATCGATTAGGATTCCTTTGAACTTTGGAACGCTCCTACTTGTTCTAAAATACATTCATGCCTTCCCTATTTGTATTCCTTTGATTTTGGAGCATTCCATAACTCCACTTTGGAATGACCTCTATAAAGATCGGTGATTCTGCAAATCTTTGAATGATTTGTAAAGGGGTGAAACTCCTTTACAATTGGCATTGATTCTCCGAAGATTTCTGTATATTCGGTTTATGATATTATCTATCTTCTGCTATACCTAGATTCTCTCTCTGGTGTTCGAATGTCGATTTAACTTAGATTTCTGCATTAATTATATTCCTGAATTCATGGTTGATCGGTTAAGGTCGCCCTCGATTTATATAGGCTTATCCATCTTCTATTTGATAATTTAATTATCTCATCTTCGTTCGAGCTTATCTTCGAATCAGAATTCTATTTGATTAGGGTTCCTTTAAATTTGAATCTCTGATTTGTTTTGAAATCCATTCTTAAATCATCCCTCGGAAAATTTTTGTTTGGTTGTATTTTGAAATTATGCATACATCGAAATTATTATTTTGATAAGGATGGCCACAGTATAAATATAAAAGTGAAATGTTTTCGATAAGAATATGTTGAGTCACAAGTTTTATGAAGGTTTTGATTTCTGACAAATAACTAAAGGCGATCGACAAAACAAGGTCATAGCTACATATGGTACTCTAGATTGTAGGTTGATTATTTGATATTATAATAGTGATAAACTTGTTAAAATCTATCCTCAAATAATCATGCATTTTCAAGGAAATCAATATATATACGAATAAATTGTAGTTACACATTCAGTGTGCAACTTTACAGGGACCGGTCGACCGGTCACAATATATGCAGTCGACCGTTCCTGCATAATTTGCACACTGAACGTGCACACATGCACATAACGTATATATATTTGAATTCCTGTCTACTGGTCACTTTTTAACTTGTCGACCGTTTTTAAACAGAAAGCAATTTTTCCAAAAGACACTTCTTTTCTCCAAAGGTTGCATCTCTTACCTTTC
Organism: Allium cepa; assembly: GCA_030765085.1. Classification (NCBI taxonomy): domain Eukaryota; kingdom Viridiplantae; phylum Streptophyta; class Magnoliopsida; order Asparagales; family Amaryllidaceae; genus Allium; species Allium cepa. Next base: position 108,014,369 of record CM060930.1, on the reverse strand, counting down.
ATCAAAGATCATATCTCTTAATGGCAACTGCTCACAAAGAGTTACAACCATTCTTATCTATATAAACTCATCTAATTCGTTGATTAAAACAACATGATTTTATATGCTTTTTACTCTAATCTCTGATCTTACTTTATATATACTCCTGCATTCTAAAAAGCTCTCGATTATTTATTGAATCATTGAAACTATTTCATATCTTTTGATTCAATAAGTAATATACTTTCCTTAATCTTTTCAAAATATCATTCGCATACTTTGAGGATAAGATTATAGGAAGGGTGTACTACTAGTGACAAATCCGTGTTTTCAAGAGCACAAGTTGTCAACAACAATTGTATTTGTTCTTTTGTTGAAATCCTCTGTGTTGTAAGAGGAAAGTGTTGAAGTCCTCAGTGTATTAGAGGCGTGAAATCCCGTTCAGTTGCTCGGGTGTTGTAAACCTGTTCCTCCGGGTGAAGCGAGGTAGTTAATAGTGAAAATCCAGATAGAAGTCTGGGACTGGACGTAGGACGGTGCTCCGAACCAGTATAAAAATCTCTGGTGTGATTTTTCTATTTTTATTTACTATGCTATTATCATCTATTTCCGCATTTATATTGTAGTCCATATTACACGATCCGTGTGTACTATATTAGCACATATAATTGTATACACACCGCACTTTCATTTGGTATCAGAGCACGGTCATCGTATAACCGTAACACAGTTATTTGATATATTATAGTAATATGGCAAATAACGTAAGTACTAGCACTCAAAACACCACTTACACGGAGGGTCAATCGACACAAAGACCTCCATTTTTCAATGGTCTTAACTATAGTTATTGGGCAACACGTATGTCATTCTGTATGCAATCAAATAGCTATGACGCTTGGAATGCCACTCAAAGAGAAATAGTGGATCCAACAACTGATTATTCAGAATGGACTGCAGCTGAGAAAACGGCAGCAGCCGTAAATGCAAGAGCAATAAATATGTTGTTCTGTGCATTAGACCAAAATGAATATAACCGTGTTAGTATCTGCACTACTGCATATCAAATTTGGCAAACACTAAAAATCACTCATGAAGGTACTAACAAGGTTAAACAAGCCAAAATAGCCATGCTAAAAAGTCAATTTCAAAATTTCAAAATGAAACCAAATGAGACAATCAATGACATGTATTCACGGTTTCAAACTATTCACCATGCACTTATTGGCTTAGGACAAAAGTATTCTGATTTCGATGTTGTTTCAACAGTCCTACATTCTCTGACTAGTGAATGGGAAGGAAAAGTATTAGCAATTGAAGAAGCTAATGACCTTTCCGTCATGAAGCCAGATGAATTGATAGGAAATTTAATGTCCTATGAAGCAAATTTGCAGGCTAGAAAAGAACAGAAAGAAGAAAAGAAAAATGTAGCATTTCATGTTGAGAAAGATGAAAATGAATCAGATTCTGAAGACGAAGATTTGGCATTCATTGCGAAAGGATTCAAAAAATTCCTAAAATATCGAAAAGTCGGTCGTTACAGTAAAAGGAAACCTGGATCAAACAAACCATCTTCATCTGCTATAGAATGTTTCAACTACCACAAAATGGGACACATGCAGAAGGATTGTCCAGAACAAAAGAAGAAGTCAGAAAATGACAAATTCAAATATAAGAAGGACAAATCTAAGAAACGAGCTTTCTCAGTAACATGGGATGATTCAGAGTCATCTTCATCAGAAAGTGAAAGTGATTCAGAGAATGAACAAGCTAATGTTTGTTTTATGGCAACAGAAGATGAGGTACAAATTCCAACATTTGATGAATTACTTGATATTAATGCTGAATTGATAGTCAAATATAAAGACATAAAACGTCAATTAAAAGTAGTCAAAGCAGATTTAAGTAGAGCAGAGTTTGAACGAGATATGTTAAAAGATGAGAAGAAAATATTAGAAGAGGAACTTGAAAATATTCAAGAATCATCATCTAATGTTGACTCTCAAATATCTCTTTTGAGTCAAGAAATAGAAGCTCAAAAAGAGAAAAATAATGCTCTCACTACTGAAAATCATGAGCTTAAAGCAAAAGTCAAAATTCTAGACCTAGAAAAAGCTAGCTTACAAACAAAGTTTGATGACATTACTCAAAATGTTTCTAACTTTAACAAAGGTCGAGAAAATTTGACAAAAATCATTGAAAGTTCACAATCTATTTCAGACAAACAAGGATTGGGATATAACAAACAAGAAACCAAGAAACATCTTGGAAATAAAAGGAAGAAGAAAGTACAAAAAACTGAAGCTAAGAAAAATCTTAGTTTATTATATTCCAAACCAAAACCAGTTGTGAAATTTCAAAAGAAAAATGTCAAGACTATCAAAATATGGGTTCCTAAAACAAATAACAATTTGATTAGGAACAAATACATTCAGCAATTCATGAATACTGTGCATTTTAATAAAAATTATATATATAAAGGGGATACCGGACCCATATGGGTTGGACTCCTAAGACCTAACTCTTAGGACCCTATAAAAAGTGGGTACCATGGACTTAATTCTATTTTTTGCAGGTCCCACTTAAGACAAGAGGAAAGTGGATATTGGATAGTGGTTGCTCAAAGCACATGACGGGAGACAAGAGTTTATTAACAAATATTACATATTCAGATGGTGGCTCCGTCACTTTTGGAGACAATTCAAAAGGCTATATCATCGGCAAAGGCGATGTGAGCAATTGCGGTACATCTAACTTACCTCTTATTACTAATGTCATGCTAGTTAGAAATTTAAAACACAATTTGCTTAGTATTAGTCAGTTATGTGACAAGGGTTTTATAATTTCATTTTCGAATAATAAGTGTAGTATTTTAGATAAAGACCATAATTTGGTTTTCGAAGGTTATAGAGACAGAAATATATATATTCTGAATATGAATATTAATCATAATTCAGATATGTGTCTTGTGGCTAATGACAATGATCCATGGCTATGGCACAAACGCTTTTGTCATATAAACTTCAGAACTATTGACAAGCTAGCCAAAAACAATCTAGTTAGAGGACTACCCAAAATGAGTTTTAAAGTTAACAATATTTGTGATGCATGTCAATTAGGAAAATTGACCAAATCATCTTTTAAATCCAAGAAAGTCATATCAACATTACAACCACTTGAGTTACTACACATGGATTTATTTGGACCTACTAGGGTTCAATCAATAAATCACAGTCAATATGTGCTTGTAATTGTTGATGATTTCTCTCGTTATATATGGACAATTTTCTTAAAAAATAAAAGTGACACTTTCGATCATTTCAAATCTTTCGTCAAAAGAATTCATAAATCAAAAGGGATTAAAGTTAAAAATATAAGAAGTGATCATGGCGGAGAGTTTGAAAATAATGAATTTGGACATTTTTGTACAAAGAAAGGTATATATCATAATTTTTCGTTTCCCAGAACTCCACAACAGAACGGAGTTGTAGAACGGAAGAACCGAACTTTACAAGAATGTGCAAGAACATTATTGAATGGAACCACCTTACCAAAACATTTTTGGGCGGAAGCTGTGGCAACTGCCTGTTATGTTTTAAATCGTGTATCCATAAGACCTCTTACCAAGAATACTCCTTATGAATTATTTAACAAAAGGAAGCCTAAAATCTCATACTTCAAAGTTTTTGGTTCCAAGTGCTTTATTTTAAATACGAAAGACCAGCTTGGCAAATTCGATCCAAAAGCCGATGAAGGAATATTTGTCGGTTATTCGGAACGAAGTAAGGCCTATCGGATATTTAATAAACGAACCAAAACTATTGAAGAATCACTTCATGTCTCTTTTGATGAAATCTATCAGCATCCTCACACTATATCAGATGATGATGAATCAATAGTCACTGACAATCCAATCATCACAAATATTGATTCTGACTCGGAAATAATTATTGAGAATATTCCTCAAATATGTGAGTTACAATCACCACCAAGAATATTAAGAGACCATCCGGCTCAAAATATAATCGGTGAAATAACATCACATGTCAGAACAAGGAGTCAACTCAATCAAATGGGTCATGTCGCTTTTCTCTCAAATATCGAACCTAAGAATCCAAAAGAAGCTGCTACAGATGATTACTGGATCATTGCCATGCAGGAAGAACTAAATCAGTTTGAGCGCAATGACGTTTGGGAACTTGTTCCAAGACCAACTGATCAGTCAGTAATTGGTACTAAATGGGTCTATAAAAATAAGGCTGACGAACAAGGAAATATCACCAAAAATAAAGCAAGATTAGTAGCACAAGGATATAATCAGGAAGAAGGTATCGATTACGAAGAAACTTTTGCACCAGTTGCTCGACTAGAAGCTATTAGAATCCTATTATCTTTTGCTTGTCACCATAATTTCAAACTTTATCAGATGGATGTCAAAAGTTCTTTTCTCAATGGATTTATCAAAGAGAATGTCTATGTCGAACAACCTCCTTTGTTCGTACATGAAAAATATCCTGACCATGTGTTCAAACTTAAGAAAGCTCTGTATGGTTTAAAACAAGCACCTCGTGCTTGGTATGAACGACTACGTAGCTATCTTATTAACTCAGGATTTCAAATAGGCAAAGTCGATCAAACTTTGTTTATTAAACATTCTCGAAAAGATATTCTAGTTATCCAGATATATGTAGACGATATCATCTTTGGTTCAACAAACGATAAACTCTGCAAAGAATTTGCAAGTATTATGACCAAAGAATTCGAAATGTCTCATATGGGAGAACTATCTTATTTTCTTGGACTTCAAATAAAGCAACTTTCAAACGGTATTTTTATCAATCAAGAAAAATACTGTGAAAACCTTATCAAACGCTTCGGATTAGAAAATACATCTGGTAAACCAACTCCTATGAGTACAACTACACATCTTGAAAAAGATGAAAGTGGTAAGAATGTTGACCAGAAATTATATCGAAGCATGATTGGTTCTCTTCTTTATCTTACAGCTAGTCGTCCAGATATAATAATGAGTGTTTGTTTATGTGCTTGTTTTCAAGCCGATCCAAAGGAATCACATCTACGAGCAGTGAAACGTATAGTTCGTTATCTTAATAATACCAAAGATTTTGGTCTTTTTTATCCAAAAGAATGTCCATTTGAATTAGTATCATATAGTGATGCTGATTTCGGTGGCTCACGAATGGATAGAAAAAGTACAAGTGGTACGGGCCATTTTATTGGAAAATCACTTGTCTCCTGGTTCAGTAAGAAACAGAATTGTGTTTCACTATCAACATGTGAAGCTGAATATATATCAGCAGCTCTCGCTTGTACTCAAGTACTATATATGCAACAAACACTTCAAGATTTTGATATTCATTTATCAAATTCTATTATATACTGTGATAACACCAGTGCTATAAATCTCTCTAAAAATCCAGTAAATCACTCTAGAACCAAACACATTGATATCCGTCATCATTTCCTTCGAGATAATATTGACAAAGGAAATATATGTCTTGAATATGTCCATACTGACAATCAATTAGCGGACATTTTTACTAAGCCTCTGCTCGAATCTAATTTTATTAGATTACGAAGAGAGCTTGGTTTAATTTCAAGAAAAAAATCTTGACTAAGTAATTTCTAAAGAACGTCTTCTTTTTAGTTATTCTTTAACCATAACTTTTGTATAAACTATTTTTTTTACATTAAATATAAGTCACTGCTTGATTTAATGGTTAATTCTCTTTACTCATTTTTTCATTCTTTTCTTTTAGTGATCGTCCTTTCCTTTCTTATTTTATAATTTCAGTTTTAAAAGGAGAACTATTTTTAGAGTTAACATAAAATTTCCATTTATGTTTTCTTGGTTAAAATTTTCCATTAACTTACATCCATAGGTTTATACATAAGAAACTTGTATATAAGCTTGCAAAAATTTCATATTTTGTTCATCTTTTTTTATCTAACCATAATATTCTATACAACATTCCCTATGGCTCACATTTGTGATAAATGTGCTCAAGAATCATACATTTCTATTACGAGTTCTGAGTCGGAGGAATATTATTCTCCTACAACACCAAAACAAAAACCAAGTTGTCATCATCAATGCTCTTGTATGTCTGATAAAACTCCAAATTCAAAACGAGTGAAGAGGACACTGTTCTGTTCTCCTCGTACCAAAGCACAAATCGATGAGATACACCACTATCAGAAACATCAGATAGACCTTCAGAGACAGCTCCATTTTGGGCAAAGTCAACTTTATCATGAGCAACAACGGACATCGGCACGATTATCCGTTTTAGAAAAGTTGGCAACATTTTTCTGCGGTTCCAACAAGCATGACGTGCATGAACCAATGTCGTCTAGACCATCAACATCTAAAAGTCCTAACTCTTGGGATCGGAACTATGAGAAGAATGAAGGTGCTCAGAAACACTGGAGTCCATGGTCAAAACCTATTGAAGGAAACAACGATAATTCTAATGATGAACCTTCTCATTAGATTTATATATAGTTATTATATCTTTATCTATCACTTGTGTAATAACGGTTATATTTTGTATTAAGAATGAAATATAATATATATATAGGTTGATATATTATAAAAACTTGCAAAATAACATGTTATTACTCAGCAGGCCAAAACCGGTCGACCGCCCCATTTATAGTCGGTCGACCGTTTGCTCCCTGGTTGAAAACGATCGACCGGCCATATTTCATAGGTCGACCGGTTGACGTATTTTCAGTTTTTATATATATATCTATGCGTCATTTTCTTTCAACCCTCCTTCTCTTTTGACTCAAGCTGTTATTTTTTCGCAAAATCACAAACCCTAGTTTCCTATTTTCAATTCCCAAATCTCAAATCTTCCAACAATGGCTCCTCCTCAAAAGAAATCTAAGAAAGGAACAACCTCTGAAACTTCATCTCTGAGCATCTCCGCCAAAAAGTGGCTTCAAAGTCCAATTGCTGTAACAAGATGGAATCAGATGACAAATTACAAGTTTCATCCAGGCTCTTTCATCAAATTTGATGATTTCACGGCTTATGGAGTTCGAAGGTTAGCCAATAATTCCAACATTACTCCATTGATAGATTTTTCAGAAAATAATGTGGAGATAAATCATTTGATGATCAAATTGTTTTACGCCAACATGAATCTCGATGAGTATCAACCTGATAATCCAAACGGAGTCATCTGGTCTATGGTCTGTGGCAAGCAAATTTTTCTTACTCATGCTAGAATTGCCTCTATACTTGGTATACCAAATCGAGGCGATGAGTTTTCATCTACCTTCTGCGAAGTCTTCACTCGAAATAGTACCAGTCATCAGTTCATAGAAGACAATAGTGATGGCACAAAGTCTATTGGACTTCGACCCACAGCCAGACTACTTCATCGTGTTTTGATGCATTCTCTTTTTCCTAGACATGGAAATTATGATGCAGTATATAAAGAAAACTTCAAAGCTCTCTATGCTATTTATGGTGAAATCCAAATCAATTGGGTACACATGCTTTTTGATGAAATTCTCAAGGTAAATAACTCTACACGACCTCATTTCTTCTACAATGAATATATCATGCGACTTTTGTTAGCTTGTGGGGTCAATCCTCCTGATTCTGCAACCTCAAAACCAAAATGCATTGATTCCATAACCATCAAACGAATGAAGCTTCCTCCACCTTATCTTGATATTATGCCTTTTGAGGAATGGCAACAAAGAGGACCAAGAAAACAAAAAGCAACTTCCTCTCGTCCTCGTTCCGATGAAGTAAAACTATTTAAATCAAAATCATCCACAAAAGAATCACTTGAAACAATTGCGCGTAACCAATTTTTGCTTGAATCACGTCTCAAGCGCATGGACTCTAAAATTGATAAGCGCTTCAATAAGGTCAAGTCATTCTTTGGTATGCTATGGGATGCTATATCATGTTCCACATCCACCTCTGTTCAAGCACAAGACCCAAGAAAACATCCTGCTGCTCCTGTTTTCACCTGGACATCATCTGACGAGTCTACTGGTATGAGTGGTCATGGACATGGAGAATCATCTAGAGGGAACAATGATGAGGAAGAAGAAGAAGATGATGATGATGATGACGACGATGATGATGATGAAGAGGAAATACGATCTGCTTCATCTTAGATTCTTTTTATGGTTTAGCACTTTAACAAACATTCATCGACACTTGTACTAAATAGTGTCGTTATTCTTATTTTTCGTTTGACATTAGGGTCTGTATTATACTCTGTTATGTTTTGGATGTGTTAATGTTTTATTTTTCTATGCATATCATATTAATTCTACTATTCTAGTATCTGTTACTCCTTTTTGTCGATGACAAAGGGGGAGAAAGGGCTAACAATTTTTTGCAGGAACGTACATATATAAGAATTCAAAGAGAGAGATCACATATTCAGGGGGAGATTCAGATTTGCAGATATATATTGTCATCAATCAAAAAGGGGGAGAATGTTGAGTCACAAGTTTTATGAAGGTTTTGATTTCTGACAAATAACTAAAGGCGATCGACAAAACAAGGTCATAGCTACATATGGTACTCTAGATTGTAGGTTGATTATTTGATATTATAATAGTGATAAACTTGTTAAAATCTATCCTCAAATAATCATGCATTTTCAAGGAAATCAATATATATACGAATAAATTGTAGTTGCACATTCAGTGTGCAACTTTACAGGGACCGGTCGACCGGTCATAATATATGCGGTCGACCGTTCCTGCATAATTTGCACACTGAACGTGCACACATGCACATAACGTATATATATTTGAATTCCTGTCTACTGGTCACTTTTTAACCTGTCGACCATTTTTAAACAGAAAGCAATTTTTCCAAAAGACACTTCTTTTCTCCAAAGGTTGCATCTCTTACCTTTCATCAAAGATCATATCTCTTAATGGCAACTGCTCACAAAGAGTTACAACCATTCTTATCTATATAAACTCATCTAATTCGTTGATTAAAACAACATGATTTTATATGCTTTTTACTCTAATCTCTGATCTTACTTTATATATACTCCTGCATTCTAAAAAGCTCTCGATTATTTATTGAGTCATTGAAACTATTTCATATCTTTTGGTTCAATAAGTAATATACTTTCCTTAATCTTTTCAAAACATCATTCGCATACTTTGAGGATAAGATTATAGGAAGGGTGTACTACTAGTGACAAATCCATGTTTTCAAGAGCACAAGTTGTCAACAACAATTGTATTTGTTCTTTTGTTGAAGTCCTCTGTGTTGTAAGAGGCAAGTGTTGAAGTCCTCAGTGTATTAGAGGCGTGAAATCCCGTTCAGTTGCTCGGGTGTTGTAAACCTGTTCTTCCGGGTGAAGCGAGGTAGTTAATAGTGAAAATCCAGATAGAAGTCTGGGACTGGACGTAGGACGGTGCTCCGAACCAGTATAAAAATCTCTGGTGTGATTTTTCTATTTTTATTTACTATGCTATTATCATCTATTTCTGCATTTATATTGTAGTCCATATTACACGATCCGTGTGTACTATATTAGCACATATAATTGTATACACACCGCACTTTCATTATATACCTTTTAAAAATGAAAATTTGAAGCTTCAAAAGGATTTGAAATTTTGAAAATTATTTGATTTATAAAATGATTTTGATGGAATGGTTTTGAAATGGAAATTTGAGAGATTGAACTCCAGCATCTTTTTTTTATTGGTTTAGGGAAAAAATATATAATAATAATACAATTTGAAAGTATTTATTCGAATAAGAAATGTTTCAAAAGTTTCAATGAATTTCAATGATTTTGAAGGGATCTCAAAGAAGTTTTCAAGAAAATAGAAGTCCAGAACTCACTTGTGTCACTGGAAAATAATTTCGGTGATGAGTGCACGCATCATCGACATCGATTTTCGAGTTTTAGAGTGGGGGAGAGGCCACTCTAGCAGCTTATGCTATGCGAGTGATGTTGTGAAACAAATTTTGATTTCAGATTTCGAAGTATAGTTTGATATTCGATGGATATATGTATATATATTTGAAATGATTTAAAGTAAGTCGGTGTTCAGTCCTCGAGTTTCATATTTGTTTTGGTATAGCTTTTTCTATTGAAACCGATTTACTGATTTGTTGCTGATTTCCAACTCTTGAATTGAAAATTGGTTTCTCCGACTATTTGAATCTTCGAACACTTCCAAATCAAGGTTAACTTTTCGAAGCTAAGTAATTTTGAAAAGTATAAAGTATTTGATAAAGTATATAAGTTTAATTTTTTATGTTTTAATATGATTTAAATAAGTTTGAAACTGCTTTGTTAAGTAAATGAATAAGACTATTTGAAATTTACTAGGATGAAATATAGATTTTAATGTTTTGAGCAAAGTGTATATATATAGAATAATAATCTTCCCAATGGTAAATTGGATTTTTCATATAGAAATAAATATTTTGAAGGTTTTAAAAGGGATGGTTTTAAACTTAGTAACCAGTTTGGGTATAATTAATTTTGGGAAAATATTTGGTTTTGAAAATAGATTGGAATTTAAAACCCAGTATTTATATGATGACTTTAGAAACAGATTTATTTGACATAAATTATGTTAATTTGGAAATTTAGATTATTTTGCTGATCTTATTATTTTGGAAACTTTGAAACTGAAGATATTTAATTTGGAAGAAATGATTTGGTGAAATCATATATGATTTTGAAATGAGCTGATATTGAAACGAATTGAAATAGAGAATCTTATTTTTCTAAATACTTGATTTGGGAGCTGTTGAACTTATATAAAATGAATTTGTATAAGTATGAAGTTGATTTGAAAACTATTGATTTGAAAGGTACTCAATTTGGAAAGAGAATTATATAATCAAAGTCTATATAAGTGTGATTTGATATACTATTGATTTTGGAAAGTATTCGATCTGAAAGTGAAATCTTATATATAATGGGCTTTATATAAGTATGATATTTGAAAGTGATTTGAAAAAGGTACCATATGATACATATTTTCGAAGTAAAGATATGGTGGGAAGTGCCTTCTGCTTGATATCCGCATTGTGGACACATTGTGGATTCATTCTATCGATATTATTCTCTCTGATTTTTGTTTTTTCGGATGTGATACTCGAGTGTCCTTCCATGGCATAACCCATGGTCTTTTAAGTGTGACTTCATAGCATAATTCGCAGGGGCTGTGAGAGCCCACTGGTATGGATGTTTTTTAGAGGATCCAGGCTAACCATTGTGTATCTACGATCTATTGGGTCGCTTGGTAGCGTAATCAGTAGGGGCTGCGAGAGCCTACAGGCACGGATGTTTCCTAGGGGATCCAGGCGTAACCACTGTGTACCTACGGTACTACCAGTCTTCACGGCGTAATCGCATGGCTGCGGTAGCCAGCCTACGGGTACGGATGTTTCCTGGAGGATCCAGGCATAACCAATGTGTATCTGCGATCCATGATCGACATGTTTTGGTTTGGTTTTTTTGTTTGGGTTATACTTTCCATGTATGTTTTTTTAAGTTTTTCAAGCATTTTCACTGGGTGTTGAAACAAGTCTACTAAGTACCTGGAGAATTCTAGCTTTGCGCCTGATTAACGCATAGCCAGAGCCTGCAGGAACGAGGATAAGCTTGTTAAGACATCGAGTTATAAAAGTATTTTGATAAAGTATTATATAAAGGATATTTTGATCATTTATTTTACCTTCCTAAATAATTTAAAATTTATATAGTTTTAAAATAATGGTTCATCCTCGTCTTTCAACCTATTTTCCCTTCTAACTATTCCTATTCTCCACCTTGTTAAACTTACATATAACAACAGTTATCAGGTATAATTTTAATCTTCTTGTCATCTTGTATTAATCCTATTTCAGTCTATTTTTTTCTATGTTTTCCGTACCTCATTCCTTTTCGAGGACGAAAAGATTTGAGGGGGGGGGGGTGTAACAACCCTGTATTTTGTGATTACTTTAATTGTATATTTTAATTATTTTAATTGAAATCCCTGATTTAAAAAAATTATTTTATTTATTAAATTGGATAAAGTTTTTAATTTTAAAAACAAAATTTTACTTTTATGTGAATTATAATTCCAAACATAACCAAATAGATATTTTTCAAAAATGTGGATTTTGGTCAATATGGTCAAAATTTGACTTTTAAATTTAAATATTTAAATTTTTTAATTTTATCTTTTATTATGAAAATAAATTAAATTTCAAGAATACTGCCTTTTGTTTTGTTGAAATCCGATTAATATTGTGAAAGTTATGCTTTTTCCAATATTGTGTGTAAATTATTTTATTTGACAAAATTAATTGTTTTAATTTATATAAAAAAATATCTTTATTTATCATATCATGTTCTAATATGTGTTATATGACATGTTAGGTATATATTTTTATTTTTAAAACATTTTTTTTAGTATAGTTATTAATTTTAAATGTTTATTGCATATTGCTTTCAATTTTAAAATTCTAGTTTCAATTTAAGCTATTTTCTTTATTTATTTTCTATTTTTCCTTAAAATAATTATTTGACCTTTTTTTCCCTTTGTTTTTTCATCTTTATTGCAATATTTTATTTTTAAAAACTTTTTAAAAGTATAGTTATAATTTTCCAAAGTTAATTGTATTTTGTTTGTAATTTCTAAGTCTAGTTCAATTTATATAAACTATTTCTTTATTTCTTTTTCTATTTTCTTAAAATATTTATTTATTTTTGTTTTATTTTACTTTGTTTTCATTTTCTAATTCATTTACTAAGTTTCATTTGTTTTTATTTGATTTAAAGAAATGGAAAATTTGAAGAGACTAAAGCCTTATAACTTATGACTTTTCACTAGCCAAGCCTCTTCATATTTTGGCCGTTCATTTTGTTTCTCTTGGCTGTGTACTTTATTTTTGTTTTCACGTGAAAACACACCTTTCTCATTTCATTTTCATGTCATTTCAGATCTAATAAATTTTGGTAATGTCTTCTTCTTCTTTTTTTCACTTTTTCCCATCATTTTATTGAATTTTCTATTGAAATTTAGCCTTGCCTCTTCCTATCTTTGCTCGGCCATAGCTCCTCCACCACCTCCACGACCAGCACCATCCACAGCCACATCACCCTCCTCTTCCTTTGTCCGGTCAAGGCTGTGACCATCCCTTGAAGATAGCACCACAAAAACTCCACGCAAACATTGCAAAAACCCTAAAACCAATGCCTAGCCAACCTTAGCACCTTCACCACCACCATTGATTGCCTTGGCCACCCCCTTAGCTGCCGCCACCTTCTCCTCCACCACCTCTGGTCGCTGCTCCAGCCACCACCGGACCTGCTCATGCCATGGCCGAGCCTAATTCACCTCAGACCGAGCCCAAGTGTTGCACCAATCTCCACTTATTTGCCTTAACCCCTTGCATTCTCATGTCATAACTTCCACCACTTCATCACCTTGCTAGCCATGTGTCTTGACCCATACTCGAGCCCAATACACCATCATGGCCGAACATTAGAGACCCCTAGGCCGAGCACTTGAGTGTTGAGGTAAGGTCAAGTTGTTGTGTTCTTTTGTTGCTTTTATTTAAATTGTTTCCATATGTATTTTGTGTTCATTATATTCATGAGATATTTTGTTTTGTCTTGTTTATGGGTTGTTTATAAGATCATATCTGGGCTTTCTCTCTCTTTACTTGAATCCGTAGTCGTGCTTTCTAGATCTTTGTTTGGGTGTCTGAATTTGTTAATTCCAGCTTGTAGAGGTGAGTAATTCACACATGACATATGTACTTATATAATTAGTAAATTGACACCATATGAATCTGTAGATTTTATTATCATGTTATACCTGCCTTTGATATGATTTATATGATGGTCACCCTGTTTATACACCTGTCATATCATCTGTTACTACATATGATGCTATGTTGTTTATTTATACCAGTTTATCACACTACAAGTTCCCTGTAGAATAGAATCACCATGGGTTGAAATGATACATACCCGAACGAACTTTAGAATAGGGAAAAATCGTTATGGGATGAAATGATATGCCTGAACGATTTTTATTTATTTTATTTTAACTTGGGATTGCGGGTTTGAAACGATAGAACCCGGATTTTTCTTTGTAAACTACGGATAGGAATGATATATATCTGTATCACTTGACCTAGGTTAGAAAACTATATACAGACCCATGGTAAATTTTAAAGTGTTTTTGAATATTTTTAAGTATTTTTAAAGTGTAAATTTATGATTATTTGATTCAAATAGAATTTTAAAAAGTTTTAAATAAAGAATTTATGATATTTCTATAAGTTAAAAATGCTGAATAAATGAATGGTTAAATTGAATTTTTGAGATATAACTTAAATTTGGAAATTTGGGCTTTGGCTTTAAAATGACTTTTAAGTTATATAAATAAAATGGAAATTATATTATATTTGGAAAATAGTAATAAAAATCGAAGTGTTAAGAAATGGTTAAAATGTGAAGAATAGAAAATTGTACGCTTGAATTTGTTAAGTGAATTATTGAAAATTTGATTTTATTTATAAAAAAATTACTTCATAAAAACCATAAGTTAAGGGGTATTTTAATGAACATTTTTTAGTCCTAAAATATGATTTTTACAATGTTTAAAGGGTTAAATCAAAGTTTATTTGTTGCTGAAAATACATTGAAAATTTGGAAATTTAATAACAGCACTTCAGAAATGCTATCATTGCCTAGTTAACTTAAAATCTGAAGTAAATGATATTACAGCGCTTTCTAAGTGCTGTGGTTAATACAATTGAACTATAGCTAAATTTTAACTAAGGCATATTACAGCAATTGGTAAGTGTTGTGGTTGCTGAATGAAACCAAAACTTTAAACTAATAAAAGGGCTACAACAGCACTTGATAAAGGTTGAAATGAACTGTTTTCAAATGTAATTGAATACTACAGCAGTTCTATTTAAATGTTGTCTTTTCTAACTGAACCGTTTCAAATGAACTTAAATATTTCTGCAGTTTTATTTAAATGTTGTCTTTGGCTGAAATGAATTGTTTCAAGTATAGTTTACTACAGTATTTTCTAAATGCTGTGAAATGCTGAAATTTTCAATGGTTATGGTTTTTAAATGAATAAATGAGCTCAGAAAAGGCTAAATTTTTGGGAATTGAATATTTGATTTGTAAGTATAATGACTTCACTTAATGGTTTAAATGAATGATTTTAATTCGAAATTGTAAACCATTTGAAATTTATAACCACGGGTATACTTCTTTGTATGTCGTTTGATTTCCTAGTGATTGTTTTGATGCACACCTTCAATTTGACAATGTGACTAGAGGTGAGCGATTGCTGCAGCTCTGCGCTACCCTAGTCAAATTTACACTATTAGTTGCATGGTTTACTTTAATATGGAAATTTCTATGATAGCGTTTATTTCTGTTTAATTGATGGTTTAATGGGTCCTTAAAGGATGGGCGATCCTAAGCATCCTTTAAGTTATTATGCATTGCTATTGCAGTTCACTTGAGTTGGTTTACATTATATAAGTATGTATGTCCTGACTCGAGTATTTTATGTTTTACTTTACGCTCGGGTCAACCTGAGAGTCACAGCTTTGGATTCACCTTCTAGAGCTAGAGATTTGTTGGAGCTTATTTGTTTATCTATTCGTCTGTTTTTGATCCAGTTATTTTTTTTCCTATCCGGTATTTGCTTATGTATTATTGATTTATGTATCCAGACTTCTATTATATACATTTTTGAACTACGGTATTTTATATATGTTTTGAAAGTTTGTATATAGTAGCTTCATGAATTACTATGGTATTTTATTTCCGCTGCGAGTTATTCTGATATTTCTATGTCGATGATTCTGTGATTGATTTTATTTGCTCCAAATTTATTTCAATGCGATGTTTTGAGCAATTCAATTCCGACATGTAACGACCCGCCGCTCTGACCGCCTCTAGTCGGTAATTAAACCAACTAGAAACGTTCAAAATGACGGATTGTTAGTCAGTTTATAGAGTTTAAACATAATCAGCCACAGAATCACAGAATAATCATAATATTTTTCATAAATGAATTTTTCTTACATACATCAGAGTTTTATACAATGAATCAGATTTTAATACAGCGGAACAGTTATATATATATATATATATATATATATCTTTTATAGTACAAAGAAAATTTTTCTCGAAAAACTTTAGTGAAGTGCTTTCCCCTCTCTCTCTAACTTCGCGGCCTAAAAATCTTCAAGCTGTAAAAATACTCGGTCTGACCCGAGTATTATATTCAAAAGAAAATAATACACAGGTCAGTCTAATTCAAACTCAGTTATTAGTGCATAGAAGCAATAATAATCAAACAACAATTAGACGACAGTCAAATATAATTTACCTATCCGATCCTTTAACAAGTAATCGGATAACGGTAAATATAACACTTAACAGTGTTAAACAACAATTCAACAGATTCAGATTATCAATGAGATAGATGAAGGGATTATTGATGAAGATCATTTAGAAAACAATCAAAATTTGCCTAAACGGCAATTAACTACAAAATCATCAAAATCGATTCAAAATATATTGAATTGGCAACATAAAATAATTTTCATCAAAAGAAAACATCATTTTAAACATTAAATTTGGTAGGGCTGCAGTACACACACGCGCGTACGGCCTCGCCACATTAAAAATGTCAACTCCGTGGCTGCAGTTCACGCTTGCGTGCACTGCCTCGCCACTACCGTAATGAAATATGCAAAAGATCATAAATCAAAACACAATAGTATATCAATAAAAATCAATGCCGTGTGGCTGCAGTTCACAGATAACAGTGCCACATGCAACTGCTACAAATACATAGAGGCACATCATATAACCAAACGGCAACAAGCAGCAGTGTGCAAGTTGCAAATTCTAAATGAAACAGTAATTTGAAAACGCACAAGTGACTCAAGTGCAACAAATTCAGAGATTAGGTAGAGGCTACATGAAAATGCAACACAGGTCTGCCCAACAAACCCAACAATTCAACATGCACAACTACTTCAATGACACAGACAAATGCAACATATTCAAGTGAAATGAACATGTACAAACGAAACAGTGGAAACATGAACATCAAATGCTCAAGTAAATGAACTATCAATGCACATGAATGCACAGACTACATGGAAATATCATAGATGATACCAGACTATAGTAGTTCAAAGTAAGGGAGGAAAACTGCAAATATGCATCTATAACTCAGGTGAGAACAGACTCAAATGAAACAAGTACAGACAGCACACAACAGAACTGGCGAACCAGAAAAAAAAAAACAAGGTAACCACTAACACAAGTGTACATAAGCAACAATGCACTGTACGTCAAGTGATATTAGTGCAACAGGTCAAGAATAAGTGTCAAACCGAAACAACGAAAGTGCCAGAGGTCAAGCAATGATGCAGACCAAAAGAAAACAAACCAACGATCATCAAGTTTTCAAAATATTATAGGTCAAGGCCTGAGGCAAGTTCAACCCCAAAGCAAACAATAAAATGTTGAACCACCTCATATACCAGTGTAACAGCAAGTTACAAAGATCACCATTGAAACTCAGTGAACCCAGTCAAGGCAAAATTAAATCATGTCTACCATACATATGAATCAATTTCATATGTACAACAAACACCCAAAACAAATGTCATGTACCAACAGAAGAAATCAAAATGCAACCGTGGAACAACAAAGCACAGGAGCTACAAATATGAATACAATAGGGCAACATAGGCAGTATAATTTCAAGTGGAGCTATGCAATAAATGCCCAATCCATGGAACAGTAAGCAAAACAAAATTGTCCAGTAGACAGAAGATCGTGTCACGATGACAACAATCTCATATATACATACATAAATGCATATATATATAAAGTGCAGTCACAATTGCAAATGATGGTAGCAGTTTCAAATCACAAAGCATGCAGCAAAACAAAACAAATATTGGGTAGCATCTGCTCTCATCAGTTAAAACAAATCACAACTTGATAGTATCTGTTCTTATTAGTTTTTTTTTATAAAAAAAAAACAATATCAAATAGCATCTGTTCTCAACTTTAAACCAACCAGGAAAGCAACTAACTGATTTTGAATCTATTTTATACCCCGTAGTTTCAAACTAGAAAGAAACTAACATGCACACATATTAACTCATTCATATATATGTATGCAAAAATATCACAACAAGCATCATTATCACATCAATTACTCAAGCAACCTGATCAACCTACTTAAGATTTAAATTTAGATATTTACTCACAGTTTTGGGTTTTAACAGAGAACAGAGGTGAATATATATATGTATCTATACAGACATGCATCAATTACTCAGGAAATCACATAATTACTTCCATAGCAACCACAATTGCAACCTGAGAGGTAACAGAACCAGCAATAGGGAGTGAGGGCACCATAGATATGGCACCGCAGCACTCAACGGTTAAAGGTCAATGCCGATGCCAACAAAACAATTCAACTCACTTGCCAATGACAAGATCCTCGTCCATCAAAAGGAACTACACAAACTGGCATAAGCATATCATCAAAAATCAAGTTTTACTGTCGAAAGCAACTGCAGTGCAAAACCGTGGGCTATTGAGCAAGCACATGGATTCACAAAGAAATTCCAAGTAAAAAGAATCAAGACCGAAGTCAAAGCAAACAAAATCACAAAATTTAATTTCCAGAAATTCGAACTATGAACCCAGAAAAATTCATCACAGCAGCAAATTTTTAACAAATCAAAGGACCGAAGTCCACAAGCTTTCAAAATTGTGAGGATCAATAAATCGAGCAATCCCAAGTCGCGAATTTTAACAAGCAAGCAATCAATAAAACGTTGAATTAGATGTGAGTACCGAAGTACTCACCTTAGCTTTGTAGAGGAGCACGCGAGAGATTTGAAGCCGAAGCCCTAGTTTCGAAGAGGAGGAATCGAAGACGAAGACGCCATTTTTTTTTTCGCGTTCGATTATCTGATTAGGGTTTTGAAATGAAATTTGGGGAGGGGGCTTCGTGTTTTAAGGGGAAGGAGACGTGATTTCTTAGCGTGTTTGAAGGCGTGTAAAGCGGCGTGTTTGTAGCTGATGATAGTAAGGCCGTGTATACCTATATTATTTTATTTTTTTATATTTTTTTTTTCAATTTAAATTCAATTAGTTTTGTTATTTCTTTTTGAATGCAATTTTTGCTTTGTATATTTTGCTTGATTAATCTTGTTAAAATTTTAACTAGTATATTCTTTATTTATTTTATTATATATATATATATATTTATATTTATATTTTTATTTTGAATTCAATTTTTGTTTTGTATAAATCTTTTTCTTTAAATAAACTTTTAAACGTTTTGAAGTTCAATTATCAAGCACAAATTTATATTAACGTGTTTCTCAATTTATTTTTATATTGATTAAAATTTTATTCATTTATTTAAGTTAAAGAAAAATGTTATTAAACTAACCATCCATTTATAAATTTTCATAAATAATAATTCGTAAATCCAAACTATTTTTCTTCTAAGTCGTTAGTTTGAATTTCAATACAAATCCCATATTCAATTTCAAACTTCAAAGTTAAATTCAAATTCTATTCAACTTTAAATATATTAAATTCAAAAATTAAATCGCCAACTTCATAGTTTTATTGGAATTCAATTTAAAATTATTTCAAATATTTAAAATTAATTAAATATCTTCATTTTTAAATTGTTCAAAATTCAGGATCGTTACAATCTCCCCTACTTAAAAGAATTTCGTCCCGAAATTATAAGTTAGGAAAAACGATTGCTAAAATCTCACCGATATTTATACCCTACATAATTTTACCAAGTTTCAAACTCGCAAATAAATATAGAATTCATTCCATTTATTTTATCTCACTAGTTTTGTTCATCAATTTTAATAATCAAGACACAAAAGTCTTTTACCAAATTTTAGACTTACAAAACTCAGATTTTTAAACTTTAAATCTTTCATGCTAAATATTTGCATAATATATCTTATCCAAAGCTGTGTGCTTTCAAAATATTCAAAAAGATCTTCTTCCTTAATTCATTAAGTTAGAATTATGTAATTCTAATTTCAGATTATTGATTTTCTATTTAAAGTTTGAAAATACTTGATAACTCGAAGTTTAACAAGTCCATCGTCGTTCTCACAGACTTTAGGCATACGCTGGCCAGGCGCAAGACTAAAAATCTCCAAGTACTAAACATACTTGCCTCAACTCCCAGTGAAAATACTTTTTTAAAAATTCTTTTAAAAATGGATATGGAAAGCACGTTCCCCCATGGATCACAGTTTACCCGGCGGTTACGCTACTATCTCAGTAGAATCGCTTGTAATCTTATATTTCTCATCACTCTCGAATTTCGCCATGGTTATCGCCTTAGATCGCGGTCCACACGGCACTTACGCTACTATCTCAGTAGAATCGCTCGTAGCCTTAGGCATCACGCCCCTCGAATTTCGCTTCGGTTTCCAGATCGCAGTTTACTCGGCGGTTGCGCCACTATCTCAGTGGAATCGCTTGTAACTGTAGGCATCACGCCCCACGAATTACGCCAGCATCAATCACATATTCCTAAACACGATGATCCATCGTGAGGGATATCATATCAGTCCCATTGGACATTCCACTAATGGAATTCTACGTAGCTACGATTTTCAATGGACACTCCACCGAGTTCCAATCACTTTCACATATAATAAATGGAAGGTACACTTCCATATCCTCAGTTTTTTTAGAAAACATATGTCATATACATATAGTACTTCATTTCACATTTCGTACTTATCATACCTATGTAAACTTACACAGGACTTTCATAATAATGACTTTCTAAACTGATGGTTTTCGATTATATTCACATATATAAGTTACGAAAACTCAATTCACATTCACAACAAATAGAGGATTCCAAATTTTCCATCACGTTTAAAATTTTCCTCTAAATCGATTTGAAAATTTAAGGTTATCTCAAACCTAATTCACATTCATAATCCAATTCATTATCGACTTCACATTCGATTTGGATTTCACGTTACATCGTCAATTCTCAACACATAATTGATGTCTATCGATATATAACCTCTAAGCTCGTACGTCTCAGAGAAGGGTGTTAAGCTAAAAGAATAAATTCTCCGCCACCACAGATATATATTTAATAGAGATCAAATGATATGTCATCAATTCACAATGTTAGACATACAATCCCAATCGACTATCCAAAATTCAAAGTTGAACTTATATTGTTTTTGGTGTCAAAGTTAAACTCAATTTAACTCAAGATTCAATTCTTTGAAAAATTTGCAAGTTGAACTAATCGTTCAAATTTCTCAAAATAATATCTTTACAAGATATAAAATTTTCACACTTAGCCATTTGAAACAAATTTCAAATATTCATTTTTCAATTTATCTTTAAAAGATAAAGTTTCAACCTTTCATTTCATATTGGAAAATATTTCCATACTTATTCAATAATAAGTAATTCACAAATTCTTTTATTTTCAACACTTTGAAAATATTCGATATACTTGAATCAAAATTAAGTATATATTTCATTCTTTAAGGAAATCATTCTTTTAAACACATTTATTTGAGTTAAAACGAATGTTGCGTAAAACATCGTTACGACAACTCAAAATCACTAGTATAGGGATTCGGATTTAAGATAGATATATAAATCCCAATACTATAAACAACATTTCCTTCCGGAAACCATTTACTATAACAACAGTGTTATAGTCCACCATTTCCTTATTTCTCGAAATGCCTATTTCAACAATTGAATGTTGAAATCTATGTATTCGATAGTTAATGCATTTTAAAACATCTTTAAAACCATTAACTTTTTCAACTTCAACTTAATTCATAGTTTGAATTCTTCATACTTTTCATAGTATTAGTTTTAAATCGATTTCAAACTTTTCAATATTAAGTTTTTCACTTAATTTAATTTTCCGCACGTTTAAATTCAAATTCATCACTGAATCTATTTAAACCTATTATAGATTATCGTGTTGACAACTTCAAATTTGAAATCTAAATTTCATTTGAACTTTACATTTGCTTTCTATTTCAAAAATAGTCAACTAGTTCTTTAGTAAATTATTCATCGAATTGGTTCCATTAGATCCATATTTTCATATTAACTATTTTAGGCAATAGTTTTAAACTTGAAATGTAAACTTCACATCAAAACTAGTTTGATTCATACAGTTAAATCAACAATTAAATTTCATTTCATAATATCACTTCCCAAGATGCTATTTCATTAAAATATTTCTTCCGTACAAAATTTTACATAGCTTAATACTTTTAAAAGACGTACACAAAAGATTGTGGATTACAAAGGATAGTATTACAAAATATATCGATTGGTTTAAGATTCAGAATAATTAAGGACTAACGACTTCTTGTCCGATAGTATGCATCTTTGCCAAACTTTCATCTTCGGATGACACTATTTCATGTTGTGTTAAAGGAGAATTAACACATTCAAAATCCACATGTCCCCACTCCTTACAGTTATTGCAAAAATATGAGATGTTTCCATCCTTATCTATCACCTGAGCACTTTTCGCTCTAGCTGGTCGGGCTATAGCTTGCTCACCCTGTTGTCTTTCGGTGCAGTTTCTGGCTATATGTCCAGTCTGACGACAATGGTAGCAGATTGTCAATCTATCGACGGGTAAATTGAGTACGCACTTTTTCCTTTTCACTTTAGGGCAATGACTAAGAAAATGCCCTTTCTCCCGACATTTAAAACACACAATCTCAGGACGAGTGAACCGGTCATCCACGTTCCTTTTCTTTCTCCTTACTCAGCACTTAATGGCATAATGTCCCTTTTTATGACATCGATAGCAAATAACCTCATCATATGGACCAGGTGCTTGCCTTTCACTGAATCTCCTTTCAATTTCCGCACGTCTCGCTTCTGCTTCTCTACGAGCAATTGCTCTTCGTTCACGGCGTGCTGCTTTTTGTGCTTCGGTTTTCGCCATTATAATAAACAAGGTGTTTTCGAAGTTTCCTATCAATATTTGCAATTCTTATTAGCAGAGGTTGGATTATTCAATCATTTTACCTAAAACATATCTGTTTTATTCAATAATATATTCACTGTCCAAAATCGTGAATATACTTATCTATTCAATTCAGTGTTTCTACACTTTTTATTTAAAGGATTATCCACTGTCCAAAATCGTGGATAAAATTCCCAACCAACATTTACTATAACAATATTTAACTTAAAGGATAATTCGCTGTCCAAAATCACGAATATATCTCCTTTAATAACTTCTATTTTTCATTTATCAAATTCAATTGGTTTCGAATTTATAAACAATCTTCACAAATTCCATTTCTATTTATAAAACTTTGATTTATAAATCTTCTTTGTTAATTCAATTCAATTCAATTTATATAACTCAGTTATATACCAAAAGTCCATTTATAAGTTAAATACTTATAATTCATTTATTTACTAATTCGTTTTAACAACATTTGAAATCAATTTCAAAAGAATTCAGAATCAAATTCTCAAGTTATAATTCAATAATTCTCTTGGTTATAACCAAATTAACATATCCTTTTATTTCCCAATTATTACTTGAAATATTCAAGTTATTCGATTTAAACCAATTTAAACCAATTCATTAATTCACTTAACTCATATTTCATTTTTCATAAATCTCAATAATTCGATAATGAGCTTCCGAACGATTGAAACTCAAATCTAATGAGACCTCACCGAATATAAACTATCGCACTTAAATTTAGAGGGGAATTTTCAAAAATAATTCTAATTTTCAAAATACCTTTTATTTTAAAGAAAACAATTTTAAACTTCTTTAAATTTGAAAACACTTTCTTTATAGTGGTTCTAGTAACTATTCATATTAAACATCATAAACTGAGCTTTGAGTAAACCAAAGCTCTGATACCACTTTTGTAACGACCCGCCGCTCTGACCGCCTCTAGTCGGTAATTAAACCAACTAGAAACGTTCAAAATGACGGATTGTTAGTCAGTTTATAGAGTTTAAACATAATCAGCCACAGAATCACAGAATAATCATAATATTTTTCATAAATGAATTTTTCTTACATACATCAGAGTTTTATACAATGAATCAGATTTTAATACAGCGGAACAGTTATATATATATATATATATATATATATATATATATATATATATATATATATATATATCTTTTAGAGTACAAAGAAAATTTTTCTCGAAAAACTTTAGTGAAGTGCTTTCCCCTCTCTCTCTAACTTCGCGGCCTGAAAATCTTCAAGCTGTAAAAATACTCGGTCTGACCCGAGTATTATATTCAAAAGAAAATAATACACAGGTCAGTCTAATTCAAACTCAGTTATTAGTGCATAGAAGCAATAATAATCAAACAACAATTAGACGACAGTCAAATATAATTTACCTATCCGATCCTTTAACAAGTAATCGGATAACGGTAAATATAACACTTAACAGTGTTAAACAACAATTCAACAGATTCAGATTATCAATGAGATAGATGAAGGGATTATTGATGAAGATCATTTAGAAAACAATCAAAATTTGCCTAAACGGCAATTAACTACAAAATCATCAAAATCGATTCAAAATATATTGAATTGGCAACATAAAATAATTTTCATCAAAAGAAAACATCATTTTAAACATTAAATTTGGTAGGGCTGCAGTACACACACGCGCGTACGGCCTCGCCACATTAAAAATGTCAACTCCGTGGCTGCAGTTCACGCTTGCGTGCACTGCCTCGCCACTACCGTAATGAAATATGCAAAAGATCATAAATCAAAACACAATAGTATATCAATAAAAATCAATGCCGTGTGGCTGCAGTTCACAGATAACAGTGCCACATGCAACTGCTACAAATACACAGAGGCACATCATATAACCAAACGGCAACAAGCAGCAGTGTGCAAGTTGCAAATTCTAAATGAAACAGTAATTTGAAAACGCACAAGTGACTCAAGTGCAACAAATTCAGAGATTAGGTAGAGGCTACATGAAAATGCAACACAGGTCTGCCCAACAAACCCAACAATTCAACATGCACAACTACTTCAATGACACAGACAAATGCAACATATTCAAGTGAAATGAACATGTACAAACGAAACAGTGGAAACATGAACATCAAATGCTCAAGTAAATGAACTATCAATGCACATGAATGCACAGACTACATGGAAATATCATAGGTGATACCAGACTATAGTAGTTCAAAGTAAGGGAGGAAAACTGCAAATATGCATCTATAACTCAGGTGAGAACAGACTCAAATGAAACAAGTACAGACAGCACACAACAGAACTGGCGAACCAGAAGAAAAAAAAACAAGGTAACCACTAACACAAGTGTACATAAGCAACAATGCACTGTACGTCAAGTGATATTAGTGCAACAGGTCAAGAATAAGTGTCAAACCGAAACAACGAAAGTGCCAGAGGTCAAGCAATGATGCAGACCAAAAGAAAACAAACCAACGATCATCAAGTTTTCAAAATATTATAGGTCAAGGCCTGAGGCAAGTTCAACCCCAAAGCAAACAATAAAATGTTGAACCACCTCATATACCAGTGTAACAGCAAGTTACAAAGATCACCATTGAAACTCAGTGAACCTAGTCAAGGCAAAATTAAATCATGTCTACCATACATATGAATCAATTTCATATGTACAACAAACACCCAAAACAAATGTCATGTACCAACGGAAGAAATCAAAATGCAACCGTGGAACAACAAAGCACAGGAGCTACAAATATGAATACAATAGGGCAACATAGGAAGTGCAATTTCAAGTGGAGCTATGCAATAAATGCCCAATACATGGAACAGTAAGCAAAACAAAATTGTCCAGTAGACAGAAGATCGTGTCACGATGACAACAATCTCATATATACATACATAAATGCATATATATATAAAGTGCAGTCACAATTGCAAATGATGGTAGCAGTTTCAAATCACAAAGCATGCAGCAAAACAAAACAAATATTGGGTAGCATCTGCTCTCATCAGTTAAAACAAATCACAACTTGATAGTATCTGTTCTTATTAGTTTTTTTTTTTTTTAAAAAAACAATATCAAATAGCATCTGTTCTCAACTTTAAACCAACCAGGAAAGCAACTAACTGATTTTGAATCTATTTTATACCCCGTAGTTTCAAACTAGAAAGAAACTAACATGCACAAATATTAACTCATTCATATATATGTATGCAAAAATATCACAACAAGCATCATTATCACATCAATTACTCAAGCAACCTGATCAACCTACTTAAGATTTAAATTTAGATATTTACTCACAGTTTTGGGTTTTAACAGAGAACAGAGGTGAATATATATATGTATCTATACAGACATGCATCAATTACTCAGGAAATCACATAATTACTTCCATAGAAACCACAATTGCAACCGGAGAGGTAACAGAACCGGCAATAGGGAGTGAGGGCACCATAGATATGGCACTGCAGCACTCAACGGTTAAAGGTCAATGCCGATGCCAACAAAACAATTCAACTCACTTGCCAATGACAAGATCCTCGTCCATCAAAAGGAACTACACAAACTGGCATAAGCATATCATCAAAAATCAAGTTTTACTGTCGAAAGCAACTGCAGTGCAAAACCGTGGGCTATTGAGCAAGCACATGGATTCACAAAGAAATTCCAAGTAAAAAGAATCAAGACCGAAGTCAAAGCAAACAAAATCACAAAATTTAATTTCCAGAAATTCGAACTATGAACCCAGAAAAATTCATCACAGCAGCAAATTTTTAACAAATCAAAGGACCGAAGTCCACAAGCTTTCAAAATTGTGAGGATCAATAAATCGAGCAATCCCAAGTCGCGAATTTTAACAAGCAAGCAATCAATAAAACGTTGAATTAGATGTGAGTACCGAAGTACTCACCTTAGCTTTGTAGAGGAGCACACGAGAGATTTGAAGCCGAAGCCCTAGTTTCGAAGAGGAGGAATCGAAGACGAAGACGCCATTTTTTTTTCGCGTTTGATTATCTGATTTGGGTTTTGAAATGAAATTTGGGGAGGGGGCTTCGTGTTTTAA
Source organism: Allium cepa (assembly GCA_030765085.1). Lineage (NCBI taxonomy): Eukaryota > Viridiplantae > Streptophyta > Magnoliopsida > Asparagales > Amaryllidaceae > Allium > Allium cepa. The sequence goes on along the minus strand of CM060930.1, from coordinate 107,987,208 downwards.
GGGGAAGGAGACGTGATTTCTTAGCGTGTTTGAAGGCGTGTAAAGCGGCGTGTTTGTAGCTGATGATAGTAAGGCCGTGTATACCTATATTATTTTATTTTTTTATATTTTTTTTTTCAATTTAAATTCAATTAGTTTTGTTATTTCTTTTTGAATGCAATTTTTGCTTTGTATATTTTGCTTGATTAATCTTGTTAAAATTTTAACTAGTATATTCTTTATTTATTTTATTATATATATATATATATTTATATTTATATTTTTATTTTGAATTCAATTTTTGTTTTGTATAAATCTTTTTCTTTAAATAAACTTTTAAACGTTTTGAAGTTCAATTATCAAGCACAAATTTATATTAACGTGTTTCTCAATTTATTTTTATATTGATTAAAATTTTATTCATTTATTTAAGTTAAAGAAAAATGTTATTAAACTAACCATCCATTTATAAATTTTCATAAATAATGATTCGTAAATCCAAACTATTTTTCTTCTAAGTCGTTAGTTTGAATTTCAATACAAATCCCATATTCAATTTCAAACTTCAAAGTTAAATTCAAATTCTATTCAACTTTAAATATATTAAATTCAAAAATTAAATCGCCAACTTCATAGTTTTATTGGAATTCAATTTAAAATTATTTCAAATATTTAAAATTAATTAAATATCTTCATTTTTAAATTGTTCAAAATTCAGGATCGTTACACGACATGTGTGGATGCGAATGGCTGAAAATATCGGGTTGTTGCATTCGTTCTTCCCTAATTTTCTTGAAATCCATCGAGATTTAGCGAAAACTCACAACTGCAGAATCATAGATATTGTTGAGATCTATCAATCGACTGGTTATGATCGAGGTTGGAGGGTTGGATTGGCGGCAGTTCGACGATGAAGTTCGGCCATTCTTTTGTATTTTCAGAGGAAAAGGGATGACCGTTCTTCACGTCACTCTGGCCGTAGGTAGGGATCACGATGGACGTCACGGCAGGAGTGTCTGATCGGCTTATCGTTCGTCGAAGGCGAGGCGACTAAGGTTTGATCGAGGGGTTGTTGGGTTGTTTGGTTCATTCGTATCTTGGTAGTAACGAACGAGGAAGATATAGTTTTGAGCAGCCCCGATTTCCATTTTTCAGATCTGACGGCTAATTGTAGATTGGTAATAAAATAAATAGAAAATTTGTTTTGAATTTTATGCAAATTTTAAAATTAATATCTCATGCATGCGTTATCTGATTCCGACGAAACAGGTAGCACCGAATCGCAGCAACGTGATCTACGCACTGCAGCAGATCCGAAGACGTTTGGAGCAAGAAATTTTTTTGAATTAAATCGAACGGTTCGATTTAATTGAAAATTTGGAACGCTCGATGTATTCAAGGTGAGTTAATCTTACTCACATTTGGAGGCCATTTAATTTAAATAGTTAGTATTTAAATGATCGATTGATTAGTTGAATGTGAAAATTTATTATCAGATTGGATCGATATTTATTTGTGTGCTAACATATATGGATGCAGGGAAACAAGTTGGAGGGATCCAACTGGATTCCTCACAATATAGAAATTATTGTTATAACCTTTATTGTATTTTATTGATATCCTATGATAGATTAATTTGGGAATTTTGTTGTGTAGTGCTATGGTTGGATGAATATAAACTGATATTTAAAAATAAAATGAATTGGGTTTATGAGGAAATGAAAGTGAATTTTTAAGTAATGAATTTAAGGGAATTAAATTCGAAAAATTGGTTCGGAATTTGTTAAGTGCTTTGAAACTGTGATTTTAAAAAAAAATGGGGAGCGGAAATTTGTAATCTGTGTTTATTAATGAAGTGAAGTATTTATCAGTGGATAAATTTGGAAGTATAAAATTTCCGATGGAAATTTCTATAAGAAGGTGCAATTGTTTTAAAAGGTAATAGTGAGATTATTTTTAAAAGATGGAAAGTGTATTTTTCCTGGAAAACTGAGTACATTTTCAAGGAAAAACTTTCAAAGTATAAATTAGAAGTTTAAAAATTGAGTTTTTAAAATGTTTTAGAAAATTATTATTTTTAATTATTTTTAAGAGAAAAGTAGATATTTATTAAAGTAATTATGGTATTTAATTATTATAAAGGTAAATTTGGTATTATGTTTCCAAAGGGAATTTTAGTATAAATATTTGATTTAACAACTATATTTAAAAAGGTAATCTTGGTTTAAATTTCTCAGAAACCCTTGTAAATTTCTTAAGTATTATTTTTATTTAAGAAATTTTAGTAACCATATTTTAATAATTGAAGTATATCTTTCGAAAGTGATTTCCAAGAAAAAGGGAAATGTGTTTAAAAATAAAAAGGTGTTTATTTTTAAAGTGTGGGAAGAAATTTACGGGATTGAGACGTAAATTTGGATTGATATAAATCGAGCAGGATTTATAAAAGGGTTATATGGGTTATTCTGAAATGGTGGTGTGTTTACTTGAAAAACCAAGTATATTTTCAAAGGAATTTTTTTATTTATAAGCCTAAAGTTTTAAATTTTGTTTTAAAAAAATGTTTTAGAGAAATTTATTATTTTTAATTATTTTAGAATTTTAAAGCAAATCTATCGAAATTCATTTTAGTAGTAATTTTTTTAAAGGTTAAATTGACATTATGTTTTTAAATTAAAGGAATTTTCTAATATTTATACTTTGTGTAAAACTTTTATTTTAAAATAATTTTATGGCTTAAATTTTACTTGGAAATTTATTATAAAATTTCATAACTATTATTTTGAGTAAAGTGACTTAAGCAGTTTTACTTTTAAATGTTTTAAGAATATATTTTTTGGAAAAAGTGTTTTAAAGTATAAAAATATAAGTTTTAAAAGACTTGGTGTTTTCAGTTGGAATGAAATAAATTGTTTGTTTATTTGATAGTTAAATAATCAACTATCAAATCTGGACCCAAATATAACTTTGAAAATATCTAGAAGAGGTATGAGAATTATATGGTACAGTTACCTTTCGAGGTACTATACTGTACGTATAATCTCGTTCGTTCTTCTAGGATGTTGGTAAGGAAATCCGTTCACTAACGGTTAGGAGGTACTCCGATCTTATCTTTGTCTATGTATTTCCTAAAGAACCGGGGTTGAGTTAATCGGGAAATAGCGAACGTTGTTTCGAAGAGACCGGGATCGGATTTGTAATCCGAAAACCACTTCGATCCAACGAGTACGTTTTCGTGATGAAGACAAGAGCATGGAGTCGAAGATGGAGCGTTGAAGTGCAAGGGCTAATCGCTACTAATCCTGAGGGTGATTCCAAAATGGATGTAGTAGGAGTAGTGCCTTCGGTTCAGTTCGAACCCGAAACAGACTTAGAGTCAAAGTAGGTCGCGCCTATAAGGGTGAGGTCGTCCCTGTCTAGATGTCCCTTTTATTTCGGTTGTGTGGTGCGGTTGCTGATCCCAACCGCAGGGTGATCTTATTCGGGATTATCCAGTAAGGGGTAGTACCGGTCTTGTATTGCAGGAGATTTAGGGTGGATCCTCGATACGCTGATTTAGATCAGGTACTATGGCAGGTAGTACCCCAGTGCCTAGTCATTCGTTGGAAATCCATTTTCCCTACGTGCCTTCTACGTTTTTGATTGTAGAACCCTCTTTGTGGCTAGTATGCTAGAATTTAATCATGTAACAACTTCAGCTATTTTGAACAAGTATTTGTACATAGACACTATTATAATATCAGAGGATTTTGATAAAAATGTTTTGGCTATCGTAAGGTAAAAACCCGACACGTTTATTTGTGGCGTGGTCTTACGAGATGCTTTTGATTTTCAAAGGATTTTTGAAACTTTAATAATCAATTTGGATGTATTTTTATCACGCTGGTATTCCAGACTGACTCGGGTGTTATTTTATTATAATGCTCGGGTCAGACTGAGTATTATAAAATACAGGATAGGATGCTTGGAAGCTCAGGAGAGGAGCTGGAGTCCGAGACGTATTACCCGTATTTTTTTATTTCCGCTGCTGTGGTTGTTAAATTACCAGCAAGTTATGAGGCAGGCTGTTATAACTGCCAGGCTGGTAATTGTTGTTTTGACTATGTGTTACTCTAATGATGTAATATATAACAGAAATAGTTTTCATTTTTGTGTAAAGATCTGTTATTAACTAATATATTAACTATTATATTTTGTTCCACTGCGATTGTGAGATTTTGTTATAGTTTAGTTTCTTCTTTCTTCCATCTTCTTTCTTTTTCCTCAACGAGCTGTCTTTCCGGCACTCGATCGTCGGCATATTATACTGTGGCGTATTTTGCATTGATTTTCGAGGGTCGAGAAGGACAGGTTGTTACAAATCCTAAAACTACTCGGATCTCACCTAATATTAAAAATACCCTAATCAGTCCAGCAAACCAGCGTAGGAAATGTAAATCATAAATATATGACAATATCATAGATCAACTTTGATGTCAAATAAACCCTTTGAAAAGAAGAGTACACACTGCATATAAATACAGATGAGTTTTTGCCTTATGATAACTAAACTATTTTTATCAAATCATTTGATATTATTTCTATCGACATTGCTTTAAAAAAATTTCAAATACCATATTAAAATAGCCGTAATTGTTACAATTGTTAAATTTGACAACATATTTAGGTATACAATCAAGCCCATAAAGATACATGTTGGAGAATGGGTTTCCAACAAAGATAGGGTAAAAGATTATCTTTCGACAGTACATCTCTAGAGGAACATAACTAGGCATAGCCCCATGGCCCTTTACCAACATAGAACCAACCTACCTCTACCATAGATAGTACTGAATATGTCATCACCCCAGTCACTCCCGACCTATCCATGGCCACATCATACACATTAAACTCGATGTATGGAGGGAAATGTGGAAAGGTTATGGTCATCTCCTAAAGGGTGCGACACATACATCTACCCTTTTTTGTCATTACCGACGTGTGATGCACAATGTAATGTTTTACCTTTCATATGACAAATCCCACTTTGAATGTCACATTGCCATTTCTAGTACATATCAATTGGTTTCCATTAAAGTACAACCCTCGAGTTCATACACCTCAGGGAAGGATGTTAAGTATAAGAGAGGTACCTCCTATATCACCAAACAAATGTATATTTGTATAAATCAATGTACATGGTATTAGAAATGCAATGTCAGTCATTCGTCCATACAAGTTGTCCAAGAACAGGAAAAACAAAAGGTACACCTACTACATCCCATTTAGGAATCACCCCATGGATTAGCAGCAATCGGTCATTGCATTGAAGATTTCAAAATGAAGGTACTACTCCACCATTTGTATGTAATATGGGAATCACAAGGTTAGTGGTAAGCGGCCATACATTATGAAGATCTCCATTTTCTAAATCATTGTCTTCAATATGTCTTCACTTTCGAATGCGTATATTGGATCGAAGTTGTTTTCGGATAGGAATCATCCAAATTTGATCCCGATAACTCCAAACCAATTATCGATAAAAAGATGTGTATATGTGTACACAGAAATGTTAAGCCTCTTTCGTTAAATAATCGTTTCTTTTTTACTCAAAATATTATTTAACTTTGAAGATATCATTTTATCCAATAGATTATCTTTTAGAGCTATATTTATTTAAAAAAATCTTTCGGGATATACAGAATTATTAAACTCCCTTTTAACTTTGGAATACCAAATCATTTCCTCTAAATTACTTAGGAAAAGTAATCCCATCTTCTATTGTTGGTATAATTTCAACCTTAATGGAGATTACTTATTTCTAAAACATATTTTTAATGGGTTAAAAATAATGTGATTTGAGATATTATTTAATGTATGCCCAAAACATATTAGTATTGAGTAAAATGGATTCATATATTTTAGATTAATTATATGCGATACTAATTTTTGTATCAATGGGTACTATTCTTCGAATAACGATGAAATCACATTTTTAATTCACATGGATAATACAAGTTCCCTTCTTGGAATTTCATATAGAGTTTAACTAGAATGTTCTCTTTACCATCAAAATCCTATTTGAAATCTTGTTTAACTTTATGGAGAAATTCCAAATCTCTTTTACTTTGTCTTAAGAAAATGCAATCCAAGTAAATCAAAATAGCTATCACCTCTTTCGGGCCAGTTCAGATAGTTGGGGGAGCAGGCAACTGGTTTTCCAAACTCCATCTTAGAGACTACCACTCTATCACCACAGTTTAGAGACTACCTCTCTATCACCCATAAGGTGGTGAAGTTATTTGTTTAGCTCTAAGCCTTTAAAATCCTCGTATAATTATTTGAAAATCAATTCCGAAAGATTCTAAAAGAGAAATCTGATTTTAAATCATTTATTCAAAAATTTCCAAATTAAGTTGTTAAATTACCGGTGAGTAGTGATTTTAAAGCTTTGTAGATCAAACACTTGTTTCATTTTATATATATCCATTATTATAACTCAAATCCCTTTTAAAACATTTTAACATATTTATAGAATTTATTAACATCACGTTTTCGTGGTTCATAAAATATGGTTTTCAACACTTTAAAAAATATCCATTTTTAAAGTGTTGAAAATCATATTTTACGAACCGCGAAAACGTGACGATTTTGAAAACTTGATTTGGACATATCTCAAACTTTTCTAAATGAAATCTTGAATTATTTTTTCATTTGAAAGCCATATACACAAGGATACAAAAAATTCTTGTTTCAAAGAATTCTGACTTATATTTATCCTACACATCTATTTAACTTTTTAGGTCACAAAATTACGAACTGTCGAAATGCGACAGCTTATTTTTCACTTTTAGTAAAATTTCATCAAACTTATCCGAAATACTTTTAAATCAAAGTACTTACATAACAAACTATTATTAAACAATTTAAAACAATATTTTACCATATTACTTATTAAAAATCTATTTTACTTCTTTTCACCTATTATAATATTATATTATTATTGTATTCATTTTTCCAACCTTTTTAATTCAAAATCCTTCATTTTAAACCATGTTATATTTCTACATCATTTTCCACCTTTTAAAACTATTATTTTTCGTAAATGAAACTAAAGATTTTATTTTTGAAAAATTTCAAAACTCTACTTTTCCAATTTCTTTCTTTTTAAATCTAATTCCAAATCTATTTCAAACTTTGTTGAAATGAGATTCAATGCTTATAAAACATTATAAATCATTTTTATTCATTTTTAAAGAGGTTAACATATTATATATACCATTATAATTTATAAAGGGAAGTGGTTCTTTTATGTAAATTGGACGTGTATTCTGATCTTGAATCATTTTCATATCAAGCAAGCATATTATCAACTAATCATCCAATAATCAATTATTTTAGCATCCAAACTATGCTAATCAACCAAGTATACTTGCATAGCACAAATCACAGATAATTTTAATACAATATTAAATAATATGAAAGTATTGTTCTCACATTCATGTTATCTGAATCTAAGTGTTTTTTAATCGAAGGAATGATCCCTTTCTCTGCACTGAATCTTATGGATCTTGCCCCCGGACCTTAGTGATGCTCGACCAAACTTGTATGGAGGTGGAATCTTGACTTTGAGATGGCAGTGGTATGGGCATGCACTTTAGTGAGGAAGAGGTGGAGTTTGGCTAACTTATTGAAGTGATTTGATATCATATGTGTATGAAAATAATTTTAGCAGAACTTTGATGTGGTGTTGAAATATTTTACTATTTAGAAAGCCATTGAGGAGGAGCTATTGAAGAGCTCAAGAAGAAGAAGAAGAAGAAGAAGAAGAAGAGAAGTGAAGTGGATTTTTGAAGATAAGAAGAGGATATGCATGTGTATTTATATGGTGGAAATTCTTGTGCATGAAATTATCGAAATACCCCTCCCCTCCCTGATGTGCACGTAAATGTGCATAAATATACATCCATATTTTGTCTATTTTGTTTTAAATAAATGTCATATTTGGTCATTTGAACATGTTTAAACCAAAACTCAATTATTGTCCAATCATCATATATTTATCTTCGTTTAGGGGCAATATGGTCATTTTTGTACATGTGTCAATTTGAGAATTTTTACTTGGACATTTTTTATGATTTTTATAGAAATTTGGATGCATATGGAAGAGGCTTTTATGAGGATACATACATGCACAAATGAATACAAATGAATGAAGTGGGAAATAATTCAAACTCATGATCATGGAAGACCCCACCCACTTACCTAAATCTACAATTAGAAGGTAATGGACAACTTAGTGGAGGTTAAAGCTTAATGCACATTTAATGATAGATTAACTAGTGGTTAATGATTACTTGGTGGTCACACTTCCTAAAGAGCATTTTGGAAAGCATCCTAAAAATTGAATTAGGGTTTTATGCATGTATAAATAGCCCTTTTATTTGCATGTAAATGATCTTCTACTCTCTTATTTTAGTTAGGAAATTAAGCAAGCAATTTGTAAAGTCAAAGTTTTATGAAATAAAAATGGCTTCACTTTCTCTTCTCTTTTCTACTTGTTTTTATTTATTTTTATGTTTATGTTTATTTCTATGCTTTCTCTCGTTCCATATTTATAGCGTAGCTTTATATTTATGCAAGTAGTGTAGATTTAATTTTTATGCAAATATTTAGTAGTTAATTTCCTTTTCTTCCTTTGCTTAGTTTCTATTTCTTTGCCTTTTAATGTTGAAATTTACAAGTCTTGATTTGATAACACAAATGTGTGGCTAAACCCCTTCAATTTAGGGCAACGAAGTTCTCTAAATTTATGTAATTTCAATATTTCTATGATTTACGATCTCTTTCATTTATGCTTCATGAATGTGGATTTTTATGTAAGCTTATACAAGCGGGTTTGATAGCTTATGTTGCATTTGCAAATGAGCTATTCTTATTCAACATAAACACAATTTACATCATCATTTGCTAATTGATTTTTGATTTTGAAATGAAAGTAAATAAAATTTGATGATCTATATTATTTATAATAGTAAATAGTTCATACTTAAAATAGGTTTTGCTTTGGCTTCATCTTCATGAGAATTTACAAGTGGTTTATTTGTTGTATTATAGTTTGATGGTTTAAGTTATTTTAATTAATAACATAAATAAACCATACTTATGATAAATGCAATAATTATCTCACTTAATATCAAAAATAGAGATCATAAATTTTTTGTTTGTTGATTTACAAAAATAAGAGAGTGGATCTGCCTCTAAATTTTTCTCTAATCTCATTTTAATTCTAATTTTAGCTTCATTTTGCTTATATTTAACAATTTCCTCTCCATTTGGTATAATTTGATTGAATAGATTTTTAAAATCTAACAATTCCTTGTGGATCAATCTGTACTCGCCACGTACTAACTTTTGAATGTCATACGCTTGTGGTTAAATTTTAATTTGAAATTTATCGACGATTTTTTAATCCGATACAAAATTCGTCGTTAAACACTCATATCCTAGCTTCGACCGAACCCCTTTCATATGCCTTCCATCACTTCATGATGCCTTAGGTGTACAGGTTTGTAAGCGATGGTGAGTTGGTTTTAAGTTTGCCTTTTCATGTTGCATTTGTTTATACATAAGGAGTTTATACGTATATACATTTAGATATTTCTTTTGGCTTCGATTTGACTAATTGTGTTGAACATTTATATGTATATATGCATGTATATACATGTGCGTGCATGTTCAAACAAGGTTACTACAACTTAAAATAATCTCAATTCATCAAACCGTTGGTAACCCGAAATTCAGTTTCCGGTCATATTTTCCGTTTTTAATCAAACTATTTATTTATGTAAACAAAACTTGAAAATAAATTTCTTATTATCTTTAAATAATTAAAACAAGATTATTTATGCTATAAAACCATATAAAATAATATTGAAATCCATTTATAAAAATACGACGTCGAATTGCAGAATGAGACGAAGTTCATATGTCTTTATAAATTAAGTTTATATATTGATAAAACCATTATAAATCACTTATTATCATTATATAATAATTAAAATGAATTATTCATCATTTACAAACAATTATTTAAATATTTAAGATTAATTAAATATTCCAATTCAAAGTGATAAAATTAAGTCGTTACATTCTTCCCCCTTCAAAGAATCCCATCCTCAAAATTTCATGACAAATCAAAACCAAAAAGAGTTTATCCAAAATATTATCTTTAAACATAATTTTGTATTATACACATGGATAATCCATAATATCTAATTCAATCTTCTACTCAAATAAACAACTTTATTTACGAATAAGTATTGATCCCTTGATCCTCAAGTGCGACACTGAATAGGCTTCTTGATCAAAAACTATAACAATCCACATTTTCGACCTTTGGAAGTTGACATGAATTCAACTACGGTATTCATATACCAAGCATTTGAGTGCTGGAAAGAGACATATTGATTATGGAAAAAGAAAGAAAAGATAGAACAAAATCTTATAACAGACGAGTAATCTATAATATAATAATGATCTTTACAAAAGAAAACCCAAACTTTATTATACATATATCAATCAGAGTCAACTAATCCATTAACAGCACGAACAATTATAATAACATATCCTTACAATTGCTGATAAATATAAACAGCCAATGCAATGGAAAATAGAATATAAGCAAGTATGATTTTTTGTTTTTTTAAAAATTTTTGTACATATTTTTCGAGTTTTGGAAGAAAAATAAAAAATTAATCATGAAAAATCAAAATGAAGATGAGCCCCCCTCCATACTTAATTTTGACTGTGTTCCCATAGTCAACCCTATTGGAAGGAGAAAATAAAAACACGGCCTTTATTTAAATGAAAATGAAAAGATAATTATTTATATGAAATCAAAAAATATGCCGTTAAGGAGTAAGTGAAATGGTCTTCCAAAGACTGATTCATTTGTCTCTTCAAGTATACGAGACGCGGCTTAACCTCGAAAAACCGAACCGTAAAAGATTTCGAAATTGAACGTTGATTTGGAAAAACGAATGTCGTTTTATTAAAAATCGTACGAGTAGTTTTATTTTCGATGATTTTTAGGGTCAATAAAACTATTGGTTGAAGTTTAAGTTTATTTTTACCAAATTAAAATTCAAGCACTTCATTGAAAAATTCTTCAGAATTATTGATTTCAAAATCAAAATGGTGATTTAAATCTTCTCCTTCATAATTCGACAACTCGTTTTCAACAAGTCCAAAGAAATCGTGTTCGTTAACTTCATCTTCCTTTGTTGGATTATCAATAACTTCATTGCATACATCATTTTCAAATTCTAAAGTTGTTGTTTTCAAATTTTCGAAATCGAAAAAAAGAAGATCGAAGTTTAAATCGAGTTTCTCACCCTCAATGGATTGAAATCCAAGTCAATTACCAATTTGAACAACTTCGTTAAGAATTTCATTTTCAATTTCAAAAGTTGTTATTTAAAATCGTCAATTTGGGTGGAAGGTGGATTCTCACTTGACTCGTCACACATTAGGATTTGATTTTGTTTATCACGTTGTTTCATATATGTTTCAATCAACAAATCTGCGTGATCGTTGTAAATTTTGTCCATTTGCTCAAAAATCCGATTTATAGTTATTAACATGAGGATTTTCACTTTGAAATTTTTTAGAACAAAGATTTTCAATTGTAACGTGGTTAAGATTATTCCCATTGCCAAATTCATTTGAAAAGTTATTTTAAGTTTGAAATTCATTTTGGAATTCGTGATTTGATTGGCATGGGTTATAATCAAAATCATAATTTGGAAGTGAATTCAAATTTTGAAATCCTTGAAAATTTTGACTTGAGTTATCACACAAATAAGAATTACATAAATCATTTATCATTTGATTTTGTTGTGTAGAGATTTCAAGTAGAGATGAAATGCTATTTTCGAGATTCGAGGGTTGTTCATCATTTTGAAAATTTTATGATTCAAAATTAGAATCGTTTAAACAATAGTTGTTGTTGAAATATCCATAAAAATTTGAAGTGAAATTATATGGATTATATTGATTTTCACAACTATAGTAAGATTCATGTGAATATGGAAATTCAGACATTTTCTAGAATGCTTTTGGGTTTTTTTTAATCTTTTTATAAAGGAAAAGTATTCGCAAAGAATTTATTGTTTTAGAAAAAGAAAATTTGATTTATGTATTTTTTTTGGATTTTCAAATATTTTTGTTTTTGAAAATGTTTTATATTTTTTTGGATGTTGGATTTTGGATTTTCTAAAAAAACTAAGTAATTTTTTTGGTTTTTTGTTTTTGATTAAAAATTTCAAAAGAAAGGATTTAAAAACAAAGTTAAGAAATATTTACAATTTTTTTAGTTTTGGATTTTGAAATTTTTTTCCGTTTTTTTTACTATGCATGAACTAATGCAACTAAATGAATGCAAGGTTAATTACGAATTATTTATCCTAACCCGAAATTGTATAATCAAACATTGTCTTAAATCAACAAGATAGTTCTCAGCCAGGTAACGGGCAGAATTTATCGATGCATCACGAATCACAGTAGCAATGCAGCCGAAGGTTAAGTGTGTTCGGAGGAACAACCACTATAATACTTACGAATCACCGTAATATTCTAAATGGTTATTACTCTGGCATAGCCTATACATCAAGAAATTAAATTGTTCAAAGAAGACAACTTGTCAATATACAATTAAATGTTATCGGTGTCTAACCGTTATTATTAATCAAAATTCTAGGATGAAATGCAAAGCAGAAATTAAATGTGTATTAACAATGCAACTACGAATGGATTTTTGTTTTTGTTTTTGAAATTTTTGAATATATAAATGCAAATGCAGGCAATCAACAATGCAACTAAAATAAAAACAAGAGATAATGATGCGAATTTTTTTTATAAGCAAGCAATTTATTTTTGGCTGCACTTCTTCTTCTAAAATTATGCTTTAACAACATGAAATAAAAACAAGTTATGTACAATTTTTTTGTTTGTTTTTCTTAACAAGGTAAGAAAAGAAAAGTAAAACAAAATAATTAAAAGAGAGTGTTTTTTTATATTAAGACAAAGTAAGCAAACCAGAATAGAACAAAACAAATGAAAATAAAAAAATCGAAATCTTTGATTTTTTTTTTTTTTTGAATAAAAAAATTGGTGAAAACAATCAAAAATCTAATAAAAGAGATTTTTTTGTTTTTTTTTTTTTGTTTTTTTTTTGAAAGAAACTTAAGTAAACCAAATAAATAAAAAAACTTAAACAAATCAAAATTACCAAAAATAAATAAATAAATAAATAAATAAATAAAGGGAAACTAAAATTCCAGCCTAAAGGAACACGGCCCACTTAAACAATTTCCTCAAATTTACAGCACAACCCTAAAATGAACTTCACGAATTATCAGATAAAATCAGGATCAAATTCCTCGATCAATTTCCAGAAATTGATTTTCAAAATCGCACAGTCGAAAGGTTCCAAATTCTAAAATTCCACAGATTCTTAAGTTCTCAAATTTGCACTATTGCTCGTGTTCTCAAATGCGATGTTTATCTGTTGTGGAGGCAGCCGTTGCGGTGTTTAACGGAGATAGCAGACTTGTGTTTTCGAGTTGGTGGTTGGACGTAACTATGGTCGAATTGGCAATGGTGAGGAGGCAAATTAGGAAGCAGTAAGCAGTTTCGAGTTGGTGGAAAGAGTTAATTATGGTCAGTTTGTTTTGGAATGCGTGTTCGTTTCACGACGTTGCTGTTCATGCAAGGCTAATGGTTGGTGGAAGAGAAGTTTGATGGTTGGTCGAGGATTCGAGGTTGCAGCGATTTCTGGTTTCGCGATTGGTCTAAAGTTTGCTGGAGGTTGCGATTGGAGGAGGCTCGCCAGTAGTAGAGGTTGACTGTTGGAGATGAAAGTTTAGAGGCAGCAGGACAATGACTATTTGACTGTGGTTCAGTGATATAAGTGGTGAGATGTTTGTATAGGTTCAACTGCTGGTTGGACTATGGTGGAGTTCTGGTAGGTTGAGTTGAAGTTTGAATTTCATGGAAGATTGGGTGATAGAAGTTGAATAGGGAATGGGTTGTTTGATTAAGCAGTAATGTTGTATAATTGAGCAGTAACTGCAATGGAAAGTGTTTGTTTTGATGGAGGGTTGATGGAATGGTTCGTGAATGTCAGGGTTATAGGCAACAGTATGCACAGAGCAATGCGGTGGATTGTTTGTTTCAGTGAGCAGAGCAGAGTGTTGTTGGATTTTGTGTGTAAGGGAAGTTGCAACGTGGTAGTTTAATGGTTGAACTGTTGCTGTGATTGAAGTGTTGAGGGGGTGACAGAGGAAGACAGGGGTTGTATAGGAGTGTGCAAGCTTGAAAATGAAAGAATTTTCAAAAAGTTTGAAAATGAGATGGGAATGTAATTTGAGTTGATGAATGTTGTGAAGTATGTTTATGTAGAGGGGAGATGATGGTGTATGAAGTAGTGGTTGTTGGAAAAATGAATAAATGGTTAAAGCAAAAAATTTGGCAAAATCATTTAGTCCCACATCGGGGAAAACTAGCACCTATGCCACTACTTATATTAAGGCATGAGATGTTATTACAAAAGAAAGAAGAGATGAAGGAAAGAGGCAATGGCATGAACAAAGCATGCATATATTTCATATTAAATTAAAAAGGTCAAAGATAAGGGCCTTGTGCAGTTCAAACGGAAGTACCCGTTCAAACGGAAGTACCCGTTCCTGAACAGATGCCTCTTCACAGCCTATATAAAGGCCTACGAAAATCAAAGTAAAAATATCAGTTTTCTTCCTCTTCTTCTCCGTCGTCCACTGCTCTGTTCTGTAAAAACAAAATCCTACCTTGAGTTCGTCGTCGCTCTGCGGTTGTAGCGCAACATCGCAGAGTACGGTCCGTTTAACCTTGGGAGGCGAATTGCTCATCATCTCCTCTGCGCCAGTGGGAGAGCAATATTGCTTTAAGGGAACAGTATCGGCTACTGGACTCGGACAAATTGCACGCGCACGGACTGTGATTGAACGGTACTGCCTACCTTCTTTTTCACTCCTCATGTGGTACTTTATACTATACTGAATTGCAGACATTCCGATAGTAATTGTTGTTTGCATTCGTTTTGCTTTACTGGTTTTGATATACTTATAATAACAATCTTAAAGCAATAACGTTCTGTTTTCTAAGTATTCTCTTTGCATCCAGACGATGGCAAAGGACGGTAATACTTCGGCAACCAAACCTGTTGTGCCCGCATCTCAAACTACTGCATTAGTTGCTCCGACTGTCGCCTTCTCGCATGGAGAACGACCAGAAAAATTTACTGGTGTTGACTTCAAAAGATGGCAGCAGAAGATGTTGTTCTACCTTACCACTTTAGGACTCGCGAATTTCCTTACAGAGGATCCTCCTAAAGTAGACGAATTGGAGCCTGACGCTACCAAAGTCGAGGCGCTCACTGCTTGGAAAAATTCCGACTTCATATGTAAAAATTACATATTGAACGGCCTTGATAACAGTCTATACAGTGTGTATTGTACTATGAAGACGTCAAAGGAACTTTGGATGTCTCTCGATAAGAAATACAAGACAGAAGATGCTGGCATGAAGAAATTCATCGTCGGTAAATTTCTGGATTTTAAAATGATAGACTCTAAAACAGTGATTAGCCAAATTCAAGAGTTGCAAGTCATTATACATGAGATACATGACGAAGGAATGTCTCTAAGTGAGTCGTTTCAAGTGGCTGCCGCTATAGAGAAATTGCCTCCATTGTGGAAAGACTTCAAGAATTATTTGAAGCACAAACGTAAAGAAATGACAATGGAAGATTTGGTTGTTCGACTCAGAATTGAAGAAGACAACCGAAAATCTGAAAAGAAAGCAACTAATACTATGGTGGCAAAGGCAAATGTGGTTGAAACAGAAAAGAACAACAAAAGAAAGAGGGAAAACAACCCAAACGCAAAGAAGGCTAAGAAGTTCAAAGGAAACTGCCATAATTGCGGGAAGAAAGGACATAAGGCAATCGAATGTCGAGGTCCAAAGAATCAGAACAAGAAGAAAGACCAAGCCAATGTTACAGAATTCGAAACGCTTTCCGAGAATGTCTCTGAAATGAATTTATCCGCAGTGATCTCAGAATGCAGCTTGGTTGGCAACCCGAAAGAATGGTTTGTGGACACTGGTGCCACAAGACACATTTGCGCCAACAAGTGGATGTTTTCCGACTATAAATCTGCGACACAGGAAGAGCAACTCTTTATGGGAAACTCGTCTACGTCAAAGGTTGAAGGCAAAGGAAAAGTGGTTCTTAAAATGACTTCTGGGAAAGAACTTACTCTAAACGATGTTCTACACGTTCCAGATATCCGCAAGAACTTGGTTTCAGGATCATTGCTAAGTAAAAATGGCTTCAAATTGGTCTTTGTTTCTGATAATTTTGTATTGTCTAAAAATGGAGTGTATGTTGGCAAAGGGTATGTGAGTGATGGTCTGTTCAAAATGAATGCAATGACCGTTGTACCAAAAGATAGTGATAATAAAATTAATTCTTCTGTTTATATCACTGAGTCATTTAATATATGGCATGCGAGATTAGGTCATGTTAACTTTGATACATTGCGAAAATTGATAAACTTAGAATTTATACCTAAGTTTACAATAAATTCCAATTACAAATGTGAAACATGTGCCGAATCTAAACTAACTAGAACATCCTTTCATCAAGTTGAAAGGAATACGGAACCTCTAGACTTAATACACACAGATGTGTGTGACTTGAAAATGTGTCAAACTAGAGGTGGAAAACGGTATTTCATCACATTTATTGATGATTGTACGAGATACTGTTATGTGTATCTTCTTAGAAGCAAGGATGAGGCATTTGACATGTTTAAACAATACAAAGCGGAAGTTGAAAATCAACTTAATAAGAAGATAAAAGCCTTAAGAAGTGATAGAGGAGGAGAATATGAATCTCCATTTGAAGAATACTGCGCCGAACATGGTATTATACACCAGACAACGGCACCATATTCCCCTCAATCAAATGGCATAGCAGAACGTAAAAATCGTACGCTAAAAGAAATGATGAATGCTCTACTCATTAGTTCTGGTCTACCAGATAACCTATGGGGAGAAGCTATACTTTCTGCGAATCACATTCTAAATAAAGTGCCTCGAAAGAAGACTTCGAAATCACCGCATGAACTGTGGAAAGGCAGACCACCATCCTACAAATACTTGAGAGTGTGGGGGTGTCTTGCCAAAGTAGAAATACCGAAACCAAAGAAGGTCAAAATTGGACCAAAGACTGTAGATTGCATATTTATAGGATATGCTCATAATAGTGCTGCTTATCGATTTTTGGTGTATAAATCTAAAATTGATGACATTCATGAAAACACCATTATCGAATCTAGAAATGCTAGATTCTTTGAACACATTTATCCTCTTAAAACATCCATTGAAACTATTATTCAAAAGAGATCAAGAGATACAGATATTCCCGAGGATGATGTTAATCAAAATTTGAATGAAAGGGATGTTGAAACAGAGGTAGAGGAACCCAGAAGGAGCAAACGTCAAAGGACTTCTAAAACCTTTGGACCCGATTTCTATGCATACATGATAGAAAATGAACCTCTAACCTATCAACAAGCAATGTCATCTCCAGATGCTCCTTATTGGAAGGAAGCTGTCAATAATGAAATAGAATCTATTTTGCAAAACCATACATGGGAACTAGTGGATCTCCCTAAAGGATCAAAACCACTAGGATATAAATGGATATTTAAGAAAAAACTCAAGGCTGATGGCTCAATAGATAAGTATAAAGCTCGTATAGTAGTCAAAGGATTCAGACAGAAAGAAGATCTGGATTATTTTGACACTTACTCACCAGTAACTAGAATAACATCCATTAGGATGCTTATTGCAATCGCCTCTATACTAAATTTGGAAATACATCAAATGGATGTAAAAACGGCTTTTTTGAATGGTGAGTTGGAGGAAGAAATATATATGCTACAACCTGAAGGGTTTGTTAGCCCAGGAAATGAAAACAAAGTATGTAAGTTGGTGAAATCACTTTATGGTCTTAAACAAGCACCAAAACAATGGCATGAGAAATTTGATGAAACTATGTTATCAAATGGATTCGCTATAAACGAATCAGATAAATGTGTTTACGTGAAATACACACATATTGGATATGTCATTGTATGTCTCTATGTTGATGATTTATTGATCCTAGGCAATAATAAGGCCATAATAACATCAACAAAAGATATGTTATCTTCTAGATTCGATATGAAAGACCTAGGACTGGCTGATGTAATATTGGGTGTAAAAATTGTGAGAACACCACAAGGATATGCATTATCTCAATCACATTACATAGCCAAGATACTTGAAAAATTCAAGCAATACAATATAACTATTGCAAAATCACCAGTAGATATGAACCAAAATTGGGTTAAGAACACCGGTGACAGTATATATCAACTGGAATACTCTCGTGTATTAGGAAGTATCATGTATGTAATGAACTGCACAAGACCAGATATCGCATATGCTATAAGTAAACTCAGTAGATTTACCAGCAATCCTGGTAAACATCATTGGAAAGCGATAATAAGAGTTCTTGGATATCTGAAATATACACAGAACTTTGGTTTGCATTATTCGAATTATCCTTCAGTAGTGGAAGGTTACAGCGACGCAAATTGGATAACCGGATCACATGATACTAAATCCACAAGTGGATACGTATTCACATTAGGAAATGGAGCAATCTCGTGGAAATCATCCAAACAAACTTGCATAGCAAGGTCAACAATGGAATCAGAATTCATTGCTCTGGATAAAGCCGCAGAAGAAGCAGATTGGATTAGGAGTTTTCTGGAAGATATTCCAAATTGGGAAAAACCAGTACCTCCAATATGTATACATTGCGATAGTCAATCTGCTATAGGAAGGGCTAACAGTACACTGTATAATGGTAAATCTCGACATATTCGTCGTAGACATAAAACCATAAGACAACTTCTCTCTAATGGAGTTATCACCATAGACTATGTAAGGTCAAAGGATAACATAGCGGATCCACTAACAAAAGGCTTGCCAAGAGAGAAAGTTCAAACATTATCGATGGGAATGGGCTTAAGACCTATTAATTGAAAAGTTTTCTAAAACGGAAACCCCACCTAGTTGACTGGAGATCCCAAGATCTAGGTTCAAAGGGACAACTAAGTTTGAGATAAACTTGACGGCACTACTCAATTAAAAACCATTCCTATGATAAGTCAGTGCACAACCCGTCGGAGAATAGGATAAGCTTTGCTTTTAATGATGTCTATACTGTGGTATTATAAAGAACCAAGTGGGGTATTACGGGATACTCTTTATAGAATCACCTATGTGAGTGCGAAGGCGCCGCTTCAAGAAGGATTGTAAGGTCGAATTCTTTAAGCACTCATGAAACCAAGGCGGTGTTCATGGCAAAAACGAACACAAACAGAGAACCAAGGAGTTAAAGAACATTTATCACGTGTTATCTTTATAGACTTACACAAACGGCTTACAGTTCAAAGACAGTCTAGTCCACTGATTCGCTAGTTAGTTATAACGATAAACACTAGGAAAAGTTCAAGGCCTTTGTGCTACTTTTACCCATATGATAAATGTTTCGCAATTTTAAGAACAGATCATATAACCACTCATTCATGTGGGGGATTGTTGGAAAAATGAATAAATGGTTAAAGCAAAAAATTTGGCAAAATCATTTAGTCCCACATCGGGGAAAACTAGCACCTATGCCACTACTTATATTAAGGCATGAGATGTTATTACAAAAGAAAGAAGAGATGAAGGAAAGAGGCAATGGCATGAACAAAGCATGCATATATTTCATATTAAATTAAAAAGGTCAAAGATAAGGGCCTTGGGCCTTGGGGCTCTTGGGGTCTCGTGATCGATTGGGCCTCCAAATGCGAATGGGCTCGCTGCCCAGCAAAATGGTTATTTTTTGAATTCGGCCGCGCAAACGCCAACGGAAGTATCTGTTGGTAAAGGGTCGCAACCTTTCCAACAGTCACAGCCGTTGCAATTCAAACGGAAGTACCCGTTCCTGAACAGATGCCTCTTCACAGCCTATATAAAGGCCTGCGAAAATCAAAGTAAAAATATCAGTTTTCTTACTCTTCTTCTCCGTCGTCCACTGCTCTGTTCTGTAAAAACAAAATCCTACCTTGAGTTCGTCGTCGCTCTGCGGTTGTAGCGCAACATCGCAGAGTACGGTCCGTTTAACCTTGGGAGGCGAATTGCTCATCATCTCCTCTGCGCCAGTGGGAGAGCAATATTGCTTTAAGGGAACAGTATCGGCTACTGGACTCGGACAAATTGCACGCGCACGGACTGTGATTGAACGGTACTGCCTACCTTCTTTTTCACTCCTCATGTGGTACTTTATACTATACTGAATTGCAGACATTCCGATAGTAATTGTTGTTTGCATTCGTTTTGCTTTACTGGTTTTGATATACTTATAATAACAGTGGTATACGACAGCGACAGAATTGTTGGCAGCGATATTTGTATGGGGATGTATGTATGAAATGCTTGCAGTGTAACTGTGATGAATGAGTGATTGGATGGTAGTCAGATAGAGGAAATGACAGTGTTTGTTCAGTCAGAACAGTGAGTTGTAGTTAAGGTTGATGATGGTTGATGTTCTGTAGTGGAAAGGGAATGTGAATGTTGAAATGAAGTTTGCAAAATTACGTTAGGGGTTGTTTGGGCAATTGTTGTGTGCTATGTGCTGCAGAGCTCGGTTGATGGTGATGGTTGGGGCAGTTTTGAATGTTAGTTGCAGGGTTGAGTTTGTTATGTTATAGTTGAATGTCACAGAGCAAGGTTGAGGATTGAATGCTAGTGTTGTGGAGAGTTGTAGCAATAGAAGGGTTAAGTGCACATGCAAATATTGTAAGTGAGAAGGGAAGAGTGGAGTTTGCGGTGAAGTTTGCGGTGGAGAGTGGGGTTAAGAGTAGTAATGTATGCATCGAGGCAGAGGTGGTAGTGTTGCTTGGAGGTTGAAGTGAAATATGGAAGTGAATCGACAGTGGAGATTGCAGCGTTTATCGTGGTGTGGTTGGGGCATAAATGAGTGGAAGTGGATAGAAGTAGACAGAAACAATGAGAGAAGACAGTAGTGAGTATGTATTGTTTGTGGATGGAAATGTGAATGCTTGTGGTATGTAGGCAAGGAAATGTGGGTAGTCAAGGAGTTGTAGAAGGAATGTGGGTAGGAAGAAATGTGGTGTGCATAGGGATGACGGGCAGTGCTTTGTATGGAGGATTGTGGGTAGGAAGAAATGTGGTGTGCATAGGGATGAGGGGCAGTGCTTTGTATGGAGGATTGTAATTTGAGGATGCACAGGGGTGCACAGTAAAAGTAAACAGTGGTGCACAGAAGTGTAAATGTAAAGCAGTGATTTTTTTTTTAAAACAGTGAAGAAAATGTAAATGCAAATGCATGGAATAAAATAGTTTTGTTTTGAAATTATGAAGTTTTTTTTTAAATATATGCCAATGCAAATGCAACTTGAAAACAAGAGATGCACACAAACAATATGCAAGCAAAAATCAAACAACGAACACATACAAATTTTTTTAAATGCAAACTAACATGCAAAAATTAAAACACGCAAAAATCAAACGAAAATATTGAAGAATAGAAAATACAGTCAAAGCAAATTTTCCGGCAACGGCGTCCAAACTTTTTTAACGAACAATTTTTCTTGATTAGAAAAATGCCGATAAATTTTGAAATAAAATAAGCACAAGCGCACGGTGTACTATCGTAGTACGTGGCGAGTACGGGTCGATCCGCAGAGAGTTGTAGATTTTAAAATTCTATTCGATCAAATTAAACCAAAGTCGATGGATTGTTAACTAACTAAAAGAAAGTAAAATACAAGCTAAAACAAAGGAGAATAAAAATATGAGATTATAGAGCAATTTAGAGGCAAAACTACTCTCATGATCACATAAATCAACATAATGAAATTATGATATCTTTTTGTTCATTTGTGAGTTTGGTTGATGCATTTATCATAAGCATGGTCTAATTGTGTTATTAATTAACACACTTAAACCATCAAACTTTAATTCACCCTCAAACTAACTTACTACCTTTAATGAAAATGATATGAAACTAAAAGTAGAATTTATTTTAAGCATGGCTTATTAACTATTGAATCAGAAACATAAACCATCAAATTTTGATTCTAAATCCACTTTCATTACCATGATCATATGTAGATGAAGATGTAATTGGTGATTCATATGACTAAGCATAGCCTATTTGTTTTGAACAACATAAACTATCAAACTCAATATTAAACACAAAATCACACAAACATTTAACTTTTCATTAAGTACAAAAGAGATATAAATGAAAAATTATGTTGCATCTACATGATTCAAGAGAGCTTCATTACCTATATATTGTAGGGATTAGACTCTCATATTTGTTATTGGATCAACAAATGTAGAAGGCAACATGAAACAAGAAGAAAAAAAATGCAAGCTAATGGAAAAGAGAACTAATCTAATTGCAAAAGATAAAATCTACACAACTAGCATGGAAGAAAAGAGTGCATTTAAGTAAAACAAGACACTAATTAACATTGCATAAAAAAGGAAAAGTACATGAAATAAAAATAGCTAAGTAACCATGAAAAGAGAAAGAGAGCTTGTCTTTTATTTTTGATTCTAAAACTAACTAAGAGAAGAGATCCTAAAGAAGAGACTAAAGAAGAGGAGTGCTAAATGAAGATATGGGGTATTAGTACAAGTTAGAAACCCAAATTCATCTTTTTGGGGAATGCCCAAAATACACTTGAGGTAGTGTGGCCACCAAGTAATCATTAACATGTCTTAATCCCTCACTTAAATGTACGTAAAACTTTAATGGCCTTTTAGCATGTGCATTAGCTCCTAATTGAAAATCAAGGTAAGTGGATAGGTGGGGTCCTCCATGTCCATGAGTTTGAATTATTTTCATCTTCATTTGCTTTGTTTCCTTTTGTGCATGCGTATCTTCATGACGCCACTTGTATTTGAATTTAAATTCTTACAAAACAACATAGAAATTTTTGAATAAAATTTGGAAAATTAATATATGCACAAAAAATGACCATTTTACCCTTAGATGAAGATGAATATGACCATTTGAAATTGAATTTTTGGTTTAAACAAGTTAAAATACCCAATACGATTATTTATTTAATTTAAATAGATTAAATATGGTGGTAAAAATATGCACATTTACGTGCACATCAAGGGCATCCAACTCGTCTCCTCTACGTATCCAAACTAAATCTGTAAATATGTTCAGTTTGATCTGAGCATTATAAGAAAAGTAATGCCCAGATCAGTCTGGTAAACTAGCATGAGAAACATACCTCAATTTAGTTTCAATGTTATAAAACCTTCCAAAATAATGGTATCTCGCAAGATCACGCCGCACATAAACACAAAAGGGTTTTTACCTTTCGATAAATAAAACATTTCGATAGAAAATCCAACAATACTATAATAATGTCTATGGTCTAAAATAAATATTGAATTATAGCTGAAATTATTACATTATTAAATTTTAGCTATGCATACGATCAAATCCGTACGACCCTTATTGGAGAATGGATTCCAACAATGGCGAGGTAAGGGACAACCTTCCGTGTAGTACACCTCTACATAAAATGCACCTGGGGTCAGACCTTGAACTTGGTCCACCCCTGCCAACATAGAACCAGCCTGCACCTGAACTTCGATAGTACCGAATATGTCCCCACCCCAGTTGCTTTCTAACCTTAATCAAAAACCCACATGCACAACCAAATCCATAATATAATGATCTAGAAAGGTGATGATACACCTTAATGGAAGAGACCCACATAGCCCTGCTGCATTTACTCTATTTCATCCATTTCCCTGGTTGTGAGGCTTAAGGCAGCGCTTTTATCTTTCCTCTTAGCAGACCATCTTGGAATGCTAACACTGCCTTCCAAATAGCAATACAGTGCCAGCATTCATCCGTATTAGTTTGTTCTAAGTCTGAACAAAACCGAAGGCACTACTTCTACTACATTCATTTTGGAATTATCCTCAGGCTTGGTAGCAAGTAGACCTTCCACTTCAAGGAACTCCTTCTTCCATCATCTTCAAGATGTTTACCATTCGAACACTTATGCCAGTTCGAAGTGGTTTTCAGATAATATGTCCAATCCTGGTCTCTCTAAATCGAGAACTATAGTTTAAAACTAGCCAAGTTTGGATCATGGGTTATTTAACTATCAAATAAAAAAACATCAATCAAATTGGGGATTTATTTCCAAAGGGAAACCAACATTTGTTAAGCATATAAACAGCCACTAAATCTTCAATAAGTCCTTTCATGAATTCAAATCACTTTGTAAATATCTGTATCAACTATGTACCTTTATAAAGATATAATCACAAACACTTCATACCCCTTTTATTATACTTGGAAAAATATCTGCATACTTATCCCAACATATAAGCATATTAACAAAAGCACTGCACTTATACTTCTTAGAAAATGTACTTGTACCACTTTAAAATCATTTATAAAACTCCTTTTGTAAATCTCTAAAACCCTTTATAAAACTCTTTTATAAGTCTCCAAAACAGTTTATAAAATTCTTTTTATAAATTTCTAAAACCATTGATGGAGCCCTTTTTATAAATTTCTAAAATAATTTATAAAGCACTTTTACAAATCCATAAAATTATTTATAAAACTTCTTTTATCAACCTATAAACGCATTTATAAAACTTTATCCTTATATAAAAGTCTTTTATAAAGACCTTTAAAAAAATTCTTTATAGAAATTGCTTCATAAAAACCTTTCCAAAAATCCCTTTATAAAATCCTTTATAAAGCTTTTATAAAAATCCTTTATAAATTCAAAACTCCATTTTCATTTATAAACTCTTTATTAAATGAAATTCCTATATAAATCAACTTATTGCTTATAACAAATAAATAAATAAATTTTAAATATCATAAATCAATAATTATTATTTACTTTAAAACATTATAAACGTTATCCCAACCTTTGTTCAAGGCTGGACTATCAACAAATTAGTTGGAAAGGATGGATATCAGGATTGGAGATCGGTTGAAAACAAGGCTATGATCAATGTCGTCAAAATTTGGCCTAGCTCCAATCAAGGCGGGATCGATTGGGAATGGCGATCATGGCTAGGGGAGGCTACGTTTCAAATTTCAGGTCAATCAGAGTTTATATGCTCGAAATATATGTGAATCAATATTGGAAGAGGCTGATTTTGTATCGGTGGTTTCGTATCGATACACTGCGTATCGATACAGTTCGTATCGATAAAAATAGATTTGGGTACTTGCTATGGATCGACACGTTCGTATCGATTAAGATGGATTCAGACTATGGATTTCGTATCGATACATTTGTATCGATGGGATGGTGAAGTATGTCAGTGCATTTCGTATCAACCAGGGCTGGAATCGATACGAAGGATGGAGCAGTGGTCGCAGAAACTTGGATAAGCATTTCGTATCGATCGATTATTGATCGATAGGTAGGACTCACTCGTGCATCGATTCGAAGAAGACCAAAAGACATACTCGGGATAACTGTGTTGGATGGATGCAAAGGGTTCAGGAGCCACGTTATCGATTGTAATCGTATCGATCGATACGAAGGAAACAATCGATGCGGCACGAAAAGTGGATCTCCCATGGATCTTCGAGACACGTTATCAATGCTAACCAGATCGATTCGAAGAGAGGAGAGCATGGAGACGAAGCAATGGATACGAACGCAACAGCCAACCGGTGAGCACGAACACCACATTTCGTATAGATCATATCTCGAGATCTACAAGTCCAAATGCTATGAAATTTTCACAGGAGCTTACGTACGAGCTAAGGAATGTGCATACCAAGTTTCGACTCCATTGGACAAAATCTTGATCGATACGAAATTGGTTCGTATCGATCACGGATCAAGTCGAACTCAGTTGGGATTGATTGCGTGGGCCCACTCACGTGCCAGGAGTCTCCCAAAGTTTGGGCAAGATATTTGCGTGGAGCACTTATAAATAGCAACCTAAAGCCTACAGAAAAGAGACCTTTTTGGCTATCTAACGTCGAGACTCTGCTGGAAACATCTTTGCAATACAAGGCTGTTGTTGTACTCGAATTTTATCGCTGTAATCATTTGTAACCAGCGAGGAAAGTCAATAAAGGATTAACATTTGAAGTGGACGTAGGACAGAGATAGCCGAACTACTATAAATCTTGTGTTTCGGTTTGTTATTCCTTAATTGTTGTTCCCTACTTTATCTAGATTTGAGATTTATGTTAGAATACTGCTGATCTATATTCATACGCTGGTGCTTTCACGACATTCAGGTTTTGTGACCAATTTTGGTGCAAACACTTTGGTGCTTTCACTGAGAATGACTAGCACCTGCTATGCTAGATTTGGAGTTCAGATTTAAAGGCATATTGATTCGGATCTAAAGAGCTATAACAAGGCAATCAAGTAGAAGACAAAGAACAAAGAGAAGTCGGCATGAAGGAAGCCAGGAGGCTTCATCAGGGGCTAATCAGACTTTAGCTTTCATCACCCAAGACAAAATGGAGATGATGATGGGAGTTATGCATGAAGAGCTTCTCAAAAGGCAGGAGGAAATGGTGCAAAACCTCCTCAGAAAGTTTGGACAAGAAGGGACAGTTGGAGCTTCAGGAATTCAGATCCACGGAGCTGGAGTAGAAGGACCAAACATGCAATCGAATGGAGCAGCTCAACAGGGCACAGCCCCTAATCCGCACACAACCATAAACCTGGAAGGACCAAGGCTCGGGGGCACGCCATCTGGCGATGATGGACTGATTCCTGGAGGAACTCTAGGTGATACCACACAACAAGGTGCTGCCAGGAATACAGGAGCATGTGATGAAGAGTACGTGCCAGAATTCACTCAAGGACTCGAGGGGCAACCCTTGACGGAAAATGCTGGATTGGTTGAGATTATCAGGCAAACTATGCGTGGAAGTTTGATAAATAGAGATCTGGAAGGAGTGAATAGGAGTCCATTTACTCGTGATATCAGAATGGCTCGGAATCCACCAGAATTCAAGCTACCTACGATAGAGGTATACAATGGTAAGGCCGACCCTACTGATCACATGATGAGATGCACATGACACATGGAAGTGCTAGAGGCATGGAGGAAGTTATGTCCCGATGTTTCCCTTTGTACTTGGTAGACATAGGTGCTATGTGGTTCAGACAACTGGAAGAAGGATCTATCAGGACATGGGCAGAATTGGTGGACAGGTTTCTAAAGCAGTTTCGGGTTCATATCAAAAGGCCGAAGAATGTAATGACGCTAACATCGGTAAAGAAAAGGACAGATGAATCGCTTAGAGCTTTCTTAACCCGGTTCAATGCAGCGGTTGCTTCGGTGGATCGGCCGGATCCATCAATGGTTTTAATGGCAGCAGCGTCGGGAGTCAGAGAGAATTCAGATTTCAAAGTGTGTCTGATACGGGACCCACCAATGGATCGCGGAGAATTCTTTCATGAAGCTGGTAGATTCCTTCAGCAGGAAGATGCATGCACAGATTTGAGGTTAAAGGAGGTGAACGCGGCTGAGGATGAAGGGCCATCCAGCAGAAGCTCGGACAAAGGTAGGGAAAAAGGAAAAAGGAAGCTAGATGATGAAACAGGGAAAGTTATGAAGCCGTGGAGAGATCCGAAATTCTCCACTTACATGGGGTTGAATGAGATGTTAGAGCGGATATTCATGGATACTCGAAATCGCCTTCCCTACCGAAGGCCTGCTAGGAGTGAACCCTTGGAACGTGAAAGGGCATCAGGAAGGCACTGTCTCTTTCACGATTTGAATGGACATGACACCAACAGCTACAGGCATCTAAAGGATATAATTGAGGAGCATGTAAGAAATGGACAGCTGCGACAATACATCGGGGCTCGGAGTACGGCGGTGGGACAGGAACATCCACCGTCTACCTCAAACAATGATGGTGCGAGGCCCAGGAATGATGGGCGATTGGTTATCAATTGACAGGGATGATATGAAATAAGTAGAAAACTACAGGCAAACAGCCAAGTCATTTACTCATGTACGGGGACGGAGATGGCCCCTAGGCATGCTCTGAATGATGATAAACCGCGACGCTATAGTTGCGAAATCTATGTTTTTCTTTGGTTTGGACATTTGCTTTTTGCTGATTTGGATTTTGGAGTTTGGTTTAAACTCTTGACTTTGTTTTTTTTCTGGTTTGGACTTTTGATTGGATGATTGTTTTCTTGTTTGGATGTTGATTTGGATTTCTAGTATGGGTTTTTTGGTTTTCTGATTTGATCCGGATTTCAGATTGGTTTTCGATTGGACTTTTATCTAGCTTTTGGTAAATGGTCGACGGGTATGGATTATACATGGCAAGGGGTAATTCTCTTTGTCCGAGCGTGGAAAATCAACTTATTTAGGTCGTTGAGTATGGACTATGCTTGGCAAGGGTCTGGGGAGAACAGGATTCGGCCTAGGACTTAGGCCCCATATTATCGGTTACTATTTCATGTCGTCGACTATGGACTATGCTCCGCAAGGGTCTGGAGCAACTATGATTCGGCTTAGGACTTAAGCCATGGCATTACTCAACGTTCAGGGACATTGGACGACAGTCGTCAGGTGTGGATTGCACTTGACAAGAACCCGGAGAGGTTATGGATATAAATATCGGCTACGAATGCCAAAGGATTAGGATGTCAACCCGGAGAGGTCCTGGATTCGATTATTGGATAAGGATGGATTGGGACCCGGTCATCGGGTTCATATGGATATGGAATTGGCTAAGGCTTTGGTTACTGGATTCGGAATTGGACGTCGACTCGGAGCAGTTAAGAATGATGCACTTGAATGGTATGGCTATATATTGAATATGGACTTCGGATGTCGGGTTTGAAACTATTCAAAACACACCTTCTTACCACAAGGCATGTTTTGGGGGGCAAATGTTATCCTACCCTTTGATCAAGGCTGGAATATGAACAAATTAGCTGGAAAGGATGGATATTAGGATTGGAGATCAGTCGGAAACAAGGCTATGATCGATGTTGTCAAAATTTTACCAAGCTCCAATCAAGGCGGGATCAATTGGGAATAGTGATCAAGGCTAGGGGAGGCTACGTTTCAAATTTCACGTTAATCAGAGTTCATACACTCGAAATATAGGTGAACCAATATTGAAAGAGGCTGATTTCGTATCTGTGGTTTCGTATTGATATACTGCGTATCGATACAGCTCATATCAATAAAAATGGATTCGGGTACTTGCTTTGGATCAACGCGTTCGTATCGATCAGGATGGATTTAGGCTATGGATTTCATATCGATACATTTGTATCAATGGGATGGTGAAGCATGTCAGTGCATTTCGTATCGATCAGGGCTGGAATCGATATGAAGGATAGAGCATTGGTTGTAGAAACTTGGACAAGCATTTCGTATCGATTGATACGAAGGACTCACTCGTGCATCGATTCGAAGAAGACCCAAAGTCATACTCAGGATAGCTGTGTTGGATGGATGCGAAGGCCCCAGGAGCCATGTTTGTATCGATTGTATTCATATCGATCGATACGAAGGAAACAATCGAAGCGGCGCGAAAAGTGGATCTCCCCTGGATCTTCGAGACACGTCATCGATGCTAACCAGATCGATTCGAAGAGAGGACAACATGGAGACAAAGCAATGGATACAAACGCGATAGCCAACCTGTGAACACGAACACTACATTTTGTGTCGATCATACCTAGAGATCTACAAGTCCAAATGCTATGAAATTTTCATAGGAGCTTACGTACGAGCTAAGGAATGTGCACACCAAGTTGCGACTCCATTGCACAAAATCTTGATCGATACGAGATTGGTTCGTATCGATTACGGATCGAGTCGAACTCACATTGGATCGATTGCGTGGGCCCACTCACGTGCCAGAAGGAGTCTCCCGAAGTTTGGAGGAGATATTTGCATGAAGCGTCTATAAATAACAACCTAAAGCCTATAGAAAAAGGGACCTTTTTGGCTATCTAACGTCGAGACTCTGCCAGAAACATCTTTGCACTACAAGACTGCTGTTGTACTCGAATTATATCACTGTAATCTGCTGTAATCATTTGTAACCGCAAGGAAAGTCAATAAAAGATTAACCTTTGAAGTGGACATAGGCCAGAGATAGCCGAATCACTATAAATCTTGTATTTCTAATTGTTATTCCTCAATTGTCGTTCTCTACTTTATCTGGATCTGAGATTTGTGTTAGAATACTACTGATCTATATTCATACACTGGTGCTTTCACGACATTCGAGGGTTGTGACCAATTTTGGCACAAACAATAAACAAAATAATTAATAATTTAAAACATTATTAAATAAACAATAGTAGTCAATCCTAAATATTATAATAATAAATAATTAACTTCAAAAACATTATAATTATTAACTTTAAAATATTCTTAATGAATAATAATTATTATCGACGACCAATATTGAATATTTAAATAAATAAATTTTCAAAATAACAAATATTGATATGTAATTTAAAACAATATTTAATATTAATAATAACTTTTAAAAATTATTAGGATATTTATAAATACCCTTAGCATTTTTAAACAATAATTAAACAACTCTTAAAAACATTATAAAATAATAATATAACACTTTAAAAAATTGTGAAACAATACTAAACAACTTTTTAAACATTTTTAAATGATTTGGAAAAGATAAATAAAAAGGTTGGGGTGAAATAGAGAAGTTCAAAATTTTCTTAAATAAAAATATTCGAGAAACCAAAAGGTTAGATCTAAAATCATTCTCCGAATTTGAACCCAATTTCAAGCCAAACGGCAAAGTTGTAATATTTTCAAAATACTAAGTTGAGGGCAACAACCACCAATGCACTTAACCAATGTTATTATCGATCTTTATTACTACAGGGGTTAAGGTTTCAACATATAACAATATGATATCCAATAGGGCCAAACAATCAAGTTTGATGTTCAATAACTCATATAACAGAATATTATTAAAATTAAATCAACAACGGCGAGGAATCCTATTAATTCCCTCTACAAAATTCCCTGTTCGTCATATACATTTCCTGCAAATGCTTCATATATTGACAATTTTCAAAAACGACAATTCATCCAAACCAAACAATCAACCAATATAACATCCAAGCATACAACCAATAATTTTTATCTACTAGAAAATGTCACTGATTAACCAAAAAGGTGAGTTAAACTCATCGAAATTCTAGACATCGCTGAAGTGTTTCAGTTCCGACTAAGATCAACAACGTTCGAATTTAGCTGAAATTTCTATACGCTTCGATCTAAGCCAATCCAATTTCATAACGTAGATATCGTCGATACAAGCCTAACGCAATTGACCACGTTTGGTTTGGACATAGTATGAGAGATATACTTTTTATAAGATTTTGATTTTAAATAATAAAATCTAAATACTAATTACCTAATTTACAAAAATCTAACTTATTCCCTCACTAAACCCTTCTTCCCAAACGCAAATCCTCCCATTCCTATACACTAATGCACTGATCCTCCGCAATGCACGAACATATATACTCCCTCCATAAGCCATGAAATCAACAACGACTTTGCCAATGCGACTTTCTTCGGACGAGCACCCGAAATCACACCGCCACCTCACCTATGAAGTCCTCCCACGAAATGTGATGCAACTACCTGCTCGCGACATAGCCAAGATCGCACTTCCTCCACCTGACCAAGCCTCACCAAATTTGGCCATGGGCATAACTTCCTTCGCCGAACCCTGAACCACAACTTGATTTCCCCATCGACACTTATATCCTATCAAAATCTTAACCCTAGTTTACTGCCCAAAAAACAAGCAGCCTAACATCGATGTCGCACCATTCAATATGGATACAAAAATGAATATCTTGATTAACCAAACTCATAGAAATTGATTTCACGATTTTTAGACAAGCATGGAATTTTGATTTTGAAGTTAAAAAGGTCGGCCATTATTTATTGTTTTCACTATGAATGAAAACAAAAGCAGAGGAGCAAGAAAACATGTTTGTGAGCTAGTTGGTATGAAATGTGTGATTTATGATACACACACACAGATACACTTTAGTTTTTCAACATTTCATCGCATAGATTTTCATTCGCTATGGACTGTAAATGACAAAATTAAAGTACGCTTACATTCAGAATAGCAACTGATCCCAAAAAAATAATAATATACACTGGTTATTGAATTTTGTAAAATCCTAAAAACACTACCGTTTGCCAAAAAATCGTCATACGACAATTTAAATATTTTTCAAATTAAAAATCATGGAAAAATCAAAAAAATAAATTGAAAATACATCAATAAAATTCGAGTTGAAAAACTATGAATATATTTTCTTATTATTTATTTAAACCGTTTATTACTATAAATAAATTGAATTCACTGTTATTATTTATTTATTAAAATGAGTTAAATAAGACCAATAACCTATTAAAATAAATATTATATTTAAAATCCAGGTATGTAAACCACTATTAAAATATTAAGTTCACAATTCACATTTTTCAAATATATTAAATAATTCCTATATTTAGAATTTGGGTTTTAAAGCTTTTAAACTGATATTTCAATAAGTAAAATTAATTAAATAGTTAAAATCAAATGAAAAAATTCCAGGTCTTTCCATAAACCCTCGCTTCCCATGCATAGGTCTCAACTATGATAGAAAACGCAAGTATCTAACCACAAATCCTTATCGATGTTCATCATTAAGAATTGGGTGATAAATCTTTTTTCAGACTGGTGTAAGCGCCTCAAGGTTCTGCACTTGAAACTTAGATCAGAATCGTGCAATGAAATGGTCTACGTACCTCATACGTGTTGTAACGACCTGGATTTTTAGCCATCTGATATTGAGGTAATTAACTAATTTTAATTATTGGAATATATATTTTTATAAGTCGAATAAATAAATTCTCTGATATTGGAAATATTTGAATCTATAAGCCTTGGAAACTATATTCAATTATAAAATGAAAATATCTAGATATGATAAATTTTATAGATATATGTATATAAACTCCGCCATCTAAAATTTAAGATAGAATATCCTTATATGTGCATATATAAATATATATATAACTTTATGATGTTTAAAAATATATATGTAAGTATGTATGTGTATATATATGTATATGTTCATATGGAGTAATGTATATGAAAATATGTAAAAATGCGAATATGACAAAATAAATATGTACATTGTATATGTATGCATTTATACATACATACATACATACATACATACATACATACATACATACATACATACATACATATATATATATATATATATATATATATAAATGTATTTATGGTAAAAATAGTATACATGAAATTATATGTAGATATAGACATGTAAAAGCTTCATGATGATAAACTCCTTTCTTTTAATGTAAGTATATGTATATATGTTGGAAAAATAGAGTATATGTAATATGTATATATATATGAATGAATGTGTGTGTGATATATATATATATATATATATATATATATATATATATGAATGTATATATGAATGTATGTGTGTGTGTATATATATATATATATATATATATATATGAATGTGTGTGTGTATATATATATTCATAGGAAGCATCATCGTAGCAAAACTTCAAATCAAATAACAAAGCATAAAATCAAGTCAAGCATAAAATCAAATCCACATAATAAATCAAATCAAAGATGAAATCAAATCATCAAATCAGGAAAAGAAAAATAAAATAAAAGTTATATAAAATGAAAGCTTGTAAGTTACCTCAGCCTTCTTTGTTGCAATGTCCCCCTTCCATTCATATCTATATATTGTCGTGCCTTATTCACACTTATAAAAAATATGATCTGCCATTAAACATAAAAGATCCTGATAGTAAAAGCTTGAAACAAAAGCAAAACAAAGCAGCAGTTCAACACATTAAATGGGTGAGTAAAACATACCAAGATCTATTTCCTGGCCATTATTTTGAACTGTATATCAGTGAAATTTGAATGAATCCTTTACTTATGTCAAATATACAAATATTGATGTGTAAACATGCTTTTTCATATGTGTGTTAGACACAGTAGTTCACCTTGTAACTCAAATAGATACTGTTCTTCTTCTCCGTTCTTTGATTTTGGAGTAAATAGTTAAAAATTCTTTCCTTTGAAAATCGATATCTCCACAACCAGTTTGTATTAAACCATGATTTCAAAACGAATCTTATTTGTTTTCGAGTATAATGTAACTTAAAATTTATTTCATTCAATCTCATGAAGAATAAAGAGAGAAAATCAGATTTTAC
This sequence comes from Allium cepa, assembly GCA_030765085.1. Lineage (NCBI taxonomy): Eukaryota > Viridiplantae > Streptophyta > Magnoliopsida > Asparagales > Amaryllidaceae > Allium > Allium cepa. The sequence continues at coordinate 107,952,717 of CM060930.1, read as the reverse complement.
AGGAACTATAAATTTCGTGTACCATGATTTAGTGTTTGGATTATACATTCATGATCGTTGTTCGAAATGGTGATTTTAAGAGGTGGTTTGGTAATTTTTAGTGTGATGTGGAGTGAGAAATTTAGAGATGAACCGATTTGGGTTTCTGGCCAAATTATGATGATGGGGTCGATTTCGTGGCTTGTCGATTAGCGTGGAGGGGCGTTGGGTAATGGTGAACTTGAGAAACATGGTGGGTGATTTTTCTATAGCGTGTGTGAGTGGGATGAAGGGGTTTTAGGGTTTAATGTGGTTGTTATGGAGGTCTCAGTTATAGGGAAACGGCGACATCGACGGGGAGAGAGGGATGTGCGGTAGTGGGGGAATCGGTGGAGGAGAAGGTGGCGAGTCTCTTGGTGAAGTTTGGTAGAGAACGGTGGTGTGTGGTGTTGCTGTGAGGATGATTAGGCGGCACATTTGTTTCCAGGCTTTGGGTTTGAGGTTCGAAAATTCGAATTGGTTGTTTTCCATGGTTTCCAAAGGGATACGCGTGTTGCTCTAGTGGTGGGTGGCATATGGAGATGGTCGATGGCGAGGTTGGTCGACAGGAGCTCGGGTGCATGTGTACGCCTAGAGGGTTGTGCACGTTCATGCTTTAGCATGGAAGAGGGGTGAAAGAACTGGAGGAAGAAGAAAGGAAAGGGTCGGGTCGGCTTTAGTTTGTGATGGGCCGGCTTTAAAAATTTTAGGCTGGGTTTGTTCTTAAAGGAAAATTCAAATTATTTTTAGTTAATAACCTATAAAATTTAAAACCTTTTTTTGATTTGTTTCAAAATAAAGAAACAAGAGAAGAAAGAAAACACTTGGTATTGATTAACATGGGCCGGGTTCGAATTCATTTGGGCTGGGTGTCGTTTATAAAAGTAAAATTGAATTTAATTAATTTAATAATCTATAAAATTTAGTACTGAACCTCCTTCATTTTAGACCCCATCGTTGAGCAATTTTTGTGTCGAGTTCACATCGACGAGTATTTACACCTAAACTATTATCGTTGTAGTTTTCTACGATAATTTTTTTAGTGATTTATAATAAGTGTATTAAACAATTAAGTAAATTCTTATTTGATTAATTATACGTTAATTGATCAATAATTTATTAAATGAACTGGCATATAAATTATTTTATAATTTCTTTGATTAACAAATAATCTGGATTTAAAAATATAACTTGACCCAATTATTTGAAAACAGTTCAATTTTGAATTATAAATGAATTTAATATTGACTATTAATCATTGATTGAGGTTATATGGGTTGACTTTTATGTCCATTGGATATTGATTTCAGTTATCTACTGACCGTGCCATTAAGTTGCCTACCAAATTAAAGTATTTCGAGTAAAAACGTTGACACGTTTTATTGGAAGTAAAACGACTCGTACTGACCACCGTTCTAAATTTCAAAAAAAATGTGATGATCGCAGGTGAATTAATTTCGATGGACTGGTCGTGATAAGAAACATATGAAATGAATTTCCATATGTGAATATGGACACCCTGAGTGTGAAATTGTTAACTAATCAAATTCCCCCTTTAAAATTAATCGTTTTGAGTTCGAAGAGACCGGGATCGAATATCAGCATTTTTCCAGAACACTTCGATCTAATATTTACCACGAACCGTTACGGTTTTAATTATAGAATCAAATATGCTAGAATTTAATTAATTAAACAAATTCAACTATTTTAAATAAGAATTTACACTTAGACACTATTAGAATATCATTGGATTTTTTTATAAAAAATGTTTTGGTTATCGTAAGAGAAAAACTTATCGTGTTTAGGTGTGACGTGATCTTAGGAGATACCTTTGTTTTCGAAGGATTTTGATAAGTTAAGTGATTTAAATTAAGTGTGTTTACTCAGTCTAGTTTTCCAGACTGACTCGGTTGTTACTTTATTTTAATGCTCGGGTCAGACCGAGTATTACAAATTCAGGTTAGGATGCTTGGATCCCAGGAGATGAGCAGGATGATGGAGACATATTATGCGTACTTGATTATATTCCGCTGTGTATTTTAAGCTATATATTCAGCACTTTTGAGGACAAGTTATTATAACGGTCCAGTTTTATATGTTGATAACTGTACTCTGATAATTTGTATATATATTAACTGATACAGATTCTTTTGTATAAAAATCTGTTATTGTATATTATATTTTATTCCACTGCGATTGTGAGGTTCTATGTTATTATTATTCGGTTTCTTCTTCTATCTTTTTCTTTTAAACCTTAATGATCTAGTACTTCAGCACTCGATTCCTTGGCATTCTATACAGTGAATGTATTAGCATCGATTTTCGAGGGTCAAAAATCAACGGTCGTCACATGTGTTTATTAACTTTCGTAAAAAAATTATGAAAACATTTCATAAAACTAATCGTTTATTCAGACATTTTTATAAAGATGTTTCTTCACATATAATCACGTTAAAATATTTATTCACCCAAAAATTTCTATCTTCTTTCCAAAGAAATCATTTCAATTTAAAAGATAAATTATCTTTTATTTCTAAAATTATAATAAACTCTTTACATTATAATATACTCCCTTTAAACAATATTAAATGCAAATACCTTGATAATAATTAATAATCACTAATTAGTCTATCAATTAATGATTCAGATTATCTTTTTAACATTAGAAAATTATATATATTGAGCAACTCAAAAATGATATCAAGGAACTGGGTATTACCAATATTTGCATATTCCCTTAACATGAAAGGGAATACATAAGAGAAGTGTTTACCATCCGAACACAACTCCTGCCCGATTTTAGTTATTTTTGAGCCACGTGAACTAGTTAATTATAAGATTTTAAAAAAATAATTCATATTTAAACTTTTAAATTCAACAACCAATCAATAAAAGATAATAATCAAATATTATAATTTCCTTAACAGCCAAAACTACACAAATAACTATATCATTTGAAAGAAATTACTATATATTCAAAATATAATCTTAGGTAAAATTATTTCATTTACCAATTTTCTAAAACAAAATTCATTTTTATATAGCATTAACAAATACACGCTCATATAATACGCCTAACTCATTCTAGGGTGTCACTTACCAGATCCCTAATGAGTTACTCATCCTAGGGTGTTGCCAACCCTATCAATAATGAGACTTTACCCTTACCAAGCTTTGGTGTTTTCTCAACCTAAGCTTTGATATCAACTATAATCACCCACCCTTCCGTATAGTCCAGGTTAACAATGAACCACACATGTCCAACCCTAATTGAATGAAATGGCGGATGGTTAGGGATAAAAATAAAAGGAAGAAAGAACAAAATCTCACGCAAATGGAATAACATATATTATTTCATAATCATTGTAGCGGAAAAAACTTTTTAAATACATATATTAGAATCTATCCTAAGCGCAGCCTAGACAGTTGTAAATACCTGTCCTTACAAATGCTGAAAAACAAAAAACAGTGGAAAAGTAAACTATGTCCATATATTGATGAAGATCTCCAGCTCTCCTCTGGAAACTCTAAGCGCCTTCATCTAATCCTAAAACTACTTGGATTTGACCTGAGTATTAAAAATACTCGGATCAGTCTGGAAAACTAGCATGAGAAACACAAATCATAAATATATATGACAGTATCATAAATCTTCTTTGATGCCAAAAATAACCTTTGAAAAGAATTGTATCTCATAAGACCATGCCGCACATAAACATGATGAGTTTTACCTTATGATAACTTGAGATGACCCACTTTCTTTTAACCAATTTTTTTTTTTTTAGCATGTTGTATATGCTTATTTTTCATTTCAGTGGTCATCTATTTAAGAGAACATCTCTTCCATTATCTCTTCTTTCCAGGATCTTTCAATCAATATAAAAATATTGTTATACTCAAATTATTTTGAACATTCATATCTGAAAACATGTGTGAATAATGTTTAGTGTTTTAAATCAGAGTTAGGAAGCTTTGGGAACCAAAGGAAATTTACTTTGAATTTCCCTGTGTGGTTTCCCCCCCCCCATAGCAAAGTAATTTCTAAAGTGGTTTTCTGTCTTACTTGAGTTCATACAAGTTTCTGATTTAAAATTTTCTAGTCTTGGCATTTGTTTACTCTCCTATAATTTCAGTTTATATATGTACTATAATTGTTGCCTATGCTTGAGTGTACATGTGACCTCTGCATGTATATTTCTTTGCATATTACCAGTACTTATTATTCATTATCATCAAAATAGCTGAATCTACCATAAGTCTCTGGGTTATTGAATTTTAATTATTTGAAGATGGTTGAACCCAGGCTTGGAAAAGTGGTCAAGTAAGCCCTATTTCTTTTGTATGCATTTTGCACACATTATCAAATTTTCTGGAATTCTGTTTTGGCCAATTCTTATATTTCTGTTTAACAAATTTTTATTCCTTCTTAAGACCAGAGTTCCTCACATAGACTACTAAACTACCATTTACCTTTCAGTTTCATACATTACTGGCATCTCAGGTTTTATATCTTTCAGTAGAATCATTTCATAAGTTAAGAAAAGAAACTTCCATACTCAGAAAAACATTTTCTAAAAACAAACTGTAGTTCTAACTAAAACACACAATTACCCCAGTTCTTACAAACAAAAGACAACATCACTTTCTTTCTAAATAGTTTTAACAACATAACATGCCATAAATTTGGCTTAAACATTCATTTTTAATATCAGAAAGTATGTAACTAATGCATCCAAATTCTTAGCAGCCAACACATCCAGAGCTAGCTCATTGCAGTGCTTATCTTACCTGCACAATCACCATAGTCTGCCTCATAATTTTATGAGACACCCAATGGTGAACAAACGCACAAAGGGTCAGACAAAATTGTCTGGTATGAGCAATCTACAGCAATCATATCATAATTCTAATTTTCCATTTATTTATTGTTTGAGTATTCTTCATGGACAATAGGTGGTTTCAGTGTCCTTTCTATGTTGTTTCTATGAGACTATTACTTCATATCAATGCAAACTGGTTAGATGTGCTTTGAGCAATCCAATTCAGGAAAAAAAACATAAAATTCAACAAAAATACATCCAATACAAACTTAAATACAACCATCAAGTCACTTTTCAAATTTTCCTTTCACTAGCCATCCAGGTTGTACCCAACCCCCATTTGACATTACTCCTATTGTTTTTCATACAATATCAGTTTAAGATCAGTAGCTACATTCTCATGTTTAATACACACATTGTCTGGGACCAATCTCTGTTAACCCAGCACACTCAGGCCCCTGGGTATAAACATACCATGTGTGAGCTTGCAATATTCCCCTTGCCAAGCCATCTTTTGTAGCCCAAAGATCCTTAATCCTTAGTTATCTCACTAAGTGTTATTCCCTCTTTCCTTAATCATGCTAATTTCCCCCCTATGGATCCCATTTCAATCAGAGAAAAGAATACATAATACAGCCATTAAGCATGAACTCCAGGAATAGTGGATCCTATTCCCATAAACATAAATTTAATTATACAAACTAGCATGTATTCTTAGTACACACATTATTCAGATCATGGATTTTGAGTGGATCATGTTTATAAATATATGGTCATACATATTATATAATTTTTTTTCTCTGTTGCATCCATTTGCCTCTGGGTTAATCAGATACTCACAGATTCATGAGATCTGGCTAAACCATAAGCATTTAATCAAATCTGGATTCATTTGTAAATATGGAAGTTCAGCACATGTATATCATTGCACTTCTATATTTCATTTTTTTTATCATGGGACATAAGCAACAACAATTCCATGCTGCAGTCCCATTTTTCTTTTTTTTTGACCATAGATTTATAACACAATTACTGAGATCTTAAATAAATATTTATGCAGAAAAACTCATAAAAGCAATCATTTCATTTCAAGATTGATCCATACTCAAATGATCATTTAAACAAGAGACCCACAAACCATATTTTCTGGGTATCAATATAAAGAGTTAAACACCTAAAAGATCAGCAATACCAAAATAAACAGAAATTATATAAATAAAATATAACACTATTTAGGCTGCCTTGATTTTTTTTAGGACTTAATGCCAGGTTTACCAGTGAGATTACTCACCTCACTTTCTTCCTTAATCCTTCTTTTTCCTTTAATCTTCTATTTCTTCTTATCCCTAATGGTCAGTGTTCCTCATTTCCTCTGGCTTGTATTTCCATTGCTATGTATATATATATTTTTTCTGTTTTTTTTGTAAAATAATCCCAGATCATACTATCCCTTAAGCCCTCTTATACCAGACCCTGGTTGCCACTAGGGTTTTGAAAATTTACTTAATGTCAATTTTACCCTGTCACTATGACCAGTCTCTCATTCTGTTTTTAGAGAAAAATGGGTAAGTGGTCCCTATTCTTATTAACAGAAATTATTCCTTACTACCCCGGTCATCTTATTTGCATGATCTGTGATTTTCTTTTTCTTTTTTTTTTTAGCTAAGGAAATTGCTAAAAGTAGATAAAGTATTTATTCAACAACTCATACCATTTGCATGTATTTGCTCCTGCCTACTCATCTTTATTTCCTTTACACTAACTTATTTTTTAAAGATAAAACCATATCTGCAATATCTATATTTACTTACTTATTCATTTATAATTTATTCATTCCAACTCACAAATTAATTACTGCCTATATCTCCTTACAGAAAGTTATGTGTATGTGTGTGTTCCATCTTGCATATATATTAATACTTACACAATGCATTTGTAGTCAATCTATTATACATACATTTTTTTTAGCAACAAAATTTTAAACAAGCATAACTAAATTAAATTATAAAACTTGTCCATAAAATTGTTTCATAAAAATCAGGGTCATCACATACACCCTTCCTTTTAGGAATTGTGTCTCACAATTCTTTTCATACTTAGATTAAGCATTATCAATCCAGAAATGCAATCATTTTCAAACCAAACAGTCAAAAATTTAATGCATGCCTAATCTAAACATCTATCAGTATGTATATATCATACCTTCCATTCAATCAAATAATTGTGGATAATCATTTCTGATTTTATCTTCCACCTCCCATGTGCAATCATTTGGGTCAAGACTCCATTGCATTTTTACCAGTCTTATTTCTTTGTTTCTCAATTTCTTGATCTCCTTTGCAACTATGCCTACAGGCTTCTTCTCATATACCATTCTAGGGTCAATCTGCACATTCTCAGGGGATTTTAAAATTGTTCCTTCATCATGAACCCATCTTCTTAATTGAGATACATGAAAAACATCATGTATTGCCCTCATTTCTTCGGGTAATTCTAACTTATAGGCCACATTCCCAATTATTTCTAGAATTTTATATGGTCCTATGTACCTTGGAATCAGTTTTCCTTGTTTTCCAAATCTCAAAATCTTTTTCATGGGTGATATCTTAATAAATACATAATTTCCCACATCATACTGCACTTCTTTCCTCTTATGGTCTGCATATTTCTTTTGCCTATCTTGGGCAGAAGCAATTCTTTTTCTAATCAAAACTATTTTTTCAGAAATTTCTTTTACATTTTCTGGTCCTAAGACCACCTTCTCCCCTGATTCAATCCAACTTGAAGGTGATAAACATGGTCTACCATATAGTGCTTCAAAGGGTGCCATGCCTATACTACTGTGATAGCTGTTGTTGTATGCAAATTCTGCCAGAAATATGTGATCTTCCCAACTTCCTCCCCAATCCAATATACATGCTCTCAACATGTCTTCAAGTAATTTATTCACAATTTCTGTTTTACCATCAGATTGAGGGTGATATGCTGTGCTCAAGCATAAATCAGTCCCCATTGCCTTATGAAAACTTTGCCAAAATTTTGAAGTGAAGATGGTATCTCTATCACTTACTATAGTCTTTGGTATTCCATGCAATCTAACTATTTCTTTAATAAATAATTGAGCTAATGTGCATGCATTCCTATCTGATTTCACTGGTATGAAATGAGCTGATTTAGTTAGCCTATCTACTACAACCCAAATACTATCATTTCCCTTCCTAGTTTTGGGCAAACCATCAATGAAATCCATTGATATCTCCTCCCACTTCCACTGTGGTATTTGTAAAGGTTGGAGCATTCCTGAAGGTCTCTGGTATTCTGCTTTTACCTGTTGACAAATCATGCATTTGGACACATATAATGCCACTGTCCTCTTCATACCACTCCACCAATAATTCCTCTTGAGGTTATGATACATTCGGGTGCCCCCTGGATGTATGGTATACTTGCTTTTATGGTAAGCATCCAAAATTTCTTGCTTCAATTCTTCAATAGCAGGAACACATATCTTATTTCCCTTCTCCAAATGGCCTTGCTTATTCAATTGAAATCCTTCCACTGCCTCACCATTTAATATCTGAGTTTTCTTCTCAAGTAAAAATGGATCTTGGTCTTGTAGCTTGACAATTTTATTTTTCAATTCTGATCCCAAAGTAACAAAACTCAACTTTCCTATTTCCTCTTTCTCACTGCATATGTTCATATTTTCCACATTGTCCCTTTCTACCTCTGAATCAATCAGTAATGATAAAGTATTAAATTCTTCTATCATCAATCTAGCCATTTTGGCATGTTGTCTACTTAAAGCATCTGCTACTTTATTAGCTTTGCCAGGTGTATACAATATTTCAAAATCATATGAGGCTAAAAGTTCAATCCATCTTTGCTGCCTCATGTTCAATTCTTTTTGTGAAAACAAATATTTGAGTGACTTATGATCTGTGTATACTTCAAATTTAGCCCCTAACAAATAATGTCTCCATAACTTAAGAGCATACACTATAGCAGCTAATTCAAGATCATGTGTAGCATACTTTATCTCACCGGGCTTCAACTGTCTAGAGGCATATGCTATCACTTGATGTTGTTGCATCAACACTGCCCCAAGTCCCTGACCACTAGCATCAGTATATATCACCAAATTCTCATTTCCTTCAGGCACCTTTAATATTGGGGCTTGTACTAGTGCTTCCTTTAACCTCTCAAAGGCTTTCTCACATTCCTCAGTCCAAACATAGGCCTGATTCTTTCTAGTTAATCTAGTCAATGAAATTGAAATTTTTGCAAAATCCTTTATAAACCTTCTATAATATCCAGCCATTCCCATAAATGACCTGACCTCTGTGACACTAGTAGGCCTTTTCCATGCTTGCACTACCATTACCTTATTGGGGTCTACTGATATGCCTTTTTCTGATATCACATGACCTAAAAAGCTTACTTCATTTTGCCAAAAAGTACATTTTGAAAATTTTGCTTTCAAATTTTCCTGTCTTAATTTCTGTAATACTATATGCAAATGATTCTCGTGCTCTTCTACCGACTTAGAATAAATTAGTATATCATCAATAAATATCAATACAAATTTATCTAAGTATTTTCTAAAAATTCTATTCATCAAATCAACAAAGTAAGAGGGAGCATTTCTCAAACCAAAGGGCATCACCAAAAATTCATAAAGTCCATATCTAGTATTAAAAGTTGTATATTTAATACTTTCCTCTTCTACTTTCATTTGATGAAACCCTGAAGCCAAATCAAGTCTAGAGAATATTTTTGCACCACTCAATTGATCAAAGAGATCATCAATTCTTGGTAAGGGGTATTTGTTTTTAACTGTGATTTTATTTAACTCTCTATAATCAATACATAATCTAAGAGATCCATCATGCTTTTTAACAAAAACCACTGGTGCTCCCCATGATGAGCTACTAGGCCGGATAAAGCCTTTTTCTTCAAGTTCAACAAGTTGCTTTTTCAGCTCTATTAATTCTTTAGGCCCCATTCTAGTTGGTCTTTTAACTATTGGGCTTGCTCCTGGAATAAGTTTAATAGAAAACTCTACTGGTCTATGATTGTCAACCCCCTTTACTTCACCAAACACATCGGCATATTGATTCACTATAGGGATTTCTTCTATTGCAGGCATGTGCTTTTCACCAGACAAAGTATTAAGGGTGGCTATGTTCCTATTCTTATTTACTTCACAAAGAACAACTACTCTTTTCCCATCAGAAGTTCTCAGAGATATAGTAGAGGTTTCCATGTTTATAACAGCCCTATATTTTCTTAACCAATCAACCCCTAAAATAACTCCTATACCTGGGTATTTCAATACATATAGGTCTGCACTAAACACATATCCCCCTATATTCAATTCTAGTTGCATACACATCATACCCAAAATACAAGAATTTCCTAAAGGACTTTTAATGAGTAATGGCTTATCAACTATCATGCAATTCAATTTTAGTTGTTGTACAATATCATGAGAAATTAAGGAGTGTGTAGCCCCAGTATCATACACTACTACAAAAGGTATGGAGTGAATAAGCAAAGTACCTTCAACTTGGCCATGCTTCTCCACATTTGGTCCCTCAATTGCTTTGCTTTTTACCTCCAAAGTACTCATTTTTCCTTGCTTAAACTCTGGGCAGTTCCTCCTTATGTGGCCTTCCTTTCCACACTGATGACATTTAAAGGATGCTGGTTTAGGATTTGTACACCTATTTTTCATGTGTCCCTCTTGCCCACAATTATAGCAAGTGATTTTCTTCTTAACTTCAGCAGTTTTGATTTCTTCTGACTTCTTGGTGGAAGCTACATCCGTTTTCTTTTTATCATAAGGGTGAAACTTTCCCTTTCCCTTCTTATTTTGGTTATTTTTAAATGCTCTGAAATTTTCTCTGGCTTTATCATGTTGTTCAAAGCTCAAAGCCAGATCCAAAACTTGATTAAAGGTCCTGTCCTTATATGGTAGCATAGCTCTACTAATGTGGGCATTCAGTCCTTGAATATATCTGCCATTTTTAGCTTCTCTGGTTGTAATAAGCACTGCACCATATTTTGCTAGAGATTCAAAATTCTGTGTATATTCAGTTACACTCATAGTTCCCTGTCTTAGTTTAATAAATTCTTCTAGCAAAGATTCTTTAGCTGATGCAGGTACAAATCTCCCTTCCAACATCTCTTTGAACTGGTTCCATGTCACCTCCCCTTCAAGTCTTCCAGCTATAATAACTTCCCACCAATCCAAAACTGCTCCTCTCAGTTGTCTAGATGCTATTAACCTCTTCTTCTGGTCTTCAACTTGCATATCAGCAAATATTCTGTCCAAAATTCTGAGCCAATTTTGAACTCCCATAATTCCTTCTGTTCCATCAAAAGTCTTGCCTCCAAGATTGGTAAAGGTCTTGAGAAGCTTGGAGAGCTCTTCATGTGGATTTTCTTGCCTGTTACCAACTCCATCTCTTATGGCTCTCATAAAATCTTGCATATTCATCATAGGTGGTTCACTTGGTCCTACATCTGGTTGTCTAGGTCTCACCATTGTTCTATGGATACAATACTTAGGTTAGTCCATTATTTATTCCTTTATAAGCTAACCTATTCTAGCTTATTGCCATTTAATCATAACAGATATTGCATCAGTATAAAACAAAGCATTCAAGACAGTCAATATTTTCATACATTCAAAACAAACAAGTTCCAAGGTTTTTTTTTTTTCGCTATGTTATCTAACAACATAGCTCTGATACCAAATTGAGATGACCCACTTTCTTTTAACCAATTTTTTTTTTTAGCATGTTGTATATGCTTATTTTTCATTTCAGTGGTCATCTATTTAAGAGAACATCTCTTCCATTATCTCTTCTTTCCAGGATCTTTCAATCAATATAAAAATATTGTTATACTCAAATTATTTTGAACATTCATATCTGAAAACATGTGTGAATAATGTTTAGTGTTTTAAATCAGAGTTAGGAAGCTTTGGGAACCGAAGGAAATTTACTTTGAATTTCCCTGTGTGGTTTCCCCCCCCCATAGCAAAGTAATTTCTAAAGTGGTTTTCTGTCTTACTTGAGTTCATACAAGTTTCTGATTTAAAATTTTCTAGTCTTGGCATTTGTTTACTCTCCTATAATTTCAGTTTATATATGTACTATAATTGTTGCCTATGCTTGAGTGTACATGTGACCTCTGCATGTATATTTCTTTGCATATTACCAGTACTTATTATTCATTATCATCAAAATAGCTGAATCTACCATAAGTCTCTGGGTTATTGAATTTTAATTATTTGAAGATGGTTGAACCCAGGCTTGGAAAAGTGGTCAAGTAAGCCCTATTTCTTTTGTATGCATTTTGCACATATTATCAAATTTTCTGGAATTCTGTTTTGTCCAATTCTTATATTTCTGTTTAACAAATTTTTATTCCTTCTTAAGACCAGAGTTCCTCACATAGACTACTAAACTACCATTTACCTTTCAGTTTCATACATTACTGGCATCTCAGGTTTTATATCTTTCAGTAGAATCATTTCATAAGTTAAGAAAAGAAACTTCCATACTCAGAAAAACATTTTCTAAAAACAAACTGTAGTTCTAACTGAAACACACAATTACCCCAGTTCTTACAAACAAAAGACAACATCACTTTCTTTCTAAATAGTTTTAACAACATAACATGCCATAAATTTGGCTTAAACATTCATTTTTAATATCAGAAAGTATGTAACTAATGCATCCTAATTCTTAGCAGCCAACACATCCAGAGCTAGCTCATTGCAGTGCTTATCTTACCTGCACAATCACCATAGTCTGCCTCATAATTTTATGAGACACCCAATGGTGAACAAACGCACAAAGGGTCAGACAAATTTGTCTGGTATGAGCAATCTACAGCAATCATATCATAATTCTAATTTTCCATTTATTTATTGTTTGAGTATTCTTCATGGACAATAGGTGGTTTCAGTGTCCTTTCTATGTTGTTTCTATGAGACTATTACTTCATATCAATGCAAACTGGTTAGATGTGCTTTGAGCAATCCAATTCAGGAAAACAAACATAAAATTCAACAAAAATACATCCAATACAAACTTAAATACAACCATCAAGTCACTTTTCAAATTTTCCTTTCACTAGCCATCCAGGTTGTACCCAACCCCCATTTGACATTACTCCTATTGTTTTTCATACAATATCAGTTTAAGATCAGTAGCTACATTCTCATGTTTAATACACACATTGTCTGGGACCAATCTCTGTTAACCCAGCACACTCAGGCCCCTGGGTATAAACATACCATGTGTGAGCTTGCAATATTCCCCTTGCCAAGCCATCTTTTGTAGCCCAAAGATCCTTAATCCTTAGTTATCTCACTAAGTGTTATTCCCTCTTTCCTTAATCATGCTAATTTCCCCCCTATGGATCCCATTTCAATCAGAGAAAAGAATACATAATACAGCCATTAAGCATGAACTCCAGGAATAGTGGATCCTATTCCCATAAACATAAATTTAATTATACAAACTAGCATGTATTCTTAGTACACACATTATTCAGATCATGGATTTTGAGTGGATCATGTTTATAAATATATGGTCATACATATTATATAATTTTTTTTCTCTGTTGCATCCATTTGCCTCTGGGTTAATCAGATACTCACAGATTCATGAGATCTGGCTAAACCATAAGCATTTAATCAAATCTGGATTCATTTGTAAATATGGAAGTTCAGCACATGTATATCATTGCACTTCTATATTTCATTTTTTTTATCATGGGACATAAGCAACAACAATTCCATGCTGCAGTCCCATTTTTCTTTTTTTTTGACCATAGATTTATAACACAATTACTGAGATCTTAAATAAATATTTATGCAGAAAAACTCATAAAAGCAATCATTTCATTTCAAGATTGATCCATACTCAAATGATCATTTAAACAAGAGACCCACAAACCATATTTTCTGGGTATCAATATAAAGAGTTAAACACCTAAAAGATCAGCAATACCAAAATAAACAGAAATTATATAAATAAAATATAACACTATTTAGGCTGCCTTGATTTTTTTTAGGACTTAATGCCAGGTTTACCAGTGAGATTACTCACCTCACTTTCTTCCTTAATCCTTCTTTTTCCTTTAATCTTCTATTTCTTCTTATCCCTAATGGTCAGTGTTCATCATTTCCTCTGGCTTGTATTTCCATTGCTATGTATATATATATTTTTTCTGTTTTTTTTGTAAAATAATCCCAGATCATACTATCCCTTAAGCCCTCTTATACCAGACCCTGGTTGCCACTAGGGTTTTGAAAATTTACTTAATGTCAATTTTACCCTGTCACTATGACCAGTCTCTCATTCTGTTTTTAGAGAAAAATGGGTAAGTGGTCCCTATTCTTATTAACAGAAATTATTCCTTACTACCCCGGTCATCTTATTTGCATGATCTGTGATTTTCTTTTTCTTTTTTTTTAGCTAAGGAAATTGCTAAAAGTAGATAAAGTATTTATTCAACAACTCATACCATTTGCATGTATTTGCTCCAGCCTACTCATCTTTATTTCCTTTACACTAACTTATTTTTTAAAGATAAAACCATATCTGCAATATCTATATTTACTTACTTATTCATTTATAATTTATTCATTCCAACTCACAAATTAATTACTGCCTATATCTCCTTACAGAAAGTTATGTGTATGTGTGTGTTCCATCTTGCATATATATTAATACTTACACAATGCATTTGTAGTCAATCTATTATACATACATTTTTTTTAGCAACAAAATTTTAAACAAGCATAACTAAATTAAATTATAAAACTTGTCCATAAAATTGTTTCATAAAAATCAGGGTCATCACATAACTATAATATTTTTATTAAATCATTCGATGTTATTTCCATTGACATTACTTTGAATATATTTTCAAATAACAAATTAAAATAGCCGGAATTGTTACATTTATTAAATTCGACAGCACAGTTAGGTATACAATCAAGTTTGTAAAGGTACACATTGGAGAATGGATTCCAATGATGACAAGGTAAGGGACTACCCTTCGACAATACATCTCTAGAGGAATTTACCTAGGCGCAGCCCCACTGCCCTTTACCAACATAGAATAGGCCTACCCCTACTATAAATAGTACCGAATATGTAATCAACTCAGTCGTTCTCGATCTATCCATGGCCATAACATGTACAACAAACCTGATATATAAGATGGAAATCTAGAAAGGTGATGATCATCTCCTAATTAGTGCGACCCACATAGCTCTGTTGCTTCTACTTTGTTTTTGTCATTAGCGATGTGTCAGGCTTGAGGTAATGTTTTACCTATCACATGACAAATCCCACTTTAAATGCCACATTACCATTTCTGACGACACACCGATTGGTTTCCATAATAGTACAACACCCGAATTAATACGCCTCGGGGAAGGGTGTTACGTATAAGAGAGGTTACCTACTACACAACCAAATAGATATATATTTGCATAAACCAATGTACGTGGTCTTAGAAATGCATTATCAGACATTAGTCCATACAAGTTGTCCATGAATAGGACAACCCAAGGTATTCCAACTGCATACTGTTTGGGAATCATCTCTAGGATTAGTAGTGAGCAGTCCTCACATTGAAGATTTCAAAATGAAGGTACTACTACTACCATATAAAAATAATATAGGAATCATGAGGTTAGTGGCAGCAGCCCTACATTATGAAGATCTCCATCTTCAAAATCAATGTATTCAGTATGTCTTCACTTTCAAACGCGTAAATTTGTTCGAAATGGTTTTCGAATAGGAATCACCCAAATCTGATCCTAGTCGCTCCAAACCAATTATCGATAAAAAGATATGTATATGGGTATACAAAAATTTTAAGCCACTTTCATTAAATCCTCTTTTCTTCTTTTACTCAAAATATTTTTAACTTTGAAGATATCATTTTATTTAATAAAATACCTTGTGGAGAATATATCTTTAAACCATTTCTGTTTTTAGATATACCGACTTTTAACTTTGGAAATACCAAATCATTCCCTTTAAATTATTTAGGAAAAATAATTCCATTTTCTACTATTGGTATAACTTCAACCTTATTGGAGATTACTTATTTCCAAAACACATCTTTTAATGGGTAAAAGACAATGTTATTCGAGACATTGTTTAATGTATACCCAAAACCAATTGGTATTGAGTAAAAAGGATTCATATATTTTAAATTAGTTATTGTTGATACTAATTTCTATATTAATCTGTACTATTCGTCGAATAATGGTGAAATCGCCTTTTAAATTCACACGGATGGTACAAGTTCCCTTCTCGGAATTTAACATAGAATTTGACTAGAATGTTCTCTTTACCATCAGAATCCTATTTTAAATTTTTTGTATAAAAATTCAAAATCTCTTTTCCTTTGACTTAAGAAAATGCGATCCAAGTAAATACAAATAACTATCCCCTCTGTCGGACCAGTCCTGATAACTAGGGGAGCAGGCAACTGGTTTTTCAAACACCAGATTAGATACTACCTTTCTGTCACTCATAAGGTGGTCAAGTCATTTGATCCACTCTCAAACTTTAAAAAACTTGTATAATTATTTGGAAAACATTTCAAAAAGATTCGAGAAGAGAAATCCAAGTTTAAATTATTTATCCAAAAATTGTCGAATTTAGTTGTTAAATTACTTGAGAATAGTGGTTTTAAAGCTTTATGGTCAAAACACTTTTTCCAGAATATATGTGTGTGTGTGTTGTGTGTGTCCATTTTTACAAATAAAACCCCTTTTAAAACATTTTAACATATTCATTGATTTATTTTCATATTTTTAAAAAATATCCATTTTTAAAGTGTTGAAAACCATATTTTACGAGCTGCTAAAACGCGACAATTTTGAAAACTTGATTTTGACATAACTTAAAATTTACAAAATGACATCTTAGTTTTTCTTTTTTATTTGAAAACCATACCCACAAGGTTTCGGAAATTTCTCGTTTCAAAGACTTTCGACTTATATTTTATCCTACACATCCATTTAACTTTTAAGGTCATGATATCATGAACTGCCGAAACGCGACGGCTTATTTTTCACCGTTTAGTCAAATTTTAAAAAGCATGTCCGAAATACTTTTAAATCATATTAATAACCTAATAAACTATTGTTAACCAATTTAAAATAATAATTTACCATCTTACTTATTAAAAATTTATTTTACTTCTTTTCACCTATTATAATATTATATTATTATAACATTCATTTTTACAACCATTTTAATTCAAAATCCTTCATTTTAAACCATATGACATTTCTATATCATTTTCCACCTAACTATTATTTTTCATAAATGAAACCATAGATTTTATTTTTCAAAAATTTCAAAGCTCCACTTTTCCTATTTCTCTCTTTTTAAAACTAATCCAAATCAACCTCAAACTTTGTCGAAATGAGTTTTAATGCTTACAAAATATTTATTACCTATTTTTATCCATTTTTAAAGAGGTTAAAAATGTTATATATATCATTATAATTTATAAAAGGAAGCGATTCCTTTTTGTTAACTTGACGTGTATTTTATCATGAATAATTTCCATATCAAGCAAGCATACTATCAACCAATCTTCCAATAATCAATCATTTTGGAACTCAAACTCTGCTAATCAAACAAGTATATTTGCATAACATAAATCATTGATGAATTTAAGATAAATTTAATTAATATGGAAGTAGTGTTCTCACTTTCATGCTATACGACTCTAAGTGTTTTTTAATAGATAAAATAATCCCTTTCTCTGCATCGAAGCTTTTGGAATTTGCTCCCGGACCTTAATGATGCTCGGATAAGCTGGTGTGGAGGTGGAAGCTCGGCTTTGAGATGGTGGTAGTGTGGACCATACAATTTATAGAGGAAGAGGTGGAGTTTAGCTAACTTTTTGAAGCGATTCGTTATCATATATGTATCGAAATAATTTTAGCACTTTGACGCGATTTTGTAATATTTTTACTGAAAATTTATAGGACTATTACATAACGCAACTTATATATAAATGTGAGAGTGTATATTACTGATTACACTAAGTAGAGAATAATAATTGAATATAAAGAGGGTAAATAATAAAAGCAAACACATCAGATATTTTATACTGGTTCGGACCTCCCGTCCTACGTCTAGTCTCGAAGCTCCCTTTCCTATTTCCTTAAACCAAATAAATCTCACTTCATTCGGAGGTATAGGCTAATACAAAATTATTTCTCTAACATTCTTATGTTCTAAATAACATGGATTTTAATTAATAGTACAGTTCTCTTATGATCTACTTCATATATGCGGATGTTAATACTTTAATTTGTTGGAAGTGGTTTAACCAAAAAGATATTTTGGTTATGATAGATTGAGAATATGTAAGAAAGAGATGAACAAATATGTAAATAGAGAGTAATAAGAAATCAAGAGAATAGTTAATAGTTAATTGGTAAATGTTAATCTTTGAAGTTTTATAGGTTTAAAAAGACATAGATGAGGAGTTGTTACTGTTAGATAAACTTTATTCTATTTAATAGCTGTAGAGATGAGATTATTCAATTTGAAAAGAAGTAACCATTCATAATATAGCAGTTGCCAAATGACTGACGTCTGCGGAAAAAATACAGACATATCTGGCTTAAGGAATAAAATTTATGAGCCTTCTCACAGACGTCTATGGATTTTCCATAGACGTCTTTGGCTGGCATTTCAAGATTTTAAATGTTTTTCAGTGCCAATTTTGTGATATGAATTTGTGTGTGCATATATACTCAAGGAGACCTTACAACGTTTATCTAAGACTCTTAATACATTGGTATAACCTTACTAATCATAGTATGGTCCATAAATCTCTACTTGACTTCGAGTTCTGATTTATTTGAGCATGACGATCTCTCGTAGTATATAATCTTGATAAAATATATAACATATGAGATTGTATAGTTGTTGTCATTGAAACCATATTGTCACAACCTGAAATTCAATGTTCGAAAATCGCCATCAAATACCTCACTTGTATTCGACTAACGAAGATTCAAACATCGAACTCTAGTTCGGATGGAGCTTATAACAACAGTAGATGAAAATAAAGAGTGGAAACAAAACGAATATCATTCATCAACATCACAGATACAACATCAGACACAATATTCATTACAACATTTTACATCAATATCAGTGTGCTACATATTGATATAACAACAACATAATGATAACTTCACAATGGAATGAAAATAGAGTCTTCAAAAGGATCCAACATACATCTACTATGATAAGGTCTTCAAAAACTCCAACACTTCAAGAGGTTGCCAAAGCCAAAACTTCCAAAATCCGATAGCTTCCAAACAAAAAGACTTCAAAATCCAGCTAACACCAAAACACGGAAAACCTGCTACTAGGCTGCTGTATGGAAATTATAGGCACCCAGAGTTTAGAAAGGGAACAATAAACTCCGGGTCAGTCATGGGACTAGTATGAGTAAACAAAAACAGTTGTTTTTAAATAAAAAACAAATTTTTAAAAGAAAACCGTTCATGCTTTTGGAAAATGAAACTACCATAAGGCCTTCCCGCACACACACAATGCAATCGCACAATTGGAGGACATTTTTCCTTATGATAGTCAAATATGCTTGATACGAGAAAATTCTTTAATATTATTTTTAGTGCATAGTGTAGAAAACCATTTCGAAAGTATAATATTAATCTTAGTCAGCATAGGTACCATTATAGTATGCCTACTATAGCTGCCATATTAGATGGCGGGTTCTACAACCAAAATTGTACTGGGTTCATATCGAGGATTGGATTTCCAACAAATGGTCAGACTAAGGAACTTTCTATTGCCACATGGTACACCTCTGGAGGGGTGTCGCGAGAACTTACCCGATCTCTACCAACACAAGGCCGGGTTGCCTCTGTAACTAGGTAACTACTACTCGAGTATGCCATCCCCCGGTCGTTTGCGACCTTTATCCAAGGGCCCTCAACCACAACGCAACAACCACACAGTAATGAGATTGCAGCAACCACATAGGTTAAGTATTTGGGCTCCATACCATGATACCACCTTTTTCCAAAAGGAAATGATATACCCTAAAGGGCGCGACCCTCATAACCTTGCCGCATCTTTCATGTTTCGACCATTTTCGGGGGGTGAGGTCCGATGACGTCTCGTCCACAAAGCTACGCTTTACAAAAAAGCCTTGCTTTGATCAACAAATGATCAACATCACACAACAGCACTCAACATACCACACTACAAAATTGGGAGTATATCACTGATAACCTTCAACTAAATAACCTCTGATTTCGTATGTCTCAAAGAAGGATGTTAAGCTAAGAGAATAAATTCTCCGCCACCAACAGAAATGTATTTGAAAGAAATCTGCTTTATATCTCAAAGTGTAATGTCAGACATGCAACCATACAAGTCTGTTCCGGGTTCGAACAGAACCGAAGGCACTTCTTCCAATAAAGGAAGAAGCCCTTGCTATCCGGATATCCACAATCCCGATCGAAATCCCCATCACATGTGGAGATCTCTATACTGGAGCAACTCAGTGCAGAGACATTCGATAGGTTATCCTATCGTTCTCGAAGACACCCGGTCTTCACCCCCTTCTTCAAATGCCATCCATTTCGTCCTATCACTATTCGGAATGGGTTATATGACATAAACTCCTTTCCCGGCTAATCCAAATAGTGAGCGTTTAATTTTAAATCACATGGATATATCATTCACAAAGATTTACTATCAAGGTTCGATGTGGGTTTCGGATAACCAATTGGAATCCGACTCCCTGTCGCATCGAAATTTAAATACCGTTTTACGGGCCAATGGGTTTTCATATTCACACAGAAATATATCACGGAAATAGACATCACAGCTCAGCAGAAAGTAATTTATATCACAAAGCATTGTATCACATAACAGGGTATCAATCAGCTCAAGACATTCAATAATAACCAATCATCTACGATTTAGGTGAATTAATCGTGTGATTAAAATTAGTTAATCACATAGTTACTTTTTTTAATCATTCTTAATTAGTGATAAATTATCCTCAATTATTGATTAATTATTCTTAATTACAAATTAATTAATCCTTAATTGTTAATTAATTTAATCTTAATTATGTTTATTAATTAATTATTCCTCAATTAATTAATTATTAATTAACCCTTAATTGTTAATTAATTTAATCTTAATTAACTTTATTAATTAATTATTCCATAATTAATTAATTATTAATTAACCCTTAAAATTAACTTTATTAATTAATTATTCCTTAATTAATTAATTATGAATTAACCCTTAATTGTTAATTAATTTAATTTTAATTACCTTTATTAATTAATTACTCCTTAATTAATTAATTATTAATTAACCCTTAATTGTTAATTAATTTAATTTTAATTATCTTTGTTAATTAATTATTCCTTAATTAATTATCTTAATTAATTAATCCTTAATCGTTAATTAATTAAATCTTAATTACTTTTACTAATTAATTATTCCTCAATTAATTAATTATTAATTACAAATTAATTACAAATCACTAATTATTTAATCATTATAAATAAATTTTCTTTTAAGTTAACAATTTAAATATTTGATTGACTTCTTAATTATTTTATTAAGTTTAATTTAAAATAACTTTATTTTAAAATATAAGTTTAAAACATCTTTAAACTTAATTAATTTCAAATAATTTATTTCAATACTTTTAACTTCACATTCCACTTAACAAACAATCATCACTTTATAAAGAATGAATTAGAAATCAATTAGACTTGTATTTTAAAAAAATTAAAATTGGAAATGCTGTTACCCGACAACTACTTCGAGCATTCCCTCGGGCTACATGTCTACCTGCTTCGAGTTCCCTTCAAAACCTACCCATGTCTCTTTTTCTTCAAACTTAAAAATTTGCTTAAGTACTTAACCCAGCATATAGCATCAACTACATGAGTCACAACATGAGCCAGTAGCTTGATTTCAAGAAGACTACTTCGAGTCCTAAGGCCTTATTCCCCAAAACATTTTCACTGACACGCTCAGTAACTCGTGCATGTTGCACACCATTTCGATCGCCTCTGGCCATACACTATGACCATCGTTCAGTCGACGATTACCCCCTCGACCCTTCAAACCACCCAGAAACGTGCTCCAACGACAAATACGCGATCGAGATTCCTGATCAATCTGAAACCAAAAATGAGCATCACCAAAACCGCCTCGTTCTCTCACCTCTGGCCATTAGAGGTCACATGGTCCTAGTCAAAGCCTCGCCTACTCCTCTTGCTTCGATTGGCACTAACGCAATTGGTTCCGGTTCAACGTTGAGTCGCGAGCAACACAAATTCCGACTTTAACTAAAATGTGCGCTTAAACCCTAGTTCGAGAGAATCGGATCACTACAATGATCTAGAAATTTTCTCCGCATTTTTCTCGGGTTAGACCCACCACTAGCTATCCCCAGACACCACCCCAATGTCCAATTCCTCTTTGATCGCTGTGGGTTGCCCCAAGTTCGGTTTGCGTTCATCTTGAAATTACTTGAAATTTTGCAACTTAAAAATCCAGATTCTTTTACTAAAAATCATATTTCTTGAAGGCAAACAAGATTATGACATCAAATTCTAAATTTTAACCAATTGAATATTTTTACAAATTATGTTTGACTGTGTTTTGATTTTCTTCATCAAACCATTTATTTTTAATACTTACAAATATTTTTAAAATTATATTTGATAAATTTGTACACTTTTTGTTTTAACAATTCACCCTAACAATTACTAGAACAGAGATTGTGGGGATTCTTTACAGGTTTAGTGAAAACTAAAACCAGAAACAGGGTGAAAGATCCTGTATATCAACATGCATAGGGATTATGAACATATACATATACATTTTTATACATGCAACCAATCATGACTTCAAGCATGATCTCAACACAAATTTGAATTCCATAATTTTCAAAGTTTACTCACCTGAATATTTTGAACAGAGAAGCTTTCTGGAATTAAAAGTTTGAAAGGCTGGAACTGTTTTTTTTACTGGATCTTGAATTTTTTTCTACAACTGATTTATATAACTTGCTTAGTTATCTGATGAAATAACTTGCTTAATCTTTATCAATAACAAACTAAAATTTCAAATTCTTAAAGATTACTTACAATTATGAATTTTATAAAAACAGAGAAGACTACTGGTCTGCAACTTGGAACCGAGCCTTGAAATATGAATCTGGTTGTTTGAATTGATTTGTGATGATGAATCTTTGAATTTTCTTTTATTTGATTACTGAACTGCTCTTTAATTGTTTGAAATCTTCCCTCTACCAACTTAAGCTTTGAGCTACAGGTTGAGATGAATTTCAAACTCTTAGTTTTGAATTTTTATTCACTGATCGTTTCTTTTTTTCCTGATTTGTTTGATTGTTTTTAAAGTTTGCGTTGATTTTTTTCTCTGATTTGTTTTTCTCAGATTTTCTTAAGTTTCGAAAGTGAACAAAAGAGATGAGAAGGACGGTTTAAGATTTTATACAGTTTCTATTTTTTTTTAATAAATTTTCTTAAAAATCAAGACAATATGATGACACATGTTAAATCTCTCTTCTCATGAATTACACATGTAAATTTAATTACTAAAGATTAAACACTTGTCTCTATAGTTATCACTTAGTTAACATTTGTAATTTTTTAATTAGAATAATATTTTACATTATTTAAATTGTATTTTAAATTTACATTTCCCATTAAAGATATTTTCTTTATATTAATACATATTGTATAAAAGAGAATGTTTTGAAATTAAATACACATTAAATAAATTACATATATGTATATATATTTTTAAATCCAATTTACTTTTCTACAGCATTTATTAAAATTTAAATTCAAATTCAAAATTAAATTCAAATCTATTCATATCTACACACATGTGTATAATTTAAATTCAGATGATTTCAAAAACATTTGTTATTTCAAATTTTAAACTCAAATGAAACTGAAATCTTATTCATACAATCTAACACTTATTTATTTGATTTGATTTTTTCAAAATTAATTTCAATTTAGATTTCAAAAATTCAAACAAATTACTAATCTAAACTAATAAAATTTGGAATGTTGCAGATTTCCCCCCTAAAGAAAATTTCGTCCTCGAAATTTGAAAGAGAGAGAAAAGCAAACAAAGGATATAAGAATATAGAAAATGATAGAGATTAGATTTACTTGCTGCCGATCGATTAGATTTTACTGGAATGAAGTGGGCAGTCTTGGTTAGACGATCCACGATAACCCAAATCGCCTCATTTCCTTTCTGAGTTCTTGGCAAACCTTCTATGAAATCCATAGATACTTGATCCCACTTCCATTTTGGTACTTCTAATGGCTGAAGTAAACCCGCCATATTCTTTTGATCGCTTTTAATTTGTTGACAAGTAGCACAACGACACACATATATAGATATGTCCCTTTTCATTGTCTTCCACCAAAAAGTTCTTTTGATATCTCTATACATCTTATTAACTCCTGGATGGATACTGAGTTTAGACTTGTGACACTCGTCTAAAACTTCACATTTTAATACTGGAATATCTGGGACACACAACCTTCCTTTCAATCAAATAATCCCACTATGATTGGTTTCAAAACTGGTATCTTCGCCACGAAGGATTCTCCCATAAATATCTCGAAGGAACTTATCTACATTTTGTCTGCCAGCGACCTTCTCAAGAAGTGTAGGAGTGACAACAAGATGGGCAAGAATAGCATGCTTCCTACTCAAAGCATCGGTAACTACATTGGCTTTTTTGGGCTTATAATGAATATCTAGGTCATATGACGCTAGAAATTCTAACCTTCTTTGTTGCCTC
Source organism: Allium cepa (assembly GCA_030765085.1). Classification (NCBI taxonomy): domain Eukaryota; kingdom Viridiplantae; phylum Streptophyta; class Magnoliopsida; order Asparagales; family Amaryllidaceae; genus Allium; species Allium cepa. Next base: position 107,927,941 of record CM060930.1, on the reverse strand, counting down.
AGATTTAAACTTTTCTGGGTGAAGAGATATTTCAAAGATTTGTGGTCGGTGAATAATTCAAAATTTTCACATAAACAAGAAAGAGTTGTTAAGTATATATTTTAAGTTAAACTTTTAAATTTTAGTAAAGCTGAAATAGATTCTTACCCAGAAGGTAGTGTCGCCAGGTTTTCAAAGCGAAAATGACAGCTAAGAGTTACAAATCATGAGTTGGGTAGTTTCTTTCATGTGGACGTAATTGTCTACTCGCGTAGGCAATTGCCTTCTCATTCTGCATTAGTACCGCACCCACACCATCGCCACAAGCGTCAGTATAGACAGATAAACCTTGGTTCCCGTTGATAATAGTGAGAACAGGAACGGTTGTTAATCTCTTCTTCAGCTCCAGAAAAGCTTCGTCACATTTCGGAGTCCAATCGAATTTTGCATTCTTCATTGTTAGCTTAGTTAATGGACTAGCTATTTTAGAAAAGTCCTGAACAAACTTTTGGTAATAACCCGCTAAACCCAGAAAACTTCGAACTTCTTTTGGTGTAGTGGGTTTTCTCCAATCAAGAATAGCGGAAATTTTGCTAGGATCAACAGAAATTCCTTCTTCATTAACAATGTGCCCGAGAAATTTAACTTCTTTGACCCAAAAATGGCATTTGGAAAATTTAGCGAATAGAACATTCTTCCCCAATATCTCCAAAACGATTCTAAGATGCTTGGCATGCTCCTCTTCGGTTTCGGAGTAGACCGGGATATTGTCAATAAACACGAGCACAAATTTATTTAATACTTTCCGGAACACACGGGTCATTTGATCTACGAAGTATGCTGGAGCATTGGTTAGTCCGAAAGGCATGACTAACCATTTGTAGAACATGTTAAGACCCCTGAAGGCATTCAATGAACATAATCTTCGGCAATTCGTAGCTGATGGAATCCCTGGGCTAGATCCATCTTCGAAAAGAAACGAGCGTCGTGCAGTTGATTAAACAGATCATCAATTCTAGATAGAGGAAATTTATTCTTGAGAGTCAGCTTATTGAGATCGTGGTAGTCCACATAGAATCTCAATGATCCATCAGATTTAGCAACAAACACCACTGCTGAACCCCATTCAGAAACACAAGGATGAATTAACCCTTTAATTAACAAATCATCGGTTTGCTTGACTAATTCAATCCTTTCCCTGGGTGCCATCTTGCGACTTGCATGAACAACTGAACGAGCATTGGGTACTAGGTCAATTCTGAATTCTATTTCTCTATATGGAGGTAAGGATTTTACTTCTTCGAACACGTTTGGAAAATCCCAAACAATGGGTATGGACTCCGAACTGGGTTCGGGATAACCCAAGTTATACATCAACTCATCTCCTTTTGGACTCGGTCCTCATAAGAAATCTCAATGGAATCTTCAAATTTGGTTTTGATCGAAATTAATCGATTGTTACAATCCAATGTGGCTTTGTATTTTGTTAGCCAATCCATTCCGAGTAAGATTTCAAACTCATTAAAATCAAGGACAAAGAGACGATAGGGAATTGGTAACAGGAATATGAGATAGGAAAGTCTCTACGTCGAAGACAAAGGTTTGCGGGGCCTCCAACTGGATTCTTTACGCAGATGGGTTCGTCGACAAAATTAGGTTCAAGATTTAGTTCATTTACATCTTGTTGAGAGAAAAAACTATCTGTAGCGCCCGTGTCAAACAATTCTATCATAAATAGTAAGGTTACCTTCCAGAACTCCTTTTCCTTTATTTTCTTTGGAGGATGCAGGTTTTTCTTTGACTGTGTACACCTTTACTGTCTGAGCTTGCTTCGTGGTTGGGTAGTCTTTAACTTCGTGTTCCAGTTTCTGACAATAGTAGCATTTCCTGGGATTTGCTTAAATGGATTGATCTCTCTTTGGATTCTTACAACTGTTTGAATAATGGCCTTTTCTAAGCAATTAAAACAAGTAACACCTCTTTCCTTATCCTCTTGATTGTTCTTCTTCTTCTCCTTTCCTTGCAATGGTTTCTTGCCTCCAAATTTCCTTTGCTTCCAATTTTGATTGCTCGAATTTCCTTTCTCCACCGGGGCTTCTTGCATATCCAGGGTAGCATATATGTACCCCATATCGATTAGATCCGAAAAAGATTCTTTGACATGGCCAATCATCCTTTCGTGGAACTTCTTATTCATCCCACGAATGAACCTTTCATTTTTCTTTAGTGGCGTGTTTACCAATTCTGGACCAAAACGAGACAATTCGTTGAATTTGTTTAGGTACTCCTCAAATGACAAACTCCCCTGCTTTAAGTCTATAAATTCTTGGTACATTCGAGAAATACCAACCGATGACATATAGTGCTTCTCAAATACTTCTTTAAATCGCTCCCAAGTATATTCGTCTTCTGGCTCATCTATAGTAATTGTCTCCCACCATGCTAGGGCTTCTACTCGAAGCTGCCAAGAAGCTATGAGTCGCATCTGACGTCTTCCAGCTTTAGCCCTTTAAAAATTCTTTCACATGATCTGATCCATGCTTGGGCCTCGACAATCGACTCCTTGCCGGTGAAAGGCTTACCACCAAGTATTGAGAGGCTCTTATATAGATCAGCCAGATTCAGCTGATGTTGGGTAGATAAAGATGCTTCTGCTATTGGGGGAACTTGACCAGCCATTGTAGCATTTCCCCAACCCCTAGCTCTTCCTCTTCGCCCGCTCATTCTTACTATCTATAATTAGTAAGAAAACTTGATTTAGATATACGGACGAGATATCTTAAGGAATATCAGTGGTTAAAAGAAATAGACCAAGAAAATTTAGGGTTTTGGTCTCAGGTTATACTTATTCTAGGGTATACTTCACCCTATCTCTAATGAGCCACCTAATGTGTTATACTCTGTAGCTAAAGTTCTTACTCAACCTTTAGCTCTAATACCACTTGTCACGACCTGAAATTCAGTGTTAGAAAATCGGCATCAAATACCTCGATTGTATTCGACTATCGAAGATTCAAACATCGAACTCTAGTTCGGATGGAGCATATAACAACATTAGATGAAAATAAACAGCGGAAACAAAATGAATATCATTCATCAACATCAAACACAATATTCATTACAGCTTTTAACATCAATACCAGAGTGCTACATATTGATATAACAACAACATAATGATAACTTCACAATAGAATGACAATAGAGTCTTCAAAAGGATCCAACATACATCAACTATGATAGGGTCTTCAAAAACTCCAACACTTCAAGAGGTTTCCAAAGCCAAAACTTCCAAAATCCGATAACTTCCAAACAAAAAGACTTCAAAATCCAGCTAGCATCAAAACACGGAAAACCTGCTACTAGGCTGCCCGTGTGGAAATTATGGGCACCCAGAGTTTAGAAAGGGAATAATAAACTCCGGGTCAGTCATGGGACTAGTATGAATAAACAAAAATAGTTGTTTTTAAATAAAAAACAAATTTTTAAAAGAAAACCGTTCATGCTTTTGGAAAATGAAACTACCATAAGGCCTCCCCGCACACACACAATGCAATCGCACAACTGGAGGAGATTTCTCCTTATGATAGTCAAATATGCTTGATATGAGAAAATTCTTTAACATTATTATTATTAGTGCATAGTGTAGAAAACCGTTTCAAAAGTATAATATTAATCTTAGCCAACATACGTACCATTATAGTATGCCTACTATAGCTGCCATATTAGATGGCAAGTTCTACCACTAAAACCGTACTGGGTTCTTATTGGGGATTGGATTTCCAACAAATGGTCAGGCTAAGGAACTTCCTATTGCCACATGGGTACGCCTATGGAGGGACGTCCCGAGAACCTACCCGAATCTCTGTCAACCCAAGGCCGGGTTACCTTTGTAACTAGGTAGCTGCTACTCGAGTATGCCATCCCTCGGTCGTTTGCGACCTTTATCCGAGGGACCTCAACCACAAAGCAACAACCACACAGTAATGAGATTGCAGCAACCACAAAGGTTAAGTATCTGGGCTCCATATCATGATACCACCTTTTTCCATAAGGAAAAGACATACCCAGAGGGCGCGACCCTCATAACCTTGCCGCATCTTTCCTGTTTCGACAGTTTTCGGGGTGTGAGGTCCGATGAGGTCTCGTCTACAAAGCTACGCTTTACACAAATGCCTTGCTTTGATCAACAAATGATCAACATTACACAGCAACACTCAGCATGCCACACTACCAAATTGGGAGTATATCACTGATAACCTTTAACTACATAACCTCTGAGTTTGTACGTCTCAGAGAAGGGTGTTAAGCTAAGAGAATAAATTCTCTGCCACCAACAGAAATGTATTTGAAAGAAATCTACTTTATATCTTAAAGTGTAGTGTTAGACATACAACCATACGAGTCTGTTCCGGGTTTGAACAGAACCGAAGGCACTTCGTCCAATAAAGGAAGAAACCCTTGCAATCCGGGTATCCACAATCCCAGTCGGACTCCCCATCACATGTGGAGATCTCTATACCGGAGCAACTCAGTGCAGAGACATTCGATAGGTTATCCTATCGTTCTCGAAGACACTCGGTCTTCACCACCGACTTCAAATGCCATCCATTTCGTCGCATCACTATTTGGAATGGGTTATATGACACAAAGTCCTCTCTCGGCTAAACCAAATAGTGAGCATTTAATTTTAAATCACGTGGATATATCATTCACAAAGATTTACTATGAAGGTTCGATGTGGGCTTCGGATAACCAATTGGAATCCGACTCCCTGTCGCATCGAAATTTAAATGCCTTTTTACGGGCCAATGGGTTTTCATATTCACACAAAAATATATCATAGAAACAGATATCATAGCTCAACACAAAATAATTTATATCACAAAGCATCGTATCACATAACAGGGTATCAATCGGCTCTAGACATTCAATAATAACCAACCATCTACGATTAAGGTGAATTAATAGTGTGATTAAAATTAGTTATTCATATAGTTAATTTTATTAATCATTCTTAATTAGTGATAAATTATCCTTAATTATTGATTAATTATTCTTTTTTTTTGAAAAGCAAGAGTAAAACTCATTTTATTGACTTATGTAGAATTACAAGATCAGTTACAGATCCCAAAAATATCACTCAAATACAACCACACCAGACAATAGCCCTCTGAATGACAAAATCCTATAGTAAACACATTACAGAATAATAAAACAAACAAATACAAAAAGAAAATTATTACACAGAACAAAACGAATGATTTGAGAATCCTATAATGAATATCAATCCAGAAAAATAGCCCTCTGCCTGAAGTAGATTTACCATGAGCTTCAAAAAAGATTAGCTTTCAAGTCTCTGAGAATTTTGCCATGAATCTGCTTATAAAGCTGTGCCACATTCTTACATCCCATACCAAAAACTCTATCATTCCTTTAAGACCATATTGCATGCATCAATTTCTTTAGCAGTTTAAGCAACAACCTTGTCTTATGAGTCTTCCACCTTGTAGCTTTGAATACATTAAACCATTCCACCGAGCTAACAGGTGATGGTTTATAAAAACCACCATTAGAAAGTAATCTGTACCATATATGATACACAAAGGTACACTCAAAAAACAAGTGAGTATTACTTTCAGTTTCTAATTTGCATAGAACATATAAGTCATCTGAGATAATACCCATTTTACATAGTTTATCCTTGGTATTTAATGCATTTTCCATCACCTTCCATAACAGTAAATTTTCCTTAGCACTACCCCCAACATTCCATATTCTTGAATGCCAAGGGAATTGATAACCATTTTGACAGAGGGCATTATACACAAGTTTAATGGAATGATGTTTACCCTTGTCAGACCAAATTAAAACATTGTCATTATTGACAATGGGTTTGCCAGTGATAGCATTCCATAAGTTCCTAAGTTGGTAGGAACTAGAATATGGTAAAACTATACCATCATCATGCATAAACTCTTCAACCTTTGCTTGTTCAGGAATACCAGAGCTTCTTCTCAAGTTATAATCCACTACAGAACTTAAAATCATCCCTTGTTTAGCCCATGGTGAGTGCCAGAATGATAAATCCTTAATCAAAACATGGTTACACTGAATAAGAGGAATGAAAGTCTCCCTAAGCTTGAGAATACATCTCCAACTCCAACTACAGCTTTGTGGAATAGGCATAATCCAAAAATTCTTTTTACCAATAAGATTATTATTGACCCATTGAGACCATAAATTTCTTTCAGATTCAAAGATTTTATTGAAGTATACTGATATAGCTGCCTTATTCCAAAGAAAAATATTAGTAATACCAAGACCACCTTTCTTTTTGGATTCAAATAGTTTGTAAAAAGAAATAGGAATCATCTTTCTGGAAAAAGAGTCACCATGCCAAAGAAATTTATTAAATGCACTAGAGATCATATTAATAAGCTTAACAGGAAGTATGTAATGTCTAGTCCAATATGTTGTGATAGCCACTGCAATTGATTGAATGATAGTTAATCTACCAGCTTGTGACAGTTTATCCATTGGCCATAATTGAAGCCTTTCAATAATCCTCTCAAAAAGTGGTAAGCAATTTTGTTTAGTAACTCTAGAGAAAAATATAGGCAAACCCAGGTAGAAGGTATTTTTGGATAACTCCTGTAGACCAGAGCACCTAATAATATCATCTTTCTGACTTGAATCTAAACCAGCAACTAAAATATTGGACTTGTGAAGATTAATCTGAAGGCCAGTAATAGAATAGAAAAGCTCTAGAGATGAGATAATACACTGAATATTGTGATAAGAAGGTTTAGAAAAAATGATAAGATCATCAGCAAATATAAGGTGGGTAATAACAGGTCTTTTACATTTGGGATGAAGCTGAAAATCTCCTTTCGCAACAAGACTCATCAAAATGGGATTAAGAAGTTCCATAACAATTATGAACAAGTATGGAGAAATTGGATTACCTTGCCTAACACCTTGTTTACTTTTAAAATAACCATATAGCCCACCCACTCTTGAAATTGAAAACATGGGTGAAGATATACAAGTGTAAATCCATGCTAAAAAAGGCTTTGGGAAATTCATTCTGGACATGATTACTAAAATTGAATTCCAAGTAATAGAATCAAATGCCTTTTTAATGTCAAGTTTTAACATGCACCTTGGAGAAATATTTTTCCTTTCATAACCATACAATAATTCTTGGGTTAAGAGAATATTATCACTTATTGATCTACCCTTAATATATGCAGCCTGGTTGTTTGAGATAATAGATGGCAAGACTAATTGTAATCTATTAGCTAAAACTTTTGAAATTATCTTATAAATGATATTACAACATGAAATTGGTCTAAAATCAACAACAGAAGATGGATTAACTGTCTTGGGTATGAGTGCAATAGCAGTGGCAGCAAGTCCAACAGGTAATTTATTATTAAGAAAAAATTATTGGATAGCCTTAATAATATCAGACCCAATTATCTTCCAACTTTGTTGAGTAAAATGAGCATTATAACCATCTGGCCCTCCACAACTATCACTGTCCAAACTAAAAACTGCAACTTCGATTTCATTATTATAAATAGCACTAATCAGAGAATTGGATTGGAAGGTATCTAAGGTTGGAAGAGTGATATCATATAGAGGTTTAATGTCAGGAATGAATTGATTATCTGGAGCTAGGATGGATGTAAAATACCTCACAAAGGCTTCATTAATACCATCAAAAGTTTCCACCAAATTTCCACACATGTCCTTTATCTGAAAAATACTTTCACGATTCCTTTTAACTTTTAAGTAATTATGAAAATATTTAGTATTCCTATCAGCCTCCTTATCCATTCTCAAGTGAATTTTCTGCTTGAGTGATGACACTTCTTTTAGAATAATTTGCTCAAGAGCATTCTTTAATTGCAGTTCAGAAAGAAGTAAAGTATTATCAAATGGTCTAGCACTCAGTTGCTCTTGAATCCTAATCAGCTGATTCCTAATTTGAGAGGATAGTTTAGAATCCTTACCAAAACTTGCTGAAGACCAACTTCTAAGTTGAAATTTCAAAGCTTTCATCTTGAGTATAATGTTTGTGAGAGGATCCTTGCCAAATTGCATTCTCCAGACCTGCTTTAAAATATCATAATATTCCACTTGCTTAGTCCAAAAATTAAAAAATTTAAAAGAGTGTTTCCCTCCACAAAAATCATCAACTCCCCAAAGAAAAATTAATGGGCTATGATCGGATAAAGAAGGCTGACAAATGTTATAGAAAGATTTTGGCCAAAGATGAAGAAAAGACAGATTTAGAAAAATATGATCAATCTTACATAATGTTGGATTACCACTCCTATTAAATTAGACCAAGAAAAATCAGGACCAAAGTGTTTAGCAGGAAAAAGATTGGATTAAATTAAAGCACTATTTAGAGGAGTAATATCCTTAAGAGATAATGGGCAGCCACCACACTTTTGATTACTTGCATACATACAATTAAAATCCCCACCAATAATCCATGGAATTGAAGATGAATTTAAGGATGGAAGAAAATCTAAGAATACCTGTCTCAGACCTGGAGAATTATGAGCATACACAGAAGTAAGATGAAAATTTGTATTGGAAGGTAAATAGATACAGTTATAATGAATGTATTGATCAGAGGCACTAATTCTGGAAAGTTTAAAGAAAAGTGGATTCCAAAGAGTGAGCAATCTGCCATAATTGGACTCAATAAAGTTATTATCATGCAACCAAGCTGGGGCAATCAAACGAATAGCCTTAAATGTTGAATTAATGTCAAGCTTAGTTTCTGAAACACACATCAGATGAATGTTTTTGATCTCAATAAGATTCTTAATCTCTAATTGTTTAGAGGGTAAATTAGCCCCCCTAATATTCTAAAAAGCAATGTTATTTATTTATTAGGAAGGGGAGGAAACAATGAGGAAGGATTCTTCCTAGTGTGCCTTGGATGTGAACTATTTTTGGATGAAGATAAAGGTTGCACATCAGAAGGTTTAAATTCCTTTCCTTTATTAAGATCAACAGAATCCAAATTACTTATACTACTAGATTTCTTCAATACAACTGCACTCTCACTTGACCCAGAAGGAGGTGGAAGTAAAACATTGTTAGGAGGTGACAAATGCAAATATGGGGAAGGATTAGGAACATTCATGGATGGAGATTTAGAACTAAATTGAGAACAACATGAAGTTGAAACAGAATTTGAAACAACAGCTGAAGCAACCTTAGAGACAGAATCAGATAAAGCTTTAGAAGGATTTTCAATTAACAAAGATGAAGTAGAAAGATTTGCATCACAAAGTGATTCAGATACAACCCTAACCAAATCACTAGAGTTTGAAACTACAGTTGAACCAACCTTTGGAACAGAATCAGATAAAGCATTAAAAGGATTTTCAATTGACAATGATGAAGTAGAAAGATTTACATCACATAGTGATTCAGATACACCAACCTTGACCATATCAGGATTGGATAAAGCTGAAAAAGGGTTAGCATTGACAACAGGGCAAGAATGATTAACAATGTGAGTTACATTGTCTTCTGGAACTTCCTTACTTCTCATATCATCAACATTTAACTGAGTATTTTCCTTAGCCATAGAGACTTTCCTTTTCCATATCCCTTTATTTTTTTTATTAACAACCTTCCAATTTTGATCAATAGGATTAGCAGTATATATCCTAACTTCATTTTCCTCCAAATCATGCATATTATTATCCTTAGCATCATTGACAGAATTAACAAATTCACATGTTGCAGTATCATGTCCAAAAATTCTACAGTGAGTGCAAATTTAAGGCTTCCAATCATAAGATAATTGAACATCAGGACAATTTTTTCCTAGTTGAGGAACATGGATAGAGTCGGGTAATTCATAATCAGGTGAAATCTCCGCCAAAGCTTTTGCATACTTAAACCTTTGTAACTTTTCAGTGCTACTGTCAAAGCATATTAATCTACCAATGTGACATGCCAACCAATTGATACCAACTAACGTCCACAAGATGATTGGAATCCTATGAAAATGTATCCATACCGGTACTTTCTTTACTTGAGCCTGAGATAACCCAACAGAAGGATCCCATTTTGTAATAATGAACATCCTACCTCTAATAAAGATAGGATCCGAGTTAAGGATATTGTCCTTATCTTCTTGATTGGAAAAGTTGAAGTAAAAGTTATACCCATCCGATTTAAATTCAACATCACCCTTAAGTTTCCAATATCTTTTAAGAAAATTCACAACAGACAGAAAAGAAAGCGTACCATCAAGAAAGAAACCGACTAAATGATTGTTCCAGTATTTCAAACCTTCTTCTTTAACGAGATCTGGCAAATCAATAGAAGGTTTATCTCTCAAAATATCAAAATGAATAGGCTTATACGACCCAGCATTACGAGGTAAAGATTTGAAAAGATTCGACCAGCTTGATTTCGGGGAACAAGAAACAAATTTATTGGAAGATACCACTGAAATAGGGTGATTAGCAGTAGATGCAGAAAGAGAAGCAGAAGAAAGAACTGATGAAGAGGAAGAAGAAAGAGGAGGAAAAGATGCGGAGTCAAAGGAGAACGAAGAAGAAGAAGAAGATGAAGACGCCATTAAAATATCAAAAGAAAGAAGACCATCGCGGAGGGAATTTGATTAATTATTCTTAATTACAAATTAATTAATCCTTAATTATTAATTAATTTAATCTTAATTACCTTTATTAATTAATTATTCCTTAATTGATTAATTATTAATTAACCCTTAATTGTTAATTAATTTAATCTTAATTAACTTTATTAACTAATTATTCCTTAATTGATTAATTATTAATTAACCCTTAATTGTTAATTAATTTAATCTTAATTAACTTTATTAATTAATTATTAATTAACCCTTAATTGTTAACTAATTTAATTTTAGTTACCTTTATTAATTAATTACTCCTTAATTAATTAATTATTAATTAACCCTCAATTGTTAATTAATTTAATTTTAATTACCATTGTTAATTAATTATTCCTTAATTAATTATCTTAATTAATTAATCCTTAATTGTTAATTAATTAAATCTTAATTACTTTTACTAATTAATTATACCTTAATTAATTAATTATTAATTACAAAGTAATTACAAATCATTAATTATTTAATCATTATTTATCATTATAAATAAATTTACTTTTAAGTTAACAATTTAAATATTTGATTAACTTCTTAATTATTTTATTAAGTTTAATTTAAAATAACTTTATTTTAAAATATAAGTTTAAAACATATTTGAACTTAATTAATTTCAAGTAATTTATTTCAATACTTTTAACTTCACATTCCACATAACAAACAATCATCATTTTATAAAGACTGAATTTAGAAATCAATTAGACTTGTATTTTTAAGAAAATTAAACTGGAAATGCTGTTACCCGACAACTACTTCGAGCATTACCCCGGGCTACATGTCTACCTGCTTCGAGTCCCCTTCAAAACCTACCCCCGTCTCTTTTTCTTCAAAGTAAAAATTTGTTTAAGTACCTGACCCGGCGCATAGCATCAAACTACACGAGTCACAACACGAGCCAGTAGCTTGATTTCACGATGACTACTTCGAGTCTTAAGGCCTTCTTCCCCAAAACATTTTCACTGACACGCTCAGTAACTCGTGCACTTTGCACACCATTTCGATCGCCTCTGGTCGACACTACAACCATCGTTCAGTCGACGATTACCCCCTCGACCCTTCAAACCATGCAGAAACGTGCTCCAACGACAAATTCGCGATCGAGATTCCTAATTAATCTGAAACCAAAAATGACCATCACCAAAAGTGCCTCGTTCTCTCACCTCTGGCCATCAGAGGTCACGTGGTCCTGGTTAAAGCCTCACCTACTCCTCTTGCTTCGATTGGCACTGATGTGGTTGGTTCTGGTTCAACGTCGAGTCGCCAGCAACACAAATTCCGACCTTAACTAAAACGTGCGCTTAAACCCTTGTTCGAGAGAATCAGATCACCACGATGATCTATAAATTTACCCTGCATTTTTATTGAGTTTGACCTCCCTCCAGCTATCCCCTGACACCACCCCGAGGTCCAATTCCTCTTTGATCGCCGTGGGTTTCCCCGAGTTCGATTTGCGATCATCTTGAAATTACTCGAAATTTTGCAACTTAAAAATCCAGATTCTTTTACTAAAAATCATATTTCTCGATGACAAACAAGATTATGACATCAAATTCTAAATTTTAATCAATTGAATTTTTTACAAATTTTACGTTTTACTATGTTTTGATTTTTTTTCAGCAAACCATTTATTTTTAATACTCACAAATATTTTTAAAATTATATTTAATAAACTTGTACACTTTTTGTTTTAACAATTCACCCTAACAATAACTAGAACAGAGATTATGGGGATTTTTTACAGGTTTTGTAAAAACTAGAACCAGAAACAAGGTGAAAGATCCTTGTATATCAACATGCACAGGGATTATGAACACATACACATACTTTTTTATACATGCAACCAATCTTGACTTCAAGCATGATCTCAACACAGATTTGAATTCCATAATTTTCAAAGTTTACTCACCTGAATACTTTGAACAGAGAAGCTTTTTGGAATTAAATGTTTGAAAGGCTGGAACTTTTTTTACTGGATCTTGAATTCTTTTCTGCAACTGATTTACATAACTTGCTTAGTTATCTGATGAAATGACTTGCTTAATTCTTTACCAACAACAAACTAAAATTTCAAATTCTTAAAAGATTACTTACAGTTAAGAATTTTATAAAAACAGAGAAGACTACTGGTCTGCAACTTGAAACTGGACCTTGAAATTTGAATTTGGTTGTTTGAATTGATTAGTGATGATGAATTTTAGATTTTTCTTTTGTTTGATAATTGAATTGCTCGTTAATTGTTTGAAATCTTCCCTCTACCAACTTAAGCTTTGAACTGCAGGTTGAGATGAATTTCAGACTCTCGGTTTTGAATTTTTGTTTGCTGAGCCTTTCTTCTTCTTTTTTGATTTTTTTGATTATTTTTAAAGTTTCCTTTGATTTTTTCTCTGATTTGTTTTTCTCAGATTTTCTTAAGTTTTGAAAGTGAACAAAAGATATGAGAAAGAGGGTTTAAGATATTATATACTTTCTGTTTTCTTTTTTATAAATTTTCTTAAAAATGAAGGCAATATGATGACACTTGTCAAATCTCTCTTCTCATGAATTACACTTGTAAATTTAATTACTAAAGATTAAACACTTGTCTCTATAGTTATCACTTAGTTAACATTTGTAATTTTTTTAATTAGAACAATATTTTACATTATTTAAATTGTATTTTAAATTTACATTTCCTATTAAAAATATTTGCTTTATATTAATACATATTGTATAAAAGAGAATGTTTTGAAATTAAATACATATTAAATAAATTACATATATGTATATATATTTCTAAATCTAATTTATTTTGCTAAAGCATTTATTAAAATTTAAATTCAAATTCAAAACCAAATTCAAATCTATTCATATATACACACATATGTACAATTTAAGTTCAAATGATTTCAAAAACATTTGTTATTTCAAATTTAATCTCAAATGAAACTGAAATCTTATTCATACAATCTAACACTTATTTATTTGATTTTATTTTTTTTCAAATTAATTTCAATTTAGATTTCGAAAATTCAAACAAATTAGTAATCTAAACTGATAAAATTTGGGATGTTACACATATAATGGAAATTCTAATATTCTCCCTCGTTTTGATGACGACAACTACACAAACATTAGTCATGATAAAATAATTCCCTCTTAATTTAATCTCCCCCTATATATATGCAAATATTTCTCCTCCTTTGTCATTATAAAAAATAAAATAAGAGAAACATAAACATATAGACGTACCAAATGAGATAGATAGATATGAATAACACATATAGTTCAGCAATAAACTATAGGAGTTCAAACATAATAGGAAACACAAACAATAGGTTGATACATCAAAGTAAAATAATAAAGTTTCAAAAGAAAATGAGAGCAAATGAAAAAGGCTTAATGATGCAGGTTTGATGAGTAAGTTAGTCTGCCATAGTTTTCATAATATTCCTAATAGGTGGATGGGTCTTATTTATATTCGGTTGGCCATTGTATTTGATCATGGTAATCTTCATTCTCTTTTATTGAAAGTCCTTGGAAAGCCAAATAATGTTGCTGGTAAGGTGGGTTAGTATCGTACAAAGATATGTCATGATTATCTTCTTCTTCTTTCGGTTGTCCTCGCACAATGTTCTTGCCCCGAGAAGTTCCTTTATCGGGGAAATGGGGATGATAGATTGGTGTCTGTGCTCGAGAAGGTGCTGTAGATGAAGGAGAAGAGGACGATGTGGATGATGATCTCCTACGAGTCTTCCAGACAACTTTCTTTATCATGTTCATAACCATGTCCAATGTTTTCTCCATTTTGGTCATACGTATGGAAAATTATCTTTGTAACCCACTTACTTCCTTTCTTAGTGATTTCTAAAACTTTTTGGTTTGTAGTAATCAATCGTTGATTTCGATGTGTCATATCACGCGCAGCTTCATCATGTAGGAGTTCAATCCGAGCTGCCAAAATTTCAGAGTCAAAATGATATTCTTGAGACGGAGAGGATGGCGTATGAGGATGTGCCGAAGGTTCTCGTTGTTGTTGTTGGCGTTGGATGGTCCACTGAGGGAAGAGGATGATAGGATGTGGGTTTCTTAGAAGTTGCATCAAAGATAAATATCTTGGACAACTATATATTACTAGGATTTCCTTGCATTATGATAAGTACAAAGGAACTCGTAGGTTTTCAAGATTTACATAAGATAAGGAGCACATACAATGGTCCGACGGTGCTTAGTCCAAAAACCTTTAATTTGGTCATGAATAAATTTTGCCCAATTTACTGGGATGCCAACAAATATTGCATATAAAGCCCTATGGTCATTGGACAAATTTGTTCGTGACTTCTTAAAAGTGGAAAGATTGTGTTGATTATTATCCTATTAAGTAGCCTAGCATGTGGTCGTAGTAAATGGATTTCCATTGCGGCATCTTAACTTCCCAACTTTTGATGGGTAACTTCATCTTGGGATAAAACACTATGTCTGGTATTTTTTCCAATTCGATTCCTATATGAGAGCATCCAAATATACATCCAACCATATATACATCAATTTTTACCACTTTACCATAAACACTCGACCACAACCATCCACCTTCATTTTTTGGTTTCCATATTTCTTCTCTACATGAGTGTCACGACCCGGTTTTTCGACCTTCGAAAGTTGACATCAATACATCCGTTGTATTACATGCCGAACAATCGACTGCCGAAAATACCCGACCGTAAGGGAAAAAGAAGAAAGAGGTAGAAGAAGAAATAGAAACAACACAAAATCTCATAATCGCAGCGGAACAAATATGATATATAAATAATAGCAATTCTATACAATAGAAATCCGTAACTATCAATATACATATAATATCATAGTACAATGAATCTAGACAGTTGTAACAACCTGTCCGTGGATACTATCTACACACTCTCCAATCAAAGCGGAAGTCCACACGTCTCTGCCACCTAGCTCGCCTCCTAAGCTGCAAACGTCCTAACCAGAAAATCTATAACACTCGGGCTGACCCGAGCATTACAATAAAGTAACACCCAAGTCAGGCTGGAAACCAACATGAGTAAACCCATTTAATTTGAAATACTTAAGTTATAAAAACGTCTTTGTCTAGAGAACTCGACCAACATTCCGAGTTCTTATCTTGCTATCACCAACACTTGTTAATCCATTATTTAAAAATAATATTTGAGTGCAGTTACTCATTCAAATATAGTCTGATTTACTTAAATTATTTAATTCCAGCCTATTTGATTCCACAAATCAAACCCATCAGGATTGAAGTAGTTATTAAGTTCGAACTGGTTTCGGATATCGCTGATATCCAATCCTGGTCTCTTCGAATCCAACGCCATCGTAAAGCCAAATTGTTTTTAACAAAACAATTCAATTCAGAAGGTCAAACCTCACCTAAAAATCCCATCACATTATCTATTCAAAAAAACGACTCACATTTATATTTAATTGTTCATTTCAGGTTATTCTAATTATTCATAGACTAGGATCAACTAGTCACACAAACCATTAATTTACTTAAAATAGAATTGATTAATTATTTCCAAATCATGTTTAATTACCATTAAACTAATTACAACCGTTGTATTATATTTTAATTAAATGTCTGGAATTAACTAATAATTAACAACTATAATTAACTTAAAACTTTTAATAAATTAAAGGTTTGGATCATTTTATTTTATCATTAACTAATTACTAATTAAAACCATGTATTTACCTTAATAAACCTTAGTAATTAATAAATAATTAACATATATACAATTACCTTAACTTAATTAATTTTAAATTCAAATTATTTTATTTACCCTAGCCATTTCCAATTCTAATGTTTAAGTTAACTTAAGGTTTAAATTACTTAATTTATAGAACCATAAACTAATTCACATTGAAACCATTTTCTTTTCATTTTCTTTCCATTTATTTCTTCCTAAAATTCAATAATTTTACTTTTGATATCCCAAAATATCCAAAATACATTCAGTCAAAGCATAGCATTCAATAACTTCAATTTTCAGTATAATATATAACAGGTTATCACAATCATAGACTATGAAAATAAATTTAAATATTTTTGAGGAATCCAGTTGGATCCCTCCAACCTGTTTCCTGCATGCACAGATGTTATCACAATATAAAAATACCAATCCCACTTCGAGGTGGGATATCGTGGTATAAGGGTCATCCGCTATTATGCGAGGCGCATAGGGTCTCATCCGCTATATAATGTGGGAATATCAATCACTCCAATATACATATATATAATATCACATCTAGACTGATAATAATCATCAAATTCAATCCATCAACCAATAATTAATTTTACTACTTAAAATTAATTGCAGAAATTCCAAGTTGAGTGAGATTAACTCATCTTTGATCTTTAGTTTGCAATCTGATTCAAACCAGCTATCTTCTTAACGATTTTGGTCCTTGAACACATTATATTGCTTATTAATATTTAGACTAATCAAACAATCTATTAGCATCTTATAATTTAATTTGAACTAATTTTCCTTTAACAATTTCTAAATCACCATAACCCATTATCGTAAAATAAATAGTAAGTGAAATATATATATATATATATATATATATATATATCTTATTTTATTTCCTTACCTATATACGTTTTAAAAATATAATTATTATATAAACTCTAAAACATTTTAAAATCCCTATTATTATTTCAAAATCTTATCTATATAAAAATAATTTCTGGTTTCCTACATATATTAAAAATATGCTTGTGTAAAAATCTGTTTCTTTTCTGTATTGGCAACAGTAATGTCTTATTGTATATGTACATATTTATATATATAAATCAAGTTGTTATATAGAACTTACTGTTACATTTTATTTTTTTTCTTTACCGTAAATAACAAAATGAATATTTACTTTAATGTAAAATGTTCTCTGCTTCCTAACTGATATGTGTGTGTGTGTGTGATTAAATTTAAATTGAAAACAGAAATGGTTTATACCTTACTGCCTTCGACTAGCTCCCTCGCATATGAACACCCGTCCACGTCGAGACTAAGGCCACCCTGCTTCACTCGTCGTCGTAACCCCAACTTCCACCGCAGCAGCCAAAACCACTCACGACTATGAAGTCGATCCCTCCCCAAATCGATCCCACATCAGAGCAAAGCTCTAGCTCTCACGCGAATCCCATGACCTCCGACCCCGCCCAAGACTATGCGACCCAGCTTGCCACAGAAAATCGATGCCCAGGCATGATCGACATCTCACCTTCCTGCTCAATTGGTTCGCCTTCATGCTCCTCTAGATCTCGAACATCACTGCAACCTCAGGATCGATCGACACCCATCGCCGAGGCTTGAGATTTCTTCATCTGCTTCGATTCAATATGAATTTGATTTCGACTTTTGGCTGTGTTCATTTTTTTATAAACAAACGATTTCTTTCGTTCGACATTTGTTTTCTGTCTTTCGATTTGAACAGAACCCTTAGGGCTCGAGATAAATATGAGTGTAACTGCGTGTTGAGGTAGATAATGCCCCTTTTTAATTTTTTTATTTATCGCGAAAGAATTAGAAAAGTGGAAGGGGAGACAAGAAGCGACATCGCGTGTAGCAGATATGCTACAGTATTTTGAAAAGGAGACAAAAAGTTCTAATATGGGACACATTTCAGCTGGAGTTGGGATGGATAAATATATATATATATATATATATATATATATATATATGTATGTATGTATATATGTATATGTATATGTATGTGTGTATATATATATATATTTAAATTCAAATCGTCTCGAAAAACACAATTTAAAATTTCGAACTCCTATCAAGGCGTGCCGCTAGGCATTTATAATGTTATACCCCAATTCCGAACGCAATGCAAAAGGTTTAGAGTTCTAATTCGATCGTGCGGAGAAGATAGCCTTTTAGACCCAGTTATTATATTGAATTTTCGGTATAGATTTCAGCGCATTTATATACCGTATGATCACATGACAACTCCAAATGATAAGAAAATTGAAATCCGATAACAATACATTATTATGGATCCAATAGAACTGGTTTCGTCGAAACCCGAGACTGTGCCTCGGAAGGCTATTTTTAAACGTAAATTTGAACGATATATTTTCAAACTGAACAAACCACTTTTAAATTCAATTTTAAAAGTTCTATCACCTTTAGTATTATTGATTATAAATTGTACAACCCTTCAAATTATTTTTAACGAGCTTAAAACTCCCGATTTAACATTTTATCCAATTCCCAATAAATAAATTCAATAATTTAATTATTAAATAAACAGTGATATTTGGAATTCAAGTTAGAATTAACTTTTTAATATTTAAATCAATAAAATATTCCAATTTCAAATGCCCCAAAATTCCGGGTCGTCACATTCCTCCCCCTTAAAAGAATTTCGTCCCAAGAATTACTGGTTAAGAAGAATGGCCCAATACCCGTTTTCAATTTTCCCAAAACCAAACATTTTTTAACAACTCCTTAAAACAATCTTATTATTAAGACACACTATCACCCTTACAAATTTTTCAAACTCATTCATCTTTTCCAAATAATATTATCTACCCACCCATTCAAATTATAATTTTAAACCAAAATTTTAAATTATCAAAATTTTCTCGAAATATTTCCAACTCCGTAAATTTTCGAAAACTTTCGCCAACGTCTCCTTTGCACGGCTAGCTCAGCACAACTATAAAACGCCTTTACGGGCCCCTAATTTCCAAAAGAAAAACAAAAGCCAAGTGGCTAAATCAGAGAATCATCAAATTTCATATAATAATTTAAACACGTACCTTTTGTCGGGCAATTCAATTTATCTTCTGGAATCAAATCATCAATTTATCCTTTGCTATTATATACCTGTACATCCAGCTTAGCAATAATATCCAGAATTCAAAATCATATTATTCATTCCTTACAAAATTTTCAATATTTGTTCTACTTAAGCCGTATGATGCACATATACTATTCATGTGCAATATCACATTCGATTGCTCGCTCGATCACACAATTACACTTCCGAACTAATATCGTCCACCAGACTCTCTAGTGCGTACTCAGGTCTGTTTTTTGATCAGAAACCGCCATACTCCTTGCATAGCCATATACAATGATAGAGAATTTCAAGATCAATCAAAAATCCATATCCAGGGTTCGCCATCGAAAGTTGGGTGAAAATCCCAACTTGGATCGATATAAATATCTCGAAATTCTGTGCTCGAGTCTGGATCAAATCGCCACGCGGATAAAATAATATACGTACATCCTACGCATTAATTTCCACGTGATTATTATTTATCAATTTTTTTTCACATTTATCTTGATTTCCATTTACTTATTCACAATTTCCCTTTTCACCACTTTTATTAAACCTTCATTTAAATATTAATTTAGTATTTTTCTCAACTTCAAATTTACTTAAGAATTTCTCCATCCATTTCTTACGTCCAGTATAAATATTTTATATGCTTCTTATATTTATTTTCACTTTATGACTTAGCTTTTATATCCATTTAATTTAACTTAAATTTCCAATTCTATTTGAATTCAATTTACATTTCATTTTTATTCATCACCAAAACTATCTTTATAAAATTACTTTTATAACTCGATGTTTCAACAAGTCCATCTTGTTCTCATAGAAATGCAGTCAAACGTTGGCCAGGAGCACGACTAAAAATCTATATGTACTTAGTAAACCCATTTTCAACACCTAGTGAAAATACTTGGAAAAACTTTTATGAGAATGCCCTGGAATCATCACCTCCTCCATGGATCGCAGTTAGCCCGATGATTATGTCGCCATCCCGGCAAAACCATAAAAAGCTGTAGGCATCCGCACCCCCCGATTACCCCATGGAACCGCCACAGATCGCAGCTACACCCAGGATTAAGTTGCCGTCATGGCAAAAACCATTTAGCTATAAGCATCAACGCCTTCGAATTTCGCTGCCAAATGAAACTTCACCACATAGATCGTAGACTACATCAGTCGAGCCCCAATGTAGCCTGCAGGTATTCATTGCCACACGACGTCCGCTATGTCCTTATAGATCGCAATCTACCGGTGCTACGTCTCTCTTCCAACGAAATCAAATATAGACTTTAGGCAATCACTGCCCTCGAATTACGCTATGGAAATGCAACAGATCGCAGCTACACAGAGTTACACTGCCGTCGCAGCATAACCCAATGTCTCTGTAGGCATCAGCGCCCTCGACTTTCGCTACCCCAATCACAATCCATTAACTACAGTTTAGTCCGGACCTCCTCTGGATCAAAATTTAGAACCCCACTTAGGGCTCAAGGCAAAACCACCCCGCGGATCTCCTACTATAAGTTTCAACTCTAAATGGGAGCGCCTTTTTCCCTACAGCATTCTCAAAATATTTTTATATTATACACATATAGTATCTTTCAAAACATACGCTTTATATGTCTCACATATAAATCACATTTACACAAAATCGATATCCCAAAATTGAAATTTCTCAACTTGGCTTTCCAAATTCCCGAAATTGATTTCTCTCAAAATCAAAAGACTTTAAAAATCAATTGGTTCCACTCTGACCAGATTGAAATTTAGAAAATAGTTTGAATAGTTTAAAATAGTTAAGTAGTGGTAAAACAATTAAATAGTTGTAAAATGATTAAATAGCTAATATAAGATAGTTTGGGTTTTTAAAAAGAAATGTTATATAGTAAGTAGCTTGGAAAAAGAGGTTTAAGACAGCTTATATTATAATAATTTATTTGAAAATAGTTTCAGAGTTAAACTGGTTCAATTTCCCGATCTCCATCTCAAATTAATTTTCAATTTAAATCTCCACCTCCATTTAAATTGATTTAATTCCAATTCGATTTGAATTAACTTCGATTCCCATTCTAATTCAAATCAATTCCCATTTAAATTTTACTTATTCAACTTCGATTCCAATTCCAGTTAATTCATTTCAATTCCACCTTTGAACAAATTCTAACTCTATTTCAATTTTATTTCTAAAAATCAAAATCTTTTAAATAGTTTCAAAATAAAGTTTTATTTCCATTTAATTTCAGCAATTGATGTATATCATTTCAATGCACTTCTTAATTTATTCAAAACTATCTAATTTATAGAATTTGAAACCCGTTTGAGACCATACATAACTCTCTTTTCAATTTGACCCATTTAACTTTCTTAAGTTAAATCTCAATTTCATCTTGAAATTTTCCATTTTTAGATTATAGGCCCAAACTTATTTAACTTTCCTAAGTTAAATCTCAATCCATTCAATCCATTTAAGCCTACTCAATTTAAATTTCTCGTTCCAAGTTTAAATTCTTGTTAATACCCCTTCCCACTTTTAAGTTCAGAACTTATTTAATTTTCCCTAAGTTAAATATCAATTCATTTAATCCATTCTTCCCTACTCATTTAAATTTTCCATTTCAAATTTAAATTTCTTATCAATATCCCTTCCCGCTTATAGGTTCAAAAACTTATTTCTCTTTGGGTTATACTATCACTTCACGAGGAATTCGGAATTCAACACTTAGTTTTTATTTCAAAATCAACCTTTGATATTATGTATACCCACGTATATCTATACATTCTTATTTCATTTTCACACCATATCATACTTCCCATTTCAATCATTCTTGTTTTTAATTCAAAACAATTTCAACTTCCAACCACTCTTGTTTTATAAATTCAAAAATATTATTTATTATTTCTTCAACATTTTGAAACAATTCCTAATTTATAAGTCATACTTACATAAATATTTACTTCCTTAAAACATTTCACTCTTGTTTTATTGTTATTTATTCTAAAATAAACATCCTTTATTTAGACACAACACCCAATTTTAAATGATAATAACTAGTATTATCATATGCTAGAACCCAGCACACTATATATGTTACATAATAATTTTTCGAAAATACACTAAGGGTACTTTTACTTCATTTCAATACATTTTGAAAAATGCTTCTAATAATTTCAATATTTTAGATTCAGCTTTGAATCCATTTTTAGCTTAACTTACTTGTATAGTTCATTCTTACCAAGTTTCTATTCGGTTATACATATTACCACTTAATTCTTATAATCTTACTTGTTTTAATAATAACAACCAATTACCTTAATATACTGTAATAATTTGAAAAATTATTGCTTTATATATATCAAAATATAAGCTTACATACAAATCATTTTTAAAACGCTTTTAAAATCGTTATATAAGAAAATAACAAGTACGCTCTCATATAATACACTCAACTCATTCTAGGGTACTACTGACCCTATCTCTAATGAATAATCCCCACCAAAGCCAAGGTTCTCGCTTAACCTTTCGACTCTGATACCAAATGTCACGACTCGGTTTTTCGACCTCCGAAAGTTGACATCAATACGTGCATTGTATTACATGTCAAACAATCGAATGCCGAAAATACCCAGTCGTAAGGGAAAAAGAAGAAAGTGGTAGAAGAAGAAATAGAAACAACATGGAATTTCACAATCGCAATGGAACAAATATAATATACAAATAACAGTATTTTTATACAATGGAAAGTTGTAACTGTCAATATACATACAATATCAGAGTACAATGAATCTGGACAGTTGTAACAACCTATCCCTAAATACTACCTATACAGTCTCTAATACACAGCGGAAATCCACACATCTCTGCCACCCAGCTCGCCTCTTGAGCTCTAGACGTCGTAACTTGAAAATCTATAACACACGGTCTGACCCGAGAATTATAATAAAGTAACACCCGAGTTAGGCTGGAAACCAGCATGAGTAAATCCATTTAATTTGAAATACTTAGGTTATAAAAACGTCTTTGAAAATCTAGGTAACTCATTCAACATTCCGAGTTCTTGTCTTGCTATCACTAACACTTGTTAATCCATTGTTTAAAAATAATATTTGAGTGCGGCTACTCATTCAAATACAGTCTGATTACTTAAATTATTTATTTCCAGCCTATTTGATTCCACAAATCAAACCCGTCAGGATTGAAGTAGTTATTATGTTCGAACTGATTTCGGATATCCCTGATATCTGATCCTAGTCTCTTCGAATCCAACGCCATCGTTAAAGCCAAATTGTTTTTAAAATAATTCAATTCAGAAGGTCAAACCTTACATAAAAATTCCATCATAATATCTATTCAAATAAAATACCTCACATTTATATTTAACTGTTCGTTTCAGGTTATTCCAATTATTCATAGACTAGATTAACTTATCACACAAACCATTAATTTACTTAAAACAGAATTGATTAATTATTTCCAAATCATGTTTAATTACCATTAAACTAATTACAACAATTGTATTTTATTTTAATTAAATATCTGGAATTAACTAATAATTAACTAGTATAATTAACTTAAAACTTTTAATAAATTAAAGGTTTAGATCATTTTATTTTATCATTAACTAATTACTAATTACAGCCATGTATTTACCTTAATTAACCTTAGTAACTGATAAATAATTAACATATACACAATTACCTTAACTTAAATAATTTTAAATTCAGATTATTTTTTTTACCCTAGCCATTTCCAATTCTAAGGTTTAAGTTAACTTAAGGTTTAAATTACTTTATTTTGAGAAAAATGTGTGATCCTCTGTAAATAGAGAAGAGCACACATGCAATTATATATAACACAATAATAAGATGCGGCCAACATGCTTACAGGTAACATAACTAAATACAAGCATCAAAGAAAATCAGGTACCCCTAAGATGTGTTCTGGCATGGCCACCACCCATCACACCCCGATATCGAGTTCCGGCATGGCCACCACCCGATATTGAGATGTTAGGAGTACCTAGAAATAAAAGAAAATAATACTCCAAGCATCTGAATCAGGAGCTCTATGCATCATTAACTAAAAAGGAAGCTCCATGCAGCTGGATCGGAAGGAATAAAGAAGCATCTTCTCTGAAGTGGAACTAAATATGATGCTGAATGGAAAATCTGCTTCGAAGACTCTATACAAAGGAAGAAGAGCCAAGTAGAAGAATGGATCCTCCTAAAGATAATATGCCACAATAGAGATGAAAATATCCTGCATCAGTGGTGGAACAACAAATAATCCTAAGTGGAAAACTCTACTCTGATGGCCTCTCTGCAGTCCGTAATCCAGCAGCCTGAATACGTGAGAACCAACAAAAAGAGCCTAACCCCCTATCACCCATACGTGTATCTAAAGGATGACTAAGGAAAAAGTACGAATTATACATATGCATGTGTATTTATATAATTAATGTACATATATATATATATATATATATATATATGAGGTAGGCATTAAAACGTAAATAAGAATAAATAGGACAAAAATAGTAGAATTAAAAGAAAAACTATAAACTAATATCACCAAAGACAAGAACAAAGATTAAAACTAAACTTAAAAGATTCTTATGAGTTTATAATCATAAGTAAGTTTTGATTTACATTTAAATCATTATATAAATTTGAAAAAATATTAATGTTGGTACTGTTAATATTAAATATACAATTGTTCTGTTTGAATAAATTAATATTATAACTAACCTTATTAAGATACCCTTTAAATAGATTATTTTTAGCTAATTTATATTTGGAATTAGAAATCCAATTAAAACAGAATGAAGAAATTGAAAAAATTAATTTGTTAAAATGGCTATTATTATTATCAAAAATTCTTTGATTTCTTTCAAACCAAATATACCAACTAATAATAATGAATAAAGTGTCAAGTAAAATCTAATATTTCTTTTGAATCTAAATCTAAAATTATTCCAGTAGAAGTCACAATCCAAAATTTTAGTTGTTATATTAAAATTAAAAAAATTTAGAATATTATTTAGGATGTAATAAGAATCCGTGCAATCATAGTATAAATGCTTTATATCTTCAAGATGCAGATTACAAAAAAACATTTATTATCATTTTGAATATTTTTTCTTTTTAAGAATTCTATTGTATTAATTTTTCCATGCAATATTAACCACATGTGAATTTTTGATTTAGGAGGAGCATTAGATTTCCAAATAAATTTAAAAGAGTTGTTTATTATACCAGAGAAATTAATAAATCTGTAAAAAGAATTAGAAGTATATTTCTTACTCTTATCCCATTCCCAACAAATAATATCATTATCATTATCAATATTATAAAGTTTTAATCTTGCATAAAGTAAATAAAGTTGCCAAAGAGTTGAGCCTACTAAAATACTATTAAAGCTAAAATTCCAAGGAGGTTTGTTTTCAGGAGAATAAACTTCATTAATTAAAGCAAACTTAACATTACAAAATTCATAAAGCTCTTTAAATTCCAATTTAAGAGGTAAGACCGAAATCCAACGGTCATGCCAAAAAGAAGTATGATTACCAGAATGAACAATTGTATTTATTCCTAAATTAAATATTTCATTACATCTTAAAATATTTTTCCAAAAATTTGATATATTATGGGTGGCTGGAGAAGCAATTTGATATAAATTGCTATTTCCATTATAGTAATATTTAGAAATAATCTCTTTCGAAATAGCGTTATCATTTATATCCTTAAACTTCCATAACCATTTACCTAGCAAGGATAAATTCATATTACCAAATTAATAACTCCTAAACCACCTTCTTTTTTGGCCTTACATATGGTTTCCTAATTTACTAACATTTTATATTATTATTAGAATTTTCCCCACTCCATAAAAAGTCTCTTCTAATTTTATCAATTTTATCAATAACCCATTCTGGAAACGGATGCATGGACATCCAACAAATCGGAAGGGCCGATAAAACCGAACTAATTAAAACTAGTCTACCTGCTCTAGATAAAAATCTCCCATTCCAGTTAGAAATCTTATTTTTGATCTTATCAATGATAATAATCTAATCGTCATGTTTCAGATTGGTGGGTCTTAACACAAAGCCTAGGTAGTCAAAAGGAAATTTCATAGTTTTGCAATTTAGAGTATTAGCAACTAAGTTTTCCACTTTTTCAAAATCTTTTGTAACTAACACAGAATTTTTGTCAAAATTTATTTTTAAACTAGATAAAAGCTCAAAACTTTAAAGGATAAACTTGAGAGTTATAATGCGTCTAGGAAGATGGGAAGAAAAAAGTAAGGTATCGTCAGCAAATTAAAGAACCGATATACCATTACGCGATATATCATTACTTACACAACCTAGGGATCCATTATCCACTGCTCTTTTAATAATTTTAGCAAAAACATCAGCTGCTAAGTTAAATAATAATGGCGATAAGGGATCCCCTTGCCTTAACCTCTCTTAGATTGAATTTTATTACCTAATATACTGTTAACCATAATACTAGAGTTTCCAGTTCGAAGCAAAGTCATAATCCAACTTATCCCTCTATGACCAAAACCTCTAGCATAAAAAATATCTACAAGAAAATCCTAATCCACTGAATCAAAAGCTTTAGCAAAATTAAGTTTTAAAATCGCACAAGTTATGTTATTCTTACAACATAATTAATATATTCTTGAACAACTGCCATTCCATCAGTGATATTTCTCCCTTTTATAAAAGTCAATTGTGAACAATCAATTAAATCGTTCATTCTTGTACTAAGTCTATTAGCTAGAACTTTAGAAATAATTTTAACTGAACAGTTAATCAAAGAAATAGGTCTAAAATCTTTTAATTTTTTAGCTCCTACTTTTTTATGTAACAAAATAACATCTGCGAAATTAAATCTCCCTAATTGCAAATTACCATTATAAAAATCATTAATCATATTAATTAAGTCGAATTTTAAAACGTCCCAAAAAGTTTTATAAAATAAAATTGGAAACCCATCAGGTCCCGGGGATTTATTACTTGGCATGTCATTAACTGCTTTTCTAATTTCCACTACAGTAAAAGGATTATCTAACTCTGATAAATTAACAATAGAATCAGATGGATACAGATCTATCCATCTAACATTGATTCTATGTTTGATTTTAGAACCAAAAATATCCTATAATAGTCAGTAAAAGCCTTGTTAAGATCTCTTTGATCAACTAACTCTTCATTATTAACAATAATAGAATTAATTGTATTACTACATTTTCTACCATTAGCTATATTATGAAAAAAATTGGTGTTATTATCTCCTTCGTCGATCCATTGAATTCTGGATCTCTACTTCCTCATAACCTCCTCCTTTTCTAAAATTGAATTAAGTTCATCTTTTTAAATTAGCAAGAATGTTACGCTTATCAATACTTAATTGTCTAAATTCTTCTATCTTATTAATTTTAAGCATCTCATTAAGAATGTTATCTTTTTAAATTTTAACATTGCCAAAAACATTCTTATTCCCGTTTTGAAGAAAAATTCTAAGCTCCCTAAGTTTTAATACAAATAATTTTGCTGAATTATTCTTATTTCTAGTATTATGATAACTCAAGGAAATCCATTTACCATTAATTAAATTCGCAAAATTTGATTCCAAAAGCCATATCTTTTCAAATTTAAAATTATTAATAGTAACTCCATGATGCTTGCAGGAGAGGATAATAGGACAAAGAACCAGAAACCTTATAGATTGGAAATTTATCCTCAATTTCATCACTAACGAAGAATCTATCAAGAAGATCCATGGATGAAGACTCTCTTGCATTACTCCAAGTAAACTCTCTACTAGAAAGGGGAATTTAATCAATTTAGAACTAATAATAAATCGATCGAATTCTTCATAACGAAGTAATCCCCTTCTCTAGAAAAACGCTCACCATGAAACGAATAACATTAAAGTCACCCCCCAAAATCCAAGAACCCGGGGCCAAAGATCTGAAATGAAGGTATTCATTCCATAAAATTCTCCAGTTAATTTTAGAATTAGGCGCATAGACATTAATATTTAAAAAAGAGTTATCATAGAGATTAATAAGAAATACATGAAGAGAATGCTGCAAAGTAATACATTAAAGCAACTTAAAAAATTTATCACGCCAACCTATCATTAAACCCCCTGAAGTACCCACTAGGTAAAGAAACCCATTTTCTAAAAAGAAACCTGCCTAATCTTCTAAAAAAACAAATGTCGGGACAGTTAATTTTAGTTTCCTAAAGTAAAGCAATATCAATTGAGTAGTCTTTAAAAAAAATTCTAAGCTTATCACATTTGTTTAAGTCATTCAAACCTCTACTATTCCAACTAATGATCCTTCTGAACTAACAGTGCTAGCCCTCTCTAATTCCTTACCTCTAATAAATTCTCGATCAATCTCGACATCAGTAAAGATAAAAGATGTATCATGAGCCAACTTACTAAACTAAGTAGATGATAAACTGCCTAAAGCATAAGAAGATTGAATGCTACCTAAAATAGAGCTCATACCTGAGCCTGGATTCGTAGCACCACTCATGGCACTCGATCCATGTAACTCACCTATAGATGAAGTCTGACAGCTGCGAATTCTAGCACTATGACGAACTGATCCACTAGAAACTACTAATTTCGTTCGCTTACCTCTCTTCGATGATAATGACTTAGAAACTGAGCAGATACCACTCACAATCTTTTCAGATTCTAAAGCAGTAACTTCTCTGGCCCCCACATCAATGTTCAAATGATCTGATTTGTCTTCAGAAACAAGATCCGAGGTAATTTCTACTTACCCATCAGAAGGAAATGTACAATTTAGAAACCTTTCATTAGTAAAGCCATTCAGAAACAAATTATTATAATGACTAGTCTTCCCAAAGTCAGATTCAGAAGCAACAGACGGACCCTTCTCTACATTCGAGTTTTGGAATGAAAACTTGTGTAAAACAAAAAATTCAACCTTCTCCTTATATATAAAAGCCTCTTCCTCAAAACTGGACAACCCCGCAATTGATAACACATCAATTTCTACTTCCTTATCAAAGCAATCACCACTACAGTTTTTACTATCTTCAACTGTCATCGAAGGAACATCACCAGTATAAGCTACTAACTTTGCATTTAATTCGCCATCAACCACGGAAGAGAACATTGCATCATGCACAATAGTAATAGTGTACACATCCTCTAAAGAAATAAAAGATAAATTTGACAGAATTTCAGCAAAAAGAGACTCTAATTCAATAGTTACAACAACTTCTCTATGTAGTTCATAAGACAAAACCCAGTCACGAAATTCATCTAGCTCAAAAATATGAACATCATCTGGACACTCATGCTCATCAGAAACAAAAAATTCAAATATAGCACTGTTCCTGGAAACAATGTTATCGAAATAATCAAGAGCTTTTTCCTCAATTAAATCTTCTAAAGCTACAGATTCATTATTCCAATCCAGTATATATGATCGATAGAGATTTGAATCACTCAGGTAGCTGCTGTAACTATCAATGTCCAAATTTTAGGAATTAACAAAGAAAAAATCTTCTCGAATTGACGCTGATTCATTAACCAAGTCTATTGATTGAATCTCACACGAGCTTGTAGAATCCAGCAGTAAATCAAAACAATTATTAACATCATACTTTGGATAAGCCCCTGGATCCCCAGAATAGTTATTGCCAAGCATTAAGGAATCTTGTTTTTCCAATTCAAAGTCCATAAACTTATGATCATCAGACAAATCAATCATACTCACATATGATAAACTGTTGTCAGCTGATACTGTACTAGTCTAGATTTCATATAAAGCTATACAAACACCCAAGTCAAAAGATGGATCATCTATAGGATGTTCAGAGTAACCCAACAGTCCTCCATCATCATCTATACTATCTAGAACTGACTTCGAAGATAAACATTCAAATGTATTAGATAAAGTTATCTCAAATCTATCTTTGTCGTTGGATTTTTGACATTTACTATGAATGGAAATGAAATCATCCCTTTGTTCAACCATTACAAACTGCTTTTCAGCAATTTCACTCACTACTGGAATTAAAGTAGATGAATCAGGGTATAAGGGAACTACTGGATCTAGAAGAATGGGGTCGAATACCATATTAACTTCATTAGCAGTATAAAACTTAGGAGTGTTTGAATCTAATAAAAAATCCTCTGTAAAATCAGACTTTAGCGAATCAACTGAAACACTAACAAACTCTTCAGTGTCACCAGCTTTCTCGATATAGCCTTTGCCGATATTAGGCGCATTAATGATGTTAAAATGGTAAAAAAAGATCGTCAAGAAGATTGACTCCTTCATTTTTCTTATACCATAGATGATCAATCAAAATTTCCCTTAGAATCAAGAATTTCAAAGTAAATTGAAATCCATGGTTAACCAGACTTAGGGTCGAGATTTGCATCTTAACATCATCAACATCTGGTTTGCCAAATAGACTACTGGGTTGCCAAATCTTTCTGAATACCCGCTTCCTATGTTCGGCTCATTAATATAGCCAAAGTGAAACAATAATTCTTCAAGATACTTAATTCCTACATCTCTCATAAACCAGTGATAACCAAGTAATAATCCTTTCAGTCTTAAGAAATTCAAAACAAACTAGAAGCCGTGGTTATTTGAAAATGTAATCATATTGGAAGATGCTAGCTTTGAAGAACAGTCTTTTCTTTTATGCCCAAAAACACCGCAATCAAAACATCTGATTGGGTCATGGCATATATTTGCGGCATGGTTAAGATCCTCACATCTGAAACAAAAATTCATCCCTTCCTAGAAGCCATCCAATTAACTTTTGGTTTGCGAATCGGTCCTTGAAATTGAGAGAAGGGAATGATTCCTAACTCCTTGAGCGTGTGAGTAAGGAAGAGTGAACGATCAGAAAGAATAGAGTGCCGATTGAATAAAGAGATTCCAGAAGACGATGAAAATTGAGAATGAAAATCTTTAGAAGACGCCATTATTATGTTCGAATTTTTATTTCTAATTTAATGTTTAAATTACTTAATTTATAGAATCGTAAACTAATTTACTTTGAAACCGTTTTCTTTTCATTTTCTTTCCATTTCTTTCTTTCCAAAATCCAATACTTTTACTTTTGATATCTCAAAATATCCAAAGTATATTCAGCCAAACCATAGCATTCAATAGCTTCAATTTTTCAATATAATTTATCACAGATTATCACAATCACAGACTATGAAAATAAATTTTAATATTTTCGAGGAATCCAGTTGGATCCCTCCAACCTATTTCCTGCATCCATAGATGTTAGCACAATATAAAAATACCAATCCCACTTCGAGGTGGGATATCGTGGTATAAGGGTCATCCGCTATTATGCGGAGTGCATAGGGTTTCATCCGCTATATAATGCGGGAATATCAATCTCTCCAATATATATGTTTGAAAATGGGTAAGATTTTATTAAGGCATTTTAGCCCAAAGTGTTAGCCCGATTTGGACCAGGACAAGATACGGACAACTTAATACAACTGGACCCTTTCCATATAAGACAACGCATTCTTCATCTTCAATCCATCTGCACGAATTTATGGCGGCCGATTCTGGTGACTCAAACTAGGGGTTCCTGACAATGGAAGATTCTGATCCACTTCTTCAGCACGAATTGCGACAAGCCTGGTAAGATGATTGTTCTTGATTCTTTTCAGCGTTAGCTGCCTGTCTCCAATCGCTCTCTTGCTGACTTCAGTGTGTTTTCTTTGTTTGCTTCGAAACACTCTGTGATTCCTCTCCTGCCAAATGTTCCATACAGCTACAGCAATGGCGATTTTGTGCAATTTGGGTTCAATGTCTTTGTTGTTATATCTCAAAGTTAGGTAATTGATCTGTTCTTCGAGTTTATTTGAGTGCGGTGTTAGATTTAGGAAATTGTTGCACGAATTCCACACCAAATTTGAGTAAGAACAGTTGAAAAATAGGTGCTCATGCGTTTCTATACTTTGATTACATAGGATATAAGCAGTATCATTTATTAAGCCCCATTTCGATAACCTGTCTTTTTTAGCTAGCCTTCACATCATCGCTTTGTAGGTAGTGAATGCCATTTTTGGGTTGTTGACATGATCCCATATGATTTTACTCCATGCAGCTTTATTATCTTTTTTCCTGATTTCATTCCAAGTAGCTTTAGAAGTGAAATCATTGCCAGTAGGCTTCTAAACCCATATATCCTTTTCTCTACCGTTATAAACTTGCATATACTGGATTACTTCTTTTTTGTCTTGATTAATTGGCAATGAGGAGCAGTTCCACATATTATTATTGATCACCTCTTGGACTCTATTGTTCAGGCATCTAAAGTCAGAAAATGTGTGTAGTCCCAAAATGTCAATCAAAGATTCTCCTTGATCTAAGAATCTCTCCATAGGTCAGTTTCTCTTCCAGTTGCTATTTCACGGGTACAGAGGGAAGCTAAGATGTTTCTCACTTTCATAATTGCTTTCCAATTTTCCGAAGCATTGTTATCAATGGCCATTTGCCAGAAGTTACCCATGATGTGTCTTGTCCTCATCCATTTTCCCCATATTCCTTTTCCATTGATAATTCTCCAAGCCTGTTTAAGGGTGTGCACTGTTCTCGTATCTTTTAGTCTTCTAAGTCCCGCACCTCCTTCATCTTTGGGCCTATATAGTTTGTCATATTTGATCTTATGTAGACCACCTTTCCAAATGAAATACGCACAAACTTTTTCAATTTTTTGAATAGAAGCGTCAGGGAGTTGAAAAGTTTGCAACCAGAAGTTAATTTTAGAATGAATTACAGTGAGCACCAGTTCAATACGACCTGAAAGAGACAACAGTTTGGAGCTCCAACCTGCATTCTATCCCTGATGGAGGAAATGAGGACTGCACATTCTCTGTCTGTGATTTTGTTTGAAGATAATGGAACCCCTAAGCATTTGACTGGCAGATTTCCTTCCTTCACATTCAAGATATCCAACACCTCTGCTCTCTTATTGCAAGTTTTGTTAAAATAGCATTTGGTTTTCTATTCATTCAGTTTTAGACCAGTGTATTTTTCTATGTTAATGAAAATGTCTTTAAATGTCGATGTTGATTCATTGCTGGATTTTATACAGATGAGCAAGTCATCTGCATAGAGTAAGTGACTCACAGTAGGCTGGAAGTTAAATATAGTTTGAATAAGCTTGTGATGAGTAGCCAACTCCACTTGTAGCGAAAAGTATTCCATGGCTATTGCAAACAAATATGGGGATAGAGGGTCACCCTGCCGAATGCCTCTATTGGACCCTATGAAACCTTCTGGTATGCCATTGATCAGAATAGAGAAGGTAGGTGTAGTTATACATTCTTTTATAAGACTCACAAATTTTGAAGGGAATCTCATAGCAATGAGCATATGGATAATAAATTATCGATTAATTTTATCACATGATTTGTGGAGGTCAACCTTTAGACAGAATTTATCAGTACCTGGTTTGTTGAAATTCCTAACCAACCCATGAGCCATAAGCGAATTTTTAGAAATGCATCTACCTTTAATGAAAGCGCTTTGACATTCGGAGATTAGATCAGGTAAGATCATCTTCATTCCGTTGCATAGAATCTTGCTTAGAATTTTGTATATCACATTGCAACATGCATTTAGAAGGATTTTCTTTTTTAGGAATTAGACATATGAAGGTATGATTGATTTCTTTGGCAAACTTTCCTGTTTGGAATATTTCTTGCATTGCTGATATGATGTGATATTTTAGGTCACTCCAATGGATTTCACATTTATAAGCACTCTGTCTAGTCTGCATGATATCTTTTTATTCTCACCACTTCTCCATGAGTATTTCAGGCCACTGTGGACAGGTTCAAGCAGCCCTGCTTCTATTATGCAATTATTGAATTCCTCTAGCTGGGAAACTTTCATTGTAAGTCCACCTTTTTTCTCCTCTTCTCTGAGCAATGAGTTGAAATCCCCCGGCACAATCCAAGGGTTATTAGTTATTTTACTTATGTCTTTAATGGATTGCCATAAATGAGTTCTTTGTGAGGCCGAATTGCTTGCATATACACAACTCAAAGTCAATTTCAGACCTCCCGTGTTGGTAGCATCAACAGTTATTTGTTCGTCATCTTTCTTCTGTAGGCTGATAGTCCAGATTGACTTGTTCCATAGTAAAAGGTTATAGCCTTTTCCTCCCACATCGTTATTGTGTATGAAATTCCAATCATCTCCCAAAGAATCAGTAAAAAACATTAAATTTTCGTTACTGAATTTATTTTCTAGAATACTTATAATAGAAGGAGAATAGGTTCTCCTCATATTTAAGAGGTCTAAACGTCTAGTGTCATTATTTAGACCCCTTACATTCCAATTTATTATTGACATTTAGATTTTGAGGATCTACTCCTCAGTTTCATAGGAGAGACCTCACGATTTGTTTTCGTCTTACCTTTAGCCTCTGGATTTGGAAATTGTTTAGTGTAGTCCAAGTTGGTCTTTGCGAACTTATTAGGGCTAGTTTCCTCAATGTCTATGTCTGAATCCAGTTTATCCAGTACAACTTTATTAATATCGTGTATTTCATCTCTTGTGACAGGCACTGATGTTGATGAGTTCCCATCTGAGATATGAACAGTTGCAGTTTCTTCAGTATTTACCAATGATGGAGCATTTTCCTTTTCTACATCTTCCAGAGCAACAGTGTTTCCATAAGTGTTTCCTTTTGACAGCTAACTACTTTGGTTAACTGTTCTATGCGTATATGTCTTGCTTCAAAATTAGACTCATTCTACGCCTCATTTTTTTGTATATTTTGCGCAGGCCCGGTTTGAGTAGTCTCTAATGTATGTTTTTGTCTCCACACCTGCTTAATGGGACCTATAACAGTTTCACACTATTCTATTGAATGCCCAAAACACTTGCATTTAGTACAAACAGGTGGAATATGATTATACTCAACATCCTGGATGTACGTTAATATGATTATACTCAACATCCTGGATGTACGTTTTTCCACTTTTGCCTTTAGCACGGACTTGATTTTTGATTGTCTCACTAGCTTTGATTTCTACTAGAACTCTAGCATATTTCAATCTTTTAACATGTCTAGTATAATCATCAATGGCCGGGGGTACCAATAAGGCTGGCAATTTTACTAATACCACGGGCATTCCATAAGGATAAGTCGAGATTCATAAGTTTGACCCAAACGGGATGTGTTTCTAACATATCTCTCTCTAGCCGTAAATTAGGTTCCCACTTCTTGGTGAAAATAAGTTTGCTATCAATGAACCATGGACCTCCTTCTAGCACTTTTTGTAATCCAATTCATTGCTGAATTTAATAAGGTAAAATCCATTTTCTCTAGGAAATACATCCCATTTACCTGTTGGTTTCCATTCTCTTTTAATAATGTAAGTGTTGAGTTGTATATAGTAAGGTCTTTTTCCTGCAACATATATGTAAATGGATGTACCCCACATACTTTTAGCTGAGGTAAATACCTCTTCGTCCAGATCCGTAAAGGATCCCTCTGCATCTTCTAGGGGTACGAAATTGTTTACCCCACCTTCTATACACGTGTTGCCTGCAATTGCATCTGCCCAGGACCTTATCCCTTCCTTGAATTCTGGTTTTTTGGATCTAGGTCCCGCTGGAAAGACTCGTTGATTGGTTTCCTCTCTCCGCTGCAGATTCTCCCCACGCTTACGTTTGTTTTTGTGTAATACTTTTTGCCATCCTATGTCGTTTCTTCAGTAGATACGGAAGATTCGCCGTTAGGGTTTCCTGCAGATCTAGGTGCGGTCGCCATTGCTTTAGAAATTCCAAGTTCAGTGAGATTAACTCACCTTTGATCTTTAATTTGTAATCCGATTCAAACCAGCTATCTTCTTCACTATTTTGGACCTTGAACACATTATATGATTTATTAATATTTGGACTAATCGAACAATCTATTAGCATCTTATAATTTAATTTAAATTAATTTTCCTTTAACAATTTCTAAATCATCATAACTCATTGTCTTAAAATAATAAGTAAGTGAAATATATATATATGTGTGTGTGTGTGTGTGTGTGTGTGTGTGTGTATTTTATTTCCATACCTATATACATTTTAAAAATCTAATTATTATATAAAATCTACAACATTTTAAAATTCCTATTATTATTTCAAAATCTTATCTATATAAAAATAATTTCTAATTTCCTCTCTCTCTCTCTATATATATATTAGAAATATGCATGTGTAAAAATCTGTTTCTATTCTGTAATGACAAAAGTAATTTCTTACTGTATATATGCATATTTATATATATAAATCAACTTGTTATATAGAACTTACCGTTACATTTTATTTTTTCCCTCTACAGTAAATAACAAAATGAATATTTACTTTACTGTAAAATGTTCTCTGTTTCCTAACTGATATATATATATATATATATGATTAAATTTAAATTGAAAACGGAAATGGTTTATGCCTTACTGCCTTCGACTAGCTCCCACGCATACGAACACCCTACCACGTCACGACTTCGGCCATCCTACTACACTCATCACCGAAACCCCAACTTCCGCCGCAGCAGTCAAAACCACTCATGACTATGAGGTCGACCCCTCCCCAAATCAATTCCACATCAGAGCGAAGCCCTATCTCTCACGCGAATCCCACGACCCCCGACCCCGCCCAAGACTACACGACCCAACTTGCCACAGAAAATCGACGCCCGGGCTCGATCGACATCTCACTTTCCCGCTCAACTGATTCGCCTTCATGCTCCTTTGGATCTCGAACATCACTGCAACCCAAAGATTGATTGACACTCATCGCCGAGGCTTGCGATTTCCTCGTCTGCTTCAATTCATAATGAATTTGATTTTGAATTTAGGATGTATTCATTTTTTTACAAACGAACGATTTCGTTCGTTTCAGCATTTGTTTTCTGTCTTTCGATTTGAACAGTACCCTTAGGGCTCGAGATAAATTTGAGTCTAACTGTGTGCTGAGGAAGATAACGTCCCTTTTTTATTTTTTTTATTTATCGCGAAAGAATTTGAAAATATGAAGGGGAGACAAGAAGTAACATCGCGTGTAGCAGATAAGCTATAGTATTCTAAAGAGGAGACAAAAAGTTCTGATGTGGGACGTATTTCAGCTGTAGTTGATCATGATAAATATATATATATATATATATATATATATTTAAATTCAAATCGTCTCGAAAAATACAACTTAAGATTTTGAACTCCTATCGAGGCATGCCGCTAGGTGTTTATAATGTTATACCCCTATTCCGAATGCAATGGAAAAGGTTTTGAGTCCTAATTCGATCGTACGGAGAAGATAGCCTTTTGGACCTAGTTATTATATTGAATTTTCGATATAGATTTCAGCGCATTTATATACTGTACGATCACAACACAACTCCAAACGATACGAAAATTGAAATCTGATAATAATACATTATTACGTATCCAACGGGACTTGTTTCGTTGAATTCCGAGACTGTGCCTCGGTAGGCTATTTTTAAACGTAAATTTAAACGATATTTTTTCAAACTAAACAAACAACTTTTAAATTCAATTTAAAAGTTCTATCACCTTAGTATTATTAATTATAAATTTTACAACCCTTTAAATTATTTTTAACGAGCTTAAAACTCTTGATTTAACATTTTACCTAATTCCCAATAATTAAATTCAATAATTTAATTATCAAATAAACAGTGATATTTGAAATTCAAGTTAGAATTAACTTTTAAATATTTAAATCATTTAAATATACCAATTTCAAATGCCCTAAAATGCCGGGTCATCACAATAAGTTTGAATAGAAAAGGTAGATAGAAAGTGGATCGATTATTACCTTGTTCTCATCGTAACTAATGAGGTTGCAGCAACAAACATCCATTGTCAGGCCTTGAATATCTTATTATGTCACATTTCCAAGGCAGTAGAAGGGGCCGGCATGGAATTTCTTCTTTGAAAGCACTTGAAATTAGTTGATGATGTGAGTTTCGGTAAAAAGAATTGAGAAGAGGAGGACGATTGACCTTGCTTTTGCTTTTTGGAAACGGTTTGCTTCTTTAGAGTTGTTGATGTTTATTTTTATGTTGATGGAGGCTAAGGTTTTAGAATTATGAAAGAAGATTTGAGGTAAAAAGTGAAATTTGGGGGTAAAAGATGAATATATAGGGGCTGTTACAGTTGGTGCCCGAGGTAGACGACACACATCAGTGGAATTTTCACAAATGTAATTGGATTCAAGAAAAAAAATTCCAAACCCAACGACAGGCATTTGTGATTTCTCCACAGACATCTTTGGCATGTATATTTGTAGAATTAGCTTTTTTTGATTTGAATTTGGAAACGTTTAAATTCATTCAAAAAATTTAAAATGATTCTTACATACAACAATATATATAAAAAGAATACAATATTATTTCATCAAATAAATATTTAGGTGTAATGCCACAATAATTTTAGATTTCCTCAGAGGAGTCGGACTTTCTAATTTCTTGTAAGTCCCACAAATTCAACTCAACTTTTGTCTCTTTAACAAAAGACTTCAATGGAGACTAATATGAGTGTTTCAGAGTATGAGGTGATTTAGTTTGGTTAGGTAGTCCCCCCTCCCCATATATTATGGGGAGTAGGATTGCCTTGTCTAACCGGCATCTCAAACATACAGGGTGATTTTTTATGTAGACAGTTTTCATTGGAGAATTTCCACATATAGCCAAGATGCATTTCTCCAAGAAATTGAGGTGTCTTTCTTGCCATTGCTGATCGAAGTTAATTTTACAATGAACTCCCATTATCTCCTGCTAGTAATGGAAGATTTCATCTACTTTAGTTTATAGTGATGATGATTTGAGATTGATTGCATGTTTTATCATTTTCCTTTTCGTGAATAGCCGGTGTGGTATGTTGGAGAGTTTACAATATTTAGATAGGTTGATCTATTCGAGGGTAGAGTTGCTGTCTTTGGAGAGGTAGTAACATTATTTGAGGATGGAGGACTAAAGTCAATAGGGAAGAAAGTAAAACTATGGTCAGACGATATTTTGAAAAAAAGTGGTTTAAGGTTTTTAAACAGAGGTTTGTAAAAAGGACATATAGACTTAATTTAGTAGAGAATTTCTTTATATAAGATTTGTTTACAATTTTTGAAATTTTATTTCTTAGGTTAGAAAAATTTTAACCATAGAAATTAAGTAGAAGTAAGTTAGTTTTTGTATGGATGAAAAAAGCATTTGTAAACATTTTTACAAAATTATTTTGTACATTTTATTTGAGTTATATAAGTTGTATACCATAGTTTAATAATTCATTATAAGAACAAATTCCTAGGTCTCGTCTTAGTTTTATAAAAAGTTGGTTCGCCTAGTGGTTTGGTAAAAATATCCACAATTTGATTTTCGGTATTCACAAATTCAAGTGATATAATTCCTTTTTCAACATTATCTATTAAGAAATAGCGACGAATATAAATGTGTTTTGTTCGAGAATGATTAATAGGATTTTTGGAATGGTTAATGGCACTAGTATTATCATAATAAATTGGAGATTAAAAAGTAATTTATCGTAATCTTAAAGTGTTTGTTGCATTTAAATTACTTGAGCATATGCCAAAGCTGTTGAGATGTATTCAGTTTCACATGTTGAGAGAGAAACATAGTTTTTTTTATTAAACCATGAAACTAAAGATTGACCAATAAAATGGCATGTGCCACTTGTGCTTTTTCTATTCATTTTGCAACCATCGAAATCAGCATCACTATATGGTACGAGTTCAAACGAGCTACCTCTCGGGTAGAGAAGACCATAATCTTTGGTGGTCGTTAAGTATATTAAAGTTCGTTTAACCGCTCGATGATGCGATTCCTTCGGTTGTGCTTAAAATCGTGCATACAAACATACGCTCGTTATAATGTCTGGTCTATAAGCCATTAAGTATAATAAGGAACCTATTATACTTCGGTATAATTTTTGATCGCAATCTCTTCCATTTTCATCTTTATCCAAATGCGAGTAATACTCGTAGGAGTTGGTTTACTTGAAGTATTTTCCACTCCAAAGTGTTATAATAAATTTTGACAGTATTTTTCTAGATTTATAATGATTCCATTTTCTAGTTGTGTTATTTGCAAACCCAAAAAGTAGTTTAATTCATCCATATGTGACATTTCAAATTCATTTTTCACAATATCAGAAAATTGAGTACACAATTTTTCATTGGTTGATTCAAATATATTATTGTCAAAATATATTTGTGCAACTAATATTTCATTATTTTCTCTTTTTATAAATAAAGTAGAGTCAATTTTACCAATTTGAATACCGAAATTTTGTAAATGAGTATTTAATCTTTCATACCAAGCACGAGGTGCTTATTTTAATCCATTTAGAACCTTTTTAAGTTTATATAAATGATTGGGATATTTCTCATGAACAAAGAGCGGTGTTTGTTCGACATAAACCATTTCTTTATAAATCCGTTTAAAAATGCACTTTTTACTTCCATTTGAAAAAGTTTAAAATTATGATGACATGCGAAAGCAAGTAATGCTCGTTGCTTCAAGACGTGCTATCAGAATGCCTCTTCATAATCAATTCCTTCTTCTTGATTATATCCTTTAGCTACTAATCTTGCTTTATTTCAAAAAATGTTTCCGTTTTCGTTTTCTTTATTTTTAAAAACCCATTTTGTACCAATTGCAGATTGGTCGTTTGGTCTTGGTACAAGTTCTCTTACATCATTTCTTTAAAACTGATTAAGTTCTTCTTGCATTAAAATAATCCAAAAATCATCTTTTGATGCTTATTTATATTTTTTAGGTTCGAAATTCGATATAAATTGTCCGTAGGCAGTGGTCGGGTGATGGGGCAATACGCCTCCCAATTGGGAGGTGTGGCAGGAGATACGCCTCCCAGATGAGTGGTTTGAGGTTCGAGTCCCAAGTGGTAGTGGAAGGAGATACGCCTCTTACATGGGAGGTTTGAGGTTCATTTTCCGCCCCATGCACCATGCAACCCGAAAGGTCTGGCTTACTTGGAATAGTGGTTGTGGTGGGCTAGCCATCTGTTCCCCAGGTTTACTGTTCAAGAATCGCATGTCGACGGTGGTTGAATAGGTTTCCCTAGTTTAAATATTTTTTTGATATAAATGCAACATGACTCATTTAATTTAACTGTTTTTTGTTTGATACTTTTGTATTTAAATCATCGGTAGTATTATCAATTGGATGGTTTTTTAATATCCCAGGGGTTGATGTTATAACATTATCATTATTGTTTTTGTTATTATTATTATTATCATTATTTTCATGTATAGGTACATTAATTTTATTTTTATTTATAACTTCTTTATCATCATCATTTTTATTATTTTTAAAATTTACATCAAACGAAACATGAAGACTTTCTTTAATAGTATTTATTCATTTATTAAAAAATTTATATGCTTTATTTTGATCGAAAGAGCCAATAAAAATTCCTTCATCAGCTTTAGAATCTAATTTACCTATATATTCTTTCGTGTTTAAAATAAAACATTCTGATCCAAATACTCGAAAATTCGATACTTTAGGTTTATTTTTGAAAAATATTTCATAGCATGTGTTTTTAGTCATTGGTCTAAGTGTTACACGATTCGATACATAACATGTGGTAGCAACAACTTCGGCCCAAAAACATTATGGTAGGTTACTACTATTTAGCAAAGTTCAAGCACATTCTTGTAAAGTTCAATTTTTCCTTTCTACAACGCCATTTAGTTGTGGTGTACGTGGAAAATGAAAAATTATGACTAATTCCCCTTTTGTTGCAAAAATTTGTAAATAGTTCATTTTCAAATTCACCTACATGATCGCTTTGTATACTTTAATTTTTAAATTCATCAAACTGTTAATTCATTTAGCAAAAAATTTGAACATTTCAAAAGTGTCACTTCTATGTTTTAAAAATAATGTCCATGTATATCTTGAAAAATCACCAACAATTGCAAAAACATATTTGTTATGATTATTGAACGTATTTGAGTTGGTCCGAATAAATCTAGGTGGAGTAATTCGAGTGGATACTTTGTGGAAAATTCCTTTTTAGATTTAAACGAACTTTTCTTTAATTTACCAAATTGACACGCATCACATAGATTTTTGATCTTGTACTTGACTTATGGTAATCCTCTAACTAATTCATTTTTAGCTATTTTTGATATTCTTCAAATTTATGTGACAAAAATGTTTATGCCATAACCATGAATCATCAAGATTTGCAGCTAAGCCTAAATTAGTATTATTTTTGACATTCATGTTTAGAAAATATATACTTCGATTTCTAAATCCATCAAAAATTAGATTTTTATTTTGGTCAAATATATTGCATTTGTTTTTCTCGAAAACAATTTGAAATCCCTTATCGCATACTTATACTTAATAAGCTATGTTTCAAACTTTCTACTAATAAAACATTAGTAATAATTGAAGAATTGGAAATACCGATGTTGATGACTTCTTCAATGTCGATGACAAATCCTTTTGAGTTATCTCTAAATGTCACAATGTCTCCATTGATGTATGATATATATGATAACATATGAGCGTTTTCAATCATGTGCTTGGAGCAACCAATATCGAGTATCCACTTCTCTTTACTTTTTATTTAATTTTGGGTACCTACAAAATAAGAAAATTTTAATTGGAACCCACATTCATTTTTTAGGGTCCTACGTGTCAGTGGAAGAAGGTAGCTATATCCATGAGGATTTGATTCCTTTAGAAATGTAATTATTTTTATATTGTAGCGACCCAGGATTTTCGACCCTTGAAAATCAACATTAATACATTCACCTATAATATGCCGAATATTTAAGTGCCGGAAATACCGATTGCTAGGGGTGAAGAAGACAAAGATTGAAGAAGATAGAAACAACAACACAAAATCTTACAATCGCAACGGAACAAAATATAATATGTATATATATAATAATAGATTTTTAAAAAAAGAATATGTGGCTGTTAATATATATACAACCATAAAAAAATCAATTTGGACAGTTGTAATAAATTGTACTTACAAAAACTAAACACTCTTTTTAACACACACAGCGGACTATAAATCAAATAAGTGGAATATGCCTAAGATCCTCCAGCTCGTCTCCTGAGCTCCATAGCAGTCTAACCAGAATCTGTAATACTCGGTCTGACCCGAGCATTATAATAAAATAGCAGTCGAGTCAGTCTGGAAAACCAACGTGAGAAACACACTCAATTTGAATTATTGCTATTTTCAAAATCCTTTGAAAAACAAAGTTATCTCGTAAGACCACATCACACATAAACACGATGGGTTTTCACTTTATGATAGCCAAAACATTTTATATCAAAATCATATGATATTATAATAATGTCTACAGAAAGTAAATTAGAAAATAGCTGAAATTCTTGCATCTCATGTTTCAGTATAGTTGGTATACAATCAAAACCGTATAGGCTCATAGTGGATATTGGATTCCATATAATGACTGGGCTACTGGCTTATCGCCCGTCATAGTACACCTCTAGAAAAATGTACCGAGATCGCACCTAACGATCCCTGCCAACACAGGACCGGCCTAACCCTTACTGGATAGTACCGAATATGTTATCACCCCAGGTGTTCCCACCTTAATCAAGTACTCTCTTTTCCATGCACAACCATATTCTCAATTTATAATATAATCCAAGGGTATCTAGAAAAGTGATAACATACCCCAATTGGGTGCGACCCACTTAGCCCTGCTGCATCTCCCTGTTTTAGTCATTCTCGATTGATGGGACTTAAAACTACGTTTTACCTTTAGAATAGCATTCATACGTAGAATGCTAACACTGCCTTCCAGCCAAGCAATGCAGCGATAGCATTCATCCATACAAGTTGTCTTGGGTTTGGAAAAATCGAATCCCCTTCTAAATCACCATCTCCATTATCTTCGAGATATCACAATTCGTAACGCGCAAATCAAATCGAAGTGGTTTTCGGATAATTAAATCTGATCCTAGTCTCTACAAAACGATCAATGAATTTGCCTAGATTTGATAGTCGGTTGTTTAACTAACAAATTTACACACATAACTAGTCACTAGGCCCGATTTTATAAATCTTTTCAAAACATTCATTTCAAAATACCTTTATAAAGATATATATACAAATCTCTTCCAGTATATTCAAAAATTGAAAACAATTTCAAATACTTATATGTATAATAATATATTTTCGAATTATAACAATACTTAGAAATATTTCTTCTAATTCCATTTATAATTCAACACTTTGAAAATATTTCTATAATAATAATCCCATAGTTAAAATATTTCAAATCCTTCCAGTCCAATAA
This sequence comes from Allium cepa, assembly GCA_030765085.1. Classification (NCBI taxonomy): domain Eukaryota; kingdom Viridiplantae; phylum Streptophyta; class Magnoliopsida; order Asparagales; family Amaryllidaceae; genus Allium; species Allium cepa. The sequence goes on along the minus strand of CM060930.1, from coordinate 107,883,047 downwards.
TTAAGAATATTTATCAGTCTATTTTTCCTCTTAAACCATTCTATTCCCAATACTTAGGAAAATACTCCATTTATTCCTATTTCTCAAAATCCTTTGCAATTTATTCGTAAATTCCATAATTTAAATATAACCGATTCTATAAGTTTCTGAAATCCATTAGTTACTTTCCTTTAAAAAAATTCCAAACCTATTTACTTGTCTATAATTTCAACTACCCATTTCTAACTTCCTTTATATGAATTCTAATTTCATTTTTGAAGTTCTTGTATTTCAACATTTTGGTAGTTTACTTAAGTTTCCCGAATTCCATTACAAGATTTTCCTAAATAAACCCTGATTTACAAATCTCGAGAGGATTTATAAATAAACATCAATCATCACAAAACTCTCTATATATAATAAGTATTTTTGAATAATAATATTTTTTTAAACATATTTAAGTAATATATTAAAATATTAAAGCCTTTTAAATAAACATCGATAATTCTTTCCAATTATTTTTAGATAAAACAAATCAATTTACAAAAACTATTCTAAAAATTTGAATTCATTTCAATAAATATTAAATATTTGAATAATCTATTTTTAGAAATATTTCACTACTAATAGCTTAAATTTACAAAGCTGAATAGATAAAATTACCCTTTAAAACAAAACTTAACTTCTCGATAGAAATATATTTTTAAAATTCCAATAACCAATTTCAATTTATAAATCCCTCTTGAGTCATAACACATCAATTTCATTTTGATTTCCTAACCATTCTTACATTTTAAAAATAGAATTCATCATTCTTCCCAAAAACCGATTTCCGTACCTTAATATAAATTCACATTCCTAACTTATCAATTGATATCATTTTCCCTTATTTGTAAACATCGTTTATAAATTTATAAACTCCTTTGGGTTTACTCGTTTACAAATATAATCTCATTTATAAAATTCCATTTTATAAATCCATTCCTTATAAATTCTATTTATTTTCAAATCTATTTAAAATATCGATTTCAACTCCTTTCCATGTTTTTATCTCAGAAAATCATTTTAAAATCCATTCTTTAAAATCCTCTTTATAAATTATTTTAAAATCTCTATTTAAAATATTTTTCCTGAATAGTTAAGTACAACCCAAAATCAGTTATTGTTTTATCCAAATCAGTTTCTTTTCAAAATAATCCAAATTTCAATATAAATATTTTTATAAATCTCCCTTTAAATTACTTCAAATTTCAAAAATAATATTTATGGTATTCAAAATACCATAATTAAGGCTAGTGCTACTATAGCATCCGGTAATTTAAATCGCCACATAATCTACATCAAATTATTCACAAAAATCATATGTCACTTTATGTGAAATCAAAATAAACATTTTTAAGAATCCAGTTGGATCCCTCCAACTTGTTTTCCTGCATCCACAGATGATAGATAACATAAAAATACCAATCCCTCTTCGAGGCAGGATATCACGGTAATATAGGATCATCCGTTATTACGCGAGGCGCATAGGGTCTCATCTGCTCTAATAGGCGGGAAATATATCAAACTATTAATATATATATATATATACACACATTACTATATATATTATAACATCAAACAAATAATAATTTATAAATTCATCCAATCAACCAATTAATAATTTATAATATTTTTAAAATAAAACTAGTTATCCAAATGAGTGGGATTTACTCACCTTGACTTCTAAATTTACTATTCGTTCCAAAATTATATTTTCTATACAGATTCTGCAGCTTCGAACCCCACATGACTGATTACCTTCGATTTAAACCTGATATGCAAAAGATGTCGAATTTATAAGTTGTCGGTTATTTTAAATTAAAATCTAATTAATTAATCATATAATTAATTTTAATTACCTTCTTAATCCTTCCCTCCCGAATGTTAATTACCAAGCCTGAATGCATACACCCATGGCCGACACCTTCGACCTGCCATTTCTTATTTGGAAGAGATCAACGGTGTTTGATCTAAACTTCGAATAGTAGGGTCACGACCTAGTGGGTCTGAAGAGTAAATGATTAGCCGATCCAGTGATAAACCGAGTGACAAAACAACAAACACGTTATCTCCATTATCTCCATCTTCGTTTCCACCATACATTCATCCTAAAACAATACCCATCCCCAGCCTCCACTTCATCCACCATCATGCTACCACGCATGCCTAAGTCGACCTAAAACCCTAACTTTCGGCCTCTCTCTTTGCTGTATCCAAGGTCGCAACAATCCACTTGCCTATAGCCGTGAACCCAAGCGACCCCCCATACTTTTCTCCACTCCATCATCGCCTAGTGCAGCACCCATGCCATCGACCTCGTACCATCCCATCGCGACTCCACCTAGCCATATTCAGACGCGACTCTGCTGCGCCCATCGCTAGCACCCACGACCCACAGCCCCTGGAACCCCAGGTGAGCCGCCACCTCTATTCGAAGCCGAGAATTCGAACACGATGCACGTGATCGATCATATGCCTCCTTTTTTGTATCAAGTTGATTTTCGATTAATTTTCCTATATCTTGCTGCTTCGAACAGAAAAAGAAAGGGTGTAATAACGCGATTTTTTTTCTTCTTCTTTTCCTTTGAACTAAGTTCAAATTTTTTTTCTTTTTCTTTTGTGTAGCGGTTTAAATAAACGAAGAGGAAGGATGGAAGGTACGCATGTTAGAGTGGCTATACAGTGGCTATGAGAAAATTATGGTCGACTTGAAAGGAAATGTAAGGTCAAATCAAATAATATATACTATTTAAATTTTCAAACTATCTAGCTGAAACTATGGACTCCAATCGAGGCATGCCGCCAGTCGTTTCTAACGCTATACCCTATTCCGAACCTAATGGAACAAGTTTCGGGACTTAATTCGTCTGATTGTGGAAGATAGCTTTTTAAATCAACTATGTAAATTAAATTCAATTATTTCTAGGCGTTTTCAGATTGCACGACCAAATGGTGAATCCAAATGCTATGAAATTTGATAATAATACACTATTGCAGATTTGATGGAACTGGTTTTTTCAAATTCTGAGACTGTGCCCATGATCGCTATTTTAATGCGTCGATAAAATCAACGATTTCAAAAATTGACGAAATCACTTAAAATTTCAATTTTTTAACTTATTAACTCAATTCTAATTCAAAAAGAATTTATATCAACATTAAAAATCGTTTTGATTCAATTTCAATTCAGATTTCAATTATTCACTATTTACGTATTATGATAAATCGCTATATTTGAAATTTAAATCCAAATCACCAATTCAACCAAACATCCATATTCAAAAATCAATTTATATTCCAAATCCAATGTTCAAAATCATCTAAATGTTCAAAATCAATTGACTAAAACTCCGAATTGTTACATTCCTTCCCCCTTAAAAGAATTTCGCCCTCGAAATTGCTAAGCTAGGACAAATGACCCAAACCCATTAACTTGTTAAAACCCACTTAATTAAACTTGATATTCCACTTTACTAAATCTTTTAGATCCATCCAAAACAATTGGTTTTCAATTCTAAATCAAACCTCTTATTTCAATTTCAATTCGAAATCCAATTTTGGTTCACAAAACCTTTTTCAAATTTTTCTAAATTTTTCTAACACCTTAAATTTTCGAAAACTTTTGGCAGAGTCTCCTTTGTATGGAGAGAATTTTGCAATATGACAGAAATGATAAAAGTATATACATCGACGCACCCGGTCGGAAAACACAATATTTACCAATATTGATTCGTCGCTGTATCAATCCGAAAACGTACCTTTATTTAGCATTTTTAAGCGAGCGAGCTTACTTAGATGCAAATTTCATAACCCAAATCTAGCCCAATAGTCTCCTTGTACATGTACTTACTTACATAAATCCCATCTGTTTTGTATATGTGAAATTTAATAAATTTACATCCCTTTAACTACTTTAAACACATGATTTCATACCCCCACCATGGTATTTCATGTATTTTAGAAGGTACATGCAAATACAGGGTTGCAATATTTAGTTATTCACTTCAAATTCAATGTATACGACATTTTATTCAATTCAAATTGATTCACATAATATTTGTTTACATTCAATTCATATTCATATTTATACCCAATAAATTCATATCCATTTCAAATTGATTCAAAATCAATTTATTCACATTCCATTGATTCACAAAAAAAAATTGCTTCCGTTTACGAAAAACGACAATACTTCCATGCAAATTCGATGATATTCATTTAAATATAATAGTCACTTAGGCTTAAAAACCATTTAAATTAATTTTAAATCAATTTATCAACTTCTATTAACTTACATTCAATTTATTCACAAAAATGTTGTTTATTCAATTTTTATATCAAACGACAATCCAATGCATACCAATTTATTTACGAACCATTTCATAAACTTATTTGAACTAAGCTTCCATCCAAAAATATCAACTTAAGTTAATTCGTTTACTTCTAATTAATTCAACTATATAACTTAAGTTAATTTCCCCTGCAACAAATTCCATTCCAATTTTAGATTGATTCTTGTTCCATCTATTCAATTCCTTTTAACTCAAGTCTCATTCCAATATCCCATTCACTAATTAGTTCATCCAATCAGCTTACTTTCACTTTATACTTCACAATTAGAATATTATATCAAAAATCACTCCAATTTATTTACTTGAGTTCAAATTCATTTTATAATTCAAGTTTGGATTTTTTATCTCTTCACCAAAATATCAAACCACTTTTATCTTGGTTTTTCTACTCCACTTTTCCAATTTACAAGTTATACAACTTATGTTTTGTATTTCCATAATTTCTATATTCGAGTTTATACCTTATGTCTAATAAAATTCAATTTTTCTTAAGTCCAATTTCTCTTTTTAAGATTAAATTTCAAATCAGATTTCATTTTGTCGATGCTTACTCGAGTATATCCACATTTAAAATTTTAAACCTAAGATTTCTACCACTTTATAACTTAAGTATATATTTATTCCGGTCAAAATTCATAACCTATAGTTATATAGTCACTTTATAACTCAAACTCTGTATTCAATTCCATTCGCTATCATCTCTAATTCAATCCAATTTTATTTAATTAGCTTTAGTTAAATTCCATTCAATTTACTTTCTCAAGTTAAAGTTTAATTCCAAAATTTAAATCCCACATCTTTCTTTCTTATTAAAACCCTTCTCAACTTATAAGTTCATAACTTATTGTCCGATGTTCTTCCCAACATTTAAATTAAAATTCCAGAATTCAAACATTCGGTTTTTATTTCAAATCATTTTGAAGTTATATATATATAGCTCCTTTGGTTTAACAAACATTTCATTGGAATTTTAATCTCAAACATGGTTTTATCTAAAATAAACTCCTTTGAAATTTCTAAACAACATTTGTTTTTCAACAAAAATTTCCATATCAAATTATTCCGGTTGTAATCCGTCACTTAGAAACTCGAAAATGAACACTGATGATGAGGCCGTCATCACCAAATTATTTTCAAGTGACTGAAGTAAGTTCAGTGCGTTATCACTTCCAAAATCCATTTAAAATAATTTTTATTCAAAAAACCTCTCAAAGATAATGCTATTTTTTCACAACACTTCAGAAAATATTTTCCAACTTTTCGAGATTTTAAATTTCTGAATTCAAGTTTGAATCCATTTTAATTATAATTAATTTGTATAATTAATACTTATACAATTTCAATTTGGCTAGATATAACCATTTGAATTTTATAATCTCGTTTTGATTATATTAATAACAACCAAACATATCAACATACTATAATAGTTTCTCGAAAATTATTATTTTTCATATCAATATACAATTTTGGTAAAATTATTTCATTTACCCGCTTCAAAACCATACTGTGTCCAATTGCCTATTCAAGTGTTTAGAAACTCCTATCGAAATTGTGGCATCCCATTGTTCGACCAGAATTTATAAGCCACTCAACATATAAATCAACACAATATAAAACATTTATATTTACTAACAAATACGCGACCATATATTAATACTCTCAAACTCATTCTAGGGTACTACTGCCCCTATCTCTAATGAGTAATCCCCACCAAAGCAAAGGTTCTCGCTTAACCTTGAGCTATGATACCAAGTGTAGTGAACCTAGGCTTTTCAACCATCGGTCACTGACGACTAGAAGGCTTTTCAACCATCCCAGCCACACTGTGGCATACATTGATACCTCGAATTTGCTCTACGGCCAGCCCCTCGGCTGTAAGCAGCTAGCAAACCAACCACTCAAGGACATGTAGGGGTAAGAGTCTTCTGCTCGCCACCAAGCACAAAGTGAGAACCCGCTATTATGCGTGAACTTATCACCAAGCATTTGGGAAGGAAGGATTAAGAAGGTAATTAAAATTTATTATATGGGAAAAGAATATTTCAAACATACCAAATATCACTATATTTAAAATTAAAACCAACAAATTTTGAGGAATCCAGCTGGATCCCTCTAACCTGTTTCCCTACAACTACAGATGTCAAATAACATAAAATACCAATCCCGCTTCGATGCAGGATATCGTGGTAATATATGGTCATCCGCTATTATGCGGGGCGTATAGGGTCTCATCCGCTCCAAAGGCGGGAATATATCCAACTACAAATATATATACTACTATACATAATATAATATCCAACTGGTAATAATATATCAATTCAACCAATCATCCAATGACCAATTTTAATTATTATAAATTATTTCCAGTAATCCAAATTAGTGAGATTTAGTCACCTTGAATTTTGAATTTTCCACATGCTCATTTTAAATTAAACCAACTCCAATTTAATCCCAATTGTTTAATATTCTAGATAACGATCACGTGAGGAGGCTGTGAAGCGTGATAGAGGAGGTCACTACATAAAATTTTAGGATCGAAAATTAAGAAGGTACTTTTTTAGTTTTAATCAAATTTAATTAAAGTGTAATTGGTTAAGTATAAAAATTTGATAACATATAAATTTGTAAAATTTTCGTGCAAGGTCGAATCAAGTCACGATAGATTCATTATCTAGATATTAAATAATTAGGATTAATTGGAGTTGGTTTAATTTAAAGTGAGCATGTGGCAAATTCGAAAATCAAGGTGAGTAAATCTCACTCATTTGGATTACTGGAATTAATTTATAATAATTCAAATGGATTATTGGATGATTGGTTGAATTGATATATTATTATCAGTTAAATATTGTATTATATATATAGTAATGTATGTATGTTTGTATGTATATATATATATATATATATTATAGTTGGATATATTCCCACCGTTGGAGCGGATGAGGCCCTATGCGCCCCGCATAATAGCGGATGACCCTATATTACTGCGATATCCCGCATGAAGAGGGATTGGTATTTTATGTTATCTAACATTTTTGGTTGCAGGGAAATAGGCTGGAGGGATCCCATTGGATTCCTCAAAATTTATTGGTTTTAATTTTATATATAGCGATATTTGGTGTGTTTGAATATTCTATGATAGATTGTAATATGGTTTATTTTATTGAATGTTATAGTAGCACTGGCCTAGATTTTGGTATTTTAAAATACAATAAATATTATCTTTGAATTTGAAAGAAAATTAAAGTGGAATTTTAGAAGTGAAATATTTATACTGGATTTTTGTAATTTATTTAAAGGGATATTTTTTGGACAAAATAATTGATTTGATTTAAGTTCGTACTTAACTATTTCGTGAAATAATTTAAAATAATTTTTTTAAATAATGTATATGAAAGATTTTTAAAAAATAAATTCAAGTGATATTTGCTTAAATGTAAAAGGGTTTCTAAAAATCAAGATTTAAATAGATTGGGAGAAATAAAAGAGAATTTGGAAAATAAATGTAAAATTGGTTTTACTGGATTTCGAATAAGATTTTAAAATTACCAAATGAAAGTAGAAATCAAGATTGGATTGATTTGGAATATAGTTGGGTTACTTCAGACTTAAAACGGGATTTAATAAAAAATCGATTTATAAATGGATTTTTGGTAGTATAAACCTGTATAATCTGGAAATGAGTTTGGGAAATGTATAAACGATGTTTATAAATAAGTGGAATGAATATAAATTGGTAAATTGGAAATATCATTTCACAGCGAGAATTTATAATGAAATATGGAAATCGGTTAGAAGAAATAGTGAATTTTATTTTGGAAATTAGGAATAGTTATGAAATTGGAAATGTGAATCGACTTGGGATGAATCGAGAGAGGTTTATAAATTGAAATTGGTTATTTCGAAAAATATTTCTATCGAGAGGTTAAGCTGTTTTTAAAAGAGGATTTTAGAATATTGAACTATGTAATGTAAAACTATTTTAGCATTAAAATATTTTAGAAAAGTTAGTTATAAACAAGTTTTGTAAATTGATTAGAAATTTATTTATAAATTGGAATTAATTATGGATGTTATTTTAATTGTGCTTTGATATTTTAAATAATTATTTCACTATATTTTTTAAATTATTATTATATAAAATTTAAAAGTAACTAATTGGAATTTATTTATAAATACTCTCGAGTTTGTGAACCGAATTTCATTGAACGGATGTGGTCATATAAGTGAAATGCTATAATAGGAATTCTGGGAATTTAAGGAAATTTTCCCAAATAGTTAGACTTGGAAACTTCAAAATGAATCTGAATTCACTTAAGGAGTTGTAAATCCTTGGTTGGATATAAATGAATAAAATCGATAAATTTTGGAAATTTGAAAGGGAATTAATGAATTCCGAAGACTTGTGAAATAAGAAAGAATATTCATAAGTATTGGAATTAAATGGTTTTGGAAATATTCTAGCTATGAAATTATTTATATGGAATAATTTCTAAATAATGAATGATAAATTGGATTTGGAAATAAATTCCAAAGTGTTAATATGGGTGAAAAATCCTGCTATGGATTTAAGAGTTTGAAATCGTTTTCAAATATTGAATACTGGAAAGGATTTAATATATATATATATATATATGTATGTATGTATGTATGTATGTATGTATGTATGTATGTTTTCTAAAGATATTTTCAAATAAATGTGGAAAGATTTATAATTTAGGTCTAGTGACTACTTATGGATGTTATTTGACAGTAAAATAACCGACTATCAAATTTGGCTAAATTCGTTAATCGTTTTGAAGAGACCGAGATCAGATTTAATTATCCAAAAACCACCTCGATTCGGTTTGTGCATTACGAATTGTGAAATTAAGTAGCTAATGGAGATGGTGATTTGGAGATCCGGTTTGTCCAGACCCAGGGCAACTTGTATGGATGAATGCTATCATTGCATCGTTGCCTAGAAGGCAATGTTAGCATTCCAAGTATGAATGCTATTATAAAGGTAAAACGCAGCCTCAAGTCTTATCAACCGGGAATGACTACAACATGGGAGATGTAGTAGGACTAAGTGGGTCGCACCCAGTTAGGTATGTTGTCACCTTTCTATATACACTCGGATATATATTATAATTATGGATATGGTTGTGCATGGAAAAGTGAGCGCTCGATAAGGGTGGGAATACACAGGGTGATAACATATTCGGTACTATACAGTAAGGGGTAAGCCGATCCTTTGTTGGTAGGGATTGTTAGATACGATCTAGGTACATTTTTCTAGAGGTGTATTGTGGAGGACGGTGCGCTAATAGCTTAGTCATTATGTGAAATCCAATATCCAACGAGCTCGTATGGTTTTGGTTGTGACCTACTATGCTGAAACGTGAGATGCAAGCATTTCAGCTATTTTCTAATTTACTTTATATAGACACTATTATAATATCATATCATTTTGACATAAAATGTTTTGTTTATCGTAAGGTAAAAACCCGTCGTGTTTATGTGTGATGTGGTCTTACGAGATACCTTTGTTTTTTAAACGTATTTTTGAAATAGTAATAATTCAAATTGAGTTTGTTCTCTCACGCTAGTTTTTCAGACTGACTCGGGTGTTATTTAATTATAATGCTCGGGTCAGACCAAGTATTACAGGTTCAGGTTAGGATGTTTTGGAGCTCAGGAGACGAGCAGGAGGATTTCAGACGTATTTCACGTACTTGTTTCTATTCCGCTATGTGCGTAGAAAATATAGTCAGCACTAGTGAGGACAAGTTGTGATAACTGTCCATAATTAATTTGTTGATTGTTGTACTCTGACGCTGATATGTATAAAATCAACTATAGTTATTTTGTATAAATATTTGTTATTATATATTATATTTGTTCCACTGCGATTGAAAGATTCTGTGTTGTTGTTTCTGTTTCTGTTCCTATTTCTTCTATCTTCTTCTTATTCACCCCTAGTAATCGGTTTTCCAGCACTTGAATATTCGGCATGTTATATGGTGAACGTATTGATGTTGTCGAGGTTTGAAAGCCTAGGTCGTTACATTAGGTATCACACACGACCAACTCAAACTAAACGGAAATATGGATCATTAGGGGTGAAGAAGGAAAGATAGAAGAAAGAGAAAACAAACAACACAGAATCTCACCATTGCAGCGGAATAAAATATAATATATACCCTAACAGATTTTTATACAAAAGAAACTGTACCTTTTAGTATACATACAGTCGTCAGAGTACAAAAATCAGCAATTAAATTCTGGACAGTTATTATAAGTTGTTCTTACCAGTATTGATTATATAGTTTACCCACACAGTATAATCAAATACACGGAATACGCCTGAGACTCCACCAACTCGTCTCCTAACCTCCATAGCATTCTAACCTGAATCTTAATACTCGGTCTGACCCGAGCATTATAATAAAATAACAGCCTAATCAATTTGCAAAACCAGCATGAGAAAATACATTCAATTTGAATTATTAATGTTATAAAAAAACCTTTGAAAAATAAAGGTATCTCATAAGACTACGACAGATATAAATACGATGGGTTTTTACCTTACGATAACCAAAATATTTTTATATCAAATCATCTAATATTATAACGGTGTCTAAAGAAAGTAATTTAGAAAATAGTTGAAATTCCTGCATCTCACATTTCAGCATTGTTGGGCACAATCAAAACCGTACAGGTTCGTAGTGGATATTGGATCCCATACAATGACTGGGCAATTGGGGTACCGCCCACCACCGTACATCTCTAGAAAAAATGTATCGAGATCGTACCTAATGACCTACCAACACAGGACCGGCCTACCCCTTACAGGATAGTACCAAATATGTTATTACCCCGAGTGTTCCCACGCTTATCAAGCGCTCTCTTTTTCATGCGCACCCATATCCATAATTTATAATATATATCCAAGTGTATCTAGAAAAGTGATAACTTACCCTGATTGGGTGCGACCCACTTAGCCCTACGGCATCTTCCCTGTTTTAGTTATTCCTAGTTAATGAGGCTTGAGGCGACGTTTTACCTTTAAAATAGCATTCATACTTAGAATGCAAACACTGCCTTCCAAGCAACGATGTAATGATAGCATTCATCCATACAAGTTGTCTTAGGTCTAGACAAATCGAATCTTCAAATCTCTGCCTCCATTAGCTTCTTAATTTTACAATTCGTAACGCACAAAATGGACCGAAGTAGCTTTCGGATAATTAAATCTGATCCCAGTCTCTTCAAATGATCAACGAATTTGGCCAGATTTGATAGTCGGTTATTTAACAATAAAATTATACACATAAGCAGTCACTAAATCCGTAATATAAATTTTCCAAATATTTGTTCATAATATCTATCAAAAATATATATTCAGTTTCTTTCAATATTCAATAATTGAAATATTTCAAATTCCAATATCCATAACCGGATATTTAAATCCATATCAACACTTAGAATATTTCTTTCAACTCTGTTTATGATTCAACCTTTTGAGAAATATTTCTAAAATAATAATCTCGTAGTTAAATATTTCAAATCCTTCCAGTTTTGAAACAACCCAGACCGCTTAGTATTCCTAAAAAGGGCACACCAAAGGATGTGGTGCGTTATAGGTATAGCTAATGCATCACAAAGACTAAGATTCACAAGACAAATAAGTAAAAACAAAGGAAACATTTAAATAATAACTTATCACTAAAAATTAAACTTCATCTCAAAATAAGTGATCAAAATAAAATATATCTTAAAAACTCAAAATGTTTATGTCTCATGAAAATACATCTCATTCTAACAAAATCAGAGTATAAAGATAACAATAATAACCATCCCTCTTACAAGTGCCAATCCATCATAAGCCAAATGAAAATGATGAAAAGGAGAAGAATACATCAGAAATGAGGAAATTACGAAAATAAACCTCCAAGCAACCTGAATTAACTATCCACAAATCCGCTGGCCTATTGGGGGAAAAGGAAAGATAGAGGAGTGGGTCAGACGGTTAGTCTCGTAAGTGATAGTAATTACTAGCATTTCTAAGCAAGATAAAGAAAAGAAATAGTACTAGCATGGAAGGAAAATACAGAAAAGATAAAACTCGGATAAAATACTGTTTCTTATTCTGTTTCACTGTTTGCTTTGATTGTTTGATTGTTTACACTTGTCTTAAAATACTCTAATTAGGCTGAAATCCTAATCCTATCTCAACTGCTAACTTGACTACGCTGAAATTCTAATCCTACCATTGATCGGCTTCTCCTATCTCTGTTGTGCCACTGTGAACCAATCCTGTTGGCCACAGCAAAAGACACCTCTTTAGCGCTTAGGATGCAGTAGTGAATTATTTACCGTAATTGATGTCGCACGCTCAGTCATCGCCGGTATACACGAACTGTCGCCCACCTAATTGACCCTTAATTTACTTTAACCAGCATAAGCGTGCCCAGCCTCACCTATATGTGAGACCATCACTCCTCGACCTGAAAGGGAATGCTGTCGGTACTGGTCCTAACAAACAAAACTTCTAGCTTTGCGCCCCTTGCCAAATCCACAGATTTGAGCCTCTATCTATTGGCTACTTATTTACCCTAATCAACATAAGCATGTCCCAGCCTCACCTACATATGAAACCATCAGTCCTAGACCAGAAAGGGAATGCTGCCGGTACGGGCTAAATTTTAAAATAAGACTCTTCTGTTATTTCAGCTAAATTTGCTTATTAAATTAACCCAATATCTAAGTATTAAAACAAGTTTCTTCTGTTATCTCTTCTTTCCGAATAAAACCTACATGTTATAATTGTTCTTGCAACTATTACTCTTCTATTTTCTCTTTTTCAGTTATAACCACTTGTAATGATTATGCTTGTAAATACCTTAAATTTGCCTATTTCGGTCCATCTCTATTTTTATTTCAGGTTTTCTCATTTTACAGCTGATTTCTGTGTTATTCTATTTTAATTCATATTAACGAATTCTTCTCTATTTAATATTTTATTCGCGTCAAACAGGATTAAATCATAAAAAAACTAACATTTATAGGCTAAATTCCAACTTAAAAATATGTAAATAACTGTAAATAATTGCAATTAACTGTAAATAGCTGAATAAAACATCTGAATAAAAATAGACTGAAAAGAACTTCTGAAATTTACTTAAAACTGAATGTAAATAAACTTACATAAAAACTGTCTCAAAATTGTACAAAAACTACAGCTATTGACAGCCCTATTATTTTAAATTGCCTCAAATATAATATAATTACAAAACACTCACCTGTGGTCCTTAGCTCTAGTCCCGGGCCTTCGTGGATCCACTTCTAGGGTATAGAATATTTTTATTAAAAAGATTTCCTGCGTAGAATTTTTTTTTCCTTTAAGGTACAGCCTCAGGCGATGAACCTAATTGGGAGAAAATCCGAATGAGAAAATAGCTAGGCCTAGGGTTATATTTATAGTGTTGCTTAGGGATCTCAGGCCGTTGGATTTGAAGATTAAATCTGGTGCCACCACATCATAGGCTCACTAGGAACTGTTGGATGCAAGCCCGAACACACGAAATTTCACGAAAATCGGACTATAGGGTCTTCGGCTTGTACCTGGATGAAATATCTGCCAGGAAATAAGGTGGGTGGACCAAAGTATATTGGGGGTCGACCTAAAGGTCGACCTGACCATGGCATGGGTCTACCCATGCCCTTGTAATATTTTTTTTCGTTTTAGTTTATTAAATTCTTAATTCTAATTTCTCTCGTAACTTCTCGATGATAGCTCTGATTTCGACAATTTATATATGGAAATTGATTAGAAAATTACCACGGACCCAATGGTGCAACTTCCATGGCTCGATTCTGACAATTTCACAAACTTATTTTATGTTGAATTAATTCATTAGTTAATATTATAGCTCAAAATTTGAGTTTTCACATTCTACCCTCCTTAAAGGAATTCGTTCCCAAAATCTCTAAGGACAGAAGAACGAAAAAAATATTTTCATCCAAATTCTACAACCACGTATATAAACATTGTCCATTACATCCATTATTCTTAAGCTATTTAATGCAATTTATGATATATGCAATAGTATAATTTCAATGTCCCTAACTAATGCAAAAGATTAGGCGGTCTACTGATTCAATTGACCTCATTTTCATGCAATCATGTCTGCGCCATGTGTCCAAATGAATGCAAATTCCCTAATAACAACTGATAGTTCTATATGCATGCTACAACCATCATCCTAATGAAACAATCATATGATAATCACCCATTCGTAGCAACCATGAAACAAAACTGCAAGTGCATATACATCCTTATGCATACGCTTTAGTGACCTAGTTAGGCCGATCTCTAAGAGATAATAGTGCCTAATGTGTGTATATGCATCCATTAGCATCCACTAGCAAACACTTGCAACCACTGGCGTCCATCATACATAACATGTTCTAATAACAGGTTTACATTCAGTCCTACCATCAATAGGTTAAACCTAAGATATACCCTCTCAAAGGATACTAAAAGACCTATTCAAAACTAAAGAGGGAAATAAGAAATTCAAGACGAACCACCAAAAAGATGCGGACATGAGGTACGTGTTTTCTCTTCAGCCTCCCACACAGTGTCCTCAATAATATCTTCTCGCTGCACCTTAACCAAAGGGACTTCCTTATTCCTAAGTTTCTTGATATCATTCCCAACGATCTTGGTAGGAATGCGACGAACCGATGCTTTACTCTCCACTTCAACTTCCTTAAGTAGGCCAGGTTCCACTACCTCTGCTGAATCATATAAGCACTTTCTCAAGTGTAAATCATGAAAAACATCATGAACTCCCATGAGCCTTTTCGGTAGCTTTGTCTGATATGCCATCTTCCCTACCCTTTCCACAATGGAGAATGGTCCTATGAATTTGGGAGCAAGTTTTCTACTTCATCCAAATCTCACTACCTTTCTTAGTGGAGACACCTTAATGAAAACCAAATATCCTACCTCGAACTCAATATCCCTTCTCTACTTATTTGCATAGGATTCGTGTCTATCTTTGGTCGTCTTCATTCTTCTTCTAATCAAATCAATCTTTTAAGAAGTCTCTCTAACCATGTCACGCCAAATAGCAATCTTCCTGTAGACTCTAACTAACACGAAAGCGACTTGCAAGGTATTCCGTGTAGGGCTACAAAAAGAGCCACCCCAATGCTAGCCTGAAAAACTATTGTTATAAGTGAATTCCACTGAAGGAAGGTATCTCCCAAGTTCTCCAAAATCATGAATGCACATCCTTAACAAATCTTCAAGAACTATATTAACTCTCTCCATTTATCCATCTGTTTGAGGGCGATAGGCCATACTCAATCAAAGTTGTGTCCCTAAAGCCTCTTGTAAGCTCCTCCAAAACATGCTAGTAGATATAGGGTCTCTGTCACTCACTATGCTAGAGGGAACTCCATGAAGTCAGACTATCTCACGAATGAATATGAATGCCAGATAAGGTGTTGTCCTCTTACTCTCAATAGGAATGAAGTGGACGCTCTTAGTCAAACGATCTATAATCACCCAAATACTTGTATTCCCCTTCCTAGATCGGGGTAATCCATCTATGAAGTCCATCGAAACACTATCGCACTTCCATTCGGGTACATCCAATGTTGAAGCAATCTACTAGGCCGCTGCTGCTCCGCTTTAACTCTTTGGCACATAAGTCACTTGGCCATAAACTCTGCAACATCCTTCTTCATGTTACTCCAATAAAACACTCTCTTTATGTTCTTATACATCTTATCTCCATCCGGATGAATAGTCATCTGAGAATGGTGTGCCTCTGCTAGAACTGCTCTCATCAAATCACCAGTGCGGGGGACACAAAGTCTTCCATCTCTCCTTAGCCACTCTTTACTATCTATGGAATAGCATTGGAGATGTCTAGAGACCTATCCTCTGCTAATCCTATTCAAAATATCCACATGCTCTGAATCCTTTTGCTTCCTTGAGCCAATCTGATCTATGAGGGTAGGCTTAACCTCAAGTGCTGCCAATAATCCAGAAGTAATGTTCATAGAGGGTTTAAAATCAAAGGTAGAAATAAACTTTGGGTTTTTCCACTCCACGAACATTGGATTAAGGGTTGATCTCTTTCTGCATAACGCATTCGCAGCCACGTTCCCCTTGCTAGGGGTGTAATGTATCTCAAAGTCATATGATGCCAGAAACTCCATTCAATGCTGCCGCCTTAAGTTTAAATCCAATTATGAGAACAGGTACTTCAACGATTTGTGGTCAGTGAAAAGCTAGAACCACTCCTCTAGTTGGTAGTGTCTCCAAGACTTGAGCACGAAAGCAATAGCAGCAAACCCCAAATCATGGGTGTGGTATTTCTTCTCATGTGTTCTTAACTGTCTCCTCCCATAGCATACTACCCTTCATTCCTACATCAATACTGCCCCACGGCCAGTCCACATTCATCAGTTTATACTGTAAAAGATTTGGCTCCGTCGGACGGTAAAACTAACACCAGTGCACTAATAAGGGCTCTCTTTAGCAGCGTGAAGAAATCCGCACAATCCACATCCCACACGAATGCCGCATTCTTCTTAGTGAGGCGAGTAGGCGATGCCGAAATCTTAGCAAAATCTCTTATAAACTTCCTATAATAACCAGCTAAACCTAGGAAACTTCAAGCTTCTGTAGTGTTCTTAGGGCCTACCAATCTTGTACTGCTACTATCTTAATGGGTTCCACAGCTAAACCCTCTCTTGAGGCTATATACCCTAAGAAACGCACCTCCTCATGCCAAAAGTGAAAATTTAAGAATTTTTCTTTCAACCGATGAACATGAAGTGTGTGAAGAACCTCCTTAAGATGATAGCATGCTCTTCCATACTCTTGGAAAATACCAGAATGTCATCCATGAACACTACAACGAACTTATTTAGGCCATCTCGAAAAACACGGCTCATTGGATCTACAAAATAGGCTAGGGCATTGGTCAGCCCAAATGGCATAACCAGCCACTCAAAGAATCCATCGGGTGTCCTAAATGCTGTCTTATCGTTGCTATCATAAGAGACCCTAAGCTGATGAAATCCAGTGGCTAAGTCAGGCTGAGAAAATACCGAAGAGGCAACCAACTGATCCAAAAGATCGTCTATCCTAGTAATTGGGTAATGGTTCTTCTTCGTGAGCTTATTCAATTCTTTATAGTCTATGCAAAGTCGACGGGAACCATCCGCCTTTGTAGCAAAGACGACTGGCGCTCCCCACTCAAATATGTTCAGTCTGATGAAGCCTTTCTCTAATAGCTCACCAACCTGCTTACTTAACTCCTTCCTCACCCAAGGAGCCATATGTCTCACAGGCAATGCCATTGGCTAAGCATTGTTATTCAAATAGATCCAAAAGTCGATCTCTCTCTTGGGGGTAGCCCCCTAACCTCCTCAAAAACAACTGGGAAATCTCTAGCAACTGGAACTGAATCTAACTCTCCAAGTGATGAATCAAGGGAATATAGGAAGCTCAACACGACTAACCCCTATGGGTCGCAAGAAATCTCGAGAGTTCGTCCGCTACATGTCTTTAGTCTAACGACTCTCCTCTCGCAGTCCAATATCGCACCATAAGTGGATAACAAGTCCATCCCCAAAATCATCCCATATCCCAAAAATCCCAGCACATAGGCGTCACAATCAAAATTACGCCTTGTATTAAAATTTTCAAACCCCTACAAATCATGGATAAATATGTTGTTCCTCCTATGTGATTTGAAACGACTATAGGATCTTCAACAAGAGAAATATCTAAGTGCAAACAATCAACTAAGGAAATAGAAATGAAAGAATGTGATGCCCCAGAGTCAAAAGGAGTTCAAATAGGAAAATCCTAAATAGAGATCAAACCTTCTACAGAGTCTTTTCTACCTTGACCCGGTCCACTACTATAAGGTGCTGCATCTAAAGCATGTACTTGCACCACAGGTGCGCCTATTCTCTGCCCCGTCCTCTGAGGACAAGCTCTACTAAGGTCTCCAAGCTACCCATAGTTGTAACACCTCCCCTTCATCGTGTCCTTATAGTCCTTTGTGAAATACCCATTCAATCCACATTGTGACTTTACTTGCCTTTCTTGATCTGTCCCTTCTGAGGTCCTCCTCCTTTCTTCTTGTCCTTGTCCTTCTTATTTCTCCATCACTGCTTCTTAGATTTTTCGGATTTAGGAACCTCCTTAACCTCTCCTTTCTTAGAAACATCTGATATAAGTGCCATTTCCGCAAATGATTCATACATCGCTCCCATATGTACATGTGTCAATGCCATCCCTTAGAGGGTCTGGTTCAAACCTTTAGCAAACTTGGTGGTCTTCTTATGCGGTGTATTAACAGCTCATCCCGAACCACAATAACTCATTAAACTTTTAAAAACTCTTTCACCGAAAGGCTCCCCCGCTTAAGACTAATGAACTTCTCCAACTGCATGCTTTCCTCAACTTGCGACAAGAACTTTCTCTCAAACCTTTCCCAAAATCCAAACCAACCAATGTCTCTATCATTCATTTCTACAATCTCCTACTAGTAAGAAACCTCTCCTTTCAACTGCCTAGATGCAAGCTTAACTCTTTGCTGGTCCTTCAATCCTAACAGCCCAAATATCTGCTTTGTATTCCTCACCAAGCTCGTGCCTCTACATAATCTTCCATGCCAGAAAACATCTTGCCCCTAGGCTAGCAAAGTCCTTGCATAGCTTAGAAAAATTGGCTGCTGCAGGTAGATTAACTGGTCCTTCACCCACAGATGCTGCATTGGGTGCTTTCCCTTGCACCTCTAGTTCCATAGCTTGGAGGTATCTACAGAACCAGCCACGAACTTGGACACCCTTTGGATGATTTGGGGCATCCGCAATACGATGCAAAGAAAAGAAAATTTAGGCTTCAAAGAATCGAAAGAAGATTGAACTGGACTTTGACGGTATTTTTATAAAAACTTTTTTATGCTTGAAAACTATTTCTATAATAAGATTTTCTTTCTAAAAAATAATTTTAGTTTGAAGATATGTTAGCTTTTAAAAATACTTTACTTTTAAAACAAGTTTTTAGAAATCCTGTTACCTTAGGCTCTAATACCAAATGAAACACCTCATACCCCTTAGTATTCCCAAAAAGGGCACGCCAAAGGAAGTGGTGCGTTATATGTATAGCTAAAGCACCGTAGACTAACATTCATAAGACAAATAAGTAAAAATAGCGAAAACAATTAAATAATAACTTAGCATTCAAAATTAAACTTCATCTCAAAATAAGTCATAAAAACATAACATATCTCAAACTCAGAATGTCTCATGTCTCATGAAAATACATCCAAGTCTCACAAAATCAGAGTACAAAGATAACAAAAATCATCCCTCTCGCAACGGCCAATCCATCATAAGCAAAATGAAAAAGATGAAAAGCAAAAGAATACATCTGAAATGAGGAAACTTTGGAAATGAACCTCCAAGCAACCTGAATCAATTATCCTCAAATCTGCTGGCCTATTGGGGGAAAAGGAAAGATAGAGGAGTGGGTCAGAGAATAAATCTGGTGAGTGAAAGTAATTACTAGCATATCTAAGCAAGACAAAGATAATAGAAAAAGCAATAGTTCTAACTTGAAAGGAAAAAACAAAAAAGATAAAACTCGGATAAAATAATTTTTCTGATTATGTTTAACTGTTTGCTTTAAATGTTTGTACTTGTCTTAAACTACTGTGATTAGGCTGAAATCCTAATCCTATCTCAACTCCTACTTGATTAGACTGAAACCCTAATCCTACCCATTGATCGGCCTTTTCTATCTCTATTGTTCCACTGTGTACCAATCCTATTGGTCACAGCAACAGATATCTCTTTAGCACTTCGAACGCGGTAGTGAATTATTGACCCTAATCGATGCCGCATGCATGGTCATCGCCGGCACCCCCTAACTGTCGCCCCATATATGACCCTTTCTTTACCCTAATCAGCATAAGCGCGCCCAGCCATATATACATTTGAGACCATCAGTCCTCGACCTGAAACGGAATGCTGCCGGTACTAGTCCTAACAAACAAATCTTCTAGCTTTGTGCCCCTTGCCCGAATCCCCAGATTTAAGCCTCTATCTATTGGCCACTTATTTACCCTAATCAGTGTAAGCATGTCCCAGCCTCACCTACGCGTGAAACCATTTGTCCTAGACCTAAAAGGGAATACTACCGGTACGGGCCCTACTTCTACATTTTCTTATTAACTTAATCCAAGATCAAAGTTTTAAAATAAGCCTCTTCTGTTATTTCTACTATATTTTCTTATTTACTTAATCCAAGATCTAAGTTTTAAAAATATGCTTCTTCAATTATCTCTTCTTTAAAATTATAACCTCCGTGCTATAATTGTTCTTGCAACCGTCACTCTTCTATTTACTCTATTTTAGTTCTAACCACTTGTTATAATTATGCTTGCAAATATCTTAAATTTGCCCTTTTCGGTCCAACTCTATTTTTATTTCATTTTTTCTCATTTAACATCAGATTTCTATAAATTTATGTTATTCTATTTTAATCCATATTAGCGAATTCTTCTCTTTTTAATATTTTATTCACGTAAAACAGGATTAAATCTCTAAAAAAAGAAACTAACATTTATAGGCTAAATTCCAACTTAAAACATATGCAAATAACTACAGTTATCTATAAATAACTGAATAAAATAGCTAAATAAAAATAGACTGGAAAGATCTTTTGAAATTTACTTTAAAACTGATTGTAAATAAACTTACATAAAAATTGTCTCAAAATTGTAGGAAAACTACAGCTGTTGAGAACCCTATTATTTTAAATTGCTTACAAATCTAATATAATTACAAAACACTAACCTGTGGTCCTTAGCTCTAGTCCAAGGCCTTCCTGGATCGACTTCTAGGGTACAGAATATTTTTACCAAAAAGATTTCCTCCGTAGAAAAAAATTCTTTTTAGGGTGCAGCCTTAGGCGATGAACCTAATTGGGATAAAATCTAAATGAAAAAATAGCTAGGCTTAGGGTTCTATTTATTGTGGCTTAGGGATCTCAGGCTGTTGGATTTGAAGATTAAATCTGGTGCCACCACATCATAGGCTCACTAGGAACCGTCGGATGCCAGCACAAACAACATAATTTCAAGAAAATTGGATTATAAGGTCTTCGACTTGTACCTGGATGAAATATCGTCCAGGAAATATGGCAGGTCGGCCTAAGTATATTGGGGGTCGACTTATAGGCCGACCTGACCATGGCATGGGTCGACCCATACCCTTGTAATATTTTTTTTCATTTTAGCTTATTAAATTCTTATTTCTTATTTCTCTCTTAACATCTCCATTTAGCTTGGATTTCGACAAGTTATATATGAAAATTGATAAGAAAATTACCATGAACCTAATGGTGCAACTTCCGTGGCTCGATTCTGGAAATTTCACAAACTTATTTTATTGTTTAATTAATTTGTTAGTTAATTATTATATCTCAAATTTTCGTTGTTACAAGTTTAATACTTAGAAAATATTTGTAAGTATATTTTACTAAAATCACTTTATTTCCAATACTTAGGATATATTCTGTTTTATTTCATACTTCTCAATATGATCCACTTGAAATTTCCTTAACCCACTTATCGGATTCGATAAGTTTCTAGAATTCATTAATTAATCCCCTTTAAAATTTCCAAAATCGATCATTCTCGTCTATTATCTTAACTACCCATTTCTAACTTACTTTTTATGAATTTTAATTCATTTCTGAAGTTTCTATACTTAAATACTTCTGAAATTTCCTTAAGTTTGCAGAATTTCACTATAAGATTTTTCATCTAAAACTCATCTCCGATAAATAAACTCTGTTTATGAATCTCGAGAGCACTTATCAATAAATTTCAATCATTTCAAAACTATATATATAATTAAGTATTTTTAAATAATAATTCTTTTTTAAAAAACATATTTAAGTAATTATTTAAAATCCTAAAACACTTTATATAACATCAATAATTAATTTCCAATTCATCTTTAAATAAACCAATTGATTTACAAGGCTGATTATATAAATTATAATTTATTTCAATAAATATTAAATACTTGAATAACTAACTTTTTCAAATATTTTAATCTAAATAATAGTTTTAAAGCTACATAGTATGATAAATAAAAATTCCATTTAAAACAATTTTAATTTCTTGACAAAAATTTATTTTAAAATCCAATATTGCCAATTTCCATTTATAATTCCCTGTTGATTCACATCACATCGACTACGTTTCCAATTTCATAATCATTTCCATACCACAAACTAGAATCCACCATTTTTTTCAAATCCCCATTCCCTTATCTTGATATAAATTCACGTTGTCAATTTATATTTTAATTTATCAACTGATATCATTTTCCCTTATTATAAACAACGTTTATAAATTTACAAATTCCCTGAGATTCACTAGTTTATAAAACTAATCTCTTTTATAATATGTCCTTTATTTTTCAAATCTATTTTAAATATCGATTTTAACTTCTTTCCATATTTCTAGAAATATCATTCTAGAATCCATTGTTTAAAACCAACTATATAATTATTTTAAGATCTCTGTTTAAAATATTTTTAGAATAGTTAAGTAGAACTCAAAATCAATTATTGTTTTATCTAATCAATTTTTAAAAAAAAAATCCAAATTTCAATATAAATACTTTTATATTCTAAATCTTCTTTTTAATTCTTTCAAATTCTAAAAATAATATTTATGGTATTTAAAATTCCAAATTATTAGGCTAGTGCTATTATAGCATCCAAACATTCAAATCACAGAACAATCTATAATAGATTATTCAACTCCATCATATATTACTATATATGAATACAATCAATATATATATATATATATATATATATATATAAACACACACACACACCCCATACCCCTTAGTATACCCAAAAAGGGCACACTAAAGAATGTGGTGCGTTATAGGTACGGCTAAAACATCGTCGAGACTAAGATTCACAAGATAAATAAGTAAAAACAGCGGAAAACGTTTAAATAGTAATTTTCTATTCAG
Source organism: Allium cepa (assembly GCA_030765085.1). NCBI lineage: Eukaryota > Viridiplantae > Streptophyta > Magnoliopsida > Asparagales > Amaryllidaceae > Allium > Allium cepa. Next base: position 107,859,585 of record CM060930.1, on the reverse strand, counting down.
AATTAAACTTCATCACTAAGTCATAAAAAAGAAGATGTCTAATAATCCAAATTCTCATGTCATATAGAGAATATATCTCGGTCTGACATCATCAAAGTACATTAATATTAATAACCATCTCTCTCATAAGTACCAGTAAATCAAAAGCCAAATGAAAGAAAAATATATGAAGAACTCCGGGAATGTATCTTCAAGAAATCTGAATCTACTGTCCTCGACTCTGCTGGCGCAGTGGAGAAAATGGGAAATAGAGGAGTGGGTCAGACAATAAGTCTGGTGAGTGAAAGTAAAACTATCATTTCTAAGCAAGATAAAGATAATAGACTAAGCAATAGTTCTAGTATGGAAAGAAATACTGAAAAGATAAAACTGGGGTAAAATACTGTTTCCAATTCTGTGACTTTTTGCTTTGATTGTTTCGATTGTTTGCACTTGTCTTTAACTACTGTGATTAGGCTGAAACCCTAATCCTATTTCAAATGCAAATTTAATTAGGCTGAAATCCTAATTCTACCCATTGATCGGCCATCTATCTCTGTTGTGCCATTGTGAACTAATCCTGTTGGTCACAGCAAAAGACACCTCTTAGCGCTTGGAATGTAGTAGAAAATTATTTACCCTAATCGATGTTGCATGCTCGGTCATCGCCGATACACACTAACTATTGCCTCCTATTATGACCTCTTATTTACCTAATAAGCATAAGCATGCCTAGCCTCACCTAACTGTTGTGAGACCACCAGTCCTAGACTTGAAAGGGAATGCTGCCCAGCCTCACCTAGCTGTTGTGAGACCATCAGTCCTAGTCTTGAAAGGGAATGCTGCCAGTATTGGTCCTATCAAACAAATTCTAGTTTGCGCCCCTTGCCCAAATCCCTAGATTTGAGTTTCTATCCATTAGCCACTTATTTACCCTAATCAGCATAAGCATGTCCCAGCCTCACTAGCTATTATGAGACTATCAATCCTAAATCTGAAAGGGAATGCTACCAGTACGGACCACTACTTCTGTGTTTGCTTATTAACTTATTCTATGTTTTAAAATAGGCCTTGTAACGACCCGTAAAATTTTATTAATTTTTATTAACATATTTAATTGAATTTTGGAGAAATTTTATAACGAAACTTGAAAATGAAAAAATTTATATTTAGAACACGTATATTTAAATATAGCAAATGGCAAATTTTCATCTCATTTTATGAAAGTTTATTTTTTTTTTGTAATTCTATTAAATTCAAGTCAGTTAATAATTGTTGATAATAAAATATTTTTCAAACCTGAATGTTTTTACATGAAAAATTTCTAAATCCTCTTCTGGGTCAGGCGACATCTTTTATTTTTCAAAATTTGGACTTTTATAGCTCCGTCGATCTTATTTTTCTACGTTTTGCTGCATTTTCCACTTGCGGAAAATTCGAGTTTTTATAATTTGATCGTTCCACCAATATCTGTATACCGTTTTGATCGTCTCATCGTGCTGATCTCTATGGTATATTCAATTTTGTGTTTTGAAGTTCGATACGCAGCAGAATCTGTTGGGACGGTAACCGTATCGGTAACCGGTTGTGACTTTTTGTTTCTTCTATCCATTCATTTATCCAACCTCTGACTTGTACTATTTATGACCTTTCCTTTTCTACCGTTCCACTGTTTCTTTTATTTTTATACAACTGTATTCGATTGCATTTATTTTAGCAAAAAAAGAAACCACATGTCTGCTCTGTCATTCGTGTCGCAACCTTTCCTTCCATCTTCCCTTGAATTTTTCCAAAGCCGGCTCCTCCCTTTTCCTTCGCCCTTCTCTCTTCTCTCTCATTTTTTTTCCTGTCGTTCACCCCTCACAACTCACATACGTTCAACCTCCACCTCCACCCTTTCTCACCTTCTTCACGCATGCAACCCACGTCCCTCCAGAGCAGCCATTCAATAACATGCATGCTTCGCCGCCTTTCACCTCCAACCCGACCTAATGCCTCAACCAATTATCTACCTTCATATACCCGACCATCGCTTCCGCTGCCAAGCACGAAGTCACCCACACCTATCTCCTCATCCAGTGAATTTAACACAGCTTCGACCATCTGCCTCCTACCGCTCTGACAAGTGTCGACTTCCCCTGGCCACGTTCGCCTCTCCCCACCACCTACCGCAGGCCATCGGCCTCACCTAGTCGAATCTCCACAGTTGTGCCAAGATGCATACAAACCCAAGCACCATCTTGATAACCATTTCCCTCTTTTCGTATAAAGGTATGATAATATATAATATGTTAGTTTAAAAATATACATAGCAGTTCATCGATATGTGTCTGTACATACTTTAGTATAGGTGAAGTTGCCTGTTGTTTATAGAAGTTCAGAATCTGACAGTTAATATATATATACACACACACACGTACATGGATTGGCCGTACAGGTTATTTTTCAAGTTGTTTTATATTAGTACTTACTAAGTAAATTATGTATAGACTGTTTACATATATATATATATATATATATATATACATCTTCTATTATCCAGTTTGCATTTTTTTTATGAATAGACTTTAAGTTATGTACTCTACATGTTATACAGATATATATATTAATTATGTATAATATTTATAAAGCATACATATAAATATTTTATTTTTAGTCCTATATAAAATATTATGGTCTTTTCTGATTTTTTTTATGTAATAAGCGATATGTTTATATATAAGTTATAACCTTTTTTTTTTGGAAAAAGAAAAAAACGCGTATATATGTTAAGTTTATATATGATTTGCTGGGTGTGTTAAAGCAAGCATTGGTTTTAAGATTGAAAGAATGTAAGAAGAATCTATTGTATGGAAGATGTTTTTTCAGGGCTAATTGAGTTTTCTATAAACCGTAATATTTTCAAAGTATGGCTATATATAAGTTGATTTTAATTTGTACGTGTGTATATAACATATGTTCTGTTATGTAATAATTTGAAACAGATTATAATAATGTATACGAACGTTTTATATATATCATTTGGTTCTGATTTCAAAACAGTTTTTATAAGTGTTTAAGAATTTGTTTGCTAATGGTTTAAGTAACAGTATTTAATCTGGGTACGTATATTTTAAAGGTATATACAATATAGTGTTAAGCTATTTTATACTGTAGTATATATGTATTATAGAGTTTATAAAGCTTATAAAATATAAGTGATGCTAATATTTGTTGTTACAGTTTTGGTAAGTTACAGTAAAGTTTTAAATGTTGTACACTTTGTAAACTATGCCTGCATAGATTGTATTTTGATGAAGTACTCCCAATGTTGAAAAGCCATATGTGTTTTGTTATGGGTCATTTAAGTGTTATTTATAATAAGTATTGTGTTAGTTATAACATATAATTTTTTTATGTTTGACTTTAGTATTCGAGTTTCAATTTAAAACAATGGACTTTGAAATTTCTATTTAATTTAATGTATGTTGAATTTAGAATTTTATTATTATATATATATATATTTATATTTATATATAAATTCACCATTACCATTTATCATCATCAAATTTAGTATTGATTTGATTTCGTCAATTCCTTATCTATCAGCTTTGAGCGTCATACTTTTTTCTTCCTCGAATCGTATCCATCTATTGTTGCTTTGGAATTCGTAGCCCATTTCTTTGGCAAATCTCTCCAGCCTCGAAAGGTGAGTAATCACTCACGATTAACGTTCTTATATTTATTAAATTTGATTTCAATTGAAATGACAATTGAATTATACTGTTGTAGTTATTTAAATTGTTATATATGCTATTATATGTAATTGTTCACCTGTGGGATATGACACCATATCCTGTTGTTTATATTATATTGATGCTGATGATATATGCCTGTTATTATTATTATATTATCTGTTATCACTCTGAAGTTCACTATTAGTATAGAAATCACTATGGATTGAAATGATACATACTTGAACGGACTTTAGAATAGGAAAAAATCGTTATGGGTTGAAATGATAAACCCAAACGATTTTCATTTGAATTGAATTTGGGATTACGGGTTGAAATGATATCCACCCGTATATGTATAAATTACGGATTGAAATGATAAATATCCGTATCACTTGACCATAGAATAGAAAATTATAAACCGACGTCGTTGGTCTATATAAATATTTCGAAAATGAATTCTATAGGTTTGAAATGAAATATATGGTTTTAATAAATATTGATTTAAAATATTATATATAAAGGTAATTTTGTATATAGATTTAATAATAAAATATAATTTAATTAAGGTTGATTTAATTGATATGAAATATGTTTAAGGATTTATTAAATTTGTATTTCAGAAATAGATTTGTGGAATAATTTTATAAGCTAAGGTTGGAAGATATATTTGAGACTTATTTGAAATTGTATTTAATTAAGGATTTTATTTAATTAAATCGATTTGAAGCTATTGAATTCAAACTTTAAAATATGATTTTATAACTTGATTTTGATTTAAGTAATTTAATGGATATTCCACAGCTAAAGAAATCTAAGGTAATATATATAGAAAAATGTAATTTAAGGTCATATAAATAATGTTGGATTTATTAAGCGAATATTTGAAAACTAAATAATAGTGAGGTCAAACTAGAAGATAAGTGCAATTATCAAAATTAGTCTTTGAAATATTTAAAGCTTCGAAATATATTGACTTCGAATCATAATGAAATTTGAATGGTGTATTTGTGGTTCAAATCTGTAATTGAAATCGATAAAATTTGCATTTATTTAGTTAGAAACTGAATTGAATGGAAATGGATAAACTGAGATTTAATTTAATTTGAATGGGAAAGTCGAGTTGATTTTGAAGCGATTTGTGAAGTTGAGGAAATTATTATTACTTTACTTTATAAATTATTTAATATATATACTGTTTTGGAAAATAGATATATTTGAAATGAAAATGATATTTTGGTTTTGAAGTTTAAATTAATTTGAAATGACCATGGTGTTATAGTGTATATTTCTACATGGTAGATAGTTCCATGGATCCTTAGAGGATGGTTATCCCAAACATCATTTAAGTTACTTGTATTTCAGTTGATATTTCACTTGAATTGGATTTATTGATATAAGAATGTTAATCCTGACTCGAGTGTTTGGGTTTTGCTTTACGCTCGGGTCAGACTGAGTGATACAGCATTTGTGACTCACCCTTGGAGTTCGAAGCTTCGCTTGGAGATCCAACTATCTATTCAGCTTTCAGTTTTCCAGTTGCTTTGTTCCAAGATGTCATCAGTTTGTATTCGAGACTAAATTGTATTTGGGATATTCTGCTGTAATTTATTTCTAACTCTGATGTTTATATAGTAGCTTTATGAACTACTATTTATCTATTCCGCTTCATTATTTTATATTACTCTGTGTCTGTGATTTTGTGGTAGATTTATTTACTGTATATACTGAGTTTTTCCAAATTTAAATTAACAATATGATATTTTGAGCAATTCAAGTCCGGCGTGTGTGGATGCGAATGGTTGAAAATGTCGGGTCGTTACAGTTGGTATTAGAGCTTTGGCTCTAGGCAAACTTAGCGTATATAGTAAATATATTTGCAGAATCACTTTCGTTCGAACTTTAATTTCTTCCTCTTTGATTTGGTTTTCCTTTGGACATTGGAACGTTCCATGCGGTTCCAAAATCCATTATCTTCTCTCCCAATTCGTGTTTCTTGATTCTAGAGTATCCCATAACTCCACTTTGAATGATTTCTATAAGAATAGGCGATCCCAATACTTGAATGATTTGTGAAGGGGTAAAACTCCATTACAACTAGCATTGATTCACCGAAGATTATTATATATCCCTCGGTTTAGATGCTGCTATCTCTTGTTATGCCGAATTCTATCTTTGACGATCGAAAGTCGATTTGCCTTAGAATTCCGCATCGATCATATTCCTGAAGTCACGGTCGACTCGGTTAAGGTTGCCCGCAATTTATATAAGTATCCATCTTTCATTTTTTTAAAGTTAATTTATCTCATCGATAATCGAGCCTATCTTCGAATCAGAATTCTAATTGAGTAGAGTTCCCCTAATTTAAATCTCTATCTTTGTCTTGAAATCCATTCTTGAATCATCCTTTGAAAAAATCGGGTTTGTTGTATTTTAGAAATTGTTTTATATATCGAAGTTATTATTTTGATAAGTATAATTTTGTTCAATATATAAAAGTGAAAATGATTTCGACAAGGATTATATACCTTTTAAAAAAAACGAGAACTTAAAGTTTCGAAAAGATTTGAAATTTTGAAATTTTTATATATAAGAAACTGATTTATATAAAAGTGATTTATAACTAAAGGGTTTATAATTTTGAAATTTGAGAGATTGAACTCCGGTATTTTGAAAATTTGTTTTAAGGTTTTGAGAATATGTAATAATATGATTTGAAAGTATTTTCTAGATAAGAAATGTTTCAAATGACTTCAAATGAGTTTCAATGATCTCAAAGAAATTTCAAGGAAGTTTTTAAGAAAATAGAAGTCCGGAACTCACTTATGTCACTGGAAAATAATTTCGGTGATGAATGCATGCATCATCGACTTTGATTTTCGAGTTTCAAAGTGGGGGAGAGGCCACTTTAGTAGTTTTGCTAGAGTGATTTTGTGAAATCAATTTTGATTTCAAATTCCGAAGTATGATTTGATATTCGAAGGATATATGTATATATATTTGAAACGATTTGAAGTGAGCCCGGTGTTTAGTCCTCGAGTTTCGGATTTAACCCTATCTATTGAAATTGATTTACTGATTTGTTGCTGATTTCCGACTCTTGGATTTGAAATTTGATTTCACCGACTATTTTGAAGGTTCGAACACTTCCAAATCAAGGTTTAATTTTCAAAGCTAAGTAATTTCGAAAAGCGTAAATTATTTGATAAAGTATATGGAAATTAGTTTTGGAATGCTTTGAATAAAATTTAGTTTTTAATAATTTGAAAAAGGTAAAGTGGATCTTTTTAATAGAAATAAATGGTTTGAAGGTTTTAAAGGGATGGTTATGAATTTTGGGTATAATTGATTTTGAGAAAAATATTTGGTTTCGAAAATAGATTGGAATTTAAAACCCGGTATTTATATGATGAATTTGGAAATAAATTTGTTGATTTGGAAGCTAGGAGTATTTTTCTGAGCCTGTTATTTTGGAAACTTTGAAACTGAAGATATTAAATTTGGAAGAAATAATTTGGTGAAATCGTATATGATTTTGAAACTGCACTGATATTGAAACGAATTGAAATTGAGAACCTTATTTTACTAGATACTTTGATTTGGGAGTTATCGAACTTATATAAAATTGATTTGTATAAGTATGAAGTTGATTTGAAACTATTGATTTGAAAGGTACTCAATTTGAAAAAGGAAATCCTATATAATTGAAGTCTACATAAGTGTGATTTGATATACTATTGATTCGGAAAGTATTCGATTTGAAAATGGAATCTTATATATAATGGGCTTTATTTGAGTACGATATTTGAAAGTGATTTGAAAGGTACTATATGATAAATATTTTCGAAGTAAAGAGATGGAAAGTGTCCATTGTATCGATATTATTCTCTCTATTTTTGGTTTTCCGGATGTGATACTCGAGTGTCCATTGAATTCCATGGCGATCTCCATGGTCTTACGAGCGCGACTGCATTGCATAATTGCCTGGCTGAGTGGCCTACGAGTGCGGATGTTTCCTACGGGATCCAGGCGTAACCATTGTGTATCCGCGATCTATGTAGGTCGTTTTTAGTAGCGAAATCCGCAGGGCTGAGATAGCTTATGGATGTGGATGTTTTCTGGGTGATCCAGACGTAACCTGTATCTGCGGTCTACTAGTCATCATGGCGTAATTCGTAGGGCTGAGATAGCTTACGGATATAGATGTTTCCTGGGGGATCCAGGCGTAACCATTGTGTATCTGCAATCCATGGTTAGACAATGATTTGGTTGATTTGTTTGGATTGTACTTTCCATATCTATTTTTAAAAATTTTCCAGTATTTTCACTAGGTGTCGAAACAGATTTACTAAATACTTGAAGAATTCTAGCTTTGTCTGATCAAAGCATGGCCAGAGTCTGTAGGAACGCGGATAAACTTGTCGAAACATCGAGTTATAAAAGTATTTTCGAAAAGAAATTTGTTCAATATAAAAGTATTTTATTATAAAAGTTTTCTATTGTAAAAGTATTTCTAACAAAGAAACTTTGTATTAATATTTGAAATTGAAATTCTTATGGTTCTAAATTAATTATTGATGCCCGATACTATTCTTTTGAACCTACCTTATCTGCTTAGCTTTATTTATTCACCTATATTCTGTCTTTCCGCATCTACCTTCTTTCCTTTTTGAATATATCCATTTTAGATATTGTTTGTTTGTATACTACATGGTTTAATAGAAAATTATTAGTGTTAAAATATTTAGAAGTATTAATTAAATAAAAAACATACTTAAAGTAAATGATTGTTAATTTATTAATTATATGTGAAAAGTATCTTGAGAATTTTTTTATAAATTATGGATTTGATGTTTAAATAGCTTCCTTGTAAACATAACTAACGATGTAAATAACTGTTTCAAATATTCTTCATATATTTATAAAGGTGTTATTTAAACAAAATGGTACTTATTAAGGAAGCAAGAAACTTACAAATAAGTTTTGAAAATTTTAAAGTATTAAAGAAAATTGAACTGCAAATGAAGTTTCCAAATAAATATTTCAAGTAAAATTTATATAGGTTCAAATTAATTGTTTAACCTTGACTTTCAATCTGTTGTTATATCTGGTTGTTCTATTCTCCTACCTCCTTCCTTTTCGGGGACGAAAAGTTTTGAGTGGGGGAGAGTGTAACGACCCGTAAAATTTTATTAATATTTATTAACGTATTTAATTGAATTTTGGAGAAATTATAAATAATGAAACATGAAAATAAAAATTTATATTTGGAATACGTATATTTAAATATAGCAGATGGTAAATTTTCATCTGATTTTATGAAAGTTTATTTTTTTGGTCTAATTCTATTCAATTCAAGTCATTTGATAATGGTTGATAACAAATATTTTTCAAACCTGAATAATTTTACATAGAAAAATTCTAAATCCTCTTCTGGGTGAGGCGTCATCTTTCGTTTTTCAAATTCGGACTTCTATAGCTCCGTCGATCTTATTTTTCTACGTTTTACTACATTTTCCCCTTGCGGAAAATTAGTGTTTTTATAATTTGATCGTTTCACCAATATCTGTACACCGTTTTGATCGTCTCGTCATGTTGATCTCTACAGTATATTCAATTTTGCGTTTTGAAGTCCGATACGCAGCAGAATCTGTAAGGATGGTGATCGTATCGATAACCGGTTGTGACTTTTTGTTTCTTCTGTCCATTCATTTACCCAACCTCTGACTTTTACTATTCCTGTCCTTTCCTTTGCTACAGTTCCACTATTTCTTTTATTTTTATACAATTGTATTCGTTTGCTTTCATTTAAAAAAAAAGAGAAACCAAATGTCTGCTCTGTCATTCGTGTTGCAACCTTTCCTTCCATCTTCCCTTGAATTTTTCCAAAGCCGGCTCCTCCCTTTTCCTTCCCCCTTCTCTCTTCTCTCTCATTTTTTTCCTACCGTTCACCTTTCACAACTCACACACATTCTAATCCACCTGCACCCTTTCTCACCTTCTTCCTGCATGCAACCCACGTCCCTCCAGAGCAGCCACTCAACAACATGCATGCTTCGCCGCCTTTCATCTCCAACCCGACCTTATGCCTCAACCAATTATCTACCTTCATATTCCCGACCGCACGAAGTCACCCACACCTATCTCCTCAGCCAGTGAATTCAACACATCTCCGACATCAGCATCCTGCCGCTCTGACAAGTGCCGACTTCCCCTGGCCACGTTCGCCTCTCCCTACCACCTACCGCAGGCCATCGGCCTCACTTAGCCGAATCTCCACTGTTGTGACAAGCTGCACACAAATCCTAGCACCATCTTGACAGCCATTGCCCTCTTTTTGTATAAAGGTATGATATTACATAATATGTTAGTTTAAAAATATACATAGCAGTTCATCTATATGTGTTTGTACATACTTTAGTATAGGTGAATTTGCCTGTTGTTTATAGAAGTTCTGAATCTGACAGTTAATATATATATATATATATATATATATATATATATATATATATACGTACATGGCTTCGGCCGTATAGGTTATGTTTCAAGTAGTTTTATATTAGTACTTACTAAGTAAACTATGTATAGACTATTTACATATATATATATACATCTTCTATTATCCAGTTTGCATTTTTTTATGAATAGACTTTAAGTTATATACTCTACAAGTTATACAGATATATATTAGTTATGTATATTGTTTATAAAGCATACATATAAATATTTTATTTTTGGCCCTATGTAAAATATTATGGTCTTTTTTGATTTTTTTTTATGTAATAAGTGATATGTTTGTATATAAGTTATAATCTATTTTTTTGGGAAAAAGAAAAAAATGCGTATATATGTTAAGTTTATATAGGATTTGTTGGGTGTTTTAAAGCAAGCATTGGTTTTAAGATTGAAAGAATGAAAGAAGAATCCGTTGTATGGAAGATGTTTTTTTGAAGGCTAATTGAGTTTTCTGTAAACCGTTATATTTTCAAAGTATAGCTATATATAAGTTGATTTTAATTTGTACGTGTGTATATAACACATGTTCTGTTATGCAATAATTTGAAACAGTTTATAATAATGTATATGAACGTTTTATATATATCATTTGGTTTTGGTTTCAAAACAGCTTTTATAAGTGTTTAAGAATTTGTTTGCTAATGGTTTAAGTAACAGTGTGTAATCTAGGTACGTATATTTTAAAGGTATATACAATATAGTGTTGAGCTATTTTATACTGTAGTATATATGTATTATAGAGTTTGTAAAGCTTATAAAATATAAGTGATACTAATATTTATTGTTGTAGTTTTGGTAAGTTATAGTAAAGTTTTAAACGCTGTATACTTTGTAATAAACGTTGTATACTTTGTAAACTATGCCTACATATATTGTATTTTGATGAAGTACTCCCTATGTTGAAAAGCCATATGTGTTTTCTTATGGGTCATTTAAGTGTCATTTATAATAGGTATTGTTTTTGTTATAATATATAATTTTTTTAAGGTTTGACTTAAGTATTCGAGTTTCAGTTTAAAACAATGGACTTTGAAATTTCTATTTAATTTAATATATGTTGAATTTAGAATTTGATTATATATATATAGTTATATATATATATATATATATATATATATATAAATTCACCTTTACCATTTATCGTCATCAAATCCAGTTCTGATTTGATTTTTTCAATTCCTTATCTATCAGCTTTGACAGTCGTGCTTGTTTTCTTTCTCAAATAGTGTCCATCTAGTGTTGCTTTGGAATTCGTAGCCCATTTCTTTGGTAAATCTCTCCAGCCTCGAAAGGTGAGTAATCACTCACGATTAACATTCTTATATTTATTAAATTTGATTTCAATTGAAACGACAATTGAAATATATTGTTGTGGTTATTTAAATTGTTATATATCTATTATCTGTAATTGTTCACCTGTGGATATGATACCATATCCAGTTGTTTATATTATATTGATGTTGATGATATATGCATGTTATTATTATTATATTACCTGTTATCACTCTGCAAGTTCCCTGTTAGTATAGAAATCACTATGGGTTGAAATGATACATACCCGAACGGACTTTAGAATAGGGGAAATCGTTATGGGTTGAAATGTTAAACCCAAGCAATTTTCATATGAATTAAATTTGGGATTGCGGACTGAAATGATATCCACCTGTATATGTATAAATTGCGAATTGAAATGATAAATATCCATATCACTTGACCATAGAATAGAAAATTATACACCGACGTCGTTGGTCTATATAAATATTTTGAAAATGAATTCTATAGGTTTGAAATGAAATATACGGTTTTAATAAATACTGATTTAAAATATTATATATAATGGTTATTTTATATATAGATTTAATACGAAAATATAATTTAATTAAGATTGATTTAATTGATATGAAATATGTTTAAGGATTTATTAAATTTTTATTTTAGAAATAGATTTGTGGAATAATTTTATAAGCTAAGGTTGGAAGAGATATTTGAGACTTATTTGAAATTGTATTTAATTAAGGATTTTATTTAATTAAATCGATTTGAAGCAATTGAATTTGAATCTTTAAAATATGATTTTATAACTTGATTTTGATTTAAGTAATTTAATGGATATTTCACAGCTAAAGAAATCGAAGGTAATATATATAGAAAAATGTAATTTAGGGTCACATAAATAAAGTTGGATTCATTAAGCGAATATTTCAAAACTAAATAATAGTGAGGTCAAATTAAAAGATAAGTGCAATTATCAAAATTAGTCTTTGAAATATATAAAGCTTCGAAATATATTGACTTTGAATCACATTGAAATTTAAATGGTGTACTTGTGGTTCAAATCTGTAATTGAAATCGATAAAATTTGTATTTATTTATTAATTAGAAATTGAATTGAATGGAAATGGATAAATTGAGATTTAATTTAATTTGAATGGGAAAGTCGAGTTGATTTTGAAGCGATTTGTGAAGTTGAGGAAATTGCTATTACTTTACTTTATAAATTATTTAATATATATACTGTTTTGGAAAATAGATATATTTGAAATGAAGATGATATTTTGGTTTTGAAGTTTAAATTAATTTGAAATAACCATGGTGTTATAGTGTATATTTCTATATGGTAGATAGTTCCATGGATCCTTAGAGGATGGTTATCCCAAACATCCTTTAAGTTACTTGTATTTCAGTTGATATTTCACTTGAGTTGGATTTATTGATATAAGAATGTTAATCTTCACTCGAGTGTTTTGTGTTTTGCTTTACGCTCGGGTCAGACTGAGTGATACACCATTTGAGACTCACCCTCGTAGTTCGGAGCTTCGCTTGGAGATCCAACTATCGATTTAGCTTTCAACTTTTCCAGTTGCTTTCTTTCGATTGTCATCATTTTGTATTCGAGACAATTGTACTTGAGATATTCTGCTGTAATTTACTTCTAACTCTGATGTTTATATAGTAGCCTCATGAACTACTATTTTCTATTCCGCTGCATTATTTTATATTACTCTGTGTCTGTAATTCTATGGTTGATTATTTACTGTATATGATGAGTTTTGCCAAATTTAAATTAACAATCTGATATTTTGAGCAATTCAAGTCCGACGTGTGTGGATGCGAATGGTTGAAAATATCGGGTCGTTACAGGCCTCTTTTGTTATTTCTTTCTTTTTAACTATAATCTATGTTTATAACTGTTCTTTTGCTTATTAACTTAATCGAAGATCTAAGTTACAAAATAAGCCTCTTCTGTTACTCTTCTATTTTGTCTTTGTTTTTTAGTTATAATTACTTGTTATAACTATGCTTGCAAATATATGAAATTTGACTATTTCAGTCTATCTCAATCTTATTACAGTTCTTCTTATTTTACATCTGATTTCTGTAAATTTAGTGTATTTCTATTTTAATCCATATTTGCAAAATCTTTTTCTTTTTAATATTTTATTCGCATAAAAAGGAATAAAAAGAAACAAACATTTATGGGCTAAATTCCAACTTAAAACTGATGAAAATAAAAGTAAATAACTATAAATACTTATAAATAACTGAATAAAAATAGCTGAATAAAATAGACGGAAAAAAACTTCTGAAATTTAGTTAAAAGTTAACTGTAAATAACTTATATTAAGACTGTCTCAAAATTGTAGAATAACTACAACTATTGAAAACCCTATTGATTTAAATTACTTCAAAATCTAAAATAATTATAAAACGCTCACTTGTGGTCCTTAGTTCTAATCCTTGGCCTTCGTGGATCCACTCAAGGGCATAAAATATTTGTATCAAAAAGATCTCCTCAGAAAAAATTTCTATTTATGTTCCAGCCTCAGGCAATGAACCCAAATAGAAGAAAATCTGAATGAGAAAAATAGCTAGGCCTAGGAATCTATTTATAGTGTAACTTAGGGATCTCAGACAGTTGGATTTGAAGATTAAATCTGGTGCAACCACATCATATGCTCTTTAGGAAAAATTGGATGGAAGCATGAACACACAAGATTGAACAAAATTGGAATTATGAGGTGTTCGCTTCGTACTGGACAAAATAACATCCACGAACTATGGTCAGTTGACCTAGCTTCCATAGGGGTTGACCCTAGGGTTGACCTAACCCAAATATAGGTCGGCCTATGCCTTAGCAATATTTTTTTTCTTCTTCGTTCTGATTTCTTATTTCTTTTGTAACTTCTTCATATTAACTCCGATTTCGACAATTATATATGGAAATTGACTAGGAAATTACCACGAACACAATGGTGCAACTCCTGTGGCTCAATTATGAAAATTTCAGAAACTTATTCTATTATTTAATTAACTTGTTAATTAAATATTATATATCAAATGTTGGGATTTTACATTCTACCCTCCTTAAAGGATTTCGCCCTCGAAATATCCAAGATAGAAGAATGAAATAAATATTTTCATCAAATTCTACAACTATATATTCAACCATCGTCCATTACATCGTTGTCCTTAAGCTTTCTAATGCAACTTATGTTATATGCAATTGTGTAGTTTCAATGTCCCTAATTAATGCAAATGATCACGTAGTCTACTATTTTAGTCGACCTCCTTTTTGTGCAATAATATAGGTGCCATGTATCCGAATGAATGAAAGTTTCCTAATGATAACCAATTGTTTTATATGCGTGCTATAATCATCATCCAAATGCAGCAATCATATGATATTCACTCATTATAGTAACCATGGAAATAGAAATGCAAGTGCACACACATCCTTCTGCATATGCTTTAGTGACCTAATTAGGCTGATCCCTAAAAGATAATAGTGCCTAGTGTGTATCTATGCGTCCATTAGCATCCACTATCAAACACTTGCAACCACTAGCGTCCATAATACATAACATGTTTTAGTAACATGTTTACATTCATTCCTACCATCCATAGGTTAAATCCTAAAACATACCCTCCCGAAGGATGGTAAAGGAAAGAGCCTATTCAAAATTAAAGATGGAAATAGGAAATTCAAAACGTACTATCGAAGAGATGCGGATAAGAGATACATATCTTCTCCTCAGCCTCCCTCATAGCATTCTCAATACTATCTCCACACCGCACCTTAACTAATGGGACTTGCTTATTTCTAAGCTTCTTGATATCATGTCCAACGATCTAGGTAGGAATGCGACGAACTAATGCTTCTCTCTCCACTTCAACTTCCTCAAGTTGACTAGGTTTCACTACCTCTACTGAATCATGTAAGCATTTTCTCAGGTGCGAAGCATGAAAAATATCATGAAATCCGGGAAGCCTCTCTGGCAGCTTTATCCAATACGCCAACTTCCCTACCCTTTCCACAATGGGAACGATCTTACGAATCTGGGAACAACTTTCCCATCGATCCAAACCTCACTACCTTTCTTAAAGGAGACATCTTAATAAAAACCAAATCTCCTACCTTGAACTCAATATCCCTTATTCGTTTATCTGCATACGATTTTTGTCTGTCTTGGACCGTCATCATTCTTCTTATAATCAAATCAATCTTTTCCGAAGTCTCTTTAGCCATGTCGGGACCAAATGACAATCTTTCTGCAGACTCCAACTAACACAAAGGCGACCTGCATGGTCTTCCATTAAGGGCTTCAAAAGGAGCCATCCCACTGCTAGTTTGAAAACTATTGTTGTATGCGAACTCCACTAAAGGAAGGTGCTCCTCCAAAGTTCCTCCAAAATCAAGAATGCACATCCTCGGCAAATCCTAAAGAGCTTTATTACTTCTCTTTGTTTGGTCATTCGTTTGAGGGTGATAGGTCGTACTCAATCTAAGCTATGTCCTTAAAGCCTCCTCCAAGCTCCTCCAAAATTCGCAAGTAAGATAAGGTCTCTGTCGTTCTCTATGCTTGAGGGAATTCCATGAAGTCATACTATCTCATGAACGTATATAGATGCCAAATAAGGTGATATCCTCTTACTTTTGACCAGAATAAAGTGGACGCTCTTAGTCAAACGATCTACAATCACCCAAATACCGGTATTCCTATTACTAGATCGGGGTTAACCATCTATGAAGCCCATAGAAACACTATCCCGCTTCCATTTGGGTACATCCAATGGTTGAAGCAATCTCCAGGCCTCTGCTACTCAGCCTTAATTCTATGGCACACAAGACACTTAGCTACAAACTCTGCCACATCCTTCTTCATGGCACTCTAATAAAACACACTTCATGTCCCTATAAATATTGTCACCACCTAGGTGAATTGTCATTCAAGAATGGTGTGCTTCTGCTAGAACTGCACTCACCAAATCACATGTGCGGGGAACACAAAGTCTTCCGTCTCTCCTTAGCCACCCTTTACTATCAATGGAATAGCGTTGGAGATGCCTAGAGACCTCGCCGCTATTAATCCTATCCAGAATATCCACAAGCACTGAATCCTCTCATTGCCTTGAGCCAATCTGATCTATAAGGTTAGGTTTAACCTCAAATGCTGAAATCTTAGCAAAATCTCTAATAAACTTCCAATAATAACCAGCCAAACCTAGGAAGCTTCTAATTTCGGTAGCATTCTTAGGGGCCTTCCAATCTTATACTTCAAAACTTAGTGGGATCCACGACTATACCCTTTCTTGAGACTACATGCCCTAAGAAATGCACCTCCTCATGCCGAAAGTAACACTTTGAGAATTTTGCTTTCAATTGATGAATACGAAGTGTGCGAAGAACCTCCTCAAGATGAATAGTATGCTCTTCCATACTCTTAGAAAACACTAGAATGTCGTCCACGAACACTGCCACGAATTTATTTAGGATATGTCAAAAAACACGGCTCATCAGATCTACAAAACAGGATGGGGAATTGGTCAGCCTAAACGGCATAACCAACCCCTCAAACAATCCATCGGGTGTCCTTAATGCTGTCTTATCGATGCTATCATCAGCGACCCTAAGCTAATGAAATCCAGTGGCTAAGTCAAGCTGAGAAAATACTAGAGAGCCAACCAACTAATTGAAAAGATCGTCTATCCTAGGAAGTGGGTAACGATTCTTCTTCGCGAGCTTATTCAACTCTCTGTAGTCTACGCAAAGTCAAAGGGAACCATCCACCTTAGTAGCGAAGACGACTGACGCTCTCTACTCTGATATTCTCCGTCTGATGAAGCCTTTCTCTAATAGCTCACAAATCTGCTTACTTAACTCCTTCCTATCCCTAAGAAACATATGTCTCACGGACAATGCCACTGTCTTAGGATTGTCATTCAAATAGATCCAAAGTCGATCACTCTCTTAGGGGGTAGTACCCAAACCTCCTCAAAAATGTTTGGGAAACCTCTAATGACTGGAATTAAATCTAACCCTCCTAGTGATGGATCAAGGGAATAAAGAAACTCAACATAATTGACCCCTATGGGTTGCAAGAAACCTCAAGAGTCCTTCCGTTACATGTCTCTTGCCTAAAGACTCTCCTCCCGCAATCTAATATCGCACCATAAGTGGATAATCAGTCCATCCCCAAAATAATCCCATATCCCGAAAATTCGAGTACATAAGCGTCACAATCAAACTCTACGTCTAGTATTAAAATTTTCAAACCCTAAAAATTATGGATAAATTTTTCGATCCTCCAATGGGGTTTGAAACAACTATAGGGTCTACAACTAGGGAAATATCTAAGCACAAACAATTAACCAAGGAACTAGAAATGAAAAATGTGATGCTCTAGAGTCAAAAAGGGTACGAATAGGAAAATCCAAAATAGAGATCAAACCTTTTATAGAGACTTTCCTACCTCAATCCAGTGCATAAGAAGGTGCTACATCAAAAGCCCGTAATTATGTTGTAGGTGCGCTGCTCTCTGCCCTGCCCTTTGGGGACAAGCCCTGCTAAATTGCCCAAGCTGGCCACAATTGTAACACCTCCCCTTCATCATGTCTTTCTTACAGTCCTTTGTGAAATGCCAAACCAGTCCACAACTATGACATTTCTCGCCTTTCTAGATATGTCCCTTCTGAGGTCCTCCTCCTTTCTTCTTGTCCTTATCCTTCCACCACTACTTCTTAAAGTTTCCTGATTTAGGAACCTCCTTAACCCCTTCTTTCTTAGCAACATCTGATATAAGAACCATTTCCATAAGTGATTCATATGTCACTCCCGTAGATACATGTGTCAATGCCAACCTTAAA
Organism: Allium cepa; assembly: GCA_030765085.1. NCBI lineage: Eukaryota > Viridiplantae > Streptophyta > Magnoliopsida > Asparagales > Amaryllidaceae > Allium > Allium cepa. The sequence continues at coordinate 107,841,232 of CM060930.1, read as the reverse complement.
GGCGCTGGTTCAAACCCTTAGCAAACTTGATGACCTTCTTATGCGGTTTATTAACAAGCTTCATTCTGAACTGCTATAACTCATTAAACTGATTTATATATTCCATCATCGAAAGACTCTCTTGCTTCAGGCAAATGAACTTCTCCAACTACATGCTTTCTTCGGCTTGCGACAAGAACTTTCTCTCAAACCTTTTCCGAAATACAAACCGACCTATGTTACTACCTTCCATCTCTAAAATTTCCCACCAGTAAGAAGCTTCTCCCCTCGGTTGTCAAGATGCAAGGTAAACTCTCTGTTGGTCTTTCAATCTTAACAGCCCAAATACTCGCTTCGTATTCCTCAACCAAGCTCGTGCCTTTACGAAATCCTCGGTGCTAGAAAACGTCCTGCCTCTAAGATTAGTGAAATCCTTGCATAGCATAGAAAAATTGCCTTCTATGTGGATTAGCGAGATCTCCACCCGTCGATGCTACATTAGGCATTTTCCTTTGCACCTCCAATGCCGTAGCTTGGAGGTATCTAGGGAACCGGCCAAGGACTTGGACACCCTTTGAAAGATTTGGGACGTCCGCCATACTATGCAAAAAAAGAAAATTTAGGCTCGAAAGAATCGAAAGAAGGTTGAACTGGACTTTGAAGGGATTTTTTATAAAAATCTCTTATATTTGAAAACTATTTCTATAATGAGAGGTTCTTTCTGAAAATAACTTTTAAAGATATGTTACCTTTGAAAAATTCTTTACTTTTAAAACAAGTTTTTAGTAATCCTGTAACCTAGCTCTAATAGCAAGTCAAACACCCCATACCCCTTAGTATACCAAAAAGGGCACAGTATAGAATGTGGTGCGTTATAAGTATAGCTAAAACATCATAGGGACTAAGATTCATAAGAAAAATAGGTATAAACGGCGGAAAACATTTAAATAGTAATTCACTATTCAGTATTAAACTTCATCAATAAGTCATAAAAACAGAATATGTCTAAAAACCCAGATTCTCATGTCTTATGAAAAATATATCTCAATCTCACATCATCAGAGAACATAAATATTAATAACCATCCCTCTTGAAAGTACCAGTACATCAAAAGCCAAATAAAAAGAAAAATGAAAAGAAGAAGAATAAATGAAGAACTCTGAGAATGTATCTCCAAGAAATCTGAATCTACTGTCCTCGGCTCTGCTGGCCTATGGGGGAGAAAAGGAGAAATAGAAGAGTGGGTCAGACAATAAGTCTGGTAAGTAAAAGTAATTATTAACATTTCTAAGCAAGATAAAGATAATAGACTAAGCAATACTTTTAATATGCAAAGAAATACTAAAAAGATAAAACTGGGGTAAAATAAGGTTTCTGATTCTGTTTGACCGTTTTCTTTGATTGTTACGATTGTTTGCACTTGTCTTTAACTGCTGTGATTGGGCAGAAACCCTAATCCTATATAAGTTGCTATTTTGATTAGGCTAAAATCTTAATTCTACCCATTGATCGGCCTTCTATCTCTATTCTGCCACTATGACCCAATCTTGTTGGTTACATCAAAAGTCACCTTTTAGTGCTTGGAACGAAGTAGCGAATTATTTATCCTAATCGATTTCGCACACTCGGTCATCGTCGGTACACACTAACTTTTGCCCTCTGTTGTGACCTCTTATTTACCCTAATCAACATAAGCATGCCCAACCTACGTAACTGTTGTGAGAACATTAGTCCTAGACTTGAAAGGTAATTCTGCCCTGCCTCACCTAGCTGTTGTGAGACCATCAGTCCTAGTCCTAAAAAGAAATTTTTCCAGTACTGGTCCTAACAAAAAAATTCTAGTTTGCGCCCTTACCCAAATCTCCAGATTTTAGCTTCTATCTATTGGCCACTTATTTACGCTAATTAGCATAAGCGTGTCCCAGCCTCACGTGCTATTGTGAGACCATCAGTCCTAGATCAAAAAGGGAATGATGCCGGTATATACCACTACTTCTATGTTTGCTTATTAACTTATTCTAAGTTTTAAAATAAGTCTCTTTTGTTATTTCTTTCTTTTTAATTATAACCTATGCGTTATAACTGGTCTTTTGCTTATTAACTTAATCCAAGATCTAAGTTATAAAATAAGCCTCTTCTATTACTCTTCTATTTTCTATTAATTAGTTATAATCACTTATTATATTTATGCTTCCAAATATCTCAAATTTTCCTATTTCAGTCTATCTCCATTTTATTACAGTTCTTCTTATTTTACATATGATTTCTGTAAATTTAGTGTATTTCTATTTTAATACATATTTGTGAACTCTTCTTCTTTGTTAATATTTTATTCGCGTAAAAAGGAATAAAAGAAATAAACATTTACGGGCTAAATTCCAACTTAAAATAGATGTAAATAAATGTAAATAACTATAGATAACTATAAATAACTGAATAAAATAACCAAATAAAAATAGCTGAATAAAATAGACTGAAAAGAACTTCTGAAATTTACTTAAAAGTTAACTGTAAATAACATATACAAAAATCGTCTCAAAACTGAAGAAAAACTAAAACTATTGAGAACCCTATTATTTTAAATTACTTAAAAATCTAAAATAATTACAAAACACTCATCTGTGGTCCTTCTAGTTCTTGGCTTTCTTGGATCCACTTCTAGGGAGTAGAATATTTTTATCAAAAAGATCTCCTCCTTAGAAAAAAAATTTCCATTTAGGTTCTAGCCTCAGGCAATGAACCCAAATAGGAGAAAATCTAAATGAGAAAAATAGCTAGGCCTAGGTTTCTATTTATAATGTAGCTTTGGAATCTCAAAAACATTGGATTTGAAGATAAAATCTGGTGCAACCACATCATAGGCTCTCTAGGAACTGTCGGATGGAAGCATGAATGCATAGGACTGAACGAAAATGGAATTATGAGGTGTTCACTTTGTACTGGATGAAATAACTTCCAAGAACTAAGGGAGGTCGATCTAGCTTCCATGGGGTTTGACCCTTTGGTCGACCTGACCCCTTTAGGGGCGACCTAACCCGAATATGGGTCCACCAATGCCTTTGTAATATATTTTTTCTTTTTCATTCTGATTTTTTTTATTTCGTAAGTTCTTCATATTAACTCAGATTTCAACAAGTTATATATGGAAATTGACAAGAAAATTACCATGGATATAATGGTGTAACTCCCGCGGCTCAATTCTGAAAATTTCACAAACTTAATTTATTATTTAATTAACTCGTTAATTAATCATTATAGCTCAAATATTGGGCTGTTACATATATATTTGAGGAATCCAATTAGATCCCTCCAACATGATTCCCTGCATCTATAAGTGTTAGACAACATAAAATACCAATCCCGCTTTGAGGTGGGATATCGCGGTAATATAGAGTCATTCGCTATTATGTTGGGTGCATAGTGTCTTATCTGTTCCAATCGGCGAAAAATATATCTAACTACTAATATATATATATATATATATATATATATACACACACACACATCCAAACTGATAATGATTTATAAATTCAACCAAGTATCCAATAATTAATTTTAATTGTTATAAATTAAATCGAGCCATCCAAAAAGAGTGAGATTTACTCACCTTTGTTTCTAATTGCAATCCGTTTCAATTTTGTTTCCATTGCGTATATTCTGCAATGATGAATCCAAACAGTTGATTCCGTTCGATTGAACCTCGTATAAGCAAATTTCGAATTATATAAATTAACCATTTCAAAAAAATTAATTATAATAAATTAAATAATTATTTAATTTAAACAAATTAATCATTAATGAATTTAATTAACCTAGAATTTATATCACAAAACAAAGAATTTTTAATTACAATTAATTACTTAATTACCTTAGCTTAAAGGGAAAAAACCTACCTATTAGCTTAACCAATTTGCTCTACCGCTCGATCACATGCGACCTTTCCATACCAGCTGCCTTGACCACCATGACTGCTCCCTCTCCCCCACCGTACGCAACCATACACCTGAGGATGGCCACTGACCATGACTTCTCCCCTCGACTCGTGCCAACCCTAATCTACTCAAGAACGAATCGTTCATGTTGCCACTTGCTTCTACCTCTGCTTGCTCCTCTAGTGCTGCATTTCCCTTCAATCACCTCACCCTATAGTCACCGCCGCCCATCTTCACGCCTCCATCGATCGCACTCACCACTGCTCACGCTTGCGACAAAGCTGTTTTCGCGAGTGTTATCTCCCTTAATGTGCGATTCCATGGTAGCAAATCGAGCACAGTTCTTTTTTATTAACGAACTGATTTCGTTTTTCAAATTAAAGAGGAAGAATTTAAGTACACATGATTTAAACTGAAGGGAGATGGCGGCTTCGTGTATGAAGTAAGTTGGCCCATATAGAGTGGCTTGATAGGAAAGAATGTGGGCTGGAGTGATAATGATAATATATATATTTATATCCAAAACATCTAGATATTTTATTTGATCCCCTATCGTGTGACGACCGCCCATGACTCCCGCACCAAATCAAGGAAATAATGCGCTAAAAGGTGTGCCAGGCAGCCATGGACGATAGTCAGGGTAAAACAAAACAGAAGAATCTCTATCGCATAACTCACAGCGCATGGATAAAATACAATAGAGAAATATAATATAGTGAAGCTCCATAGAACAGAACATCATCATATAAGCATCACAGTAGTTTCATACAATCATCTACTCAAATCCATACATGAAAGCCTCACTACAAATCACTCAACCAAATACAGCAGCGGATACCCAGTACATATAGTAAGAAAACTAATATGCAAAGCCTCCTGCTCGTCTTCGTCATCTTTAGCGTAGAACTCCTAGCACAGCACCTGTCACCTGCTACCTAGTCTGCCCATCCCGACATGGATGAACAGCCCAAGGTAATAAGAGGAGACATAAAACCTTGAGTCAGACAAAGTCTTAGTGAGCAGTAAATCAACTATCAAGCATACCAAAAGAGCATAAAGGATAAAAGGAATAGGAACCAAACCATCCCACTCCACCTCTTTCTACAGTGATAGCCCCAGACATACACTAAGGAGAAGCAAGCATAACAACATAGACAATTAAGGTAAAGCGAATACCACTCGAGTCAAGGACGATGTTTTCCAAATACAAACCCCCAAGGCCTAAACCAAGATCAGATAAGCACCCAGAAAACACCGCTCTTGAAGCCGAATGATAATACAACCAAACATCCATGACTCTGGCTATCACTGTTATCCTTGCCTCGATTTCACCGTTAGTTGAATGACCATCTGTCAAGGGCTAATGGTAACCCCGGTTCTAACCATAACTCCGCACACTGCCTTGTGCCTAGGACTTATCTACTTTGCCCAGAGTACTCAACTACCTACCTGTAGTCTTTTGGGTGTCCCGACTACCTACCTGTAGTCGTTATGGGCGCCCCATGTACTCTTGCTTTTGAGCATGCTAGAACCTTCAACAACGACGAGATCCAAGCCTCCTAGCCATCCTTCTTGACGACTATCCTCATACAAGCTCAAGCTACCTCTTGAACAATCCATTATCAACCAACTTGAACTACTCTTCAAGTTATCAACATGCTTGGAATGATCCCTGCTTGGATTAAGCCAAGACTCACATCATACTTCGCTTCATCGCATCAAAGCAAAGTCTCAACTCAACAACATGGTTTGCCTCATCAAATCATGGCAAAGTCCCATCTCAACATCATCCAATCTATACATATGAGCTTCAACATCCGCTACATATGCCTTAAGCAGCTTTCACCATTCAAGAGCCTTCTTCCATAGCTTTTGAATCCTCTTTCATCATCTTGTTCCAAATCAACTACTAGCTAACTTGGAAACAATCAAATCAATCATACATTCAAATAATCAATCATTCAAACAAGATCTATTAAGCAATTTAAGCAATATCAACTATAATGGCAATTTCGTAAATAAACGAGCAAAAGTCCAACATATGTGAAATCATGGTTTTTAGCATAGATCTATCAATTATAAAACATGGGTTTTGTCTCTAATGCTTATTAAACAAACTTGCATAAGTAAACATCTTCAAAAACCATGGATCTAGACTTAGATCTAAGAAAAATGCATGAAATCTCTAACTTTAACACCCAAACATGCCACCAATCCAATATACTCCTTTGGATCCGCGTGGGAGATAACTACCACTCACCAAATCACCAAAACAACCTAAAATCAATCAACTTCAGATCTGGACAGCAAGGACTTGAGCTTGATCCGGAGAAATTTCACTTGAAACGGTGAAATCTAGCTTCTTCGGATGAAAATCTTCAACTTTGGCTCTTGATCTTTGATCTTGATCTTCAATCTTCAATGGATGTTAGCACTTGATAGAAGTAGAGAAAGAAGTGAAGAAAATACCGAAGTCGAGTTCCAAAATGGCAGCACTTCGTCGCTTCGAAATCCGGTGCCAAAAAGTGAGCCAAACCCCTCTATTTATAGGCTGGAATCCCCCTTAACTCGGCCAACTTCTTAACTCGGAGCTCGCTATTAGGTCGTCCCCGACTCATCCTTGCCGACTCATCCTTGCCGACTCACGACCTAAGCGACCCCATACGACCCAACACTCTGCCGACCTATACGACTCAACTACCTACGACTTATCCCCAAGACGCCGACCCAACTACACAACACATACAGGGTTACACGACCTAGTTCCTGCCGACCTAAGCCAAAGCCTTATCCCGACCTAACACGTATGCACGACTCAAAGGCCTAAGTCCCCAACGACTTATCTACTAAGTCTAACCGAGACAACAACCTAGCTACACAACGGCTCTACGACTCAACGCTTCAATCAAACACGGCCGACTCAACCCTTTGCCGACTCAAGCCAACGACTCAACAACACGCTAACTCGGCCATACGAGTTAACTTTTAAGCCGGCCTCCTATGAGTCGTAACCCGTACACGACTCATCCCTTGACCCCTATCTCGCCTCTCATCTTAAGTCGGTAACCCCTATGCCGTTCTAACTCTTAACTCGGTCCAAATCCCTATCCAGTTAACTCTTATAGCTCGGCCCCTACCTTAGGTCGGCCATACGACCTAAACTTCCTTAGGTCGGTTATGCGACCTAGACTCAACTCGGCAACTCTAGACTCAGTCACGAGTTAACTCCATAACTCGTTCCAACTTATGAGTCGGTCACGACTCAATACTCCAACACACGAGTTACTCTCCATATGACTCAGGCTAGAGACAACACAAACAACACTAACAACCTGTAAATTCTACGATTTATCGACACGTAAAAATACGGGTCGTTACATTCTCTCCCCCTTAGGAATTTCGCCCCCGAAATTCCAAGCAAACAACAGCAATCAAAATTATTCCGCATGCCTATCATCCATGGCAATCAACAATCCATGCAACCAATTCTAACCTAGCATGCAGAATTCTAAGACTTAGAACAAGCTACAAATTCATGAGATGTCACGACACTTTAGGGCCATACCTCGAAGAGTTCGGGATGAGCTGCCTTCATCCTCTCTTCCTCCTCCCACGTACAGTCGTTAACATCATCACTCCATTGTACCTTGAGCAACGTAATCGTCTTCCTCCTAAGCTGTTTCGTATCGGTTTCAACAATACGAAGCGGCTTACGAGGTCTCGAAACAACTGGATCAACCTCCAAGTCTTCACAGCTATCAGCAGAAACCACCGTAGTTGGGTCGTGCATATACTTCCGTAGATAAGATACATGAAAAACACTGTGCACACCCGCCATCTTTTCCGGTAACTCCAATCTATAAGCGAGCTTTCCAATACGCTCGATAATCGGGAATGGTCCAACAAATCTCGGAGTTAACTTTCCTTTCTTCCCGAATCTAATGACACTCTTCAGAGGAGAAATCTTCACAAAAACCATATCACCTACGTCGAATTCCAAATCCTTACGACGATTATCGGCATAACTTTTCTGACGATCTTGGGCTGCCTTCATTCGTTGCCGAATGATCTCTATACAATCTGAAGTCTGTCGAATCATCTCTGGCCCAAGTATCAGCTTTTCTCCAGTTTCCAACCAACATGTCGGAGAGTTACACGGTCTTCCATATAATGCCTCATATGGTGCCATACCGATACTCGACTGATAACTGTTATTATAAGCAAACTCCACCAAATGAAGGTGATCTTCCCATGATCCTCCGAAGTCCAAAACACATGCTCTAAGAAGATCTTCCAAAACTCGGTTGACTCTCTCAGTCTGACCATCTGTTTGAGGGTGATAAGCTGTACTCAAACACAACTCAGTTCCCAAAACTTCCTGGAAGCTCTTCCAAAATCTACTAGTGAACAATGGATCTCGATCGCTCACTATACTCTTCGGAACACCATGGAAACGAACTATCCACTTCACATATAATTCAGCCAACTTCGATGCAGTCCTAGTCGATCGAACAGGAATGAACCTTGCACTCTTGGTCAAACGATCTACTATGACCCAAATCCCTTCATTCCCTGCTCTTGTCCTAGGTAGACCATCGATAAAGTCCATCGACACTTGCTCCCACTTCCATGTAGGAACCTCTAATGGCTGAAGCAATCCACTGGGCTTCTTCTGCTCAGCTTTCACCAACTGGCAATTCATACACTTGGAAATAAAATTTCCAACATCCTTCTTCATACCTTCCCAGTAGTAGGTTCTCTTCATATCCCGATACATCTTATTTCCACCTGGATGAATTGTCAACTTCGAGTGATGACTCTCCCTCAGAACTTCATCTCTCAATCCATCTACATCGGGAACAACTAGTCGCCCTTGCTTTCGAAGCCAACCCTCTCGATCGACTTCAAATCCTTTATCCTTTTCTGGATCCAATCCGGATTCCAAATCACGGATAATCTTGATAAGCTTATCATCTCTCCTTTGCCTCTCGCCAATTCTTTCCACAAGAGTAGGCCTTATCGATAAGTTTGCCAACATCTCAGGTTCCAATTCACATCTAGGCCTGAAATCAAATCCAGCCAAATACTCAAGACTCTTCCATTCCGAAAACATGGCTCCCAATCCTGCATGTCTTCGACTTAACGCATCAGCCACTGCGTTACCTTTCCCTGGAGTATAGGCTATACCAAAATCATACGATGCTAAGAACTCTAGCCACCTTTGCTGTCGAAGATTCAAATCCTTTTGGGAAAACAGATACTTCAACGACTTATGATCTGTAAACAGCTCGAATCTAACTCCCAATAGATAGTGTCTCCACATCTTCAAAGCAAACACAATCGCCGCTAACTCCAAATCATGAGTCGGATAATTCCTTTCATGCGGCTTTAGTTGTCGACTAGCATACGCAACAACTTTATGCTTCTGCATTAGCACCGCTCCTAGTCCAGTGCCACATGCATCGGTGTAAACCACCATCTCATCATTCCCACTTGGAATAGTCAAAACAGGAGCGCTCGTCAGTCGCTCTTTCAGGATTACGAAAGCTTGCTCACACTTATCATCCCATCTGAACACTTGGTTCTTCTTCGTCAATCCTGTCAACGGTGCAGCTATCTTGGAAAAGTCTTTGATAAACCGACGATAATATCCTGCTAATCCAAGAAAACTTCTCACATCAGATGCATTCTTAGGCCTAACCCAATCCTGGATCGCTGCCACCTTAGCGGGATCAACCGCTATTCCATTTCCAGAAATAACATGACCTAAGAACCTCACTTCATTCTTCCAGAAGTGACACTTCGAAAACTTAGCCTTCAGCTGATGTTTCCGTAAGATTCCTAAAACAATCCTCAAGTGCGTCTTGTGCTCTTCCTCAGTTCTGGAATAAACCAAAATATCATCCACGAACACAAGCACGAACTTATTCAACTGATCTCTGAACACTCTATTCATAAGATCCACAAAATATGCTGGCGCGTTAGTCAACCCAAACGGCATTACCAGCCACTCATAAAACCCGGATGGTGTCCTGAAAGCAGTCTTCGGCACACTATCCTTCGCCACTCTCAACTGGTGAAATCCCGTTGCCAAATCCATCTGAGAAAACACCTTAGCCTCGTGAAGCTGATCAAACAAGTCATCTATTCTCGGCAATGGATACTTGTTCTTCCTAGTCACCTTATTCAGCTCACGATAATCAACACACAACCTCAACGATCCATCCGTTTTGGTTGCGAACACAACGGGCGCACCCCATTCGGACACACTTCTCCGAATGAATCCTTTCCGCAAAAGGTCATCAACTTGCACCTTCAGCTCTTGCTGCTCCCTCGGTGCCATCCGCCTAAGAGGCATCACAACAGGTCTGGCTCCCTCAACTAGATCGATACGAAACTCGATCTCCCTATGCGGCGGCAACCCTTTGACTTCCTCAAAGACATTCTCAAACTCATTCACAATAGGCACCGATGACAGTCCATCCCGTGGAACAACTAGCGAATACATGAAGCTCATGAAGACGCCTTCTTCATGCTTACATCGTATCACAACCTTTCGCCCTTCCACATTCCCGACTGTCACCTCAAGCCTCTCACAATCAATCCTAGCCGCATACTTCCTAAGCCAGTCCATACCCAAAATAATTCCGAACCCCGCAAAGTTCAGAACAAAGCAATCACAAACAAACGAGCAATCATGACTCGACACAACTAGACCACGACATAACATACACAAACATGACGAACCCCCTACCGGATTAGTCACAACCAATGGCCTATCAACAATATCCGGTTTCATACCTAACCGGCTTACCAAATCATCACAAACAAAAGAATGCGACGCTCCAGTATCAAACAACACTCTAACTGGAACACCACAAATAGAAAGAGTACCTTGAACAACCACACTCTTCCCCTTCTCTTCAGCAGTAGGAGCTTTCGAAGACGATGGAACAGCCCCCAAAGCATAGGCTTGCACAACCTGCCTATCTTTCCTCGGTTCTGGACAATCCTTCTTGATATGTCCCAGCTTATCACAGTTGTAACACTTTCCCGGCACTTTGGGATTCTTACAATCTTTGTAAAGATGGCCCTTCTGCTGGCAGTTATAGCAAGTCACTTCACTCTTCGGCTTCTTCTGGCCATCCCTACCCCTCTGTTGCTGTTGTTTCCTCTTCTTATTGCCACTCTGCTGTGGTTTAGATCCTTCCCTGGTTACAGAAACGACAGAACTTTCCCTAGGAAACAAACTCTCATGCCTAAGAGCTTTTTCCACAAGCTTCTCAAATGGATCGTCCAGATGATCCACTAACTGCCTCCCAAGATAAGCATCCAGACCAGTCACAAACTTTTCATTCTTCTGGTAGGGAGAATCAATATACGATCTGGCATACTTAGACAAAGCTTCAAACTCAGAAATGTACTCAAGAACAGGCCTTCCCCCTTGCTTGAGCTCCACAAACCTCTTAAACAAGACAGATTTCTGGGAAGTAGAGATGAACTTAGCTTCAAATCTAACTTGGAATTGCTCCCAAGTAATCTCTTCTTCTGGAGTATCGATGGTGATAGAATTCCACCAATCAGCAGCTCTTCCCTGAAGCTGTCTCGATGCAAGCTTCCTCTTAGTTGCATCCTCAATCCCTAAGTCACCAAAGATTCTTTTGCAAGCATCAATCCATCTCTGCACCTCAATAGTCGACTCCGTCCCCAAGAAAACTTTCCCTCCAAGAGCAGTATAATCCTTGCAAAGCTTGGCAAAATCCACCGGTCTCGGAGCTTGGACTTGAACTCCCACATCCACAGATGATCCTGAAGCTGGTATTCTCCTCATGATTGAAGTCATCATGGCCTCAAACATAGGAGCATAATCAACAGCTTCCCTAGCATCACGGCTACCCCTCGCAGCTTGTCTCTCACTTCGACTCATCCTTAATATCTGTAAATAAGAATGATTAGAACACCTTAAGAAACAACTGCATAAGGAGTTCAAACCCTTCTAAACTACTATATTATATATAGTAATCATCCATCAAATTACAATTACGTCTCTCTTACGTAGTTACATCAGCGAGCGTTGGCTAAAATCGATTAACCAAAGCTCTGATACCAAATGTGACGACCGCCCATGACTCCCGCACCAAATCAAGGAAATAATGCGCTAAAAGGTGTGCCAGGCAGCCATGGACGATAGTCAGGGTAAAACAAAACAGAAGAATCTCTATCGCATAACTCACAGCGCATGGATAAAATACAATAGAGAAATATAATATAGTGAAGCTCCATAGAACAGAACATCATCATATAAGCATCACAGTAGTTTCATACAATCATCTACTCAAATCCATACATGAAAGCCTCACTACAAATCACTCAACCAAATACAGCAGCGGATACCCAGTACATATAGTAAGAAAACTAATATGCAAAGCCTCCTGCTCGTCTTCGTCATCTTTAGCGTAGAACTCCTAGCACAGCACCTGTCACCTGCTACCTAGTCTGCCCATCCCGACATGGATGAACAGCCCAAGGTAATAAGAGGAGACATAAAACCTTGAGTCAGACAAAGTCTTAGTGAGCAGTAAATCAACTATCAAGCATACCAAAAGAGCATAAAGGATAAAAGGAATAGGAACCAAACCATCCCACTCCACCTCTTTCTACAGTGATAGCCCCAGACATACACTAAGGAGAAGCAAGCATAACAACATAGACAATTAAGGTAAAGCGAATACCACTCGAGTCAAGGACGATGTTTTCCAAATACAAACCCCCAAGGCCTAAACCAAGATCAGATAAGCACCCAGAAAACACCGCTCTTGAAGCCGAATGATAATACAACCAAACATCCATGACTCTGGCTATCACTGTTATCCTTGCCTCGATTTCACCGTTAGTTGAATGACCATCTGTCAAGGGCTAATGGTAACCCCGGTTCTAACCATAACTCCGCACACTGCCTTGTGCCTAGGACTTATCTACTTTGCCCAGAGTACTCAACTACCTACCTGTAGTCTTTTGGGTGTCCCGACTACCTACCTGTAGTCGTTATGGGCGCCCCATGTACTCTTGCTTTTGAGCATGCTAGAACCTTCAACAACGACGAGATCCAAGCCTCCTAGCCATCCTTCTTGACGACTATCCTCATACAAGCTCAAGCTACCTCTTGAACAATCCATTATCAACCAACTTGAACTACTCTTCAAGTTATCAACATGCTTGGAATGATCCCTGCTTGGATTAAGCCAAGACTCACATCATACTTCGCTTCATCGCATCAAAGCAAAGTCTCAACTCAACAACATGGTTTGCCTCATCAAATCATGGCAAAGTCCCATCTCAACATCATCCAATCTATACATATGAGCTTCAACATCCGCTACATATGCCTTAAGCAGCTTTCACCATTCAAGAGCCTTCTTCCATAGCTTTTGAATCCTCTTTCATCATCTTGTTCCAAATCAACTACTAGCTAACTTGGAAACAATCAAATCAATCATACATTCAAATAATCAATCATTCAAACAAGATCTATTAAGCAATTTAAGCAATATCAACTATAATGGCAATTTCGTAAATAAACGAGCAAAAGTCCAACATATGTGAAATCATGGTTTTTAGCATAGATCTATCAATTATAAAACATGGGTTTTGTCTCTAATGCTTATTAAACAAACTTGCATAAGTAAACATCTTCAAAAACCATGGATCTAGACTTAGATCTAAGAAAAATGCATGAAATCTCTAACTTTAACACCCAAACATGCCACCAATCCAATATACTCCTTTGGATCCGCGTGGGAGATAACTACCACTCACCAAATCACCAAAACAACCTAAAATCAATCAACTTCAGATCTGGACAGCAAGGACTTGAGCTTGATCCGGAGAAATTTCACTTGAAACGGTGAAATCTAGCTTCTTCGGATGAAAATCTTCAACTTTGGCTCTTGATCTTTGATCTTGATCTTCAATCTTCAATGGATGTTAGCACTTGATAGAAGTAGAGAAAGAAGTGAAGAAAATACCGAAGTCGAGTTCCAAAATGGCAGCACTTCGTCGCTTCGAAATCCGGTGCCAAAAAGTGAGCCAAACCCCTCTATTTATAGGCTGGAATCCCCCTTAACTCGGCCAACTTCTTAACTCGGAGCTCGCTATTAGGTCGTCCCCGACTCATCCTTGCCGACTCATCCTTGCCGACTCACGACCTAAGCGACCCCATACGACCCAACACTCTGCCGACCTATACGACTCAACTACCTACGACTTATCCCCAAGACGCCGACCCAACTACACAACACATACAGGGTTACACGACCTAGTTCCTGCCGACCTAAGCCAAAGCCTTATCCCGACCTAACACGTATGCACGACTCAAAGGCCTAAGTCCCCAACGACTTATCTACTAAGTCTAACCGAGACAACAACCTAGCTACACAACGGCTCTACGACTCAACGCTTCAATCAAACACGGCCGACTCAACCCTTTGCCGACTCAAGCCAACGACTCAACAACACGCTAACTCGGCCATACGAGTTAACTTTTAAGCCGGCCTCCTATGAGTCGTAACCCGTACACGACTCATCCCTTGACCCCTATCTCGCCTCTCATCTTAAGTCGGTAACCCCTATGCCGTTCTAACTCTTAACTCGGTCCAAATCCCTATCCAGTTAACTCTTATAGCTCGGCCCCTACCTTAGGTCGGCCATACGACCTAAACTTCCTTAGGTCGGTTATGCGACCTAGACTCAACTCGGCAACTCTAGACTCAGTCACGAGTTAACTCCATAACTCGTTCCAACTTATGAGTCGGTCACGACTCAATACTCCAACACACGAGTTACTCTCCATATGACTCAGGCTAGAGACAACACAAACAACACTAACAACCTGTAAATTCTACGATTTATCGACACGTAAAAATACGGGTCGTTACATATCGATACATGCCACTTTGTGTTCGTAATGTTATAACCCTATTTCGAACGCAATGGAACAAGCTCCGAAGCCTAATTTGATCGTATGGAGAAGATAACTTTTTAAATCGACTATTTAAATTAAATTCAATTAAATTATTTCTATGCGTTTTCAGATCACATGACCAAACGGTAAATTCAAATGCTACGAAATATGAAATCCGATAATAATACACTACTATGGATCCAATGAGACTGGCTTCGTCGAATTCTGAGACTGTGCCCCGGATCGCTATTTTAAGTTGATAAAATCGACGATTTCCAAAACTGGCAAAATCATTGAAAATCCCAGTTTTAAAAACTTATCAACTCGATTATAATTCAAATAAAATTTTATCAGCATTAGAAATCATTTCGATTTATTTTCATCTCCGATTCAATTATTTAACGATTTTAAATTTTTTATTCAACAATTAAATTTATCTAATAAATCACTATATTTTGAGCTTAAGTTTTATTCCACTTATTTGATCGATAAACTTCATACTAAAATTTCATTTACATTTCAAAATTCAACATTTAAGATAAATTAAATGTTCAAAATCAACGATTAAAAATCTGGATCGTTACATTCTTCCCTCTTAAAAGAATTTCATCCCTGGAATCGCTAATGTAGGACGAATGATCCAAACTCATTTCTTTCCAAAAATCCATTTAGTTAAAGCTCGATATTTCACATTTCTTCAGCTTGTAGTTTCAACCCAAACAATTAATTTCCATTTCTAACTCAAAACCCTTTATTTTAATTGCAATTCAAAAATAAACCTTTTTAAGTTAACAAAAAAATTCAAACATTTTCTAACACCTTTAATTGTCGAATTTTTTTAGCAAAGTCTCCCTTGTACTGAGAGCATTTTGTGATATATCAAAAGTGATAAAAAGACATACATCGACCAACGCGGTTGGAAATACAATGTATATAAATATTTATTTTATCGCTGTATTTAATCCAAAAACGTACATTTATTTAACGTTAAGCGAGCGAGCTTACTTCATATGAAATTTCGCAACGCAAATCCAATCCAATAGCCTCCTTGTACCTCTACTTACTTAATTTAAACACGTAAGTACCAAAACATGAAATTCAATAACACTTCATTTATTTTAACCAGTGAAAACATATAGATTTCATAACCAACAAGTTATAGCATGAACTTATCCATAATCACAAGGTTCCAACCTTCGATTGTTTATTTCAATCGATTTATGCACTATTTTATTCGATTCCAAGTGATTCACATGCCATTTACTTCATTCAATTGATATCTATACCAACAAATTTATATCCTTTCCATATTTGAATTTGGATTGTTAGGTTTTTTTATTCCACCTTTTCAATTTACAAGTTACATAACTTATTTCTTACATTTTAATCAATTCTATACTCGAGTATATCCGCATTTTATTATTGACCCCATATTATACAACACTTTATAGCTTAAATATATATTTATCCCATTAACTCCAATTTTGTAAGCTATTCAAACTTATTTATTCTCAATTCTAAAAAAAATCCACTTAAATTTTTATTCCATTCATAATTTATAACCTATAGTCATATAATCACTTTACAATTTAATTTTTTATATTTAATCCCATTCGATATCATTTCTAGTTCCAATTCACTTTTTATTTAACTTAAGTTAAATTCCAATTCATACAATTTATTTTAACTTACTTAAGTTAAATTTAAATTCCAAAATTAAATTTCGCACTTCTTTCTTTATTAATATCCTTCTCAACTTATAAGTTCAAAACTTATTTTTTGATATTTTCCTAAAACATTTAAATAAGGATTTCTAGAATTCAAACTCCCGGTATTTATTTCAAATCATTTTGAAATCATATATGTATATATATAGCTCCTTTGGTTTAAAAATCCATTTCATTGGAAAATTCACTTGGTTCCATTCCAAAACAATCTCCCTTCGAAATTTCAAAACAACACTTGTTTCCAAACAGAAATATCTATATCAAATTATTCCGGGAGCAATACGTCACTTAGAGACTCAAAAATGAACACTGATGATACGGCCGTCGTCACCAGAATTATTTTCCAGTGACTGAAGTGATTTCAATGCTTCCTTACTTTCAAAATCTATTTAAAACCAATTTTCTATTCAATAATATCACCAAAATAATACTCCATTATTCTTTCAACCACTTCGAAAAACATTTCAAAAACTTTCGAGATTTCAAAATTCCCAAATACTTAGCTCAAACCCGTTTAAAACATTTCTCAAAGCTTCTAGGATTTTAAATTTTCAAATTCTTGTTTGCATCCATTTTAGTTATAATCCATTTGTATAGTTCATACTTATACGATTTTCATTTAATTATATATAACCATTTCAATTCTACAATCTTGTTTTGATTATAATAATGTCAACCAAACACATCAATATACTATAATAGTTTCTACAAAATTATTTCTTTCGTATCAAAATATAGTTTGTATAAAATTATTTCATTTACCCACTTCAAAACAATACTTTGTAAGTTTATCTGGCTAAGTGTTTAGAAACCCCTATCGATTTAGTGGCATCCCACTGCTAGACTAGAATTTATAAGCCACTTAACAGATAAATCAACACAATATAAAACAATTTATATTCACTAACAAATGCGTGCTCATATCTACAATACACTCAGACATATTCAAGGACTGACGCTATCTCTAATGAGTAATCCTCACCAAAGCCAAGGTTCTTACTTAACCTTCAACTCCGTTACCACGTTGTAACGGTCCACTTTTTTGTACAATTTAAGCAGTCAATGAACCACACATGACCAACTCAAACTGAACGAAAATATGGATCATTATAGGTGAAGAAGAAAAGTTAGAAGAAATAGATAACAAACAACACATAATCTCACCATCGCAGTGGAACAATGTATAATATATATCGTAACAGATTTTTATACAAAATAAATTGTATCTGTTAGTATACATAAAATCATCAGAGCACAACAATCAACCAATAAATTCTGGATAGTTATTTTAGCTTGTCCTTACCAGTGTTGACTATACAGTTTACCCATACAATGAAATATAATCAAATACATGGAATACGTCTGAGACTCCTCCAACTCCTCTCCCGAGCTCCATAGCATTCTAACCTAAATCTGTAATACTCGGTCTGACCTGAGCATTATAATAAAATAACACCCGAGTCAGTCTGGAAAATCAGCTGAGAAAACACACTCAATTTGAATTAATGTTATCAAAATCCTTTCAAAAATAAAGGTATCTCGTAAGGCAATGCCATACATAAATATAATGGGTTTTTACCTTACGATAACCAAAATATATTTATATCAAATCATCTGATATTATAAGTGTCTGAAGAAAGTAAATTTGAAAATAGCCGAAATGCTTACATCTCACGTTTCAGCATAGTTGGGCATAATCAAAACCATACGCGCCTGTAGTGGATATTGGATTCCATACAATGATTGGGCCATTGGGGTACCGCTCACCACATACATCTCTAAAAAAATGTATCGAGATCGTACCTAACGATCCCTGCCAACATATGACCGGCCTACCCTTTGCTAGATAATACCGAATATGTTATCACCCCGGGTGTTCCCATCCTTATCGAGCACTCTCTTTTTCATGCACACCCATATCCATAATGTATAATATATATCCGAGGGTATCTAGAAAAGTGATAACATAACCTAATTGGATGTGACCCACTTAGCACTGCTGCATCTCCCCTGTTTTGGTCATTACCTGTTGATGAGGATTGAGGCTACGTTTTATCTTTAAAATAGCATTCATACGTAGAATGCTAACACTGCCTTCCAGGCAACGATGCAATGATAGCATTCATCCATACAAGTTATCCTGGGTCTAGACAAACCGAATCTTCAAAGCACTACCTCCATTAGCTTCTTAATTTCATAATTCGTAAAGCATAAACCAGATCGAAGTGGTGTTTAAATAACTAAATCTGATCCACGTCTCTTCGAAACGATCAACGAATTTGGCCAGATTTGATAGTCGGTTATTTAATTATCAAATTACATACATAAGCAGTCACAAGGCCCATATTATAAATTTTTCAAAATATTTATTCAGAATATCTTTCAAAGATATCTTTTTAATTTTTTACAATATTCAATAATTCAAATAATTCAAATTCTTATATCCATAACAAGATAGTTAAAACCATATCAACACTTAGAATATTTCTTTTAATCCCGTTTATAATTCAACCTTTTAAGAAATATTTCTAAAATAATATTCTCATAGTTATATATTTCAAATCCTCCCAATTTAATACTTAGAAAATATTTATAAGTATCTTTTCCTAAACTCACTTTATTTCCAATACTTAGGAAATGTTCTTTTCTATTTCATACTTCTCAATATGATCCACTTTAAATTTCCTTAACCCATTTATAACGGATTAGATAAGTTTCTGGAATGAATTCAGTAATCAATCCCCTTTAAAATTTCCAAAATCGATTATTCTCGTCCATAATCCCAACTACCCATTTCTAACTCCTTTTTATGAATTAATTAATTTTAGAAGTTTCTATATTCAAATACTTTGGAATTTTCCTTAAGTTTCCAGAATTTCACTATAAGATTTTTCTTTTAAAAATCACCTTCATAAATAAACTCCAATTACAAGTCTCGAGGGGATTTATAAATAAATTTCAATCATTTTGAAACTATATATATATAAGTATTTTTAAATAATAATTCTTTTTTTAAACATATTTAAGTAATTATTTAAAATAATAAAACACTTTAAATAACATCGATAATTAATTTCCAATTCATCTATAAATAAACCAATTTATTTACGAGGCTGATTGTAAAAATTAAAATTTATTTCAATAAATATTAAATATTTGAATAATTAATTTTTTAAAATATTTTAATCTAAATAATAGTTTTTAAGCTACAAAGCAAAATAAATAAAAATTCCATTTAAAACAATTTTAATTTTTCGACAAAAAACTATTTTAAAAATCCAATATTTCCAATTTCCATTTATAATTCCCTCTCGATTCACATCACATCGACTACGTTTCCAAGTTCATAATCATTTCCATACCTCAAACTAGAATACACTATTTTTCCAAAATCCTATTCCCATATCTTGATATAAATTCACACTGTAAATTTATATTCCAATTTATCAACTGATATCATTTTTCCTTTTTTATAAACATCGTTTATAAATTTACAAATTCCCTGAGATTCACTTGTATATATTGTAATATTTTATTTCTTCCACATAATTAAATAAATATTTATTGAATAAAATAAATAACTCAGAATTCTTATTTAAACAAATATTCTATTCGAACAAATACTTAATTACAAAATCAACTAGTATAACTTTAAGCTCTTACTATATTTACACAATTCGAAATACAAGTTTCAATTACAACACAATTTTCACTATACAATTTTACATACATATTTCACCTCACTACATATCACTCACTACTCATATTTAATCTTCAGCTCTGCTCCAGCTTGTGTCCAGTTATCTGTTATACCTGCAGTAAACTGGAAAAAGAAACAGATTTAAATTGCAAACATAAAATTGAATTTAAATTATTTTTTCCTTAGGTATTTGGGTTGTTTCTTTTCATATTTTCTGACGGGGACCAAATACATATGCACAAACAACTTGTAATATGCACATTGCATCACTGTGAATATCACAAGGCCGTTTCCCAATTCCATCTCACAGACAAGTGCAAATGCATACATGTACAAATCGAATATAAATGGATACGGCACATGCATTACACAATTACCCATATATACATGTATATGTATGCATGTATGTACATGAATATGTGCATGATTTTCAAAATTAATGAGAAAATGCTGACAAACACAATAGTGCACAGGAGTTCAAATGCAAACAGGTTCAAGTGAAATCTAGTCTGAAGTGATAAGTTAAGGTGCGCAAAGTATACGTGCACTGATACATGTGCAAGCACACATGGGCATAAGCAGTGGTGAACACGAGGGATGCAACTAGACCAGAACAGTGCATATGTGCATACAAGGATCCATCAGATAAGGCTATGGAAAACAAAGAGCAAGGCGATTAGGCAAGTGCAAAAGAAGTTCACGCAACAAACTAAAGGAAGAAGTTTCAAGTACCAGGGTATAAACACCAATTGAAATGCATATGGTCAGGGATACAAGAGCACAAACATGTATATAAACATGAACAAGTTGTATATGCAAGTTAACACAAGAATGAAGAAAACATGATATAGGAGCATCAACATAACCAGACTCGAGCAACTGCTCATGGACATGGCAAACTACATAACTCAGGTCAGGCTAAGAGATGTAGTAGTAGTAAACATTAAAACATATACATGGACATGTCTAAGATTAAACAATGGAGCATGGACTCAGCAAAAATAAAATGAAACGAACCACAAGGCACAAACTAAGCATGAAAATATCACATGAGCATGGATGGTTAGAGCAAGGTACAGAGCACACGCATACAACAAATCAAAATCAAGCCAGAATTCCGGTTAAAAATATAGATGTCAATATATCAGCACATATTTATCTCAAAGTTAAATGATCAAGCCATAAATTAGGATCACAGGGTCAAAAGTCATTTAGAAATTCATGCAAAATATATGGAGTAACATGTATACAAAGAACAAGTCAATGATCAGCAAACCATTCAATTACAAATAAACGTAGGAAGTAAAATATTTTAAAATTCAAACCAAAATATACGAACGAAATAATAGGGTTTCAATCCCTACAGATTAACCCTTTATCATCATCGGTGGATCACTGGAGTTGGAGCCAAAATTCGGAGAACTTACTTAGAGAAAATCACAAACAGATCCAAAACTCGAATCAAAGTCGAGCATAATCAAAAATCGAAAAGGAGCAAATCAAATACCAATTCAAAGAAACATCTAACTCGACTCTCAAAGGAAAACGCGCAAATCAAGCACTGCAAATCGAAAATTCACGAGCAACGGAGAAGGAGGAGAACAATTTGAATTTCGAATCCATTGTGGGGTCTTTTGACTATGAAGCCCTAATTTTGAACAAAGATAAAGGGAGAACGACCTAGTTGTTTGAAACAATGGATAACCACAATTCATCTCTATTATTTTTTAACATAGGATGTGTGTTCTTATCATGTCAAGTGATGATTTATATTAGGGTTTTTTTTTATTTTTAGTTGTATTTTTCTTTTAAAACTTTGTAAATTTCTAATTGTGTAACTAGGTATGAACTACGGGGCGTAGTTCGAGAATTCACAACTCAGTGGTTGAGTTGCGGTAGGTTTTTGAGCGTAGGGTTAGAATAATCAGGCGAGCGAGAGTCGCAAGTTTACAGAGTTTGTAAGCATCGGATTGTTTAATTCCTAGTAAAAACCTTGGGGGCGGTAGTAGGCGGATTTACCGAAGCTGCGTAAAATCTGTGTCGCTCTATTTCTTCTTTTATTTTACTCTCTTATTATCTGTGTTGCAATTATTATATATTTATTAATGAATTTTTTCTATTCACCCCCTCTAGGGTTAATTTGATCCTACATTAGGCACTTAATACACTAGTATAACCTTACTTATCATAGTATGGTCCATAAATCTCTTATAGTATATACCTAAAATCTTGGTAAGATATGTAATATATATGATTGTATAGTCGTTGTCATTAAAACCATAGACTGGAGGTTCTAATATTTACTATTTAGGAAGCCATTGAAGAAGAGTTACTAGAGAGCTCAAGAAGAAAAGGAAGAAGAAGAGAAGTGAAGAGGATATGCATGTGTATTTATATGATAGAAATCCTTTTGCACAAAATTACCAAAATACCCCTCCCCTCCAATCTTAGCTTCTGCCAAACCCCTTCTCATCCTAACTTTGGCCGAACACCCCCCTCCATGTGCCTTCCATCAATTTATGATGTCTTAGGTGTGTAGGCGTGTAAATGTAACATCCCGTCTTTTCGTACGTTTAAGCAGACACACATATCGACTCAAACCATACAGAAGGGCAGATTGTTATTGGGGTGAATAAGAAAGAAACAGAGAAAGAAAGAAAAAACATACTTTCGCAGCGGAATGACAAAATATAATAATCAAATAACAGTTCATGAAGCTGTTTAACAAAAACATTTGATTATACTTATACAACACAGAATCAGAGTTACACATACCAAAGAATAATAAATAACAATGCAGCGGAACAATGTAATGCAGTGGAACAATATAGTAAATAATAGTAATACAATCTTCTAGAAGTAAGGTCTTCAAACCCTGAAATGCTCAAGCTGACCCGAGCGAATTGAAAAGACAAAACACTCGAGTAAGAACTAAAAGATCTTATGTAAGTTAAATCAACGGTAAATACTATAAGTGGAACGACATCAGAGATGTTAATGGGATTTGAAATCTCCTATCCAGTGTCTAACATGAGTGCAATAACTTAAGAGATGCTCGGGATTCACATCTCCTAAGGATCCATTAAAATATCTACTACGTAGTAACATACGCTATTATAATAATGTCTAAAGTAAAATAAACTTACTTTTAAATAACGTTGTCCCAGTAGTCTATCCAGTATCAGTGCATCTCCAGATCGAGAGACTACCCTAAATACTCCACAGGCTACGGGAGAAATCCAAACTCGTACAAGGCGTGATAGGGTAGGTGACACGGCAAACAAGGCAATGTCTGGGTAGATATACCAATTACACACACGGGCTGGTGGTAATGCGTTGCGTGCAACTACCGCCCCCTCAAGCCACACACCCAAATCAAAAATCAAAAGTAGCCACCAAATCAATCTCAAAGTCAGAATATAATATCGAAGAAGTGTGTCTGATCAGTGGAGCTACCTCATTGACCCGAGATCGCTCCTGTTTTAGCCACCTTAAGCCAACTCACGGGAGTCGGGTCCATGCATATACCTCAATAGAACATCGCCACCATCCTACTTCATTCTGGAATCTCCACTGCGTACACAGTTGTTAAACTGTTTTTTGGAGTTGGCAAAGAGTATGACAACTTTCAATCCCGGTCTCTTCAACAACCAAACTTTATTATTACACCGCGGTCACTTCAAATTAATTTATACTTCAAAACCAAATATCATTGCCATTTCAAAACCATATCAATACGATATTCTTTCCATTTCAAAACCAAACACGATATCGTTTCAAAAATCATAGTATTTTTAAAGTTATAACAATTTCGAAACCAAAGACATAACATTATACCACTCCCAAAACGTAATACTTTGAAGTTCATAATTTTGAAAACATAACTTCCACTACTTAAACCATTTAGACATTAAAATAGTATATATAATAAAATGGTTTTAAATTTAAAATTACTTTATAGAATAAAATAATTTCCTCAACTTCACGAATTGATTCAAATCAACTTGAATCCAAAATTAAATATATATAAAATCTCAATTCATAAATTTCAACTCAATTCAGTTTTCAATCAATTTAAATTTATATCGATTTCAAATGCCGATTTGAACCTCAAATAAACCATTTCAATTCCCATATATTTCAAAGCTTTAAATATTCCACCATTTCAAAACTAAATTTGGTAACTTCATATATACCTTAATTTAACTTCATTATTATTCGGCTTTGAAATATTTACCCAACAAATCCAATATCCTTTAAATAAACCCCAAATTCCAAATCACTTAAAGTCCCTTCAATAAATTTAAATTTGAAATATTCATTTTAAATCATCTTAAACAAAATCAAGTTATAAGGATCAAATTTCAAACTTAATAAATTTCAAATCAAACTTATTTGAGTTTAATTCTTAAATAAATTCAATTTCAAAAATAAATTTCAAATTTATCTTCCAACCTTAATTTATTTAAATCATTATAAACTCTACATTAAAACATAATTTAAATACTTAACCATGTTATCTTCAAAAAAAATAAACTTTATTATCAAACTTATTCTATATTAAAAAAAATTATACATCACTTAAAATCAAGAATAAAATAACAATTATATAATATCTAAACTCTATATTTATATAAAACCATATATTTCTATACAAAACCATGGAAATTATTTCAAAAATATTTTTAAATATAAACCACTGTGTCTGTATATAATTTTCTATCCTATGGTCAAGTGATACGGATATTTATCATTTCAATCCACAATTTAATATTTTACGGTTGTATATCATTTCAAACTGCAATCCCGAATTAATAATCCATAATGAACTTGCAGTTTGTAGCGATATAAATTAAACATCCGTCCAACCAATATCAACAATCAACATCCATCACAATCATCATCCAAAACAATCCATAAATATCAATATAGAAACTGATAATAAATCACAGGTATTTAACTAGCAGTTTATATGCAATAATAAATTAAATAACAATTTAATTCAAATAAATTCAATTTAACTGAGATAATGTTTAAAAATATACCAAACGACCATAAATAAATTCCTAATCACATCATGAATTAAATATAACAAACACAAGAAATTTTAGAAGATGTGAGTGGGTTAAATACTCACCTTTCTGAATTTAAATTGAATTTAAATCCAATTTTAACCCAAAATTCAAACAGTCTCGGAATTCGTCCAAACTTGCGTCAAAATGTCCGTAATCTCGATATGATCCCTGTGGATCAAACCGCGTATGAAACGGAACTCGTATGCAAGAGCTACGATTAAATCAGCATATTGAGATCAAAATTAAAATAAAACGAAACAAAACAAAAGGAGGTAATGTACACGTTGACTTCCACCTCAGCACACAGTCAGGGTTCTTCCTCTTCACGAAAGAAATCACGCACCCCTAGGTTAAGCCGCCACGAAGCGCCCCTGCATGTCGCCACTACTGCCGCGCCGCCCACCCCCCATGCAAGCACCAACTTCTGACTCTGCTGTGCGAACCACTCGACGCCGTTCCTAACCCAAATGAACACCCAGCCGTCGAAATAAAGCAACCCTAATTGAATTTTTCATGAACACCTAGCTTTTAACTTCATCTACGAATGACTCAAATCCAACCCCCTCAGTCCACTCTATAATACCCATAAATTTATTCGACGATCGGACAAATTTGATCGCGGCGTGATAAAAGGCCGTGAATAGCTCATCGATTTCCGGCCACATCGAAACCCAAATCGAAAAACAAATTGCATATTTCACTTGCGCTCGTTGAGAGATTCAAATCAATATATAATTCGATATGTATTGAGGAGTTTAAAATTTTTGATTTGGTTTTGATTTGCAATTGAATTGGAAATTTGATTCTGATTTGTCTGCCATTGGAATGAGGAGTTGAGAAGGAGATGTACGTATGGACAAATGAACATGAGGAGTGGCTAGGATTTATAGCGAGATATTCATAGGTAGGTTAGAAAATATAAATAACGGATCGGATTTGATTTGGGTTGGAATGATAAACGAACCAAAAAGCCTGTTCTGCCTTCGGAACGAAACTGGGTCGACCCATATATCAAAATAGATGTTTTCGAATAATTTACACTCAATGGAACAGATTTCAAGTCCTAATTCCATCGTATAAAGAAGTTATGCTAAATTCAGCTTATTTCAAATTGATTTCAATTTAATTGATTTTTAATTAAATTGATTTCTTGGTGTTTCGAGCCCATGCGATCAAACGACAAGTCCGATCTCTACGAAACTTGAAATCCTACGATAATTCACTATTACAGATCCATTGAAACTGGTTTCGTTGAAATTTGAGTCAGTTGCCAAAATGGCTATATTTCACATTATTAAACTAAAGTAATATTTAATTAATTAAATGGCTTTTTCGTTTCAAATTTAATAATTCACAAATTCCATCATTTTTTATTTCTTGAATAATTACAATAATTTAAAAAAACACAAGGTATCAATTCAAAGTTAATTCATTTACCTATTACAGTATTTAATTTCAACTTTAATAAATTCATTAATTATCAGTTGAAATTCCAATAAATCCTTTTATTTGATTTTAAATCTTGTTATTCAGCCAATTATTATCTTATGGGTATAATTACCTTTGGTTTATTTTTATTACATTAATATTTCCCATGTTAACCTAATTTCGATTAACATAGTATTTAATTTCATTTACTTACCATTAATCCATTTGTTATAGATTGAATTCCAATTGATAAATTCCAAATAAACTGATTTGATCCAATCCTAATCTTTTTATTAAGTCTATTATTACTCTATAACCTAGTTAATATTTTTCTTTTCTTTCATTACATTCATATATTAAAATTTACATCTTTCCTATGTGTTAACCATTATTTTCAATTATATTAAAGTTGTCAAATATATATATTTATTATAAATAAAAATCTCAATTAATCTATTCAACTAGGTTTCATTCTTTTATTTTACCTTATGAATAAAATATACATTTCCATTCCTTTATTACATTCACACTTTACAATTACTGTCCTAACTCACATTAATTAACATTTATTAACATTTAATTATAATTGATTTCCAATTGATTTCATTGACAAATTAAATAGGTAATTTATAATAATCGTTATCATAACCTTTAATTTACACTTAAGTTTATTATTTCCATAAATTATCATAATTGCTTACATAATGTTGGATTCGTTCAATTACCATAAATTATACGCTAATTCATTTATCCGTACAACACTTACATTTGTTTACTTATATTAAATCTTATACCCAAATGTAACATTTATAACAGGATTAATAGACTAATTAAATTGTAACTTACAACCGTTACTATAACTTTTTAATTACATTTATGAATTCATTATTTACACCCAAATGTTACAATTCCTTACATAACCAAAGTTTTATTAAATGGTCATTTATTTCATACTAATTCATTTATTAATCCAATGTTTAATTTGTTCTCTTATATCAATTTTATGACCAAGTATAACAATATTACATCATTTCATTTTTGGGATTTCATTTCAATCGTTCACAATTAGTTTAATTACCATTGCTACATTTCATTTTAGCATTCCTTTCATTATTAAATTACAATTTTTTTCATATTAATCACCAAAACTTACTAATTTAATGAATTTAATTATTGAAAATTTATGGGTCGTTACACTCTCCCCCACTCAAAACTTTTCGTCCCTGAAAAGGAAAAAGAAGGATAAAGAAAGAATTAAGTAAACAATACATCTTATTCAAAAATACTAACTTTATAAATAAATAAATTTACAAAATTAATTAATTTAAATAAAATGTACAAATTTATAACCATTGCATCTTTTATACTCAAATTAATAAAGTTTGGAAAACATTTTTCAAAAAATTTCTAAGTCCAAAATTCACGGGAAATTTCGGTAGAGTCACCTTTGTACGGAGAGTCTCGGGAGAAAATTATAATATAAGTAAAACAACATATGTCAAAATTTTCAAAATAATATATATCCCAACAGCGGGAAAAACAATATATATCGCTAGAAAACCGTAATCCGAAAACGTACCTATTTATCGGGCAATTAACGCTCAGTTATGAAACAAAGCAGTAGCGATTGCTTTCATAACCTGTATTTCAGTTATATAATCTAAAAAGAGTTAATAATTATATAGAATGAAATATTAATTTTGTTTCATCCACTAACAAACAAATCAATGTCAAACAACAACAATCACTTGTAACCACTACATACAATCATCATACAAAATCAATACAAATCAATTATCCATCCAAAGCAAACAAAACAAATGGTTTGTTCGGGTTTTTAGACATTCTAAATTGCATAGCATGACAAATAAGCTACTAAGCATATCCTCTCCTCAATAGTCTTAGATAAAGCTCAATAGATTATTCATACATCCAAACAATTAGAAATATCATTTCCTAAACAGTCCATAAACTAAAAACGAACAACAGATTCCAACCTTATTTGTGTTTGTTCATATTAATTTCTTTTCACATTTGTATCTTCCTTCAATTTCATTCATACAATGAATATATCATTCACATATATTCATGTAATACTTATTTCCATTTTCTTATATCCATGACTTACAAAAATTCATTTTCATTTATTCGTATCATGTCAATTTCCTTTCATCGCATTATATTCATTCATTCATTTCTTAGTATAATTTATTTACATTCATTTATTTATAGTATTCACGTTCAGTTCAATTTCTTAGCATATCAATTCATTAACTTAAGTTTATAATCATATATTTATAATACTTACCTTTCTATTACATTTAAGTAGCAGCATTTCAAATATACCTACGTTTATAGCAACTACACCACCAAATTCTTATTATTAAAGTGATTCATTGAACACTTTCATTATATAAGTTTCTCTTGTCCAATTTTCCATTACATTTTCTTATTAAACACTTCAACTTTTCAAATCTTTTGGTAAGTTATATGTATGTTTTTAAGAATGCAATTAAAAGTTAGACAAATTTTTCTTATTTCATTTTGGTAAGTAAATATTCAATAATTACCTTTCTTATATTTCATTTCCTTGTTTTAACTTCAGTTATAATTTACCATTTTAATTTCTTATTTTCATTTAGAAGTTTCAATTATTAAATAGTTAAATTTCATTTCAATAATTAAAATATCTAATTTACAGAAATTTAAGAACTAAATGTCGGGTTCCACTTCAAATCGTTTAAAAATAATAGAATGATGCATATACTTGTAACATATATATCCGATTATATTTAAAACAATTTGAAATTCACATTTGTTTATCAAAATAAATCTGTAGTAAAACAACTGCAGTGGCCTTCCCACTTCGAAACTCGAAAATGAATGTCGATGATGCGTGCACTCATCACCGAAATTATTTTCCAACGATAGAGAGGGGAGTACAGAACTTATTTCTTTCCAAATTCTTTAAAATAATTATTTCAAATCATATTAAAATATTTATATCAGAAAATACTTCTAATAATATTATTATTATATTCCAAAATCATTTGAAAGAAATTTTCAAAACCCCGGAACTTAGTTCTAAATTTCCAATTTTCCTTTATTTTATTTTAGATCTTATTTCCAACCAATATTTATAAATTTCATTACCTAACAACCAATATATTGCGATCAAATATATCATTTAAAAAATTTATTATATATACATAAATATAATAGGCAAAATTATTTCATTTACCTATATTTCAAAACAAATATTTTATCAGTCTGTCCTATTAGGTGTTTAGAAATCTCTATCGATGTCATAGCGTCCTATGCACCAACCAGAATTTATAAATACAAACGAGACAGATTAACACAATGTAAAAACCTTTTATAGCACTAACAAATACGCTCTCTCATATATATATATACTCTCGGTGACTCACCCTAGGGTATTACTACCCTATTAGTAAAGAATCAGATCCCGCAAAGCTAAGGTTTATTGCAAAACCAAAACTCTGATACCAAATGTAATATCCTGCCTTTTCGTACGTTTAAGCGGAAACACATGTCAACTCAAACCATACAGAAGGGCGGATTGTTATTGGGGTAAATAAGAAAAAAATAGAGAAAGAAAAAAAAAACGAAACATAATCTCACAGTGGAATGATAAAATATAATAATCAAATAACAGTTCATGAAGCTATTTTACAAAAACATTCGATTATACTTATACAACACAAAATCAGAGTTACACATACCAAAGAATAATAAATAACAATGCAGCGGAACAATGTGATGCAGTGGAAAAATATAATAAATAATAGTACTACAATCTTCGTCTTCGTCCTCCAGAAGTAAGGTCTTCAAACCCTGAAATGCTCAGGCTGACCCAAGCGAATTGAAAAGATAAAACACTCGAGTCAGAACTAAAAGATCTTATGTAAGTTAAATCAACGGTAAATACTATGAGTGGAACGACGTCAGAGATGTTTACGAGATATGACATCTCCTATCCAGTGTCTAACATGAGCGCAGTAACTTAAGAGATGCTCAGGATTCACATCTCCTAAGGATCCGTTAAACTATCTACTATATAGTAATATACGCTATTATAATAATGTCTAGAGTAAAATAAACTTACTTTTAAATAGCGTTAAGAAGTTACCCATATCCCCCTTAACACATAATAGTCCCAGTGGTCTATCCAGTATCAGCGCATCTCCGATTGGAAGACTACCCTAAATACTCCACATGCTACGGGAGAAATCCAAACTCGTACAAGGCGCGATAGGGTAGGTGACACGGCACAACGAGGCTATGCCAGGTTAGATATACCAATTACGCACACGGCTGATGGTAACGTGTAGCGCGCAGCTACTGCCCACCTCGAGACACACCCCCAAATCAAAAATCAAAAATGGCCACCAAATCAATCTCAAAGTCAGAATATAATATCGAAGGAGTGTGTCCGATCAGAGGAGCTACCTCACTGGCCCGAGATCGCTTATGTTTTAGCCACCTTAAGCCAACTCACGGGAGTCGGGTCCACATATATACCTCGATAGGATGTCGCCACCATCCTACTTCATTCTGGAATCTCCACTGCGTACACGATTGTTAAAGTGGTTTTCGTAGTTGGTAGAGAGTATGACAACTTCCGATCCCAGTCTCTTCAACAACCAAACGTTATTATTACACCGCGGTCACTTCAAAATAATTTATACTTCAAAACCAAATATCATTTCCATTTCAAAACCATATCAAAACGATATTCTTTCCATTTCAAAACCAAATATGATATCGTTTCAAAAATCATAGTATTTTCAAAGTTATGAAAATTTCGAAACCAAAGACTTAACATTATACCACTTCCAAAACGTAGTACTTTGAAATTCATAACTTTGAAAACATAACTTCCACCACTTAAACCATTTAGATATTAAAATAGTATATATGATAAAATGGTTTTAAATTTAAAATTACTTTATAAAATAAAATAATTTCCTTAACTTCACAAATTGATTCAAATGAACTTGAATCCAAAATTCAATATATGTCAAATCTCAATTCATAAATTTCAACTCAATTCAGTTTCAATCAACCATTTCAATTTATATCGATTTCACATACCGATTTGAACCTCAAATAAACCATTTCAATTCCCATATTTTTCAAAGCTGTAAATATTCCACCATTTCAAAACTAAATTTAGCAACTTCATATATACCTTAATTTAACTTCATTATTATTCAGTTGTGAAATATTTACTTACAAATCCAATATCCTTTAAATAAACTCCAAATTCCAAATCACTAAAAGTTCCTTCAATAAATTTAAACTTGAAATATTCATTTTAAATCATCTTAAACAAAATCAAGTTATAAAGATCAAATTTCAAACTTAATAAATTTCAAATCAAACTGATTTGAGTTTAATTCTTAAATAAATTCAATTTCAAATAAATTTCAGATTTATCTTCCAACCTTAATTTATTTAAATCATTATAAACTCTACATTAAAACATAATTTAAATACTTAACCATATTATCTTAAAAAAATCAAACTTTATTATCAAACTTATTCTATATTAAAACAAATTTATACATAGCTTAAAATCAAGAATAAAATAACAGTTATATAATATCTAAAATTTATATTTATATAAAACCATATATTTCTTTACAAAACCATAGAAATCATTTCAAAAATATTTTTATATATAGACCATGGTGTCTGTACATAATTTTCTATCTTATGGTCAAGTGATACGGATATTTATCATTTCAATCGTAATTTAATATTTTACGGTTGTATATCATTTCAAACCGCAGTCTCGAATTATTAATCCATAATGAACTTGCAGTTTATAACGATATAAACTAAACATCCATTTAACCAATATCAACAATCAACATCCATCACAATCGGCATCCAAAACAATCCATAAATATCAATAGAGAAACTGATAATAAATAACAGGTATTTAACTGGCAGTTTATATGCAATAATAAATTTAAAAACAATTTAATTCAAATAAATTCAACTTAACTGAGATGATGATTAAAAATATACCAAACGATCATAAATAAATTCCTAATCACATCATGAATTAAATTTAACAAATATAAAAAAAATTTAGAAGTCGTGAATGGGTTAAAGACTCACCTTTTTGAATTTAAATTGAATTTAAATCCAATTTAAACCCAAAATTCAAACAGTCTCGGAATTCGTCCAAATCAGCGTCTAAATGTCTGTAATCTCAATACGATCCCAACGGATCAAACCGCGTGTGAAATGGACCTCGTATGCAAGAGTTACGATTAAATCAGCAGATTGAAATCAAAATTAAAACAAAACGAAAGGAGGTAACGTACACGTTGACTTCCACCTCAGCACACAGTCAGGGTTCTTCCTCCTCACGAAAGAAATCACGCACCCCAAGATTAAGCCGCCATGAAGTGCCCCTGCACGTCGCCACTACAGCCGCGCCGCCCACCCCCCATGCAAGCGCCGACCTCTGACTCCCCTGTGCGAACCACCTCGACGCCGTTTGTGACCCAAACGAACACTCAACCGCCGAAATAAAGCAACCCTAATCGAATTTTCCACAAACATCTAGCCTTTAACTTCATCTACGAATGACTCAGATCCAACCCCCTCAATCCACTCTACAATACACACAAATTGATTCGACGATCAGACAAATTTGATCGCGGCGCGATGAACGACCGTGAATAGTTCATCGATTTCCAACCACATCGAAACCCAAATCGAAAAACGAATCATATATTTGACTTGCGCTCGTCGAGAGCCTCAAATTGATATATAATTCGATATGTATTGAGGAGTTTAAAATTTTTGATTTGGTTTTGATTTGCAATTGAATTGGAAATTTCAAATCGATATATAATTCGATATGTATTGAGGAGTTTAAATTTTTTTGATTTGGTTTTGATTTGCAATTGAATTGAAAATTTGATTCTGATTTGTCTGCCATTAGAATGAGGAGTTAAGAAGGAGATGTACATACAGACAAATGAATATGAGGAGTGGCCAGGGTTTATAACGAGATATTTATATGTAGGTTAGAAAATAAAAATAACGGATCAGATTTGATTTGGGTTGGAACGATAAACGATCCGAAAAGCCCGTTCTGCCTTCGGAACGAAATTAAGTTGACCTATATATCAAAATAGATGTTTTAAAATAATTTAAGCTCAATGGAACAGGTTTCAAGTCCTAATTCCATCGTATAAAGAAGTTATGCTAAATTCAGCTTATTTAAAATTGATTTCAATTGATTTCAATTTAATTGATTTTTAATTAAATTGATTTCTTGGCGTTTCGAGCCCGTACGATCAAACGACAAGTCCGATCTATAAGGAACTTGAAATCCTACAATAATTCACTGTTACGGATCCGATGAAACTAGTTTCGTTGAAATCCGTGTCAGTGGCCAAAATGGCTATATTTCACATTATTAAATTAAATTAATATTTAATTAATTAAATCACTTTTTCGTTTCAAATTTAATAATTCACAAATTCCATCATTTTTTATTTCTTAAACAATTACAATAATTTAAACAAACTCAGATATCAATTTAAAGTTAATTGATTTACCCATTACCGCATTTAATTTCAATTTTAATAAATTCATTAATTATCAGTTGAAATTCCAATAAATCCATGTGTCAAAGTTATTGTTGCTAAAGACATATGAATGGAAGTGAGCCAAGGTGGAGATTTTTGAGATGTGTTACATTAAATGTGGGTAAAGGCCTTGTATTGGAAAACGAATAGTCCCACATTATGAAAAAATAGTAGAGGAGGAGTAGTATATGTATGAGTTTAGTTATTTATAACAACGTGATATTCTATTTGTTAAAAATGTTGATCAATCTTTATGTTACCCACACGAAGAGATGCATGGATGAATCTCGAAATTTACTATGCAAGTCATAGTGATAAGCGATGTTGTGGGGTAAACACTTAAATTTTATATTTTAAACTAAATTTGCTATTTCTTAGAGAACATAATCACGTAAGGCTATGGACCACATGCTACTTGAAAAAGTGGTTGGTAAGGTGAAATGTGGACAGCGGTTGTTCTATTTAGAAAATATTTTTACAAATTAATATAGGGATAGAATTCATAGCGTACATAATACTAACGAAATCTTTGACATAAAATTAGTTCCATTAACTTACTCTTCAAGCCACAAACAAGCACCAATTGCCACACCAAGCATTAATAGTTTTCAAAAATATAAAAAAGAATTCTTAGAAAGAATCCTAACTAATTTTTCTTTATTTAACCAAGGAAACAAAAATAACTACGTATTTTTCAATCTTTTTTGCAAGATGATTACCGACATTAAGAGAAAATCTGGCAAACAGCTCATCCATAATACTATGTCCAAAGTGACTTGCAAGCAAAGGTTCAAAGAATGCTCTTAAAAATGATTCCATCTTTTTTCTGCTCTCAATATTTTCAACCACATTATGATAGATAGACTCGTCATTTGGAACCCAATTTGATACCTTAGTGTATAGTTGATGAACAAAAAATGAGGTGTTTCTTACAATCACGTCTTGTACTTCTTCGACGGAAGGCATATATATCGGAATGTTAAGACTAACAACTTTTTCCTCTTGCAAAATCCCCTATTTTAAGAAGGAAAAGATATAAAATATAAGTTATAACACAATTACATAGGCAACTTACTTTCACGATAAAGTTTCAAATGAACTCACCGTCTAAATGTCATTGCTCGAGTTACCCTTTTTTTCATTTTTCCTTTTTGTTTATCACTTTTTTATTACAATTTTTCTTATTAAAAATTTGTCAACTTGTAATAAATGATATCGTTAGCCAATAATAAATAAATAAACCTAAGCATTAATTTTTTATACAAGAAGTGTTATATTATAACTTCATTTTGGCAACATGGTAGTTATGTAGAGCTTGGAAGTAGGTTCATTAAAACATATCTATGTAAATGCACATTGTACATAATAAAGAAAAATGTTTAGAATTTGTAGAAATAAATACTATAATTCATTCAGTATTTCATCGAATAGTTTCAGTCAGGCATAAGAACCTTGGGGTGGTTACACGTGAACTTGCACTATTTTAAAGCAGATGAAACTCTTCAATTCGACTATTTAATTAATATACACAACTCTTGATTAAAGACACTATATATTGGAAAAAATTACTTGAATTGACAGGAACCTCTCTATTAAAAATATGTGACTCTTTATACAAACAGACATGTCCTTTCATGGATAGACACGTCGTTTTAGATGTGTGCCACACTTTTAAGAAAACTTTGGTAACATTTTAGCAAATTCGATCGTTTCTCATAATAGTACCAATATTCTGCTTAGTTACGCCTTCATGAATATATCTACTATTTTATCTTTAGTCTCGTAGTATTTGAGTTGTATATCTTTACCGACTTCGTCTTAGCTGATAAAGCTATATTTAATGCATGTACACTTAGTTTTGATGTGAAAAACTGGATTTTATACAATGCTCTAACTAACTAGCTTAGCTTTTGGTCATAGTTGTTAAAACATGGCTGTGAAACTGTTGCTTTCTCCTTCGATGGCAAAGTGAATATTCTTTAGAAAAAAAGAAAATGCATAGCTAGAAGTACTTATCATGACGTCCACATATCCGGCGCAATTACTATCTGTGTATCTAGCTAGTTTTGAGTCAACTTTAACCATGTACCATATTCCATGGTTCTTTTTCCTTTGAAAGTAGCAAAGTATCTCTTAACTGCACCATAATGTAGTTGACTAGGACTTTGTATGAATCTTTATAACCGACTAACTGCGTACATAATGTATGGAAAAATAAGTTTTAAATATAGTAAGCTTCTGAGAAAAAATTGAAATTGTGATCAATCTACTTTTGGTGAGTCGTGTACTTTATTGAATGCTCTACTAGTCTCAATTGAGGTAGATACAGTAACATAGCCTTCCATTTTGAGTTTATTTCAAATGGTATCTGTATACTTCTTTTTGGAGATGAAGATCCAATTTTCATTATGTAATATGTTTCATTTCCATGAAAGTAGACCACTAAACTTAGTTGATCGTATGAAAATGCTTCATCGTGTATTCTTTAATTTCGTGATAATTCTCTCATTATTTCCCATTTAGAGTAGATCTGCAGCGTAAAGAGAGATAATAAGTGTGTTATTCTTTACTTTGGCATTAATTTGGAGTGGTGTCTCACTTTTACTCCTGTATCCTTGCTTAGTGAAGTAACTGTCCTTTTTGTTGTATCGGGCGCGTAGAGCATGCTTTAGACACCATAAAGCCTTTTTATGTTAAGAACCCCTATATCTATGTCCTAGAACTTTGAGACCTTGAGGTTGTTTAAGCTTTCTTCTTAGTGATAGCCTCTAGGAATGCTAACTTCGCAACTAGTTGAAATATTTTCCATTTCCTATATGCTGCTAGTGCAACCGATGCTTGATTGTATCGAAGTTTGAAACTAGTTAAAACATTAAATATCACTATATTCGATGTTATATTAACGTAAGTATCCCTTGGCAACTAACCTTGCTTTATGTTTATAGATCGAGCAATTCGACTTAAGCTTTTTTTTAAACCTATTTGACTCCTATAGTATCTTCTCTTTTAGACGATCTACTGTTTCCCATGTTTTATTTTTTTCCAATCATCTTTGTCTATTCGCCTGTAACTTTTATCTGTATGTAAGCTTCTAGCTCTATGAACATCAAATTATAAGTCTGGTATATCTCTATTATGAATTTAATTCATCTTGTCGATGTATTTGGAGAAGATTCTGCATCTTGTACTAGTGTCGACTTTTTTTGTAGGTTATGTTTATGATCTATAGTCCTCCAAATTTCTTTACTTTGGAAATTGGGAAAAGCTAATACTCTTTCTTTCTACCATTTTGGTCTCCCAATAATATGTAGCACCTCCAAAAACAGTAAATCGCGATTACCGATGATTTTCATCATTCTTAAGATATATATATGATAGCATTTTAGTTGAGTGTTATAGACTAAAAGGTTTCCCTTTTTAGTCTTCTCGTACCACCTTTCCTCTGTTCTCTTTTGGAATGCGAGTGGAGCATATGCATTCAAAACTTGGATCCTCACTCCAAGCTCTAATATATATCTTCTTTATCAAGTCAGTGGTTAGATAACTATTGAGCATATAGGCTACAATGCTTACTACTTCTGCCCAAAATATTTTTGGAGGATTCCTATCCATGAGCATGGCTGGTTCTTTTTTTCCATTTTAGACCCTATTTTATTCTGATGCATATGCAATAATGAGTTACCCTTGTCTTCACAAAAGCTTTTGAATTCATTCGAAGTGCATTTTTTTTTCCACAATCATTTATAATTACCTTAAAGTTGTGAGCACTTTGTTTCTCAACGTGGGCATTATTTAAAAAAAAATTAAAGGCTTGAAATTTATTTCCAAATTTTAGATCAATATAATTCTACTATAATTGTCAAAAGATAATACAATACCGATTTGATTAATTGAGTGGGTATGTAGTAGACCACAAATGTTTGCACGAGTTAACTCTAGTGGTGCTTTTATTCTCCGAGCTTTTCTAGATGGAAAAAACCATCCATGTTACTTCCTAAACATGCATCATTCACATTCCTTGATTGTTGGAAGGTACCACATCACATAATTTGTTTTATGTAGAGTCTTCAACCCTTGAAAATTGAAATGTCAAAATCATTTATGCCACAACCATGAGATTGCATCGCTATATTGCCTCTATATCTCCTTGGAAAGGAAAACATCTAATATACTATCATTTTTATTTCTTTGGTATCAAGAGAATTTTACTTTGTCATATGTTGCACAATAATTACCATCGAAATGGAAAGCTTGTATCCATCATTTGACTAGAATTCAATAGGATATGGTCAAAAGTAGGGGACAAAAGCAACATTACCGAATCTTTCTTATTCCAATGGAAATGGTTCCTTATCTAGTTGCTTCCATAAAACCACTATTACCAATTTTGACTGTTATGCTTTTTAACCATTCGTGTGGTTACTACAACCGCTATCTAGATAACAAATGTCTTTCTTTTCTTCCCATGCACCTTGACTAACATAAAAGAGATTATTCTTATCTTTTGTCACTTCTTAGAAGTTAATTTGATGAGATTTATTGAAACGAAAAACACTTTCGGTGTAACCTAACCATCATAATTTTGGTGCTAGGATTTTTGTTCAAATCAACAACCATTTTCCAAGTGATCCTTCCTTTTGCAAATAACATTCTGAGGTTAGTTTTTCATTATTACCAATTTGTTTCCCTAGACAATTCTTGATTAAAAAAATTAATTGTAGCTTTCCACCTCCTTCCATTACTTTATGAGACCACCCGTTAACCTGAATTTAAAGGCATTTTCTATGTTATTTCAATTATCTTGTCCGTTTTCATTTTCTTATAAGAGTCATTAGCTAAGTTGGTGAAGTTTTAAAATTCCAAGCATCCTCTGTCACAAAATCGTTATATTGTATTTTTCTATATAAAAAATTAAAAAGCATTTTCTGAATGGAAATCATATTTTTGACATGCCCTCACTTTGTTTACTATTTCTTTCATTCTACGACAACAATCTTTTGTAACCCCATTACCACAAATTTTTAGATTAAAAAATCTCTTTTATGCTTTTGTAATTTAACAACTCATAGCTTTATACTTAAAACTCATCCTTTAATGTGTCCTACACATTTTTTGCACTAGTTGCATCCATAATATGTGGAAAATTTACGTTATTCATTACTTGTTTTAGATAAATTATTGCTAAAGAGTCTTTATTTACTCTCTTCTAGAACAATCTTTTGATTTTTGTAGGAGAGTCGTAGTGTATTTTGGAACAGTAAAATTTCCTTAATAATTTTTTACTGAGTTTCGACACTCTAACGCATCCTATGCATTCTCTTCATTGTGTGTGATGTCTCCACCTAATGAAGCTTCCAAGTTGTCTACGTCTTGATTGAACATCACTTTATTGCCTCCCAATGAGCACATACATGATCTTGGCAACACTTACTTGTAACAAAAGGAATTCCCAATATTACATGCCACCAATCCCATACACACACACACCACGTTATACGCCATATTTCTTACGATGTCGGACTTATTTGTCCAACCCATGCATCACATTGCAAGCCACACCTAACAATCTCCACATTGGCAAGCATTTCCTCAAACCTTGTATAGAGGAAACTAAAGAAGCTCTGTCGTTACACTGGGCTGCTTCTACTTCTTTCCATAGTTAATTTCCACCTTATAGTGAGTACTTCCACTCATGTTATCTTGGAGATATCGAGTCCTCAACGCACTGGAGGAGGCTGCGTATCCATAAGTCCTCTTCCAACAATGGGATCAGGCTACTTACCCATGTCTCTGCCTTGACGTGTGGTTCTACTTTGCTCAAGTCTCAATAAGTCATGCTTCGATCAATCTCGTATCATCTAATGGTCCCTCGAACCATCGAATCTCATACCATTTGTAGTTTCGACACTCATGGATGTCCCACATACGCGAGCTACATTGTGTATGATGGCGCTACCTAACGAGGCATTCAATGTGTCGGTGTCCCAATTTAACACCCCTTCATCGTTCCCACCAAGCACATACATGGCCTTAGTAATACTTACTTATAACAAAAGGAATTACCACTGTTACATGTCACGATCCATATTGATACCATGTTATACACCATATTTCTTGTAATGTGGGATTTATCTGTCCATCCCACACACTACAATGTGATCCACAACTAATTTTCCTTTGATTTAGTTATCAAAAATACCTCTTTATAGTGGTAGACCGAAAATCATAATTTTTACCATAGAAAATAGGAATAATAAGAGAGAAATAATGTCAAAATGTATTCATGATGATAAGTTGTCCAATTTTGATCAAACAGGGCTTTGATACTTTGAAGAAAAACAGTATAGAATTTATATAAAAAGAATTAACACAACTTATATTTTATTTGATTGAATAATTTTAGTTTTGAGTGATTATGCTGAGAACTAGGACATATTAATAGATTAACATGTGACTCTTTGAAAGAGAATCAACTATTCAATTTGATTATACGATCAACACACATAACTATTGTTTAAAGACTCCACATATGTAACACAATAATTTTAATTTAATTGACACGAC
Source organism: Allium cepa (assembly GCA_030765085.1). Lineage (NCBI taxonomy): Eukaryota > Viridiplantae > Streptophyta > Magnoliopsida > Asparagales > Amaryllidaceae > Allium > Allium cepa. Next base: position 107,800,227 of record CM060930.1, on the reverse strand, counting down.
TCTTTTTATTAAGATCGTACGACTCTTTATATAAACTAACATGTAGACTTACTGGAAATTTTTTTTACCTTTCAATATTAAACTAGTAGAAGAACATATGTAGAGATTTACTCTTTCCATCGTTATGATTTTCTCAATGTTTCAACAGTTATATAAACTATTATTAAATGATCATACCTGTTCGACCATAGAGTTGAGTGCATCTGCTAATAAACTATAAAGGAAATTTAATTCTCCATTCCGAGCATCTATGCTTTTTCTTCCCAAAAATGTTAAAACCATTCTTCCTCCGCATACTAGTTCATTATACCTTAGATCAAGAAAGATTGATAAATCTCTTTCAAATTGCTCATAGTATGATTTTATTAAATTTGGTGTACTTGTCTTTGCAATATAGATATTCCTCTCATTTGAAGGAACTCTCTTCTCATTCTTAACTCCAATGGGAACCTACAACATTTAAAATCAGTTTTTAAGATAAAAAATATTTGTACTACACAAAAAGTTGCACCATTAAATAGTACATAATATATGTTCATAACGTATATTGTTATCTATGTATATACATCTCTGACGTGCAACTGAATGTTTCTCTAAAATCATACATAACAAATTTAATCATTATTCTCTTTTTCATAAAAACCGTTGTCCTACAAAAAAGTAAAAATTGGCAAGACCGCCAAACATTCAAAAATTCAATGAATTATTGCATTATTTTTAACCGTATGAGCTACATTAGCAGAAATAAATCATTTACAAGAAACAATTCATTTTGAAACAGTTAATATTGCCAATAATAAATAATATATTAAAGAAAATAGTTAACATCAACATTGATTTCAAATATGTGTTTTAGTGGGTCATTTAGTACACTAATCTAGCAAAGGAATCGTTCAGTATTTTTTTACATAGTAATCTAGCGAATTAGCCATTAAGCTCATTATTTTTCTAATATGCACATCGGTCTATAATTCTGTTTATAATTTAGTATTTGATCACTATTTTGTTGACAAATATATTCTATACAAAAGTAAATGCACATTATCATGCCAGTGTCAAGTAGAAAAACAAAATTTGAAGTGTAGGCTTATTTGTGTTATTAAATTTGTTATATAAGTGGTTTTTATTTTAATTAAGAAGGGAGAAAGAGAAGAGAATTAAAAGGAATGTAAGAATGTTAATAGTCCTACATTGTAGAACACCAAATTTGTTTAAATTTAGGATTCACAAGAGAAATATTGGGACCTTTGAGCATCCAAAAGTTTTCTTTTGTGTTGAAGAAGGAGGTCATACATATTAACACACATGCATGCCGTAACTGTCCATTCAGTTGAGTATGGTTAGATTTGGGTCCAAATTATATTTTTGGTAGAATTTTAATTTGAAATGGATGATTGTAAGCTCATTTACAAGCCCATAATAAGTTAAATTATGGAATAGTAAAAAACAAAGCAAAATAATGGTAAAAAACTTATAGGTGGGCCAACAAACGTTTTGCTTTGAATGGTCACTTTGACGAACTTCATATCTTTTGACAAATGGACACAAATAGACAGATGACAAACTGGAAAATCTTGTTACTAGATTTATTAGTATGATAGTTTGAATCGACTTAAGTAGTGCAACCATGGTCGATTAAAGAGAATAACTTCTCAGCTCAATTATATCTTAGGAGATAATTTGCTGCAACTTTAAAAAAACCAGCTTGTTTGCTTAAATGAGTGGAGAGGAAAAATAAAGTCGTAAGAAAAGTGTCGTTAACGTGCGATGGAGCGATCTCCACACATTGGTTTATTACTGCTATTGTGTCACTTCACTAGAATACAAATTTTCTACCAACAATCTTAAGAAGTTATTTTGACAGTGGCGCTGTACAATTTGAAAGAGTTTTCTTCTGATTTTACCAAATTAAAAAGATTTGGTGGCATTACTTTTGTTCGAAGGTAAAAGAAAGTGCCATTTTTTTGGCTGGATTGAAAGTTAATCATGCCAAAACCAAAAGGGCAAAAGATGGAACAATTGTGTATGCAACGGCATGACTAAAATGGGAACATGTTAACTACATTTGCAAAGGGCACATATGTAATACAATGATGGATATGGTCTTTGATATGCGATACAACAAATCAGCTGCAAAAGATGTTTGAGATGCAGTAGAGGCCAAATATCTAATAGAGGATTCAATAAGTAAGAAATTTATAGCCACAAAATATATCAAATATAAAATAACTGATGTTAAGCCTTTAATATGGAATTCCATGATATTATGTACACCCTAAACCATTTCGATCAACATAGTTATGAATGTGGATGAAGAGATTGAAGCCTTATCCATAATAGACAAACTTACTCTTTAGTGGAAAGATCAGAAGAAAAACTAAACCTCAAGGAGGAAACGAGTCTGAAAACCAAACAACACACTTGTAGGATAAAGAATAATTATGGCAAAAGGAAAGTAAGCGTCCAACAATGTATTCATGACATATCAATATGCCGAGGAAAAGGAGGAAACTAATGCCTCTAAACATGCTTTTTGTTAAAAGAGAATGTTTTAAAAAAACAACTTTAATAATAAAAAGGTCAAGATAGTGAATGTCTATTACAACTATGGAAAATCAAGTCACTTTAAAAGAGATTGTCATTTTCTTAAAAAGAAACAACAAACATTAAAAGATAGTTTTGCATCAATAATATCTAAATTTAATATGATTGGAAGAGAGGAACATTTGTCCAATCGAATCTAGTGCTGCCAAGTATATCTACAACGATAAGATTCAATTCAAGAAAACTGAATCATTTGAGGATGAAAGCTATCTCTATAGGGGAACCCCCACCCCCCCCCCTAAAAAAACAGGTGTTAAGTGGAAGGGCATAGTTGGCTTGGAGTTCACGCTGGAAAAATTATGCATATTATGTATCTAAAGTCAGAAAGAACCTTGTTTCTGGTAGTCCTTTAAATATGTTTATTTTTGAACAAGTCTTTGGGTTATATAAGTATGTATTGGCCATAAGTGGTGGGATTGTAGAAAAATGGTACATGTGTGATGGAATATTCATATTGGATACTAATAATATCGTTGCTTTTTCTTATATATTTGACTCTTTTCCTTTACGGCATAGTAATTAAGGAAGTGCTAATACTGGATGTACAAATGGTGTGATTATATTGAACGTGATCCTTAAGCATGATAATAAAATAATGATCAACGAAAGGCATGCTCTTTAAAAAAAATAACCAGAACACCATTTCTGTTAAAAACTATTAGTACCACTAACTTGTTAAAACTAATTTATAGTGATATTTGTGACATGCATAGTAATCTTACTAGAAGAGCAAAAAGTAGTTGGTCACTTTCTTAGATGGTTATTGAGAGCATTGTTACATATCTAATGGAAGGAATGGAAGAATGACAAACTTTGGAAAACAAATTGAGCTGAAGGGCATCAAGTTTTATTTTTAGACCGAAGGACGAATGCCAGTTATAACTAGAATTATATTTAGCTTTTAAACTATGTAAAATGCAAATTATAACTAACATTATATTCAATCTTACATTATATAGAATGCTAGTCATAATTAGCACCGTCTTTAAGAAAAAAACTTATTGTCTTTTAACCTAATTTTTTCCAATGTTTGTCCTTGTTCTTATTTTCCTCTATCTAATGCATGCTAAATATGATTTTTATCATTATATTTAGCCTAAAATGGAAGTAGAAAACCAATGTTATTCTAAAATTAAGACCCTTAAATCCGATAGGGTTGTATATTATGAATCTATTTGAATAATACATAAAACATCAATAACTACACCAAAATAAAATAAAGCAGCAGAATGGAAAACTAAAAACCCCATTGGAATTGCTAATGCTGTGTTCTAAAATTATAGCATTAATAATAGTTACTACGGTGAAGTATTATTGACGTCTTGTTAAATAGAATATTACTGACGTCTTGTTAAAAAAAATACCTACTGAGAGAAAAAAAGTCACTCCATATGAACTTAAAGAAAAGAAAGCTTAATTTAGACTATCTTAAAGTCTGGGGTTGTAGGATAATTAATCATTTACCTGAATCAAAAATCATTAAACTATGACAAAATGGTATAAAGCATATGTTCTTAGGATACGCTCAACACAACTAGCATTATAGGTTTCTAGTAATAGAACCTAATAATTTGGCTAAGGTAAATACAATAATGGAATCAAGAGATTCACGATTGTGTAAAATAAATTTGCGTCTATTCCATCCAATCCATCTACTGATGAAATAGTCGATGTTAATATAACTACTTGTGAAATGGTGGTCATTTAATTATCTGTGAAATTAAGAACACCCGGATAGATAATAATGAAACTAGTGAACCTCTTTAGGGATGTAAAAGAATGAGGACTAAAAAATCATACACACCAAATTATGCCATTAACATCATAGAAGGAGAAAAAAATCTTATTAAACATGAAGCTATGCTTTTGGCAAGTATAGAGTCTGATCCTTTAACATATAATGAAGCAATGAAGTCTTAGTATTCATACTCTATTTAACGACCCGAAATTTCGAACACTTCGTATTTAAATATCTGAATTATTCAAGTATTTGAACCTTGGATTAATTGTTATTAAAGTGATTTAATGATCATTTTAACCCCCTTTTAAATTATAAATAGTGATGGTAAACTTGCTTTTGCAGTTTGTCAATAAAAAATATTCTTCGAAGTTAAATCAATAATGTGACCAAAAATGGGTTTATCAATAAATAGTTTTTTGATCGATATAAGTTGTTTGAACGGTTGTGTACCTGTCCAATGATTAAATGAATACATTCACAACTAATTAACATTTATATTCATAACGCAAAAAGAACTTTCTAGAACCTTCCATTTGGATAATAGATATTTGATAAAGTTAAGGGTATAAGTGTATTTTGCTAATGGAATTAATGTAAAGGAGAAGTGATGGAGATATGGAGCGGTGAGCATTTCATAGCATGGTTGTTGGGGAGGGTGAGTGCAAGCTTAAAGAGCACTATTTGAAGACTAGATAAGGAGGGGGCATGCTTCTTTAAATTCACATTAAAATCACTACTCAAAATTATTAGTCTCTTTCACTCTTTCTCTACTTAAAATTCCTAAAGAAAATTATTGCAAATCTTGTCCAAATCAACTCAAATTTGGACTATAGCCCTACTAAAATATTCCAACACATTCTATCAATTTAGACAATGAAAAAGTCAAGCATATGTTTCCCCACTTGTCATAACCGTGAGCAATTTAGGAAGAAGCAAGGGAAAGGCAAGACAAAAGCAAGGAAGGTAGGAAAGCAAAGATGTTGCAAGGCAAAGGTTGGACTTAGGTGCTTGGATCTTGGTTAATTGTTTGCTTAAGGTTTAGCTAACACACCACTTTAGATGAAAATATAACATGCATATGTTTGTATTTGATTGGTTTTAAGTTGTTTGAATTCTTGTTGATATATGTTAAAACATTAGTTTTGATTTTGTTTTAAAAACAAGAGTCATATGTGATCCATATGTATGTACCTCGAATTGAATTATACGACTTTTACCAAGATCTTGAAATAAATCACATAGGTTATAAATGGACTTTTGTTTAAATCAGACTCGGATTTGAAAGTGACTTATAGCGACAGTCGCTATGGATGCACTTGGAAATTGCCTTGTTTTTGGCGATTTCTATGGAACTTTATAGAGAGGTTCTTTGGGATTTCTCACTATATTCGTGATGTTTTATTAGTATGCTTGTTTTCATAAAAATTTGTATGTTAAAAGGTTGAGTAACATATCGAAAAGTGACCAAACTTACACCTGTGTAAAACTACCCTGTTTTAGCCTTTGTTTTGGACTTCAAAGGTTTGAAAAGATATCTAAATTTAAGTATTTTATTTCATTCTTTTTACTAGTGTTTACTAACTCTTATGCAGTGTTTTAAAAGTAGTATTAGATATTTATGAACTTTTATGAATTAGTTGTGAATTTTTAAAGAAGAAATTTTACTTTAAAATATAAGGAAAACATGTTTTCCAAGTTTTACAAGATATTATAAACTTATTATTTTAAAGTAATATTTTGGATAAATATTTTAAAACCTATTTAATTATTTTAAAGTATTTTAAAAGAATTTTTAAATATATACAGTTTTTAGAAGATTAGTTGACTATCTTATCAAACATGAATATCTTATGTAATAAAATATCTTTTGAATTGTTTTATTTAATATCCAATTTTGTAAATAAATTACTACATATATAAATACACACCATTGTAAAAAGGGTTTTAAAAGTATAAACAAAATGTTTAGAAAAGTAATTAACTATGCTTAACACTAAAGGCCGACGAAGTATGCTCATCTATTTGTGAGAGTTAATATTGATGTTCGAGTAGAGATGTGAGCAATAAAGCTCTAATCTAGAGGCTTCCCTCTTGACCAAGGAATAGTTAAGTTGGGAATGTCGAAAACATGTGAATCATGTTAATTTCTTACTAATTTATGGAAATTGTTAATACTATGTTTAACACTAAAGCCAACGAGATAGACTTATCTAGTTGTGAGATTCAAGAATGAAGTATCTAGACAAGGCTTTGATATGCAACTAGTGTTCTAACTTATCTAGCTTCACTCTTGAACGAGGAGTAGTTAAGTTGAAATGTCGGAAACGAGTTAGGTATATGAATCATTATTTATATAAGCAATCGTCTTTAGAACTTGATAGTTAAGTAGTCAAATATTAAACTTGACTGAATGTAAACTTAAATCTTTAAAATAAACATTTTCAAAGGTATTAACAAGTATGAAAATGGTCTTTGGTTTGTTATGATTATAGTTAATGGCATTCATCTTTATCCCATTTTTATTATACTTAGGAATGTAAATAGATCTTTAAAAGAATGATTTACATATAAGCATAAGAAAATGTGCAGGTAACATTAGTCTTAAACCTTTATGGATTTTCGAAAGTACTTAGATCCTTAAAATAGATATTTTGAAAGAAAAAATAAGTATTGAATCTTTTGGACAAAGATATAAAAGGTAAAGTTTTATTTGATAAAATAAATTTACTAATAAAGGAATTTTTAATTAGTAAAAAGAATTAATTAAATAGAAGGGATCAAGTAGATTAACCATACTTTATGTGGCTTGATCGTGTTTTGTGTGTTTACTTGTTTATGAAAAGTATACGAGACTTGGTTCCTATTTACCATCATCTATCTTATACCAGATTGTCGGTTACCGACTATCAAAATTGACCAAAACATAAATCTAGAAATATCTTGAAGAAACATGGGAATTATAGGTACATTTACCTTCGATATGCTATACTATACGTATAAACTCATTGTATTCTTCTAGGACAAATGATAAGGAAATCTGTCTGCTTAATCGATTAGAAAGCGATCTCCGCTCTTATATATTATTTGTTTATTTCCAAAGAATAGGGGTTAAGTTAATTGAAAAATCATAAATTGGTTTTGGATCATCCAGTAAGCAAGGGAGTGTACTCATATGAGATGACTCGAAATCGTAACCACTTCAAAATGATATATGCGATCTATGTTCTGGAAGCAGTTGTGAAGTGAAATGTTATAGAGTTGAACTGTCTGTCCTAAAGTTAAGTCCAAGAGTGAGGCCGGCGTTAACATTTCAAAAGATGCTATCGCGTAAGACTGTCTACCTTGAGGAGTATTCCAAGAGGGATAATAACATTAGAGTTTATTAGAGGACTTGTGCAGGAATCTAAGTGTGGAATTGAGATCTATTCCAGATGCTTGAATTCATGCAACGATTTGTGATCTATTCAAGATGATGGAATCCATTTGGGGATTCACGTTCTATTCAAGGGATGAAGATTTGTGTGAAAGATGCCAAACGTAGCCACAACATTGGACATGATAGAAAATAGAGTAGCATACATAACTTGAGGTTAGCTAACCTATAGAGATACTCATCGATTGTTGGCTGGTGGAAGTAGATGATATTTTGTTCACGTTGTTCATGTTTATGTTTGGACGATGGGCCACTTGTATTTACCTTAATAGTATATATTATCTAGAGATATATAATGCTTGAATGGTACTTTCTGACCAAGAGATTGGATTTATCCTCGACCAAAGAGATCTCCATGATAAAATCCATTATGCCAAAGTACAATATCGGTAAGGATTGTGCCCTAAATATGTTGTGGTGTAACCAACGTAAGCATCACAGCTGTTTGATATGTTTTATATTCTACACTGCAGACGTTACCTATTATATCACTATATTAACTTAATGAATGGTTGGCTCTTTTGAGGAAAAAGCAAATCCGATGATTCGGTTGGTCTCAGAAGATGTTATTTATGTCACTCGTATTTCTTGAGTTTCTAACGCTGGTTTACCAAACTAATTTGATTTTTTTTTGTTAAAAGGCTTGGGTCAACCACATGTATATTTCCAGACTCAGTTGCGGACGCTTTGGAGCTTATGGAGATGAGCTGGATGACTACCTACCGCAGTAATTATTTCGACTACATTACTCTATTGTATATATCATCATTTATAAGGATGGATTGTTATTACTATCTAGGCTGAAGATAATGCTTAATATTTTAACTTTAAAATTCTATGTACCTTAGAATAACAGTTTATAGTGTCTTTTGATATTATATGTCATCGTTCTGTTATGAGATTTTAATGTTGCATTCTCTTCTTCCTTGTTTTATTTCTTTTTCATTTATTTCGCCCTAACAACTCGTCTTTCCGGCACTTGATTGTTCGGTTCGTGAATATCATGGATGTATTAGTGTTGACATTTTAGGGTCTAAAAGGCAAGTCATTACACTTGGTATCAGAGCTGAAGATTAAGTGAGAACCTTGGCGTTGGTTGGATATGACTCATTAAGAGATGGGATAATGGAATGCCCTAGCATGAATTGAGCTATTATACATATGAGAGCATATTTGTTAATGCTATAAAAATGTTTTACATTGTGTTAATTGGTCCGTTGAGTGGTTTATGAATTCTGGTCAGTACACGAGAAATATTTTATATATATATAAGGTATTTTATATATTAAAATTGACTACTGTTAATATCTAAAAGAAACACAGAAGTCCTATGGTACAGTTATCCTTGGTGATGCTATATTGTATGTATAAAGTCATTGTGTTCTTCTAGGATAATTGATAATGAAATTTATCTGGATTAACGATTTGGAGGTGATCTCCGCTTTTTTTGTTTATTTAAAAAAGAACCGGGGTTACGTTAACCGGATATTCATCGATTGGTTTTGGAGCCTTCGGTAAGCGGAGGAGTGTACTCATATTAGATGACTCAAAACCATAATCACTTCAAAACTATATAAACAATCTATGTTCTAGAAGCGGTTGAAGTGGAATGTTGTAGAGTTGAAGTCCAAGGGAGAGGTCGACGTTAACATTTCAAATGATGCTATCATATGTGACTGTCTATCTAGAGAAATATTCCAAGAGAGGTGACGTTGTTAGCATTCGTAGGAGAACTTAGGAGGAACCTATGTTGGGATTTGAGATTTGATTGAGATGCTTGAATCTAAGTTCTATTAAAGATGATGGAATCCACTTAGGGGATTCGTGTTCTGATCGAGGGATGAAGACACGGGTGAAAGATGTCGAGCTAGCCTCAACATCAAAAATGGCAGAAAATAAATTATGATGCACAACCTGGGGTTAGCTGACCCGAGTTAGGGTATTGTTAAATCCATATCTAGAGATACTAATCGATTGTTGGTGGGCGGAAGTTGATGATATTTGGTTCACGTTGTTCATGTTTACGTTGAAACAATAGGCCACTTTTGTTTACCTTAATAGTATATTTTATCTAGAGATATACGATGCTCAGAAGGTACTTTCTTACCATTGTGCAGGAGAGTGGATTCAGCCTCGATTGAAGAGATCTGCATGGTAAAATCCATTATGCGAACGTACTTTATCGGTTTGGATTGTGCCCAAAATAAGTTGTCGTGTAACCTGTGTAGGTATCACAGCTATTTGATATGTTTATATTCTACACTCTATACATTACATATTATATCACTAGATTAACAAAATGAATAGTGGGCTCTTTTAAGGAAAAAACCAAATTCGATGATTCAATTTGTCTCGATAGGTATTGTTATATGTCATCCATATTTCTTGAGTTTTTCACGTTAGTTACTAGGCTGGTCCAGGTGTTATTTTTTATTAAATGTTTTGGTTAGCCTAATGTATATTTCTAGAATTAGCAGTGGATGCTTTGCAGCTTACGGAGATGAACTAAATGATTACCTGCCGTGCTATTTATTTCTGCTGCATTACCATATTATATATATATATATATATATATATATATAATTTGTGAGGACATGTTGTTATAACTATCCAAGTTGATGATAATGCTTATTATTGTAACTAAGGAATTCAATGTATCTTAGAATAACAGTTTATATTGCATTATGATATTATATGTTATCGTTCCATTATGAGATTATGATGCTATGATCTCCTTTCCTTATTTTATTTCCTTTTCTTTTATTTCACCTTAATAAATTTTCTTCTGGCCACTTGAGTGTTCGGCACATGAATACATTAAATGTATTAGTGTCGACATTTGAGAGCCAAAAAGGTGAACGTTACACTTTTGCAGGAAGCCATAAGCGTTGAAGTTGATTATATTATGAGAAATGAAACTTGAAAATCAGTAGACTTACCACTAAAATAGGAAGGACTAATTTCTGATGCAGATTAGTAATGCCAAAAGGCATCACTAAAATTTATTCCATCATTAAAGCATCATAACGACATTGTTAATCGCTATGCCTTGGTGGCACCATGAATATTACAACATTTTCAAATTGGCGTTGCAAATACGTTGGAAATTGCCTCTGCCTTTGCGATGCCGTACTGAATAAGCAATCATACCAACCCCGTTAAAGTTAAATCCAACTGTTCATTTAGTTTTAATCAATGATTCAGATAGTATACCCATACGGTCTAATTTGATTGGTCATAACAAAACCCAACTCCCCCATATAAATTCCAATAATCCCAGGTTTACCCCTATAGATAACATCCCCTATTCATAGCTCACCTCGAACCTTGATTTATGAAATCCCCAAATTAAACATCACAGTGGCTGTTGGATCTCTCACTGCCGAAGAAGGCGACTTCTAGAAACAACAAGGCTAACCTTTTCCTACAAGGTATAAGAGTGGTGTATGAGGGATGAATATTTCCTATGATGGCGACGAGTGAATTGGCGTGTCTTGTAGAGATGTAGATGCAGAAGAAGAAGTGGGTTTCCACTACTGAAGCGCGGAGAAAGTGTATATACCGGTGGGTGGAAGATGCATTGGAATTGCTTCTACAATGGATTTCCAAAAGAAATAATCCAAGATTGTAGAGCTATTAAGCTAGTTAGACTCTTCTTTGGAAGAAAGTTAGATCGTATTTTAGGAGATTCGTTTATTCTTTTGTAAATGCAGTAAAATCATTTATGCTAATAATGATACGGAGATTCTAGGTTATAAAGGCGAGTGAGTTCGGCATATTTACTCAAAAGTCATTCACCACTATCGATTGTAGAATTGTAGTTATAGAAAAGAGTGATATGTGAAATTATTGATTTACTTACTGATGTTGAATTTTGATAATGACACTTATAATTGAGTGATATTATAGAGTTATAGGTTTTTCATTCTGCTACCACAAAATTTATTGATTTTATTTTTATTAATTTCACTAATACATCAAGGTTTATCCTGTTTGTTGATTAACTGTTTTTTATATTGGATTTGCAATTATTCATCAAAGAACCCCCATTTTGTTGATTATAGTAGTGATGTATTGCAAATGCTTTAGAAAATTAGCATCTTTAAAATTTAGCGATGACATTGCGACACAAGTTTTCTAATAAACAACTTGTATCACAATAGCTATGCTTAATCTTAGTGATGCCAATTTTTTAATGTTATATCAATGTCCAACTATATATTGACATTCGTTTTTCTATTAAAATTTTTGGTGTTGCTAAAAAATTTAGTGGTGCCATAACGATGCCAAAAATGGATCAGAAAACCACAAATTTGTTGTAGTGTACCTTCTAGTTAAACCAATAGGATGTATGTGAATATATAAGAAAAAGTTAAGGACAGATGACATGATTGAAAAGTTTAAGTCTAGATTTGTCACTAAAGAATTTATCCAAAAAGAAGGAACGTACAATTTTGATATATATGCACCTATGGTTAGAATTTAAACAAATAAGGCATTAGCATCTATCTATAAACTTGAAATTGATCCAATGGATATAAAGACTGCATTTTGAAATAGAGAACTAGATGAGGAAATATATATGTCAGGTGTTTGGACAAGAACATAAAGTATCCAAGCTTTTTATACCGCTTTACGGTCTAAAACATGAACTAAAACAATGGAACATGAATTTTGGTAAAACTAGTGCCAAATGGTTTACGATATATGAATCAGAAAAATGTGTCCGTAGCTAATCCCATTCAGGTAAATGAATTATAATATGATATGTTGACATTTGGCCTGAAATTTTGAGTATTGAAAAAACAAAAAGATTTCCATCTTCATGTATTGGCACGAAGGATATAGAGGAAGATGAAGTAAATCTAAGAGTAAGAATCATGAAAACAACAGAACGGTTGGTCATTACCTAGTTTATTACATTGAAAAGATCCTAAAAAGGTCCAGTCAATTTTATTGCTAACACGTAACCACCACATTTAACCCAAATATGCAGTTTTACTCTAATACTGGCAGGTCAGTGGTAAATTTGAGTCAATAAACTCATCTGGCTATGTGCATTGTGATAGTCAAGCAAAATTATCACGAGCATGTTCCCAGATGTATAATGGCAAATTTCAGCATGTTGGCCTATGGCACTGTGCGGTGAGACAAATGAGTTGAAAGCCAATAAAAAATGATTGCCTATGATAGAAACTTCACTCAACATAATGATATTTAATATCTTGAGGTTAATGAGAAAAGGTATATCATATAATGCAATGGGAAGCACTATAATGTTAGTCTGAACAACTAATATTATATTGATTCCAAGAAAAGCTCTTTGTACCTATATGATACGACGTAGTTATACTATATAGTACTTAATCAGCTTACAAAATAAATAATGTTGAAGTGTGTAACTATCAGGCACTTCTGATAGACCTACCTATATGTATGCACGAAGATGGTGCCATCTTATGTGAGACTATGCTTTAGTCTCTAAGAGCATTTTATGAAATCAAGATACATATACAAGGCTAATTCACAGGATGACTTCTAATTTATCTGAATGAAAGGAAATAAGTGTGCGAAACACATTCGGTAGGCCGTATAAGATCGATGGTTCAATGTTTAATCAACCATTCCTTTATGACATGCCAATAGATTATCTACGTATATATTCAAGTCTGTAATACGTCTATTATGCATAAATTTTCCTATAACATGTGATAAGAGTAAATTTTAATTTATAATTTTATGGAGAATTGTTAGTAAAATTTAATTCAAAGTTTTGTGTGAGTGGTTGTGTTTTAAAGAAGAGACCAAGAGAAGAGAAGGAATGTAAGAATGTGAACAGTCCCACATTGTAGAAAAGTAAGCAATATGTTTGTTTAAATATAGGATTGATAAGAAAAAGTTTAAACCTTTTGGAAACCCAAATGTTTTTTCTTAGGTTGAAGAGTGATGTCATGCATGTTAACACACACGCATCACCACCGTAAGTTCGATCAGGTTTGGTTTTCTGTCAAAATTATATAATATTTGGATAGATTTTTTTGTTTAAACATGTCAATTTTAAGCCTAGACTTATCTGAATTATGGAATAGTTAAAGTGAGGACAAAAAATATGGACGGAAAAGTGAATGTTGCGCCAACAGACATTTTTCTTTTAAAGAACACTTCCTCTGGCGAGCATACGCCTCTTTTGAAGAATGGTAATGGCTTTTGACGAACAGACGCCACTTTTGACTTCTATATAAAGCCACTAGTTCTTTTTAGAATTTACTCGGAAAGTTCTAACCATCTCTTCTTTCTCTTTCTATTTAAACTTTTTTTTGATTTCTGGTTTAAAAAATAATAATATACTAGGATTGTGATTTTGAAGATGACAAACTCGAAAACCCTTGTCACTGTTGCAATCCATATGATATTGAATCAGCTTCGGTAATACAACTGCAATCGATTAGAGAGAATAACTTCTTTGTGTCCCATGTTAGGTTTTTTGTACCACAGACCACCCCGAGTTTTTTAAAACCCCCAAACCCGCCCTGTAGAGCCGGCGTGGGTTCGGATTATTACTTCGAACCCAAAATCCATACACGTCAAGGTAGACTTGCCCTGTCTCAAGACCCTATGAGACTCTTTGTGTACATATATTTATTTAATTTTACTTGCAAGAGGGACTCTCACTAAATTATACATTAAATACAAATAACAATGTGTTTACAAAGAAAATGGAAAAAAATAAAATGAACTGTACAATGACAGTTAAAAAATATGATTATGTTATTGTATAATTATCAACGCAGCTTAATAATATATATTTTTAATAAGTTATTGAACGGAACGTTATAATATCCATATCATAATCACTATTATCTAAAATGATTAACAAATCATCGTTATAGTAATAAAACAATTTCATGAGATTTCAGAAGTACGATCGGGTTCAGACCAGTCATCCAAGCCCCGATCCGACCTTAGATTCAAAGCTCTAAAGTACGGATTATGTGTCTATCCGTCCCAATGACCTTATTGGGGTGTGTCTTTGATGCAGTGCAGTCTGAAAGCTCTGAAAACACTGAAAATTCTCAAGTTATAGGTCGCTCACGACCTAAGGAAGGTCGGCCACGACCTAACGGTTCACGAGGGGAGAAGCAACGACCTAACAGGTCGTGTGGTAAAGAGCAGCAACCTAACAAAAGCCTAAGGCGTTCGGGTTCCTTAGGTCGTATGGAGGAAGACTTGGCTTTAAGTCGGCAACGACCTATGAGAAGCATTTTAGGTCGCCTACGACCTAGTGGGTATGATGAAAGAGGAAGTTCACGACCTAAGATAGGTCGCGAGGAAGATAGGTCGCGCGAAATTCCTGTTGCCGCATTTCTAGGTCGCGAACGACCTAACTCATATAGGTCGCAAGAAGGTTGCTGAAGCCGCTCCTTTAAGTCGCGAACGACCTTGTTTAAGTCGCTATGTGCTGTATGTATGTGTGTTAGGTCGTTAACGACCTTTGTAAGTCGTAGGTCGTATGTTTTTGTTTGTACTGAGTTGTAAGTCGCTGTATTGTATATATGTGAATATATGATGTTATGATAGGTCGCTAACGACCTTACTTAGGTCGAAGGCCGCTCTGAGTTAGGTCGGTGGGTGTTTGTTAGGTCGGGAAACTGTGTTAGGTCGCATGCGACCTAGTGGTGATGTTTTGTTTGCGTAAGTTGTAAGCCTATAAATAGGCCGATGGTGTCATTTGTAAGGTTGTTGATTTTTGAATAAAATTTCTCTTTGTTAGCTTTGTGCTTTCATACCAATTGGTAGTTGAGTGTAATCTCCTATCTCCACTTACGTCATTCGAGTGCGCTCGAATCCACGTTTGTTGAAGCCGATTCACGGAATCTAGTGCGCTAGATCAACGTGCGAAGAATCGTAGATCTTTGAACACGGTATAGTGCGCTATCAACGTGTTTGAGATAGCTAGAGTTCGGTATCTTTGGATCAACGAACTTGGCATTTTGGTATCTTCAACTCACCGATTGCTACAATCCATCGATTGAAGTTTTGTTTGAATTATCCGCTGCGTCAGTTTTTGGTATCAGAGCCATACTTAGCCAATCATAGCTAAGTTGATTCTTCGAGCCAAGTATTTGAAGTTGAAGTTTGAAGTTGGAGTTCATCGTGTTCATATTGAAGTTGCAACAAGAGGGAGAACTTTCGATCCATTCCATTTTGAATCAAAGGGTTGAAAAGTGTTTGAATTTGAAATAGGTCGTGTATACTTGGGAAGTAGCCGAGCCTAGTGAAGGGTTTTGAAGTTTGAAGCCGTGACTTATTGTTGTTTGTTGAAGTGTTTGTGAAGTTTTCGATCATGCCACCAAGGAGAGCTAATCGTCATCAAAACGTTGAAGCTTTGTATCGTAGAGAAGAAGCCGAGCTTATGGAACAACGTATTAATGAGAAGTTTGATGAAGGCATTGGAAAATTGGAGAAATTGATGAATGATTTGAATCAAAGGAGGAGATCACCAAACTCGAACCATGGAGGAAACCGAGTTTCGCCATCGGTTACGGAAGCGAGGAGGGTATCACCACATTCTTGTAGAGATAGAAGAGAAACATCAATTTCATCACGAAGAGATCATCATGACTATGCACATGAAGAGAGAAGAAGTCGACGTGAATTTGACAATGAAGTATATAGGGATGAAGAAAGACATAGTCAAAGAAGCATGCATGAACGGAGGGATGATAATGGTCGAGATCGATGTAGGCGTACTTTTGATTTTTACGAAGAGGGTGATAGAGCTAGTATTCATTATCGAGATCGAGACCAAGTTCGAAATTCGTATCGGGATGTTGAAGATGATCGTCGATGGGAATCGGGTATGAAGATGGAAATTCCAGAATTTAAAGGAGGGATGGTAGCTGAAGAATTTCTTGATTGGTTATCTAATGTTGAAGAGATCTTTGATTTCAAGGAGGTTCCTGAGCATAGGAGAGTGAAGTTGGTTGCTACTAGGTTGAGGGGGAGAGCTTTGGCGTGGTGGCAGCAAACTAAACTTACAAGGGAGAGAATGGGGAAGTCAAAGATAGAATCGT
Organism: Allium cepa; assembly: GCA_030765085.1. Taxonomy (NCBI): domain Eukaryota; kingdom Viridiplantae; phylum Streptophyta; class Magnoliopsida; order Asparagales; family Amaryllidaceae; genus Allium; species Allium cepa. Next base: position 107,783,375 of record CM060930.1, on the reverse strand, counting down.
GGGATAAGATGAAGAAGTTGATGAGATCTACTTTCTTACCTTACAATTATCAGTCACTTATGTACCAAAGGTTGCAGAATCTGAGGCAAGGGACGAAGTCTGTTAGTGATTATGCTGATGAATTTTACCAACTCATTGCCAGAAATGATATTATGGAAACGGAAGAACAGCTAACTGCTAGATTCATTGGGGGATTGAGAATGCAGATCCAGGATATGGTTAATATGTTCGATCCTAGATCAGTTGCAGAGGCACATCAGAAAGCGTTAGCTTGGGAGAAGCAAGGAAGGCGTGGAGGTGGTGTGTTTACTAATTCCAATAATCAAGCGAAGGGTGTTAGTGGAAGTTCTAGTGTTCCTAAACCTGTTACAAAACCAGTGGTGAAGGAGGCTGAGAAGGCGAAGGTTAGCAGTGGGTTCAAATGTTATAACTGTCAGGAGTTGGGTCACAAAAGCAACGAATGTTCGAAGCCGAAGAAGAGAACCATGGTTGCAGAAGTTGAGGAGGAGGATGGTGAGGAGGCAGAATGTTCAAATGCACCTTATGTTGAGGAGGAAGAAGAATTGTTTGGAGATGAAGGTTGTAATCTTATGATGAGGAGGTCATGTCTTACACCAAAGCAAGAAGAGGATTGTAATTGGTTGAGAAGCAATATTTTTCAGTCGACATGCACTATTCTGGGAAAAGTTTGCAAGTTCGTTATTGATGCTGGAAGTTGCGATAATATTATTTCTACAGAAGCAGTAAAGAAGTTGAACTTGAAGACTGAGAAACATCCTAAACCGTACAAGCTAGCATGGTTAAGGAAGGGTGGTGAAGTGAAGGTGTGTCGAAGGGCTTGTGTTAATTTTTCTATTGGGAAGAAGTACAAAGATGAAATTTGGTGTGATGTAGTGGATATGGATGTTTGTCATCTGTTGTTGGGCAGACCATGGCAGTTCGATAGAGCAGTTCAACATGATGGTCGTGCCAATAGTTACAGTTTCATGTTCGAGGGTACTAAAATCACTTTGGTTCCCAAGAAGCAACAACAGAAGGAGAGCAAGCTGGAGGAGATCGAGGAATTGAAAACTCTGTTGACTTTGAAGGAGTTTGTTAAGGAAGTGGAGGAAGAACCTGAAGTATTTTTGTTGATTGGGAGAGAGAGTAGTGAAGAAGTTCAGATTCCAGAAGAAGCAAAGCCAATTTTGAAAGAATTTGAAGATGTCTTTCCAGAAGAGTTGCCTAAGGAGATACCACCACTGAGAGACATTCAACATCAAATTGATCTTGTTCCGGGAGCAGTGTTACCACATCGACCACATTATCGAATGAGTCCGAAGGAACATGAGGAGTTACGAAGGCAGGTGGAAGAGTTGTTGGAACAGGGACGTGTTCAGGAAAGCTTGAGTCCTTGTGCCGTGCCAGCATTGTTAGTACCAAAGAAGGATGGAACATGGAGAATGTGCACAGATAGTAGAGCTTTGAACAAGATTACTGTTCGTTATAGATTTCCTATGCCGAGGTTGGATGATTTGCTGGATCAGTTGAGTGGGGCAACTATATTTTCAAAGATTGACTTGAAGAGTGGTTATCATCAAATTCGGATTAGACCTGGAGACGAATGGAAGACAGCTTTCAAGACAAGAGAGGGGTTATACGAATGGTTGGTTATGCCATTTGGTTTGTCAAATGCACCTAGTACATTCATGCGGGTGATGAATCAAATCTTTAGACCATTCATTGGGAAGTTCGTCGTGGTTTATTTCGATGACATTCTGATTTACAGCAGGAGTATGGAGGAGCATATTCGACATTTGAGGGAAGTATTGATTATTCTTCGTGAGGAACAATTTTATGCTGCTACGAAGAAATGTGTGTTTATGACGCACAGTGTTTTATTTCTGGGTTATGTTGTTTCAGGAGAAGGTATTCAAGTTGATCAGAGTAAAGTTGAAGCAGTCAGGAATTGGCCACAACCAAAGACAATTACGGAAGTGAGAAGTTTTCATGGGCTAGCGTCATTCTACCGAAGATTCATTCCACACTTCAGTAGTGTGATGGCTCCAGTTACTGATTGCATGAAGGGTAAACAGTTTTCGTGGACAGAAGAAGCCGGAATTGCTTTTGAACGAATCAAAGAACTGTTAACGACAGCGCCAATTCTTGTTTTACCTAATTTCCAGTTGTTGTTTGAGCTACACACTGATGCATCAAAGGTTGGTATTGGAGGAGTTCTGAGTCAGAATGGGAAGCCAGTTGCTTATTTCAGTGAAAAGTTATCAGGAGCAAAGATGAGATACAGTACATATGACGTTGAATTCTATGCTGTGGTACAATCTGTTAAGCATTGGAGACACTATCTATTTCAGAAAGAATTTGTTCTGTACACTGATCATGAGGCATTGAAGCATTTACAGGGACAGGATAAAATTTCCGCGAGACATACATCGTGGATTGCTTATTTACAACAGTTTACTTTTGTCGTTAAGCACAAATCAGGGGTGACGAATCGGGTAGCTGATGCCTTAAGTAGGAGGAGTCATTTATTAACGACAATGAAGGTTGAAGTGACAGGGTTTGAAATGTTGCCAGAATTGTTTGGGGAGGATCCTTACTTTGCGAAGTTTGTTGAGAAAGTTAAGGATGGAAGTTCGGGTGAATTTGTGATGGTTGATGGATTCTTGTTCAAGGGAAATCAATTATGTATTCCAGATTGTAGTTTAAGATTGAAAATTATCAAGGAGTTGCACGAGGAAGGGCATGTGGGCCGTGATCGTACTTTGCAATTGATTTCACAGTCTTACTTTTGGCCGTCGATGAGGAAAGAAGTGGGAAGGTTTGTGGAGCGATGTCATATTTGCCAAGTTTCGAAAGGGACAGCGACGAATGCAGGGTTGTATATGCCGTTGCCTGTACCGTCTAAGCCATGGGTTGATATTAGCATGGATTTCGTTTTGGGTTTGCCTAGAACTCAAAGGGGAAATGATTCGATATTTGTTGTAGTGGACAGGTTTTCAAAGATGGCACATTTCATTGCCTGCAAGAAGACAGCGGACGCAGTGCGAGTGGCGCAGTTATTTTCCAAGGAGATTTATCGACTTCATGGATTGCCAGAGTCTATCGTGTCGGATAGAGATACTCGTTTTCTGAGTCACTTTTGGTTGAGTTTGTGGAAGATGGTGGGAACGAAACTGAAATTTAGTAGTGCTTATCATCCGCAGACTGATGGACAGACAGAAGTTATTAACAGGTCATTGGGAAATTTGTTGCGATGTCTGGTACAGGATAATTTGAAAAGTTGGGACATGAAGTTATGCCAGGCAGAGTTTGCTCATAATCGTGCAGTGAACCGTAGTACAGGATTCAGCCCATTTCAGATTGTATATTCAAATTTACCCAGGGGACCATTGGATTTGGCAGTAGTACCACAACCGAAGGGGATAGTTAAACGAGCTGCTGATTTTGTTGATGAGTTGACTAAATGTCATAAGATCGTTCAAGAACGATTAGAAAAGTCAAATGAGAAGTATAAGCGAGCTGCTGATCTGAAACGCCGGAGTGTTGAATTTATGGAAGGTGATTTGGTTTATGCCGTGTTGACAAAAGACCGTTTTCCGGTGGGAACATACAATAAATTGAAAGCGCGGAAAATTGGTCCAGTTAAAGTTTTGAAGAAAATCAATGAGAATGCTTATCGATTAAAGTTACCAGATGATGTTTATACTTCTGATGTTTTTAACGTCAAACATTTAATTCCGTATCGTGGAAATGAAATTGTTGTGGAAGAAGATGTTGAGAATTCGAGGTCGAATTTCTGTCAACCCGGAGAGGATGATGCAGTGCAGTCTGAAAGCTCTGAAAACACTGAAAATTCTCAAGTTATAGGTCGCTCACGACCTAAGGAAGGTCGGCCACGACCTAACGGTTCACGAGGGGAGAAGCAACGACCTAACAGGTCGTGTGGTAAAGAGCAGCAACCTAACAAAAGCCTAAGGCGTTCGGGTTCCTTAGGTCGTATGGAGGAAGACTTGGCTTTAAGTCGGCAACGACCTATGAGAAGCATTTTAGGTCGCCTACGACCTAGTGGGTATGATGAAAGAGGAAGTTCACGACCTAAGATAGGTCGCGAGGAAGATAGGTCGCGCGAAATTCCTGTTGCCGCATTTCTAGGTCGCGAACGACCTAACTCATATAGGTCGCAAGAAGGTTGCTGAAGCCGCTCCTTTAAGTCGCGAACGACCTTGTTTAAGTCGCTATGTGCTGTATGTATGTGTGTTAGGTCGTTAACGACCTTTGTAAGTCGTAGGTCGTATGTTTTTGTTTGTACTGAGTTGTAAGTCGCTGTATTGTATATATGTGAATATATGATGTTATGATAGGTCGCTAACGACCTTACTTAGGTCGAAGGCCGCTCTGAGTTAGGTCGGTGGGTGTTTGTTAGGTCGGGAAACTGTGTTAGGTCGCATGCGACCTAGTGGTGATGTTTTGTTTGCGTAAGTTGTAAGCCTATAAATAGGCCGATGGTGTCATTTGTAAGGTTGTTGATTTTTGAATAAAATTTCTCTTTGTTAGCTTTGTGCTTTCATACCAATTGGTAGTTGAGTGTAATCTCCTATCTCCACTTACGTCATTCGAGTGCGCTCGAATCCACGTTTGTTGAAGCCGATTCACGGAATCTAGTGCGCTAGATCAACGTGCGAAGAATCGTAGATCTTTGAACACGGTATAGTGCGCTATCAACGTGTTTGAGATAGCTAGAGTTCGGTATCTTTGGATCAACGAACTTGGCATTTTGGTATCTTCAACTCACCGATTGCTACAATCCATCGATTGAAGTTTTGTTTGAATTATCCGCTGCGTCAGTCTTGAAAGGTCAAAACAGGGGGATCTACCAAGTTTGTACTATAAACTCGCCCCAGTGTCATCCCTAATCTTGGAAGATGATTTGCAACAATTCCGAACACCTGCTTGTTTGCTTAAACGAATGGAGATGACAAATAACGTCTTAAGAAAACAATTATCGACGTACCATTGAGTGGTCTATGCACATTTGATTACCGCCGCTGCCGCGTCACTTCACCGCTGTGCATTTAAAACGCTTAGCAGTTCTATAGCGGCGCAGATCCAAAAATTATCGCGGGATATAGCGGAGGTGTAAAAATCTTCATTGGATATAAAATCAAATATTTAAAGTTAATTTATTCTCACTCTCACATCGTTTTGTAGGATAAAAAAACAATATTTAAACTTATATAACAAAACCGAAGAATATCACGATTTATATGGACTAAATTTGATGATTATAATATATTTTTCACTTAAACTGAACACTTATGCCTTAAAATTAGATATTTACCCTAACTTTATTAATTTGTTTTAAAATAAAACCAGTCAAATCAACCTTTTTATATTAATATTACTAAAATGAGTGCTAAAAATCTTGATTTAGCGTGCATAGCAGAAAATAGCCAGGCTTAAATCAGATCTACTGTTTAATAGCGATATAATGAAATAGCGCGACGGTCGAAGAGCGGCATGCGCTGCAGTGGGATTTTGCTAGGTTTTAGGGTTTTAGCGGTACTTTAATTACACGACTCCACCGAAATCCAGATTTTCCACCATAAGTTTATAGAAACGTTCCCAAATAGTAAGCATAAATATACCATTTTTTCACTACCAAATAAGTTTAACTAAAGTTATTACTTTTCGCTATGAAATAGCATATGATTATAAAACGATACTAGTGCTTTATACAAGACCTTCATCCTTCTTTTCATAATAGAACCTGCACTATATGCTCTGCATAAGTTTAGTTTCAAAATAAAACATTCGGTTCATGGCGTAAGAAAGAGGGACTGATGCAGTGTTCATGGAAAAACCTAAATGCATGATAGAATTAAATGCATGTGGTAGGTTCATTTCAAAATTTCAGTAGGGGGTCCCATGTATATCCCCCACTATATACATACCTATGTATTTATTTATACATATGTATCTGTGAGTGAGATGACTCTGTAAGCAAAAGCTTTTAGAACCAAACTATAACGAGGAAGGATCGGCAGCCCCCTTCTATTTAGCTCATAAATATTTGAATAAATAACTATAACCTTGGAGCGCCAGTGGAGGCAGCAGGAAGAATGGAAGAAATGAACACTACTTGGAGGAAACAACCTCCCGTAAAAAGTACCAGGAGCACCCATCACATAATAATTTGGAACAATCGCAGCATCTTCCTTCTCTTGCTCTATCTTCATTTCTAGAGATTTCAAATTTCTAAACAAAGTATTGAAATCATTTTCAGGTAAATCATTAAGAAAACACTGCATCTCCGGTGGCTTTTGACCCAGTTTATGGCAATGGTCGGCAAGTGCACTTATAATCATGGAGAGAAGTAAGAACGTGTTTGGACCAGATGAGCAACCCATGTCCGCTACTACAAAAGTATCCGTCTGTGTTTTTGCATAGACATCTTTTACGGCTTCTTCTACTAGCAGCTTACACTCCAAAATTGCTTTCTCCTACGCACCAAAACAGAAAATTCCATGCGTAATGTATCAAGAAAAGGGTTTGTTTATGGTTTGCCAAGTAGCAGGACTGCGTATAGTTTACGTATTATGATTTATATTGTGATCCAAATTTATTTTATTGATTAGTTGTTCAGTGCATCTAAGAATACAAGTAAAAATGAGTGCAGCGGAAACCTGAAGCCTGGAATTGGCTGCATAACTTGTCTCACCATTTCCTCCCATCATAGGAAGAACTTTTTCCTCCTCCTCATCCATATTTTAGTCGTTTCTTGAAGTTGCATTTTGAACTACAGAGCACTGGTACTTATAATAACTCAAATGAGTAGTTTTTTGTTAATTCAAGTTACCATTTGAGACCTTGTATTATTTGCAACTCCGTACGTATTATGTTAGATATCCAGCTAGCAGCAATTTGACTGGATTAAATTCAAGCCATTCATGTCCACTTCATACTTCCGTCTGGTGCCCATTTACATTCGAACTTTTTGTACGACTGGTGCCCATTCATGTTTATTTTCAACATGTTTAGTCAGTTTCGATTAGTTGCTTTTTGCACATTTCATTGTGTAACACGAAAATAGATGCTCAGAGAAACTCATAGAGTTTTATGGTTTAATTCACGCTGTTATTTTTCAGTTTGAAATTTCTGCAAAATCATCTTCAGTGAAGTCCTCCACAGTTCTCTCTTGTCCCACATCAAAAATCCTCCAATGAATTTCTGATACCGATTATATTATAGTGTTCTTTGACGGAAAACAGTTTTTACAACACAACATGGTACGAGTTATTCATTTATTTGTGTCATGAATCAAACATTTAATAAACGCTACTGTTTGGCTAGGCATTTCGAGTATATATGTTAGATGCCCTGTAACATAATGAAAAAAAAAAAAAAATCTTTTTCAATTTTATACATTAAAACTATTTTTCGAATCAACCATTTTTTCTCGTCTCACCGCATCTTCTCTCCCGGACATTTTAAAATATACATGTCGAAAACGCAAAGCACATAACTCAATTTCAAACTCGACAGTGTCTTAAATTTTGGTTTTCCATTTTTTATTGAAGCTACTTAACTTCCCAATGACAAAATTAACGGCGAACATAATGTTCGGAAAATTATGGACTAACATCAAATAATAGACAATATATTAATTGTGACGTAGAACAAAAAGAAAATGAATAACTCAAAATAAGCAATCACACATACATAAAAATAAAAGAAAATTATCAAATGTCAAAAGAACATTATTACTTGGGTTGAAGTAATTAATTTATTGCAATAAATTAATACCTCATTAATTCATCAATTTATATAGACATTTATCCATTTGATTTTTTTTGGTTCCACAAATATGCATTCGCATGATAAAATATCTTCTTTAATCAGCTGATTCGAGAACAAATTGATTACTTCGGTCTCTCAATACAAATCATTCTCGTTTAGATAATTCGTTGTTTCTTTAATGCAATAAAAGATGCAATATATTTGAGTCATGATTTCACATTTCCTTAAAGTATCTTCAAAATCTTCTTTAATATAGACTTACTGTATCATCAAATCTAACAATCTCTACCTTGATACTATATTTCCATGCAAGCCGATCAACTCATCTACATCCTCATATTTTAAGCAACACTTGGAGAAGACAACATATATACTTTCCCAACAAATAAGAGAATGAAATATCTCGGCTGCTAAAAGATAATATATATTAGCAGTCAAAGGGAATTACTGTAATTTTATAATACAATAGTTACAGCCGTAACATTTTGTAACAATAGCCGAAGTCTGTATATAAATACATAGTACCATCTATAAGAAATATATGAAATGCAATACAATTCACATTTTCTTCAATTTCTCAACTTGGTATCAGAGCAACATTGCATCGCAACTATACACCTCGCCAAGGCAGTTCATCAGAAAAGCATCATCCGTGAACCGCTCAGTGGCTGTGTTTGTTTCAATTTTCTCATCAGAAAAGCTTCATCATCTGAGAAGAGACCAAGATCAGAGAGAGTATCAGTTTCGTCACCTAGGTTGTGCCAAGATCAATCTGTTTTAGTCAAAGTGTGTGCCTCGTCGTAAGATCCATTAGAACCTGGCTACACAACAATCATATCCAAACTGCTCATCGACATCAAGATTCAGTTTATCTCAAGAATCTTGAAGCCAAATCATGGCAGAAGATAACAATAATCCAACCAATGTCTCTCCAACTAATTCAAACCAAAATTCATCCACTTCTTCACCATCAAGAAGGGAAAATCAGACACAGCAGAGGCCAGAACCTGTGCAAGATTTGATTAGAACTATAATAAGTCCATAAAGTCAGTTGATTACAATACAATTAGACGAAGGAAACTATTTGCTATGGAAGTTTCAGGTTTAAACAACACTAAAAGGTTACGGTCTGGAAGAATATATTCATGGAACCAACACATATCCATCCAAATTTACAACAGATAATGATGGAAAGTTGATCAGCAATAAAGATTATGCTGCACATCAAAGACAAGGTCATCTACTAAGTTCTTGGATCCTATCATCCATTAGTAAGGAGATTTTACCACAAGTCACTGGTTGTAAAACATCAAATGAAATTTGGACAACTATTGAGCAAGTATTCAATTCACAATCAGCAACAAAAATCATGTATTATAATAGACAAATGCAAAGTATCAGAAAAGATAATATGGGTATGAGGAATACCTAGCCAAAATCAAGAACTACTGTAATCTTTTAGGGGCTGCTGGCCATAAAGTTTCTGATACAGAACAGATTCTAACTAGTATGAATGGTCTAGACAATGAATATGAAGCTGTTGTTGCTTTAATGCCATCTCAAGAAGTTATTCCCTCTATGCAATTTGTTCATTCTACCTTACTCGCTCACGAGGGAAGAATACAGCACAAGAAAGCATTTGATTCAGACTTATCAATCAACAATGTAGGAAATACAAGAAACCGAATTCAGGACAAAAACAGTGATGCAAAAAAACAACCAAGGATCAAGAAATGACCAAAACTATCAAAGAAACCAGACAGTAAGATCAAGAGGTAGGGAAGGCAGTTGGAATAATAATAATAACGGACCAAAATATCAGATTTAAAGAAAATTGGGGCACACTGCAACCAGATGCTATTTCAGGTTTGATACCAATTACAATGCAACTCAAAACTTAACAAATCATAGAAACTATGGCGTCAATGTAAACATGGCAAGTATGCTACATGAAAACAGAAGCACATTAGAGGTTCAAAAAATACATAACCTGAACATGTCAGAATCTGGAAGATTAGAAGACTACTGCAATGAATGTTGGTACCCAGATTCAGGAGCAACACATCATGTTACCAGCAATCTTTAGAACCTAAACATTGGCGGCAAGGAATACATAGGTACTCAATCTATTTGTATAGGAAATGGTTATAGCATTAATATTACACCCACTAGTAATGCACAAATTAGGGGACGAAGATTATTGAATCTCAATAACTTATTAAGAGTTTCCAAAATAAAGAAAAACCTTATCAGTGTGTATAAATTTGCCCAAGATAATGATGTATATTTTGAATTTTATCCCAAATACTATTTAGTTAAAGATATTCAGACAAAGCAAATATTATTGCAGGGTAATACTCACAATGGACAATACAGATTCGACCTTTCAAACTCAAATGATAATTGTTCAAATAGTTCAAGAAAATGCTTCTACTTAGCTGAAAATGAATCAAGTCAATATGATAAAGTGTATTTGATGTTTGGAATTGTAAGTTGGGGCACCCAAGCATAAAAATTGTAAAGAAAGTATTGACTGATAATAATATAAAAGTTGATAGAATACCTTGCTCTTATATCTGTACTTATTGTCATATGGGAAAGTGCCATAAATTGGCCTTTCGAAAATCACAATCTGAGTTCAATAGGCCATTGCAACTTGTTGCATCAGATTTTTTGGGTCCAGCACCTATAAACTCAGATTATGGATTTAAATATTAAATATCATTTATAGATGCTTATTCAAGGTACACTTGGATTTATTTCTTAAAATCCAAATCAGAAGTACAAAATGTTGTCATCCACTTCATAAAACTGGTGGAAAGACAAACAGGTCAGCACGTAAAAGTAATGCAAACTGATGGTGGTATAGAGTACAAGTTATTAAAAGAATACTTTCAAGTGAAAGGAATAATACACGGAATGACTTGTCCCTATACCTCTGAACAAAATGGGTTAATTGAGAGGAAACATAGACATATAATATAAACTAATCTCACATTACTTGCTCAAGCTTCATTACTAATGAAATTTTGGCCTGATGCCTTTGCAACAACAATCTATCTAATCAATTGACTACCCACAAAGGCAAAGAAGGACAAAATACCTATGAAAGTCTTGTTTAATAAGAAACCAGAGTATCAAAATCTTAGAACATTCGGATGTTTGTGTTTCCCTCGTCTAAGACCATACAATTCACATAAATTAAATTTCAGATCTACACCATGCACCTTTTTAGGCTATGGTGTAAATCAGAAAGGATATAAATGCTTAGATGGTAATGGAAAACTATTTGTTTCAAGATATGTTGTGTTCAATGAACATATGTTTCCATTTGCGACACATCATGTAAAAACTACTCAGAAGCTATATAAACCAAGTGTATCCATACCACCAATACATGTGCATGACAACTACCAGAGATCATCTCACATTGAAGAGAAATGAATGAGCTCAGACGCTCAATATATACAACAAAACAATGAATTGAGTCAAACTCAATCTGAACAGACACAACAAAATGGTCAATCTTCAACAGTCTTAAGCAATCATCAAGTTAACAGCGAAGACAACAGTCATGATCAAAGTACAGAATAAATTGCAATCACTGAGCAGAGATCAAAATTTAGGGGACATTCAATGATAAAAAGATCCAAGAGTGGAATCTTTAAGCCAAAACTATATGCAGTACATATAACAGATGAAGAACCAGTGACTCTTGAACAAGCTCTCAGACATGAAAATTGAAAAATGCAATGCAAGAGGAGTACAATGCACTAATGAGAAACAAAACTTGGAATCTTGTATCACCACCAAATCACAAAGGCATAATTGGATGTAAGTGGACTTATAGGTTAAAGAAAAATCCGGATGAAACTATACAGAGATATAAAGCATGGCTAGTTGCAAAAGGCTTCATTCAACAATGTGGTTTTGATTTAAATGAGACATTTTCACCAGTGGTACAACCAACTACTATAAGGGTAATTCTAACCATAGCTCTACATAAAGGATGGGTGGTCAGATAATTAGATGTAAACAATGCTTTTCTAAATAGTGAACTTCAAGAAGAAGTCTACATGCAGCAACCACCAGGTTTCATTCAACGAAAGAACGATGCAATGGTATGCAAGATAAATAAAGCTATATATGGACTAAAACAGGCTCAATAGTATGGTTTGATAAACTTAAGACAACTCTAATGAAACTAGATTATCGACAATCCAAGTCTAACACTTTACTGTTCATCAAAAACCACAGCAATAGATCAACATATATATTAGTCTATGTTGATGACTTCATCATTACAAGGGATAATAAAGAAGAAATCAACTACATAATTCAATACTTGACAAGCAATTCTCCATCAATGATCTGGGCATAATCAATTACTTCTTAGGTATAGATGCTAACAAATTATCAGAGATTGAGATACATCTATGTCAAAGGAAGTATATAAAAGAAATACTCATCAAAGCAAAAATGCATGAAGCAAAGTCCTTGCCAGTACCCATGACTAGTAACTTGTATTTATCAAGGCATAGGGGTGAAACTATGACTCATGACAAAGAGTATAGAATTATTGTTGGAGCTCTGTAATATGTAACCAACACCAGACTAGAGATATCTTTCAGTGTCAACAAAGTATGTCAGTTTATGCATCAGCCTTTAGACGAACATTGGAAAACAGTAAAAAAAATTCTGAGATATCTAAATGGTACTCTAGACTATGGACTGACTATGAAATCAAGCAAATAGTTAGCAATTACTAGCTATGCTGATGCTGACTGGGTATCAGACCCTAATGATCGAAGATCAACATCAGGGTATTGTATTTATTTGGAAGAAAATCCTATCTCATGGTGCTCAAAAAAAGCAACCTACGGTGTCCATATCAAGTACGGAATCTGAATACCGCAGTCTTGCAACCACTATAGCAGAGGTAATGTGGGTATAATCTCTCCTCAGTGAACTACAAATGAAAGGGAGTGCAGATTAAGGATATTAAGGCTAATTTAACACCAGAGAGGGGGTGAATAGTGTTTAATGGATTCTAAGACATATATGAACTAACTTAAAAAATATTATATAAACAAATGCAGAACTTAATTATAGAACAATCACAGAATCAAACACAGATGCAGAAAGTAAATAAAAAGAAGTAAAGGGAAAGAACACACTGGATTTTATACTGGTTTAGAGTTACCTACATCTAGTCCCATACCAAGGCAAACCACCTCATATAGATTTTTATTATACCAATGTCGAAATTACAATCCTCAATTCTAAAGGCCTTGAGGTACCCTCATGTCTTACGAGTCCAGGGCAAACTCTCTTGATTTACGGGACTCATGATCACCCAATTGATTTTCAGGCACAACCAACCTTATAGAGCGACTCGATAAACTTTTGATTACAATTAATCCTATAAATCTGAATAGCACTTTGATTTTCGAGAAAAGGCAGAGAATCAAACAAGAATGAGATTCTAATTTGATTTACTTGAGAATTCAGCAGAATTTCGGCACGATCTTAAAAATATGAAAATTTTAGAATATAGATTTATGGAAGAGAAGAATTGAAGAAAATAAGAAAATAGTTAGTTAAAAAATTCGTTCGTGAAGGCTATTTATAAAGCATCAACGGTCATAACCATTCGTGAAGAGATTTAAACGAATAAACACTTTTTTTGAAAATTGAAACTTTTAAATTCAACGTCCACCATGTCGACATGGGGTATCCCATGATGTCGACATCCCTAGTTAAAAAACAATGTAAAATTTGTTTTGAAAATGAAGTTTAAAACTAGAGTTTATTTAAAAATAAAAACAAATAATATTTTTAAGACTAAAACATCTTTTTGAAAAGATAATTTTAAGGCTAAAATATTTTGAAAAACAATTTTGAAAATCATTTTGAAAAATCATTTTGAAGTAGTTTTGCAAGCTTCTTCCTGCAGAATATCTCATTACATCAGGACTTGAGAACTTGTACAAAACCAAGATGTTCATGGGTTTGTAAGCCACTTCTCGTAGGTTTGTAAGCTACTTGTTGTGGGTTTGCATGCCACTAAGAAGGTAGAAATAGGTTCCATCCCAAATGAAATTAGAAATGAAGACTTCCGTGCTATTATGAAGTTTTAGCAAAAACTAGACACTAATCTTGAAGTCTTGATCTTGATACTCTATAGTCTTCAATCTTGATTCTTAAGTCTTTATATTGATCAGTCTTCAATAATCAATACCTGCATATATGTATATATATATATATACACATATATATGTCATGCATATACGTATCTATCTAGTCAACAGTGTTAGTATATATTTTATAATAAGATAAGTTAAAAATGTTGTTGTCATCAAAACAAACATCTCAGTTCCTAACACAAATTCATACTACAAAAAGGAAGTGATTTGGTGGGATAATTTAAGTGTTGTATCATTATCAGCTAATGCAATATTGCACACAAGGACAAAAAACATGTAACTAGACTTGTACTTTGTGAGAGAAGAAGTAAGTCGAAACAAAATAGAAATTAATCATATACCTGCTTCTTACCAAAGAGCAGATACACTTACTACAGCTTTATCTTCTCAAAATTTCTGTCGATTCATAGATGAATTAAAAGTGAAAAGCCTCAACAACAGACCCGACACCACCACTTCATGTCAGAAACCAAATCAGACAAAGTAGAAGCCAAATCGATCTACATAACCAGCAACACCTCAAATCAAAAGGCAAAACACCTTGAATCAGAAGATCTGAGAGAGTAGCAACTTCAGATCTGCAAATCAACTTGCACTCATTATCACAAATTAGTTAGGTCTATCACTGATGAAAGACGAAACTTTGCTCACATTGAAGGCTCGGTTGACTCTCGCAACTGAAGATTTTAGCAATTTATTATTATCAGAGAGTATAGAAGTGAAAATCGAAGTTTAAGGTAAGAGAGAGGAAGCCCTTGATCGATCTAAAGGGGACAAATAAGAGAATGAAATATCTCGGCTGCTAAAAGATAATATATATTAGTTGTCAAAGGGCATTACTGTATTTTTATAATACAATATTTACAGAGGTATTATTTTGTAACAATAGCCGAAGTCTATATACAAATACATAGTACCATCTGTAAGAAATATATGAAATGCAATACAATCCACATTTTCTTCAATTTCTGAACTCCAACGAGCTTTAACATAGCCATCACTCATTGCACTTTATCAATTAACTCCGGCAAGGTCACCATCCGCCAATATTGTATTGAAAGTACCCTCTCCATGTAGGACCTATAAATCTCCACAATGGAAATAAATGTCTCAATCTATCTACTCTCTCCACATGTACCACTATATGGCACCTAACACCTCAACAGGTGGATCTACTTCGAGTAATGCTCGAAATTTGCTGCTGGCAAGGACTTGGTAAACATATATGCTACATTTTCCTTCATGCAAATTTTGAAGATGAGCTACTTTTTCTTCATTCATTGAGGTAAGAAAGGACTCTCTCACCTCTGTATGCTTCATCCTTGAACTGAAGGCCAAATTTTCAGCTAAGTGGGTTGCGCTTTGACTATCATAACTCACTTCTACTACGTAATATGCGAAGCCCAAATCACACATCAACCGCCTCAAGTAGAGTGCCTCGTTAGCTATTCAAAAATAGCTATTAGCCCTGTTTCTACGGTAGACAAAGCAATTAACGCCTACAATCTTGCTTTCTAACTAAAAGTTGTCCCGACAAGAGTGAACACATAACATAAGATTGACTTCTGTAATGACCAGATTTTCAGTCGTTTGATTTTAAATATTTAAATTGTTTTAAATGATGAATTTGAATATTAATTGAATTTTAATTTGGAATTATTAGTTAAATTCGAGAAATACAGTAAAATTTCAAATATAGCGACTTATCGTAATACGAAAATGATGAATAACTGAAATTTGAGTCGAATATGAACAGAAATATTTTCTAATGTTGATATAAATTTCTATTTGAATTAGATTGGATTAGTTAGTTTTTAAAATTTAAAATTTAAAATGATTTCGTCAATTTTTTAAATCGTCGGTTTAATCGAAGCGTTAAAATAGCGATCCATGGCACAATCTCAGAACTGGACGAACCTTGTTCCGTTGGATCCGTAATAGTATATTATTATTGGATTTTAAATTTTGTAGTATTTGGAGTTATCATTTGATCGTACGGAATAGAATGAAATTAATATTAAAAATTTAATATTATAATTGAGTTCAAAAAACCATCTTCCACATATGATCGAATTAGGGCTCGAGACTTATTTCAGTGGGTTCAGAATAGGGGTATAATATTAGAAATGCCAGACAACACCTCGATAGGAGTTAAGGATTTCGAGTTACGGGAACGAGATATTTTGAAAATTAAATAACATTATACTATTTTAAAGTCAAACCTATTTACCTATATTCGTACGCGTGCTGCCCCTACTATCAAAATGCGCCCACTTTCATCAGCTTTAAGTTGTATCTCTTCTTTCGTCTTTTCACAATCGAATAACTTCAGTGAATAAAAAAGATAAACTAAAATCACAAATGAGATCGCGACCTGGGAGGAGTAGCTCTCGCGAAATGGTGGAGGATGATGCACGGTGAGGTTTGGGGGACTCGCGATGGTCGGCAAAGGATGGAACGACGAATTGCGATGGTGAGGGGGAGGCAGTCGCGTTCGATCTGGGAGCAACGTTGTGGAAGACGATGGTGAAGGTTGTGGTTTTGACGACTGCGACAATCGTGTGCTCGCATTTGGTGGAGTGAGGCCGCGGTGAAGTCAGGTAAATATCGAATTGAGCTCGGGCATACAAGTGGTCGTGACAAGTCAAGGCGGTTGCGTTCGAACATGTGCAACAATAGGGAGACAAGGCGGTAGTAGATGTTGAACGATGTGATGCTAGGATTTTAATTATTTGAGTCTTGATGTGATAAAGCTATGATCTGGGTTTGGCAATGTCAGAGAGGGCGAGCTAATAGGTGGCTAGAGCCATAACAAGAAGGGTTTGGAATAACTATTAAGTGATGATAGTAATGAAGTGGGAGGTCACGTGACCGAGGCAGTGAGGTAATTAAGATTTCAAAATTTAAAGTTAATATGGAAATTTATTTTATAGATTTAAGTAATAAATTAAATTAATTTTAGTTGCAAATCATTAACAGAAAATTTAATAACCTTGTTATCGAGGTCGAAATCGTATGTAGCTGGCAGTGTTGGATTCGTAAAGACGTTGGCTACATTTTAGAAATGGTTTGGAGATTTTTCGAAGTCAGTTGTGATTTTATAAAATTTAAAAATATGGATGTTCAACAAAATTAAAAATCAAGGTGACTAAATCTCACTCAATTTGGTTGACTAGTTAAATTTACAATAATTTTAATTAATTATTGGAAGATTGGTTGAATTAATTTATTATTATCAGTTGAATGTCATATTATATATATTAGTGTGTGTATATATATATATATCAGTAGTTGGATATATTTCCCGTTGATTGGAGGGCATGAGACACTATGCGCCTCGCGCAATAGCCGATGAACCTATATTACTGTGATATCCCGCCTTGAAACGAGATTGGTATTTTATGTTACATAACACTTGTGGTTGTAGAGAAATAGGTTGTAGGGATCCAACTGGATTCCTCAAATATATTGATTGTTTTTCATATGTATAGTGATATATGATGTAATTAAATAATCTGTTATGGATTGTTGCGTGATTTGATTTATTGGATGTATAGTAATATTGGTCCAAATTTTGGTATTATAAATACCATAAATAGTATTTTTGATTTCAAAAATGGAATTCAAAAGCGACTTTGGGCATGAAAATATTTATGTTTAATTTTGGGATTATTTAAAAAGGAATTTGGTCGAATAAAATTAAAGATTTGATTTTTGGATTTGTACTTATCTATTTCGAAAAATATTTTAAATAGAGATTTTGAAAATAATTTATATTAAGGATTTTTAACAATGGGATTTATTAAGAAATGGATTCGTAAAATGAGATTTTATAAATGGGATTAGTTTTATAAATAAGTGAAACTCAAAGGAGTTTGTGAATTTATCAACGATGTTTATAAATAAGGGAAGATGATATAAGTTGATAAATTGGAAATATAAATTTACAGTGCGAATTTATATCAAGATATGGAAATCTGTTTTTGGAAAAATAGTTGATTATATTTTCGAAATGTGAGAATGATCATGGAATTGAAATATAGTCAATGCGATGTGAATCACGAAAGATTTTTAAATTGAAATTTGTAATATTGGATTTTAAAAATTGATTTTTGTCAAGAAATTAAAATTTGTTTTAATGTTGGATTTTTATTTATTAAACTATATGATTAAATCTGGTTAATATTGAAATATTATAGAATGTGGATTATGTAATATTTAATATTTATTGAAATGAATTCACATTTTTGTAATAAGCTATGTAAATCGATTAGTTTTATTTAAAAATGAATTGGAAACGAGTTGTTGATGTTTATTAGAAGCGTTTTTAATATTCTAAATAATTTGTTAAATATTTTTAAAGAAAATAAAATAATTATTCTTTAAAAATACTTATCATATATATATATATAGAGTTTTGAAATGATTGTAATTTATTTAAAAATTCGCTCGAGGTTTGTAACGGGATTTATTTAATGGTATGACTTTTATGAGAGAAATCTTGTAATGGAATTCTAGAAACTTAAGTAAATTGCAAAATATGGAAATATGACAATTTCGAAAATGAATTAGAGTTCATAAAGAAGTTTGAAATGGGTAGTTGGTATTATAGACAAGTGAAATCGATTTTGGGAAAATTTACAGAAAGTTAATTAATTAAATTTCGAAAACTTATAGAATCAGTTACAAATGAGTTATGGAATTTACAAGTAAATTGTAAATGCTTTTGAGAAGCATAAAATAAATAGGATATTTCCTAAGTATTGGAAATAAAATGATTTAGGAAAATATAATTATAAATATTTTCTAAGTATTGGATTGGAAGGATTTGAAATATTTTAACTACGAGATTTTATTATAGTAATATTTTCCAAAGCGTTGAAAAAAAATGGATTTTGGAAATATTTCTAAATATTGATATGGATTGAAAATATCCCATCAAGATATAAGGATTTGAAAATGTTTTCAAACGTTGGAAGTACCGGAAGAGTTTTGAATATATATATATATATATATATATATATATATATATATATATATATTTGTAAAGCTATTGGGAATGAATGTCTTGAAGATGTATAAAATGAGTCCTAGTGACTGCTTATGAAAGTTATTCGATAGTCAAATAACCGACTACCGAATCTAGCCAAATTCGTTGATCTTTTCGAAGAGACCGAGATCGGATTTAATTATCTAAAATCCATTTCAATTCGATTTGCACGTTACGAATTATGATATCGTAAAGATGATGAACACAGTGATTTAGATATTCGGTTTATTCAGACCGAAGACAACTTGTATGGATGAATGCTACCATTCGCATTGTGCCCTGTAAGGCAGTGCTAGCATTCCAAGTATGATGCTGTTCTAAAGGTAAAACGTAGCTTCAAGCCTCATTAATCGGGAATGACTAAAAAACGGGAGATACTATATGGCTAAGAGGGTCACACCAAAGTACGGTATATTATCACTTTTCTAGATACATCAGATATATTATAATTATAGATATGGTTGTGCATGGAAAAGAAAGCGCTCGATTATGATGGGAACACCCAGAGTGATAACATATTCGGTACTATCTAATAAGGGTTAGGCCGATCCTGTGTTGGTAGTGATCGTTAGGTACGATCTTGGTACATTTTTCCAGATGTGCACTAAGATGGCCGGTACCCCGATAGCCCGGTGATTGCATGCAATCGAATATCCATTACGAGCCTGTATGGTTTTGATTGTGTCCAAATATGCTGAAACGTGAGATGTAATCATTTCAGCTATTTACTAGTTTATTTTTTATGGAGACTATTATATTATCATACGATTTTGATATAAAATGTTTTGCTTATCGTAAGGTAAAGACCCATCGTATTTATGTGTGGCATGGTCTCGCATGATACTTTTATTTTCAAAGAATTTTGATAACGGTAATAATTCCAATTGAGTGTGTTTTCTCACGCTGATTTTTGAAATTGACTCAGGTGTTATTTTATTATAATGCTTGAGTCAGACCGAGTATTATGGATTCAGGTTAGGATGTTATGGAGCTCAAGAGACGAGATGGAGAACTCTCAGGCATATTTCCCATTCTTGATTATATTCGGCTACGTATGTTATGCTGTATTTTAGTATTTGAGAGGATAAGTTATTATAACTGTCCAGATCGATTGTTAATTTTTATACTTTGATGATTGTGTGTATATTAATAGCTAGAGATTCTTTTGTATAAAAATCTGTTACCATATATTATATTTTGTTCCGCTACAACTGTGAGATTCTATGTTATTGTTTCTTTTTTTCCTTCTACCTTTTCTTCTTCACTCCTAATGATTCACATTTCAATTCAATATTAGTTGGAAACTTGTAACAACCCTGGTTTTTATGATTACCTATAATATTAAATTATAACGATGGTTATAATTTAATATTAGAAGTTAAAATAAATTGAATATTTAAAATTGTTTATTTGGAATAAAAGATGGATTTTAAACATAAAATGTGAAAATAAAGTTTTGAAAATTTTATTTTGGTTGTTTGTGTTAATAATGAGTGAAATATGATTTTAATTTGAGAAAATGCAATAATTCTTGTAATTATTACCAAATGTTGGATTTATTGATTTTTAAATGCAAGAATTTGGTTTAATATGTCTATATTATAAATAAATAGGTGCAATTCGATTTATAAATAAGATTTGGTTATAAAATTGGTGTTAAAATGGTTAGTTGCATTTTATTACACAAGAAAATAATTTTTGTATAATTTTTGGTGTTGAAAATAGCATTTTTTGTAAATATTTATGTAAATTGGCTATTTATTTAAAAGTATGAGTTTTTGATAATAGAAATACTTTTTATAACAAAATTATTTTTTTGTTTTTTGTAAAATGTTTTATTAAACATGAAAATATGTTTCCATAATTTTATTGTGTTGAAACTTGTGTAAATATGATGTTTCATCTAAATACATAAGTGTATATTTGTGTATTTAGTGATAAAATTAATTTATTTAGGCTAATTAATTTTCTATTGGGTCTTAGCCTATTTATTTTTCCTTAGCCTGTAAAGAAACAAGAAAACATCTCTTCTACTCTAAGTTCAGTATGTTCTTTTCATTTACTGTAAATCAAAACCGAGAAAGAAAAAGTTTCCACTTTTTCAAATCTGAGGCTAAATCTCCAATCTCTTCACCAAATTTGATGTTTTCTTTCAAATTAAAGCTCAATTTCAACAAGTAATCAACTCCAAACATAGGTTATTTCTTCAAAATTCAATTTTTAGATTTCGGTTATTTGTAATTGTTTCTTTTCTTGTTGCATGCCTCTGTTTGGTTAATTTGATAGGTTGTTGAAGATTCTACTTGCCTAAAGCCATCCTTTATCTCGAGTTAGCTCAATTTAATCTTCAAAAATTGCAAGGTGAATTGGTAACTCACAATTTCTAGCTGAATCAAAGCAATACAAGCTGTAAACTATGCAAAATATAGCTTTAGTGAACTATTTCTGTAGTTTTTTTATTCTCTATGAAAATTCTGCTTTGGTTGCTACTTTGCATGACCATAACTTCTTGTTCCTATGTTGAAATCCGCTGATTCTTTTTTATTTGAAAGTTAAAGTTTTTTAGTATGTGCATACCAATTTTCAGTTCAATCTAAGGACGTTTGGTCATCTGTTTCATGCTGTAAGTTGAACCCAAGATGGTTTTCCGGCCTGGGCACATTTCTGTTTTCTGAGCTACTGCAAACATGGCCTGAGTACACATATGAGACAGCGTATCTTTTTCATTTCCTATTGAAATTCATTTATTCTTTTTATTTGAAAGTCAAAGTTTTTCACGATGTGCATACCAATTTTTAGTTCAATCTGAGGTCGTTTGGTCACCTGTTTCATGCTTGAAATTTGAACTCGAGAAGGTTTTCAGACCTGGGCAGAATTCAACATGGCCTGAGTCCATGTTTCAAATTTCATAAATGTAACAGTTCATGTTGGAATTCAATGAATCTTTTTACAGTTCATTGATAAATTATTCTACTTTGTGTGCATGAAATTTTAGACCATTGCGAAGTCATTAAGCTATTCGAGTTATGTCTGAAATTTGAATTCGAGATGGTTTTTTCAGACCTGGGTATTGTTTTTTTGGCCTGTGCATTTTTATGTTCTGCCTTGTTTTCTAATCCGTTTTTCGACTTTTGCAACTTGTTTTTATGATATTTTTGAATTGTTTTGAGGGCCATTAAGCCTATCAATATGCGAGCTAGAATTTTGGTGAATTTGTGATTTAAAATGAATCGATTTTGAGATGTTTTCGAATGTCGGTTTTGGTGTTTTTCGATGATTTTTCTTTGATTTCGAGCATGACTTTTCTAAATGATTTTGTAATGATTTTTAAAATTAATTGGCTTTTGAAATAATTATTACATAATATTTGTAAATTATTTTAAAGTTATAAAAACTA
Source organism: Allium cepa (assembly GCA_030765085.1). Taxonomy (NCBI): domain Eukaryota; kingdom Viridiplantae; phylum Streptophyta; class Magnoliopsida; order Asparagales; family Amaryllidaceae; genus Allium; species Allium cepa. Next base: position 107,760,925 of record CM060930.1, on the reverse strand, counting down.
TATATTCCTTATAATAAGGGAATTTCAAAAATTATTTTCCAAAAACGATTTCGAAGTTTTTTTTAAAGGCTTGTTTTCTCAAACAAATTATTTTTTATATAAAAAGCACTTTTTTGCACTATTCAAGCGAATGGAAGGAGAATTAAACGACTTGGTAAAACACGTGGTATGGGACACGTGCATTTACCTTTTCGATTAATTCCTGACTTGTTCGTTTGAATGTTTTGACCTTCAGGTCGTATTTGCTGATTAGATGGGGCAAATATTTGTGAATACTGATTTTGTTTTCTAGTGTGGCATTAACTAGCGGTTAGTAAACCGATAAGTGAGAATATGTGGTATGGGGCGCACAATTACCATTTTTCGGATTCCAATCTGAGAGTTTGTGACACATTCACATGTTATTGCTAGTACTTAGGCTATTGGGTTGCTTATTGGACTGTTGGCTCCTATGTGCATATATAGCTGTTGGGCTAATCATGGACTGTTGGGTCCTATTGAGACTATTGGGTCTCATATACACGATACTTGGCATATATTTGGCCCACTTATTGGACTGTTGGGTCTATTTTCATATAGATGTTGGGCTATTATTGGAGTGTTGGGTCCTATTTTCATGTAGCTGTTGGGCTTTTATTAGAATGTTGGATCCTATATTCATATAGCTATTGGGCTTTTATTGAGCTGTTGGGTCCTATTTCTTATATTGATGTTTTCTAGATTCTTTGTGACAATTTCTAGAATTTTGATGATTTATATATGTTTTCACCATAATCGCCTTTATTGAGTTATTTTTTAGCCTGAGTGCTATAATGTTGACTGTATGGTGATTACATTTGGAGTTTCGAACTCGTAGTCAAGTTCTATTTATATTGTGATTCATATTGCTATTCTTTGGCTTTTTAAGATTTGTATTTTCCGACAAGACGAGGCGTATATTTTTGGATAATAGATGTTGTTGTTGTTTAACTTAGCTAATATATGGCTATTGGATAAAGCCGATGAAATGAGGCATATTTGTGGACATTTGAGTTTGAGTTGAATTTATCTCTACATAGAAACCCTATTAGCTTAGGCATAGTGTTGCTTCTTCTCTTCAAGAAGAATTGTTATCTTTTGTCCATATGCTTTACTCCTATCTTATACTAAATGGTTGTAAGCTACACTGACCCGCATATTTTTATATACTCGGGTCAGACCGAGTTGTTTCAGGTTAGATATATGTTATTGGACTTTGCTTTACTACTTCCACCTTAGATATCTGCTTAACTATTTTTGTGTAGTTTTGTAGTCTTTTTGATTAACTCTGATATGTATCGATATTTTTGACTTGTTGTATATAGTGTGGTCTTACTACCACTTATGATATATCATTTTGTATTGTATTGGGATGTATCAGTGTATATGGACATATGCACATTTGTTTACTGTTCTGTGATGTGATGTGCATTTTGTTGATGAATTTTATTCGGGTAGATCCGTTAGACACAGTAGTTTTGATTAAGCATTTATTTAATACGTTGATCCACTTGAGATAAAAAAAATAGAACAATAAATCGACGTATTCGGTAGATGTTTAAGACAAAGCTATAGATGGTCGATTCTTACTAGCTCCATTATCTACATTAGCAGACAGTATTACGCAGAAATAATTTTTGTTAATGTGGGTCTCGGTGTGGGCGTCACAGCATGGCATCAGAGCTGAGTTTAGAACAAAATATGATAAACACAGAACATAAACATATATTATGGTACATCTAATACAATATAGGTGTTAAAAATCCCCTAGTCATTGTGTCCTTAGCCTTTTTGTGTCCTTTGGGGTAGATATAAGTTTTGAATACGTCAAGGAACATATTTAATTCATGGTATTCCATAATTGAATTAATGATATCTTATCCTATGAATAATCCTTATCGTGATTATTTTATTCTAGTTCTCTTCGGTATGGGTGCTTGACACACATTCTATCGAAGGTGCTGTTGATACCGTTGGATGTTTCTTATGTTGTTGCTTCTTTAAGGATTGCGAATCCTATCGAAAATGTCCTTTATAGTATTCCTTCTATGCGAAATTGCACGTTATTTACTATCTTGGGTTTGATGTGAATTTGGAAGAATTGGCTTGCATGTAACGAGCCAAACTTTATGTTTTAAAAGGATCTTATTTTAGGCATCCTAATTCGGCTGATTTGTTGTTTCTTGTTCTTCGAAATGTTGATGGAGATTCCGAAGTATCTTTATTTGTTCTTGAATTTCGAGATGATGATGATGTATCTCAAGTTCCATTTGTTTATGATTTAGTTGATATATGTGAGTCCGTTTCCGGTTTGCTACTCAATTGGGCAATTGAGTTTTGTGTTGACCACATTCCTGGTTCATAGCCTGTTGGTCATCCTTCTACGAGGGTGTCCACAAGGGAAATGAGAAGCTTTAGAAGTAATTGCTGAAGCGTGAAGCCAAGCAATTCATTCAGTCTAGTCTATACCGTGGGTACCATGGTCATCTTTGTTAAGAAATCTGACGCTTTGCATCCATTTTTACAAGCTTAACAAGTTCACCATTAGAACGAGTATCCATTACCTAAGACCGATGACATATTCGATCTATTGAGTGGTGCTAGGGTCTTTCCTCAACTTGACCTTGCACCGATTCATCAGCTACGAGTTACGGAGGATAACATTCCTCTTACTATATTCCGCACTCGTATAGTTCTTGCAAGTGGCTCATTATACTGCTCAGTTTGACGAACACTCTAGTTGATTTCATCAGTCTTATGAATCGACTACTCTGGGAATATCTCGATGAGTTCTCCTTGTGTTCTTTGGTTTTGAGTGTAAGCAACAATTTGATATTGCAAATCTTGTAAACAGAAGATATGTTTTTATGTATTATTAGATTTTGTTTATTGAGACAAGGAAAGAATATTTTGTAAAATTTTATAAGAGGCATTTTTTTATAGAAAGTGAACTTGTTTTGGATTGCCCATCAAGTGCTTTAAGAATTCTGGTCGATGCGCCTAATCAGCTGTAATGACCCGGAATTTTGGGCAATATTAATTTAATAATCTGTATAAATAATTTAACTGGTTTGATAATTTTTCTTTGTGATTTTAATTTAAACTGATAAATTTATTCTTTTTATGGTATATAAATATTTAATCTGATAATTGTGATCAATATCTTTTTAATAATTTAAAATGGATAAGATTTATTTTTCAAAGCTAATCAGATTTTATTCTGTTTATAATATATACATTTGATATATATTATGAATAGGAGATCTTTGTTTTAAATAAAGTTGAATTTTCAATTTGTAATAAATATGTATGTATATGTTATAGTTTGATATTGTTTTGAAATTTAATTAAATCCATTGATAATTTATAATGTATTAATATTGTAGATTGAAGCTCTGTTTTAAAATCAATGTTTTCAAAAGTTAATTTAAAGGTTAATTCATTTGTTTTAAAATATAAGATAATCAGTTGTTTTTAAATATGATAGTTTAAAAGGGATTTAAATAAAGTGTTGTTTTGTTTTCTTTAAAATGCTTAATATAAAATGGCTATGAATGTATAAACATAAATGTTTTAGATTTTTTAATTTTACATGTATAAGAAGTTATATTTGTGTTAGAATTTATTTCCTAATATTTCTTTAAAGGATTAAACTTATATTTAAATATGTAAATATTTATTTATTTAAGAAAATTAAAATATGTAAGTTTATGTTTACATTTTAAATTAAATAAAAATTCATAAATAAATTCTTAAGTATAAATGTAAACATATTAACACCCTTTAAAAACACATGTAAGGCAATTAATAATAAAGTGACAAATGTAAATTTTAGGTACAAGTGTCTTTATTTTTAAAAATTTATACTTTCTTTAATTTAATTCATTTAAAATAAACTTCCATCTCTTCTTCTTATCTTCAATCTATTTCCTATTCTCAGCCGAATCAATGAAAATTTAACTAAAACAACTCTCTCCAAAAATCTAAAACCTGAATTTGAAACAAAAGGCAACTCAAACCTGTAATTAAAAGCAATTCTGCAAAGCAAAAGCAAAATCTGCAACTTCAACCTGCTTTTCAAATAAAGTTCAACTGCAAGTCATCTGCAGTTCAACACTTTTAAGCAACAGCAAAGAAACCTGTAAACAACAAAAATTGAAGCATGCAAGGGAATAAATTTCATCAGCAAGCAATCAAAGTTTTCTTCAGATTTTAAGATTCAAACCTGGAAATACTGCTCTGCTCTATGCCTTCTCAAATTGGTGAGTAGATGAAATTTTAAAAACAGTTTCTAATCCTGGATTTTTATGTTGTTCTTGTGATGAAATCATGATGATGTGTCTGGATTTACTTGACGTATGTTGGTGTTTGAGTGAATGATGATATTGAGATGACTGTAATCATAAAATATATGCTCTGTATATTTAGAACAGTTTCCATTGCCATAGTAAATTCAATAACTAGATTTTGAATTCGAATTGGCTTTTGATTTATAAGTAGAAGATGTTTGTAATTATATAACTTTTCATCTAAAAATGATTATAAGATTTGAAAATGAAATATTTGTTCAGAAATTTCATAATTACAGTGAAAAATCAAGTGGGGACAAAATTTTATAGTTTCAATTTCTAGTTTTGAATCTATAAACGAATTACAATTGGGAAGTTAGGATTTTTAAAGTTTGAATCACTATTTTTAGTCGAGTAATTAAGTCGAATTTGGGTTTGAATGCTGTTAACGTAAAAAATCAGACGCTAACACCCCGGTGTAGATTGAAGTTGAGCGAAAGCACCGCCCGTGAACACGGGAACTAAAAACAAGTAGAAAAGTCACAGAGAAAGCAGAAAAGACAACAGCTTTTATGGTGGTTCGGCTTAGGGTAAGCCTACGTCCACTTTAATTCTCTTTATTACTGAATTGATTACAACTTTACAACAATCTTCAATTACATTTCTGATGAGGCAAACAACTAGAACTTTGATGCAGAAGAATTCTTTGAATCCATGTAGATTGCGTTAGATTTCCTCTCGAAGTTAGTTGAGATGCCTTTCGTACTTGAAGTGTCGAGTGAGTCGAGAATTCAGCGAAGTATCGGTGCTTAAAGAGATCCGCCAAAAGTCCCCCTCATGCTTGAGGTAGGTTGGTATTTATAGGGAAATCCCCCCTTAGGTCGTAAGTCGTGACCGGTCTAAGGTAAGTCGTGGCTGACTCATCTGGCCCCTTCATGGTTTCACAAAGGTTTGTTTGTAAAAATCCCAGGTCACCCCCGAGTTAACACAACCTTGTCTCAGTAATACGGCCTCGGGCTTACATTTAGTAGCTTTAAGTCGTGGACGACTCAAGCTAGGTCGTGAGTCGTGAACGAGTTAACTGGCAAGTCACAAGTCACGGCTTAACTGGTAAGTCCTTGATCATGTACGAGTTAAGAGGCCACTATGCCAAGTAGCTGCATTGAACTTGCCTTCCTTTGCTTGGGTCGTGAACGACTTAACAAAGGTCATAGGTCGGTTTTGACTTAGGTCGGTAGCTATCTTAGGTCGGTAGCTATCTTAGGTCGGTAGCTATCTTAGGTCGACAACCTTGTTAAAGCGTTAGGTCGGTAACCTTGTTAAAGTATTAGGTCGGCATCCTTCTTAGCCTGTTAGGTCGGTATCCTTTTTATCCTGTTAGGTCGGTATCCTTTTTAGGCCTTAAGTCGGTATCCCCTTAGTCTTAGGTCGGCATGCCTCTCAAACCAGTTAGGTCGGTATCCATGTTAGGTCGGCAACCTTTTGGGTCGGAAATCTTTCAAGTCATTGAGCCATGGCCGGGGCGGAGTTAACAATTTCTCCTCGAATTATACGCCTACTAGTTAGGTCGTGTGCTTCGATATCCTCTAACCTGTCCACTCTCTAAGTCGGTAGGTCGTACGCGACCTAACAGTTAGGTCGTACGTGCCGCTTCAGGTCCTCCCACTGCAAGGTATAAGTCACATCTTCTCCTTCCTTCTCATTACCTACTCCCTTGATTCTGCCATTAAAAACTTTCCTGAGCTCCAAAAGGCGATTTCACTCCAATCAATTACTGACAACCTTTGCTACTCATTGCGTAAGTGATTCTTCTCTTCTCTTGATCCCTTATTGTCATCGATTCACGAATTCCATTCAAACCAAACCCACCCCTTGCGCACTTCTTCACTGCGAATCTCATTACACATGTAGTTTGCGAGCCCGAGTTAGCTTGGTTTTGGCTTTAAGTGATCGATGAGATGATGAGGATGGTTAATTGCTTATGGCTAGTTGATTTTGATTTGTGTTAGGATTGCAAGGTGTTGAACTTGTAGTGGTTTCGAACTGGTTTATTGGATGATCCGATATCACGAATGAAACAACATGAATGGAATGAGGGTTTTTTGTGGATGGAGCGGCTAACGGGTTAACGGGTTGAGTGGAGTGAGATTCTGACTTGGACGCGACCCAGTGATTTTAGGGTGACCTAACCTTTGGCCGACCTAATCCTTAAATCGTGGCCGAGTTAACCCTTGGGGGGAAGACTGCCGACCTAATCTTCTTCCGATCCAACCCTTAAACCGTGGCCGAGTTAACCCTCAAACCGTGTCTGAGTTAACCCTTGGGGAATTTCACACCACTTTTTTTTTTGAACCAGAGCCTCCCTCCTTACTACTCCTCATGACTTAAAGAACCACTGATTTAAGGAATTGGAAACTTTAATCTTAACTCGCGAGAGATTCCTTGAGTCGCAGCCAAGTTAACACTTGGATGCCCAACTTGAATTCTCACTTAAAAGCATAGTTCCAATTTGAATTTTTAACTTGATCTATTGTACTAAACTGCTTAAATCCTGGATTGTTTCAACTTTGCTGCCTTATTTCGCAGACCACATTAACTCATAGGCTAACAACCTGCTGAAAACAACAATCACAAAAAACCAAGGCGAATATACTGCCATTGACTGCCCACATCAAATGACAGATTAGTCGACATAAAGTAATCAACTTAAACACATTGTATGAAATGCGGTGAACCAATCAACTAAAGTGAAGTATTAACGCAAAGCATCGCTAACTTGAACTGATTTGTTTGCATCTACACTACACTTGCATATTAAAACAACGTACCCTGGACTTCATAACTGACAAATACTTGCTAGTTTTTATTCCAGTTACATTTGCTTATTGCTTGATTGATTTTACACAACACTCCACACACTTTAGGAAACATGCACCTTCATGCTTGAATATCCAGTTGTTTGTGTAGAATGACTTCCCATCAAGAAGAAGAAGGGGTAGCTCAAGCTGAAGAGACCTTTCCGATAGCTATTCCCGTAGAGAACCCTACAGAGAGAACTTCGACAATCCTAACTCCGAGAGCGTTTATTCTGCTACGTACTCAATTTAGTTTTGCTGAAAATGATGCCATACTTCCCGGGCCAAATGATACTGCCGACAGTCCTCCCCACGGTTTCGTTGCAGTCAATCGTCAAATGTGCTTAAGCGGGGCGATTCCTCCCTTTAACGACTTCCTTCGAACCCTTCTCCTTCGGTTGATAATCTCTCCATTCCAACTTCATCCTAATGGCTACGCCATGTTGATGGGGTTGTGTGTTTTGTTTAGGAGAACTCTTGATCGCTTGCGAAGCTTTGAAAAAGTTCGCTACTTATGCTCGTTTGCAAAGAGTAAAGACCATCCTTCCCTCATTATTGTGAGAAGTGCTAGGAACCGCAAGCTTATTTCTGATCTTACCGAAAGTGTTCATGGATTTTTGAACCAGTTTTTCTTTGCTCGCTGCCCCCCAGGGTTTTATGCCATCTGGAGAGTAGGAAGTAAGATTACCTGTTTCTATTTTCTCCATTTTCAAACTTTTCGAGATCTGAATTACCAATTGCCAATTTCATTCTTTGCTCTTTTCAGCACTTCCTCTCCCTTCTAGAGATCCAAGCCATAAGCAAATTTTTGAAAGATTGAGTGCGTTGCCGCGGAAGAGAGAAGCATAAAATTTTTGTTGAGGGATGAACTTTTGCATCAGTACGGGCTTTTACACATTTCTCGTTTTACACATCCTCATGAGGTCCCAGACTCTCCGACTAAAGCATTAGATGCCCCAGTCTCTTCTGACGCACCCATACCAAAAGAACCTGCCCCTGAGGCTTCTCTAGTGAAGTGCTCTACTACAGTCGATGTTGCGGGGTCGTCTGGCAAATCCGCACTTGCCCCATTCATTGAGGAAGAAGAGCCTCAGGGATCTCCCCAACGTTCACAGAAGTCTGGCGAAGAAGCCGGGAAAACAAGCCCTGTCAGGCAGAGCGGGGACGACACTTTCGAAGGGTTGAGCGACCTCTTTGCCACCTCATAGGAGATCTTTAAAGACGACCCTGTCACTACTAGGGTTTCTTCTTCAGTAGTGGAAGCAACTTCTTCTTTGCAACAAGCTCCGTCGACCCAAGAGTCGACGTTAACTACTACCCCCACGATTACTCCGCAATCAAAGAGTGGTTCGTAGTTTGATGCGCGTAGTTTGCACATCACACACACTTAGAATCTTTCGGCACTTTTATACTCCTAACTCTTTGTACTTTGAAGATTCTAAAGTTATGCTTCTTTTCTTTGAAGACTTTTTAAGACTTGTTTTTTTTATTTCAGATTCTCCAATGGGACGCAGCGGCTCTTACTATGAAGACTTTCAGCGCTACGGGAAGCATAGTCAATATGATTATAGGCGCTACCTTCCCATTCACAGAGAAACCGATGAAGAGAGAGCCGCTCGAAAGGCTCAGGAGAGAAGGGCTCAAGAAGAGCGTTATGAGAGAAAAGAAAGGGAGGAGCACTATGATTCTTCACAGAGAGGTGACGATTCTCACAAGAGAAAGTCGCATGATGATCGGGGAAAAAGCCATATAGTTGAGGACCCAAGCAAGCGTGCCCGGCACGGTGAAAAGCATGCTTCTACAACTCCTGAAAAGGTCACTGCCCCCGTCTCACTTGGCATTCCTTCTGGCTCTCCTGCTCTCGGGAAGACAGACATTCAAACAATAATCAGCAGGCCAAAATTCCAAGTTGGATCAGGCCCGGCTACTTTGCAAAGCCGGTTCCCGCACTGGTGCCTAAAGGGAGTGCGGTTCGATCTTGACTTGGTCCCTATTGACAAGCCCGCCCTGCTGCGAAATCTCGATGCCGTCAGGCTTGATATTGAAAGGATGTCGAACTGGCAAAAGCTTGTTGACGAGCTTCAAAGGGTAAACCGTGCGAATCTCGAGGCCATGCTTGCTATGGAGAATGACAAAGCTGAATGGCAGAAGGTTCTTGAGCAGCATGATACCGAGATGAGGAGAATCACTACTTATAATGAAGAGCTTGAGGCGAAGGTCGAGAAACTTAAAGAAGAACTCGCCACTTCTTCTACTTCTTACACTCAAAAAGAAGAGGTGCTTCAGAAACAAGTGAGAGATGCTCATGCCGGCCGAAAAGACGCCGAAGACAGGCTCGAAGTACAAAAAAGAATCAATGAGGGCAATGTTGCTGATATTGCAGAGCTTCGGAAGAAAACTGACTCTCAAGAGGCAGAGATCGAAATGCTTAAGCTTCAACTCTCCAAAGCCGAAAGAGAGCGCGATGAGGCCGTTGCCAGTAAAATTGCAGCTGAAGAATCTCATGAGGCAACGAAGACCAGCATCAGCTCGACATTATTTGACTTCTACCTGCATAGCGTCTTGGGGCGTGGTAGCCTCGCCTTTCTAGGCCCCAAGTACGAAATTACTCTGGCTGAAGTGTGGGAGGCCGCACTTGACATGCTTGGCGGTAAAGGTGCTGGCTATGCCGAATCAGCTCTTGAGGAGCATTACTTGGATGACGATGCTCGCGCCGCCCTCGCCAAGGGAAAAAAACAACTTGCACAATTAAGAGCCGAGATGGCTGAAGGGGAACGTTTAGGAAAAACTACTTCAACTATTCCAGTCCAGCCTTCACCTTCGGCCGAAATCGACATCGTAGGCTCCAGTTCTCATTCTCCATCCCTGGTCAAAGTTACAACTGAGATTACAAGTACACAGGGTGGAGATGAAGACGAAGAGAGCACCGAAGCACAGGCTTATGAGGTTGATATCAGGAAGCCGATTTCTCCAGGTAACTCTACTGTTAATCTTGCCCAAGTAGACTGCTCACTTGCTTCTTATGAGTTCGATGAGCTTCTCGACTATTTCTTAAACCTCAATGAGCCTTTATCCCCTCTCTTTACTGACTTTAACTTCTTTTCTTCTGTAGAGAAAGTGTCAAGCATCGTTCAGACTCCTCCTCCTTCAATTATTCCTCCTCCGCCTCTCCAGGTCACCCCTCCGTCCGCCTCTCAACCCGGGTCGCAAGAGGAGCAAATAGAAGCTCTTCATGGCTTAGATGATCCTATTGCTTCTCAAGAACATGGGGGAGAAGGGCTTGGAGAAGGCAACGAGTCTCCGGAGCGAATCACTTCTGATAACATAAAATTATCTGCTCTTGTTACTCCGGGAAGTGAGTCTTCTTCAAGGAGGAGGAGGAAGCGTGTCACTTCCAAGAAGAGAAGGAAAGACATTCTTGTTTCTGAAGAGGAAGCGAAAGTTGATCCGGCAGTAACCCTTTCTCCTTCATCCCCGACTCTCCCAAGACGTCCTGAAAAGCTGCCTATTAGGTCAGGTGAAGGCTCTAAGGGTGGTGGCAAGAAGAAGTAAGGGGTCCTGCTTCGATTTATCTTTACTTTTTGCTTTTTGCATGTACTGGCCGGAGATTGTGCGGGTACCGGCCTCCGCTTTTCTTTTTCTTTTTATTTTGAAACTTGTACCTATACAAAAATTTGACAGTATTGAATAAAATGATTCTTTTTGTTTGTACAAACTTCTGTCTGTATTTGAGAATGCATTTACTATTCATTTTTTGTACAAGTTTCTTTATATGATATTGCAGTGAGCTTGTGGTATGTTGTTCGAGCGTAATTTTTACCAATGTAGCTATACCATGTTGCCCCTATACCATAAGCTCGTTGCAATATTTTATACTTTGAGGGGAATTGTACTCTTATTTTTTGGAGAATAACTATTCCATACTTGGAGGAATACTATTCTGCTCAAAATAGAATACAGCTCACTCCATATGAGTTTCTACGCTTCATCCTTCGAAGATATCACTTTTTCATTTGTGCTTTCACATATTTTTATCAAGTGAATTCTTCTATGTGGTAAAGAGGGCCTCTGAAGTGCACTTTAACTTCTTTTTGAGGAAGAGTATTTTCAAGAATAGAAGAACCAGTCTTCCTTTGAAAGCTAAAGTGTGCCTTTGAAGAGGGCTTCTTTTTTTTATATTGCGCCTCGGTGGAGGGCTTTTGATCTTTGCTTTGCATTTCTGGTGAAATGCTTCTCCGAAAAGTTGTACCTCTGAGGAGAGCTTTTTCACGTTTCAACACTTGAAAGTTTTATTTCAATCTCGGTGAAACGTGTGCCTCCGAAGAGTTGTGCCTCCGAGGAGGGCTTTCCACGTTTCAACACTTGGAAGTTTTATTTCAATCTCGGTGAAACGTGTGCCTCCGAAGAGGTCTTTCTGTTTGATTGCACCTCTGTGAAGAGGTTTTTTGTTTGATTGTGCCCCTGGGAAGGGGTCTTTTTGTTTGATTGTGCCTCTGGGAAGAGGTCTTTTGTTTCTGCCCCTTGGGAGAGGCTTTTATTTTTCCCTGTTCGCTGGGGAGCGGGCCTCCGAAGAGGGCTTTTCACATTTCGTCTCACGGGAGTGTATCACCGATACACGGTGAAATGTGTGCCCCTGAGTAGGGTTTTTGCTTGGAAGTTTGGAGTTTCTTTCTCTCGGTTGGACGGATTCACGGGAGTGTATCGACCGATCAGTCCGCAACTTTGTATCGACAAAGATCTCTCTTTTTCTGGTTTAGCCCACTCGAGGTCTTTTAGCATTTCAACTGTGGTGAAATGGGCCTTCGAAGAGGGCTTTTCACGTTTCAACACTTGGAAGTTTTATTTCAATCTCGGTGAAACGTGTGCCTCCGAAGAGGTCTTTCTGTTTGATTGCACCTCTGGGAAGAGGTTTTTTGTTTGATTTTGCCCCTGGGAAGGGGTCTTTTTGTTTGATTGTGCCTCTGGGAAGAGGTCTTTTGTTTCTTCCCCTTGGGAGAGGCTTTTATTTTTCCCTGTTCGCTGGGAAGCGAGCCTCCGAAGAGGGCTTTTCACATTTCGTCTCACGGGAGAGTATCACCGATCACGGTGAAATGTGTGCCTCTGAGTAGGGTTTTTACCTAGAAGTTTGGAGTTTCTTTCTCTCGGTTGGACGGATTCATGGGAGTGCATCGACCGATCAGTCCGCAAGTTTGCATCGAGAAAGATCTCTTTTTTTCTTGTTTTGCCTGCTCGAGGTCTTTTAGCATTTCAACTGTGGTGAAATGGGCCTCCGAAGAGGGCTTTTCATGTTTCAACACATGGAAATTTTATTTCAATCTCGGTGAAACGTGTGCCTCTGAGTAGGGCTTTTGCCTGGAAGTTTGGAGTTTCTTTCTCTCGGTTGGACGGATTCACTGGAGTGTATCGACCGATCAGTCCGCAACTTTGTATCGAGAAAGATCTCTCTTTTTCTGGCTAAGCCCGCTCGAGGTCTTTATCCTCCGAAGAGTTGTGCCTCTGAAGAGGGCTTGTGCCTCTGAAGAGGTCTTTTGCTGTTTGATGCTTGCTCGCCCATGTCTCTTTGCCATCTATTCATGTTGGCGATCCCCGTTGTTTTTTACAAGTGTCATCTCTTTTTAGTTGCCAATAATTTCCCTTATCCAAAGAAATAAACTTCTTAGTTAAGCGAGTTGGTGGTGGTAGACACAGGCTATTTAACTGGTTGTTTGTTTGTACAAATATTTGCAGTTAGTTAGAAATGGTCCACTTTCATCCACATTGCTAACTTTTGTTCGAAGCACTTCTTTTGTAGGATTTGAGTATGGAAATTTTGAATGGTTTACCGTTTGCTTACTGGGTGATGTCGGAGATCGCTTGGTCTTGCGATGGGTAAGCTTTGTTTTTATGGCCTGCATTATTAAATCGACATTTTAGTAACACAATTAACGTATTTTATATGTCGAAATAAAACAAAGCAGTTTATAATAGTAGAGAACACAAGATTTATAGTGGTTCGGCCAAAAGCTGGGCCTACATCCACTTTATAGCTTTTCATTATTCACTTGCTTTACAATTGCTTTCAATTCAAGAATCATATATTCGTAATTCTTTTACAACATTTCAGCAATGCTTTCAAGTAAAATAGGGACGCAAATAATTGCTGTTCCAAGTTCTTGGGATTGGTTTTCCTTCGACAGCTGTGAGTTTGAATGTGCCGTCAAGGAGTTTCGCGCCTATAACATATGGCCCTTCCCAATTTGGCCCAAACACACCTATGGCTATCATAATTCTCTTCAGGACTAAGTCCCCAACCTCAAAGCTGCGCTGATGAACTTTGGAATTGAAGTGCCTGGCTATTCTTTGCTGGTGAGCTGCAATTCTAAGTCTAGCCTCTTCTCTTTTTTCATCGAGGAGGTTAAGTGCTTCCAATTGCAATTTTTCATTCTCATTTTGATCAAAATGGATCCTTCTGTGTGAGGAGACTTCAGTTTCCACTGGAATCATCGCTTCTGATCCGTATGCCAATGAAAATGGAGTATGCCCAGTCGCAGTTTTGTGGGTGGGTCTGTATGCCCATAGTGCAAGCGGTAACTTATCGACCCAACCACCTTTTGCATTTTCCAGCTGCTTTTTGATGGTTGATTTGATGATTTTGTTTACTGCTTCCACTTGCCCGTTTGCCTGCGGATGAGCCACTGCTGAGAAGCTTTTTCGGATCTTGAATCGTTTGCAGAAATCTTGGAACTCCTCACTTTCAAACTGAGTACCATTGTCTGTGATTATCTTCTGAGGCACACCATACCTGCAAATGAAATTTTTAGTCACAAAACTTATCATTTTCTTAGAGGTAATAGTAGCCAATGGTTCGGCTCCCATTTAGTGAAGTAATCAACAACAACGATAGCATATTTAACCCCCGATTTGGCAGTCGGCAAAGGCCCAATGAGATCTATTCCCCAGATAGCAAACGACCATGGACTGACCATTTGTGTTAACTCAGTGGAAGGTGCTCTAGGAATTTTAGCGAATCTCTGGCATTTATCACACTTTCGGGAATAGTCAGCAACATCTCGATTAATCTCTGGCCAAAAATTTCCATAACGGAGAATTTTCTTTGCTAAAGTTTGACCTCCTGTATGATCTCCACACTCCCCTCCATGTACTTCAGTTAGAATTGTCTTGGCTTCTTCTTTAGTTACACAGCGGAGTAGTGGCATTGAAAATCCCCGTCTGTACAATCGGCCATCTTGGATCAAATATCTAGAGGCTTTCCTTAACAGCTTCTGTCGTTCTTTTGAACTTTCTGGCAAAGAACCATTGAGCAAATATCCAAATATTGGAGTCATCCATGATTCTTGCTCTTGGGATACATTCATAATCCAATCAACATCCATCTCATCTGTGCTTAGAGCTGACAAGACTTCGACGGAAACTAATCCCAATAGTTGAGCTTCACCAGTACTTGAATACTTTGCGAGAGAATCCGCCTTCATGTTCTCTTCTCGGGGTATATGGCTTGTTGAATAACAGTCAAAATCTTCAAGAAGCTCCCAGGCTTTTGATAAATAGGCGGGTAGATTCCATCCTTTAGCTTGAAATTCCTTCTTGACTTGGCAGACAATAAGCTGAGAATCACTGAAGATCTGCAATGCCTTAATGTTTAGTTCTTTAGCGATCCTTAAAGCAGCGATTAGAGCTTCATATTCTGCTTCATTATTTGTCGAAGGAAATTCTAGTCTCAGTGCATAACATAGAGGTCGCCCTTCTGGGGTTTCAAGGACAAACCCTGCTCCAGAACAGTAATCATTTCTTGCGCCATCGACATACAATTTCCATTGGATTGGGATGTTATCAATGGCTTCTTCCTCACTATCTCCTTTAGCCGTACATTCTGCGATGAAATCTGCTAAAGCTTGTCCATTGATTGCTTTTCGGGGATGGTAAGTGATGTCATATTGGCCGAGTTCAATATTCTATTTCAAAAGACGGCCCGAAGTCTCAGGGCGGAATAGGACTTGCTTTAGAGGTTGATCAGTGAGGACTTTGATGGGATGAGCTTGGAAATACGACCTCAATTTTCTTGATGCGATCAACAAACAATAGGCGAGCTTTTCTAATCTTGAATAGTTCATCTCTGCCCCAGTGAATCTTTTGCTGATATAATAGACTGGGCGTTGAATCCTTGCGTCTTCCCGTACCAACACTGCACTGAGAGCATGAGACGAAATCGCCAAATATATGAAGAGATCTTCACCACTGTCAAGCTTTGAAAGTATCGGACGCACTTCCATATGACGAACCAACTCATCAAATGCTTTCTGACATTCAGGAGTCCACTCAAAGTTTTTTCTTCCTTTCTTCAGAGCATCGAAGAATGGAATGCATTTGTCAGTAGCTTTGGAAATTAACCGACTCAAAGCGGCAACCTTTCCATTGAGACTTTGCAATTCCTTCTTCGTTTTAGGAGCCTTGACCTCTCTCAGGGCAGTGATCTGGGCTAGATTGGCTTCAATGCCCCTACCACTCACAATGAAACCCAAAAACTTTCCGGACTCCACTCCAAATGAACATTTCAGGGGAATAAGCTTCATTCTGTACTTACGGAGTACTGAAAAAACATCTCTGCCAAGTGATCCATGTGGTCCACTGCTTTCTTAGACTTTACTAGCATATCATCAACATAAACTTCCATTGTCTTGCCAATCTGTGGTTTAAACATGGCGTTAACAAGCCTTTGGTAAGTTGCCCCTGCATTCTTGAGTCCGAAAGGCATGACCTTGTAGTAGTAGAGTCCAACATCTGTGATGAAGCTCGTATCCTCTTGATCTGGCTCATGCATCATAATCTGGTTATATCCGAAGTATGCATCCATAAAAGATAACAATTCATGTCCTGCCGTCCCATCCACCAACTGATCGATCCTGGGCAGCGGGAAACAGTCTTTGGGGCAGGCTTTGTTCAAATCTGAAAAGTCAATGCATACTCTCCACTTTCCGTTAGCCTTTTTCACCAGCACTGGATTTGATACCCAATTTGGATAAGTAGATTCTCTGATGAAACCGTTCTCCATGAGCCGATCCACTTCTTCCTTTAACGCTGCCGTTTTCTCAGGACCCTGGGTTCTTCTCTTCTGTTTCACAGGTGTAAACTTTGGATCAATGTTCAGAGTGTGTACTGCAATCTCTGGGGATATTCCACACATGTCAGCATGAGTCCAAGCGAATACATCCAAATTAGCCTTCAAAAATGAAATCAGAACATTCTGAACTGTTGTGTTCAGTTGTGATCCCACATTAAGCACTTTGTTTGGGTCCTTTGGGTCAACGGGCACCGAAACTGTTACCTCTGCCGGTACTACCCTATTCTCCCCTGCACTGGCTTTCCTTGGATCCATCTCTCTTCGTGCACCACTACATTCGCCAGTGCAAGGTCCATCCTGTAATTGCTACAAGGTTGGTTCTTTGATGCGGACTGGAGCTGCCACGCCTTTTCCCATTTCTCTTTTCCTTGATTCTCGCAACTCTGCAAAGTAACATTCTCGCCCCGCATCTTGGTCTCCCTTAATCACACCAACTCCGTTATCTATGGGGAATTTTAGAGTTAGACACCATGGGGCAAGAACAGCTTTGAACGCAGCAAGAGTTGGTCGGCCTAAAAAGGCATCGTAGGCAGAGAATTCTTCAACAATTATAAAGGTTTGCATTCAAACCACCTTCCTCAATCCCTTTCCAAGTTCCACAAACAAATCTATGGTCCCAATCGGCTGTTTGGGTTCTCCAGCAAACCCAGCAATCTTAAGTGATGAAGCTTGAACGTCAGCCATTGGAATTTTCATTTGATCAAAGGTCTTCTTGAAGAGGATGTTGCATGAAGCTCCACAATCAACTAGAACTCTTCTCACAGTTGCCGGCCCAATACCAGCAGAAATGACCAAAGGATCTATGGTCGGAGCCTCGATACCCAAAGAATCCCTGGCACTGAATACAATATCATCTATGGAAGTCTTTTGTTGCTTTAAAGGCACATCTTTTTCTAAAACAAAAACATTTTCTTCAGCTGGTACATGCCTCAAGGCCCGGGCATACCTTTCCATCTCGCCCCAGCTTTTGCTTGCTGGGTGAGGTCCTCCAATAATTATGTTGATAACAGGTCTTTCTGATTCATGTTCTACGACCTTCTCACTCGAGCCCGGACGGTGAGTAGGTACTTGTTGTCCTGGAGTTGACGAGGTTGGGGCATTTCTATTTCTTTTCACATACTGCTGGAGTTTGTTTTCCTTCAAAAGTTGTTCAATTACCTCTTTCAACTGACGGCATTCGTTGGTGTCATGGCCGGGTTGGTTGTGGAACCGACAGAACCTTCCACTTTTTTCCATCCTAATCCCAACTCTCATTTTAGGTGGTGTCGGATAATTGACATCATCCTTGGTTGCAAAGAAGATGTTTTCAGAGGTATCGGTCAAGGGTGTGAAATTGAAAGAACGGCCTTTCTTAGCATCTCCCTGTTTCTTTCCACCATCATTTTCCTTTTTCTGAGTGTTAGGTTCTTTCTTGTTCGAAGGAGCACCATTGTTCCCGGTTTCCACTAATATCACCTTAGCCGGTGTTTGGAGGCTCTCCAAGCGCATGAATTCATTCGCTTTCTTGTAGAATTTGTCGAGCGAGTTTGGTTCTTTCATTTTCAACCATTTTCCAAACTCACTCTATTTGTCAATCGCCCTCATCAAGTATGTTAGGACCAAGCGTGGCTCAGCATTATCTACCTCGGCCAATGCTATGTTCAAACGATTCAAAAATGATCTGATAGATTCTCCCGGATTTTGCTCTAGACTTGACAGCAACATTATATCCTTTGCTTTAGAAGCATACAATCGAAATTGCTCCTTTAATTTCCTGGTCAAATCGGAGAATTGATTAATGGACCTGACTGGCAGCTTTGTAAACCACAATAGAGCCACACCTTCGAGATATACCGGGAAATATCGACATTTAATTTCATCAGACGCCCTGGCACCAGTCATATGCCAGTCGTACTTATACAGAAACTCATTAGGATCACTCGTCCCCTTGTAAGCCGGAATAGTAGGGGGAACAAATTTCCTTGGGAACTCTGCCTTCAAGATCTTTTCAGTAAATGGAGTTTTGCTTGGAGCAAAACCCCACTCTTTCTCATCTTCATCTCTTCGCATGTTTTCCTTCATGATTTGACGAACCATACCCGAAAAATACTCTTCATCATTTAGAGGCTCTGGAGGGCACACATCAGCCACTCTCTCTGAATTCTGCCTTGACAATCGTTCACGGAGGGTCGGCTGCGGCCCTGATCCTCCAGCTTGAGGAGGAGTCCTTTCTACAGGGTCTGCGACTCTTTGAGAAATGTTCCCTTCAGCATCCTGAACTCCCACAGTAGGGTTCCCATCATTATTAACCGGTTGACGATTTGCCCCTAGCAGATCATTCTACTTACTCAAGATCAGGGCATTTTGGGCATTCTGGGTTTCCAACTGCGCATTCTGAGCATTCAATTGTTGATTCAGCCCCAAAACTACGGCGTCCAATTCTGCTCGCGTAACTCCAACAGTTGGAGCTGCTTGACTTGAAGGAGGAGAGGTAGCAGTATTCTCTTGAACATTGTCGGATCTTACAGAACTTCGTTTTCTCCCAGGAGCCATTATTTCCAATAAACTTCTGGTTTTAAAAGAAATCCTTTCAACAGACCTTTGCGGAGCAATGGTGGAAGTTTCCTGAGTTGGGTTCTCAGTGAAAGTACCAAAAAATGTTAACATAAAAAATTAGACGCTAACACCTTGGTGTAGATTGAAGTTGAGCGAAAGCACCACCCGTGAACACGGGAACTAAAAACAAGTAGAAAAGTCACAGAGAAAGCAGAAAAGACAACATCTTTTATAGTGATTCGGCTTAGGGTAAGCCTACGTCCACTTTAATTCTCTTTATTACTGAATTGATTACAACTTTACAACAATCTTCAATTACAATTCTGATGAGGCAAACAACTAGAACTTTGATGCAGAAGAATTCTTTGAATCCATGTAGATTGCGTTAGATTTCCTCTCGAAGTTTGTTGAGATGCCTTTCGTACTTGAAGTGTCGAGTGAGTCGAGAATTCAGCAGAGTATCAGTGCTTAAAGAGATCCGCCAAAAGTCCCCCTCATGCTTGAGGTAGGTTGGTATTTATAGGGAAATCCCCCCTTAGGTCGTAAGTCGTGACTGGTCTAAGGTAAGTCATGGCCGACTCATCTGGCCCCTTCATGGTTTCACAAAGGTTTGTTTGTACAAGTCCCAGGTCGCCCCCGAGTTAACACAACCTTGTCTCAGAATACGTCCTCGGGTTTACATTTAGTAGCTTTAAGTCGTGGACGACTCAAGCTAGGTCGTGAGTCGTAAACGACTTAACTGGCAAGTCGCAAGTCACAGCTTAACTGGTAAGTCCTGGATCATGTACGAGTTAAGAGGCCACTGTGCCAAGTAGCTGCATTGAACTTGCCTTCCTTTGCTTGGGTCGTGAATGACTTAACATAGGTCATAGGTCGGCTGCGACTTAGGTCGGTAGCTATCTTAGGTCGGTAGCTATCTTAGGTTGGTAGCTATCTTAGGTCGGCAACCTTGTTAAAGAGTTAGGTCAGTAACCTTGTTAAAGTATTAGGTCGACATCCTTCTTAGCCTGTTAGGTCGGTATCCTTTTTAGCCTGTTAGGTCGGTATCCTTTTTAGGCCTTAAGTCGGTATCCCCTTAGTCTTAGGTCGGCATGCCTCTCAAACCAGTTAGGTCGGTATCCATGTTAGGTCGGCAACCTTTTGGGTCGGAAATCTTTCAAGTCGTTGATCCATGGCCGGGGCGGATTTAAGAAATGTATTGGGAAATTTTGTGAACTGCAGATGATTTACGCAATAATTTGAATTGTAATTCTGGTCGAAGCTTGCGTATGAGTTGGTGATTTAGGGAAAAATATTCAATAATTTTTCCAATGTTTAATTTGTTCGAAATCGAACAAACTAGGTTTTTAAGTAGTTTGTGTTCGACTTGACTGTAATGACATTTGCGACATGAATGATGATTCGAGTTCATTCATTTTTGGTGAAGATGAAGTTCATGGATATGGGATTCTATGGTTAGGACGACGAGGTGTAGCGGCGTCACGGCGGTGATTGGATGTTGGGTTCGAGTTGCTTCTGCATTTTCGAGCAAATAGGTCAATTTTCGTTTCACATATATGTTGATGGATCTCGGGACGTTTTCGAGCTCACACGCGATCGTGTGGTGGTTGTAGATGGTCGCGGTGACCGTCGCTGGCCGAGGATTCTGGTGCACGTGCACCATGATGGGTCTGTGCAATGGAATGAGGAGATGGGGATTTTCGTTAGGGAAGACGAGTTGAGGAACTCGAAGAAGCTATCGTGTTGGATCTAGGGGCGACTCGAAGACGAAGGTATCTAGTTTGATTCGGGGAAGGCATGAGAGGGTTGAGTGATTTACTTGAGCATTTAGGCGTAGTGTTTTTCTGGTTCTACTGTATAAAATATAAGTTTTCTAATTTAAAACTTATTGAATAAATTTAGTGTGATATCCCGGGAATTTCAAGCAATTAAATGTGATAATCTCCTTTATAATTGTTTAAAATAATTTAAATTTGATTATTTTCAAAACAATAACAATAATAATAATTGTTTACAAATAAATGGATTTTGATAGAGTTGAATTTGTGATTGTTTAAAATATGTATTTGGGCAGAGTTAAAAATCTATTATATGTGTTTATTAACGTATAAAATCATTTTCTTTAAATTGATATAAATAGTAAATACAAATATAAAACAAGAATGTATAAGGTTTATATATACAAATTTCTTTTGAAATTTATGTGATAAACATATTAAAATATAAAGATAAAATATTGCTTGTATGTGTGTATACATTGAATTAATAAAAGAATCACTTTCTTTTCATATTTGAAAATAAATTTAGTTTGTATATATATGAACTAAAATTGTATATGTAAAGTTTTAGAACTAATATAAATTAATGAAAACCAAGGGCTTAAAACATAAATATACAAAAAAATGACATTTGTAAAATAATTACTCAAACAATTAACATGTGTAAGATCTTAGACAAGTGGCATTTGAATGTTTTATTTTAAAACTTAAATTGTTAACATGCATTAAGTTTTTTTTTTCCATCTCAAAATCAAAAGAAAAGAAAAAGAAAACTATCTCAAGTTTAGAATCAAAAATCTGAAAAAAATATATAGAACAAACAGAGGTAAAGTTAAAACTAGAAATGAATCATGCAAGATCAAATAACTTCAAATGTTCAAGTTCATCAAGCCTAAAAATCGAATGCAAGAATAAGAAACAACTTTCTGGTTGCAGAACTTCAGGGCTTCTCTGTTTCATAAACAATAAGTGAGTAACCTCATCTTTAGGTCTGATTTGCTTATTTATGTTAATGCATGAAATAAACCTTAAGATAGGTTGAGTAATTTGGTTGCCTGTTTGTTTAGGATGAAAATATAAATATATATGTGAAATAACATTGCATGCCTGTCTGTAACATCCTGTATCAACTCTGTGTAGCAATATGTGGTGTGTAAACATCTACTTAAAATTTCTATGTGATATGTTGCTTGTTAGATTCTATAATAGTTAATGCTTACATGTTTATATATAAATGTATTATCTGGGTATATGAATGTATTCATGTGTGTGCATATCTGTAATGAAGTCATGTCTTCTCTGTTTCATATTACAGTGATTAGATTTAGTTAAAATCCCAATTTCTCTTCATTTAATCTTTGTAGTGACTTGGTTTACAAACAATAAATGTTTGTTTAGTCATAAATTCAAACTTAAAAATAAATTCGAGTTAAACATTTGAAAAATGTATCTGGGAAAAATGAAAAAAACAGTGAAAATCTTTAAATAACGTAAAAATCAAACTCTGCTTAATATTGTTTCAGGGTTATAACATGAATCCACTTAGGAAGATAGGATTTTTAAGACAAAAATCTCAATTTTTAATGAGGTATTGATTGTGAATTTTGGGAATATCTGGAAATGGGTTTTTGGGCAAGTTCTGGTGGGCAGAGCATTTTTGGTGGACGAGGCTTCGATTGCAGAAGATCGGGGTATAGGAGTATTCAGGAAAAATGATAGGAAGGGTTTCTGGTGGTCGTAGCGACAGCGGCAGGAGGATTTAGGTTGTAAACCTAATTTGGGTCGAACTGTGAAAAGGGGATTCATGCTTCTTTTTTGATGAATCAAGTTGCCTCAAATCTTGGGGATGGGATCGTGAAGGGTTGGAGATGGAATGGCCATAATTTCAAATTGTATGATGGTCGGAGCGGTGATCGTGAGAAGGTTTTGTCATGGCTGTTGATTTGTAGTTTAGCTGGGAAGCTCGTTTTTGTTTCAAGGCAAGCTAAGGTGTTTTGATGAGCAGAGGTGGTTGCTGCGGTGATGTTTGGTGTGAGGGAAGGTTCGTCGGTGATGGACGACGATTCCGGCACCGGTGCATGTGCACAGGGAGGGGGAGTTGTGTCAGATTGGTTGGGTTGTGTGTTGAAATGGTTTGCTCGAAGATTATCTCGGGTTTTTGGAAGGAAGACTCGAGTATGAACTCGAGTCGCCTGTAGGGTTTTAAAACCAGAATCAGGTGTGTTGCTTCAGATTTTTAAAAATGTAAATTTATACTAACCTTTGAAAATTTAAGAAAAAGAAATGATTGATTAAAGAAAATTTTCAAAAGTTCAGTAGATTCATAAAACAAGATTCAATTTAAGTAAGGAAAGTTTTAACTTTGTAATAAATCTTGTTGTTATTGAATACTATTTGGTTTTTATAAAATGAGTGTCTCTTTAAAATTTTATTAAGAAGTTTAAATTTTGTATATTTAAAATTTGGTCAAATAAAATTTAAGTTATTTTAGAACTTAAGTAAAAATGGAACTTTAAAAGATAAGCTTTAAAACCTAAATTTAATTTGGCTTTTATCATTTTGTGATAAATGTTTTAGGTTATTATGCTTTGATAACATTAAACTATCAAGTTAATGATTATTTTAAACCTAATTATTGATTTGATTAAGTAGAGTTAATTACAAGTTATAATGGTTTAAAAATATAAACGGTAATTAAGGTATTTATAAGATAATGTTTATCTAAAGATTAAGAGGTTTATTTATCTTGAAATTAATTAAATTAATTAAGGAAATTAGATATGATTAATTAATTTAATTAATAATGATTTAAAAATTTATTTAAGGAATTAATTAAGAATAATTTAATTTAATTAATTAATTAATTTAAAATTAATAGTTAAAGATTATAAGTTAATTAATTGGAGGTTAATTAATTTATAATTAAGTTTTATTAACTAGATAATTAGAGATAATTAATTAATGATTAAAGATTAATTAATAGAGTAATTAAGGTTAATTAATTCTTTTTAATTACACTAATCACTTAATTAATCACTAATCACTTATTTAATTAATTTTTAATTATCAAGTAATTATAATTAATTGAATAATGAGGATAATTAATGGTCTATCTTAAGGGCTAATTAAAACCTTGTATGATTAAGGATAAATCTGTTGAAAATTAATTAATATAACCTTTAATTTCCAATTAAATTAATTAATGATGAAGGTTAATTAATTTAGGATGATTAATCAATAGAGTAATTTGGGTAATTACTCGATAATAGTGATTAAAGGTAATCAAATTACGACGAATTTATTTGAGTAATTAATTTGGAATAGTTACTTGATTTGGTCTGGTTATTCTAAGTAATCTAACATTAATTAATTAAGCAATGATTAAATAATGTAATTAGGGACTGATTACTTGATATAAGTAGGGTTATTACTTAGTGAGTAATTAAAGTAATTAATTACTCAGTATAATTAATTAAGTTGATGTGGCTGATTTTAGTTAATTAATTAAGATTGATTAATTAACGATAATCATTTAATGTTGGGATCAGTATAAGTACTTAAGGTAATTAATGAGGTGCAATTACTTAGAAAAGTAATTGGTGGATAATTACCGAATGTAATAAATGAAAGGGAAATTACTTGATGGAAAGTAATTAAAGGATAAATACTTTTTGGAAGAAATTAAGTAATAATTACTCAGATTAATTATAAGATTAATTAATATAATTAATTAAGGAATTGATTTATTTGATAAGGAAAGTTAATTATTGATTGTGATTAACTAAGAATTGGTTAATAAAGTTAATGGTTAATTATTAAAGGAAATTTAAGAATAATTAACTAATGAAAGTAATTAGCGAATCATTAATTAATTAATGTAACTAATGAAAGTGATCAGTCTTGCTTATGAGTGATTGAATAATGATAAGTGCCTTGGATTGGTTGATATCTCTGATAAGAATTGCTTTGTAATATGATATGTTTGGGTGAATAGTGATAATGTGATTATCTATCATTTATGAATTGCTGTGTGAAGTTGTTATCCAATAATTTAAGTTGAATTGAATTTAATTGAATAACTTGGATTAGGATGACACTGGACTCGAAGGGACCGGAGTCTGGTAATGGTAAATACTCGAAACCACTTCGATTCTTTATTGATATGAGAAATCAATATGCTGTTATGGAATGATTTAAGTAAATTGGACCGTTTAATCTAAGTTTGGCACTTAGAAATTGATGTGTGAAATAAGAAATGTTTATAACAGCTTGTGAAGTTGTAAGTTGATATAAGTTACCACGGGTTCATATCAGTTGTATGCTTTTGTATTCTTGTTAGATGGGTTTACTCACGATGGTTTCCAGCCTGACCCGGGTGTTACTTTGATGTAATGCTCGGGTCAAACCGAGTATTACAGGTTTTCAGGTAAGGACGTTCT
This sequence comes from Allium cepa, assembly GCA_030765085.1. Classification (NCBI taxonomy): domain Eukaryota; kingdom Viridiplantae; phylum Streptophyta; class Magnoliopsida; order Asparagales; family Amaryllidaceae; genus Allium; species Allium cepa. The sequence goes on along the minus strand of CM060930.1, from coordinate 107,735,893 downwards.
GGAGCTCAGGAGGCGAGCCGGAGAGCAGGAACGTATGGAGAGCTTCTGATGTTAATATATTATAGTATTTGAAACAGATAGATTTATCTGTTCTGTGATTTAAATCTGTTGTAACTCTGATATAATAAAGTGTAATTTGACAAGTACAGTTTCCTTTATATAACTATTATTTATGAGATATTATATTTTATCTACTGCGTATGTGAGACTTTGGGATTGGTTTTCTGTTCTTCTTCTTCTATCTCTTTCTTCTTTTTCTAACTATCTGGAATTTTTGGGATCGAAAATCCCGGGTCGTTACATTTAGATCAAGTATTAAGTTGTAAACAAGTTTTCAAATAGATGAAATCATGGCCTTTGAAGCAAAGTTATCAATCTTTTAAAAAGTGTAAATTGAAATTATTTTAAATAAATTGTTAAAAATGATTTCTTTTAAAAGTAATTATCTTAATTAAAATTTGAAATTTAATTTAAAGGAGTGTTTTGAATTTAAATAGTGAATCAAAGTTTTAAGACAAATTTCTAAGTAATGTTTAAAACTAAATTCAATTTATATTCTAAATAAATAGGTTTGAAATTAGATAATTTAAAATGTTTAAATTTGGAAATTTGTTTCTAAATATTTTATTTCCAAAAATAAATTATAATTATGTAAACCAAATTGGATAAATTTGTCTTTAAGGTTAATAAAATTTGATTAATTTCAAATAATTTATTTATGAAGATGAATATGGTTAATTTATTATTTATATGAACTTAAGAATACTTAATTTAAATATGATTTGTTAATAAGTAAAGTTTAATTAAGAATAATGTTTTCTTAATTAATTAAGGATTTTTAAATATAAGATGTTAATTAATTAATTAATTAATTAATTAGTTAATTGTTTTTTAATTTTAAATAATCACTTAATTATGGATTAATTAAGTGTAATTACTTAATAAGTAATTAATGGTTAATTGTTGAATGTAATTAAGAAGGTTAATTACTCGTGGAAGTAATTAATGGTAATAACTCATAGAGTAATTAGTTGAAATGATTATTGGTTAATCGCTTGATGATATTAATTAAAGAATTGATTAATATAATTGTTTTGAAGATAATTAATTATGAAGTAATTAATTAAAGGATTAAGGATTATTTAATAATAGAATTAATTATTTGTAAGGTAATTAATTAAGAAAGTAATTAAGATTTATTTATGGAAGTAATCAGAGATAATTACTTATGTAAGTAATTAAGAGTTAATTACTTAATTATTTAGTTAATTAATCAATGTGATTAATTAATGAATTTAACTTCAGATTAATTACTAAGTGTAATTAATTAAAATTGTAATTAATTAATAAAGTAATTAATTTAAGGATTTATTTATTAATTTAATTGTTTAATAATTACTTAATGAAGTAACTAAAGATTAATTAATTGGATTAATTAATCAAGGATTAATATAATTAATTTAGAAGATAATTAATTAAGAAGTTGATTAATTAAGATAAGTAATTACAAATTGTTAATTACTAATTATGATTAATGAGTTGATTAATTATATGTTAATTAGTTAATTAATTAAAGTATTATTAATTAATAAGGATCATTAATTAATTAATGTGATTAATGATATTAATCAAGGTTGATTAATATAAGTAATTAATTTAAGGGTGATTAATTATTGTAATTAATTGAGGTAGAATGCAATTAATTATAGTTAATTAATGAAGTAAATGAATGATCATTAATTATTGTACTTAATGATAGTAATTAAAGATTTAATTACTGTATATGGGTAAGGATAATTACTTGAATGTAATTAAACATAATTAATCAAGGAAGATTAACTAAGGAAGATCATTAGAGATGATTAATTTATTTATTTAATAATTAATGAAGAAGAATTATGGTAATCAAATTGGTTAAGAGATAATCAATTCTGTTCTGGATGTTTGATTAATATGGGTTGATTGATTAATATTGGTTAATTGATTGATATTGGATAATCAATATTTGGAGATTGATATTGTATGATTGGTTGATATTGGATGTTTAATATTGGTTGATACTGGATATCTCTGTTATGTGATATGCTGCTTTGTGAAGATGAATATTGATATGAATTATCTATTGTGGTAATATGATTCATCTATCTGTTTATATCATCCTGAATATAAGTTAAATTGTTTAAACCCTTAAGTATAACTTGGACATTAAAATGGTGTTTGGTTTCGGTGAGACCGGGATCGGATTTCCATATTTGGATATTCGAAAACCGCATCGATTCCAATTAAACGTTAGGTCGTGTATCCAAGTGGAGCAAGTAAAGACTCGAGGTGTAAGGGCTATACGTCGGTATAACTCTGTGAGTGATTCCGTAATGAGTTGACGGAATAGTGCTTATAGATTCGAGATGATGATTTAGAGTGCAAGGGCTATGGTCGTTGACTCTGAGGGTGATTCCAATAATGAGTGCAACGAGATAGTGCCTTCGGTTTCGTTCGAACCCGGAACGAACTTGTATGGATTGAATGCTTTCAGAACATCGTCAGGTGGACGATGAGCATTCTAAGATAGATGTGTTCTATTAAGGTAATCGCAGCCTCAAGCCTCATCAACCGGGAATGGCTAAAACATGGGAGGTGCAGCAAGGCTTTGTGGGTAGCTTCCACTTGAGAGCGAGATTTACCCCTGTCTAGAGGTCCCTTTCTATTTCGGCTTAGTGTGTGGTTGGTCGCGCCAACTACGAGGTGGTCTTGTTCGGGACTGTCCAATAAGGGATGGTTCCGGCCTTGTGTTGCAGGGGAGTTAGGGTGGCTCCTCGGTACTTTGATCTAAGCCACGTACTGTGACGGGCGGTACCCCAGTAGCCTTGCCATTGATGGAAACCCATTTTCCCTACGAGACCCTACGGTTTTGTTTGTATTATCCACATTTGTGGCTAGTAGCTAGAATTTAATGAATGTAACAATTTCGGCAATTTCTTATTTACTTGAAAACTGTAGACACTATTATAATATCACTGGATTTCATATCAAAAGTTTTGGTTAGCGTAAGGTAAAAACTTTTCCATGTTTATGTGTGGAAAGTCTTACGTGATACCTTTTCTTTTCAAAGGTTTTTCTAAAAGTTAAGCAATTTTAACCCGTTTACTCACACCAGACCCCTGTCTGACCCGAGTGTTTATTTTCTATTTTATTAAACTTTTGGGTACTCATATTATGTATGAGTAGTCAAGTGGATCAGGTTAGCTTGATGAATTTTGGAGGAAATATGGAGCAGGAGGCTTCGACGTGTAGATATATATTAATTCCGCTGTGTTTGTTATATCTGTTTCTCTTGTATCTTGAGTTGTATAGTTAGACTGATGTTTATAACTGTCTAATAGGTATTATTTAAGTTGTGTACTCTGATGTAAATAGATACTATATAATATTTTATGAGATATATTATATTTCATTCGTTCCACTGTGAGTTATCTGTTGTTGTTTGTGTTTTTCTTTCTCTTTCTTTTCTTCTTCTATCCCTTTCTTTCTTCAAGATGATGCGATTTCCTAGAGATATGAAGTCGGGTCGTCTCATTTGGTATCAGAGCGATAGGTTAAGTGAATACCTAGGCTCTGGAGTGGTGTCTTTCTTGAGAGTGTACTTGTAATTTTTATATATAACTATATTACTATATAACTATATATATATATATATATATTTATATATATATATATATATTTTTTTTGTATCTACCTTAGGTTGGGATTTTGTTCGGATTTTCCAACATAAGTTTTAGAGGTAGATAGATGGATTAGTGGTGTTTGTGTGCAACACGACTACCACTGATGGAAGAGATCCATATGTTTGTGGTTGGAAGTTTTTGTCGAGACTGTAGACCTAATACCGTCTCGAGTAAGATTTGTAGTTTGGAGTAAGGATTTCTCTGATATCTGAAGGAAATCTTTTGAAGATTCGGAGTTTATCTTTGAAGTATAAGTTTGGATTTCACTCGGGTGAGCGAATTTTTCTTGAGTTTGGATCTGTCGAAAGTGCAGAAGTAAGCGATGATATCTTGGTAACTGCGTGATGAGATACAGTATCCTTGGATATTTTACGAAAGGTGTTTTCTCTTGAAGCAGTTTTAAAGGTGGTTGAGGAGCAGTCTTAACCTGCCTCAGGGAAGACACGTCTGTGTAGAAGTTATCTGGATCTTCAACATGAAGATTGGCTGTTCTGGAATATGAGACTAAGGTCTATAAGTTATTTGCTTTGGCATAGTCTCATTTTTTATTCTTTAAGGAAAGCGAGATATGGATGCTTGGTTTGGAGTCCGAGTTTCTTTTGAATGTCTTCCATCTCGAAGGTCTGTTGTGTGGATTTGTTGATGGTTTTGGGTCTTGGAGAAGCCTTTGGATTAGAAGTCTTTGGTTAGCTGTGGTAGCAGTTTCATTCGAAGTGTTCGGTGTGCAGAGGAGGAGATCTTTTAGCTTCGCAGTATCATCAACGTAGAGTTTGGAAGTAGCAGTGTGGCTTGTTTCTCCGATGATTCAGGAATCTTGTGGTTCTCCTTCAACAGTCCGGGCTGAAGGTGGTGATGTTCCTTGAAAGGTTAACCCTTGTTTGGAAAAGCTCAAAGCTTTTCTAATTGGTAAAGTGAGGACAGTTTCTTTGGAATCCGAGTTAGGTAGGATCGCAAAAGTGACTTGCGATTAGTTTGGAATTTATCTTGGGTGATCTGTGTTGAGACTGAGGATTCTCATGTGGATAGGAGCTGTTGGAGTAATCTGAAGTTTGTCTACATCTAGAGTTGAGTTCCATAATGGTTTGGTTCCAGAAGTGATTTTGGTGGTAAGCCTAGAGGAAGAGTTGATGTAGCAACTCAGATATTCTTTGGGATTTGGATTGGTCAGATCTAGTTTATGAGTTTGGATTTCTTCTATAAGGATGTGTGACTGAGTCAAATGAGTCACTCAGATTTTTATGGATTTGATGAACAAAGTTTTTCGGATATAGTGGATAAGTTTGTACTTGTGTTCATCAACAGTATCTCTCATCTATTTCAAAATCAGAGTTGCGCAGTAGAAGCAAGGTAGCAGCTGTGCAAGGAAGGAAGCAAGTTCAATTTGATATTGCTTGAGTAGTAGAGCTTGTGTTCTGGGTTTCGACGGATCTTGGAGGACTCTTCTGTTAAATAGAATCCTGAAACTGGTTTACTTTGGACTAGTTGTTTCTGGAAGTATCAGCATAGGTTGAGCTGATCAGGAAGTAGATTGGCAGCCCAGGATTGTCTGTTGAGTTATATATATATGTGTGATAAGAAGATTTGGAATTCGAAGTTGGAGACTTCATTGTTGTTAAGAATTCTCTGGTTAAGAGAACATATATTGGATAAGATTGGTTGGTTAGTGCTGAGGCATTTGAGATTTCTTATCTGTATTTTGATAGGATAAGATTGAATTGCTAGTTTGGATAGCTGGAATTCATTTTGTAACACATGTCTCTGAGGGAGTACGTGTATGATTCATCGTTGGTTATTGAATATGTAGTTCAATTGGAATTGGATGCTGAGCTGGACTTGAGAGTAATCTGATGTTCTATTCAAATTGATTGATCTGAAGAGATGAGAGGAGCTCTGGATTTTGGTTGTGTAGTCAGTTTGTTAGCTTTTGTAGAGCGAGTCTCCCGGTGATTTATACTTAGGAAACTCGAGATAGTGTTAGAAGATTTATTCTGATTTGTGTCAGAATAATTGGTTAGGTAAGTTTGTTTGATTGATTTCTATGGATGTTAGTTACTGGTTGTTAAGTATGCTTTGCTGATTGAAATTAAAATCTGTACTGAATTATTAAATTACCTTTGCTTTTAAATTTCGGGGATGAAATTCTTTTAAGGAGGGAGGATTGTAACTACCCGGAATTTTAGGCAATATCAATTTAGTAATCTGTATAAATAATTTAACTGGTTTGATAATTTTTCTTTATGATTTTAATTTAAACTGATAAATTTATTCTTTTATGGTTAATAAATATTTAATCTGATAATTGTGATCAATATCTTTTTAATAATTTAAAATGGATAAGATTTATTTTTCAAAGCTAATCAGATTTTATTCTGTTTATAATATATACATTTGATATATATTATGAATAGGAGATCTTTTGTTTTAAATAAAGTTGAATTTTCAATTTGTAATAAATATGTATGTATATAGTTTGATATTGTTTTGAAATTTAATTAAATCCATTGATAATTTATAATGTATTAATATTGTAGATTGAAGCTCTGTTTTAAAATCAATGTTTTCAAAAGTTAATTTAAAGGTTAATTCATTTGTTTTAAAATATAAGATAATCAGTTGTTTTTAAATATGATAGTTTAAAAGGGATTTAAATAAAGTGTTGTTTTGTTTTCTTTAAAATGCTTAATATAAAATGGTTATGAATGTATAAACATAAATGTTTTAGATTTTTAAATTTTACATGTATAAGAAGTTATATTTGTATTAGAATTTGTTTCCTAATATTTCTTTAAAGGATTAAACTTATATTTAAATATGTAAATATTTATTTATTTAAGAAAATTAAAATATGTAAGTTTATGTTTACATTTTAAATTAAATAAAAATTCATAAATAAATTCTTAAGTACAAATGTAAACATATTAACACCCTTCAAAAACACATGTAAGGCAATTAACAATAAAGTGACAAATGTAAATTTTAGGGACAAGTGTCTTTATTTTTGAAAATTTATACTTTCTTTAATTTAATTCATTTAAAATAAACTTCCATCTCTTCTTCTTATCTTCAATCTATTTCCTATTCTCAGCTGAATCAATGAAAATTTAACTAAAACAACTCTCTCCAAAAATCTAAAACTTGAATTTGAAACCAAAGGCAACTCAAACCTGTAATTAAAAGCAATTCTGCAAAGCAAAAGCAAAATCTGCAACTTCAACTTGCTTTTCAAATAAAGTTCAACTGCAAGTCATCTGCAGTTCAACACTTTTAAGCAACAGCAAAGAAACTTGTAAACAACAAAAATTGAAGCATGCAAGGGAATAAATTTCATCAGCAAGCAATCAAAGTTTTCTTCAGATTTAAAGATTCAAACCTGGAAATACTGCTCTGCTCTCTGCCTTCTCAAATTGGTGAGTAAATGAAATTTTAAAAACAGTTTTTAATCCTGGATTTTTATGTTGTTCTTGTGATGAAATCATGATGATGTGTCTGGATTTACTTGATGTATGTTGGTGTTTGAGTGAATGATGATATTGAGATGCCTGTAATCATAAAATATATGCTCTGTATATTTATAACAGTTTCCATTGCCATAGTAAATTCAATAACTAGATTTCGAATTCGAATTGGCTTTTGATTTGTAAATAGAAGATGTTTGTAATTATATAACTTTTCATCTAAAAATGATTATATGTTTTTAAAATGAAATATTTGTTCATAAATTTCATAATTACAGTGAAAAATCAAGTGGGAACAAAATTTTATAGTTTCAATTTCTAGTTTTGAATTTATAAACGAATTACAATTGGGAAGTTAGGATTTTTAAAGTTTGAATCACAATTTTTAGTTGAGTAATTAAGTCGAATTTGGGTTTGAATGTATTGGGAAATTTTGTGAACTACAGATGATTTACGCAATAATTTGAATTGTAATTCCGTTCGTAGGTTGCGTATGAGTCGGTGATTTAGGGAAAAATATTGAAGAATTTTTCCAATGTTTAATTTGTTCGAAATCGAACAAACTAGGGTTTTAAGTAGTTTGTGTTCGACTTGACTGTAATGACATTTGCGACATGAATGATGATTCGAGTTCATTCATTTTTGGTGAAGATGAAGTTCATGGATGTGGGATTCTATGGTTAGGACGGCGAGGTGTAGCGGCGTCAAGAATCGTGGCAGTGATTGGATGTTGGGTTCGGGTTGCTTCTGCATTTTCGAGCAAATGGGTCAATTTTCGTTTCGCATATATGTTGATGGATTTGGGGACGTTTTCGAGCTCACACGCGATCGTGTGGTGGTTGTAGATGGTCGCGGTGACCGTCGCTGGCCGAGGATTCTGGTGCACATGCACCATGATGGGTCTGTGCAATGGAATGAGGAGCTGGGGATTTTCGTTGGGGAAGACGAGTTGAGGAACTCGAAGAAGCTATCGTGTTGGATCCAGGGGCGACTCGAAGACGAAGGTATCTGGTTTGCTTCGGGGAAGGCATGGGAGGGTTGAGTGATTTACTGGAGCATTTAGGCGTAGTGTTTTTCTGGTTGTACTGTATAAAATATAAATTTTCTAATTTAAAACTTATTGAATAAATTTAGATCAAGTATTAAGTTATAAACAAGTTTCAAATAGATGAAATCATGGCCTTTGAAGCAAAGTTATCAATCTTTTAAAAAGTGTAAATTGAAATTATTTTAAATAAATTGCTAAAAATGATTTCTTTTAAAAGTAATTATCTTAATTAAAATTTGAAATTTAATTTAAATGAGTGTTTTAAATTTAAATAGCGAATCAAAGTTTTAAGATAAATTTCTAAGTAATGTTTAAAACTAAGTTCAATTTATATTGTAAATAAATAGGTCTGAAATTAGATAATTTAAAATGTTTAAATTTGGAAATTTGTTTCTAAATAATTTATTTCCAAAAATAAATTATAGTTATGTAAACCAAATTGGATAAATTTGTCTTTAAGGTTAATAAAATTTGATTAATTTCAAATAATTTATTTATGAAGATGAGTATGGTTAATTTATTATTTATGTGAACTTAAGAATACTTAATTTAAATATGATTTGTTAATAAGTAAAGTTTAATTAAGAATAATGTTTTCTTAATTAATTAAGGATTTTTAAATATAAGATGTTAATTAATTAATTAATTATTTAATTAATTAGTTAATTGTTTATTTAATTTTAAATAATCACTTAATTATGGATTAATTAGGTGTAATTACTTAATATGTAATTAATGGTTAATTGTTGAATGTAATTAAGAAGGTAAATTACTCATGGAAGTAATTAATGGTAATAACTCATGGAGTAATTAGTTGAAGTGATTATTGGTTAATCACTTGATGATATTAATTAAAGAATTGATTAATATAATTGTTTTAAAGATAATTAATTATGAAGTAATTAATTAAAGGATTAAGGATTATTTAATAATGGAATTAATTATTTGTAAGGTAATTAATTAAGAAAGTAATTAAGATTTATTTGTGGAAGTAATTAGAGATAATTACTTATGTAAGTAATTAAGAGTTAATTACTTAATTATTTAGTTAATTAATCAATGTGATTAATTAATGAATTTAACTTAAGATCAATTGCTAAGTGTAATTAATTAAAATTGTAATTAATTAATAAAGTAATTAATTAAGGATTTATTTATTAATTTAATTGTTTAATAATTACTTAATGAAGTAATTAAAGATTAATTAATTGGATTAATTAATCAAGGATTAATATAATTAATTTAGAAGATAACTAATTAAGAAGTTGATTAATTAAGATAAGTAATTACAAATTGTTAATTACTAATTATGATTAATGAGTTGATTAATTATATATTAATTGGTTAATTAATTAAAGTATTATTAATTAATAAGAATCATTAATTAATTAATGCGATTAATGATATTAATCAAGGTTGATTAATATAAGTAATTAATTTAAGGGTGATTAATTATTGTAATTAATTGAGGTAGAATGCAATTAATTATAGTTAATTAATAGAAGTAAATGAATGATCATTAATTATTGTAATTAATGATAGTAATTAAAGATTTAATTACTGTATATGGGTAAGGATAATTACTTGAATGTAATTAAATATAATTAATCAAGGAAGATTAATTAAGGAAGATCATTAGAGATGATTAATTTATTTATTTAATAATTAATGAAGAAGAATTATGGTAATCAAATTGGTTAAGAGATAATCAATTCTGTTCTGGATGTTTGATTAATATGGGTTGATTGATTAATATTGGTTAATTGATTGATATTGGATGATCAATATTTGGAGATTAATATTGTATGATTGGTTGATATTGGATGTTTGATATTGGTTGATACTAGATATCTCTGTTATGTGATATGCTGCTTTGTGAAGATGAATATTGATATGAATTATCTATTGTGGTAATATGATTCATCTATCTATTTATATCATCCTGTATATAAGTTAAATTGTTTAAACCCTTAAGTACAACTTGGACATTAAAATGGCGTTTGGTTTCGGTGAGACCGGGATCGGATTTCCATATTTGGATATCTGAAAACTACATCGATTCCAATTAAACGTTAGGTCGTGTATCCAAGTGGAGCAAGTGAAGACTCGAGGTGTAAGGGCTATACGTCAGTGTAACTCTGTGGGTGATTCCGTAATGAGTTGATGGAATAGTGCTTATAGATTCAAGATGGTGATTTAGAGTGCAAGGGCTATGGTCGTTGACTCTGAGGGTGATTCCAATAATGAGTGCAACGAGGTAGTGCCTTCGGTTTCGTTCGTACCCGGAACGAACTTGTATGGATTGAATTCTTTCAGAACATCGTCAGGTGGACGATGAGCATTCTAAGTTAGATGTGTTCTATTAAGGTAATCGCAGCCTCAAGCCTCATCAACCGGGAATGGCTAAAACAGGGGAGGTGCAGCATGGCTTCGTGGGTAGCTTCCACTTGAGAGCGAGATTTACCCCTATCTAGAGGTCCCTTTCTATTTCGGCTTAGTGTGTGGTTGGTCGCGCCAACTACTGGGTGGTCTTGTTCGGGACTGTCCAGTAAGGATGGTTTCGGCCTTATGTTGCAAGGGAGTTAGGGTGGCTCCTCGGTACGTTGATCTAGGCCACGTACTGTGACGGGCGATACCGCAGTAGCCCTGCCATTGATGGAAACTCATTTTCCCTACGAGACCCTACGATTTTGTTTGTATTATCCACATTTGTGGCTAGTAGCTAGAATTTAATGAATGTAACAATTTCGGCTATTTCTTATTTACTTGAAAACCCTAGACACTATTATAATATCACTGGATTTCCTATCAAATGTTTTTGTTAGCGTAAGGTAAAAACTTTTCCATGTTTATGTGTGGGAAGTCTTACGTGATACCTTTTCTTTTCAAAGGTTTTTCTAAAAGTTAAGCAGTTTTAACCCGTTTACTCACACCAGACCCCTGTCTAACCCGAGTGTTTATTTTCTGTTTTATTAAACTCTTGGGTACTCATATTATGTATGAGTAGTCAAGTGGATCAGGTTAGCTTGACGAATTTTGGAGGAAATATGGAGCAGGAGGCTTTGACGTGTAGATATATATTGATTCTGCTGTGTTTGTTATATCTGTTTCTCTTGTATCTTGAGTTGTATAGTTAGACAAATGTTTATAACTGTCTAATAGGTATTATTTAAGTTGTGTACTCTGATGTGAATAGATACTATGTAATATTTTATGAGATATATTATATTTCATTTGTTCCACTGTGAGTTATCTGCTGTTGTTTGTGTTCTTCTTTCTCTTTCTTTTCTTCTTCTATCCCTTTCTTTCTTCAAGATGATGCGATTTCCTGGAGATAGGAAGTCGGGTCGTCTCATCAGCGTTATCGACAGGAATTTCCTAAATGATGCAATAAGACAATCAGACACGGTAAATTGAGTTTTAATAAGTAATGTTTGAGAATAAATTAATATGGTTTGGGTATTAAATTTTACTTGAATGTGTAACACATCCATTGAACCATAGTGAGGATTGGATGAGTGGCGAGGCAGTTTTGATCATTTGGTCAACTCTGCAATCAATCAATGTGGTCATTCACTATAAATCAATGCCGAGGCAATACCTTTATATTATTTGAAAATTTTGAAATTCAATATGCTTGTTTTGCTTTTTTAAGCATGAATTTGTGTGCAGGTTTTGTTTTTTGGTAGTATTAAAAATTTGTTGGTATGAATTTGTAAAATTCTTTTGAAAACAATTTTGAATTAATTATCAACTTTAATTAATTTTGTGTTCATAGTTAGTTGGAAATTTAATTTTTGTGACAAAGTGGAAATTTGAATTTGAATTTTTTTGATAAACAAACCATTTATGTAGTATAGTCATTTTAATTGTGAGAATATTTTAAATTATATATATATATATATATATATATATCCCAAAAATTTATTTTATGGATAATAAACAATCATTTCTTCATAATGGAAGAGATTAGTTATCTCATTCAAAATGAGTTTTCAAGTTAATTGTTTTAAAGTTAGATTTTGAAAAGTAATGAAAATGTTTCCACTTAATGAGTTGTTTTTGGTATGTCGTAGCTTTACAGGGAAAAGAAGATCATTTAATAAATAATTTAGCAAAAAGTTTGTTTGGAAATGTAGTTTAAAACTAAAATGGTTTGGGAAAATTTCAAAATTTTAAATTGATTTGAAAGCTGAAATTTGGTTTGGAAAAGTGATGTGCTAAAACAACAACAACATGAGATTTATAACTCTGAATGAGTTCAAACATTTTGTAATGGAAAAGCTTTCAAAAGGCTATAAATTTTCTTTTTACCCTTTGGAAGATTTTGTTATTTTTTCCTATTTAAAATAGGTTTTTAAGTAAATAAACATTTCTGTCTTATTCTAAAAATTTAAGCTGAAAGTAAATTTTGCATAACTTTCAAATCGTGAATCCAATTATGGTGATCTTTATATTGCTGGAAAGTTAGACTTTAGAACAACTTTTATTTTATAAGAGTTCTCTTATTTTATTGTTTGTTGTGTCAAAACTTTTTTTATTTACAATAGGTTTGAAATTAAAAATGGCTTGTTTTCTTAATGGTCAAGTGCATTCTACCTATTTTGTGAATGTAATTGAGTTTATGTTTCGAACTGAAATATATTGTGGTAGGAATTAAGAGTGAAACATTTTATTCACTTTACATGAATAATTTGGATATTAGATTGGATTTTGTAAAAGATTTCAAAAAATTTCAAAATATTGAAATTTGAAAATTTGATTATGAAGAAAGTGGGTTTAGAAAACCTTATGTAACAACCCTGGTTTTGATGATTACCTGTAATATTAAATTATAACAGTGGTTATAGTTAATATTGTGAAATAAATTGGAGATTTAAAATTATTTATTGGAATAAAAAATGTTTAAAATGATGAAATAAAGTTTTGAAACTTTATTTTGGATATTTGCGTAAAAATGTGTAAAACATGATTTAATTTAGAGAAATGCAATAATTTTAATAATTATTGCCAAATGTTTCTTTTATTAATTTTTGAAAGAAGTATTTGTTTTAAAATGTGTGTATTATAAATAAATAAGGAATTTTGTTTATAAATAAGTTATGGATATAAAATTGATGTTAAAGTGGTTTGTTGCATTTTATTGTACAAGAAAATTATTTTTGTGTAATTTTTGGAGGTAAAAATGGTGTTTTTGTGTAGATATTTGTGTAAATTGTGTATTCAATTAAAATAAGAATTTTATTAATGAAAATAATTTTAAATCAAAAATATCTTTTATTTTTTTATAAAATAGATTTTAGAACATAAAATATGTTGTATGGTTTTATAGAAGTGAAAACATTTACATGTAGTTGTTATAACTTGAAATATATTAGTGTACAAGTGATTTTGGTGTGTTATTTTCATTTAATGGTTAAATTAATTTAGTTATTGAATTTAACCCATTAAATTTCATAACCAGAAAAGAAGAAATATCTCCTTCTCATTTTTAGAATGTTCCTGTAAACTAAGAAAAAGTAAGAAAAACCTACTTCCTCTTTCGAAGCAAAAGCCAAAATCTCTAACTTTAGTCAATCTTTTGCTATAATAATCAATTCAAAGCCAATTTATTTCAGGTAATCAAAGCCAAAATCCAAACTCCTTTCATTTATTACTGATTTGGTGAAGTTGATGTCTGTAATCGAAGACTTGGTGTTGCATGTCTTTATAAACTCTTTTTCTCGTTGTTGAAGCATCCTTCAAAGCCAAAGCTTGTGCCTTTTATCCGATTTGCACTTGTAGCTCTAGTATTTTGCAAGATGAGTTGAATAGCTCATAATACTAGCCGAAGCCAATGCTTCAAACTGCTCAAATCTATGAAAAATTTGCTTTGTAATTTGTTTTTACTTTCAATTTCGTTTGTGTCAAAACCTTCTCTGGTTGGTACTTTAAATGCTAATATCTTTTGATTATGGCAACGAAATGCTGCCAGATTTCTTGCATTTGGTAGCTTGCATGTTGCACTTCATTTCAGAAAATTTTGGTTGAAACATATTATCGTTTGAATGTTCAAAACAGTGGTAGAAAATCAACTCACACATAGATTTTTGCTTGTAGAAATTTTGTTTTCTGAGTTGCTGCAAACATGGCCCGAGTCTATATTTGAGGTAGCATAACTCTTTCATTTCTTACTAGAATTCATCGATTCTTTTTTTGTTTGAAAGATATTCTACTAAGGACATATTAATTTTTAGCTCAATCCGAGGTAATTTGCACCTCTGTTTCATGCTTGGAAGTTGAACCCGAGATTGTTTTCAGGCCTGTACTTTTGTTTCTTTTTGAACTGTTGCAAACACGACCTGAGTCCATATTTGAGACATTGTAACTTTAGCATTTCCTGTCGAAATTCGTTGGCTCTTTTTTTGTTTGAAAGATAAAGTTTTCTAGTATGTGCCTACAAATCTTCAATTCAATATGAGGCCATTTGTTCCTCTGTATTAGGCCTGCAATTTGGACCCAAGATGATTTTCAGGCCTAGGCATATTTTTGTTTTTGAACTATTGCAAACATGGCCTGAGTCCATGTTTGAGACAGCGTAACTTTTGTCTTTTCTGTCGGAATTCATCTATTCTTTTTTTGTTTCAAAGCCAAAATTTTCTACTTTATGCAACCAATTTTTATCTCAACCAAAGTCCATTTGGCCATATGTCTCATGTCTGAAAGTTGAACCCAGAGAAGATTTCAAACCCGGGAATTGTGTTGCCGATGCATTTTTATGTTCTTTTTCCATCCGACCATTAACTTTTACTTCATGTTTTTGTGCTATTTATGAAATGTTTTGAGGTGCCTCATATTTATCGTTAGACTGGCCAAATTTTGTAGATTTTGAAATTCAAATTTGGATTAAATTTGAATTTAATTCGAATCGAATTCGAATATCGATTTGAGAATTTCTTGGGTTTTTATTCGTTTTCGAGCACGAATCTTTCCAAAACTTTTTGAAATAATTTTTAAAATAAATTTAATTTTAAATTATTATTACATGATATTTTTAAAGTATTTTTAAATATAGAATGTATTGATTCTCGATAGTAAGGGAATTTTTAAATATGGCTTTCAAAATTGGTATTAAAAGCTTGTTTTCTCAAGTAAATTATTCTATATATAAAATACAATTTTTTGCACTATTCGAGCGAATGAGAAGGAGAATTAAACGGTTTGGTAAAACATGTGGTAAGGGACATATGACTTTATCTTATCGGTTAATTTTCGACTTGTCCATTTGATCGTTTTGACCTACGGGTCGAGTTTACAGTTGGGATGAGGTAAACTTTTTACTGCTTTGAATGTGAAATTTACTGGCGGTTAGTAAACTGTTTAGTGCGAATGTGTGAAATGGGACACACGTTAACACTTTTCGGGTTCATAGCCGAAAGTTTGTGACACATTTGTCTAAGAGACTTATTTGGCAGTACTAGACTTTCGGGTCATTTGTCCTTAGGGACGTTTGTCTAAGAGACGTATTTGTCCATTACGACGTATTTGTCCTTTGGGATGTTGTCCTTTGGGATGTTTTTCCAAGAGACGTATTTATTGTCCTTTGGGATGTTTTTCTAAGAGACGTAGCGCCTTATATTGAGAGAGCAGTACTTGGCGGGCTTCGGCCATAAGCACATGCTATATCTTTAAGATGATTTCATTGATGTTTGTGATATTCCTAGTGTATCACCCTTTTCTGGAATTGGTCCTTTGAACCATTCGATATATATTTGTGGCGATTACCTTTCAGAATTTGAACTCTTGGAAGTTCTATTTTTAAGATTTGAATTGCCTACACTGGCATTATATGAGATTTGACTTTTGACGTTTACTTTAGATTTTGTTCTCTGGAGATATATTTTCCTTATCGCGTGTTTAAGATGGGAACTCTTTATGCATGTTTTGGGTTTGCTAAGATGGCAGGTTTAGGTTTTCCTCTAAACCATATTTGATGTTCTATGAATGTCGATGATATGAGGCTCGCTACTTTTAGCGTTTTATGGGTTATTTTATCTCCTTTGAGATTAGTTTATGTAGTGATACCATTTATCACTTGATGTAATAATACACTTCAGATTATTCCTTTCTATTCAGAATATTATCATATTATCCATATGATCATATTATAGCTTATCCTTTTAAACTGATTTGTTTAGCTAAACTGACCCATGTATTTTAAACTCGGGTCAGATCTTTAAAGGAAATTTGTTTGTATTTATCAGATTTAATTTTTAAAAATATTTTAAAGCATAAATAACGAGTAGATTACTGATAGAAGATCATTATAGTGAAAATCTTCTAAAGTCAGAAAAATAAAGTATCTAAATCCAAAATTTTAATTATATATCCTGATTCGTACTAGAAATTGATGATTTTTGATAACCATATCAAAAAAATTTAGCTTGAACTTGTGGGGAAATTAAAGGTTGAACGGAAAATGGTTATGAAGGCTTTTTTGGCGAACGCAATATTTTTGGACCACGAGATTTTGGTCCAAGGAGGCTGGATGGGACGCGATCATAGGAAAAATGGTGGTGGGTCGGCGAAGGCATAGGGTTTAGAGCTCGATTTAGGCGAGGACTGTTTGACGTACGATTCTGGAGTCGGGGAGTGCATAGGAGGGTCTTGGTGGATGGATAATGAAGAGGAGAGTAAGGAGAAGCTTCAGGCGGAAGGTCGTGGGTTCCGGTGTGTGCTGACGGCGGCGTGAGGTAGGAATATGTGATCGTTTTTTAGGCTCGTGAATTTCTTGCTCTCGATTTCGAGCATCTTCGTGAAATCTAAGTGGTCGGGAAGTTGAGAGGGACGATCGTGGCCTGAGGGTGAAGTCGGCGGTGGTCGGCATGTTGCCGATGGCGTATGCACGTGTACCGTGTGTTTGCGTATCAAGGATATTTGATGGGTAGCATTAGTCAGGTGGAAGATAGTGTGGAAGGAAGAAGGTAGTTTCTCGGGTTAGACCCGAAGTAGAATGAAGATTTGCCTCGAAGTTGAGATGATGCGAGGAATACACGGTGTTCGCTTGGGAATTTTATTGGTTTTGCCCGGGTTTTTGTACGTTGTAGTAATCAAGTTTTAGAAGTTTATCAAAATGATTAAGTTTCAAAAGAAAATATAAACCAAGTTCTAAAACAAAGTATTAGCAAGTTCAAACAAGTTTTCAAAGTTTTAAAATGTTTTGAAATTGTTTGTTTAAAGATGATTATATAAAAGGATAATTTCTAAATGTTTTCAAAGATGATTTAAATGATGTAATTAAATAAAGGATTAATTATTTAATGTATTAAAGGATGGTTAACTAATTAATGTAATTAGTTAAGGGAATAATTAATTAATTTAATTGTTAAGATAATTAATTAAAGGTTAACTAATTTGTGTAATCAATTTAAAGGATTGATTTATTAACGTGATTAATTAATTAAGGTAATTAATTAAAAGATGATTAATTTATCAAAGGTTAATTACTTAATATAATTAATTAATGATAATAACTTAATGAAAGTAACTAAAGAACTTAATATCATTAATTAAGGTGGGTAATTAATGGATAATTACTAAATGTGATTTATTAAAGGATAATTACTTAATGTAAGTAATTGAAGGTTAATCAAGTAATTAAAGGTTAATTACTTAATAATTAAAGGTAAATTAATTAAAGTGACCAGTTAAAGGATATTTAACTTAATGTAATTAATTAGAAAGGTAATTACTTATTGTGATTAGTTATGGTATAATTAAGTAATGAGAGTAATTGAAGGTAAATTAATGGTAGTATAATTAATTAATGTTAGTAAATAATGGTTGATTAGTTATTTTCATTTATTAATTAAATGATGATAAATGGTTTGTAATTAATTAATGTTGGGTAAGCAGGATTTAGAAGTAATTAAATTAATTAGAAATGGTACAATTAATTTATCTTACTTAAAGATGATTAAGATATATTAAATGACTTAGATTATTTGATATCTCTGATATGTGATTTGTGATGCTTTGTGATATGAGATACTTTGGTTGAACTGTGATATTGTGGGTTATCTATCTGAGATGAATTGCTTTGTGAATATGAAATCCCGAATATAAATTGTATTGTTTAAACTTAAACAATTTGGCTTAAAGAATAACATTGGATTCGAAGAGACCGGGGACGAGTATAAGCCAATACCCGGAACCACTCCGATCAGTAATTTACCATAATTCTTTATATATTTTAGTTTAGAACTAAGTAGGCTGGAATGGAATAAATTAAGTAACATGGCCATTTAAACTAAGTAACGATACGTAGATATTGTTTTGTGAAATAAGTGATTGACCCGAACAAGTTAAGAACTCATAGAAGGGTATGAGTTACCCTGGTTTCAAATAAGTTTTATAATTTGGTATTTCAAACTATATGGGTTTACTCACGCTGGTTTCCAGCCTGACCTGGGTGTTACTTTATTGTAATGCTCGGGTCAGACCGAGCATTACAGATTTTCAGGTTGGGACATTCTGGAGCTCAGGAGGCGAGCTGGATGGTAGGAATGTATGGAGTATATTCCGTTGTGTGTTTGAGAGTTTATATTGATAGTATTCTGGGACAAGTTGTTACAACTCTCCAGTTTTCTTGAACTTTGATGTATTGTATGTATATTAACGGATACAGCATTTCTTTGTATAAATGATATTATTTGATATTATACTTTAATCCGCTGCGAATGTGAGATTCTATGCTATTGCTTTCTGTTTCTTCTTCTGCCTCTTTCTTCTTTACCCTAACAATCTGGAATTTCCGACGTTCAATTTCTCGAAACTTCTACAGTGGACGTATCAGTGTCGAATTTTCGAGGTCGAAAATTTCGGGTCGTTACATTTTGGTATCAGAGCAGAAGGTTAAGCGAGAACCTTGGCTCTGGTGGATCTGCTCATTAGGGATAGGGTCAGAAGTACCCTAGAATGAGTTGAGTGTATATATACACGAGGGCGTACTTGTTATTTTCTTATATAATGATTTTAAAAATGACTTTTATATAAGTTTATATTTTGATACATAAAGAAATAATTTTTCTAATTATTGTAAATATTAAGGTAATTGATTGTTGAATCATTGGAATTAAATAAAATAATAAGAATTAGGTGGTAATAGAAATACAACCAAATAAGAATTGGATAATATGAACTATACATATAAGATAAGCTAGAAATGGGTTCGAACTAGAGAATAAAATCCTGAAATTTGTATGAGTGTTTCAGAATGCTGAATTAAGTTACCCTGATTTTATTGTCCAATAAATTATGAGATGATATATATAGTGAATTGGTTCCCAGTTATGATAACCTTGGTTATTATCATAAAATGTTTGTTGTATCTTTATAATCGAATGATTGTTGATGATTAAGAAGAATGAAATGTTTTAAGGAAGTAACAACTTAGACAAGTATGGCTTATAAATTGGAAAAGGATTTAAATTGTGAAGCTTTAAATTCTAAGTCTAGAAAATATTTGAAATTTGTTTTCAAAACGTTAAAAGGAATAATAAATAGTATTATTCAGAATATTTTTGAATGTAATCTTATTTTTAAAATAAGAGTTGTTTGAAAATTTAAAAGAAATGTGTTTTGAATTAAAACCAAAGATAATTTAAAATTTAAAGTATAACTTGGTGAGAAAGGGAAATAAATATGTATATATGTGGGATATACATAATATTAGAAATGATTTGAAATAAACTTTAAGGTTGGGTTTTGAATTTTTCCTTGGAATGTGATGTGAAACCCAAAATGAAATAAGTTTTTAACTTTAAGTGGGAATTCAAATTTGGTAAAGTTGACTGGATTAAATGAATTGAGAATTAACTTTGGGAAATTAAATGGGCTAAATTGAATAGGGTTTGAGTTCTGGAAATTGGTAATGGGTGCTATTGATGGATGTTAGGATAATTTGGATGTTTATTTACGTTGGCTTCTCCTTATATCACCCTGTTGCTATTAATAATATGAAAATTGTGAATTTGATTATTTTAATTGAATTAAGAAGTAGATTGAGATAATATATATCCATTACTGAAATTAAATAGGAATAAAACTTTAATTGAAATTATTTAAATGATTTTTATTTTTAGTAATAAAATTTGAAATTAAGGAAATGGAATCACGTTGTACTTAAGATTTAAAAGTTAAGAAGGAACTTGTAAACTGAAATTGTTTAAGAATTGGTTTCAAAGTTTGAAGTTAAAATTGGGTAATAAATTGGATTTCAATGATTAAATTGTTCAAAGACTTAGGTTGTCAAATTAAAAGAAAAGATTAATTTGATTTAAAGGATTAAATCAACATTTAAAATTTAACTCGAATTTATGTAATTCGATATGTTTTAAAGTTGCGTTTGGAATTGAAATAAATTCAAATGGAAAATTTAATTGAATTATTTGGAAGTAAGATTGAAGTTGTATAAGTTCAAATTCAAACGGGAATTGATTTGAACTTGGGATAGGAATTGAGGTTAATTCAAGATAAATTGAAATTGAATCAATTTAATGATATTTGAAATTGAAAGTTAATTGGAAATGGAGATTGGGAAATTGAACCAGTTTGACTCTGAGACCATTTCCAAATAGAATTGTTTTAATATAACTGTTTTAAATCTACTTTCCTAGCTATTTACTATACAACTTTTCCTTTTAAAACCCAAACTATCTTATATTTGTTTTACAACCATTTCTTTTTAAAAACAAATTACTATTTTACATCTGTTTTACAAACTTTTACAACTATTTTGCAATTATATAGCTATTATACAATTATTTGACTATTTTTTAACTATTTTATAAATACTTAACTATTTACAGCTATTTTGCAACCAATAACTATTTTACAACTACTTATCTATTTTAAACTTTTCAAGCTATTTTCAAAATAAAAGATGGTCAGAGTGCAAACTGTTTAGAATTGAAGTGATAACCAAAACAGAAATTGAGGCGAGTATGAATAAGTGAATAAAATCAAAATGAAAGCGAATAGGAAGAATATTGAATTAGCTAATAGTCAATGAAGATAAATACGTAGGATGTACGTATATTGTTCTATTCACAGAATGATTTGATCCAGATTCGAGCACAGAATTTCAAGATAATATATCGATCCGGGTAGGGATTTCGCAGAAGATTTGATCCAGATTCGAGCACAAAATTTCAAGATAATATATCGATCCGAGTAAGGATTTTTCACTCGATTTTCGACGGTGAACCCTGGACATGGATTTTTGATTGATTCTGGAAATTCTCTATCATAGTTAGGGCTATGCAAGGAGAATGATGGTTTCTAATCAAGAAACAAGATCTGAGTCCGCACTAGGAAGTCAGGTGGACGATACTAGTTCAGAAGTGGAATCGTGTGATCGAGTGAGCGATCAGAATTTATATTGCGTAAGGATGATATATGTACATCGTACATGCTTGAATGAAATTGATACTGAAATTTTGAAAGAAACGAGAAATGATTTTTGAAAAGAAAAGTATATGTTGAGAAATATGTATGAATAGAAGTTGAAGTTGGATATCATTTGAAATTCACTTCATGAAGTAATATAGTAAATATTTGATTTGATTTGGCTTTAATAAAGTTATATATGTTTGTTATATATGATAAATTTCCCTTTGTTGAATCTATAGCCAGAAGAAAAGCTTTTTGAAAATATTTGAAGCATAAAAAGGGAATTTATATAATTATGAAGCGATCCAAGATTTTTCAAGATTATATATATCTATATATATATATATATAAATGATTTTATGAGAATGATTTTGGGAAAAAGGTTTTGAAACCTATGGATTTTGGAAAGGCTTTTGATTTTTGGAAAAATCAATTTTGGGAATTTGGAAAGCCAAGTTTGGAACTATCTATTTGAGATATCGATTTTGTGTAAAGGAGATTTTTATGTGAATCATAAAGGGTATGATTTGAAGATACTATATGTGTATAGTATAAAATTTTTTGAGATTGCCTCTGGGGAAAAAGGTGCTCCATGAAATGAACTTCATAGAAGATCCACGGGGTGGTTCTGCCCTGAGCCCTAAGGAGAGGCTCTAAATTGGTTCCTGGGGGAACCGAACAAACTGAAGTTCCTAAGGATTATGTGTGGGTAGCGAAAGTCGAGGGCGCTGATGCCTACATAGACATTTGGGTTATGCCATGACGGCCGTGTAACTCGATGTCACTTCTGTCTACTGTGGACTGTAGCGGAAGTCGTGTGGCCATGAGAGCCAATGGTCTACGTTTGATTTTGCCGTGATGGCAAAGTAACATCGATAGACTACGATCTATGAAGACATAGCGAAAGTTGCGAGGCAGAGATGGCCTACAGGCTACATTGGGACTAGACTGATGTAGTCTGTGATCTATGTAAGAGTGGTGAAGTTTCATATGGCAGCGGAATTCGAGGGCGCTGATGCCTACACTTACATGGATTTTTTCCATGATGGCGACGTTACCGTGGGTGTAGCTACGATCTGTGCCGAGTTCCATGGCATAATCGAGGGGTGCGGAGTGCCTACAGTTATCTATGGATTTTGTCGGGATGACAACGTAACCATCGGGTTAACTGAGACCATGGTGGGGGTGATGATTTCCAGAGCATTCCCACCAAAAATGATTTCTACATTTTAAAAAATGTTTTCTATATTTTCCAAACTATTTTCTCAGTATTTTCACTGGGTGTCGAAAACGAGTTTACCAAGTACGTATAGATTTTCAGTCCTACGCCTGATCAACATATGATCAAATTTCTGCGAGAGCAAGGATGGACTGGTTGAGACATGTAGTTATAAAAAGTTTTTTTACAAAGCTATTTGGAAATACTATGTAGATTTTAAAGGTGTTTAAAAAGTTTAAAATAATGGGAATTGAGAGTTCAAAATGCTTAAAGGATAATTTAACTGATAATTAGCAATATAATTAAAATTCTGTTTTCATTCCTTTTCGGGGATGAAAAGTTTCAAAGCCGGGAGGAATGTGATAACCCGTATTTTTAGACATCTGTTAAATGGTAATTAACGGGATTAAATTTATTCAATATTAATTCGCAAGCTGAACAAATTAAATTCTGATAATTAAAATATCTGGATGTATATAAATGGATTTGAAACTATAATAGATATTGAATTATAAATATCTAGAAAATGTTAAATATTATAGTAAATTAACTAAATAATAGAAAATGAGTATAAATATAAATAATTATTTCTTATGAGTAAGAAATGAATTAACTAAATAGAAACTAAATATAAGGTTTTACAAAAACATTTATAAAAATTAATTAACACATGCATATTACAAATGTAAATTAATTAAATCATGCTAAATATAAGGGTTTAGCATATAGTTTAACAAACGTAAGCAAAAAAGTTCATGCAAATTACAAGTGTCATCCAATTTATTTTCTTTTCATTTTTAAATAAAAGATAAATCAAGCTATAAATAAATCTATACCATTCTTTTCTCAATTTCTCTCCTATCTTTATTTTTCAAACTAAGAATCAAAAGCCTGTAAAAAGAAAATCAAATAAGAAAATTTAAAAAGCAAACAACTCTTTACGAATCATCAGGTAGGATTCCAACTTCAAAACAAAAGCAAAACATGATCATCTCAGATTTAAAGTAGAAGCAACTCAACTAAGATTTCCAGTTCAAAGATCAAGTATTTTTTTCAAGTTTTCAAAAACAAGAAAAAAGCATTTTTCAAGTTCCAGTTAAAAATTTAGAATTCTTATTTCAAAAGCTCTCTGTCCAAACATTTTTCCTATTGAGTAAACAACCATCACTTTTAGCTTAATCCTTTTGATATCTGTTGCATGAGATAAATGTGTGAAGTAATATGTTTTGCATGTTGTAAATTGTTTGAAGTATATCTGAATTACTGAGTATATAAGTATGTGCATGTCTGTATATGAATAAACTGGTCTCTGTTAGTTTTTAACAAACTAAATCAGGTTCTAAAATTCTTATCTCTATATATATACAGTTTGATGTTAAGATCTTTAAAGGAATTTTTTTTGTATTTATAAGATTTAATTTTAAAAATATTTTAAAGCAGAAATAATGAGTAGATTATTGATAGAAGATGATTATAATGAAAATCTTTTAAAGTCAAAAAAATAAAGTATCGAAATCCCAAATTTTAATTATATATCCTGATTCGTACTAGAAATTGATGATTTTTGATAACCATATCAAAAAAATTTAGCTTGAAATTGTGGGGAAATTAAAGGCTGAACAGAAAATGGTTGTGAAGGCTTTTCTGCCGAACGCAATATTTTTGCACTACGAGATTTTGGTCAGAGGAGGCAGGATGGGATGCGATCATAGGAAAAATGGTGGTTTAATTTTTGATGCATCATAGTGGTGGGTCGGCAAAGGCATAGGGTTTGGAGCTTGATTTGGGCGAGGAGTGTTTGACTTACGATTCCGGAGTGAGGGAGGCAATATAGGGTCTCGGTAGATGGGAAAATAAAGAGGAGAGTAAGGTGAAGCTTCGGGTGCAAGGTTGTGGGTTCCAGTGGGTAGTGACGGTGGCGATAAGTAGGAATAAGTGATCGTTTTTTTAGGCTCGTGAATTTCTTGATTTTGATTCCGAGCATCTTCGTGAAATCTTGGTGGTCGGAAAGTCGAGAGGGACGATCGTGGCTTGAGGGTGAAGTCGACGGTAGTCGGCATGTTGTGGATGGCATGTGAACGTGTACGGCGTGTTTGCATATCAAGGATATCTGATGGGTTGCAGTAGTCAAATGGAAGATAGAGTGGAAGAAAGAAGGTATTTTCTCGTGTTAGACCCGAAGTAGAACAAATATTTACCTCGAAGTTGAGATGATGCGAGGAATACACGGGGTTGGCTTGGGGATTTTATTAGTTTGGACCAGGTTTTTGTAAGTTGCAGTATTCAAGATTTAAAAGTTTATCAAAATGAGTAAGGTCCAAAAGGAAATATAAACCAAGTTCTAAAACAAAGTATTAGCAAGTTTAAACAAGTTTGCGAAGTTTTAAAATGTTTTAAAATTGTTTGTTTAACGGTGATTATATAAAAGGTTAATTCCTAAATGTTTTCAAAGGTGATTTAAATGATGTAATTAAATAAAGGATTAATTATTTAATGTATTGAAGGATGGTTAACTAATTAATGTAATCAGTTAAAGGAATAATTAATTAATTTAATTATTAAGATAATTAATTAAAGGTTAATTAATTTGTGTAATCAATTTAAAGGATTGATTTATTAATGTGATTAATTAATTAAGGTAATTAATTTATTAAAGGTTAATTGCTTAATATAATTAATTAATGATAATCACTTAATGGAAGTAACTAAAGAATAATTACTTAATGTCATTAATTAAGGTGGGTAATTAATGAATAATTATTAAATGTGATTTATTAAAGGATAATTATTTAATGTAAGTAATTGAAGGTTAATTAAGTAATTAAAGGTTAATTACTTAATAATTGAAGGTAAATTAATTAAAGTGACTACTTAAAGGATAATTAACTTAATGTAATTAATTGAAAAGGTAATTACTTAATGTGATTAATTATGGTATAATTAAATAATGAGAGTAATTAAAGGTAAACTAATTGTAGTATAATTAATTAATGTTAATAAATAAAGGTTGATTAGTTATTTTCATTTATTAATTAAGTGATGATAAATGGTTTGTAATTAATTAATTTTAGGTTAGCAGGATTTAAAATTAATTAAATTAATTAGAAATGGTACAATTAATTTATCTTGCTTATAGATGATTAAGATATATTGAATGACTTAGTTTATTTGATATCTCTGATATGTGATTTGTGATGCTTTGTGATATGATATACTTTGGTTGAACTGTGATATTGTGGGTTATCTATTTGAGATGAATTGCTATGTGAATATGAAAACCTGAATATAAATTGTATTGTTTAAACTTAAACAATTTGGCTTAAAGAATAACATAGGATTCGAAGAGACCGGGGTCGGGCATCAGCCAATACCCGGAACCACTTCGATCAGTAATTTACAATAATTCTTTATAGATTTGATTTTAGAACTAAGTAGGCTGGAATTTAATAAATTAAATAACATGGCCATTTAAACTAAGTAACAGTACCTAGATATTGTTTTGTGAAATAAGTGATTGACCTGAATAAGTTAAGAACTCGTAGAAGGGTACGAGTTACCCTGGTTTCAAATAAGTTTTATAATTTGGTATTTCAAATTATATGTGTTTACTCACACTGGTTTCCAGCCTGACCCGGGTGTCACTTTATTGTAATGCTCAAGTAAGACCGAGTATTACAGATTTTCAGTTTGGGACATTCCGGAGCTCAAGAGGTGCGTTGGATGGTAGGAACGAATGGAGTATATTCCTCTATGTGTTTGAGAGTTTGTATCGATAGTAGTATGGGACAAGTTGTTACAACTATCCAGTTTTGTTGAACTCTGATGTATTGTATGTAAACTAATAGATACAGATTTTCTTTGTATAAATGCTATTATTTGATATTATACTTTAATCCACTGCGAACGTGAGATTCTATGCTGTAGCTTTCTATTTCTTATTATGCCTCTTTCTTCTTTACCCTAACAATCTTGAATTTTTGGAGTTCGATTTCACAACACTTCTACAGTGAACTTATCAGTGTCAAATTTTCGAGGTCGAAAATTCTGGATCATTGAAGTATTGTTTGGTTATTATTATTATAATCTAAACAAGATTATAAAATTAAAATGGTTATGTATAACAAAATAAGAGATTGTACAAGCATGATTTATGCAAATGGGTTTAAAAATGGACAAAACCAGAGTTTGGAGATTTAAATCCTGGAAGGTTTGGAAAATGTTTTTTCAAGGTGTCGTGAAAGTAAAAAATATATTATTTTGAAGGAATTTTTGAATAAAATTTGGATTAAATGGATTTTGGAAGTGATAAAGAACTGATCTCACTTCAACCGTCGGAAAATAAGGCTGTCAAAATTCAGGAAAATCCTTTAACCCAATCCTTTTAACCCATTTGTAACAGGGTTGTGATAAACTAATTTAATTATACTTTGCATTGGGTCAACACCCATTCAGCCCATATAAAAACAATACAACCCTGTATACCTGCTTACCTATCAGAAACCCTAAATTTCCGAAATCTCATTTCTAAAATATAATGTTGGCCTCTTTGAATCCCTAATTCACAATCCACTCGATTCTCTTCAAACAATTTCTCTCGCCCTCACTCGAGATTGTGTGGATCTTTCTCTTAACCTTCAAAGTTGTAGTTGTAACCAATCAAAGGTACTATTTTTCGTTTCTTAAAAATCCCTATTTTTCGTTCTGATTTGCCAAAGTTAAATGTTGATTAAGATAGGTTGAATCCCGATTACATTATGTTACAGTAGAATGGGTCTCGGTTGAATCCTAATTTAACAAAAACCTCCCTTTTTTTCTTTGCAAAAAAAATTAATAATGGAATTGGAACAGTATTGTGATTTAAGTGTTGTACTGGTAGTCATTGTGTTTGTCTTTTCTGAAATTGAACTTTAAAGCTTGCATTGTACAAATGTTAATTTATTTCTGATTAACTAGTCTTAAAATAAATTATGTAACCTTGACTAGTAATCTTGGACATTGGTGTAGCTCCATTATGTTTGAAGGTGTACGAACATAAATTTTGGGGTTGAATACAATCGAAATTGCCTATTTGCCACGTTTTGGCCTCTTGAGGCTATGTGACGACCTCCGTCCCTTTCATATCAGTCTGTTGCCTCACCTTTTGATGATTGATAAGGTTGGAGATTATAATTTATTAGGTGTGGACCGTGGTGCAAGGGACTGAAATGCAAATGTATATATGTTGAAGAATCCTTGTAAATTTACTTAAGTTATAAAGTGTTGTTGTTGTTCTTATTATGATGTAGTATATGTAATATAGTTTGAGAGAATGACACTAGAGATATCATACTTTTTGTGAATTTTTTGAAAGGTTGATACTATGATTAGAGCAACATAAAGGATTATTCTCCTTTGTCCATCGTTGTATTAATGAAATGCAGAGTATAGTTCTAGCACATCACATATGCTATATTACAATCTTCAAAAGTTTAAACATACATCAATTTGCTTGTAAAAGTATTGTGGCTTTTTTGCCCTCCGGATGAACTATGCATCTAACTACACTTAATTAATTGAAGAATTTGTCAAACAAATACAAATTACACTTGCCCATCTTTACTGCGTATACTACTGATGTAACGATCCGGTTTTAAATCAAATTTAAATTGGTAATTAATTTAATTTTTAGAATTAAATTGTGAATTTAATGGTGAATTAATTTGAATTTTTCCAAATTTAATAAAGATATGTGTTTGTTTTGTGATTATATAAATAAATTATAATTCGAAATTTGAATTTGAAATCCAAAAATAAATATATTGAAAAATAAATTGTATTTGAAAATATTATATTTTCAATTTATAAAAATTTGTTTTCTGATTATATTAAATAGACATTTTTATTTGGAAGTATGATTTAAATTTAATATAATAAAAGGGTATTTAAGGATTAAATTCTAATATATATGTTAATATATATATTTATTAGTATATAATTTAGTCTTGAATCATTTTCTTAAGATGATATAAATATATATAAAGAGATTGTAAATAAAAATTTAATTTGGAAATTCAATTGTAGATATTTTATAAATAAATTGGATTTGTTAACTTTATATTTCAAAGGAACTAATATATATATATATATATATATATATATATCTTTTGAAATAAATTTAGTTTTTATATATTTAAAATAAATAGAAAATGTATTACACAATTTATACAAATATAAGTAATTGATAAATCAAGAGTTTAAAACAAAATCTATAAACTAATTAAAGATTAAGAGTTTTAACATAAAATATATGGCTTTTACATTTGTAAATTTATGAAGACATGCATTTACAAGTGTTAGTTTAATTAACAAAAGTTTACTTAATTTACGTGTATTAGTTCAAGCATTAAAACTAGTGGCATCTCACAAATTTCTTTTAAATTTGAAAATCATATAAACATGTATAAGAAAAGTAAAAACAGGCTTTTCAAATCTCTTTCATTCATTTTCAAAACTGTAAACAAAAACCTAAGATCAAAAGAAAAATAAAATTCAAGAAGCAAAAGCAAGATTCAAATTTTCAAATCAAAGAAAACAAACCACGTATAAGAAAATCAAACAACAAACTTCAACCTGAAACAAACATTCAAAACAAAGAAGATCAGATTTCTAATCCAACTCAAACGTTAAGCAAAAAAATTCAACTTTAATAAAGTAGCAGATCAAGAAAAAAAATACATCAGGATCCAGATCAAATTCAATAATCAAGTGCAAAATAAAAATCAAAGTTTCTAGTTCAAAAACAATTCCAGGTCCTCTGTCAGCAAACCACCCTTATAAATTCTTAAAGCTTGTTATATCTGATTAGCATGTGGTGATCTTTGAAGTATGATATCAATTATGATTTGCATGTTGTTTAAAAAATGATTATATATATATATATATATATATATATATATATGTGTGTGTGTGTGTTAATATTTGTGTACATGTCTGGGAACAGGCAAAACATGCCTCTATTCAAACATTACAGGTTCTAAAACCCGATTCAAAAATTCAAATTATTCACCTAAATGATTTTTAGGCTTTGATCTCTAAATAAAAAGTGTTTGTATGTGTGTAACATCCTTCTTAAAAATTGATTCAAGTAAAGATATTTAGTTAATATCTTGAAAATAAAATATTACAGTGAAGAATATTCTTAAAAATTGATTCAAGTAAAGATATTTAGTTAATATCTTGACAATAAAATATTACAGTGAAGAATCAATGAATGTCAGAATTTTGATTATTAAATTTCCATGCTTTGGTTATATAGTCGAATTCATTTAAAAAAATGATGAATTATAATAATAATATGGTGATTTTTAAGTTGATAGATACTGAGAATTTTGGGGTTGATTGTATATAGGGTTACAGTCAAATTTCGTCGATCGGCGATGTGTGGGTTGTCGTGCTTGTTGTTGGAGGTGGGTTGTAGGCTCGAGACTTCGGGGAAAATGGAATCACATTTTTCTGGGCATTGTGGATGGAGATGCGACGTGATTTAGGGTTCTTCGAATAGGTATGGTCGACTTTGATGATCGAGCTCGTACAACATCGATAGTTGATCAAGGTGATCGCACCAAGGGGAATTTATGCCTGACGGTGTGATGAAGATTTGGATGAGGCAGCGATGTCTTAGGTGGTCAGAATCATCATCGGCGAGGTAATTTTGTTGGTCAGAATTTGGGTGCCTGTAAGTGTAATAGCTTGATTTTGTTTCTCAGACGATTATGTCGAAATGGGTGTCGGGAGGCTTGTGGGAGTCGTCGGCAATTGGTTGAAGGGATCGACGTTGGTCGGAGGGTCGGTGATCATCAGTGCACGTGTATGCGTGCATCTGTGTGTCGGAGATTTGAGAAGAAAGAAGATAAGGGCAGGCTTGGGTATATACTTAGGAAGATGATGGTGGGGCACGAAGTTGTTCACGGGCTCGTTTGTTTAGATACCAGAGTTTAAATTAATAGCTTTTAAAAATTTTGAAAATAAAATCTATACCATATTCTAAGTTATAAATTTTTTTTATAGAAAGGTTTAAAACTAAAGATATGAACAAGTTTCGAAGGAAAAATGTTAAGGTTAAATGTTTTTAAATTGTTTTGAAAATTAATTGATTTTCAAATAATTTATATGATGATAATGAATAAATTTCTAAGTATTTTCAAATGGAATTTGACAATGCTTGAATTAAGCAAGTGTTTGAAATAAGTATATTAGAAACTTTAATTAAGAGATGATTTTGACTAAATTTATTTCAATTCAAATAAGTTGTAATGATATAATTAAGCGATTAATTAAGGTATATGGTATATCTTAATTATCTAAGGTTTATGTAATTAAAAATATAATATCTTAGTTAAGTCAAGAATAATTATTTAATGAAAGTAACTAAAATTTATTTGATGGAAGTAATTAAAGGATAATTACTTAATAATTGGAGATTAATTAAAGTGATAAATTAAAAGATAATTAATAATTAAAGGTTAATTAAGTAATTAAAGGCTAATTACTTAACAATTAAAAGTTAATTACTTAACAATTAAAGGTTAATTCATTAAAGTGATTAATCAAGGGATAATTAATCAAGGTGATTTATAAATTAATGTGATTACTTAAAGGTTAACTAATTTATAATTAAAAGATAATTACTTAAATTAATTAAGGATTAATTATTTATGTAATTAACTTAAGGTTAATTTATTTATTTAATTAAGGGATAATTAATTACTTGAAGGTTAATAACCTAACGAAAACAATTAAGCATAATTTATCAAGTGATTAAAGGATAATTACTCAATGTAATTAATTTATGAATTATTAATATAAGTAATCACTTATGGTAATTAATTAAGGGTAATTAATTAAATGGTAATTAATTAAGTGTTAATTAAATAATGTAATTAAGAATAATTAATTAATGTAATTAGGGATAATTAATTAAAGGATAATTAAATAATCAAAGGTTAATTATTTAATTATTAAAGGCTAATTGAATTATTAATTAAGGTTGATCAATTAAAAAGTAAAGGTTAATTAATAAACGATTAAAGGATAATTAATTAAAATTATTTGTAATTAATTAATGTTAATTAACCAGGTTTAGTAATTTATTCATAAGTAATTAATCAGATTAAAATTAATCAGATGATTAATTGATCTTACTTATGGATGTTTGGATTGTATTGAATGCTTTGAATTTTTGATATCCCTGATGTGTGATGTGCTGTGATGTGATTGAGCTGTAAACTATGATTTATTTATTTGTGATGAATTTACATATTTATCTGTGAATGAAAGATAAGCGTTATAGGATTATACCGCATATCTATATTATTGTGCTTGAATTGATGATGGTTGTGATATGTTATTGTTGTGTGTAAAACCCCTGGACTACATTACACAGAAATATGGATTTCACGAGGATTTGGTTAAGTCACAGGTAATCGAATTTAATAATATTTTATTCAAATGGTGAATGTAACAACCTGATATTTTGAGCCATTCACAGCCGCACATTTCGGACTTGAATTCCTCGAAATACCCCATTGTAAATAAATTTGGAGCAAATGAAATACAATCACAGAATCAAAGACATAGAACAAACAGAATACCTCGCAGTGGAATATAAAATACATAGTAGTTCATGAAGCTACTACGGCAGAGTCTCAAACCAAATACATAATACAGTCTGAAAACAACATAATAGAAATCCCAAATACATAGAAGTTCACTAATACATGAGATAAACAAGAATAGCTGAAACAGAAAGTAGATATAAATGTAGATAAGCAGAAACTCCAGCAAAGACCAGCTCCAGAAAGAGAATCCAAAGCTGTGAATACTCAGGCTGACCCGAGCGTAAAGTAAAACACAAAACACTCGAGTCAGGACAATATATACTTATATATTGTAAACCAACTCAAGTGAACTGTAGTAGAAATGCACAATAACTTAAAGGATGCTTGGGATCGCCCATCCTTTAAGAATCAGTTAAACTATAAATTAAATACATCCCGTGGTTAAAATTTCAAAATGGTATTTTATACTTCAAAATAAAATATCATTTCAAAATTCAATATCATTCAAAATCCATTTCATAATATCAAAATATAATATTTTCCAAACCACATTCATATTTATTTAATTTAAATACCACTACAATACACATTTCAAAATAGTTTATATTTCGAAACAAATTACTTCCTTTTAAATCATTAAAATGAAGTTATTATATTTAATAATTATATTATTAAATTTCTAAAAATTTAAAATTTTCAAAGTTCATTCACTTAAGTTTGTCAAAACAGTGAAAATTCACCTTTCGTAGCATTTAGAAAATGTTACGGAAAGTTACATTCAAAACAATTCAATTTAACTAAAGACAGCATTTTAAAAATGCTGTTAATTAACTTCAAATATTCAATATAATTTCCCAAACAATTATATTTTTATTTAAATCATTTTTAACTTATAAAATCACATATTTTCACTTATAAAACAATTATTCAAATACCCTTATATTCCTGATTTTATAAAGTTAAATTTCATTTCAAAAATCAATATTTAATAATAATTCACTTATTAAATTCCAACATTAAATTTTAAATTCATTAAATTAAATTTAACTTAACACTTAAGTTTAAAATTTTCAAATATAACTTAATTTCATTTTTATTTACTTAACTTAAAAATTCACTTTTAAGCCAAATTCACAAATTTTCAATTTTGGTTATATTTCAAAATTTCAACTTAAATATTCATTCATTTCACATTTTCACTTTATTCAAAAGTCATTAATATATTATAAAATCAATTTAAATTCATTTAACTCAAAATATCATAAATTTATTATATTTTCATATTTAATTTAAATTCCATTTATCACCAAATTATAATTTCCAAAATAACTTACATTTCAGATTTTCTAATTTTACCAATTATTTATTTCACTTATAAAATTTTAGAAAATCGATAATGCTTTACAAAAATCATTTTTAATCAAATTTAAATCAAAATATTATAATATTTAGATTTCTAAAATATTTTAAAATTTTAGAAAAACATATTTTAACAATGGGTCTGTATTTCATTTTCTAGCCTAGGTAAAGTGATACGGGTATATATCATTTCAACTCGTAATTTACAACGAAAACCCGGGTTTGATCATTTCAAACCCGCAATCCCAAGTAATAAATAATAATTGAAAATCATTCAGGCCTATCATTTCAGCCCATAACGATTTTCTCCTATTCTAAAGTCCATTCGGGTATGTATCATTTCAACCCATAGTGATTCTAGTCTACAGGGAACTTGCAGTGTGATAAACTGATAAAAATAACAGAACAACATAGTATAACAGTAACAGATGTTATAACAGGTGTATAAGCATGGGTGAATATCATATAATCATAATATAGCAGGTGTAACATGATAATGCATTTTACAGATTCAAAAGGGGTCAATTTACTAGTTATATATGTACATATTGCTTGGTGAGAATAACTCACCGTTTTGAGCTGGAGACACAACGACGAATGCACGAATGAGATCCAAACAAGCACGATAACACGACACGAAGATGAGTGGAAGAGACAAAGTCTAATTCTCCTTGGATACATGAGACAAAACAAATAAATATAACATAAGTTTTCAACCCAAATTCAATTAAACAAAGCTAGAAATGAATACACAAAACATCACCGAAGTATTTGCACTTGCTTTCTACCACCTATGCTTCAACTCCAGATCTGAAATAGCATGGCCAAAGGAATGGTTTGGATCTGGTTTGGGTTCTTAAAGGTCGGCCTAGCATGGCAAAATGATGGAGCAAAGATATATGAGCATGAACTAACACTACAAGGCAAATATCATGGATTCCTATGTAGTAGAGGGCTCGACCAAGGCCAAGGAGGGCACGACCAGGTCTGTAGTGGGCTGGAGGATGATGTGTCAGTGGGCTCAAATCAGGAATTTGCTGGTGGTGGTGGTGTATGGTCGGCCAAAGTGATGGAGGAGGTGATGGAAGCAAGGTGAGTTCGGTTATGGACATATATGTGGAGTTTCCTCATTTTTGTGTGGATCTACTTCATCATGGTGCACGGCTATGGCAAGGGGATGGGCTGGAGGAAGTGTTGACCAGAGGGGGTTGTGGTGGAGGCGGCCAAGGTGGTGGAGGAGGGCAGGACGATCCAATAAAGATGAAGAAGGCAAGTGCAATCACAAAAGAAAATAAAGAAAACATGAAAAGAAAAGAAGTTTTTACCAAATTTTTTTGCAAGCAATGGAGATGGCTGGCTGTTTTGGAGATGAGAAAGGTTTGTATCCGTGAATTATGAGAAAAATAAGTGGCTGAGAGAAAGAATCAGGTCGGCCAAAGCAATTGAATGCAAGAGGTTGGAAAACGAAGAGGTGGAAAACAAAAGGTCTCAAGCAGCTAAAGAGTCACAAAACTCTTCGAATTTCTTTTGTATAAATTTGTAATTTATAAATACATATAAAACTGATAAATAAAGATAAAACTCAGATATGAAAAAAAATAAAAAAAAAATAAATTCTAATTAAATAGAATTTAAATTAAGAAAATGGCTAAAAATTGTAAACTAGGCTTTAAACATTAGAAATAACTTCAATAGACGTTGGAAAATTTTATTTAAATTTAAATACATGTAAAATGAATAAAATAAAGTAAAACACAACAAATAATGGTGAATTAATTAAATAAATAAATACATTTTAATTATATATAATTAAATTAAGCAAATAGCAAGGAAAAATGGAAACTAGGCTTGAAAATTAGAAAATAAATTCAATAAGCTTTGGAAAATTCTGTCAACACTTTAGAAATATTTAATAGACAAAATATATATAATATAACATATTAACACATATTAAAATAAAGTATGACAAAGAAAATATAATTTATATAATTTAAAATAAACAAAATTGCTAAATAAAACAAATTGCATTCAATTTTGAAATATACATAACTTTCACAATTTAAGTCCGTTTTCAACGAAACGAAAAGCAGTATCCAAGTTATTAAATCTACTTTCATAATAAAATATAAAACTTAAGAATTTAAATATTTAAATTTTGAAATTTAAAAGTCAATGTTTGAACAGTTTGAACAGAAATACACTTTTCAGTAAAATATTCAATTTATACTAGTTTGAAATTATAATTCCCATAATAATCAACATTTATATTTAAAAATGAAATATTTGAAATAAAAAAGTTTAAAATAATTTAAAAATGAAATAAATTTGAAATTAAAATATACAAAAAAAATCTAGGGTTGTTACACTCTCCCCCACTCAAATCTTTTCGTCCTCGAAAAGGAAGGAAGCGGAGAAACCACAAGAAAGAGCAATTGGTTGTAATACATCCCCGAAAGAAGTTAGGGAAAAAAAGATAGCTAGGAGGTAAAGCAGGGTGAAAGACAAGGATGAACCATTATTTAAACCATTATACATTTCAATTTAATTTTTATTTAGTATGATGAATAGTCATTTGATTCAAATCTGATGGTTCAAAGTAAACAGTATTTAAAAAATTTTAAATTTTTAGAAGGGAAAATAACTGATCAAAATATTCTTTATATAATAATTTATCAAAATACTTTTATAACTCGATGTCTTAACAAGTTTACTTTCGTTCCTGCAGACTCTGGCTATGCGTTGATTAGGCGCAAAGCTAGAATTCTCCAGGTACTTGGTAGACTTGTTTCAACACCTAGTGAAAATAATGAAAACACTTTTAAAAACTGATATGGAAAGTACAATCCAAACAAATCAACCAAACCGAAACAGTTGTCTAACCATGGATCGCAGATACACAATGGTTACGCCTGGATCCCCCAGGAAACAATCCGAATCCGTAAGCTTTCTCGGCCCTGCGAGTTACGCCATGATGACGAGTAGAATGCAGGATACACAATGGTTACGCTTAGATCCCCCAGGAAACAATCCGTACCCCCAGGCCAGCTCAGCCAGGCATTTGCGCTACTAATGCGACCTACATAGAGTGCAGGATACACAATGGTTACGCTTGGATCCCCCAGGAAACAATCCGTACCCCTAGGCCAGCTCAGCCAGGCAGTTGCGCTATGCAGTCGCGATCATAAGACCATGGAGATCGCCAAGGAATTCGATGGACACTCGAGTATCATATCCGGAAAACACAAATCAAAGAGAGATAATAATATCGATAGAATGAATCCACAGTGTGGCCACAAAGCGGATATCAAGAAGAAGGCACTTTCCATATCTTTACTTCAAAAATATGTATCATATAGTACCTTTCAAAATCACTTTCAAATATCATACTTATATGAAGTCCATTTTATATAAGATTTCATTTCAAATCAAATACTTTTCAAAATACTAGTATATCAAATCACACTCATATAGATTTCGATTATATAAGATTTCACTTTTCAAAATTGGGTACCCTTTCAAATCAACAGTTCTCAAATCAATAGTTTTCAAATCAACTGCATACTTACACAAATCAATTTTTATATAATTTCGATAACTCCCAAATCAAAGTATTTAAATAAACAAGGTTCTCAATTTCAAACCATTTCAATATCAATTTAGCTTCAAAATCATATATGATTTCACCAAATCATTTCTTCCAAATTACAAAAATTTAGTTTCAAAGTTTCTTAAACAATAGATTTAAAAAATAATCCAAATTTCCAAAACAACAAAATTTAGGTCAAATAAATTCATTTCCATTTCAAACATGTATTCACTTCAAAAATCATAATACTTTCAAAGTTATAAATCTTTTGAAACCAAATACTTGAAATCATTTCACTTTGAAAATCATAACATTTGAAATCATAAAACATTCCCTTGATTCTTTACATTTCACAAATTTATTCAATTAAACTTAAATCTAAAATTTTCAAATTTTAATTCAATTCAAACCATCAGTTCAATTCACTTAATATTTTTTATAGATTTGATCCACAAAATAAATTATTCAGTCTTAAATATATTTCAAGGCTTAAATATTCCATATTTCAAGAATAAATTTTATAATTTTGTATATCTCAAATTTTACTTCATTATTACTTAGTGTTGAAATATTTATTTCATAAATCCATTATTTTTAAATAAACTCAAATTACAGGTAAACCAAATATCCTTTCATACTAAAACAAGCTTCAATTATTGATTTACCAAAATCAATGGTTTTCAAAATCATTTTATACTTACGCAAAGTTTATCTTATATAAGGATCAAAATTTTCAAAAAAATAATTTCGCTGCATGAAAAGCCATATGGGATTGAACATCATTGCTTACTAAAAGATTTTTAATTAAGAATAGTTTTGTATATAATATAGTTTTTATGAAAAATAGAATAAAACAGTTAGTGTAAGAAAAAGAAAAATACTTTTGAAAAATGGTTTTAAATTTGATAGTGGTTTTTCATAAAAGAAAAATTCCAATTAAACGACAAAGATATACACCCCAACAACTTTAAATTTCAACGTCAAGTATACCAATGATATTAGGATATAAGATGTGCATATGTCATCATTTCGCAACATTACATTCGATCGCTCGCTCGATCAGACAAGTTTGCTTTCGAACTAGTATTGTCCATTCGACTTCCCTAATGCAGACTTCGATATGGTTTCTTGACTAGAAGCCATCAGTCTCCTTGCATAGCTATATACTATGATAGAGAATTATAGAACAAGCCCAAAATCCATATCAAATATTTTCCATCAAGAATCAAATGAAAAATCCTTACACGAAATGGTGTAATTCACCTCGAACTTGTGTACTCAAACTTGGATCAGATTAATTATGCGAATAAAACGACATACGTACAACTTATGTACCTATTCCAACTTGTTAAATAAATAGTTTCATAAAGATGTTACTAAGTTAAAACATTTAAAACCAAATTTTTCTCAAACATTTGAAGACTAATTTTTATCCAAAACATTTCAAAACTAAATTTCATATTAGTATAATTCAAAATAGTCTTATTTATTTACTTAACAAAACAGTTTCAACTTATACAAATCATATTATTTCATACTTGAAACATACAAACTAAACTTATATTCTTTATCAAATACCTATACCTTTCAAAAAAAAATTTAGCTTTGAAAAGTTAACCTTGATTTGGAAGTGCTCGGATCTTAAAATAGTCGAAGAAATCATATTTTCAATCCAAGAGTTGGAAATCAACACTAAATCAGTAAATCAATTTCAAAAGTTAGGTTTCAAAATCTGAAACTCGAGGACTAAACACCGGCTTACTTTAAATCTTTCAAATATATATATATATATATATATATATATATATATATATATATATATATAAAGATCTATCTTTCGAATATCAAACCATACTTCGAAATCTGAAATCAAAATTGGTTTCACAAAATCACTCGCATAGCAAAGCTACTAGAGTGGCCTCTCTCTCACTCAGAAACTCGAAAATCAATGTCGATGATGCATGCATTCATCACTGAAATTATTTTCCAGCGACATAAGTGAGTTCTGGACTTCAATTAACTTTGAAAATTTTCTTTGAAATTCCTTCGAAATCATTGAAATTCATTCGAATACATTTGAAACAATTCTTATTTGAAATATATATATATATATATATATATCTTTAAATCATATTATTATTATTATATATTTTTCAAAATCTTAAAACCGATTTCAAAACACCAGAGTTCGATTCCTCGAAATTCTAATTCAAAACCCTTCAGTTATAAATCATTTTTGTATAAATCAAGTTTCTTATAAATTTAAAAATTTCAAATCCTTTCAAAGCTTTAAATTTTCATTTTAAAAGGTATATAATCCTTATCGAAAACATTTCACTTTTTATATACAAAATATGGTCATCCTTAATAATTTCGATGTATGCACAATTTCAAAATACAACCAAACACAAATTTCCAAAGGATGATTCAAGGAAGGATTTCAAACAAACAAAGATTCAAAATTAGAGTAACTCTAATCAAATAGAATTCTAGTTCAAAGATAAACTCATACGAAGATCAGATAATTTAATTACCAAATAGAGGATAGATAAGCCTATATAAATCGCGGGCGACCTTAACCGGTCAACCGAGACCTTAGGAATATAATCAATACGGAAATCTAAGGCAAATCGACCTTCGTTCGCCAGAGATAGAATCCGGGTAGAGTAGGAGATATATAGCATCGACATCCGAGGATAGAAAAATCTTCAGTGAATCAATGCCAATTGTAAAGGAGTTTCACCCCTTTACAAATCATTCAAAGATTTACGGAA
Organism: Allium cepa; assembly: GCA_030765085.1. Taxonomy (NCBI): domain Eukaryota; kingdom Viridiplantae; phylum Streptophyta; class Magnoliopsida; order Asparagales; family Amaryllidaceae; genus Allium; species Allium cepa. The sequence goes on along the minus strand of CM060930.1, from coordinate 107,695,703 downwards.
TCACTGCTCTTTAGAGACGTCATTGCAAAGTAGAGTTACGGAATGCTCCAAAATTAAAAGAAAAAATGGGGAAAACAAGACTGGATTCCAGAACAAGTGGGAGTGTTCCAAAGTTCAAGGAATCCTAGTCGATAAGTATCTTAACCAAGAGATTTCTAACAAGGTGGATACCGAAGAGATGAAGTTTAGAAAATCTTGATTTCGAAATAAGAACATTTTTATACCAAAATAATCTTTGAAAATCTTTTATAAATCATTTGGAAATCATTTTATACTTTGAAAATACGTTCTCTCATAAAGAAAGGATTCAGAGATTGACTTCACTCATTCTAGTGTATTTCTACCCTATCTCTAATGAGTTTTTGCTCCGCAGGCTAAGGTTTGCCTAAAACCAAAGCTCTGATACCAACTATAACAACCCGATATTTTGAGCCATTCACAGCCGCACATTTCGGACTTGAATTCCTCGAAATACCGCATTGTAAATAAATTTGGAGCAAATGAAATACAATCATAGAATCACAGACATAGAACAAACAGAATACCTCGCAGCGGAATATAAAATACATAGTAGTTCATGAAGCTACTACGACAGAGTCTCAAACCAAATACACAATACAGTCTGAAAACAACATAATAGAAATCCCAAATACATAGAAGTTCACTAATACATGAGATAAACTAGAATAACTGAAACAGAAAGTAGATATAAATGTAGATAAGCAGAAACTCCAGCAAAGACCAGCTCCAGAAAGAGAATCCAAAGCTGTGAATACTCAGGCTGACCCGAGCGTAAAATAAAACACAAAACACTCGAGTCAGGACAATATATACTTATATAATGTAAACCAACTCAAGTGAACTGTAGTAGAAATGCACAATAACTTAAAGGATGCTTGGGATCGCCCATCCTTTAAGAATCAGTTAAACTATAAATTAAATACATGTCGTGGTTAAAATTTGAAAATGGTATTTTATAATTCAAAATAAAATATCATTTCAAAATTCAATATCATTCAAAATCCATTTCATAATATCAAAATATAATATTTTCCAAACCACATTCATATTTATTTAATTTAAATACCACTACAATACACATTTCAAAATAGTTTATATTTCGAAACAAATTACTTCCTTTTAAATCATTAAAATGAAGTTATTATATTTAATAATTATATTATTAAATTTCTAAATATTTAAACTTTTCAAAGTTCATTCACTTAAGTTTGTCAAAACAGTGAAAATTCACCTTTCTAGCATGTAGAAAATGCTACGGAGAGTTACATTCAAAACAATTCAATTTAACTAAAGATAGCATTTTAAAAATGCTGTTAATTAACTTCAAATATTCAATATAATTTCCCAAACAATTATATTTTTATTTAAATCATTTTTAAGTTATAAAATCACATATTTTCACTTATAAAACAATTATTCAAATACCCTTATATTCATGATTTTATAAAGTTAAATTTCATTTCAAAAATCAATATTTAATAATAATTCACTTATTAAATCCAATATTAAATTTTAAATTCATTAAATTAAATTTAACTTAACACTTAAGTTTTAAATTTTCAAATATAACTTAATTTCATTTTTTTTACTTAACTTAAAAATTCACTTTTAAGCCAAATTCACAAATTTTCAATTTTAGTTATATTTCAAAATTTCAACTTAAATATTCATTCATTTCACATTTTCACTTTATTCAAAAGTCATTAATATATTATAAAATCATTTTAAATTCATTTAACTCAAAATATCATAAATTTATTATATTTTCATATTTAATTTAAATTCCATTTATCACCAAATTATAATTTCCAAAATAACTTACATTTCAGATTTTCTAATTTTACCATTTATTTATTTCACTTATAAAATTTTAGAAAATCGATAATGCTTTACAAAAATCATTTTTAATCAAATTTAAATCAAAATATTATAATATTTAGATCTCTAAAATATTTTAAAATTTTAGAAAAACATATTTTAACAATGGGTCTGTATTTCATTTTCTAGCCTAGGTAAAGTGATACGGGTATATATCATTTCAACCCGTAATTTACAAAGAAAATCCGGGTTTGATCATTTCAAACCCGCAATCCCAAGTAAAAAATAATAATTGAAAATCATTCAGGCCTATCATTTCAGCGCATAACGATTTTATCCTATTCTAAAGTCCGTTCGGGTATGTATCATTTCAACCCATAGTGATTCTAGTCTACAGGGAACTTGCAGTGTGATAAACTGATAAAAATAACAGAACAACATAATATAACAGTAACAGATGTTATAACAGGTGTATAAGCATGGGTGAATATCATATAATCATAATATAGCAGGTGTAACATGATAATGCATTTTACAGATTCAAAAGGGGTCAATTTACTAGTTATATATGTACATATTGTCTGGTGAGAATAACTCACTGTTTTGAGCTGGAGACACAATGATGAATGCACGAATGAGATCCAAACAAGCACGATAACACGAAACGAAGATGAGTGGAAGAGCCAAAGACTAATTCTCCTTGGATGCATGAGACAAAACAAATAAATATAACATAAGTTTTCAACCCAAATTCAATTAAACAAAGCTAGAAATGAATACACAAAACATTACCGAAGTGTTTGCACTTGCTTTCTACCACCTATGCTTCTACTCCAGATCTAAAATAGCACGGCTAAAGGAATGGTTTGGATCTGGTTTGGGTTCTTAAAGGTCGGCCTAGCATGGCAAAATGATGGAGCAAAGATATATGAGCATGAACTAACACTACAAGGCAAATATCATGGATTCCTATGCAGTAGAGGGCTCGGCCAAGGCCAAGGAGGGCACGACCAGGTCTATAGTGGGCTGGAGGATGATGTGTCAGTAGGCTCAAATCAGGAATTTGCTGGTGGTGGTGGTGTATGGTCGACCAAAGTGATGGAGGAGGTGATGGAAGCAAGGTGAGTTCAGTTATGGACATATATGTAGAGTTTCCTCATTTTTGTGTGGATTTACTTCATCGTGGTGCACGGCTATGGCACAGGGATGGGCTGGAGGAAGTGTTGACCAGAGGGGGTTGTGGTGGAGGCGGCCAAGGTGGTGGAGGAGGGAAGGCCGATCCAATAAAGATGAGGAAGGCAAGTGCAATCACAAAAGAAAACATGAAAAGAAAAGAAGTTTTTACCAAATTTTTTTGCAAGCAATGGAGATGGCTGGCTATTTTGGAGATGATAAAGGTTTGTATTTGTGAATTATGAGAAAAATAAGTGGATGAGAGAAAGAATCAGGTTGGCCAAAGCAATTGAATGCAAGAGGTTGGAAAACGAAGAGGTGGAAAACAAAAGGTCTCAAGCAGCTAAAGAGTCACAAAACTCTTCGAATTTCTTTTGTATAAATTTGTAATTTATAAATACCTATAAAACTGATAAATAAAGATAAAACTCAGATATGAAAAAAAAATAAAATAAAAAATTCTAATTAAATAGAATTTAAATTAAGAAAATGGCTAAAAATTGCAAACTAGGCTTTAAACATTAGAAATAACTTCAATAGACTTTGGAAAATTTTATTTAAATTTAAATACTTGTAAAATGAATAAAATAAAGTAAAACACAGCAAATAAGAGTGAATTCATAAAATAAATAAATAAATTTTAATTATATATAATTAAATTAAGCAAATAGCAAGGAAAAATGGAAACTAGGCTTGAAAATTAGAAAATAGATTCAATAAGCTTTGGAAAAATTCTATCAACACTTTAAAAATATTTAAAAGACAAAATATATATAATATAACATATTAACACATATTAAAATAAAGTATGACAAAGAAAATATAATTTATATAATTTAAAATAAACAAAATTGCTAAATAAAACAAATTGCATTCAATTTTGAAATATACATAACTTTCACAATTTAAGTCCGTTTTCAACGAAACGAAGAGCAGCATCCAAGTTATTAAATCTACTTTCATAATAAAATATAAAACTTAAGAATTTGAATATTTAAATTTTGAAATTTAAAAGTCAATGTTTGAACAGTTTGAACAGAAATACACTTTTCAGTAAAATATCCAATTTATACTAGTTTGAAATTATAATTCCCATAATAATCAACATTTATATTTAAAAATGAAATATTTGAAATAAAAAAAGTTTAAAATAATTTTAAAATGAAATGAATTTGAAATTAAAATATACATAAAAATCTAGGGTTGTTATAGTGAAATTGTTTTAAAAGTTGAATTTTGAATTTAAAATGGTTTGGAAAATAAATTGGGTTAAATCTGAGAAACTTTTTGACAAGGAGTTTTGAAATTAAAATAATTTGATTTGAATTTGAATTCAAGATTTTGAAGTTGAATTCTATATATACATATATATTTGAAAACTATGGTTTAAAAGGTTATACAGGTTATATAGTGGATTTTAAACCTTTTTAAAAGTTTTTAAATTATTTTGAAGATTTGAATTTAATTCAAAATAGAACTTTCCGGGAATACGACAATTCGCTGATTTTCCAATGTATACTTTGAAGGCAATAACTTGTGTAAATTTAGTCAGATTTTCCCAAAATGAAAAGCTTTCGTTTTTCAAATGATAATGGCTTTCATATAGACAAAGAATTTCCAGTTTTATTGAAAAGATTACAAATTTGAAATTGAAATAGTTTTGAAAGCTATGAATGAATCTTTGTGAAAGATCGGTGAACTTTGTTTCAAATTGAAGAGCATCATAAAAGGGTGAATCTTTTGTTTAAAAAGATTAAAAGTGGAATGTTTAAACCATTCAAAAAGAAAAGGTTTTGGACTAAAATTGTGACTTAACTAAGATCCCATATATCCATATAGTTTTAAAATTTAGCGCTCATTATTCAGTTTAGCCGTGAGAGGACTTTATGTCATAAAACCCCTTCCGAATAATGGTATTATGAAATGGATAGTATTTAAAGACCGGTGGTGTAGACCAGGTATTTTCGAGGACAAAAAGATTACCTGTCGAATGACTCTACACTGAGTAGCAATGATATAGAGATCTCCATATGTGATGGGGTGTCTGCACGGAATTGTGAATACCCGGTTTTGTAAGGGCTACTTGGAAGTGCCTTCGGTCCCGTTCGAACCCGGGACAGACTTGTATGGATGTATGTCTGACGTTACACTTTGAGATGTAAAGCTTATTTCTATCAAATACATTTCTGTTTGGTGGCGGAGAATTTATTCCCTTAGCTTAACACCCTTCTCTGAGACGTACGAGCTCAGAGGTTATATAGTTGATGGTTACTAGTGATACATTCCCAATTTGGTAACCTGGTATACTAAGTGCTGCTGATCATTTGTTGATCAAAGCATGGATTTGGTGAAAAGCATAGCTTTGTGGACGAGACCTCATCGAACCTCACACCCCTAAAATGGTCAAAATAGGAATGATGCGGTAAGGTTATGAGGGTCGCGCCGTTTAGGGTATATCCATTTCCTTCTGGAAAAGGTGGTATCATGGTATGGAGCCCAGATATTTAACCTATGCGATTGTTGTTGTTTGTTGGTGAATCCCGGGATAAAGTTTTGTAACGATCGGGGGATGGCATACTCGTGACAATTAGTTACCTAGTTATAAAGGTAACCCGGCCTTGTGTTGGTAGAGATTCGGTTAGGTTCTCGGGGCATCCCTCCAGAGGCGTACCATGTGCTGTAGGAAGTTCCTTAACCTGACCTTTTGTTGGAAATCCAAAGAAACAATACGTGCCATGTACGGTTTTAGTTGTATAACCTACCATGGAAGGTGGCGGTAACCTGCTATTGAACATGTTAGCTATAGTAGGTAAACCATAATGGTGGTATGCTGACTAAGATTAATATTATACTTCCGAAAAGTTTTCTGCACTATGCACTAATAATAATATCAAAAAGGATTTTCGTGTATGAAGCATATTTGACTATCATAAGGAGAAATCTCCTCCAATTGTGCGTCTGCATTGTGTGTGTGGCGGGAGGCCTTATAGTAGTTTCATTTTCCAAAAAGCATGGCGAATTTTTAAATTCTTTTCGTTGCTTGTTTTTGTTCAAATAAAACTGTTTTTGTTTGCTCACACCAGTCACATGACGACTCGGAGTTTATTGTTCCCTTTCTAAACTTTGGGTGCCCAAAATTTTCCACACGGGCAGTTTGGAGTCAGATTTTCAGATAATCAGCTAGTAGATGTAGCTTTTAGAAATCTTTGAAGTCTTTGGTCTTTCGAAGTATATGAATTCAGAATTTCATTTGTTTCATCCGGACCGGACTTGCTAAAGTCCAGCATGTTGGGATTTTGAGCTTTTGGATTGGGCTTTTTCTTTGGTGCATTAGAGATGGAGTTGCAGCATAGATGTTGGAATTTTTTGGAGACCATATTGGTGATATTGTTCCACTACTGGTGTTATCTCTTCCGCTATTGGTCTTGTTTGGTTCTGCTGTTGTATATTTATAGATCTTAAATGTTGTATCAGATACTGCATCCATTGTTGTATCAATGGTATATTATTTTTCTTCCTTTCTGTTGTTGTACTTAATGTGTTATAAGCTTCGGTGAACCAGACTCAATATTCGAATCTGCGGCATTCGAATACGGGTGATGTATTTGGGTGTTGATTTTGGAAGGTTGAGTTAGGGTCGTTAGAATTGGTATCAGAGCTGAAGGTTGAGATAGAACTTTGGCTCAGGAGTATAACACATTAGGTGACTCATTGGAGATAGGGTGAAGCATACTTCAGAATGAGTATATCCCTAAGATATCTGTCTGTATGCCTCAATAAATTCTCTTACTATTCACTGATAGTAAGTATCAGTGCAAGAAGAGGACGAGGTAGGGGATAGGGGAGTACCACTTCACATGGCCGATACCCTGCAACAACAAAGGAACAACTTTCTCTATCAATTTCTTTTGATCATCATCCGACATCAATTCTTTGACGGTTTCCTGGCAGCTCCTAGAAGAAGCTTTGTTATGGTGGTGGCCCTACGAATCTTTGTTTACGTTATCTGAAAGGTTCCTAATTCATATTGTCTTTATCAGTTCTCTATCAATCTTTTCGTTTTAACTTTAATAATTTGAAATTTTAATTGAAATAAATTATTAATAAAATATGAAGCTGAATTGAATCCGCTTATCTATTCTTTGGGGTCTCCATATATTCTACGAATGGTTAGTTATTACTTCGGACTAACCAGTTGTTAACGCTTAAAATTGAACGCTAACACCCTGGTGTAGGTAGAGATTAAGTGAAAGCACCACCCGTTAATACGGGAATTAAAAGTATGTAGAAAAGTAACAGAAAAAGCAGTAAAGAGCCAACAGTTTTATAGTGGTTCGGCTTCAAGTTAAGCCTATGTCCACTTTAATCTTCTTTATTGCTGAATCAATTACAACTTTACAACAATCTTCGATTACAACACTGCTAGGACAAATAGCTAGAACTCCGATGTAGAAGAACTCTTTGAATCCATGTCGAATGTGTTAGATTTCCTCTTGAAGTTTGTCGAGATGTCTTTCGTGTTTGAAGTGTCGAGTGAGTCGAGAATTCAGCAGAGTATAGGCGTGCCAAAAATGAGCCAAAAGATCCTCCTCCAGTTGGACTAGGTGGAGTATTTATAGAAGAATTTTGAATTAGGTCGTAGGTCGCGAGCGACCTTGGATAGGTCGTAGGTCGTGAGCGACCTAGTGGGAGCGGTTTACGGCTTAACTAGGGTGTACTTGATCACCTTGAACAATCTAGCATGTCATAGGTCGTGACCGACCTAGGGAGGAAGCGACATGAGAAGTTTCTTTGGTATTGTTTAGGTCGTGAGCGACCTAGGGGAAGATGGTTGGCGACCTAAGGTTGGGAGCGGTCTATAAGCAAGCGGCTTCATTCTGTGATAACTCGCTAGGTCGCTGGATCTTCTAGGTCGCTTGGTCGCAATATCTTTATCTCGCTAGACCGCAGGAGACCTTCTAGAGCTAGGTCGCAGGAGGCCTTCTCAAGTTAGGTCGCAGGAGTCCTTCTGGAGCTAGGTCGCAGCTTTCTTTATCTTGTTAGGTCGCTAGCTTGTTATAGATTGTTAAGTCGTGAGCCTTAGGTGGCTAGGCCGTTAGGTGGTTCGGTCATTAGGTCACTAGGTCGCCGGGTTGCCGAACCATTAGGTCGTTGGGTCGCTGAATAAAAGAGGGTTAACACTTGCCCCTTGAAGTATACACCTAGGATTTAGGTCGTGTGCTTCGATATCTCTTAACCCGTGCTACTTTAGATCGTTTAAGTCGTGAGCAACCTATGAGGGAGTTAGGTCGTTTGTGCCGATTCGTGTTCCTCTGCTCCTGTATATAAGCCACTGAGACCACCTCTTCCTTTCTTTACCTGCTCTAACACTCTAGCCTGCTCTCAAAGGATTTTTCAAGCTCTTAAAGAAGAAATCAATTAGTCGCCGATCATCTCTACAATCACACTACGTAAGTGAATTCCGATCATCCTCCAACAACAATCACTGTTGAATTGCGAACTCCTCATTTTTCGACCCTATTGCTACGAATCACATTACGATAGATTTTTGACCGTTATTGGACATGTCGTCACTATAATTCATGTGAGCACAGCAATGTATCGGGTTTATGATGGATCTGAGGCGTTTGAAGTTGGTTTTGGATGATCTGGTGGTGTGGGGAGACGGCGGAATTTACTGTAGAGAGGATAATGGGCTATTGGGTTAACCGGTTAGTGGGTCAGGTGATTTGTTGAAAGAAAGGAGTTCGCGAGTTAAGGAGAGTTAGGCCGTGCTCGACCTAAGAGCCTTGAATGACTTAGGGCCTCAGCAGCGTGGACATGAATCGCACGTCTTAGCTCTGTGAACGACTTAGCGACTTAACCATAAAACTCCAAACGATAGGACAGTGACTTAACTTGCCAGGATTGCATGCGACCTAAAGTTGAAAGACCTAAAGGACCAGCGACCTAATTTACCAGAATAACACACGGCTTAAAACTAGGCGACTTAAAGAATCAGCGACCTAACTTAACTCGCAGCATAGCTTTAACTTGTAGGAAGATAACTGATAAACTTCATAACTTGAGCAGAGCGACCTAGGGAGAATAGTTGATTTAACTTCTAGCGGCATAGGTCGTAGGTCGCATATGCATAGGTCGTAGGTCGCATATGCATTTGAGCGACCTAGGACTTAGCCTGTTTTGCATTGCCTTGAACTCCTTTCAACTTGAATGAACATGACGTTACTGAATTGAATTCCCAACTTGAACCGCCGAGGAAACATGCTTGAACTTGTCGTACTTCTTTACAGATCTTATTAACTTTAATGCTAATAACCTGTTAAATACAACATTTGCAGAAAAATGGGACGAATATACTGCCACTGATCGCCCACATCGAATGACAGATTAGTCGATAAAAGACAATCAACTTAAAGAAATTATATGAAATACTGTGAATCAACAAATTCAAGTGAAGTATTAAAGCAAAGCGACATTAATCAATTAAGACTGATTTGTTTGCATCAACACTGCACTTGTATTTGGACTTAAAACAACAAGCCCTGAAACTTTAGAATTGACAAATGCATATTAGTTTAATTTCAGTTATATTTGCTTATCGTTTTATTAGTTTTGCACAACACTTGACACATTTAGGAAACGTGCACCTTCATATTTGAATATCCAGTTCCTTGTGTAGAATGTCTTCTCAAAAAGAGATAATAGAGCAAGCTAAAGGGGTCTTCCCGATAGCCAATCCATTGGATAATCCTCCGGAAAGAACTCCAACTTCCCTGAGTCAGCGGGCATTCAACCAATTACGTATTCAGTTTGGTATTGCTGAAGCAGATGCTTTACTTCCCGGGCTAAACGATACTGCTGATAGGCCACCTCTCGGTTTTATCGCTGTCAACCGTCAAAAGTGCCTATGTGGTGCCATTCCTCCTTTTAATGACTTTCTTCAACGACTCCTTCTCCGATTAACTATCTCTCCTTTCCAACTGCATCCCAATGGCCACGCCATCATAATGGGACTTTGTGTGCTGTTCAGGAGGACACTTGATCTTCTTCCGAGCTTTGAATTAATATGCTACTTGTGCACATTCGCAAAGAACAAAGATCATCCCTCTATCACACTCGTGAGAAGAGCCAGGAACCGTAGATTGATCGTCTATCTTCCGGAAAGCGCCCACGGGTTTTTAAATCAATTCTTCTTCGTTCATCGCCCTCTAGGATTTTACGCCATCTGGAGAGTAGGAAGTAAGATTGCTTATTCCCGCTTTTTCCATTTTGGCTTTTCAAAGTCCGAGTTGCTAGGTGCTAATTTCATTTTTTTTCTTTTACAGCGCTTCCTCTTCCCTCTAGAGATCCCAGCCACAAGCCGACCTTTGAAAGATTAAGTGCCGTGGCGGTTGAGGAAAGAAGTATTAAATTTCTGCTGAAAGACGAATTTCTTCACCAATACGGACTCCTGCACTTTCCGTTCTACTCAGCCTCATGAAGTTCCTGATTCTCCAGTAGAGACATCGGATGCCCCAGTTTTCGTCGGAGAACTTACATTAAAAGAACATACTGTTGAGGCTTCACTGGTAAAGTGTTCTTCTTCAATTGATGTTGCGGGGCCATCCAGCAAACTTGTACTTGCCCCGGTCAGCGAAGAAGAGGAACCTCTCCAACAATCCGGGAAATCTGGTGACGAAGGAACTGAGAGAACGAGCCCCGCCAAGCACAGCGGTGATGATACTTTTGAGGGGTTGAGCGACCTGATGATTACTTCACAGGAGCTTTTTAAAGATGATCCTATCACTGCTAAAGTTACTTCTCCAGCAGTTGAAGTGACATCCGTCCTGCAACAAACTCCATCAGCCCAAGAGTTGACACTAGCTGTAAAATCCATCATCACCCCCCAACCAAGGAGTGGTTCGTAGTTTGACGCGCGTAGTTCGCACGTTACACACACTTAGGACTTTTCAGCACTTATATGCATTCAACTTCCTTGCTTTGAAGATTTTTGAATTTATCTCTTTTATTTTTAGGTTCTCCAATGGGACGAAGAGACTCCTACTACGATGATTTCCAGCGTTATGGGAGGCACGGCTTTTATAACCCCAAGAGGTATCTTCCTGCCTCCTGGGAAACCGACGAAGAAAGAGCTGCGAGAAAAGCTCGTGAGAAGCGTGCTTATGAAGAATGCTACGGGAGAAGGGACGAACGACATGATTCTTCTAAGAGAGAGGATGATTCCCACAACCGAAAATCCCGTGATGATAAAGGGAAAAGTCATGTCGTTGAAGATCCGAGCAAACGGGCCAAACTTGGTGGGAAACCGACATCTGAAATTTCTAAAAAACCAGCTGCTCCCGTCTCTTTGGAAATTCCTTCCAGCTTTCCTGTCCTTCAAAGAGCTGATATTCAAACAATCGTCAGTAGGTCCCCGTATCAAGTTGGGCAGGGTCCGGCTACTCTTCAAAGTCGGTTTCTGCACTGGTGCTTAAAGGGAGTGCGTTTCGACCTTGACTTGGTCCCAATCGATAAGCAAGCCATGTTGCAAAATCTTGATGCCGTCAAACTCGATACCGAGAGAATGTCTGGTTGGTAGAAACTTGTTGACGAGCTTCAAAGAGTAAATCGCGCAAATCTCGAAGCCATGCTGACTATGGAAAATGGCAAATTCGAGTGGCAGAAAACACTCGATCAGCATGATGCCGAGATGAAGAGTATTGCCGCTTATAATGAGAAGCTTGAAGCGGAAGTTGAAAAACTTAAAGAAGAGCTCGCCACTTTGTCCACTTCCTATTCTCAAAGAGAAGAAGTGCTTCAAAAACAGGTGAGAGATGCTCACGCTGCACAGAGAGATGCTGAAGCTAAATTTGCAGCACAACAACAAGTTGTGGAAAGCTGCCGAGCTGACGTTGCTCAGCTGCGAGAAAAAACCAACTCCCAGAACTTGGAAATTGAACTGCTAAAAGCTCGACTTTTTGAAGCTGAAAAGGAGCGTGATGAAGCTATTGACGGCAAAGCAGCAGCCGAGGAATCTCATATGGAAACTAAAGCCGAAGTCAGCTCTACTTTATTCGAGTTTTACATTCATAGTGTTCTGGGGCGCGGTAGCCTTAGATTTTTGGCGCCGAAGTAAGAAATCACTTTGGCCAAAGTGTGGGAAGCCGCACTTGATATGCTTGGAGGAGCTGGATATGCTGAAGTAGATTTAATGGCGCACTATCTAGATGATGATGCATGTGCTGCTCTTGCCAGGGGAAAGGAGCAACTTGCTAAAGAGAGAGCCGAAATGGCAGAAGGAGTACATTTAGGGAAGGCCACCTCAACTGACCCAGTTCAACCTTCGGTTTCGGCCGACGTCGATATTGTTGGCTCCAGTTCCCATTCTCCTCCTCCTGCTAAAGCTGTTGTTGAAAGTGCCACCGCCCACACTGGAGATGAGACTCAAGAAAACACTGAAGCATAGGACTTTGAAGTTGACATAATAAAGCTACTTCTTCAGGTAACCTCAATGTTGATCTCGCTCAAGTGGACCGCTTGTTTACTTCACATGAGCTTGATGAACTTTTTGATTATTACTTAAATCTTGACGCGCCACTTTCTCCTCTTTTTATGAGAGATACTGACTTTAACTTCTCTTCTCCTGTAGTGAAAGCGCCGAGTGTTGTTCAGCCTTCCCCTCTTCCAGTTGTTTCCTCTCTGCCACTTCAGATTACTCCTCCTTTCGTTTCTCAACCAGGGTCACAAGAGGAGCAGATAGAAGCTCTTCAAGATTTGGATGACCCGGTTGCTTCATAAGAACAGAAGGCCGAAGAACCTGAAGAAGGCGAAAGAACCCCGGAGCAAACTATTTCTGATGACATAAAGTTGTCTGCACTTTTCACCCCGGGCAGTGAGTCTTCTTCAAGGAAAAAGGGGAAGCGTGGAGTTTCAAAGAAAAAGAGAGAAGCTTCTGTCAGCGAGAAAAGGCAGAAGAAAGTCCAATTGCACCCTTTCCACTTTCTTCCCCTACTCTCACAAGCCGACCCAAAAAGTTAATCATTCGGCCAGGCGAGGGCTCGAAATGTGGCTGGAAGAAGAAGTGATGGGTTGGCCCTTATGCTTTTCGTCTCGCTTTTTGCTTTTTTGCTTGTATATATAAAGACTTGTGTTGACCGGAGATTGTGTGGGTACCGGTCCCCACCTTCTTTTGTTTTGAAACCTACACATGTATAAAATTTTCACAGTATGGAATAAAATGATTCTTTTACTTGTACAAACTTCTGTCTGTATTTGAGAATGCATTTATTCTTCTTTTTCATACAAGTTTCTTTATTTCCTCTATGTGATGTTGCAGTAAACCTATGGTATGTTGCTTGAGCATTGCTTTTATTTTTGTAACTATATTATATTGCCCCTATACCATGGTTTATTGCAATCTCTTTCACATTGGCAAAATTTTGGAGAACAACTCTTCTGTTTCGAGAAGACTTGTACTCTTTCTTTAGAGAACAACTTTTCCATTCGAAGGAGGTTAGCATCTGTACTTTAGAGAATAATTTTTCCATTTTAAGGAAACATTTTTCTGAGTTAGTAGAATGCGCCTCGTATTGGAGAAGTCTTCTCTTTCTCTCTCTTTTTTTTGAAGAAGTTTTTACACTTCACTTTCGAAGAAAGTCACTTTTATTTTTGGCAAGCGAATTTTCCTATGCGGTAAAGTAGGCCTCTTAAAAACGGCTTTGACCTGTTTGTGCATCCGAAGAGGGCTTTTGTTTGATTGTGCCTCTGGAAAGAGGGCTTTTTTATGTGTTCCTCTGGGGAGAGGGCTTTTGCTTTTTCCCTTTACGTGGGGAAGCGGGCCTCCGAAGAGGGCTCTTTGTTTCTGCCCCTGGGGAGAGGCTTTTGTTTCTTTTCCCTGTTCGCTGGGAAGCGGGCCGCCGAAGAGGGCTTTTCACATTTCGACTTGTGTGAAGTTTTATTTCAGATCACGGTGAAATGTGTGCCTCCGAAGAGGTCTTTTAGAATTTCAACTCTGGTGAAATGGGCCTCCGAAGAGGGCTTTTCACATTCCAACACTTATGAAGTTTTATTTTAGATCTCGGTGGAATGCGTGCCTCCGAAGAGGTCTTTTCACATTTCGACTCGTGTGAAGTTTTATTTCAGATCACGGTGAAATGTGTGCCTCCGAGTAGGGCTTTTGCCTGGAAGTTTCTTTCTCATGGTTGGATGGATTCACGGGGCGGACACAAGTTACTTGGATGTTTGTTTGCGCAAACGTTCTCAGCTAGTTAACGAGTGCCCTGTGCCACTGGTCATTCCACCAATCTTTTTTGGTTGAGAAAGAGAACTTTCTTTTTCTGGCAAGTCCCATTAGAGGTCTTTATCCTTCGAAGAGTTGTGCCTCCGAAGAGGGCTTATGCCTCTGAAGAGATCTTTTGTTGTTTCCTGCCTGCTCGCCCATGTCTTTTCGCCATTTGCTCATATCAGCGGTTCCCTGTTATCATTTTCAAGCACACATTCCTTTCTTTTGCAAGTAGTTTATTTTTTCCAAAGAAGTGTACTTCATTGTTAAATGAGTTCGCAAGGGCAGACGCAGGCTAATTAATCGGATGCTCGTTTGCACAAACGATCACACTTAGTTAGGAAGGGTCCACCTCTGGCGGAACCCTTAACTGTTTGCTTGAAGCACTTCTTATATAGGATTTGAGTCTGGAATTTTTGTGGCTGAAAAATCATTTATTGAGTGATGTCAGGGATCGCTTGGTCTTGTGATGGGTAAGCTTTGTTTTAATGGCCTGCAATATTAAATCGACATTTTAGCAATACAATTAAAGTACTTTATATATCGAAATAAAACAGGCAGTTTATAATAGTAGAGAACACAAGATTTATAGTGGTTTGGCCAAGAACTGGGCCTACATCCGCTTTATAGTTCTTATTATTCACTTGCACTGGCTTTACAATGGCTTTCAATACAAGAATCATACATCCACAATTCTTTTACAGTATTTCAGTAAAGCTTTTAAGTAAAATATGGGCGCAAGTGATTGCTGTTCCAAGCCCTTGGAATTGGATCTCCTTCAACAGTTGTCAGTTTGAAAGTGCCATCAAGAATTTCTTTTGCCTATGACATACGGCCCTTCCCAGTTTGGCGCAAACACTCCTGTTGCTATCATGATCCTTTTCAAGACTAGATCCCAAATCTCAAAGATGCGTTGGCGAACTTTGGAATTGAAGTGCTTGGCAATTCTTTGCTGATGGGCTGCAATTCTGAGCTGAGCCTCTTCCCTTTTTTCATCAAGGAAATCAAGTGCCTCAAGTTGCAACTCTTCGTTTTCAGCTTGGTTGAAATGAATTCTTCTATGTGAAGGGACTTCTATTTCCACCGGAATCATTGCTTCAGGTCCATATGCCAATGAAAATGGAGTGTGCCCAGTCGCAGTTTTGTGGGTAGTTCTGTATGCCCATAGTGCTAGTGGTAGCTTATCGACCCAACCACCTTTTGCTTTTTCCAGCTGTTTTTTGATGGTTGATTTGATAATTTTGTTTACTTCTTTCACTTGCCCGTTTGCCTGTGGATGAGCCACTGCTGAGAAGCTTTTTTGGATCTTGAATCGCTTGCAAAAATCTTGGAACTCTTCACTTTCGAATTGGGTTCCATTGTCTGTGATTATCTTTTGAGGCACACCATACCTGCAAATGATATTCTTAGTTACAAAGTTTATCATCTTTTTAGAAGTAATAGTAGCTAATGGTTCAGATTCAGCCCATTTAGTAAAATAATCAACAGCAACAATAGCGTATTTGATTCCAGACTTGGCAGTTGGCAAAGGCCCGATGAGATCTATTCCCCAAATAGCAAATGGCCATGGACTGACCATCTGTGTTATCTCTTTGGACGGTGCTCTTGGGATTTTTGCAAATCTCTGGCATCGGTCATATTTTCGGGCGTAGATTGCAGCATCACGATTAATGTCTGGCCAAAAAAACCCATAACGGAGAATTTTCTTTGCTAGAGTTTGACCACCTGAATGATCTCCACACTCTCCTCCGTGTACCTCAGCTAGAATTGTCTTAGCCTCTTCCTTGGTCACACATCGGAGTAATGGCATTGAGAATCCCCGCCTGTACAATCGGCCATCTTGAATTATATATCTAGAGGCTTTTCTCAACAGCTTTTGACGCTCCTTTGAATTTCCTGGTAGAGAACCGTTGAGCAGATATTCCATTATCGGAGTCATCTACGATTCCTGCTCTTGAGATATAGTCATGATCCAATCAATATCCATCTCATTAGTGCTTGGAGCCGATAGGATTTCCACAGGAACTAATCCCAATAATTGAGCTTCACTAGTGCTTGCGTACTTTGCGTGAGAATCTGCCTTCATGTTCTCTTCCTGGGGTATATGACTTATCGTATAATAGTCAAGATTATCGAGAAGTTCCTAGGCTCTTGACAAGTATGCGGGCAGATTTCCTCCTTTAGTTTGAAACTCTTTCTTGACTTGACATACAATAAGCTGTGAATCACTGAAGATCTGCAACACTTTGACATTCAATTCTTTAGCACTCTTCAAGCCGGCAATAAGAGCTTCATATTCTGCTTCATTGTTTGTTGAAGGGAATTCCAATCTCAATGCATAGCACAATGACCGCCCTTCAAGGGTTTCAAGCACAACCCCAGCTCCGGAACAGTAATCGTTTTTTGCACCATCAACAAATAATTTCCGTCGAATTGGGGTATTATCAGTCACCTCTTCCTCACTGTCAACTTTGTCTGTACATTCTGCGATGAAATCTGCTAAAACTTGTCCATTAATTGCTCTCCGGGGATGATAAGTGATGTCGTATTGGCTGAGTTCAATATTCCACTTTAGAAGGCGACCCGAAGTCTCAGGGCGAAACAGGACTTGCTTCAGAGGTTGGTCAGTGAGGACTTTGATAGGATGAGCTTGGAAATATGGCCTCAATTTTCTTGATACAATCAGTAGACAATAGGCGAGTTTTTCCAATTTTGAATAATTCATCTCTGGCCCAGTGAATCTTTTGCTGATATAATAGACCGGGCGCTGAATTTTTGTATCTTCCCGTACCAACGCTGCACTGAGAGCATGAGATGAGATTGCCAAATATACGAAAAAGTCTTCACCATTATCGGGCTTACAAAGTATCGGAGGCGTTTCCATATCACGAATCAACTCATCGAAATCTTTCCGGCATTCAGGAGTCCAGTCAACTTATCAAAAAAAGGAATGCATTTATCAGTGGCTTTGGAAATGAATCGACTCAAGGCAGCGACTTTTCCATTGAGACTTTGCAATTCCTTCTTCGTTCTAGGAGCTTTGACTTCTCTTAAGGCAGCAATCTGAGCAGGATTAGCTTCAATGCCCCAAGCACTCACAATGAAACCCAAGAACTTTCCGGACTCCACCCCAAACAAACATTTCAAAGGATTAAATTTCATTTCGTACTTTCGGAGGACTGCAAACATTTCTGCCAAGTGATCCATATGGTCTACTGCCTTCTTTGATTTTACCAGCATATCGTCAACATAAACTTCCATAGTTTTTCCAATCCGTGGCTTGAACATAACATTGACAAGTCTTTGATAAGTTGCCCCTGCATTCTTAAGTCCGAAGGGGATAACTCTATAGCAATAGAGACCAACGTCGGTGATGAAGCTCGTGTCCTCCTGATCCGGCTCATGCATCATGATCTGGTTGTATTCGGATTAAGCATCCATAAAAGATAACAAGTCATGCCCCGCTGTTCCATCCACCAACTGATCTATCCTGGGTAACGGGAAGTAGTTTTTAGGGCAGGCTTTGTTTAAATCTGAGAAGTCGGTGCATACTCTCCACTTCCCACTAGCTTTCTTAATAAGTACTGGATTTGAAACCCAATTCGGATAAGTAGACTCCCTGATGAAACCATTCTCCATGAGTCGGTCTACCTCTTCTTTCAACACGTTGACCTTTCAGGACCCTGGGTTCTTCTTTTCTGCTTTACCGGTGTAAATTTTGGATCAATATTCCGAGTATGTACTGCAACTTCTGGGGATATTCCACACATATCAGCATGAGTCCAAGCGAATACGTTCAGATTTGCTTTCAAGAATGATATCAAGGAATTTTGAACCGTCACACTAAGTTGCGAACCTACATTCAC
Organism: Allium cepa; assembly: GCA_030765085.1. NCBI lineage: Eukaryota > Viridiplantae > Streptophyta > Magnoliopsida > Asparagales > Amaryllidaceae > Allium > Allium cepa. Next base: position 107,677,562 of record CM060930.1, on the reverse strand, counting down.
CACTTTGTTCGGATCTTTCGGATCAATAGGTACTGGCACCGTTACTTCCACTGGCACCACTCTATTCTCCCCAGCACTAGCTTTTCTGGGATCCATTTCTCTTCATGCCCCGCTATGCTCGCCAGTGCAGGGTCCACCCTGTAATTGCTGCAAGGTTGGTTCTTTGATGCGGACTGGGGCTGCCGCATCTTTTCCCATCTCTCTCTTCCTTGCTTCACGCAACTCTATTAGATAACATTCTTGCCCAGCATTCTGATCCCTTTTAATAACTCCAGCTCCATTATCCGTACAGAATTTCATAGTGAGGCACCACGGGGCGAGAATTGCCTTAAAAGCCGCAAGAGTTGGTCGGCCTAGGAAGGCGTTGTAGGCAGAAAATTCATCAAAAATTATAAAAGCCTGTTTCCGAACCACCTTTTTCTGCTCCTCTCCAATCTCCACGAACAAGTCGATAGTTCCAATCGGTTGCTTCGGTTCCCCAGTAAACCCAACAATTTTTTGCGATGAAGCTTGAACATCAGCCATCGGAATTTTCATTTGATCGAATGTCTTTTTGAAGAGAATATTGCAAGAAGTGCCGCAATCTACAAACACTCTTCTCACAATAGTCGGCCTAATGCCTGTAGAGATGACCAAAGGATCCATGGTTGGAGCTTCAATGCCCATAGAGTCCCTGGCTCTGAACACAATATCATCTTTAAAAGTTTTCTGCTGCTTCAAAGGTGCAGCACTTTCTAGCACAAAAACACTCTTCTGTCGGTGCATACTTCAAGGCACGGGCATATCTTTCCATCTCGCCCCAGCTTCTGCCTGCTGGGGTGAGGACCTCCTGTAATCACATTAATAACAGGCCTTTCTGATTCATGCACAGTATTCCTCTCACCCAAGCCAGATGGATGAGCAGGAAGTTGTTGTCCCTTAGTAGATGAGGTTGGGTCATTCCTATTTCTCTTAACATATTGCTGCAACTTGTTTTCTCTTAGCAGTTCTACAATCAAACTTTTCAGATGGCGACATTCATTGGTATCATGACCGGGTTGATTATGAAACCGACAGAATCTCCCACTTTGAGCAGCTTTTTCCCAATACTCATCTCTGGCGGTTTAGGATATTCTACCGCGTCTTTGGTAGAAAAAAAGATATTCTCCAGGGTGTCAGTCAAAGGAGTGAAATCTGAAGGTTTTGAGAAGCGATGTTTCTTCATATCTTCCTGTTTCTTCCCACCATTATTCTCCCTTTTCTGACTTCCGGATTCCTTTTTGGTAGGAGCAGCAGTATTATCCTTAACCTCTGTCAATGCCACTTTAACTGGTGCTTGAAGGCTTTCCAAGCGCATGAATTCATCAGCTTTCTTATAGAACTTCTCAAGCGAATTCGGTTCTTTCATCTTCAGCCACTTCCCAAATTCGCTTGACTTGTCAATTTCCCTCATCAAGTATGTCAAAACCATCCGTGGCTCTTCATTGTCCACTTCATCCAAAGTGATGTTGAAGCGGTTCAAGAAAGATCTAATAGATTCCCCAGGATTCTGTTTCAGGCTCGACAGTGACATAATATTCTTTGCCTTTGAAGCATACAACCTGAATTGCTCTTTAAACTTCCGAGTCAAATCGGCGAACTGATCTATGGATCGAACCGGAAGCTTTGTGAATCAGAGTAGAGCCACTCCTTCCAAGTATACTGGAAAGTACCGGCATTTGATCCCATCAGATGCTCTAGCACCAGTCATGTGCCAATCATACTTACACAGGAATTGATTAGGGTCGCTTGTTCCCTTATAAGCCGGAATGGTAGGAGGAACAAACTTCCTTGGGAATTCCGCCTTTAGAATCCTTTCTGTGAACGGAGTTTTGCTCGGAGCGAATCCCCATTCCTTTTCATCTTCATCCCTCTGCATGCTTTCTTTCATGATTTGTCGCACCTTGCCCGAAAGATATTCCTCATCATTTAAAGGATCTGCTGGACAGACTTCGGCCATTTTCTCGGAAGTTTGTCTGGACAAACGTTCGCAGAGAGTTGGCTACGGTCTCGATCCTCCAGCTTGAGGAGGTGTTTCTTTGGCAGGGCTAGCTGCTGTTTAAGGAATATTCCTCTCTTCAGGATTATGAACATCATCTGCAAGGTTTTCTTCATTATTTACCGGTTGACGGTTAGCTCCGAGTAATGCATTTAACCTATCAAGCATTAATGCATTCTCGGTTTCCATCTGTTGGTATAACCCAGATACTGCAGCATCTAACTCCGCTTGTGTAATTCCGGCACTTGGTGCTGCTTGACTTGACGGAGGAGAAGTGGCAGTATTCTCATGTACATCACTGAAACTAGTAGATCCACGCTTTCTTCCAAGAGCCATTATCTCTGATAGACTTCTAGTTTTGAGAGAGGTTTTTTCAACAAACTTTTGTGAAGCAATGACGAAAGTAGCCTGAGTTGGGTTCTCAGTGAAAGCACCAAAAATGTTAACGCTCAAAATTGAACGCTAACACCCCGGTGTAGGTAAAGATTAAGTGAAAGCACCACCCGTCAATACGAGAATTAAAAGTATGTAGAAAAGTCACAGAAAAAGTACGTGTTATAAGCTTCGGCGAACCAGACTCGATATTCGAATCTGCGGCATTCGAATACGGGTGATGTATTTGGGCGTCGATTTTGGAAGGTTGAGTTAGGGTCGTTAGAATTGGTATCAGAGCTGAAGGTTGAGATAGAACTTTGGCTCAGGAGTATAACACATTAGGTGACTCATTGGAGATAGGGTGAAGCATACTTTAGAATGAGTATATCCCTAAGATATCTGTCTGTATGCCTCAATAAATTCTCTTACTATTCACTGATAGTAAGTATCAGGGCAAGAAGAGGACGAGGTAAGGGATAGGGGAGTACCACTTCACATGGCCGATACCCTGCAACAACAAAGGAACAACTTTCTCTATCAATTTCTTTTGATCATCATCTGACATCAATTCTTTGACGGTTTCCTAGCAGCTCCTAGAAGAAGCTTTGTTATGGTGGTGGCCCTACGAATCTTTGTTTACGTTATAGGAAAGGTTCCTAATTCGTATTGTCTTCATCTGTTCTCTATCAATCTTTTCGTTTTAACTTTAATAATTTGAAATTTTAATTGAAATAAATTGATTAGTAAAATATGAAGCTGAATTGAATCCGCTTGTCTATTCTTTGGGGTCTCCATATATTCTACGAATGGTTAGTTATTACTTCGGACTAACCAGTTGTTAACGCTTAAAATTTAACGCTAACACCCCGGTGTAGGTAGAGATTAAGTGAAAGCACCACCCGTTAATACGGGAATTAAAAGTATGTAGAAAAGTCACAGAAAAAGCAGTAAAGAGACAACAGTTTTATAGTGGTTCGGATTCAAGTTAAGCCTACGTCCACTTTAATCTTCTTTATTGCTGAACCAATTACAACTTTACAACAATCTTCGATTACAACACTGCTAGGACAAATAGCTAGAACTCCGATGTAGAAGAACTCTTTGAATCCATGTCGAATGTGTTAGATTTCCTCTTGAAGTTCGTCGAGATGTCTTTCGTGTTTGAAGTGTTGAGTGAGTCGAGAATTCAGCAGAGTATAGGCGTTCCAGAAATGAGCCAAAAGATCCTCCTCCAGTTGGAGTAGGTGGCATATTTATGGGAGAATTCTGAATTAGGTCGTAGGTCGCGAGCGACCTTGGATAGGTCGTAGGTCGTGAGCGACCTAGTAGGAGCGGTTTACGGCTTAACTAGGGTGTACTTGATCACCTTGAGCAATCTAGCAAGTCATAGGTCATGACCGACCTAGGGAGGAAGCAACATAAGAAGTTACTTCAGCATTGTTTAGGTCGTGAGTGACCTAGGGGAGGATGGTTGGCGACCTAAGGTTGGGAGTGACCTATAAGCAAGCGGCTTCATTCTGTGATAACTCGCTAGGTCGTTGGATCTTCTAGGTCGCTAGGTCGCGATATCTTTATCTCACTAGACCGCAGGAGACCTTCTAGAGCTAGGTCGCAGGAGACTTTCTGGAGTTAGGTCGCAGGAGACCTTCTGGAGCTAGGTCGCAACTTTCTTTATCTCGTTAGGTCGCTAGCTTGTTATATATTGTTAAGTTGTGAGCCTTAGGTGGCTAGGCCGTTATGTCGTTCGGTCATTAGGTCACTAGGTCGTCGGGTCGCTGGGTCGCTGAATAAAAGAGGGTTAACACAAGTGCCCCTGCATATTTCATAGATCTAATGACCCAAGTACTTCATGAGATATTGAATAAATTTGCTCTCATATTTATTGATGCTATTCTAATTTGGTAAGCCAAATACAGAATAGATATTCTGTTTGATCTAGTAAAACATTCTCCATCTATTCTTTGGCTGTCTCCGTGTTTAGCAAATATAAGGGACGAAATTATCTTAAGGGGGGAATTTGTAATGATCTCGGTTTTAAGTCAAATTTAAATTGTAATTAATTTAATTTTTAGAATTAAATTGTGAATTTAATGGTAAATTAATCTGATTTTTTCCAAATTTAATAAAGATATGTGTTTGTTTTGTGTTTATATAAATAAATTATAATTTGAAATTTGAACTTGAAATCCAAAAATAAATATATTGAAAAATAAATTGAATTTTAAAATATTATATTTTCAATTTATAAAAATTTGTTTCCTGATTATGTTAAATAGGCATTTTGATTTGGAAATATGATTTAAATTTAATATAATAAACAGTTATTTAAGGTTTAAATTCTAATACATATGTTAATATATATATTTATTAGTATATAATTTAGTTTTAAATCATTTTCTTAAGATGAAATAAATATATATAAAGAAATTGTAAATAAAGAATTTAATTTGGAAATTCAATTGTAGATATTTTACAAATAAATTAGATTTATTAACTTTATATTTCAAGGGAAATAATATATATATATATATATATATATATATCTTTTGAAATAAATTTAGTTTTGTATATATTTAAAATAAATAGAAAATGTATTACATGATTTATACAAATATAAGTAATTGATAAATCAAGGGTTTAAAACAAAATCTATAAACTAATTAAAAATTATGGGTTTTAACATAAAATACATGGCTTTGACATTTGTAAATTTATAAAAACATGCATTTACAAGTGTTAGTTTAATTAACAAATGTTTACTTAATTTACATGTGTTAGTTCAAGCATTAAAACAAGTGGCATCTCACAAATTTCTTTTAAATTTGAAAATCATATAAACATGTATAAGAAAAGTAAAACGAGGCTTCTCAAATCACTTTAATTCATTTTCAAAACTGTAAACAAAAACCTGAGATCAAAAGGAAAATAAAATTCAAGAAGTAAAAGCAAGATTCTAAGTTTCAAAATCAAAGAAAAGAAACCAGGTATAAGAAAATCAAACAACAAACTTCAACCTGAAACAATCATTCAAAACAAAGAAGATCAGATTTCAAATCCAACTCTAATGTAAATAGAAAAACTCAACTGGAATCAAGTAGCAGATCAAGGAAAACAAATACATCAGGATCCAGGTCAAATTCAACAATAAAGTGCAAAATAAAAATCAAAGTTTCCAGTTCAAAAACAATTGCAGGTCCTCTGTCTTCATTTTCCAAGTGATCAAACCACCCTTATAAATTCTTAAAGCTTGTTAGATCTGATTAGCATGTGGTGATCTTTAAAGTATGATATGAATTATAGTGTGCATGTTGTTTAAAAAATGATTTTATGTATATATATGTGTGTTAATATATGTGTGCATGTTTGGAAACAGGCAAAACATGCCTCTATTCAAACATTACAGGTTCTAAAACCTGATTTAAAAATTCAAATTATCCGCCTAAATTATTTTTAGGCTTTGATCGCTAAATAAAAAGTGTTTGTATGTGTGTAACATCCTTATGAAAAATTGAATCAAGTAAAAATATTTAGTTAATATCTCGGAGATAAAATATTACAGTGAAGAATCAATGAATATCAGAATTTTGATTATCAAATTTCCATGCTTTGATTATATAATCGAATTCGTTCATGAAAATGATGAATTATAATAATAATATGGTGATTTTTAAGTTGATGGATACTGAGAATTTTGGTGTAGATCGTATATCGAGTTATGGTCAAATTCCATCGATCGGCGATGTGTGGATTGTCGTGCTTGTTGCTGGAGGTGAGTTGTAAGCTGGAGACTTCAGGAAAAATGGAATCACATTTTTCAGGGCATCGTGGATGGTTATGCAACGTAATTTAGGGTTCTTTGAATAGGTTTGGTCGAGGTTGATGATCGAGCTCGTACAATATCGATAGTTGATCGCACTAAAAGGAATTTATGCATAAGGGTGTGATGAAGCTTTGGACGAGGCGGCGATGTCTCAGGTGATCGGAATCATCGTCGGAGAGGCAATTTTGTTGGTCAGGATTTGGGTGTGTAACGACCCAATTCTTCGACACCCGAAAGTCGACATCGATACATCCACTGTATCCAATGCCGCACAGTCGAATGCCGAAAAACCGAACCGTCACTATTTAAGAAGAAGAAGATAGAAGAAGAAACAAAAACAATTGCAGAATATCACATTGCGCAGCGAAATAAATATAATAGATAAATAAATATCTTTTAAAACAAAAACACTATATCAGTTCATACATATATCATCAGAGTGTACAACAACAACACAAAGCTAGCAATTATAATAACTTGTGTACAAGAAATTTTTGACTTTCACTAATCCAAACGCAACAGAGACTACATAGTATAAGTGATACGCTTCGCCATCCAACTTGCTCCTGATCTCCACAGCATCTCTTTTCTGACATCGCTCCAGAATAACTGATAACCTGACTCTAAGCTGCCTATGTGGAAATTGGTGGGCACCTAGAGTTTAGAAAGGGAACAATAAACTCCAGGTCAGTCATAGGACTGGTGTGAGATTTTAAAAACGGTTATTTTTCACAAAGAAATAAAAAGAAATCCGCTATGCTTTTGGAAAATGAAACTACCATAAGGCCTTCCGCCACACACACGATGCAAACGCAGAATTGGAGGAGATTTCTCCTTATGATAGTCAAATATGCTTGATACGCAAAATCCTTTCGATATTATTATTAGTGCATAGTGCAAAAAAAAAATTTCCAAAGTATAATATTAATCTTAGCCAGCATAGACATTTCGAACTATGCCTACTATAACTACCATCCAAACAGCGGGGCACCGCCATAAGTAGATGGCACGTTATACAACTAAAACCGTACAAGGCTCGCATTGGAGATTGGATTTTCCAACAAATGGTCAGGCGGAACTTCCTACTGCCACATGGGTACGCCTCTTGAGGGACGTCCCGAGAACTTAACCAGCTCTCTGCCAACACAAGGCCGGGTTACCTCTGTAACTAGGTAACTACTACACGAGTATGCCATCCCTCGGTCGTTTGCGACCTTTATCCGAGGATCCTCAAACACAAAGCAACAACCACAAAGTGTAATAGATTTGCAGCAACCACGTAGGTTAAATATCTGGGCTCCATACCATGATACCATCCTTTTCCAGAAGGAAATGACATACCCTAAAGGGCACGAACCTCATAACCTTGCTGCAATTTTCTTGTTTTGACCATTTTTGGGGTGTGAGGTCCGACGAAGTTTCGTCCACAATGCTACACTTTTCACAAAGTCATGCTTTGATCAACAAATGATCAGAAGCACTTCATATGCCACGTTACCAAATTGGGAGTATATCACTAATAACCATCAACTACACAACCTCTGAGCTCGTCAGTCTCAGAGAAGGGTGTTAAGCTAAGAGAATAAATTCTCCGCCACCAACAGAAATGTATTTGATAGAAATCAGCTTTATATATCAAAGTGTAATGTTAGACACACATCCATATAAGTCCGTTCCGGGAATGAATGGGACCGAAGGCATTTCAAAAGAAGCCTTGCCAATCTGGATATTCACTAATCATGTTCGGAATCCCCATCACAAAGGGTGATAAAATCTCTATACCGGGGAAACCCGATGCGGAGACATTTGATAGGTAATCCTTTCATTTTCGAAAATACATGGTCTTCAACGCCATCTTCAAATGCAATCTCCTATCGTCGTATCATTATTCGGAATGGGTTTTATGACACAAAGTCATCCCCCGGCTAATCCGAACAACAAGCGCTTATCTAAAAAAATAAATGTTCAATCAGATTTCAAACAAATCACAACAAATTTCTATTTTGATCCTTTGAACAAAAGATTCATCACAATCACAAAGATTCGATGTGGTTTTCGAATATCCATTTGGAATCCGACCCTCGGTCGCATCGAAATTCAAATGCCATTTAAAGGCCAATGTTGATAGTCGGTTATTTAACTATCAATCAACACTCACAACAATCGCCAGGATTTAAATAATTCTTCCGTCAATTATTATTATTTTCAATATATCTTCGCAAGATATAATTTTAACGCTACAACCATTTGAAAACAAATTTCAAATCACTTTTCCACATTTCAATACCATGAAAACAAATTTCAAATCATTTTTTTTCTTACGCGGAAAACATTTCCAAATATTTATTCGTTTCCACTGAAAATCTATCGAGTTCAAATATATTAAAATAATTTAAAATACTTATCCAAAATATACTTGGAAATATTTAAAATAAAACTATTTTAAAATACTTGCTTAAATATTAGTTATGAAAATATTATACTAATATCTCATATAAAAATTAAAGTCCAAAACTAATTTTAAAATAAAATTAGTAGGTAGAGTATAAATATTTAAATAACTATTTTCTAAATCAAATATCAATTTAGTCCTTAAATAATCACAACTATAAAAATATATCTTTACTATAAAGATTCTCAAAATAACCTAAGCAAATAATTTTTCCAAAACATTCTTTCCCTTAAACCATCATTACAACTTCAATTTATATTTATAAACTATATTGAAAACATTCTCGGCTTTCAAGGAAAATACACATTCCATTCTAAAATGGTTCAGTCAAATAAACTTATAAATCTTTCTGGATCTATTTTAAATTTACGTCCCAAATCCGTAAGTTCCTTTCCACACTTTTAAAAATAAAACAATATTTATTTTTAAAACAAATTTCCCTTTCTTTTATAAAATTACCAATGTGGATTTAAATTTTTAAATATCCACTAATTTACGATTTTCAAATCGTTTCCCAAGTATTTACTTTCAATACCAAATCAAATTTTCAAATTGATTTTCAAATTTATTTCAATTACCAAATCCAATCCCAAATTGGTTTCTAATTTATTTCAATCGACAAATCAATTTTCATATCAATTTCCTAAAGGTTTATTTTTAAACACCAAATTAATTTTCAAATTGAATTCTAAAATCTATTCAAACAGTAAATTAAATTCCAAATTTAATTTCTAAAATTTATTCCCTTTATCTCTACCGAACTATTATAAATCTATATTTTAAATAACTTCTTCAACTTTTGAATAATATTACCCGAAATCCATTGATTAAGCCTTTTTCTCATATCTTGAAATTTATGCAATAGGATTCAGAGAATAAAAATAAAAAGTTTATTCTTTTTTTAAAATTCCTTCTTTTAAGTTTATCCAATTTTCAAATAATTTTTTTACTCTAACTTTTCAACTTGAATTTCAAAAATTCAATTTTTATTTATTTGCGATATCCTACGATTCCAAAAATAAATTCAGCTAAACTATAGCCTTCAACGATTTCAATCATAGTATATTCACAAACAGATTATAAACAAATCAACACACAAATTATTGAAACAAATTTAATCATTTGAGGAATCCAGTTGGATCCCTCCAACCTGTTTCCCAACATCCACATATGTTAGCACAACAATTAAATACCAATTCCACTTCGAGGTGGAATATTGCGGTATATGGGATTTTATAAAATATCGTCCTCTATTATGCGGCGCATAGGGTCTCATCCGCTATATAATGCGGGAAATCAATCAATCCAAATACATATATAATACCAATTCCACTTCGAGGTGGAATATCGCAGTATATGGGTTTACATATAATATCATTCGCTATTATGCGAGGTGGAATGATGGATAGGGTCTATTTCAATCCAACAAATAACAACCATCATCCAAGCAACATCCAATAATTTAAATAATCTATTTAAATTAAATCAAGTGTCCAATTGAGTGAGAAGTTCTCACCTTTGCTTTGCATGCAATCCATTTTCATTTCAGATTGTTTCTTCACTTTAGACCTTGTGTAAACAATTTTATACAATTTATTAATATTCGTTCCAATCAAACAAATTAAATTCCATTTAATAGATTTAATTAACTAACTATTTCATTTTAAACTAATACTTTTAGTTTTAAACTAATTCTTTCCTTTGAAAATCTTTTGGCTACTTAGAATAATTAAAGAGGTTAACTTGATAATTTTATTCACCAATTCCATTATTTAAAACAACAAGTAGGTCTAATAAGTGTATATATATATATTTGATTAAAATATAATTACCATAATATATTTTAAAATTTACCAGAAAGTTAAAGTATATACATACATATATATATATATATATATATTTTCAAAACAACTTTTTTTTATAAATCTTACTGCTAATTAGTTTTCTCTATATATTTACGCATATATGAATTATTTAAATTAAATTGAAAACAGAAAGGGTTACCTAACTGCCGAGTTTATCAAGACCTCAACAACATTTTGATAGCCATTACCATCGCGAGACCAGCCTCTATGCGAGCGCGAGCCTCAGTCCTCCGATTGCCTCATCGCCGCTCGAATCGATCGATGCCTCCACCCTTCCGTGCTCAGGCGAGTCGCGACGCCAACCCCAAAGCGCCACCTTCAACCTCCACAACATGCGATGCCACGTGCTCTCCAGACTCTTTCGACGCAAACTTAATCGATCCACTCATGAAGCTCATCGCGATAGGCCATGGAAAACCACCCTTTTTCTGAGCGAATTCGTTTTATTTTGATTTGGGTGAAGTGGAATGAGATTTGGGAAGAAACAACAGCTACCTCCCAAATTTTTTTTATACGAGTTCGTTCGGCTTCAATTTGAGATTGATAAAATAAGTGGCCACTGCTTGATTTAAATTGAATGAAGCTCGAGATTATGATTTGGGTACGGCCATTGTTTGGGTTTTCTTTGAATCATCGGCTAGAGAAAAAATGTTTAAACGTGTTCGTAATTTAATTTTTTGAGGAGACGCATGTGAAATATTCAAAGAAAGAAAACACGTGTTTGAATTTCTCTACATGTCTGATGCTATGGTGTTTCAAATGCAATAATATTATTTATGTTTAAATTTAAATTCAAATTTAAAACGTTGAGAAAATAAAGCCAAAAAATACCGATCTCCAATTGAGGCGTGCCGCGAGGCATTTATAACGTTATACCCCTATTACGAATGCACTGGAAAAGGTTTCCAGTCTAAATTTCGATCGTATGGAGACGATAGCTTTTTGAACCAGTTATTAAGTTTAATTTCGATAAAATTTTCAGCGCCTTTGCTTATCATACAGCCACATAACAACTCCGAATGCTACAAAAATTGAAATCCGATAATAATACAATATTACGGATCCAATGAAACTGGTTTCGTCGAATTCCGAGACTGTGCCTTAGAAGGCTATTTTTAAATATTGATTTAAACAATATAAATTCAAAATTGAACAAAACGTTTCCAAATTCAATTCTAAAGCTTCCATTAGCTTCAGTATCTCAATACAAATTTCTAAGCCTTTGAAATATTTTTATGCAGTTTAAAACTGAAGATTCAAATTTTTATCTAACTTCAATAAATTAAATTCAATAATTTAATTGCCAAATTCATTATGATATTTGAAATTCAAGTCAAACTATATTCCAAACATTTAAAATCACTTAAATATTTTCAAATTCAAATACCAAAAATTCCGGGTCGTCGCATCCTTCCCCCCTTAAAAGAATTTCCTCCCGAAATGACTAGTTAAGAAGAATGATCCTCAGCCCGTTTATTATTTTTTTCCAATTCTAATAGTTTTCAACAACAACCAAAATAATTTTTTTTTATCAAAGACACATTCACTTCAAATAACTTTCAAAAGTTTTCCATAGTTTCCAATCAACAATGTTTGCTTCACAACTCAAATTTAAATTCAAATTTCAAATTTTCTCAAAAATTTTCTAACTCCCTAAATTTTCAAAAAATTTCGCCAACGTCTCTTTTGCGCGGCTAGCTCGGTACGACTACAAAATGGCACCCTGGGCTCCCAGATTCCAAAAGAAAACAAAAGGCAAGCGGCTAGATAAGAAAGTCATCAAATTTCATGCTAAAATTGAATTACGTACCTTTTTGTCGAGCAGTTAAATTATCTTAAAAATCAAATCCCAATTTATATTTTTCCTATAACACACCTGTATATTCTACTACCCATAATATCCAATTACAACATTCAAATATCATTTTGCACATTTCATTACAAAAGTTTGAATACTTGCTTCTTATACCATTTTTACTTCATTATTGAAGTTACATATCCATTTTCATTCAATCTTACATTTTCAATTTCATTTGAATTCAATTTACAATTTCAATTCTATTTGGATTCAATTTACCTTCTGAATATTGAATTTTTGTCAACTATCTTTCATTCACAATTGATTCATATCACTATTTTATATTAGTTTTATTTGCTAATTCATTACAAATTCCAATTCATTTTATCTCAACCCTTTTTTATTTCCACCTTTATTACCTTTAGCTCACTTTGAACTAATTTTACTACTTCATCTTATTTCACACAATTCAAATTGATTTTCAATATTCAGTTTAAGTTCCAGTTTTATTCTTTTGTTCATTCCCAAAAATTTATTTTCAATTCACCATTTTGGTTTATAACCATTTATATTTAAACTGGATTTCAAATTCCTTATGAATTTAATCTAACTTTTATTTATAAATATTGAATTCAATTCATTTCAAACCATATTTATTTTGGTCATTCCTTCTATTAGTTTCAGTTCCTAATTTTATTTTAATGCTTTGCTTTGTTTATCACAAATCCAATTCAATTCCAATTCCAGATCTATTTATTTACAAATTCGAAATGAATTTCAACATTCAATTTCAATTTCCTTTAGTCGTTCACAAATTTATTTTCTACCTTAATAGACTTTATTCCAATCATTTAGTCTATTAGACTTCTCAAATTTAACTTTACTCAAATTAACTCAAATTAATTTCAGTTTAAATCTGAATTTTCTACGTCTTTAAACTTATTTATTATTCCATAACCATTTTAAATAATATTCCAAAGTCTTTTCAACCTGTCAAAATCATCTTTGAAATCAATTCAAATTATCTTTTCGAATTTCCAAAACCAAACCCAGTTTGCAAATAACTTCCATTTTAAAACAATTTGGCAGCAATTCCTCTGTTGGAAACCTGAAAAATGAACACCGATGATGTCGCCATCATCATCGGAATCATTTTCCAGCAACCGAAAAGAGTTTAGTGCTTTTATCCCTCCAAAAACATTTCTTCAAACCCTTGAAAACCATTTTCAAACTCAAAAGGAATTTAATCTTTTCCAAATTTCAAACCCTTTCAATTTTTTCTCAAATATTACTCTGGAATCCCATTTCAAATTACAAATCACATTTACAATTCACATTCTCAAATTCCATTTGTATGCGAATTTATTTCTTAACTTATGAGTTACGATTTCAATTTCCTATTCAATGATTAATGATAATAATTTAATATTATCACTTCCTAACATCCAAGCAACCATATAATACTTATAATAATTTACAGAAAATTATTCCTTTTATATACAAAAATAATTTAGGTAAAAATATTTCATTTACCCGATTTTAAAACAATACGGTGTAGGTTTATCTTGTTTAAGAGTTTAGAAACCTCTATCGACATAGTTGGCCAAACTGCACCGACCAGAATCTATAAACAATCAACCGATAAGTCAACACAATATAAAACAATTTTTATATTCACTAACAAATACGCGCTCATATCTATTATTATGCTCAAACTCATTCTAGAGTATTGCTGACTCTATCTCTAATGAGTAATACTCAACAGAGCCAAGGTTGTCGCTAAACCAAATGCTCTGACACCACATTTGTAACGACCCAATTTTTCGACACTCGAAAGTCGACATCGATACGTACACTGTATCTAATGTCGCACAGTCCAACATCGAAAAACCGAACCGTTAGGGTTTAAGCAGAAGAAGATAGAAGAAGAAATAGAAACAATTGCAGAATCTCACATTTCACAGCGGAATAAATATAATAGATAAATGAATATCTTTTAAAACAAAAACACTATATCAGTTTATACATATATCATCAAAGTGTACAGCAACAACACAAAGCTGGCAATTATAATAACTTGTGTACAAGAAATTTTTGAATTGCACTAACCCAAATGCAACGGACACTACATAATATAAGTGATACACTTTGCCATCCAACTTGCTCATGATCACCACAGCACCACTTTTCTGACTTCACTCCAGAATAACCGATAACCGGATTCTAGGCTGCCCGTGTGGAAATTGGTGGGCACCAAGAGTTTAGAAAGGGAACAATAAACTCTAGGTCAGTCATGGGACTGGTGTGAGATTTTAAATACAGTTATTTTTCACAAAGAAATAAAAAGAAATCCGCTATGCTTTTGGAAAATGAAACTACCATAAGGCCTCTGTGACGATCAGGATTTTTCACGTTTGAAAATCGACATCCATACTTTACATCGTACTCGATTGTCGTAGATTCGACCGTTCAAATCCGTGTCTCCAGAGCTTATAACACTATTAAGTGAACAACACAGCGGAAGAAAAAGAACAATACATTGATATACAGCATTGATACAATATCTGATACAACAGATGATACAATAGATATCAATATACATCAGAGATATGATACAATAAAATAGCAGCGGAAAAGAAAATAGATAACATCAGCAGCGGAACACATAACTCTAAGATAGTCCTCCAGAGAGAACTCCAACAGCAGCTCGATCCAACATCACGATACACTAAGACAAGCAAGTCTCATCCACATCCAAAGATTGAACTAGCTTTAGATAATCTACTAAACCTAGCTATTTGAAAAACCCAACTCTAGACCGCCCGTGTGGAAAAAAATTTGAGTACCCATAGTTTAGGAAAGAAGCAATAAACTCCAGGTCAGTCATGGGACTGGTGTGAGAAATTAAAATAGTTATTCTTTAAAAACAACAAAGAAATATTTTGAAATAGATCCGCAATGCTTTTAGAAAACGTAACTACCATAAGGCCTCCTGCCACACACACAATGCAAACGCAAAATTGGAGGAGATTTCTCCTTATGATAGTCAAACATGCTTGATACACAAAATTTCTTTTCAATATTATTATTATAAGTGCAAAGTGCAGGAAAAACATTTCGAAAGTACATTATTAATCTTAGCCAGCATAGGTACCATTATAGTATGCCTACTATAGCTACCATATTAGATGGAAGGCTCTACAACTAAAACCGTGCAAGGCTCGTATTGTTTTGATTGGATTTCCAACAAATGGTCGGGCAAAGGAACTTCCCAAGTAAAATGAAACGCCTCCGAAGGGACGTCCCCGGATCCTAACCGGATCTCTGCTAGACAAGGCCGGGTTACTTCTAGCTGGGTAACTACTAACACGAATATGTCATCCCCGGTCCTTTGCGACCTTTATCCGAGGTACCTCTCAACCAAAAACCACAAAGAAATAAGTCTGCAACAACCAAAAAGTAAGTATCTGGGCTACATACCATGA
The DNA here is from genome assembly GCA_030765085.1 of Allium cepa. Classification (NCBI taxonomy): domain Eukaryota; kingdom Viridiplantae; phylum Streptophyta; class Magnoliopsida; order Asparagales; family Amaryllidaceae; genus Allium; species Allium cepa. The sequence continues at coordinate 107,661,750 of CM060930.1, read as the reverse complement.
TACCACCTATAATCCAGAAGGAAATGACATATCCTCAGAGGGCGCTACCCTCAAATAACCTTGCTGCTACGCTTCCTGTTTCGACCGTAACCGGGTTGTGAGGTTTGACGAAATCTCATCCACAAAGCTACGCTCTTCACAAAGCCATGCTTCGATCAACAAATGATCAGCAGCACTCAGCATGCCACACTGCCAAATTGGGAGTATATCACTAATAACCTTCAACTACATAACCTCTGAGCTCGTACGTCTCAGAGAAGGGTGTTAAGCTAAGAGAATAAATTCTCCGCCACCAACAGAAATGTATTTGAAAGAAATCTTCTTTATATCTCAAAATGTAATGTCAGACATACAATCCATACAAGTCTATTATGGGTTCGAACAGAACCGAAGGCACTTCCATAGAAGCCCTTGCAAATCCGGGTATTCACAATCCCGATCGGACTTCCCATCACTTAGGGAATCTCTATACCGGAGCAACTCAGTGCAGAGACAATCGATAGGTCATCATATGATTCTCGCAAATACCCGGTCTTTACCACCGGTCTTCAAATGCTATCCATAATGTCGAATCACATATTCGGAATGGGTTATATGACACAAAGTTCTCCCGGCTAAACCGAATAGTGAGCGCAATATTTACAACATATGGATATGGGATTTCAATTAAGTCACAACTTAATAATTCGAAACTATCTTTCAAATGGTTTAAACAAATTACCATTTCCAATCTTTTTAAACAAAAAGATTCACTTCACAGATTTCACCCAATTTCACAAAGATTCATTCATAGATTTCAAAACAATTCCTTCTCAATTGGATTAATTAATTTAAATCTTTAAATCAAAGATTTATCTTATAGCTTTCAAACCGTTTCCATAACTTGGAAAATCATTTTCATTTTTTTTAACTTGAAATTTCTTTTAACACAATTTAGAAGTTCATTACTTTGTGAAAGCTTTTATTATTTGAAAATAAACAGTTTTCGTTTCAGAAAAATTTGATTTTATTTGCACGAGTTAATGCTCTCGAATTTTATTCACATTCCAAAATCAATACTTTTTAAAATAGTTTAACCCATATATAACTGGTATAACATCTTTAATCCCTAGTTTCAAATCATAGGATTCGGTTTCAAATTTTGAATTTAAATTTAAATCAAATTATTTAAACTTCAAGCTTTATCAAGTTATTCTAAATAAATTTCATCTTTGAAATTCCATTTCAAAAGCTTTTCACTTTAAACCCAATCCATTTCTAAAACATTTGAATTCAAATTGTCTATTTAAAAATCACTTCAAATATTTGTGACTTAATTGATTTCCTCGTGAAATCCATATTTGTTTGTGTATAAGTGTGGTCCAGGGGTTTAACACAATAGTGCAACATCATTCAATTATCACAGATCAAAACACAGAAATTTAGTTGATAAGCTGTATAAACTATAACGCTTATCGTCCATTCACAAATTCACAGATAATATAACACCGATAATAAATTACATCGCAGATAGTTAATTACATTTATCTTAGATAAATAAATGTCACTATAGATCATAGCATAAATCATGATATATCACAAAGCATCACCTATCAGGGATATCAAACAATGCTACCATCCAATAAAATCAAATATCCATAAGTAGGATCACTTGGATTATCTGATTGATTTAAATCAGATAAACTTCTATAAGTAAATTGCTAGTCATGGTAAATTAATAATTAATTTATTTTTAATTATTCTTAATTAATTGCAATAACTAATTAATTATTTCTAAATTAATAATTATTTCTTAATCACTTTTATTAATTACAAATTAATTACCTTAATTTATTTATTACTTTATCCTTAAATTAACTGTTGTTTAATCACTTGATAAATCAACTTTAATTATTAATTAATATCTAATTAATAATCCTTGGTTTACAAATAAATTATTCCTTAATCAACCTTTAAACTTTAACTAAGTAATTAAACCTTTAATTATTTATTTAATTAACCCAAATCATTAATTCTTCATTAACATAAGGTGAAACTCATTCATATTTATGATTTAATTATTATTCACAATATGTTTGAAACATTGATTTCAAATTTTCTTTTAATTTCAATTCAAATTTAAGATTTGAAATAAATTCTTATTTACCTTGAATAAAGTTTAAAACAAATTTCCCTAACATTTTTAAATTTACATGTTAAAGAATATTTTGTTATAAAGGAAATTTAAAAGACTTTGGAATCAAATTCACTTTAAATTCAAGATATTTAAACTTATGTAAACATTTAAGTTTTTAAACTTTCTCTCATCTCAAAAATCTGGAATCCCAATTTAAACTTAAGTCCAGGTTACAAAATTTTAACTTAAACTTTCCTTTCCAGTTTCAAATTCCATTTGACTTCAAATCTTTTAATTTCACTTAATTAAGTTTTGGGTAATTAACAATTTAATTTAATGACTTTATTCATTCACAAACTAAGTTTCAGACAAGCTTGAATTTATTATTAAAACTTTGTTTATAATTTGAAATTTAATTTAAAAATGTCAAAAGCAAAACAGAACAGGTTTCTGTTTTTAAGCCTGTTCGACATTCCTACCCGAGCCAACAGTATATTGCTTCGAGTTCCACACCCTAAAACTTCGAGTAGATCATGAGATAACTCGAGTAAAAACTTGAGTCACAAACCCTACTTTATCCCAGATCAACAAAATTCCAGACCATCAGAGCAAGCGTGCTCGTGCACGTGTACAGCTCCGGTACCCATCTCCGGCAGACATTTCATCCACGAGCAAGTCGACATTCGCCTCAACACCAGACTCCGACCATCTGAAACTCGTCACAACCTTGTATACGAAATTTAAGTAAAAAATTCGAAACCTGGAACAACAACATCACGTTTCGCCACCAACATGGAAACATGGCTCGTTCACGAAACCTCGACCATCGGAATTCGTGCAACTTCGGCCACCAACCCCTCAACACTTCCTCTTCCATCACCCAGAACCGCTTCACACTCGGTCAACCATAGGCGGCGTACGAATCGAAATACTTGACCTTACTAAAACTAGGTTTACAGATAAGAATACGTCGCCATCGCCACCACATCCAACTATACCACCTTCCACCATTTTTCCTCGACCCCCCGATTACTCCTCCATCACTACAGCGAACTTCGAACCCCCTAACGTCTACGACAACCGAAAATCGCCCAAAAAACCATTTTCGTTCAAAGTCGAACTGCACTTAAACCCTTGATCTAAATTTTTTTATTTCGGCTTTAAAATTCTTGTTTAAATGTACGAATTCAAATTACATACTTGAATTCGTAAATTAAGAAATTTAAATTTTGACTTATTTGAAGTTTGGTTCATATATCTTGATTTCCAGGAATAATACTAATTTATTTTTACTTAAATGAGATATTAATCTAAAGTTTATGATATAACAACCAAGTTTTGTTTAAAACTTAAGTCCAAATCACGCCTTGATAAAAAAGAAATGATTTTCAACTTAAACAGAAGCTTAAAAAGAGAGCAAGACATCATTGGAAACAGCTTTGCACATCCATTACTCAAATATTCTCAGAAAAATTCATATATATATTTTGACATACTTATCACAGCAATAACATTCAAATTAATTTATACTTTAACTTTTTTTAAAGGTGGAGTTACTCACTGTATTTGAAGAATGAAGACAGAGCTTTGTTTTTTTCAAACAGGTTTGAAATTTGCAAGCTAAACTCTTCCCTTGATCTCTGGTTTATATTGATGTTTATGTTGAATCTTTGCTTGAGTTTTGTTTAAGTATGAAATGGTGTTTACTCAGATTTGTTTTGAATGAGCGAACCAGAGATAGATGGATTGATATATAGCAAAGAAGTTGATATAAACAAAAGAGGTGTACAGGGTGATATTTTTGTACAGGTGATAAAATATTGTTTGTACAATATTAAGCATGGCTGAAGATGAATTAAAGGTATGTTGCATTAAATGCTTTGCTGGTTTGATGCATTTCGAGTTGACCTTGGTTTGTTGCTAGAGATGTTTGCATGGATTACTTTATCTGGTTTCACACTTGTATATATTTATTGCTATCTTTTTTTTTCTCGTTTACATCTTTCTTTTCCAGTTTGATGCATTTTATTAACTCCTTGTATACATTTTATTCTTCTTGCATGCATACATTTTCCTACATAAAATTTTTATTTTAGTTATTGTTGTTTTAAATTTTAACTTATGTACAAATATACTTTTATACTTATACTTGGATATATAATATCTTTTCTTTTGCTTTGTCTTCTTACTTTAAAATATAAATGAAATTCTATAATTATTATGTTGTTATAATTTCTCCAATGTAGTCACGTTATATTTTACAAGGTTTATTAATATGTTGTTTGAATTTTTACTATGTTTATTTATTTATTTATTTTATTAATTTTCCCATATATCATTAACTTTTATTTCTTATTTTACATTTGCAATAAAAATAAACATACACTGAGATTTCTCCTTGTGGTAGTCAAATATGCTTGATACGCAAAATCCTTTCGATATTATTATTAGTGCATAGTCCAGAAAACATTTCGAAAGTATAACATTAATCTTAGCCAGCATAGACATTTCGAACTATGCCTACTATAACTACCATCCAAACAGTGGGGCACCACCATAAGTAGATGATAGGTTATACAACTAAAACCGTACAGGTCACGTATTGGAGATTGGATTTTCCAACAAATGGTCAGGCTAAGGAACTTCCTACTGCCACATGGATATGCCTCTAGACGGACGTTCCGGGAACTTAACCAGCTCTCTGCCAACACAAGGCCGGGTTACCTCTGTAACTAGGTAACTACTACACGAGTATGCCATCCCCCGGTCATTTGCGACCTTTATCCGAGGATCCTCAACCACAAAGCAACAACCACAAAGTGTAATAGATTTGTAGCAACCACACAGGTTAAATATCTGGGTTCCATGCCATGATACCACCCTTTTTCAGAAGGAAATGACATACCCTAAAGAGCGCGATCCTCATAACCATGCCGCATTTTTCCTGTTTTGACCATTTCCAAGGTGTGAGGTCCGATGAAGTCTCGTCCACAAAGCTACACTTTTCACAAAGTCATGCTTTGATCAACAAATGATCAGCAACACTACGGATGCCACATTACCAAATTGGGAGTATATCACTAATAACCATCAACTACACAACCTATGAGCTCGTAGGTCTCAGAGAAGGGTGTTAAGCTATGAGAATAAATTCTCCGCCACCAACAGAAATGTATTTGATAGAAATCAGCTTTATATCTCAAAGTGTAATGTCAGACACATCCATACAAGTCAGTTCCGGGATCGAATGGAACTGAAGGCACTTCAAAAGATGCTCTTGCAAATCCGAATATTCACTAATCGTGTCCGGAATCCCCATCACAAAGGGTGATAAAATCTCTATACCGGAGCAACCCGATGGGCAGACATTCGACAGGCAATCCTTTCGTTTTCGAAAATACCCGGTCTTCAACACCATCTTCAAATGCAATCTTATGTCGTCGTATCATTATTCGGAATGAGTTTTATGACACAAAGTCCTCTCCCGGCTAATCCGAATAACGAGCGCTTATTTTAGAAAATAAATGTTCAATCAAATTTCAAACCAATCACAACAAATTTCCATTTTGATCCTTTAAACAAAAGATTCATACAATCACAAAGATTCGATGTGGTTTTCGAATATCCATTTGGAATCCGACCCCCGGTCACATCGAAATTCAAATGCCATTTAAAGGCCAATATTGATAGTCGGTTATTTAACTAACAATCAACATTCACAACAATCGCCAGGATTTAAATAACCTTTCCCTCAATTATTATTATTTTCAATATATCTTCGCAAGGTATAATTTTAACGCTCCAACCATTTGAAAACAAATTTCAAATCAATTTTCACCTTTCAATCCTTTGAAAACATATTTCAGATCACTTTTCCACATTTCAATACCTTGAAAACAAATTTCAAATCATTTTCTTTCTTATGCTGCCGAGTTCAAATATTTTAAAATAATTTAAAATACTTATCCAAAATATACTTAGAAATATTTAAAATAAAACTATTTTAAAATACTTGCTTAAATATGTGTTATGAAAATATTATACTAATATCTCATATAAAAATTCAAGTCCAAAACTAATTTTAAAATAAAATTAGTAGATAGAGTATAAATATTTAAATAACTATTTTCTAAATCAAATATCAATTTAGTCCTTAAATAATCACTTCTATAATAATTTAAAATATATCTTTACTATAAAGATTCTCAAAATAACCTAAGAAAATAATTTTTCCAAAACATTCTTTCCCTTAAACCATCTTTACAACTTCAATTTATATTTATAAACTATATTGAAAACATTCTCGGCTTTTAGGGAAAATACACATTCCATTCTAAAATGGTTCATTCAAATAAACTTATAAATCATTCTGGATTTATTTTAAATTTACATCCCAAATCCGTAAAGTGCTTTCCACACTTTTAAAAATCAAACAATATTTATTTTTAAAACAAATTTCCCTTTGTTTATTAAAATTTCCATTGTGGATTTAAATTTTTAAATATCCACTAATTTACGATTTTCAAATCGTTTCCCAAGTATTTACTTTCAATACCAAATCAATTTTTCAAATTGATTTCCAAATTTAGTTCAATTACCAAATCCAATCCCAAATTGGTTTCTAATTAATTTTAATCGACAAATCAATTTTCATATCAATTTCCCAAAAGTTTATTTTTAAACACCAAATTAATTTTCAAATTGATTTTTAAAATCTTTTCAAACACTAAATTAAATTCCAAATTTAATTTCTAAAATTTATTCCCTTTGTCTCTACCAAACTATTTAAAATCCATATTTTAAATAACTTCTTCAACTTTTGAATAATATTACCCGAAATCCATTGATTAAGCCTTTTTCTCATATTTTGGAATTTATGCAATAGGATCCACAAAAAAAACTTTATTCTTTTTTTAGAATTCGTTCTTTTAAATTTATCCAATTTTCAAAAATAATTTTTTTTACTATAACCTTTCAACTTGAATTTCAAAAATCCAATTTTATTTATTTCCGGTATCCTGCGATTCCAAAAATTAATTCGGCTAAATTATAGCCTTCAACGATTTCAATCACAGTATATTCACAACAGATTATAAACAAATCAACACACAAATTATTGAAACAAATTCAATCATTTGAGGAATCCAGTGGGATCCCTCCAACCTGTTTCCCTGCATCCACAGACGTTAGCACAACAATTAAAAACCAATTCCACTTCGAGGTGGAATATCGTGGTATATGGGATTTTATAAAATATCATCCGCTATTATGCGGCGCATAATGTCTCATCCGCTATATAATGTGGGAAATCAATCAATCCAAATACATATATAATACCAATTCCACTTCGAGGTGGAATATCGCGGTATATGGGTTTACATATAGTATCATCCGCTATTATGCGGTGCATATGGTCTATTTCAATCCAGCAAATAGCAACCATCATCCAAGCAACATCCAATAATTTAAATAAACTATTTAAATTAAATCAAGTATCCAATTGAGTTAGAAGTTTTCACCTTTGCTTTGCATGTAATCCATTTTCATTCCAGATTGTTTCTTCACTTTAGACCTTGTGTAAACAATTTTATACAATTTATTAATATTCGAGCCAATCAAACAAATTAAATTCCATTTAATAGATTTAATTAACTATCTATTTCATTTTAAACTAATACTTTTAGTTTTAAACTAATTCATTCCTTCGAAAATCTTTTGGGTACTTAGAATAATTAAATAGGTTAACTTAATAATTTTACTCACCAATTCTATTATTTAAAACAACAAGTAGGTCTAATAAGTGTATATATATATTTGATTAAAATATGATTACCATAATATATTTTAAAATTTACCAGAAAATTAAAGTATATGCATATATATACAAATTTTCAAAACAAATGGTTTTTTTTATAAATCTTAATGCTAATTACTTTTCTCTATGTATTTACACATATATGAATTATTTAAATTAAATCAAAAACTGAAAGGGTTACCTAACTGCCGAGCTTATCAAGACCTCAGCAACATTTTGACAGCCATCGCCATCGCGAGACCTGCCTCTATGCGAGCGCGAGCCTCAGTCCTCCGATTGCCACATCGACGCTCGAATCGATCGATGCCTCCACCCTTCTATGCTCAGGCGAGTCACGACGCCATCCCCAAAGCGCCACCTTCGACCTCCACAACATGCGATGCCGCGTGCTATCCAGGTTCTTTCCATGCAAACTTGATCGATCCACTCACAAAGCTCAACGCGATAGGCCATGGAAAACCCTCTTTTTCTAAGCGAATTCGTTTTATTTTGATTTGGGTGGAGTGGAATGAGATTTGGGTAGAAACAACAGCTACCTCCCAAATTTTTTTCGAAGGATCGACGTTGGTTGGGCGGTCGGCGATCATCAGTGCACGTGTACGTGTGCATCTGTTTGTCGGAGATTTAGGAACAAAGAAGAAAAGGGCAGGATCGGGTATATACTAGGGAAGATAATGGTGGGGCTCGAAGTTGTTCTCGGGCTTGTTTGGTTAGATACTAGGGTTTAAATTTTAATAGGTTTCAAAATTTTGAAAATAAAATCTGCATTAGGTTTTAATTTATAAAACAAATATTATACCAAGGTTTTAAAACTAAAGATATGAACAAGTTTCAAAGGAAAAATTAAAGGTTAAATGTTTTTATATTATTTTGAAAATTAATTGATTTTGAGATAATTTATATGATGATAATGAATAAATTTCTAAGTATTTTCGAATGGAGTTTGATAATTCTTGAATTAAGCAAGTGTTTGAAATAAGTATATTAGAAACTTTAATTAAGAGATGATTTTGACTAAATTTATTTCAATTCAAATAAGTTGTAATGATATTGTTAAGCGATTAACTAAGGCATATGGTTTATCTTAATTATTTAAGGTCTTTGTAATTAAAAATATAATATCTTAGTTAAGTCAAGGATAATTATTTAATGAAAGTAATTAAAAGTTGTTTGATGGAAGTAATTAAAGGATAATTACTTAATAATTGGATATTAATTAATTAAAGTGACAAATTAAAGGATAACTAATAATTAAAGGTTATTTATGTAACTAAAGGTTAATTACTTAACAATTAAAAGTTAATTACTTGACAATTAAAGGTAAATTAATTAAAGTGATTAATTAAGGGATAATTAATCAAGGTGATTAATTAATTAATGTGATTAATTAAAGGTTAATTAATTTATAATTAAAAGTTAATTACTAAATTTAATTAAGGATTAATTAATTATGTGATTAACTTAAGGTTTATTTATTTATTTAATTAAGGGATAATTAATTACTTAAAGGTTAATAACCTAATGAAAATAATTAAGGATAATTAATCAAGTGATTAAAGCATAATTACTCAATATAATCTATTTGTGAATTATTAATATAAGTAATCACTTATGGTAATTAATTAAGGGTTAATTAATTAATGTAATTAAGAATAATTAGTTAATGTAATCAAGGATAATTAATTAAAGGCTAATTAAATAATTAAAGTATAATAATTTAATTGTTAAAGGCTGATTGAATTTTTAATTAAGGTTGATCAATTAAAAATTAAAGGTTAACTAATAAATGATTAAAGGATAATTAATTAAAATAATTTTTAATTAATTAATGTAAATTAACCAGGATTAGTAATTTATTCATAAGTAATTAATATGATTAAAATTAATCAGATGATTAATTGATCTTGCTTATGGATGTTTGGATTGTATTGAATGTTTTGAATTGTTGATATCCCAGATGTGATGTGCTGTGATATGATTGAGTTGTGACCTGTGATTTATTTATCTGTGATGAATTTACATATTTATCTATGAATCTGTGAATGAAAGATAAACATTATAGGATTATACCGCTTATCTATATTGTTGTGCTTGAATTGATGATGGTTATGATATGTTATTGTTGTGTGTAAAGCCCCTGGGCTGCACCACACACACAAATATGGATTTCATGAGGATTTGGTTAAGTCACAGATATTTGAATTTAATAATATTTTATTCAAATGGTGAAATGGTTTTAAAAGTTGAATTTTGAATTTAAATGGTTTAGAAAAGAAATTGGGTTAAATCTGAGAAACTTTTTGAAAAGGAGTTTTGAAATTAAAAAAATTTGATTTGAATTTGAATTCAAGATTTTGAAGTTGAATTCTGTATATACATATATTTGGAAACTATGGTTTAAAAGGTTATATAGTGGATTTTAAACCATTTTAAAAGTTTTTTCAATTATTTTTATGATTTGAATTTAATTTAAAATAGAACTTGCCGCGTATACGGCAATTCGCTGATTTTCGAGTGTATACTTTGAAAGGCTATAACTTGTGTAAATTTAATCGAATTTTCCAAAAATGAAAAGCATTTTTTTCTCAAATGATAATGGCTTTCATATAGAGAAAGAATTTCTAGTTTTATTGAAAAGATTTCAAATTTGAAATTGAAATAGTTTTGAAAGCTATGAATGAATCATTGTGAAAGATTGGTGAACTTTGTTTCATATTGAAGAGGATCTTAAAAGGGTGAATCTTTTGTTTAAAAAGATTAAAAGTGGAAATTTGTTTAAACCATTCAAAAAGAAAGGATTTTGGGCTAAAAGTGTGACATAACTAAGATCCCATATATCCATATAGTTTTAAAATTTAGCTCTCATTATTCAGTTTAGCCGGGGGTGGACTTTATGTCATAAAACCCATTCTCGATAATGGTACGACGAAATGGATAGCATTTGAAGACCGGTGGTGAAGACCGGGTATTTTCGAGGATGAAAGGATTACCTATCGAATGACTCTACACTGAGTAGCTATGATATAGAAATCTCCATATGTGATGGGGAGTCCGATCGGGATTGTGAATACCTAGATTTGCAAGTGCTTCTTTGAAGTGCCTTCGGTTCTGTTCGAACCCGGGACGGAGTTGTATGGATATATGTCTGACGTTACACTTTGAGATGAGCTGGTTTCTATCAAATACATTTCTATTTGGTGGTGAAGAATTTATTCTTTTAGCTTAACACCCTTCTCTGAGACGTACGAGCTCAGAGATTATGTAGTTGATGGTTACTAGTGATACAATCCCAATTTGGTAATGTGGCATACTAAGTGCTACTTATCATTTGTTGATCAAAGAATGTTTTTTGTGAAAAGTGTAGCTTTGTGGACGAGACCTCATCGAACCTCACACCCTGAAAATGGTTGAAACAGGAATGATGCGGTAAGATTATGAGGGTCGCGCCCTTTAGGGTATGTCCATTTCCTTCTGGAAAAAGGTGGTATCATGGTATGAAGCCCAGATATTTAACCTATGTGGTTGTTTTTATTTGTTGGTGAATCCCAGGATAAAGGTCCATAACGATCGGGGGATGGCATACTCATGATAGTTATGTACCTAGTTACAGAGGTAACCTGGCCTTGTGTTGGTAGAGATCCGGTTTGGTTCTCGGGGCGTCCCTACAAAGGCATACCCATGTGGTGTAGGAAGTTCCTTAGCCTAACCATTTGTTGGAAACCCAAAGAAACAATACGCACCCGGTACGGTTTTAGTTATATTACCTGCCATAGAATGTGGCGGTAACCTGCTATTGAGCGTGGTAGTGATAGTAGGTATACCATAATGGTGGTATGCTGGCTAAGATTAATATTATACTTTAATAAAGTTTTCCGCACTATGCACTAGTAAAAATATCAAAAAGGATTTTCGTGTGTCAAGCATATTTGACTATCATAAGAACAAATCTCCTCCAATTGTGCATTTGCATTGTGTGTGTGGCGGGAGGCCTTATAGTAGTTTCATTTTCCAAAAAGCATAGCGAACTTTTAAATTCTTTTTGTTGTTTTTTTTGTTCAAATAAAACTGTTTTGTTTGATTACACCCGTCCCATGACTGACCTTGGAGTTTATTGTTCCCTTTCTAAACTCTAAGGTGCCCACAATTTTCCACATGGGCAGCCTGGGGTCAGATTTTTAGGTAATCAGCTAGTAGATGTAGCTTTTGGAAATATTTAAAGTCTTTGGTCTTTCAAAGTCTGTAAATTCGGGATTGCATTCGCTTCGTCCGGACCGGAAGTGCTTATGTTCAGCATGTTGGGATTCTGAGCTTTTGGATTGGGCTTTTGCTTTGGAGCATTGGAGATGGAGTTGCAGGATGGATGTTGGATTCTTTTGGAGAACATATTGGTGATATTGTTCCGTCGCTTGTGTTATCTCTTCCGCTATTGGTGTTGTTTTGTTCCACTGTTGTATATTTATAGATCTCAAATGTTGTATTAGAGATTGTATCCATTGTTGTATCAATGATATATTGTTTTTCTTCCACTGTGTTGTTGTAGTTAATGTGTTATAAGCTTCGGTGAACTAGACTCAACGTTCGAATCTGCGGCATCGAATATGGGTGATGTATTTGGGTGTCGATTTTCAAAGGTCGAGTTAGGGTCGTTAGAAATGAAATTATATTTGGTTGCAGACAATTTATTGTGTTCAATAGCTATAATATCTATTCTGCAGCCTGCTTCCATAAAAAGGGTAAATTTTGAGCATCTCTTTTCTGCTTCTTCAAGAACAATGACTAAAGTTTGCTTTTTAATGCTATCTGCTAAATCCAACTACTTTAGATTATGGTTTGATATATGAATTCGATAAAAACCTACAAGCTCAATGCTTTAATATACTTAATTTCATAGCAGGATAACTGTTAATTTCATTAAAGGAAAAAAACAAAGAAATTACACATTAGTTGACATCAACCTAAGGTATTAAAATCAACCTCTTTTACAACATCACACACTGGAGGAAAAAAGGCCATCATGTCATGTTTAAACTCAAACACTTGAAAAGGCAAGGAGGCCTTTGATCACTTATTTGTTCTTTGACATTGTATTCGAAATTTTCACTCTTCTTCTTTCTCTTTACCTTTAATGCAACTATTTGTATGAAAATTCGTTTTCTCAAAAGTAAGAATTTTTTACATAATCACTCAATGTACCAACTTTTCAAGTGTTTAAAAGCAAATGCATGTCTCCCCTTTTTGGTATTATTTATTCATATTAGCTTTCTTTCTTTTCTTCTTATAAGAAGCTACATTTTCAACCATAATATTTATTGTTACAAGTCAGATTTAAAATGATTGGATCAAGTAATGAGTTTATTTATGTTATCATATCTTCAAGGTACATTGATCAACTTGATATATTTTATATGTCATAATGATAAAGTCCTGATGACTTTTACATATTTTTTGTAGAATATGAATATCAGTAAACATGATAGTCAAACAAGAGATATGGCAGAATTGGAAGTTTATCTTGATTCGGTGGGTAGTTCCGTGGGAAATAAATGAAAAAGAAATACTTATTCTGATGTTTGGAAATATTCCGAAAAGATGGAAATAGTTAGTGGTGAAAAACGTTCATGCTTTTACAAAAAATGTAAAAGAGAATATATATATATATATATATATATATATCTGTGTGTGTGTGTGTGTGTGTGTGATGATAATTATGGGACAAATAATTTAAAGAGACGTGTTAAGAAATGCCACGGTATAAATATGGAAGACATTAATAAAGGAAACTTTAGTCAAATGAAGCATAAAGATATAATGGCTAAAAAAATTATTTGCCATAATTTACCATTTAATTTTATGCAATATGAAAGTATTCATGAATTGGTTTCTTATTTAAATGATGAAGTGGTACATTTATCCAGAAACACTTCGCGTTCAAATGTTATAAAACTTTATGAGAACGAGAAAGTAAAACTTTAATTTGTATTAGATTCATGTAGTGGGAGAATGAGTATAAAGTTTGATTTGTGAAATTCAATCAATACGGATGAATACATAACTTTAATTGCATATTCTACTGATAATGAATGGAATTTGCAAAAAAGATTGCTTAGTTTTTGTTTATTGCCACCTCCTCATTCTATGTCAACCATATTTGGAAAGATATCAAGTTTGTTGCTTAGTTAGGGAATATTTGATAAAATATTTTCATGTATATTGGATAACGCATCTTCCATTGACAAGTTTATCGAATTGTTAGGATCACATCTCAATTATAGAAGATCATTGGTTGCGGATGGCCAGTATTTACACGTTAGGTGTGCTATTACACATATATTGAATTTGATAATGCAAGATGGCTTGAAATCTATTACTATTTATTTGAGAAACATACGGGAAAGCATAAAATATATTAGGGGCTCTCAATCTAGAAAAAAAGTTTTGTAGAATGCATATCTATTCTTTCTTTGGATAAGACTAACAAGGGATTACGTCAATATGTTCCCACGAGATGGAACTCCATATTTGTTATGCTTAAAAGTGCAACATATTATGAGCAAGCTCTTTATTGCTTGAAACATGTAGATTCTAGTTGTACTTATTGTCCATCATCTGAAGAATGGGAGAAAGCAAAGAACATCACACGTTTTTTTGGTAGTTTTCTGCAACGCCACCTACTTATTTTCAGAAACAAATTATCCGACGAATAAATTATTCTTTCCAAAAAAATTCTTGGTTCATTTGACTTTAAAAAAGACTATAGAGGGTGATGATTTTATGTCTTTCATCGAAGGCGATATGATTAAAAAGTTTGATAAATATTGGAAAGAGTTTAATGTGTTTCTTTCTATTGCTTGTATTTTCGATCCACGTTACAAAGTAAATTTTGTTCGATTTTCTTATGAAAGGTTATATGGAATTAACATAGAATTTGAAAACATAAAAAGAAAATTAAAAGTGTTATCCTTTGAATATTCAAAGAAATTACAAGATGAGTCGCCTATTCAAACAAATACTAAAAAAGGCACGAAATCTCCATGTTCGTTTACGGGCCCTTATTCATAAGAACATGAAGATATGTTGGAATAATTTGGCACTTATCAAGATTCAAAATTTGCTGGCAATTCCGTTAGATCGGAACTTTATTCGTATTTAAATGATGGGTTGTTCGATCGCAAAATAGAGTTTGATGTACTTTCATTTTGGAAATCACAACAATATCAATATCCTATTTTATCGCTTATGGCATAAGATATATTGGCTGTACTGGTAACTACCATGGCTTCAGAAAGTGCTTTTAGCATTAGTGGTAGAGTACTTGATGAGTACCGTAGTTCACTAAAAGAAGATGTTGTCGAAGCGTTGTTATGTATAAGAGATTAGTTATATGGCGGTACGGTTATGCAAGTAATCGAGGATCTTAGCGAAGATATTACAAAGTTCCATTCTCAAGTAGAAGAGACATTAATGCATAGTGTCAGGTATTATTTTTAGATTATTATGCTCAGATATATATATTCTGAATTCTACTAATATGTCATGGAATGTGAATAATTTTTTATGGGTTTTGAGTTTAGCTTTTAGGAAAAAACTTAATTGCGTAAGGTTTGAAGAGTGGACAGCAGTTGTTCTTGATGATGTTGAAACATTAGCTGGTTTTTAAATAATAGTTTGCAACTTTGTTTTCAAGTGAATAAAATCTGATTTGGACAGTGCAGTGGAATTATTTGTGCTGCTTCCTTTGTGTATATCTCTGTATGACTTAAGTGTAAATTTTAGCAAACTATATTATGGCTCTGTAACCTCTCCTTGAGTTTGAAGCATATGCATCAATTATTTGCTAGAAGTTGGAAAAGATAATATCTACTCTGTTAATTATGTAAAATGTAATTTTTAATCCATATGAAACTCCTTGATTTATCTAAATCGTTTAAAATGAACTAACTTTTAGCGCATAAACTCTATTACACGACAATCTTAAAGAGGTAGCTGTTAAAGTAAATTTGTATTTTTGGGAAGATATTTTTTATATGCTGAGATGGTTTCACATTATGTTTGTATTACAAGACATAGTAGAAGCTAAAGAATTCTTGAAGGAAAAAGGTGTTGATGTGGGTTCGTATTGAAGTTTCAGGTGACTTAGTCTCTTGCTAGATATTACACTTCCAGTTGTTAGCACATATATGAACAATAGGCATGTTCACATATTTCATAGCATTTTAGATTTTTTTTCTCTTTCTTTTGTTTCCTTTTTTGCAGCAAAATGTTTCTGAATGATGTATCATGCATACCCTTGGCCTACGTACAATTTCCACACTTTATTAACAAGTAGAATTTTTTGATCAAAATACCCTTTTGTCTAAATTTCGATTAAACCAATACAACTATGTTTGCTCTGATAGCATTGCTTACGAACAATCAGATATAATTCAATGTAAGTTTCATCGTTGAGTTATGCATCTTCTATTTTAATGTACATCAAATTTTTTTTTGACAAATTCGTATATGTCTCAGGCTAAAATATATATATCTGAAATATCAACATCTCAAATCTTACCATATGGAACCCAATTCATGTTCACAATCTTGAAGTCGAAACTCACTCACCTGTATATCTAAACTTTAGATATTGCAGTAGTATTTCCATGTAATCCCAAATCGATTTGAGTTACTTTCTAAGAGAAGTTGCCTTTTAAATGTTTACAGCAGCCAATTGTTTATTTTTTAACATTGAACACAAGTATTGTATCACTTATTCTGCTATTTCACAATGAAGGTCTGATTGGAATTAGGTTGAAGAAAGTATCAAGATCAACATGTTGTAAAAAGAATCCTGTTGTTCTTAGAATTGTCACAATTTTTAACTGAATTACCTTTTTTATCGTCTTAGTTTTATGTATGCAGATTTAAAACTTATTTGATGTTGTTTAAGTGTTATTTGTTGCAGTCCGCGTTTTTTGGAGCACTTTCAACATTGTATGCAATTTTCATGATATTTGGTGTTGTTTTAGGATATTTAGCACAAATTTCTTGTTATGCAACGGTGTTTTGGGTTAAACAAACACCTATGTATCAGTTCATGTAGTTTATGTGCAATTTAAGTTTTATGTATGCATTTTTTATTATGTATTGGATGTTTTTTATTTTTTGTTTTTATTTCTTACTTTTTGATATTTTTTAAATGGGTTAAATGGTTTGACCCATACATGAAACAGGTTGGGCCATATTGACCCTTTTAGTAAATGTATTAAAAAGGTTGGGTCTTCAAATGGAATCGGTTAATTTTAACCCGACCCATCTTGACCTGACCTGACACATTTGATGGGTATACTAGAAAATAATCCTGATGATGTTCGCGACATCAATGGTGTCTATTTTCGAGTTTCTAAGTGATAGATTGCAACCGTAGTAATTTAATATGGAAATTTTTGTTTGGAAACAAGTGTTGTTTTAGAAATTTTGAAAGTAATTGTTTGGATAAAACCAAGGTTTGGTTTAAACTTAAAAAGTATGATGATGTGTATAGAGAAATATATATATATATATATATATATATATATTTATATATATATATATATATATATATATATATATATATATCTTTTTATGATTTCAAAATAAGTTGAAATGAAATCGGATGTTTGAATTCTAGAATATTCATTTGAATGATTTGTGAAACCAGAAGGAATAAGTTTTTGAACTTATAATTAGAATAGTATGGATAAGTGGGAAAATATGGAATGAAGCTTGCTTCAAATAGGAAAACTGAATCGTATGAATTTAAATTTAACTTAAGGAAAGTTAAATAAAAATTTAATTGAAATTGAATCAATACCAAATTGGATTGAATATAAAATTTGAATGGTAGAATGGATATATGACTATAAGTTATAATTATTGGATGGAATAAACTTAAGTGAACTAACTCCTCACGAATCTATCTCTATAAACTTTAATGGAAGCTATGCGAATTTTTGTTGAATTGTGATGAATGAATTCACTAATTCATGAGTGACTAATTGGAAATTATATTACTAACATGTCGTAGTACCTTATAAATGAGCAGCTATATATGCATACTAACCTTTTGTTTTGAATAGGGAGTTTAACTTTATTAATAAATATAATAACATTTTATAAAATCAAGTATGGAATTAATCTTTCGTACAAAATAATTTGCATTATGCACTTGTATTATATTCTATTTGACAGGCTTCATCACATCATTTTATGAAATTTGCGACTTCATGTACGCCAAGAACATCTATTCCCCAAACTCTCATTTCATTTAACCTTAAACACCAAAATATTTCTATCGTCACTTATTCACCTGTACACAAGTTACTGGGTCTTTGGTTAATAATATGAAAATGTTCAAATTGGCAATGTTATTTTTTTGGGCGCAAATGATTGAAATTTCCAAATAGATGTTTACTGTTTGCTATTAGCAATTTCTTTTATATACTGAAATTACTGTATTATGTTATTCTTGTATAGTTGAATTGGAAATGTGCATTAGATGAGTTGTAAGCTAGTCTCTGAAGTGACAACTTTTTAATCCAAGTTCTTTAAAAAGTGCCTATAGGCATCTTCAATACCATATTCTTTCGTTTTGTGAGTTGCTTCAAAATGCTGTATATCACAGCAATGTAGTACATAAGAAATTTTTATTTTAAGAGACAATCTAAAACTCTCTTTGAAGCAACCATGACAATACAAGGATAATGCGTAAGTCACCAAAAAAATTTAAATATTCAATATGAAACAGATTCACCCTTATAGGTAATATTCATTAAGCAAGGCATTGTACAGTAATGTTCCATTGATTACTACTCACATAAATAACTTCGTAAAACATCCTACAGATTCTCAAGTAATAGAGTATAAACTGAGATATACCAAGTAGATGGAAATGCAAATCAAATGAAGGTAAATAAATCTAATAAGAATCAATTTAAATGAAATGAAATTTGATTGCAACAGAAATTAACTTAAGTTATATAGTTGAAATGATTGGAAATAAATGAATTAACTTAAGTTAATTATTTGGATGAAACTTGGCCTGAATGAATTTGTGAAATGATTCATAAGTAAATAACATGGATTGAATTGTCATTCGGCATATATAAAAGTAAACAAAATTTTATGAACTCATGGAAAGTGAATAAATTGGTTTAGAGCCAAATTGTAATGGATATGAATATATTATGCATAGATATGAACTGAATGCTAGTAAATTTGTTTGTGAGTCATTCTAAATTGAATAAAACGATATATAAATCGACCGGAAATGAATAATCGAATGTTTGAACCTTGTAATTGTTTACGCATCCTAAATATACATGTTATAACATGTTTTGTTGATGAAATTTATGTGATTAGTGAGTTAGAAGGATATGATGATATTAAATTTCATTTTTATGGAATTATGGGTTTTATTTGAGTAAGTATAGGTACAAGGGGCTGTTTGGATAAATTTTGGTTGCGTAATTGCATACAAATTGAGCAAGCTCGCTTAATAAAGCTAATATAAAGTATGCTTACGCCATAAATGTGATAATGATATAAATATTGCTATATATAGTATTTTCGACCGTGCGGACCAATGATATCATTTTTAATATATTTGCGATATTTCAAAAGGCTCTCCGTACAAACAAGACTCTGCAAAAAAATTCGAAAATTTAGGGTGTTAGAAAAATTTTGAAAAGTTTTTGTTAACTAAAAATTTGGTTTTTAAATTGAAATTGAAATAAAAGGTTTTGAATTAGAAAGGGAAACTAGTGGTTTTGTTAGGAACTAAAGGATTAGAAAAGTGAAATATCGAATTTTAATTAAGTGGGTTTTTGAAAAGTAATGGGTTTGGAGCATTTTTCCTACCTTAACAATTTCGCGAATGAAATTCTTTTAAAGGGGAAGGAATGCAACAACCCGGATTTTTAGTCATTTGATTTTGAATATTGAAATTATTTTAAATGGTGAATTTATATTATTAATTGAATTTGAATGTGAAATTATTAGTTGAATTCAAGAAATAGAGTTAAATTTCAAATATAACGATTTATCGTAATACAGAAATGAGGAATAATTGAAATTTAAGTGAATATGAATCGAAACAATTTATAATGTTGATATAAATTCTATTTGAATTAGAATTGTATTAGTACGTTTTTAAAACTGAAAATTTCAAATGATTTCGTCAATTTTTGAAATCCTCGATTTAATCGACGCGTTATAATAGCGATTCAGGGCACAATCTCAAAATTCGACAAAACTAGTTCCGTTGCATTCGTAATAGTGTATTATTATCGGATTTTAAATTTTGTATCACTTAGACTTATGTTTGATCTTACGGAATAGAAATGCATTGAAATTAATATTGAAAATTTAATATTATAATTGAGTTCAAAAAGCTATCTTCAACATACGATCGAATTGGGGCTCGAGACTTGTTTCATTGGTTTCAGAATAGGGGTATCACATTAGAAACGCCAAGCGACACGCCTCGTAAGAGTTTAGGATTTCGAGTTGCAAGAATGAGATATTTTGAAAATTTAATAATATTATACTATTTTAAAGTCATACCCTATTTACCCATGTACTTACGTGTGTCTCCCATACTATCTGAAGCGCACTCCTTTCATCAACTTGAACGCTTTATCTCTTCTTCCTTCTTTTCAAAATCGAATCAGTTCAGTGAATAAAAAAGATAAACTAAAATCGCAAACGAGATTGTGACCTGGGAGGAGAAGCTCATGCGTGAGGGTGGAGGACGATGCGCAATGAGGTTTGGGGGTCTCGCGATGGTCGGCAGATGATGGAACGTCGACTTGTGGTAGTGAGGGGGAGGCAGTCGCATTCGATCTGGGAGCGACGTTGTGGAAGACGATGGCGATGGTTGTGGTTTTGACGATTGCGAGTGTCATGTGCTCACATTTGGTGGAGTGAGGCCGTGGTGAAGTCATGTGAATATCAAATTGAGCTCGGGCATAAGAGTGGCTGTAACAAGTCAAGGTGGCTGCGTTCGAACAGGTGCGACATTAAGGAGACAAGGAGGTAGTAGATGTTGAACGATGTGATGCTAGGATTACGTCAGTTGAGCCTCGATGTGGTAAAGTTATGATCCAGGCTTGGCAGTGTCAGAGAGGGCGAGCTAATAGGTGGTTGGAGCTATGGCAAAAGGGTTTGGAACAACTATTAAGTGATGATAGTTATGAATTGGGGGGTCGGGTGACTGAGGCAGCGAGGTAATTAAGATTTCAAAATCTAAGTTAATATGGAAATTTATTTTATAGATTAAATGATTAATTAAATTAATTTTAGTTGTAAATCGATAACGAAAAATTTAATAACCTTGTTATTCGGGTTGAAATCGTATGAAGCCAGTGGTGTTAGATTCGTAGGTACATAGGCTACATTATAGATTTGGTTTGGAGATTTTTCGTAATCAGCTGGGATTGTAGAAAATTTAAAAATCAGGATGTTCGAAAAAATAAAAAATCAAGGTGAGTAAATCTCACTCAATTTGGCTGACTAGTTTAATTTATAATATTTATAATTAATTATTGGATGATTGGTTAAATTGATATATTTTTATTAGTTAAACGTTATATTATATATATATATATATATATATATATATATATTAGCAGTTTGATATATTTCTCATCGATTGGAGCGGATGAGACACTATGCGCCCTGCATAATAGTAGATGACCCTATATATTACTGCGATATCCCGCCTCAAAGCAGGATTGATATTTTATGCTATATAACACTTATGGTTGCAGGAAAATAGATTGGAGGGATCCAACTGGACTCCTCAAATATATTGATTGTTCTTTATATGTATAGTGATATATGGTGTAATTAAATAATCTATTATGGATTGTTGTGTGATTTGATTCATTAGATGCTATAGTAGTACCGGCCTTAATTTTGGTATTATAAATACCATAAATAATATTTTTAATTTTAAAAATGCAATTCAAAAGAGATTTTGGAAGCAAAAATTTTTATATTGAATTTTAGGATTATTAAAAAGGAATTGGGTTAAATAAAATAAACGATTTAATTTTGGGATTTGTACTTATCTATTTCGAAAAATATTTTAAACAAAGATTTTAAAAATAATTTATATAAAAGATTTTTAACAATGGTATTTATTAAGAAATGGATTCATAAAATGAGATTTTATAAATGAAATTAGTTTTATAAACAAGTGAAACCCAAAAGAGTTTGTGAATTTATCAACAATGTTCGTAAATAAGGGAAGATGATATCAGTTGATAAATTGGGAATATAAATTCATAGTGTGAATTTATATCGAGATATGGAAATCAATTTTAGGAAAAATAGTGGATTATATCGTTGAAACGTGAGAATGATTATGGAATTGAAATATGGCCAATGTAATATTAATTAAGAGATATTTCTGAATTGAAATTTGTAATATTTGATTTTAAAAATAGATTTTTTTCAAGAAATTAAAATTTGTTTTAAAGTGGGATTTTCATTTATTAAATTATATGATTAAAGCTGTTTAGTATTGAAATATTTCAAAAAGTGGATTATGTTAATATTTAATATTTATTGAAATTAATTCACATTTTTATAATTTGTTGTGTAAATCGATTAGTTTTACTTAAAGATGAATTGGAAACGAGTCATCGATGTTTATTAAAAGTGTTCTTAATATGTTAAATAATTTCTTAAACATGTTTTAAAGAAAATAAAATAAAATAATTGTTCTTTAAAATACTTATTATATATATAGAGTTTTGAAATGACTGTAATTTATTTATAAATTCCCTCAAGGTTTCTAAATGGGATTTAACAGATATGATTTTTATGACAAAAATCTTGTAATGGAATTCTCAAAACTTAAGTAACTTGAAAAATATGGGAATACAAAAATTTCGAAAATGAATTAGAATTCATAAATAAGTAAGAAATGGGTAGTTGGAATTATAGACAAGAGAAACCAATTTTAGGAAAATTTAAAGGAAGTTAATTAATTAAATTCTGAAAACATGTAGAATCAGTTATAAACGAGTTAAGGAATTTACAAGTATGTTATAAGGGATTTTAAGAAGAATGAAATAAATGGGATATTTCCTATGTATTGGAAATAAAATAATTTAGGAAAATATACTTATAAATATTTCCTAAGTATTGGACTGGAAGGATTTAAAATATTTTAACTACGAGATTTTATTATAGAAATATTTTCCAAAGCATTGAATAAAAAAATAGAGTTTGGAAATATTTCTAAATATTGATATGGATTGAAAATATCCTATTAAGGATATAAGGATTCGAAATTGTTTTCGAACGTTGGAAGTACTGGAAGAGTTTTAAATATATATATATATATATATATATATATATATATATATATATGTATCTACATATATATCTTTGTAAAGATATTGGGAATGAATGTTTTGAAGATGTATAAAATAAGTCCTAGTGACTTCTTATGGATGTTATTTGATAGTTAAACAACCGACTATCGAATTTAGCCAAATTCGTTAATCGTTTCGAAGAGTCCGAGATCGGATTTAATTATACGAAAACCACTTCGACTGGATTTGTGCGTTATGAATTGTAATATTGTGAAGTTAATGAAAATGGTGATTTTGGAGATTCGGTTTGTCCAGACTCAGAATAACTTGTAAGAATGAATGTTATCATTTGCATCATGGTCTGGAAGGCAGTTTTAGCATTCTAAGTATGAATGCTATTCTTAAGGTAGAATGTAGCACCAAGCCTCATCAACCGAGAATGACTAAAACAAGGGAAATGCAACAGGGCTAAGTGGGTTGCACTCAATTAATGTATGTTATCACTTTCTAGATAGCCTCGGATATATTATAATTATGGATAGGGTTGTAAATGGAAAAGAGAGCGCTCGATTAGAGTAGGAACACCCAAGGCGATAACATATTCGGTACTATCCAATAAGGGGTAGGCTGATCCTATATTGGCAGGGATCGTTAGGTATGATCTCCGCACATTTTTCTAGAGGTGTATTGTGATGGGCGGCACCCCAGTACCCAGTCATTATATGAAATCCAATATCCACTACGAGCTTGTACGGTTTTGATTGTGCCTAACTATACTGAAAGGTAAGATGCAAGTATTTTAGCTATTTTCTAGTTTATTTTCTATAGACACTATTATAATATCGGATGGTTTTATATAAAATGTTTTGGTTATCGTAAGGTAAAACCCGTCGTAGTTATGTGTGGCATGGTCTTATGAGATACTTTTGTTTTCAAAGTATTTTGATAACAGTAATAATTCAAATTGAGTGTGTTTTCTCACGCTAGTTTTTCAGACTGACTCGGGTGTTATTTTATTATAATTCTCTGGTCAGACCGAGTATTGCAGATTCAGGTTATGATGCTATGAATCTCAAGAGATGAGCACGATAATTCACAAGTGTATTTCCCATACTTGATTATATTCCACTGTGTATTATGCTGTATATTCAGTATTTGAGAGGATAAGTTATTATAAATGCCCAGATTGATTGTTATTTGTTGTGCTCTAATGATTGTGTGTATATTAACAGATAAATTCTTTTTTATAAAAATTATTATTATATATTATATTCTGTTCCACTATGACTGTGAGATCCTGTGTTGTTGTTTCTATTTTCTTCTATCTTTTCTTCTTTGCCCCTAATGATTCGTATTTCCGTTCAATTTGAGTTGGACATGTGTGATTTATTGTCGACTCGAAGGGTACGGAGATATGGGCCACTACAATTTCCTTCGACCTCAATTGCTGACATAGTCAAAATCACAATCCAACAAGTCTAGAATCTCTATCTGCCGTCAAAAACAAGCCCATGGTCTAGAGTTCCTTTAAGATAATCAAAAATATATTTTATTGCCTCCTAAGACTTTTTTTAGATTTGGCATATATCTTCAAATTAATTTAGTAGAATGTATGATGTTAGGCATGGCATAAACCACAATATACATCAAGCTAGCAACGACACTCGCATAGGGCACGTTCTTTATGTAGGCCATGTCCTTCTTTGAAATCATAGATCCTTTAATAGAAAGCGGTATGTGGAAAGAAGTGGGTGTACTGAATCCATTTGTTACTTCTATGTTAACCCATCCTTTTGAATGAGTCTCAAAAGTCCAAGCTTTATATCCTTTTGGACTTCCATACTCAAAATCTTCTTTGCTTCCTCAAGTCTTTCATCTTAAATTCTGCTTTTAACTTCAACTTCAATTTATTGATTTTAGCTATATCATTCGAAGCAATCAATATATCATCCATACACAAGAGCAAGTACACACAATTACCATTCTTTAAGTGTTTAAAATAAACACATGCATCTTTGATACTACGACCAAAATCTAGTGAAAAAATAAAAGAATCATACCTTTTGTACCACTTATATGCGAATGCTTAAGTCCATAAAGAGACTTATTAACCTTGCAAACCCAATCTCCTTTCCAATTTATAGCAAATCATTCTGACTGTTAATGTAAATGGTCTCCTCCAAGTCACCATGTAAGAAAGCGGTCTTCACATCAAGTAGTTCTAAGTTTCCAACTCCAAGTCATGAGTAGCAACTATGGCAAGTAAAATATAGATGAAGGTATATCTCACTAAGAAATATAAATCTCATCATACTACATTCCATTTCTCTATAAATAGCCTTTTGCAACTAGTTTAGCTTTGTATCTTTAACCGTCTTTTACTTTGAACACCCACTTGCAACCTATGACTCTGTTTCTTTGAGGTAGTGATGCCAAATCACAAGCCTTGTTTTTCTTTAAAGACTACAACTCCTCCTTTATTGTGAAAATCCATTTCGAGCTATCACTTGTCTTAATGGCTTTTTCAAGATCAAATGGCTCATCATTAACAGTATATAGGGCATATAAAATTTGTCACTATAAATAAAGATGTCGAATATGAAGAGACATGTAGGAATTCAAGATACCAAAAGCAATAAAACATCTAGCAATAGATATTATGCTTCAAAAGCTTCAAGAAGATGTCAAACGCCTAAGAAAGGATGGCAGTCTTCCAAGAATGTTGAATCCTAAGTGATTGACAAATATGAGCATTATTGAATTTCAACAAAGAGGAAATATCACATAAAGATATTGAATCTCAAAGGATGTAAAACTATAAGGGATATCAAACTTGAAAAAAGGAAGGGGCGATGTCGAATCATAGTAACCTTGGAGATTGTCGGACGTATAAAGAGGAAGAGATGTCGTATCTTGAAATGGATCTTAATGAAATTATACATGTAACAAGCTTGAAATAATATCGAACATTAATAAATGCTGAGAAACTATGATACAAAGGATATACTACATCACTAAGGGATATAGAACACTTAGTCATAAAGGAGATATATCGAAATTCTATAGATAATGGGCCTTTACAACTATAAAAGTTGTAGATCATTTATAAGATACAATTGTTTTTGTGTATTTACAAGTAGGAGAGGATGTCGAGTTTCAAAGAGTATAAGTGATATCGGATGCCCACAGTTATCAAAGATGCTGCATGTCATCAATATGTAGAAGAATATTGGAAACCAACAATATAGAGGGATGTCGAACATTAACAACACAAAGAAGAATATCGTAAATCACCAATCTAGAGAAGGATGCCATGAGTCATCAATGTTTGAAATGATATTATAAATCATTAATGTAAATGAGGATACCATATTTCATTAGAATAACAAATAATGCGGCAAATCATCAATAAGGAAAAGGTGATTAAATCACTAATGAGCATAGGGATGTCGTAAGTCATCAATACGAAGAATGCTACTGCATGTTGACAAAAAAATGAAGAATGTCAAAAAAACAACAATGCGGAAGGACACATGAGAACTATGCTACCCATCTCCACCCCTATAAATACGAACCCAATGGCTTCATAGAAGAGGCGAACTCTTCTCATCACTTTTCTTACATTTTAAAAGTCGTAACCCTAAAATGAATTGGGGACTTTAGAACCTATTGTACTTTCATGACTCTTTGCACATAAGGACTTGAACTACGTACTTTGCATAACATATTCAAGTGAATAACGATGTTTCTACATTTTATATTATGAATTGCATATGACTCTAGAAAATATATATTTACGATACTAACATGACCTCTATCCTCAAAGGTCGAAACCATGAACAAGCATTTCACTTTGGGCTTACATACTTCTTTTAGGCTAATACAGGGTTGATCAAGCCTATTACTGGCCTAGACCTATTTGCCTTGCACATTTTTGGTTAAAAAGAAAAATTGTTAACATTTTGACTCAAGATTGAGGGCACGAATCTCGAATCCCCCGCATATTCTGGTAAGAACTTTTCCTAAGCCTATATATAGGATATAGAAAACTTTCCCAACCTACATATTCCCTTAGACATCTTTCTAATACTTGCATAACCCATCAAGTCGTATAATGACTATCTTTAAACAAGGATCTTTTAAAACTTTGTTGGCTAAATCTGTTTATCAAATCATCCATGACCATCAGTTTCAAGAGGAACAAGTGTTGAAATTATTGGCACTACAAATTATAGAAGAAAATAGACAAGTGGCTCCCTACAATACAAATAAATGGAACATAAATCCAACTCATATAGGCTCAACTCCGGTTCGTATCTATTATTCTAGTTCAAGTAAGGAGAATACAAAGATAGATGGCTTATTTTAAAGCTGAGGAGAGCCATACAATTCCACTCTAAGGGAGTTATATCTAAAAAAACAAATAAAAAGAGATTTTTATAAGACCCAAAGGTGGAAAAGAATATTTGATCATTCTCTCTTACTAATAAGAATCCAAGAATCTTTAAAGAGAAAACTTAAGTATAATGTTAAAATTCATATTCAACGCTAAAAGAAAGTTGAAGGGGAACAAAAAGCACGATAACATATAAATCCTTGTTTCTATAGGATCCGTTCCCTTACTACGTCCTACGAGAATATCTGTCTCCTAACTAGAAAGAGATTGAACTATTGGCCTTCAAAGAAGAAGCAACCAGGAAATAAAAGGAATCTCGGAGGTACTTATTACCAATATTATAAAAGAAATAGACATGAAACCAATCAATGTCGAGCTTTAAAAGGAATGATTGAGAATTTTTTAGGGAAAGTAAAGCTTTAACAATTTATTAATAAGATTTAAGTGAGAGGCAAAAGTGTCTATAAAGGGCAAGTGATCAAACAAAATATAAACTTCCAAAAGAGAATTTACCAATGTAAAGGAAAAAGCCTTTGATTCCGCCAAGATGTCCTGGTCAGAGTAACTCATAGAGGGAGGTCGGAGTAAGCCTCTGGTGTCGGCTATAAGGCTTAGCTAGAGTACTGCAGCCTTTGGTCCTACCTACGTGGCCTGGTCGGAGCGCCTCCTAGAGAGCGAATGGAGTAAGCATTTGGTCCTGCCTAAAATGGCCTAGCCAAAGCACCGAACAATCTTCAGCCATGCCTATAAGGTCTGTCTGAAGTGCCTCCAACAGGAAGGAAGGAGTAAGCCTTCGGTCCCGCCTAAGATGGCATGGCCAAAGCTCCAAACCAGCCTTCGGTTCCGCCTATAAGGCCTGACCAGAGCGCCTTCTAGTGCAAGGATGGGTAAGGCTTTAGTTCTGCTTAAGATAGCCAACCAAACACACCGACCGGTCTAGACCATTACTTATTAGGTAATAAGAGGCTCAATCATGAGAAGAAGGTGATAAGGGGAAAAAGAATTCAATTAAAGCCTAAAACAATACCAAGAAGAGTAGTAAAGGGCAAGAGACATCAATCAAAGCCTAAACCGCTACTCAAGGAGTAGTAAGAGGCTACCTTCTAGAGGAAAATCAATTGAATGCAAAAGCAAATCAAACTCTATCCTAAAGAATGATTGAGGCAGTCTTCTCAAGTAAGATCGGTCAAATCCAAATGCAATCTTTTAGAGGAAGAGCAGTCAAACATATTTAATTTCAAATCAAGCCAAAGTTAAAGCCACCTTCAAAGGAAGGATCAAAAGCTATCTATCATGCAAAAATTAAGAATTTTATATGTCAGATAGCGACGTCTAAATAATTAAGACTTATTACCAGGGCTTAGAGCTTTATCCTCGGAAATATTTAATTAACTATCAAAATTAATAAAAAAGGGGAATCTTCGTTAAAAACCAAATTTTTAAACAATGGAATTCTTCATTAATAGTCAATTTTTTGGTATCCTACTAGATGGATTTATGGCCTTCCATTGAGATTAAACTATGGTATTACCACTAGGCCTGTCAATGGGTCAGGCTCAGTCCGGGTATTGTAAAACCCAGATTTGAGTCCAATTACAATAATTAAAACCTGATCCCAGCCCGAACTCACAAGGTATTTCAACCCAATATCCGAACCCGGCCCGTCCGGCTTTTTAAGCCCACTAGATAATAACTGAATACCTAACTCGAAATATTTTTATTAAAACCATATTTTAGAACTGCAACTTTGTTGAAATTTGTATATAAACAATGTTAACATATTAATTGAACGGTGTGTAGTCAAATTCATAACAAAAGTATGAAAAAACATCTACATGTCAACAAACAAAATGGTAAATAAATAACATACATGCATATGTTTTGATACAATGAAAAACTAATAGTCGAGTTGGCCTTAACCGGGTCGGGTTTTGATAAAACCGTGCTCGACCCGGGTCGGTCCTGAATCGGGCTTGGGAAGTAAAAGGAAAAACCCATACCCGCATAAATAAGGCGAGTTCGAGCTGGTCTTGGGCCAAAATCGGTACCATTGACTGGCCTAATTACCACTAGATCGATTTTTTATCTTCTATTTTTTAATACTCCAAATATTGATTTTGATGACAACAATCATATAAATATTACTACAAACATTTCTCTAACCTATGCAGTACTATCAAATATAGTATGAAAATATTTTACACAGATAAACAAGAATTTAGAGGAAGCAAATGGATTATATAACTGAGACTAATAAAAGAAAATGGAAGAAAAAATCATATTGAAGAAGAATGAAATGACAAGAGATATTCGAAGTGAAGAATCTTAGAATCTTTTGTTAAAGAACCCAGGACAATTATACTTGAAAATCATCAACCATTGACCTCAACGAAATCATGAAATATCCACAAATATGAGGTACTTTGAATCTAGGAATCTACAACACCTTATTTATGTTTCTATTTTTTGAACATATATATGTCAATGTATGCCTTCCATGTATGTCGACATACTAGTCGTTTTTCAATTTTTCAAAGTTCAATCAATGGGATTTTCCCACCACCTCTTCACCAAAAGACACATCTCTTTGGTCACTAAATAAAGGCTTTGGAAAATGAATTTTCACAACAATAATTCTCATTTTCTCTTACTCTTTCATCTCCATACATGTGAGAGAAATACATTTCATGCTCTTTTATTCTCTTTGCAAATCCATACTCTTTAAATCTAATTCTTCAAGGATTTATAAACCATACAAGATTGCAGAATTTGTACTTGAATTCATACTATTCCCTCTTTGATTTATCCCATTCTTCAAAGAATTCGAAGATATATTACTACTTGAGGTCTATAGGGTCATTTTAACAAATCTGTAAGAATCTGTATTGAAGATACGACTACTCGTCATATTCTACGGTTGTTTATATATAGAAGTGGGTGCGATTGTAGCTCATAAATCAAGAGGGTGCAAATTGTAGCCAGTGAAATCAAGATTTTAAATGTGTTTTTTCCACTCATGGAAAGCAAATGGCAATATATCTTTGAAAAGAATGAATGGAAGGGGCAAATTAATAATATAGCCTTATTTTTTCCCCTTAAGTCCTCTCTCTCCCTTACTCATTCTCATTCCTATCATAAACAAACAATCAAAAGAATAGAAACTAAATACGGCTAGCCATAACCAAGGTAGAGAAGATGAAATCAAAAGGGGAACCAAGGGATTCAAAAGAAT
This sequence comes from Allium cepa, assembly GCA_030765085.1. NCBI lineage: Eukaryota > Viridiplantae > Streptophyta > Magnoliopsida > Asparagales > Amaryllidaceae > Allium > Allium cepa. The sequence goes on along the minus strand of CM060930.1, from coordinate 107,630,850 downwards.
GATAAATCTAAGTGGAACTAAACTTCAATAAACCTCAACTATAACATCTAATTTAAGGTGAATAATAGTTAACCATCTCTATTTCTTATGCTCGAATTCAATTATGGGTTGGAATTGTATTTGATCGTTTTTGGCCATGTTATGGTTGTAATCATTATTTGGATAGAGTAATGATTTGTGGAATTTATATAAAATAATTTAGGTAGGTTTTAAGGATAAAATCTAATTTTTTAATCTTCAATTGCTTTAATTTTCTGATATGTTGCATAAAACACTAATTTGGTGATGGATTTTTAGTTTCATAATTTTTCAAGTTAAGATGAATATTTTATGAATTTCCAAAGGTGGAAATCATGTTTATTTCGGGTTTAATTACTAAAAATAATTAGATAATGTTTTTGACCCTAAATTTTTTACAAGATAAAGAATGCGATAATTCTGAATTACTGTGATTTGTGGGGATTTTTCCTAGGAAAATTTGAATTTCTATGAATTTATTATGCTATATAAATATTTAGTTTAATAATTAACTATGGCTATTAATTAATTAAATGGATATATGACCTTGGAAAAGTAAACATGATTTCAGAAATTTTTGAAAAGAATAAGTAATGTTTTGATCCTAAACTAATCATGTTTTGACAAGAATAAGAAGTAGGTAAAAAGAAACTACTTTGTAAGGAAAGGTAACGGTTTTTATAGAACTTACTACTACCCCACTGATATGTTGTAACTCCATGACATTTGGCATCAACCATGGGCAGTATTGTATAAAATGGCAGCATCGACATGAACAATGCATGTGATACTTATATCATAATTATGGGATGCATTGGTTCATGCATGTGGCATCATCGTTTTGGGAATAACGCATCTGAGGGCTGTGGAAATCATTGATCGTGTAAGTTATCAATGTTGACACTGTATGCTTTATAGTTGAATAGCCTAAGTATAATGCTTTCGGCATCCTTGATATCAATACCGTAAGTAATAGGTTTTGATTCAAAATATTAATACTAATGTTCATCGGTGTCGGCACCCTGTAGTTGCTTATTTTCGGCAATCATAAATTGCAGAATTGGTGCCGTAATTTTTCTATTTTCAATACAAAAGTCTTATTGGCCGAGATGACATACTTTTTTAAAACCATGTTTATGAGTTAGATCGCCTATACATAAATGGGAAAATAACCCAATAACTCAACACTAAATTTTATAAATTTAATTTTTTTATTTTACTAACCTTGGATAGAGGTTCGAGATAGTGTGTGCAACACTGATATCTTATGCATCCTATTTTATTATGTTATTGACGGCAAGCCATATGCTTCTTCATTTCGACATTGTCTTCTTATTGAGTGATAGGTAGCCATGTGTTACATGATTTTGATATTAATTGGGGATGCCAAGGCTACTTACTTCCATATGTCATATATATATATATATATATATATATATATATATATATATATTGGGGACGCCAAGGCTACTTACTTCCATATGTCATATATATATGTATGTATGTATGTATGTGTGTATATATATATATATATATATATATATATATATATATAAAATCAACATTGTTCATTGGGGATACCAATGTAGATTAACTTCGACATGCCATATGCTTTAGAAATTCAACATTGCCCATTGGGGATACCAATATATATCATATCGACACGATTGTTGTTATGATTTCTACATTACATATTGGGGATATCAATGGGTATTAATTCGACATACCATAAGTTTAAGGGGAAACCACCCAATTGGGGATACCTATAGATATAGGTTAGGTATCTAGGAGTGAATTATGCTTTGTTATGAGTTAAGCATGGGTTCATATTCATCCTAGGAAAACTATGGAATGTGCGATGCATAGTCCACATAATGCTAGAGATGGATAGTTTCTATATGGTTAATGGAGGGTTCATAGTCATCCTAGTAAAACTATAGGATATGTGATGGATAGTCCGTAACATTTTTGATAAATAAAATATATGTGATGGATAGTTCACATAATTTGGATAAGTAAAACCACGTGTGATGGGTAGTCTGTACGGGAGGGTATAGAAAATCCATAAAAAAATTTATATGTCAGATGGGTATTCCACATAAATAAAAGACTCATAGTCATTGGAAATGAAGATTAATCGTCAGATGAAGTAAAAATGAATAGTCTAATAAGTTGGATGGGTAATCATGTGTATGTTGCATGGTTGCAAATGATTATCTGTTATGTTCTAACCATTGTGGATGCAGAAGTGTAGCATATGGTTGATATTTATCGTTAAGATACTAGTGAGGGGAAAATCCGTTTCGCTCAACAGCGTGGTCTTAGTAGACATTTATTTGATTCGAGATGGTAACTTAATATTCACACCAGAATTTTTGCCCGACCTAAAGTTTTTATTCTTCACCTTAAACTTTGAATACTCATTTGAGTAGGTCGAGAGTAGGGGATTTTAGGTTTCCAATTAGATGAATAAGCGTCCGGAGACGGGCAAGAGGCAATCTAGCTATATTAGGAGGTTCTATCTATCCATTATGTATTTTCCTTTTTTTTAAACGGATGTTATGGCAAGTAGTATAACTGTAACACCCTGCATTTTTAGATAATTAATAATCAAATAACAACGAGCAGTGAAAATAAAGATTTTTGGAATTGTCAGAATATGGCCTATGAACTTATACCATTGTGTTAGTGGTGATATTCTGATCAATTTACATATATAACTTGGTTAGATTCGAGTTAATACGAAGAAGTTACGAGAGAAGCGAAAATAAAAGGAGTGCAAAAAATAGCATCGGTCGACCCACAGGCCAACCCAAAGACACATAGTTTGACAATATGGTCGACCCCTAATGCATATAGGTCGACCTATAGTTCGACCCACGTGAAGCCCTGGACGTAAAATCATCCAAGGACGTACCGAAGACTTCAAATTCAATTTTTGCACGATCTAGAGCGTCGTTTATAGGATCCAACGACTCGCAGCGAGCCTGTGACATGGTTGCAAAGATTCAATCCAAAAATCCGACGGTCTGAGATTCCCAAGCTACACTATAAATAGGACTCTATGCCTAACTATTTTCTCACAATCAGATATTCTCCCAATTGGGTTCATTGCCTGAGGCTGAACCCTAAATAGAAAATATTTCTACGGAGAAGATTTTCTTAATAAAAATATTAAATGCCTTAGAAAGGGATCCAGGAAGGCCGTAAAGCAGAGATAAGACCATGGAGAAAAGCTAAGGACAATAAGTGAGCGGATTTAAATTATATATCTTTTAAGTTTATGATATATTATCGTTAGATTCCCGTCAAATATTTTAATTCAGCATTTATTTCAATAATTAGTTTTGCTAATTAGTTAAGTTGAAAATGTAAATTCTATAAGAGAGCTTATATTTAATTATTATTTATATGTAAAAGAAAGAAAGAAATCCAATTAAATAAGAATAATATTAAGCTTAACAGTTATAGAGAATGGCTTAAGCCTAAAAGAGAGAAAGGCTTAAGCCTAAAAGCAAGAAATTTGCAGTAAATTATGCTAAAACGGGAGAAATAAATTAAATGGGGAAAATCCTAATAACTTGATTTGGAAGTTAGTGATAGATTAGTTGGTTGATTTAGAAAAGAGAATACATTCCCGTAGTTTAACATTGTAAAAACAACGATAAACGTAATTGCAAGAATGGAAGAAAGAAAAAGGGAATTAGTGTAAAATAGAGTCATTTCTGTATTTCGCATTGTCCAACAATTAAAGAGACAATAAAAGAAAATCTTACAATTTTAATGTTTATAGCATTATTTAGCATCACAATATGGTAATGGATTTTTAGCACAGTTTTTGTCACCAACCAAATAGAATAGAACTACTTTCTAGAATAAAAGAGAATAAAGTGAAGAGTTAAAGAAATTAAAGAAAATCAAGTTAATTATTTGACAAGACTAGAAACAATAAACAGAAATGTGCCCATATTTGCATTTACTGCGCAGATAGTAGAATAAAAGCTAAGCAATTATTATGATAAGTAAATTTGTAATTGTCGAACGTAGTTCCAAGCCAAGACTATTATATAAGATAAGAAAACTAAAGAGACTTCAATATAATAATAAAATAAGACAGAATATAATAAAAAAGGGACACTTGCAATTATATTTATAACATGTAGATTATAAAAGAATATAGAAGTAATGATTACAACTATAATTATAGCATAGGTTATAATTAGAGATAACAGAAAAGACTTATTTTAAAACATACATTAAGGTAATAAGAAAACATAAAAGAAAGGCCCATACCAACAACATTCCCTTTCAGTCAGGAATTGATGGTCTCAAAATAGATAGGTGAGGCTGGACAAGCTTATGCTGATTAGGGTAAATAAGTAGCTAACGAAATAAGAAAGGTAAACTAAATGCATAATAAAAGATTAGACGTAGGGTCTAATAAAATGGTAAGATGCGTTGAAGTTGCCCAAAGGATGAAGAGCCTAACGAAGCAGTTCATCGCAGATTTTTAGCATAGAAATAGCACGTCCAACTTTGTTAATTTGGGCTTGAAGGAAGTACGAGACTTCAACGGGATGTAAGGGTACTCTAGGATGACCCTCTGCGTAGGCCTCACGAAGCTGCAACCTCAGAGGCAGGTCTGTTAGTAGTCCACCAAGAGAGTATGTATTAACTGCTTTTACATTGCAGGCCTAATGAAGCAGACCTTTATAGGTAGTCAAAAGATTGATGAATGGAGTAGGATATTCATATGACATCGTACTCTGACTTGCGAGTAGGTTTTAGTGAGCAGGACCCATAGGCACGTTCTAAAAGTATAGTCTCATGAGGAGATCAAGCCATCGTCAACCAAGAGCGAGTTCGAAAAAGACTATAGTTAAACCAACAGACCAATGATTCTTTCACTATCGAGACATTGGATGAGGGGTGCAACTAATTGGATGTTAGATTATCTGCAGTAGGGCACGAGCACTAAGCTCTTTAGAGGTCCTTCGATTAATTGAGAGGTGGCTGCGTAAGGCCATAGCCACGATGAGAAAAGAGACAGGCCAAGTATAATATCTATTGTAGGCAAAACGAAGCTGTCCTTTATATATATAGAAAATCCCCGACCGAGTTCCATACAAGGTAGACTTTATTGGTGAGATTCAGGGAGTAGAAAGAATGATTACGTATAGTCGTCAAGGTACGCACTGGGTGGTACGTTGAAGATGTCTAAGCATTAGTATAGGCTAGTGTGGATGCAGTTTTACATTTTCATAGTAGACGACGGAACATCTGTATTGTAGGCCTCATGAAGTTGTCCTTTACAGATGTAGTTGCAAAATGCTCTAGGAGCAAGACGATGGAGTCCTTTTCGAGAAGGACGCGTAAGGAACTAAGGGTAGTACCTATGACCAATGCAGTCATAAGGTATATAGCTAAATACATACATATATATATATATATATGTGTGTGTGTGTGTGTGTGTTAGTTATTAGGTTTTTATCTACTAGGGTGCCTATACGATTTACACATAGAGGCGAGAGTATTATAAACCTAATATAATATAAAATGGAAATAAAATGGCATATGTGGAATTAAGCTTAGAAGTGTATAATTTGTCCATTCCCTAGAACTTTAGTTCTAACCCCCTCCTCATAACATCCCCCAGGTTAGGTAGATGGCAAAGACTTTCCAGCTTTGAGACAATTGTTTAGTAAGTGTTATTATCTTGGTGAGTATTTACTTATTATTATATTTTAGTCTGTTCCACTGTGAGATATTTATTTGACCTCTGATATATTTGTTTATGCCTATTTACAGGATACTAAATACCCAACTCGGGCTTCAATGGGCTTGGATTTTAGCCTTTTTACAAAAATTCAAGACCCATTGGAATTCGAGTTGTTACATTTGGTACCAGAGCCTAGGTTTAGGGTTCCTAGATAGATAGTGAGTGAGGGTATTTGTAATTTTGTGTAAAATATAAAATTATTATGTACTAAAATCCAAATAGTCCCCAATTATAGATTTTAACATATGAAAAGTTTTTAGAAGAAAATTTGTGCATAGTTTGCTAGTTGTGTTTGGGATGACCCAAGAGTGTTGAACCCTAAGTTATTACCAATTTATAGTGTACAATAAGCTATGTTTTGAGAGAAGATTAGTATCCATATGTCATTAGAAGTAGGAAAGCTCCCTAGGAATAATAGGGAGAGTATTTTTTTGGAAGGAATAAGAGATTTTAGTAAGGGAACGAGATTTACAATGTTTAGGAAGGATATTCCTAAGGTAGTAAGAAGAAAATCCACTTTATGTCTTGCCCAATAAGGCGAAACTTTTTGGAATTGAAAAATTGAATATATATATATATATATATATATATAATTATTACTATATTTGAAGAAGTAAATATTGGATTTTTGAAAAAAAAGTGGTATGAAATTAAAATTGGTTTTTATATGATGTAAATTTTGTTAAAAGTGAGATTCTTTTTGAAGAATTATATAGCATGTATAGCTCGCTATTTTCTTTGTAGGTAAACAAAGATTTTAAATATAAAAACCTAGAGTGTGTTAAGTATCGAGAACGTAGGTTAGAACGTTTATGTTATAATGGATGTTTTCATGAAAAATAAAGGAAACATAGACTATGACACTATTGTTATAGTAGTTGACTCCCAAAGGAAATGTTTATACATATCATATGGGATTTATTAATATTTATGTTAACTAAATCCACATACTTGTATTTTTTGGGTTGTAGTAACCATATTTACAAAACATTTGTTTTGACCCAAATAAAAATGCGTTTTGAAGATAATTTCTAAGTATAGAAATTAAGTGGTTTGTAAGTACACTTATTATTTAAATAAGTATATGAAAATGTTTCTAGTTATGAAAATTTTAAAACACTTTTGAAAATTATTTCTTTTGAAAAAAGATGCAAGTTAAAGTAATAAATTTAGCAGGAAATATCTTTTGTAAGTGAATATAGAATAAACATACTTTAATCTATTGGAATGAAATGAATAATGTTATAATTTTCTATGAATCACAAATAAAGATATTTTTTGCAAGTTATAGGGAATACGTGAAAGAGATGTACAAGGTATGGGAAGCACCATATTTTGTATAGCCTATTTCGATAAATTATAAAATAAGTTCCTTGTAATTTCACATAAACATGAAATCCGCTTTTAAAGGATCCATTGAAAGTTTTAGCGTTAATGGTTTCTCGTAAAAGAAAGTAGTTCCAGTACATTAAGATATAAAGCTATTAGGTGCAATAAAAAGTGTAATAATCAGAGACAGTGTTAGTTAGAAGAGATATTACAGAAAGCCTTCGTAGGAAAGCTAACAATGTAAATTTCATATTTTTTTATTGATTATGCACATTGGTTGCATGACTTTGTAGAAAGTCCCCGTTTATAGTAAGTTAGAAACTCCTCTAAGGTTCGTAAATGGAAGAGTAGGAAAGTTAAAGGATTTTTGATTGTTCGTATCTACTTTAGTTTTAGTAAATCTAAATTGTGTGAAAAGAAGATGTTTTGAAAACATGTTAGGACGTTTGAGGAAGTGAAAAAAAAAGAAAAATGTTTTTAAGAACAAGCAAGACACGTTTTACAGAAAAATGGTTTGGTGGAAAAGTAAATAAGTTTTTGGAAGAGAAAACTTAGTAAACAGCTAAATTCAAAAAGTCTAAAATATTTTTTAGGGAAAGCTGTAAAGGTCTTTTATAGAAAAGGAGGAATAAGTTTTGAATTTAGAATTTGTAAGTTTTCTTCTCTAGGTTTGGGAAATTAATTAAATTCAAAAGGCTATAAAAATGCAAGTATAGAAGATAAAATGTTAAGTAGCCAAGTACCATTGAATTTAATAGAAACTTCAATGTAACACTTTTAAAGGCAAAAATTTTAGGATTTTATGTTCCAAAAATTTAAAAGCTTTAATTTTTTAAAATGAAATGATAAATACCAAACCAAACTTTTAAATATGGAGTAGCTAGGAATCATTTTCTATGTCTGACAGGAAAAAAGTTATGGCTATGTAGGAGATAACATTGATTACTTTTAGTAATAATAATAAAAGCTCACGTAAGGTGTATAAGACACTGGTGAGAACCTAAGAATGTTACTTCATGTGTGTAGACTATTATAGTGAAGTGATACTAGTAAGATAGTAAGATACACGTGATTGGAATAAATAGACCTTAGTTGGGAAAAATGAAAAGTAAAGGTAAAGAGAAAATTTCCCCAAGCTTTGTTTCCTTTTTAGATAGAGACTACATACATTAAAATCCTTATTCATTGCAGTAAATGAGACTTGACTATTCCAATTGGAGTATGGAAAGGAAGAGATGAATAGATCTTATTCATTGGACAACATAAGTTAGTAAAGAGTAATTGGTGAGAGGAGGAGCATATAAGTTACTTGGATTTTTAGAGTAGGACGTTTCAGTGTCACAGTGGACATGGTCTTGGGCCTTCTAGCCCTAGAAGATAGCTGTGTTTAGCTGCTATATTAAAGAAAAGTAAAAGCAGACAAAAGTAACTAAAAGAAAAGCAGTAAGATCTAATGAAAGTGACAAAAACGTCAATAGAATAAATGAGAATTGCAACAGAAAAATACATTTTCCCCATAAATTAAGATGGGAAAAAAGTTTGAAAAGGAAAGTTTGTCTTATGTAAACCGTGCTTGGGAAAGCAAATAAAGATTTTTATAGAATAGCGGCATAAGCTCCAAGTACGGGGAAAGAGGTGCACAAAAGTAAAACGGTAAACATAAGTTTTTTCGTTTTCTACCTTCTTTCTGACATAAGAAATTGAGTTCGAAAAATTAGACTTTTTTTCTAAAATTCGTATAATACAACTTGTGTGGTAAGATTTAGATGTAAAATTCATTGAACTATGCCCCTATTCTGTAGGAGTGTGGAAAAATTTGGATGAAAAACGTTTTGAGTTTTCAAAAGATTGCATTCATATAGAAATTGCAAGTATATTTAGGGTGTGTGCATCATGTTTTAAAATAAATTTTTAAAGAAGAAAAGCATTCATATAGGAGGTACAGCTTAGAAACAGAGCTAAGACCATGGAGCAAAGCTAAGGACGACAAGTGAGTGGATTTAAATTATATATCATTTAGATTTATGATATATTATAGTTAGATTCCGGTTAAATATTGTAACGACCCGTAAATTTTCAATAATTAAAATTGTTAATTTAATAAGATCTTTGAAATTTAGAATTGAAGAGGATAAAAATTTAGTGGATTATTAATAAAAATAATAATTAGAATGAATTGCAAAAGTATGAATGTAAATGAATGGCTAATAACTTGAATGGAATTCAAGTAAATTGAAATAGTGAAATTATTATAATTTGTTTATAAATGAAAAATAGGAAAAACAAATGTAATTATTGAATTAATGTGTGAAATAATATAATAGGTGGTAATTGTTTGTGAAGAATACACATACAAGTATTAAAAAGGGATAATGGTGACAAATGGTTGTTGTTACCAGTTAATTTACCAATTACAAATAAGGGTAACTAAATGTGACTTTAATGATAATAAATATAATAAATGGAAGTAGGATGGTTAGTATAAGGGAGTTAGAAATTTGAATATATTAATGTAATAAAAGACAAACAAATATTGACTAAGTTTATAGGAAAATGACGACTTAACAAATGGGATTGAATTGAATCAAATCGGTTATTTGAAATTAATTATAATTAAATGGAATTCAATTCATAATAAATAAAGTTAAATACTATGGCAATTGATATTGGAATGAATTGGGTAACATCAAGGTAATAGATATAGCCAAGGTTAATTATACCCACATGTTAATAATTGAATTGATAACTAGGTTGAGAAATCAAATAAAAAGATTCATTGGAATTTCAATCGGTAATTTAGGAATTTACTGGTATTGGAATTTAATACGATAATTGGTGAATTAATTGACTTTAAATTGATATAGAAATTTGTTATAAGGGATTGTAAATTTCTAGAGTAATCCAAGATGATAAAAAATTTAGATTTTAGAATTTGAATGAAAAGTGATTTAATTCAATTCAATTTTAATTTATTTAATTAATAGAAAATTAGCCATTTTGGTCACTGACTCGGATTTCGACAAAACTAGTTTCATCGGATCCGTAACAGTGAATTAATATAGGATTCAAGTATCGTAACGATCTGACTTGTCGTTTGATCGTACGGGCTTGAAATGCCTAGAAATTAATTTAATTGAAATCAATTGAAACCAATTTGAAATAACTTGACTTAAGCATAACTTCTTCATATGATGGAATTTAGACTTTAAACCTTTTCCATTGCGTTTAAAATATTTTAAAACATCTATTTTGATATATGGGTTGACCCAAATTTCGTTCCGAAGTCGAAACGGGCTTTTCAGGCCATCTGTCATTCAATTTTTCCCAATGAAATTGAGCCCATCTATTCTATTTTATTCTAACTATATACATACAGTTATAAACCCTAGCCTATTTCTTATTCCTTATTTCTGTACGTACAATTCTATTTTCTTCTTCTCTTTCAATGGCAGACAGAACCCTAAACCCCTAAAAGCAGTTTCAAATAAAATTCAAAGCCAAAAATTAAATCTCCTCAAACTATATCGAATTATATATGGATTTGAAGCTCTCGACGAGCGCAAGTCAAATATATGATTCGTTTTTCAATCTTGGTTTCGGTGTGCTCGAAAATCGATGAATTATCCACGGCCGTTTATTACATCGCGACGAAAATCGTCCGATCTTCGAATCTATTTCTAGGTATTGTAGAGTGGACCAAGGGCACTTCATCTATGTAGTTTATTTGGCCAATTGACGGTTGGATCGAGTGTGAAAATTCGATTAGGGTTGGAAAAATCGCGGTGGCTGCTCTCTGAGATGCGCGATCAGTGCGTGGCCGTGGGTCGTAGGGGGTCGGGGTGTGGCGTGGCCGGTGGTGGCATGACCGACGTGGCTGCGGCGTCGATGGTGCGTTAGAGATTTGGTGGTGGCTCATTTTGTTTGGAATGTGTGCGTGCGCGAGGTTTGGGTCGGCCTGTAGGATTCTCGCGTGAACAAGGCAGTGACATGTCTGTTATTGCGTCGTAAACTTTTTTTATTTTGTGTTATTTAAATTTCAATTCTAAAATTTTAATGTTAATAACTTCCGCATACGAGGTCCGATTCATGCGCGGTTTCCTTCCCTGGGTTCGTATTGGAATTCCAGACATTTTGGCGCCAGTTTGGACGAATTCTGAGACTATTCAATTTTTGGGTTTAAATTGGATTTAGATTCAAAAGGTGAGTTTTTTAATCCACTCACAACTTCTGAAATTGCATATGTGTGTTGAATTAATTTCTGATGTGATTAGAAATTTATTTATGGCTGTTTGGTGCATTTTTATCGTCATTCCAGTTAAATTGAATTTATTGAATTAAATTGTTATTTAATTTATTATTTCATATAAACTACCTGTAAATACCTATTATTTATTATCTGTTCTCTATTGATGTTATTTTTGAATTGGATGATGATTGTGATAAATGGTTGATGATTGATATTAGATGAATGGATGTTGTATTTTATTTTGTTATAAACTGCAAGTTGTTATGCATTTTTATTTCATTCGAGATTGCGGTTTGAAATGATATATAACCGTATTTTTATTTTAAATTACGGATTGAAATGTTAAATATCCTTATCACTTGACCATAGGATAGAAAATTATATACAGACACCGCGGTCTATATATATAAATAATTTGAAATGATTTCTATGGTTTTATAAAGAAATATATGGGTTATATAATTATTGATTTTTGAAGTTATATAAATGTTATTTTATTATTGATTTTAGCTATGTATAAATTTGTTTTGAAATACAAAACAAGTTAAATAATAAAGTTGATTGTTTTATATAATAGGGTTAAGTATAGGTTTAAAATTATGTTGTGGGTAGGGTATATATTGGCTTAAATAAATTTGAGGTTGGAAGATAAATTCGAAATTGATTTGAATTAAGTTATTCAAGAATTATATTCGAATAAATTTGATTTGAAATTTAGATAAAAATTTGAGATTTTAAAGGGTATGATTTTTATAACTTGATTTTGGTTTAGAGTGATTTAAATGAATATTTCAAGTATAATTAAATTTAAGGAAATATTCAGTTATCTAAAATTTGGGTTATATTTAAATTTTAATGGATTTATTATGTAAATTATTTCAAAACTAAATAATTTAAATTGAATTGTCAAATTGAAATTTCCAAACTTAGTTTTGCAATGGTTGAATATTTAAAATTTGAAATATATTGAATCTGAAATTGTTTTTAGAATGACATAATTTGGAAAATTTTATTTGGAAACTGAGTTGAATTTAAACTTGAGATTCGGGATTTGATTAAGTTAAAATCTAGAAATTCGAGTTGTTTGGAATTGATTTGTGAAATTTAGAAAGCTATTTTATTACATATAGTATTCTAATATTTTAAACCATTTAAGTGGTGGAAGTGATGTTTCAAAGTTATGAATTTCAAGGCATTATAATTTGAAAGTGTTATATTCCAGTGTTTTGATTTTGAAATGGTATAACTTTGAAGTGTTATAATTTTAGAAAAGGATATATATTGAAATGAAAATGATATCGTATTGATTTGGTTTTGAAAAGGGCAAGGATACTTGGTTTTAAAAGTATAGATTATTTTGAAATGACCACGGGGTTATAATAACGTTTGGTTGTTAAAGAGACCGGGATCAGAAGTTGCCATACTCTCTGCCAACTCCGAAAATGTGACGACCCGAAATTTTTAACAATTTAAATTGGAATAATTAATTGATTTTAAAATACTTAAAGGTTAATTTTAACTTGAATTTCAAATATCAATATTTACTTAAATTATTGAATTATATAATTTGAAAGTGGGTAAAATATTGAATATGGAATTTTAAGCCTGTTAAAAATAATTTAAAGGCTTATAAAATTTATAATGATGATACTAAAGATAATATAATGGTTGGAATTTAATTTAAAGGTAATTTGTACAATTTTAAAAATATATCGTTTAAATTGAATTTAAAAATAGCCTTCCGAGGCACAGTCTCGGAATTCAACGAAACCAGTTCCATTGGATCCGTAATAGTTAGTTATTATCGGATTTCAATATTCATAGCAATCAGAGTTGACGTTTTACCCTGGCAGCTCAAAACGCTTAGAAACTATTTCAATCGATTTAATTTGAAATTGATCGTTTTCTTCTGTAACTCACGCATATGATTGAATTAGCTTTCGAAACACGTTCCATACGGGTAAAACCTTATAAATGCTTATCGGCATGTCTGATTCGGGGTTCGAGATTTCTCGTTATGCGTAACGAGATATTTTGGAAATTTAATAATTTAAAAAAAAATATAAAATTCAATCAGCCACCCTATATCGTACTCAGCCACCCTACCTCCTGAAACACACAGACCTACTTTCCTCCTTTCTCGTGTAAATCGCTGCAACCTTCCTCTAAACGCCGTTGTCAACGCGTCTCCTTCTTTTATATTAACACACGAGATTCAAAAAAAAAATCTTCAGAGAGAAAAGAAGAAAAAAATGGCCGAACTTCCTCCCTTATCCTACACCTCAATGTTTCGAACTCATCTTTAGATAAAGCCCAAATCTAATTCAAAAAAAAAAACAATGGCCTCTCTCTCTCGTTCGACTCGAATCGAGGAATCGCGCCGTAAATCTCGAACGCGTGCACGCGTGTTCGTTTGGGAGGATGGAGTACGTCGCGTGGAGGCGATGCCGTGGAGGAGTGAAGGCTGCCGAGGGTTGATTGGCATTTGGGTTGTGTACGGTTTGGGTAGTCGATGGGTCGTGATCTGGAAGGGAGTCGCGACGTGGGAGGCTCACGTGACTCGTGCGAAAAGAGGACGGCGACGTTCGTTCTGGTGGAGTCGGCGTCGACTGCGTGGGAGCATGTGGTCTGAGGTGAGAAGGCCAGTGGGCTCAAGGGGAGGGGGCGTTGTTGTTTACAAGCAGCGCCAATTGTCGATGAACTCGGTAATAGGAGGTAGTTATGCTCGATCTAGATATTGGATTTAGCAGCAGGTATAATTCTATTTTTAATTTAAATATAATAAAATTTTCTTGTTTTTAGACAGAGAAGTTGTTTTATACATACGTATAGATCTGAAGATAAATATGTAGCAGTTAAATATAAACATCTTTATTTTAGTTTATCCATATATCCAACCTGTTTCCCAAAATTATTTGTATTGTTTAATATTCACCGTTATGAATATTCAATATTCTGTAATGAATACTATTGATAGTTGTAATATTGGATGCTATGGTTTACTTGAATATATTTCGGTACACTGAGTTATCAAAATATATAGAATTGGATTTTTGGAAATAAAAAGAAGAGAATTTGTAAGTGAAATAATTATAGAGAGTTTTAAATAAATTAAGAACGAACTGGATAAGAACAATAGTAATTTTAAAATTCTAATAAATAATTCTATGTATGAAAGGGAAATTTGAATAAACAATAAGATAATGAATTTTAAACTTCAGCGTTATTATTTAAAAGAATATAGCATTTATTTAAATTTAAATTTAAGATTTAAATTGTTGAAAAGAATAAAGAAGAAATTTGGAACATTTGAAATTGGTATGTTTCAGTTAAAGGATTTAAAACCAAAACGAAAGAAAAATAAATGAACAAAGTCTACGAATTAATGGATTTTGAAATGAATTGAGTAAGTAAAGAAATTTATTTCAAATGGATTAAATTGAAAATCAATTTGGAAAATTGATTTAAGTGATTGAAATTGGAAATTTTCACTGGATAACCAAGTACGTTTTCAAAGTAAATTTTTTAAATATAAATTAAAAGTTTTAAATTTGTTTTAAAAAGAAAGTTTTGAAAAATTTATTATTTCTAATATATTAAAATTCTAAAGTAAGTATTTTCTTTTAATCTATTATAGTAGTAATTATTTAAAAGTGACTTGGTATTTGTTTTAAAGAGAAAATGTAGTTTATATTTTATGTAGTAGCCTCATTTTAAATGTTTATATTTTTAATAAAATATCAAAGTAATTTTAGTTTAAATGTTTTAAAGGATAATTTATAATAAAGAGTTTTAAATTATTATTTTTAAAAATCTTAAGTTTTGTGCTTGGTTGTTTCAGTGGAAGTGAATATTTGGAAATTTATCTTATGAGTATGGTCTGAAACTGTTTTCAAAAGGGTTGAAAATAGAAATATATCTTGCGAAGATATTTTGAGAATAATAAATAATTTGGGAGATTATTTATTGTTTGATGGATGTTGTGAATTTTAATTGATAGTTAAATAACCGACTATCGATATTGGCCAAATGCGCAGATCATTTCGAAGAGACCGGGATCAGGATTAATTTCGCGAAAACCACTTCGATCCGGTTTGTACGTTTTCGAGAGGAAGAGGAGTTTGGATTCGAAGATGGAGTAGTGAAGTGCAAGGGCTAGTCGCTACTAATACTGAGGATGTTTTCAAAATGGATGTAGTAGGAGTAATGCCTTCGGTTCCGTTCGAACCCGGGACGGACTTTTATGGATGAATGCTTTCAGAACATCGTCAGGTGGACGATGAGCATTCTAATTGAAACGATCTAAATGGTAACGCTTAGCCTCAAGCCTCAACAACAGGGAATAATTGAAAATCAGGGGTTATGCAGCAAGGCATCGTAGGCAGCATCCATTTTCGGGTAACGTCATCCCTATCTAGATGTCCATTTTTATTTCGGCTTAGTGGTGTAGTTGCTGATCCTAACCGTGGGGTGATCTTACTCGGGATTATCCAGTAAGGGATAGTCTGAATCTTGTGTTGCAGGGGTCGGGAGTGATCCTCGATACTGTGATCTAGGCCACGTACCATGACAGGTGGTACCCCAGTGCCTAGTCATTAGTTGGAAATCCATTTTCCCTACGCGCCTTTTACGAGTTTTGTTTGTATTACCCACTCTGTGGCTAGTAGCTGGAATTTAATCATGTAACAATTTCAGCTATTTTAATAAGTATTTGTAAATAGACCCTAGTACAATATCAGAGGATTTTAATAAAAAGTGTTTTAGCTATCGTAAGGTAAAAACCTGGCATATTTATTTGTGGCGTGGTCTTACGAGATGCTTTTGTTTTCAAAAGGATTTTGAAACTCTAATAATCAATTTGAGTGTGATTTCTCACGCTGGTATTCCAGACTAACTCGGGTGTTATTTAACTATGATGCTCGGGTCAGACCGAGTATTATAGGATACAGGGTATGATGCTATGGAGCTCAGGAGACGAGCTGGACGGCGATACGTATTTCCGTTTTGATTATTATTCCGCTGTGTATCCAGATGAATGTTATTGATGTTGAACTATGATCGATTGTTTATCCACCAACCATACATTTGCATTTTATTTCATCTACGCATAGGATTCATTTTATAACAATTTCATTGAGTTTGACAACATTCGATGGTTATATTAATATCCATTTTCAAATTTATAATTCAATAATTTCACCCAAACTTTTATTTAAGTAATTTTACTTCAAATTAATTTGCCTCGTAACTTAAGTCCATTTTGATAACCCAATTCCAATTAAAACTTTGATTTAATTTTTATTCAATCAGACTTCATCCATTTATTTCCCTATTTTATATTTTTAATTCATTTACTTAATTCATTTGCGAATTTATTTTATTCATATAAAGCCATTCTTAATTTATTTCTATTCACCTGGATTTTGTTTGCAACTCAAATCATTTCTATTATAATTCAATTTCATTTCATTCGGCAACACCTCCCTTATATCTAGTTTACTTGCAAATTACATTAAATATTATTTATAGCTCACTTGAATTTTATTTTTACAACATCACCACTTATTTTAATTCATCATCAAATCCAATTCGAATTCTATTTACAATTCAAATTCATTTCCAAACTCCATTATTAACCTACAATCCATTTTATTTAACCGAGTTAAATTTATTAACATACTCTATCAAATAATTATTTAGCTAATTAGCTTACTTCCAACTTCTAATTCAATATTCAATTTTATTACAAAAATTACTTCATTAAATTTTCCTGAGTTCAATTTTATTTTATAATTCCAGTTTGGATTTTCTTTCATTTCCCAAAATTCCATCACTTCTATTTTAAAAATTTTAGAAATGCTTTTTAATTCATATAATACTATTAAAATAGTTTTTTATAAAAATATTTTTTATAACTCGATGTCTCAACCAGTCCATCCTTGTTCTCACAGAAATTCAGTCATACTATTTGTGGCGTAGGATGAAAATCGATAAGTACTTGGTAAACCCGTTTTCGACAGCTAGTGAAAATACTAGGAAAATAATTTTATTGAAAATATAGAAAACAGATTTTGAAAATAGAGGAAATATCTTTGGTGAGAATGTCTGGAAATCATCACTCACATCCATGGCCGTAGTTACATCCTGGGTTACGTTGCCATCGCAGCAAAAGTCCATGTAACTGTAGGCACTCCGTGCCCCTCGATTACGCCATGGAACCCACAACAGATCGCAGTCACATTCCAGGATTACGTTGCCATCGCAGCAAAAGTCCATGTAACCGTAGGCATCGGCGCTCCTCGATTTTCGCTGTCAAAATAAAACTTCTCCACTCCTACATAGGTCGCAGACTACCGATGTAAAATCAAAAGCAGACTGTTGGCTCTCAGCAGCACACACGACTTTCGCTATGTTACCATAGGTCGCAGTCTACCAATATAAAATCAAACGTAGACCGTTGGCTCTCAGCGGCACACACGACTTCCGCTATGGTATACACTACTCATAATCCTCAGGAACTAGTTTTGTCCTGACTCCTTACAGGATCAACTTTAGAACCCCCCTTGGGGCTCAAGGGAGCACCACCCGGTGGCACTCCTGAGAACTTCATTTCAAGGGAGCGCCTTTTTCCCTAGAGCCATCATCAAAACACTTTATACTATACGTATAGTATCTTTCAAATCATACACCTAGTATGATCACATACACAGCTCCTTTACACAAAATCAATTATCCCAAAATCGATAAATCTCAAACTAGGCTTTCCAAATTCTCATATTGATTTTACCCAAAAATCAAAAGACTTTCCAAAACCAAAGGTTCCCAAAACGTTTTTCCAAAATCCTCATAAGATCCTTTACATATACATAAATATATATAATTTTTAAAACTTTGGATCATTTCAATCTTGTATAAAACTCCTTTTACACTTCAAAACACCTTCAAAATCCTTTTCTTCCGTAAATAGATACAACAAAGGGGAGATTTATTTTATATATAACAAAGATATATAACTTTGTTTATTCAAAATCAAATATTCCAATTTGATTACTCTTTTCAATATTAATTTCATTCAAATCCATACGATGTACACATATCATCCGTACGCTATACCAATTTGATCGCTCACTCGATCACACAATTTCACTTCCGAACTAGTATCGTCCACCCGACTTCCTAGCGCAGACTCAGATTTGGTTTCTTGATTAGAAACCGTCATTCTCCTTGCATAGCTATAACTATGATAGAGAATATCCAGAACCAATCAACAATCCATATCCAGGTTCGCCGTCGAAAATCGAGTGAAAAATCCCAACTCGGATTGATAAACTGTCTCGAAATTCTGTGCTCGAACCTTGATCAAATCACTATGCGAATAGAATAATATACGTACATCCTACGTAATTATCTTCATTGATCATTAGCCAAATCAATTTCTCTTTCTATTCCCATTTCCTTGAATTTCTATCCACATATTTACAATTGCTTCAATTCCATTGGATTATCACTTCAATTCTTATCTCAGTTTGGTATTTAATCAATAACAATATGAACTCTGACCAGTTTATATTCAGAAAATAGCTTGAATTTTTTTAAAATAGATGAGTAGTTGCAAAATAATTATTAATTTGCAGAATAGCTGTAAAATAGTTAACTAATTGTAAAATAGTTGAAAAATAGTTAAATAGTTATAGAGATTTTAGATAATTGTAAAATAGTTGTAAAATAGTAATTAGTTTGTAAAATAGTTGAAAAATAGTAATTAGTTTATAAAACAATTGAAAAATTGTTAAATAGTTCCAAAAATAATTGTAAAACAAGCATAAAATAATTTGGCTTTAAAAAGAGAGGTTGTACACATTAAATAGCTTGGAAAAATAAGTTTGTATTAAAACAATTTATATTGAAAATAGTCCAGAGTCAAAATTGTCCACTTTCTCATCAATTCAATTTAAATTTTTCACTCCCATTTAAATTGACCCAATTCCAATAACTCCAATTTCCATTGGACTAATTTCAAATTGAATCCGCTTCAATTTCAAATCATTTCAATTTCTACTTAAACTAATCCCAATTCCCAATCAAAATTCAAACCTTCAGATTAATAACCTTTCCACTTAAGTTTAAAACTTGCTTCACTTGGGTTTCACATCACATTCCAAAGAAAATTCAAAACTCAACCTTAGAGTTTATTTCATATTTATTTCCTTTACGCACCAGGCTACTTTTAAATTTTAAACCACCCTTGGTTTTAATTTCAAAACAAATCCCTTAAAATATTCCAAACATTTCTTGTTTAACAATAAGACTATATTCAAAATAGTATGAATTATTTTATTTGTTATTTTCTTTAACTCTTTGAAACAATTGATTGTTTATAGACTTAGGTTTTAAAACTTCACAATTTTAAAACCAACTTTAATTTAGAAGTTATACTCATTTTATAAATTTACTTCATTTGGCTTACTTAATAACAAATATATCATTATTAAACACAATAACTATTTATGATAATACCCAAGGTTATCATATCTAGATACCTATTTCCTTTATATTATTCTTACTTCTATAAATTCAAGATTAAATTTCAGTTTGAATCCATTTCAAACTTACCATTATTTAAAGTTTTTAAACAATTTAATTTCTGAGCTCAATTTCTAGAATTTCATTTTCAATCAATTTAATTTTAATTTGGTTGTATTTCTGTTACCGCTTAATTTAATTCCAATTAAAAAATTTCAGTTATGTTGTATTTTATATTACTTCTTAATTTAATTTCAATAATTTAATAACCAATCACCTTAATATTTATTAGAAGGAAATATTGCTTTATATATCAAAATATACTTTAATATAAAATCATTTAAAACCTTTATGTAAGAAAATAACAAGTACGCTCTCATATATATACACACACTCAACTCATTCTAGAGTACTTCGGACTGTATTTAACGAGTAATCCCCACCAGAGCCAAGGTTCTCGCTTAACCTTTCAGCTTTGACACCAACTGTGACGATCTAGGCTTTGCAACCATTGACAGTGGCTCACCCGACTGGTAGGCTTTTCAACCATCCCAGCCTCGCCGTGGCTCACAGTGATACCTCGGGTTTACGGCCAGCCTCTCGACTCGCAACCAACCCCAAAAGGCCTTATACGACCCCCGGGGACATGCAGGGGTAAGAGTCTCCCATTCGCCACCTAACGCAAAGCGAGAACGCCCTATCACGCTGTAATGTACCCTTGAGTCAACACAATTCTACATAAATTAACTCAAGTTGAACAGAAATACGAACCATTTGGGTTAAAGAAGAAGAGGTAGAAGAAGAGAAAACAGAAAACAACAACAGAATCTTACCATCGCAACGGAATAAAATATAATAACTATTCAATGATCTTTACACAAAACAAAACTATATTTGTTTATACATACATCATCAGAGTACATCAATCACATAACACATTTGGACGGTAATTATAACCTGTCCTCACACAACTGAATACACATCGGAATATAAATCAAGTACGAAAGTACATATCGCCATTTAGCTCATCTCCTGAGCACCACAGCATCATATCCTGTATTCTATAATACTCGGTCTGACCCGAGCATTACATTTAAATAACACCCGAGTCAGTCTGGAATACCAGCTTGACAAATCACACTCAAATTGATTATTAAAGTTTCAAAAATCCTTTTGAAAAAAAGCATCTCGTAAGACCATGCCACAAATAAACATGTCGGGTTTTTATCTTACGATAGCTAAAACACTTTTTATTAAAATCCTTTGATATTATAATAGGGTCTATATACAAATACTTATTAAAATAGCCAAAATTGTTACATGATTAAATTCCAGCTACTAGCCACAAAGTTGGTAATACCAACAAAACTCGTAAAAGGCGCATAGGGAGAATGGATTTCCAAATAATGACTAGGCACTGGGGTACCACCTGTCACGGTACGTGGCCTAGATCAGCGTACCGAGGAGCCACCCTAACTCTCCTGCAACACAAGGCTAGGACTACCCCTTACGGGATAATCCCAAGTAAGATCACCCCACGGTTGTGCTCAATAACCGCACCACTAAGCCGAAATAAAAAGGGACATCTAGATAGGGATGACCTCACCCTGAAGTGGGTGCTACCCACCTAGCCTTGCTGCATAACCCCTGATTTTCAGTCATTCCCGGTTGATGAGGCATGAGGCCAAGCGTTACATTTTTTAGACCGTTTCACTTAGAATGCTCATCATTCACCTGACGATGTTCTGAAAGCATTCATCCATACAAGTCCGTCCCGGGTTCGAATGGAACCGAAGGCACTATTCCTACTACATCCATTTTGGAAATATCCTCTGGATTAGAAGCGACTAGCCCTTGCACTTCACAAATCCATCTTCGCATCCAAATTGTTTTCCTACGAAAACGTACAAACCAGATCGAAGTGGTTTTCGAGAAATAAATCCCGATTCCGGTCTCTTCGAAACGATCAGCACATTTGGCCAATATTGATAATCGGTTATTTAACTATCAATTAACATTCACAACAACCATCAAACAAAAAATAATTTCACCAAATTATTTATTAGTCTCAAAATATCTTCACAAGATATATTCCACTTTTCTACTCTTTGAAAATAGTTTCAAACCATACTCTTCTCAAAAGATGAATTTCCAAATATTTATTTCCACTGGAAACAACCAAGCACACACTTTAGATTTTTAAAAATAATTTAAAACTCTTTATTATAAATTACCCTTTAAAACATTTAAATTAAAAATTACTTTAGTACTTTATTAAAAATATATACTATGGGAATATTTAAAATGAGGTTACTCTTATAAAATATAAAACTAGATTTCCTCTAAAAAACAATTACCAAGTCACTTTTAAACAATTACTACCATAATAGATTAAAAGAAAATACTTACTTTAGAATTTAAATATTTAGAAATAATAAATTTTTCCAAAATTTGCTTTTTAAAACAACTTTAAAACTTCTAACTTATATTTAAAAATTTACTTTGAAAACGTACTTGGTTATCTAGGGAGAATTTTCCAATTTCAATCACTTAAATCAATTTTCCAAATTGATTTCCAATTTACTCCATTTGAAATAAATCTCTTTACTTACTCAATTCATTTCAAAATCCACTAACTTGTAAACTTTATTTATTTATTTTTCCTTCGTTTTGATTTTAAATCCTTTAACTGAAACATACCAATTTCAGGTATTCCAAATTTCTTATTTATTCTTTTCAATAATTTATATCTTAAATTTAAAATAAATGCTTTATTCTTTTAAATAATAACAATGAAGTTTAAAATTCATTATCTTCCTGTTTATTTCAAAATCTCCTTTTCATATACGGAATGTATTTATTAGAATTTTAAAATCACATTTATTCTTTCCCAATTTATTCTTAAATTTATTTAAATTTTCTACAATTATTTTCTTGCAAATTCTCTTCCTTTTAATTTCTTTTTAGAAATCCAATTCTATATATTTTGATAACTTAGTGTACCGAAATATTCAAGTAAACCATAACATTCAAAATTTCGAATTAACAATAAATATTCATCATAGAATATAGCACATTCGTAACAGAGAATATTAGAAATATAAATAATTTTGAGGAATCTAGTTGGATCCCTCCAACCTGTTTCCCTGCATCCACAGATGTTAGTACAACATAAAATACCAATTCCACTTTGAGGTGGAATATCGCGGTATATGGGATTAAATATAATAACATCCGCTATTATGCGGCGCATAGGGTCTCATCCGCTATATAATGCGGGAAATCAATCATTCCAATATACTATACACTACTATATATAATATGGCACATCAATTAATTTAATCATGCAACCAGTCATTTAAATTTAACCATTTAAATTTAAATTAAAATTCAGCCGAGTGAGATTAACTCGCCTTTGACGTTAAATTTGCAATCCACTCCAGACCAGCTTACTTCTTTTCAGATTTCAAACCTTAAATAAATACTTATATGATTTAGTAATACTTTAGCTAATTGAACAATTAATTACTATTTATTTATTTAATTTAACTAATAATTTGGTTTTAAACTAACGATTTAATTTAAACCAATTTTCTTTCCATAAAATGTTTTTAGCGACTAGAAATAAATAAAGAAGTTTGTTAAACAAATTCATCTTCATAATACACTATTTTAAAATAACTGGTAAATCTAGAAATGTGTATGCATATCTATTTTATTATATATATTTTTCCAAACTGCTTATGTAATAAAAATCTAACCTTTATATTTCAAAATCTTATGTATACATATATATTTCTATTTTGAACCTTGTATATATATACAAAGTCTAATATAAACACAATTTGCTTTTAACATATATTAAGATGAAATTAGCTTATTACAGTATGCCACACAATATTTATCATTATTATTATCTCTAAATTGAAGAACAAAAACAACTGCATATATAAAAATTCAATTAACAAAAATACAGTTATACCCTAATGAAAAAATAAATAAGCGCAGAGCTATATTTTTTTCTTTTCAAATCTTATATATTGAACTAAAACAGAATATTTATACTTACTACAACATTTTCTCTAATTCCATGTAAGTTAGATTAAGTTAAGTTGAAAATAAAGTAAGACAAACGAGAATACCTTGCTGCCTCATGAAACCCTAGATCGCCTCGTCGAATCTATCTCCACCACATGTGGCCGCAAGAGCGCGACCTCCTCACTCGAACTCGCCGCACAAAATCGAGCCCGAGCCCCTAAACCCTAACTGCTCGCGACCATAAATCGAGATACGCACGAGCTCCAGCTCGTTCCTGCCTTGCTCACGCCTGGCCGCTACTCCCCGCTTCATCAGGCCTCGAGACACCACTGCTCGAATCGAGCGATTCACCTCCCCTTCCTCAAGACGTCGCCAAGCTCGCAAGTAGGCGCTCGATCCCTCGCGTATGCGAAACCTCTCTCTTCTCTTTTTTTTATTCTCTCGTCTAGAGGAAGATAAGGATGAAATGAAATTAAATGGAGGGGAGTGGCATATAAGAGATGGTTCGACCATTTAAATTAAATTTAATTAGATTCTTCTATGCATTTACGGATTGTATGACCAAACGGTAAACCCAAACACTGCGAAAATTAAAATCCAATAATAATATAATATTAGAAATCCAATGGAACTGGTTTCATCAAAATCCGAGGCTGTGCCTTTGAAGGCTATTTTTAAAAATCGATTTAAACGATGAAATTTCAAAACTGAACAAATCACTGTTAAATTAAATTTTAACACTTTTATTATCTTCAGTATTATCAATATAAATTTTATAAGCCTTCAAATTATATTTTAACAGGCTTAAAATTTCAAATTTCATATTTTTACCCAATTTCCAACTGTTAAATTCAATAATAAATAGTGATATTCGTAATTCAAGTTAAAATTACTCTAATGAGTATTTAAAATCAATTAAATATTCCGATTTTAAATGCTCGAATATTCCAGGTCGTCACATTCCTCCCCCCTTAAAAGAATTTCGTCCCCGAAATTACTAGTTAGGAAGAATGATCCAATACCCGCTTACCTTTCCCAAATCCAACAATTCAACATCCTACCAACTATCTTATTGGAAAAGACCCATTACCATTCTTACTAACTTCTCAACTCTCCCATAGTTTCAAACAATACTATTTGCTCAATCGTTCAAATTTCAATTTAAAACCAAATTTTGAATTACAAAAATTTTCTCAAAAATTTTCTAACTCCCTAAATTTTTAAATTTTTTTGCCAGCATCTCATTTGCGCAGCTAGCTCGATACAACTACAAAATGCCTCTATGGGCTCCCAAATTCCAAAAGAAAACAAAAAGGCAAGTGGCTAGATCCAAAAACCCAATCAAATTTCATATAGAAATTTAAACGCATACCTTTTTGGTCGGGAAATTCTAATTTATCATCTGAAATCAAAACCAATTTTCCTTTCCCTTTTTCGTACCTGCATATCTTACATAGCAATAATATCCAATCACAATATGCCAAAAACATTTTATCAACTTTCTTACAAAATGTTAATATTTATTCATTCTAATATTAACTTAGATTATATTTGTAATATCAATTTCCAATCAAGAATTCACCATTCCTTTCTTAAGTTAGTATAAGCATTTTATACGTTTATTTATTTATTTTCTCTTCACCACTTTAGTTTATATCTACTTCTATTCAATTTGGTTCTCCCATTTCCATATGAATTCAATTTATCTTCAACTCTGAATATTGAATTGTATTTTCCATTTATAACTGATTCACGGTATTATTTTAAATTAGTTTCAATTTTCATTTTGAAATCGTTTTATCATTAACAAAATTTTCCAAAATTTTCCAAAATATTTTGGCAGAGTCTCCTTTGTACGGAGGAGCTTTTGCAATTTGACAAAAGTTATAAATATGCATACATCGACCCACCCGGTCGGAAAAACAAAAACAGTTCATATTTCCTATTTTTATTGCGTAGGCGTACCTTATTTAGCATTTTTAAGCAAGCGGCTTATTATTTTAGCAATTAACGCAATACAAATGCAGCCACACGGCTTCTAGGTACTGTACTTACTCAATTTAAACATGTAAGTGCCATATATATGAAATTTAACAACATTTCCCCTTTTTGCAATAGTTAAATACATGAATTCTAACAGCAATGCACATTAAACACATTCCGTAAGCAATTTATATAGTTATAATACTGATTCAACTGCTTTCAATTAATTCATATACCATTTTCATTCAATTTGAATGGTTTACAACCCACTTGCTTACATTCAATTCATTTTTAGTTTTTTACAAACCCATATTATTCCAATTGATTGTAAAAAATCAATTCTATCTACCTCTGTTAATACATTTACTTTCGTTTACGTTAAAATGACTAATTTTCTATGCAAATTTGATGTTATTCATGCAAATAACAATTACTTAAGCTTTAAACCATTTATTTTAAAACTTAAGTGACCTTATTTAAATAAATAACGAATTAGTTTAAAGGTTTAAATTTATTTAAAAGATAACAAAGGAAATTTTGGAAATCTAAAATTGGTATTTTTCAGTTAAAAGGGTTTTAAAGCATAAGTAAGAAATAAAAATTTGAAGTTAATGGGTTTTGGAATAAATTGAGTAAGCGAAGACATTTATTTCAAAATGAAGTAAATCGGGAATTAACTTCGAAATTGTTCTAAGTGTTTTGGAATCGAAATTTCAAAGGAAGTTCAGTATGTAAAATTTATTAAATTGTTTAGTTACAAAAGATTTCAAAAGAAAGGGGAAAATTAGTTTAGGAAAATTTAATTATTTGTTTAAATAAAGATTTAGTTAAATTAAATTTATAAATGGAAATCAATTTATTTAATTAAATTATATAATTCTTTGATAACTGGAGAATAATTTATAAAAAGAAAATTTGTTTGAAATTAACTTATTAAGTAAAATGAAATTTATTAAATAGAAATTGATTTGTTCAAATTGTTCGAATATTCATAAAATCATCTAATATTTATTCAAGGTCAAAAGTCGAGAAAACCAAGGCAGTATTGAAGTGGACTGCAAAACAAAAATCAAAGGTGAGTTAATCTCACTCATCTGGTTAAAATTTTAATTTAAATGGTTAAACTTAAATAATTGGTTTATTCATTTATTTGATTGGATGTGCAATATTATATATAGTAGTATATAATATATCTTGGAATGATTGATTTCTCGCATTATATAACAGATGAGACCCTATGCGCCACATAATAGCGGATGATTTTATACTTAAAACCCATATACTGCGATATTCCACCTCGAAGTGGAATTGGTATTTTATGTTGTGCTAACGTCTGTGGATGTAGGGAAAACAGGTTGGAGGGATCCAACTGGATTCGTCAACATTTATTTAGATTATTTAATATTCTATGTTATGATTATTTGAGTCTATGATGAATTATAATTGGAATATTGAATGTTATGGTTTGTTTAAATATATTTCGGTACACTGAGTTATCGAAAAATATATAGAATTGGATTTTTGAAAAGAAAATAAAAGAGTGAATTTTTAAGTAAAATAATCATAGAGGATTTAAATAAATTAAATAATGAATTGGATAAGAATAAAAGTGATTTTTAAAATTCTAATAAATAACTCCGAGTATGGAAAAACAGGGATCTGAATAAACAGAATAATAATAAATATAATAATGAATTATAAAACGTAAATGACCATTTAAAGTAATAAAATAATTTACTTTAAATCTAAGGTTTAGATTTATTTGAAAGGATAAAGAAGAAATTTATAAACTGGGTTTATAAAATTGAAGTAATTTATCAGTGGATATTTGGAAAATAAATTCGCAGTGGGAATTTATTAAAGAAAGGGAAAATTTGTTTAGAAATAAACAGTGATTTAATTTTAAAGGATGTAAAGAGAAGTATATTTCCCTGGATAGCCAAGTACATTTTCAAAGTAAATTTTTAAATATAAGATAAAAGTTTTAATGTTGTTTTAAAAAGCATGTTTTAGAAAATTTATTATTTCTGAATGTATAAATTCTAAAGTAAGTATTTTTTTCCAAATCTATTATCATAGTAATTATTTAAAGGTGACTTAGTATTTTGTTTCAATGGGGAAAATCTAGTTTATATTTTATGAAATAACCTAATTTTAAATATTTCTAAAGTATTATCTTTAATTGAGTATTAAAGTAGTTTTTCTAAATTTAAATGTTAAAGCATTTTTACAATAAAGGATTTTTAAACTATTTTATAAAGCTAAAGTTTTGTGCTTGGTGATTTCAGTGGAAATAGAAAATATTTAGGAAATTTATTCTGTAAAGGAAGATAGTTTGAAACTGTTTTCAAAAGGGTTTGAAAAGTGGAAATATATCTTGTGAAGATATTTTTGGGATCAATAAATAATTTGGGAAGTTATTTATTGGTTGATGGTTGTTGTGAATGTTGATTGATAGTTAAATAACCGACTGTCAATATTGGCCAAATGCGCTGATCGTTTCGAAGAGACCAGGATCGAGATTTATTTCTCGAAAACCACTTCGATCCGGTTTGTACGTTTTCGTGGAAAAACGAGTTCGGAGTCGAAGATGGAGCAGTGAAGTGCAAGGGCTAGTCGCTACTAATCCTGAGGATGTTTCCAAAATGGATGTAGTAGGAATAATTCCCTTGGTTCCGTTCGAATCCGAGTTGGACTTGTATGGATGAATGCTTTTGGAACATCGTCAGGTGGACGATGGGCATTCTAAGGGATATGATCTAAAAGGTAACGCTTAACCTCAAGCTTAGTGGTGTGGTTGCTGATCCCAACCATGGGGTGATCTTACTCAGGATTATCCAGTAAGGGATAGTCCGGGTCTTGTGTTGCAGGGGGTCAGGAGTGATCCTCGGTATTGTGATCTAGACCACGTACTATGACATGTGGCACCCCAGTGCCTAGTCATTAGTTGGAAATCCATTCTCCCTACGCGCCTTGTACGAGTTTTGTTTGTATTACCACTTTGTGGCTAGTAGCTGGAATTTAATCATGCAACCATTTCATCTATTTTAATAAGTATTTGTGTATAGACCCTATTATAATATCAGTGGATTTTAATAAAAATGTTTTAGCTATCGTAAGGTAAAAACCCGACATGTTTATTTGTGGCGTGGTCATACGAGATGCTTTTGTTTTCAAAGGATTTAGAAACTTTAATAATCAATTTTAATGTGGTTTTCTCATGCTGGTATTCCAGACTGACTCGGGTGTTATTTAACTGTAATGCTCGGGTCAGACCGAGTATTATAGGATACAGGATATGATGCTATGGAGCTCAGAAGACGAGCTGGAAGGCGATACGTACTTCCGTATTTGGTTATTATTCCGCTGTGTATCCAGTTGTATGTTATTGATGTAGAACTCTGATGATGTACTCTGATGATGTATGTATAAACAGATATAGTATTTGTTTTTGGTGTAAAGATCTATGATTACCTATTATATTTTATTCCGCTGCGATGGTAAGATTCTGATGCTGTTTTCTGTTTTCTCTTCTTCTACCTCTTATTATTTAACCAAAATGGTTCATATTTCTTTGCAACTTGAGTTGATTGATGTAGAATAGTGTTGACTCAAGGGGTGCGGATGTGCGGGCTATTACACTTGGTATCAATTATTAAGTCTAAATTACTTAACTAATTACCTTTAATTATTAATAAATAACCTTAATTATTAATTAATAAAATTTAATTACCCATTTATTAGCCACTAATTACTTTAATTAATCAATTATTAATTCGTAATTAAATTATTTAATTAGTTAACTACTAATCATAGATTAATTAACTTTAAGTAGTTAATTATAAATTTATTAATCACATAATCATTAGTTAACCAATCTCTAATTTTAATTATAAAGTAATTATTCTTAATTACTTTCTAAAAATGATTAGTTAATATTAATTATTCAAATTAATTAACATTTTAAAAGAAATCTTCTTTAACTTAAAAAAAATCAATTTATTATTAACTACAAACTTTAAATGTTAACTAATTTAGTACTTAACTTAAATTTATTACTTAATTGAAATAATAATTAGGAGTTAAAAACATTGTTAAGCATTAACTAAATAATTAAACTGTGTTTAAGTCTTAACTCAAATGGTTGAACATTTATTAAGTTTACTGTGTTCATACTTGTTGAAAACAATTTGTTTAACCTTTTTTTTATATATATAATACTGCAGTTTTGGTATAAACCCGAGAATCTCCTCTATTTACTCGAGTAATACTTCGAGTTACTCACCGATATTCCCCGAGTCATTCCCTGTACGCATCTTCCTCTTCTTCTTATTTTTTTATATTTCCAGTAAGTTGAAGTTTAACATAAGTATAGATTAAAGCATCAGGACACCCTCTCGAGCGCTCAAACACAAACCCGAAGCAATCACCCTGCTTTCTCTAGTAACGACTCGCGACCCATGACTTCAACGTCACTGATACACATCACCGCTGCCGTACACGTGCACGACGACGCGGCTTAACTCCGGCGAACCCCAACGCCATCGGCAAGTCGCAAATTGTCCATAAACTCGAAAACCAAAATTTGAATCGCCTTCAACAATTCAAATTGAAATTTAGTCATTTTGCTCGAAAATACTGCAAATATGACCACTAACTAAACTGCTCCGCACAAACCACCGGAGTCCCCCAAATTTCGTCCACACCACGACAACACTCTAAGCAACCTTCCACCAGAGCCTAGTGACACTCGATCACGTATAAGAGTCGTGCTCGTCACATTACACACATGACCAAAAACTTGTACCCAAACCCTAAATTATATTCGTTCGACAAATTCATGAATTTGAAAAAAAAATTCAATAATTTTCTCAACATCATAGACTTTCAAACTTGCTTCTATTCGAATTTCAACAATTAAAATTGATTTGATTGTCAGAAATTTGTAAAAATGCAATTTTCATTCAAATTTAAAGTGCTCTCAAAATACTGAATTAAAAATCTTCGTTTTCCTTTTAAAAATCATAAATTTCAGTAAGCATTCAAGATATAAACTTGAATTAGCTTTTTATAACAAACGAATTTACCAGAGTATTATTTGATTATCTGTAAACATGGTTTCCAAGGTTACTGTCTCTCCAACATGCTTTAAACAGATTTTAAAAATCTTGGTTTAGGTTTTAAACATCTTGTTTGTTAAAAATTCTAAAACTTATCATGATTAGATGAAAAATATTTGAGTTTAGGGAAAAAAATGCAACTGCAACAAATAACAGAGATGTACATAGCAACACATAATTTTATACAAGACTAAAGCATACACAATACCACATAATTAGTGAATCATCTTTATTGTTTTAATTTAAACTTTAAAGCTTTTAAGTTGATGTTTACTCACCTGCAAGGTTGCTGAATAAAGAACATTTCTTGTTTTCTTTTGAAAACCTGTAGTTGAAACAGTCTTTGAATCTGTCTGAATTCTTCTGTCCTGTTCTTGTTTAAGTTAAAATTTGAGTTTGTTTCTTTTTTTCCCTCTGGTTTACTTCAATTGTTACTGAACGAACTCAAATGGAAGATGCATACATATATATAAGAGAACACAGGAGGTTTAAGGGTAGGTTTTAACTGGTTAAGTGTCTTTCTTCATTGTTTTATTTTGACCAGATTTTTCATTACTGAAAAGTAAAGATTTTCAATAGTTTGAATTGATAAAATTTAGGCTGAGATGATGGCATTTAATGCCTTGTTTCCAAATATGTTTACATATTCTAATTATGCGGTATATAGATATTTGTATGTGAGTATTCACTTGCAAATAGACTTTGGCTTGTAGATGATGATAATTTGTTTTATTGCTTTGCAACCATAAACATATAGTTTTTTTCTTCAGGTTTTAGTTTATACACTATGCAGGTTGACATTGGTTTTGTGTATGAAGATTTTTTTTTTTTTGTGTTTTTCTAGGTTTTACAATTCATACATATATATATATATATATATATATATATTTGTGCCTGGTTTTATTTTCTTCTAGCTTGTCACCATATACATATGTTTGTCTTCTTGCTTGAATGATTCATATATATACATTTTATTTGATTTTAACCCTATACATTTGTGTTTACAAATTTCAGCTTATGTTACATGCATACCAAATCACTTAATTCTTGTTTGTGCTTACATCTGTATTTCAACTATCAACATTTAAATTAGATTCAATATGGTTTACTTATATTTTATACTTATATTTATTTCCATTTGTATTTTAACTATCAATATTTAAATTATATTCATAAGTTTACTTCCTTATATTTATATTTTATATTGATAGAATTAGATTTTAATTTAAACATTATCATCCATATGTATATATACCAACTGTTAACAAGGGAAAACACTTTAATTATATAAGATAAATTTTATTTTAAACATTATTAAAAGATTTTATTTTAAATTTTCAAATCAAATCTTCCTTTTCAAAACACAAATTTATATAAACAAATGGCAATTATTCCAAAAGATTTATTCATTTTAAAATGATAAGTTTACATTTTATTTAATTATATTAAATATTTATTAAAATATTATAGCCAAAATCCTGGGTCGTTAGATTCCTCCCCCCTTAAAAGAATTTCGTCCCAAAATTAAAACAAAAGATAATTTAAAAGCTTTTATACCAACCATTCAAACATACATATCATTCATACATTAGAAAACAACCAAACAATCTATCCTAACAAACATCACTAGATTTCCGGACATAAATCAGGATAAGCTTTCCTAAAACTATCCATAGTTTCCCAGGTGCAATCTTTGGCATCCTCACTCCACTGCACTTAGACAAGCTTCACTACCTTACTCCTGAGTTGCCTCTCGTCTTGATCAACAATCCGAACTGGATTCCTGACCACAGCCAAATTCGGCTCAACCTCCAAATCTTCTTGAACTACTGGTTCTACACCTAATGATGGATCATGGACAAATTTCCTTAGATGGGATACATGGAATACATTGTGAATTCCAGACATCCGTTCTGGCAATTCAACTCTGTAAGCTACAACACTAATCCGTTCCGATACTCGAAATGGTCCAATATATCTCGGTGCAAGTTTTCCCGTCTTTTCGAATCTAATAGCTCCTTTAATCGGGGAAAATTTGACAAAAACTAAATCACCAATCTCGAATTCCAATTGTCTCCTTCTCTTATCTGTGTACTTCTTCTGACAGTCCTAAGCAGCTCTCATCCTTCTCTTGATAAGCTCAACTTTAGCAGATGCTTCACGAATCAAATCTGGTCCAAGCACAAGACGATCTTTCGATTCTATCCAACAGTATGGGGATCTACACGGTCTTCCACAAAGAGCTTCATAAGGAGACATCTTAATACTTGCTCGGTAACTATTATTATATGAGAATTCTACCAAATGAAGATGGTCTTCCCATGATCCACCAAAATCTAAACCACAAGCTCGCAGCATATCCTCTATAATTTGGGTCAGCCTCTCCGTCTGTCCATCTGTCTGAGGATGATAGGCTGTACTCAATCTCAAACTCATTCCCAAAGCTGACTGTAGAGCCTCCTAGAATTTGCTGGTGAAGATAGGATCACGATCACTTACTTTACTGACGGGAACACCATGCAATCTGACTATCTCTCTCAAGAAAATCTTTGCCAGAGAAACTGCAGTACGAGTTGCCTTAACGGTATAAAATGGGCGCTTTTAGTTAGACGATCCACAATAACCCATATTCCATCATTTCCTTTCTTGGTTCTTGGCAAACCATCGATGTAATCCATCGAAATAATCTCCAATTTCCATTCTGGGATTTCCAAAGGCTGCAACAAATCGGCTGACTTCTGTTGATCTCCTTTAACCTGCTGACAGATAGCACAACTATTAACGAAAGCAGCTACATCCTTCTTCATGCTCGACCACCAGAAAACTCTTCTCATATCTTTATACATTTTAGATATTCCTGGGTGAATATTCAGTTTGGAACGATGACACTCAGCTAAGACTTCTTGCCTCAATCCATCTATACGAGGTACACACAAACGACCATTAATCCTCAAAACGCCTTGATCGTCCACCTTGAAATCAGAATACCGACCATCCTTAGTTCCAAGAATTAGTTCCTCAAAAGATCTATCCTCTATTTACTTACTTATGATTCTTTCTTGGAGAGATGGAACAACTTCCAAAAGAGACAGGACTGCATTCCTGCTTAGAGCATCAGCCACAACATATGCCTTTCCCGGGGAATACAGAATATCCAAATCATAGGATGCCAGAAACTCGACCCATCGCTGCTGCCTCAAATTAAGATTCTCTTGAAAGAAAAGATACTTCAACGATTTGTGATCCGTGAATAACTCAAACTTCTCTCCCAAGAGATAATGTCTCTAAATCTTCAAAGCAAAAACAATGGCTAACAATTCAAGATCGTGGGTAGCGTAGTTCCTTTCATGTGGCTTTAATTGCCGACTCGCATACGTAATTACTCTTCCACTCTGCATCAAAACTGCTCCCAGTCTAACTATACAAGCATCCGTATAAACTTCAAATTTGCATTTCCCATCCGGAATAGCTAGCACTGGTGCCCTGGTTAGCTTCGTCTTCAACTCTTGGAAAGATTCTTCACACTGAGGTGTCCATTTGAATTTAGTTCCTTTCCTTGTCAACATAAGTAATTTGGGTTATATTTAAATTTTGATGGATTTATTATGTAAATTATTTAAAAACTAAATAATAGAAATTGAATTGTCAAATTGAAATTTCC
This sequence comes from Allium cepa, assembly GCA_030765085.1. NCBI lineage: Eukaryota > Viridiplantae > Streptophyta > Magnoliopsida > Asparagales > Amaryllidaceae > Allium > Allium cepa. The sequence continues at coordinate 107,596,153 of CM060930.1, read as the reverse complement.
AAACTTAGTTTTGAAATGGTTGAATATTTAAAGTTTGAAATATATTCACTCTGAAATGGTTTTGAAAACGACATAATTTGGAAAAGTTTATTTGGAAACTGAGTTGAATTGAAATTTGTGATTCGGGATTTGGTTAAGTTAAAATCTAGAAATTTGAGTTGTATGGAATTGATTTGTGAAATTTAAGAAGCTATTTTATTACATATAGTATTCTAATATTTTAAACCGTTTAAGTGGTGGAAGTGATGTTTCAAAGTTATGAATTTCAAGGCATTATAATTTGAAAGCGTTATATTCCAGTGTTTTGATTTTGAAATAATAAAACTTTGAAGTGTTATAATTTTAGAAAAGGATATATATTGAAATGAAAATGATATCGTATTGATTTGGTTTTGAAAAGGGCAAGGATACTTGGTTTTAAACGTATAAATTATTTTGAAATGACCGCGGGGTTATAATAACGTTTGGTTGTTAAAGAGACCAGGATTGGAAGTTGTCATACTCGCTTCCAACTCCGAAAATGTGATGACCCCAAATTTTTAACAATTTAAATTGGAATAATTAATTGATTTTAAAATAATTAAAGGTTAATTTTAACTTGAATTTCAAATATTAATATTTAAATTATTGAAATATAAAATTTGAAATTGGGTAAAATATTGGATATGGAATTTTAAGCCTCAAGGCTTACAAAATTTATAATGATGATACTAAAGATAATATAATGGTTGGAATTTAATTTAAAGGTAATTTGTTCAATTTTAAAAATATATCGTTTAAATCGAATTTAAAAAGACTTCCGAGGCACAGTCTCGGAATTCAACGAAACCAGTTCCATTGGATCTGTAATAGTTAGTTATTATCGGATTTCAATATTCGTAGCGATCGAAGTTGTCGTTTGACCCTGGCAGCTCAAAACGCTTAGAAACTATTTTAATCGATTTAATTTAAAATTGATTATTTTCTTCTGTAACTCGCGCATATGATTGAATTAGCTTCCGAAGCATGTTCCATTGTGTTCGAAATACGGGTAAAACCTTATAAACGTTTGTCGGCATGTATGATTTGGGGTTCGTGATTTCGCGTTATGCGTAACGAGGTATTTTGGAAATTTAATAATTTTAAAAAAAATATAAAAGTCAATCAGCCACCCTATATCATACTCAGCCACCCTAACTCCTGAAACGCATAGACCTACTTTCCTCCTTTCTCGTGTAGATCGCTGCAACCTTCCTCTACACGCCATTATCAACGCGTCTCCTTCTTTTATATTAACAGACGAGATTCAAAAAAAAATCTTCAAAGAGAAAAGAAGAAAAAAATGGTCGAACTTCCTCCCTTCTCCTATACCTCAATGTTTCGAATCCATCTTTAGATAAAGCACAAATCTAATTCGAAAAAAAAACAATGGCCTCTCTCTCTCTCGTTCGACTCGAATCGAGGAATCACGCCGTAAATCTTGAACGCGTGCACGCGCGTTCGTTTGGGAGGATGGAGTACGTCGCGTAGAGGCGATGCCATGGAGGAGTGAAGGCTGTCGAGGGTAGATTGGCCTTTGGGATGCGTACGTTTTGGGTAGTCGATGGGTCATGATCTGGAAGCGAGTCGCGACGTGGGAGGCTCACGTGACTCGCGCGAAAAGGGGGCGGCAGCGTTCGCTCTGGTGGAGTCGGCGTCGACTATGTGGTAGCGTGTGGTATGAGGTGAGAAGACCAGTGGGCTCAAGGGAAGGGGGCATTGTTGTCTACAAGCAGTGCCAATCGTCGATGAACTCGGTGATAGGAGGTAGCTATGCTCGATCTAGATATTGGATTTAGCAGTAGGTATAATTCTGTTTATAATTTAAATATAATAAAATGTTCTTGTTTTTAAACGAAGAATTTTTTTATACATACGTATAGATCTAAAGATAAATATGTAGCAGTTAAATATAAACATCTCTATTTTAGTTTATCCAAATATAAAGATTAAAAAAATAAGAATATGTATTGTCAACAACAAAAAGAATATGTGTTTTCAAGAATATAAAGAAAATTTATCAGTTAGAATTAAATTATAAGTTAATCAAATTTAATTGCAATTGATAGTTCAATTTGTTTCGAATATTAATAACCTGTATAAATAATTATACAAAGTCAAAACGTGGATAAACCAAGTCGAGAATGAAGTGGATTGCAAATTTAGGAAGCAAAGGTGAGTAAATCTCACTCTGTTTGATTTTTATTTAGATTTAAATGGTTAAATTTAAATAATTGGTTGATTGATTAAGTTGATTGAATGTGTGCTGATGATCTGGCGACTTTGATTTTGGTTTATTCTCGAGTTAATTGTTGTTTGACTCGAAGCATTTGGGTTTTAAATGGTTTTAAACTTAAACCATAAATAAGAAAATGGTTCATTTTAAAGTTAATAAGGGTTTAATGATTGGTGATTCATTAAATAGGTAGGATAACTTAAATGGATCATTAATTAATTGAATTAATTAATGATTTGGGTTAATTAATTAAGTTTAAATTAATTTAGAATGGTCATTGGGTGGTTTAATAAGTAATTACTTAATGCAATTAATAAAATTTCTTTGTGTAATTAATCAAGAGATAAATTAAGATGATTAATTAAGGAGAATTAATTTATTTAATGAAGTAAATAAAAAGGTAGATAATTTCAGGTGGAAATAAAGTTAAGTATGATTAATATTGTGGTTTAATTAATGTGATTAAATTAGATTAGAAAAAAGTAAAATACAATTAGAAATCATTAATTGATATAATTAATGATGTAATTAAAGATTTATAAATTAAATTTGATTAATCCATAATAAGTGACTTTTGAGAAATTAATTAATATAAGCAATTAAGGATTAATGTAATTAATTATAGTTAATTAATTTATGAAGTAATTATGATTACATAATGATTTTGGTTAAGAATAATTAATATTGTGAAATTAATTAAAGATAATTACTTGAACGTAATTGAAAAATAATAATTAATCCAGGGTGATTAATTAAGATGAATAATGGAGGGTTGACTAATTAATTGATTTGGAATTAATTAATGTTAAATGAAAGAATCTAAGTGATTGAGGTTAGAAATTCAATTAGAATCAATTGAATTAATTTGGAAGTGATCAAATTTGCTTATGGATGATTGAATCTTATTGAATGCTTTGAACGAGTTGATATCTCTGATATGAAATATTGTGTATTTCATTTGGATAACTTGGGTTAGGATGATATAAGTTTCGAAGAGACTGGGGTCGGGTATTGGGAAATACCCGAAACCACTTCGAATTTTTATAGATTTCAATAGGCTGAAATGAAATGATTTAAGTGAATTGGACTATTTAATCTAAAGTTTTTGGTACTTGGATATTGATGTGTGAAATTAGAGAAGACTTAAAAAAAGTGTGAATTTCTAAGTTGATTTGAGTTACTGCGGGTTTTATATAAGTTGTTTGCTTGGATATTCCATGTTAGTTGGGTTTACTCACGCTGGTTTCCAGCCTGAACCGTGTGTTACTTTGGTGTAATGCTCGGGTCAGACGGAGTATTACAGATTTTCAGGTAAGGACGTTTTGGAGCTCAGGAGTCGACCTGGATGGCAAGAACGTATGGAGTGCTTCCGCTGTATAATATTGTTGTGTATCTGTGACATGATAATTGTGTGTATTCAGTGCCTGTATATGTACGTGTAACTCTGTTGTATTAAAATGTAATCAACATATGTAATATTATTTTGTAAACTGTTATTATTTATTATTATATTTTATCCACTGCGAATGTGAGATGTTGATGTTTCTTCTTCTTCTTCTTCTATCTCTTTCTTCTTTTTTCATAACTATCTTGAATTTTCGGGATCAAAAATTTCGGGTCGTTACAGAAAACCACTTTAACAACCGTGTGCGCGGTGGAGATTCCAGAATGAAGTAGGATGGCGACGGCGTTTCCTTTGAGGTATAAACGTGGACCCGACTCCCGTGAGTTGGCTTAAGGTGGCTAAAACAGGAGCGATCTCGGGCCAGTGAGGTAGCCCCTCTTATCGGACACACTCCTTCTATGCCATTCTATTACTCTGTGACTGATTGGGGCCCTTTGATTTTTTAGGGGTGTGGCTCGAGGTGGGAGGTAGCTACGCGCTATGCATCACCAACAACACGTGTGCGTAATTGGTATATCTACCCCGGCATTGCCTTGTGTGTCGTATGTAACAACCCCAATTACGTACCATTCAAATCGATAATAATCCACGCATGTTGGACTTGAATGATGCGAAATAACAGATTGTAAATAAATTTGGAGCAAATAAAATCAAATATACAGAATCACAGACACAGAACAAACATAATAACTCGCAGCGGAAAATAAAATACATAGTAGTTCATGAAGCTACTATGGCAGAGTCTCAAACCAAATGCATAATACAGTATGAAAACAACATAATAGAAATCCCAAATACATAGAAGTTCACTAATAAATGAGATAAACTAGAACAACTGAAATAGAAGTAGATAAATATGTAGATGAGCAGAAACTCCAGCAAAGACCAGCTCCAGAAAGAGAATCCAAAGCTGTAAACACTCAGGCTGACCCGAGCGTAAAGCAAAACACAAAGACTCGAGTTAGGACAATATATACTAATATAATGTAAACCAACTCAAGTGAACTGTAATAAAGATACAAGTAACTTAAAGGATGACTGGGACCGCCCATCCTCTAAGGATCCATCAAACTATTTACTATATAGTAATATTTCGTTATTAGAATAATGTCTACAGTAAAATAAACATACTTTTAAATAGCGTTCTGGGCTACCCATATCACCATTCACACATAATAGTCCCAGCAGTCCATCCAATATCATGACATCTCCACACCGGGTGACTGTTAGAGGATACCACACGGGCTACGGGAGAAAAACAAACTCGTAGTAAAGGCTCGGTATGGTAGGTGACATGGCACACAAGGGAATGCCAGGGTAGATATACCAATTACGCACACGGGCTGGTGGTAACGCAGCAGCCACATACGCCCACCCTAAACAACACTCCAATATCAAGGGGTGCACCCAATCGATCACAACAGTAATAGAATGGCATCGAAGAAGTGTGTTCAGCCAGAGGTGCTACCTCTTTTGGCCCGAGATCGCTTCTGTTTTAGCTACCTTAAGCTAACTCACGGGAGTTAGGTCCACGTAAAGTACCTTAGGAACGTCGTCACCAGCCTACTTCATTCTGGAATCTCCACCGCGTACACAGTTGTTAAAGTGGATTTCAGTATCGACAGAGAGTATGTCCGTATCCTATCCCGGTCTCTTTAACAACCAATCGTTATTATAACACATAGTTATAATTTAAAAATGGTACTTATTTCCCAAAATCAAATATCATTTCAAATCCATTTCAAAATGTCAAACTTATCATTTCATAAAAAAACAACATATTCACTTTATTCAATTTAAAAATACCATTTCAATTCACATTTCAAAATAGTTCAATTCCAAACAGATTACTTCATTAAAATCATTAAAAATGAAGTTATTACATTTAATAATTAAATTATTAAATTTCCAAAATTTTCAACTTTCAATGTTCATTTATTCTATTAATTTTATCAAAATAGTGAAGATTCAACTTTCGCAGCATTTGGAAAATGCTACAGAAAGTTATATTCAAAACTGTTCAATTTAACAAAAGACAGCGTTTAAACTGCTGTAATAGAATTACATTAGTTTCAAAGAAAACTTAGTTTAATCCAACAATTATAGCATTCAAAAAAATGCTATAATAGCCTTTAATTTAATTTAGCTATTTAGTTCACTTATCAACTACAACATTTACATTAGAAATAATAGCATTTCAAAAATGCAGTTAATTTACTTCAAATTTTCAGTATAATTTCACAACAATTATATTTTTATTTAAATCGCTTTTAACTTATAAAATCACATATTTTTACTTTTATAAACATTATTTAATTTTCCTTAATTTCATGATTTCATAAAGTTAAATTTCAATTTAAAAATTCATATTTAATACTAATTCACTTATTAAATTGCAACATTCAATTTTAAATTCATTACATTAAATTTCAACTTGACACTTAAGTTCAAATTCTCCAATATAACTTATTTTTATTTTTATTTACTGAACTAAAAAATTACTTTTAAGTCAATTTCATAAATTTCCAATTTTTGTTATATTTCAAAATTTCAACTTAAATATTCAATCATTTACACTTTAACTTTTAATAAAATCGTCAATATAATATAAAATCACTTTAAATTCACTTAAATTCAAATTATCATAAATTTATCACAATTTCATATTTAATTTAATTTCCAATTATAATTAAATCAAAATTTCCAAAACAACTTGCATTCAGATTTTCTAACTTTTTCATTAATTTATTTAACTGATAAATTTCCAGAAAATCAATAATACTTTACAAAATTTCATTTTTTTAAATAAATTTTAAATCAAAATATTATAATAATAACATTTCTAAAGTATTTTAAAAATTTTAGAAAAACATATTTAACTACGGGCCTGTATATAATTTTCTACACTAGGTAAAGTGATACGGGTAATATATCATTTCAACCCATAATTTACAAAGAAAACCCGGGTTTTATCATTTCAAACCCGCAGTTCCAAGTAATGAAACAATTTGAAAATCGCGCAGGCCTATCATTTCAGCCCATAACGATTTTCCCTTATTCTAAAGTCCGTTCGGGTATGTATCATTTCAACCCATAGTGATTCAAATCTATAGGGAACTTGCAGTGTGATAAACTGATAAAAATAACAGAACAACATAATATAACGGTAATATATGATATAATAGGTGTTTAAGCATGGGTGAACATCATATAATCATAACATAGCAGATGTGATATGGTTATGCAATTTTTTACAGATTCAAAAGGGGTCAATTCACTATTTATATAGATATATATTGTCTGGTGAGAATAACCCACTGGTTTGTGCTGGAGACACAACGATGAATGCACGATCGAGATCCAAACAAGCACGATAACACGATTCAAATATGAGTGGAGGAGCCAAAGTACCAAATCCATTGAAAACAAGTCACACAAACAATAATAATATACATAAGTTTCAAATGCAAATACGATAAACGATGATAGAATAGACTGCACAAATCAAAGTGGAATTGTTTTGCACTTGCTTCCAACTTCCATAGGCTCAGCCATGGCTGGAAAGTACACGGCTATGGCATGTTCTAGTGACTGGTTGTAGACCTATAGGGGTCGGCCATGCATAGAAAAAATGGTGCACTAGTTGGTGATGCAAAAGGCTAACATTTCAAGGCAAAAGCATGGATTTCAAGGCAACTTATGGGCTCGACCAAGGCATGGATTTGAAAATCATCGATTTGGGTAAAAGGTGGAATATTACTTGACTCGTCACACATTAGGTTTTGATTTTATTTATCACGTTGTTTAATATGTGTTTCAATCGAGAAATCTGTGTGATCGTTGTAAATTTCGTCCATTTGCTCAAAAAAATCCAATTTATAGTTATTAACATAAGGATTTTCACTTTAAAATTGTTGAGAACAAAGATTTTCAATTTTAACGTGGTTAAAATTATTCCCATTACCAAATTCGTTTGAAAAGTTATTTTGAGTTTGAAATTCATGTTGGAGTTCGTGATTGGATTGGCATAGGTTATAATCAAAATTATTTGAATTTGGAGTGAATTCAAATTTTGAAGTCCTTGAAAATTTTGACTTGAGTTATCACACAAATAAGAATTACATAAATCATTTATCATTTGATTTTGTTATGTAGAGATTTCAAGTAGGGATGAAATGCTATTTTCGAGATTCGAGGGTTGTTCATCATTTTGAAAATTTTATGATTCAAAATTATCGTTTAAACAATAATTGTTGTCGAAATATCCATAAGAATTTGAAGTGAAATTATATGGATTATACTGATTTTCACAACTATCGTAAAATTCATGTAAATATGGAAATTCGAACATTTTGAAGAATCTTTTGGGGTTCTTTTTTTTGATTTTTTAATAAAGGAGAAGTATTGACAAAGAATTTTTTTTTTAAATAAATAAATTTTGATTTATGTTTTGTTTTTGGATTTCCAATTTTTTTTGTTTTTGAAAATGTTTTATATTTTTTCGGAATATTGATTTTCTTAAAAAAAACTAAGTAATTTTTTTTGTTTTTTGCTTTTGATTAAAAAAATTCAAAAGAAAGGATTTAAAAACAAGGTTAAGAAATATTTACAATTTATTTAGTTTTGGATTTTGAATTTTTTTTCCGTTCGCTTTTTTTAATATGCATGAACTAATGCAACTAAATGAATGCGAGTTAATTACGAGGAAAATACTGATTAGATGTAAAATAAGAAAAGTTGGAATAAAGCTAGAAAAATGGAATTCTACAATAAATTACGTCAAATGGGAATAATAAATTAATCTAATAACTTGATTTGGAAGTAAGTAACCGATTAATTGGTTGGTTTAGAAAATAGGATACATTTCTATAATTTAATATTTAAAAGAAAACGATAAACATAACTGCAAGAATAAAAGAAAGAAAAAGGGAACTAGTGTAAAATAGAGAAAGCGATAATTTACACTATTCCAAAATAATAAAACAATTACCTTGCAGTTACGAATTATTGTTTATAGTATTAATTAGTACTAAAATATGGAAATGGATTTTTAGTATAGTTTTCATACCCAACAAAACAAAATAAAATAAAGTTAATTCCTAGAATGGAGGAAAATAAAGTAAAGTATGAAAAGAATCAAGTAAATTATTAGAAAAGAATTTGAAGCTATAAACGATAATGAACTTCTGCATTTACTGCGTAGACTATGCAATAAGACAGTTATTATGATAAGTGAATTATATAGTAGAAGAGAACTAAAGAGAATTCTATATCATAATAAAAGAAGACAGCCTAGAACAGAAGGGAGACACTTGTAATCATATACAGATTGTAAAAGAAGATAAAAGTGACACTTACAAGTAAAATTATAACATAGGTCGGAAAGGCTTATTTAAGATTTAAATTAAGTTATAAGCAAATAGAATAGAGATAATAGAATATGCTTATTTAGTAAACTTAAGACTTATATTGAGTTAAATAAGCAAGGTAATAGAAGTGGCAGCACCAACAACATTCCTCATTAGATCAATGGTGGCCTCACAATAGCCGAAGTGAGACGAGGGCAAGAATATGCTAATTAGGTTAAATAAATAGCCAAAAGAATGAGAAAAGTAAACTAAACGCAAATTAAAATAATAGACTTAGGGTCTAATAAAAGAGTGAGATGCGTTTGGAATAGCCCAAAGGATGAAGAGCCTAACGAAGCAGTTTATCACAGATTTCAGCAAAGGAGAAGCACGTCCAACTTAGTTATTTTGGGCTAGAAGGTAGTAAGAGACTACAATGGGACGTGAAGATACTCTAGGATGGCCCTATGGGTAGGCCTAACGAAGCTGGATCTCCAGAGGCAGGTCAGTTGTGTTCCATCAAGAGAGTATGCCTTGACTGCTTTTTTCATGGCAGGACCATTGTAGGCAATCAGAAGGGGTTGGTGTTCAAAGTAGGATATTCTATGTCCTAGTACTTACAATTATGTTTAGCGAGCAGGACACAAATGTTGAGACCTATTTTTGATTCATGACATAAAGCTATCACTATGACATACAGATTTGACGACTGCTACGACAAATAGAGAATATATACTACAAGGAGACAAGACTTCAAAATCGGTGCATTAATTATACTATTTTGTTTTTGAGTCCTAGGTCAATTTTGTTAAAATCTCTCCTCGTTTACGTATTTATTAGCTTATATATTTAATCGTTTTATTTCCAAATAATTTATACATATATAAGAATATAAAATATATATATTATAAAAGTTTTTAAAGTTAGAATCATTGCATAATATATATATATATATATATATATATATTATACCTGTGTAAACTGTGCAATTGCACAGATATCACCAGGTCAGTCGACTGACCCGAACATTTCTGTGCAACATGCATAGAGGCACAGATATATATTTAAAAATTTGTTTGAATATTCAGTCGACTGACCCAGAGGTTCAATTGACTGAATTTCTACAACAGCAACTTTTTGAAAAAACATGACTATTCGTGAAGAGTTACGAACCTCTACGAAAAATTTGGACGCAATACTTCAATTGAAATTCTTCATCAACAGTCGCTGCTTTCTAACCTCTGTAAATACATATCCTAACTTGAATCCAAATCATCGAATGGACCGAATTTTCTTATCTTTCTAATCTAACTCTCTTGAAATCTATTTGCTATAATACTTTCAATTATTATGCATTAAAGCAATATTATACATTTCTATTCTTCATAAACTTTATATATATATATATATTTATACTCGAGAAGAAGATTATAGAAATGGTGTACTTCATGTGACAAATCCGTGTTATTAGAACATGCAAAGTCAAAACAATCTTTTGTATTTTTTGAAGTCTTATTCTGCTGCTCAGGCGTGTGATGTCCTCTTCGGCTACTGAGGCGAAATCCTATTCTGCTGCTCAAGTCCTTGTTCGTCTGCTCAAGGGTTGTATAGGCCTGTACCTTCGGGTTAAGTGAGGGTCATTGTTTTAGTGAAATTCCAAAAGGAGTCTGGGACTGGACGTAGGACGGAGCTCCGAACCAGTATAAAAATTCCTATTGTTATTTTTATTATATTGCTTTTATATTTCGAACTATTTACTGTATAGTTATCATCATTACACTCTGTATTATCATATATCCATATTACACGATCCATAGGACACTTTCATTTGGTATCAGAGCCTGGAATTTTATCGATCGTAACAACATTATAGAATAATGACTAGAAAATGATCCAATCGAAATGCCACAGGCAAAATCCCTGTAAAAGCCACTAGTGAGGACTACAAAAAGGTACTTTCTGATTCACAAATTTTAGTAAAAGATAATAATGAATTAGTCAGTATAAGAAATAAGATTTCAAAGGTTAATTTTATTATTTTAGAAAAGATGAAATCCGTTGAACTTGAAAATAAGAAATTGAAAAATGAAAAGTTAAATTTAGAAAATCAACTTGGTGTATTAAAGAATAATTTTATAACTGTTAAAGATTTTCTAGATGAACAAAACACCATATTTGAAAAGGAGAGAGAAAAATTTTCAATATAAAATTTAGATTTGAAAAGACAAAATGATTTATTACAATCCTCTTTAGATAATTCAAAATCTTAAAATTCCCTTCTCAAAAATGAGAACCGTACGTTAAAAAACGAGAATTTTGAATTAAATGAGAAGATTGATATTTTAAAAAATAGTAATATTTCTTTTGAAATTAATAATTATGACTTTAAGGCTAAATTTGAAAAACTTAACACTGAGGTCACAAAATTTAATAAGGGTCAAAACCATTTAAACATGATTTTATCTAGTTCTAGACCTTTAAATGATAAAAGTGGTTTAGGATATAATAAAACAGATCATAGAAATAACACTAGACATGATTTCATGTATATTAAATATGTTAGTGCTAGTACTATATTACGAGAAAAGTCTAAATCCCTGCTATGACCAATAATGTTTATAATTTCTTTAGAAGTACAAAATCATTGATGGTAAATATGAATAAAAATTATCTAAATATTGGATTCCTGTTAGTTGGAGAAATAGAGAAAAATACATTGATGATTATTTTGATATGGTAGTTAATAATGAAAATTATATTTTTAAAGGTTCAACCGCACCCAAATTGGCATGGTTTCCTAAAAATTAAGAAATTATAAGAACCTTGGGTATCGCATGGTTTAAATGTTAATTTTTTTCTGATACTTTACATTATAAGTAGCAGTTATTTTGTTCTATATTGTTTATATTCTTTATTCCTTTTTGTAGATGACAAAGGGGGAGAAATATTATTACCAGCATTAAGAATGCAGGAATATAGAGTGTCAAAGATTCCGGGGGAGTAAGTGTTTATATTATATATACAGTCAAAGTATATATCTATTTACAGGTTGTCATCAATCAAAATGGGAGAGAATATTAAGACTTGTTTTTGATTCATGACACAAAGCTATCACTACGACATACATATTTGACAACTGCTACGACAAATAGAGAATATATACTACAAGGAGAGAAGACTTCAAAATCGGTGCATCAATTATACTATTTTATTTTTGAGTCTTAGGTCAATTTTGTTAAAATCTCTCCTTGTTTACGTATATATTAGCTTATATATTTAATCATCTTATTTTCAAATAATTTATACATATAAAAGAAAATAATATATATATATATATATTATAAAAGTTTCTAAAGTTAGAATCCTCACATAAGATATATATATATATATATTATTATACCTGTGTAAACTGTGCAAATTGCATAGACATTACCAGGTCAGTCGAATGACTCAGAAATTTCTATGCAACATGCATAGTTGCACAGATATATATATATATATATATATATATATATATATATATAAATTCGTTTGAATATTCAGTCGACTGACCCAGAGGTTCAGTTGACTGAATTTCTACAACAGCTACTTTTAGGAAAGACACGACTATTTGTGAAGAGTTACGAACCTCTACGAAAAGATTTGGATGCAACACTTCAATCGAAATTCTTCATCAACAGTCATTGCTTTCTAACCTCTATAAATACATATCCTAACTTGAATCCAACTCATCGAATGGACCGAATTTTCTTATCGTTTTAATCTAACTCTTTTGAATCTATTTGTTATAATACTTTCAATTATTCTGCATAAAAGCAATATTATACCTTTCTATTCTTCATAAACTTCAAATATATATATATATATATATATATAAACTCGAGGAGAAGATTATAGGAAGGGTGTACTACGTGTGACAAATCCGTGTTATTAGAACACACAAAGTCAAAACAATCTTTTGTATTTGTTGAAGTCCTGTTCTGCTGCTTAGGTGTGTGAAGTCCTCTTCGGTTGCTGAGGCGAAATCATGTTCTGCTGCTCAGGTCCTTGTTCAGCTGTCTAAGAGTTGTATAGACTCGTTCATTCAGGTTAAGTGAGGGTTATTGTTTTAGTGAAATTCCCGAAGGAGTCTGGGAATGGACGTAAGACGGAGCTCCGAACTAGTATAATAATTCCTGGCGTTATTTTTATTATACTGCTTTTATATTCCACACTATTTACTGTATAGCTATCATCACTGCACTCTGTATTATCATATATCCATATTACACGATCTATAACACACTTTCACCAAAAGGATAGTCGCATGCGGATATCGGCCAGCATCAAAACCAAGAGCGATTTCGGGAAAGAGTAGAGTTAAAACCAAAAGTCCAATGATTCTTTAACTATCGAGACATTCGATGAGGGGCACCGCCAATTGGATGCTAGATTGTTTGTAGTAGGGCACAACCACTTAACTCTCCAGTTGTCTTTCGATTAGTTAAGGGGTGGCTGCGTGGGGCCATGGCCACGATGAGAAATAAGACCGACCAACTAGAATATCTTTATTGTAAGCCTAACAAAGCTATCCTTTATATATACAGAAAATCCCCGACTAAGTTTCGTACAAGGTGGACCTTGTTAGCAGGATTCAGAGAGTAGATAGAACGATTACTTATAGTCCTCAATGTACGTGCTGCGTGGTATGTTCCGAATGTCCAAGCATTAGTATAGACTAGTGCGGACGCAGTTTTACGTTTTCATAATAGACGACGAAACATCTGTATTGTAGGCCTCATGAAGCTATCCTTTATAGATGTAGTCATAGAACGCTATAGGAGTAAGACAATGGAGTCCTTTGCGAGGAGGATACGGAAGGTACTATGGGTAGTACCTAGGACCAATATGGTCATTGGGCATATAGCTACACACACATATATATATGGGGAATTTCGCTAGAAGGACAAACTTTACAGTCTAATTAGTTTCTAGGACACACATCCACATGAATTAATTTTAAGGCCAAAGTCAGTAGAATAATTACTTTTAAGGACAAAGTCAACAGTCCAATTGCTTTCAAGCACATAATTTCATAGGTTTTTAGGCCTTATAAACTAATTATTTTGCATTTTGTCCTTAAAAGTAATTATTTCAGTTGTGTGTCCTAGAAACTAATTGCACATGCTAAAGAGGCCGTTGTGGCTAATTTCCACTATATATATATTAGTTATTAGGTTTTAGTCTACGAAGGAGTAGATGGGTATGATTCACGCACAGTGGCGAGAGTATGATAAACTAGTGAACTTAAGATAACAGTAAATGAAAATAAAACGGATACGTAGATTAAGCTTAAAACTGTATAATTTATCCATTCAACAGAACTTTAGTATTGACCCCCTCCACATAATCTCTTATAGGTTAGGTAGATGGCAGAAACTTCCCAGCTTTAAGACATTTGTTTAGAAAGTGTTATTACATTGGTGAGTATTTACTTACTATTATATTTTAGTCTATTCCGCTATAAGATATTTAATTGAGCTCTGATATATTTGTCTTTGCCTATTTGTAGGATACCAGATTACCAACCCGGGTTTCAATGGGCTTGGGTTTTAGCATTTTTGCAAACAACCCGGACCCACTAGAATTCGGGTTATTATATTGCTATCAAAGCCTAGGTTTAGGATTTCTAGGTAGATAGCGAGTGAACGTATTTTTATATTTGGATAAATATAAATATATTATGTACTAAAATCCAAATAGTGTCCAACCATAGATTTTAACATATGGAAAATTTTTGGAAGTATATTTATGCATACTTTGCTAGTTGGGTTTGGTATGACCCAAGTATGCAGAGCCCTATGTTATTACCAATTTATAGCATACAAATAAGCCATGTTTAGAGAGAAAATTTGTATCCATATTTTTTTAGGAAGTAGGGAAGTTCCTTAGGGATAGTAGGGAGAGTGTTTTTATTTTGGATAAGAGGTTTTAATATGAAGAAAATCTTACTTTATTTCTAACCTAATAAAAATAAAACTTTTGAATTGAAAAAGTTGAAAAGTATAATTGTTAACGTATTGAGGAAGTAAATACTGGGTTTTTGAAAAAATAAGTGGTATGAAATTTAAATTGGTTTTTATATGATGTAAATTTTGTTAGATGTGAAATTCTTTTTGAAGAATTATAGAACATGTATATCTCACTAGTTTCTTTGTAGGTAAACAATGATTTTAAATACAAAAACCTAAGGTGTGTTAAGTATCAAAAACGTAGATTACAAAATCTATTGTTGTAATAAATGTTTTCAGTAAAAATATAGGAAGCATAGATTATGACACTATTGTTATAGTAGGTGACTCCTAAAGTAAATGTTTTTACATACCATACGGGATTTATGAATATTTATTTTAATTGAAGCCATATATTATAATTTTTTTGTTGTAGTAACGATGTTTTACGCAATATTCGTTGTGACCCAATTGAGTTTTGGAGATAATTTCTAAAGTGGTTTGTATGTACATTTATTATTTAAACAAGAACATGAAAATATTTTCTAGTTATAAAGAAGTTTAAAAATGAGTTCTTTTGAAAAATAATGTACGATAAATTAATGAATTTAACAGGAAATATCTTATGTAAATAAATATAGAGTAAACATGCATTAATCTATTGGAATGAAATGAATTATGATATAATTTTCTTTGAATCACAAACAAAGATGTTTTGTGTAAGCTATAAGGAATATGTGAAAGAGATGTATGAGGTATGTAAAGTACCATATTTTGTATAACCTATTTAGATAAAATATAAACTAAATTACATATAATCTCACATAAACATGAAATCCTCCTTTAAAGAATTTATAGAAGATTTTAATATTAATGGTTTCTCATAAGAGAAAGTAATTCCAATACATTAAGGTATAAAACCACTAAGTGTAGTAAGTTAGTAACTCCTTCAAGGTTAAGTAACTGAAAGAGTAGGAAAGTTAAGAGATTTTTGATAAAATAATTGTTTTTATTTACCCCGGTTTTATTAAATTTTAAAATCTATAAAAAAAGAAGAAGGATATTTTGAAAATATGTGAGGACAGTTTTGCAAGTCAAGAAAAAAGGAATTTTTTTTAAAAACAAGCAAGACATATTTAAAAAAAGATGGTTTGGTTGAAAAGTAAATAAGTTTTTGAAAAGATAAAATTTAGAAGTTTCAATTTTTGAAGAAAATTTGATAAATACCAAACCAAAACTGACTTTTAAATATGGATTAGATAGGAATCACATCCTAGGTGTAACGAGAAAAGTATAAGATTATAGCAGTAATTACTCTTAGTAATAATAAAAGTTCCTATAAGGTGTATATGACACTAATGAAAACCTAGAAATGTTGCTTCATCTGTGTAGACTATAGAAGAATAGTGAATAGTAAGATGATAAGACATACGTGGTTGTGATAGATAGAACTTAGTTGGGGAAAAATGAAAGGCAAAGAGAAATTTTTCCAAGCTTAGTTGTCTTTTTAGATAGAGACTGCATAGATTGAAACCCTTATCAATTACAGTAAATGAGACTTCGTTATTCCTTTCTGAGCATGGTATATGAAAGATGAATATATATTATTCGTCATGAGTAATGCAGCATAAGTTGATAACAAGTAATAGACGGTAGGAGGAGCATATGAGTTACTTGGATTCCTAGAGTAGGACATTTCAGTGTCAAAGTGGACATGGTCCTAGACCTCATTGCCATGATTACTGTGTTTAGTTGCTCTAAAAAAAAGAAGTAAAAGCAGAATAAGATAACTAAAAGGAAAATAACAAATTTAAAGAAAGCGACATAAATGTCAATAGAAAATTTTAAAAAGATACATTTTCTTATATAAACTGTGCTTGGGAAGCAAATTTTTAGTTTTTTTATTTTTTTAGAATGTAGCCTAAATCCCAAGTATGGAGGAAGATGTGCGCAAAAGAAAATCGGAGAAATATGAAGTTTTTCTGTTTTTCACCTTCTTTATAACATAAGAAATCGAATTTAGAAAATTAGAATTTTCTAAAGTTCAAAAATTAAAAGTTATGTGGTAGGTTTGGAAGTAAAAATTTGTTGAACTATGCTCCTATTCAGTAGGAGTGTGGGAAAAATTGAATAAAAATGTTTTGAGTTTTCAAAAGATTGCACTCATATAGAATTTGCAAATATATTTAGGATGTGTGCATCATGTTTTAAAACGAATTTTTAAAAGAAAAAGCATTCATATAGAAGGTACCGCGTAGAAATTCGTGTACATGCATATATTTTATGATGTATTACACTTTGCACTATGCACAAATCGTTGCAAAATTGGATGTACACAAAATGGATGCGATT
Organism: Allium cepa; assembly: GCA_030765085.1. Taxonomy (NCBI): domain Eukaryota; kingdom Viridiplantae; phylum Streptophyta; class Magnoliopsida; order Asparagales; family Amaryllidaceae; genus Allium; species Allium cepa. The sequence continues at coordinate 107,578,804 of CM060930.1, read as the reverse complement.
AATACGAGAAATTACATAATTGAACCCTTATCAAATTTTGGGGACAAAATTTCCAAAGGTGGAGAACGTGTAACACCCCGCGTTAAACTACAACTATGTATTCGAATAATTTAATTAAGTTATATTCGATTGAAAATTTAAAGCAAAGAATTGTTTGTAATTGGGGAAACTAATTAATGTTATTTGGAATACATATATATTTGTGTAACAAGTAAATTAGGGAGAGAAATTATATAAAATAAATTAATAGGAAAATTAATTGACTTGTTTCTTTAAAAGGGAAATTAATATTCAATCAATTAGTAGAGGTGATTAATTGATAGGAACTGACAAGAAAGAGAACATATATTGTAGCAACTAATTGATATGATTAGAAACATATATGTTAGTGCAGAGAATCAAATGGAGGAACAGTAATTTATGCAAGTAATCAATTGTCAATTAATAAACATGGAGACCTATGATAACATATATAATTAAGGTATGATTCAAAATTCAATTGTAGAATCTATGCACGCAATAATTATGAAAATAAAATAAATTAATATGCATATATGTGACAAATTAACATGATGTTGATTGGCATATTAATTTGGTAAAAAATCATAATGCAGACAGGGATTAATTGGATTGTACATTAATTCTAGGTATATATGAAATCATTTAATTGCGTGATTAATATGGGAACCTTATTTAAAAGAAACACATTTAAAAGTATATGTTTCCATTGATTACGAGAGAGAAGGAAAAAGTGATTAATGAAAAGGTTGTTGAAGAATAAATTTGAAATAAATACAAACACAAAAGAAAACATATTAATTTAAGTCCATAGACTGAGTGTATGCTTTAGATTTAGGGTTTTATATCTAATGGTTAGCGCTGATTTGAACCACTATAAATATAGGTGCAGAGTCTCATTTTTATTCTCATTATTTTTCTCTTGCCCATAGAAGCTCTCTATTTTTCTATCTCTTCTACAATTTCTTAATAACAAAATTTTAGATCTAATTCACATAAATTTAGATCTATATAGTTAAAGAATATAATTAATTAAGGAATTAGGAGTTGGTTCAAATCAGAAGGCTATGTCAAAGGTAAAACCTTAGATCTGAGTTTTATTTGCTATTTCTAATCCAAATCTCTTCCTTTTGTCTTTCAAATATTATAGATCTATAAATATATTGTTTGTAATTCCAAATAGGGATTACAAGGGAGGCGAATATAGATGCTAGGGACAGATATGAAATAAAAACAAGAAGATTCGAAAAGTTAGAAATGTGACTGGATTTAATTATATCTTTTACGTTTATGATATATTATCATTATATTCCTATTAAATAATTTTCTTCAATATTTTAGTAATTTATTCTGTTAATTAGTTATGCTGAACTGTAAGAAATTTACAGTTATTTACATCTAATTTGACGTTATAATTTAGCCTAAATGCTAATTTCTTTTTATTCTATTTTGTACGCGAATAATATAGTTAAAAAGAAAATTCGTGATTATGGGTGAAAATGGGAAAATACTAGATTAGATGTAAAATAAGAAAAGTTGGAATATAGCTAGAAAAATGGAATTTTGAAATAAATTACGCTAAAATAGGAATAATAAGCATTCGATAACTTGATTTGGAAGTAAGTAATAGATTAATTGGTTGGTTTACAAAATAAGATACATTTCTATAATTTAATAGTTAAAAGATAACGATAAATGTAACTGCAAGAATAAAAGAAAGAAAAAGGGACTAGTGTAAAATAGAGAAACCTGTATTTTGCACTATTCCAAAATAATAAAAGAAACACCATGCAATTACGAATTATTTTTTATAGTATTATCTAGTATTAAAATATTGAAATGGATTTTTAGTGCAGTTTTCATACCCAACTAAATAAAACATAATTACTTCCTAGAATAGAAAAAAACAAAGTAAAGTATGAAACGAATCAAGTAAATTATTAGAAAAGAATTTCAAGCTGTAAACCACAATGAACCTAGATCTGTGTTTACTGCGCAGACTATACAATAAGATAGTTTACGATAAGTGAATTGTATAATATAAGAGAATTAAAGAGAATTCTATGTCATAATAAAAGAAGACAACCAAGAACAGAAGAGAGATACTTGTAATCATATACAGATTATAAGAGAAGATAAAAGTGACATTTACATGTAAAATTATTACATGTTATAACTAAAGTAGAAAGAACAGAATGACTTATTTAAGATTTAATTTAAGTTAAAAAGAAAATAGAACATAAATAATAGATGATGCTTATTTAATAAACTTAAGACTTAAATTGAGTTAAATAAACAAGGTTATAACAACCCTAGATTTTTGAATATAAATTTAAATTTGCATTTATTTTGTTTGAAATTATTTTAAATTCGTTTTATATGTAAGATATCAATTCTAAATATTTTTGAAGTGATAATAGAATTTTTCCAAAATTTACTGCAATTATTTCCTATTTTTAAAGGCTATTTCCTAATTTTCTACTATTTTCTTCATTTAAATTATATTTATTTATTTATTTTTTGAATGCATTTTTATTCATTGTTATTATCTTTATTTTTAAATATTTTCCAAGTCCATATAATTTTTCCAAAATTTATTCTGTTTATTTTCAAATTTTCTTGACTAGTTTGCATTTTCTGAGCTATTTTCTTATTTTTATCATATATAATTATTATTTATTTATTTATATTTTATATTTCGTTGCATTTTTGAAATATAAACTGAAATTATTATTATTTTCAGTAATTTAAACTTATATAAAAAATAAAGGTGTTTGCGCCAAAATTGGTCACAAAACCCAAATACCGTGAAAGCACCAAAGTATGAATATAAATCAGCAATATTCCAAACACAAAACACATATCACATCAAACAGCAAGCAATAATCCGGAAATTATGAATAGAGACACAAGATTCATAGTGGTTCGGCTATCTCTGGCATACGTCCACCCCAAAGTTTTATCTTTTATTGATTATCCGTGCTGGTTACAGATGATTGCAGCAGTAGCAATGATGAATTTCGAGTATAATAGTTGTATTGAAGTGTAAAAATGTTTCCGGCAGAGTCTAGGCGTTGAATGGCCCAAAAGATCCTCTTTCTATAGGCTCCAGGAGGCAATTTATAGGCGTTGGAGGCTGAGATCGAGCCAAAATTTTGGGAGACTTCTTTTGGCACGTGAGTGGGCTCACGCGACCGACCCCACCTAGTTTCGACTCGATCTGTGATCGATACGAATTGATTTCGTATCCATCAAGAATTAGTCCAATGGAGCTGAAACTTGGCAGGAATATTCTTTACCTTGTGCTTGAGCTTCTGTGAAAATTACGTTACATTTGGATTTGTGGTTTAGGAGATATGATCGATACGAAATTGCAATTTTCGTATGTTGCTGAGTTCGAAACCATGATTTCGTATCCATCCCATTCGACTCGATCGAGGCACATGTGTGTGAGATGACGTGCCGCGAAATCCCTAGGTTTATCCACTTTCCTCGCCATCTTGAACGCTTCTACCCCTGATTTGCGCTCGCATCCATATTTTGCGTTTGTTCGTGCCGATAACTTTGCTTTGTATCTGTATCCAACTACCGTCGTACCATTCTTCGCATCGATCTCAGGAGTGTATTTCATATCGACAGAGCGATCGATACGAAACAATGTTATGTGATATCAATCGATACGAAAAAAGCATGAATGGCCAGGACACGAAGTTAGACATTGATGGATACGAACGAAGCCTTACCTGATGGACGCGAGCGTGGCCTTACCTGATGGACACGAATTTCGATAGCTTCCCATGGATAAGAAAGTGCCAGATCCTCCTCTCATCGATACGAAACCATCGAGTCGAACCAAAACCTGATCGATGCGAAGAGCCCAATGCCGGATGGATTCGAACAACACTGATTCGAACAAGCCAATGCCATGATTTTCTGATGGATACGAATCCGATGGATTCGAACAGAGTGGGGAGACGTCTATTTGATCGATTCGAAATCGATCGATTCGAAATCGATCGATTCGAACAGACCGATATCATGTTACTGACCGATTCGAACTCGATCGATTCGAAGTATGTAGAACCCGATGGATTCGAACAAAACAAAGATTGATGGATACAAATCCGATGGGTTCGAATAGAACATTTTCTCGACCCTTTGATGCATACGAACGACATGCTTTCTCTAATTTGAATCGATCATATCTCGTCCATACACCTCCAATTAGCTTGAAATTTGAAATATAGCCTTTTCTATTCCTCATCATCATCTCCAATCGATTCCGTCCCGATCGAGACCCGGCCAAATTTCGACGACATCCATTGTAGCCTTGTTTGCAATTGAACTCCAATCCTGATATCCATCATTCCTTGTCGATTCTGTTGATATTCCAGCTTTGACCAAAAAGTGGGATAACAAAAGGAAATTTGAAAAGGTTACGACTTTTGATTTTCCTATGGCTCTTTATCTTCCACCTTTTCACATTTAACCTAACTTTTCATTGAATTAGCCTTTACTATTTACATCTTTCAGCCACCTACTCTATTTTCCATTCACATAAATTCATTTCTCATTTCTGAAACTAAAAAATTCGACCATTGCCTTTGAGAAATTTTTGGGTAATCTTCTTTCTTTTGTTCACTTTTATTGTTTTGACATTGTTTTTGCACTTCTTCTACACCTCTTTAGGTTCGGCCACCTCCACCACCTGCCCTACCGCCTCCACCACCATTTGAGAACACCACCATCATCACCTTCTCTCTGGCCAAACCCCAAGCCGTGCCTAAAAGTGGATTGATCCATCACCAAAATCCAACAAAACTCCACCTTTTTGTTCATAGCCGAGCTCTACCATGTATCCACCACCTCCACCACCTCCAGCACCACTTGGACTCTCGGCCACGTAATCATCTTGGACCCCATAGTGAAGGCCGTGACCCTAGTGGCCTTGGCCAAGCCAAACTTTGGCTTGAAACCATATGTATGTTGATTTTTATTGTGTTTCTATCTCCACTACTTTTGCACCACCTTCTAGCATGTTAGGCCGACCCTTAGCAACCCAAACCTGACCCAAAAATCTTGTCTTAGCCTTGATTTTCACTTATGGCCGAACCCAATGGAAGTTGGAAGCAAGTGCAAAGCATTTTTGCTTTGGTTTGTGCAGTCAATTCTAGCTCAGTTTATCGTATTTGAATTTGAAAGCTTATGTATATTATATTGTTTTGTGTGGCTTGTATTCAAGGGAATTGATACTTTGGCACTCCCACTTATATCTGTGTCGTGTTATCTTGCTTGTGTGGATCTCATTTGTGTAGTCGTCGTTGTGTCTCCAGCTCAAATCTGTGAGTTATTCTCACCTGAAAATATGTACTTATATAACTAGTAAATTGACCCTTTTTGAATCTGTAAAATGCATAACCATGTCACATCTACAATGTTATGATTACACGATGTTCACCCATGCTTAATCACCTGTTATATCATATGATACTATTATATTATGCTGTTTTGTTTTTTTTTTAGTTTATCACACCGCAAGTTCCCTTTAGATTAGAATCACTATGGGTTGAAATGATACATACCCGAATGGACTTTAGAATAGGGGAAAATCGTTATGGGCTGAAATGATAGGCCTGAGCGATTTTCAAATTATTTCATTTACTTTGGACTACGGGTTTGAAATGATAAAAACCGGGTTTTCTTTGTAAATTACGGTTGAAATGATATATTACCCGTATCACTTTATCTAGCGTAGAAAATTATATACAAGCCCGTAGTTAAAATATGTCTTCTGAAATTTTTTAAAATATTTTAGAAATGTAAATATTATAATATTTTGATTTAAACTTAATTAAAAATGATTTTTTAAAGTACTATTGATTTTCTAAATATTTATAAGTGAAATAAATTAATGAAAAATTCAGAAAATTTGAATGTAAGTTGTTTTGAAAATTTTAATTTGGTGATAATTGGAATTCAAAATAAATATGAGAATATGAAAATTTATGCTATTTTGAATTTAAATGAATTTAAATTGATTTTAAAATATATTAATGATTTTTGAATAAGTCAAATTGTGAAATAAATGAATATTTAAGTTAAAATTTTGAAATATAACTAAAATTGTAAAATTTGTGAATTTGGCTTAAATGTGAAATTTTAAGTTAAGTAAATTAAAAAAATGAAATTATGTTACATTTAAAATTTTAAACTTAAGTGTTAAGTTGAAATTTTAATTTAATGAAATTAAAATTTAATGTTGGAATTTAATAAGTGAATTATTATTAAATCTAGATTTTTGAATGGAAATTTAACTTTACAAAATCATGAATTTAAGGAAAATTAAGTGATGATTATAAAAGAGAAAATATATGATTTTATAAGTTAAAAATGAGTTTAAATAAAAATATAATTATTTTGTGAAATTATATTGAATATTTGAATTTAATTAACAGCATTTTTGAAATGCTATTAATTCTAATGTAAATGATATTACATCATTTGTAAATGCTGTAGTTGGTGATAATGAACTAAAAAGCTAAATTTAATTTAAGGTTATTATAGCATTTTGTAAATGCTATAATTGTTGAATTTAACTAAGTTTTCTTTAAAACTGATGTAACCATATTAACAGCATTTTTGAAAATGCTGTCTTTGGTTAAATTGAACTGTTTTAAATGTAACTTTCCGTAACATTTTCTAAATGCCGCGAAAGGTGATTTTTCACTGTTTTGGTAAACTTAAGTGAATGAATGAACTTTGAAAAGTTTAAAATTTTGGAAATTTAATAATTTAATTATTAAATGTAATGACTTCATTTTAAATGATTTAAATGAAGTAATTCGATTTGAAATATAAACTATTTTGAAATGTGAATTGAAATGGTAATTTTAAATTGAATCAAATGAATATGGTTTTGAAATGAAATGACAAGTTTGATATTTCGAAATGATTTGAAATGATTTTGAATTGTTAAATGATATTTGATTTTTGAAATAAATACCATTTTTAAAATTATAACTATGGGTTATAATAACGATTGGTAGTTAAAGAGACCAGGAACGGATATGGACATACTCTCTGTCGATAATGAAAACCACTTTAACAACTGTGTACGCGGTGGAGATTCTAGAATGAAGTGGGATGGTGACGACGTTCCTAAGGTACTTTACGTGGACCTAATTCCCTTGAGTTAGCTTAAGATGGCTAAAACAGGAGCGATCTCGGGCCAAAGGAGGTAGCACCTCTGGCTGGACACACTTCTTCGATACCATTCTATTACTGTTGTGATCGATTGGGTGCAACCCTTGATATTGGAGTGTTGTTTAGGGTGGGCGTATGTGGCTGCTGCGTTACCACCAGCCCGTGTGCATAAAAGGTATATCTACCCTGGCATTGCCTTGTGTGCCGTGTCACCTACCATACCGAGCCTTTATTACGAGTTTGTTTTTCTCCCATAGCCCGTGTGGTATCCTCTGACAGTTTCCCGATCTGGAGATGTCATGATATTGGATGGACTACTGGGACTATTATGTGTGAAGGGTGATATGGGTAGCCCGTAACGTTATTTAAAAGTACGTTTATTTTACTGTAAACATTATTGTAATAGCGCAATATTATTATATAGTAAATAGTTTGACGGATCCTTAGAGGATGGGCGGTCTCAGGCATCCTTTAAGTTACTTCTTCTTATTTACAATTCACTTGAGTTAGTTTACATTATATATGTATATATTGTCCTGACTCGAGTGTTTTGTGTTTTGCTTTACGCTCGGGTCAGCCTGAGTATTCACAGCTTTGGATTCTCTTCTGGAGCTGGTTTTTGCTGGAGTGTCTGCTTATCTACATTTATATCTACTTTCTGTTTCAGCTGTTCTAGTTTATCTCATGTATTAGTGAACTTCTATGTATTTGGGATTTGTATTATGTTGTTTCCAGACTGTATTATGTATTTGGTTTGAGACTCTGCCGTAGTAGCTTCATGAACTACTATGTATTTTTATATTCCGCTGCGATTTATTCTGCTTGTTCTGTGTCTGTGATTCTGTATATTTGATTTTATTTGCTTCAAATTTATTTACGATCTGTTATTTCGCATCATTCAAGTTTGATATGTGTGGGTTATTGTCGATTTGAATGGTACGAAATGGCGAGTCGTGACAATTGGTATTAGAGCTTTGGTTTTTGGCAAGCATTGCCCCTGAGGAGCAAAAACTCATTAGAGATAGGGTATTTCTACCCTAGAATGAGTGAAATCAAATTCAGAATCATATCTTTGTGAGAGACGTATTTTCAAAGTATAAAATGATTTTCAAAATGTTTTCAAAAGATTTTCAAAGATTATTTTAATATATAAAAAATTTCTTGTTTTAAAGGATTTTCAAATGTTTTCTAATCTCCTTTCTTTCGTATCTACCTTGTTAGATTCTTCTTTCTTTAGGATATTCATCCAAGTGAATTCTCCTTTCCTATCTTAATTTATCTTTGGCTTATCTTTATATTTTCCTAAATTCATCCTTGATATTTTCAGGATGAATCGAGGAAATGCAAGAGGTAGGGGTCATGGTATTGCCGCAGCTCCTCAACCTGTTGCTCCAGTCAGTTCACTGTTCTTTGTAAGGAATTCTCTCAGCTTAGTGGTACCTCATTCACCGGTTCAGAGAGCATCATTGAGGGTCAAGGGTGGTTGTGGAGTCTCGAGAGGATATTTGCTGATCTTGATATTATTGATGCCCAAAAGCGTCGGTTAGCAGCTTGGCAGTTGCGTGATTCTGCTTTAGATTAGTGGGAGTCCGTTAAGGCTAACGCCGTCGAAGCCGATATCTCTTGGGAGTAATTTAGGTATCCTTTGTGTTATCCTAAATTTTGTTCCGAATTTTCCTTTCTTTTGAATCTATCTTAAGCTTGTTTCCTGTATCTGATTTCCAGGGAGGCTTTTGTGGCAAATTGGATGCCAGAAGCCGGGAAATCTCAGATTTATCGTGAGTTTATGGATCTTAAGCAGGGTAGATGTCTTTTTTGAGTATGAGGGGAAGTTCAACGAACTTTCCAAGTACGGTCCTAGGTTGATTGATACTCCTCTCAAGAAGAATGAGAAATTTATTGCTGGTGCTCGTCTAGAGTATTATAGTCGCCTTATTTCTCAAGTTCATGGATCTTTCACCAGCTTATGGATATGGCGATTCGCTATGAGAATACCACATCCAAAGGTCCTGCTGTTTATGGTGCTCAGTCTTCATCTGCTTATTCCAAGAAGCGTAAGCCTAATTTCCAGCAGTAGAAGAAGAATTGGCAGAAATGCTCTGGTTTAGGATCTTCATCATCAGCTCCTGTTCAGAGGCAACCAGTTGATCTCTCCTCCATCACTTGTTTTAGGAGTGATCAGAAGGGGCACTATGCCAATAGCTGTCCTACCCTATTTGGTGCTGCTATTCCTCTACCTGCTCAGTTGGCTAGACGTGATCTCTACCATATCTGTCTCCAGCCTGGTCATTTTAAGAAGGACTGCCCTACCCAACAGAGGGGTACTCCTTCTGGTGTATTTGATGTCACTTATGCATCATCTCCGGTTCCTCCACCTACTCCTAGTGATGACCAATGTACTCTCCAAGGTTCATTTACTTTATTCCCGCATCCTGTTCGTGTTTTGTTTGGTACTGGTGCTTCAAACAATTTTATTTCTATTGCTTTGTGTGATAAGTTTGAGCATCTCCTATCTCCTGAGTATGCTTCTGTTCCATTATGTGTTTCCCTATTGGGGGTCCTGCTAACCTTAACCGGATTTGTCGAGAAGTGAAACTTCTCCATTATGATCAACGCTTTTTTGGTGATTTTTATGTTTTGGGCTTCAATGCATTTTATTTACTGCTTGGTCAGGATTGGTTAGTGCATCATGATGCACATATCTCTTGTAATGCCCGGACTGCTCGTCTTGTTGATGATCAAGGGAATTCCTTGATTATTCAGTGCCGCTTGCCTCAGGATTTTGCTGGCAACTTTATTTATTCGTTGGATTCCTCTCCCAGTGATCATGATTCGACTCCTGTGGTTAGACTATATCTTGATGTGTTTGGTGAAGTCACTTCTTTACCTCCGAAACGGGAAATTCATTTTCGGATTGATCTTATTCCTGGTGCTTGACCTGTTGTTCTTCCTCCTAGAAGAGTGGCACCCCACGAGAAGGTTGAGTTGGAAAAGCAAATTGAAGACTTGTCCTCCAAGGGTCTGATTAGGCCTAGTTTTTCTGAATGGGGAGCTGCGGTGGTTTTCGTCAACAAGTATGATGGTTCACTTCGGATGTGTGTTGATTATAGGGAGCTGAACAAGCTCACTATGAAAAATATATATCCAATGCCTCGTATCAATGACATGTTTGATCAGCTTTTTGGTGCCACATTTTTCTCTCTGCTTGATCTTGCCACTGGTTTTCATCATCTCAAGGTTGCCGAGGATAGCATTCCCAAGGCTTCTTTCCGCACTGAGAATGGTTTTTATGAATGGTTAGTCATGCCTTTCGATTTGACTAATGCTCCTGCTTTCTTTGTTGATTCGTGTTTTTCGTGCTGTGCTTAATAAATTTGTGCTATTCTTTGTTGATTATATCCTTGTCTTCTCTAAGAGTAAGGATGAGCATAAGTCGCATTTGAAATATGTTCTAGAGACTCTCAGAAATCATCAATTGAAGGCTAAATTTTCTAAATGCCATTTCTGGAAGGATGAAGTCTGATATCTCGGGCATATTGTTTCTAGTAATGGTGTTTCAGTTGATCATTCAAGATCGCTGCGATCAATGTAAGCCTTTCTTTCTTTCTTTCTTTCTTCTCTTATCTCTATCTTTGTTAATCGGTGTGCGACTTGTCAGCAAGTCAAAGCCAATCACCAGAAGACCCCTGGTTTGCTGCAGCCCCTTGAGATTCCCAATTGGAAGTGGGAACAGGTTTCCATGGATTTCATCGATGGTTTACTGAGGACTCGGAGGGGTAATGAGAGTATCTGGTTTATTGTGGATAGACTGACCAAGTCCGCTCATTTTATTCCGGTCAAGTCTACTCGTTCTGCTTCTACCTTATCTGAGATCTACATGAGATAGGTTGTTCGTCTCCATGGTGTTCCTCTCAGTATTGTTTGTGATTGTGAGCCTATCTTTACCAGTCAGTTCTGGAAGGCTTTTGAGGAATCTCTGGGTACTCATTTGAATCTGAGCACTGCTTACCATCCACAACGACGGTCAAACGGAAAGAGTGAATCGGGTTCTCGAGGATCTTCTTCGTGCTTGTGTGCTTGATTATGGAGGATCTTGAGAAGATTATCTCCATCTTGCCGAATTTACCTACAATAATAGCTATCAGGTATAATCTTATCTTCTATTTTTCAGTCTATTCTTGATCTTTTTATCTATCTCATTCCATATTTGCATTCAGGCCAGTCTCAAAATGTCTCGTTTGCTGCTCTATACAAACGACCTTATAGATCCCCATCTTACTGGATTGAATCCGGTAATCGTTTGGTTCTTGGTCCTGATGTGATTTTGGAAGCTTCTGAGAAAGTTGATGAGATTAAGAAGAGGTTGAGAGCCGCTCAGGATAGGAAGAAGAAGTATGCTGATAGGTGTGGACGGAATTTGGAATTTTCTGTTGATGATCAGGTGTTCCTTAAGGCTTCTCCCTTGAGGAATGTCATTTTCTTTGGTCGTAGCTGGAAGCTTTCTCCTAGATTCATTGGTCCTTTCCACATTGCGGAAAGAGTTGGTTCTTTGGCTTATCATCTGGATTTGCCCGAGAAGCATTCTGGAGTGCATAATGTATTCCATGTCTCGCTTATTCGTCGTCATATTCATGATCCATCTCTTATTGTCCAGCCTTCTATTCTTGATAGCTTGGATATTGAGCTAAATCTGACTGTTGAAAGGAAGCCACTTCGTATTGTCGATAGAGATATGAAGCAGCTCGGAAGGAAAACTGTTAATCTGGTCAAAGTACAGTGGAGTACTAACGATCGAGATTGTACCTGGGAAACGGAGGAGAGAATTCTTGCTTCGAATCCGGAATTGTTCGTTTCAGGTACTATTTTCTTTTTCTACCTTGTTTCTCTTTATTTTCCTTTTCGTTCTTTTCGAGGACGAAAAGATTTGAGTAGGGGAGAGTGTAACAACCCTAAATTTTTGAATATAAATTTAAATTTGAATTTATTTTGTTTGAAATTATTTTAAATTTTTTTTATTTGTAAGATATCAATTCTAAATATTTTTAAAGTGATAATAGAATTTTTCCAAAATTTGCTGCAATTATTTCCTATTCTTAAAGGCTATTTCCTAATTTTCTGCTATTTTCTTCATTTAAACTATATTTAATTAAAATTTATTTATTTATTTTTTTGAATGAATTTTTATTTTATGTTATTATCTTTGTTTTTAAATATTTTCCAAGTCCATATAATTTTTCCAAAATTTATTCCGTTTATTTTCAAATTTTCTTGACCAGTTTGCATTTTCTGAGCTATTTTCTTATTTTTATCATATATAATTATTATTTATTTATTTATATTTTATATTTCTTGCATTTTCGAAATATATTCTGAAATTATTATTATTTTAGTAATTTAAACTTATATAAATAAATTAAAGGAAATTTGAAAAGGTTATGACTTTTGATTTTCCTATGGCTCTTTATCTTCTACCTTTTCACATTTAACCTAACTTTTCATTCAATTAGCCTTTACTATCCACATCTTTCAGCCACCTACTCTATTTCCCATTCACGTAAATTCATTTCTCATTTCTGAAACAAAAAAATTCGGCCATTGCCTTCGAGAAATTTTTGGGTAATCTTCTTTCTTTTGTTTACTTTTATTGTTTTGACATTGTTTTTGCACTTGTTTTCACCTCTTTTGGTTCGGCCACCTCTACCACCTTCCATGCCGCCTCCACCACCACCTGAGAACACCACCCTCATCACCTCCTCTCTGTCCAAACCCCAAGCCGTGCCTCACAGTGGATTGATCCATTACAAAAATCCAACAAAAACTCCACCTTTTTGTTCATAGCCGAGCTCTACCATGTATCCACCACCTTCAACACCCCATGGCCGCCACCAACACCACCTCCACCACCTCCATCACCACCTGGAATCTCGACCACATCATCTTGGACCCCACAGTGAAGGCCGTGACCCTAGTGGCCTTGGACGAGCCAAACTTTTGCTTGAAACCATGTGTATGTTGATTTTTGTTCTGCTTCAATCTCCACCACTTTTGCACCACCTTCTATAATGTTAGGCCGACCCTTAGCAACTCAAACCTGACCCAAAAATCTTGCCTTAGGCTTGATTTTCACTTATGGCTGAACCCAATGAAAGTTGGAAGCAAGTGCAAAGCATTTTTTCTTTGATTTGTCCAGTCAATTCTAGCTCAGTTTATCGTATTTGAATTTGAAAGATTATGTATATTATATTATTTTGTGTGACTTGTATTCAAGGGAATTGATACTTTGGCTCTCCCACTCATCTCTGTGTCGTGTTATTGTGGTTGTGTGGATATCATTTGTGCATTCGTGCATTCGTCGTTGTGTCTCCAGCTCAAACCTGTGAGTTATTCTCACCTGACAATATGTACATATGTAACTAGTAAATTGACCTCTTTTGAATATGTAAAATGCATAAGCATGTCACATCTACTATGTTATGATTATATCATGTTCACCCATGCTTAATCATCTGTTATATCATATGTTACTGTTATATTATGCTGTTCTGTTTTTCTCAGTGTATCACACCGCAAGTTCCATTTAGATTAAAATCACTATGGGTTGAAATGATACATACCCGAACGGACTTTAGAATAGGGGAAAATCGTTATGGGCTGAAATGATCGGCCTAAGCGATTTTCAAATTATTTCATTTACTTAGGACTGCGGGTTTGAAATGATAAAACCTGGGTTTTCTTTGTAAATTGCGGGTTGAAATGATATATTATCCGTATCACTTTACCTAGCATAGAAAATTATATACAGGCCCGTATTTAAAATATGTTTTCTGAATTTTTTTAAAATATTTTAGAAATGTAAATATTATAATATTTTGATTTAAACGTAATTAAAATGATTTTTGTAAAATATTATTGATTTTCTGAATATTTATAAGTGAATTAAATTAATAAAAAAGTCAGAAAATTTGAATGTAAGTTGTTTTGGAAATTTAAATTTGGTGATAATTGGAATTCAAAATAAATATGAAAATATGAAAAATTTATGGTATTTTGAATTTTAATGAATTTAAATTGATTTTATAATATATTAGTGATTTGTGAATAAGTCAAATTGTGAAATAAATGAATATTTAAGTTGAAATTTTGAAATATAACTAAAATTGGAAAATTTGTGAATTTGGATTAAATGTGAAATTTTAAGTTAAGTAAATTAAAAAAATGAAATTATGTTATATTTAAAATTTTAAAATTAAGTGTTAAGTTGAAATTTTAATTTAATGAAATTAAAATTTAATGTTGGAATTTAACAAGTGAATTATTATTAAATCTAGATTTTTGAATGGAAATTTAACTTTACAAAATCATGAATTTAAGGAAAATTAAGTGATGATTATAAAAGAGAAAATATGTGATTTTATAAGTTAAAAATGATTTAAATAAAAATATAATTGTTTTGTGAAATTATATTGAATATTTGAATTTAATTAACAAAATTTTTGCAATGCTATTAATTCTAATGTAAATGATATTACAACATTTGTAAATGCTGTAGTTGATGATAATGAACTAAAAAGCTAAATTTAATTTAAGTTATTTGTTAACATGTTCAACGACTCAAAAAGGGTTCACGACTTAAGGAGACTCAGCGACTTAAAAGGATGCCGACCTAACAGCTTGACGACTTAACTGCCCTAAGAGAATAGACAGACTCAACACCTTAAGGTAGTTGCCGACTCAGAGTACACGACCTACGACTCAAGGTATGGACGACCTGACGGTTTAGCGAGTTGAAAGACTTAGCGACTTACAACATAGAGAAGTCTATGACTTAACGGTTTAAAAGAGAAGGGATGGTTCACGACCTAAGGCCTCCACGAATTAAGGTTTCTACGACTTAAGGAAGTCCACGACTCAAGGACAGGATGACTTAACAGTTCAAGAGATGGCACGACTTAAGAAGGAAATGAGTTAACGAGTTAAGGCTATCCACGACTTACGACCTAGCACGTGTCGTGAGCGACTTAAGAAAATGAAGCGTTGCTTCTTATTTAACACGGTGACCTCTTAACTCATACACGATTCAGGACTTGTGTTATTATCTGAAATAAACGAGCTTACCAGTTAAGCCACGACTCACGACCTAGCTTGAGTCGTCCATGACCTAAAGCTACTGAGTAAAAGTCCGATGCCGCGTTACTTATACAAGGGGATGTTGACTCATGGGCGGCTTAGGACTCGTAATATGAATTCTGATAGATGAGTGAACCTTTGTGAGACCATGGGCTTGGCCAGATAAGTCGGCCACGACCTACCATAAGTCAATCGCGACTTACGACCCAAGGGGGAAATTTTCCTATAAATACCAACCTACCTCAATCATGAAAGGGACTTTTGGACAATCTCTTCAAGCGTCGATACTCTGCCAGTTTCTAAACCGACTTTATACTTGAAGCTTCAAAGAACACTACAAGCTACTTTGAAAGGCTTTCACACATCCGAAATGGATTCGAAGACTTTCATCTACATCAAAGCTTAGGCTACTTGCTCGAAGTGTTTTTGTAACTAAAGAGATATGTACTTGAAGAGCATTGTATCGTTTTGTAACAAGATCATTAATAAAGATACTTAAAGTGGACGTAGGCTACTCCTTAAGCCGAACCACTATAAATCGCTGTTTCTTGCTGTATTTTCTATTATTTTAGCTGATATTCTGTTCCCGAACCATCGGGTGGTGCTTTCACATTCACACTTCACACAGCGGGGTGTTAGCGTTCGATTTTAAGCGTTAACATTTTTGGTACTTTCACTGAGAACCCAATTTAGGATACTTCCATCATTGCTTCGAAAAAGTTCGTGGAAAGGATTTATTTTAAAACCAGAAGTTTATTGGAAATAATGGCTCCTGGGAGAAAAAGAAGTTCTGTGAGATCCGACAATGTTCAAGAGAATACCGCTACCTCTCCTCCTTCAAGTCAAGCAGCTCCAACTGTTGGAGTTACACGAGCAGAATTGGACGCCGTAGTTTTGGGGTTGAATCAACAATTGAATGCCCAGAATGCACAGTTGAAGGCTCAGAATGACCAGAACGCTCTGATCTTAAGTAAGTTGAATGATCTACTTGGGGCTAACCGTCAACCGGTTAATAATGATGGAAACCCTACCGTGGGAGTTCAAGATGTTGAAGGAGGGAACGTTTCTCAAAGAGCCGCAGACCCTGTGGAAAAGACACCTCTCCAGGCTGGGGGATCAGGACCGCAGCCAACCCTCCGTGAACGGTTGTCAAGACATAATTTAGAAAGAATGGCTGATGTTTGCCCTACAGAACCTTTAGATGATGAAGTATATTTCTCAGGCTTGGTTCGTTAGATCATGAAGGAAAGTATGCGAAGGGATGAAGATGAGAAAGAATGGGGTTTTGCTCCAAGCAAAACTCTGTTTACTGAGAAAATCTTAAAGGCAGAATTCCCAAGAAAATTCATTCCTCCCACTATTCCGGCATACAAAGGGACAAGCGACCCTAATGAGTTCCTGTATAAGTACGATTGGCATATGATGGGTGCCAGAGCGTTTGATGAAATCAAATGCCGATATTTCCCGGTATATCTGGAAGGTGTGGCTCTATTGTGGTTTACAAAGCTGCCGGTCAGGTCCATTGACCAGTTCTCCGATTTGACCAGGAAATTCAAGGAGCAATTTCGATTGTATGCTTCAAAAGCAAAGGATATAATGTCACTATCAAGTCTAGAGCAAAATCCGGGAGAATCCATCAAATCATTTTTGAATCGTTTTAACATAGCATTGGCTGAGGTAGATAATGCTGAGCCACGCATGGTCCTAACATACTTGATGAGGGCGATTGACAAATCAAGCGAATTTGGAAAGTGGTTGAAAATGAATGAACCAAACTGGCTCGACAAATTTTACAAGAAAGCGGATGAATTCATGCGCTTGGAGAGCCTCCAAACACCGGCTAAGGTGGTATCAGTGGAAGCCGGGAATAATGGTGCTGCTTCGAACAAGAAAGAACCAAACACTCTGAAAAGGGGAAATGATGGTGGAAAGAAACAGGGAGATGCTAAGAAAGGCCGTCCTTTCAATTTCACGCCCTTGACCGATACCCCTGAGAACATCTTCTTTGCAACCAAGGATGATGTCAATTATCCGACACTGCTTAAAATGAGAGTGGGAAATAAGATGGAAAAAAGTGGAAGGTTCTGCCGGTTCCACAACTAACCCGGCCATGACACCAACGAATGCCGTCAGTTGAAAGAGGTAATTGAACAACTTTTGAAAGAGAACAAGCTCCAACAGTATGTGAAAAGGAATAGAAATGCCGCAGCCTCGTCAACTCAAGGATAACAAGTTCCCACTCACCGTCCTGGCTCAAGTGAGAAGGCCATAGAGCATGAATCAGAAAGACCTGTCATCAATATAACAACTGGAGGGCCTCACCCAACAGGCAAAAGCTGGGGCGAGATGGAAAGGTATGCCCGGGCCTTGAGGCATGTACCGGCTGAAGAGAATGTTTTTGTTTTAGAAAATGATGCGCCTTTAAAGCAACAAAAGACATCCACAAATGATATTGTATTTAGTGCCAGAGATTCTTCGGGTATCGAGGCTCCTACCATAGATCCTTCGGTCATATCCGCTGGTATTGGGCTGGCTACTGTGAGAAGAGTTCTAGTTGATTGTGGAGCTTCATGCAACATCTCTTCAAGAAGACCTTTGATCAAATGAAAATTCCAATGGCTGACGTTCAAGCTTCATCACTTAAGATTGCTGGGTTTGCTGGGGAACCCAAACAGCCGATTGGGACCATAGATTTGTTTGTGGAACTTGGAAAAGGGCCGAGGAAGGTGGCTCGAAAGCAAACCTTTATAATTGTTGAAGAATTCTCTGCCTACAATGCCTTTTTAGGCCGACCAACTCTTGCTGCATTCAAAGCTGTTCTTGCCCCATGGTTTCTGACTATAAAATTCCCCACAGATAATGGAATTGGTGTGATTAAAGGAGACCAAGATGCAGGGCGAGAATGTTATCTTACGGAGTTGCGTGAATCAAGCAAAACAGAAACGGGAAAAGGTGCGGCGGCTCCAGTCCGCATCAAAGAACCAACCTTGTAGCAATTACAGGGTGGACCCTGCACTGGTGAATGTAGCGGCGCACGAAGAGAGATGGATCCAAGGAAAACCAGTGCAGGGGAGAATAGGGTAGTACCGGTAGAGGTAACAGTGCCGGTACCCATTGACCCAAAGGACCCAAACAAAGTGCTGAATGTGGGTTCACAACTCAACACGACGGTTCAGAATGTTCTGATTTCATTTTTGAAGGCAAATTTGGATGTATTCGCTTGGACTCATGCTGACATGTGTGGAATATCCCCAGAGATTGCAGTACACGCTCTGAACATTGATCCAAAGTTTACACCTGTGAAACAGAAAAGAAGAACTCATGCTCCTGAGAGGACGGCAGCGTTGAAGGAAGAAGTGGATCGGCTCATGGAGAACGGTTTCATCAGAGAACCTACTTATCCAAATTGGGTATCAAATCCAGTGCTGGTTAAAAAAGCTAACGGGAAATGGAGAGTATGCATTGACTTTTTGAATTTGAACAAAGCCTGCCCAAAAGACTGTTTCCCGCTGCCCAGGATCGATCAGTTGGTGGATGGGACAGCGGGGCATGAATTGTTATCTGTTATGGATTCATACTCCGGATATAACCAGATTATGATGCATGAGCCAGATCAAGAGGACACAAGCTTCATCACAGATGTTGGACTCTACTGCTACATGGTCATGCCTTTCGGACTCAAGAATGCAGAGGCAACTTACCAAAGGCTTGTTAATGCCATGTTTAAACCGCGGATTGGCAAGACAATGGAAGTTTAAGTTGATGATATGCTAGTAAAGTCTAGGAAAGCAGTGGAGCACAAGGATCACTTGGCAGAGATGTTCGCAGTACTCCGAAAGTACAGATTGAAGCTTAATCCCCTGAAATGTTCATTTGGAGTGGAGTCCGGAAAGTTTTTGGGTTTCATTGTGAGCGCTAGGGGCATTGAAGCTAATCCTGCTCAGATCACTGCCCTGAGAGAGGTCAATGCTCCTAGAACGAAGGAGTTGCAAAGTCTCAATGGAAAGGTTGCTGCCTTGAGTCGGTTCATTTCAAAAGCTACTGACAAATGCATTCCATTCTTTGATGCTCTGAAGAAAGGAAGAAAAAACTTTGAGTGGACTCCTGAATATCAGAAAGCACTTGATGAGTTGGTTCGTCATATGGAAGTGCCTCCGATACTTTCAAAGCCTGACAATGGTGAAGATCTTTTCATATATTTGGCAATTTCATCTCATGCTCTCAGTGCAGTGTTGGTACGGGAAGACGCAAGGATTCAACGCCCAGTCTATTATATCAGCAAAAGATTCACTGGGGCAGAGATGAACTATTCAAGTTTGGAAAAGCTTGCCTATTGTTTGTTGATCGCATCAAGAAAATTGAGGTCGTAATTCCAAGCTCATCCCATCAAAGTCCTCACTGATCAACCTCTAAAGCAAGTCCTATTCCCTCCTGAGACTTCGGGCCATCTTTTGAAATGGAATATTGAACTCAGCCAATATGACATCACTTATCATCCCCGGAAAGCAATCAATGGACAAGCTTTAGCAGATTTCATCGCAGAATGTACGGATAAAGGTGATAGTGAGGAAGAAGCCACTGATAACGTCCCAATCCAATGGAAATTGTATGTCGATGGCGCAAGGAATGATTACTGTTCCGGAGCAGGGGTTGTCCTTGAAACCCCAGAAGGGCGATCGCTATGTTATGCACTGAGACTAGAATTTCCTTCGACAAATAATGAAGCAGAATATGAAGCTCTCATCGCTGGTTTAAGGATCGCTAAAGAACTAAACATCAAGGCATTGCAGATCTTCAGTGATTCTCAGCTTATTGTCTGCCAAGTCAGGAAGGAATTTCAAGCTAAAGGAGGGAATCTACCCGCCTATTTATCAAAAGCCTAGGAGCTTCTTCAAGATTTTGACCGTTATTCAATAAACCATATACCCCGAGAAGAGAACATGAAGGCGGATTCTCTCGCAAAGTATTCAAGTACTGGTGAAGCTCAACTATTGGGATTAGTTCCCATCGAAGTCTTGTCAGCTTCAAGCACAGATGAAATGGATGTTGATTGGATTATGAATGTATCCCAAGAGCAAGAATCATGGATGACTCCGATATTTGAATATTTTCTCAATGGTTCTTTGCCAGAAAGTTCAAAAGAACGACAGAAGCTACTAAGGAAAGCCTCTAGATATATGATCCAGGATGGCCGATTGTACAGACGGGGATTTTCAATGCGACTACTCCGTTATGTAACTAAAGAAGAAGCCAAGACAATCCTAACTGAAGTACACAGAGGGGAGTATGGAGATCATACAGGAGGTCAGACTTTAGCAAAGAAAATTCTTCGTTATGGATATTTTTGGCCAGAGATTAATCGAAATGCTGCTGATTATTCCTGAAAGTGTGATAAATGCTAAAGATTTGCCAAAATTCCTATAGCACCTTCCACTGAGCTAACACAAATGGTCAGTCCATGGCCATTTGCCATCTGGGGAATAGATCTCATTGGGCCTTTGCCGACTGCCAAATCGGGGATTAAATATGCTATCGTTGCTGTTGATTATTTCACTAAATGGGCTAAAGCCGAACCATTGGCTACTATTACCTCTAATAAAATGATAAGTTTTATGACTAAAAATATCATTTGCAGGTATGGTGTGCCTCAGAAGATAATCAAAGACAATGGTACCCAGTTTGAAAGTGAGGAGTTCCAAGATTTCTGCAAATGATTCAAGATCCAAAAAAGCTGATTCAAGATCCAAAAAAGCTTCTTAGCAGTGGCTCATCCGCAGGCAAACGGGCAAGTGGAAGCAGTAAACAAAATCATCAAATCAGCCATCAAAAAGCAGCTGGAAAAGGCAAAAGGCGGTTGGGTCGATAAGTTACCGCTTGCACTATGGGAATACAGAACTACCCACAAAACTGCGACTGGGCATACTCCATTTTCATTGGCATACAGATCAGAAGCGATGATTCCAGTGGAAACTGAAGTCCCCTCACACAGAAGGATCCATTTTGATCAAGATGAGAATGAAAAACTGCAACTGGAAGCGCTTGACCTCCTTGATGAAAGAAGAGAAGAGGCTAAGATTAGAATTGCATCTCATCAGCAAAGGATAGCCAAGCACTTCAATTCCAAAGTTCGTCAGTGCAACTTTGAAGTTGGGGACCTAGTCCTGAAGAGAATTATGACAGCCACAGGTGTGTTTGGGCCAAAGTAGGAGGGGCCATATGTCATAGGCATGAAACTTCTTGATGGCACATTCAAACTCACAACTGTCGAAGGAGAACCAATTCCAAGAGCTTGGAATAGCAATCATTTGCGTCCATATTTTACTTAAAAGCTTTGCTGAAATGTTCTAAAAGAATTATGAATATATGATTCTTGTATTGAAAGCAATTGTAAAGCAAGTGAATAATGAAAAGCTATAAAGTGGACGTAGGCCCAGCTTTTGGCCGAACACTATAAATCTTGTGTTCTCTACTACTATAATCTGCTTTGTTTTATTTCGACATATAAAATACGTTAAGTGTGTTACTAAAAATGTCGATTTAATAATGCAGGCTATAAAAACAAAGCTTACCCGTCACAAGACCAAGCGATCTCCGACATCACCCAGCAAGCAAATGCTAAACCATTCAAATTTTCCATACTCAAATCCTACAAAAGAAGTGCTTCGAACAAAAGTTAGCGATGTGGCTGGAAGTGGACCATTTCTAACTAACTGTGAATGTTTGCACACACGAGCATCCAGTTAAATAGTCCGTGTCTACCACCACCAACTCGCTTAACTATGAAGTATATTTCTTCGGATAAGGAAAATTATTGGCAACTAAAAAAAGGGATGATACTTGGGAAAGATAACGGGGATCGCCGGCATGAATAGATGGCAAAGAGACATGGGAAAGCAAGCATCAAACAGCACAAGCCCTCTTCGAAGGCACATGCCCTCTTCAGAGGCACAACTCTTCGGAGGATAAAGACCTCGAACAGGCCTCGCCAAAAAAAGAGAGTTCTTTCCCGATATAAAGCTGTGGACTGA
Source organism: Allium cepa (assembly GCA_030765085.1). Taxonomy (NCBI): domain Eukaryota; kingdom Viridiplantae; phylum Streptophyta; class Magnoliopsida; order Asparagales; family Amaryllidaceae; genus Allium; species Allium cepa. Next base: position 107,556,428 of record CM060930.1, on the reverse strand, counting down.
TCGGTGATACACTCCCGTGAATCCATCCAACTAAGAGAAAGAAGCTCCAAACTTCCAGGCAAAAGCCCCACTTAAAGGCACACGTTTCACCGAGATTGAAATAAAACTTCCAAGTATTGAAAGGTGAAAAGCCCTCTTCGGAGGCCCATTTCACCACAGTTGAAATGCTAAAAGACCTCGAGCGGGTCTCGTTAGAAAAAGAGAGTTCTTTCTCGACATAAGGTTGCGGACTGATCGGTGATACACTCCCGTGAATCCATCCAACTAAGAGAAAGAATCTCCAAACTTCCAGGCAAAAGCCCTACTCAGAGGCACACATGTCACCGTGATCTGAAATAAAACTTCACACGAGTCGGAATGTGAAAAGCCCTCTTCGGAGGCCCGCTTCCCAGCGAACAGGGAAAAAATAAAAGCCTCTCCCAAGAGGCAGAAACAAAAAGACCTCTTCCCAGAGGCACAATCAAACAAAAAGACCTCTTCCCAGAGGCACAATCAAACAGAAAGACCTCTTCAGAGGCATACGTTTCTCCGAGATTGAAATAAAACTTCCGAGTGTTGAAACGTGGAAAGCCCTCCTCGGAAGCACAACTCTTCGGAGGCACATGTTTCACCAAGATTGAAATAAAACTTTCAAGTGTTGAAACGTGAAAAAGCCCTCCTCAGAGGTACAACTTTTCAAAGAAGCATTTCATACGAAATGCAAAACAAAGATCAAAAACCCCTCTACCGAGGCGCAATATAAAAAAAAACCCTCTTTAAAGGCACACTTTAGCTTTCAAAGGAAGATTGGTTCATCTATTCTTCCTCAAAAAAGTTAAAGTGCCCTTCGGAGGCCCGCTTTACTGCATAGGAGAATTCATTTTGTAAGAATGAATATATGCAAAAGAAAAAGTGATATCTCCGAAGGGTGGAGTGTGAAAACTCATATGAAACGAGCTGTACTCTATTTTGAGCAGAATAATATTCCTCCAAGTATGGGATAATTATTCTCCAGAGAATAAGAGTACAAGTCCCCTCAAAGTTGAAAATATTGCAACGAGCTTATGGTATAGGGGCAACATGTTATAGCTACATTGGTAAAAATAACGCTCAAACTACATACCACAAGCTCACTGCAATATCATATAAAGAAACTTGTACAAAAACGAAGAGTAAATGCATTCTCAAATACAGACAGAAGTTTGTACAAACAAAAAGAATCATTTTATTCAATACTATCAAAATCTTGTACAGGTACAAGTTTCAAAATGAAAAGAAAAGCGGAGGCCGGTACCCGCACAATCTTCGGCCAGTACATTCGCAAAGCAAAAAGTAAAAATAAGTCAAAGCAGGGCCCCTTACTTCTTCTTGCCACCATCCTTAGAGCCTTCACCTGAACTAATAGGCAGTTTTTCAGGACGGCTTGGGAGAGTTGGGGATGAAGGAGAGAGGGTTACTACCGGATCAACCTTCGCTTCCTCTTCAGAAGCAAGAATGCTTTTCCTTGTCTTCATGGAAGTGGTATGCTTCCTCCTCCTCCTTGAAGAAGACTCACTTCCCGGGGTAACAAGAGCAGCCAGTTTTACTTCATCGGAAATAGTATGCTCCGGGGATTTGTCGCCTCCTTCAAGTCCTTCGTCCTTCTGCTCCTGCGAAGCGATTGGATCATCCAAGCCTTGAAGGGATCCTATCAATTCTTCCTGTGATCCCGGCTGGGAAATAGGAGTGATTTGAGGGAATGGAGGAGGAACAGCTGGAGGAGGAGAAGTCTGTGTGGCACTTGGCGTTTTTGCTACAGAAGAAGAAAAGAAAAAAATATTAGTATCTCCCGTGAAGAAAAGAGATAGCGGCTCATTGAGATTTAAGAAATAATTAAATAGTTCGTCAAACTTATGAGGAGCAAACAAACAGTCCACTTGGGCAAGATTAACGGTAGAGTTACCTGGAGAAGTCGGCTTCCTAATGTCAACTCCATAAGCCTGTGCTTCAGTGCTCTCTTCGCCTTCATCTCCACCCTGCGTGCTTGTGATCTCAGTTATAACTTTGGCAGGAGACGAAGAATGAGAACCAGAGCCTGTAATGTCAACATCGGCCGAAACCGAAGGAGGGACGGGGGCAGTTAATGGTGCTTCTTTCACAAAGTGCTTCTCCCCTACCTCAGCTCGTGCTTTGGCAAGCTGCTCTTTTCCCCGGGCTAGGGCAGCTCTGGCGTCATCATCTATAAAGTGTTCTGTAAGAGATGCTTCAGCATAGCCGGCGCCTGCACCTCCAAGAATGTCAAGAATTGATTCCCAAACCTCAGCCAGGGTAATCTCATACTTCGGTCATAAGAATGAAAGGCTCCCACGCCCCATAACGCTATGCACGTAGAAGTCAAATAAGTGGAGTTGACATTGTCTTTAGTCGCCTCATGCGACTGTTCGGCGGCCTGCCGTCCAGCGATAGCTTCATCACGTTCCTTCTCGGTCTTTAATAATTGGGCCTTTAGCCTCATAATCTCCAAATCCTGAGAGTTGACCTTCTCCCGTAACTCTGCAACGTCAGCACGATACCTTCCCATTGTTTTCTGCTTAGCCTCAAGTTATGCCTCGGCATGTCGCTGAGCAGCGTGAGCATCGCGAACTTGCTTTTGAAGTACTTCTTCTTTTTGAGTATATGAGGTAGAAGAAGTAGCAAGCTCTTGTTTAAGTTTCTCAACTTCTGCTTCAAGCTTCTCGTTGTAATCAGCAATGTTCCTCATCTCAGTATCATGCTGGCTTAAAGTTTTTTGCCACTCGGCCTTATCATTTTCCATGGTCAGCATAGCCTTTATATTCACGCGGCTGACCCTTTGAAGATCATCAACAAGCTTTTGCCACCCTGACATCCGCTCGATATCAAGTCTAACATCATCAAGATTTTGCAGCATTGCTTGTTTATCAATAGGGACCAAGTCAAGATCGAACCGCACTCCCTTTAGGCACCAGTGCGGGAACCGGCTTTGCAGAGTAGCCGGGCCTGGTCCAATTTGGAATTTAGGCCTGTTGACTATTGTCTGAATGTCTGTCTTCCCGAGAGCAGGAGAGCCAGAAGGGATGTCAAGTGAGACGGGGGCAGTGGCCTTTTCAGAAGTTGCAGATGCATGCTTTTCACCGTGCCTGGCACGCTTACTTGGGTCCTCAGCTACATGACTTTTTCCTAGGTCGTCATGCGACTTTCTTTTGTGAGAGTCGTCACCTCTCTGGGAAGAATCATGGTGCTCCTCCCTTTCTCTCCTCTCATAACGCTCTTCTTGAGCCCTCCTCTCTCGAGCCTTTCGAGCGGCTCTCTCTTCGTCAGTTTCTCTGTAAACGGGAAGGTAGCGCCTATAGTCATATTTATTACTCCTCCCGTAGCGCTGAAGTCGTCATAATAAGAGCCGCTGCGTCCCATCGAAGAATCTGAAATTAAAAAAAAGACAAGTCCTAAAAGTCTTCAGAGAAAAGAAGCGTAACTTTAGAATCTTCAAAGTATAAAGAGTTAGGTGCATGAAAGTGTCGAAAAGTTCTAAGTGTGTGTGATGTGCAAACTACGCGCATCAAACTACGAACCATTCTTCGATCGCGGAGGAATCATGGGGGTAGTAGTTAACGTCAACTCTTGGGTCGATGGAGTTTGTTGCAAAGAAGAAGTCGCTTCCACTACTGAAGAAGAAACTCTAGTGGTGACAGGGTCGTCTTTAAAAAGCTCCTGTGAGGTGACAAAGAGGTCGCTCAACCCTTCGAAAGTGTCGTCCCCGCTCTGCTTGACATGGCTTGTTTTCCCGAATTCTTCACTAGACTTCTATGAATGTTGGGGAGATCCCTAAGGCTCTTCTTCATCAATGACTGTGGCAAGTGTGAATTTTCCAAACGACCCCGCAACATCGGCAGTAATAGAGCACTTCACCAGAGAAGCCTCGGAGGCAGGTTCTTTTGGTATGGGTTCGTCAGTGGAAACTGGGGCATCTAATGCTTTAGATGGGGAGTCTGGAACCTCATGGCGGTGTGTAGAGTGAGAAGTGTGTAAAAGTCCATACTGATGCAAAAGTTCGTCCCTCAACAAAAACTTTATACCTCTCTCTTTAGCGGTCACAACATTCAATCTTTCAAAAATTTGCTTGTGGCCTGGATCTCTAGAGGGGGGAGGAAGCGCTGAAAAAGGAAAGAGTGAGATTAGCAACTCAGATCTCGAAAAACTCAGGAATGAAAAATAGAAGCAGGTAATCTTACTTCCTACTCTCCAGATGGCGTAAAACCTTGGGGGGCAGCGAACAAAGAAAAAATGATTTAAGAAGCCATGAACGCTTTCGGAAAGATCAGTGATGAGTTTGTTATTCCTAGCACTTCTTATAACAACAATAGAGGGATGATCTTTAGTCTTTGTGAAAGAAGATAAATAACAAATTTCCTCAAAACTCGGCAGTAAATCTAGAGTTCTCATGAATAAAACACACAACCCCATCAGAATGGCAAAGCCATTGGGGTGCAGTTGGAACGGAGAGATGGTCAATTGAAGAAGAAACTGTTGAAGAAAGTCATTGAAGGGAGGAATAGCACCGCACAAGCACATTTGGCGGTTGACTGCTACAAAGCCAGGAGGCTCCACATCAGCAGTGTTAGTTTTCTCAGGAAGAATGGCATCTGCTTCAGCAATGCCAAACTGAGTGCATAACTGACGAAAAACTTTGTATGACAAAGTGGTAGAGGCTCTCTCTGGAGGATTGACTAGGGGAGCCGGAATAAGAGTTGCTTCCCCAGTCTGGGCTGTCGTCTCTTCTTGTTGAGAAGTCATTCTACACAAGCAACTGGATATTCAAATGTGAAGGTGCACGTTTCCTAAAAGTGTGAAGTGTTGTGCAGAACCAATAAAAATAACAAGTAAATATAACTGGAATTAAACTAGTCGACAATTGATCGATTACCAAATTTCAGGACTTGTTAATTTAAAAAGTTCAGGTATAGTATTAGTGTAAACTGGTCAGTTTCAGTTGACTATTTCAATCTTGCTTTAATACTTTACTTGAATTTGATGATTTAAAAGCACTTCGTTCACACAATCCATTTAAGTTGATTATCTATTGTTAACTAATCTGCCATTTGATGTGGACGGTCAAAGGCAGTATATTCATCCCAATTTTCTGTAAACGATGTATTGAACAGATTGTTAGCTTGTAAGTCAAAAGTGATCTGTGAAAGAATGCAGCAAAGTTTAACTGTTCAAAGTTTAACAGTTCAAAGTTCAGGCAACAGTCCAAGGTTCAAGAAAAGTTTAAAAGTACAAGTGCTAAGTTGCCGATGACTCAAGTGCTAACTCGGCGATGACTTAAGCGCTAACTCGTCCATGACCTAAGGTTTATTGGTTATGAGGCAAGTTAAGTTAGGTCGTTTCAATCTTGAGTCATTAATGCTTTAAGTCGGTCGTGCTCTAAGTCGTAAACTGTGGAAGATAGAAGAAGCTTCAATTCAAAGCAACGAGAAATTCTCAAGTCCTAATTCGGCCTCGACTCAAAGCGTAAGTCGTAAAGTTGGCAAATCGGTCTGGAGTTAAGTCGCGAAGGTCATTGGGTCGCTCAAAATTACCGAGTCGTGTCCAAACTAATGTCACGTTTCCTTTGACCAGCCGACCTCTTATTAGATCAGTAACCCGTCATCCTCCTAACCCATTAACCCGTAATTGACAATATCGTCTCCTCTAAATTCGCAGATCAACTGACTCGAAATATGGTAACCCTTCGTCTTCCCCTTGCAAGTCATCAAAAAACACGATCGAACCGCTCCAAGTTTGTCGGCAACCAATCGTAACGTGATGAAGCATGATGTGATGATCTGGATTGGGGTTAGAAAGTGGGAAGTCCATGCTCGAAAGGTAGCGGTAATCGTGAAATCGAGTGAGTAATGAGTTTACTTACGTAGTGTGATGATGAAGATTGTAGGAACTTGATTGGTGACGAGGTAAATCGATTGATTCGTTTCTGGAGGCTTCGAAGGTCAAAAATGGCGGAAGCAAACACGGAAGCAAGTAGGTGAAGAAGAAGCGGCCTAAGCCTTTTATATCTCAGGGTAGTGGAACTTGAATCGGCACACGAGTTAAGATAAGTCGAAGCACACGACTCATGACTTAAGCGTGTACTTCGAGGGGCAATTATTAACTATGTTCAACGACTCAAAAAGGGTTCACGACTTAAGGAGACTCGGCGACTTAAAAGGATGCCGACCTAACAGCTTGCCGACTTAACTGCCCTAAGAGAATAGACCGACTCAACACCTTAAGGTAGTTGCCGACTCAGAGTACTTCACGACCGACGACTCAAGGTATGGACGACCTAACGGTTTAACGAGTTGAAAGACTTAGCGACTTACGACATAGAGAAGTCTACGGCTTAACGGTTTAAAAGAGAAGGGATGGTTCACGACCTAAGGCCTCCACGACTTAAGGTTTGTATGACTTAAGGAAGTCCACGACTCAAGGACCGGATGACTTAACAGTTCAAGAGATGGCACGACTTAAGAAGGAAATGAGTTAACGACTTAAGGCTATCCGCGACTTACGACCTAGCACGTGTCGTGAGCGACTTAAGAAAATAAAGCGCTGCTTCTTATTTAACACGGTGACCTCTTAACTCGTACACGATTCAGGACTTGTGTTATTATCTGAAATAAACGAGCTTACCAGTTAAGCCACAACTCACGACCTAGCTTGAGTCGTCCACGGCCTAAAGCTACTGAGTAAAAGTCCGATGTCGCGTTACCTATACAAGGGGATGTTGACTCGTGGGCAGCTTAGGACTTGTAATATGAATTCTGATAGATGAGTGAACCTTTGTGAGACCATGGGCTTGGCCAGATAAGTCGGCCACGACCTACCATAAGTCGATCGCGACTTACGACCCAAGGGGGAAATTTTCCTATAAATACCAACCTACCTCAAGCATGAAGGGGACTTTTGGACAATCTCTTCAAGCGCCGATACTCTGCCAGTTTCTAAACCGACTTTATACGTGAAGCTTCGAAGAACACTACAAGCTACTTTGAAAGGCTTTCACACATCCGACATGGATTCGAAGACTTTCATCTACATCAATGCTTAGGCTACTTGCTCGAAGTGTTTTTGTAACTAAAGAGATTTGTACTTGAAGAGCATTGTATCGTTTTGCAACAAGATCAGTAATAAAGATACTTAAAGTGGACGTAGGCTACTCCTTAAGCCGAACCACTATAAAATCGCTGTTTCTTGCTGTATTTTCTATTATTTTAGGTGATATTCTGTTCACGAACCGTCGGGTGGTGCTTTCACATTCACACTTCATACACCGGGGTGTTAGAGTTCGATTTTAAGCGTTAACATTATTATAGCATTTTGTAAATGTTATAATTGTTGAATTTAACTAAGTTTTCTTTATAACTAATGTTACCTTATTAACAGCATTTTTGAAAATGCTGTCTTTCGTTAAATTGAACTGTTTTGAATGTAACTTTCCGTAGCGTTTTCTAAATGCTGCGAAAGGTGATTTTTCACTGTTTTGATAAACTTAAGTGAATGAATGAACTTTGAAAAGTTTAAAATTTTGGAAATTTAATAATTTAATTATTAAATGTAATAACTTCATTTTAAATGATTTAAATGAAGTAATTCGATTTGAAATATAAACTGTTTTGAAATGTGAATTGAAATGGTAATTTTAAATTGAATAAAATGAATATGGTTTTGAAATAAAATAATAAGTTTGATATTTTGAAATGATTTTGAATTGTTAAATGATTTTTGATTTTTGATAAAAATATAATTTTTAAGATTATAACTACGGGTTATAATAACGATTGGTTGTTAAAGAGACTGGGATCGGATATGGACATACTCTCTGTCGATACCGAAAACCACTTTAACAATTGTGTACGTGGTGGAGATTCCAGAATGAAGTAGGATGGTGACGACGTTCCTAAGGTACTTTACGTGGACCTAACTCCCGTGAGTTAGCTTAATTTGGCTAAAACAGGAACGATCTCGGGCCAAAGGAGGTAGCACCTATGGCTAGACACGCTTCATCGATACCATTCTATTATTGTTGTGATCAATTGGGTGCACCCTTTGTTTCAGTGTTTTTCAGGGTGGGAGTATGTGGCTGCTGTGTTACCGCCAGCTTATGTGCGTAATTGGTATATCTACCCTGGCATTGCCTTGTGTGCCGTGTCACCTACCATACCGAGCCTTTACTACTAGTTTGTTTTTCTCCCGTAGCCCATGTGGTATCCTCTGACAGTTTCCCAATCTGGAGATGTCATGATATTGGATGGACTAGTGGGACTATTATGTGTGAAGGGTGATATGGGTAGCCCGGAACGCTATTTAAAAGTATGTTTATTTTACTGTAAACATTATTGTAATAGTACAATATTACTATATAGTAAATAGTTTGACGGATCCTTAGAGGATGGGCGGTCTCAGGCATCCTTTAAGTTACTTATTCTTATTTACAGTTCACTTGAGTTAGTTTACATTATATATGTATATATTGTCCTGACTCGAGTGTTTTGTGTTTTGCTTTACGCTCGGGTCAGCCTGAGTATTCTCTGCTTTGGATTTTCTTCTAGAGCTGGTCTTTGCTGGAGTTTCTGCTTATCTACACATATATCTACTTTTTGTTTCAATTGTTCTTGTTTATCTCATGTATTAGTGAGCTTCTATGTATTTGGGATTTCTGTTATGTTGTTTTCATACTGTATTATGTATTTGGTTTGAGACTCTGTTGTAGTAGCTTCATGAACTACTACGTATTTTTATATTCCGCTGCGAGTTATTCAACTTAGTCTGTGTCTGTGATTCTGTATATTTGATTTTGTTTGCTCCAAATTTATTACCAATCTGTTATTTCGCATCATTCAAGATTGACATGTGTGGATTATTGCCGATTTGAATGGTACAAGTGGCGGGTCGTGACAAAGGTAATAGAAGTGGCAGTACCAACAACATTCCTTATTAGATCAATGTGGTCTCACAATAGCCAGAAGTTAAACGAGGGCGAGAATATGCTAATTAGAGTAAATAAGTAGCTAACAGAATAAGAAAAATAAACTAAGCGCAAATTAAAAGATTAGACTTAGGATCTAATAAATGAGTGAGATGCGTTTGGAGTAGCTCAAAGGCTGAAGAGCCTAATGAAGCAGTTTATCACAGATTTCAGCAAAGGAGAAGCATATCCAACTTAGTTATTTTGGGCTAGAAGGAAATATGGGACTTCAACGGGACGTGAGTATACTCTAAGATGGCCCTCTGGGTGGGCATAATGAACTGCATCTCCAGAGGTAGGTCTGTATGTGTTCCATCAAGAGAGTATGCCTTGACTACTTTTTACCAGATTGGACCATGTTATGCAGTCAGAAGAGGTTGGTGCTCGGAATAGGATATTCGTATGTCCTAGTACTTGCAAGTAAGTTTAGTAGGCAGGACCCAAAAGGATAATCGCATGCAGATATCGGCTAGCATCAAAACCAAGAGCGAGTTTGGGAAAGACTAAAGTTAAAAACCAAAGTCTAATGATTCATTCACAATCACGATACTGGATGAGGGGCACCACCAATTAGATGTTAGATTGTTTGTAGTAGGGCACGAACACTTAACTCTTTAGAAGTCTTTCGATTAGTTGAGGGGTAGCTGCGAGGGGACATAGCCACAATGAGAAAAGAGACAGGCCAATTAGAATATCTATATTATAGGCCTAACGAAGCTGTCCTTCATAGATATAGAAAATCCCCGACTAAGTTCCATACAAGGTAGACCTTGTTGGTAGGATTCAGGGAGTAGATAAAATGATTACGTACAGTCCTCAATGTACGCACTGCGTAGTATGTTGCGGATGTCCGAGCATTAGTATAGGCTAGTACGGACGCACTTTTACGTTTTCATAGTAGACGACGAAACATCTGTATTGTAGGCCTCACGAAGCTATCCTTTATAGATGTAGTCGCAGAACGCTATAAGAGAAAGGCGATGGAGTCCTTTGCGAGTGTAACGACCCACAAATTTCGGTAACTAAAAATTGTTAGTTTAATGAAGATTTGTGATTTAAAGTTGGGAGAAATATAAATTTGGGATATATTAATGAAATAATAACTAATATGAAATATAATAATGTTAATTTCAGTTAATTATTAACAATGTGAATGAAATTCCAATTAATTGAAATAATTTTAATGCTATACTTGGCTATAAATTAAGTATAAGAAAACAAATATAAATATTGAATTAATTAATGAATTAGTATATAATTAATGATAGTTGAATAAAATTAGTGTTGTGAAAGCAATTGTAACATTTTTTTGTAAGTAATAAACCTACAAACGTGATTAAAGGTTAATGGTGATAAATTAATATATGTTACCTATTTATTTAGTCCATTAAATGAGATTGGAAATCAATTGTAATTAAAAAGAAATTAAAAAATACGTTAAATGAAATTAAGATGGTTGGAAAATATTAGTGTAATAAAAGGTAAACCATGATAGTTATACCAATAAAATAACAATTGGTTGTACAACAAGATTAAAACCAAATAAATGTATTTATTGGAATTTTAAATTTATAATTACTGAATTATTTTAAATTGCAATTTAGAACTGTAATTTGTGTAATATCGAATAGTTAATTGATATAGAATTTTTTTTAAAGGACTTGTAGATTACTAAGTAATCCAAATTGATAGAAACTATAGGTAATTAAATATGAATTAGAAATTTGATTTAATTAATTTAATTTATTCAATTAACGTGAAAACAACCTTTTAAGTAGCTGGCTCGGATTTCGACGAAACTAGTTTCATCGGATCCGTAACAGTGAATTATTGTAAGATTTCATGTTTCGTAGCGATCGGATTTGTCGTTTGATCGTACGGAGTCGAAACTTCTAAAAATCAATTTAATTAAATTCAGTTGAAGTCAATTTGAAATAAGACGATTTTAACATTACTTCTTCATACAATGGAATTAGGAATTGAAACCTATTCCATTGGGTTTAAAAATATTGAGAACACTCATTTCGATATATGAGATGACCCATATTCGTTCCGGAGGCAGAACGGGCTTTCCGGCTTGTTTATCGTTCAACATACAAAACAAATCGTAACCGTTGTTTATATTTTCTGATCCACCTATAAATAGCCTGCTATAAACCCTAATTGTTTCTCATTTCTCATATACAGTACGTACAATTCTTTTTGCTCCTCTCTTTCTAATGGCGGACAAACCAAAACCAATTCAAAATTCAATTGCAAACCAAATTCAAATCAAAAAATTTAAACTCCTCAACATATATCGAATTATCTATTAATTTGAAGCTCTTGACGAGCGCAAGTCAAATCTGCAGTTAGTTTTTTGTTTTGGGTTTTAATTTGGTCAAAAATTGGCATTTAGTTATGGAGCGTCCATTTTAGGGTTTCGCAAACTTCAAGATCGGACCTTGGCGTCGATAGGGTAGGCAGGCTGTTCGTCGACGGAAATTCTATCGATTTAGAAAACCGTCGAACGAATTTAGAGATAAAATTTATACCGCAAGCGCACGGTGTACGAATGTAGCACGCGGCGAATACGGGTCGATCCGCAAGGAATTGATGATTTTAAAATTCTATTCAATCAAATTATACCAAAGTCGAGAGAGTGATTAACTAAAAAAAAAATGACAAAAGAAAATAGATAAAAAATATGAGAGTGTTAAGACAATTTAGAGGCAATTTCCACTCTCTAGATCACATAAATCAACAAAATGAAGTTATGATCTCTCTTTTCTTGTCATTAGTGAATTAGTTGATGTGCTTATCATAAGTATGGTATATTTGTGCTATTAATTAGCTCAATATAAACCATCAAACTATAACACAACCACTAATACACATTTAACTCTCATGAAATATGACAACAAAGTTGAAATAAAAATCTATTTTAAGCATAGCCTATTAACTATTGTTTAGAAATATAGGCTATCAAATTTCAATTTTAACATTCACTTCTTTGCCATAATCATATTTAGATGAAGAGGCAATTGTGTTATGTTTGTTTAAGCATAGCCTATTTGTTATGAACAACATAGACTATCAAATTCAAAATTAAACAACAAGTTAACCACTTCATACATTCACATTAAAGCACAAAAAGAGAGTACAAAACATCAAAATGTTGAAACTACATGATTAGAGGCTTCATTACCCCTAAATTGAAGGGATTAGCTTCTCATATTTGTCATCATATGAACAAATGTAGCAAGCAACATTGAATAAAAAGAAGAGGAAAAAGAGAGCAAAGAGAAAAACTATACTACTTGCATGAAAAATAAATCTACACTACAACATGAAAGTAAATGAGCATGAAAAGAAAAAGAACATATATTGAAGTTGCATAAAAAAAAATTACATAAGAGAAGACATGTCTAAGTAGCCATGGAAAGAAAGAGATGTTTGATTTATTTTCTAAACTAAAACTCACTAACTAAGAGGAAGATGGCTACATGAAACATAAGGGGTATTTATACAAGTTAGAAACCCTAATGCATATTTTTGGGGAGTACCCAAAATGCCCTTGGAGGAAGTGTGGTCACCAAGTAACTATTAACTTCCACTAATCATCCATTAAGTATGCATGAAGATTTAATGGCCATAAGCATGTGGATTAGCTTGTAATTTGTACATGAAGAAAGGTGGGTAGGTGGGGTCCTCCATTATCATGCCTTTGAATTATTTCCATCTTCATTTGTTCTATTCACCCTTGTGCATACATATTTTTCATGAAGCCACTTGTGTTTGAATTTTAATTCCTACAAAATACATAGAAATTTTCAATTAAATTTTCACAAATTAATAAATGCACAAAAAAGACAATTTTGTCCCTATATGAAGATGAATATGTGACAATTTGAAAATAATTTAAATTTGGTTTAAACAAGTTAAAATACCCAATATGATCATTTATTTAATTTAAATAGAATAAATATGGTGGTAAAAATATGCACATTTACGTGCACATCACAGGCGCTGACACGTGGAGTTCATCATAGTGGTTAGTTTTATAGGTCATCTATTGGATCGACAGTGATAATAGGTTAGGGTTTCGAAACCCTTTGATGGAGCCGGCCTCCATGGGGCACGAAGGCGGTGTGCAAGGGGTCGAATGGGTGCGACTCATCGTGTCGAATAGGATGGAGGTGGTCGGGGACGCGCTGGTGGTCGGAGGCACATGATTTTGATGGTCAAAGTCTCGGTTAGGTGGCGGCTTCGTTCGCGACTTAATGATTTTAGGCTAGGGTTGCGTGAATATCCATGACGTGGCAAACGCGAGGTGATTTTCTTTTTTTATTTTTCATTTAAAATTTCGTTTTCGAATCATCTAACTCGAATAAATTTTACATATGAGCTCGGATTTGGATGCAGTTTATTTTTCCAGGATCGTATCAAAATTTCAGACATTTTTACATAGGTTTGGACAAATTATAAGACTATTTGAATTTGAGCCCTAATTTGGATTTTTATTCGATTTAAAATCGAAGGTGACCCACTCATAACTTCTAAAATTTCTTATGTTAGTTAAATTTAATTTATGATGTGAGTAGGAATTTATTTATGGGTGTTTGATATATTTAAATTGCTATTCCTGTTAATTTGTATTATTTTGAATTAAATTGTTATTTAATTCATTATTGAATTTAACTAGCCAGTTAATTACCTATAAACAATAATCTGTTGATTGTTGATATTTATTGGTTGAATTGAATGATGAGTACGATGGATGCTTGATTATTGATATTGGATGATTGGATGTTATGTTTGATTTATATATTGTTATCACTCTGTAAGTTCCCTTAGTTATTCTTAGGAAAGTCACTATGGTTTGAAATGATATATACCCGAATGATCTGTAGATTAGGGGAAAATCGTAATGGGTTGAAGTGATAGACTCAAGCGATTTTATGGATTTTTATATTAGTTCGAGATTGCGGTTTGAAATGATATATACACATAAATTTTTAAACTGCGGATAGAAATGATAAATATCTATATCACTTGACCCTAGGGTAGATAATTATATACGGACACCAGATTGGTTAAATTAAATGATTTTAAAAAACCTAAATTTTTGAATTTAGTTAAATGATATTTTGAAATAAGATTTGATTTATATAAATTGAATGTTTGGTGTTGAGATTTGAATTGGTTTAAAGGAATTGCTTTAAGCAATTTAATTGAAATTTTAAGTTGATTTTTGAAGTATAATTGAAACTTATAGGAATTGAGTTATTGAAATTGTTTGAATATAACTTTGAATATGTACAGAAATCAAAGTAGATTAATTTGATATTTCAAACGTGAATTGAAATCGATGTAAATTTAAATATTTTATTGAGAATTTAAATGGAGATTTAGAATTAGATTTTGTTGATTTGGTAAATGAAAAGGGTTTAAGTGTATTGGAATGAAATAAATAGTTTTAATTGCTATATATATATTTAAAATTCATATTTTTATATAAATTGAGAAAGGTTATCATTTTTAAAATTTCAAATTATTAAGATTTTTAAATTTATTAAACTATTTTAACCTATATTAACTATATAAATTATTTTAACCTATTTTAAACCAATTTAATTTATTTTAAACTAACTAAAGAATTTTAATTTATTTTAAATCCAATAAATTTATTTTAAAGTTAATTAATCTATTTTAATTATATGTAGTCTATTTTAAATCCATTTAACTATCTTAAATCAATTTAAAACTATCTTAAACATATTTTAAAATATATTAGAGTATTCTAACTATCCTAAAAATTTATTCTTAACTTTGTTAAACTATTTATAACAATCAAATCTAATTTTCTTAATTCCAAACTAAGTAAAGTATATGGGGTTATATTCAAATCCTTGATTTAAAGTGAATATGGTTAAACGACATTATAACCTTAGTTGGGATTTAAATAACATATTTGATTTAATATGATAATTTTGAAATAAGGATTTAACCTATTTGGAAATATTATTTTGAAAGAAATTGTGATTTTGGAAAATGTATGATTTCAAATGTGATAAAAATTTGAAAGTGAAAGTGATTTCGAAAGTATTATGGTTTTGATAGTATGATATCTTGATATAAATTGTGAATTGACTTTTGAAATGTAAAAGAACCATCCGGTGTGAAATAAGTGTTTGGTTGTTAAAAAGACCGGGATCAGATATTGTCATACTCTTTGCCAACACCGAAAACCACTTTAACAACTGTGTACGTGGTGGAGATTCAAGAAATGAAGTAGGATGGTATGGCAAACGATTTCTATATAAGGGATGACGTGACCCTGACTCCCGTGAGTTAGCTTAGATGTGACTAAAATAAGAGCCATGCAGGGCCAAGTGAGGTCGCACTCCGATCGGACACATTTCTCTGATAGCATTTTATTACTTTGTTATTGATTTAGTGGCCACCCTTGATTTTGATTTGGGAGTGTGTTCGAGGTGGGCGATAGTAGCTGCTATGCGTTACCACCAGTCCGGATCCGTAATTGGTATATCTACCCTGGCATTGCCTCGAGTGTCGTGTTCACATGCCCTAGAGCACCTTCTACGAGTTTGTTTTGTACCATACGTATGAAGTGCCCTTTGGGTAAACCTCCAGTTTACGGAGGAGCTTACGTTACTATGTAGACTATGGGAATCTATAAAATGTGTTAAGGGGGATATGGATAAAGCCTTAGCGCTATTTTAATACTTTTACTTTACTATAGGCATATTATAATAGCGTATTGTACTACATAGTAGATAGTTTAACAGATCATTAGGAGATGGTAATCTTGAACATCTCTTAAGTTACTGCACTAGCGTTAGACACTGGATATGAGATGTCGAACCACATAAACATCTCTGATGCCGTCACACGCAAATTTACCATTGATTTAACTTACATAAGATCTTTTAGTTCTAACTTAAGTGTTTTGTCTTTTCAATTCGCTCGGGTCAGCCTGAGCAGTTCAGGGTTAAAAACCTTATTTCTAGAGGATGAAGACGAAGATTTGTACTAGTATTATTTATTATATTCTGCTGCATCATGTTGTTCCGCTGCATTTTTTTATTAATTAATTTATTTATTTATTCTTATTGTTTGTAACTCTGATTCTGTATTGTATTAGTAATCAAATTTATTTGTAAACAGCTCCATGAACTGTTATTTGATTATTATATTTTATCATTTCGCTGGAAGATTCTACATTTGTTTTATTTCTTCTCTTTTTCTTATTTATCCCGTAACTATCCACCCTTTTGAATGGTTTGAGTCTGACATGTCTGTCTGCTTAAAACATCCAAAATGGTAGGTCATTACAGTTGGTATCAGAGTTTCAGTTTAGCGATAAGCTTAGCTTTGTGGGGTCCGATTCATATAAAATATGGTAGTAATAAACTAGAATGAGTCGGTGAGTTTTTGTGTGTGTGTGTGTGTATGTATGTATATATATATGATAGAGCGTACTTGTTAGTGTTATAAAAGGTTTTTGTATTGTGTTAATTTGTTCCGTTTTGTATTCATAAATTCTGGTCCGGATATAGGATGCTATGATATCGATGAGAATTTCTAAACACTGAATAGGACAGACCGACTCAATATTGTTTTGAAATATAGGTAAATGAAATAATTTTGCCTACTATATATATTTTATATATAAAATAATAATTTTTTACAAACGATACAGTTGGATGTAATATGTTGTTTGTTAGGTAGAGAAATTTTATAGATATTGATTATAAAGTAGAATTTACAAGTAAAATGAATATAATTTGAAATTTGAGAACTGAAGTTCAAAGATTTTTGAAAATTTCTTTAGAAAGGTTTTGGAATATAAAAATAGTAGTGTTTAGAAGTATTTTCTAATATGATTATTTCAAGATGATTTGAAAGAAATATCTTAATAAAGTACTCCCCTCTCTATCGCTAGGAAATAACTTTGGTGACGAGTGCACGCATCATCGACATTCATTTTCAAGTTTCAATTTAGGAAGACCGTTGTAGTAGTTTACAACACATTTGTTTTGATAAATGAGTATTAAATTTATTTCCTTAATATGATTTGATATATATATATATATATAAGTTATGATCATATATATACTACTTTAAATGATTCGAATGGGAACCCGACATTTAGTTCTTAAATTTCTAAATTAATGAATTCAATTATCGTAATGAAATGAAAATTTAACTATTTAATTAATGGAACTTCTAAAATAAAAATAAGAAATCAAATGCAAAGTTATAAATAAATTATACAAAAAATTTAAAACTTTTAACCTGTAAACCAAAAGAATATGAAAATATAGAAGAGGTAGTTATTGAATTTTTTTGCTAATTGGAATAATTATGATAAACTTGTGTAAATTTCAATTGCATTCTTAAAGATATATGTATATATAACTTACCAAAATATTTAAAAGTTGAAATGTTAACAGAAATATGTAATAGAATATTTGTGCAAGAAAAACTTAAATAAATGAAATGTTCATGGTATTACTTTTATAAATAGGAACCTTGATATTATAGTTGTTATAAACTTAAGTTATAATTGAAATACTACTAAGTAAATGTAATAGAAAAATGAGTACTATAAGTAAAGAATTATGAACTTAAGTTAATGTTTGAAGCTATCGATAATTAAAGTAAATAATAAAATGAGTACAATATTAAATTAAATGGTTATAACTTCAGAAAAGTTGAAATGAAAAAAAAATGGATTCAATATTTAGTAATACTATATAAGGAAATGAATGTAAGTTAAAAATAGTGAGAAACTTAAGTATGAACTTATGCATTGATGAATATAATATCTAATTGAAATCAAGTATATAAATTAATGTGAACTAAACTGTAATAAAAATGTATGAAATACTTGAATAATGAATTCAGTGATTATTATAAACAACTGAATGGAAATAACTTATGTAAGGATTGAATATAAAGTAATGGAAAGAAATTGACATTATTTGAAATGAAAATTAACTTTGTAAGCAATAAATGAAAATAAATGAAAATAACCACTGAATGAATGAGTGAGAATTTATTTACAAAGAAACCTACATAGTGCTTTAAGAAATGTTTTACATATGTTTTAAACAATTGTACATGAGTAACGTATGTAAGAAAATGTAAATAACATATGTAAATAATTGAACGTGAATGAATAAAATAATCATTTTATGAATGAAATTGAAGAAAGGTAAATAATATGAAATGACATTAATAAGAATGAACTTGATTAATGCTTGGAGTCATTGTTTGTTTCGGTTTATGGGTTGGTTGGGATAGGATGCTATAAATTGTTTGGATGTATGAATAATCTGCTGAATTTTATCTAAGACTGTTAAGTGTATGGTATATTTAATAGTTTGTTTGTCATTCTATATGATTAAAGGTGTCTAAACCCGAAAAAACCTATCGATGGTTGCTATGGATGTAAAATTGATATTTTGACTATATGTGATGGTTGTACGATTTGTCTTAAGAAATTGTTGTTATGTTATATTGATTTGTTTGTTATAAGTTGGAAACAACTTGAAATGTTTAATTTTATATAATTATTAACCTCTTTCGGATTATATAAGTGAAATATAGGTTATGAAAGCAATTGCTACTGCTTTTGTTTCATAAAATAAGCGTTATTTGCCGACAAATAGGTACGTTCTCGGATTATGGTTTTATAACGATATTATATTATTTTCCCGTTATTGGGATATATCATTTGAAATATATGTGATATATATTATTATTATTGATATTGTTTTATTTCCCAGACCTCTCCATACAAAGGAGACTCTACCGAAATTTTTCGTGAATTTTGGACTTCGAAAATTTTGTGAAATGTTTTCAAACTTTTACTAACTGGAGTATAAGAGGATTAATGGTTATAAATTGATATATTTTATTTGAATTATTTAATTTTGTAAATTTATTCGTTTATAAATTTAATATCTTGAATAAGATATAATGATTTCCTAATTCCTTCTTTTCCCTACTTTACCATTTCGAGGACGAAAAGTTTCGCGTGGGGGAGAGTGTAACGACCCGTAAATTTCGGTAATTAAAAATCGTTAATTTAATGAAGATTTGTGATTTGATGTTGGGATAAATAAAATTTTGGGATATATTAATGAAATTATAACTAAAATGAAATGTAATAATGTTAATTTAAGTTAATTATTAACAATATGAATGAAATTCCAACTTATTGAAATAATTTGAATGTTATACTTGGCTATAAATTGAGTATAAGAAAACAAATGTAAATATTGAATTAATTAATGAATCAGTATATAATTAATGATAGTTGAATAAAATTAGTGTTATGAAAACAATTGTAACATTTGTTTGTAAGTAATAAACCTACAAATGTAATTAAAGGTTAATGGTGACAAATTAATATATGTTGCCTATTTATTTAGTTTATTAAATAAGATTGGAAACCAATTGTAATTAAAATTAAATTAAATAATATGTTAAATGAAATTAGGATAATTGGAAAATATTAGTGTAATAAGATGTAAACCATGATAGTTGTGCCCATAAGATAACAACTGATTGTACCACAAGGTTAAAACCAAATAAATGAATTTATTGGAATTTTTAATTTGTAATTATTGAATTATTTTAAATTGCAATTTAATAATGTAATTTGCGTAATATTGAATATTTAATTGATATAGAATTTTTTTGAAGGATTTATAAATTACTAAGTAATCCAGATTGATAGAAACTGTAAATAATTAAATTTGAATTAGAAATTTGATTTAATTAATTTAATACTAATTTATTTAATTAAAGTGAAAATAGCCATTTTGGCAACTGGCTCGGATTTCAACGAAACAAGTTTCATCGGATCCAAAACAGTGAATAATTGTAGGATTTCAAGTTTCGTAGCAATCAGACATGTTGTTTGATCGTACGGACTCGAAACGCCTAGAAATTAATTTAATTAAATTCAATTGAAATCAATTTGAAATAAGCCAATTTTAACATAACTTCTTAATACGATGGAATTAGCTCTTGAAACCTGTTCCATTGGGTTTAAAAATATTGAAAACACCCATTTTGATATATGGGATGACCCATGTTCATTCCGGAGGTAGAACGGGCTTTTCGGGTTGTTTATCGTTCAACATCCAAAGCAAATCGTATCCGTTCTTTCTCTATTCCGATCCACATATAAATAGCCTGTTATAAACCGTAATTGTTTCTCATTTCTCATTTATAGTACGTACAATTCATTCTTCTCCCCTCTTTCCAATGGCGGACAAACCAAAACCAATTCAAAATTCAATTGCAAACCGAATTCAAATCCAAAAATTTAAACTCCTCAACATATATCGAATTATATATCGATTTGAAGCTCTTGACAAGAGCAAGTCAATTCTGTTGTTACTTTTTCGTTTTGGGTTTTGTTTGGACAAAAATTGGCATTTGATTCTAGAGCATCAATTTTAGGGTTTCGCAAACTTCGAGATCAGACCTTGGCGTCGATATGGTAGGTAGGCGCTGACACGTGGAGTTCATCGAAGTGGTTAGTTTTGCTGGTCATTGGTTGGATCAGCGGCGATAATGTGTTAGGGTTTCCATACCCTTTGGCAGCGGTGGCCTCTGTGAGGCACGAAGGCAGCATGCAAGGGGTCGAATGGGTGTGGCTCGTCATGTCGAACAGGATGAAGGTGGTCAGGGATGCGCTGGTGGCCGGAGGCGCGTGATTTTGATGGTCAAAGTCTCGGTTAGGTGGCGGCTTCGTTTGAGACCTAATGATTTTAGGCTAGGGTTGTGTGAATCTCAGCGACGTGGCGAACGCGAGGTGATTTTATTTTTTGTTTATTTTATTTATTTAAAATTTCGTTTTCGAATCTTCTAACTCGAATAACTTTTACATACGAGCTCGGATTTGGACGCAGTTTGTTTTGTCGGGATCGTATCGAAATTCTGAACATTTTGACGTTGGTTTGGATGAATTATGAGACTATGAATTTGAGTCCTAATTTGGATTTTTATTCGATTTAAAATAGAAGGTGAGTGTTTGACCCACTCACAACTTCTAAAATTTCTTATGCTAGTTAAATTAAATTTATGATGTGCAGAGGATTTATTTGTGGCAATATGATATATTTAAATTGCTATTCCTGTTAATTTGTATTATTTTGATATAAATTGTTATTTAATTCATTATTGAATTAAGTTGCCAGTTAATAACCTGTAAATAATAATCTGTTAATTGTTGATATTTATTGGTTGAATTGAATGATGAGTATGATGGATGCTTGATTGTTGATATTGGATGATTGGATGTTATGTTTGATTTATATATTGTTATCACTATGTAAGTTCCCTTAGTTATTATTAGGAAAAGTACTATGGGTTGAAATGATATATAACCGAATGATATGTACATTAGGGAAAAATCGTTATGGGTTGAAATGATAGATTCGGGCGATTTGATGGATTTTTATATTAGTTTGGGATTGCGGGATGAAATGATATATAACTGTATATTTTTAAATAGCGGATTGAAATGATAAATATCCATATCACTTGACGCTAGGGTAGAGAATTATATACAGACACCGAATTGGTTAAATTAAATGATTTTAAAAATCCCAAAATTTTAAATTTAGTTAAATGATATTTTGAAATAAGATTTGATTTATATAAATTGAGTTTTTATCGAAAATCAGGTTTTATGTTGAGATTTGAATTGTTTTAAAGGAATTACTTTAAGGAATTTAATTGAAATTTTAAGTTGATTTTTGAAATATAATTGAAACTTATGGGAATTGAGTTATTGAAATTGTTTGAATATAACTTTGAATATGTATTGAAATTGAAGTAGCTAAATTTGATATTTCAAACATGAAATGAAATGGATGTAAATTTAAATATTTTATTGAGAATTTAAATGGAGAATTGGAATTAGATTTTGTTGCTTTGGAAATTGGAAAGGGTTGAAATGTGTTGGAATGAAATAAATAGTTTTAATTGATATTTATTTCAAATTCATATTTTATATAAATTAAGAAAATTATCATTTTTAAAATTTCTAATTATTATTATTTTTAAATTTATTAAACTATTTTAACCTATATTAACTGTATAAATTATTTTAACCCGTTTTAAACCAATTTAATTTACTTTAAACAAATTAAACCTTTTTAATTTATTTTAAATCTAATAAATCTATTTTAAACTTATTTAATATATTTTAATTATATTTAGTCTATTTTATATCTACTTAACTATATTAAATCAATTTAAAACTATCTTAAACCTATTTTAAAATATATCAGAGTATTCTAACCATCCTAAAAATTTATTCTTAACTTTATTAAACTACTTATAACTATTTAAATTATTCTTCTAAATTCGAAACTAAGTAAAGTGGATGGGTTCATATTCAAATTCTCGATTTAAAGCGAATATGGTTAAACGACATTATAGCCTAAGTTGGGATTTAAATAACATATCTGATTTAATAGGACAATTTTGAAATGAGGATTTAACCTATTTGGAAATTTGATTTTGAAAGAAATTATGATTTCGGAAAAGGTATGATTTCAAATGTGATAAGAATTTGAAAGTGAATGTGATTTCAAAAGTATTATGATTTTGGGAATATGATATCTTGGTATAAATTGTGAATTGACTTTTAAAATGTAAAAGAACCATCCGGTGTGAAATAAGTGTTTGGTTGTTAAAGAGACCGGGATCAGATATTGTCATACTCTCTGCCAATGCCAAAAACCACTTTAACAACTGCGTACATGGTGGAGATTTTAGAAATGAAGTAGGATGGTTTGGCGAACGATTTCTGTATAAGGTATGACGTGACCCCGACTCTTATGAGTCAGCTTATATGTAACTAAAACAGGAGCTATGCTGGGCCAAGTGAGGTTGCACCTCCAATCGGACACATTTCTTGGATACCATTCTATTACTTTGTGATTGACTTGGTGGCCATCCATGATTTTGGTTTGAGAGCGTATCCGAGGTGGGCTGTAGTAGCTGCTGTGTGGTACCACCAGTCCGGATCCGCAATTGGTATATCTACCCCCGCATTGCCTCGATTGCAGTGTTCACATGCCCTAGAGTGCCTTCTACGAGTTTGTTTTGTACCATACCTATAAGGTGCCCTCTGGGTAAACCTCCAGTTTATGGAGGATCTTACGGTACTGTATAGACTATGGGAATATATAAAATGTGTTAAGAGAGATATGTGTAACACCTTAATGCTATTTTAATACTTTTACTTTACTGTAGACATATTATAATAGCGTATTGCACTACATAGTTGATAGTTTAACGGATCATTGGGAGATGGTAATCCCGAACATCTCTTAAGTTACTGCACTCGTGTTAGACACTGGATAGGAGATGTCAAACCCCGTAAACATCTCTGACGCCGTCACATGCATAGTTACTGTTGATTTAACTTACATAAGATCTTTTAGTTCTGACTCGAGTGTTTTGTCTTTTCAATCCGCCCGGGTCAGCCTGAGCAGTTTAGGGTTAAAGAACTTATTTCTGGAGGACGAAGTCGAAGATTTGTACTAGTATTATGTTGTATCATGTTGTTCCGCTACATTTATTTATTTATTCTAGTTGTCTGTAACTCGGATTCTATATTGTATTAGTAGTCAAATTTATTTGTAAACAGCTTCATGAACTGTTATTTGATTATTACATTTTATCATTTCACTATGAGATTCTATATTTGTTTTATTTCTTCTCTTTTTCTTATTTACCCCATAACTATCTGCCCTTTTGAATGGTTTGAGTCTGACATGTGTATCTCCTTAAAACATCCAAAAAGGCAGGTGGTTACAGCGAGGAGGATATAAAAGGTACTATGGGTAGTACCTAGGACCAATGTGGTCAGTGGGCCTATCGCGACACACACACACACACACACACACACACACACACACACACACATATATATATGTATATGTATATGTATATGTATATGTATCGGTTATTAGGTTTTAATCTACTAAGGAGTAAATGGGCACGATTCACACACCGAGACGAGAGTATGATAAACCTAGTGAACCTAATATAATAGTAAATGGAAATAAAACGGTATACGTAGAATTAAGCATAAAAGTGTGTAATTTATCCATTCACCAGAAATATAGTTCTGACCCCTCCCCGTAACATCCTACAGGTTAGGTAGATGGTAGGGACTTCCTAGCTTTAAGACACTTGTTTAAAAAGTGTTATTATATTGGTGAATATTTACTTACTACTATATTTTAATCAATTCCACTATGAGATATTTAATTAAGCTCTCGTATATTTGTCTTTGCCTATTTGTCGGATAGCATATTTCCAACTCGGGTTTCAGTGGGATTGGGTTTTACCATTTTTGTGAAAAACTCGGACCCACTAGAATTCGGGTTGTTACAAACTCTATTATAAAGGTACGAGCGTTGTCTTTGATATTGGCAAGTTTAAAATCATTGACAAGTCTTCAAGTGAGGCCGCGCTTACCAATCACACAAAAGGGAATGTCCACACTCTATCTTTTGATGATTTAACCCATTCTAAGTGCTTTCGTAATTAGAGATAAGGAAGCCACCGTTTGACATAGAAGACTAGGACATGCTAACATGGGATTATTAGAGAAGCCTGAAAGAAAGGAGTTAGTCAGAGGATTACCATATCATAAATTCATGAACAGTAAAGTGTGCAAGCTTATACAAAGGGTAAATTTAATAGATTATCTTTTCATTTCAAAAAAACTATGAGTACCTCTAAAGTTCTTGAATCAGTTCACATGGATTGGTTTGGACCAAATGATATCGCTTGTTTAAATGGTAAGAGGTATAGTTATGTGTTAGTTAATGATTACTCTATGTTTACTGTATAGCTAAAAATTCAGAGACTTTCGATTACTTTTTAGAATTTGTAAAACTTGTTCAAAAAGAGAAAGGTGTTTTAATAATAATATAAGAAGTGATCATGATGGTAAATTTAAAAACTGGGATTCTGAAAATCTTTGTGAAGGAAATGGTTTTAAACATGAATTCTCCGCACCACGAACGCCTTCACAAAATGGGTAGTCAAAAGGAACAATCAAACATTGCAAGAATTGGATAGATTAATGTTAAATGAATATGATCTTCCTTTATTCTTTTGGGCAGAGGCAGTTAATACTTAACGCCATGCAATGAATAGAGTAATGATCAGACCAACACTTAATAAAACTTTTTATGAGTTATGGTTCAATTGGAAACCTAATATTGCATATTTCAGGGTATTTGGATGTCCATGCTCTATTCTTAATACTGGCGACCGTCTAGGAAAATTTGAGTCGAAAGCAGATGAAGGGGATTTTATGTGTTACTCATCAAAGAGCAAAGCTTACCGAATTTTCAATAACCAATTGAAACTATTATAGATTCAAATGTGAAATTTTTTGGGTCAGATATCGATGCAACTATAGAGAAGGTCAAAAGTAATGATGGAGATGACAGCACAAATAAAGGATGTGTTTAGGACAACAATGGAGGTGATACATAAACTAACGAGTCTTTGAAATCAAGTTTGGAAACCGATGCAAAAGTTCAAAGAAAATCAACCACCTAAATTGGTTATAGGTAATTCAATGATAGGTATACAAACGCCCTCTTCATTCTATAGAAATCTTTGTGCTCTAAGTATTCATAGTGGTTTTATTTCTGAAATTGAAAAAATATTAATGTTGCACTTAGTGATGAATGTTGGACAAGTACCATGCAAGATGAACTTAATCAATATGTGATAAATAACGTTTGGAAATTAGTTCCTAAACAGAATGATTATCTAGTTGTAGGGACTAAATGGATGTTCAAAAATAAACTTGATGAATTCAGAAATATTATTAGAAACAATGCTAGTTTGGTAACAAAGGAATATAATCAAATAGAAGTTATTTATTTTAAGGAAACATTTTCCCTAGTTGCTAGGTTAAAGGTCTTTAGAATTTTTCTATCTTTGCATGTTTTAAAGGTTTTGAACTTAGGCAAATGGATGTAAAAAGTGCCTTTCCAAATGATTACTTGAAAGGAAATGTTTATGTGGAACAACCCCTTGTTTTTGAAAGTCATGAATTTCCAAATCATTTATACAAACTTAAAAAAGATTACATGGTCTCAAACAAGCTCCTAGGGCTTGGTATGATTGCCTTTGTACATATCTTTTGGTAAATGGATTTAAAATTGGAAATGCTGACACCGCTTTCTTTCTATTAAATGAGCATGCTGACTTTTTGATTGTACAAATTCATGTTGATAATATCATTTACGATGCTACTAATGAAAAATTGTGTCAAAAGTTTGAAAAAGACATGTAGGATAAGTATGAAATGAGCTTGGTAAGAGAATTGAAGTATTTTCTACGATTTCAAGTTAAGCAAGTGATAAGGGAATTTTTCTTTCTTACTACTTCTAAACCCGATATCATCTTTTACGTCTGTTGTGCATGTTTTCATTCTAATCCAAAAGTATCCCTTTAAAAAACTTTGGGATACCTTTTGCACACATGAAAATTCGAATTATGGTATTCCTCATGTTAAAATTTTCACTTAATTGGTTATTCTAATGCTGAGTATGCATGTTTTCTTGTAGGTAGAGAAAGTACTAGTGGAATATCTTTTCTATTAGGTAACCCATTAATATCATGGTTAAGTTAGAAAAATTGTGTTGCATTGTTTACTACTAAAGCATAATATATTGCCTTAGGAGGTTGTCCTCAAATTTGTGGATGAGGAGAACTCTATTGACTTTGGCTTAATACTTTAACACGTGTCCTTAAAACGTGATAGTATAAGTGCAATTGATATGTCAAATAATCTCGTTTACCACATACTTACAAAACATATAGACGTAAGACATCACATCATTCGAGATCATATTTCAAAATAAGACATCTGCATTAAGTTTATCTCTATTGATTTTTTTTGTTTTTTTGTTCTTTTATTTTCAAAAAAATTAGGATTTCCTCGTTTGCTTATTTAATTAAGGTTTTTTTTTCTTTTTTCTTTTTTTAAAAAGCATCAAAGATGAGAGAAAAATACTCTTAGATTACTTCAAATATTTTGCTTCTGCAAAACATGGCTACGACTGATTTGAACTTTTTGTGCTTATTAAATCTATAAGTAATGATTACATAGTTTTTGGGAAAATGACAATATGCTATTGAGTAGACTACTAGCATTATATATTATAGCTTAAGTCAAATATGAGTTACTAGCATTGTATTTCATATTACTATATATATCCTACAACATCATCTTATCTATCACATTCTAATGATCCACGATTTTTTTGATTTTATGTATATGTGTGTAAGGTTAACATAAAATAAAATGCACTAAAATTTTGTGGGCACAAATAGTGGGTATCAAGGACAATTTATGTACACCTTCCATATGAAAAGCAAAGCACTTGAAATATTTTTCGAAAAAATCTAAAATTTAACGGTTAAAGGCTTGCGCATGAAAAATGGATGCAGTATGGATGTAAAGTTACATTACCTAGGGGTATCCTACCTATGTTGAAAATTCTTTAGCGTTGGTGTATATTAACCTATCAAGCAATACTTTTTCCCTCATCTAAGATACTACACGACAAAATATTGGTATAAGTATCTTAATATCATTTGTAATGTTTTAGAGATAAAATTGCCCTCACATAAATGCTTCACATAAAAAATATAGTTTGTAGGCTGAGCTAATTGTTGATTGAACCACATATCTTAGAATTACCAAATTTATTTTTTAAAATTCATCATCCATTTCTATTTGGGTTATAATTTTAGTCATAACAGGTCCTATAATTTTGTCTGACGTCAAACTGAAAATATACAATTTTGATATTTCTACTCTTGGGTTATGACTATGTGTTTCTTCTTTGACTTTATTGACCATTAACTCATACATTTCATGAAAATAAATGAGGGAGAGAGGTTAAGATTTGATTGTAGCAATTTATTTGACAATATATAAGATGTACTTTTTCTTCTTCTCTCGGATGTTACTCTTAATCATTTCTTTCCTTCCTTTCTTTTCTCTCTGATTTAACTCCTAATTATCGCACATTTATGAAGCATGCTTGAAATCGGAGTATTTGTGTAAGGGGGTATATGTTTAGGGGAAGTATCTGTGTATGGGAGCTTAACCAGAATTCATCATTTTCTCACATAGCAAACACATATATATTTTATCTATAAATCTTAACATATGTTTGTTATTATCAAAGGGGGAGATTGTGATATAGTGCAATCAACGATTTCTGTTTGATGTTAATAAATACATGTTTTATTTATGTATTTGTTTAGTGTTGTGTAATTATAGGGTTTTGAATTCAGTCAAGATGCATAAAAGAGTTTGTGATAAAGTCTTCTTTTGTTAGTACAAAATAAAAGTCCGTATGTACAAAAAAACTTCAAATGAAAAGGACTCACAACTAAAATAATAATAATTTAAAGCAAGAAAATATATTTCTCAAATTTTTTATTATCTAGTACACGGTCAAAAAATTTGGAAATCAAGAAGATTCGGAGTACTTAATACTGAAAGTAAAGGGTTAGCATTCATCAAAAGGTTCTCTTGCCTCAATACATGGATTCTTTCCTTTACTACAAGAGGAAGCAAAATATTTCAAATTAAAGCAGCCAAAGATTCTCCTTGTCCACTATATAACAAACTTCAACACATATCAAAATTACCAGTAGCCAACACATCACCATTACTATAAGAAAAAACAACTACAATTCACCTTTTGATCTATTGATCAACAATACGCTAGTCATATGTCATCAAACACCAGCCATATCATGTAAAAATTTAACCATTGCTTGTCATTGCAACTTAATAGCACCTCCACTACCCAATACAACTTTATCATGCAACCGTTATGCCCCGATAGTATCAGAACAATCAATTATATTCAAACTCTCTATTGTTGACTATCCAAAAGCCATGGCCAACATCTATCAAAACAAAAAAGGTTTTCAACCACCTAGTTTTTAATGATTGATTGCTTCCTTTAATGTTTCAATCATGATAGTAGTTTCAATCTTTGGCAGAGTTCCATGAACTGGTGGCAATGGCTTCATTGACAAATTCGGCTTTGTTAACTTCATAATACCCAGCAATCGGCAGCAGTTGTGTAAATTTCCATGTGACATTCAATCTTCTTCATGGCAGCTCTTCTCCATGCAGCGTCGACCATCAACCAACGACAAACTTTGGATCTCATCATGGCAAGCTTCCTGATAGCATCTCCAAACAGCAAAGGCTATAACAATGACGTGATTTTCAGGCAATAATGAACTAAATCGGTGGCGATACATCTTTGTTTACTAGGGATTTTCTTCTTCCAGTGAAGTCAATTTTCAATGTGTAGATTTTTGAGAAAGAAACATAAAGGGAAGAGGAGAGAAATGTAAAAGTGGATCGTCATATGAAGAGAGAAAAAATGGGATCTTTTAAAAAAAAATTATCTTATTTTTTATTTTGTTATTTGAATTGTAGATTTTGATTTATGAGCTATGTAGTGTAGTTCAGAGATTCTAATCTTTGGATATTAAGTTCAAGCAAAGTTATTAGGCATAAAGTTAGAATATTTGTCAGCATGGTTGTTGAGTTTGCCAATTGTAAGCATTTGGATATTCAACTCTAGTAATAACTTTTGAGGCATCATTAGATAATAGGCTAAAGCTAGGTAAATCTCTCTGTTCTTTGTTTTCCACAATTAAAATTTCACACTTTATTTTATATTTTATCAATAACTTTGTAAAATCTTTTTAAATACCTTATCCACCCTCTTCTAGTTTGCATGATCCTATAAGCTCCCTCTACAATTTTATTGAAAATCAAACCTTTTGATTCCTCTTGTCAAAATATTACTCAATTCTGATGCTCATCGAATGATTCTTTCTTATCAAATCTAGATCCTGTCCAAAATCCACAAACTCAAGTATTGCTCCCACCGACTTTAAGATAACTTGGTTATTATGTGCAAACACTTTATTCTAAATCATTATTCAAATTATTATTTTTCAACATCTATATCCTAGAACTCAAATTCATTTCGGTAAAAATAATAATTTCTCCTAAAAAATTGAAAGGTTAATGGCGATTTTCTAGCTACCCCTCTTCCCTATCATCTTCGCTCCGCTTTCTCGTCACTTCTAGTCCCATCGCATCGTCTTAATGGCCAAGAATTGCAAGCATAAACCCTGCCTTGTTGCCTCTACATGTCATTATCATACCATATCTGGTCGAAGCTTTTCAATTTCTAAGTCGCTTCCTGCAACTTCGATGAACACTTCGATTCCTGATAACAATCTAAACCCTCCGCCGCTTTCGATTCAATCAAGTTCTTTGCTATCTACAGCTTTTGACTGTGGCATGCTCAATCAGTTTTCCTTGCTCACTGCTAGGCTTGTTACATCCCCGATGGATGCAATTCCACTGTCAGTTATTGCATTGATAAATCCAATGCTTATTTCGCATTTGGTCACACTTGGAGGTAATTGGGTTAGTGATTGTTTGTCGCTCCATCCCTGCAGGAGCAGAGAGCCCATCGCTGTCTCGGTTATGCTACCGAAGGCTCTAGGGAAGTCAGAATAGGAGAGCACTCATCTTGAGGTGGGCTTACTACTTAGATGCTTTCAGCAGTTATCCGCTCCGTACTTGGCTACCCATTGTTTACCGTCGGCACGATAACTGGTACATCAAAGGTGCGTCCTTCCCGGTTCTCTCGTACTAGGGAAAGGTCCTCTCAATAAAACTAAAATAGATATTTTTTTGTTTCCTACTTACTTGTGCCCATATCATTGTTCTTCTATCAATTTCTAATGCCGATCTTCCTCCCCAATCTGATATTATAGTGCTTTATAATACGTGAATAACAAAATACAGATTAAGGCCCTTAGATCTATTTCCTTCATCGAAAAAGGGATAGAATTATCTAAACTCCTTTTCTTGTTATGTTTGTTAGGTTCAAGTTCGATGAGAACAATATTCTACGACCACTGTTAACCAGGGAGCCGAACTTACTGCTATGTTGAATGATGAGTTATAGTTTAAATCGACTGTCTCTGTTGCCATTGACACCCCTGAATCAGTTATTGGAGAGAATTGTGATACCGCTGTAACTGCTAGTGTACTACCTATAGTAGGTTGTGATATTAAAGTAGGTGATCGGCCTGTTACAGTAGGTTTTGATAATAGTGTACTACCTACTATAATTTCTCAAATGTCATTATCTGTTCCCTGTTCCTTGTGTAATTCTAGATGGTAATGTGCTCTAAGGGTTGTAGTAATACCACTGCTAATACTATTGCCAAACTGTTTTGGTCCTCACTGTTCAAGACATTTCCTAGGTATGTTGATGCTATCTCACATTAGAAATTTAGTATACAAGTCATTGATGGAATAAACGTGATTCCACCAGCTGTTATTCGGGAGATAGAGAGCCATTGGTCTGACCACCTTGTTGGTTTTTACCTTAATGCTACTTCTTCTTACTCGGTTGTACGCGAGCACTGTAGGCGATTGTGAAAACTAAAAGGTTTCATGTCCAATTCCTTAACTCCTTTTTATTTTTTAGATTTTTCTTTAAGGAAGACCGTCTTATAGCACTTGACACTAGCCCTCTCATTATTGAGGGAAAACACTTTATTGTGACTCCTTAGAGTTTATGTATAGATAATGTTAGAGAGCAGATTCTTTCTATTCTGGTTTGGGCCATGTTCATTCATATACCTTCTGTCCTTCAACCTCTTATTGGTTTGAATTGGCTAGCGAGCCTTTTTGAGGAATTCAAATGCTTTGATGCAAACAACCTAGCATGCAAGAATCTTTTATATGCTAGGGCGTTAATTGAAATTACCTCAGAGAATCCGTTACCGTCGATATTGAAAGTTAGAATCATGGAAGTTCCCGAGGTGGAAATAAAAGTTAACTGTAGCTAGAAGCCTGACATATGTTATATATGCCATTCATTTGGTCATACTATGGATAAATGTTATAGGAATGCCCTCTATCTCCTACTAATAAAATATCCCTCCCTAGGACGGAAATGAAATGGGTTCCTAAGGTTGGAACTCCACCTACCTTCGATCCTGTTGTTTCTGTTTCTTCCATTGTGGAGATAGAAATTGATGCGGTTAGCTATTGTGATCATGATGTTGTTGTATGGGATCCAGAAGATTGTTCTTGGATTCATAAGGGAGTTGAAAATAACATATGATCCACAGATGCATAGTTATCATATTCTTAGGTCGTCCTGATGAGTCTAGGAGGTTAGTGTATCATGCTAAGGGTGATTTTCTTTCTCTGACGACCACTGGGATATTAGGTGCTAGGGATTGGTAGCTATTCTTAGATCTGACTTGGGATAAGATTTATCTCTACTTACCTCTCTCAAAGTCTTTTGATCCGTATTTGGTTACGTACTTTTCTGCCGTTCAGCATGTCATTGGCCTTGGTACTAATGTTGATATCAATGATGACAGAGGGTTTTGTCCCTTCCGAGTGGTCTAGTCTATATGTTTAGCTCCCATTTTTATTTTCTTCCTATTCTTTTTCTTAGTGGTTTGGCCACTATTGAACCAGGTTATATCTATTCTATGCATGTATAGAACACCTGTTCTTTCTTTGTATTCATAGTGGCAAGACCCACTCTAAAGCCAGCTGGCTTTGCCAAAAAAAGTCATATCGAGCGATAATTTTCAAAGTAAAATTTGAATTTAACTAAATATGTTGAATATTAAATTTGTTATGTTAGTTTCAACAATTGAGTTTTACAATGTTACTCTTATCAATGTTGCTTATTATGTTGCAACTACATTGGTTTTCTTCTTGAAGACACATTTATGGCCGATGGATCATATCTCTTTAGGTATAATTGCCAAAGTCATATTCTGGTAATGTACTTGGAACCTATTCTATACTCGGAGCCATATAGCAGAGTCAATACTCTTAGTAGCTTATTGACAACCAAGGGCATTCTTTTCTTGATATTGATACAAAACTCATAGTTTCTCTTAATGTATGATTGTTTTTATTAGACATTCTAATGAATCGTTGCTATTTTAGCTTGGTTAATTTCAATTCATCTTATATAATTTGTTCCAACTTTGGATCATGTCCAAATTCATTTCATTACCAATAATTTATAATAAAATTCCTTCATCATCAAGTTGGCATTTCTAGAAATAATAATTATTTCTCAGTATGATGGAATAGGCATTTAGGACCATTTTATGAACTGCTATCATATATGTATAAATCTATTTATTTTTGAGTTTATGGAACTTATGTTCAAATATAAATTAGCAACCAATGTTGGTTGTTACCAAAATTCTTTGGGGTAGTCCACATGAGAACCCTTGTGAGAAAATATTAAGTGCAACCTCCTAGCTCACGCAACTACGCGACCTGTCAACTCCTTGATTAGGATATGCAGAGGCCTCTTATCAACTTTTATCTTATATGATTTCATGAACTATGATTTAGATGATCTTAAGTTTAACCTAACATACTTTCTCTTATGTACACGTCCTTATAAAAGAAGTTACCCCAACTTCACTCACCAACAATCGTACTTTGTCTAATAAAGTCTGATTACTCCTTATCGATACGTCACTATGTACCATAGGGAGAAGTGAGTTTTGACATTGAATCTTATTTGTTTTAGGTACTTTTGTAACTTTTTTTAATACACTCACTTATCCGATCAAACTAAATTCTTTATTTCTTGTGCATGTTATGTTTTCTTCTTTCATTTTATATTCAATGAATTTATCATAAATTAACTATGTTAACAAGAAATCTTATCAACACCCCAAAGTAGAGTTTAGATAATTAGTGATACCTTCGAAACCTCTTTTCAATCTGATGATGGTAGTTGATACCTTTTGATCAGGTATAGATAGTTATAATTCCATTTTTTATACCTTTCGACTTAGTCGAGACACCTGAACTCCTCTTTATAGACACCTTTCGATCTAGTTCAGTTAGTTTTTAATCCACATAAGTTGCTCATAGTCTTTATCTTTATTCAACCTCTTTCTTTTGCTAGCCTATGCTTCTTTATCATGTCCTACTGCTAAAGAGCTCAATGATGAGGAAAGAGAACTGTAAAGCCATTGATTGCTACCTCAAGTAACATTGAAAATAGGCTTACACTGTTAACTCCATCAAATCTTCGAAAACATTCTATTATCCCCTGCTAGTCAGAGGGACCTTGGACAAACCACTCTTGTCCAACATACTTCTCGAAGCAAACGCTTCCTGTCTTTGGATGATCCCATGAATTTCTCTTCTGTGTCCCCATCTGCCTAGATCATCATGGTAAGCTTAAGTGTGGTACTTGCAACTCGTTGTTGTGCTACTTATTAGATTACTTTACTAACTTTCACTTTTTGAATTTTTAGCAACTTCCCCTCAAGTCGAATTGACCGTTAATGTTCTAGATCTCCCGACCTCATTGCTAGGTTGAAGATGATTTCCAAATGAAAATTGAGTGAAATGGATGCAGCGGGCCCATCTATAAAGAAAGCAAAGATTGTTGAAGTTCCATCTTCTCCGCCACCAAAAGAGGGTGACACCATCGACGTGGGCAAAACTTTAGAAAGTTCTATACTTGAAGCTCCCATTGATCGTTCCAAAACAACTCTCCCAAAGGACGACCTTATATCTCAGATTATTGTTTCTGATTCTCCTCAGGTCATCGAGCAAATGCAAAAAGATTTAGAAACTTCAGCTCCCTCTCAGGAGTCGAACCCTCCTAGACCCACATCACCCGTGCCTTCTGATGATTTTGAGAAAATAGTTCAATCTATCTTGAACTCTTCATCCTTTATTTCTATTCACCCACCTTCTTCTGTTTCTGACCCGATAGGTCACTGTCGATCTCCAATAGAGTAATAAATTTTGGTACGTTTCATATCATTTAAACTTCTTATTATTATTTCTCTTTGAATGCTGACTTATGTCGTACTTTTCCTTTCAAATTTCTAAAAGCTGGCTCTCTCTTCAATAAAGCACATCAAAATCTTCTACTAAGACATCCTAGCTTCAAGAGGAAATCTTAACCTTGAACAACCAGATTCTCCCTGACTGCTGACAAAAATAATGCCATGAAGGAACAGGAAAGATTAGGAGGCTCTTTTGCTCAAGCAGAGTCTATAATTTCTGAAGAGAGGAAGACATAACAACTTTTAGCCGATGAAAATTTGGCTTTGAAAATGACTTTGAAAGAATCTGAAGATGAGAATGCTCCAATGATGGTCAAACAATCCTCTCTCAGGAAGATGCTGGAGAAAAAGAAAAATTCCTTAACGTTGGCTGTCAATATTATTTATGAAGCCAAGCAAAGGGTGTCACAATTTTTGAGTACTTCTCTCAGTGACATCATTGTAAACTCTTATGAGGAGGCCCTTTTGCTTTCTTATGCTGACAACATTGAAAAGTGTCTGCCTTGAGTTTTCCATCACTCGATCCTACTCTAGTCAGTAGATTCATGAATAAGGTCAAAGAAATGAGGCAAGTAGTTGAAGTCCCTGAGAGAAAAGAGACCGATGCTTCTAAA
The DNA here is from genome assembly GCA_030765085.1 of Allium cepa. Lineage (NCBI taxonomy): Eukaryota > Viridiplantae > Streptophyta > Magnoliopsida > Asparagales > Amaryllidaceae > Allium > Allium cepa. Next base: position 107,520,824 of record CM060930.1, on the reverse strand, counting down.
ATATTATCTTTTGAAATCCCTTCTATCAAAGTAGACTCTGATTCTGATGAAAAAGGTGATGAAGATGAAGTCGCCGCTGAAGAAGGCGGCAATGATAACAACGATAATGGTAATAATGTTGATGATAATGACGATAACGAAGATAGATGTCATGGTTTAGGTCATAACGGAGGTGGTTACGCCGATATTCATGAAAAATGGTGATGACATCCCTAGGGCTTCAGAAAATGTCGACCCCGACCGAGTGACCATGGAACAACCCCATTTGAACTTCGCAAACCTTCCGATCTTCAAGAAAGGATTGCTAACATTAATGTTGAAGAACAGAGAGAGAAAAAGTATGTCCCTCAAACTTTAATTCCCATTTCTCAGCTATGGGATTCCTTGTCTAAATGGCTTTCACTTCTAAGATAATAATAGTTGACATCTTTTATTTTAGATATGGAGAAAATCCATCCAACTTTGTAAAACAAAGCTTGAAAGAAAACAAGCAGAAATAAATAGCTTGTATAGAGAGTTAGATAATCAGCTAAAAGAATACAATACACTTTCTGACAAGTATCATGAGCTTAACAAAGGTGCAGCTATGTTACCATCTTTTAAAGATCAAGAAGCTACCCCCGACTAAAGAGGGCACGCCTTCGATATGATAAACTTTTGGAAGAGAATCGGGAATTAATTACACCCTTTTGGATGTTGGTTGAAGAGAGGGACATTTGTAGTCTTCCTATACAAAGCCTATTGTAGACATTTGACTATAGATTTTTCATACTTTAGTGATTTTGGTGGGGATCAACTAAGGCGTCTACATAGGAGATAATTGGATGAATTTGAATCTGATCGACATCCGGGGGCTTGCTGGAATTTTCCACGGGTCAAATCAATTCCTCATGAGTTGCCTCTCAAAAAAGTTAAATATCATAAGGACAAATTTGTTTTCGAGTTATTCAAAAAGTCAATTTTATATGAACTAGATGAACATTTATAATTATGTAATAATATTAATTTGTAAATTTTCCGTTCTACTTTCCTTTTATACTTAGTTGTATTTTATTATGTTATCGCAGAATAAATTTGTTGATGGCAGCCTTGTTTCTAGAGATTATTTAAGCAAATATGTTAAACTAAGAAAAGATTATTTAAAAAAGGCATCACTGTTGAAATCTTAAAATTAGCTAGATACTGCTTTCATAGAGACTTGCAAAGACTCTATATGGAATATCCTCGCCTTCGTTTCGATTTTTTTGGCGAAGAAAAATAAAAACTTCCTTAGGAAATTCGAACATGTCATACTAGATTAATATGTGGTCATGATAGTCCTCCTACCGGAGAATGAGACTGTAGGAAATATCCTCCGATTATTACCTCGGAAGGATTTAATGCCCCTTTTGAATTCAGCGGTTACTTTTTCAACTAATTCTTTGAACAAAGCCAAAAAATTTGTTTCTCAACTTTAAGTGTAATAAAACAAGTGTTTAATTGAAACAATGAGATTATACCTTTTGTTTTATTTCTTCTTGAATTGTAATCTGTATTGTTGTCGTAAAAGAGATCGATTATTTGATTTTTGACTTAGTTTTTGTTTAAATAGGGCTCATAGTTAGTCATCATATCACTCTCAACAAATTCCCTATCTCGTTTTACCAACATCAGAGATAGGTTGTTTGCATATTTAAAAAGAGAAACCTCCGTAAAGACCCTCTGTTCGCTCGCCTTCAGGGCAATGCCGAAGCGCTTGAGTATCATAGAATTTTTTTACTTCAGAAGACAATTGCTAGGGATCTTAATTATTAGATTACAGGTCTCGAAGCGGACATTAAAAACAAAGACAGAACAATTTCTCAATTAAAGCGTCAACTTAAATCGAACCCTTCAATTAACTTTTATCAAGATATGTCTAAGCTTCTTCAACAAAAAATGATTTAGAGATAGAATTAAAAGACAATCAAGCGAAGTGCAAATCCCTAGAATTTATCATGGGGAATAATGTTCAAAATACCAATTTACTAACTTCTCCAATCTCTTCGGCTGTTGTGAAATCGACAACATCCTCATCTTTTGCTATTCAAAAATTTCTAGCTATAACTAACCCTCCACTTGGCTTAGATGAGAGAGTAGCGAGAGAATGGTGCATGAATGTCAAATTCAAAATGATGAAATATTTTGGTGGCCAACAAAAAGCGAGGTATTCTCTGCGTATAAATGAGTACGCAGCCAGGATTCAAAATCATGAAGCAAAACAAAACCCTCAAAGGTGCTAAAAAAGCTTTCGACCATGCTTTAATGGCTCAAATTTATTCCGTCGATGATAAAGACGGAATAAGGAAAATTGAAAAGAAGCTTAAAGAAATTCTTTGTATAGCAATTCTGCATATTGTCGATCCTTTGGTTGCTGAAAATCTAAATAAGACTATTCAGAACTTTAAAAAATACATTTGTGTTGTATACTTGTGAATAATTTTGTAAATTATGTAAATATCACCTTGTTTTAGTCCTTTATTACAATGTTATTTCTAAATCTACTTTCCTATAACTTGAACTATGGTTTTTGTATTTACTGGCCCATTCATTCTTCCTTGCCGATCTCATTTCCCTAAAAAGCATGAAGTAAACAATATTCTTTATCATTAACTTGAAATCTATATAGAAGTTTATCCATATTATTAGTGGAGGTTAACAGATCATTATGTAAACATATTATAATAAGTGAGAATTAATTCTAAAATTAAATAATGTCTAGAAACCCATCTTTGGTAATGATGAGTGAGAGCTAGGAATTCAACTTCAACCATATTGACAGAATACTGAAAATCCAATGATAAAGAACCAAAAATTCAATTCCGTATTCAATCATAGAAGCTTAGAAATTCGTCTTCTAGATATAGCTAATAGAATGTCATTAATAATCGTGTAATAGAAATCTAGAAGTCATTGCTTGACAGTTTATGGTAAAAGTATAGTGACCCTGATTTGGGAATTTGTAAAATAGACCTCGAGCTTAATTGAAGACTGGGAATTCATACAAATCTCAATATCAATTGCTCTGGAACCCAGATTTGGCAATTAACCAATGAAATTTAAAAGTTAAAAGATCCAAAAACCCAAATTCGAGTATTAGTGGACAATAACCAAAAATCCATAATAATAACCTCTATAACAGAAATCTAGAGCCCAGATTCGAGCATTAATGAGTGAAGTTCGGGATTTACTAGCAGTAGCCCCGAAACCCAGATTCAGGTTTGATGAAGATTATAGATTATTAGTAAAGAAACGAAACTCTAATTTGGATATTAATTAGTGAAGTTCGGAAATTCTTCTTTGATAATTTGTCGGAAGCTGTAGACTCTTATTTAAGCCTTCTGTTCTGTACCGCTTCCTTGGATTTTGGCTCTTTTGATATATGTCAACCTTTAGGCCCTATATATTGTCATATTTTGATTTGCTGCTTCTTGGGCTCAGATGTATTAGTCCAGTGTTGCCTGATGTGCTTGGTTAGCTTATCCATAAGCAAAACCCAAGGACTTACCCAACCACCCTCTAGGAGGCGCTCCAGCTAGGCCTTATAGGTGGGACTAAAGGCTTGTTAGGTGCCTTTGCCAGACCATAGCATGGCGGGACCAAGGGCTTACTTCGTTCTCCCTCCAGGAGACGCCTTCACCGAGCCATAGCATGGCACGATCAAGGGCTTATTCTGTGCCTTAGCCAAGCCATAGCATGGAGGGACCAAGGGCTTACTCCGTGCTCCTTTCAGGAGGCACGTTAACCTGGCCATAGCATGGCACAGTCAAGGGCTTGTCGATGTTTTAACCTGGCTATAGCGTGGTGTAGATAAAGGCTTACCTTAACCTCCCTCCAAGAGGCACTTTAACCTGACCAACTTGGCGTGGAGAAAGGCTTTGACTGTTTTAGATAATGTCCAAGTGCAAGGAGAATTCTACTCCCAACCATGTAGATTTTTCTTAGTATAGTGGTTCTTTATTGAATTCGACTAGGATCTTTACAAATTCATTAATTTTTCCTTTTCTGAAGAAACTAATCACCATTCCTTCGAATGCCCTACATTGTTTTGTCTCATGTCCATTCATTATGTGGTAGTGGCAATAGGATCCTCCTCGATTCCTTTAATATTTAGGTTTTTTTCTTCTATAATGGCCAATAGTTGAGCTCTTCCTCCGTTAGCAAATAAACACTCTCGATTAACGTTTTCAAATTGCATTCCTTATGGAGACTCGACTTAAAGCTTGACTTTTTAGGATGGTTTCTAGATTTTTTTAATACTTGGTTTTGGACTTTCAACCTCGATGACTAGTTTTCTTTTCAAAACCCTTTGAAGCTCATATGTAAGTAATGTCCCACTTGTTCCTTGATGCCATTTATATGCAAAGGTGTTGTAATTATCCATCATTCCCTCTTCAAAGATTATGCCTATAGTGTAGAGTTAAAATATTTTCCTTATTTGGTCAAAAAAGTTCTCACTTTCATTTTTTGTTCCACCTAAGGCAAAGATTGGGTTTAAACTCCAATTATCTAGATCATAAGATTCATCTTTATTTTTCCTTATGATTCTTAAAGCTTCTAATCTCAACATATGTTCTTCATGTAGTTTGGAATCATTAACTGTTCTATGGGAGAATCCAATTGGATGTGGCTCAGAGGATCATTGTTCGGACTTTTGGATTTTACTACACATGGTGATGTAAAGTCCAAATTAGGTAAGCTTGGAATAGAATTAGGTTAGAGGAAAGTGGAGTTAAAAGTTCTACAAGATCGAAGGTTCAAGCCCTCCTTCTATACCCAAAAATTTTAACAAGAAATCTTGACAACACCCCAAAGTAGAGTTTAGAGAAAAAGTGATTCCTTCGAAACCTCTTTTCAATCAGATGAAGGTAATTGACCTTTCGATAGGTATAGATAGTTATAATTACGTTTTTTATACCATTCGACACAGTAGAGATTCCTAAACTCCTCTTTATAAACACCATTTGATCTAATTCAATTATTTTTGTGATCCTCTCAAAACCACCCTTTCGAAATAGTTACGATAACTCAAGGGTTGGTTTTAATCATTTAAGGGTATGAGGTTGAATTAAAAAGTTAAAGACTTCTTCAGAAGCTATCCTCAAATTATCGCAAGGTAAGGACTTATGGATTTAGAGGCATTAATTGGACTAAAAAGGTTTCGACTTCTATGAAGAGAGACCATTCGACTAGGTTGACATAAGCTGGTTGTAACAGAATCTCTTAGACTCAAAATACCATAAACTTGCTTTTAACATATTCCTTTTCAATTTGAAACTTATGTATATCAAGTAGTCGAATCCCCAAAATAATTTGAGAGTTAGGGTTTACAGATTTAAGAAAGTACAAGAATAATGTGAGTGAATTTGGATCCCTGAAACAAGACCCTAAGGGTCTTGTTTATAGGTGCGGGTTGTCACCTTTTGAATCAGTCCTTTCGACTTAGGCAAAAGGAAGCCTTGGAGACCTTTTATTTTCGTTCATATTAGGGTATCCTTCTGCATTTCTTTTAAATGGACTTGAGTGCTTTCAACTACACAGGAATGGGAAGATGTGCTTCTTCACTTTGTGTTGCTGTGTTGTTACAAGTAAGAAATGATATGAGCTTTCGACTCTATCGATAGGTTTATCTTTAGGGCTTCGAAGGATTTGAGACGTTGAAGGTTTTAAAGCGAAAGGTTGCTTTCGATGGCACACTTGCTGATTGATATGGAACCCCGTCCTTTACTGTAGGAGATTGAAATATTGAACCTTAGTAATCTTTTCTTTCTCAATTGTGAATGGTGTTGACCAGTTCGAACGACATATTTATGCTTTCGAAGGGATTACTCCGGCAAACAACCTTCTTTGGAATGTGAATGAAGGCAAAACCCTCAGTTTTGAAAGGTTTGGCGTGCATGTGAGTGGTTGTAATTTGTTGCCTTCGAAATGTGTTTTTCCACTTACTTGAAGCGTCTTCATGCGTGTTGAAGCATCTGTTTCAAAAGGAAGTAATTGAAGTGCAAGGGTTCTTTCATCCCCTTTCGACTCCTTCGAAAGCTTATAACACATCTAACTTTTGCAGTAGCATCCCTCGACTCCTTCGAAAGGCTTTGTTGACACTATCATCTCTTATAAATCCTTCTCTTCTATTCATCTTGGTTTCGACAAGGTTGAAGTGAGAATTGGTGGTAACAACTACTTATGTATCAAATGCACATGTTTATTTCTATGATAATTCATCTATGAATTTGATGAAGTAAATGGATTAATTTTGGTATCATTAAACTTTGAACTATAAACATCTATATGTATTATTTCGAAGAGTTCGCCAACTCTTTTTTTAGTCCCATTGGATGGGTATTTACCCTTAATCATTTGAGATATAATTCATGAGTACCATATGGTTCATAATTGAACGATTAAAGAATTATTTCTCATTGATATTTCTAAGTCCATAATTCTACAATAATTGTCAAAATTTCAGATACTTTTGTATTTTCTATAGCTAAAGCATCAATGGTGTTACAAAATTAATACCATTATTATAACAAATTTATTTCATAACGAACATTCATAATATTCATAACAAAATAAAATTATATATATTTTCAGTCAATACTAAAAACAGTTGTCATTTCATAAATAATATTTTTTTATTTATGAAAATAATATTTTGTTTCTTGATGCATCCACTGATACATGTTATATGGTGTAACGACCCGCTTCAACATTCTTATATAACATATCTCATGATGTATAAACCAAAAAAACCAAAAAATACGTGTCATTGGTGATTGATAATAAGATAAATGAAGTTAATATATTCTATCTATCTCATTCTAAACATATCACAGGAGGTAACAACATATAATATAATCAAAAATCACTTACTAGTAGATTCAGAGTTTAACATAAGTCAAATACGATCTATTCCAATCCCAAACCAAATCCAAATACACACATATAAAATTAGTGTCAATGTCATATGATTATTTATATATAGGTCTATATACATAAGTAACGACTTCATCTTTCGCACAATCGAGTGTCACTCCATACAACACATCAGTTTCCATCAATCTAGTGATGAAGTAAAAAGTGGAAAATGTGGATAGGGTCATACTACAGTCTGGTGACTGATGTACATCTACTTTACCATATACTCTATTCCCAAATTATACTAAGACAAGTATTGTAAACAATCATACCTTAGCTCAATTTTACCTACATCCAACAAGTTAGTCAAACAATACGATGACACATGGCTGACTCATGAAACAAGGTCTTAGTCTAATAGTTATAACGGTCGATGATATCGTCAGACCCATAGACAAATCCAACCCTACAATAACAGCCCTACTTTTACGTTATAATAATTGAATTTAATTAAAATAAAATGTTGAAAATTTGATTTTTAATAATTATAATTTTTGAAATTAATCTTTTACTTAATTAAACATATTTAGTAAAGGATTTTGTTTAAATAAATTAAAATATTTTACATAATAAATAATTTTCAAATAATCCAAATATTTGAAAATAAATTTACCTTTTATAATAAAAAATAATTTTTAATTAAATCTATATAATAAAGGTTTTGGGCCATTTTACTTATGGCTATTGGGCTTGCGGTTTTTGATATGACCATAATTTTTGTACGTTTTATTTCTATTATTTATATATATAAATGGGCTGGGCTACCTTAAAATACTTACATTTAAAAAAAATTATATAAAAATAAACAAGTATTGAATTGAATAGATTGTCCAATTATCAAAATATAATTTGTAAATGAAGTGTAAATCAATGTAAACTAGATTAAAATATATTTATAAATAAATACCAAGGATTAAATTTTAAATTTAAATTGAAAAGGATCAAAACCGAATTAAATTTAAACTATAACTTATCAGTGGCCCAAGCCCAAGTAGTTGCAACCAAACCCTTTTACTTTATATTCCTTCATTCAGCCTCTAACTAGAATTATCTAGTACTACCCATTTATACCTCTCTTATCTTAAGCCCTAAGCCTAAATCTTGAAGCGAGAAACCCCTAAACTCAATACAATAAAGAAGAAAAAATAATGCACATGACTTGTGCGTTTGGCCAACATCGACGACTACTTTTCGGATTGCAAGGGGGAAGAGGCCACGATGAAGTAGAGGCAGCTGCGATTGTGGAGTTGGAGCCATGATGTGCTGGTTATTATAGGGCATGCAGGTTCTTCGAGGTGGTATAGTTGTGGACATGGAAGCTTCGATGTGATGGGTTGCTTCTATAGTGAGGGTTGGTGATGATGATGAGGATGGCACTGATGAGTTAAATGGTAGTGACAAATCGCAATGTGCTATAGTAGAGAAGGAAGAGCTACTGGCATAGATGTCGGTGATTGTCCAAAGGAGGCATCATAATGTGAAGGCAGCAATGGCAGGCTGAAGTAAATATGTTGAGGGTAGTCGTCGATCTAGAGAATTCAGGCATCATTTCGATGAGTTTTCTACACTCACAATCTATGTCCAAACATCAATATAGGTTGTAAATTTATCTTTATCATATGAATTATTTGGGATTGTTTGATGTTTGTATAGTTGACATTTTGCATTGGTTGGAAGTATCAATTTGCAAATGGAAATTTGGCTGATTGTTAATTGAACTATATATATTTGTATTTTGTTATATGTGCATTGAAAGGATGACCGAAGTTTGATGGAATTCGACAAGGGCCACACGATAAATTTGTACAGACGATAGGATAATATTTTGGAGAATTTTGCTCTATGGTTTATATTTTTGGATTTATAACTTTCTTGTTTCAAAAGATTCTGATTAGCTCGAGAAAAATTATTTTAAGGATTTATTGGGAACTATTTTGGACATAAAAGTTCTTCTAAAAATGAAAATAGAGATTTTCAAGAGTTTTGCAATATATGGAATTTTAATAGGTATAAATGAAGGGTTTTAATAATATTTCTAAAAGGGAGTTTCTTTTGTAAAGGGTATTTTCATAAAGAGGATTCAATGGTATTTATGTATACTATATATTTTAAAGGAAAGTCAAAAATTTGAAATTATTTTGGAGAAAAAGTTTTACCTAAATTGAATACTAATTATCAAATTAAATATATTGATTTATTACAGAAAATTTGATTTGTGATTGTTTAGAAATCCTATAAATTTGTAAAAAAAACGTGAAATTTGTTCTAACCAACTTTAGATGATTTTCAAAGTATATTTCATGATTTATAAGTATAGATAAGTTTTGGGATGAACATGTTTTATGGATTTGAAATAAAATGAAATTGATTTAGAATTATAAATTCATTTCAAATTGTATTTAGTCTCTAAAAAATTTATTAGTAATATTTTGTTGTATGCTAGATTTCCAAGAGTTTTAGATATAGAAAAGAGATGGATAAATGTATTATATGGATTAAAAGTCCTTACTTTTAGGATAAAGGAAAAGGAAAATTTATTACCATTTTATAAGCAAAGGTTTGGAATAATAAATATAATTTTCCTATAAATATAATCTCTTTTCTCTATGAATTATATGTGTGCATTTCTATAAAGAAAGGATATGGAATAAACGAAGTTAAAATTCTGATTGGTAAGGTACTTTCGATAATATTTCTTTGGTTATTCCTTGGACTTGTTTTATAAAATATTATTGTGTGAAATTCTATATCATGAGAATTCTGGGTAAGTGGATTAATAATACCTAGCGTTGTGAGACATTAGGTAATATTTCTTCGACTACTCTTTTAACTCATAGTACAGAATATTATTGAGTGTAGTTTATGAACATTGAGTAAATGAGCGAGTAACATCAGGTAGTATGAGACACCTAAGTCTATATTGGTTCAATCACACTTTTTGAGTAGACATCACTCAAATAGAGAAAATATATGGAGCATTATAATTATGGTACTGCAAACTGAGAGGTAGCAGGCTAAGAGCCATAAGTATATCTACCTATTGTGTGTATACATCCTGATTATGAGGCTAGTATTCATCCTAGCGACCTGATTATGAGGTCACTCCCTGAATCCATGACACGCCTTTTTGATGTATATTGATGAGAGCCAAGGCTAAGAGCCCCTGCCCATGTGTCACATAGGCCACCAGTCTATTACTATTGGAGGCACTTACAAGGTCGTGACCATTGCCTAGCGTAGACTGGACCTGATGGATATTGGGTTATGATGGCCATCGAGGCAACTAAGATTGTAGGAGTAGTGCTGAGAGCGTGTAAGGAAGGCACCTGGAGCAGGCTGAGAGCTATCAGTATCCTATCTGGTTATTACTAATAAGGTGCTATAGACACATACTTATTCACCTGTGTGAGATTATTGTGTATACGACTAAGAGCCGATTAGATCATTAGTTGAGACCAATGACAAAATATTTTCTTAAGATGTTGCGAGCACATAGGATTGAGAGACCAGAAGATTATCCATGATATTAATAGTTGAGTTTATTGATAGAAATCTGTGAGATTATACAATTATTGCATATGCTGGGAGCCAAGTTGATTACCATAAGGCTGAAAGTCTGTATGATCATTATATGATTATCAATCTTTCGGATTATTTATGAGATAGCATGTCCATGAAGTTGTATGACCCCATACACATCGATTTTGTATCTCTATCAAGGATAAATAGAGATGTTGAGAGCATGGAGTTGGACCTTGTACCTACCTATATATTATCTGAGAGATGACCTTGGCTACCGAGGCATGCCACATTTGTTTTTCCTATATGTTGTGTTAATAGATTATTTATTTATTTTTGTTTATGTTGAGTATAATGGATCCCCGTTATGTTTAATTCATTATTACCTGAGAGAAAACCTTGGATGTTATAGATTACATGCCATGTGATTTTGATGATCTCTTATGCTGGATGATAATTTGATGAATCGATGCTTTACCCGCATTATATGATATATAGAGTTTGACATGACTTTTATTTGGGTGAGGTTACTTATGCATGGTTTTACGATATGTTGCTATGTTGAGATCCTTATATTATTTGTGATAACATTGTTATATCATGCTATTATTTATGGTATGATGACTCCTACATTTAGAAATAGTCTGGCCCATGTATTATTTATATAATACTCGGGTTAGTCTGAGACATTCTAGGTTTAGGGATATGTTGACCGAATTGTGGATGATGGGCATAGATGAAAAATAAAGTATATTTCTACAACATCATATTTTGGGTTACTTCATGTATGTATGTCATGGTGATGTATTTGACTCATTTTTGTATCCCACATGATTTGTATATATTTGTACTATATATCATCGTTGTGTTATTGACTTCATGTTCTCTGTGATTTATTTTATATTATGTATTGTTCTATCCTAGAAATGCACATGTTTATTGCTTTGTGTCGATACCCGGTACATATAGATAATTAGTATATGATTTTGAAATACATACCCGTGTTAACCCTAAATAATGTTCTCGTATGACAGCCCATTATCACTTCGTTTTCCATATTATCAAACTGTATTACCCAGTATTAATATTTGGTAGTATTGGTATAGTGGTAGGGTGTTACAGTTGATATTAGAGTAGGTTAAGAACAACAAATTATATATATGAAGCATGAGTTTGACCTTATATGAGATTTAGAGTCTTTGTCCCCATAAGTGAGTGGTAGTTACCCTATATTAAAGGAATATTGGGTGTATGTGATGATTCCAAGGGTAATCATATGGGGATGTGTTTGTTATTTTACCTAATATATATCATATTCTATTCTCTGTCTTTTCTATGAGTTTGTCTTTAAGTGAAATTCAAGTTGTTAATGAAGGCAGTGAAGGTATAAGCAGTTAGCCGAACCAGTAGTGTCAATATTGTTGTTGTTAAACAAATCTCTACGCAACTTGAATAAGAGTGGAGTAGCTCGGTTAAAGTTGTAAAAGTTCCTAATCCAAATCTTGCATTATTAATACTTCACAACTCTAAACTATGATGATGCGATTTTCAGTAGAATGATCCATTAGTGATCGGGGTTGTGCAATGCAAGCTAATAGATAAATTACCGCTAAAGGATTTTGTTGTTTTTTGACTGATATGTTTATTGTTGTACCAATGGTTGTTTTATTTGTTTATTTATATGGGCTTAATCTAGAATGTAATAATTGATTAGGAGTTGTCACTTGATAAAATTTAAAAACCCACTGGAATCTGGATGGAGTCAAATATTAGTAGAATCCGGCAGTTTCTTCATATATGAGAGAAACTACAAAGGATTATGTATATTTTGCACAATACAGTGGTTTATGATTTTTGTTTGATGATAATAAACATATACATATATATATATATATATATATGTATTTATATATATTCGTCAAATGTGTTTATTATTGTACAATTTTGTTTTCACAAAATTAAATAGATATTTGCATAATAAAATATTGAATCTGAATTTAATTGAACAAATATTTTATTCAAACAAATATTTTATTTCAATTTCAAATAATGCATATTATTTGCTTCCACTATATTTACAATTTTCAATTACAAAATTCCACACTCTCATATACATAATTTCTCTACACACTCGTGTACAACAATATGTTTCCTCCTTACCACACTCACCCACACTCGATTTGATTTGGATTTTCATACTCCAGCATATGTTCAGCCATCTACTATACTTGTCAAATAAACAACATAGTAAACTGAAAAAAGATATAAGCCAAAATTATAAAAATAAAATTGAATTTGAATATTAATATTGCCTTAGTTTATGGGTTTTTTTCTCTTCATGTTTAGATAGGGACAAATATATATGTGCATAGAAAACTTATGATGTGCATAGTGTATCATTGTGAATATCATAAGGCCGCGCATTAATTAAATCTCAGTGCAAATGTGCACCAGGTCAACCCCAAGTCGCCTCAGGCTCAACTCAGGTGCACATGTTGTAAAAAAATATACAAGCATACATGTGTAGGAAAAAGTAATGAGCAGTGCACAAGCAAGCTACAAAAGGGATGCACATCAATGAACTCTAGGTAGTGAACTAGTGTAGCCAAGTATAAAGATGCAACAGTACACACATGTGCCCTGGCAAGAGTAAAAACTCTCTAGCATCCTAATACAAGAAAGACATGCACATATAAACATTCAGCTGGGAAATACAAGTACACAACAAAAGCCATTAATAAGTAATACAAAAAGTTCAGGGACATGCACACATGATGGAATTACATGATCATGCAAGAAAGCGTAAGCAACACACATAGAAACAGGTCCAAAGAATCACAAACAAATGCATCAACACACAAGGCAACATACAAGTCAAGACATATGTAATGTATGAAGGGTACAAACCGAAGTAGATTGCAAGTCAAAGAAACAAAGGAAGAGCAGTAGTGTAGGAAGGGTACAAGGGAACATAGTTAACTCAGACAAAGGCAACAAGGCAACATAACAAGAAACTCATAGTACACATATGAGTAATGGCAAGGTAATAAAAATAACTAGCAAGGAGAACAAGTGCATTTCAATAAGAGCAAACCAGACTCAGGATAGGGACACAAACATACATATATACATATACGTATATACATGTATACATGTACATGGTAGCCACTTCGAACTCCAAGAAGTGGCTGTTCACACACACATACATACATAGATACCTACATACATACATACATACATACATACATACATACATACATACATGTGTATGTATGTCGATACATGCAATGCAAAGATACAACCTGAGTCTCGACATCATCGAAGTATCAACTAGTTTCAAGGTTCACCACCACAATAAAGAGTTTTTGTAAACAAGTCAAAGCCGTATCAACTAAAGAACAAAGCATTCGTGTAATAGTAGTTTTTGATCAATTCAAGGCTAATCTTAGAAAATTAATGAATATATACATATCAACGAATAAGTTAGGAGTGCATATGGACCACAACCAAACTTGAGTCCGTCAAAACAGTATGAACAAGTTCAAAATGATGTATGTAAGTTGGTATCAAAACTCAACTGATAGAAAAAGATATATGCAAATATATATCTCAACTTGAACTCTTTAGGAAGCATCAAACCACTCAATTAGAAATCAACTCTGAAGTTTAAAATCTCAAAGTCAAGTTTGAACGTTTCAATTCAAAAACATAGGAAATGATTCCTATAAATTCCACCCAAAATCATCATTGGCAAGTATTCGAGTTTGAGCAAAATTAGAGAGCATGCCTTGAAATAGATCATGAATCGATTTATAACTCAAATCAAAGTCAAGAACGCTACAAATTGAAAAGGGAAAAATCACGTCCAATTTATCAACATCCAACTCGATGACGAAGTGATCAAGAGGATTCAAGCAAGGAGTTTGATCGACTAAGCACCAAGGCTAACATCTTTCTTCGATCAATTGAACATTAGAACTTGAAGTTTTCAATCATTGAAACCCTAATTTTGAGAATGCTATAACAAAAGGAGAAAAGGCTAATAGTAGGAAAGGAAGAATGGCTAGTTGAATATAAAGAAGACAATTGACTTTTATTTTTCTTAACCTCATCACTCTGGGCCGTTGCTTGTATTCGGGATAAATTGAATTAATATTTCTATTTAGGGTTTCATTTATTTTTATAGTATTTCCTTTTTTAACTTTGTAAAACTCTAATTTTTTAGTTCGGCTCGAACTACGGGGCGTAATTCGAAAATTCGTAACTTAGTGGATGAGTTATGGCATGGTTTTGTGTGTAGGGTTAGAACAAACAGGTAAGCGATGTTACAAGTTTAAAAGATCTGTAAGCAGTTGTTTGATTAATTCTAGTAGAAACCTTGGGGTAGTAGTAGGCCGGTTTGCGGAAGCTGGGTAATTCTATGTGTCGCTTTTATTTCCGCATTTACTCTGTTATTATCCATGCTGCAATTTTTATTTATTTAGAGAATTTTTTATAAACCTTATTCACCCCCTCTAGGGTTACGATCCTATTTATCTGTTTCATAAAAGAAAGAAAAAATTAATATATATTATGTGCAAATAAAACGTGGAATGAAATGTTTTTAATAGAGCTTTTTTGAGATAAAGGATATGCGATGATTTTTGACGTTGTTAATGGTTGCTGAATTGAATGTATATATGAGCTTTGAAAATAAATATTTTTGTTCAAACAAGCATATGATTTAATAAAAAGGAATATCATTTTGTAAAGTGATTGAAATTTTTTTAATAGTTATTTTTGGTGTTAATTTGCCTGTTAAGTGAATTAAGAGTTCTGATTGATACGTTTGATCAAAGTTATCGATAGAGATTCCTAAACGCTTATACGAGGCAGCCCGACGCAGTATTTTGGAAATGCTATAAAAATGTTTTGCTTAAAATTATGCATATGTTTATAAAGTAATCTTTTATTTTAGAAAACGAAAACTATTATTTTTCTAGATTTCATTATTTTAAATAAAGTATGAGCCATTGGATATTGGTGTAAGGTTGAGATCATTGGCGGGACAATGTCGATATATTATCCTAGGCAGTATGAAGTTGAGACCAATGGTGAGGCAATATAGATATACTATCCCAGGCAGTCAGCATTGTAGCCAACTGGCGAAATGAATCACTAAAATTTATGGCATGATAACATTGTATATTTTAATATAAATCGATTTATGGATTACTCTATGTAAATATATATTATTTTAAATTTGAATTTAAAGAAATTTTCTAGTGAAATATATATTTTTGTGGATGTAGAATAGATTTTTTTGAGTTGAAGATAAATTTTCTACCAAGAAAATAAAATAAAATCACATATAACATCTAGTTTATTAATGAAGATTTATGAAGATATTATGGGAGAATGTCAAATATATTTAAATTATGTTTAGGAAAATTTTATTAAAAAATGTTTTGTAGTTATTTCAAAAGAAATAAAATTCATTCAAAAAAATATGGTTTAAAGAAGAAAAAGAAAAGAGTGAAAGCATTAATGGATTTTAGAACATATATATTAAGAAAGTGATATTTTATATAAAGGTTTTAAAATATGAAGTAATATTTGAAAAAAATGATGAAGAAATGAAACTTTAGGTTTTTGAATTTTAAAGGAAAATAATATGTTGGCCAAAATTTTCAAATGATTTAAAATAATAATTCAGGTAATGCTTGATAATTTGTAGTGACAATTTTAATCTATATGATACTATAAAAGATAATAAAATAAGATAAATAATATGAAATTATTATTTTGAAATAAAAAGATCACAAAGAAGATTTCGTATAAAAGATTTTAGGAATTTCATGGAATAATTTTGAAATAAATGTTTACAGGAGAAATAAAGTTTCATTTTAAACAATAAGTATATACTGGAAATTAAGGAAGAAATAAATAAATTTCAAGTTTACAACGGTGAAGTGTTGCATCAAATAAACGTAGGAATTTGGTCAAATGTAGAATTTTATTATGTTAAAACCATGATTGTTTTAATCACGAATCTCGAATCACCGATCCATTTTCGATGATTTAAATCCAGTAGAAAGTTATCTAATTGGAGAATGATTATTTTTGAAGTGCAGTGTAAAATTTTAGTATAATTATGGTTTAAAGTTTGAATTATTAAGGAAGCACATTGATGTCCTGAAAATGAAAATTACATATAAACAACGCTGAATTCATTTGTTCGTAACTTTCAAACGATTAGTCCGATTTCAACGACCTTGCCCTTCCTAGAATTATAAGAACATAAGCGACAACCTTTATTTTTAAAGGTTTGTGAAATTTTGAAAATTACTATGTGGAAAAGGTTTTTTTTTATAGAAGTGGGATTATAATTTCAAATTTATTTCAGAATTCGTGTTTTCTAGTTCAATCACCATAACTTTTGATACATACCTAATTTTCATGATCTAATGATGTCTTGGATACATAATTATGCTACAACTTTTCTTTTGAAGGAATTACAAGATTGTGAAATTTTGGTACCTTAAAGATTGTTGAAAGTGTTCTAAAATGAATAGGGAAATATAATTCCTTGGTTATATGAATACATACTATTTTATTGCCATATATATGATCATATAAGGATTTTGTGAGCCGGGTATAGGTATATAAAGCAATGTTGGATAGGATTTTGGTGCATACTCATTTTGTTCTCATAAAAGTTAAGCAAACATGCATAAAAATGCAATCTAAGGTATGTTTTGATGCGCATATCGAGAGATATATTATATTGTGTTATTTCCCCGTGTTTCGACATGCCGCATTGATTGACATGTATATTTTTTGTGATATATTTGTGTTGTGATTTTTCAGAACACTCTCCATATAAAGGAGACTCTACCGAATTTTTTTGGAAAATCCAGCACTTAGAAAACTTTTCACAAAAAATTATTGTATGCGAAAATAGAAAGCCGATGGACGAGTCTACTTAAATTATAACATACGTTAAGCTGAGGAGCAGGGAAAGGCACACAGAGGATTGAGCAAGCTTATAGAAGATTAGAATACAAAGAACTTTCTTGATATGTGTTGTGTATGACATCTCTCTATAAGAAATTGCGAGGATGCAATTTTCATAAGAGGAAAGGTCTTTAATAGCCATGATTTCTATGTCGTAATAATAAATGAATTTAATCAAAATAAAAGGTTAAAAATTTGGTTTTAAATAATTATTATTTCTGAATTTTTTTACATAAATAAAATCTATTTAATAAAGGTTTCGTTTTAATAAATTAAAATATTTATATACTAAATAATTTTCAAATAATCGAAATAGTTGAAAATAAATTTACTGTATGTTAATATAAAGAATAATTAAATAAAAATAAACAAATATTGAATTGAAAAGAATTGTTCAATTATTGAAATATAATTTGTAGAATGAAGTGTAAATAAATTTAAACTAGATCGAAATATATTATAAATAAATGTCAAGGATTAAAATTAAAATTAAAATGTAAAGGGAATTAATCAAAACCAAATTGAATTTAACTACAACTTATTAGTGATCCAAGCCAATGTTGATGCAACCAAACCCTTTTACTTTACATGCTTTCATTCTAGACTAGCCTCTAACTAGATTTGAATTATCTAGTACCACCCGTTCTTTAAAACTTTCGGTTCAAAATGCTTTATATTAAAGACAAAAGATAACTTAGGTAAATTTGACCCGAAGGCCGATGAAGGTATCTTTATTGGATATTTGGATCGTAGCAAAGCATATAGAATTTTAATAAAAGAAATAATATTGTTGAAGAAAGTTTACATGTTTGGTTTGACAAAAATCATTTTAATCATCATACTAATGATGAAGAAGAAATTATTCCACTAACAAACTCAACAAATTCTATTAATAATGAAACAAATGTTCAAAATATCACTTTGGTATCATCCCCTAGAATTCTTAAGAAGCATCCAAAAGATAATATTATTGGAGATCTCAATTCTAGAGTAACTAGAAATCAACTTAATCAGGTAAGCCATATAGCATTTGTATCAAATTTTGAACCAAAAAATTATAAAGAAGCTTCAAATGATAATTTTTGGATAATAGCTATGCAAGAAGAGTTAAATCAATTTGAACGTAATAATGTTTGCGAATTAGTACCAAGATCTGAAGATCAATCGGTTATAGGAACAAAATGGGTGTTTAAAAACAAAGCAGACGAAAACTGAAATATTGTTAGAAATAAAGCATGTTTATTTTCTCAAGACTATAATCAAGAAGAATGTATTGATTATGAAGAAACCTTTGCCCCAGTAGCTAGATTAGAAGCCATTCGCACATTACTCGCCTTTACAACTCATCACAATTTTAAACTATTTCAAATGGATGTCAAAAGTGCTTTTTTAAATGGTTTTATTAAAGAAAATGTATACGTAGAACAACCCCAATTATTTGTTCACGAAAAATATCTCGATCATGTTTTTAAATTACATAAAGCATTATATGGGTTAAAACAAGCTCCACGAGCATGGTACGAACGTCTTAAAAATCATTAAATTATATCTGGTTTTCAAATAGGTAAAATAGATACAACTTTATTTATTAAAAAAGATAATATTGATATCTTAGTTGTACAAATTTATGTTGACGGTATCATTTTTGGTTCAACCAATGGAAATCTATGTAATCAATTTTCAAATATTATGAAAATAAATTTGTGATGTCACATATAGGGGAATTAAATTTCTTCTTGGGTTTACAAATAAAACAACTTGAAAATAGAATTTTTATTTATCAAGAAAAATATTGTAATGATCTGTTATGTCACTATGAAATGGATAAAACTTCAAGCAAACCAATACCAATGAGTACCACTGCTCACTTAGAAAAGGATGATAATGGAAAAGATTTCGATGAAAAATTGTATCGTAGCATGATTGGTTCTTTACATTATTTGACAGCTAGTCGACCTGATATTATGATGAGTGTATGTCCTTGTGCTCGATTTCAAGAAAAACTAAAAGAATCTCATCTAAGAGCTGTTAAGCGTATTTTGCGATATCTATCCAATACTAGATATTATGGTGTGTTCTACCCTAAAGGATCATCGTTTGAACTAGTTTCATATAGTGATGCAGATTTCGGTGGATGTAGAACAGACCGTAAGAGTACTAGTGGAACTTGTCACTTCATCGGACAATCATTAGTTTCATGGTTTAGCAAAAAGAAAAATTGTGTTTCTTTATCTACTTGCAAAGCCGAATATATCTCCGCAGTTCTAGCATGTGCACAAGTGATATACATGCAACAAACACCTACAGATTTCGACAAAATTATTAACAAATCTCCAATATATTGATATAACACAAGTGCTATAAATTTATCAAAAAACCCAGTTAATCACTCACGAACTAAGCATATAGATATACGACATCATTTTTTACGAGACAATGTTGAAAAAGGAACTACTTTATTAGAATACGTAAATACCAAAAATCAAGTAGTAGACATCTTTACAAAACCACTAAATGAACAAACTTTTATTAAACTCCGACGAAATTTAGGTGTTTGCTCAGATCTTCTTTCTTAAAAATAATTAATAATTCACTTTAAGACTATCATTAATCATTTATTTTACTACCATAAATATGCTTAATAATTTCTGAACCTTTAATTTTTTAGACAGTTAGTTTATTTATAAATAATTTTTTCAACTTATATATAAAAAGTAATACAAAACTATATACACACAATTTATATCTTCCTTAAAGAAACAAAATATTAGCCATGTCTTCTGAGGACTCTTATATATCCACCTCCATCTCAACACCTACGACGGATAGCTCGGCTAACACATCACAACCGCTTCCTACACGTACATCGAAGCAGGAACCAATGTATAGATGGTCCTCATATCATATGGGTATTACTCCCGATAACAAGAAGACCAAAAGATCTCTGTTTATCTCTCCTAACACAAAGAAGAAAATTGATGAAATTCATCATTATTAAAAACAACGGATAGACCTACAACGAGAACTATATTTTGAACAAAAAATTACAGCGCGACTGCTAAGCCTTTTGGAGCAAGTGGAGATAAAGTTTTGTTCGTCATGGAAGAAAGACTTCCATGAAACGCTACCAAAACCTTGTAGTTCATTGGATCCCTCATCTTCGTATCGTACTCCTTCGGACCCTTCACCAAACGATATTCTGGATCCCCGAGAACCCACGAACGTGGAAATATATGGTCTCCACTTAAACCATGGAGGGATAACGAGTCAGGAGATCGTAAAACTCCATCGCCTTCTAAATAAATTATATTTGTTATTGTATGTATCTATGTTTATTTCTTATTTCACAAATATCATTTTTGATTTCTTATAAAAATTCGAGAAATAAGCGAAACCATCAAATTTTAGGCTATTTTTAGAAAAACTGCTTATTTTAGACGTCTGGCTATGGTCTTCAGATGTCTGACACAATGATATACGTCTAAATTTAAAGCACTGCGGATATGTCAGACGTCTGATATACCCCCCAGACATCTAAAAATTTTCTCTGTCTCCTTAAAATATAAATCAAAGAATTTCAGACGTCTGATACTCAATCCAGACGTCTGACTTAGTTCTCTGCCACGAAGTTTTTCAAAATAACCTAATCCAGACGTCTGATAAATCTCTCTGCTTATCCAATTTTATAAATTCGATCAAAACAGATGTCTAACCAAAAAACCAGACGTCTAAATTTACTTGCTGTGCTCAATTTAGGGCAAACCAGATGTCTGATTTTTAATCCAGACGTCTGAAATCTAATGGACCCTTTAAATTTGCCCAGATAAAGTCATTTTTTTTCTTTTATCTCAAAATTGTTAAAACCTCCGATCCCCTCAGATACGATTTTCTCTCCAAAACGTCATCTTTAAGAAAATCAAATCATAATGCGTCCTAGAACTAAGAATCCCAACATTTCAAAACGAAAACAAGACCAACCGACCTCATCTTCAAATCCTCAGGCGTGCTCCGATGATCAGATCGAAAGATGGATGAATAGAGTGCCACATTCCATCAAAAGGTATAAAGATATCCAAAATAAAAAACTCCGTATAGGTCCATTCTACAATCTTCTTAAATTTCCTAGGTATGATGTGATGTCCCGGAAATTTAAGCAATATTTATTTAATAATTTCATTTATAATTATTTTAAAATGTGAAATATAGATTTAATAGTTTAATTCAAATAGGAATTTTCTTTTAAAGTTTAATAATCATTTAATTTGTCAAATGATATTCTTTTAAAAATTTATAATAATGATAATTTAATTTGAGAATCTTATTATTTTCAAATGTTAAAAATATTTAAATAATAAAATTATCTTTCTAAGCTGATTTAAAGATATTTATTTATAATGTATATATTTGTATATATTGTAAATAGATGATTTGATTTAAATTTAAATTTAATAAATTATATTTTCTAATTATTATATATAAAGAAGTATAAATTGTAAATTGGTTAATTTGATTTAAAATTGGTATTGAAAACTTTTCAAAGGTAAATTTAAAAATCTTTCTTACATTATCAAAGAAATATAAGTAAGTATTTATTTTGTTTATAAAAATAAATATAGTTTAAATTTTATTTTATAATAAAAGTTTATTTTGTTTTATTTTGAAGGAAATTGTTTTTCTTTTGAAATAAGATTTAATTCAATTATATTAGAGTATAGTATTTTGGTTTGAAAACTTTTGAATAAAATGAATTCAACATTATTTTTCTTTTAAAAATCTTCTCTTTTGAAAATTAGTTTTAAATGGATATTATTTTGAAAACATTCAAATAAACATTTAAAATTGTGTGTAATTTTATAAAAGAAGTAAACATGTAATCATTTTAAAGGCTAATGTTAATAAATATTTAAAAACATGATAAATTAAATTAGAAATGGTTTTAGAATAAATTCAAATACAATTATAAATTAAGAATTCTCTTTTTATATTAAAATGCATATGTGTTAAGCTCTTAACACAAGAGTGGACACTTGTAAATTTATCTACATCCTAACATAACAAGTGGCATTGTTTTAAAACTTTTTATTTAAATTATATTGATAAGAAAACATAAATATACATTTTGTTAAAACCATTATCTTCAATCAAAAGAAAATCTGAAATCAGATTTAAGTAAAATCAAAACCCAAATTCAAACAAAATACAAATCAAAATCTGCAAAACCCAAATACAATTCATATATAAAAATCTACAATCCGAAAGTAATCTTCAACCTCATACTCAAGCAAGTGAAGATCAATTCAAATCTAAGCAATGAAGAATTGGGGTTTGACAGCAAACTCATCTTCATAAATCAACTGCTGCAGTTTTAATTCAACAAGAAAAGAAACTTCAACTAGTAATCAGGTTCCAGGAAATTCAACTAGCAAATGCAGATGCAAGTTCAATATGCAGGTTCCAGGAATAATGCAATTGCATCTCTGGAATTGTTCTCTGCATCCTCAATTTGAATGTGAGTAAACTTCTTATTTTAAAAACAGTTTTTCTTTTAAATCAAAGCTAAATAAAATTCTCTGAATTCAAGTATTAGTTCACATAATTTAAAATTTGGGTGACTAAAACTGCTCTGTTATTTTTGAAAGTGAGAACCTCAATGCAAAAAGTTGAATCTATCTGTTGCATGTGAATATATAAGAATGTGTATGCTTGTATGATTTTATTTGTGATGAATATGGTGTGTGAATATATATATATATATATATATAGGATTACAGTAAACCTGATTAACAGTTTTCTGTTTTAAACTAAGTTTAATAGAAAAACTTTATTCACTTGTTTGATTTCTATTAGAAATTAATATGTGTAAACAAATAATGTTGTTTAGTAATAAATTATGTTCTTAAATCATAATTTAGTTGTATTGAAAAATCTGTTACCTCTGAAGCAAATACTACAGTAAACATTTTAAATAAAATAGGGATATTAAACATTAATAATTATTTAAAAAAGTTTATAATAGGAATGTATGTTAGAAATCAGTAATTTTAAAACAAAATTCACATTTTTAAAATGATTGTGGAATTAGCATTTCTGTTTTGAACAGAATTAGGAATTTCGTAATTTTCTTTTTAGCTAGTAAATTTTGGAAGTTAAGATGCTTCCTGTAGGTGGAGTATTGATGTGAGAATGGAGGAAAATTTGGTAATAGATAATCAAAGGTGGGAGGAGACGGCAGTTAGGTTTTCCAGGTTCTAGCCCTAAATTGGAGTGGTCGGGTTTTAGTAGCCTATTGATTTTTCTGTGATACATCAAGTGAGGTTGGGTTTTGAGAGGTTGCAGAGGAGATGTAGATGGAGTTATGGCCAGAGTCGCATCAACGATGGTGGTCGGAGGTGGGTTTCCTCGGCGTTGACAGGTTTGGGTATATGTTGTTGTGATGTTTCCAAGTTGCAGTTGATTTCCCTATTTTGATTTCAAACTGATATGGGGGTTTGGATGGTTGTGATCGTGTGAGGAGATGGTCGGTGTAACGACCCAGAATTTTTATTTTGAATATTTAATTAATTTTAAATATTAATAAGTGAATTTATAAGTCAAATAAATTTTTATTTGAATTTTTGGATTTAATTGGATTATTAAATCGATAATTTAATATGTTAAATTATGGAAATAATTAAAAATTGAGTTAAAAATGATTGTAAATAATTTGGAAAATTTTATTTAATCATACTGGAGTTATAGAAATATTTTAGAACTTTTAAAATCGAATTAAAAGTTAATTTGTGAAAATTGAATATTTTAATATTTAATAATCGACTGTAAAATAGCCAATTTTTGAACAGTCTCAGAATTGAACGAAACCAGTTTCATTGGATCCGTATTAGTTAGTTATTACCGGATTTCAATTTTCGTGTCAATCGGAGTTATCGTTTGATCGTGGCAGCTCGAAACGCATCAAATCGTTTTTAATTTAAATTTGGCGAGTCAAAATAGCCATTTTTCAAAAAGTCTCGGATTTCGACGAAACCAGTTTCATCGGATCCGTAATGTGATATTATTGTAAGGTTTCAAATTTCAAGTCGTTTGGATTTACCGTTTGTCCGGTACGAATTAAAACGCCTAGAAAATCGCTTAAATCGGTTTAATTCAAATTGAACGTTTTCAGCCATAACTCGCACATACTTCCGAATTAGCTTCCGAAACCTGTTCCATTGTGTCCGGAACGCGGGATAAACCCTAGGTACGCTGGTTACGGCGTCTAAATCGCAGTTTGGAATTCCCGGGATGAATAGTGTTTACGCTTGCTCGTTCCTTATAAATAGCCCTACCCCTTCACAAAATTTGATAAAATATATTCCAAAACCCTAGTTCATATACTGCAGCCGCCACTTTATCATTCTAAGGCCAGAAATTGCCCAATTTAAACTCTCAATCTCTTCCAATCTACAAAGGATTAGAAGAAACTCTCAACACGAAAGTTATAGAGCACGAAGAGATCTTGAAATCCATACGGATATGATCGGGAATGGAGCAACGATGAGGGAGAAAAGCATGGCCGTTCGTGGCTGTTCTCGTGCGTGCGCACGCAGATCTAGGAGGCCGAGTGCCTTGGGGTTTGGGTCGAGTGTAGCTGGAGGTGAGAGCTTCGTACTGGAGCAACCTGATCGTGTTTTAGTCGAGTGTAGGCGAGGCATAATTAAACCCTAATTTGATGGAGTGGGTTCGGCCTCAAAGATTGGAACCTGGAGATGTACGTGAGTGGGGAAGAAAAGGGAGGGGCCGTAGGATCTGGATCTAGTGGCTAGGATTGCTTTGGGTATAAATTATTTATGTTAGTTATAAATTTGTGTATATAAAACGTGTGTAAACTTTGAAAATACATAACTTTTTCATACGAGGTCGAAAAAATGCAAATCCAGTTGCGTTGGAATCGTATGGACGAGCACTACGCGATGGAGTTGGTTTGGAGTCGTTTGGAGTTAGTGAGGATTTCGGGTAAAATTAAACGCGCGTTTAATTTTATTCGAAATAAAAGCTAAAACGGAAATTAAAACCAAGGTGAGAATTTCTCACTCAATCGAGTAGATTTCGATTTTATTTTAAATAGTTAGATTTAAAATATTTGAATGCATGTTTGAATGATGACTGTAAATTATTGATTGTTAAAATAGACATTATGCGCCGTTAGTAAGCGGATGTTATTTAGTCAAAACATATACCGCGAATATTTCATAAACAGTGAAATTGGTATTATATATAATATCAATATATATATATTGGCATATGTATATATTGCAGTTATTGATTTCCCGCATTTTTTGTTTAGCGGATGAGACCCTATTACGCCGTTATTAAGCGGATAATATTTAATAAGAACATGTACCGCGATAATTTCGTACTGGAGCGAAATTGGTATTGTGCTAATGTTTTTGGATGCAGGAAACAGGTTGGAGGGATCCAACTGGATTCCTCAACAGTATTTATTTTATTTCAGATATTTTGATATTTGATGGATTATCATATCGATATATGATATCGTTGTTAGTCGTGATTGACTATTTGGTGTGTAGCATCATTGGACCCAGATTTTGGGATTTTAAAATGATTTTAAAAGTGATTTTGAAAATATACTATATTTTTGGAATTGATCCATTTTAAATAAATAAACGTTATAATTTTTAAAGTTATAAAATTATGGTTTTTGTGAAATATAGTTAAAAAGCTGATTTTTAGAAATACGATTAAAAGTCGATTTTTGAGAAATATGAACTAATGATTTTATAAAATAATTTAGATTGGATTTTTGAATATATGATAAAAGTTTAAATATAGGATTTATAAAATTTGATTATTTTATAAATCGAAATGATGAAATTATAAAGGAATTTAAAGACGTTTAGAATAATAATATAAACTGATTTATATTAAGAGATTTATAAATGGATATTTATAAATTGAAATATAGACATTATAAAACGAGTTTTTATAAGTGTTTGAATGTAGTGAAAATGAATTTCATAAATGAATGAAATTTATAGAATTATAAACTGTGAAGTTATAAATGAAATTTATAAATAGTAAGATTTATAAATTTGTGAAGTTAATTGAAGAATAGATTTGGTTAAATAAATGAATCATATAAGTTATAAGATTTATAATTATGAAGTTTAAAGAACGATTTTATAAAATAATCGTTTTATAAGTATTTAACTTATAATATAAACATTTAGTTTATAATTGAGTTATAAACTGAAATATGTTAATAAAGGAATTTATAAAAAAAAAAAGAAGTTTTATAAATAAATAGAAATAGAATTTATAAACGTTGTTTTATAAATTTGTAAAATGACTTATTTTGATAAGTAAAATTGTTATAACTTATAAATAGAGATTTTATTCACGTTTTAGACTGTGAATAATCCTTTGAAATAAAATGCATAGAATTGATGAAATTTGTTAACGGAGTTTATTCACGTTTTTGAATAGTGAATAACATGTTAAAGAAAATGTTTTAGAATGTGATATTTTAAACAGAATTACAACGATCTAACGATGTTTTAAAGGTGTTGAGATTCGAAACCATAGATTTCAACATTTATTGTTGAAATAGACGTTTTCGAGAAATAAAAGGAAATGGTGGACTATAACACTGTTGTTATAGTAAATAATTTCCGAAAGAAAATGTTTAGTATAGTATTGGGATTTATATATCTATTTAATTTCGAATCCCTATACTAGTGATTTTGGGTTGTTGTAACGATGTTTTACGCAACATTCGTTTTGGCCCAAATAAATATGTTAAGAGAATGATTTCCCTTAAAGAATGAAATATATACTTAATTCGATTTAAGTATATTGAATATTTTCAAAGGTTGAAAATAAAAAAGATTTGTCGATTACTTATTTTTAATAAGTATGGAAATGTTTTCCAATATGAAGTGAATATTTAGAATTTATCTTTTGAAGATAATTTGAAATGGATAGTTGAAATTGTATATGCATGATATTTTGAAATATAAATTCATTATGGAATTTATATGTGAAAGTGAAATTTGTTTGAAAATAAATATTGATTTATTTTTGAAGTGTTGGAATTTTATATCTTGTAAAGATATTTTGGAAAATAAATAATTTGGAAAATTATTTGGAATCTGGTGATGTATGCATATCAATTGATAGTTCGATAGCCGACTATCAATATTTCCCTTTGAATGGGTATTTGATGTGATTTGATTGAATTTGAATGCACACTTATTTTTGAATAAGCGCTCACTATTCGGGTTAATCGGGAAAGGACCATGGGGTCGTATAACCCATTCCGAATATGTGATACGTCGTTATGAATTGCATTTGAAGATCGGTGTTGAAGACCGAGTATTTGTGAAAGCGATAGGATGACCTATCGATTGTCTCTGCACTGGGTAGCTCCTGGTATTGAGATCTCCTAAGTGATGGGAAATTCGATCGGGATTGTGAATACCCGTATTGCAAGGGCTTCGTAAGAAGTGCCTTCGGTTTTGTTCAAGCCTGGAACAAACTTGTATGGATTGTATGCCTGACATTACAATTTGAGATATAAAGCCGATTTCTTTCAA
This sequence comes from Allium cepa, assembly GCA_030765085.1. Taxonomy (NCBI): domain Eukaryota; kingdom Viridiplantae; phylum Streptophyta; class Magnoliopsida; order Asparagales; family Amaryllidaceae; genus Allium; species Allium cepa. The sequence goes on along the minus strand of CM060930.1, from coordinate 107,492,781 downwards.
ATATATTTCTGTTGGTGGCGGAGAATTTATTCTTTGCTTAACACCCTTCTTTGAGACGTACGAGCTCAAAGGTTATATAGTTGAAGTTATCAGCGATATATCCCATTTTGGTAATGTGACACGCTGAGTGATGCTGAAATGATCATTGGGTTGATTATTTGTGATAGGATCATTTATTTGATCGTCTATCCTTGTGATCATTGTGTTGATCATTTGTTGACCCAAAGCATGGCTTTTGTATAAAGTATGTTTTTGTGGACGTGACTTCGTCGAGCCTCACATCCCGGAAATGGTCAAAACAGGAAAGATGCAGCAAGGTTATTAGGGGTTGCTGTAGCTCCCCTTAGGGTATGTGCATTTCCTTCTGGAAAAGGGTGGTATCATGGTATGGAGCCCAGATACTTACTCATGTTGAAAACACTCTATTTATTATGGTGTGATGTTGGATATCGAGCGCTCGGTTGATAAAGGTCCCAAAGGACCGGGGGATGGCATACTCGTGTCAGTTGTTACCCAGTTAGGGGTAACCCGGCCTTGTGTTGGTAGAGATCCGGTTTGGTTCTCGGGGATGTCCATCCAGAGGCATTCTCATGTGGCAATGGGAAGTTCCTTGGCCTGACCATTTGTTGGAAATCCAAAGAAACAATACGAAACTTGTACGGTTTTAGTTGTAGAACCTGCTATTTAATATGGTAGCTATTAGTAGGCATAATATAATGGTACCTATGCTGGCTAAGATTTATATTCTACTTTCGAAATGAATTTTTCCTACACTATGCACTAATAATAATATCAAATGCTCTTTTTTTAAATGCGTATCAAGCATGTTTGACTATCATAAGGAGAAATCTCCTCCAAGTCTGCGTTTGCATTGTGTGTGTGGCAGGAGGTCTTATGGTAGTCACATTTTTAAAAGCATTGCGAATTGACTTTAAAAATATTCCTCTATTTTGATTTTAAAGATAAATAACTGTTTTGAGTTCTCACACCAGTCTTGGTAAGCTATTGGGCTATGTGATGGGGGGTTCTCGCTTCGCGGTTAGGTGGCGAACGGGAGACTCTTACTCCCACACATCCTCTTTTAGGGGGTTGGTTAGGTGTAACCTGAGACAGTCGAGAGGCTGGCCGTAAAAGCAAGTTTGGGATACCAGTTGTTGCCACGGTGGGGCTGGGATGGTTGAAAAGCCTACCGGTTGTGACTGCTGTCGATGGTTGAAAAGCCTGGATCTGACAATGTGGTATCAGAGCTCTGATGGTTAAGCGACAACCATGGTTCTGTAGGGTATAATTCATTAGAGATAGAGTCAGTAGTACTCTAGAATGAATTTGAGTGTAATAATAGCTATGAGTGCGTATTTGTTAGTGAATATAAAATTGTTTTATATTGTGATGATTGGTTTATTGAGTGGTATATGAACTTTCGTCAGCGTGGTCCGCAAGACTATGCCGAAGGGGTTTCTAAACACTTGAATAGAACAATTCGACACAGTATTGTTTTAAATTGGGTAAATGAAATAATTTTACCTTGATTATATTTTATATATAAAGGAATAATTTTTCTGAAATTATTAAAGTGTATATAAGTTGATTGTTAAGTTGTTTGAATAATCTAAATAAAAGAGTAATTGTATAAGCAAATGAATTATAAGAATTGAGTTATAATTAAAGTGATGTACAATTGTGAAATAAACTTATATGTATAAGAAGTGAAACTATATTTATGAATATGAGTTGTAAATAAAATGTAAAGTGAATTTAAAGTTAAATGGAATATAACTTAAGAGATATTGAATTAAGTTGATTTTGGTATCAAACTAAATTAATTAAGTTAAGTGATGGATATGAACTTAAGTTATGTGAATAGAAATTCAACTTTTGTGATTGAATGGATGAATTGAATGTTAATCAATTAAATGTAAATCAAGTTGATAAGAAATAATGAATATAAGTGTTAGTTCATTGAAATCAAATGTGATTGGGAGTTGAATAAATTGAATGAAATCAATTTAATTAAACAAATTGAAAGTGATGGTGTTAAACCAAATTGAATGAATATAAGTAAAGGAATTTGGTTGAAATTAATAAACATTGATTGTTATATGATTGTTAGATGATTGTATATAATTCATTAAGAGTTAATGAAATTGAATTAATGAAATTAAAAGCTATGTAATTGAATTCAAATGGAAAGTAAATAAATTTGAATAGAATTGAATGTGAATTGGATGTAATTAGTGAATGTTAACAAATTGAAACTAATTAGAATTGAGAATGAATGTTAGTAAATCCAATGTAAACAAATCAAATGTGATTTAAAGTGAAAACCCAAATTCATTGAATATGAATGAGAATATAAATGAATATTGATTGGTTATGGATGTCATTGGTTGATGGTTGAATATATATTGCTTTAGTTGCATTTGCTATGTGACATGTATAGTTATGTTGCTATATGTTGTATATTGAGATTATTTGCATATGTGCATGGTTCTCATGTTGTTTGTTGAGTTTAGTAGGTGCGGATCGCGTTTGCTTCGCATTTGGAGCTCGCTTTTGCGCTATATTAGCCGTATATGCTCGCTAATAAAATATAAGGTACATATCTCGGATTAAATATCGCACTTTTATACTTTTTTCCCTTCGGGATGCCTCATTACTTGATGAGATGTATATTTGTGATATATAAACTGTCTTTTTTTTTTCGGATCGAGCCGCGCAAAGGAGACTATGGCGAATTTTTCCGAAAATTTAAGGCGTTAGAAAAATTTGAGAAAATTTGGAAAATTTTGAAAACTTTAACTTTGATTTTGGAATTGAAAGTTAAACAATAGTAGTTGTTTTTGAAAAGATAACTAAGTATGATTTGAAAACTTAGTAAAGTATGGTAATAAGTTTAATTATGAATTTTGGAAAGTTAATAAATTCTGTAACCTTTCTTACTTGTAATTTCGAGGACGAAATTCTTTTAAGGGGGAAAGATTGTAACGACCCAGAATTTTTATTTTGAATATTTAATTAATTTTAAATATTAATAAGTGAATTTATAAGTCAAATAAATTTTTATTTGAATTTTTGGATTTAATTGGATTATTAAATCGATAATTTAATATGTTAAATTATGGAAATAATTAAAAATTGAGTTAAAAATGATTGTAAATAATTTGGAAAATTTTATTTAATCATACTGGAGTTATAGAAATATTTTAGAACTTTTAAAATCGAATTAAAAGTTAATTTGTGAAAATTGAATATTTTAATATTTAATAATCGACTGTAAAATAGCCAATTTTTGAACAGTCTCAGAATTGAACGAAACCAGTTTCATTGGATCCGTATTAGTTAGTTATTACCGGATTTCAATTTTCGTGTCAATCGGAGTTATCGTTTGATCGTGGCAGCTCGAAACGCATCGAATCGTTTTTAATTTAAATTTGGCGAGTCAAAATAGCCATTTTTCAAAAAGTCTCGGATTTCGACGAAACCAGTTTCATCGGATCCGTAATGTGATATTATTGTAAGGTTTCAAATTTCAAGTCGTTTGGATTTACCGTTTGTCCGGTACGAATTAAAACGCCTAGAAAATCGCTTAAATCGGTTTAATTCAAATTGAACGTTTTCAGCCATAACTCGCACATACTTCCGAATTAGCTTCCGAAACCTGTTCCATTGTGTCCGGAACGCGGGATAAACCCTAGGTACGCTGGTTACGGCGCCTAAATCGGAGTTCGGAATTCCCGGGATGAATAGTGTTTACGCTTGCTCGTTCCTTATAAATAGCCCTACCCCTTCACAAAATTTGATAAAATATATTCCAAAACCCTAGTTCATATACTGCAGCCGCCACTTTATCATTCTAAGGCCAGAAATTGCCCAATTTAAACTCTCAATCTCTTCCAATCTACAAAGGATTAGAAGAAACTCTCAACACGAAAGTTATAGAGCACGAAGAGATCTTGAAATCCATACGGATATGATCGGGAATGGAGCAACGATGAGGGAGCAAAGCATGGCCGTTCCTGGCTGTTCTCGTGCGTGCGCACGCAGATCTAGGAGGCCGAGTGCCTTGGGGTTTGGGTCGAGTGTAGCTGGAGGTGAGAGCTTCGTACTGGAGCAACCTGATCGTGTTTTAGTCGAGTGTAGGCGAGGCATAATTAAACCCTAATTTGATGGAGTGGGTTCGGCCTCAAAGATTGGAACCTGGAGATGTACGTGAGTGGGGAAGAAAAGGGAGGGGCCGTAGGATCTGGATCTAGTGGCTAGGATTGCTTTGGGTATAAATTATTTATGTTAGTTATAAATTTGTGTATATAAAACGTGTGTAAACTTTGAAAATACATAACTTTTTCATACGAGGTCGAAAAAATGCAAATCCAGTTGCGTTGGAATCGTATGGACGAGCACTACGCGATGGAGTTTGTTTGGAGTCGTTTGGAGTTAGTGAGGATTTCGGGTAAAATTAAACGCGCGTTTAATTTTATTCGAAATAAAAGCTAAAACGGAAATTAAAACCAAGGTGAGAATTTCTCACTCAATCGAGTAGATTTCGATTTTATTTTAAATAGTTAGATTTAAAATATTTGAATGCATGTTTGAATGATGACTGTAAATTATTGATTGTTAAAATAGACATTATGCGCCGTTAGTAAGCGGATGTTATCTAGTAAAAACATATACCGCGAATATTTCATAAACAGTGAAATTGGTATTATATATAATATCAATATATATATATTGGCATATGTATATATTGCAGTTATTGATTTCCCGCATTTTTTGTTTAGCGGATGAGACCCTATTACGCCGTTATTAAGCGGATAATATTTAATAAGAACATGTACCGCGATAATTTCGTACTGGAGCGAAATTGGTATTGTGCTAATGTTTTTGGATGCAGGAAACAGGTTGGAGGGATCCAACTGGATTCCTCAACAGTATTTATTTTATTTCAGATATTTTGATATTTGATGGATTATCATATCGATATATGATATCGTTGTTAGTCGTGATTGACTATTTGGTGTGTAGCATCATTGGACCCAGATTTTGGGATTTTAAAATGATTTTAAAAGTGATTTTGAAAATATACTATATTTTTGGAATTGATCCATTTTAAATAAATAAACGTTATAATTTTTAAAGTTATAAAATTATGGTTTTTGTGAAATATAGTTAAAAAGCTGATTTTTAGAAATACGATTAAAAGTCGATTTTTGAGAAATATGAACTAATGATTTTATAAAATAATTTAGATTGGATTTTTGAATATATGATAAAAGTTTAAATATAGGATTTATAAAATTTGATTATTTTATAAATCGAAATGATAAAATTATAAAGGAATTTAAAGACGTTTAGAATAATAATATAAACTGATTTATATTAAGAGATTTATAAATGGATATTTATAAATTGAAATATAGACATTATAAAACGAGTTTTTATAAGTGTTTGAATGTAGTGAAAATGAATTTCATAAATGAATGAAATTTATAGAATTATAAACTGTGAAGTTATAAATGAAATTTATAAATAGTAAGATTTATAAATTTGTGAAGTTAATTGAAGAATAGATTTGGTTAAATAAATGAATCTTATAAGTTATAAGATTTATAATTATGAAGTTTAAAGAACGATTTTATAAAATAATCGTTTTATAAGTATTTAACTTATAATATAAACATTTAGTTTATAATTGAGTTATAAACTGAAATATGTTAATAAAGGAATTTATAAAAAAAAAAGTTTTATAAATAAATAGAAATAGAATTTATAAACGTTGTTTTATAAATTTGTAAAATGACTTATTTTGATAAGTAAAATTGTTATAACTTATAAATAGAGATTTTATTCACGTTTTAGACTGTGAATAATCCTTTGAAATAAAATGCATAGAATTGATGAAATTTGTTAACGGAGTTTATTCACGTTTTTGAATAGTGAATAACATGTTAAAGAAAATGTTTTAGAATGTGATATTTTAAACAGAATTACAACGATCTAACGATGTTTTAAAGGTGTTGAGATTCGAAACCATAGATTTCAACATTTATTGTTGAAATAGACGTTTTCGAGAAATAAAAGGAAATGGTGGACTATAACACTGTTGTTATAGTAAATAATTTCCGAAAGAAAATGTTTAGTATAGTATTGGGATTTATATATCTATTTAATTTCGAATCCCTATACTAGTGATTTTGGGTTGTTGTAACGATGTTTTACGCAACATTCGTTTTGGCCCAAATAAATATGTTAAGAGAATGATTTCCCTTAAAGAATGAAATATATACTTAATTCGATTTAAGTATATTGAATATTTTCAAAGGTTGAAAATAAAAAAGATTTGTCGATTACTTATTTTTAATAAGTATGGAAATGTTTTCCAATATGAAGTGAATATTTAGAATTTATCTTTTGAAGATAATTTGAAATGGATAGTTGAAATTGTATATGCATGATATTTTGAAATATAAATTCATTATGGAATTTATATGTGAAAGTGAAATTTGTTTGAAAATAAATATTGATTTATTTTTGAAGTGTTGGAATTTTATATCTTGTAAAGATATTTTGGAAAATAAATAATTTGGAAAATTATTTGGAATCTGGTGATGTATGCATATCAATTGATAGTTCGATAGCCGACTATCAATATTTCCCTTTGAATGGGTATTTGATGTGATTTGATTGAATTTGAATGCACACTTATTTTTGAATAAGCGCTCACTATTCGGGTTAACCGGGAAAGGACCATGGGGTCGTATAACCCATTCCGAATATGTGATACGTCGTTATGAATTGCATTTGAAGATCGGTGTTGAAGACCGAGTATTTGTGAAAGCGATAGGATGACCTATCGATTGTCTCTGCACTGGGTAGCTCCTGGTATTGAGATCTCCTAAGTGATGGGAAATTCGATCGGGATTGTGAATACCCGTATTGCAAGGGCTTCGTAAGAAGTGCCTTCGGTTTTGTTCAAGCCTGGAACAAACTTGTATGGATTGTATGCCTGACATTACAATTTGAGATATAAAGCCGATTTCTTTCAAATATATTTCTGTTGGTGGCGGAGAATTTATTCTTTGCTTAACACCCTTCTTTGAGACGTACGAGCTCAAAGGTTATATAGTTGAAGTTATCAGCGATATATCCCATTTTGGTAATGTGACACGCTGAGTGATGCTGAAATGATCATTGGGTTGATTATTTGTGATAGGATCATTTATTTGATCGTCTATCCTTGTGATCATTGTGTTGATCATTTGTTGACCCAAAGCATGGCTTTTGTATAAAGTATGTTTTTGTGGACGTGACTTCGTCGAGCCTCACATCCCGGAAATGGTCAAAACAGGAAAGATGCAGCAAGGTTATTAGGGGTTGCTGTAGCTCCCCTTAGGGTATGTGCATTTCCTTCTGGAAAAGGGTGGTATCATGGTATGGAGCCCAGATACTTACTCATGTTGAAAACACTCTATTTATTATGGTGTGATGTTGGATATCGAGCGCTCGGTTGATAAAGGTCCCAAAGGACCGGGGGATGGCATACTCGTGTCAGTTGTTACCCAGTTAGGGGTAACCCGGCCTTGTGTTGGTAGAGATCCGGTTTGGTTCTCGGGGATGTCCATCCAGAGGCATTCTCATGTGGCAATGGGAAGTTCCTTGGCCTGACCATTTGTTGGAAATCCAAAGAAACAATACGAAACTTGTACGGTTTTAGTTGTAGAACCTGCCATTTAATATGGTAGCTATTAGTAGGCATAATATAATGGTACCTATGCTGGCTAAGATTTATATTCTACTTTCGAAATGAATTTTTCCTACACTATGCACTAATAATAATATCAAATGCTCTTTTTTTAAATGCGTATCAAGCATGTTTGACTATCATAAGGAGAAATCTCCTCCAAGTCTGCGTTTGCATTGTGTGTGTGGCAGGAGGTCTTATGGTAGTCTCATTTTTAAAAGCATTGCGAATTGACTTTAAAAATATTCCTCTATTTTGATTTTAAAGATAAATAACTGTTTTGAGTTCTCACACCAGTCACATGACTGACTCGGAGTTTATTGTTTTCCTTCCTAAACTCTGGGTGCCCACTAATTTCCACACGGGCAGTCAAGAGTTAGGTTTATCAGGATATTCTGGATATTCTGGAGTTGCTGGAGGCAAGCTGGATGGCATGGCGTATTACTAGTTTATATAGTATTTCTTTTTCCGCTGCACTGTTTGTTGTATGTTGTTGTACACTCTGATGATATGATGTAATGTAATGTATAAAATGTAATAACTGATATAGTTCTTTGTTTAAATATTATTCATTTATTATTTCATGTTGTTCCGCTGCGAATTGTGAGATTCTGATGTTGTTCTGTTGTTTCCTTTCTGTCCCGTCCTATTTTCTTCTGTTTTTTTTCCTTTTTCTCTATTCTCTTTTTCTTTCTATTTTTAAAATTTCCTATCTTCTTCTCTCCTCCCTAATTTCTATCTTTTTCTCTTCTTCTTTCCTAAATTTTTCTTAAATAAAACCCTCAGTGTTCGGTTTTCCGTCGTTCGATTTCTCGGCAGTCGATAAAGTGAGTGTCGATGTTGAATTTTCGGAAGACGAAGAATCGTGTCCTGACAGTCGGCGACTTGTAGAAGTGGGTTAGATTGGCTGGAGATCGCCAAGGTGACGGTGCATATACACAGTGCATGTTTGAAGTCAGGTGAACCTTTAGGGGTTGTGCAGGGTAATTGACTCGAAGATAGTCTCGGGTGTTTTTGGTTCTGCCTCGAAGCTAGTGGGTTGGAAACTCGAAGTAGGTAAAGTGGTTTCTCGGGCTAGTAAAGTTACAGGTTTAAAACCTGAAGTGTGTAGTTTTTTTTTAAAACTTGGAAGAAAATAAATTTTTAAAAACAAGATTTTAACAAGAATTTAAATTCCTAGTTAGGACGAGTTTGAATTCAAGTAAGCTTTTGAATTCAAGTTTTAAAAATGAAGAATTTAAATTTAGGTAAGGTTTTAAATTGAGTTTTCAAATCAAGTTAAATATAGTTTCAGGTTTACTTTGAAAACCAGATTTGAATTCAAAACAGTTTGTAAATTTTTTAAATAATGGATAGATTCAATTGTTTTTAAGAAGATTTAAAAATGAATTTGATTTCAAATAAAGTTTAAATTTGAAAAAATTCTCTTCTTTAATATTTGAACTAAAGTTATGAATTGTTAACTTAAATTTGAAAGTTAAAATAATCAATTTATTTTCAAAGCTTGATTTATTTTAATTAAGTAATTTTGTTTTAAACCTTTCTTTTATATTTAAGTAATGAATGTTCTTTAACATTCATTTTATTTTAAGGTTTATGATTATTTAAATTTGAATTAATGTTTAAATAGTTAAACATTTTAAATGTTAAATTTTTAAATGCAATTTGAATTTAATTTTAGAAATGTATTATATAAATACATTTTAAATGTATATGAAGTCATTAATAAGAAAATGAATTATTTTGAAAATAATTAAGACAATTAAGAATTTATTTATTTATTTGGTTTTAAATAATGGTTTAAATATTTTTTTTTAAAAATTACAGATGATTAATGAAAATTAATCTAAGATAATTTTCTTAAGAAAGTAATTAAAGAAAATGTTGTTAATTAAATAATAATAATAATCTAAGATAAGTAAGTAATTAATTAATATATTTACTTTTGATAATTAACTAGATTAATTAATTGAATATAATCAATTGTAATTTGTTAAATATAATTACTTGATAAAAGTAATTAAGGAATTATTTACTTATTGTAATTAATTTTGATATTATGATTTGTTTAAGTTAATTAATTTAGTTTAATTAATTTAAGTAAATCATTTGATGATTTAATGAGTGAAATGTAATTAATGGAGCAGGATTATTTAGAAAAGTAATAATTGATAATTACTGGAATGTAATTAGTGAAAGGTGATTTATTTTAATTAAGTAATTTGGATAATTACTTTGTAATTAATTAAGGAATTAATTAATGAAGATAATTAATTATTGGATAATTAATTTGTAAATGAGTAATTAAAGATAGTAAATTACTGAATTGAATATTAATCAAGGTGATTAATAATTAGATAAATTACTAAATGTAATTAATTTTAATTAAGTAATTTATTTAAATATTAAATATCATTAATTATTATAATTAATGATGTAATTAATGATTGTTTAATTAAGTAATAATTAATTAATTAATTAATTAATTAATGAAGTAATTAAATATAAATTACTTATGATTAAGGTTAGTTAATTTGTGAAATTAATTAAAGACTAATTACTTATTTTAATTAGTGAATGATAAATCAAAGATGTTTAAATCAAGATGAATATTAAAGATCGATTAATTAAATGGGTTAATTAATTAATGGATATTAAGTAGGATTTAAATAGGTTAATTAATTTAATTTATTTTAAATTAATTAAACATAGTAATAATTAATTTAATTCATTTTAAATTAATTATAATTGATGGTTAATAAATCATTGCTTATGGATGTTATTGATTGTATGGTTGAGATCTCAGTAATGAGATGAGTTGTATCTGTATGATATGGATGTTTGGTTAAAGTATGATGGTTTGTGATGGATTATCTGTTTGTGATGATGATACAGATTATCTGTTTATGATGAGAATGTGATTTATCTATTGTGATATATCTGTGTGAAATAGATAATAATGAAATGAGTTATTTGTTTAATACCTTTAAGTACAACTTGGACATTCAAATGGAGTTCGGTTTCGGTAAGACCGGGATTGGGTTTCCATATTTGGATATCCGAAAACCACATCGATTCCAATTTAAACGTTAGGTCGTTAATCCAAGTGGAGCAAGTGAAGACTCGAGATGCAAGAACTATACGTCAGTATAACTCTGTGGGTGATTCCGTAATGAGTTGACGGAATAGTACTTATAGATTTGAGATGGTGATTTAGAGTGCAAGGGCTATGGTCGTTGACTCTGAGGGTGATTCCAATATGAGTGCAACGAGATAGTGCCTTCGGTTTCGTTCGAACTCCAAATGAACTTGTATGGATTGAATGCTTTCAGAACATCGTCAGGTGGACGATGAGCATTCTAAGTGATGTGTTCACCAAAGGTAATCGTAGCCTTAAGCCTCATCAACCGGGAATGGCTAAAACAGGGGAGGTGTAGCAAGGCTTCGTGGATAGCCCCCACTGGAGAGCAAGATTTACCCCTGTCTAGAGGTCCCTTTATATTCGGCTGTGTGGCAGTTGGCGACGGCCAATCTATGGGGTGGTCTTGTTCGGAACTGTTCAATAAGGAATGGTTCCGGCATTGTGTTGCAGGGGAGCGGGCGTACTCCTCGGTACGGTGATCTAGCCACGTACTGTGACGGGAGGTACCCCAGTAGCCCTGCCATTGATGGAATCCATAATCCAATAAGTGTCTGTACGGTTTTGATTGTCCCCAACTATGTTGGAACGTGAGATGTAAGCATTCCAGCTATTTCTGTATTTTATTTTGAAAACCCTAGACACTATTATAATATATCTGGATTTCCTATCAAATGTTTTGGTTAGCGTAAGGTAAATACTTTTCCATGTTTATGTGTGGGAATTCTTACGTGATACTTTTTGTTTTCAAAGGATTTTCTAAGGTTAAACAACTTTTAAACCCGTTTACTCACACCAGACCTCTGTCTGACACGAGTGTTTATTTTCTGTTTTATTAAACTCTTGGGTACTCATATTAGTATGAGTAGTCAAGTGTTTCAGGATTGCTTTGACGAGTTATGGAGGAGATAATGAAGCAGGAGGCTTTAGTGTGTAGATATATTTAGTGGTTCCGCTGTGTTTGAGTTGTATCAGTTTCTCTGAGGTACTTGAGTTGTAATTGCTAGACAGATGTTTTTAACTGTCTAGTTTGTGTTGTATTTGCTGTTTAACTCCGATGTATATGATACTATGTAAAGTTTTATGTGATATAATATAATTTATTCGTTCCACTGTGAGATTCTGACGTTGTCTGTTTCCTTCTTTCCTTTATTTTCTCTTTTCTATCTCTTTCTTTCTTCTTAATGATGCGTCTTTCTATGGAATGAAAGGCAGGTCGTTACATATGATTTGGATGAACTATGTGAAAATGCCGGGTTGGAAATCTTAATTTCATTCACTTCTAATGACATCCAAATAGACCAGTTAGCGATATTTCTATTCTATGCGAACTTAGATGGCATTTCAGTGTGGAACACTGAAGATGAGGATAACTGGCTTTGGTCTAGCATGGGAGGGAACACGATTAGATTAACTCTAGGCATAATAGGTAGAACCCTAGGGTGCTCTGACACAGGGGAAGATTTATACAACATTCCTGATATGCGCTTCAAGAAACGGAACAGTATTACTCATCAAGTTTGGGAAGACGAAATGCCAAAATTTGCCTCCAAATATCTACGTCCAAAAGCTCGACTCCTATCTCAAATGATAATCAATCAATTGTTGCACGTATGGGAAGTCACGAGCAAATAACCGAATTAGAGCACAAATCTCTATATGCTCTTTTTAGTGGAACAAGGGTGAATTTGGCCAAATTCATCTTCGACGAGCTAAAGCATTTTTGGACTCGATCAAGGCCATCAATTATTTACCCAACTTATATTATGAGACTTCTTCGTGCACATAACATTCCATCTTACCTATCGAACTTCGAAGAATCTCACCTAAATATGATTCCACCAAATTTTTCTCCCTTATGCACCTTCCCGAGATTCCCTCAAATTTTATATCCTTCAAAGATTGGACGCACAATCGTTAATCTAAATGAGTTGAGCCTCCTCCTCAACCACACATTGAACCATCTCAAGTGGAGGAAAATCATCGAGAAGCAACACCGCCTCCTCCTGCACCATTCGATTATCTGGGACAAGATGAGATTGTGGAGACTCGAACGGATACAAATCCAAATGAAAGTGTTCGAGATCTCACCCTTCGAAACCAACATATACTACCTCAAAATCAAAAACTTTGGCTAAACGAATTGACAACTTCGAAACATCATTTGCTACACGCGTAGCTACAGTTGAAGAATCCGTTTCAACTTTCTTGTTGGTTCTTAAAGAAGTACTACAACGGGTCCGCGGTCCAACAACACCTTTTGAAGATGGGCCAACCCCAGTACCTTCTCCTCCAGCAAAACATTCCAAACTCTCTGAGGATGAGCCTCTCAAGCAAGCTTTGACATATCCAACAAAGGTTAGCACTTCTGAAAAGGAAGAACCAAAGGAAGATGATCAAAATAAAGCTTCTCCAAAGGAATCATAGATTTTGGGAATCACAGTTCTTTTTTGGAAATCAACTTTTTGTACAAATGAAAAAATCTATGTATGTAATCAAATTTCGACTTATTAATGAAATTTTCTTTTCGTTTGATGGTTGGTTTCAAGTTTATAGTTTTTTTTGATAATGCCAAAGAAGGTGAAATATAAATATAATCATAAAACATTGAAAATAAGCACATATTCAGGAGGAGATTTATAATCTATATATAAGTACATTGAATAGTTGTCATCATCAAAAAGGGGGAGATTGTTAGGAAATCAATTCTATGGTTAAGATTATAACAACTATACAATGGAAACCGAATATGCATGTATATCTCTATTTATAAGTAATTGTTAAAGTAACATCACCAAAGAGACAAGAACAAGACTCAAAAGAAGTATCAACAGGCTACAGGTCGATAGAATCAGAAGTGCAATGACACAGAGACAAGGAAAGCAACATGCACAAGTTCAGACGTCGGTGTGCGTTAGCTAGACGTCTGATTGAATCCTCTGGTTCGTAAATCAGACAAAATCAGACATATGGTTAATGTACTTATACGTCTGAAAAGCAACCGTATGCAAAAAAAATATAAGAGCCATATGTATGAAACATTTTCCAGACGTCCGATTTTGAACTCGGCTGTGAATATTCAAAGAACAACTGTCACAATTGTAAAAACATTTTCACTCCTCTTCTCTGCAACTCTTCATCACCATCTGGAGCCACCATACAACACTTGTTAATGGATACAACCACTCAAGGAATCTCTCTAACGTTGTAAATAGCATCAAGAATCAAAGAGAAGACTTCACCTTACTTACTTATGCTCTTTACTCTTGTTCTCTGATTTATACTTGATCTCTAGCAATCAAATACCTGTATTTTAATCTTTCATAAATTCATAACTCTTCATTTAATATTCTCTAGATATATAGATTGGAAGAATTTGTACTTAATAGTCAATATTCATGTTATAGAACATACACTTGACAAGAATAAGCTTTTGTAACCAAGCCTATTCCTCCGGGCAAAGTGGGGGTGCTTGATAGTTGAACTCCAAAGAGGAGCTTCGGGACTGGACGTAGGACGGAAGGTCCGAACCAGTATAAAATCCTTGTGTGATTATTTCCATTTACTTTGCTATTGTCATCTATCAAGTTTATATTAAATAGATTATATAGTCAGTCACGTATATACTTGCATATATATACACACACACACACATGCACTCTCTACACAATCACTCATATAGAATTACATTTTCCTCTTATTCTACTTTGACCTCCGCTAAAGTTGGTTTCGACTAAATCGAAGGGAGATTTTGGTAGTAACATTTGCGCCGCCGCCCCATGAAGGGATGCACTTGACTTTCCAATTCAACTTTATCGAAACCTAAAAACTTCCCACCTCTTAGCCTTCTTGCGTAAATCTGGGGCATCTATTTAGATCTAATCTAACGGCTGGTATTGATGACTTTTCTTATAAAGTACACTATTCTTCCTCTTCCCTTTTCACTATTATGCAAACCAAATTTTAAGTACAAATGAAAGAATTCCAAAATCCTCAAACTTTCTTTTTCCTGAATCAAAGATTAAACATATCTAATCGTAAGTTGAGATTATTTCTGCTTTTAAAATATCTCCTTTTCTTCGTTTTACTTTTTAGAACTTACAATGAATTTTAGTCTTTCTGATCTCATAATCAGGATTTTGACTTGAAAACTGTTTGAATTTTGGATTTGTTAAAAAGCTTGTTTGATTTGATTTTTCTAAGATTAATTATGCTTTAAAAATTTGATTCATCCGAGAAAACTTTGCGAATCGGTTTCATGAATCGACAAGAATTGTTTCTAGTTTTGAATTTTATTTCGATATTTTTGATTACTTTTACTTTAAAGAGAATCTGAATTCTTATTTATAAATTTTGAAATTGAAAATAATTAGTTCGTGTTGAAGTTTGTTTTCTTAATAGGTTTGGTTTATTTATTTAGTAAGTTTTTGAAACTCTGGATTAGCAAACGGGTTTGGGGAAGATGGAAGCTTCTGTTTTCTTTGCCTAGAAGATTCAAGTTCTACCGACAGAAAATTAGCACTACAAGTTTACCTTACTGCCCTTTTGAAAGGGATTAAGGCGGCAACGTTGGTTTTGTTTTCTTTACACCTTTCATGGGGTCGAAAGGTATTGTAGCATGAATTTGATCAACCTTGTCGAAGGGTTATATAGTGAAGCAGAATACGGTCACCCCACTCGAAAGTAAAAGGTTTCGACATAATCGAAACCTTTTGTGCCGATTGAAATCCCTTCTCTTTAGTATGCTTTCGAAATCATAATCCCCCTTTGACCGTTTCGAAACCATTGATAACTAATGAGTCGAAACCCTCTAGAATCATCTCTCTCCAGCATTGTCGAAACATTCTAAGTACTCATGATTTTAACTTAGGATCTTTCAACTCAATGAAAATTCAAGGTTTCGACGACGTTTATATATCCCTCATAAAAACTCAAGTCATTGGTTCAATAATGTTGAAGGGTTTTATTATCTTTTTTATTGTATATTAGTTGCTTATTCTTTATTTAAATTTTTAAGTTTTTTTTAACTATTCACTTTTAACAACCTGGTTCTTTATTGAGCTTTCGACATTGTTGAAGCATATCGATAGGATACGTATTCCAACTCTTCCTTTTGACCTTGTCGAAAGCTCAACGAATGTTTATATGTAAGTTTCTGACATTGTCGAAAGGTGTTTGTTAAAGGTTAACCTTTCTTTATCTTTTGACTCGGTTTAAAGCTTTACATTTTTGATTTTTAACTTTAACATTCTTTCAAGAATTTGAAATTTCATTTTGGTATTGTGTTTAAGTTATTTCAATATGTTTTAACCATTTCTTGAAAGAATGGTAACTTCATAATAGAATGAGAATATTAACTAAAATGTTTTAATCTGGTAGAACCATGACCTCACTGAAGAAAGTTGATGCCATTTCAAAGCACTCCCTGATATCTTCATAAGATGAGGTAGATGCCATCCTACAAAACTTTGGATTTCTAGTGTGGAAGCTATTCCACCTCAAGAATCTGATACCATCAACAACCCACCCGAAGATTTATTTGCCTATACCGCCATCCATATATGGCATGAGGGTTCCTGCCTTTTCCGGAGTTCCTATCTAAATTTCTTTCTTATCTAAGGATTGCTCCATTCCAACTCTCCCCAAATGACTACACCTACCGCCTGTCTCTGGAGCTAATATCATTAGAGTCTGGCCTTCCCTCTCTAAACGCTGAAATCTTGAATTACTAGGTCACACTAGTAAAGATCAGAAATCTCAATCATCAAATCATTAGAGCAAACCCCCAATAGAAGCTGATATCGGAGGGGGTTAACAAGATCAAAGACTGGGAGAACCAGTTTTTCATCGTTATATACTTCCCAAATACCAGTGGGACCTTTTCTACGCCACGTAAGTTCATATTTTAATTGTCTTTCTTCTATCTTGTAACTTCTCTTATCTAATCTTAGTCTTATGTCAGGTTCTCCTGGCAAAGAACTTAACAAGACAGACAAAAGAACAGTGGAGTCTCTGATTGCAGCCTCTAATAAGATTGGAAACCGACTAAGGCTGCTGATCCCTTCTAACTTAAAGTAACATTCTCTTCTTCCTCCCAAAGGATTTTGGGGATTCCTCCTTTGATCCAACATACATCAAAGAGTAAACGTTTTCTCTCCTTGGGAACCCCTAAAAAACCACGTCCAGCCGAATTCATCACCATCCACCGCCAGGTGCTGCCCGGCTCAGTCTGAACTTTTCAGTGTATTAAAGACTGCTTTTCTGGAGGATGAAGACGAAGATTTAACATTATTATTTATTATATTTATTCCACTGCATCATGTTATTCCGGTGCATTATTTATTTATTCCTGTTGTATGTACTCTAATTCTATATTGTAAAAGTGTAATCAAATGTTATTTGTAAAACAGCTTCATGAACTGTTATTTGATTATTATATTTTGTCATTCCGCTGTGAGATTCTGTGTTTTGTTTTACTTTCTTTCTCTTCTTTTTTTATTTACCTCATAACAATCCTCCCTTTTGAATGGTTTGAGTTCGAAATGTGTGATTTATTTTCGATTTAAACCATCCAAAAAGGTGGGTCATCACATAACAATCCACCTTTTTGGGCGGTTTAAGTCAACAATAGACCATACATGTCTAACTCAAACTATTCAAAAGATATACTATTAATGGGTTTGTTCAAATGAAATAAGATTCGAAAGAACAAAAAAAATATTTCACAGCGGAAGGATATAGTGTAATACACAAAATTAATAATAAACAGTTTATGGAGCTAATTTTCAACAAAATCGGAATTTACATTTTTTTTAGGCAAAATAGGCAATCGCTACAATAGTAGTAGATATGGTCCTCGACTTCGCCCTCATCTTCAAAAATAAGTGTCTTCGCTAAATTGAAATACTCGGTCTAACCCAAGCATAAAGTAAAACAAAAACACTTGAGTCAGGGCTAACATTCTTATGTAAGTAAGTCAACTCAAGTAAAATATACAAATAATTCAATAAGTGAAATTCTTAGGTTTAAACAAACATCATCTTTCATATTATAAATCGATTTCTAGGGTCCAGTGGGTGGTAAAAGGAAGGGCCCAAAGTATCTTAGGGTTTCTATGGTCTTTTGGTTTTCTAAGGAGCCCATTAGACCAAACAAACTTTGATTAAGTGTGACCAAGTTTGAATAAGTTTGACTAAGTTTCACCAAAATTTGAAATTTCATAAAGAAATTTTATTTTATTAAGCTTGGCCAAATAAAACACTCAATGTTACAGATTTAATTTTTTTTTCACATTTAATTTTTTATTTAAATTCAAAAGACTACCATTTTAAAGTTGTTAAAAGTTACGGATCGTTATAATTGATCTTAATTAAAAGATGTAACATCAATTAATGCAATACTAATTTGTTTCCCCTTATCATATTTAAAAGGTTAAATGGCAATCAACTCAATATATATATATATATATATATATATATATATATATATATATATATATATATAATAAAATGGTGCTTACAAATTTCCAATTTATTGTTACTAACATATTTGTAACTTCTATTGCTGTTATTAAACAGTTGTAACGTTCATTGCATTAACAAAAGACATCCATCACTTACCAATTAATTGTTTTAACTCATTCTTTGAAATCAACTTTATATGATACCATTTAAATCACACATTTTATTTCCTTAAATGAATATGCATTTTATTGTCGCTTAGATTTCCTTTATTATCCAATTCATGTCATTAGCTACCCATCCAATTCTCATCCAATTATATTCAAACCTATGTTGCCATCCTTATTATTCGATCAACAATACACTATTAATTATATTAACATAAGTTTATATTTTATTACATTCATTATTTTACCGTTAACATCTTTTACCATTTTAACTGCAATAATTAGTTACATAAATTTACGTTGATTTACAAATTAATTCCAAACATATTAAAATGAGATGATAAATGAACAATTGTTACATTTAAGTAATTTTATCACATTTATGAATTTATGTTTTACAAACAAGGATTATAACTACTTACCACATCATTGATTTCAGATTCTATATTAACCAATTTCAATCAGTTACACACAATCTCACCATTACATACATAATTTAATTTATTCCATTATTTACAATTATAACTAAATTAACATAAAATTTCTTTGAATTAATTGAAATTACATAAAATAGTTATTAATAGCATTCAAACAACATTATTAAGTCCTATTCTAATTATTTCCTTAATAATAAATCAAATATTTTAATTTCTCATAATATTAAATTTCAAAATCTTATTTAATCTAATAGTCTTAATTATCACAATTTACGGGTCGTTACAACATTTCTCTCCTATGTCACCTATTTTCTCTGACTATTCCGGTAAGTTATAAACATTTCCTTTGCTTTTTATTTCCGCTTTGCTTTCTGGATTGTTCTGCTGACTTTTAATTCATGTAAATTCTTTACAGCTGCATCTTAGGCTATAAGCCTGTTAGTGGTGCTGCTCCCCCTCCAAATGCTTTTCTTGCGTCGTCCATCTTATAATCTCTCACCAAAACTAAGACAACCCTCAAAAGGAAGTCGGCGTTATCAATTAAAGAAGGACCACCTCTAAAGATATCCAAAGTTGTTGATATAGAAGAGGAGGAACATTCGCCTTTTAATAAAGCCCTAGAGAGCTCGATCGTTGAAGCTTTCGAAGACAAACTCAAACAGACTCCTACCGACATCGATCTTCTTTCTCAAATTACCATTTCTAGCTCTCTACCCACACTTGAATAAATGCAAAAAGTTTTTAGAGGTGACCCAAACTCTAGAGCATATTCCTCCAATGTCGTCATCTTTTTCTCCTTTAATCAACTTTGAAGAGATAGCCCAGTCTATCTTACATTCTGAGTTCTTCACTTCTATCCACTGCCTTCCTCCATTTTCGATTTGGTAGGTCATTACGCCCTTTGATAGAGCAACAGTTCTTGGTAAGTTTTACTTATATTACTTTTACCATTGCCAATATTCTTTAACTTTCTAACTTGTGTTGTATTTCTTCTTTCAGATATCCAAGAGTTAGCTAGTTTTTCATGAGCAATCATCGAAATTTTATGCTGAGTCCTCCAAGTTCCAGGAGGAAATTTCTGTCCTAAAGAATTAAGTTTCTTCTTTATCTGTGGCACAAGATGAAGCAACCTCTGAATTGGAACGATTAAGAACTTCTCTTGCCCTGTCAGAATTTGATCCCTCGGAAGAAAGATGAGCTCGCCAACTCCTCGTCGAAGAATTTTTTTTCCATGCAACTAACCCTAAAAGAATCTGAGAAGGAGAAGGCTTGTATGGCTGCAAAGAACGCCTCATTGATTGAAAAGTTGAAGGAAACCAAGGCTTCCCTAAACTTTCTATCGACACTATCTCTGATGCTAAACAGCGAGTGTCACAGTTTCTTGACATTACACTTTGGGAGATCATGCTGAATTCTTATGATGAAGATTTAATGCTTTCTTATGGTAATAATATTAACAAATGTCCTGAGCTAAGCTTCCCCTCGTTTGAGTCTACCCTAGTAGATAGATAATGGGCAAGATTAACCAAATGAAGTAGGGGATTGAAGTTGCAGAAGAGGAGGAAATCGATGCCTCTGGGGCTCATTCTTTTGACATTTCTTTTTTTGTGATCATGTCCGACTTAGAGGATAAGGAAACAAAGATGATATTTCCGGAAAGGAAAGCGACAATGAAAATGATGATGAAGATGATGACAATGATGATGATGACGATAACAATAACAATGGCGGCCATGGCTTGGGTGGTGATGAAGGAGGCCATACTGAAGCCTCTGATAAAGACAGAGATGATAACATAAAAGATTTTTAAAAAGAGTCATCTCCTCATGAAGCTACCCCGCCTGAATCTACTGCCTCGTCAGCTCCTCAAGAGGATCCTGCTTCTAGTAGTGTCGAAGAACCAAGAGGAAAGGAGCAGGTTTCTCAAACTTCTATTCGGTATCTTAGGTATGGGACTCTCTATTTGAATAACTTTTATTTCGAAAGCCATAATAGCCTAATTCTTTCATTTAAACAAGGAAGAAATCCGCCTTCCCTTATAAAATCAAACTTGAGAGAAAGCAAGCAAAGATAAACAACTTATATAGAGAGTTAGACAAGCAAATAAATAAGCATAATGTACATTCAGATAAATATCATAGGCTTGATAGAAGTGCATTGGTGCTGGCATCTTTTAAGCATCAAAAGCCGCCCCTCTAATAAAGAGAGTGCGCATTCGCTACGATGCTCTCTTAAAAGAAAACTGGGAGTTGAGCACCATATTTTGGACGCTGATTAAAGAAAGAGATATTTTAATCTACTTCTTATATAAGGCTTACTTCAGACACTTAATTATTAATTTTTCATATTTAAGCCAATCTAGTGGTGGTCTACTTCGGCGTTTCCATAAGAGATACTTGGACAAATTCAGATCTGACCCGTATCCTTGAGCTTGTTGGTACTTATCAAGGGTCAGATTGATTCCCCAAGACCGCCCCTTTGAAAAGCTTAAGCACTATAAAGATAAATTTCTCTCTGAATTATTTTCTAGGTCTATTTTGTATGACCCAAATGAATAGTTGTAATCATGCAATAATATATTGACTCTGTAAATATCTGCTTTAGTTTTGCATTTTATGCTTAGCTTCTTTTTATTATATTATCACAAAGTGACAGTTTATTAGGTCAACTTGTTTCTAGAGTCCAGTTAAGACAATATGTTGAACTGAGAAGATTTTATATTGAAAAGGCAATAATTTATAGTCTTCAAAATTAGCAAGATATTGTTTTCTTAGAGATTTACAAAATCTCCACTTGGAATATCCTCATCTCCGCTTTGACTTCCTTGATGATGAAAAAGAAAAGCTTCTTAAGGAGATCATAACATCTCATACGAAATTAATTTATGGTCGCTGTAGTCCTCCAGTTGGGAAGTGGGACTATAGCAAATGTCCACCAGTTATTGCTCAAGAAGGAGTCAATATTCCTTTTGACTTGACAGTTACCCCCTCTGCACATTCATTAAATAAAGTTATAAATGCAGTTTCTCAACTTTAGATGTAAACCAATTGTTTATTTTATCTTTTAATTTCGTTGTAGTTTGAGTTGTAATCTGTTATTATAATAACATAAGGAGATTTTTCATCTTGATTTTGACTTCATTTTATTTCTTTTTGCTTAAAAAGAGTCACAATTATCCACAGCTCCTCTCCCACTTGATTTAACATCACACATTGCTAATCTTAGAGATAAACTCTTAAAAGAATGTGGAAGGAGTGTACCTCCTGATGATATCTTACTGGCATGCTTCTATGGCAATGCCTAAGCCTTGAAATGACATAAAGATATCTACTTCAGAAATCCATTGTTAGTAATCTAAAAGATCAAATTGCCTATCTTGAGGTTGATTTCAAAAGAAAAGATGAAATGATTTCTTCACTGAAGCGACAAGTAAAGTCAAACCTTCAATTGACTTTGGTCATAAGATGTCAAAACTTATTCAACAAATTACTGACTTGGAGTTGAAATTGAAGGACAGTCAAGCATAGTGCGAATCATTGGAATACATTGTGGGAGATAAGATTTCGAGCATTGATTCACCAGCTCCTCGTACTACTCCCCTTGTTTCCAAACCTACGAGGTAGATTTCCCTTACTGCCTAGAAATTCCCCACAATACTCATCCCTTCTCCTGGCTAAGACGAGAGCATTGTGGGTGAATGGTGCAGGAAAGTTATGTTTTGTATTTGGGTGAGCAGAAAAAGTGAAATATTCACAAAATATTAATGAGTATGCTACCAAGATTTAGAAGCTTGAACGTGATAATTACATCCTTCAGAAGCGCGTCGCGGAATTAGAAAGGGAAAACAAAACGCATAGGGGCGCAAACAGAGCTTTCAACCGTGCTCTGAAGACAAATATTGATACAATCGACTACGTAGATAGGGTAAGGAAGATGCAAAAGAAACTCAAATAAGTTCTCTACGCCGCAATTTGTCACATAGTTGATCCTTCGATTGCTGAGAATCTTAGCAAGGCTACTTAAGACATATGACTTATTTGTATCTTTGAACTATATGGACTTGTCTTATATATGAATAACTTCATAAGTTTTGTAAATAATTTCATAAGTTTTGTAAATCATATAAACTTTGTAAATATCACCTGAATTCTAATTCTTTTCTGTAATGTCAATTTTAAAATGCTTTTTGATAGCTCATACGTTGATTTCTGTACTTGATGAAATTTTCATTTCTCTTTGCTGTGCTGATTTCCCTGAAAACTATGAAGCAAACAATATTTTTAATTGTTAGCTTGAAGTTGACATACCTGTCTATGTATATCATTTTCTTAGATTTACAAATCATCTTGTTAATCGCATGAAAAGTAGTTTATATTAAATATCTAAATACCGTCTTTAACCATGATGAGAAATAATTAAGAATTCAACTCCAACCATTTGGCTAGAATGTCTAAAGTTTGCTGATAGGAAATATGACCTTAAAACAGGTATAAATGTTGGAGAATAAAGAGCTAAATACAGAATTCATTACCTGGATATTTGTAGTAGAAACCCACTGACCCATTCTCGGGTATTACTGAGATTTGAAAAATTAGAAATCCAAGACCCAGATTCGAGTATTAATGGAAACTTATAATAATAATCTTCCTAAGAGTATTCCTTGACACAGATTCAGGTATTTATGATAGATAAATAGAAATCCATTAATTAAATCTCAAAGCCAAATTAGGGTATAAATAAGTAATAGTCTCGAAATCCAGATTCGGGTATGATAAAGATAGATAGTGATTGATAAAGACGCAAAATTCAGATTCGGTATTACTAAATGAAGTTATGAAATGAATGTCCCAAAACCCAGTTCAGGTATTAGTTGATGAAATTCAGATATGAGAGACCCGAAACCTAGATTCAGGTATTAATAAATGTTGATTAGATATGAAAGTCTCGAAACCCAGACTCGGGTATTAACAAGTGGAGTTATGTTCTACTCCTTTGATGCATGAACCCTTCAGGTCTTATATAGAAGTAATTTTATTAGCTGCCTCTTGAGCTTGGACGTCTTAGTCTGATAGAGATATACCGCTTCTCGGGTTTGAACATCTTAGTCCATGATTGGAAGAGCCTTTTATCGGGCTTGGAGATCATAGTCCATTGTTGGATGAGACTCCTCTTGGGCTTGGACAACTTAGCACACTATTTGATGAGTCTCTTCTTGGGCTTGTACATATTAGTTCATTATTTGATGAGCCTCTTCTTGGGCTTAGACATCTCAGTCTGTTGTTGCCCGGTGCGCTTGGTTAGCTCATCTTAGAGGCTGGAACCAAGGACTTACCTGACCTCCCTCTAGGAGACACCCTTCCCTGGCCATAGCGTGGCGCGGATAGGTTTTGTTCGATGTTTTAACCTGTCCGTAGGGTGGCACGGATAAAGGCTTACCCCGTCCTCCCTCCAGAAAGTGCCTTACCCTAGCCATAGTTTGCCATCAATAAGGGCTTGTTCAATGCTTTACCCTGGCCATCTTATCGCGGGAATAAAGGCTTACTCCTTCCTTCCTCTAGGAGCTGCCTTGACCTGACCAGAGGCACGACCAAGGGATTGTCCGATGCTTTAACCTAGCCATCTTATGGCGCGGTTAAAGGCTTACTCCACCCTCCCTCTAGGAGATGCTCTACCGTGTCCATCTTCGCACAGATAGAGGCTTTTTACCATCTTACATAGACTACCATCTTAGGTAGTATCCAAATATAAGGAGCATTTCACTCCCAACTACATAGATTCACTTTAAAGATAAGTAACTTTTTATTGATCTCATTCAGTATTTCTTTACAAACTCAATGATTTTGCCTTGATGGTAAAATTTAATTATCATCCCTTGCAAGGCTCTGCAGTGAATAGTTTATGACCATTTATCATGTGGTAATGGAAATAGGATCCTTCCACATTCCTTTAATATTTTTGCTTTCTTCTTTTATGATGGCCAATAATCGAGCCCATTCTTTGTTAACAAGTATACATTCTCTATGGATGTTTTTAAATTTCACACTTTAGGAAGTCTTGACTTGAAACCTATTTCTTGAGGATAGCTCTTAAATCTTTTGTTATTTGGCTTAGGAAATTCCCCTTTGGTAACTAGTTTTCTCTTTAATACTCTCCGGGGGCCTTGTAATTGGTCATTGTTCCTTCTGCCTTTGGTATAGTGTTGAATTGTCTTTCTCATTTGGTCAAATAAATTATCACTTCTCTTTTTCATTTCCCCTAAAGCAAAGATTGGGGTGGGACTAACATGAAAAGGGTTTAAACTCCACTTAAGTGGATCATACGCTTCAACTTTCTTTTCTCAAATGATTCTTAACGCCTTCATCCTTAGCAAATGTTCTTCTTGGAGATTTCTATCATTAACTAACTCTTAGGAGAATCCAATTAAGTTTGGTTCCGAGGATCCTTGCTCGGATCTTCTGATTTTTCTATTCACGATGCATTACAGCCTTGGTTATTCAATCTTAATGTAGAATCATGTTAGGGACGAGTAGTGTAGGGTATCCAATTGAATCGGAGGTTCGGGGCCTCCTTCTATCTTAGGCCGACCTTTCGACTCAGTTGAAAGGGTTATTTCCTTTCTTTATCAAACTTTTGATTTTTCTAAGATAATTGAGCTTTCCCTTCTTTTGGTTGTTTTAATTTTTTTTCCTCTTCCTTTCTTCTTTCCTTCTTCTTTCTTCTTTCTTTCTCATAACTATTCGTCTTTCCATTCAATTTAGGATAGACATGTATGGTTTATTATCAGCTTAAATTATGCAGATTTATGAGTCGTTATAGCTGGTATCATAGCTTAGGTTGTGCGAACACCTAGGCTTTGGTTAGGTACTCATTATAGATAGGGTTAGTATTAGCGAAGAATTAGTTTGAGTTTGTTATATATATATATATATATATATATATATATATATATATATGAGAGCTTATTTGTTAGTGATTATAGAAAATGTTTTATATTGTGTTAATTTTTCTATTGAGTGGTTTAGGAATTCTAGTCGGCACGTGGGACGCTATGATATCGGTAGGGGTTTCTTAAGGCTTAAACAAGGCAAACCAACACAACATTGTTTTGAGAAATTAGGTAAATGAAATAAGTTTACCTAAATTATATTTTATATATAAAAGAACAATTTTTTAAACATTATTACAGTTATATATGACATGTTTGGTTGTTAATGAATTACAATATTTGATTATTATCATTTGTTGTGTGTGTTCCAATAAAAGTTGTTATTATTCTAAATAGAAAGAATGATAAACAATTATGAAATGTTCTTATGAAAAAGTGAAAGAAGTAAAATTATATAACTAGAAATTTATAAGTGTGATTCATAAATAAAATAGCATATAAAAGAACTAAAAAGGAACTAAACTCACTTTATTTGTTGCAAAATATTTCGGGTGATGATAGCAGCATCGTCGGTATTCATTTTTGAGTTTCTAAGTGGTGAATTGCTACCTTAGTGATTTTTTATTGAAGTTGTGTTTGGGTAAAGCCGGTTTTGGTTGTAAAATTCCTAGTATGATTTGACAAATATATGAAAATTAGTTTTAGACCTTATAATTAGGAAATAGTATAGATAAGAAATAAGTTTACAACTTATAAATTTGAAAAGGATAAGTAAAACAAAAAATTTAAATTTGTGAATGTGAATGTTAAGAAAAGAAAATCTGAATTTGAGTTATGAAACCAAATCTAACTTCAGTTAAATGAGATGACTTTTGAATGAAATTAAACTCAAGTTAAGTAAAGTTGGATGACATGAGTTAAATGAAATAGAATTTGATTTGAAATAAAAATGAACTTAAGTTATAAAATGAAATTCAATTTGACTTGTAAAATGAATTGAATATGGTTTAGAATGTTGTTTGATAGAATTGAATATGAACTTAAGTTGTAAGTGAAAATAAACATAAGAAGTGTTGTATAAAATGTATAGAATAAACTTAAGTAATGGTTTATAAATAATAGTAGTAATAAAGAAAATGTTCATAAACTTAAGTAAAATTTTATGAAAATGATTCATGAATGAATTTAGTACGGAGTGAAATGTTGTTAAACATAAAATGAAGTAATGAAAATGAATATGAAAAATCAAAAGTAAATGAATGAATGCGAATAAAGAAAAGGAATAATGATCATGAATAAATGAATGTAAATAAAAGAACCAGGAAAAAGGAATGGGATGTAATAGGAAACCAATTTAAATAAATACATAGTTGTATGTAAATTATTTTATTCGCATAACTGTTTGATTACGATTCGAATATACGATTTCGAGGTGATTTACATAGATTTGAATTATTCACTCGATTCTTGATGGCGAACACTGAATATGGATTTATGACTGATTCTAATATTGCCTATCATAGTATATAGTTGTGTAAGAAGAATAGAGGTTTCTAATCAATGAACCAAAACTGAGTCCGCACTAGAGTGGTCGTGTGAACGTTACTACTTCGAAAGTGAAATTTTGTGATCGAGCTGTTGAATATGCGCTTATATGATTTTTTGTTTGATGATAATAAACATATATACATTCGTTTAAATGTATTTGATAATATACTATTTATTTTCATAGATTAAATAAATATTTGCTGAATAAAATAAATAACACAGAATTTGAATTCAAACGAATATTTTATTCAAATAAATATTTATTACAATTTTGAATAGTATACAAATTCAAGCTCTCACTATTCACTATACAACTTTGATACAATTTCAAATTCATCACTATTTTACATCAGCACCTCACTACATATCACTCACACTCGTATTTATCTTCAACTGCATTCAAGTTTGAATCCAGCATCTGAGCAATCTGCAAAAATATACACTAACGCAGTAAAATTGAAAAAGAAATATTTTTGCAATACAAAAATAAAAGATGATTTTGAAAATATTATTTGCCTCAGTTATTTGGGTTGTTCGTCATAATTTAAATTTGAATTCATCATACACGAACAATTTGTGACATACACAGTATATTACTGTATATGCCACAAGGCCGTGCACACCGATATATACACTTAATTGATTTACAGGGACACGTGAGCACAGGTCAAACCCAAATAAAAAGCCGGGTTCAACTCACGCGCAATAATATAAATGTCACAATTCTCAGCACAAGGTCAAACCCGAGTTGTGAAACTGGATTCAGCACAGGTGCAAACTCAAAAATCAATTTACAATGGCCAGACCAACCAGCAAAGGTGCAATCCAAATATGCAGTGCATACAAGTAACCCAAGTAATACAAGAACAGTGCATAGAACAATGTGCACAGATACAAGTTCAAGTGCTCAGTGCACACCAGGTTACAACATGGCGAAGACTACAATGCAATGCAAACAGAAGTGCACTAGAACAATGCACATGCAAAGATACAAAGACCAGCTGCAAAATGAATACATATGCAACAGCAAGTCTGAAATGCAACAGTGAAGAATATGGAGCTACAGGAAGGGAATCATCAAGTCAGGCATGAAGAAAACACAGTGAAGAGACCAAGTGCATGACTAAACTAACAAATGCAAACTCAGTAAACATATATGCACATGAACAACATGACATGAACAATGCAAAACAACGACACAGTGGCAACATGCTCGAAGACTACACAAATGACCAAGTACAGGTGAAGTAAATCATGTCAAAGAAAATGCATGAAAGCTACAAACTGCAACATGCTTGAAGATGGTTACCAACACAAGACTGCAACCAAAAGGTCAGAGATACACAAGTTTACATGTGTGCCAATACCAAATGCATGTAACCAAGACAGTACAACATTACAAGAAAACAAAGACCAAATGAAGTCAGCAGTGATAATGGTCGAGAATTATACAAATGTTTGAAGACTACAGATGAAGCCAGAGACAGTGTAAGTACAGGTGAACAACGACTTCAAATTCAAGTGCAGACTAGAGGAACCAGTGAAAATAGTGGACATCAAGTACACAAATTCAATTACAAGAACAAGCACAACATGTATCAGTGGATCTGCATACATGAATACCAGATGTTCAAGTGAAGTTCAGGTAAAGGTTATGGAGACCAGACCATAGAAATGTGCAGACCCAACCAACAAACTTAAATCAGAGAGCATATGCATCAACTACAAGCAGATGCAAGCTAACCAGCAAATGAACAAAGGCAACAAGGTCAGAGTTTTAAAATGCACAAATATGCTATGCAGTGAAGCAATACACAGCAAGTGGATATAAACATCAAGCCAGAAAATCAAAGCATACTGAAGCCGAGAATGTACAGGTATGAAATGGTCAGGATGTCAACAAGTCAAAGCCGTGGTTGTCGAAGTCAAAGTCAGAGACCTCAACCAAGCAACAAATATATTCAATTATGAACAAGTCAAGGCCGAAGCTGTAGCAATCAAGAAGCCGTAGTCAACAACGTGATGATCACGAAATAAATCAAAATCGTAACCATCAAGCAATGAAATATACGATTATGAACTAGTCAGAATCAATCATCAAACGTTCAATTTAAATCAAGTGGCCGGGAAGAATTTTTGACGAAATCAAAAATATTTGGACGAACGAAAATCCAGGAACTCGAACGCATATAAAACCCTAATCATCATCGGCAATCAAATTATCGAGTTCAAGAATCAACCAGCAAAGCAAAAAGAAGAAAATACATACCGAAGCAATCGAACTCGATCAAGCAAGGAGGAGAAGCCACAAACAAATTGAAGCAAATCAGAAACAGTAATTGCAAACAACCAACAAAGGCAGCAACTTAAAACCCTAATTTAAGAGCACGGCATCAAGAACGAAAGCCCCAATTTTGCAAAGGAACGGTCGCCATTATACTCGAGCAAAGAAAAAGAACCGGGCCGATAAAATAAAAGGGAGACATATTAGTGGGCCGTTTAGGCTTTGTTTTTAATTGGGTTATTTGCTTTTTATGTTTTGTGTTTCTTTTAATTTTTAAAATTCTCTTTTAAACCGTTGTAATTTTCTAGTCGTGTGACTAGGGTACAAACTACGGTGTGTAGTTTGGGAATTCGCAACTCGGTAGTTGAGTTGTGGTCAGGGGTTTGAGCGTAGAGTTAGATTAGTCAATAGCGGGTATAGCGAGTTTACGTGTGTAAGCGAGGGACTATCTAATTTCTAGTAGAAACCTTGGGGGCAGCACGTAGGCAGGGTTTTGCCGAAGCTGGGTAAATTCTGTGTTGTTCTGTTCTGTTATTTATATTCTGCTATATCTGTGCTGCTATTCTGTGATCCGTGTTAATATTAATTAGCTTCTGCAATTAAGTTTTTATAATTTACACTATCACCCTATTCACCCCCCCTCTAGGGTGAAATCGATCCTACAAGTGGTATCAGAGCTAGGAACAAAAGCCATTTTTGTTTTAAAATTTTGATTTTACAAAAACCAATTTTTAATTTAAAAATTCGTGTTTCAAAAATCAATTTTTGTTTTAAAAATTCGTGTTTCAAAAATCGGTTTTTGTTTTAAAAATTTGAATTTTTTAAAATGGCTTCTTTTAATAATGCTTTTGCAGAAGGACAATCCATAGTTAGACCACCAATGTTCAATGGTGAATATGCTTACTGGAAAAATAGAATGCAAATTTTTCTGAAAACCATTGACGCTTGGAATATTGTTGAGACAGGTTATAGTATACCAACTATAACTGTAGATAATCAGGAAATAGAGAAACCAAAGGAACAATGGACAGAACTAGAAAATAAATTACAGAATACTAATGCCAAAGCTATGAATTCTATTATATGTTCATTGGATCAATTTGAATTTAATCGTGTCTTACATTGTCTAACTGCACAGGAAATATGGCACATACTAGAAGTGACTCACGAAGGAACATCTCAAGTCAAAGAATCTCGCCTTGCAATGCTAAGCAGCGAATACGAGAACTTCAAAATGGCGAA
The DNA here is from genome assembly GCA_030765085.1 of Allium cepa. NCBI lineage: Eukaryota > Viridiplantae > Streptophyta > Magnoliopsida > Asparagales > Amaryllidaceae > Allium > Allium cepa. The sequence goes on along the minus strand of CM060930.1, from coordinate 107,461,877 downwards.
GGAAGAAAATGTCAAAGAGATGTACGGACGACTCTCCAATATCGTATACAAATCAAAAGCTCTCGGAAAAACATACACCGAATTAGAAATAATCCGGAAAATCCTCAGAGTCCTTCCACGAAGCTTTGAAGCAAAAGTTACTGCCATACAAGAATCGAAAGATTTAAAACAACTTAAAGTTGAAGAACTCATCGGAAATCTCACCACTTATGAGCTAGAAATGAAATTCAAAGAAGAGCGTGAAGGAGGTGACACTCAAAAGAAATCAATAGCTCTCAAAGGAACAACCGAAAGTGATGATGATAACGATGAAGATGATGGAGCAGCAGAATTGGAGCTGTTAATAAGGAAATTCAAAAAATGGAATCAAAAACATGGAAATTCAGCTCGAATTCAAAAAGCAAAAAGCAGAATAGCCAAAGCACTAGACTACTCGGAAGAACAAAAGTTTATTTGTTATAATTGCAACAAACCCGGCCATATCAAGCCCGATTGTCCACAAATTAAATCCAGCCACGGAAAGAAACAGAAAAAGAAAAGTTTTGCAGCCACTTGGGATGAAATAGACGAGAATGATCAAAGCACTGGCAGTGAAAGCGAAAAGGCAGAATTGTGTCTTCGAGGTGATACAACTGACAGTGACGATGACGAGCCAAGTGAGGTATCAAAACTTACCCATTCTGAGTTGCTTATATATTTTCATGAAGTAAACGGTTGTTTTGAACGACTTAGGGAAAAATACGCCAAACTTGAATCTCAAAAAGATACTTTGATAGAATGTAATAAACAACTTGATCAATTAGTTAAAACCTATCAAAGTAGGATCCCTAAGTGTGATAAGTGTCCAACATTTGATGAAGAAATTAAAAAATCAGAAATTAAAATAAAATCGCTTGAAAATGAAATTCTGATTTTAAAGGAGAATGAAAATACTAGGAGAGAGAATTCTATTAAAAAGTGCACACAGTTGTTAAACGAAAATGAATCTCTCAAATCACAAGTCCAACAATTGTCAACGACTTTAGATAAATTTTCAAAAAGTGAAAAATCGTTGAATATGCTATTAGGAAAGCAAACTGTTAATACGGTTAGACAAGGACTTGGATATAATAATTCGAAAATTGTTGAAAACAAGATTAATCAAGTTAATTCTATGTGCACAATTTGTAGAAAATTTGGACACGGTCACAATAATTGTTGGTATAGACCCAAACATGTGAAAATTATACCGATTTGGGTTCCAAAAGGCACAAATATAAAATCTCTCAAAGTTAAACAAATTTGGGTGCCAAAGGGAACAATTATAAATAGTTTTGGGTCTACACAAAATTATTTTTCAAAATTTTCTGCCACTAACAACCATGGACCTATAAAAACAAATAGGTCACATAAATCCTTTTCCTTGTAGGTGTGGTGGCAGGCTAAGGAACAACAATAGTGTTCTCTGGATTTTGGCTGTTCCAGAAACACAACGGGCGACAAAGCTAAGTTCCTTAGCCTTGTATAAAGGTGACAGAATCACAACGGACAACAACGAAAAATATCGTAAAGGTAAAACAGGTATGGTATGTTTTAAACGATATATTAATTGTGATAATCTGCACCGTATTTTGAATTAATTCAGCCAATATTGAGATGAATAAAAGATGATGATTTTGATTCTGATTTTTTCAAAATTGTTGGCCAATTATGCTTTTATGCCAAAAACACTACAATCCTTGAAATACTTTATATCGATTAATTTGGATTGCTGATGGTGCTTTTATTGATTGACGATAATATTTTTGGCTAAATCTATATTCACGGTTTCTTCTATTTACATGGCTTCAACTTAAAATCCTAATGAATTCTATTTAAAAAATTGTAAAAAGGATTTTAAGAAATTTTTGATTTGTTTATGACATTGATTTGTGCTTAAATGATGACCAATCAGATTTTCAACATTGAACTAATCCATATAAATTTGTTCGGTCAAATGATGGTATTTGATTACTCATGCTACACGTAGATATATTGGTTTTGACATTTTTGTCACTGCTTATAAATTTGCACGATTTCAAATTTCATGTGAAAGATGTTAAAAAGTTTTTTTTGAGAAATTGTTGAAACTTCAAGAATTTGTTTAAAGAATAATGATGTTGATTGACTGTTGATTACTCATGAATATGACTGTTTATCCTAAGGTTTCTGAAATTAACACTATGATATTTGTTTGAGTGATAACATGGCTTCATTTCAAATTTCATTTAAAAATTGTTGAAAACAATTATGAGATAATTTGTTGAAATTTCACAATCTAGTCTTTGACATTCAACGAGTGAATATTGAGTGAAATTTAAATTCAGATGCAGATTACACTGGTAATATAGTTGATAGAAAAATTATTAGTGTAACGTGATTAATTTTTGAAACATTCATTTGCTGCATCGTTTTTCAAAGAAAATATCTGCATATTTTTCACTTGAAATAATTTTCAAATAGCAGAAAATTTTCTTATAAAACCCCCTCGAGAAAATCATGTTTGACCATATTTGCAGATTAGTCATTTTTGAAAAATTAATTTTATAATTTTTGGATTTGATTTTAAATGACTATTTTGACTAATCTAACTCCCTAATGATTATCGAAAAGATCAATAGTGATTGAAAAAGTGATGAGTGTCGATATTTGTCATACATTACTCAAGACAATATATTTAGAAAAATTTCTTTAGAATTTCATAACAAAAGTTATAAAAACTTTTTGTTGGGCAAAAAATTCCATGATCATTTCTATTTCTATCATCTTTCTATCGACCATCACTCATCAAAATCATATATAGTATGTAAATTTGTGGTAGTTTACAAAGGAAATTATCTGTGCTTCAATTTATTATATTCTTCAATAAAAATAAATATCCAAAGTATTCACTCTCATTTAAAAGTCCTCACGGTTATGCATGGGTGAATTACTTGGATTTTTGATTATGTGCTTCCATGCTCATTTAAAAGTCCTCACGGTTATGCATGTATGGAACGCATATCAAAATTAATTGGTTAAATAGACAAGTTGATTCTAATCCCATTTAAAAGTCCTCACGGTCATGCGTGGTTAGAAGATACTTGATTTCATTTTTAAAAATCAAATTGGAATACTACTAATCTCATTTAAAAGTCCTAACGGTTATGCATGGTTAGTAGATATTCAAATTTCCCGAAATAAATATACCACAAATAGACAGAACTGTATGATTTTTATGAATTTATCCCCATCATTTCTGAAAGTGGAATATGCGTCTGACATGGGTATTTATGATTTTTGTTTGATTTTTTATTGAAATTTAATATTTATATTCAATTGGGTTTTAATGTTGGATTAATATCGATCACTTTATCTCTATTTTCTCTAACACTATTATTCTTTTGCTGATAACAAAAGGGGGAGAGAAAAGTTAAGATTTTGTCAAATAAAATCTAGCAAAGGTCAAATAATTTTCCATTTTGCATCTAGACTCTTTTGCATATTTTATTTGTATACATATATGTAGGGGGAGTTTTGTGTAGAGAGGAAGCAATTAAATAGGGGGAGCAATTAGAGCATATCAATGATCAAATACATTTAACATATTCAAAATCTTAAATATATGTTTGTTATCATCAAAAGGGGGAGATTGTTGAATATGCGCTTATATGATTTTTTGTTTGATGATAATAAACATATATACATTCGTTTAAATGTATTTGATAATATACTATTTATTTTCACAGATTAAATAAATATTTGCTGAATAAAATAAATAACACAGAATTTGAATTCAAACGAATATTTTATTCAAATAAATATTTATTACAATTTTGAATAGTATACAAATTCAAGCTCTCACTATTCACTATACAACTTTGATACAATTTCAATTACATCACTATTTTACATCAGCACCTCACTACATATCACTCACACTCGTATTTATCTTTAACTGCATTCAAGTTTGAATCCAGCATCTGAGCAATCTGCAAAAATATACACTAACGCAGTAAAATTGAAAAAGAAATATTTTTGCAATTCAAAAATAAAAGATGATTTTGAAAATATTATTTGCCTCAGTTATTTGGGTTGTTCGTCATAATTTAAATTTGAATTCATCATACATGAACAACTTGTGACATACATAGTATATTACTGTATATGCCACAAGGCCGTGCACACCGATATATACACTTGATTGATTTACAGGGACAAGTGAGCACAGGTCAAACCCAAATAAAAAGCCGGGTTCAACTCACGTGCAGTAATATAAATGTCACAATTCTCAGCACAAGGTCAAACCCGAGTTGTGAAACTGGATTCAACACAGGTGCAAACTCAAAAATCAATTTACAATGGCCAGACCAACCAGCAAAGGTGCAATCCAAATATGCAGTGCATACAAGTAACCCAAGTAATACAAGAACAGTGCATAGAACAATGTGCACAGATACAAGTTCAAGTGCTCAGTGCACACCAGGTTACAACATGGCGAAGACTACAATGCAATGCAAACAGAAGTGCACTAGAACAATGCACATGCAAAGATACAAAGACCAGCTGCAAAATGAATACATATGCAACAGCAAGTCTGAAATGCAACAGTGAAGAATATGGAGCTACAGGAAGGGAATCATCAACTCAGGCATGAAGAAAACACAGTGAAGAGACCAAGTGCATGACTAAACTAACAAATGCAAACTCAGTAAACATATATGCACATGAATAACATGACATGAACAATGCAAAACAACGACACAGTGGCAACATGCTCGAAGACTACACAAATGACCAAGTACAGGTGAAGTAAATCATGTCAAAGAAAATGCATGAAAGCTACAAACTGCAACATGCTTGAAGATGGTTACCAACACAAGACTGCAACCAAAAGGTCAGAGATACACAAGTTTACATGTGTGCCAATACCAAATGCATGTAACCAAGACAGTACAACATTACAAGAGAACAAAGACCAAATGAAGTCAGCAGTGATAATGGTCGAGAATTATACAAATGTTTGAAGACTACAGATGAAGCCAGAGACAGTGTAAGTACAGGTGAACAACGACTTCAAATTCAAGTGCAGACCAGAGGAACCAGTGAAAATAGTGGACATCAAGTACACAAATTCAATTACAAGAACAAGCACAACATGTATCAGTGGATCTGCATACATGAATACCAGATGTTCAAGTGAAGTTCAGGTAAAGGTTATGGAGACCAGAGCATAGAAATGTGCAGACCCAACCAACAAACTCAAATCAGAGAGCATATGCATCAACTACAAGCAGATGCAAGCTAACCAGCAAATGAACAAAGGCAACAAGGTCAGAGTTTTAAAATGCACAAATATGCTATGCAGTGAAGCAATACACAGCAAGTGGATATAAACATCAAGCCAGAAAATCAAAGCATACTGAAGCCGAGAATGTACAGGTATGAAATGGTCAGGATGTCAACAAGTCAAAGCCGTGGTTGTCGAAGTCAAAGTTAGAGACCTCAACCAAGCAACAAATATATTCAATTATGAACAAGTCAAGGCCGAAGCTGTAGCAATCAAGAAGCCGTAGTCAACAACGTGATGATCACGAAATAAATCAAAATCGTAACCATCAAGCAATGAAATATACGATTATGAACTAGTCAGAATCAATCATCAAATGTTCAATTTAAATCAAGTGGCCGAGAAGAATTTTTGGCGAAATCAAAAATATTTGGACGAACGAAAATCCAGGAACTCGAACGCATATAAAACCCTAATCATCATCGGCAATCAAATTATCGAGTTCAAGAATCAACCGGCAAAGCAAAAAGAAGAAAATACATACCGAAGCAATCGAAGCAATCGAACTCGATCAAGCAAGGAGGAGAAGCCGCAAACAAATTGAAGCAAATCAGAAACAGTAATTGCAAACAACCAACAAAGGCAGCAACTTAAAACCCTAATTTAAGAGCACGGCATCAAGAACGAAAGCCCCAATTTTGCAAAGGAACGGTCGCCATTATACTCGAGCAAAGAAAAAGAACCGGGCCGATAAAATAAAAGGGAGACATATTAGTGGGCCGTTTAGGCTTTGTTTTTAATAGGGTTATTTGCTTTTTATGTTTTGTGTTTCTTTTAATTTTTAAAATTCTCTTTTAAACCGTTGTAATTTTCTAGTCGTGTGACTAGGGTACAAACTACGGTGTGTAGTTTGGGAATTCGCAACTCGGTAGTTGAGTTGTGGTCAGGGGTTTGAGCGTAGAGTTAGATTAGTCAATAGCGGGTATAGCGGGTTTACGTGTGTAAGCGAGGGACTATCTAATTTCTAGTAGAAACCTTGGGGCAGCACGTAGGCAGGGTTTTGCCGAAGCTGGGTAAATTCTGTGTTGTTATGTTCTGTTATTTATATTCTGCTATATCTGTGCTGCTATTCTGTGATCCGTGTTAATATTAATTAGCTTCTGCAATTAAGTTTTTATAATTTACACTATCACCCTATTCACCCCCCCTCTAGGGTGAAATCGATCCTACACGAGCGAGTGATCAGGTATTGTTTTGCGTATGGATGATATATGTACATTGTACGGGGTTTAATAAATTTAATGTTGATGTTGGTAAATGCAAATTGATATGGTTATGAGTTAAGATGAATATTAATTGTTTGACGGTTTCTCTTATCACCTTTGCTACATTTGCATATAGTTATTTTATTAATACATGTTATATATTAATACTGCTTTCTATATACTTGTTCTCATTGGTTATTGAGTGACTAGTAGGTGCGGGTGGCATATACTTTGCATTTTGAGCTCGCCTTCGCGTTATGTTGATTGTATGTGCTTGCTAATTTAATAAAAGGTACACATCGCGGACTACATATCGTATTTTTATATTTTTCCCTATGGAATGCCTCATCCTTGAAGATGAGATGTATATTTATGATTATATATATATATACGTTGTAAATTTTAAAATCGAAACGCACAAAGGAGACGCTAGTGAAATTTTCCGCAAATTTAAGGTGTTGGAATTTTTTTTTAGAATTTGAGGAAAGTTTTTAATAACTAAAATTTTATTTTTGAGTTATAAGTTGGAATGAATGAATGGATGGTACTAGTTGGAATCTATGAATGAATTTTAAAGACTTAGAAATTTTATAATCTATTTCAACTAATTGGTTTTGAACAGTTAATGGATTTGGGGCATTTTTCTTACCTTGATAATTTCGGGGACAAAATTATTCTTGGGGGGGAGAACGTAACGACCCGAAAATTCATTCATTTAAGTTTGGAATATTTAAACGATTTTAAATATTGAAAAGTTAATTTTATAAGTTAAATAACTTATATTTCAAATATAGAACTTTATTTGATAATTAAATGGTTAAATTTAATTTTTTTCAATTGTTTAAATAATTTAGTCTTGAACTTAACTTGAATGAAAACGATTTTGAAGGTTGATTTAAATTCCGTTTGATTAAGAAGGAAGACAGTAAACTTTTAAATTCTAACAAATAGTGATTAAATTGATATTGGAAATAACTCGTTTTAATTAACGTGTGAAAATAGCCTTTCGAGGCACTATCTCGGATTTCGACGAAATCAGTCCTACTGGATCCGGAATAGCAAATTATAGTATGCCGTCGATTTCATGGCGATCAGACATATAGTTGGGTCGTGCGAGTTCGAAATGCGTCTGTTAACGCTAAAATTTGAACGCTAACACCCCAGTGTATAAAGTGTATTTGTGAAAGCACCACCCGATGATTCGGGAACAGAGTATAAACAGAAGATCACAGAAAAAACAGTGAATAACAACGATTTTATAGTGGTTCAGCTCAAGGCAAGCCTACGTCCACTTTAATTCTTTTTATTGCTAAATCGATTACAACTTTATAACAATCTTCAATTACAATTATGACGAGACAAACAACTAGAACTTTGGTAGAGAAGAATTCTTCGAATCCATGTAGATTGCGTTAGATTTTCCCTTGAAGTTAGTTGAGATGCCTTTCGAACTTGAAGTGTCGGGTGAGTTGAGAATTCAGCAGAGTATTGGCGCGTGAAGTGATTGGCCAAAAAAGTCCCCTGAATGTTGGAGATGGCTTTCTATTTATAGGCAAATTTGTTTAAGAATTTTTCCCAAGTCCTGAGTCGCCACCGACTTAAGTTGGGTCGTGGATGACTTAACTAGTTGCAACCGGTTTAAAGCGAGCCCGGGCTTTGCAGAGGCATTTTCGTTCAAGTCCCAAGTCGCCTCCGAGCTAACTCCTCCCCTTCCTAGTAACACGGCATCGGATTCATCATTCAGTGGCTTTTAGGCCGCGGCCGAGTTAGTCTGGTAAGTCATAAGTCGCGACCCAACTGATGAGTCCAAGGTCGTGTACGAGCTAAGAGATCACTGTGCCCTGCAGCGGCATTGACTTCCTTTGCTCAATTCATGTCCGGCCTAACATTGGTCATAGGTCGGCTTCATTTTAGGTCGGTAACCTTGCCAAGGCGTTAAATCGGCATCCATGTTAAAGCTTTAGGTCGGCATGCCCCTCTAACCTGTTAGGTCGGTAACCTTATTAAGGTGGTTAAGTCGGCGACCTTGTTAAAGTGTTAGATCGGCACCTCTCTTAGGTCTTAGGTCGGTCTCCCTTTGAAGCCTTAGGTCGGTCTCCCTTTGAAGCCTTAGGTCGGTCTCCCTTTGAAGCCTTAGGTCGGTCTCCCCTTGTTGAATCGGCAGAACATTAGCTCGCTCATTATTCTGGATCGGTGAGCCATGGCCGAGGCGGGGTTAACATTTGCCCCTCGAAGTATACGCCTAATGGTTAGGTCGTGTGCTTCGATAGCCTTCAACTCGTCCCTTTTAAGTCGGTAGGTCGTATGCGACCTAACAGTTAGACTGTGCGTGTCGCTTCAAGTCTTCCATTGCAGGGTATAAGTTAGCCTTCTTCCTCTTTCTTCGTCACTTACTCTCTTGCTTAATTCCGCCATTGAAGTATTCTCAAATTCCTAAAGGCGATTTCATCCCAACTGATCACCGATAACCTCTACTATCCATCGCGTAAGTAATTTCACTCTTCTCTCGATCGTAGATTACTATCAATTCATTAGTCCTGCCGCTCTAATTCGAATCGTCTTCTTGAGCAATGCTCCACCACGAATCCCATCATATTTGTAGTTGACGAAGCTTAGGTTGCTCAAGATGATCGCTGATTCAACGAAGGCAGTTTACCACCTTGAGTTCGATGATGTCTGATGGCAGAATGCTGGATTTATAACGATTTCGAGTTGTTTAATTGGGTGATTCGATAGCATGAGTAGAGGCGGCTGCTGATGAAATGGTTATTGGGTTAACGGGTAGAATGCCATGAGATGTTGGTTCGGGAACGAGTTAGTGAGTTTAAGTGACTTAGTTTTTGGCCGACCTGGCTCTTAAGTCGTGGCCGAGATAATACATGGAGAAATTCCTGCCTGTCGAATCGGAGCTTGCTTTCTTATCTCCCCCTTGCGACCTAAAGGAATGAGTTGCCGAACTAAACTATTCAGGCTTCGACCCTCTACCGACTTAGTACTATCCTGCAAGAGACTTTTAAACCATAGCCGAGTTAACCCTTGGGAGAAAATTGCCAACTTCTGCTGATCCAACCTTTAAACCGCCGCCAAGTCGACCCTTTGAGGAATTTCACACCACTTTGTGAATCGTAGCCGAGTTAACACTTAAGCTTTGGGCGTGTTGACATTTTAAGAGCATAGATCCACTTTGAGTTTCTGACTCGAACTGCCAAACTAAGTTGCCTAAATTTTGAACTGCCCCAACTTTAAATTTGCTTGAATCTCATTGTATTATTTCACAGATTGTATTAACTTATAAGCTGCCAACCTGCTGAAAATAATAAACAAAGAAAACCAAGGCGAAAATACTGCCATTGACTGCCCACATCAAATGACAGATTAGTTGAGACAAGATAAGCAACTTATATACACTGTATAAAATGTTGTGAATCAATCGACTAAAGTGAAGTATTAATGCAAATCATCGCTAACTTAAACCGACCTGTTTGCATCAACATTACACTTGCATGTTAGAATAACGAACTCCGGATTTTATAACTGACAAGTATTTTGCTAGTTCTTTATTCCAGTTGCATTTGCTTATTGTTTGATTGATTTTACACAACACTCCATACACTTTAGGAAACGTGCACCTTCATGTTTGAATATCCAGTTATTTATGTAGAATGACTTCCCATCAAGAAGAAATGGCAGCTCAAGAGGAAGAAACTTTTCCGGTAGCTTTACCTATAGAGAACCCTCTAGAGAGAACTCCAATCATTCTAACCCCGAGAGCATTTACTCAGCTGCGCACTCAATTTGGTTTTACTGAGAGTGATGTCCTGCTCCCTGGGCCAAGTGATACTGCTGACAATCCTCCCCGTGGCTTTATTGCAATCAATCATCAAATGTGTTTAAGCGGAGCGATCCCTCCTTTTAATGACTTTCTCCGAATTCTTCTCCTTCGGTTGTCAATCTCTCCGTCCCAACTTCATCCTAATGGTTATGCCATCTTGATGGGGTTGTGCGTTTTGTTCAGAAGAACTTTTGATCGCTTACCAAGTTTTGAAGAAATCCGTTATTTATGCTCGTTTGCAAAGAGTAAAGATCATCCTTCCCTTATAATTGTGAGGAGTGCTAGAAACCGCAAACTTATTTCCGACCTTACCGAAAGCGTTCATGGATTTCTGAACCAATTTTTCTTTGCTCGCTGCCCCCCAGGGTTTTATGCCGATTGGAGAGTAGGAAGTAAGATTACTTGTCTCCATTTTTAAACTTTCTCGAGATCCGAATTACCAATTGCTAATTTCATTCTTTGCTCTTTTCAGCACTTCCTCTTCCCTCTAGAGATCCGGTCCATAAGCAGACTTTCGATAGATTGAGTGCCGTGGCTGTAGCAGAGAGAAGCATCAAGTTTTTGTTGGGGGATGAATTATTGCACCAATACGGGCTTTTGCATACTTCTCGTTGTACACATCCTCATGAAATCCCAGACTCCCCGGCTAGAGCATTGGATGCCCCAGCTTCTACAGATACATCCAAACCAAAAGGACCTGCTCCCGAGGCTTTGCTAGTGAAATGTTCCACTTCTGTTGATGTTGCGGGGCCATCTGACGAACTTACCCCGGTTATTGAGGAAGTGGAGCCTCAGGGATCTCCCCGACGTTCACAGAAATCCGGCGAAGAAGCCGAGAAAACTAGCCTTGCCAAGCAGAGCAGGGATGATACTTTCGAAGGGCTGAGCGACCTTTTTACCACCTCGCAGGAAATCTTTAAAGATGATCCTATCACTACTGGGGTTTCTTCTTCAGTAGTTGAAGCAACTTCTATCCTACAGCAGACTCCGTCAACTCAGGAGTTGACCCTGACTATTACACCCACAACCACTCCTCAATTAAAGAGTGGTTCGTAGTTTGATGCGCGTAGTTTGCACGCCACACACACTTAGAATTTCTTTTCGGCACTTTTATGTTTCTCACTTTTTTTACTTTGAAGACCTCTAAAACTTATCTTTTTTTTATTTCAGATTCTCCGATGGGGCGCAGCAGCTCATACTACGATGATTTTCAGCGCTACGGGAGCAAAGCCAATATGACTATAGGCGTTACCTCCCCCTCTTACAGAGAATCTGATGAAGAAAGAGCCGCCCGAAAGGCTCAAGAGGAGCGCTACGAAAGAAGAGAGAGGGAAGAGCGCCACGATTCTTCACAGAGAGGTGACGATTCCCATAAAAGAAAAACCCATGATGACAGAGAAAAAGGTCATGTGGTTGAAGATTCGAGCAAGCGATCCCGACATGGTGAGAAGCACACCACTACAACTCCTGAAAAGGTTACCGCCCCTGCCTCGCTTGATATTCATTCCGGCTCTCCGGCTCTCGGGAAGTCAGACATCCAAAATATAATTAGCAGACCCAAATTCCAAGTTGGACCGGGTCCTGCCACTCTGCAAAGTCGATTTCCTCAGTGGTGTCTGAAGGGAGTAAGGTTTGACCTTGACTTGGTCCCCATTGACAAGTCTGCCATGTTACGAAACCTTGACGCCGTTAAGCTTGATATTGAGAGGATGTCGAACTGGCAGAAACTTGTTGACGAGCTTCAGAGGGTTAATCGTGCAAACATAAAGGCCATGCTCACCATGGAAAATGATAAAGCCGAATGGCAAAAGGTGCTCGAGCAACATGACACCGAGATGAGAAGTATTGCTTCTTACAATGAGGAGCTTGAAGCAAAAGTTGAAGAACTGAAACAAGAGCTTGCTGCTTCCTCTACTTCTTATTCTCAAAAAGAAGAAGTGCTCCTCAAACAAGTGAGAGATGCCCATGCTGGCCAAAGGGATGCCGAAGATAGGCTCGAAGTGCAGAAAAGAATTAGCGAGGGCTATGTCGCTGACATTGAAGAGCTTCGGAAGAAGAATAGCTCCCAAGAGGCGGAGATCCAAATGCTTAAGCTTCAACTTTCTAAAGTTGAAATGGAGCGTGATGAGGCCGTTGCCGGCAAAATTGCAGCTGAAGAATCTCACGAGGCAACGAGGGCCAACATCAGCTCAACATTATTTGATTTCTATCTGCATAGCATCTTGGGGAGCGGTAGCCTTGCCTTTCTAGGCCCTAAGTATGAAATTACACTAGCTGAAGTTTGGGAGGCAGCACTCGATATGCTCGGTGGTAAAGGCGCTGGCTACGCTGAGTCAGCTCTTGAAGAGCATTATCTTGATGATGATGCTCGCGCCGCTCTTGCCAATGGGAGAGAACTGCTTGCAAGATTAAGGGCCGAAACAGCGGCAGGAGAATATTCGGGAAAAATCACCTCAACTACTCCTATTCAACCTTCTCCTTCAGCCGAAATTGACATTATCGGTTCTAGTTCGCATTCCCCATCTCCTACTAAAGTCACCACTGATATTACAAGCATACAACGTGGAGATGAGGGCGGCGAGAGTGCCGAGGCACAGGCTTACGAAGTTGACAACAGGGAACCGACTTCTGCAGGTAACCCTACTGACAATCTTGCCCAAGTAGACTGCTCATCTGTTTCTTATGAACTTGATGGGCTTTTTGACTACTTCTTGAATCTCAGCGAACCTTTATCTCCGCTTTTTGCTGACTTAAACTTTTTTCCTTCTTCAGAGAAAACGTCGGGCATTGTTCAGGCTTCTCCTCCTCCAATTATTCCTTCTCCGCCTCCTAAGGTCACTCCTCCTTCTGCCTCGCAACCCGGGTCACAGGAAGAGCAAATAGAAGCCCTTCACGGCTTAGATCATCCCGTTGCTTCTCAAGATCCGAAAGGAGAAGAAACTGAAGGAAGCGAGAGGACGCCAGAACTCACTGGCTCTGACGCTGAACCGTTATCCAAACTTCTTTCTCCAGGGAGTGGGCCTTCCTCCAAGAAGAGAGGGAAGCAGGGAGTTTCCAAGAAGAAGAATAAGAAGGAATCTTTAACTGGCGGAGAAGAGACGGAAGAAAGTCCAATCGAGCCCCTTTCTCCTTCATCCCCTACCCTTACAAGCCGACCTAAAAAGTTGGTCATTCGGCCAGGTGCGGGCTCAAAAGGTGGGCGGAAGAAGAAATGATGGCTCTGGTTCTGTGGCTTTCATATCGCTTTTTTGCCTTTTTTTTGCATGCAAAGACCGGAAATTGTGCGGGTACCGGCCCCCCGCTTCTCTTTTGTTGAAACCTGTACCTGTATATAAAATAGTGTTGAATAAAAATGATTCTTTTTCTTTGTATAAACTTCTGTCTATATCCGAGAATGCATTTACTATTTATTTTTGTACAAGTTTCTTTGTACGATATTGCAGTGAGCTTGTGGTATATATTGTTCGAGCGCAATTTTACCGATGTAGTTACGCCATGCTGCCCCTTTACCATAAGCCCATTGTAATATTTCATTTTATGAGGAACTTGTGCTTTTATTTTTTAGAGAATAATTATTCCACATTTGGAGGAATATGATTTCATTAAAAAATAGAGCACAAATAGGTTTCTTCGCTTCAACTTTCGAAGATATCACTCTTTATTTTGTGCATATACACATTTTATTGAATGAAATCTTCTATGTGGTAAAGCGGGTATTTTTAAAGTACTTCAACTTCTTTTTGAGGAAGAGAATTTTCTAGAACAAGTAATTCACTCTTCCCTTGAAAGTTAAAGTGTGCTCTTAATGAGGATTTTTTTTTCTTTTTTTTTTACTTGCCACAGTAAAGGGCTTCTTGATTTTTGTTTCTTTGAAAAGTTGCACCTCTGAGGAAAACTTTTTCACGTTTCAACACTTGGAAGTTTTACTTCAATCTTGGTGAAACGTGTGCCTCCAAAGAGGTTTTTTCTGCTTGACTGTGCCTCCGGGAGGAAGTCTTTTCATTTCTACCTCTGGAAAGAGGTCTTTCTGTCTTATTGTGCCTTTGGGAAGAGGTCTTTCTGTTTTATTGTGCCTCTGGGAAGAGGTCTTTCTGTTTCTGCCCCTTGGGAGAGGCTCTTTTTTTTTCTTCAGCATTTCATCTCCGGTGAAGTGAAACTCCGAAGAGCGGTTGTTACACTTCAACTCCTGGCGAAATGGGCCTCCGAAGAGGGCTTTTATTTTGTTTTACATTTCAACTCTAGTGAAGTGAAATTCCGAAGAGCGGTTGCAACACTTCAACTCCTGGTGAAATGGGCCTCCGAAGAGGGCTTTTATTTTGTTTTACATTTCAACTCTAGTGAAGTGAAATTCCGAAGAGCGGTTGTAACACTTCAACTCCTGGTGAAATGGGCCTCCGAAGAGGGCTTTTATTTTGTTTTACATTTCAACTCTGGTGAAGTGAAATTCCGAAGAGCGGTTGTAACACTTCAACTCCTGGTGAAATGGGCCTCCGAAGAGGGCTTTTATTTTGTTTTACATTTCAACTCTGGTGAAGTGAAATTCCGAAGAGCGGTTGTAACACTTCGACTCCTGGTGAAATGGGCCTCCTAAGATTGCCTGGAAGTTACTCTCTCATGGTTGGAGGGTCATGACTCCTCCAATCTTTTTTGGTTGAGTAGATAACTTCCTTTTTTGCGGCATATGCTTCGTTAGAGGTCTTTATCCTCCGAAGAGTTGTGCCTCCGATGAGGACTTGTGCCTCCGAAGAGGGCTTTAGTTGTTCCTTGTCCACTTGCTTATGCCTTTTCAGTGATCCTCTATATTTTTTTTAAGCTTGCACTCCCTTCTCTTACAAGTAATTTGTTTAATCCAAAGAAGTGTACTTCATTACTAGGCCAGTTCACGAGAACGGACATAAGCTTCTTAATCGGATGTTTGTTTATTCAAACTTCTTAATTTATTAGCTAAAGCCCGTTTTCGGCGAAATCATTGACCGTTCAATTGAAGCTCTTCTTATCTAGGATTTAAGCTCGGGAATTTTGTGACTTGGAATTTGTTTGTTGAATGATAACAAGAATCACTTGGTCTTGTAATGTGCAATTTTTGTTTTTGTTGCCTGCAAAAATTTAAATCGACATTTCAGTAATACATTTAATGTACTTTTCATATCGAAAATAAAGAAAACATGTAATAATAATAAGGAACACAAGATTTATAGTGGTTCGGCCAAGAATTTGGGCCTACATCCACTTTATAGTCTTTCATTATTCACTTGCATCGGTTTTACAATCGCTTTCAATTACAGGAATCATACATTCATAATTCTTTTTACAATATTTCAACAAAGCAATCAAGTAAAGTATGGACGCAAGTGATTGTTGTTCCAAGCTCTTGGAATTTGATCTCCTTCGACAGTAGTGAGTTTGAATGTGCCGTCACGAAGCTTCCGACCTATGACATATGGTCCTTCCCAATTTGGCCCAAACACACCTGTCGCTGTCATAATTCTCTTTAGGACTAGATCTTCAATTTCAAAGCTGCGTTGGCGAACTTTGGAATTGAAATGTCTGGCTATCCTTTGATGATGAGATGCGATTCTGAGCTCAGCCTCTTCTCTTTTTTCATCAAGGAGATCTAGTGCCTCAAGTTGTAGTTTTTCATTCTCCGCTTGATTGAAATGGATTCTTCTATGTGAAGGGACCTCTGTTTCTACCGGAATCATTGCCTCTGATCTGTATGCCAATGAAAACGGAGTATGCCCAATCGCAGTTTTGTGGGTAGTTCTGTATGCCCACAGTGCTAGTGGTAGCTTATCGACCCAACCACCTTTCGCTCTTTCAAGCTGCTTCTTGATGGTTGACTTGATAATTTTATTTACTGCTTCCACCTGCCCGTTTGCCTGCGGATGAGCTACTGCTGAGAAGCTTTTTTGGATTTTGAATCGTTTGCAAAAACCTTGGAATTCTTCACTTTCGAACTGAGTACCATGGTCTGTAATTATTTTTTGAGGCACACCATATCTGCATATGATACTTTTAGTCACAAAACTTATCATCTTTTTTGAGGTGATAGTAGCTAGTGGTTCAGCTTCTGCCCACTTAGTAAAATAATCTACAGCAACAATGGCATATTTAATTCCAGATTTGGCAGTTGGTAACGGTCCTACAAGGTCTATCCCCCATATTGCAAACGGCCATGGACTGACCATCTGTGTGAGTTCAGTGGAAGGAGCTCTAGGAATTTTGGCGAATCTTTGGCATCTGTCACATTTTCGGGAATAGTCTGCTGCATCTCGATTAATTTCTGGCCAAAAATATCCGTATCGGAGAATCTTTTTCGCTAAAGTTTGACCACCTAAATGATCACCACATTCTCCCCCATGCACCTCAGCTAGGATTGTTTTGGACTCTTCCCTGGATACACATCGAAGTAACGGCATTGAGAATCCTCGTCTGTATAACTGGCCATCCTGGACTATATAGCGAGAGGCTTTCCTCAGTAGCTTTATTCGTTCTTTTGAATTTTCCGGTAGAGAGCCATTGAGCAGATATTCTGTTATTGGAGTCATCCATGATTCTTGCTCTTGAGACACGCTCATGATCCAATCAATATCCATCTTATCGATGATCGGAGCCGACAGGACCTCCACTGGAGTCAACCCCAGAAATTGAGCTTCGCCTGTGCTAGAGTACTTTGCGAGAGAATCTGCTTTCATGTTTTCTTCTCGAGGAATATGACTTATCATGTAATGATCGAAATCACGCAGGAGTTCCCAAGCCTTTGACAAGTAGGCAGGAAGATTTCCCCCTTTCTCTTGGAATTCCTTCTTGACTTGGCATACAATAAGCTGAGAATCACTGAAGACCTGTAACGCTTGGATGTTTAGTTCTTTAGCAATCCTTAAGCCAGCGATAAGGGCTTCGTATTCTGCTTCATTGTTTGTTGAAGGAAATTCCAATCTTAGTGCATAGCATAATGATCGACCTTCAGGGGTCTCAAGTACAACTCTGGCTCCAGAACAATAGTCGTTTCTTGCACCATCGACATATAACTTCCATTGGATTGGGGAATCGTCGATCGTTTCGTCCTCACTGTTACCCTTATCTGTGAATTCTACGATGAAATCCGCTAAAGCTTGTCCGTTGATTGCTTTTCGGGGATGATAAGTGATGTCATATTGACTGAGTTCAATATTCCACTTTAGAAGACGACCCGAAGTCTCAGGGCGAAACAGGACTTGCTTTAAAGGTTGATCAGTGAGGACTCTGATAGGATGAGCTAGGAAATATTGCCTCAACTTCCTGGATGCAATTAGTAGGCAATAGGCGAGTTTTTCCAACTTAGAGTAATTCATCTCTGCCCCAGTGAGTCTTTTGCTGATATAGTAAACTGGATGTTGAATCCTCCTGTCTTCTCGTATCAGCGCTGCACTTAAAGCATGAGATGATACTGCCAAGTATATATGAAGATCCTCGCCATCACCAGGCCTAGAAAGTATTGGAGGCATTTCCATATGGCGAATCAATTCATCAAAGGCTTTTTGGCATTCGGGAGTCCAATCGAAGTTTTTCTTTCCTTTCTTTAGGGCGTCAAAGAATGGGATGCATTTATCTGTGGCTTTGGAAATGAACCGACTCAAGGCGGCGACTTTTCCATTGAGACTCTGCAATTCCCTCTTCGTTCTCGGAGCTTTGACTTCCTTTAAGGCGGTAATTTGAGCTGGACTAGCCTCAATGCCCCTAGCGCTCACGATGAAACCTAAAAACTTTCTGGATTCCACTCCAAATGAGCATTTTAAAGGGTTAAGCTTCATTCCGTATTTTCGGAGGACTGCGAACATGTCTGCTAAGTGTTCTATGTGATCCACTGCTTTTTTAGACTTTACTAACATGTCATCAACGTAGACTTCCATAGTCTTTCCCAATTGCGGTTTGAACATAGCATTAACAAGTCTTTGGTATGTTGCCCCTGCATTCTTCAGCCCGAAGGGCATAACTCTGTAGCAGTAAAGACCAACGTCGGTGATAAAGCTCGTGTCCTCCTGATCTGGCTCATGCATCATGATCTGGTTGTATCCGGAGTAAGCATCCATAAAAGATAACAATTCGTGTCCCGCTTTTCCGTCTACCAGTTGATCGATTCTGGGTAATGGGAAGCAGTCTTTGGGGCAGGCCTTGTTTAGATCTGAAAAATCGATGCATACTCTCCATTTTCCGTTGGCTTTCTTAACCAGCACTGGATTTGAAACCCAATTCGGATAGGTAGATTCTTTGACAAAATTATTCTCCATGAGCCGATCAACTTCTTCTTTTAACGTTGCTGACCTTTCTGGACCTTGAGTTCTCCTTTTCTGCTTCACAGGTGTAAATTTTGGATCAATATTCAGGGCGTGTACTGCAACTTCTGGGGATATTCCGCACATATCGGCATGAGTCCAAGAAAAAACATCCAAATTTGCCTTTAAAAAAGATATTAAGATATTCTGAATTGACACATTAAGTTGTGAACCCACATTCAACACCTTGTTTGGGTCCTTTGGGTCAACAGGTACTAGTATTGTCGTTTCCACTGGTACCACTCTATTCTCCCCTGCACTGGCTTTCCTAGGATCCATCTCTTTCCGTGCTCCGCTGTGCTCGCCAGTGCAGGGTCCGCCCTGTAGTTGCTACAAGGCTGGTTCTTTGATGCGGACCGGGGTTGCCGCATCCTTTCCCATCTCTCTTTTCCTTGTTTCCCATAGCTCTGTCAGATAACACTCCCGCACAGCATTTTGATCCCCTTTTATAACTCCCACTCCATTATCTGTGGGAAATTTAATGGTGAGGCACTATGGGGCCAGAACAGTTTTGAATGCTGCGAGAGTTGGACGGCCAAGGAAAGCATTATAAGCAGAAAACTCGTCAACAATCACAAAAGTTTTCTTGCGGACCACTTTTCTTTCTTCCTCTCCAAGTTCTACAAGCAAATCAACGGTTCCTATCGGCTGTTTTGGCTCCCCAGTGAAGCCAGCGATTTTCTGCGATGATGCTTGCACATCAGCCATAGGGATCTTCATTTGGTCGAATGTTTTCTTGAAGAGGATATTGCAGGATGCGCCACAATCAATGAGAACTCTTCTGACAATAGCTGGCCCGATACTAGCTGAGATGACTAAGGGATCCAAGGTAGGAGCTTCAATACCTGTGGAATCCCTGTCTCTGAATACAATATCATCATTGAAAGTTTTTTGTTGTTTCAGGGGCATAGCACCTTCCAAAACAAATACATCTTCCTCGGTCGGTACATACTTCAAAGCTCGGGTATACCTTTCCATCTCACCCCAGCTCCTGCCTGCTGGGAGAGGTCCTCCCGTAATGACATTGATGACAGGCCTTCCGGATTCATGCCCTGCAGTCTTCTCACTTGTCCTGGGTTGATGAGCAGGAGCTCGTTGCCCCTGACTAGTCGAAGCGGGATTGTTGCTATTCTTTTCGACAAATTGCTGCAGCTTGTTTTCCCTTATCAATTCTTCAATCAAATTTTTCAATTGGCGGCATTCATTGGTATCATGACCGGGTTGATTATGGAAGCGGCAAAACTTTCCGCTTTGTACAGCTTTTTTCCAGGTTCTCAGAACGGGAGGTTTAGGATAATCAACAGAATCTTTAGTGGCAAGGTAAATACGCTCCGGTGTATCTGATAAAGGGGTATATTCCGATGGCTTGAAGGAACGAGGCTTCTTCAGATTTTTCTGTCTCTTCCCATCATTATTTTCCCTTTTCTGTCCTACAGATTCATTCTTTGCGTGGGGCAACAACATTATCTTCATCTTTTTCCAATGCTGCCTTTACCGGTACAGGACGGCTTTCCAGACGTATGAACTCATCTGCTTTCTTGTAGAATTTTTCAAGGGAATTTGGTTCCTTCATGTTAAGCCATTTTCCAAATTCGCTCGACTTGTCGATGGCCCTCATCAGATAGGCCAAGATCATCCGTGGTTCTGCATTGTCTACCTCGGCCAGCGCTATATTAAAGCAATTCAAGAAGGATCTGATAGTCTCACCTGGATTCTGCTCTAAACTTAACAACGACATAATATCTTTGGCTTTTGAAGCGTATAGTCTGAACTGCTCCTTGAATTTCCGGGTTAAGTCAGAAAACTGATCCATAGACCGGATTGGCAACTTGGTGAACCAAAGCAGAGCTACACCTTCCAGATATACAGGAAAATATCGGCACTTTATTTCATCAGAAGCTTTGGCACCTGTCATGTGCCAATCATACTTATACAAGAATTCGTTCGGATCACTTGTTCCTTTGTAAGCTGGAATAGTTGGAGGGACGAACTTCCTCGGGAACTCAGCCTTTAAGATTCTTTCAGTAAACGGGGTTTTACTTGGAGCGAAACCCCATTCCTTCTCATCTTCATTCCTTTGCATGCTTTCTTTCATGATTTGTCGAACCATTTCAGAAAGATACCCCTCATCATTTCGAGCTTTAGATCCACCAACTTCAGGAAATGTCCGCTCAAAGGGGCTAGCAGCCCTCTTAGGAATGTTTCTTTCTTCATCCTCATGAATGTTGCCAGCAAAGTTCCTTTCATTACCCGTTGGTTGACGGTTTACCCCAAGCAAGTCATTCAACTTATTCAAAATTAGGGCATTTTGGGCGTTCTGAGCTTCCAATTGTGCACTTTGAGCATTTATCTGCTGGTTCAGCCCTAAGATTACAGCATCCAACTCCGCTTTTGTAACTCCAACAGGTGGAGTGGCTTGATTAGGTACTGGGGAAGCGGAGGTTCCCTCTTGAACATTTCCAGATCTAACAGATCTACTCTTTCTCCCCGGAGCCATGATTTCAGATAAACTTCTAGTCTTCAGAGAGGTTACTTCAACAAACTTCCGTGGAGCAATGATGACGATTTGCCTGAGTTCAATTCTCAGTGAAAGCACCAAAAATGTTAACGCTAAAATTTGAACGCTAACACCCCGGTGTATAAAGTGTAGTTGTGAAAGCACCACCCGATGATTCGGGAACAGAGTATAAACAGAAGATCACAGAAAAAACAGTGAATAACAACGATTTTATAGTGGTTCAGCTCAAGGCAAGCCTACGTCCACTTTAATTCTCTTTATTGCTAAATCGATTACAACTTTATAACAATCTTCAATTACAATTATGACGAGACAAACAACTAGAACTTTGGTAGAGAAGAATTCTTCGAATCCATGTAGATTGCGTTAGATTTTCCCTTGAAGTTAGTTGAGATGCCTTTCGAACTTGAAGTGTCGGGTGAGTTGAGAATTCAGCAGAGTATTGGCGCGTGAAGTGATTGGCCAAAAAAGTCCTCTGAATGTTGGAGATGGCTTTCTATTTATAGGCAAATCTGTTTAAGAATTTTTCCCAAGTCCTGAGTCGCCACCGACTTAAGTTGGGTCGTGGATGACTTAACTAGTTACAACCGGTTTAATGCGAGCCCGGGCTTTACAGAGGCATTTTCGTTCAAGTCCCAAGTCGCCTCCGAGCTAACTCCTCCCCTTCCTAGTAACACGACATCGGATTCTTCATTCAGTGGCTTTTAGGTCGCGGCCGAGTTAGTCTGGTAAGTCATAAGTCGCGACCCAACTGATGAGTCCAAGGTCGTGTACGAGCTAAGAGATCACTGTGCCCTGCAGCGGCATTGACTTCCTTTGCTCAATTCATGTCCGGCCTAACATTGGTCATAGTTCGGCTTCATTTTAGGTCGGTAACCTTGCCAAGGCGTTAAATCGGCATCCATGTTAAAGCTTTAGGTTGGCATGCCCCTCTAACCTGTTAGGTCGGTAACCTTATTAAGGTGGTTAAGTCGGCGACCTTGTTAAAGTGTTAGATCGGCACCTCTCTTAGGTCTTAGGTTGGTCTCCCTTTGAAGCCTTAGGTCGGTCTCCCTTTGAAGCCTTAGGTCGGTCTCCCTTTGAAGCCTTAGGTCGATCTCCCCTTGTTGAATCGGCAGAACATTAGCTCGCTCATTATTCTGGATCGGTGAGCCATGGCCGGGGCAGGGTTAACAGCGTCGAAATTATTTAAAGAAATTTAATGTAATATAACTCGATTTGAAAACCTATCTTTTAGTATATGATGAAACGAGCTCCATATATATATATATCATTATGTCCAGAATAGGGGTATAACATATAGAACGTTAGGCGGGTGCTTCAATTGGAGTTCGAAAGTTTAGCAAATGAATAGTGCCTTAAAATTATTTTATAGAAAAGGAGCTCAATCCCACTTTCATTTCAAAACCCTAGTTATGTTTTTGCCAGCCACCACTTATCTCTCCTCTGATCAACGACCATAATATCTCCGACTCATCCAAGAACATTAGCCGAAACGATCAACATGAAAGTTGGAGAGCTCGACTCCACGAGTTCATCCATACCAACCGATTGTAGATTAAAGGTCTATGGCATTGGCTAAGGAAGCGTAAGCCAACGGTAGTGAGGCGTAGCGATAGGCGCAGGTGATGCGGGCTGTGCAATGGCGAGAGGAAGCGGTGGCAAGGCGCAGGCATGCTCGATCAAGGGCGACGGTCGATTGAACGAAGTCGGCGTTAGGGTTTACATTAGGTAGAGCCTGGAATCATATACATGAATTTTGGAGGGGGGTGACGGTAATTGAGGATTTAAAATTTAAATCAATATAAGTTAATGATAATTTAATAATCTCGTATGTTCGTTAATTCATAACTTTTTCATACGAGGTTGTTTTGAGTGCAACGAGTTTCACTGAGATTGTACTAGTGAATTCTATGTTATGGATTTGGATTAGATTGATTTGGAGCTAATAGAAATTTGGGTTAAAATTGAATGTTCATTCAATTTTAATCAAACTAGAGCGCTTTCATGATTACTGGAATTCCAACGAGTAAACTCGCCTCTATGACATGCTTATATTTTTATATTAGTGGGAATAATTTTATTTATGCTGTTTGTTGCTTGTTTGGATGATTTACAATATTTAGTGGTTTTTTTGAATATATTCCCACCCTTGGAGCGGAAGAGAAGATGACCCTTCGTGTACGATTCCACCTTAAAGTGGTTTATTTATATTTTATGATTAAATATAATATGTGACGCAGGAGGACAAGTTAGAGGGATCCAACAGGATTCTCCACCACTGTTTATTTTACTTTTCATATATGTGGTGATATATGATGTGTTGGAAGCCATATTATTGATTGTGATGTGACTTGACTTATTTAGTGTTATAGTAGAACTGTGCCTTATTTTTGATATTTTAAAATACTAATATAATGACTGTGAATTGGAAATGATTTTTAAAGTGAATTTGGAATTTTATACATTTTAATAATTCTTGAATTACTAAATGAAGGAGTTTATTGAAATGAGATAAGAATATGAATTTTGGATTAGCAATTTAACTGTTTTGTGAAATATGTTAAATAGTGATTTTTGAACTATATTACAAGGTTTTAAAATTTACAACTAAGTCCATTTTTTTATTGCAAAAATATATATTTTTAAGAAGATGAAAATAGTTAAAAGTAAATATTTCTGAAATGGTTTAGATAAGAGATTTATAAAATTAATATTTTATAAATAAGTAATAATGTATAAACGGAGTTCTAGATATAAAAATTGAGATTCTTTTTCTGCATAGGTAAATAAAAAAATTTATAAAGTAATAGATTTATGAATATATTTTTATAAATAAAGAGATTTTATAAATGAATACATTTATAAAAGGAATTTTATAAATAGAAGTTTTATAAAATAGAAGTGGAATTTATAAATGTAGTTTATAAATATAGAAATGATCTATTTTGTAATTTAGGTATGAGTTAATCATTTTAAAATGGGTTTGTCTTTTAAAGGAATGTTTGAAAGTATTTTGATGGAGTTATTAGTTTTAAAAGTAATTTATTTTTTGAAAGTAATGTTTTGGAAAATAATAAATCCAAATGGAATTTAATAGTTTGAAAATGATTTAAAATGTGATAATTATTAAAAAGATTGGTTTTAATATTTGTTGTTGTAATAGACGTTAAGTATGGAGGGCATGGACTATAACACTATTGCTATAGTGTTGCTATAGTAAATGGTTTTCGAATGTACATGTTATATATATATATATATATGTAATCAGTACTTATATTAGTGTTTTGAGTTATCGTAACGATGTTTTACCCAACATTCGTTTTGACCTGAATAAAGTGTATTTTGAAGAATACTTTCTTAAGATTTGTATATATACATATATATATATAATATATACTTTTTTCCTTTTTAAGTACATGGAAATATTTTCTAAGCATTGAAAATGAAATGTGTTGCGAATATACTTATTCCATTGCAATAAGTATATAGGAATGTTTTCCATTATCGAAGAGTTTGAAATGGTTTTGTTAATATACCTCTTTAAAGATAATTTGAAGTAAATATTAGAAAATAGATTTAGTTAATAAAAGATTAATTAAATGGGCCTTGTCACTACTTATATGCTAAATTTTATTGTTGTTTTGATAGTTAAATAATCGACTGTCGAATTTGGCCTCTTTATTACTGTTGATCCGGAGAGACCGAGATTTGATTTATCTAAAAACCACTTTGGACCAATGTATGTGTTCGAAAGTGCAGGTTTATGATGATGACAATTGAAGACGAAGATCTTCATGATGTAGGGCAACTTACTACTAGACCCTTGGTGAAATTACCATATCATATGCTTATGGTGGTCGTAATATTCTTTTGTTAAAATCTTCGATTTGCAAGGACTGATAACTGCTGATATTAGGGGTGATTCCCAAAATAGGATGTAGAAGGAGAAGTTCCTTCGATTTGTTCTGTCCCTGAACAACCTGTATGGACAAATTTTTGACATTGCATTTTAAAATCACAATGATTGATCTATATAAAAGTATCATCTGTTTGGTGGCGGAGAAGGCAACTTCTCTTAACTATACAAACTTTGCTGAGACATAGGAGCCTAGGAGTTATACGTTTGTAGAACTAAGTTGTGTGATTATGGAATGGAAAGGTGGCATTCAAAGTGATATGTGCTATGTGAAAGATAATCGTTACCTCAGGCCTCACCCCTGGAAATGACTAAAACAGGGTAGATGCAGCAAGGCTATGTGGTTCGCAACCACTAGGATATGATCATCCCCTTCCAGATATATTTCTTCTTGCTATGACTTCAGGTTCTAAATTTTTGTAGTGTATGCAAAGAGGGCCCTCAGATAGGTCGATAATGATAGGGTGATGACATATTTGGTGCTATCTAGGAAGAGGGGGAGGTCGGTCTTGTGTTGGTTAGGTGCAGATGTTCTATAGCCTCGATACATTCCTCTAGAGATGTAGTACCGAATGGTAATCCCTTCACCAAGTCATTTTTTGGAAATCCATTCTCTAATACGTACCTTGCCATTTTGTTTGTAGAACCCAATTTATGGCTAGTATACTGAAATTTATTCAACATAACAATTTCGGCTATCATTAATATTATTTGTATACTAGACACCAGTATAGTATAATAGAATTTGATATGAAATGTTTTGGTCATCATAAGGTAAAAAATCGTCCGTGTTTATGTGCGATGTGGTCTTACGAGATACCTTTGTTTCGAAAGGTTTTATAACTTTAAAATTCAATTGACATATGTTTTCTCACGCTGGTTTACCAAACTGATCCAACCATTATTTCCTTTCAATGCTTACAGACTGAGCATATTTACAGATTTAGATTTGGATGCTTTAGAGCTTCAGTAGAAGAGCTAGAGGTCTTTAGAATGTATTCTCGTATTTGTTTATTTTCCGTTTCATAGTTGTTTAAACATCAGAATTTGTGAGGACAGGTTATTACAACAGTCCAAGCTAATGATTGTGATTTTTGTTGTACTATGATGGATATATGTATGTAACAATTTCTCTTTTGCAAAGTTCATTGATATTATATTATATGTTGTTCTGCTGTGTTTGTGATATTCTGTGATGTTTTAGTTTCTTTTTCTCTTCTTCTCATGTTCCCTACTTCTTTCTTCTTTCTTCTTTCTTCTTTGTTTTCCGTAACTATCGGTATTTCCGTTCAATTTGGATTGGACATGTGTGCTTTATTGTTAGCTTGAATATTGTGGATTTGTGGGTCGCTACACCACGAGCAATGGTCTAAGCTATTCAACCTCAGATTCATTTGATTTGCCCCCAAATCTATTTGGGTTTCAATTTGAGTCCTTGCTTTTAGGCCACCGTTATCATCATTTCCACACCTATGTAGGTGGCAGCCTGTCAAAGGTTATGTCTGTTTGGTTATGACCATTAATTCACACTTAGTTTTTATGGCTTCATATTCTTCTTGTTTTGGTTTATGGCTATAGGAAGCTTGTTTCCGAGTGATTTCGAGGTTGAATCGAAGTAAACTTCAAAAGGACATGGGTCTAGCTCAAGTTTTCATGCACATTCAAACACTAGGATTCACTTCGAGTCATCCTAGGATTAAACCCGAGTCATCCTCATAATTATGATGTTTTTTATATTTTGGACCAATATTTCAAGTTCAAGGAGGAGATAACTAATTTTAGTGATTCATAGCCAAGTGTAGTTCGATGGTTGAGCTCTAATGGGACAGTTTCAGATAATGGTCACACTGAGTGTGCTCCAACATTCAATTGACTTTCTCATTACTACATTAAGACACTTCACTTAGGTGTCCTTATAAAGAAAAGTTCCATATCACTCTGTATGATAATCATGTTAGCGTAAATTGTACGATAATAGGTAAAATCTGACATATGATTCCACAGTGCGACCGTGCTCGTTTGCCAGCATGAGCGAGCTACGTACGCATAGTGTTCACATTTACCATGCTCTAGACATAGGACACACACTGTTAGATTGAATTTTACATCACTTCCCTCATCAATGTATAAGGTTCGGTCGGTCAACACACATTGACATCCATTAAGTCTTATATATCGGTTATATTGGGTATAATTTTTGCACGAAGATAAAAGTTGATTTCTACCTGACCTTATTTATTTGTGGATTTTACTAGTATTCATGAACCATAAATGCTCTCGCATCTCTCTATGATAGGTGCAGGTCCATCTACATCAGAGTTTGTCCCCTCTACAACTGATTTAGCTTTTATTTCAGGATCAACTATGCTGTATACTTCATCGTCTTTTCAAACTCAATCACCTCATCATTCAGTAAGGAATTAAAACTATCTGCACCAACAATGGGACAAACATCCAATTAGATTATAAGTAGTAGTTATAGAAATAAAGAAATTGAAAATATGGAATAACATAAGAAATCTATAGTGTTTCGACCCAGAATAATAGCCACGTCCACTGTCAAGTTTGTTAACTATTCCGACTTTCTTTTATAGTAGAGGTTTACAATTTGGCTGTTTACAACTTGGGTAAGAATCTAACAAAGTCTTAGGGTAAAGTTTGATATTTTAGAAAGTAAGAAAAAGATCCTGCTTCTATGCTCCTCTCCTCATATTTATAAATGAAATAATTGAAATAAGCCCTGATGTTTGCTATCCACATTGTTCACGTTCAAGAGGATGCTCTAGAAAAATATTATGGCTAGATCACTACTTTAACTCTTAATACGGTATCGAGTTGGGCCACACAAGTCAACACCGACTTGTGGTTCCATCAATTTTTGTACTTTGCTTTACTCTGGACTTTAACTTCTTGATTGAGTATGGAGTCACCAACAATGACTTGGTAGCAAGTCAAGGGGAACAATTTGGTATCGATTTGTCACTTTAACTTAGAATTCTCCAACTTTTCTTTTCTCATCTGATTTGTTTGAAGAGTGGATAAGCATTTTTCTATGACAAGTATGGTTTAGAAATAGTTCTTTGGAATTAACTTGAATTTTGATTCCCGGACTTGTACTTCTGAACTTCTATGAAAGGGTCAAAAAATGTCATAGCATAGGTGTCATATGTATATAGTCAATATTTTCTATATCTCCGCTAACAGGAGGAAGTAGCTAGCCCATCAAGAGAATGAGATAAAAGAGAAATATAATAAGCGAACCATCACCAATTTAGACAAGGAGATAGAGGACATCAAAAAGACCATGAGGACATAGAGAAAAAGTTAGAGGAGGAATTAAAATATTTCAAAATTGTGTCTCTGATGCAACAGACTCTGCTCGATTCCACACATCACCCAAGCCACAATTCTGCAATAGAAAATGAGGCTCTTCAAAAGGATGTTAACGAGCAGGCTCTAAAAATCCAAAGAATAAAGGCCATGTTGGAGGCTGAGAAAATGGAAAAGGATGTTGCTCTTAGTTACAACTTGGAGTACATGGAGAAAATGCTTGACGCTCTATAAGAACAAAAGGATGCCGACATTCGTGCGCAAAATGACAAGGGCATAATTAAGTCAAGACAGAGCCTACTCTAGTTTGTTTTTGTGCGAACATTAAGTTTGAAATTTAAAATGCTTTGAAGAGGGATAGCTTAGAGCGTTAGCCATGTCTTAGGAAGAAATAGCAAGGCAAGAGAAAGAGAATTGAAATAGGGCCGTTGATAAGAAGGAGCTAAAAGATGATCTTCTAGAGTGTCAAGACATGGGTTCTCTTATTATAGGCATGATTATGTTAGATGTCGAGGCTTCTGTATCTATTGATGTGCCTGCTATGGTCCTTCTCGAATCTCATTCTACGAATATAGGTGAAAGTTCAACTCTCATTTCTTAAAGATTCGTAGCAAAGGCTCCTATTGTAACGTTGGCTACTTCTAGTGTCGTCGCTTCTTCCATATTAGGATCCCTCACTTATGGTAATGGCTCCTTCTAATACTTCCATGGCTCCAACTGTGATGATGACTTCGGGAACAACTACTTATTCAATATCTTCAGCCATTGTCCAATACAGTTTCGAGGAGACTGGTTATACAATGCCGTAGACTATTCCAAAGCCACCTGTTCTGTACCCAATCATCGGGGGGAGTTACGTGGGTACTCCTTCCCAAACAATCAATGTTTCTCTTAGAGGTATATCAATATTTTCTCCTATGTTCGAGAAGGTTCAAATGAAACCTATCGATGTTTATAACCTCTATTTTATAATTTCTCAAATTTTAGGTCCACCTACCCTTGCCTCTTTACATATGTTGAATCTAGCTTCAGGCATCCAAGTTTTAATGGCTAAGTCCACTATCATTTATATACTAACTCAAACCCAACTTCTTCAGCCAGTCCTATTCTCAGTCCCTATGCTAAAAAGATTCATAAGTTGGCTAAAGATTATGGATGAACCTCACATGCCCTAGGGCAATAAAGATATAGCTGTTAGTAGGGCCATGGAGCATAAATCTGGGCCAAAAATCCAAGAGAAGCAGAACCTACAGGTCAAAAAGGTTATATAGATTAAGAAGGAGAAAGTTGATGCTATTCCTCCCTTACTCTCTATTTCTTTTCCTATTCCACCGCTATTTATTCCATTTTTTGCATATGCAACGATGAGCACTCAAGCTAGGGACCCACGATTACTAGGGGATGATTACGATTAGGACAAGTACCCTAAGAACTACCAGTCCGAGAGAAGAATGGGTAGGTCTGGGAAATGGCTAGTCTTAGCCTCTCCTGATGGAAAGAAGGAGAAGGAGAAGAAGAATGTTTGATCATTGTTCTCTTGTAATGATGCTTTTTTTGTTCTGGTTTCAAACTATGTATATAGGCTATTGTTGGCGAGTACGACCCCCACTTTTGCTTTTAAAGTTCTTCAGTTGTGAATAAAATTGCTTTTCTTTCGACTTCTATGTTATCTTTGCCCTTATACATAGTTTACTTATGTTATAATCATATTAAGATTAGTGCAATGACATTATTCGCCATAACTCTTTATATATGAATAAATTTTTGCCATTGCTTAGGAATACTTTGTCATTTCATTTTGTCTATCGCTACCAAAACAATTCTTCTTTGGCTAGCAGTATTGTAATTTTTTGTCCAACTCCATGGCATACGTTGGCCGCCTTTAGTCATATTTAGTTTGATCAAAAACAAGTCTATAGAATCACATCGCTTCCTATCTTGAGAAAGTGGTGCTTTGGACGTCTATCTATGGAAATCTATGCCTGATCTTGCCCATCTCTAGGCATTGATCGTAAGCACTCATCGTACCTACAAAAGGAGATCTAATCTTCTACTGAGCTCTATCTTCAGAACTCAATATTTTAGATGCCTATCTCTGAGCACCATCACTAGACTTTGCTTCTCTTGGGGCACTGATCTTAGACTATTCCTATTTTCGAGCACAAGTCAAATGTTAGAGGTATAGGGCAATCGTCATGATCAACCCTAGCTTGATTACAGTCCCATGAACTGATCATGGGTCGAAGGAGTCCATCACTACCTGTCTCCAAGTACCTAGGTATATGTATTTTCAAAACATGGAGTAATTTAGTTTTATTGTTGTTCGCACAACATAAAATCAGGCTTTTAAGAATCTGGTTCCATCATTCCCAAATCCAATTTTATTTACAGATACAAGAATGACAGACTCTTCCTTATTACACTATTTCAGGTTGCAGGGCTGGTGGTAACGCATCGTAGCCACAATGGCCTAGTGCATCCATCCATCCCATATCGAGTCAAAGGGAGGTTATCCCAAAATCAATGTGCACCAATTGAAACCAACATCAAAATTAATAGTATGGACCAAGTCAAAAGAAAAACGAAGAACAGATGTCCGCTAGGGTAGCAAGCATGCATGGCCCCATCAAGTCGTCCTGTTTTAGTCATTTCAAATTGGCACAAGTGTCGAGGTCTATCCTTTAGCGTTCTCTTTCTTCAAATCTAGCAAATGATGCCAAATCCTACCACTTTATTCTGGAGTCTCCACAACGTACACATTTATTAAAGTGGTTCCAATATTGAAAGAGAGTATGCCAATGAGGGGCCCCGATCTCTTTAACAACCAAACTACATTTTACACACCGATGTGCACTTTTTCATTTCGAAAACAATTCATATTTGATATCAAAATATCATATTTGCTAAAAATATGTCAATTTCACTTGAATAGTTCCCACTCCAATATCTCGATTTCACTTCAAAATCGTTTCATATTTCACTTAGGTTATAAATTCATTTAATTTAAATTCGCATCTAAATCCATGATTTAAATATAAACAGTTCCCACTTTGACCAGTTTGAACTTTTAGAAAATAGTTTAAATAGTTTTAAAAAATTTAAAATGTTCTAATAGTTTAAATAGTTAAAATACTTAAAATAAACTATATGTTAAATAATTTGAAAATTTAAATAATTTGGAAATTTTAAAAAGATGAATTTTAAAACAGTTTATAGGAAAATAGTTTATAGTGAAAATAATTTCAAATTCAAACTGTTTCTTCCCATTTCTACTAAATCTGAACTCAAGTTCAAATTTCAACCAAACGGATTCAATTCCAATTATTCCAATTCAAATCATATCAATATTAAATTGATTTAAATCGATCCAATTTCGATTTCAGTTTCAATCAGTTTCAATTCTAAATCTATTTCAATTTCAAATTAAATTGAATTTTAAATTTGATTCAGCTATTTGATTCAACTGTTTAAATTTAAAATCAATAATCAATTTTAAACCATTTCAATTTAATAAATTTGAGTTTAATTTCAATTGTCGATTTAAATCATTTAATTCAAATTAGACTTCAATATTCAATTGAAAGTTCAAATCTTTGAAATGATTCAATTTCAAGCCCAATTTTGAAATATCCATTTAAATTACCTTTACTTAAGTAACTTTGAAGTTCAAGTAAAAGTTCAAATCGTTTTAGACAATTCAATTTCGATATTCAAGTCATATTTCAATCATAACTTCAATTTCCAATTAAAAATCTTTTTTAAACAATTTCTTTTAACTATATTTAGTTCCAACATTTCAACTCGAATTCTTAATTAATTCAATCTTCATAAATTCGCTTTTTATTTTCTTTAAATCAAAATCGTTAAATAGACTCAAATTCAAGAATTTAAAACCATTTAATTTAACCAATCTGGTGTCCATATATAATTTTCTATTCTATGGTCAAGTGATAAGTTATTTCAGTTTTTAATTTCATGGATATATATATATATATATATATATATATATATATATATATCATTTCAATCCAAAATAAATGTCATAGATATATACCATGTCAACCTATTTCTTAATTTATTCGAGATAATTCAATTAACAGTTTATATACTGTCAATAATTTACATGGTGATAACAGGACATATATATATATATATATATATATATAAACATCCAAATAATCCAAAATATTAACCAATAGCATCCATCACAATCAACATTCCAAAGCAGTCTATATCCAAACAATTAACCAACCATTAATAGTCGGGAATTTAACTTGCAGTTTAATTCCACTTCACTTCAACTATTGGTTCATAATTTCTAACATATAAAATTCTATGTCGATTTCCATGTCAGTTAATCTTACCAAAAACAATTAATAAATTTAAATCAAGTTAGGATTTCAATTTAACTAACATTATAAAAAATTAGTCATTCGTGAGCGTTTAAAACACTCACCTTCATTCGAATCTACAATTTGGAATGAAGCGAATAGAAACGAGTTCACCTCCATAGCATAGACCGTTCTCATACGAATCTAATGCAACAAACCAAACTCGAATATGATCACGAATGCAAAAGTTATGTAGTATTTTAATATATGATAGTTAAAATCTAATTTAAAAAATAAAAATAATTAATCAAAAAAAAAAACACCTCTCCTCTACGTACAGGCGCATGCATCTCTTCCAGGCAACATGCCCCAGGTCATGACATCGCGACTGCCTTCGCTTAATTTTTTTTAAAGATGAAGTATCGCATGCGCCTACGACTGCTACTCCCCCAGTCACTGAGCCTCCACCCCCATCACGACCTACACCACCGTGCCTCTTCAACACACGTGCAGATCCAAGCAACGCACTCACGACCTCATTCTTCCTTTATTTTATTTTTCTTTTTTCCTGTCTCTTTCGATCTGCACAAATTTGAAATGAAAGGGGAGAGGTACGGGGAGACAAAAGAGTATGCAGAGTGTAGAAGTGTTGGAGAAGGGTAATTATATATAATTCTAACTAACAAATGTCTTGCTTTTAAACATCCGAAATTCTCGAGCTCCAAACGCCGTGTGCTGCCTAGTGTTCTATATGTTGTACTTCTATTTCAAACGCAATGGAACTAGCCTCGAGAACTAGTTTGATAGTATGTAGAAGATAGCTTTTCAAAATCAAATTATTTTAATTAAATTAATTTCTACACGTTTCAAGCACGCACCACCAAGAGATAAGTCCGAGAACTTGAAATCCTACAATAATTAACTGTTACGGATCCGATGAAACCGATTGCGTCAAAATCAGAGACAGTTGCCCGAATGGCTGTTTTTACACATTAATTAAAACAAGTAATTTTCAAAATTAATTTATTCACTTTAAATTCAAATTTAAAAGTTAATAATCTTCATTCTTGTTTAAATAAAATTAAATCAAGTTTCGAAATCGTTTCATTCATATTAAATCCAGCATTCAATGGTTTAAATAATTCCAATATTAAATTTAAATAATTTAATTTTCCAATAAATAGACATATTTTATATATAAGTTATTTAACTAATAAAATTTACTTTTAAACGAATCCAAGTGATAAAAAACACTTTCTTTTACAATAATTCAACATTAATCCAATTACTTACAATTCAATATTATTTAATTTACATCCTAATATAAGTTACAATCTTTTATCTTGTTGAATTTTGTTATTCAAAATTTTATACAAGTTCATATCTTATAAATTACGTTAATAATTCATTAAAATTTTATTTCTAACCATTTTTATTCGTTAATTATATTAAATTCTATAATTTAAAATAGTTAAAAATACGGGTTGTTACAAGTGGATTGGTAGAGGTCTGAGAAACCGTATAATTATTCCTTTGGCAGAGAGCCAAGTCGATTACTATGAGATTGAAAGTCTAGATGATGAAATATGTGATTATCGATCTCTTGGGTCATATATGAGACTGAGAGTCTATGCAGGTGTATAACCCTTTATATAGCTATCGAGAATAGCAAGAGATGCTGAGAGCATGGAGTTGGATCCTTTACCTATTTCCACATGATTATCTAAGAGATGACGTTGGCTACCGGGAGTATGTCATATTTATATTTTGCATTTATATGGTTTGGGTGATTAGCATATGTTATATATACTAAATAAGACTGACCCTAGGTAAGTATAATTTATGATTATTTGAGAGATACTCCAGAGCACTGCTAAGAGCGTGTCCTATATTGTTGACGAATTTATTCTTGATGACCATTAGATCATGTTTGCATAACCCACTTGATTATATTCCCATATTGGTGTGTTGATTGACTTTTTGCTTGGGAATGGGTTATCTTTTGCTTGCTTGGTTTTTAAGATATGTTGACACTTGGAATATGCACATGTCATTTGTGTTGCACTTGTTTATACCATGCCAAATGTTATTTAATATTGATGCGTACATTCTAGACATAGTCTGACCCATGTGTTTTTTATATATATTAGGATCGATCTGAGACATTTCAAGTTCAAGGACAGACGACTGGTATATGGATATGGAGCTTAGATGGTGGATAGAATCTTTGTATATTTTGTGTATATTTGTAGATACATGTGTACATGAGTGTTGAGATGTATATATTAAACATGTTATGCATATTTTTAATGTTAGTGGGTATTTGACTATTTTTGTAGACCCACTTGGCCTTATGTATATTTTATATTATATATTATTGTTGCGCTGATGACACTATGATATTTGTAATTTATTTATATTGTGTATTGTTCTATCCTGGAGACATACATGTTTATTGCTTTGTGTCACTATTATGCACATATATGTGAGCTATTTTTTATTTTTTAGGATACATATCAGTGTTAGTCCAAGGAAATATCCACATGTGTATACAGCCTCATTCTCCATAATATCTGAAAAAATTACTTAGTAACACTCTTGGATAATATGGGTATAGATGTAGGGTGCAACAAGAACCCACATATAACATCTGCTAAAATAAGACAACTTTCTGAAGTAGCTCAAAGCCTAGCAAACAACATACCAAAGCATTCCTCTCTCCCAATTTGATGCGACGCAGTGCGCATAAAATAGAGATTGTATGTGAAAGTTATAAGCATGTAAAGTTGAAGGGAAAATTGGTAATTATTTAATTCCTAACTCATTATTATATTAGATTCTATTATTATATATATAATTTATGTGTGTATTGTAGCTGCATCCTCTTCCTCGTGCCCGTCATTGCCAAACCCATCAAAGTAGCTTTCGCAATGCCCATACCACTACATTAGACTTTGGCCGCATGATCAGAGGATGCCAAGTTCCCCAAGCTATCTTCGACAAGATTAGCCCCACTAGTCATTCGCCGTCGCAATAGATTCCACTACCACAACTGCAAATTTCAAACTAATTTCTAGCAAATTCTTATTGTGGATAGTCAATCGGACACTAACGTAGTGACCTTCTCCATCCCCCCATCATTTCCATGTCCTCCGATTATCCTATCATTGTTATTCCACCATTTTATCAAAATGGATGGTCCACGTTCATTGAACCTTCCAACCTAATTTATGATCTATCTGTACACCCGATCGATGAATGAACACCACTAGTGGATTTGCTACGTCAAGAACAACAATTTTGATATATAATATGATTGATTTGGAAATTTTTTGTATTTTGCACTTTTTAATTAAAAGGAACTATGTTTTGCTAATTAAAATTAATAAAAAAAAATATTTAACCATCTACCCATAGCGTATTATATCCAAACCACGTGTATATATAAAAAACAGGTTTTTTAATTACTATTTACAACATTAATGATTTTCGGTTTAAGATGGTAAGCGATGAATTACTGCATCTTGTCAATATATACACAAATATGATAAATCCCACTCACTGATTAACCATTTATCTTCTTTATTCACGTTGAATTATCCTTCTTCACTGTCCAGAAATTCTTTGCCCTGAAAATGCCAAATTTCTCCATGGATTTGATTTATTTACATAGCTCTACTCGCGGTGATCGATTCTACGTTTTAATTCATTTGATTTGGATTTGATTTTATGGGGGTGGGGGATTGATTCAATGATTAGGGTTTTGTAAGTCGAGTTAAGATTATTATAGCAAAATAAGTAGGGTTAGAGATCTATGTATAGGTTGGAAATATAATATCTAGGCTAAAATGTCATAAGCAATAAATTATGAAAATGTCACTGGGTTTGGCTTATTCTACTTCTAGCCCATTCAACCAAATTCAGAAAGTTATATATGTTTTCTGATTATAAATGATATTTCAGACACAATGGAGTAGTTCCCGAAGCCTAATTCCAGTCTTGTAAAAGTTTTATATTTCTCCCTTTATGTCAAATTACGATTTTACCACTTTAGTTTAATTATTTAATTACGTAAAATTACGAGATGTTTCATTCTCCTCCATCTAAATGAATTTCGTACCTAAAATTCTCTGAGATAGACAATGCAACTCGCTTTATAGCCTAAAAACATAAAAAACAAACATAGCTAAATCCATCTAGCATCCTTCGTACAATACAAGTACAACCAAGAGTACATAGTACGTATGAGATAAAATATGATGATATAATATGAGATGAATTCAAATGCAACTAAATGGCCTCCTACATGAATGCATATGCAGTGCAACCGGTATATACGTAGACATCCTAGTATATGTGTGTATTTGTATATGTATGCGCATCCATACATCTATATGAAATATCTGTATCAAACAAGTAAACAACCACATCTATTAGCAAGCCAAAAAAAGAAACAATAAACGGTATAAAATTTTATAATCTAAGTTAGAACAGGCATAGTTATAAATATTTAACATAGTAAAATATCTAACATAGTAAGAACTAAATTAATATATCTCAAACAATGCAACCATAGCAACTAAAACACGTCATAAGGATGTGTATACAGCCATTCCTAGCATCCATGCATCCATGTCAATGTCAAATAGCTATTTAAAGAAACCATTCAAACATACAACAACCTAACGAGCAAACTAAATTACAAACTAACTAAAAGAGTAACATATTATAAGAGTGTTTGTAATGGGAAACTCGGATCTCTCCTCGAGTTCCCACATGCTCTCGTCCAAACGTTTTCTACGTCATACTTGGACCAACTTCATTTATTCATTTTTATGTCGTATCACATCAAGTCCTAAGATGTGAATACACATACGGATTATTCTAGAATGCCATTTCTACATTCACCTTATAATTTGACTAGTCTCTACCATAATCGCTAAATCATCAACGTACGTTTGCAAATGGGAAAAATAGAATGCATATGAATACTTGACAACTTTCAAAGAATCCCAATCAAATGTGATAACCTCCCTACTCTCTAAACAATCAGGAAAGGCCCAACAACTTATGGTGCAAGGTTTCCCACATAACATATCTTAATAGCGAGTCCTTAACCTACCTAGCTATCTATTATGAACTCTACAGATGTCTATTCTATGTAGTTTACATCCCTTAGCCTATCACTAAAGTGTCTCAATCATATAATATCCAAGTATTGCTTAGTTTTAAATAAATTATACTATTAGTATACGTCCATTGTTAGATACCTTGCAACATGCTCCGCCACTTTCTTCTTTGTCCTCGACCAATGAAAGCCCTCTTTGTATCCTTTGAGATACCATGCAAAACTCTTTCTTCGACTCCAAAGGAATGATAACACAACAGTGGACGGTGTCTTCCCTCTAAGTGGACCAACAATTAAGATTCTTAGGCGAACACCATATTCTACTACCAATAAATTGACAAACATCCCAAATGGATGATGCCCAAATTTCAGTGAATAATATTATCATAAAAAACTCATGGACTAGGTTGTGCACTTTTCATCGATTTTCACGTTCATCGGGAATTGAAAATAAGTTATACACAAATGGTTATTATTTTGGAAAATTGACTTAATACGATAGTTCTTTCAATCCAAGGGTTGAGTAAAAAGACTAATCTCGCTCCACGATCGATTTTCATCAAAATCGCCAAATCTCGCCTTTCTTTAAATCGCCTTCATACCTTAGTACATGCAAGTCAAGACATTTACTTCATGTCTTAAAATCATACAACACTAGGTGCTTCAAAAATAGTTGACTCAACATGCATGTTAACTCATATAAACCAATGTTCGAGTATAGTACCTTATGTACATCATCATAGGCCAAAAAACACTTATCTAGACATATATAGTCATCCGTTGTCGATGACTATCTTATACAACCAATCTTTTATCATTTAACTTTTTATGAATT
This sequence comes from Allium cepa, assembly GCA_030765085.1. Lineage (NCBI taxonomy): Eukaryota > Viridiplantae > Streptophyta > Magnoliopsida > Asparagales > Amaryllidaceae > Allium > Allium cepa. The sequence goes on along the minus strand of CM060930.1, from coordinate 107,423,117 downwards.
TTTTTATTTAACTACTCTCTCATGCTTCTCACGTCTTATATAAGCGTATCCTGGTCATTAACATAAACATGTATGTTAATTTAACAACATACATTTCAATTATTCAAAAAAGTCAATTTAAACTTGTTATTTAATGACCTGATATTTTCAACCATTCGCATCCGCACATGCCGGACTTGAATTAGTCAAAGTATCAGATTGTTAATTTAAATTTCGCAAAAACTCAACATATATAGTAAATAAATCAATCACAGAATCATAGACATAGAGTAGTATAATAAAATGCAGCGGAATAGATAGATAGTAGTTCATGAAGCTACTATATAAACATCCGAGTTAGAAATAAAATATAATAGAATATCTCAAATACAGTGAAGTCTCCAGTACAAACTGATGACCTCTCTAGACAAGTCAACTGGAAAGACGGAGCTGAATCGATAGTCGGATCTCCAAACGAAGCTCCAAACTCCAAAGGTGAGTCTTAAATGCTGTATCACTCAGTCTGACCCAAGCGTAAAGTAAAACACAAAACGCTCGAGTCAGGATTAACCTTCTCATATCAATAAATCCAACTCAAGTGAAATATCAATTGAAATACAAGTAACTTTAAGGATGTTTGTGATAACCATCCTCTAAGGATCCGTGGAACTATTTACAATGTAGAAATATACACTATAACAATCAAATGTCATTATAACACCATGTTCACTTCAATATGCTTCAAAACCAAAATATCGTTTCTATTTCAAATATATTTATACAGATTTCAAATACAGATTTGGACCACATTAAATTTTAATATATTACAAAGCTTTAAATATTCAACAATTTCAAACTAAATTTAACGTTTTCATATAGATCTTGATTTAACTTCCTTATTATTTAGCCTTAAAATATTAACTTAATAAATTCAATTTTATTCAAATAAACTTAAATTACATTTATTAAGTATTTCCTTTAAATTTATTTAACTGTGAAATCTTCATTAAATTACTTAAATCAAAATCAAGTTATAAAAATCATATCTTAAATCGCAATAATTTTCAAATTGATCTACTAAATAAAATTCTTAATTAAATACAAATTCAAAATAAATTCAAATTTATCCTTTCAATCTTTACTTATTCAAACTATTAATTATTACAAAAATCTATTTTTGAACTATAAATTTAAATAACTACTTAAACATATCATATATTAATTAAATCAATCTTAATTTAATTAAATATTATTATTAAATCTATAAATAAAGTATCATTTATATATAATACTTTAAGAATCAATATTTATTAAAACGGTATGTTTCTTTCCAAAACCATAGAAATTATTTTCAAAATATTTATATATAGACCATGGTGTCTATATAAAATTTTCTATCTATGGTCAAGTGATATGGATATTTATCATTTCAATCCGTAATTTAAATATATACGGGTATATATCATTTAGCCCGCAATCCCAAATTCAATTCAAATGAAAATCGCTTGGGTCTATCATTTCAACCCGTAACGATTTTCTCCTATTCTAAAGTTCGTTCGGGTATGTATCATTGCAACCCATAGTGAATTCTATACTAACAGGGAACTTGCATAGTGATAACAGATATGATAATAATAGTAACGGGCTTATATTATCAATAACAATATAATATAAACAACATTATATGGTGTCATATCCTGTAGGTAAACAGATATAGGTAAAAGCATATATAACAATTTAAATAACTACAAAAGCATGTTTCAATTGTCGTTTCAACTGGAATCAAATTTAATAAATATAAGAACATTAATCGTGAGTGATTGCTTACCTTTCAAGGCTAGAGGATCCAGAAGGTGACATGGATACACACACTGATATGGACATTGAAATTGAATTGTGAATTTAGGCAAAGAAAAATCAGCACGAATTCAACAATCAAAGCTGATTGGCACGAATTGATGAACAGATCTGATAATCCGAATAGATGAAATAATCAGAATTGGGTCGATGAAGATAACTGGTATAAGGGGACTTATATAACCATATATAACTATATACATATAAAATTTATGTTCTGAATTCAAATACAATAAATTTAATATACATGCGTTTCTAACTTATATATTAAAATCAAACTTACATTTATTAAAATCAAACATACACTTAAAATAATATATATATTTTTAAATTAAATAGTTAATCCCAAAACGTACTATATCAATATAAAATTGGAAACCAAGTCCTCGTATATATAAACCAAGTATATACACATGTACACTACTATGCTTATACCCAAAAGCAAAATATATATATTAATGTAAGTTGATATATATAAAATTGTATATATTGTACTCTCTTACATAAACTATTAAATCTGGCATATAAATCCCAAAACAATATATATATATATGTACACACACACACACATAAACTTTAGAAATCTAAACATATAACATATTTGATCAACGCCTATAAAATCCAAAAAAAAAAATACCACAACCGGCCAACTTTGGTTAAAATATATACATCAATGTATAAACTACAACCAACTTCAATATATATATATGATCTGGACAAACTTTAGAACTAAAATATAATTCATACAAAATGTATAACATGTATAAACATATAAAAAACCGTAATTATTTTGTTATATACACTGATAATAACCCTTGGTATACGAACATATATACAGTAACTTATAACAAAAATATAGCTTATTACATACAGCACAAACACACAGGTTATAAAACTTTATATGTAAACAGAGCATACACATCTATATACCTCATAACATTGTGTGTGTGTATACATGCTTATGAATACAAATAAAGGTATAAACATGGGTATAAACTTTTAAACCTGTACCCAAAATAAGTCTTTACATATGTCAAAATTAACATCTTCTTAAAGCACGTATTATATAAAATATTTCTATTATATATTTTCAAATCGCTAAGTATCTAGCACACATCATATTTTAGATTAACTACATACAAAAATCAACACATATATGGACTTATGTAAACTCATATACATACGAAAAATAGATTATACACATAACTTATAAAATACACACACACACACACACACATACGTATCAACCTTACATTAGCAATGGGTTAAATATATAAACTAATAAAAACACGCAACAGAATGCATAAGTTCTATATAAACAAATTTCATATCATACGCAACTTCGTATATATACACAAGAAAATTTAAAAAAATCAAAATAAGTTTACTAGGTTTATATATATAAAATATATATTCTTTACAGCAACCAACATTATATATTATAAACACTATACTTAACTTACTTATATATTGAAGGTCGCACAAGCTGTGCCGAAGTCGTGGGCATGGAGGAGATTGGCAAAGGGACGGCGGAGTTCGGGTGATGGGATGCGGCGGCTTGCTGGATCGGAGATGAGGCCTGGGTGGTGATGGGAAGACGTGGGTGGAAGGAGAAATAATGGATCTCGTATAGCAAGCTAGGGGAAAGAAAAAAGTGCAGGTGGAAGGACGCACGACCAAGATTCTTTTGAAACTATAATTTGTTTTTTTTTCTTTTGAAGAATGGAAGAATGAGAGTTGGTGAGAGGCTTCGGCAAAATGAAAAAGAAGGGGTGAAGATGGTGAACAGCTGGCTACAGAAGAAAATGAGCATAGGCTATTTAACGTTATAGTAATAAATTTCAATTCGAAACATACCAGACCAATGAACAATCGGATACAGAAAAATAATGAAACAACAACGGTCCAATGCTTTGACTTGGTGAATAATTAAAACACCTTATTATTGCTTGCATAACACGACAGAAGTTTGAAAGGCAAAAGAAAGCAAAAGGTCACGGATCCGATACAGATACGGTTACCGTTTTGCAGGTTCCATTGTATACTGGACTTCAAAACACAGAATTGAATATACCGCCAAAATCCTTACGATGAGACGGTCAAAACAGTGTACATATATTAGTGGTACGATCATCATATCAAAACTCAATAATCGGTATCGAAAATGCTGCTGTTTTGTATGGAAAATTCCAAACGGAGCTAGAAACGTCGAAATTTCGCAGAACGAATTTCGTAGTCTGATTCATAGTGTTCTAAATAAATTTTCTCATGTTGTCATATTTAGGTTTCGGAAAACTTTTAAATTCAACTGTTATTAACTGATTTAAACTGAAATAGAATTACGCAATAAAATAAACTTCAATATTATCAGATGAAAATTTACCGGTTGCAATGTTTAAATAGACGTATTCCAAATAATAAATTTTTATTTCAAAATATTACGATTTAAAATTTCTAAAAAATTCAATTTTAATACGTTATAAAAGTTATTAAAATTTATGGGTCGTTATACTCTCCCTCCCTCAAAACTTTTCATCCCTAAAAAGGAAGGAGGTAGGAGAATAGAATAACTAGAGATGAAAGTAGATTGAAAATCAAGGGTAAATAATTAATTTAAAACTATATAAATTTTACTTGAAATATTCATTTGAAAACTTCATTTGCAATTCAATTATCTTTAATCCTTTAAAACTTTTCAAAACCCAATGGTAAAATTTCTTGCTTCCTTTATAAATATCATTTATTTATTTAAATAACACCTTTATAAATATATGAAAACTATTTGAGAACAATTATTTTACTCGTATTTGCAAAGAGGTTATTGAAAACATTAAATCTATAATTCATAAATTTATTAATTATCTCAAGATACTTTTCAAATATTATTAATAAATCAATAATCACTTACTTTAAATATGTTTTATTTAGTTAATAACTTCTAAAATATTTATAACACAAAAAATTTACTATTAAACCATGCAGTATATACATAAACAATATTTTAAAAAGGATATATTCAAAAGGGAAAAGAAGGTAGATTCGGAAAAACAGAATATCGGTGAATAAATAAAGCTAAGCAGATTAGGTAGATTCAAAAGAATAGTATCGGGTATGAATAGTTAATTCAAACCATAAGAATTTCAATTTTAAATATTAATAAAAAATTTCTTTGTTGAAAAATACTTTTGTAATAAATTTCCTTTATATCAAAACAAATTTTTTTCTTTCAAAAATACTTTTATGACTCGATGTTTCAACAAATTTATCTTTATTCTTACAGACTCTGGCCATGCGTTGATCAGGCGCAAAGCTAGAATTCTCCATGTGCTTAGTAGACCTATTTCAAAACCCAGTGAAAATACTTGAAAAACCTTCAAAACCGATATGGAAAGTACAATCCAAACAAATCAACCAAATCATGGATCACAGATACACAATGGTTACGCCTGGATCCCCTAGGAAACATCTGTATCTTTAAGCAATCACTGCCTTGCGAATTTCGCCATGATAACCAAAACCCATGGACCGCGGGATACACAATGGTTACACCTGGATCCCCCAAGAAACATCCGTACCCTTTAAACAATCTCTACCTTGCGGATTACGCCACGGCAACAAAACCGGTAGACCGTGGATACACAATGGTTATGCCTGGATTCCCCAGGAAACATCCGTACACATTAAGCAATCTCTACCTTACATATTATGTTTCCACACAAAACGACCATGGGTAACGCCATGGAAGGACACTCGAGTATCACATTCCAAAAAATCACATCAGAGAGAATAATATCGATAAAATGAATCCACAATGTGGCCACAAAGCGGATATCAAGCAGAAGGCACTTTCCATATCTTTACTTCGAAAATATGTATCATATAGTACCTTTTAAAATCACTTTCAAATATCATACTTATATAAAGTCCATTATATATAAGAGTCCATTTTCAAATCAAATACTTTTCAAAATCAATAGTATATCAAATCACATTTATATAAATACTTCGATCATATAAGATTTCACCTTTCAAATTGAGTACCTTTCCAAATTAATAGTTTTTGAATCAACTTCATACTTATACAAATCAATTTTATATAAGTCCGATAACTCCCAAATCAAAGTATTTAGTAAAATAAGGTTCTCAATTTCAATTCGTTTCGTTATCAGTTTAATTTCAAAATCATATACGATTTCACCAAATTATTTCCTCCAAATTAAATATCTTTAGTTTCAAAGTTTCCAAAATAATAGGTTTAGAAAATAATCCAAGTTTCCAAATCAACATAATTTAGGTCAAACAAATTCATTTCCAAAATCATTATGTAAGTATTGGGTTTTAAATTCTAATCTATTTTTGAAACCAATATTTTTCTCAAAATCAATTACACCCAAAATGATTACCAAATCGATAACCATCCCTTTAAACCTTTAAACTCTATTTGAAAGACCAAATTTTACCCTTTGAAAATCATCATTCTACATAAACATATATATAGTTTTATAAAAGATGTCACTAAGTTAAAACATTTTAAATTAAATTTTATTCAAAACATTTCAAAACTAAATTTCATATTAATATAGTTCAAAATAGTCTTATTCATTTGCTTAACAAAGCAGTTGCAAATTTATTTAAATCATATTACTTTACGATTAACATACAAAAATAAACTTACATACTCTATCAAATAATTTATACTTTTCGAAATTTCTTAGCTTTTAAAATTAAATCTCGGTTTGGAAGTGTTCGAACATTCAAAATAGTCAGAGAAATCATTTTCAATCTAAGAGTTGGAAATCAGCAACAATTAGTAAATGAATTTCAATAGATAGGGCTAAATCCGAAACTCGAAGACTGAACACCAGGTTCACTTCAAATCGTTTCAAATATATATATATATATATATATATATATATATATATATATATATATATATAGACACACACACACACACATATATCTTTCTAATATTAAATTATGCTTTGGAATTTGAAATCAAAATTGGTTTCTCAAAATCAATCGCATAGCATAGCTACTAAAGTGGCTTCTCGCCCATTCTGAAACTCGAAAATTAATGTGGATTGTGATATCTTGGAATTTAAAGCAATTTAAAATGTGATAATATCCTTTATAAATTATTTAAAATTGGTAAAATTGTTGTTATCAGACAATAATAATGAATATATATATATAGGTATGTATAGATTTTAAATAGGACTATTATTTACAAGTTGAATTTGTGATTGTTTATATATATATATATATATATATATATATATATATATCTGAGTTGATTTCAAATTAGATTTTAAATTAAATTCGAATTTGGATTTGGATTTCAATTTGAAATTTAGAAAGATTGACATCTTAAAATATTTTGGATTTGAAATATATATGTATGATTTTATTAGAATATAATTTGTTTTATATTATTTTCTCTAAAAAGGCCTATTTATATAAATTAAGATGATATATTTACTTAATAGGAAATTTATATATATATAAGCTTTATAAAGAAAAAAATCATTTAAAACATATTAATTCATAAAATTACAAATGTAAGCTAAATGTTTACATATTTACAAATGGAAGCCTAAGAATATATCTAATGACAAGTGTAAGCTTAAATTTATGCGTGTCTTAATTTTTATTTTTCTCTTTATTTTTTAATAAAAGGTAAAACAAATTATTTAAAACTTCTCCACTCTCTATCTCATTTCTTTTCCATCTTTCCAAAACAATTCAAAACCGAGAAGAATCAAAACATTCGTAAAACCATTACTCCAAATCAATCTGGAATCAAAGATTGCAAATCATTTTCAAGATTCAAATCAAAACCTGAGATAAACAAAGCGAGCAAGCACTTTATTCAAACTGAGTTTTATTTGAAGCAAGTTCAAGAAATTTTATTCAGAATTCAAGCATTTTCGTGATTCAAGTTTTTTTTAGAATCAAAGGAGTAAATTTCCAGCAACTCAATTTTAAAGTTTAAAGTTGTTTCTAATGGGATAGGCTCTGTTCTTCATTCTCAAAACAGGTGAGTAACCCTTATCTTCAAGCTTGATTTTCCTATATGTGAGAATTCATGAGATAATCCTTGAAAATATGATGAGTAGTTTGTTTGTCTATTTGTTTAGGGATGAAGGCATGTGTATATGTATAATAATATTGTATGCATATCTGTTAACAACATATATAAGCTCTATTTGTCAATATACTTTGAGTAAACTAATTCAAATTTTGAATTACAACTTGTTGTTATCTTGATGAAATATAAACTTTATAATGGATTTGTACGTATATAAATAGTATATAGGTATAAATGTGTCCGTGCATGTTTGGAAAGAGGGACATTTACCTCTATTCATAGTCCAGGTTTTAAAAATTCCGTTTAAAAATTAAATTCTTCTTTTCTAGTTCTCGTTAAACTGTGAGATCTACATGAGATTTGTTTGTATTCTCTAGATATGTGTCTTAAAAATAATTTTGAGAAGAATTGATTTTATTATATCTGGAAGTTTCAAAAATATACAAAAGAACCTTAAAACATGATAAATTCGAACTGCATAAATTATTGGTTCTTCTACATAATCGGATTCGACTCGAAAAACTATGAATTTAGTACAAATTTCATGATTTATAAAGTTAAAAACGCTGGGCATTTCCTGGTTGATCGGTTTTGGTACTTTAGTCGGCATCCGTCGATCAAGGTTGAAATGAGGCTCGGGATTCTTGTCAAGGGTGGCAATGGAGCGGGGATAAGGGGAAAAATGGTCAAGGGTTTTCTGAAGCTCTCTAGTGATGCAGCGAGATCGACTTAGGGTTTAGGTGGAGATCTGAATGGGGTCGAACTCAAGAATGTTTCAGCGTCGTGGTGAGGTTTCGAGCATGCGGTCCGAGGGGAATCGATGGAGGGGAATACAACATGCCTCTGGGTGGTTTCTGGTGGCAAGAAATGAACTGAGGTGGTGTGGCGGTTGACTTTTGGATGATCGATTTTCTTATAGGTTCATTCGAATTTCTCATTTTCGATTTGTTTGGACTTCGAGTTTTCTAGGTAGCTTGATGGATCGAGGGAATCAACGGCAACTTGAGAGCAACGACGAAGTACGTTGGAGGGTCTCCAACGATGTGTACATGTGCATGTTGCACGATGTATCATTGATGTTTTTGGTTGTGGCTGTTATAATTTAGGAGGATAAGAAAGGAAAGAAAAAAGAGAGGGAGCATGTAGAAGTTTTTCTCAGGAACATGTGGGGTTGTGCTCGGGTTTTGCTCCAAGTATTTGAAGCTTAGGCTCGGGTTGGTGGACTTGTTAAATTAGTTTCCCAAAGAAATTTTATAACTAATTTTCAAAGCAAGGGAAGTAAAGTTTTTAAAGATAATAGTTGTTTTCAAAGTTTCAAGTTTGCAATTGGCTCAACCTTGGTGGTTGATTTCAAGTTTAAGTGAACAAGTTTTAAAATTTAAAGAATAAACATTGTACCGGGTTTTAAACTGAAAAGACAAAAGTTTTGGAATTTAATTTGTTTGTTTGAATAATTATGAAATGGGATAATTTCTTAATGGAAGTAAAAAAAATTACGTAGTAATTAATTTAAGGTTAAATTAATATATTGAAATAAAGGATAAGATAATTAATATAAATAATTAAGGGTTAATGTAAGTAATTAAAGGATAAATTTGTTAGGATTTAATAAATTTAATTAGTAATAAAAGGTTAAATACATTAATAATTAAGGTATATTGATTGAGGATAATTAACCAATGGAATAATTACTTAATGAAGTAATTAAAGGTAAATTACTTAAGGGAAGTAATTAAGAATTAAATTACTTAGTGTAATTAATTAAAGAATTTATTAATCAAGGAAATTAATTAAGGGTTAGTTAATTAATGAGTATGATTAATTAAAGGGTAATTAATCATGGATGATTAATTAAGATGGATAATAAAAAGATGATTAATTAATTGAATTGTAATTAATTAATGTCAAGTAAAGGTATTCAAGAGATTAAAGTTAGTGAATAATTTAATTAGAGATAAATTAAATTAATTTTGGAAGTGATCAATCTTGCTTATGAATGATTGAATGATGTAAATGCCTTGAATTGGTTGATATCTTTGATATGAAATGTTTTCTGATATGTTTGGATAGACAGTGATAGTATGGATATCTATCTTTGATGAATTGCTGTGTATAAAAGTGACATCTTGTATTTAAAGTTTAATTGCATTTCACTTGAATAACTTGGGTTAAGATGGTGTTGAATTCGAAGAGACCGGGGTCGGGTATCAATAAATACCCGAACCCACTTCGATTTGTAACCTACAATAAATCTTTATAGATTGAGATGTGTAATAAATAGGCAGGGATGAAATAATACAAGTGAACTGGACCATTGAAACTAAGTAAGGGTACTTAGAGGTTGATTTGTGAATTAAGTGTAACATTCCTGATTTTAAGGCCAAATTAATTTAATAAATAATTTTGCCTTTGGAATTAAACCTTAAAATATTTGGTAATTAATATAAAATTTTGAATTAAATTATGAGGTTAATTGGTAAAATTTATTTGAGTTTCTCCACAAAAAAAAATTAAAATGTGGGTTTTATAAATAGATTGTGAAAATAGGAATTAATAAAAGCTTTAAAATTTATATATATGTATATAAATGGATTTTTTTTAAATTTAATCTGGAATTTGAAATTCAAGAATAAATATTCTGAGAAATAAATTGGATTTAAGAATTTTATGAACTAGTAGAGATTTGTTTTCTATTTTATATACATGTACGTAAATATATACATTGTGACTGGGAAGATAGGATTTAAGATCAATATAAGAATTTTTTTTCTTAAGGGTTTAAGAATTTGTTTGCTACACTTCAGCATTCACGGACTGCACTTGCTTAGCTTTGTGCAACTTGATGAGGGTTCGAGCTAGCTTTGGATTGAAGATGGAGTTTTTTGGAGTGTGGCATTGAAGACATTATCTTTCCGCTGCTATTTCTTGTATCTCTGATAGTATTGATATCTATTGTATCATTCTATTGTATCATCATTGTATATGACTATTTTTTGTATCAAATGTATTATTCATTTTCTTCCGCTGTGTTGTTATACTTAATGTGTTATAAGCTCCGGCATGAGTCAAGTTTCAACGGTAGAATCTACGACATTCAAGTACAAGTGAGGTATGGGTGTCATTTTTCGAACGTTGAAATTTGGAACATGACATCTTGGTATCAGAGCTGAAGGTTAAAACTTTAGCTCAGGAGTATAACACATTAAGTAACTCATTAGAGATAAGGTGAAGTATACCCTAGAATGAGTATCCCTAAGATATCTATTCAAATGCCTCAGTAAATTCAATTACTATTCACCGATAGTAAGTACGAGTGCAAGAAGAGAACGAGATAGGGGACAGGGAAATACCATTACAAAATGTCAATACCCTGCAATAGTGGAAGCAATTTTCTTATCAATCTCCTTTGATTCGTCTTTTCAATTCTTTGATTGCTTCATGGCAGCTCGAGGAAGAAACTTCGGTGTGATGGTGGCCCTACGAATCGTGTTGATAAGTCTCTATTTCGTATTCTCTTCATCAAATTTCTATCAGCCTTTCGTTTATAACTTTGATAAATTTGAAAATTTAAATTGAAATAAATTGGTTAACTAAAATATAAAGTTAAATAAATTGTATCAATAAAACAATTTCGATTAAAACAAAATTAGAAATTCTATTGTAATTTCTTGTGAATATCAAAGTTCGAAGAGGGATAAATTATATATACTTTGGGATATTTCAACTTGAATTGAATCCATTTGTTCGTTCTTTTGGGTCTAAATATATTCTACGAGTGGTTAGCTATTCCTTCGAACTAATCAGTGCCCATGCATATTCGTAGTTCTGGATGACCCCGAGTATCTTGTAAAGAGTTAAATAGATACGTTCTTGTATCTATTATTGATATTCTAATTTGGCAAGACAAATGCAGAATAGATAATCGGCTTGATTTCTGAGTCGATTCTCTATCTTTATGTATTTATCCATTCTTGGTTATCTCCCTGGCAAATTTTAGGGATGAAATTTTCTTAAAGGGGGGGTCTGTAACATTCCTGATTTTAAGGCCAAATTAATTTAATAATTAATTTGATCTTTGGAATTAAACCTTAAAATATTTGGTAATTAATATAAAATTTTGAATTAAATTGTGAGGTTAATTGGTAAAATTAATTTCAGTTTCTCCGAAAAAAACAATTAAAATATGGGTTAAAATAGATTGTGAAAATAGGAATTAACAAAATCTTTAAAATTTATATATATGTATACAAATGGATTTTTTTTTAAATTGAATCTGGAATTTGAAATTCAAGAATAAATATTCTAAGAAATAAATTGGATTTAAGAATTTTATGAACTTGTAGAGATTTGTTTTCTATTTTATATAAATGTATGTAAATATATACATTGTGATTGGGAAGATAGAATTTAAGATCAATACAAGAATATTTTTCTTAATGATGTATAAATAGTTATAAAAGGGAAATTTAAATAGGAATTAATATAAAGATATTTTAATTTAATTTTATGAAATAGATTTTAGATGTTGTTTGAAGTTAAACGTTCATTCTAAAGGCTTATATACAAATATAATCTATATATGTGTTTATTATTAAAATACAACTAAAATTTGAAACCAATTTCTTTAAAAGTTATGGTTTGTACAACGACTCGAATTTAAAATTTAAAACAAGAATGAATATAAAATATTTACCTTTTGAAATTTAATAGAATATATTGTAAATAAAATGTGATTTTGAAATTAAACACATATATATGTATTGGAAATAAAAAAATTGATTTAATCAATAAATATACAAAAGCTTTATAAATTAAGAATTTTATGTGTATGTATGTATATAAACAAGAATGAAAGTTTTAAAACTTACACATATGTGTGTATATCTTTTGAAAAACAAATATAGTTGTAAGTGAATTCTAGATAATTATGTAAACATAAATGTTTAAGTGAAAAGGGCTAAAAATATAGTTTGTATGTAAATAGATAATCCATATAAGCAATAGAAACATATATATGAAAACATATGTGTTGTAATAACTATATGAATATAAGTGTAAATATAATAAAAAGTGGGTTTAAAACAAAATTTACATAAATAAATTGCATTAGGGGTTTAAAAATAAAAATATAAACTTGTGACACTTTTACATAAGATGTTAGCATGAATTACACTTGTTAAGTGATTGTGTTATGAATTAAACAAGTGGCATCTATAAACTATTCTCAGATTTCAAAAACCTGAGACAAAATAAGTAAATATTAAAAGAAAGAAGGAAACCGGGCCGTTCATTTTATTCCTCCTGTATGAAAAAAAAACCTGGATACAAACTTTTTCAAAAATAAAAAAATAAAAATCAAAACCAAAAGCTAAAACCTCAAATTTTAAAACCTGGAAATTCAAAGTAGAACTAGGAAAACATATCAATCAAGCATGCAAATCAACCTGGAATCAAAGAATAATACATTCAAGTTCAAACTAGAAATTCAAATCTGAAGCAACTTGAAGTTAAAGTAATCAAATCACAACAACAAATGCAATCTGAAGCAAAGATTGAAGCTTCAACCTTGCATGCAAGCCTCAGGATCAAAAATTTAGTTTCAAAATCAATTCCAAGCCTCTGTTCTTTGTCCTCTGCTTCCAAAATAATGTGAGAAAAACTTTTAGACCTTGAATGCATTTTCATTATCGATTTTTGTGATGAAATCTGAGGATAATATAGAATGTTTTGATGTGAATATATGTTTATGCATATATATGTGACTGTGTGCATATAAATATACATCTCTGTTGTAAAATGAACAGAAGGATTTCCTACAAAAATTCAAATCTAAATATACAAGTTGTTTTAAATCTTAACCTTTAAAGAAAAATTGTTAGCGATACTTAGATTCAACTGTTAAAAATAATTCTAGATAAAATTAACCGATAAAAATTCTAGAAAATAAAAATGTCAGTAATGATCAACACAAAGTAGAAAAATCAAATGATTTAATTTCGGGTTTTGATTAAATCAACCGATTCGCATTTCAAAATTATGATTTTTGATAATCAATTTAGAATTTTTAGGTTGATATTTGATGAGAAAAATCAAGTTTAACTGAAGTTGATTTTTTTGCAATCTACGGCGATCACGTGAGCTATGACAGTCGTGGTCGCTACTGGAGATAGAGTGATGATGGATGGTCATGGGAAAAATGGTCGGAGGGGTTCTCGAGGCATGTGGTGGCCAGGCGACATGGAAATAGGGTTTAAGTCCTCTGTTTGGTCAAGGTTAGGTTTTAGTTTTCTGCGTCTTTGCCGAAGCGTTCGAGCTCATCGGAGGTGGGGGAAAGTTGCTATAGGGGTCGACTAACCTATGGTCAGAGTTTCGGAGGAGCAGGTGATCGAAGGTGCCTAGACGAGGGTGGTTTAAGTGATGGGTTCTTGGTTCCTGCTTGATCGTTTGTGTCGATTTTTTTGGGTTTGTGTTGGATGCCTGGATGGTCGGAATCAAGTGTAGGGGTCGTCGTCGACCTATTGGAGGTAGCTAGGATGATCGGAGCTTCACCGTTGGGTGGTGTACGTGCACCAGTGGCCCATTGTATCAGTGCTGAGTGAAGGAAGAAGAGGAAGATGGATTCTCGTGTTCGAGCTCGGGGTTGAACTCGAAGTTATAAGTGGGTTGACTCGAAGCAGATGTTAGTCGAGCTCGAGAACAACACGTTTTGGCTCGGGTTGCTTGTTGTTGTTAATAAGTTTAAACAAGTTTCAGAAAAATTAAAAAGGGTTGTTAAAGTTATCTGTTTTTAAATTGTTTTGAAAATTAATTGATTTCATAAAAAATTTATATGATGATAACAATGAATTAATTTCTAAGAATTTCCCTAGGGAATTTGATCATATTTGAAAATGTGTTTAAGATATGCATCAGCCATTTTTCAAAGTTTATTTTAAACAAATTTTAAATAAAAAATGTAACTAAGGACTTAATTAAAAAGATAAAGACGTTTTTCAATTTATAATTTAACTTAAAAGTTTTGAAGTTAATGGTAATGGATAATTAATTAATTAAAAATAATTAATGTAAGTGATTAAGGATAATTAATTGCTTAAAGATAATTACTTAATGAAAGTAATTAAAAATGATTATTTAATGATTAAAGGTTGATTTATTAATCACGGTGATTTAATAACAAAAATTAATTAATAAAGGTAATTAAGATTTAATTAATTGACAATTAACGATTAATTAATTTAGGTAATTAATTAAGGAATAATTAATTAATGAAAGTGATTAAGATTGATTAATTAATTAAGAATAATTAGTCATTGATTTAAGATAATTAATAATTATGTGATTTATTTATTCTAATCACACGTTTAATTCATCTTATTTATAGATGATTGATTATTATTAAATGCCTTGAGTTGATTGATACTCTTATTGTGTGACATTTTGTGATGTGAGTTGCTGTGTATTGATCTGTGATATCTGTGATATGTTTCTGTGTAAATACCCCTTGGCCCGTAGAACGACATTTGGAGTTCGATGCGACAGGGAGTCGGATTCCACTTGGTTATCCGAGACCCACATCGAATTGTAATGGTGAATCTATGTGATTGATAAATTTACTTTATCTATGAATCTGTGAATGAAGATAAGCATTTGGATTATACTGCTTATCGATATTGATATGATTGAATCTTTGATGATTGATGTTGTTGCACTATTATGTAAAACCCCTGGACTACATCTTACACACACAAATATGGTGCATGAGGAAACCTGTTAAGTCACTGATTTTTAATGATTTTAAAGATTGAATTTTTTAATCCAAAATAGTTTTGGAATTGGAATGGAAAGCATTTGAAGACGAGTTTCAAAAATAAAAGTTATTTTGAATAACTTGGTTGAGTTTTGAAATTTAAATAATTTGATTTAAATTTGAATTCAGTATTTGAAATTGAATTCAATGATTTGGAAATTATGGTTTAAAAAGATTATACAGGTTATAAAGGTGTTTATATGGGATTTTAACCATTTAAAAAGTATTGTTTTGGGAATATAAATTTAAACTCAAGTTTTGTACTTGAATGGCTTTAACTCATGTAAATGTAATCACCTTTTCCCAAAACGAAAACTAATTGTTTTCAAATAACAAAAGTTATCATATAAAGAAAGAATTTCCGATTTGTATCCAAAGATTTCAAGTTTGAAAAGAAATTGTGAATAGTTTTGAAAGCTATGAATGAACTTATGTGAAAGATTATTAAACCTTGTTTTGAAATCGAAGAGAGTTTTAAATGGTATATCTTCAGTATAGAAGATTTGAATTGGAAATGGTTTGAAAGTTATGAATTAATTCTTTAATTTAAAGATTGGATAAGTTAATCCAATTTGAAATGGAATTGTTTTGAAAAGCTGCGAATGAAACTTTGTGGAAAATTGGTGAACTATGTGAAATGAACCTTTTTGTTTAAAAGATTTGGAATGGTAATTTGTTTTAAACCATTTAAAGAAAGGTTTAGATAATAAGTTGTGACCTAACGGAAATCCCAATATCCATATGTTTTTAAATATTCTCTCTCATTATTCGGTTTAGCCGGGAGAGGACCTTGTGTCAAATAACCCATTTCGAATAATGATACGTCATTATGGATAACATTTGAAGACCGATGGTGAAGACCAGGTATTTTCAAGAATGAAAGGGTAACCCGTCGATTTTCTCTGCACTGAGTCACGCTGGTATAGAGATTCCCTAAGTGATGGAAAGTTCGATCGGGATTGTGAATACCCGGATTGCAAGGGCTTCTTCGGAAGTGCCTTCGGTTCTGTTCGAACTTGGAACAGACTTGTATGGATGTGTGTCTGACAATACATTTTGAGATGTAAAATCGGTTTCTATCAAATACATTTCTGTTTGGTGGCGAAGATTTATTCTCTTAGCTTAATACCCTTCTCTGAGATATACGAACTCAGAGGTTATGTAGTTGATGGTTACTAGTGACACATTCCCAATTTGGTAATGTTTCATACGAAGTGCTACTGATCATTTGTTGATCAAAGCATGGCTTTTTGAAAAAGCGTAGCTTTGTGGACGAGACCTCATCGAGCCTCACAACCTGGTAATGGTCGAAACAGGAAAGATGCGGCTAGGTTTCACAGGTAGCTCCCCTAGGGTATGACCATTCCTTCTGGAAAAGGGTAGTATCATGGTATGGAGCCCAGATACTAATGTGGACACTGTAATATATTTATTACTGTGTGATGTTGTTGGTGTAGAGGATCCTCGGATAAAGGTCGCAAACGACCGGGGGTGGCATATCTTAGGTTTTATCCCTGGGAAGGGGTACACCGCCCTTGTGTTGGCAGAGTGCCGGATAGGTTCTCGGGGCGTCCCTCTAGAGGCGTTCCCATGCGGCAATAGGAAGTTCCTTAGCCTGACCATTTGTTGGAAATCCAATCAAACAATATGAGCCCTTTACGATTGCAGTTGTATTACCTGCCACCTCAGGTGGTAGCTATAGTAGGCATAGTATAATGGTATCTATGCTGGCTAAGATTAATATTATACTTTCGAAATGTTTTCCACTATGCCCTAATAATAATATCAAAAAGGATTTTTGCGTAGTAAGCATGTTTGACTATCATAAGGAGAAATCTCCCCCAAGTGTGTGATTGCATGGTGTGTGTGTGCCGGAGGCCTTATGGTAGTTTCATTTTCTAAAAAGCATTGTGATTTTCAACGTTCTAATTTCCTTTGTTGTTTGTATTTAAAAGATAAAAACTGTTTTCGTCTGCGGATACCAGTTCCATGACTGAACCGGAGTTTATTGTTCCCTTTCTAAACTCTGGGTGCCCACAATTTTCCACGGGAAGTCTAGAGTTGGGTTTTTCAGATAATCGAATAGTAGGAATTGATTCGATAGCCTTCGAAGCCCTTTGTAGTTGTGGATCGCATTTGCTACACTTCAGCATTCACGGACTGCACTTGCTTAGCTTTGTGCAACTTGATGAGGGTTCGAGCTAGCTTTGGATTGAAGATGGAGTTTTTTGGAGTGTGGCATTGAAGACATTATCTTTTCGCTGCTATTTCTTATATCTCTGATAGTATTGATATCTATTGTATCATTCTATTGTATCATCATTGTATATGAATATTTTTTGTATCAAATGTATTATTCATTTTCTTCCGCTGTGTTGTTATACTTAATGTGCTATAAGCTCCGGCATGAGTCAAGTTTCAACGGTAGAATCTACGACATTCAAGTACAAGTGAGGTATGGGTGTCATTTTTCGAACGTTGAAATTTGGAACATGACATCTTGGTATCAGAGCTGAAGGTTAAAACTTTAGCTCAGGAGTATAACACATTAAGTAACTCATTAGAGATAAGGTGAAGTATACCCTAGAATGAGTATCCCTAAGATATCTGTTCAAATGCCTCAGTAAATTCAATTACTATTCACCGATAGTAAGTACGAGTGCAAGAAGAGAACGAGATAGGGGACAGGGAAATACCATTACAAAATGTCAATACCCTGCAATAGTGGAAACAATTTTCTTATCAATCTCCTTTGATTCGTCTTTTCAATTCTTTGATTGCTTCATGGCAGCTCGAGGAAGAAACTTCGGTGTGATGGTGGCCCTACGAATCGTGTTGATAAGTCTCTATTTCGTATTCTCTTCATCAAATTTCTATCAGCCTTTCGTTTATAACTTTGATAAATTTGAAAATTTAAATTGAAATAAATTGGTTAACTAAAATATAAAGTTAAATAAATTGTATCAATAAAACAATTTCGATTAAAACAAAATTAGAAATTCTATTGTAATTTCTTGTGAATATCAAAGTTCGAAGAGGGATAAATTATATATACTTTGGGATATTTCAACTTGAATTGAATCCATTTGTTCGTTCTTTTGGGTCTAAATATATTCTACGAGTGGTTAGCTATTCCTTCGAACTAATCAGTGCCCATGCATATTCGTAGTTCTGGATGACCCCGAGTATCTTGTAAAGAGTTAAATAGATACGTTCTTGTATCTATTATTGATATTCTAATTTGGCAAGACAAATGCAGAATAGATAATCGGCTTGATTTCTGAGTCGATTCTCTATCTTTATGTATTTATCCATTCTTGGTTATCTCCCTGGCAAATTTTGGGGATGAAATTTTCTTAAAGGGGGGGTCTGTAACATTCCTGATTTTAAGGCCAAATTAATTTAATAATTAATTTGATCTTTGGAATTAAACCTTAAAATATTTGGTAATTAATATAAAATTTTGAATTAAATTGTGAGGTTAATTGGTAAAATTAATTTCAGTTTCTCCGAAAAAAACAATTAAAATATGGGTTAAAATAGATTGTGAAAATAGGAATTAACAAAATCTTTAAAATTTATATATATGTATACAAATGGATTTTTTTTTAAATTGAATCTGGAATTTGAAATTCAAGAATAAATATTCTAAGAAATAAATTGGATTTAAGAATTTTATGAACTTGTAGAGATTTGTTTTCTATTTTATATAAATGTATGTAAATATATACATTGTGATTGGGAAGATAGAATTTAAGATCAATACAAGAATATTTTTCTTAATGATGTATAAATAGTTATAAAAGGGAAATTTAAATAGGAATTAATATAAAGATATTTTAATTTAATTTTATGAAATAGATTTTAGATGTTGTTTGAAGTTAAACGTTCATTCTAAAGGCTTATATACAAATATAATCTATATATGTGTTTATTATTAAAATACAACTAAACTTTGAAACCAATTTCTTTAAAAGTTATGATTTCTACAACGACTTGAATTTAAAATTTAAAACAAGAATGAATATAAAATATTTACCTTTTGAAATTTAATAGAATATATTGTAAATAAAATGTGATTTTGAAATTAAACATATATATATATATATATATGTATGTATGTATGTATGTATTGGAAATAAAAAAATTGATTTAATAAATAAATTTACAACTTTATAAATTAAGAATTTTATGTGTATGTATTTATATGAAAAAGAATGAAAGTTTTAAAACTAACATATATGTGTACATATCTTTTGAAAAACAAATATAGTTTATAAGTGAATTAAAGACAATTATGTAAACATCAATGTTTAAGTGAACAAGGGCTAAAAATAGAGTTTGTATGTAAATAGAAAATCCATATAAACAATAGAAACATATATATGAAAACATATGTGTTGCAATAACTATATGAATATAAGTGTAAATATAATAACAAGTGGGTTTAAAACAAAATTTACAAAATAAATTGCATTAGGGGTTTAAACATAAACAAACTTGTGACACTTATACATAAAATGTTAGCCTGAATTACACTTGATAAGTGATTGTGTTATGAATTAAACAAGTGGCATCTATAAGCTATTCTCAGATTTCAAAAACCTAAGACAAAATATATAAATATTAAAAGAAAGAAGGAAACCAGGCCGTTCATTTTCTTCCTCCTATTTGAAAATAAAACATGGAAACAAATTTGTTCAAAAATAAAAAAATCAAAATCAAAACCGAAAGCTACAACCTCAAAATTTTAAACCTGGAAATTCAAAGTAGAACCAGGTAAACATCTCAATCAAGCATGCAAATCAACCTGGAATCAAAGAATAATACATTCAAGTTCAAACTGGAAATTCAAATCTGAAGCAACTTGAAGTAAAAGCAATCAAATCACAACAACAAATGCAATCTGAAGCAAAGATTAAAGCTTCAACTCAACATGCAAGCCTCGGGATCAAAAATTCAGTTTCAAAATCAATTCCAAGCCTCTTTTCTTTGTCCTCTACTTCCAAAATAATGTGAGCAAAACTTTTAGACCTTGAATCCATTTTCATTATCGATTTTTTTGATGAAATCTGAGGATAATATATAATGTTTTGATGTGAATATATGTTAATGCATATATATATATATATGACTGTATGCATATAAATATACATCTCTGTTGTAAAATGAACAGCAGGATTTCCTACAAAAATTCAAATCTGAATATACAAGCTATTTTAAATCTTAACCTTTAAAGAAAAATTGTTAGAGATTCTTAGATTCAAATGTTAAAAATAATTCTGGATAAAATTAACTGATAAAAATTCTAGAAAATAAAAATATCAGTGATGACCAACATAAAGTAGAAGAATCAAATGACTTATATGAACCGATTCGCATTTCAAAACTATGATTTTTGATAATCAATTCAGAATTTTTAGGTTAATATTTGATGAGAAAAATCAAGTTGAACTGAAATTGATTTTTTTGCAATCTACGGCGATTACGTGAGCTATGAAAGTCGTGGACGCTACTAGAGATAGAGTGATGATGGATGGTCTCGGGAAAAATTATCGAAGGGGTTCTCGAGGCATGTGGTGGCCAGACGACAAGGAAATAGGGTTTAAGTCCTATGTTTGGTCAAGGTTGGGTTTTGGTTTGCTGCATCTTCGCCGAAGCGTCGAAGCTCATCGGAGGTGGGGGGAAAAGTCGCTATAGAGGTCGACTAACCTATGGTCGGAGTTTCAAAGGAGTAGGTGATCGGAGGTGCTTGGACGATGGAGGTTTAAGTGGTGGGTTCCTGGTTCCAGTTTGATCGTTTGTGTCGATTTTGTTTTGGATTTGTGATGGATGCCTGGATGGTCGGAATCAAGTGCAGGGGTCGTCGTCGACCTATCGGAGGTAGCTAGGATGATCAGAGCTTCACCGTTGGGTGGCGTACGTGCACTAGTGTCCCATTGTATCAGTGTTGAGTGAAGGAAGAAGAGGAAGATGGATTCTCGTGTTCGAGCTCGGGGTTGAACTCGAAGTTATAAGTGGGTTGACTCGAAGCAGATGTTAGTCGAGCTCGAAAACAGCACGTTTTGGCTCGGGTTGCTTGTTGTTGTTAATATGTTTAAACAAGTTTCAGAAAAATTAAAAAGGGTTGTTAAATTTAACTGTTTTTAAATTGTTTTGAAAATTAATTGATTTCGGAAAAAATTTATATGATGATAACAATTAATTAATTTCTAAGAATTTCCAAACGGAATTTGATAATATTTGAAAAAGTGTTTAAGATATGCATAACCCTTATTTCAAAGTTTATTTTAAACACTTTAAATAAAACAATGTAGCTGAGGACTTAATTAAAAAGATAAAGATGTTTTTTGATTGATAATTTAAAAGTTTTTAAGTTAATCGGTAATGGATAATTAATTAATTAATATTAATTAATGTAAGTGACTAAGGGTAATCAATCGCTTAAAGATAATTACTTAATGAAAGTAATTAAGAATGATTATTTAATGATTAAAGGTTGATTTATTAATTAAGCTGATTGATTAAGAAAAATTAATTAATAAAGGTAATTAAGATTTAACTAATGGACAATTAAGGACTAATTAATTAGGGTAATTAATTAAGGAATAATTAATTAATGAAACTGATTAAGTTTTATTTTATATCACTAGAATTTCTCGGGCTGGATAGAATAAAATATCTCGATTAATTACTTAAGAATAATTAGTCATTGATTTAAGATAATTAATAAAAGTAATTATATGATATATTTATTCTAATCACATGTTTAATTCATCTTATTTTTAAATGATTGATTATTATTGAATGCCTTGAGCTGATTGATACTCCTGTTATGTGATATTTTGTGATGTGAGTTGCTGTGTATTGATCTGGGATATCTGTGATATGTTTCCGTGTAAATACCCCTTGGCCCGTAGAACGACATTTGGAATTTGATGCGACAGGGAGTCGAATTCCAGTTGGTTATTCGAAACCCACATCGAATTGTAATGGTTAATCTCTGTGATTGATAAATTTACTTTATCTGTGAATCTATGAATGAAGATAAGCGTTATGGATTATACCGCTTATCGATATTGATATGATTGAATCTGTGATGATTGATGTTGTTGCACTATTATGTAAAACCCCTGGACTACACCTTACACAAACAAATATGGATTGCACGAGGAAATCGGTTAAGTCACTGATTTTTGATGATTTTAAAGATTGAATTTTTTAATCCAAAATAGTTTGGAATTGGAATGGAAAGCTTTTGAAGACGAGTTTCAAAAATAAAAGTTATTTTGAATAACTTGGTTGAGTTTTCAAATTTAAATAATTTGATTTAAATTTGAATTCAATATTTGAAATTGAATTCAATGATTT
This sequence comes from Allium cepa, assembly GCA_030765085.1. Taxonomy (NCBI): domain Eukaryota; kingdom Viridiplantae; phylum Streptophyta; class Magnoliopsida; order Asparagales; family Amaryllidaceae; genus Allium; species Allium cepa. The sequence continues at coordinate 107,400,015 of CM060930.1, read as the reverse complement.
GGAAATTATGGTTTAAGAAGATTATACAAGTTATAAAGGTGTTTATATGGGATTTTAACCATTTAAAAAGTATTGTTTTGGGAATATAAATTTAAACTCAAGTTTTATACTTGAATGGCTTTAACTCATGTAAATGTAATCAGCTTTTCCCAAAACGAAAACTAATTGTTTTCAAATAACAAAAGCTGTCATATAAAGAAAGAATTTCCGATTTGTATCCAAAGATTTCAAGTTTGAAAAGAAATTGTGAATAGTTTTGAAAGCTATGAATGAACTTATGTGAAAGATTATTAAACCTTGTTTTGAAATCGAAGAGAGTTTTAAATGGTATATCTTTCATATAAAAGATTTGAATTGGAAATGGTTTGAAAGTTATGGATAAGTCAATTCAATTTGAAATGGAATTGTTTTGAAAAGCCATGACGAACCTTTGTGGAAAATTGGTGAACTTTGTGAAATGAACCTTTTTGTTTAAAAGATTTGGAATGGTAATTTGTTTTAAATCATTTAAAGAAAGGTTTAGATAACAAGTTGTGACTTAACTGAAATCCCAATATCCATATGTTTTTAAATATTGAGCTTATTATTCGGTTTAGCCGGGAGATGATCTTATGTCATATAACCAATTCCGAATAATGATACGTCGTTATGGATAGCATTTGAAGACCGGTGGTGAAGACCGGGTATTTTCAAGAACGAAAGGGTAACCCGTAGATTGTCTCTGCACTGAGTCGCGCCGGTATAGAGATTCCCTAAGTGGTGGAAAGTCCGATCGGGATTGTGAATACCCGGATTGCAAGGGCTTCTTCGGAAGTGCCTTCGGTTTTGTTCAAATCCGGAACATACTTGTATGGATGTGTGTCTGACATTACACTTTGAGATGTAAAACCGTTTTCTATCAAATAAATTTCTATTTGGTAGCAGATATTTATTTTCTTAGCTTAACACCCTTCTCTGAGATGTACGAGCGCAGAGGTTATGTAGTTGATGGTTACTAGTGATACATTCCCAATTTGGTAATGTGGCATATGAAGTGATGCTGATCATTTGTTGATCAAAACATGGCTTTGTGAAAAAGCATAGCTTTGTGGACGAGACCTCATCGAGCCTCGCAACCCGGTAATGGTCGAAACAGGAAAGATGCGGCAAGGTATCAGGGGTAGCTCCCCTATGGTATGACCATTCCTTCTGGAAATGGGTGGTATCATGGTATGTAGCCCAGATACTTACTAATGTGGACACTGTAGTATATTTATTACTGGGTGATGTTGTTGGTGTAGAGGACCCCTGGATAAAGGTCGCAAACGACCGGGGGTGGCATATTTTAGGTTTTACCCCCGGGAAGGGGGTAGACCAGCCTTGTGTTGGCAGAGAGCCGGGTAGGTTATCGGGACGTCCCTCCAGAGGCATTCCCATGTGGCAATAGGAAGTTCCTTAGCCTGACCATTTGTTGGAAATCCAATCAAACAATACGAGCCCTTTATGATTGAAGTTGTATTACCTGCCACCTCAGGTGGTAGCTGTAGTAGGCATAGTATAATGGTACTATGCTGGCTAAGATTAATATTATACTTTCGAAATGTTTTCCACTATGCACTAATAATAATATCAAAAATGGTTTTTGCATAGTAGGCATTCTGAATATCATAAGGAGAAATCTCCCCCCAAGTATGTGAATGCATGGTGTGTGTGCCGGGAGGCCATATGGTAGTTTCATTTTCTAAAAAGCATTACGGTTTTCAATGTTTTAAATTCCTTTGTTGTTTGTTTTTAAAAGATAAAAACTGTTATCGTTTGCTGATACCAATCCCATGACTGACCCGGAGTTTATTGTTCCCTTCCTAAACTCTGGGTGCCCACAATTTTCCACGGGAAGTCTAGAGTTTGGTTTTTTAGATAATCGAATAGTAGGAATTGATTCGATAGCCTTCGAAGCCCTTTGGAGTTGTGGATCGCATTTGCTACACTTAGCATTCACGGACTATACTTGCTTAGCTTTGTGCAACTTGATGAGGGTTCGAGCTAGCTTTGGATTGAAGATGGAGTTTTTTGGAGTTTGGCATTGAAGACATTATCTTTCCGCTGCTATTTCTTGTATATCTGATAGTATTGATATCTATTGTATCATTTTATTGTATCATCGTATCTGAATATTGTATTAAATGCATTATTCATTTTCTTTCGCTGTGTTGTCATACGTAATGTGTTATAGGCTCCGGAACGAGTTGCATTCAAGTACAAGCGAAGTACGGATGGCGATTTTCGAATGCTGAAATTTGGAACGTGACATTAAGTATTGAATATAACAAGTTAAGATCTCGTAGGAAAGTACGAGTTACCCCGGGGTTCTAAATATGCTTTGTGCATTAGAATTTCATGTTATTTAGGTTTACTCACACTGGTTTCCAGCCTGATCCGGGTGTTACTTTGATGTAATGCTCGGGTCAGACCGAGTATTATAGATTTTCAGGTAAGGACGTTCTGGAGCTCAAGAGGCGAGCTAGATGGCAGGAACGTATGGAATGTTTCCGCTGTGATATATTGTTGTATATCTAGGACATGTTGTTTTAAACCGTCCAGTGTTGTGTAATGGTTGCAAGTCTGATGTATAAATATGTAGGTGTATTGATACAGTTCTTCTTTGTAAAATTGTTGTTTATTTGATATTACATTTTGATCCGCTGCAAATGCGAGATTTCTGTGTTTCATTTCTGTTTCTTCTTCTATCTCTTTTCTTCCTTTTCCTAACTATCTGGAATCTTCGGGATCGAAAATTCTAGGTCGTTACATTTGGTGTCAGAGCCATGTTAAGCGAGAACCTTGGCTCTGGTGGTGGGTTTATTCATTAAGGATAGGGACAGTGGTACCCTAGAATGAGATGAGTGCAATATATATGAGAGAGCGTTTTTGTTATTTTCTTATATAATGGTTTTAAAAGTAAATGATTTTTATATAAGTCTATATATAAAGCAATGATTCTTCTAACCATTATATATTAAGGTAATTGGTTGTTGTATTATTTGAAAATTTAGTGGTAATAGTAATACAACCAAATTGAAATTTGATGAAGATAAGTTTGAAATAGATCCAAACTGGAACTAAATCCTGAATTTGTAGAAGTAAGAATAAGATAAAAATGAATTGGTATCCAGATATGATAATCTTGGGTGTTATCATAAATAGTTATTGTGTTTAATAATGATATAGTTGTTAATAAGTATGCAAAATGAAGTAAACATTTAAGATGAGTATAACTTACAAATTGAAGTAGGTTTTAAATTGTGAAGTTTTAAAACTTAAGTCTAGAAATATTTGAATTGTTTCAAAGTATTGGAAGAAGTTGTTTGAAAATTTTAAAGAAATTTGTTTTGAATTAAAAACCAAGGGTGGTTTAGAATTTAAAGTATAACTCAGTGTGTGAAGGAATTTAATATGTATATATGTGAATATACATGATATCAAAGATGATTTGAAATAAACTCTAAATGTTGAATTTTAAATTTATTTTATTTAAAATGAGATGTGATACCCAAAGTGATAAGTTTTTGAACTTATAAGTGGGAAGATTATTAATGCGAAGTATAAAATTTGAAATGGGAATTCAAATTGGGTAAGGTTAACTAGATTAAGTAAATTGAATTTAAATTTGGAAAAGTTAAATAAGTTAATAAGCAACCTGAATTGGAAATTTCAAGATGAAATTGAGATTTAACTTGGAAAGTTAAATGGTTAATTTGAATCGGGAGTTTATGTGATCTCAAAATGGGTTTGAGATCTGGAAATTGGAAAAGGATGGATGTTTCAAAATAATTTGGATAATATTATCCTATTATTATCGATAATCTTTAAATTGGGAATTGGAATTATTTAAATGAATGAAGAAATGGATTGTGGTAATTTATTCATTATTGAAGAAGAAGGGAAATTTAAACTTTAATTTGAAGTTAAGGATATGAATTACTTTAAACTTAAAATTTGAATGCTAAGAATTGAAATTGTAAATTAAAATTGTTTAAGAATCGGCTTCAAAGTTGAAAGATAAAATTGGTTATTAAAAATAAAATTGTTTTGAACTCTATTTGAACTTTGAGATAAGTTAAGCAAATATAATTTTGTAAATTTGGACTCAGAATTAAATTGTTTAAAGACTTAGATTGTTGATTTAAAAATAAAAAGTTAATTTGATTTAAAGGAATTAAATCAACATTTAAATTAACTCGAATTTATATAATTCGAGATGGTTTAAAGTGAGATTTAAATTGCATTAGTTCAAATTAAATTTAGTTTGAATTAATTAGAATTGAAGGTGGATAAGTATAAAATTCAAATGGAAAATTTGAATTGGATTAATTTGAAATGAAATTGAAGTTGAATGAGTTCAAATTCAAATGGGAATTGGGATTAATTCAAATAGGAATTGAAAAGATTTGAAAGTGAATATGGTTCAATTTGAAATTACTCTAAATTGATTTGAATAATTTGGAATCGAAACTAAAGTTGAATAGGTTTAAAATTCAAATGAAATTTGATTTGAATTTGGAAAGAAAATTGAGGGTAATTCAACTTGAATTGGGGTTAAATCAATTTCATTGGAAATTGAAGTTATTTAAATTGATATTGAGTCAATTTAAATGTAAGTGAAAGTTAAATTGAATTGATGGGATTGGAGATTGGGAATTGAACAGTTTGGCTCTGCACTATTTTCAAAATAAATTGATTTAATATAAATCAATTTTTCCAAGTTATTTACTATATACAACCTTTCTTTTTAAACCCCAAACTATTTTATACTTATTCTACAATTATTTTTATGAATGTTTGACTATTTTACAAGTATTTTATAAATTAATTTCTGTTTTATAACTAATTACCATTTACAACTATTTTGCAATTATTTAAAAAAAAATATAACTCTTTGACTATTTTCCAACTATTTTACAATTACTTAACTATTTTACAGCTATTTTACAAACTAATAATTATTTTTCAACTAATTATCTATTTTAAAAAAATTCAAGCTATTTTCTAAATTTAAGCTGGACAGAGTTCAAACTATTTATGATTTATTACCAATTGAGATAAGGATTAAAGTGTTAATCCAAATAAGGATTGATGCAACGGTGAAGAAGTGAATAGAATCATAAATGAATGTGAATAGAAAAGAGGATTGATTTAGTTAGGATGTACGTATATTATTCTATTCGCATAGTGGTTCGATCCTGATTCGAGCATAAAATTTCGAGATAGTATGTCGATCCGAGTTAGGATTGTTCACTCGATTTTTGACTGCGAACCTGGATATGGATTGTTGATTGGTTATGGATATTCTCTATCGTAGTTATGGCTATGCAAGGAGAATGACGGTTTCTGATCAACAAACCAGATCTGAGTACGCACTAGGAAGTCGGGAGAACTATACTAGTTTGGAATTGAAATTGTGTGATCGTGCGAGCGATTAGATTGATATAGCACACAGATGATATGCCTACATCGTACGGTTGAAAGAAATTAATATTGGAAGTTTATGGATAAGATTTGTAAAATGATTTTGAAATGCAAAGTATATTTCGTGAAATAAACGATGATACAAAGTGAAAATTGGATATTTCTATGGTAAAAATTTACTCTACGGAAGCAAGTAGTTTGGTAAGTGACTTTATAGAGTAGTCAGATTTGAATATTTGGTTTAGAATAAACAAAGTTATGTATCTTTGTTACATATATGATAAACTCCCCTTATTGAATCCACTGCCGGAAGAAAATGTTCTTGAAAGTATTTAAAGTATAAAAAGGGAATTTATATAAGTATGAAATGATCCAAAGATTTTTCAAGGTTATATATATAAAGGATCTTATGCGAAGGATTTTGGAAGAAAGGTTTTTAGAACCTATGGATTTTGGAAAGGTTTTTGATTTTTGGAGAAAAATCAATTTTGGAAATTTGAAAAGCCTAATTTGAGAATTATCAATTTTGAGATTATCAACTTTGAGAAAGGAGATTTATATGAGATTCATACTAGGTGTATGATTTGGAAGATATTATATATGTGTATAGTATAAAGTATTTTGATATAGCTCTGGAGAAAAAGGCGCACCCTAGAAATGAACTTCTCAAGAGTACCATAGGTTGGTACTGCCTTGAGCCTCAAAGTGGGGGAGGCTCTAAAGTTGATCCTATGATGAGTCCGGACAAACTAATTCCTTAGGATTATTAGGTAGCGAAAGTTGAGGGCGCTGATGCCTACAGAGGCATTTGTGTTATGCTGTGACGACAGTATAACTCGATGTCACTGCGATCTACTGTGGACCATAGCGGAAATCGTATGGCGGTGAGTGTTAACGTCTACGTTTGATTTTGCCAGGAAGTCAACGTTACATCGGTAAACTGCAATATATGGTCAAGTGGAGTGGAGAAGTTTCATTCTTTTGGCAGCGGAATTCAAGGGCAAAGCTGCCTACCATTATATGGGTTTTTGCTATGATAGCAACGTAACCCGGTTGTAACTGCGATCTGTAGCAGGTTCCATAGCGTAATTGAGGGGCGTGGAGTGCCTACAGTTATCTATGGATTTTGCCGGGATGGCAACGTAACCATCGGGTTAACTGCGACCATGGAAGGAGGTGATGATTTCCAAAGCATTCTCACCAAAGATATTTCCTCTATTTTCAAAAATGTTTTCTATATCTTTAAAAAAAATTGTCAAGTATTTTCACTAGGTGTTGAAAACAGGTTTACTAAGTACTTATAGATTTTCAGTCATACATCGGATCAACGCATGACCGAATTTCTATGAGAACAAGGATGGACTGGTTGAGACATTGAGTCATAAAAGTATTTTATATAACTATTTTGGCAATATATATATATATATATATATTTAGAAAAGTGTTTTAATATTTTAATAAGAAGAGTTCATAATAAAAAGTGATCAAAAGGGTAATTTTTCTAATAATAAGCATTTTAATAATTCTGGCTTCCTTCCTTTTCGAGGATGAAAAGATTCTAAGGGGGGAGGAATGTGATATCCTGGAATTTCAAGCAATTTAAAATGTGATAATCTCCTTTTTAAATTATTTAAATTTGGTAAAATTGTTGTTTTCAAACAATAATAATGAATATTTGCATATATCGGTATGAATTGATTTTAAATAGGATTATTATTTACAAATTGAATTTGTGATTGTTTAAATATATATATCTGAGTTGATTTCATGTAACGACCCGCCGCTCTGACCGCCTCTAGTCGGTAATTAAACCAACTAGAAACGTTCAAAATGACGAATTGTTAGTCAGTTTATAAAGTTTAAACAGAATCAGCCACAGAATCACAGAACAATCATAATATTATTCATAATTGAATTTTTTTTCTTACATACATATATCAGAGTTTTTACAATGCATAAATTTTTATACAGCGGAATATATCCTTTATTAAATACAAGAAAAATTTTACTGAAAACTTTAGTGGAGTGCTTTCCCCTCTCTCTAACTTCGCGGCCTGAAAATCTTCAAGCTGTAAAAATACTCGGTCTGACCCGAGCGTTAATTGCAAAACACAAAAACACTCGAGTCAGGATTAATCTTAACTCAAGTAAATAAATTTGCAATGAACTGAATAAAATGGATCACATGAATCAATTCAAAATCTATTATGGATTTTCATATTAACAACTTTAACTTTTAAAATCTGTCAATCTCGTGTGGCTGCAGTACACACGTGTACTTTGCACACATGTGCACTGCCTCGCCAACATGCGTGCAAGCGCAAATCGGACAAATCACTGCAAAGAAAAGACTCAAGGCAAAACCAGTGCCAACTTAAACAAAAACAGTAAGCAAACAAATATGCAGCAGCAGCATGCAACAACAACATGCGGCACAAGGAGAAAAAAAAAACACAAGTACAGGCAGCAACTTCAAATGCAACAGTTGCAAACCATAAAATAGCATCCAATATTAGCAGATGAAATGTGCCACTTAAATCCCAAATGAAATCATTAGAGATGAACATATAAAAATTAATATGGCAAGGCAGCAGCACTTCTGCAACTGTTGGTTCTGACTAAAATTATGTTACATTTTTCAGTTATTTGTTAAGTCTATAAAATGAGGCAATAATGACTTGCTTGTAGAAACATAAAATTATTTCGTGCATGCTAGCACAGACCTTTTGGTTTGGACTTCAAGTTTTGTGTTTTGCACTTTCAGTATGTATTTTAAAAAAAAACATAGAAGAGGAGCAGAAAGTGGAAAAAAAAATCATAGCCATTACAACAAAAGGGGAAAATAGTAAAGTGGAGAGATCTTTATGTTTCCCAAAATGCAGAAAATAAGAATAAGTGATATTCCATTTTATATGTAAAAATGCAGGCCTGAAAACCGCAAACCAAACAAGTACAGTGGAACAAATGCAGTCAACACAGTGGACACAGCAATGTTCAAGACCACAAAGAAGTGCTCAAAGCAACTATTTTTACAATCATCTGCTGACATATTTCATATGAAATTATAACTAGAGATATTCATAGCATCATTTTATCATATGATTACAGCTACATCAGTTAGCATATCAGTTAATGTGTAGTGTTTGTATTAACACCAAATTTCATAAATTTTCAATTCATAAATCAACAGTATATCACATACTTCAGAAATGATATGGTCATTTATCATTTTATTCACACATATCAAACATGTGTCAATCACAAATATGTAATCATAAAATCATCACATTCATACAACTCAGTCAAAACAATTTTGGAAAAATATTTTAACTTGTGATCTACTTGCACTTACCCCCTTATTAAATACAAGACATAAGCAAAAGAACTTCCCTCCTTTTACTGCCTTGTACTTAACCCATTTTAAATTACACTTGACAGTAATGATAATATAATTCATTTTTTTTTTATATATATACTTCTACAATTATCAAACATATTCAAGATGTGCAGCTTAACAATTATGCATTGGAGTCAGTCAATTCACTTTTCAATGTTTATTTACATAATGACCTATTGCAATTAGTATGAAGGCCACAAAGCCAAGCATGTGCTTAAGTGAACTAGTGCAGACAACATATAAGTTCAAATGCAACAGCATGGGGTGCAGCTACAAGTGCAGATGTCCAAACCACTACATGAAGGCAAACTAGCAGTATGAAACAACTCAAGTGATCAAGCATACAACATAGCAGTATATATGAACACAACTGCAATGCAGACCCAAATGCTCAAGCAACCAGAAGTCACAGTGGCAATGATCAATGATCCAGACAAGTATGCAGTAATACAAATGCAATACTAACAGTGTATACATACTTGAGTAAGTATATAGTAATTTCCAGAAACTCATATACATTCAAACAAATTACTTCAATATCATCTTGCATATGTCCTTATGAATTTAAAAGCAAATTATCAGAGCAAGTGTCTGTTTTTATCAATTTAAAAATACAATTTATAACATCCATTCTCATCAGTTTAATTAAAAATCAAGTAGCATCAGTTCTTATTAGTTTTAAAAAAACAAAATTTGGTAGCATCTGTTCTTATTAATTTAAAACAATAAATTACTAGCATCTGCTCCTAACAGTTTAAATAACAATTTAACAGAGCAATTCATAGCAAAAGAACAACCAACAACCAACATGCAGTGAGTTATCTGTTCTTATTAGTTTTAAATCGAATTATCCGAGCAAACGATAGTAAATACCTCAACACCCATACTTGCAAATTAACCGAGCAGATGGAAGCAAAACAACACCAATTCATAGCGTATAACCAAGCAATCAATTCAAACAAATTTAAATACTTGCATAAAATTCAACCGTGAGCCCAAAAGACTCACCTTTCAAACGAATCGAAATGGAGTAGCTCAATTTAGAACGAGGCCGCGAGCAGATTTGATGCCGAGCGAACCTAATTCCAAAAAGCCCCAAATTTGTGAAGATGAAGAACGATGCCGCTATAAAATTTTGAGAAGCCCCAAATCATAAAGCCCTAATTTGCTGAAGGGAGACGATACGAGACCGCCATTTTTTTTTTTTTTCTTTTCTTTCGTATGAATGAAGTAATGGGGAGAGGGGTCGGGTATAAAATAGAAAGGAGAACGTGTTTTAAGCATGGGTCACGGCATGTTGAAGGTAAGGTAGTGTATACCTTATTATTTTATTTTTATTTATTTATTTTTTTTATTTTGATTTATTATTATACAATTATATATCATTTCATGTTCAATTGTTTGGTATAATTCATTTCTTTATTTTGTTTTTGTTTATTCTAGTTGTTAAAATTTTAACTAAATATATATTCTTTATTTATTTTATTATATATATATATTTTTATTTATTTTTATATTACATTTTCATTCTTATTTCAATTCCAATTATTTTTCTAAATCATTAATTCAAATTTAAAATATAAGTTCAATATTAAATTTCAACTTCAAAGTCAAAAATTCAAATTTCTATTCAACTTTTAAATAGATTAAATTCTAAATTTTAATCACCAATTCATCCTGATAATTTGAAATTTAAGTCAAATTATCATTTAAATATTAAAAATAAATTAAGTATTTACAAATTAAATTGTTCAAAATTTAGGATCGTTACAGTCTCCCCTACTTAAAAGAATTTCGTCCCGAAATTATAAGTTAGGAAAACGATTGCTAAAATCTCACCGATATTTATATCCTACATAATTTCACTCAGTTTCAAACTCATAAATAAATATAGGATTCATTCCATTTATTTCATTTCACTAGTTTTATTCATCGATTTCAATAATCAAGACACAAAAGTCTTTCACTAATTCTTTTGATTTACAAAACTCAGATTTTTAAACTTGAAATCTTTCATGCTAAATATTTGCATAATACATCTTATCCAAAACTGTGGACTTTCAAGATATTCAAAAAGATCTTCTTCCTTAATTCATTAAGTTAGAATTATGTAATTCTAATTTCAGATTATTGATTTTCTATTCCAAGTTTTGAAAATACTTGATAACTCAAAGTTTAACAAGTCTATCGTCGTTCTCACAGACTTTAGGCATACGCTGGCCAGACGCAAGACTAAAAATCTCCAAGTACTAAACATACTTGCTTCAACTCCCAGTGAAAATACTTTTAAAAATTCTTTTAAAAATTCTTTTAAAAATGGATATGGAAAGTCCGTTCCCCCATGGATCACAGTCACCCGGCGGTTCCGCTACTATCTCAGTAGAATCGCTTGTAACTTAGATTTCTCATCACTCCTGAATTTCGCCATGGTTGTCGCCTTAGATCGCGGTCCACACGGCGGTTACGCTACTATCTCAGTAGAATCGCTCGTAGCCTTAGGCATCACGCCCCTCGAATTACGCTTCGGTTCCCAGATCGCAGTTTACCCGGCGGTTGCGCCACTATCTCAATGGAATCGCTTGTAACTGTAAGTATCACACCCCTCGAATTACGCCAGCATCAATCACATAATCCCAACACAATGGGATATCAAATCAGTCCCATTGGACATTCCACTAAGGGAATTCTACGTAGCTACGATTTACAATGGACACTCCACCGAGTTCCAATCACCTTCACACATAATAATTGGAAGGTACATTTCCATATCCTCGGTTTTTAGAAAACATATGTCATATACATATAGTACTTCATTCACATTTCGTACATATCATATCTATGTAAACCTACACAGGATTTTCATAATAATGACTTTCTAAACTGATTAGTTTTCGATTATATTCACATATATAAGTTACGAAAACTCATTTCACATTCACAACAAATAGAGGATTCCAAATTTCCCATCACGTTTAAAATTTTCCTCTCAATCGATTTGAAAATTTAAGGTTATCTCAAACCTAATTCACATTCACAATTCAATTCATTATCGATTTCACATTCGATTTGGATTTCACGTTACATCGTCAATTCTCAACACATAATTGATGTCTATCGATATATAACCTCTAAGCTCGTACGTCTTAGAGAAGGGTGTTAAGCTAAAAGAATAAATTCTCCGCCACCACAGATATATATTTAATAGAGATCAAATGATATGTCATCAATTCACAACATTAGACATACAATCCCAATCGACTATCCAAAATTCAAAGCTCAACTTATATTGTTTTTGGTGTCAAAGTTAAACTCAATTTTAACTCTAGATTCAATCTTTGAAAAATTTCCAAGTTGAACTAATTGTTCACATTTCTCAAAATAATATCTTTACAAGATATATAATTTTCACACTTAATCATTTGAAACTAATTTCAAATATTCATTTCTCAATTTATCTTTAAAAGATAAAATTTCAAACCTTTCGTTTCACATTGGAAAATATTTCCATACTTATTCAATAATAAGTAATTCACAAATTCATTCATTTTCAACACTTTGAAAATATTCAATATACTTGAATCAAAATTAAGTATATATTTCACTCTTTAAGGAAATCATTCTTTTAATCACATTTATTTGAGTTAAAACGAATGTTACGTAAAACATCGTTACGACGACTCAAAATCACTAGTATAAGGATTCGGATTTAAGATAGATATATAAACCCCAATACTATCAACAACATTTCCTTCCGGAAACCATTTACTATAACAATAGTGTTATAGTCCACCATTTCCTTAATTTTCTTGAAAACGTCTATTTCAATAATGAGTGTTGAAATCTATGTATTCGATAGTTAATGCATTTTAAAACATCTTTAAAACTATTAACTTTTCAACTTCACTTACTTCATAGTTTGAATTCCTCATACTTTTCACAATATCAGTTTTAAACCGATTTCAAACTTTTCAATATTAAGTTTTTCACTTAATTTAATTTTCCACACGTTTAAATTTCAAATTCATCACTGAATTTATTTAAACCTATTATAGATTATCGTGTTGACAACTTCAAATTTGAAATTAAATTCTATTTGAACTTTTCATTTACTTTCTATTTCAAAAATAGTCAACTAGTTCTTTAGTAAATTGTTCATCAATTTAGCTCCATTAAATTCATATTTCCATATTAACCATTTTAGACAATAGTCTAAACTTAAAATATAAACTTCACATCGAAATTAGTTTGATTCATACAGTTAAATCAACAATTAAATTTCATTCCATAATATCACTTCCCTAAAACATATCTGTTTTATTCAATAATATATTCACTGTCAAAAATCGTGAATATGCTTTGTCAACCAATTTCATCATTTCTACAACTTATTTTTATTTTTAAAGGATTACCCACTGTCCAAAATCGTGGATATATCTCCTTTAATAAGCTATAACAATTTACTTATCAAATTCAATTGTTTTCGAATTTATAAACAATCTTCATAAATTCTTTTCCTATTTATAAAACTTCGATTTATAAATCTTCTTATTGATTCTATTTAATTCAATTCAATTTATATAACTCAGTTATATACCCAAAAGTTCATATTATAAGTTAAATACTTATAATCCATTCATTTACCAATTCGTTCTTCACATTTAAAAACAATTCCTCAAAAGAATTTAGAGTCAAATTCTCAAGTTATAGTTCAATATTCCACTTGATTATAACCAAATTGACAGTCATTTTATTTCACAATTATTACTCGAAATATTCAAGTTATTCGATTTAAACCAATTTAAACCAGTTCATTAATTCATTAGTTCATTTTTTCATTTTTTTATAAATCTCAATAATTTGATAATGAGTTTCCGAACGATTGAAACTCAAATCTAACGAGACCTCACCGAAGAGAACTATCGCTAACTCACATTTAGAGAGGGGAATTTCAAAATAATTTTAATTTTCAAAATACCTTTTGTTTTTAAAGAAAAAAATTTCATACTTCTTTAAATTTGAAAAGCACTTTCTTTATAGTGGTTCTAGTAACTATTCATATTAAACATCATAAACTGAGCTTTGAATAAACCAAAGCTCTGATACCACTTTTGTAACGACCCGCCGCTCTGACCGCCTCTAGTCGGTAATTAAACCAACTAGAAACGTTCAAAATGACGAATTGTTAGTCAGTTTATAAAGTTTAAACAGAATCAGCCACAGAATCACAGAACAATCATAATATTATTCATAATTGAATTTTTTTTCTTACATACATATATCAGAGTTTTTACAATGCATAAATTTTTATACAGCGGAATATATCCTTTATTAAATACAAGAAAAATTTTACTGAAAACTTTAGTGGAGTGCTTTCCCCTCTCTCTAACTTCGCGGCCTGAAAATCTTCAAGCTGTAAAAATACTCGGTCTGACCCGAGCGTTAATTGCAAAACACAAAAACACTCGAGTCAGGATTAATCTTAACTCAAGTAAATAAATTTGCAATGAACTGAATAAAATGGATCACATGAATCAATTCAAAATCTATTATGGATTTTCATATTAACAACTTTAACTTTTAAAATCTGTCAATCTCGTGTGGCTGCAGTACACACGTGTACTTTGCACACATGTGCACTGCCTCGCCAACATGCGTGCAAGCGCAAATCGGACAAATCACTGCAAAGAAAAGGCTCAAGGCAAAACCAGTGCCAACTTAAACAAAAACAGTAAGCAAACAAATATGCAGCAGCAGCATGCAACAACAACATGCGGCACAAGGAGAAAAAAAAAACACAAGTACAGGCAGCAACTTCAAATGCAACAGTTGCAAACCATAAAATAGCATCCAATATTAGCAGATGAAATGTGCCACTTAAATCCCAAATGAAATCATTGGAGATGAACATATAAAAATTAATATGGCAAGGCAGCAGCACTTCTGCAACTGTTGGTTCTGACTAAAATTATGTTACATTTTTCAGTTATTTGTTAAGTCTATAAAATGAGGCAATAATGACTTGCTTGTAGAAACATAAAATTATTTCGTGCATGCTAGCACAGACCTTTTGGTTTGGACTTCAAGTTTTGTGTTTTGCACTTTCAGTATGTATTTTAAAAAAAAACATAGAAGAGGAGCAGAAAGTGGAAAAAAAAATCATAGCCATTACAACAAAAGGGGAAAATAGTAAAGGGGAGAGATCTTTATGTTTCCCAAAATGCAGAAAATAAGAATAAGTGATATTCCATTTTATATGTAAAAATGCAGGCCTGAAAACCGCAAACCAAACAAGTACAGTGGAACAAATGCAGTCAACACAGTGGACACAACAATGTTCAAGACCACAAAGAAGTGCTCAAAGCAACTATTTTTACAATCATCTGCTGACATATTTCATATGAAATTATAACTAGAGATATTCATAGCATCATTTTATCATATGATTACAGCTACATCAGTTAGCATATCAGTTAATGTGCAGTGTTTGTATTAACACCAAATTTCATAAATTTTCAATTCATAAATCAACAGTATATCACATACTTCAGAAATGATATGGTCATTTATCATTTTATTCACACATATCAAACATGTGTCAATCAAAAATATGTAATCATAAAATCATCACATTCATACAACTCAGTCAAAACAAGTTTGGAAAAATATTTTAACTTGTGATCTACTTGCACTTACCCCCTTATTAAATACAAGACATAAGCAAAAGAACTTCCCTCCTTTTACTGCCTTGTACTTAACCCATTTTAAATTACACTTGACAGTAATGATAATATAATTCATTTTTTTTTTATATATATACTTCTACAATTATCAAACATATTCAAGATGTGCAGCTTAACAATTATGCATTGGAGTCAGTCAATTCACTTTTCAATGTTTATTTACATAATGACCTATTGCAATTAGTATGAAGGCCACAAAGCCAAGCATGTGCTTAAGTGAACTAGTGCAGACAACATATAAGTTCAAATGCAACAGCATGGGGTGCAGCTACAAGTGCAGATGTCCAAACCACTACATGAAGGCAAACTAGCAGTATGAAACAACTCAAGTGATCAAGCATACAACAGAGCAGTATATATGAACACAACTGCAATGCAGACCCAAATGCTCAAGCAACCAGAAGTCACAGTGGCAATGATCAATGATCCAGACAAGTATGCAGTAATACAAATGCAATACTAACAGTGTATACATACTTGAGTAAGTATATAGTAATTTCCAGAAACTCATATACATTCAAACAAATTACTTCAATATCATCTTGCATATGTCCTTATGAATTTAAAAGCAAATTATCAGAGCAAGTGTCTGTTTTTATCAATTTAAAAATACAATTTATAACATCCATTCTCATCAGTTTAATTAAAAATCAAGTAGCATCAGTTCTTATTAGTTTTAAAAAAACAAAATTTGGTAGCATCTGTTCTTATTAATTTAAAACAATAAATTACTAGCATCTGCTCCTAACAGTTTAAATAACAATTTAACAGAGCAATTCATAGCAAAAGAACAACCAACAACCAACATGCAGTGAGTTATCTGTTCTTATTAGTTTTAAATCGAATTATCCGAGCAAACGATAGTAAATACCTCAACACCCATACTTGCAAATTAACCGAGCAGATGGAAGCAAAACAACACCAATTCATAGCGTATAACCAAGCAATCAATTCAAACAAATTTAAATACTTGCATAAAAATCAACCGTGAGCCCAAAAGACTCACCTTTCAAACGAATCGAAATGGAGTAGCTCAATTTAGAACGAGGCCGCGAGCAGATTTGATGCCGAGCGAACCTAATTCCAAAAAGCCCCAAATTTGTGAAGATGAAGAACGATGCCGCTATAAAATTTTGAGAAGCCCCAAATCATAAAGCCCTAATTTGCTGAAGGGAGACGATACGAGACCGCCATTTTTTTTTTTTTCTTTCGTATGAATGAAGTAATGGGGAGAGGGGTCGGGTATAAAATAGAAAGGAGAACGTGTTTTAAGCATGGGTCACGGCATGTTGAAGGTAAGGTAGTGTATACCTTATTATTTTATTTTTATTTATTTATTTTTTTTATTTTGATTTATTATTATACAATTATATATCATTTCATGTTCAATTGTTTGGTATAATTCATTTTCTTTATTTTGTTTTTGTTTAATCTAGTTGTTAAAATTTTAACTAAATATATATTCTTTATTTATTTTATTATATATATATATTTTTATTTATTTTTATATTACATTTTCATTCTTATTTCAATTCCAATTATTTTTCTAAATCATTAATTCAAATTTAAAATATAAGTTCAATATTAAATTTCAACTTCAAAGTCAAAAATTCAAATTTCTATTCAACTTTTAAATTTCTAAATTTTAATCACCAATTCATCCTGATAATTTGAAATTTAAGTCAAATTATCATTTAAATATTAAAAATAAATTAAGTATTTACAAATTAAATTGTTCAAAATTTAGGATCGTTACATTTCAAATTGGATTTTAAATTAAATTTTAATTTTAATTTGGATTTAAATTCGAAATTTAAAAAGATTGACATCTTAAAATATTTTGGATTTAAAATATATATGTATGATTTTATTTGACTATAATTTGTATTATATTATTTTCTCTAAAAAGGCTTATTTATATAAATCAAGATGATATATTTACTTGATAGGAAATATATATATAAGTTTTATAAAGAAAAAAATCATTTAAATTATATTAATTCATAAAATTACAAATGTAAGCTAAATGTTTACATAATTACAAATGGAAGCTTAATAATATATCTAATGACAAGTGTAAGCTAAAATTAACATGTGTCTTAATTTTTATTTTTCTCTTTATTTTTTTAATAAAATATAAAACAAAATTATTTAAAACATCTCCACTCTCTACCTCATTTCTTTTCCATCTTTCCAAAATAAAAATTCAAAATTGAGAGGAATCAAAACATTCCTCAAACCATTACTCCAAATCAATTTGGAATCAAAGATTGCAAATCATTTTCAAGATTCAAATCAAAACCTGAGATAAACAAAGCCTGCAAGCATTTTATTCAAACTAAGTTTTATCTACAGCAAGTTCAAGAAATTTTCTTCAACATTCAAGCATTTTCGAGATTCATTTTTTTTTTAAATCAAAGAAGTAAATTTCCAGCAACTCAAATTTAAAGTTTAAAGCTATTTCAAATGGGATAGGCTCTGTTCTTCATTCTCAAAATAGGTGAGTAACCCTTATCTTTAAGCTTGATCTGCCTATATGTGAGAATGCATGAGATAATCCTTGAAAATATAATGAGTAGTTTGTTTGTCTGTTTTTTTAGGGATGAAGGCATGTGTATGTGTGTAATAACATTGTATGCATGTCTGTTAAGAACATATATCAGCTCTGTTTATCAATATACTGTGAGTAAACTAATTCAAATTTTGAATTACAACTTGCTGTTATCATGATGAAGTATAAATTTTATAACGGATTTGTATGTATACAAATAGTATATAGGTATAAATGTGTCTGTGCATGTTTGGAAAGAGGTATATTTACCTCTTTTCATAGTCCAAGTTTTAAAAATCCTATTCAAAAAACAAATTCTTCTTTTCTACTTCTGGTTAAACTTCAAGATCTACATGAGATTTGTTTGTATGCTCTAGATCTGTGACCTAAAAATAATTTTGAGAAGAATTGATTTTAATATATCTAGAAGTTTTAAAAATATACAAAAGAACCTTAAAACATGATAAATTCGAACTGCATAAATTATTGATTCTCTACATAATTGGATTCGACTTGGAAAACTATGAATTTAAGTATAAATTTCATGATTTTTAAAGTTAAAAATGTTGGGCATTTCCTGGTTGATCGGTTTTGGTACTTTAGTCGAAATCCATCGATCGAGGTTGAACTGAGGCTCGGGATTCTTTTCAAGGGTGGCTCATGGAGCGCGGATAAGGGGAAAAATGGTCAAGGGTTTTCTGAAGCTCTCTCGTGATGCAGCGAGATCGATTTAGTGTTTAGGTGGAGATCTGAACGGGGTCAAACTCAAGAATGTTACAGCGTCGTGTGAGGCTTCGAGCATGCAGTATGGGGGGAATCGATGGAGGGGACAACGACGTGCCTCTGGGTGGTTTTTGGTGGTGAGAAACGGACCGAGGTGGTGTGGCGGTTGACTTTTTGGATGATCGATTTTGTTTTGGGTTCGTTCGAATTTCTCGTTTTTGATTAGTTTGGATTTCGAGTTTTCTTGGTAGCTTGATGGATCGAGGGAATCAACGGCGACTTGAGAGCATCGACGAAGTACATTGGAGGGTCTCCAATGACGTGTACACGTGCACGTTGCAAGGTGTATCATTGATATTTTTGGTTGTGGCTATTATAATTGAGAAGGAAAAGAAAGGAAATAAAAAAAGAGGAAGCTTGTTGAAGTTTTGCTCTGGAATATGTAGGGTTGTGCTCGAGTTTCGCTCCAAGTATTTGAAGCTTAGGCTTGGGTTGGTGGATAGGTTAAATTAGTTTCCCAATAAATTTTATAACTAGTTTTAAAAGCAAGGGAAGTAAAAGTTTTAAAGAAAATAGTTGTTTTCAAAGTTTCAAGTTTGCAATTGGCTCAAGCTTGTTGGTTGATTTCAAGTTTAAGTTAACAAGTTTTAAAATTTGAGGAATAAACATTGTACCGGGTTTTAAACTGAAAGGACAAAAGTTTTGGAATTTAATTTGTTTGTTTGACTGATTATGAAATGGGATAATTTATTAATGGAAGTAAAAAAATTACTTAAATTAATTAATTTAAGGTTAAATTAATATATTGAAATAAAGGATAAGATAATTAATATAAATAATTATGGGTTAATCTAAGTAATTGAAGGATAAATTTGTTAGGGGTTAATAAATTTAATTAGTAATTAAAGGTTAAACAAATTGATAATTAAGGTAAATTAATTGAGGATAATTGACCAATGGAATAATTACTTGATGATGTAATTAAAGGTAAATTACTTAAGGGAAGTAAATAAGAATTAAATTACTTAGTGTAATTAATTAAAGAATTTATTAATCAAGGAAATTAACTAAGGGTTAGTTAATTAATGAGTATGATTAATTAAAGGATAATTAATCAAGGATGATTAATTAAGATGGATAATAAAAAATGATTAATTAATTGATTTGTATTAATTAATGTCAAGTAAAGGTAATCCAAGTGATTAAAGTTAGTGATTAATTTAATTAGAGATAAACTAAATTAATTTTGTAGGTGATCAATCTTGCTTATGAATGATTGAATGATGTAAATACCTTGAATTGGTTGATATCTCTGATATGAAATGTTTTCTGATATGTTTAGATAGACAGTGATAGTATGGATATCTATCGTTGATGAATTACTGTGTATAAAAGTGACATCTTGTATTTAACGTTGAATTGTATTTCACTTGAATAACTTGGGTTAAGATGGTGTTGAATTCGAAGATACCGGGGCCGGGTATCAGTAAATACCCGAACTCACTTCGATTTGTAACCTACAATGATTCTTTATAGATTGAGATGTGTAATAAATAGGCTGGGATGAAATAATTCATGTGAACCAGACCATTGAAATTAAGTAATGGTACTTAGAGGTTTATTTGTGAATTAAGTATTGAATATAACAAGTTAAGAAATCGTAGGAAAGTAATAGTTACCCCGGGTTTTTAAATATGCTTTGTGCATTAGAATTTCATGTTATTTGGGTTTACTCACGTTGGTTTCCAGCCTATCCTGGGTGTTACTTTGATGTAAAGCTCAGTTCATACCGAGTATTATAGATTTTCAGGTAAGGACGTTCTGGAGCTCAGGAGAAGAGCTGGATGGCAGGAACGTATGGAGTGTTTCCGCTGTGATATATTGTTTTATATCTAGGACATGTTGTTCTAAACTGCCCAGTGTTGTGTAATGGTTCTAACTCTGATGTATAAAAATGTAAGTGCACCGATACAGTTCTTCTTTGTAAAGCTGTTATTTATTTGATATTATATTTTGATCCGCTGCGAATGTGAGATTTCTGTGTTTCATTTCTGTTTCTTCTTCTATCTCTTTTCTTCTTTTTCCTAACTATCTGGAATCTTCGGGATCGAAAATTCCGGATCATCACATCGATGATGCGTGCACTCATCACCGAAATTATTTGTCAGCGACATAAGTGAGTTTTGGACTTTTATTTTCTTGAAAAATTCTTTGAATATTCTTGAAATCATTGGAAATCATCTGAAGTCATGTGAAACATTTCTTATTCGGAAAATACTTTTAAATCGTAATATCATATGTTTCCAAAATCTTAAAACCAATTTCAAAACTCCGGAGTTCAATTCTCGAATTTCAAATTTAAAACCCTTTAGTTATAAATCATTTTTATACAAATCAAATTTCTTATATAATTTACAAAATTTGAAATCATTTTGAAACTTCAAATTATCATTTTTTTTAAAAGGTATATAATCCTTATCAAAACATTTTTCACTTTTATATGTAGAATATGATCATACTTATCAAAATAATATTTTCGATATATAAAATAATTTCTAAAATACAAACAAAACCCTATTTTCAAAGGATGATTCAAGAATGGATTTCAAATCAAAGATAGAGATTCAAATTAGAGGAACTCTAATCAAATAGAATTCTGATTCGAATATAGTCTTGATCGAAGATGAGCTAATTGAATTCCAAAATAGAAGATGGATATACATATATAAATCGCGGGCGACCTTAACCGGGTCCACCGTGACTTCTGGAACATGATCAATGTGGAATTATAAGGCAAATCGACATTCGATCGCCAGAGATAGAATTTGGCATAACAAGAGATAACAGCATCTAAACCGAAGGTATAGAAATCTCAGGTGAATCAATGTCAATTGTAAAGGAGTTTCACCCTTTTGCAAATCATATCGTAGAGCTATGGGATGCTCCAGAATCCAGAAGAATACAAACAACGAGGGACTAGAATGGATATGGAACCGAGGGAACGTTCCAAAATTCAAAGGAAATTCAAATCAAAGAGGAAAGAATTCAAGCTTGAACGAAAGTGATTCCGTAAATAAATTTACCATACATGCTAAGTTTGTCTACAGCCAAAACTCTGATACCAACCTTAACGACCTGATATTTTCAACCATTCGCATCCGCACATACCGGACTTGAATTTCTCAAAATATCAAATTATTAATTTAAATTTTGCAAAAACTCAGCATATACAATAAATAAATCAATCACAGAATCATGGACACAGAGTAATATAATAAAATGCAGCGGAATAGATAGGTAATAGTTCATGAAGCAACTATACAAACATCTGAGTTAGAAATAAAATACAACAGAATATCTCATATATGGTGAAGTCTCCAGTAGAAACCGATGACCACTCTGGACGAGTCGACTGGAAAGCTGGAGCTGAATCGATAGTCGGATCTCCAAACGAAGCTCCAAACTCCAAAGGTGAGTCTCAAATGCTGTATCACTCAGTCTGACCTGAGTGTAAAGAAAAACACAAAACACTCAAGTCAGGATTAACCTTCTCATATTAATAAATCCAACTCAAATGAAATATCAATTGAAATATAAGTAACTTAAAGGATGTTTGGGAGAACCATCCTCTAAGGATCCGTGGAACTATCTACAATGTAGAAATATACACTATAACGATCAAATGTCATTACAACACCGTGGTCATTTCAATATGCTTAAAACCAAAATATCATTTCTATTTCAAAAATATTTATCTAGATTTCAAATACAGGTTTGGACCATATTAAATTTCAATATATTTCAAAGCTTCAAATATTCAACAATTTCAAACTAAATTTAACGGTTTCATATAGATCTTGATTTAACTTCCTTATTATTTAGCCTTGAAATATTCACTTAATAAATTCAACATTATTCAAATAAACTTAAATTACATTTACAAAATATTTCCTTTAAATTTATTTAACCGTGAAATCTTCATTAAATTACTTAAATCAAAATCAAAATATAAAATCATATCTTAAATCGCAATAAGTTTCAAATTGATTTATTATATAAAATTCTTAATTAAATTCAAATTCAAATAAATTCAAATTTATCCTTTTAATCTTAACTTATTTATATTATTACAAAAATCTATTTTTGAACTATAAATTTAAATAACTACTTAAACATATCATATATTAATTAAATCAATCTTAATTTAATTAAATATTATTATTAAATCTACAAATAAAATATCATTTATATGTAATACTTAAAGAATCAATATTTATTAAGACCGTATGTTTCTTTCCAAAGTCATAGAAATTATTTTCAAAATATTTATATATAGACCACGATGTCTATATAAAATTTTCTATCATATGGTCATGTGATACGGATATTTATCATTTCAATCCGTAATTTAAATATATACGGGTATATATCATTTAGCCCACAATCCCAAATTTAATTCAAATGAAAATCGCTTGGGTCTATCATTTAAAATCATAGCGATTTTCTCCTACATAAAAGTCCATTCGGGTATGTATCGTTTCAACCCATAGTGAATTCTATACTAATAGGGAACTTGCACAGCGATAACAGATATGATAATAATAATAACAGTTATATATTATCAATAACAGTATAATATAAACAACATGATATGGGTCATATCCCACAGGTAAATAGATACAGATAAAAGCATATATAACAATTTAAATAACTACAGTAGTATATTTCAATTGTCGTTTCAATTGAAATCAAATTAAATAAGTATAATAACGTTAATCGTGTGTTATTGCTTACCTTTCAAGGCTAGAGGATCCAAAAGGTGACATGGATATGCAAACTAATACGGACACTAAAATTGAATTGTGAATCTAACCAAAGCAAAATCGGCATGAATTCAACGATCAAAGCTGATTGGGACGAATTGACGAACAGACTGATAATACGAATAAAAGAAATAATCAAAATTGGATCGATGTAGATAATTGGTATAAGCGGACTTATATAATCATATATAACTATATGTACATATAAAATTTATATTCTAAATTCAAATACAATAAATTTAATATACATGCATTTCGAACATATATATTAAAATCAAACTTACATTTATTAAAATCAAACATACACTTAAAATAATTTATATTTATTTAAATTAAGTAGTTAATCCTAAAACGTACTATATCAATATAAAACTGAAAACCAAGTCCTCCATATATAAACAAAGTATATACACATGTGCACTGCTATGTTTATACCCAAAAGCAAAATATATATATTAATGTAAGCAGATATGTATAAACTTGTATATATTGTACTCTCATATGCATAAACTATTAAATCTGGCATATAAATCCCAAAACAATATATATAAACTTTAGAAATATAAACATATGACACATCTGATCAACGCCTATAAAATCCAAAATAAATAATACAACAACCGGCTGACTTTGGTTAAAATATATATACAGCAATGTATAAACTACAACCAACTTCAATATACATATGATCTGGACAAACTTTAGTACTAAAATATAATTTTATACAAAATGTATAACATGTATAAACATACAAACAACTGTATTTATACTGTTATATACACAAGTAATAACCCTAAGTATATAAACTTATATACAGTAACTTATAACAAAAATATAGCTTATTGCATACAACACAAACACACAGGTTATAAAACTTTTTATGTAAACAGAGCATACACATCTATATACCTCATAACACTGTATATATATGCTTATGAATATAAATAAAGGTATAAACATAGGCATTAACTTTTAAACCCGTACCCCAAATAAGTCTTTACATATATCAAAATTAACATCTCATTAAATCACGTATTAAGTAAAATATTTCTATTGTATATTTTCAAATCGCTAGTTATCTAGCACACATCATATTTTAGGTTAACCACACACAAAAATCAACACATATATGGGCTTATGTAAACTTAAATGTATACAAAAAAACTGATTATATACATAACTTATAAATACACACACACACACACATATCAACCTTACGTTAGCAACGGGTTAGATATATAGAAACTAATAAAAACACACAATAGAATGCATAAGTTCTATATAAAAAAAATTCATATCATATGCAACTTCGTATATATACACAAGCAAATTTAAAAAAATCAAAATAAGTTTACCAGGTTTGTATATATAAACTATATATATATATATATATATATATATATATATATTCTTCACAGCAACCAACAATATATATTTATAAACACTATACTTAATTTACTTATATATTGAAGGTCGCGCAGGCTATGTCGAAGACACGGCGTGGAGGAGATTGGCGAAGGGACGGCGGAGTTCGGGTGATGGGATGCGGCGGCTTGCTGGGTCGGAGATGAGGCCTGGGTGGTGATGGGAAGACATGGGTGGAAGGAGAAATAATGGATCTCGTATAGCAATCTAGGGGAAAGAAAAAAGTGCATGTGGAAGAGACGCACGACCGAGCTTCTTTTGAAACTATAATTTGTTTTTTTTTTCTTTTGAAGAATGGAAGGACGAGAATTGGTGAGAGGCTTGGAAAAAATGAAAAAGAAGGGGCGAAGATGGTGAACAGCTGGCTATAGAAGAAAATGAGCATAGGCTATTAAACATTATGGTAATAAAATTTAATTCGAACCGTACCAGACCAATGAACAGTGAGATACAGAAAAATAATGAAACAACGACGGTCCAATGCTTTGATTTGGTGAATAATTAACACTTTATTATTGCTTGCATGACATGGCAGTAGCTTGAAAGGCAAAAGAAAACAAAAGGTCATGGATCCGGTACAGATACGGTTACCAGTTTTGTGGGTTCTGCTGTGTACTGGATTTCAAAATACAGAACTGAATATACTGCCAAGATCCGCACGATGAGACGGTCAAAACGGTATACAGATATTAGTGTTATGATCATCCTATCAAAAGTCAATAATCGTTATCGAAAGTGCTGCGAGTTCGTACGGAAAAATCCAAACGGAGCTAAAAACATTGAAATTTCACGAAACGAATTTCGCAGTCAGATTCAGAGTGTTCTAAATAAATTTTCTCATGTTGACATATTTAGCTTTCGAAAAAGTTTTAAATTCAACTATTATTAACTGATTTACATTGAAATAGAATTACACAATAAAATAAACTTCAATATTATCAAATGAAAATTTACCATTTGCTATGTTTAAATAGACGTATTTCAAATAATAATTTTTTATTTCAAAATATTACGATTTAAAAATTCTCAAAAATTCAATTAAATAAGTTATAAAAATTACTAAAATTTACGGGTCGTTACATATTATTTATTTTGTATATATAAATCATCTTAATATTGTTTATGATAAGAATACATTTTTTCTATTTACAATAGTATACTTTCTCCAAATTGATAATATACTTCAAAATCCCTTTGTTTCATTACTTTAAATATCCCTAACATCCTTATTTAATTCAAAAAAATAATTTTCATAAAATTTTCTTAAAAAAACTATAATATAACTTTCACTTTACATCAAAAAATATATTTATTTAATTACTTTTTTCCATAATAATTTTATTATCATGTAGTTCAAAAATAACAACATTCTATATTAAATCCCAAAAATCCTTTTTAGTAATTTTTACATCAATAGTAATAATAATTTATTCTCAAAATATTCATGAAAAATACTTCTTTATTATTATTATTCTTAGAATTCCTTTTATTTTTATTACTTAAATAATAAATAATTCTTTTTCTTAAACTCATTAAAATAGTTATTTTGTTATTTGCTCAAAATTTAGATAATCTTCCCAAAATCGTATTACTATGTATTTAAATTCCACCATATTTTATGAATAATAATAATTCTCGATTTAAAATAGTATTTTTTTTATTGTTTCAAAAGTTTCCAACAATCATGAATATCACCCTTATTAATTTTCGGTATAAATCCCTATGTCTCAAATCCATAACGTTCATTTCTAGTTAGTCCTAAGCTCATTGGCATATTGGCTATCCTAGCTAGTTCACCATAACCGATTCGATTTTTATAGGCTATGTAATTCATTATAGCTTTAATCAAATTTTAATAAAAATAGATATGACATTTCAGTTCAGTTTTTAAATAAAAATTATTGATCTCTAATCTCATTATTCACATACTTGTGAGAATTGAGAACCATAAAATTTTCAGTTTGTTCTAATTAACATGTAAAAAAATCATAATATGCTTTTTTAAATCGAATTCTTTAAATTCAACTTAAATACATTTTTAAAAATTTTAACCTTAGACATTTCTTATTTTATCATGTCATAAAAAGTCATAAATCAAATTTATCTCAGGTTAATCACTTCATGTCAATTCCTAAGTTTCCTAACAAAACAAATAAAATAATGTTCAATTTTCAAAGCTAATTCATTTCGCCGTTTCTTAAAAATATTTAACCTTCAAATTTCAACCCTTTATAGATTTACCAATTTGATATTAATTACTCAAAATATAATTAAATTTGAATTAGCTTCGAAATATTCATACTTCATTTTTTAAAATAATATTTCGTATTTTGTTTTTTTACTTTTTTGGACGTCATGTAATATATTTTATAACCAATTTATCATATATAAGTACATACCATTTTATTTTATAGTTAGCCAACTTAAATCATCGTTAAAGAATACCTAACATCTATCCAAAAGTTATATTATTAAATTTATTTTTAGCTACTAATTATATTCATGACCAAATTCTATAATAATTTACTACATTCTAGATCATTCATTAATGCATATTTCCAGAGTATATATCATAAACACTTCGATTTCTATTAGAAAATATATACGTATTAAAATAAAAAAATCCATAGTTTTAAATTATTAATTTTTAAATATTTTTTTATTCAAATCCATCCAAAATGGTTCAAATTTTACTTAGAAAAATAAACATATAAAACACACCATTTAAACTTTATCTTTATAATTATAAATTTTCACAAAATTGTAAAGAAAAAATAATATTCTAATTAATTTTTTTCAAAGTGTGACGGAATTATTTATTTATAAAACAAAGGAAATTAACAAGGACGTGCCTTTACTAGTTAACTCCAAAAAAAATATTTTTTATCAAAAGAAAAGCATATAACATAATATAAGGGCAGCAATTTACCTTACATGATTATTTTTCAAAAAATAGCTTTAAAGTACCTGTCGAAAATTTCCTTTTATTTAATTATCTCATTTTTGAAACTCACACTGAAGACTTATTAATTTTTGAAATGTCAAACAATTCAACTTTTTATTTTCCCCAAAATTTCGTGTACTGATATTTCTAATTTTTTAGTGAAAATATTTCAATTAATTTTAGTACTTTAATTGGAGTAGATCATAGCTTACACAAACCCAACTAGGTCATATAATATAAGAAAAATGCTTAAGCGGCTTCATTATGCCTCATCAACATCACACTACATCCTATGGACTTAAGGAACTACTCTTCTTCTCATCATCCCTAGTCCCATAATTTACTTCACTGCTATTTCGCATCTAAACTCTCTCTTAGCAGTTTCTATGGATTAAATTCCAACAAACATGTGGATTTATCTTCCACCCTAAAATATTTAAGTGTCAACGTTTATTTTACTCATAATTGTTTACTTCAATAAGGGTAAGCCATCAACTATCCCTACTAGTCAAAATATGTAGGGTATAGCACATAAAAATAATATATATATATATATATATATATATATATATATCTGTGTGTGTGTGTGTGCGCGTGTGTGTGTGTACGTACGTATACACACATATATGTATGTACTATAAATAATCAAAATTACAAATATGCTCTCTTATTTGCCTTAATTAAGTAGAAATAACCTAACCTAAACTCTACTACCATATGTAACAACTCACCATCTATGATCCCTTGATTCACATGCAAATGTGACATGGAAATCACAGACCTCGCAAACGGTGGATCATTTTGAGGTAAAATATAAAAAAATAGAGAGATTTCTACAATATTCTACACTTTCTGAAACTCACAACAGAACGATATAATATATTAATCAATAATAGAATCATAGACAAATAAAAAAATGAAATATCAAATAAATTCCAACTGCAATATCTCTCTATGTTGGTAACAGAAACAATATAATGTATGGAATAAATAAAATAAAATAGTCGATAGCTAATAGATGAATATATGGGTCTCTATCGTACCATCATGTCTTCAAATCACAACTGACCTCTCTATCGGCCTATCAGAGTATAACTAAAAAGAAGAAATGATAGAGGGAGGTCAAATATATGTCTGGTGAGTGCAACGCATCATATAAGTGTATAATATTAATAAGCTAGTAAATCAACGCTTATGCTCGAAAACCATACCTTAACCGGCGTCACCTGCACCTAATAAGTTATCTAAAAACAATAATATACAATAGTGACATCATAAGCTAAGGTCTCACTAAAAATGTCTACCAGGTCTAATCATATACCAAAACACTATGCCATGATTGAGCCTAAAGTCCCAACTCGCCATTGCTACAAACATTGCTACAAACATATGGACGCGACTAAATCCAAAGTCCAAGCTCGTATTCCATAAACATATACACACGATCGAGCAAAAAGTGTATGTCGAAAACATATGCAAACGACCGAGACCAAAGTCCCAGCTCGAATGTCGAAATGTATGTAAACAACCGACCCAAAGTCCCATCTCAAAATTCTGAAAGCATATGCAAACGACCGAGCCTAGAGTCCTAAGTCGAATGTAGAAAACTTATGCAAATGATCGATCCTAAAATACCTGCTTGAATGCCGAAAACGTACTTGACAATCGAGGTCTAGTTAATTCTAAACATACGCCTAGTGGATAGCGTCGTTATTGAAATCAAGCACAAAAGTAATCATCGCCCCACCATTTATGAAGTTATTGGACTAATCCCTAACTCGTCGTCGCTAAACGCCATTGGTACAATCGAGGACTACTTTCGCCATTCGTGTACCAAAAACGTCCTTTTCGAACACCTATGTAACAAATCTACTAAAATAAAAC
The DNA here is from genome assembly GCA_030765085.1 of Allium cepa. NCBI lineage: Eukaryota > Viridiplantae > Streptophyta > Magnoliopsida > Asparagales > Amaryllidaceae > Allium > Allium cepa. Next base: position 107,370,083 of record CM060930.1, on the reverse strand, counting down.
ACCTTTTGTAGTAGCTTGAAATACAGCCAATAACATATCAAAGCGTTCCCCGCCTTGCCACGATCCGATGCAACGAATAACGTAAAATAAGATCCTATGTAAAAATTATAAACGTGTAAAGTTAAAGGGAAAATTGGTAATTATTTAATTAATTACCCATTATTATATTGTATTCTATTATTATATATTTTTTCCATATTGAAGCTGCATCCTCTTCCACATGCCTGTCATTGCCGATCCCATCAAAGCAACTTTCATCATGCCTCCACTGCTATATTAGACCTCCACGGCATGTTTATAAGACATTGTGAGTTCCCTAAGCTGTAGCCGATAAGATCGGAACCACCAGGCACTCACCATCGCATCAGATTCCTTTATTGCCACTGCGAATTCCAGCCCTATTTTTTTGGCAAACTCCGACTGTAGATTGTTAATCGGACACTAGCATAGTGACCGCCTCAACACCTCTTCATTTCAATATCCACTAATTGTCTAATCATCACCGTTCCACCATTAGATTGAAATGGACAGTCCATGCTCACTAAATCTTCCAATGCGATTTAAGATCAATTCTTACACCCAATCGATGAACAAGCACCACCAATGGAGTTGCACCATCAAGAACTACAATTTTCATATATAACATAACTGATTTGGAATGCTTTTGTATTTTGCACTTTTTAACTAAAATGATAGTATCTTTTTATTTTAATACAATCGATAAATTTTATAATTTTAACCATCAGGCCATGACATACTACATCCTAATCAAGTATGTATATATAAAAATTATTATTTAATTATCAATTACATCATTTATAGTTTTGGGTTTAAGATCATGAGGGATGAATTACTATGTCTTATCAATACATACATAAATATGATAAATCTCACTCATCGACTAGCAGTGCATCTTCTTCGAACCAAGGTGAATCCTCCCTTTCTTTGCTATCCACAATGTTCGTAGCCTACGGAAACGCAAAATTTCTTGATAGTTTCAAATTATTTTCATAGCTCTTTTCCTGATGATCGATTCAATGCATTAATTCATTTAATTAGTATTTGATTTATCAGAATATTAATTGATATGGTAATTAGGTTTTATAAGTGTAGGAAAGATAATGAGACAAAAAGGAATAGGGTTAGAGAATTATTTTTTAGCCGAAAAATATAATATTTAAGCTAAATTCTCATAAGAAATATATTATGAAAATGCCATTGGGTTTGACTTCTAATTTCTAGCTGGTTTAACAAAATTCAGCAAGTTATATTTGTTTTTTTAACTATAAACTATATTCCGGATGGAATGGCATAGGTTCATAAGCCAAATTCCAACTCTTGTAAAAAAAAATTATTTTGCCTGTTATGTAAAATTACAATTTTACCCGTTTAATTTAATTATTTAAATATGTAAAATTATGATATGTTACATAGTACATAACTCATTGATGCCTCTAGCAGCTATGAGTAATAAAATGCCCAATATTTGGGGGGCATTACATACTTTGGTCTCAACGGATGTATCGATATCCTTTCTGGATACATCTTGATAAGGAATATTTAGAATAGAATGTTATTTTATATTGTGACAATTTTCTTATGTTTACAACTCCTTATAACAATTATCACATAACATATTATTTAAAGATTTTATAATTATATACTATAAGTTAATTACTTAATTAATTATATCATAGTATAACATGTAATAGAAGTTAAATACCTTTGTTATGAACAAAATCGATTATAGAGTTAGACATATGTAACAAATCACATAATTACACCTAACATATACCCCTACCCTTTTAATCATCCACTTACATTTGTGGTCAATTTTGGAATCCTATTACTATTGTTTCCGATCATTTTTCTCCAAACTTACCGACCGTTAATGAATGGATATGTTATACCATCTTAACTATGTACTTTGTCAATTAACCTTAATAAATTACCTCTATTATGTGGAATTTTTCAATGTATGTCTTTCGATTTCTAGTGAGCTATATGTTCTTTTGCAATATGCATGGTGGTATTATTATCGCATAATAATGTTATGTGACCCTCAATATTTGGAATCACCCTTAGCTTATTTATGAATTTGTGCATTGTTTATATAAAATTTTCTTGTGATGTTATTCATGGCGATGTGCTTAACATTTTAGTTAAATCCGACACAACCATTCATTTGGAACATTTCTAACTTACAGCTCCTTACCTTAGGTTAAACATGAATTAGGTATTGGCATATTATACTCGATATCACTTATGAAGTTCGAGTTTATATACTCCTTCACAAGAATTTCATTATTTTTATAAACAGTTCTCTATTTTTTCGTAAATACTCGAGAGTACGCTTAACTAACGATATTAATTCAAATTTTATACTTTCCCACCATACTGGTTACATAATCAAACTATGTTTTGGGAGACAACACATCATATATGATAATTCCTACTGACAATGTATAAGGAATATATCTCATATGCACCATGTTAAACATTTTAATATGGTGTCTATGTATATCGATTACAACAATCTCAACATCCTTTTATATTGAATATAAAAGATATAATTTTCAAATCCAATGTCGAGTATTAAACAACCACATTAAAATAATTTTAACATAGGTACATTATTAATAATCATAAATTTGTTTTTTATTTAAACTTTTAGAAATATTTTAGTACCTTTGATAGTTTTTATTACAAACACATGCTTCCTTTGCATTTTGACTGAAAATCAAACTAATTGATATTTCTGTCAAAATACCTGTTCAACTTTGATGCTTATCGAACGATGCTTTTGTATCAGTTCTTGGATCATATCCAATCAGTAACACTCCTACTAACTTCAAGATGCTTCAGTTGTTATGTGTAAACAAACTATTCTAAATCATTATTTAGAATTTCCCATTTTGGTATACATGTACCAAAACTTAAAATCATACTAGGGAATAACTTTGCATGTAAAATCTGAATTAACTCAGCATGTTGAAAGGCAAATTTACTGCGCTAATTTCAACAATCAATATTTATGATGTTATTATTATCAATATTGCTTACTATATTCCAACTACACCCATCTTCTTCTTAAAGACACATTTATAGCCGATGGATCATATACCTTTAGGTGTAACTATTACAATCATATTTTTATATTATGCTTAAAATATATTTAAGGTTTTCACGTCATACCATATGTAATATTCAATATTCTTAATAGATTTATTGACAACAAAGGAAATTTTGTTGCTCGATATTGATAAGAAATTTACAGTTTTTTTAATATGTGAGCACTTTTATCAGATATTCTAACGTGTTGTGCGCGTTTTGGCAAGGTTAATTTCATTTCATTCTTTGTAATCCATTTTATCTTTAGATCATATCCAAATTTATTTTACTACAAATAATTTTTGAAGAAATTCCACTGTCAGCGAGTTGGCGTTTCATGAAACAACAATTATTTTTCAATGCAAAAGTTAATTTTGTACAAACCGGATGAACATTTGTCTGTACTAGTTTGCTTTTATACTTAGTCCTGTAATTTTACGTTATCGCAGAATAAACATATCCTAAGCAGCCTGGTTTCTACGGATTATTTAAGCAAATACGTCAAATTAAGAAGAGATTATTCAGGAAAGGCTTCGCTCTTAAAGTCCTTAAAATTGGCTAGATACTGCTTTCTTAGAAACCTGTAGAGACTTTATATGTAACATCCTCTCCTTTATTTCAATTTTATTATTGAAGAAAAAAAAAACTACTCAAAGAAATTCGAACATATCATACCAAATTATTATGCGGTTGTGACAGTCCTCCTGCCAAGGAATGGGACTATAGCAAATATCCTTCGATTATTACCTAAGAAGGATTTAATGCCTTTTTTGATTCAACGGTTAATTTTTCTGCTAATTCCTTAAAAAAAGTCAAAAATGTTGTTTCCCAACTTTAAGTGTAATAAAACATGTATTTTATAAAAATAATGAGTTTGTACTTTTTGTTTTATTTCTTCCTGAGTTATAATTTCTTTTGTTGTAATAAAAGAGATTAGTTATTTAAGTCTTGGCTTTGTTTTTTGTTTAAATAGTGTTTGTCCCTGGGGAGATGGTTTTGATGACAAAAACCTTAGAATAAGATTATAAAATAAATACTAATATTATAGTCTAGATATATATGTGTATATGCAGGATTTAACCATGCAGGTACCAATAATGAAGACTGTACAGTACAGAGATTCAAGATATCAAGATTGAAGACTCATGAGTATCAAGATTATCAAGAGTTCAAAATTTTAGTAATAACTAGTTTATTTAGGAATTTTGTTAACACTCCTAGAAAAGCACTGGCATATTAAAATCCAATTTATTCGTGGAATGGAATCCACTTCGAGCCTGTTAAAGGGATGGAACCTTAAGTAGGATGGAATCTACAAAAAATCTAGTGGAACATTGTTTTGTATCTGCTAACTTTTATTCAAATGTTTTTACAAATTATATCTTCGTTTTCAAAAGGATTTCAAAACCTTCCTTTTAAAAGAATCAAAAACACCTATCCTAGTTTTAAATATTTTTAGCCTCAAAATAATCTTTATCTTCAAAATCAAATTATCAATGGTTTTAAACTATCTTTTAATAATAATATGTTTAACTTTTAATATTTATACCTAGATTTAAATATAAAAATTATAGTAAATTTTTATATATATCAAAATATTATTCTCTATATTTATTTATGTATTTTAACTATAGTTAAGTATATTTATAAAGTTTAAAAATAGTTTTTAATACAAGATAAAAGTTATTTTCAAAGAAAAACAAATCACCAAAAATACTATAGGCTTGTCGACAACCCCTAGGACCCCTTGTTTACAATGTGGCAGTTTATTTCAAAAATCTGATTTTCAAAAGAAGTGTCTATTTGTCGTATCCTTTCACGAATGGACATGGCTGTTGTTCTACTATAAATAGAGGCAGTTTTAAACGAATTCATACACAATTTTTCTCTGATTTCAGTCCTCTTCTTCTTCCACATTTCTTTGTATATATTTTTATGATTACTCTGCCAAAATCACCACTGAATCTAACTAGATCATCTCTGGTTTGATTCTCTGTCACTATCTCAACAAAATCTCAGTGTATTTAGAGTTATAGGCTTCTTTGTAATAAATTAAGTGAGAAAAGGTGTGATTGTAGCCTGTGAAATCAATCATGTGAAAAAAGGTATGATTGTAGCCTGTGAAATCAATTGGGTGAACTTACTGTCCGTGAAATCAAGTATCTCTACCTAGAGGATTGTGAATCTGGAGGGGTGTACCTCGTGGCCTTGAAATCAAGGGTTGTAATTGTACAATTGCTTTGAATGGAAATCCGTACTTGTGTGCGGGGCTGGATGCAGGGTAACTCTGAACCAGTATTAAATCCGGTGTATTCTTTCCTTTTTTTTGCTTTCACTTTATTTTTGCATCTGTGTTCGATTCTGTGATCATATCTGTGTCTGAATATTGTGTACATTTGCATTCAAATTAACATAAACTCAAAAAGATTTAGTAATTCCTCAAAATACTATTCACCCCCTCTAGTGTTAATTCTAGCCTTAAGATCTGTAATCCGCATTTCTCACATTTGGTATTATAGCAAGGTTTTCAATGTTTTATAATCTGAATTTTGAAGAATTTTCAAAATGGCTAACAACAATGGTACTGTTAACACTACCAACAATGGCTTTATTATCCCTGTCACTAGTTCATTTGTAGAAGGTCAGTCTACTATCAGACCGCCACTTTTTAGTGGCAGTAAGTATGCATATTGGGCATGTAGGATGAAAATATATGTAGAATCTATAGGACAAGACATTTGGAATATCACACAGACCGAATATGTTGAACCCACGACTGATTTTGCACAGTGGACTGCTGAGCAAAAGACTGTTGCACAAAATAACTCTAAAGCTATGAATACTCTGTTTTGTTCACTTGATATAAATGAATTTAATAGAGTGTCAGTTTGTATATGAAATCTGGAAAACTTTGCAAGTTACTTATGGAGGAACAAGCAAAGTTAAACATACCAAAATTTCCATGCTCACAAACCAGTTTCAATTATTTAAAATAAATTCTAATGAGTCTATTTCAGATATGTATAGAAGATTTCAAAATATTGTGCCTTCTCTAATATCCTTGGGAAATGAAATTTTAGAAGAAGATCAAGTCAGAAAAATCTTAAATTCTCTTACTCCAGAATGGGATCAAAAGACACTTGCGATCGAAGAGGCAAATGACATCAGTACCTTAAAGATGGAAGAATTAATAGGAAATCTAATGTATTTTGAAGTCCAAATGATTGAGAGAAGAGAAAGAAAAGCATTCGAAAAGAAATCAATGGCATTCAATGCATTGACCGATGGATCAGACTCAAACAGCGATAATGTGAAGAGATAGCCCTTATGACCAAGAATTTTCGAAAATTCCTGAAATACAGAAAGATGAATAATTTTAAGAGAAACAACTATAAGGACTCTGAAAATCAGAATGTAGTGCCAAACAATATCAAATTCTTCAACTGTGACGAATTAGGCCATACCAAAAGAGACTGTCCGCATCCAGATAGGCAAAATCTCCCAATAAACAATGATTTCACAAAGAAACGAAAACGTGCATTTACTGCTACTCTAGATGACTTAGACTCGTCTTCAAGCGATGATGATCAGAAGATATATATTTCAAATATGTGTTTCACGGTAGTTCACGACTCCGACGAATTTAGGGAAACGGACTCAGAAAAAGGTACACGTTTACAATACACTGGTTGAAATTGCATGCTTAGAATTGGATGCTTGATTGATTGATTTTGAATTGGTGTATTGTTTGAATTTTAAAATTTTTATTTTTATTATTTTTACTATTATTTTATTAGTATTATTTTTTATTTTTTATTTTTTATAATGTCATAATATTTTATGGAATGTACTATAATTCAAGTAATATTCCAGATATATATATATATACATTAAAAATAATAAATATATACATATTAGAATACATAAAAAACATCATGGAAATTCAAAGACACCTGTCGACAAGGTCCCCACCACGTTGTTGTCAAGGGTATAGAAATTTGAAATTCAAAATTCGAATTCAAAATGTTGAATTTCCCTCCATCTTTTCACTTCATTCAATTCTCTAAAAAGTCACCTTTTGACCAGAGAACATGTCCTTTGAGAATCTATTTATTCACTATCTATTATCATAACTTCTCACTTTCATTTTCAAATTAAAACTCTTATTCCAAAATATCAAGCTATCTATACTCTACTCTAATGGCTTCTTCAAGCAACACTTCCATAATGAGAATTTCCAGAAAGATATTGAGCAACTCTACAATGATCTGGAGGCTATAAAAGTATATATCAACTATGCTAGCTATAGAAAAGTCCATCTGGGGAAGTTTACTTTATTTCAAGATTTCTCTACTTATGAAATCGATTCTCTTTTTGCTAACAATCAAGTTCTTAGTCTTGTTGATGCTTCACAAAATGATTTTGTTTGTTATCCAAATCTTGTTAAAATTTTCTGTGCAAATCTTATTTGTGGATTTTATAATGGAAATGATGATGAAATTTGGAGTAGTCTTAAAGGTGCTAGAATTGTTTTAAATTTTTATCTTTTGGGTACCATTCTCAATTGCAAGAGTACGGGAATGGATCTTTCTAATTTTAATATCGATGAAAATGACCGTGAGACATTTCATCACATTTTTGAAGGAAATGACAACTTTGAATTCGAAAATCAAAACTTTCGACCAAAAGCTAGAATTGTTAATCTTCTTTTACAACATACTTTGACCCCAAGATTGGGGAGTTTTGGCAATCCAACTTCAAAAGTTTGCAAAGCACTTTTTTCTATTTTTGGAAATTATGATATTAATTAGACGCAAGTTATTTTGGATGAATTTCGTGCCAAAAATTTTGAAATTGGTGAAAAAACTTTGTATCATGAAATCTATCTCACTCATATTTTTAACTATTTTGGAGTAGATTTCAAAGGAGAAGAATTTGTTTCAAGAAAGGTCTTTAATCACTCAAACATTTCTCTTATGAAAATTCCATTTTTTTCAACCATATGAGACTCTTGCCGAAAAGGAAGAGCATTTGGCTCATGAGAAAATGGAAGTGTAGGAAGAAGAAGAAGATGGGGATGAAATGGAAATAGAACAGGAAGAAGAAGGTGAAACATCTTTGGAAAGCATTGACTGTCCTCCTAATTCAACCAACAAAACCTTACTCAAAAATCAAAAGACCATTGTCGAGAATCAACGGATTCTTGAAAGGTCCATTAGTAAGAAATTGGATAAAATGTCATCCAAGATGAACAAGTTTTTCTCCAAAGTTAGCAAGAAGCTTGGATTATCTTCATCTTCATCATCCTCTAACTAGTTCTACCTTTTCATGCCTTGTTATATTGGTTTTAATGTATTTTGATTTGAATGTTTGTGTTGTTCTTAATGTTTAATCATTATATCGTTCTATTATGAAATGAAATTGAATTACTTTTACGTTATCTAGCTTATCTTATCTCTAAAATAAATGTTAGTATATTATATAAATATATATATATAAACAATTATTCACAAAATCAAAATGAGTCATCAAAATTGACTGACCCCTGTCGACAACCCCCTTGAACATGTCGACATGTACCGGTCAGAAATGACTTTTTATTTTACATTTGAAATTTTAATAACTACCTTGTGTCTATTCATTTCAAACGAATTTCTACACCTATAAATACAAATTTCTTCCATAAATCATCACTCAAAATCATTTTTTATCTACTTTATCCACGTTCACAAACTCAAATATGGCCAACCCAATTCATAGTTGAACCGAGAATCTTGAAGAAACCCTTAATTTGTTCAAGAATATTCTCTCTTTCATTCTTCGTAATCAGCGACATTTAGAGTTAAGTCAAATGCAGATGATCAAGGTGCAAGAAAAGCATTTTGATGCGATTTGATGGATGATTTCCTCCCTGCACAAAGATGATAATGAAGCACATCCTCCAGTCTCTCCCTCCAATGATAATGAAAATTGGGATGCCATTAAAATTGACCCTATATATGGAGATGAAGGAAGGGTGGAAGTTCCTCGTAATGTTTGATTTTATTTGATTGCTTTGTTTGATTTTAATTAATTGCTTGGATTGATTTGACTTGATTTCATTTGATTAGGTTTGGTGCGGATTGATATTTGGTGTGGATTGATATTTGGTGTGCAAAACATGTATAAAAACACATTGATATTTATATGATCTTTGATTAGTTATCATGTCTATCAGTATAATTATCTCTTAATCTATCTATTATATACTCCATTGAGTATTATATTAATGCTGGTATTTTAGTACAAGAATAAGGGGGAGTTATATGGTTTGGAGTTAGTTTTTTGTTGATGACAAAAGGGGAGAAGTATAAAATAGGATAGTTAGGCATAGATTAAGGAGGAGTTATTAGTTATGGGGGGATTTATTTGGATAGATGTAATATTTTATAAACAAAGGTTGTCATCATAAAAAAGGCCGAGATTGTTAGTCCTGAGGAGATGGTTTTGATGATAACAACCTTAGAATAAGATTATAAAATAAATACTAACATTATAGTCTAGATATATATGTGTATATGCAGGATTTAACCATGCAGGTACCAATAATGAAGATTGTACAGTATAGAGGTTCAAGATACCAAGATTGAAGACTTATGAGTATCAAGATTATCAAGAGTTCAAGATTTCAATAATAAGTAGTTTATTTAGGAATTTTGTTAAAACTCCTAGAGCCTGTTAAAGGGATGGAACCCTAAATAGGATGGAGCCTACGAAAAATCAACTGGAACGTTGTTTTGTATCCGCTAACTTTTATTCAAATCTTTTTACAAATTTATATCTTGTTTTCAAAATGATTTCAAAACCTTCCTTTTAAAACAATCAAAAACATTTATCCTAGTTTTAAATATTTTTAGCCTCAAAATAATCTTTGTCTTCAAAGTCAAATTATCCTTGGTTTTAAACTATCTTTTAATAATAATATATTTAACTTTTAATATTTATACTTAGATTTAAATATAAAAATTGTAGTAAAATTTTATATATACCAAAATATTATTCTTTATATTTATTTATATATTTTAACTATAGTTAAGTATATTTACAAAGTTTAAAAATAGTTTTTAATATAAGATAGAAGTTATTTTCAAAGAAAAACAAATCCCCAAAAATACCATAGGCTTGTCGACAACCCCTAGGACCCCTTGTCGACAATGTGGCAGTTTATTTCAAAAATTTGAATTTCAAAAGAAGTGTCTATTCATCATATCCTTTCACGAATGGACATGGCTGTTGTTCTACTATAAATAGTGGCAGTTTTAAACGAATTTATACACAATTTTTCTCTGATTTCACTCCTCTTCTTCTTCCATATTTATTTGTATATATTTTTATCGTTACTCTGCCGAAATCACCATTGAATCTAACTAGATCATCTCTGGTTTGATTCTCTATCAATATCTCAACAACATCTCAGTGCTATCCAGAGTTATAGGCTTCTTTGTAATAAATTAAGTGAGAAAAGGTGTGATTGTAGCCTGTGAAATCAATCAAGTGAGAAAAGCTGTGATTGTAGCCTGTGAAATCAATTGGGAGAACTTATTGCCCATGAAATCAAGTATCTCTATCCATAGGGTTGTGAATATGGAGTGGTGTACCTCGTGGCCTTGAAATCGAGGGTTGTAATGCTAACAATTGCTTTTGAATGGAAATCCATACTTGTGCGCGGGACTGGATGTAGGGTAACTCCGAACCAGTATAAAATCTAGTGCGTTCTTTCCGTTATTGCTTTTACTTTATTTTTGCACATGTGTTTGGTTCTGTGATCGTATCTATGTCTGAATATTGGATACATTTGTGTTCAAATTAACATAAACTCAAAAATATTTAGTAATCCTTAAAATACTATTCACCCACCCTCTAATGTTATTTCTAGCCTTTAGATCCGTAATCCGCATTTCTCAAAAATAGGACTCACAACTATCTATTGCACCACTCTCATTGGATTTCTTATCTCACTTCACTAGCATTAGAGACAGATTGATAGTAGATGTTGAAAGAGGCATTTACTAAAGGATCCTCTATCCGCTCGATTTCAAGGCAACGCTGAAGCATTGGGATGGTGCAGGATATATTTGCTTGAAAAGACAATTGTTAGAAACCTCAACGATCATATCACTAAGCGTGAAGTGGACATCATGAATAAGATTGAAATAATTTCCATATTGGAGTGCGGAATCAAATTGAATTCTTTGATTGATTTCGATCATAATGTCTTAGCTCGATCAATTTACCGACTTCTCCTATCACCTCATCTATTTAAAATCAATCAGATCTTTATTTCTTGCAATTCAAAAATTTTCTACTATAACTAACCTTCCTTTCGGTTTATATGAGAAGATGGTAGGAGAATGGTGCAGGAAGGTAAAATTTGAAATGATGAGATATTTTGATGATCAATAGAGGGCGAGATATTCATAATGCATTAATGAATATGCACCCAAGATTCAAGAACTTGAATGTGTAAAGTATCTTCTTCAAAAATGCACACTAATTTAAAGAGACAAAAAAAACCCTTAAGGGTGCTAATAGAGCATTCAATAGTGCGTTGAAGGCTCGTATTGAATCCATTCATAATGCTGATGATATAGGGAAAAAGGAAAAACAAGCTTAAAGAGATCCTTTGTATAGCGATTCGGCGTATCGTTGATCCTTTATTTTATGAAAATCTAGATAAAATTGTGAAGGATTTGTAAAACATACACTTGTGAGGTATACTTGTAAATAATTTTGTAAATTATGTAAATATCACGTGGCATATGGTCTTTTCTTACAACATTGCTTCTGAATCTGCTACCTGATAACTCAAACTATGGTTTTTTATTTTCTAGTCCATTCGGTCTTCCTTATTGATCTCAATTTCCGAAGCACAAAGTAAACAATATTTCTTATTGTTAACATAAAATCTATATAGTAGTTTATCCACATCCAAAGTTCCTACTAATGAAAATTAACAAATCATTATGTGAAAACATGATAATAAGTGAGAAGTAATCTCATAATTGGATATGGTTGAATGTCCTGAAACCCATCTTTGGGAATGGCTAGAGAAAGCTAGGAATCCAACTCCAACTATATTGACATAATACCCAAAGTATAATCATAGAGAACTAGATATCCAATTTTGGCTTAAAGTATAGAAGTTTAGAAATTCCTCTTCTGGAGATAACTAATAGAAAGCTAATAATAACCATTTAATAATGTCCAGAAATCATCATCTCGAAATAAATTATTGAAAATTAGGAATCTTATAATAGAACATCCGAAACCCAGTTTCAGGCATTAACAGGTGTTGCTTAAAAGTTTGTTGTAAAAGTCCAATGATCCAAATTCGGGCGTTAGTGAGATAGATCTCGAGTTTAATTGAAGAATAGAAATTCATAGAAATCTCAATATCAATTGCTCTAGAACCAAGATTTAGGCATTAGTGGACAATGGCCAGAAATTCATGATAATGGTTTCAATATTAGAAGTTCAGAGCCCAGATTCGGGCGTTAGTGAGTGAAGTCCAGAAATTAATAATAATAGCCCTGAAACCCAGATTCGGGTATGACGAAGACCAAAGATTGATGGAAAAAGACTCGAAACCCAGATTCGGTTATTAATAAGTGAAGTTCTAAAATTCCCTTTTGGGAACTAGTTGGAGGTTGTAGATTCTTACTTAAGCCTTCTATTTTGCACTGTTCTTTGGTGTTTGATTCTTTTGACATGTGCCATCCTTTAGGCCATGTATATTTTCGTTGTTTGACATGCTGCTTCCTGGGCTCGGACATCCTAGTACGTTGTTTGATATGCCGCTCCTCGGGCTCGGACATCTTACTCCGTTGTTTGATATGCCGCTTCTCGAGATCGAACGTCTTAGTCCGTTGTTGTTTGGTATGCTTGGTCAGCTTATCCACAAGCAGGACCCATGGACTTACCCAACCTCTCCCTAGGAGGTGCTCCAGCCAAGCCTTATAGGCAGGATTGAAGGCTTGTTCAATGCCTTGGCCAGGCCATAGCGCGGTGTGACTAAGGGCTTACTCCATCCTCCCTCCAAGTGGTGCCTTGATCTGGCCATAGCTTGGCATGATCAAGGGCTTGTCGATGATTTAACCTGGCCATAGCATGGTGCTGTTAAAGGCTTAATCTAACCTCCCCCCAGGAGGTACCTTGACCTGGCAAATGGCATGGTGCGATCAAGGACTTGTCGATGCTTTGACCCAGCCATATCATGATGCGGTTAAAGGCTTACTCTAACCTTCCTCCCAGAGGCAATTTGAACTAGCCAACTCAACGCAGACAAAGGCTTTTTCTGTTTATGTTAATTTCTAAGTGTAAGGATAATTATACTCCTGACCATGTAGATTTTTCTTGTAAAAGTGGTGCTTTATTGAATTGACTACGGTCTCTTTACAAATCTATTGATTTTACCTTGTCCGAAAATGTTGATCACCATTCTTTCGAGTGATCTACATTGATTTGTCTCATGCCCATTTATCATGTGATGGTGGCAGTAGGATCCTCCCTGATTCTTTTCATATTTAGGCTTTTTCTTCTGGGATGGCCAATAGTTGAGATCCTCATTTGTTAGTAAGTAGTCATTCTCAATCGATGTAGTCAGATTGCATTCCTTAGGGAGTCTCGACTTGAAACTTTTCTTTTGAGGATGGTATCTAGATCTTTTGTTACTTATTTTATAAGATTCATCTTCAACGAACAATTTTCTTTTCAAAACCTTTTGAAGCTCACATGTAGGCAGTGTCCCACTTGTTGCTTAATGCCATTTTTATGCAAAGGCATTATAATCAGCCATCATTCCCTTTTCAAAGATTGTGCCTTTGGTATAGAGTTGAATTGTCTTCCTCATTTGGTTAAACAAGTTATCACTTTCATTATTTATTCCTCCTAAGGCAAAAATAGGATTTGGGTCCAATGTGAAAGGGTTTAAAATCCATTTATCTAGACCATAAGATTCAGCTCTTTTTTCCTTTATAATTCTTAAAGCTTCCAATCTCAACATTTGTTCTTTATGAATTTTAAAATCAATAAATGTTCTATGGGAGAATCGAATTGAATGTGGCTCTAAGGATCCTTGTTCGGACCTTTTGATTTTGCTAAACATGGTGATGTAAAGTCTAAAGTACGTAAGCATGGAATAGAATTGGGTTAGAGGAAAGTAAAGTTGGAAGTTCAATAAGGTCGGAGGTTCGGACCTTACCAAAAATGTTGAGAAAACTTGTCAACACCCCAAAATAGAGTTTAAAATATATATGGTCTCTTCAAAACCTCCTTTCCAATGGATGAAGGCAGTTACCACCTTTCAAACAGAGAAAGATAGTTAAAAACATTTTTACTACCTTACTACACGGTCGAAATACATGACCTCTCTTCAGAAATACCTTTCAAACCAGTTCAACTAGTGTAGGACCCTGTCGAAACATCCTTTTGAAGTGATCAAGGTGAATTGAGGTAAGAGTCTAATGATCTTGGGATTTTAGTTGAGTTGAAAGGTATCGACTCCCTCAAACGGTAGTCTTTCAATCATGTAGTGCCGGCATATTATATTCGAAACCACATAAAAACTTCGAATCAATTAATTCATCCAGGAATACCATAACTTGCTTTGAACAATATATTTCTTTACTACTTGAAGCTTAAGTATACAAAATAGTCGAATCCCAATCTAATTTGAGAATTAGGGTTTAAAAATTCAAGAAAGTACTAGAATGAAATGAATAAATTCAGATCCCTAAAATATGACCCCTATGGTCTTATTTATAGGTGCTAGTTGAACCTTTTCGAATCAGACTTTTCAACCTAGTCGAAGCCTTTATGTCTTTTCGCTACCGCTAAAGTTTGGATGCCCTTTCACTTTGCTTTAAAATAGAGCTTGATTTCTTTCGACTTCATTGGATGGAGTAGGTGCGCTCTCTACCTTGCATTGCTATGTTGTTGCAAGCAAGAAAAGAAGTGAGCTTTTATGTCTTCGATAGGTGTATCTATTGATCTTTGGAGGAGTCAAAACATAATAGGGAGTTTAAGTACGAAAGGTAGGTTTCGAAGGCATTCATGTTAACTTATGTGAAACCTCTGTCTTTTAGTATATGAGAATGTCATATTAAACTTAAGTAAGCTTTCCTCAATGATTCTAAATGGTCTCAACTGGTTCAAAGGGCTAATTTTCTCTTTCGAAGGGGTTTCTCTTGTCTAAGTGTTCTTTTATGGGATGTGAACGAAGGAAAAACCCTCAGTTCCGAAAGGTTTGGCACGTACATGAAAACTTGTAATATGTTACCTTCGAAAGGTGCACCTCAGCCCATTCTAAATGTCTTCATCCATGCGGAAGCGTCTGTTTTGAAAGGAAACGATTGAAGCGAAAGGGTGCTTCTGACCCCTTTCGACCTTTTCGAAAGATCATAGCGCATCCAACTTTTGTGGGAGCATCCCTTCGACTCTTTCGAAAGGTTATGTTAATTCTATCATTCCTTATGAACTCTCCTTTTATATTCTTCATGGTTTCGACAAGGTTAAAGTGAATAATGATAGGAATAGATGTATAAATGACAAATTCAACCAAACTATCACTCCTAGCTAAGATAATGTTAATATTCGAATAGTTCGACATTGATCGCTGATTGAGTTTACACCTACGAATTGCACAACCGTAATTGTGAATTCTTTGAAATACCACACAATAAATTGATTTACAAATTATTTTAATTAAATTAACTGATATTTATGATATATTATTTATTTATTAATTTTCTATACTTGGTGCTTAGGGTATTTTCTAGGTCTCACTAGTAATTAATTTGGTGCATATGTAGAAGATTTATACATACATATCAATATACGATATAAATAAGTAATTAATTACAATTTTGATGATTATAATTAGTTAATGGGTTTAGAGCGTTTTAGTCCCAAGCAGCCCATCTTATAGCTTACTATGGCATAAGGGAATGGGAATATTTTTGTTTTTTAAATCAGGATCTGGTATTAATAAAAGGAGGAGAACTTGTCACCTCCTTTTTCTCTATTTAAACAGACATACCTATTCAGTTTTCTTATCGGTTTGTTCTCTCCTTCTTTATGGCATAAGCTCCTTTCCCTTTCCCTTGGTCGTACTTTTATCCTAATGACGTCAAATTAAATAAAATCATGGTACTCTAGGCCATTGTAATATCCAAAGATCGATTCAAGGTGAATCTAGGGGATCCTATAAATCAAACCGTGTCCAAAGGCTACATCATTAATGTATAAATCTTATTTATCTTTATGTGACATATATGATGTTGTAGATAGATCATACAATAATTCTATATGTGTAGTTGTGTACTCTTGTAAATATATGTTAACATATGTCATTATATTACCTGATTTAACTATTATTGTTTTGATCTATGTAACTAAATAAAATTATATACATATATGTTAACATTTCAATTCGACCATGATAATATATATATATATATATATATATAATTTTTAAAACACTTAAAACAATTTTTATTAATGGGTTTTTCTATTTTACATTATATATATATATATATTATGCATTTAAAATTATTTGAAATTTCGTTTTAAATTAAAAATAAGTGTCGACAACTTAAAAAAATCGAAACAATATTTTTGAATAATTTAATTATAATTGTATTGTGATCAATTTAAACATTGTTTTCAATAGTGTTTATATTAGTACATTTTTATATATACACATATACAAATATATTTAGATATTAATTTTATTCAATGATAGAATTCTTTTGGAGAAAAATTGGCCAAATATAAATATTTTAATTTCTATATATATTAATTTAGTAATTGTTTTAAAAATAAGTAATAAAATATTTTCTATTATTCATTAAAAATAATTTTAACAATATATTAATTTTAAATTATTAATATATATTTTATTTGAATTTTATAGATTTGGATTTGAAATTTAAATTATTTTACTATGTCAAAGTTAGATATTTTTGATATTAAATTTGAATACAAATTTCATTGACTTAGTCATAAAATCTTTAGCTATTTTAAATAAGGTTTATTTTAGCTAATATAAAATATTTATAAATTGAATGTGTTTTAAATATTATTTGAGATAGCCAACACGTATATAAATAACAAATGTATACGTGGTAGATGCAAATCCCAACATCTGTATACATAAACATTAACCATGTACACGTACTATACGTTACGCATGACCAACATACAAACATGAGTACATAATGATATACTCATAAACTCTATAAATGTTAGTAAATTAAATTATTTTATTAATTAAATAAGAAAATTAAATAAAATTGGATTTTATTTAAATCAATTACATTGGGTCCAGTACAACTCATTAAACTTATTGGTTCATTACAATTCAAATAAGAAATTTCTTTTAAATCTACTTGTTTCTCCCACCATAGATTGGGCCAAATTCAACAATGGTATCAGATCCAAAAGTAGTATGCAGTCTACTAAGTCAACATTTAGGGCTAACTAATTAAACCTACTTATCTGATGGGTGTTTAGAAAAGTAGTGTTTAGGTTTGGGATGGAATAATCAAGTATTCTCTCCTCTTATGCTACTGGTCTGATTTAATTGGTGGAGTAAGTCCAAAAGATTACCCTAGGTGTATGACCTAGATTTATTAAGGCTTTGGGCTAATTTTCAAATTAAGACGTAAAAATTAAATGTTAAATTTGATATATAATATGGAATTTCATAATAATTATAAAATAAATTTATGTGTTTTAAAATCGTTTTGAATAATTAATTTTGATTTTTTAATTTATATATTTAATTGATTTGATTAATTAAATAAAAATAAAATAATTAATTAAACATGCATATATACGCATATACATATATATATATGTATGTATGTATGTATGTATGTATCTGTGTACCTATAATTATTATAGTCATATATTTATATTATATTTGTTTAAGATGAATTATATTAAAATTTCAAATTAATTAAAATATTTAATTAAATAAATGAATTTTTTATTTTTAATTAGTTAAATATTAATTAATTAAAACGTATACATATATTGATATGTATATATATCAAATTATAAATGTTATAGCTAATTATTTATCATAAATGGTTTAAGACGAATAGTATAAAACTTCTTAAAATTTAAATAAATTAAAATTAATAAAATTAAAATTAATTAAGTATGATTGAGTTAATACGTATTAGAATTAATTAAATATGATTTAACTAATAAGACATATACACACATTATATAAGTTGTTTAAATTATAACATTTATAAACAAATTGGACTTGAATTTCTATTTATGTATAAAATAGTGTAAGTGGAACCAAAATAAACCCACTTTTTTTAGAATTAGTGCATACATAAGGTGCCTATACCGTGATTTCAGATGTGTCGGACACTTAAATCATGAGGGTGTTTCATAAGAACACATTATCCCTTAAATAAGCATCACTCGATATGTATATGTATTAGACATTATTAATCCTTAATATAAAGAGTTTCCCTCCTTAATATAAAGAGTTTCCCTCTACCATTTATATGCTAATATATAACTTGTGTATGCACTAGTTTATGACCAAACTCAAGCTAGGGTTGTTATGTGTAGTACAAAATATATATTGCCAAGATGAGGTAAGATATATGCATATATTTATTGAGCAAACTAAAGGTATCTGCACTATACTTAGACCATTGCGAAATGTTAGGTAATAATGAAAAAACTCTCTCAATTTATTAAGAAAACTCAAGGTCGATGTTGAGATTAAGGAAAAGACCACGGTTTGAGTTGTATATGATACAACTGGAAAAGAGTTATCCATCACTTGTGTGTCTAAGATTTATTAAGCAATCTAAAGCTCAAAATCCTAAGGCAAGCACGTCCTAACTCACAAGAGAAGCAGAAAGATTTCTATATTCTCTTAAGATTTCGAGGAATATAAAAATTTAGTGGGAGCCTTATTAGATATATTAAATAAACACATTTAATCTTTGTAATATTGTAATAATATATGTTATATAAAGTTAAAATAATCTTCTTTGATAAATTTGTGCAACTAATATAACCGATAAAATGCTTATTAGTTAAAATATACATATGAAAAGATTGACGTAGAAATATAAAATATACTTACCAATAAATCTTTTAGCATTTAATCGCTTCAAGAACCATGAAAAGCCAAATTATACAGCTATTAAAGCATTCATATCTTGATCATTTAATGTTTATTTCCCTGAGACTATGTATTGTCTTATATGAGTTCAAACTCTTAAGCATACAAGATTATGAATATTTTATACATATTAAATCACGTATAAATATTATATTGCAAACAATCGTGATTAGTAATGTGGGAAAATATTGATGAAATTGGTTCATTTGAAATAAGAAAGTAAATCATAGTATGAGATCATGTATTTAATATGATTGATTACAATAAGGATCTTATTGTGTTAGATGTAGCACTAAAACAATAGCTATAAGAAGGACTGTAAAGACCCAGAATTTGACCACTCTTAAAAATGACATTTAAGATAATTTTAAATATAAATTAGGTAAGTTTATATGATTTAAACAATATTAGATAGGATTTGGAAATAGAAATATACATAAAAATAGTAACATTTGCTTATATTGACAAAAGTGACAAAATGCTAATTTCAAAAAAGTTAGTTTCACTGGTTAAATAAATTATTTTGATTGATTTACAAGTGTTTATATTTTTAAATAATATTATACAAATTTATTTTTAAACTTATTTACGTAAATAAGTAGTTTAACTAAAACGTCAAAATGTAACCGTAAAACTTTTTGTCGAAATTCAATGTTTTGTTCAAAATAAGTTGTCGCAACGTTGCTTCATCTTTGTAAACTTATTTTAACATATATATTACACATTTTAATAACTAAACATGTTTTCTTTTACTATTTATGATTAGGAGACTTTTAGAAGATCACTAAGAAAAGTAAGTAAGTTTAAGAAAAGTCAAAAGTAAACATCAAATCCTTATCACATCAAAATCCAATAAAACAATTACTTCTCTTTACTTAATCTTTAAGTGAATAAGACATAAAGTAAGAAGTGAAAGGATGATTTTTAACGTTGAAAAAATGTAGCTTACTTTAGTGTGCAGTAAGGGTGTTTTGGTAATTTGATAAGAGGTTACATTTGTAGAATTCCATTCTTTACTATTTCTATAAATACCCACCTCCTTCTTCGCTTTCATTCACATTTCTTCTTATTTTCTCAAGTTTTTTCATCTTCTTCCTCTCCTCTTTAATGATTTCAAGCCATAGAAAAAATAAAAAATAAAAAAATGTTAAAATATTTACAAAATATTCAAAAGAAATCAATGCCCATCCTCTTCAAATCAAACTCCTCTTTTCTTCGTATTTTACCTCTTCTTCTCTCCACCATAACTTCTTCAAAAAGGAACCAAAATACCAAAAAAAAAATCTTGTATCATGTATTTTTCAAGTGGTTACAAGTTTCATGTTGACTACTTTGTCTCATTCTAAAAGTAATTATGTCAAAAATCCACTTCTTTCCAGTGCATTCTTTGGCCCTGTTTTTAAGCCAGAGAATAGGCAATTTTGTTTTGATCATAACTTGATTGTAGAAGATCCAAATTAAGAAATTATTTTTATTAAACCATAAAAAATTCCAGTGGCTACAACTTTTATGTGGATCACTTTTTCCAGTTTTATGGTTTGTTGTACCTAAAATTCAATTCTTTGAAGTACATTTTCGGGCTTTATATTTGTGAATTTGAGAATAGCTCGTTTTCTTTTGACCATATATTCCTCGAAAACTAACCGAAATAAAGTGATTCTTTATTTAAAAATATAAGAGAAAAGAATTTTCAACAATTTTTTAGTTAACAAGTTTTTCAAATTTTGAGAGTAAGAGAGACAAAAATAAGAGAGAAGATGGCCTATTTTTTTAGTCTAATTTTGAAAATTCAAGTCAAAGCTCTACCACTTCTTCTTTATATTTTCGACCAATCTCCATTTCAAGCCTTGGCTAAGCATTAGGAAGGAGGAATTTGGGCTTGTTTTCATTTGGTTCCAAAGCATGGTAGGAAGTATGTGTTAGATCTTAAGTTCCTTGCCTTAAAGTTTGACGGATTGAAAACCAAAGTAAGTTATTTCTTATTTTATGTTCTTTAAAACCATTGCTAAGTTGAAAGAACTTTAAGTGCTAAGTGTTGTTTGAAAACCCTTATTGAATTCTTGTTTACTTTGTTTTCTAAAACAATGGTTTGATTTCCTTGCTCGATATTTTTTTTGGATGGTTAATTAAGTAATTTAAAATTTAGAAGTTAAGTACTTAATGAGGTATGTGAAAACGACTAGTATATGTGTTTCGTCTATGTGATCCAAGGAAACTTGGGCGAGGGACGGAACATGTCAAAGAGAAAGCCCGGATGCTCCAAAATAAATATTAAACCGTTTTAACCCATGATAAAATAAAGTGTTATAAATATTTGATAGAATGAATGTTGATTTATCATTTATTGTTGTGTTTATTTTATTAATTGATTGTTTAGTTGTTTGGATTGCACTCGACCAGTTTATGAGCATTGATGGTTATTTATTGATTGTTGACTTTGCATGACCAGTTTATGAGCAATTAATTATTCATACGCATGGGCTGGGTAGAAAATAATTGTAGGCTAACACCTTGTGATTTATTTCACAATTTGACTATAAGGTGTTTAGCGGTAATATTTAGTTCACTTCAATTTAATGAATTGTATTGAAAATTGGTTTTAAAATGGAAATGTTATGAAGTGTTTTCCCTTTAAAAGAAATAGAAAAGTTTGGTAATGAATATTTTGATGTTATATTATATAAAAGTGATTTATATAAGAATGGTTTTATAAAAATGTTTTATAAAACGGAAAGAATTTTGAGGACTAAACTCGATGTTTTTAAGATGATTTTTGAATGAATTTGGGAAATTAAAATTATTATAAATTTGAAAGTACTTATGAATATTAGCGTGAAATTATTTATCGCTTTGGGTTATAAACTGATTTGTTATGTTACCGATGATTCGGGTAACCCGTAACCAAAAAGTGGGCATATATTTTTGGTATAGTCCGCTCTTGGAATAGAGGGATGTACTTATTTATCGATTGTATTAAGGATGGGACCTAGTTGCCTTGTTTGTAACGACCTGAATTTTCGGACATTTTAAGCAGACACAAATGCTAGACTCAAACCATTCAAAAGGGAAGAATGTTATGGGTTGAATAAGAAAAGAGAAATAAATAAAACAAGTACAGAATCTCACAGCGGAATGACAAAATATAATAATCAAATAATAGTTCATGAAGCTGTTTTATAAATATATTTGATTTTTCTTTACAACACAAATATCAGAGTTACATAAACAAGAATAAATAAATAAATGCAGCGGAATAACATGATGCAGCGGATTAAGTAAGTAAATAATAATACAAATCTTTGTCTTCGTCCTCTAGAAATAGGGTCTTCAACCCTGAAATGCCCAGGCTGACCCGAGAAAATTGTAAAGACAAAACACTCAAGTCAGAACTAAAAGATCTTATGTAAGTTAAATCAACAATAAATAAATATGAGTGGAATGGCGTCAGAGATGTTAACAGGTTTTGACATCTCCTAACCAGTGACTAACGTGAGTGCAATAACTTAATAGATGTTCGAGATTCACACCTCCTAAGGATCCATTAAACTATCTACTATGTAGTACTATACGCTATTATAATAGTGTTGATAATAAAGTTAAGTATTAAAATAGCGTTAAGGCGTTACCCATTTCCCCCTTAACACATTTTTATATATTCACATAGTCTATACAGTACCATAATTCCTCTGTAAACTGGAGGGCTATTAGAGGGCACTCCATAGTTATGGTACAAAAAAAACTTGCAGAAGGCGCTTTAGGGCATGTGAACACGACACTCGAGGCAATACCAGGGTAGATTTACCAAGTGCAGAACTGGGCTGGTGGTAACGCATAGCAGCTACTACCACCCACTTCGGAACACATTCCCAAATCAAAATCAAGGGGTGGCCACCAAATCATCACAAATGTATAATATCGTATCGAAGAAGCAAGTTCGATCGAAGGAATGACCTTACTTGGCCTAGGTATAGCTCCTGTTTTAGTCACATCTAAGCTGACTCACGGGAGTCAGGGTTACGTTATACCTTATACAGAAATCGTTCCCCAAATCATCCTACTTCGTTTCTAGAATCTCCACCACGTATACAGTTGTTAAAGTGGTTTTCGGTATTGGCACAGAGTATGACAATATCCGATCCCGGTCTCTTTAACAACCAATCGCCTATTACACACTGTATGGCTCTTTTAAAATTTCCAAAATCAATTCATGGTTGGTATCAAAAATATCATATTCAATTTAGACTATATCACATTCGAAATCATATTCACTTTCGAAATCATATTTTCAAAATAGTTTAAGACCACATTTCGAAATCATCATATTTACTCAAATAAGTTATATAAATCCCAACTTAGGTTATTTCATCCTTTCATCATATTTACCTTTAAAACCAATGAATTTGAAAATAAACACTTTCCCTTTACTTAGTCTGGAAAAATTAGAAGATAGTTTAAATAGTTATAAATAGTTATAAATAGTTTAACATAATAAAATTAAATTTTATAACAGTTAAGATACTCTAAAATATTAAAAATAGATTAAAGATAGCTTTAAAATTGATTTAAGGTAGTTAAATAGATTAAAATATATTAAATATAATTAAAATAGATTAAATAGCTTAAAAAAGATTAATTAGATTTAAAATAAATTAAATGGTTTAATTAGTTTAAAATAAACTACATTGGTTTAAATAGGTTAAAATAATTTATATAGTTAATATAGGTTAAAATAGTTTAATAATTTAAAAAGCTTAATAATTAGAAATTTTAAAATAGTATATTTTTGACAGTTTACATTTAAAATATGAATTTGAAGTCAACACTAATTTAAACTATTTATTTCCTTTCGACATATTTGGACCATTTCTAATTTCCCAAAACCCAATTTCAGAAATTTCAATTTAAATTCTCAATAAAATATTTAATTCTATTGCTTCTAATCCATATTTGAAATATCAATTTAAATTACTCCAATTCCAACATTTTTCAAGGTCATATCTCAAACAGTTTTAATAACTCAATTTTGCTAAACTTCACTTATACTTCAAACTCAACTTAAAAATTTCCTTTAAACAATTCCTTTAAACAAATTCCAAAATTTAACATAAAACTTGAGTTTCGATAATACTCCAATTTTTCTAAATCAAATTTTATTTCAAAATATCATTTACAGGATTCAAAAATTTAGGATTCAAAATCATTTAGCTTAACCAATCTGGTGTCCACATATAATTCTCTAACCTAGGGCCAAGTGATACAGATATTTATCATTTCAATCCGCAATTTAAAATTTTACGGTTATATATCATTTCAAACCGCAATCCCAAATTAAATAAATCCATAAAATCGCTCGAGTCTATCACTTCAACCCATAACGACTTTTCTTGAATCTATAGATCGTTTGGGTATGTATCATTTCAACCCATAATGATTTTCCTAATAATAACTAAGGGAACTTGCAGAGTGATAGCATTTCATAAATCAAATATAACATCCAATCATCCAATAATAAATTCAGACATCCATCACAATCATCATCCAATTTAACCAGTAAATATCAACAATTAACAAATTATTATATACAAGTAATTAACTGGCAATTTAACTTCAGAAACAAATTAAATGACAATTTAATTCAAAATAAATTCAAGTTAATAGGAATAGAAAATTAAAAATATCAAACAACCATAAATAAATTCCTAATCACATCACAAATTTAATCTAACAAACATAAGAAATTTTAGAAGTTGTGAGTGGGTTAAATCACTCACCTTTGATTTTAAATCGATTAAAAATCAAATTTGAGGCCTAAAATTTCACAGTCTTCGAATTTTTCCAAACCAGCGTCGAAATGTTAAAGATTTTGATACGACCCCAGCGGAATAAACCGTGCCTAAATTGGACCTCGTATGCAAAAGTTATTGCTATTAGAACATCGAGTTTTTAAATTGAAAATAAACAAAAAAATAAACGAGAATGCAATTTAAACTCCATGTCACATTTTACAGAACCCTAGGACGAGTTCATCTCGCACGCACTATTGCAAAACCGCCTGAAATCGAAGCTATGACCACGACGCACGCCTCCACGCTCACCCCCTGACACGATCGTACACCATCGCCACAATCACCATGCTTCGCGACCCTATGCCCCATGCGACGACTCGCGGCGCTCCCAAATGCCACCGTGGCCGCCATCATTTATCTCAATTGCGGCGAACTCCAAGCCTCCGAACGATGAGCCTAGGCCAGATCTAGGGCCTGCTCCGCGGCCTCTACAAGTCAAAGCTTCCCAATCGTCCCATAGTGAATGACCACCGTTGGATCGAAATTATGGCCTGTGAATGGTCGAGAATGATCGAAAATTTCTGGCCAACTGGTGGCTCCAATCAAAAAACAAACAGTGAATTTGAGTTGCGCTAGTCGACAGCTTCAAATCGATATATTATTCGATATATTCTGAGGAGTTTAAATTTTTGATTTTGTTTTGGAGTTTGTTTCTACCATTGGAGAGGAGGAGACAGACAGGAAAAGTATATATAGACAAATGAAAATAAGAAGTACCTAGGGTTTATAACTGACTATTTATAGGAAGATCAGAAATAGAAATGAATGGATCAGATTTGATTTGGAAGTTAAACGATAAACGACCCGAAACGCTTGTTTCGTTCCCGAAACGGAAATGGGTCAACCCATATATCAAAATAGATGTTTTCAATATTTTTAATCTCAGTGGAACAGGTTTCAAGTCCAGATTTCATCATATAAAGAAGTTAACTTAAATTTAGCTTATTTCAAAAAGATTTTCAATTGAATCGATTTCTATGCTTTTCGAGTTCATACGATCAAACGATAGGTCCGATCGCTACGAAACATGAAACCTTACAATAATTTACCATTACTGATCTTATGAAACTGGTTTCATTGAAATTCGAGTCAGTGGCCGAAATGGCTATATTTCAATTAATTGAATAAATTAATATTAAATTAATTAAATCACTTTTCAATTCAAATTTAATAAATCACAATTTCTACCATTTTGGCTTACTTAGTAATTTAAAGTCCTCTATAATAAATTTCTATATCAATTTATTATTGAATATTGCATAATTTCTAGTGTTAAATTTCAATTTCAATAAGTTTAGTAATTATAAATTAAATTTCCAATAAATTCATTATTTGATTTTTCACTCCTATTATTAAATCAATTATCATCTTATATGGATATAATAAACATTGATTTATGTCTTAGTGCATTAATATTCTCCAATTCCATCTTAATTCTCATTAACGTAATATTTAATTACATTTAATTGTAATAAAAAAATTTATTATGGCTTAATTCTAATAAAATGATCAGGCTTTATTTCAATTCTTCTTATTCACTCAATTAACATACTATGAATAGAATTTACATTGGTTACATCTTATTGAATTAACATTCTTCGTGATTAATTTAATCTACATTAACTGCACTAATTAAGTGAATTTAATGTAATTGATTTCCAATTTTAATTTAATAGACTAAACAAGGTAACATATAATAATTGTTACCATTAACCTTTAATCACACCTATAAGTTTATTACTTACTAACAAATGTTACAATTGCTTTCATAACACTAATTTCATTCAAATTCTGTCTATTTCATTTGTCGATTCAATATTTACATTTGTTTTCTTATATCAAGTTTGTAACCAAGTATAACATTAAACTTATTTCAATAAATTATAATTTCATTAAAATTGTTAACAATTGACTTTAATTAACATTATTACCTTTCATCTTGGTTATTACTTCATTAATAAATTTCAAATTTTTATTTCTTACAACATTAAATTAACTAATTTATTAACTCGAGCACTCCGCGTTTTCTTTCAGCCCTTGTTTTATTTTCCCGATAGCATTTTCTTATGACTTCATGAATGCCGAACGAGGCATTGATGCCGAACGAGGCCCTGATGCCGAACGGGATACTGATGCCAAGCAACCCCTCAATGCCGAAAGACATATTGATGTCGAGCAATAGAGGTGCCTTGACCGGTTCTACCGGTTACTATCTCTTCACCTTCTTTCCTCCCTACTATTAAATTCAGTACTTCTCTCCTTCTTCCTTTTCTTACCTTCTACCTCCGCTCTAACATCATTACGCACCTACCTCCTCCCAGACTTTTGCCAATACTTTAACCTCCTTTTTGACTCCTGAGTCCTACACGTTACATCTCGACTGCCCTCAACAACAAATCTGAGAGGATTCCAGTACTAAATCGAGCACCCCATTAGACTTCGACCCCATCTACTAGGTATGAACCTTTCACTTGCTCGACTTTCTCCAATTAGGGATTTTGGACAAGACTTGAATTTACGACCTTCCTCTAATCCACGAATAATGGAAATCGCATAGGTAAGGAAGGTGGATCTGATTTTTAAACGTGCCTTAGGATTAGATCGAAAGGAGGATGGAAGAGGGAGTCGGCCTAGTAGGAATCGGTGAGGGTCGAGATGGTCGATCGAAGGTGGCGTGCGAATTGGGGTGGTGATCAACTAGCCACCTAGGAGGCTATCTAGTTTGTTCGAAGAAATAAGTTGGAGGAGGACGTATGGCTGTGGTTTGGCATGAATTCCACATGCCAAACGATGCGAGGGAGTGCGGGAGTGAAGTTGAAGTTTGGTTTAGTCGTGCTGAGCGACGTGGCTCGGTATGACCACGGCTCGACATGGCTCCCTTATGGCGAACGAGGTAAGAGGGAGCGCAGGAGAAAAGTAGGAAATGGGTAAAGTACCGAGCGATGCGGGGCTCGGCATGACTTTCCAAAGGACTCATCTATGCCAAGCGGTAGAGATGGAGGGTAGGAAGGAAGTTGGCGTTGAGGGCAAAGTGCTGAGCGATGCGGCTCGGCATATCTGTGGTCTGGCATGATTACGGTTCGACAATACTTGCTGCATGTAGAACGGTGGAGGGAGAAGGTATGAGAGTGGTGTATAAGAACAATACTAGTCGAACATAATGCACAGTTGACTTAACCTATTTTTTATGCTCGAACATATGACAGTGAACAAGTACAAGGATTTAAGCAATTACGCATATCGCACAATCCAGACTGATAACTCCTCTGTTTTGACAAATACAAACCTAAATTTAACTTGATTAAAACTGATAATAACCTTCAACGTACAGTGTCGATGTTGAGTTCAAAACATAAACCATCTTACGACAAGCTCTCGTAGATGGTCAGCGATGACGATCATCGAAGATGATATTTCAAAGCCTAACTTTATTTCATCACTTTCCTGGCACTTATATTTGAATGATTGCACTAGTTCACACACCACAAGGGGGTATTTTTGTTGTTAAGTCTGATGCTGCTTGTTTTTCAAGTATAGTTCAAACATGTGTTTCGTCAGATCCAACACTCACTAGAGATGTCTAGGAAATCTAGTTCTACCACGATCTCGGATAGACCCGGGCCATCTTCTCAATAGGAAATGGTTGGAACCTCAAACCCATCGACAGTTCCCATATAAGATATTCCGAGCCCAACGATCGCATCCGTCGACTTGGCTCATGATGCCTTGGATGCGGCTATCTTTTTAGATGATCCGATCGATTATCAAGCTTCGAGAATTAACGAAAGCGTGCTTCGTCATATATGCTCAGTACACGGGATTCCTTTCGACGATGTGTTGGTTCCATCGGGACAGGATCGTCCTCACTTGCCCCCAGTCGGATATACGGCCTGCAACAAATTTATGTGCTGGGTTGGTAGCATGCCGCCATTGAATTCCTTCCATCGTGACTTGCTACAGTATATTGAGATCGCTCCATCGCACGTTCGTGTAGGGCACGTGCATCCTCTTCATGAGCGTCCTTTTTAGGCTTCCGACTCCTGGCGATATCCGATACATTTATCGTTTCAAGAGACGATCAGACAGCCCATCTTTTGTATTTTTCAAACCATACAACAAGTGTCAAATTCTGACCGAGGCATGGAGCAAATTCGCCCAGTATGAGCAGGAGTGGTTCTACGTGCGCTATCCCCTTGGCTTCGCAAGGAGATGGGTAGAAGGAAGTAAGTTTCTTTTCTGGATTAATACTTGCATTCGGCAGTGATTACTCCTTTTCTAACTCTTTATCTACTTCTACAAGTATCAGCCCACGTCCCAAAGTCTCCGAGTATTCTGAAGCCGTTGAGGCTATTCGAGCTATCCTCGTAGGAGACCGGGATATTATATCTCTTATTTAGAACGAATCGCTCTTGAAGTTTTGGGCTGCTGGCGGCAGGCCACTGGATAAGCCTTCCTCAAGGTATCACTATAACAACATCTTCCTTGGGCAAAGGTAAAAAGCAAGCTGGGCCTACAACACGTGACACCCCTGACACACTTGAGGAGGAGGAGATTAAAGAAGCTGAAACGCCCGAAGTATCGGGTGAGAATGTTAATCCCGGTGTGGAGCAGTAGTCGAGGTGCATGATATTGAATTTACGCCTCAGCAAGTGAAGGGAAAGAAAAATTGACTTCAAACTGAGGAAGAAGACAATGGGTGGAACCTCTAAAGTCACAATCACCCCGGTGGAGAGAGAGCCTTCTCCTCAACGCTTAGAGAGTTCATTGAAGGGCCTGTCGGACCTTACTGTTCGCGACGATTTGCTTAACTAAGGCTTCAATAATCGAAAAGCGCTTAAACTTCATTCGCCCGCAAGAGGCGATGCATTCGCTCAAGCCCATGTTCAGGAAGAAAAAACACCCATAAGTAGAGATAAAGAAACTGGTCCGTTGGGGAGAAACACTAGGACACACACGGACATGCGCACTTCACTTTGCAATTCAATTTTAATCATTACTCTATTCTTTGTTAACTTGTCATTATTAACATCCACGCATGCGACATGTGACGCACTCACGAACTTGACCATCTTCGTGGGTCATCTATTTTTCACCACTTCGGCTGGGATTCGGGTTCCAGCAAATGTTGAGACAGAGATGACACCAGCGATTGAGACCACCGCCACTGAGAATCATCCTATTGAAGAAAAACTTATAGCCAGTCCTCCTACCCTCGCGATCCTCCTTCTCAATCGAAAAAAAAGCAAAGAGACGTCCATGCATAAGGGGTCCCTGCCTGAGGCCTATCAATATCAACACTCTGGTTCATCCAGTACCAGGCAATCTCGAGATCCCCACAAAACTCCTGTAGTCTCCAGGCAGACTCACCCCACTCCTGTATCTGATCCATCAGTAGCAGAACGACTTGCTGAGCTTAAAGCCACGTTCCCAAAGATATGCTTTGATGCCTCGAAATTTCTCTTGGCGATTCATCACATTTCGGGACATGTCAAACAAAGCGCTATTGTTTGTACTAACGACGTCCACGGTCAGCATGGTGCTTTTATCCACTTAGCTGAAAAAGTCTCGGAAGTCTCTATTGAGCGTCAACACAAAATTTATCGCCTGAAGCTCGAGGTTATTCATGATAAAGACATTATAAAAGCTCAGGATGAAGAGCTCTCTTCATACAAGTCTCAGCTCGAAGCTGCCCAAAAAAGACACAATGGAGGCCGTTAATCATCTGGAGTCGTCACATAAGAAAGAAACTGATGAGGTGGTTCAACGTTGTGGGGCCTTGACTTTGGAGAAGGATTCTGTTCAAAAGGAGAGGGATTCATTTTCCCTACGAGTCAAAGAGTTGAAAGATCTACTCCGCAAAGAGAGAGAGGGAAAAACTACTGCTCAGGAAAAGTTGCACCGATATTGCGTTGAAATTGTTGCTACGCGATTCATGAAGTCAAAGCTCGATGACGAGCTCTCTAAGGTTGGGATGCTGAAGGATGAAGCCCGTGAAGAGGGCAAAAAAATAGCATCCGCGGAGATTGAATCTTGCCTCGAGGCGGCTATAGAGGCTGGCAGGGAGGAGATCAAGTTCATGTTCGACCCGCTTATAGCAGAATACAACGCCCGTGTCCTCCTGCATTGGGACTTAACTTTTCTTGGCGAGGGCTACCTCAAATCTCTAGCTGAGGCATGGGAAACTTTAATAAAGATTAGAAAAGTAGAGCTGGGCACCGAGGAGTTTGATAAGGAGGCTTTGATAAAAGAATTTCTTATGGGGAACGAGCCTTCGGACTTGCCTGCAAAGAAGTCCATTTACAACAAATGTTCCTCCTCATCAAAAGGAAAAGATGAGATTGCCAGTCCGTTTGGAACAGAAATTCTCGTTCATCCCCTTACTCAATCGACCAGTCGACTGGCACTTGATCCGTTCGAACGGCATGTCGGTTATGACCCAGAAGCCTCTAGCCTTGGCGTTCATATACTATCTCCCATTCCAAAGGGTGAGACTCCATGGACGGTTGAGACCCAGCAAGAAATCGGTAAATAACATTTCTTCTTAAAGTTCAAAGAGCCGTTGTTTTCGACGTGAGCTCATTATATTCTAACATTTGTCTCTTGTGGTCTTACGTAGGATGTTCTTAACCAGAGCCCACTCCGAGAAGCGGTGATGGCAAGGAGAAGAAGGAGAAAGTGAGCGAGGCAATGCAAGCGGGAGAGACTCCTTTTCTTGATGCTCAAGTTATTGAGGCGCTTGACAAGGACAAGTCCAAGACTTCGTCTCCCATCGAAGAAAGTTATGAAATTGAGATTATGGGCACCTTTGAAGACAATTCAAAAATGAGCATGAAGGAGCAACTCGTGGAGGAAAAGAAAAAGAAAGCTGAAATCAAAGTTAAGCTCCGAGTTGTGGATCTTGACGATCCTTTGAACAGGTCTTTGAAGGTCATCCTTCTTGGTGGGTCCAGGCCTCTAGAAGTTCCTCGTCCCTCCTCGGATGTTACTTCCCAATCAAGAAAAACGTCCAAGCGAAAACCTGTGGTGAAGAGTCACTTGAGAAAATAATGGAGGAAAAGAAACCCAAGAAATCAAAGAAGTAGCCGTTACATTCGTTTAACGAGAGCAAGCTTAGATTGTGTAATTATTTTTATTTATTTTCGTAGTCAATGTAAATAGAATTTTGACTCCGAGTTTTGGAGGAGTTGTAGTAGAACCTCATTTTGGATGAATAAATAAAACTTAGTTCTTTTGTCTTTCAAAGACTTTTACAGTTCAGTTTTCTATATTATTGTGGTCGAAACCCGAGTTTTTGTGAGTTACATAACCCCCGATTCATCTTCACATAACTCGAAAATTCTTTGAAATTGTACATCCTTTATTCCACACGTCGGGTACATAGAATATTTTTTAGTCTACACGCTATGTACTTGATGACTTCAAGTCAGTTGTACTATAGTCTGCACTCCGAGGACTTAAAGATTTGTAAGCCGTTTATACTCTAGTCCGCACTCAGGTGACTCAGAGTACTCCAGTCCACACATAGGGGACTCGGTGTACTCCAGTAAGCACTCAGGAGACTTGGAGATTTTATGTCGTTCCTAATCTAGTCCGCACTCAGGGGATAAGAGTACTCCAGTCTGCACTCAGGGGACTTAGAGATTTCAAACCGTTTATACTCTAGTCCGCACTCAGGGGACTTGGAAATTTTAAATCATTTATAATCTAGTCCATATTCTAGGGACTCGGAGTACTCCAGTCCGCACTCAGGGGACTTGGAAATTTTAAGTTGTTTATACTCTAGTCCGCACTCAAGGAACTCAAAGTACTCCAGTCCGCACTAAGGGGACTTGGAGATTTAAATCGTTCATACTCTTGTCCGCACTTTGGGGAATCAGTGTACTCCAGTCCGCACTCAGAGGATTTGGAGATTTTAAGTTGTTTATTCGTGTTCATACGTCAGACAGAATAATGTAACTCTAGTTTTCTGCCATAAAATTATCATACATGGAAACATCAATAATTCATGGAAAAAATGGCTTCAAGCCTTTACTAATGAAGCAAGCTAAATTGTCTTATTACATGCTGAAAATTA
This sequence comes from Allium cepa, assembly GCA_030765085.1. Lineage (NCBI taxonomy): Eukaryota > Viridiplantae > Streptophyta > Magnoliopsida > Asparagales > Amaryllidaceae > Allium > Allium cepa. The sequence goes on along the minus strand of CM060930.1, from coordinate 107,336,854 downwards.
AGAACCAACGAAATGAAAACATGTTGAAACTAATTGCAACAAAGATAGAAAATGAATAGACTAAGTATAGTAATGCCAAAGATGCTCGCTATTTCATGCTTGGGAGAGTGTCGCGCCAACAACTGTTTTTAGCTTGAAAGTTCTTTCTCCAAGCCTCTGTTCAATGACGTAAGGACCTTCCCATGTGGGATTTAGATGCGACGGGGGCGGAAAAACTCGTTTCAAAATGAGGTCGCCCACATCAAAGACTCTTGGCTGGACTTTTTCTTTATAATATCGAGCGACTGGGTGCCTATGTGATGCCGCTCTTAAATTAGCTTCTTCACATTTTTTATCAATGAAGTCCAGTGATTCCAGCAAAAGTTCTTGATTCATCTTGGGGTCGTATTGAGTTACCAGATGTGACTGAACTTCAACTTCTATAGGTATAGCAGCTTCCGTGCCATATGCCAATGCGAATGGAGTGTGGCCAGTCGCAGACTTGTGGGTGGTTCTATAAGCACATAGTGCAGTTGGAAGTTCATCCATCCACTTGCCTATAGCCTTTTCCAAACGCTTTTTCAATATCGACTTGATTATTTTGTTCGTGGCTTCCACTTGTCCATTGGCTTTTGGATGAGCAACTGCTGAAACCTTTTTTCAATGCCATACTTTTGACAAAATTCTTTGAACTCTTTGCTTTCGAATTGAGTTCCGCTGTCTGTAATGCTAGTCAGTGGGAGGCCAAAATAGCATATAATATTTTGTACAATGAAATTAATGACCTTCTTGGGGGTGATCATGGCTAAGGGATCTTCTTCTGTCCACTTGGTAAAATACTCGACCGCAACTATCACATATATCACACCCGTTAGGTATGGGTAAGGAACCGATTATATCGATCTCCCACATTACAAATGGCCTGGGACTAACCGTTTGCGTGAGTTCCGTTGGTGGAGCTCCCGAAATTTTTGCATACTTCTTACATTTGCCACATCTCCTTACGTAGTCTGCAGCATCCTGATTTATAGTTGGCCAATAGCATCCATAGCAGAGGATTTTCTTTGCTAATGTCTGCCCCCCAGTATGGTCACCACATTCTCCTTCATAGACTTCCTTCAGGACTCATTTTATCTCATCGTGGGAAATGCACAGTAGTAAGGGGGTCAAGAATCCCTTCCAATACATTATTCCATCCTGCATTACATATTGTGAAGCCTTACGAATGACTTGTCGTCTTTCGTTCCTTCTTTTGGGCAAGGTGCCTTGTAACACGAGAACTGTCTCCATCACATTTATACTCAGAGCATGTAAGGTTTCGACAGGAACCAATCCCATTCTGTGCATCGCCAGTACTTGCAAATTTTGCCGATGAATCGAGTTCTTTGTTTCGTTCACGCGGAACATGCGAAATATCATAATATTCCAGATTTGCTAGCAGCTCTTGAACCCATGCAAGGTATGGGGAAAGTCTCTGTCCCTTCGCTTGACAGTCCCCCCGCAACTGGTATACCACCAATTGCGAGTCACAAAAGATTTCAAACGATTTTACCCCCAACTATCTAATGATTTTCAAGCCAGCAATCAATGCTTCATACTCGGCCTCGTTATTTGTTACTTAGAATTCGAGCTTCAAAGCGTAACAAACTAATCGGTTTTCGGGGGTCACAAGAACTATGCCAGCTCCTGAGCAACGGTCGTTAGATGCCCCATCGTTGCACATCTTCCATTGACGGAAGGTATGACATTATGACCGCTTGATTCGTCTAACACGATGAATTCAGCAATGAAATCTGCTTGCGCTTTCCCTTGTATGGCCCTTCGTGGTAGGTAGGTATTATCAAACTGACTCAACTCAATATTCCATTTTAACATCCTTCTACAGCTTTCCGGTCGTTGGAGTACCTATCGCAAGGGTTGGTCGGTATAAACCCTGATTGAGTGTGCCTGAAAGTATGGCCAGAGCTTGCGTGATGCAATAACCAAGCAATAGGCTAGTTTCTCAATCATAGGATAATTTTTTTCTGCCACCGTTAAATGTTTACTGACATAGTACACCGGCTTTTGAACTCGGTCCTCCTCGCGAACCAAAGCCGTACTGATAGCTTGCTAGGATACAACCAAGTACACATACAACATCTCATGGTCTACCGGTTTTAATAGTACCCGGGGACTTTCTAAATGCCTTACCGGAGCTCGAAACACTTCCTCGCAGTCGGATGTCCACTCGAAATTCCTCTTTCCTTTATTTATTACGTCGAAGAAAGGAATAAACTTATCTGTGGCTCTGGATATGAATCGACTCAGCATGGACACCTTTCCATTCAAGCTTTGTACCTGTTTTATGGTTCTGACACTTGTATGTCTCGAATAGCTTGAATCTTCTCCATGTTAGCCTCGATTCCCCGCACATTCATAAAGAAACCCAAAAAATTTCCTGATGCAACACCAAAGGAACACATCAAAGGATTGATTTTCGTTCCATAATGTCTGAGTATATCAAACATCTCCGCTAAGTCCCAAATGTGGTTGTCTGACTGCCGTGACTTCACGAGCATGTCATCCATATAGACTTCCATCGTTCTACCAATTTGGTCCTCATTCGATTCACCAGATGTTGATAAGTCGCTCCTGCGTTTTTCAATCCGAAAGGCATAAGCAATATAACCCAAATTTAGTGACAAAAATGGTGTGTTCTTGGTCTGGAATGTGCATCGGGATCTGATTATATCCCGAGTATGCATCCATAAATGACAGTAATTCATGTCCGGCCGTTGAGTCGACCAGCTGGTCGATTCTGGGTAAAGGGAAACTATCCTTCAAGCATGCTCTGTTCAAATCAGAGTAATCAACGGAAGTTCTCCACTTTCCATTTTCTTTCCTTTCTAGCACAGTGTAAGACACCCATTTAGAGTAGAGGGTGTCGCGGACGAACCCGTTGGCTTTGATTTTGTCCACCTCCTCTTTGAGAGCAGCGGACTTCTCCGGGTCCATGCCTCTCCTTTTCTATTTTACAAGAATGTGCTTCGGGTCTATGTTCAACATATGACTTGCAATAGCGGGAGAAATCCCGCATATACCAGAATGTGTCCAAGCGAAAACATCCAGGTTCGCTCCGAGGAAATCAGTGAGATGCTCGACCACTGACGGTCGAGTTGTGATCCAATCTTAAGTACTCGTGATGGGTCATCTTGGCTGACTGAAATGTAAATCGTCAGTTCAGCTGGTGCAGCATTTGCATCCTTGAGTTCCCCATCATCATCTCTCGGATCTATATCTCTATAGATCTGGGAATGTTGCCTGAGTAAGGGCTCAGGCATTACTTGTCAACTGTTAGTATTACGGATGCGGACGGAGCTGTCCTCAACCTTTTCTTTCTCTCTCCGTTGGGCCTCTCTCAGCTCAGCCACATAACATGCGCGATCGGTTGCCTGATCTCCATGCACAACACCAAATCCTTTGTCTGTCGGAAATTTCAAAGTCAAACACCATGGGGCCAAGGCTTCCCTAAACTCTACCAGGGCCGGTCGACCCAGAAACACATTGTATGGAGAAACAACATCCAAAACTATGAATGGTAGGATTCGTACCCTCCTACATTCACCTTATCCCGGTTCAACTGGCAACTCAACATACCCCACTATATTAGTCGCTGCACAATTAAAGCCATGGATACGGGCTTTAGGTGGATTTAAATCCTTCACCTCCGTCTTCATTTGGTCATACACCTTTTTTAAGATGATGTTAACAGAACTTCCACAATCAATCAAAATTCTTTTCAGAAATGCTGGCCCGATTGTCGCGGAAATGACCATCAGGTCAACGGTAGGGGCCTCCACACCGTCATCATCTCTGCTCCTGAAAACTATATCATCCGTCATTGTCCGCTACTTCTTAGCTGGGGACCCATCCTTGGTATTTGAACAACACTCAAAATCTGCATGTCTTAGGGAGTTGACATACCGCTTCATTTTCTGCCAATTACCATCTACAGGCTGAGGTCACCGACTATCATGTTTATAACCAATCTCCCCACGGTTCGGGCAAGTTCTTCTGGTTGGCGTGGAGCCGGCACGCGTCTAGGGTCTGATATTCCTTGCCTACGCTGTTGTGGGTTCTTAACAAACTCTTGCAACATTTTCTATCTAATCAATTTTTCTATGGCATCATGGAGGTGTCTACACTCTTCTGTATTATGCCCGTAAGTCTCATGGAAGCGACAGTACTTCCCAGTCCGCTTATGTTCCTCTGTTGACTCCTTTGGGTGCAGCTTCCTATGTTGAAAAGTGTTACAAGTTGACAAGTAAATATTCTTAAGAGATGCATTCGGTGGGGTGTATTCGTTGTAGGTTGGAATACTTTGCTTCCATTTCCCTATCTCTTTTCTTTCCGAGATTTCCTCCTTCGGACCTTTTAGATTTCCCGGGTTTATTCTGGACATTGACTTGAACCTTTCCTAAATTGTCACCGGACTGTTTTATAGCGATGTTGCTTTTCACAGTCTCCTGAACAGGCCCGGGTGCCTTATCTCGCCTTTTCCATTTGGCCTCCTCTCTTGTTATGAATTGATGAGTCTCTGAATAGAAATGCTCCGGCATAGTTGGAGGCTTTCCTACCAACTAATCTCCAAACTCTGAATCCGGATCCACACCTTGCATTACCGCCATCAGAATTGCGTGGTCATTAGGGTTGCTAACTTCAGTAGCCGCAACATGAAATCTCAGTAAGTACTCTTTCAATGACTCCACCGGAGCCTAAATTACACTAGATAGGGACATCACATCCTTAGGACGAGTGGCGTGTACCCTGAACTGTTTCACAAATTTCGTCGCTAATTCGTCGAAGTTGGATATAGACCATGGGGGAATTCGAGTGAACCACATGGTAGCGATTCCAGATAAAGTAATTGGAAACCATCTACACTTGGTCGCGTCATTTTCTCAAGCCGAATCCATCATCCATCATCCATTTTTACCTCATCACATGCTGTCTAGGATTAGTCTTTCCTTCGTAGGCTAGGTTAGCATGCTAAAATTCCTCAGGTATTCGGCCTATAGAATAGTATCCGTGAATGGAGTATGACTCCGGGATATACCCCAATCTTCATTGGTCAAGCCTTGATTTTCTCTCATCAACTGTCTGACCATAGCCGATAAGTCTGGAGTTTGTATGGAGGATGGAAAGTTGGGCTCTGTTCTACGGGATCGCTCAGGTTGGTGTCTCCTCTGTTGGCGATCTGCCAAACATGTATCTTGAGGACCAACTTCATTATGGACTTGGTTAGTCGGGCGTCCAGTTTCCACACGCGCTTCTGCTTTTGATTTTCCTGCTCCAACGTGGTTGTAGTCCCCAAGATGTAAGTGACACCTAGTTGATCGATCAACAGCACCAACTTTTGCAGTTTCTGTTTTGCAGCGTCTACGCCTGGGAGGTTCATCAGACGAGGTCGAACTATTAGATGAAGAATAAGGAACGGAGCTACCTCCAACATTCTGATGCTATTGCTGAGTAAGCTGAGTCATGAGATTAGCGTTAGCTTTAATATGCTCAGCAAGTTGTCTTCTGCTTTCCATGAGTTCTCTCATCAGGTCGTTGAACTCCATCCTAGTAACGACTTCCATCTAGCTATGAGCTCTAGGTCTATCCATTATACCCTAGCAGTCTCGTTGACGTCCGCGATATGAGAGGATGATCTGGTACGTGGTCTTCCCATAGTAGAGTTGTTAATAGAAACTCTGAGTAGATTCAACTGACGTCTTGTGAATGACTTGGATCTCCTTCAGGGGATTTATTCAATCCAGTAGCTACAAAGCAGATCCTAGTGGCCTAAGAAATCAGTTCTCAGTGAAAGCACCAAAATGTTAGCACGAGAATTGGTCACCAACACCCTTGTGAAAGATTGTGTAGAGAGGTTAATGAAGAAAGTAAATTAAACAGAGAACTGCATGCTAAATTAAATGCAAAAACAAGAACACTGGATTTATAGTGGTTCGACGTAACATCCTACGTCCACTTTGAGTTTTGATCTTTATTGCTTTCACAAATGATTGAATACAGATACAATCTGTATTATAATGACTTGAATACAAGTGCTAACTAAAATAGAATACGTCTTGAATGCAGAAGATTCTCCCCTGTGTTCCCAAAAAAAGGTCCCTTTCACTATTACCCTGCCCTTCTATTTATAGACGAAAATGGGTCGAACTTCCCTCGTGGGCCTAGGAACAAAGTACCTAGGCCCGTGTTAACTTCTGTGCACCGAGCCATTGATGTCCAACGACGATTGCCGAACGAGGTTGGTCGAACTAGAGAATGTCGAGCGAGGCCTCAGTGCCGAGCGGCATCATATGCCGAGCCACATACACAGGCCAAACGTCATTCATATGTCGAACGAGGGATGCGTATTGATTTGCATTCATATGCCGAACGAGGTGTTGTGCTAAACGACCCCTCAATGCCGAACAAGGTGTTGTGCTAAACGACCCCTCAATGCCGAACAAGGTGTTGTGCTAAACGACCCCTCAATGCCGAACGAGGTGCTGTGCCGAATGAGCTCTCAATGTCGAATGAGATGCTGTGCCGAACGACCTCTCTATGCTGAATGAGGCAAAATGCCGAGTGACCTCTCTATGCCAAACGAAGTTAAATTCCAAGCGACCTCCCCATGCCAAAAGAGGTATGCCGAGGACCTCTCTATCCAAATGACGCTTCATGCCAAACAATGCAATATGTCGGGCGACTCTTCTATGCCGAACGAGGAAAATTCCAAGCGAGGGAAGGTAGGCCGAGCGAGAACTATGCCGACTAGTGTACCTAGGCCAAGCCTCTTGTTACATGGTCAAACAATCGGGTAACACTAATTTAAATTATCGAAAATTACGGGTCATTACATTATTATTAGGAGAAACCTCCTAATCTGGTTGCATATGTTTTGATATGTTTTTATTACAGTATTTGGGATTTCTGAATAAACTTTTCAAAAGTGATTTGATTTAAGATCCCGATGTAAAGTATAGTTTGAATATAAAAGATATATATATTTCAAAAGTTTTGAAATAAGAATTCGAGAATAAAGTCCAAATAGATAATTTCCGCAAAGGTAATTAGACATGAAAATCTAAAATTAAAGATTAAACCTAAGTGGGTAGTTTTGGGAATTGCATATAGTTTATTGCATCAAAGGCTCCATGAGTCCTATTTGTGGTAGGAGAACTACGTTGGCTTGATCCTGTATAAATTGGGTACCCAATTAGATAGGGTACGTAGGCAATCACAAGTGGTAGCGATGCAGCACCAAAAATAATATAACCCTTTCATGTTTATGCATTATTGGTTGTTATTTATCTTGTGTTATTGTATCTTTCCTACTTACAATTTTGTTCCACATTTACATTATTTATTGAGTTCGCAGTTAAGGATAGTGATGTCTTCCTCATCAAAGTTGTGCAGTGGTAGATTTATAGTCCTTGTATTTGGTTTGTATTAAAGCACACTTTAAAGAATTAATAAATTAATTAATTACTCTGATATATTGTATAATGAAAATGTATCCTATACATTTAGTAATGTTGAATATTTATCAAATATGGTATATTAAGTTGGTAGTTTTCATTAGTAGTTTTAGAACGGACGGACTTTTCGGTAATTTTAACTGGTTTGAAAATCCGGGTCGTCACAAGGACCTAGAAATTCGATCATTTAAAGGCAGCATGATCAGTTAACATAAAGAACAAATTATTCATTATCCTAAAATCATACTTATGGCTTAACGCGGTTCTGTAAAGAATTCGGCACAAATTTGAAGTAATGGTTTCTTTTGATTGGTTTAACTATTTGAAAGGAAAATGAATGTAGGAGATTGGATGTAACTTAGGCACAGTTGGGATGAAGAGAGTGAAAGGTTGCCTCTACTTCATGAAGAAACATTGGAAATGAGAATTGCATAAAACACTAGTGGATATGAAGTGTGTAATGAGAAATTTAATTTCTATTCAAAAAAAAAAAATTCTTATAGAAATTTGTTTTCCATGAGAGTTATTTCTTTGAGTTCAAGATATTTAAGAAGAAATTCTCGACTATAAACTGGTTACAGTAAATGTATAAATTGTACACAATTAAGTGGTTGAATGGAGCTTCATAATTCGTACGCTCTTATAATAATTGCGGAGGTATGGGAGCATGCCTTATGTAATAACCCATATTTTTATTGATAATTTAGATAATGAAATCAATTAAATAATTTTGATCGAAGGACAAAATCATCATTTTTCAAACCTTTTAATTTGGAATTGAAACAGGCTCCATTGCTTCGTCTCATTTTTTTTATATGCGACATATATTTGTTTGTTCGAATTAATTTGAGGATTTGAATTGGGCTAGCCCTAACTTAACTTGAATGTACATTATTTTCGGCTAAAAATAGCATGGTGTTTATCACCTTAAAATTTTTGAATCATCTTCCTTTTGAACATATTCTTTTTCTTCTCCATCTCTTCTTAGAAACCTGAAATACATTTCCAAACAAACTCGAATTTCCATCTCAAATCTGAATGAAAATCAATAAGTAAAGCATTGGATCGAACATAAAACCATGGGTCATTTTCAAAAAACCAATTAGATTCGCAGTTATTGGATTTGGAGCAGAGGCCAATTTTGGATAGCATGCATTTAAGGGATTTCTAATCTAAGAGAGTGGTTTGCATCTAATTCATTAAATCTTCTATAGTTCTATGATGATTATGGCTTAGGAGTTAGAGTTCGAATTAATGTGGGTGACTAATAATAAATTACAGTAATTTAAAGTGATATGATCTAAAATTATAATGGAATTTAGATGTATAATCAATAAGCAACAGCGATTTAAGAATGCCTGGCCAAACAATGAAGTATTTGATTTTATATTAGCGATATGAGACTAATAATTATACAGAAATGCATAATTAATTATTAATTGAAGTTTACGTAACAACCCACCTCGGAATGGGTCCAATTTTCAACTCAATAACAACTCATCGAACCATTAGCCCATCCCAAAGCCGGTTGTTGCTAGGTAAAATTGTTACAATGAACAATACAGATGCCTATCTATCTATGCTTGCAGAGTCTCACAGCAGAAGGAATAAAATATAATAATAGAAATGTGTACCCATTCAAAAAAAATCATTTCTTAGAAACATAATACGTCATCCCAAAATCTCCATAGTACAGTATCTTAAAATAAGATTAATATGTCTGAAACTGGGTACATCAAAATATATCAAAAACATAGATAAACAATGAAATTGCCACAAACCTTCACAACTGTCACCGTCTTCTCCATCAACTTTCTTTCCCCTAACTTGTGAGTTGTAATGAGTAAGAAGTCAAAACAACAATGTATGGTGAATGAAAATATGAAGCGTACTGCAGTTTTATTTGGGCAATATCATTTAAATAAGAAATGCATCTTACGCATCCTATACTATATCCTACCAAGTATACCTCCAACTGTAAGCTCAAAGGTTTTCCTGCCCAACTCCATAACGTACATTTAACCGTATGCCAAGATTCATTTCGAAACCGATGCAACTTCCATTAATCTTGTCGTAACAGTGTAAGAGAAAATACTTGAGCCAATTAATACCTCTTTAATTAATATTAGGCAGACTATAACCATTTAATACCTATATCCTAAGCAAATCTGCATCATTTAATACTTAACCCAAGGTGGACCCCTCTTTGGTACTCCCTACCTGAATCGCATGAAATCTCATCAGCCCGTTTAATACTTCTTTACGGGAAGAAGCATACCCTATAATAGCTACTTAATACCTCAACCCTGAAGCAGACTCCTCCCGAGATTCTCCACTACCACTCTTAAATGATAATCTTGACCATTTAATTCTTCTTAAGTTGGAAGGAGGTGGACCCTACACAGCCATTCAATACCCCCAACCCCAAAGCAAACTTTACGTTATATGATCCGTACACCAAACTATATCCTCCCACATTAGTTTGTCTATTCATAGGTGTTGATTGCTAAATTAGCTGGCAAACTTACCCTACATAATTAGGACTAACCTTGCGTCCACCGTAGGTACTTATTGTAGGAAATGTCTCACATCAGTCGTAAAGTCACACTACCAGTAGAAAGATTAGCTGGGCAGACTTTTGTGTGCTTTTGGCTTACCTTGCATCCCCATAACTTAGTCATATTCTCTCTCTTCAAACATACTGTCATATACCTCACAGCATTTCACATAAAGGCCATATAAGTAAAACTCCGCCTTTAATTATGGATTAATTTCCATAATTACCCTTAACTTCCTTCTTATGGGTCTTAATGTTATTTCCTAACATATTTACTCTATAGGATTAGTATGTTATAGTTATATGCTAATAATATGTTATATGTATGAAATTTAGGCTAATTGGGTATTCTTAAGTGTGCATAGATTTTCGCTTCCTATAATAATCGCTAAAATGTCAAAACATCCAAATTTGTACAAATCTAATTCCATATAAAAACTTTCAAAATAGCTAATATCCTTAATCAAACAATGGAATTGTATTTACAAATAGAATCAAATGTTAACTTATTTTATATTAATATAGTAGAATCGACGCCTCTATTTCAATAAATAGAACTTACAGTTCAAACCTTTTATGTACTATATAACTTTTACATGTATGAAGTCGTAGTAAAACAGGGATTCATATTTAAATTACGAAATAGGTACTGCAAACTACAAATAGGAAAATTTGTACCTTAAACACCATTTCCTGACTTATTTTCTTTTTAGAACCCTTTAACAAAACAATAAAGAGAAGATGGAGTGGAATAGAATACAAAATATTTAAATTACAATAACAAAATACATTCTACTATGTTAATATAAAATAATCAAGATTCGAATAAACTTAAGAATTGACATTTCATTTGGTGGAATTTAAGGCTTTGGTTTTAGGTTTTCGTGAACAAAAGTGCCAATCGCATAAAACAAATCCAAACTTCTACTATGCATACATTAAAACGTGTAGGATTTCCGCTTATATATAATTTTACTACCTTCCTTTGAATTTATTCATGCCTGTTCCTAGTTCCTCTTCAGATTTCTTCTTTTTCGAATATACAATAATTCAATTATATGTTGATTAGATTCAGAATCAGTGGTAGGGAAGAGTAGAATTAGAAAATGTATTTATAAATATCTAAAATTTCTTACCTTTAGACCCAATTGATTATAAATCATAGGAGAAGAAGACTGACAGAGTTTCACTTCTTTCCAAATATATTTATGAATAAAAGTGAAAGGGTTGGCCTCTTATTTATAGTGGTTATAATGCACCAGAACCATCTAATTTAAGTTAGTTTAAAATACTAAAATCCAGGCCATTCCTGGCCTAAATTAACCCTAACCGCCACCACTCACCGGTCGACCTCCATCCTTAAGCGATCGGCCACTAGCGATAGACCGGTCAGGGAGAGGGGGTCGAAAAATGCCCTATATTTGGACGAGAATTTACGGTTGCCTTAAGTGGTTTATTTATTTCCCTTTCTTACTTTATTGTTGTTGTTTATTTTAGCATTACCTAACATAAAATTATCTATTACCATTTTAATATCAAACATTAATATTATTTGATATTAAAATTTGAATTTCATTTGAATTATTTTAATCTTGAAAACTTCAAATGTTAATAACTTTTACGTCAGTGCTTCGATTACGAAACTCTATGTATGAAACTTGATTAGAAGATCACCACGAACCAATTGTGTAAATTTCATTGACAAATTATGACATTTGCATAATTTCCATTTTTAACCATATTATTAATTGGTTAATTTCTTATTAGTTTTTACGGGTGCCACATTCTCCCCCTCTCTTAAAAAGGGTTTCGTACCCAAAGTCCCTAAGTAATAGATAGTGTAACACGCACTCAACATCCATGTTATACAACCAAGTAATATACACAACCATCTACTCATCCAAAGTCCAATGTGATTATTTATGCAACATACTATAGATGAGCTCAATCCTATGATGAATGCAAGATCATGACATATGGGCATGTATGCAAGCATCATAGATATGAATAAAATTGCACATGAGTGCAGTAATAACAATAAAAGTATGTCAGCCATCCCTACAATCCAATCTGACAACTGTGAAGCAAGCAAAAACCTAAATTTTAGCGAGAAATAGTTGTTAACCATCAAATCTAATTAAGGACAAATGTATGAAAGAAGATTAACTAAAGTACCAGGCTATACTAAAATAGCAAATATGGGTTCCAACAAGGATTACGGAAGGATGTTGCGAAGGCATTGAAAAGGCTTATGAAGGAGTCGCAAGCACTAGGCGCTATCGCAAGTGATAAATAGAGCAAAAGCTTTCGAAAAGATGAAAAAGGAAGTAGTGCATCCCTTTTGCATCATTCAAACCTTTCGATGCAGATGGATTTGCATATATAGAAAAGCAGGAACGGTTTCATAACTCCATTTCGAAGGCAATAAATAACAGCACTTCATGTGCATGCCAAACCTTTCGAAACAAAAGGTTTCGCCTTTGTTCAAACTACTCAGAAAGATACCTTGATCAAAACAACACTTTCAGAATCATAATCAAGCCTTTCGGATCGGTGGAAACCTGTAACATCAAAGGAAAGGTACCATATCAGTTCGTAAGCATGCATTCGGAGGCTACCATCACATCGAAGCAATCGACACCCCAACACCTTTGAAACCCTAGAAAACTACCTATCGATGTAGTCAGAGACTCATATCTTTGCTTCTTATGATATCAAAGCAACACGAAAAGAAAAAGCACACCAATCGCCCTTTTGACGAAGTCGAAAGCAACCCTAGAGAAAGCAGAAAAAAGAGACATCTAGACCTTAACAACAGCAAAAGGTGGACAAGAGACCCTTTCGACTAGGTCCAATGGTCTAGAATAAGGAAACTGGAAACTCAAGGATGATTGAGAGACCTCGAAATAGAAGCCTTTTGACGACATCGAAAGCAAGAACAAAGAAGAAAGAGAGAGGCATTTCGGCCATGAGGAAAGGATAGAAGTGGAAGATAGGAGGACCTTTCGACTGGGTCGAAAGGATGGGCGTGAAAGGGGGCCGACCTCCATCTATAAATAAGACACTAAGGGTCCGATTGTGGGGATCGAATTTGAGAATCCTAAACTCATTCTTCTACTTCTTTGCAACAATTGAATCTTTATAACCCAAAGTTGATTTGGGGAAAAAGCTCTCAAACATGTAATTCTATTTTAGATTAATGGAAAAAGAAGGAATGCACGGATTCGTTAAGGTTTTCGATTATGAGAAAGAACATTACGATCATTAGCTAGACTAATGATCAATTGCACATGATGCTATCTTATCTTCTTAACTTCTTTCTATCTTATGCAAAGTCATGAGATCAACTTGGATAGCTTACATGTGAAACACATTATCATCATGACAAACAATATATAATGACAAACAAAGATGGTGATGATGTTTCGACAGTGATAAGTTCATAGAACTTACAGATATCCAAGATGATCTTCTATCGTATACACCAATTGGAGCTTGCACAATTGTGAATTAGATCTATTTTGAAAGGATGAAATCCCTTTCTACCTGATCGAAAGGGATGTCTCGATAGAAATCTGGTTTATAAATGACAAGCAATTGTACAAGGATGGATTCCTCCGAAAGGAACATACTCCCAGCTACATCTTCAACCCTTTCGAAGGAGTTCCTCCATAAAGATGAAATCAATGAAGTCGAAAGTAGTTATTTTTTTAAAGACCGAGAAGACCTTCCGACATAGACGAAAGGGACTGAGTGAGCCTTTCGACATGGTCGAAAGAGATGAATAATTAGCATAAATAGTTATTTTCAAATCATTAGAATAGGGGCTATGAATAATTTGCTTTTTCCTTCACCTCCATTTTGATGAGGTTAATTTGGCCAATGATCCACTATTGATACTTTACAAATTATCCTCTGAAAGTTGTTTGACCAAGTCAACCTGATTGGAAGAGGAGTTTCGAAGGAAGTAATCTCTTTCAATTCTCTTTTAGTAGTCTTATTTTGTTACACAAACAATCATATTTTTCATTCACTTAGCTTTGGGGATGTTGATAAGTTTTCCTATTCAATTTTTCGAGCTAGAAGGAGGGCTCGAACCTTCGACCTTATGATTATCATATGGACTAATTATGGGTTGTCTAACTTGTAGGAAAATGAAATCTAAGAGGCTTACAGAATGGACGAAGAAGCCATTCGCATTACAACTCCAAAAGAAAACATAACTCCAACCTTCAACTTGGAAGGGGTTGTTCCTGGGAACCTATCTACATCAGCTCAGCGAGATGATAACGCCGCTAGAATCAAGAACTTGGAACAACAACTACAGGAAATGCAGGAACTTCTTAAGATGGAGTTGTCTCAAAAATCCTCTAAGACAACAAAGCCAACCAATGGGGATGAGGTGATTTCTTCGAGAAGGAATTCGAAGGCTTGTATAAACGAAGAAAAGAGCACAATTGATCTCACATCTTCAAAAAAGAAGGACCGACCTCACACTAAAGCTGATCATCAAGGAAGGGTGCTAGATAAGTCTATTGAACAATCCGATAATTCAACATCGAAAGAATACTATCCAAACCAGAAGAATTATCATGACGTCGAAGCTTATCTAAAAGATGCGACAGAAAAGAAAATTAAAGATGTGTTGAATGCAATGGGGAAGAGGACCTTGGATGAGAATGTGAATGACAACGAACAAGTGTCGCCTTTCACAGATGAAATTATAAAAACATGTATTCCATCTTATGTAAAGATCCCGACTATGAAGTATTATGGGATCACAGACCTAGACGACCACTTGATGGCTTTCGATAGCCATATGGATTTATATAATGCATCATGAGTTGTCCGGTATAGGTTATTTCTAGTGACTCTCTAAGGTGCTGCAGCTAAATAGTATAGATAATATCGAGAAAAGATCATATACCCGTGGAAGCAATTTTCTTATGAATTATCAGCTCAGTTTTGCATATGTAGAGACCCAACCATTGATTACACAGTTTTGGCTAACATAAAACAGAGGTAGGGTGAGTCTCTTGGTGACTATCTCAAAAGGTTCAACACTGAATCATTAAACGCTAAGGATATAAATGACCGTGATACGCTCATTGTGGTGCATTTAGGATTAATAGAAAATACCCATTTTGGAAACATCTCTCTGTTAATGGGTGCAAAAATCTGCAAGATTTCCACTTTTAAGATGACAAGTTCATTCGAATGGATGAGTCGTATCACAATAAAAGGAAAGTAATCCTTAAAAAAGGAAGGAGGAAGATTTGGACTGGATCGAGGTCATAAAAGAGTAAGATGTGAAGAATCAATTACTAATTCAATCGCTTTAGACAAGCCGCTGTCTTACATCTATGTTGTGGCAAAGGAGAGGGTTAAGTTCCAACTTCCTTCAATGCCAAGAACCACCCAGAACAAAGAAAAGGGGATGATTACTGCGTGTACCACAAAGAAAATGTTCACAAGACCGACGAATGCAGAGTCTTGGTAGGAATCATCCGTAAGTTGATCCACGAGGGTCATTTGAAAGAGTTCATCCAGGACAAGCAGAAAGCTCCATAAATGGGAGATGGTCCACAAAAGCTCCCAAGTAATTCTGTTAATATTCTAGAGGACATGACCCTCCGAGCTTAAGCCTGCCGCTAAACAGGATCGATGTAATTCATAGTGGGCCACATCCAATGGGGATAAGCAAAGGGAAAAGGAGCAGTTATATTAAAGAGGCTAGAGAGGATGTATTCTCAATCCAAGAAGACCCTCGCTGAAAAATCCACGACTCAATATTCCAATACCAAATCTTGTCATCCACCCCAAGAGTTAAAGAAGGGAATTCAACATCCACACAACGATCCCTTAATGATCATAGCTCAAATTGGACTATCTATTGTGTCCAAAATTCTTATGAATGCGGGCAGTGCAGTCAACTTCACCTTCAAGCATGCCTTCGATCAGATGAACATCACTAAGGACAAGCTAGATCCCAACATGGAACCAATCTTCGAGTTCAACAATAAAGGGTCGAATCCAGTCGGATAGTTAAAATTACTTGTGCAAATGGGGGTGCCACTATTTTGCTAAAATTTCGAGACTCTCTTCATGATCATCAACCATCCATCCTATTTCAATGCTTTCATTAGTACACCTGCACTTGATGAGATAGATGCATTTGTCTCACGGAAAATACCTGATAGTGAAATTCCTGATGAAGAGAGGCTGGGGCATAGTCCGTGGAGAGAAATTTAGTTCTCGTGAAATGTATTTCGCTACAATTAAGCAGTATAAAAGGGATTCTGTTGCTTACTTTGATTCTTCCACTGTTTTTTCAGCCTTTGGATGATGGATTTTTACATCCATCACCAAAAGAAAAAATTAAATATAATAAATATAACAAGCATATGTATGAAAGGTGCATTCCTCCTTGGGGACAAGAGGAAGAGAGTCAATGCATATTTTGTTGAGGAAAGCCTAATCAACACTGAATTCGATTGCCAAGGAGAAACAGAAAGAATAAATCCCATAGAAGACGTTGTGGAGGCATGCATAGGTACAAATAATTCCACTAAGTTAGTCAATGTGGGAAAGGAGTTGAATAACACTTGAAGATAGATTTAATCCAATTTCTTAAGACCAATAAAGACGTGTTTGCTTGGTCTCATTCAAATATGGTGGGGATTGGTCCGTCGGTCATGTGTCATGCGCTAAAAATTAATCAAGAAGCCACCCCTATTAGACGAAAAAAGAGACAGTTGGATAGAGTACGATTGGATGCCTTGAAAGAAGAAGTTAAAAGACTCCTTGAGAATGGATTTATTTAGGAAATTTATTACCAAAATGGCTAGCAAACCCCGTGTTAGTACATAAATCGAATGGAAAGTGGAGGACTTGCATTGATTATACTAACTTGAACAAGGCTTGTTCGAAAGATTATTTCCCATTAACGCGGATTGATCAATTGGTTGATGCAACCATTGGACATAAATCGTTACCTCTCGTAGATGCATACTCTGGATACAACCAGATACCTATGTTCAAGCCGGATGAGAAACATACTAGTTTCATTACTGATTGGGGAATCTACTGCTACAAAGCAATGCCTTTCAAACTAAAGAATGTAGGGGATACATATCAAAGACTAGTTAATAGGATGTTTGAAGCATAGGCTGGACGAAATATGGAGGTTTATGTGGATGACATGCTAGTGAAGTCTTACGAGGCTAAAAATTATTTTAAGACCTATAAGAGATGTTTGAAATACTATAGAAATATCAAATGAATCTGAACCCACGAAAATGCACCTTCGAGATCCATTCAAGGAAAACTTTAAGCTACTTTGTGAGTGCTCAAGGGACTGACGCTGGTCTAGACCTAATTCAAGCTATCAAGGATATGGCTGAACCCAAAACAAGTAAAGAGGTAATGATTTTGAAAGCAAGGATAGTTGCTCTAAGCAGATTGATTTCCAAAGCGACTGATAAGTGTATCCCCTTTTTTGGTGTAATTAAGAAGAAGAAAAACTTTGAATGGGGGGTAGATTGTAGGAGCGACTTTCAGGAGTTAAAAATCCATTTGGAAAAGCCACGGATACTGTCTAGTCCTGAGAATGGAGAAATTTGTACCTATACATGGCGGTTTCAAAGCATGTGGTTAGTTCGGTGTTGATTAGAGAAGGAAGCGGGGCTCAACTTCCTATATATTATATAAGTAGGCAATTAAAGGATGCAGAAATGCAGTATGCAGTTATAGAAAAACTAGCTTATTGCTTGATACTCACAACGCAAAAATTTAGAGCATACATTCAAGCACACCCAATCAAGCTATTAACCAATATTTCCCTCAAACAAGTTTTCAGTATGCCGGAAACTTCGGGTAGACTGGTAAAATGGGGAATTGAGATTAGCCAGTATGATATTGAGTTTCAGCCAAAAGCTGCTATTAAAGAGCAAGCATTGGTTAACGAGTGTACAAACTTTATCAAGAAACAACCAGAAAAAGAAAGGGATCAAAGACCAATGTAGCATTTATTTGTTGATGGTACATTGAATGAACAAGGAGTAGGTGCTGGATATGTGATAAAAACACCAGACGGACGCCGATTACATTATGCCATGAAGTTAGGATTTCCTGCAACAAATAATGTGGCCAAATAGAATCAATGGTGGCGGGGTTAACTTTGGCATTACAGCTCAAAATCCCATAGATTCAAATCTTTAGTGATTCCCAACTAATTGTAAATCAAATAAAGCAGGTATATAAGATAAAAGGTGCCAAGCTATCTCTGTATGTAAAGAAGATATTGAAAATGCTTGCTCTATTTGAAGACTTTTCCATACATCAAGTTCCGAGAGGAGAAAACTCACAGGCAGATTCTTTAGCAAAATTGGCTAGTTCAAGGGGAGCCCCAGAAACTCGAATTATGCCAGTGGGATATCAAGCAAATCCTAGAATAGAAGAGGGGACATCTGAATAAGGAAAGTAACTGCTAGTGCTAATAAGATCCCAAGCCATGTCACAATAAAGAAAAGGAAATCAACGGGGAATTCTCTAATGAGAGGGTTAACCAACGAAGGGCAAATAACTATTATGATAACACTTGGATGTCACCTATTGTTGAATACCATCTGACAAGAGGGAAGTTAGGAAAATCAAGCGACAATCTCCATATTTCATCATAATGGATGGAAAAAGGATACGCTCTACCTTATTTAAGATGTGTAAGCTTGTAGGATGGGATGAAATTGCTAGTAGAAGCACCGGAAGAATTCTATGAAGACCATTCTAATGGAACAAAACTAGCAAAAAAGATAATGATATAAGGTTTTATCAGCCTCGTAAGGTAAATCAAGCCATAGAATATGTAAGGAGATGCGAGAAATGCCAAAATACTCAAAAATTCCCCGAGTACCACCAAGTCAGTTAACCTTAATTTCAACTTCATGGCCCTTTGACGTATAGGGAATTGATTTAATCAGCCTATTGCTAATTTCTAAAGGGGCAAAATATGTTGTAATTGCCATAGACTACTTCAGTAAATGGGTTGAAGCAGAACCGCTCCCCAATATCACTTCTGGAAAAGTATTCAGATTTGTCATAAAAAAATATTATAACTAGATTTGGAATCCCCATAAGATTATCTCTAACAAAAGGATGCAGTTTGAAAGTGAAGAATTCTCTCAAAGCGTCTAAAGGTAAATAGGTCTGTTGAGGCTGCAAATAAGACCATAAAGAAATTTTTGAAAAAGCGATTGAACAATGCTAACGGAAATTGTGTAGAAGAGTTGTCAGTTGTATTATAGGCTTATTGAATATTTACCAGAACAACAAGGGGATATACTCCCTATTCATTAACATATGGGTATGAGGCGATGTTACCAATTAAGATTGAAATATCCTCACATCAAAGAATCGCATATGCGTTTGATTTAAACCAAGAGCTAAAAAGAGAATCACTGGATTTGATGCATGAGTTGAGGGATGAAGCAACAATTAGAACAGCAGAATATCAAAGAAGAATTTAGAAATATTACAATTCAAAAGTACGAGCAAGATCATTTCAAGGATGAGATCTAGTACTCCAAAGAGTAATAGCAAATACGAGAAATCCTACGGATGGACCGCTGGGACTAAATTGGGAAAGTCCCCTAATCATATGCAATGTAATACCTTAGGGAGCTTACAAATTATGCCGACCAGATGGTAATATGGTTCCTAGGACATGGAATGGAGAACATTTGAGATCATATTTTCCTACACTGAATGAATAAAGTATCTCTTTTTGCAAAAGAAAAGTCTACAAGGATGGGAGTAGAATTCTTCTTGCATTTGGACACTACCGTTAACGGTCAAAGCCTCTGTCTGCGTCGAGATGGCCAGAGCATAGCATATCCTGGAGGGAGGAGTGTAAGCCTTTATCAACGCCATGCTATACCCAGGATACAGCATTGAAAAGCCCCTGTCTGTGGTACGCTATAGCCATGGCTGGGCACCTTTTGGAGGGAGGAGTTTAAGCCTTTATCCGGGCTACGCTATGGCCAAGATAAAGCATCGACAAGCCCCTGTCTGCGCCATGCTATGGCCAAAGCAGTGTACCTCATGGAGGGAGGAGTGTAAGCCTTTATCTGTGCCATGTTATGGCCAGGTTAAAGCGTCGACAAGCCCTTGGCTATTCCATCCTATGGCCAGGTCAAGGCGCCTCCTGGAGGGAGGTTGGGTAAGTCCTTTGTTCTTGCTTGAGAATAAGCTAACCAAGCGCATTAGATAACAATGGACAAAGATGTTTAAGCCCAAGTAGCGGCTCAACAAACAATGAACTAAGACGTCTAAGCCTAAGAAGCGGCTAATCAAGCATTGGACTAAGACGTCCAAGCACGAGAAGCAGGCTCATCAAACAATGGACTAAGACGTCTAAGCCCAAGAAGAAGCATATCTAACGATGGACTAACACGTCCAGCCCGAAAAGCGGCATATCAAATAATGGACAAGACGTCCCAGCATAAGAAGCATCCAATCAAACCACTATTACATACAACGCTTAAAGGGATTACATATGTCGAAGAAGACAGAATCTGAGGAGTAGAACAAAACTCCACTTACTAATACCCGAATTAAGGTTTCATGTCTTTACTAATTACTTATAGTCTTCCTCATATCCAAATCTGGGTTTCAAGACTATTATCGGACTTCGCTTATTAATGCCCTAAACTGGGCCAGAGATTTCTATTGTGTAGATAATTATTATGAATTTCTAATTATCCAACATTATGCCCTAATCTAGGCTTAAGATTTCTGTAATGAAGATAATTGCTATGGATTTCTAATTATCCGACATCATGCCCTAATATGGGCTTCAGATTTCTATCATGAAGATAGTTATTATGGATTTCTGATTTTCCAACGCTAATACTCGGATCTGGTTTTATGTGTTCAAATATGAAGACAATTTTTGAATTTCACTTATAAAAACCTGAATCTGGGTACCAAGCATCTTACTATTAACTTCTAAACTTCAATTATTGATACCCTAATTTGGGTTTTAGACTTCTTAACTTTTTTATACCCAAATATGAATTTTGGGTCTTTTATCATCAATTCTGGATTCTAACTATCCATTTTGAATCTGAGTTGATATTGAAACCATAATGGACATCTATGTCTTCAACAAAAAGACTTCGAGTTGGTCTTCTTAACACCCAAATCAGGGTTATTAGTTTTGCAAATCTAAACAATGTCAACCAACATCTGAATTTAGGCTCCTAGTTCTTTCTTATCTCTAAGAGGAGTTTCTAAATGCATATTACCTATTCCCTCCAAATAAAATTTATGGTTCGCAATGACTTATTTCCAGATGATAGCTTGTAATCTCCTACTCTTAAACATCGGTTGTCTCTAATAGGAAATTTTTGGACTTCAATTACTATATGCATGGATAACTATTAATTACGTCGGAGTTAAATTATAATTTCATTTTTAACGATAAAGGTTAAATGATGGGACTCGTAATATTGCAGGATAGAAGTCCCTGATTCTCAGTCTTTTACAATTTAGAATTTCATACCCTTTATTAAATCGAGATTATAATTGACTAACCATTTGGGTTTAGAAGCAACGCTATATTGACTTTACCGTGGGGCATGTATATAAGATAATGAGTTAGCAATAGGAAATGTCACTTGCTTTGAATTTTGCAGGAAATCAAGGTTATTAAAAGCAAAGAAGTTGTGAAATTTGTGTCCTAAAGAACAAAAGCTTCTTTCATACAAGGAGGGGGGAAAATGTTAACCATCAAATCCACTTTAGGACAAAGGTATGAATGAAGACTAACAAATGTGTCAAGCCCTACTAAAATTGCAAACATTGGTTTTGATAAGGATCACGGAAGGATGTTTCGAAGGCATTGAAAAGGTTTTCGTAGGAGTCGCAAGCACCAGGTACCATCGCAAATGAGAAATAGCTTTCGAAAAGATGGAAATGGAAGTAGGGCATCCCTTCTGCCTCATTCAAACATCTTGATGTAGATGGATTTGCATATATATAAAAAGTAGGAATGGGTTCGGAACCCCCTTTCTAAGGTAATGAATAACGGTCATTCATATGCATGCTAAACCTTTCGAAACCAAGGGTTTCGCCTTCGTTCAAACTACTTAGAAAGATACCATGATCAAACAACCCTTTCAAAAGCATAATCAAGCCTTTCGAAGAGCCTGCAAAATCAAAGGAAAGGTACCGTATCAGTTCAAAAGCAAGCATTTGAAAGCTACCTATCACATTGAAGTCGTCGACACTCTACACCTTTGAAACCCTAGTAAACTACATATCAATGAAGTCCGAGGCTCGTATCTTTGCTTCTTGTAATAGAAAAGCAACACATAAAAATGTGCATCAATTGACCTTTCGATGAAGTCGAAAGCAACCTAATAGAAAGTAGAAAAAGAGACACCTAGACCATAACAACATTGAAAGGTGGACAAGGGTCCCTTTCGATTGGGTCAAAAGGTCTGGAATAAGGAAATAGGAAATGCAAGGAAGAATGAGAGAGCTTGGAAGGGAAGTCTTTCGATAGCATTGAAAGCAAGCACACAGAATAAAGAGAGAGGCCTTTCGACTATGATGAATGGACAGAAGCGAAAGATGGGAGGACCTTTCGACTGGGTCGAAAGGATGGCGCGAAAGGGGGCTGACCTGCATCTATACATAAGACCCTAGGGGTCCGACTTTGGAGATCAGATTTTAGAAACCTAAACTCATTCTACTACATCTTTGCAACAATTGAATCTTTGTAACACTAAATTGATTTGGGGAAAAATCTCTCAAACATGTAATTCTATTGTGGATTAATGGAAAAAGAAGGAATGCATGGATTCATTAAGGATTTCGATTATGAGGAAGATCATTATGATCATTTGCTAGACTAATGATAAATTGCCCATGATGTTATCTTATTTTCTTAGCTTCTTTTTGTCTTATGCAAAGACATGAGACAACTTGGATAACATACATGCGAAACGCATTATCTTCAGATAAACAATATATAATGAAAAACAAAGATGGTGATGATGTTTCAACAATAATAAGTTCATAGAACTTAGAAATATCCAAGATGATCTTCTATCATATACACCAAATGGATCATGCACAATTGTGAATTAGATTTGTTTTGAAAGGATGAAATCCCTTTTGACCTGGTCGAAAGGGATGTCTCGAAAGAAATCTGGTCCATAAATGACAAGCAATTGTACATGGATGGATTTCATCAAAATTAACATACTCCTAACTCTATCTTCAACCCTTTCAAAGGAATTCCTCCATAAAGAAGAAATCAATGATGTTGAAAGCAGTTATTTTTCTTTAAAGGCTGAGTAGACCTTTCGAAATAGACAAAAGGGATTGAATGGGCCTTTCGGCATGGTTGAAAAGTATGAATGTTTGGAAAAATAGTTATTTTCAACTCATTTGAAGAAGGGGCTTCGATTAAGATGTTTTTCCCTTTCACCTCCATTTTGATAAGGTTAATTTGTTCAATGATCTAGTATTGATACTTTACAAGTTATCCTCCGAAAGTAATTTGACCAAGTCAACCTGATCGAAAGAGGGGTTTTGAAAGAAGTAATCTCTTTCAATTCTCTTTTAATATCCTTATTATGTTACATAAACAACCTATTTGTCATTCATGTAGCTTTGCGGATGTTGAAAAGTTTTCTTGTTAACAATAGTTTACCAGAGAAAAGCCCAGGAAGAGAAGCTTTCATCCTCTCTTTAGTTTTCTATGTGTTTTCACTCGGATTATCTCCTCATTGTATTTGGATCAGCCTAATTTTTTTTATTGCAAAGCTTCCTAGTCCCGTGCTCTACAATGCAACAGTGGCGTGGGGGTGCTATTTGCTACTTCTAAATATCTGCTAACTAATCAGCCTTAAATATGGTGGCTGGGTCATGAAGGTATTTTCTCAAGTGCGAAACATAAAAATCATCATGGACTCCCCCTCCCCTGCCAACTTATTCGGAAGCTCTACTTGATACAAAGCATCCCTATTCTTCGTAAGATCAAAAAAGACCCAATAAACCTTGATTCCAACTTCGCTGAATACCAAATCTCATATCCTTCCTAAGAGGGAAAACCTTAACGAACACGATGTCTCCTACCTCAAACTCCAATTCCTTTCTTCGCCTATAAACATAGGACGTTTTTCAATCCTATGCGGGCTTCATTCGTCGTGTAATCATCTCTATCTTTTTCGAGATCTCATGAATCAAATCTGGCCCTAGTAGAATTTTATTAGTGGTTTCCCACTAATAATTTGGCAATTTGTATGGCCTCCCGTATAACGATTCAAAGGTGTCATGTCAATCGTTGTTTGATAACTATTATTGTATGGAAATTCTACTAAGGGTAAATGCTGCTCCTAATGTCCTCCGAAATCCATATCGCAAGCTTTCAACAAATCCTTCAAAATCCTATTCATCCTTTTCGTCTGGTCGTCAATCTGCTGGTGGTAAACAGTGTTAAGATTTAATGTCATTCATAAGGTTGACTACAATCTCCTCCAAAATTCACTAGTGAATAAGGGTCTCTATTACTAATAATGCTAACTAGAACCCCGTCTAGTCGTACCACTTGTATAATATAAATTTACGCTAGAGGTGCTGCAGTCCTGATGCTCCTAACTAGAATAAAGTGGGAGCTTCTATTGTGTCTATCCACTATACCCCAAATGGCTTCATTGCCTTTTATAGGCAACCCATCTACAAAGTCCATTAATATGTGCTCCCATTTCCAAGTCGGTACTTCTAGCGATAACAACAGTTCTCTAGGCTTCCTTTGTTCCGCCTTTATCTTTTGGCATGTCAAACATTTAGAAACTTACTTCGCTGCCATTTTCTTCATCCTCGACCAACAGAAAATCCTTTTCATATCCCTATACATTTTATCCATATCAGGGTGAATTGTCATCCTAGGCTGGTGACTCTCAACTAGAACTTCCTCTAAATTATCCTCCTACGTAGGGACAAATATGTGTCCATCTCTTCTAAGCCACACTATTTTGTCCACTGCATATGTACCAATGGAGGAAATGCCCTCCTCTACTTAGCATGTCTAGAATATCCATTATCGTCACATCTTTCTTTTGTTCTTACCTGAAGCGGTCTATCAACGCAGGCCTAACCACAATTACTGCCAAATAGCCTAGAGTGGGTTTCCATGGCAGTTAGAAATTGAGATTTAAAAGGAACTCTTATTTCTTCCACTCATATATAGCACCTAGGTTGCATGTCTTTGGCTAGGTGCATGGACAAAAATATTCCCTTTTCCAAGGGTATACTATACCCCAAAGTCATATGATGTTATAAACTCCATCCACCTCAACTGCCTAAGATTCAGATTTTTTTGGAAAAATAGGTATTTGAGGGGACTGTGCTCTGTGAATAATTCAAACATTTCTCCCGAAAGACAGTGCCTCCACATCTTCAAAGCCAAAATGATAGCCACTAACTCTAAGTCATGAGTTAAGTACCTTTTCTCATCGTCCTTCAACTGTCTACTTTCATAAGAAAAGTTCATAATCATGTATCACATGCATCAATGAAAATAGTTAAAGGCTTCGCCCCATCCGAATTCGTAAGCACTGGCATTTTGGTCAACGGCTCCTTCAACTTCTCGAATGCTTTTGTGAATTTATCATCCTATGCAAAAAATAGACTTGTCTTAGTTAAGCAAGTTAGCAGGACTGCTATCTTGGCAAACTCTTTGATGAACTTCCTATAGTAACCTGCAACTCCAAGAAAACTCCTAACTTTCATGGCGTACTTCGAAATCTTTAAGCCTTGAATAGCTTCCACCTTTGAAGGACCTATATAAATTCCATTCTCGAAGACAATATGACCGAAAAATCTCATCTTCGTCTTCCAAAAGTGGCATTTTGAGAATTAGGCTTTTCGTTGGTGCCTTCTCTAATTCCCAGTACCACCCTTAAGTGATTTTCATGCTCATCCTCACTTTTAGAGAATACTAGAATGTCGTCATAAACATTATGACGAACTTACTCACCTGCCCTTTAAAGACTCTACTCATCAAATTCACAAAGTACGCTAGGGCATTAGTTAACTCGAAAGGCACACTTCCCACTCGTATAGTCCGTTTGGAATGCAAAAAATGGTCTTCTGCTTGTTATCCTCAACTATCCTCAATTGATGAAATCCAATGGCTAAGTCCAATTGAGGAAAGATTTTGGCTCCAACAAGATGTTCAAACAAGTCATCAATTCTAGGTAATGGATACATATTCTTTTTGGTTTACTTGTTAAGCTCTCGGTAGTCAACACATAGCCTTAAAGAGCCATCTACCTCAGTGGCAAAGATAACCAGTGCTCCCTATTTGGAAGATCTTCAACGAATAAATCCCTTCTACAAAAGCTTGAAAATTTTCTTATCCAACTCTCGCCTTTTTTAGGAACCATGTGCCTTAATGGAAGAGCGACAAGTCTACCGTCCTTCTCAAAATTCAATCCTAAATACGATCTCCCTTTGGGGTGGAAGACCGAAAATTTCTTCAAATATGTCTAGAAAGTCTCAGGCTAGGGGAACGGATGAGTATTCATCATGTGATAGGCTAAGAGAATATAAGTAGCTTAACTCCACTTAGCTTAGGGGTATGCATCGGACATCTATGTCTTATCCCTCCGATAATTTCATACCCCTCAATGCTAAGAACATATGTGCTACATGTAAAATCGACGTTACATATATCCATAACTAGGTATTTTCGAGTCAATGAAAGATGCGTTGAACCCGGTTTGATTTGATATAATTATTGGGTCGGTGATAATTTTGGTTCTTAGACTCAAGGAGTTAACTATATTTCTAACTATGAATGAATGTGATGATCCCAAGTCAAATAAGGTATGAATTGTGTCCTTAGAAATAAATATTGTACCTTCCATTGCAGTTTTTCCTTGATCTCTAGGAGGAGGTCTACTTAAGGTAGATACTTCCTCAATGGCATAAGCTTTCCCACTTTGTCCCTCCCTTGCTAGATATGGACACTAATTCTTGTAGTGTCCTTCCTTATGGCAGTGGTAGCATCTTCCATTGAACTCCTCCCTCATCAAACTCACCTTGCAATCCTTAGCAACGTGTCCCTTCTTCTGACATCTACGGCATGTTACAACTCCTTTCTTAATCATTCCCTTGGCCTTCTTATCCACCTAAAATCCTCAATTCTTACCTCCACATTGATTTTGCGTCGGTCCTGCTTCTCCTCGATACCAGTAGTCTGCAGCAGCGTCGTTCCAACTATCATCTCATATATGGCGCCCATGGTTACCTAGGTCAAAAGCAGCTCCCCAATAAGGAATTCAGTCCCTTAACAAACTTCATAGGGGCATGTCAATCAAACTCAATCCAAAGATAGCCAATTCTATGAACTTTTTGATCATACTCCTTTAAATTGCCACATAGTCATCCTCCTCTTGATCAGTTCTTCCCATCCAAGCTCCCAAAATATATGTTCGTAGTCATTAATCCAAGCCTTTGTCTCAAGGAAACCTTTCGCTCCCATATATAGTTGTCCTCCCATATTATGGAAGTCTTTACTGCTTGGAGAATTCTAGTGGGTGAGTTGCTGCTTCAACAGCTGGAGCGGTGGGTTTCGCTTGCACTATTCTGGCATCCCCCTAATTGAGAGTATTTCTTTGGCAGAAGTGTTACCAGTCTTAGAGGAATGGTTTTTAACCATAATCAACTATCTATAGGTTTAAGCTTTCATTTGCAACTTCCTAAGATTGTACTATTCGCCGAAATAAAAGATTTGCCTAGTGTGTTTGCATATGATCGAATAAGTATGTGTGTGTCTGTAGTGGGGTTTTGAAAATTACTTTCAAAAATAACAAATACGCATTCATATGTAAACTTTTCCCCATTGATTGAGTAACCAAAGCTATGATACAAAATGTAACAACCCACCTTGCAATGGGCCTAATTTTCAACCCAATAAGAACCCATCTTAAAACAGGTTATTGAGTGGTAAAATTGATATACTGAACAATACGTATAGCTACTTATCTATACTTGCAGAATCTCATGTCGAAAGGGATAAAATATAATATCAGAATAAGTACACATGTAGAAAAATCATTTATTGCAAACATAATACATCATCCCAAAATCTCCATGATACAGTATATCAAAATAAAATTAATATATTTGAAACTAGGGACGTCAAAATATACCAAAAGCATAAATAAATAGTTAAACCACCAAAGATCTTCACAACCGCCCTCGTCTTCTCAATCCACATTGTTTTCCATGTCCCATGGTTGTAATAAGGGTGCAATCAGAACATTAATGTCTGATGAACGAAAATATCAAGACTTACAATAATAATATTAAGGCGGTACCATTTAGATAAGAAATATGTATTATGCACTATACTATATCCTACAAAGTATACCTCCAGCTATAAGCCCGAAGGATTTTCTAACCCCTACTGTAGGCCAAAGGCCCTTTTCCAATCCAACACAACTACCATTAATCCTAACAATGTAAGAGAACTAATCCACTCAATATCTCTATAACAAGAATTAGGCATAATTTGACCATTTAATACATGTAACCTGGGCAGATCCCTGTCATTTGATACCCAACCCAAGTAGACCCCACTCCGGTACTCTCTAACTAACATTACATGAAATCACATTAGTCCACTTAGTACTTCTTTGAAGAGGTCCTATAGTAGCCACTTAATACTTCGACCCCAAAGCGAACCCATCCTGAGATTTTTGCACCTAAATGGTAATCACGACCATTTAATACTTCTTAAGTAGGAAGAAGGTGGATTCTACAACAACCACTTAATACTCCCAACCTCGAAGTAGGCCTCACGTCATATTACCCGTAACCTAAACTATGACATCTCACATTAGTCTATTTATTCATAAGTGTTGGTAGCCAGATTAGCGAGCAGACTTACCTTACATAATTGGGACAAACTTCGCATCCACTTTGTGTACCTATTATTGGCGATATCTCACATAAATTTCAAAGTCACTCTACTAGTAGCAAGATTAGCTGGCCAGATTTCTATGTGCTTTTGACTAACCTTGCATCCCTGTAACTTAATTATATTCTCCCTCCACTAACGTATTACCATATATATACAACACTGTATTTCGCATTATGGCCATACAAGGAAAACTCTTTATTACCCCTTTAATCATGGATCTAGTTCTATGATTACTTTTAACTTCTTTCTATGGGTTAAATGCTATTTACAAACCTATTTATTCGATTCGATTAATACATTATTTATTATATGCTAATAATATATTTATACATATGTAATTTAGGCTAACTAAATATTCCTAAGCATGTGCCGATTTTCGCTCCGATACTAATCGTTAAAAAGTCAAAACTTCCAAATTTATGCAAGTCTAACTCCATATAATAACTTACAAA
Organism: Allium cepa; assembly: GCA_030765085.1. Taxonomy (NCBI): domain Eukaryota; kingdom Viridiplantae; phylum Streptophyta; class Magnoliopsida; order Asparagales; family Amaryllidaceae; genus Allium; species Allium cepa. The sequence continues at coordinate 107,307,355 of CM060930.1, read as the reverse complement.
ATAACTTATATCCTTAGCCAAATTATATACTCATATTAACAAATTAAAAAAATGCCAACTTATTTTATATTAATATAGTAGAATCATCGCCTCTATTTAAAGGAATAAAACATACAATTTAAATCCTTTATATTATATTCAACTTTTACGTATATGAACTTGTAGTGAAAAAGGGATTGTATTTAAACTATAGAAATAGGTAGTGTAAACTACGAGAATTCGTACCTTACACACCATTTCGCAACTTATTTTCTGGAAACTCTTCAACATGACAATAGAGAGAAGTTGGAAGTGGAATATAATACAAAATATTAAAACTGAAATAACAAAACAAATTCCGCTATATAATATAAAACAATTGAGACTCCAATAAACTTTAGAATTAACATTACATGTAGGGGAATTTTATGGTTTTCATGAACAAAATTCCACAAGGCATAAAAAAAATCCAAAATTCTACTATAAAAATACTAAAATATTGAAGAAAAAAATATTTCCACTCATATAGAATTTTCCTGCCTTCCTTTGGATTTGATTCTGTCCCGCTCCTAATTCCTCTTCAAATTCTTTCTTTTCAAAATATACAATAATTCAATTGTATATCGATTGGATCCAAAATCAGATATTATAGAAGAATAAAATTATAAAACATATTTACAAATGTCTAAAACCCCTTACTTTTAAATCCAATTGATTTTTAGTCATAGGCGAAGAATACTGATAGAGTTTCACTGGCGTTCCAAATATTTTTGAAAATAAAAGTGAGGGGCTAGCCTCTTATTTATAGTAGTTAGAATGCACCAGAACCATTGAATTTAAGTCGGTATAAAATTATAAATTATTGATCATTCCTAGCATAAATTAACCCTAGTCACCACACACTCACCAGTCCACTGCCACCCTTAAGCGGTCGACCACTAGCAGTCGACCGATCTGGGATAAGGGTTCGATTGGTCTCTTATATTTGGACAAGAATTTATTGCTACCTTAATTAGTTTATTTATTTTCTTCTCTTATTTTAATGTTACATTTATTTTAATGTTACCTAACGTTAAATTATTTATTACCACATTAGTTTCAAACATTAACATTATTTAATTTTTAATATTTGAATTTCATTCAAATTGTTTTAAATTAGAAAACTTCTATCGTCAATAACTTTTCTGTTTGAGCTCCAGTTATAACACTTTACATATAAAAGTTGATAGAAAACCATAATGAACCCAACGGTATAACTTTCATTGCCAAATTCTGACATCTACAAAATTAACATTTTTAGCCTTATAATTATATAGTGATTACTTACTACTTTTTACAGGGTGTTACAATTTATGAAAATAAATTATGTGAACTGAAGAACAAAATTTTGAAACTAAATGAATTTGTACATCAAATATACATGCATGTGTGTGTGTTATGTTTACATATGAATATAAGTAAAGAGAGACATTGGAAGTAAATTTGAGACATAAATTTATATAATATAGTCAAATTATTATGTTAAACCATATAAAAACAATATAAGATATTTCCAGAGGTATATTTATGCATTTTAGAGAATGTATATGAATTAAAATTAATTTAATATGAATTATTATGTGGTATTTGACGACATGTTGAAAATCAAGGTTATATGTACATAATATGTAAAAAAATCATATAAAAACACTTATGACATGCCAAATGGTGTTTTAGATCATACTATGAATTTATTTTGAATCTTAGTGACTTTTAAGTGTATTTTAATATATATGTAAGTATGTTTATGTCTATGTGTGTGTTAGAAAGTGTACTTACAAAAATCTGAAAACTAATTTATAAATACTAACTTTTGGATCAATCTTTGAAATGAAACCTTTGACCAACTTAAAGTATAAAGGTAATAGAGGATCATAGAAAATATGAATGAAAATTGAACGAAACTTAGATGATAAATGACTAAAAAAAGATCCAGTAAAATATGAAAAAGAAATATATGATGATTCAGAAATTGACAGGAGCTTGCTTTAGTAAATCTACCACCCACCTATCAAACAGCGGGAAAGCCATAGGTTTACAAGTAGCACAGATTGACCTATGGTCGTGTAGTTGTATGTAGGTTTAGGTGTGTGCGTGTAGTGATCGCTTTGAGATTTTTCTTTTGGGTATTGGCCAATATTTTATTGGCATTTTGAAGTGGATTTATGACTTAATTAATTGGATGTTTGGACTCATACGTACACATACACGCAGATATATGTATGTGTATATGGGTGAGTGTGTGCGTGTATGGATATATACATATAGATAGTCAATTATTATGTGAGATTGTTTGACTATTTTTTGATACCTCTATTGGTTATCATGGTAATGCGATCGCTGGGTACATGTAGAAAACTCGAGGTGTGTGTTATTGTAAGAGAATGAAACCAAAAGCGTATATAAAACTATGTCCATTAGATGGTTCATCAGTAATAACCAGACAAGAGACTGACAGCTCTTAGCCGCTCCAAGAGTCTTCTTCACATGCTATCAGCACTACTCCTACAATCTTATTTACCTCAATGGCCATCGTGACCCAATATACATCGGGTGCAAATCTTTGCTATAAAATTACCATGTCCCTGCAAGTGCCAAAATGGTAATAGACTACATAGGGGCAGGGCTCTCAGCCAGACACATCAAAAAGGTATGTCACGGATTCAGGGAGTGACCTACAATCTAGCCACTGGGATGGATAATAGCCAATCTAGTTTACTCCATACTGTATAATAGGAGCCAATCTAGTTTACTCCATACCGTATAATAAGAGTATACACATAATAGACAGACATACTTATGGCTCTCAGCTTGCTCACTCCCAGTTCGCATCACCATAAACATAATGGCTCATATATTCGACTCTGTTTGAGTGATGTCTACTCGAAAACGTAATTGAACTAATATCAGCTCAGGCGTCCCATGCCACCTGATATTACTCGCTCGTATACTCAATGCTCGTAAACTACACTTGATAATATTCTATACTATGAGTCAAAAGAGTAATCGAAGAAATATTACCTAACATTCCATAATGCTTGATATTACTAATCCATTTATTAAGAATTCTCATCATATAGAATTTCATGCGGTAATATTTTATATGACAAGTCCAAAGAATAATCGAAGAAAGTTAATGAAAATCTCATACAATTCGACATTGTAACTTTGTTTATTCCATACCCTTATTACGTAGAAATGTATGCACACAAGTACACAATTCATAGATTAAAGAGATTTTATTTATAGGAAAATTGTATTTATATATTTCGTAACTTTTCTTATAAAATGATAATAAATTTTCCTTTTCCTTTATCCCATAAATAAGGATTTTAATATACGTAATACATTTCTTCACCTCCTTTTGATATATAAAACTCTTGGAAACTTTGATATAGCAAAATATTACTTATAAAAATTCGAGAGATCAAATACAATTTTAAATGAATTCATAATTCCAAACCTATTTCCCTTTACGTCAAATTCGTAAAATATATTCTTTCCACACCTTGTCTATACTTATAAATCGTGAAATATACTTTGAAAATCATCCAAAGTTGATTAGAACTTATTACATAGTTTTCTATAAATTTATAAGATTTTTAAATAATTACTAACAATCAAAAAAAAAATTCTTTAATAAATCGGTATCTTTAATTTGATAATTAATATTCAATTTAAATGTAACTTATCTCCAAAACAATTTCACAAATTTGTCTTTCCATCAAAATAGATTGTATACTTAAATTCCCTTTCTTAAATACTCTTGAATCCTATTTATGAAATATACACTTGACAAAAGAAACCCCCGTTTAGAAATATTATTAAAACCCTTCATTTGTACTTTATAAAATTCCAAACATTCTAATACATTTGAAAATCTCTATTTTCATTTTTAAAATAACTTTTGTATCCAAAACGATTTCCATTTAATCCTTAAAATAATTTTTTCCTAAGCTATTCGGAATCTTTCAAAACAGGAAAGTAAATAAATCCAAAAATATAACCACGGTGCCAAATTATCTTAAAATATTAACCAATCATCTAAAAAAATTTATTATGGCCCCAGTCGAATTTATCAAACTCCAATCATCCATAAAATGCACACACTACAAAATACTAACATATAAACTTCAATTTACAATCAGACAGAGTTCCGTTTGCAAATTGATACTTCCAACCAATGTAAACAATCAACTTTCCCAACATCAAACAATCCAAAAAAAATTCATATGGTACACATGATAAATTCAGAATGTGCATCGATATTTAGACATAGATGTGAGTGTAGAAAACTCACTAAAACGTTGCTTGAATTCTCAAGATCAATGACTACCCTCGGCATATTTGCTTCAGCCTTCGATTGCCGCCATCGACGTCGTTATTCTTCCCTTAGACGACCGTTAACATCCATGCCAGCAGCTCTACCTACCTCACTATCGTAAGTCACAGTTTATTACCACCCTTTCGACAGTCAGTGCCATGCTCATCACCATCACTAGGCCACATTATAGTTGCATCCATCACGTCGAAGCTGCCTTGTCCGCAACTCCGCCACCATGAAGTATGTGTGTGTCCTACAATCACTAGCACATCACGGTTCAAACCCTAAAGTTGAAGCTGCCTCAACCTACGCTGATAATCCATCGCCAATGCTTGCCAAACACACGAGGCCATGCATGCTATTTTTTTCTCCATCGTGTCGATTTTAGGGATTTCAATCTTTAAAATTTCGGCTTAAGGCTTAAGATAAGAGGTTCTTGGTGTCACGGTCGTGCCAAAAGGTGGGATAACATTATGATTTATAATTTGTGGAAGCCGCCACCTAAAAATTCTTTGTACAACCGAGATTTAGTTGAGTTAAACCACTTACACTCACTAAATCTATCTGCTGGAGAGCTATCATTCGTACACGTAGCTTGTGAATTTTTTGATGTCTTTGAGGAAGTCTCGGGTCTGCCACTCCAATGGAAGACCGAGTTCCGAATAGATTTAGAGAAACACACAAGGCCAATCATCGTGCCATTAAGACACATGGCCCCTAAAGAAAGAAGAGAATTGGATAGGAAAATCTTTGAGCTATTAAAGAAAGGATTCATCCATTGGAGTACTTCAGAGTAGGGAGCCCTTATTGTTTTCGCCGCAAAGTAGACGATTCATTGAGACAATGCATAGACTAGAGGGAATTGAACAAGTTGACAAGGACGAATAAATGCCCTTTATCTAAGATAGACAACTTTTTCGGTCGGCTTGGAGGTGCTAAAGTCTCTTCTCAACTAGACTTAGCAACTAGATTCCATCAGTTGAGAGTTACAGAAGAAAGCAAAACGAAGACTGTATTTCGCACACCAGATGGACTCTGTAAGTGGGAAATAATGCCTTTTTTATTGGCGAATGCCCCCACATACTTCGTGGATTTGATAAGTCAGGTATTTAAGGGGCGACTCAATAAACTCTTCATTATATTCATAGATGATATTTTGATTTTCTCTGAGCGCAAAGAGGAGGGGACCACTTAAGAGAGGTATTAAGAACTTCAAGAAGGCACCATCTTAAGGCCAAATTTGCTAACTGTCACTTTAGAGAAAAGAAGTTAGATTCTTTGGGCATGTTGTTTTTAAGCAAGGACTGGCAGTAGACCCCGCAAAAATAGGGGATATTCAAGGATGTAAGACTCGTAGAAATGCATCGGAGGTTAGAAGTCTTTTTGGGTGTGTAGACTACTGTAGAAAGTTCATCAAGAACTTTGCAAGAATAACAGCCCCTTTAACCCAATTGACGAAGAAGATCCTAGTCATTTCTTGGGACAATAGATGCACTAAGGCATTTAAGAAGCTTAAGGAGCTACTAACAAGTGCACCTATGCTCACTATTCCTGAAGGAACCAAACTATTTACGGTTTTCATGGATGCTTGTGGCATAAGGTTAGAGCAGCTCCAATGCAAGAAGGAAAAATAGTTGCTTATGCAAGTAGGCAAAAAAAGGATCATGAGAAAAGATATCTAGTTTATGACTTGGAGTTGGCAGCTATCGTTTTTGCCTTGAAGATGTAGAGGCATTATCTTCTAGGAGAAAGGTTTGAGTTATTCACTGACCATACATCACTCAAATACATGTTTTTCCAAAAAGATTTAAAACCTAGGTAGCAGAGATGGATGGAATATATAGCACCGTTCGAGTTTACTATTCAATACACCCATGGAAAAGGGAACTTAGTCGCAGACGCCCTTAGTCGAAGGTATGATACCCTAGGTTTTATATATGAATGGAGGCGGTTGGAGATTCTCTCAAATTTTAACTTCCAACCACCATCGAAACCCATCCGAGGTTTTTTAGCAATTATGGAGATTAGGACAGACTTGATAGATCGCATAAGGCTTGAGAAAGTGAAGGATGATAAATTAGCAGATATTTTGGAGAAGTTGAGAAAGGGAGAGCGTTTTCCCTATGCTAGTGGTTATTCGGTTGATGAAAAAGGATGTTCCAGAAGAGATGAACGCCTTTGTGTCCCAATGGTTGACAGTTTGTTAAGAGATGTCTTATGGAATTCACTAATCAAAGATGACCATTCACCCCGAAGGAGATATGATGTACATGGATATAAAGGGAATTTTCTTTTGGTCCGGAATGAAGAAGAGTATAAAATTTTATTGCATTGTGCTGAATATGTCAGTGGGTAAAAGTTTAGCAAGGGAAGCCTAGAGGGCTACTATTACCATTCGAAATTCCAACTTGGAAGTGGGAGTATCTTTCAATGGATTTTGTGGAAGGATTGCCCAGAAGTCAGAGGGGCAATGAAACTGTTTCGGTTGTTGTGGATAGACTCACTAAAAGTGCCCTTTTTATTCCCGTTATGAACAATATAACTACCACTTCTCCAATGCGAAGCGACATCAAGGAGGTAGTTCGATTGCATGGAATTCCTGTGAACATAGTTAGTGACAGGGACCCTTTGTACACTAGTGAGTTTTGGAGGAGCATATAAGCAGGTTTGGGAACTTCTTTGAATCTTAGCACTGCATATCATACATAGACCGATGGTTAAATGAATAGGGTGAATATGATTATGGAAGACTTGTTAAGGGCTTGTGTTTTCGATTTCGAAGGACATTGGGAGCAACATCTACCTTTAGTTGAGTTCGCGTATAATAATAGCAATCAAGCGACCATTGGTATGGCCCCTTATGAAGCATTTAATGAGAGACTATGCAAATCGCCAAGTTGGTGGTGGGAAACTACCAAAAATATATTACTAGGACCACACTTGATCTGTGATACCAGAAAAAGTAGAGTTGATCAGGCAACAAATAAAGATAGTGCAAGACCATCGGATATCTTATGTAGATGGAAGAAGGAAAGAGCTTAAGTTTAAGGTCAGAGACATGGCATTTTTCAAAGCCTACCCACTTACTAGAAAATTGGCACCTGGATTTGTTAGGCCATTCAGAATTTTAGAGAGTATAGGAAAACTTACTTATCGCGTGGAGTTTCTTAGCAGATTGGTAGGAGTCCACAATATTTTTCATGTTTCTCACCTTAGAAAATGCCTTCATGATACCGATATTTGAGTTGTGCATAATAAGTTGGAGGAATTATAGATGTAGCCAATAGTGCGCATGCCACCATACGCATTGTGAAGCAAGAAATAAAAGGACTTTGCAATAAAATAATTAGGTCGGTTAGAGTACAATAGGGAGACAACCCGGTGGAAAGAACATGGGAGACCAAGGAGAAGATGAAGATCGCTCATCTAGGGCTTTACATTGGTAATTTTCTATCCAAAATTTTGATTTTGGTTGCATTGTGGTTACTAGATTAGATGGTAAGAGATGATTGCCACACTTTTTCACAATCACTTTGCACTTACATAGAAATTTTTATGCATGTTAAGGGTATTTGCATACATACTTACATGACACAATTACACAATCATGCTGGGATTGAGCTCATTTTAGTATGCCTTATTCACATTGCACTTTGGTTTAATAGATGGTTATGTAAATAACTTGGTCATGTAACATATATGTTATTGTGCGTTGTGTTGTTCGCCCTTTCGGGACGAAACCCATTTTAATGGTGGAAGAATGTAACACCTTGTAAAATTAACAAAAAATAAATTGGCTGGATTTAATCAAATAAGGTAGGGTTGAAAATGAAAATTTTATAAAATTTGAATTTGACAGTGAAAGTTATTCCATTGCATTAGTGGTGAAATTTTAATCTGTTTCCATACATAATATGCATCAAACGGAGCTCAGACGAAAATGTTATGAGCATTTGAAAATTTCTGGTTAAATTAGTTTAGTTTGAATTCAAATTCAGATGAGTATTTAAATCTAGGATTAGAATTTCAAAAATTAACTATAAGTTTACTTGGGGGTTAAGTTAGATGGTAAGTTAAACAATTTACTTTAAAAGTTAATCAAGGAATAAAATAAACGAGCAATGAAAACAAATCAGCGCATCCCAAATGAGTGGAGAGGTCGACACCTCCTACCCAAGCGATCGAAAGTCAAGGTGGTGATCGACCCTTATTCAGGGTGGCGGCTAGGATTTTTACGCATTTAAACACTCTAGAATTATCTATTTTTCAATTAACTTCATCCTACCATTCTACTGCATTTCAACTCTTATAAATAGGACCCTATCCCCTCTACTTTTTCTTCATAAATATTTATGGAATTCCTCAAACCTCTACCATTTTACCTCTTTAGTTAAATTCAAAAATTCAATTAGGAATTCAGGTAATGATTCTAATCCTTTTCTAAATATTCTTTTAATCTATTCACTTCTCCTCCAACCTCTTTGAATCTAAAAAATTATATATATACCTAAATTTTGCTATGTGTATATATATATATATATATATCAAAAGAAGGAGAATAGGAAAAGAGTTGCTTTGGCGTTTTAAATCCATACAAGAAAAGCTAAGGATAATCTATGAGTGGAAACCTTAGAATTTTTATTTCAGTAATTGATTAGTATATATATCTATGGATTTGAATATGCTTTATGGATTTTGGGATTGTGAAAACAAAATAGATAAAATCCCACAAAATTTATTTTTATCTCAAAATGTCAATTCTAGATGGTGATTCTCAATTATTTATGTTAGTTTGATAGAATTTATATTGTTTCTGCGATTTTTGATAATTTCATAGTTTATTCCACTTCTCCTACTTCTTTGATTCAAATTGTCAGATTTTAGTAATGCAATAATGGTGTAGAGCACGAATCCTATTTGTAGTTTACATCACTTATTCCATACCAAATTCCTTCATTTATTTCATTGTAAAAGAGAAGCTGAATAGAATATGAAGTTCGAATTGCAATTCCTATTGTCTTGGATATCCCATTGAATTGATGTAATAAATTGGGTTTCTATTTCTATTTACAAGTCTATTTATTGCAGTTTTGGGTATGAATAAATCTTGTTATGGATATTCAAATCTTGGAAATCTAAAGTGAAAAGATTTTTATTGGTATTATGGTTAAAGGATAATGCTATTTTAGGGTATATGAACCACACGCTTAAAAGTTATTAGGTGCAAATATATATATATATATATATATATATATATATATATATATATATATATATATATCCGTTAGCGTATACTACGTAGTCAATTAGGTAATAATTGCCATTAGTTCCCTCTTAGGAAGTTAATTAATATTTTAGGGCATAATAAGGAAGATTCTTGATAAGGCTTTAATTATGAAATGGTGAGATGGGTATTATATATATGGAGAGTATGTAAAATATGGCTAAGTCATAGGGATGGGAGGTCAGTCAAAATACACACAGAGGTCTGCCCAGCTAATCTGGCTGCCAATAATTTGCTGATGTGAGGCATCTCCTATGATAAATATTAGTAATGATGCGAGATTAGTCCAAAATTATGTTGGTTTAACCTACCTAGCTAATCTGACTAAAAGTTCCCTAGAATAGTTGGACAAATGCGGGACGTCATTATGAGTATAGGTCATATTAGAAAGGGCCTGCTTTGGGTTCTGAGGTATTAAGTGGTTGTTTGAGGGCTTTCCTTTTTCCAAATGAAGTATTAAATGACCAACTGGCTAGTTACTATGCATGATAGGGGTATCTCGACGGGGTCCGCTTCGATAAAAGGTATAAGTGACTAAATATGGGTTCGCCTTTCTATAAAGAAGTATTAAGTGGCTCAGGCGATTCCATGCAATATCAGCTAGATAGTCGCCAATGAGGAGGCCTTGGAAATAAGTATTAAATGATGGGGTTTGCCTCGATTGATGTCTTAAATGAGTAGAGTCTGCCTAATTTCCAGTAAAAGGTATTATGTGGCTTGGGTACTATTTTTTTTTCATTTTTAGATATTTATGATGTGAGATTTGGGTTATGGGATTTAGAAACCTACTTCTGGAATGGAAGGTATTAAGTGGTTGATTGAGGATCCGCCTCATTTCCATATAAGAAATATTAAATGGTTTTATGTACTCAAGACATATTCTTATTTTAAAATATACTACCCAAGTACTGACATAGTAAGACTCGAGATTTTTGTTCACCAGATGTTTGTTGTATCCACTTTCTCCTCATTACAACACATGTAAAGGATGGAGTGATGATGGTGACAATGCTTGAAGGTAGAGTGGCTTAAGCTTGTGGCAGTTATTATTAACTTTTATGATGTTTTATGTTGTACCCATGTATTTTGGATAGATGATGTAATGAATTTTACTTGATAGTTTGATGATGTTTTGTATTACGACATTTCAAATGGTTTTTAAATAAATGGGTACAATTTGCTATTATATTTTATTCCATCCGCTATTAGTTTTGAAAGAATAGTTATTGCTTTGTACTGTGACTTCCTTTTCCAATCAACTTCCAGCCTTAAAATGGATATAAGTTTCGATGGGCCTTTTCTGATTCAAATTTAGGCTGTTTCGAGGTGGGTTGTTATAGTATCAGTAAGAGTTCTGTTTGATACTATTGCTACTAACCTTTCATTTCGAAAGACTTAGTTGATAGGTTAGAACTAGAAACTTCCTATTTGATTAAGTTATTGTGTATGCTTAATCCGATCGGTGGGTATACCACTGTCGAATTAAGGTGCACTGACCTTAAGTTTGATTTGTATGGATATTTATTCATTTGCGAACCATATATGTTTGACTTCATAAGGTATGAGGTGATTTTGGGTATGGATTTGTTAGGTTGTAAGATTTTAGGATCTATTATGCGGATAGGATTATTACCTTATGGAATCCAAGGGGTAGGGAAAGAATTATGATAGCATTGTACGTGATGTAGGAGAAGTTGGATTTGTTGTTACATGCAATGGAAGATGAAGACGAGAGCAGTAAACTATGGGCGATTAAGGAATTCGCAGATGTTTCCGAACCCGTAATGGGATTACCATCAAGGAGGGAAATCGAGTCTTAAATAGACTTGATGTCGGGGATGCAACATTTTAGTAGACCGTCTAGTAGAATGCTGCCTAAGGAGATGGAATAATAGAATATGCAACTACTGGAACATGAGGATAAAAGTTTCATTTGGCCGATTAGCTCACCATGAGGAGCGTCTGCGGTATTCGTAAAGAAGTTGGATGGATTATTACAGATGTATATTGATTATCGAAAGCTAAATGAGTTGATAGTGAAGAATCATTATCCATCGCTCGTGATAGAAGACTTATTTGATCAGTTAGTGGAGATTAGGTGTTCTCAGTGCTAGACTAGGCAATGTGATTCCATTAACTGAAGGTACCGGAAGATAGTATTTCATTGACCGCATTTTGAACAAGGTACGGTTCATGTGAGTGGTCAGTGATGGGGTTTGAACTACCGATGTCTCTACGTTCTTCGTTGATCTTATGAACATAGTCTTTTGCGATCAATTGGATAGATTTATGTTGATCCTCATTGATGATATCTTGTTATATTCTAAGGGTAAGAGACCGTGAAGTCCACCTTAGATTGGTGTTGGAGACATTGAGACAACATAAGTTAAGGGTGAGGTTCACGAAATGCTATTTTTGGAAATAACAAGTTAAGTTTCTTGCGCATGTTGTTTCGGATAATGGGTTAGTAGTGGATCCATCGAAGAGAGAGACAATTAATAGTTGGAAGATGCTAAGGACGGTCACAGAGATGAGAAGTTTCTTGAGATTGGTTAACTATTATCGTAGATTCATTAAGGATTTCTCGTGTATAGCAGCACCTTTGACTAAGTTGACTAGGAAGAATGGGAAGTTTGTGTTAACCGATACATGTGAAGGGTCATTTAAGGATTTGAAAAAGTTATTGATAAATGCTTCTATCTTGACCATGCCTGAAGGAAATCGAGAATTGGTAGTTATACTGATGCTTATGGAATAGGCTTAAGAGCTATGCTAGTGCAAACATGATTAGTTATAGCTTACACATCAAGGCGGTTAGGCCGCGTGAGATTAGATATCATACTCATGACATAAGTTGGCAGCAGTGGTATTTATGCTGAAGATTTGGAACATTACTTGTTGGGAAAATGGTTTGAGTTGTATATGGACCATACATCATTTTAAGTATTTATTCTTTCAGAAGTAGTTGAATGTAAGGCAACATAGATGACTAAAATTCTTGGTGGCATATGATTTTAGGATAGCATATATTCCGGAAAAGGGGAACAAATTCACCAATACTTTATGTAGGAAGCATCAGAATGAAGGGTTGGCCATGATTGAAGAATGGAAGACGTTGGAGACGTTAGCCTCTAATAGAGGATGTTTTAGGAGAAATACTGGGCCAAGTAAAGATCCTGGTATATAAGTTTAGAGGGATGTCCAGTGCTTGTGGAAAGAACTGCAGTAAGGTAGAAGAAGGACCAATTGATAGCTGAAAGGATTATGCAGTAGAAATGGGAGCCAGTGTCGAGGATCTGAAAGGATTCGAGATAGACTCAAAAAGATGGCTTAGAAAGAAAGGAAGACTATGTGTACTAGATATAAGAGACCTTCGAAAAGAAGTCTTGCAGGAAAGTTATTGGCCGAGATTTGCTATTTTTCCCGAGGGCACGATGATGTATCATGACATGAAGACAGTTCTTCTGGGAAGGAATAAAGAGAGATATAGCAGAATGTGTGAAGTGGTGCTTCATCTATCAGTAAGTGAAAGATGAGCATTAGAAGCCGAGCATTTTACTCCAACCCTTGGAAGTACCGACTTGGATGTGGGATTCAGTATCTATAGATTTTGTTGATATATTGCCTAGGTCGAGGATGGGGAATGATAACATTTGGGTGATAGTCGATAGTCTAACTAAGAGTGTCCATTTTTTCGGTAAAGTCGGCAAGGACGTCAACTAGCTTAACGAAGCTATATATGAAAAATGTAGTGAGATCGTAAGAGATCACGCATAGTATCATGATTGATAGAGATTCATTGTTCACCATTAATTTTTGGAGAAATTTGTAGACTGCATTGGGCATAGAGTTGAACTTATGCACGGTTCAACATCCATTGATGGCCAAACCGAAAGGGAGAACCGTGTAAATGAGGGTTTGCTAGGAGTATGTATTTTGGATTTTGGAGGATCTTGAGAAGGTCATTTGCATCTGGTAGAGTTTGTCTACAATAATAGTTGCCAATCGAGTATCGAGATGACACTATTTGAGGAATGGTATGGTAGACCATGCAATTCACCTGCTTGTTGGTTCGACACGGGAGATAGTGTAACATTCCCCACTTAGAGGCCCAAAACTAATGGCTACGGATGTTATAGTTATCCATAGTAACTAATCCTCGGCGACCAAATACGATAACGTTAGATACATTGATATAACAGAAACACAAGAATATGGAAAAAAAATTAAAATCATTAAAAAAATTCTCATTCCATTTCAATTCATTACATAATCCCAGGTTCGAGAACCACGCTTAGAGAAAATATAATTATTTCAACATGCACCAAAAGCGACCTATGAAGATGCCTCCTTGGATGATCAGAGTTTAGACATATGCAATTAAACAACTTTGCCTTTATAAAAAAACACAGCGGAATCAAAATAGAAAAGAACTCCTATTAGCTATCTTGCCCGCTGCACGTCTCTCGAAACTTATTCGTTTAAAGAGCTACCTAAAAACCTTAACTCTTAAACTATTCAAAGTTAATTGAGCAACCGAGATTTTAAGGGGAAAACATAAACTTCAAGTCAAACATAAAACCTGGCATGAATAATAACCTACCATTTCGAACCATTTAAATATCTAGTGAGACCACTCTGCTTAGCAAAACAGGTTTTCCCTCACTAGTATCTTATTGAAAACTTATAATAACCATATACTATGCTCCTGTATCCACTATGGTTAAAAACATAAAAATTTAAAATAATATGATGATATGCAAACAAGTAAATCATTCTGGATTTCTCATCCCCATTCATTTGACTATCTATCATAATTATAGTTTTTAGGGTCACTATTAACCTAATTAGTTTTCGTGGGCTGACTAATAACCTATTTAAAGCTCATGGACTATCTGTACGGTTTCATAGTTTTCATGAGATCACTAAGAACCTATTGGCCATTGCCAATAACTTCATTATTCATGGGTTCTCCCTAAACCTATTAGTGTCCAGTAACTTCTCTCATATCATTGTTTTCGTGGGTTGATGTTGAACCTATTGGCTTCAGTCAATCACTTAATCCGGATATATTTTGATAGTTTCACTACAAACGTATTGGCCCCTGCCAATAACTCTTTCTAAACATAGTTTTCATGGGTTTATTATGAATCTATATATCTGACAACTTCTTTAGTCAGTATTTAGGCATCCTATATTATAGTCTTTCTGACCTCCTGGATGCAATTCTACTGATTTAGGAGTTAACTCAATTTATATTCACTACTGGGTTCAAACTACCCATTCGAAAGCATTGATTTAAAAACAGGGTAATTCATTCGAAAGCTAGACTTTAACAAAAGGCGACAACCTCATCAAAAGCTATTTTAAACCCTTTTGAAAGCATTCTGTCGAAAACAAGGCAAGTGCATCTTCGAAACCTATTTAAATTGGTTTCGACCCCTTCGAAAGCATGGTTTCGACTTCATACCTATTGCCATTCTCTAATCTGCTACGTATCAATGCATTGATACCTTGTGCATTGGTTTCGACTTGGTTGAGGCGGAAGTATAGCGTCGATAGATATTACTGGAAGTGGCGAAACCATACTTTTATACAAAACTATTTATTGCCTTTTCAAGTAATTGCTTTTTAACTAACCTGCCTATTTGCAAAAATTTAATTGGTTTATATAAACTTTTTGAATTCTTTTCTAAAAACTGCCGCATTCATTTCAGATCTAAATAAAAGTAATTAGCAAATAAGCCTTTCCATTAAGCAAATAATTAAATATCTAAATCCTTCAAATAAATTAATTTAATTTCCATAGTAAATTACTCAGGAAAAATCCACAAAAATTTTTGAAATTCACTTTTAATATGTTATCTAACGTACAAAAATTTCTAACCCAAATTCCTTCATTTAACAGCCGAAAGCAAATTTAAACCCAAATATTCATTTCTTCCTTCAAAAATTCTTAATAAATTTTCCATAGCTTGAAAAATTACAAAAATTAAATCCATCTTCAAAATAATGTTTTACATAACATATTAAATCCTCCTAGAATTTGAAATCAAATATAAATGATTTTAGCCTTAAAATCAAATAAAACATATATCGAACAAACTTGTTTGAATACAACATATCATGAAATCTAAGCATATCATCATTAAAAATCATTATAATGGATTTAAACTTAAACCCGAAATCAAATGCTCTTAAAAAGGAAAATGGAGATGGTTTTGATTAATATTCACCTTGCTTAGCATAAGGAACTTGTGAATTGATCTTTGATCAATTTCCCTTGCTTGATTGCATAGCCATAATTTGTTTTCCTAGGTTATGGCCCACTTGCTCTTCTTTGATTTATGTTTTTGAGTTTTGAAAAATGAATGTTCAAAGAAATGGAAATGAAATTTTAAGGGTAATGGGAATATGGACGCGGCTATTACCAATAATGCCCTTGTTTTATTTTCTTATTAATTATCCTATAAACTTTTTTCATAAACTCATTCTTTATATTTATTTAAGCACGACCTTTAAATAAATTTTCAAATCTCAATCTCCTTCTCATACTAATATTTACATCATTCTGTTTAATTTATCTAATTGAATCTCTTGACTTAAGTTATTAATAATTAGGGGTGTTAGAGGCTCCCCTCCTTAAAGAATTTCGTCCTCGAGATTCAGCAAGGACTAAATACTAGAAATCGAAATCCTCTATAACATCACCTAACTACCATACTATCCTACCTGACTAGCAATAGTCTATATAAAAAATTTATATAGCATACCCTCACAGTAGATCAAGATAAGTATCTCTAATCTTGTCTTCTACCTTCCAGGTACAATCCTTCTCGTTGTCGCTCCACTGAACTTTCACAAACTTGAATGTCTTGTTCCTTAACCTTTTCTCATCTCTAGCAATATACCGAACTGGTTGTCTAACAAAAGTCAAATTAGGTTCTACTATCAAATGATCCAACCCAGTCGGAGGAATAGAAGCTTCTGGATCATGCACATACTAGCAAAGATGAGACACATTGAACACATTATGGACACCTGCCATACTGCTCGGCAACTATACTCCATATGCGAGCTTCTGATCCTCTCTATAATTAGGAACAGACCAACATATCTCGGTGCCAGTTTCCCTGACTTTCGGAATCGCATCACACCCTTCATCTGTGATTCTTTAATGAAGACCATATCTCCAACTGAGGATTCTAGGTCTTTACACCTCTTATCTGCGACACTCTTTTGTCTGCACTGAGCTTCCTTCATCCTTTCTTGGATCAACTTAATCTTCTTGTCACCTCTCTCATCAGATCTGGACCTAAGACTAATCTGTTTCTAGTCTCCAACCAACATGCTGGTGATTTGCATGGCCTTCCATACAAAGCTTCAAAAGGTTCCATTCATATACTAGTCTAATAATTATTATTATAGGAAAACTCTGCAAAGTGTAGATGATGTTCCCAAGATCCACCAAAGTCTAGCGCATAAGCCATCAATAAACCCTTGAGTAACTTATTGACTCTCTCATTCCGCACATCTGTCTAAGGATGATATGCAGTACTCATTTTAAGCGTGGTACCTAATATATCCTGTAAACTCCTTCAGATTTCACTAGTAAACAAAGCATCTCTGTCATTAGCTATACTACTAGGAATTCTATGCAGTCTAACTATGTTCTTCATGAACAACTTAGCTAAAATAGGTGCCGTCCTGGTTGACTTAACTGGTGTAAAATGGACACTCTTGGTCAGCCTGTCCACTATGACCCAAATATTTTCATTTTCTTTATTCGACCTTGGCAACCCATCTATAAAATCCATGGATATCGAATCTCGTTTTCAAACTGATATCTCCAAAGGTTGAAGCAATCCACTCAACTTCTGATGTTCAGCCTTCACTTGTTGACAGTTTACACACTGTCTAACCTACAAGCCAACATCTCTCTTCATATCTTTCCAGTAGAAGCTCCACTTCGTGTCCTGATACATCTTGGTTCCTACAGAATATGTCATAAATCTGGATTGATGACATTACTTAAGAATTTTCTTTAAGTCCTCAACATTTGGAACACACAACCGTCTCTTCTTTCTCAACCATCCTCTCTGGTGAAGACTAAAATATTTTAGATCATCGATCTCAATTCCAACTTCAAGCCTTCTAATCTTCTCGGCTAATAATGGATCCTCCTTCTGCTTTAAAGAAATCCTATCGATCAACCCTTGTCGAACTTCCAAACACGATAACATGGCGGTGCTCTGATTAGAACTAGCGGTCGATCTGAACTGCATACTACAAGTAGTCAATGCCTCTAAATCTTTCCAATCTACCAACATAGCCAACACCACATTCTGATGTCTTCTGCTAAGAGCATCTGCTACTTTATTCCCATTCCCAGGTGTATACCCTATACCAAAATCATAAGCAGCTAAAAACTTCAGCCACCTTTGATGTCTCATATTCAACTCCTTCTCAGAGAATAAATATCTTAAGGACTTATGATCTGCGTATAGCTCAAATCTCTCCCCTAGGAGATAATGTCTCCAAATCTTCAATGCAAAGGTCACCGCAGCCAACTCCAAATCATGAGTAGGATATCTTACTTCAGGCGACCTATGCTATCCTAAAGCGTAGACAATAACTTTACCCCTCTGCGTCAACACAGCTCCAAATCCAGTCCCATATGCATCGGTATACACCACCGATCCTTTGTTTCCATCTGGAACAATGAAGGTGCGTTGGTTAATAAATACCTTAACTTAAGGAATGCTTCCTCGCATTTATCGGACCATAAAAACTTTACATCCTTCCTAGTTAGCATAGTTAAAGGCACTACTATCCACAAGAAGTCTTTAATGAATATCCAATAATAGCCAACAAGTCCAAGAAAACTTCTAATCCCAGCCACCATCTCTGTTCTCTTCTAGCTATTAACAGCTTCGATCTTATCTAGTTTGACTAACAAGCCTTTCTCTGAAACCACATGACCAAAACACTTAACCTCTTTCTTCTAAAAATGACACTTGAAAATTTTCGCTTTCAACTGATGCTGCCTCAGTGTCTCAAGCACTACTGTAAGATGATCGTCATGCTCTCTTTCATCCATAGAGTATACTAAAATGTCGTCTATAAACACCAATACAAACCTATCCAAGTCCTCCCAAAAAACTAGGTTCATCAGATCCATGAAGAAAGCAGGTGTGTTCGTTAACCCAAATGGCATTACTATCCACTCATATGAACCGTAGCTAATTTGAAATGCTGCAATGGAATATTGTCCTCTGCCACTCTTAATTGATGGAAACCTGTCGCCAAATCCAACTGGGAAAATACTCTGGCTCCACAAAACCGATCAAATAAGTCCAGCAATCCTCGACAAAAGATACTTATTTTTAATCGTCTTCTTGTTCAACTTACGATAGTCGATATACATCCTCAACGACCTATCTGATTTCTTCACGAACACCACGGCCGCTCCCTAAGGCGAACTACTTGGTCTAATAAAATTCCTTCCTTCTAGATCCACTAGTTACACCTTCAGTTCTTTCATCTTAGTTAGTGTCATCCTGTTAGATGGTCTACTTACAGGTTCAGCTCTTGGCACAAGATCTATCCGAAACTCAATAGCTCGTTTCAGTGGTAGTCGTGTAACCGGCTCAAAAACATCTGAAAATTCTCTTGCTATCCAAAACTGACTTAATTCTTCTCCTACTTCCATAGCACTTAACAAAGCGCAAACATTCGGCCAGAATTCTCCACTATGAATATGACTCGGTTATGACAAATAGGGTGTCACAACGATATTTCCCTATCCTGGAAAAATATCCTAGCATCATATTTACCCAACCAATCCATACCCAAAATGATCTCGAAATCTACAAAATCAAAAACATACAGACTGCATGCAAACTTATGACCTAACAAGTCAAGTTCTAAATGGTCAAATCTCATCCTCAGAGTTGCACACACTCCTATCGGGTTTGCAACCCTTAAGAAAGTAACAAGGTACATGGGTTCCAAGTATAACCTATCAACCAAACACTGAGATATAAGTGAATGTGATGCGCTGGTATCAAATATTACCCTAATCGGTATACTGAGAATCAAAAGCATACCTTCCATCACAGTCTTTCCCTTCTCAGCAATAGTTGGCCTAGCGGATGATGTTCCAACAGCAAAAACCTTTCCCTTGTCTGCCTTGACTGGTTCTGGATACATTATAATGCCCAACCTGGTCACAGTTAAAGCACTTCACGCTCTTCTTTTCCATGACCTTCTTCCCCTTACCAGTTCTGCATTCATGAGCATAATTACCCTTCTTATCACACTTAAAGTAGACCAGAATAGCCTTTGCCTTCTTCGCAGCCTCTTCCTTCTAGGTTCCCTTCTTCTTAATGAACTTCCTCTTTTCCCCCCAAGGACCCTTGGTTTCAACCGGCTTTTCCTTCCCATAAATAGCGAGCATTTCCTCATGTCGGATTGCCATCTCCACAACAACATTACAAGGATCATGGAGATGTGGTAGGGTCACCTTAATAATCTCATATCTCAATCCTTGAATAAACTTCTCATTCCTCTTGATGACGGTATTAATAGTAGCATACCTATATCGGGACAACTCATCAAACTTAGTGGCATAATCAATTACCAACATTTCTTCCTGCACCAAAACCATAAACTTTCTCTATTATGTAGACTTAGCAACTTCATACAAAAACCTCTACTCGAATCTATTTAAAATTATGTCCAAGTTAACTCTTCCTCAGGAACTACGGCAGTAACACTATTCTTCTAATGGAGCGCTACTCCTTGCAACTGCCTAGAGGCTAGTCTCCTCTTTTACTCATATTCAATCCCAAGTCAGCGAAGATTCTCTCATGTAATAACAAATTCTCAACTTCTATGGAATCCTCCGTTCCCACAAATGGTTTCCCACCAAGATTGGTGTAATCCCTACTCAAATAAGCATAGTTATTTCCAATTGGAGCCACATGATTAGTTACTCCAATATTCTCGGCTACTCCAGCCGCTGCCCCAGCTTACATCTAATTGACGAAGAACTGATACATCATCCCCATATCTACTGCCAGATTTCCAGTACCTACATTGGCATATGCTTTTTGATTAGCATTTTCCCATCGACCCGGGTTTCTCCTCGTATTAGTTTGAACATTTCCATTTGTTGTGGTGCTTCCTCACTCGAGATTTCCTTAAATCTGCATACGATCCTTAGTAGGATACAGAAGAATGGTCAAAGAGAGAGAGGAACACGTACTTATATATATATATGTATATATATATGAAATACAAGTACGTTACTATAGAGTTAACCTAAACCCCGGTCTTATTTTCTAATTCCTTGCATTATGTTTTTGAAAAATCTTTTAGGCTTAAATTTCTTTTGAGTTTTCATAAAACCATGCTCTGATACCAACTGGTAACATTCCCCACTTGGAGGCCTAAACTAACGACCACTTATGTTGCAGTCATCCATAGCTATTAATCCATGGCAACCAAATATGGTAATGTTAGGTATATTAATATAAGACAAATGCATGGATATGGGAAAGTTTTAAATCATCAAACAACTATCTCATTCCATTTCAATTCATTTCAAATTCATTACATAACCCCAAGAACCATGTTCAGAGAAAATTTATTTATTACAACATACGCCCAGAGTGATATATGAAGATGCCCCCTTAGATGATCAGAGTCTAAACATAGGAAATTAAACAACTTTGCTTTATAACAAAACATAGCGGAATAAAAATAGAAAAGAACTCCTACTAGCTAGCTTGCCTCTTCCACGTCTTCGGAAGCTTATTCGTCTAAAGAGGTGCTTGAAAACCTTAATTCTCAAACTACTCAAAATTAATTGAGCACCTAAGAGTTTAAGGGGAAAACATAAACTTCAAGTCAAACGTAAAACCTGCTACGAATAATAACCTACCATCTCGAACCATTTAAATATGTAGTGAAACCATGTCACTTAGCAGAACAGGTTTTCCCCTCACTAATATGTTGTCAATAACATATCATAACCACATACTGTGCTCCTGTATCCATAATGGTAAAAACATAGTAATTTAAAATATTATGATGATATGGAAATAAGTAATCATTCTGGATTCCCCATCCTATTCATACGACTATCTGTCATAGTTATATTTTCTAGGGTTACTATTAACCTATTAGTTTTCATAGGTTGACTAATAACCTGTTTAAAGCTTATGGACTATCTGCCCAATTTTGTAGGTTTTATGGGATCACTAAGAACCTATTGATATTATACTTTTCATGGGTTGATTATGAACCTATTGATTCCTGTCAATAACTTAATCCAGGTATAGTTTTCATGGGTTCACAACAAACCAGTTGGTCCCTGCTAATAACTCTTTTTAAACATAGTTTTCATGGGTTTGCTATGAACCTGTTTATCTGATAACTTCTTTAATCAGTATTTAGGCATCCTATATTCTGGTCTTCCTGACCTCGTAGATGCAATTCTACTCATTCGGGAGTTAATTCAATTTATATTCACTACTGGTTCAACCTAACTGGTTATTCTTCCATTTCTCCCTGAAAATAGTTATGGGTCCATTTTATAGTTAATATATATATATATATGATGTGCACGTAAATGTGCATATTTTTAGCACCATATTTATTCTATTTAAATTAAATAAATGATCATATTTGGTATTTTAACTTGTTTTAACCAAAATTCATATTAATTCCAAATTTTCACATATTCATCTTCATATAGGGGCAAAACGGTCATTTAAGTGCATATATTTCTTTGAGAAAAATTGATTGGAAATTTATATATGTTTTTGTAGGAAAATGGTCTCAAATAGGAGTGGTTTCATGAAGGAATATGCATGCACAAAGAATATAAAGGAATGAAGATGGAAATAATTCAAAGTGAAGATCATGGAGGACCCCACCTACCCACCTACCTTAATGTACAAATTAAAGGCTAATGCACATGCTTATGGAGTTAATGGTTTCATGCACACTTAATGGGGGTTTAAGACATGCTAATGGTTACTTGGCCTCCACACTTCCTAAGGGGCATTTTAGGCATTCCCCAAAAATATGAATTAGGGTTTCATACATGTATAAATACCCATATGTTTCATGTAGCATGACCTCTTCTCTTAGTCTCTCTTACGCCTCCTTCTCTTTAGTTTAGTTTAGATCAAAAATAGAAAGAAAGTTCTCTTTCTCTTTTCATGGCTACTTAGCCATTTTTATTTTATGTAATCTTTTTTTTTTGTTATTAATACATGCTCTTTCCTTTTACATGCCTCTTTTTTATGTTGTAGTGTAGATCACTTTTCTTTTATGCAAGTTAATTAGCTTATCTTTTCATTTTGCTCTCTTTTTCTTCTTCATTTTTCTTTCATGTCGTTAGCTACATTTGTCAATAAAATGACAAATATGAGAAGCTAAACTCCTTCAATTTAGGGGTAATGAAGCTCTCTAATTAATGTAGCTTCAACATTTTGTTAATTCATGCTCTCTTTTTGTGCTTAATGATGATGATAGAAGCGGTTTTATTTGTTGTTTTTGCTTTGAATGTGATAGTCTATATTGTTGACACCAAATAGGCTATGCTTAAACAATCACTAACACAAATGCCTCTTTATGAATATATGATTATGGCATAAGAAAGTGATTTGAAATTAAAATTTGATGGTCTATGTTTCTAATCAATAGTTAATAGGCCATACTTAAAATAGATTTCATTTTCTTTGTCAAAATTTCATGAAAGTTAGTAAGTGTTTAAGGGGTGTATTATAGTTTGATGGCTTATGTTGGCTAATCAATAGCTCAAATATGACATACTTATGATAAACACATCAATTAAAATACTAATGACCATAAAAGAGAGATCATGATTTCATGTGTTGAACTACATGATCTAGAGAGTGGATTTATTCTCTAAATTGTCATTTAACTCTCATATTTGCATTTCTTTTCTTTTTGTTAGTTAGTTCATTTTCTCATTTTCTAGCTTAAACACACTCTCGACTGTGGTATAATTTGATTGAATAGGAAATTTTAAAATCGTCAATTCCCTGCAGATCGACCCGTATTTGTCGCGTGCTACATTCGTACACCGTGCGCTTGCGGTATATTTTAATTTCAAAATTCGTTCGACGGTTTTCTAACTCGATAGAATTTCCGTCGACAAACAAGTTTTTGGCGCCATTGCCGGGGAATTTGCTTTGATTTTAACTTTCTATTCTTCGGATTATTTTTGCGTGATTTTATTGTGTGTTTGTTTTGTGCGTGTTGCATTAAAAAAAAAATTGGTTATGTGTTTTTCTTTTTTGTGATTCTTGTTGTGTGTTTGTTTTTCTTGTTTTCTTTTGCATTTGCACATTAAAAAAAATACAAAAACAATTTAATAATAATAATATTTATACCATTTTCTGTTTGCATTTCATTTTACAAATTTTTATTTACATTGCTTCACTTCTCTGTTACATTTCCTCTCTGTTGCATTTCCCTCTCTCTCTGTTGCTTTTCTGCCTAAATCAACTTGCCTCACTGTTGCCTTGCATATCATATCATCCTATTTCTCACACATACCATTCATTTCACAACCGTACACCCTGAAACCACCATTCTTTACAACATCGACCACTGATCATCACAGAACTCCACACCGTATCCACCAAAACAAAGCCATCACTCCTCGACATCATTAGTTCAACACCAAACACTCTAGACCAAGCATCCACCTTCTTCCCTCTCCACTACATCAGTGCACACAGTGTGCATAGTTGCTTCTGCTCAACCATCCACCCTCACCCCTACAACACAAACTCCAACAAATTGCCGCAGTCACTTCAACAACAACCAACACCTCAGTCACTCCACTCCCAAAGTCCTGCTACTCAACATCATCCTAGAAGCCACCAAAACAACCCAATACTGCAACCTGCCTTCACCTCTGACCTGCCTCCCACAATCCATCACCTTCTCAACATTTCCATTGCAACAGCAGCCTGTACATAAAATTCCTTCAAACATCACTTTGACAGCATCAACCATTGTAACCCACCACCATAGCTTCATAGCAACACTTCCTTCAACAAAACTGCTGCAAGGCTCGCTTCGACCACATCCTCTTGCAACTACTACAGACATCACCAAACTAAACCGCTGTCACCATCAAACAGAACTCCAAGCATCACAGTACTTCACCATACACACAGCAGTCAGTTGCCTTCCTTCCACCACTTCAAGCAACTACAATCACCAATCACTTCATTCCCTTGTATGTATATTACTGCTCTCCCTTTAACTTCTATCCAAATAAACCAACAACGTGCCAAGCTACTGTGCATTCAACAACCAACACTACTACTACTTCCTGCCAAACACCATAAAATTGTGCACACTGTACAACTGTGCACCATACAACATTACTGCTGTTCTTCCAAATCACACTTCACAACAACAGACCACCCCTTATACCATTCAAACCCCTGACCATAACACTCCTCATACAAACACATTTCAACAACCACCTGCTCCTCATACAAACTCAAACTCCCCCTCGAGAACAGCTACAGAAATTGCTACACAAATCGAGAACCAACCATTGCCGACCTCATTGCATACTGCCTGAACCACCACCAGCAAGCAATCCACGACCTCCATTAACCGAAACACCATCAACTTCCTCGACCAGCAATCGCAACTTCACCCATCTTCATATCGCACTGCCTTGATTCTGCAATCCCCTCTGCTACTACCACGAACCGCATCACCGTAACCTCGGCGAGCATCCAGACCCCTACCTACAGCAACTCGAGCTTCAACATCCCACCCCTTCCAAATTCCAACTCGCGAATTAGCCCTCTTCCACTCTGCCCACACCCAATTCGAGAATCAGAATCACCGATTCCAAGTCGCGATTTTCTTTTTTGTTCTTTTTTTTCCTTTCTTCTTTTCCTTCTTTAGTTTGTGTTTACGTTTAGATGATGTTTAAATTTGTTCTAACAGGAAAGAGGTAGAGTTTGGGCATTTGCAATTGACTAGTGGGTTTGGACCGGGTATAATTTGTGGGTTGTGTGTGTTTAAATTTTTTTTAAGTTGTGTTAAGCTCTTCTCTTAAAAAAAATTTCAGTTTGTACTTTTTTTTAAGTATCCGAAAAAAAAAACAGTTTCAATTTTTTTTATTTTCACTTGTTTGGTTTTAGTGTTTTTTTTTCCTCATTGATAAAAAAAAATAAAGAACTGTATATATGTCTTGTTTTTATTTTCAGGTTGCCGTCAAGAGGAATTGCTTTGCTTAGCTTGTCGAAAATAATTGCTTCTTTTTGCTTGCCTAAAAAAAAGCCGTTTGCTTGCTCTATCTCTTGTTTTTTGTTTGTCTTGCATTGTTGTTTACAAGCATTTGAAAAAAAACAAAAACAAATTTCATTCATAGTTGCGTTGTTAATACACGTTTAATTTCTGCTTTGCATACCATCCTAGATTTTGATTGACAATAACGATAGCTTTTAATTGCATATCGACAATTTGTCTTCTTTGAACAATTTAATTTCTTGGTGTCTAGGCTACGGCAGAGCAATAATCAGTTATAAATATTACGGTGATTTGTAAATATTATACTGAATTGTTTCTTTGAAGGTACTTAAACCTTCGGCTGCATTGCTACGGTGATTCGTGGTGCACCGATAAATCCTGCCCGTTACCTGGCTGAGAACTATCTTGTTTATCTAAGACAATTTGTAATTATACAATTTTAGGTTAAATTAGGATAAATCATTTGTAATTAACCACTGCATTCATTTAATAGCATTAGTTCATGCATATTTTAAAACAAAAAAAATTCAAAAATCCAAAACTAAAAAAAAATTGTAAATATTCCTTTTATTTTTCTTTGCAATTTTTAAATCCTTTTTCTTTGAAATTTCTAAAATCCAAAATAATTTAGAAAAAAAATCCAAAAAAAAAATTAAATCTTTTCAAAAGCCAAAAAAAATTTGAAAATCCAAAAAAAAACAAAAATCAATTTTCCATTTTGAAAAATAAATTCTATTTGTAAATATTTTTCCTTTATAAAAAAAACCAAAAGCATTCTTGAAAATGTCCGAATTTTCATATTCACATGAATATTACAATAGTTATGAAAATCAATATAATCCATATGATTTCACTCCAAATTCGTATGGATATTTTAACACCAACTATGATTTAAACGATTCAAATTTCGAACCACAAAATTTTCAAAATAATGAGCAACCCTCAAATCTCGAAAATAGCATCTCATCTCTACTTGAAATCTCTACACAACAAAATCAAATGATAAATGAGTTGTGTAATTCATATTTGTGCGATAAATCGAATCAAAATTTGAATTCACTTCAAAATTCAAATAATTTTGAGTGTAACCCATGCCAATTCAATTTCGAGCTTCAAAATGAATTTCAAAATCAAGACGAAAATGTAATCCAATTTTCAAATAATTTTGGCAATGGGAATAGTTTCAATAACGATACAATTGAAAACTTTGGTTATCAACAAATTCAAAATGATAATTTTCAAATTAATAAACATGAATTTGATTTTGTTGACCAAATGAAAAAAGATAACGGGGATTTATTATTTGAAAAATACAAAACTTTTCGTGAAAATCATAATCAAATCTCAACTTGCGAGTCAAATAATAATCTACCATTTATCGAAATTGACAATTCTTGTTCTCAACAAGTCCAAATCGAAAATTTTCAACTTAGTAATTACAAATTTGACTTTGTTGAGCAAATGAATGAAATTTACGATGATCACACGAATTTGTTGATTAAAACATTGAAAAATTTTCGTGAGAGACAAAATCAAATCCCAACGTGTGACGAGTCAAATAATAATCCATCTTTTACCACAATTAACAATTTTCAAATAACAATTTTTGAAAACTGAAAATGATGATCTTAATGAAGTTGTTGAAAACACGGTAATTGAGTTGGATTTCAATTCTTTTGAGGGTGCGAAACTCGATTTAAACTTCGATCTTCCTTTTTTTGAAAATTTGTATACGACAACTTTGAATTTTAAATTTGATTTACACGATGAAGTTGTTGATAATACAACAAAGGAAGTCGAATTTAACGGACATGAGTTTTATGGACTTTTTGAAAATGAGTTGTTGAATTCTAAAGGGGAAAATTTCGATCACCATTTTGATTTTGAAATCGATTATTTTGAAGAAGTTTTCAATGATAAGTTTGAACTTCAATTTGGTTTATCAACCCTAATCATCGAAAACAAAACAACTCATTCAATTTTCAACAAAACGACATTCGTTTTTCCAAATCAACATTCAACTTCGAAATCTTTTACGGTTTGGTTTTTCGAGCTTAAGCTTTGTCTCGCACACTTGACGAGACAAATGAATCGGTTTTTGGAAGACCGTTTCATTTACTTTTTGACGATATACTTTCTGATCTCGTGTAAATACCGTTCATTTTCATGTAAATAATAATAAACATCCCTTTCACTTGGGTAGACTGTGGGGACACAGTCAAAATCAAGTGTGGGTGGATACTCATCTTCATTTTTTTTCATGGTTTATTTTTTCTTTAAAATCAAAAAAAATTAAAAAAAATTAAAAAAAATCCAAATTTTCTTTTGATTTATTTTTAAAAGAAACATTATAAGATAAATATATGGCTTTGGTTTATTAAATTGAAATTTTTGAAAATTTATTGGTCTTAACAAAAATAAAAATGGAGTTTGATTACAAATAATAATGGTTTAACTAGTATATAGGAAGATTCATATGTGTTAATTATGAAGTACATCCTAATTGAAAATCTTTGTTTTAAAAAGTGGTTGATTTAAAGTAAAGGATATAACATTTTTTTGTCTTCTAAGTTAAATGGTGCTAAGATGATTTTGCAAAACTCACTCTCAAAAAAATAAAAAAATAAAAAATAATAACATCCAAGTATTTACTCTCATTTAAAAGTCCTCACGGTTATGCATGGGTGATTACTTGGAATTTTTGATTATGTGATTTCATACTCATTAAAAAGTCCTCACGGTTATGATGTATGGAGCACATGTAAAAAAAAGGACTTAATAAAAACCACCTACGGTCGATAGTGTATGCATGAAAGTGTGTGCACTCGCCATGCTCTGTACTCCCCTCACATAAGCCCGAAAGGCAGTGCATGGGTGGTATATCTGGCCTCATTTTATCTTAGCTAGGTGTGTAATTTTTCTTGCAAATAATGAGAGAGCAAGCAATTGAAATCCTAGCACTATTTTTACTTATTTGATTTGATTTGTTATTGAAAAGAAATGAAAATACCATTTTGATAAACTATGATAATCAACTAAGGATCCATTTTATAATTACACTTTGTTATCAACCGAAACAATAAGTTAAACTATTGTCTATTTGTTATGATAACTTGATTTTTGTTGGAAATTCGAAAAGTAAATGACTTAAATTTTCAAGATAATGACCAAAACCAATATTTAACTTATTTGTGTCGATTTAAAAATAAATCATTAATTTTGTAAATATTTCAAAAACTTGCATTCATCTCTTTGTAAATAAATCTTGCATTTTATAAATATTTTCATCCTGCATTTGGATTTTATGGGTAGTATCCGCTGAAAACCCTCACGAGACAACACTCGTCCTACTGGGGACACCCAGAGGTTTAACGGCTTGTTGCATACGCTCAATGCAATCGTGCTCCCTACAAAAACGGATTTATCTTAGTTTTTCTTTATTCGAGGACGAATAAAAAGATAAGTGTGGGGGTTTTCTAACTCGATAGAATTTCTGTCGACGAACAATATATATATATATATATATATATATATATATATATATATATATGTAAGTATGTGTATATATATATTAGAAGAAGCAAACATAATAACATAATAACACCAACATCTTTGGTTTAATATCCTTGAGATCATTTTCATTAAAACATAGTCAATCCCATTAACCTATTACTTTATCAAGGAAAGCATCTTCAAAAACTCCATACTTAAAAGCCATTTCAAATGCCATTGGTTTTCCTTTAAAAATGAGATTGGGTTCATTGTTTTGAAAACTAAGGCTTTATAAACTTTAGATCTTTACTTTCGAAACCATTGTAAAACCTCTTTCGAAAGCATTCAAACCTTCTTTTCAAAACATTAAGCATATACCTTTCGAAACACTCAAAACATACGACTTTAGAAACCTTTCGAAAGCATCAAAACCTTCCTTTCGAAACCATCAAAACATTCCTTTCGAAAGTATTAAAGTATACATAGAAGCATTGCTTCAAAACCATTTGAAATTACATCTTTCGAAGCCATTGGGTTTATCTTAAAATATCTTTTGGGTTAGATTGAATATAAACGAAAGAACCCCTTTCGAAACCATTAACCATCATATAAAATAGTTTGGGTAAAACCGATGGCTACGGAACCATCCTTTCGAAAGCTTAAATCATTTAAGTACATTTGGAAGGATAGCTTCGAAACCGCTTTCGAAGCCATTGCCTTCGAAACCCTTATGTGGCTACTGGAACCCTTTCAAAAGCTTTGGAAAGTGGCTTGTTATATTTATAAAACAAAAGCTACCTTTCAAACTAGTTGATGACTTCAATTCATTTGAAAGCTACAAGGTCGGCAGCATTGTTTCAACGGGTTCAAACTACCCTTTTGAAAGCGCTGATTAAAAACAGGGTAACTCATTCGAAAGCTACACTTTAACAAAAAGGTAGCAACCTCATCAAAAGCTATTTTAAACCATTTTGAAAGCATTCTTTTGAAAACATTCTTTTGAAAACAAGGCAAATGGCATCTTCAAAAGCTATTTAAATGGGTTTTGATCCCTTCGAAAGCATGGTTTCAACTCCATATCTGCTTCCATTCTCCAATCCGCTATGTACTTATGCATTGGTACATGTGTATTGGTTTTGACTTGGTTGAGGGGAAGTATAGGGTCGAAAGGTATTACTGGAAGTGGCGAAACCATACTTCTGCACAAAAACTATTTTATTGCCTTCTCAAGTAATTGTTTTTTAACTAACCTGCCCATTGTAAAAATTTAATTGGTTGCTATAAACTTTTCAAATTCTTTTCTAAACACTACTGCATTCACTTCAGATCTAAATAAAAGTAATTAGCAAAGAAGCCCTTCCCTTAAGAAAACCAATTAAACATTTATATCCTCCAAATAAATTAATTCAATTTCCATAGCAAATTACTTAGGAAAAATCCCCCAAAATATTTAAAATTCACATTTAATATGTTATCATAAATATAAAATTTCTGACCCAAATTCCTTCATTTAACTGCCAAAATAAAGATAAAACCCAAATATTCATTTCTTCCTTCGAAAATTCATAATAAATTTTCCATAGCTTGAAAAATTATAAAAATTAAACCCATCTCCAAAATAATGTTTTACATAACATATTAAATCCACATGGCATTTGAAATCCAATATAAATGACTTTATCCTTAAAATCGAATAAAACATATATCAAACAAATTTGTTTGAATATAACATATAATGAAATCCAAGCATATCATCATCAAAAATCATCATAATGGATTTAAAATTAAACCCAAAATCAAATGCTCTAAAAAAGGAAAATAGAAAATGTTTTGATTAATATCCATCTTGCTTAGGATAACGAACGTTAGATTTGATCTTTGATTAACTCTCCTTGCTTGATTGCTTAACTTTAATTGTTTTCCCATTTTCCTTCCTTAAGTTATTGTAACATCCCGATATTTCATGCCATTCGCATCCACAAATGCCAAACTTGAATTTCTTAAAATATCAAATTGTTAATTTTATATTTGGCAAAACTCAGCATATGCAGTATATAAATCAATCACAGAATCATAGACACAGAGTAATATAACAATAAGCAGCGGAAACAAATGAATAGTGTTCATCAAGCTACTATATATATAACAGATTTAAACAAGATGCAACAAAAGTCTCAAATACATAGAAGTCTCAATACAACAGTCAAATAACAAAATCTGAATATATCACTGGAGGCAACTAAATTACTGAAAGCTGAAAAGATATAGATGGATCTCCAAGCGAAGCTCCAACTCCAAAGGTGAGTCTCAAATGCTGTGACACTCAGTCTGACCCAAGCATAAAGCAAAAAACAAAACACTCGAGTCAGGATTAACATTCTTATATCAATAAATCCAACTCAGGTGAAATATCAACTGAAATTCAAGTAACTTAAAGGATGTTTGGGATAGCCATCCTCTAAGGATCCATGGAACTATCTAGTATCTACTAAGTAGTACAATACGCTATTATAATATGCCTATAGTAAAGTAAACTTCTAAAATAGCGTTAAGGCATTACTCATATCCCCCTTAACACATTTTTATATACTCCCATAGTCTATACATTACCGTAAACTCCACTAAACCAGTGGGATATCAAAGGGCACTCCATAGGTATGGTACAAAACAAACTCGTAGTAGGCTCGATATGGTAGGTGACATGGCACAACTAGGCAATGCTAGGGTAGATATACCAATTACACTTCCAGACTGTTGGTAACGCATTGCCGCAGCTACCGCCCAACTCGATCCACACTCCTAAAAATCCGAAGTTGCACCTAATTAACCATAAAGTAATAGAATGGTATCGAAGAAGTGTGTCCGATCGGAGGACCTACCTCACCTGGCCCGTCAGTTTCTCCTGTTTTAGCCACCTTAAGCTAACTCATGGGAGTCAGGTCCACATATATACCTCATATAGGATCATCGCCAACCATCCTACTTCATTCTGGAATCTCCGCCGTGTACACAGTTGTTAAAGTGGTTTTTTGTAATGGCAAAGAGTATGACAATAACCGATTCTGGTCTCTTTAATAACCAAATGTTATTATAATACAGTGGTCATTTCAAAATATCATACTTCATAACCAAAATATCATATTCATTTCAAAAATCATGACACTTTCCAAAATTATAAATCTTTCGAAATTATAACACTTTTAAAATCATAACCCTTAGGAAGTCTTAACACTATGAAATCATAAATTTGAAATTATAACACTTTGAAATCATACTACTTCCACTTAATTAGTTTAGATATTAAAACTAGTTTATATAATAAAATAGTTATAAGTTAAAGTAGTTTACATAATAAAATAATTAGTATATTTAAAATAGTTATAAGTTAAAGTAGTTTATATTAAAATAATTTATATGCTAAAATAGTTTACAAATGCAACTTTTCACACATATACTTTCCAAAAATTCCAGAGAATTATACAAACAACTCATAACTATATTCATACCAATTTAAATTCTAAATACATATAAAATAAGATCACTACTTTCATACCATATTCAAAATCTTATATAAACTTATACTTGTACAAACAATGGGAATATTTACACATACAAATGTAAATTTATACATAAAAACCCAAATAAGTCATAGATAATATGAACTAACATTTATTCAACATCATACATATATATATACACACACGCACATATATTAAGCTGGCAATTAAGCTGGCATATAAATTAACATATTGTAAATAAACCTGTTATACAAGCTATAATCAATGCACATTATACATAACCAACCTATACTCATTTTAGTTCATATATGAAAACCAGAACATACACCGAATGTATATTTAAAAAGCACAGTGAATGCATATACTTAAAACATATAATATACAACATATACTTAAAAAATTTAAGTACAGCTAGAATATAATATACGTACAATTTTATGCAAGTTTAAACACATAACAAACAATACATAACTCATATAGACTAAACTATACTTATCAATCCATAATTTAAACAACTTATATATGTATACACTAACCTAAAATCAACAAGAGTGAAAAAGCGGCAGCTGGGAGGATTTGGAGGGCTGCGGCCTCTGGCAATCAGAGGTGGCAAGGAGTCAGAGGGGAAATGCTTTGGCCTAGAAGGTGGGTGGGTGAAGGAAGGTCATGGGCGAACTGTTGAGGAAAGACATGCGTGCTCTAGGGTTTAAGAAGGTGACGAAGCGAGGAAGAGATGCTCGCGGTTGGCTGCTTCGATGGTATGGCTTGGAGGAAGAGGTGTTCGATGATGGATCGAGAGGTGTTGTCAGGCTTGCACGTGGATCTGGGTTTATAGCGTGCAGTGATGTATGTGAGAAGGCGGATCCTGGTTGATGGCTGTTGGGTAGGCCAAGGCTATATGTTTGCTTCCATTTTTATGAAATGTGAGTGAGAGGAGATGAGGTGGAAAGTTGGGTTTGCAGGAGATCAAAATATAAAGCTTTGATATAACTGTCTATATATTTTTCTTTATTGAAGAACAGAATGGGCAAAATTGTTAAATATAGTGGGACCATCAAAAGGCAGGGCAGGAACAAAATCAATGAACCAAAATAAATGTCAAACAACGAATAGTCACAGTCAAAAAAATCAATTCAGGGAATATTAAAAGCAAGAGGCTGTTGATTAATACCATGGAAAATAAAATGGAACCAGAAGCCAAAAGACATCAGAAACGTACCAATACGGTTATCTGTTTCACTGATTCTGCTACGTACGAAAAATTTGAAACACAGAAATGAATATACCATAGAGATCAGCACACGAGACGATCAAAACGGTACACAAATATCAGCGATGCAATCATCCAATCAAAAGTCGATAATCGGTACCAAAATGTTGCTAAACGCTGAAAATAAGATAATCGGAGCAATATCAGTCCAAACTTAATGAGACGAAATATGACCTCTCACACAGAAGATGATTTACAATTTATTATATAAAAATATTCAGGTTTGTAAGACATTTTATTATCATCATCAAATATTAACATAAAATTACACAAGAAAATAAACTTCCACATTATTTGATGAAAATTTACCATTTGCTATGTTAAAATAGACGTATTTTAAATATCAAATTTTTATTTCAAAATTCAAATATTTAAAATTTCACAAAATTTCGGTCAATTACGTTATTTAAAAATTGTTAAAATTTACGGGTCATTTGACTCTCCCCCACTCAAAAATTTTCGTCCCCGAAAAGAAACGAGGTAGGAGAATAGAAACAACCAAAAGAAAATAGATTTGGAAATATAAAATAAATCAATTAATTTAAAACCAAATAAATTTCATTTTTTTAAAATTATTTTATATTCAGTCTTGACTATTCCTAAATTCACATTCATTTATTCATTATCTCATTATTCAACTTATCTCAGTTAACATTTTTATAATCACAAATTAAGTGTATAAACATTTATTAAAATCATATTTTATTCAAATAAAATTAGTTCTTTCTTTTTCAAAATTAATTATTAAACTTTTTAATCTTAATAAATCTTATCACATAGAAGTATGTTGACACTTATTCTAACCACTTAAATTTATTTATAAATTCCTTTAATATCATTTTATACAGCATACCATTCATTTACATATTTAACTTCTGAATAATTTAGGTATGTTATATATGTTGGATTGAAGTTGAGTATCATACAAGTAAGAAAATTTCCTAATTCAATTATTACAGGTTTAAATATTTATTCAAAATTTTTGGCTTCATTTTATAATTGAGATCATTCTTTAACATAAAATTTAAGAATTAAATTTCTGATTTCTCTTCAACAATGAAAGATAAATGTACACATATGTAATATATATATATATATGTTAAATAAAACCTATAAACACACACACACACACACACACACACATATATATATATATATATATATTATACATCAAGTTATACTTAAGAAATTCAAATCAAATTCATTTTCCAAAACAAAGATGTAACAAAGCTACCAAGTGGTCTCTCCACTTTGAAACTTGAAAATGAATATCGATGATGCTGTAGTCATCACTGAAATTATTTTCCAACGACAAACGAAGAGAGCACTGATTTAAAAATTTAAAAATTCTTAGCAAATAATTTCTATTCGAATATACTTTAAATAGTATACCCTAAAATTTTAAAAGCCAAATTTTCTAAAATACGAAAAATCGAATTCTAATTTTTAAATCCATTTCAAATTCCAAATCAATTTATAAACCATGTTTATAGGTTCATTTATTTATATCATGTGATAATAGTCAAAAGTTTACAAAACAATAAATTAAAATTAAATATTATCATTTCCAACAACCAACTCATTTAACTATTAAACTCGTAGAACTTATACTTACATATATAATATAATCATGCAAAATTTATAAATTTTGAAACAATATAGTGGGTTTGCTATGTTCAAGTGTTTTGGAATTCCTATCGATAGCGTTGATCATACGAATTGATCGAAACCCCAAATCAACCTTAATAACTCAAACAACACACTATAAAACATTTTATATTGATTACAAATACACTCCCTCACTCGATGATTCAAGAATGGATAGAGAACCAGGATAGAGATCCAAATTTAGAGGAACCCTAATCAAGAGAATTTTAACTAAGAAGATAGACTTGAATGGAAGATAAGATAATTAAATAGCAAAAGAGGAAAGATGGATATACTAATGTTAGTCGTGGATGACCTTAACCGAGTCAACCAAGACTTCAAGAATAAGGCAGATATAGAATTCTGATGCAAATCGACATTCGATCATAAAAGAATAGAATTCAGGCATAGCAAGAGATGGCAGCATCTAAACCGAGGATACAGATATCTCCAGTGAATCAATGCCTATTGTAAAGGAGTTTCACCACTTTATAAATCATTCAGTGGAGCTATAGGATGCTCCAGAATCAAGAAAAACACGAATAGGGAGAGACAAGAATGAATTTCAGAACGAAGGGGAAATTTCCAGAAATTCAAAGAGAATCTGAATCAAAGAAGAAGGAATTCAAGCTCAAACGACG
Organism: Allium cepa; assembly: GCA_030765085.1. Taxonomy (NCBI): domain Eukaryota; kingdom Viridiplantae; phylum Streptophyta; class Magnoliopsida; order Asparagales; family Amaryllidaceae; genus Allium; species Allium cepa. Next base: position 107,270,835 of record CM060930.1, on the reverse strand, counting down.
GTGATTCCGTAATTAAATTTACTTAATATGCTAAGTTTTGCCTAAAACAAAAGCTCTGATACCACATGTAACGTCCCAATATTTCATGCCATTCGCATCCACACATGCCAGGCTTGAATTGCTCAAAATATTAAATTGTTAATTTTATATTTGGCAAAACTCAGCATATATTGTATATAAATCAATCATAGAATCACAGATACGGAGTAATATAACAATAAGCAGCGAAAACAAATGAATAGCAGTTCATGAAGCTACTATATATATAACAGAGTTAAACAAGATAAAACAGAGAATACATAGAAATCTCAATACAATAGTCAAATAACAAAATCTGAACTTATCATTGGAGTTAACTGAATAACTGAAAGCTGAATAGATATAAATGGATCTCCAAGCGAAGCTCCAGCCCCAAAGGTGAGTCTCAAATATTGTGGCACTTAGTCTGACCTGAGAACAAAGCAAAACACGAAACACTCGAATCGGGATTAACATTAGTATATCAATAAATCCAACTCAAGTGAAATATCAACTGAAATACAAGTAACTCAAAGGATGTTTGGGATAACCATCCTCTAAGGTTGCACGGAACTATCTACTATGTAGTACAATACGCTATTATAACATGTTTATAGTAAAGTAAACTATTAAAATAGCGTTAAGGCATTACTTATATCCTCCTTAAAACATTTTTATATATTCCAATAGTCTATATAGTGCCGTAAACTCCACCAAACCAGTGGGCTATCAAAGGGCACTCCATAGGTATGGTACAAAACAAACTCGTAGTGGGCTCGATATGGTAGGTGGCACGACATAACTAGGCAATGCCAGGGTAGATATACCAATTACACTTTCGAACTACTGGTAACATATAGCCGCAGCTACCGCCCAAATCGATCCACACTCCTAAAAATCCAAGGGTGCACCAAATCAAATCACAAAGTAATAGAATGGCATCGAAGAAGTGTGTCCGATTGGAGGAGCTACCTCACTTGGCCCATCAATTGCTCCTGTTTTAGCCACCTTAAGCTAACTCATGGGAGTCGGGTCCACATGTATACCTCATATAGGATCGTTTCCAACCATCCTACTTCATTCTGGAATCTCCACCACATACACAATTGTTAAAGTGGTTTTTGAGATTCGCAGAGAGTATGACAATAACTGATCCCGGTCTCTTTAACAACCAAACATTATTATAACACTATGGTCATTTCAAAATATCATACTTCAAAACCAAAATATCATATTCATTTCAAAAATCATAGCACTTTCCATATTTATAACTCTTTCGAAAATATAACACTTTTAAAATCAGAACACTTTGGAAATCATAACACCTTGGAAATCTAACACTTTGGAATCATTACTTTGGAAATTATAGCACTTTGAAATCATAATAATTCCCGCTTAATTTGTTTAGATATTAAAAATAGTATATATAGTAAAATAGTTATAAGTTAAAGTAGTTTATATAATAAAATGATTAGTATATTTAAAATAGTTATAAATTAAAGTAGTTTATATTAAAGTAGTTTATATTAAAATAATTTATACGTTAAAATAGTTTTATATTAAAAGAATTTATATGTTAAAATAAATTATAAAGTAAAAATATTTATATATATTTTAAAATACTTTACATGATAAAATAGTTTCCTTAAAGTTCACAAATCAATTCGAATTAACTAAAATTCCAAAATCCCATTTAAATCAAATCTCAGTTCTTCCATTTCAATTCAATTAAAATCTCAATAAACCATTTTATATCATTTTCAAATATAGATTTGAACTACAAATCAAACCATTTCAACTTCAATGGATTTCAAAGCTTTAAATATTCAAATACTTACAAACTTAATTTGATAATTTCAGTTATCTCATATCCAACTTTACTATTATTTAGTTTGGATATATTCACTTAATCAGTAGAATACTATTAAAATAAAGTTTCAAAATATAAATTTAAATAAAAAACTAAATATACCATTTAAATTTATTTAAATTTGAAAATATTCGTTTAATCATGAAAGTGCGGTGTGTATACAACTATATGTGCTAATATAGTACACACGGATCGTGTAATATGGACTACAATATAAATGCGGAAATAGATGATAATAGCATAGTAAATAAAAAAATAGAAAAATCACACCAGAGATTTTTATACTGGTTCGGAGCACCGTCCTACGTCCAGTCCCAGACTTCTATCTGGATTTTCACTATTAACAACCTCGCTTCACCCGGAGGAACAGGTTTACAACACCCGAACAACCGAACGGGATTTCACGCCTCTAATACACTGAGGACTTCAACACTTGCCTCTTACAACACAGAGGACTTCAACAAAAGAACAAATACAATTGTTGTTGACAACTTGTGTTCTTGAAAACACGGATTTGTCACTAGCAGTACACCCTTCCTATAATCTTATCCTCAAAGTATGCGAATGATGTTTTGAAAAGATTAAGGAAAGTATATTACTTATTGAATCAAAAGATATGAAATAGTTTCGATGATTCAATAAATAATCGAGAGCTTTTAGAATGCAGGAGTATGTAGAAAGTAAGATCAGAGATTAGATTAAAAAGCATATAAAATCATGTTTTTATCTATCTTCAATCAATGATTTAGATGAGTATATATAGAGAAAAATAGTTGTAACTCTTTGTGAACAGTTGCCATTAATAGATATGATTATTTGATGAAAGGTAAGAGATGCAACCATTGGAGAAAGAAGTGTCTTTTGGAAAAGGTTGCTCTCTGTTTAAAAACGGTCGACAGGTCAAAAAATGACCAGTAGACAGGAATTTGAATATATATATATACGTTATGTTCACTTGTGCACATTATCTGTGCATTCTGGGCAAAAACGGTCGACCACCTGGTTTTTGACCGGTCGACCGGTTTTGTCCAGACTGCACAGTTAATGTGCACTCATATATATTTATATATATATATATATATTCGAATATTAAAGGCATAAGATTATTTGAGGATAGATTTTAACATAAATAATCATTACTAACATACCAAATAATCAACCTCTAATCATATGGAGCTCTTTGTGTCTAAATAACTTCTTTTTGTCGATCACGGCTTATCCCTTTGTCAGAAATCAAAACTCTATAAAAATCTTGACTCAACAAATCATCATAATCAAAAATCAAGTTATAAAAATCATAACCTTAAAATCTCAAATTTAATAAGTTTCAAATCAATCTTATTTAAGTATAATTCTTAAACAAATACAAATTTCAAATCAATTTCAAATTTATCTACGCAACATCAATTTATTAAAATTAATATGAAATCTATCTTTAAAATAAAATTTTAAATAAATACTTAAACATAATATATACTAATTAAATTAAACTTTATTAAATTAAATCTTATTATTAAATTTATTTTATATTAAAACATATTTTTTTTCAAAATAGTAAAATTATAAGTAAAATCTTAAAATTAGATTTTCAAAACTAAATTTAAAATTTAAAATTTCCAAACACATAAAATTTAAAAATCAAAAAATTAAACCTTTACAAATTAACATATAAATATATATAATATCTTAAAATTAATATTTATTAAAACCACATACATTTCTTTTCAAAACCTTGGAAATCATTTTTCAATATATATATATATATATATATATATATATATATATATATATATATATGTACATACACATATATACTAACGATGTCTGTATATAATTTTCTATCCTATGGTCAAGTGGTACGGATATTTATCATTTCAGCCCGCATTTTAAATATATACGGGTATATATCTTTTCAACCCGCAATCCCAAATTCAATGTCATTGAACATCGCTTAGGTTTATCATCCCAACCTGTAACGATTTTCTTATATTCTACAAGATCGTTCGGGTATGTATCATTTGAACCCATAGGGATTTTAAACTAAGAGGAAACTTGCAGAGTAAGAACATATATGATAATAATATGACATATCAACATAGGCATATATCATCACTAACAGATAAAATATAAATAACAGATCATGGTTTCATATCTCACAGGTGAACAGATATAGATACTGACATATGTAGAAATTATATAGTTAACAATTCAATTTAGCAGCGTATTTCAATTGTCGTTTCAAATGAAATGAAATCTAATAAAGATAAGAATGTTAATCGTGAGTGATTGCTCACCTTTCAAAGCTAGAGCGATTAGACAATGAAATGAGATGAGTTACGAGTCCAAGCACGAATTCCAAAGCAAAGCAAAATTGACACGAATTCGATGGATAGAGCTGATAAATAGGAATCGGTGAGAACATATATATATATATATATATATATATATACATATACATATATATATAATTTAAAGTCTAATATTAACACTTAATAAAATTAGGAAAAAAATAAAAATCTTTATAATGTTTTCAAAATCAATATTTAATACAAAAATCAATATAAACAATTCATTATAATATATATAAACTTAAACCATACTGAAAGATTTTAATAAATCTATGTATAACATATTATACAACTACATATATTACTGTACATGAATCTTAATTTATATTTATAGAAATGCAACTTTGCATACATATACTTTCCAAAAATTCCAGAGAAATATACAAACAACTCATAACTATATTCATACCAATTTAAATTCTAAATACATATAAAATAAGATCACTATTTACATACCATATTCAAAATCTTATATAAACTTATACTTATATAAATAGTGGGATTACTTATACATACAAATTTAAATTTATACATAAAAACCCAAATAAGTCATAGATAATATAAAGTAACATTTATACAACATCATACCTATATATATACACACACACACACACATACATACATATATATATGTATTAAATTGACATATAAACTAACAGATTGTAAATAAACCTATTATACAAACTACAATCAATCTACATTATACATAACCAACCTATACTTACTTTAGTTTATATATGAAAACCAGAACATATACCGAATGTATATTTAAAAATCACAGTGAATGCATATACTTAAAACATATAACATACAACATATACTGTAAAATTTTAAGTACAGCTAGTATATAATATACGTACAATTATATGCAAGTTTGAACACATAACAAACAATATTTAACTCATATAGACTAACTTATAGTTATGAATCCATAATTTAAACAACTTATATATAACATATATGTGTGTGTGTGTGTGTGTGTGTGTGTGTATACTAACCTAAAATCAACAAGAGAGGAAAAGACGGCAGCTGGGAGGATTTGGAGGGCTTCGGGCTCTGGCAATCAGGGGTTGCAAGGAGTCAGAGGGGAGATGCTTCGGCCTGGAAGCTGGGTGGGTGAAGGAAGGCCGTGGGCGAACTAGTAAGGCGAGAAATGCGTGCCTGGGGTTCAAGAAGGCGACGAGGCTAGGAATAGATGCTCGCGGTTGGCTGCCTCGGCAGCAAGGCTTGGAGGAAGAGGGGTTCGATGATGGATCGAGAGGTGTTGTCGGGCTTGCGTATGGATCTAGGTTTAGGGCGTGCGGTGATGTGTGGCGCGGAGGCGGATCTCGATTGATGGCTGTTGGGTAGACCAAAGCTATATGTTTGCTTCCATTTTTATGAAACATGAGTGAGAGGAGATGAGGTGGGAAGATGGGTCTGCAGGAGACCAAAATGTAAAGCTTTGATATAACTGTCTATATATTTTTCTTTGTGAAGAACAGAAAAAGAAAAATTATTAAATATAGTGGGATTATCAAAAGGCAAGGCAGGAACAAAATCAATCAACCAAAATAAATGCCAAACAATGAATAGTCATAGTTAAAAAAAATCAATACAAGGAATATTAAAAGCAATTGGATGTTGATTAATACCATGGAAAATAAAAAGGCACTAGAAGCCAAAAGACATCAAAAACGTACCGACACGGTTATCCATTTCACGGATTCTGCCATGTACTGGAATTCCAAAACACAGAAATGAATGTACAGCAGAGATCAGCACGACGAGACGATCAAAATAGTACACAAATATCCGCGATATGATTATCCATTTAAAAGTCAATAATCGATACCAAAATGCTGCTAAAACGCCAAAAATAAGATAAACGGAGCAATAGCAGTCCAAATTTGGCGAAACGAAATATGAAATCTCACTCGGAAGATGATTTACAAATTTATTATATAAAAATACTAAGCTTTGGAAAACATTTTAGTATCATCAAATATTAACTGATTTAAATTGAATAAAATTACATAAGAAAATAAACTTCCATATTATTTTATGAAAATTGCCATTTTCTGTGTTAAAATAGACATATTTCAGATATCAAATTTTTATTTCAAAATTCAAATATTTAAAATTTCATAAAAATTCAGTCAAATACGTTATTTAAAAATCATTAAAATTTATGGGTCGTTACAGTTATGGCTGGCTTGCTCTTCTTTGACTTTATGTTTTTGAGTTTTGAGAACGAACGTACAAAGAAATCGAAACGAAATTTTAAGGGTAATGGGATTATGGGTGCAGATATTACCTATAATGCCCTTATTTTATTTTCTTATTGATTATCTAATAAACCATTTCCATAAACTCATTCTTTATGTTTATTTAAGCATGACCACTAAATTAATTTTAAATTCCCAATCCCCTTATCACACTAATATTTATATAATTCTATTCAATTTATCTAATTAAATCTCTCGAATAATGTCATTAAAAATTAGGGGTGTTACAGACAGGCCCGTGTTGCGCGAAAAATTTAAACAATAACCTGAAATCTAAATCTAGTAAGTATAAATGAAGAAAATGAAGAGAAAAAAGATCAAACAAGTGATTTTTATAGTGGTTCGACAAATACTCTAGTCTACGACAACTTTAATTCCTTTTCTTGATGTTTTCTCTTTAAAATACAACGATTATAATCACAACCGGACAGTGTTTCTAAAAGAAGAAGAGAGAGAGAGATCAAAAATACATAATTCCTTTTCTAGTTTAAGGTTGCTAGGTATTTATAAGCAAATCCCAACATGAATCTCATAATCCAGGCTTGAATACTTCTCGGTCTCCAGATCTGAATATTCAGGCACAAAGATCGAGTCTGACAACATGAATTCCAAGATCCAAAACAATACGGCAGTGACACCAATCATGTCGGTACCGACCTGTTTCGTTCTTTACTTGCTCAAGTTCCTTTTATGGATGCAAATTCCATGTCTTCAAGATAGTTGGCCCAAGCTCTAGAATCATGTTAGTATTGACCAAATCATATCGATACCGACATAATTTCTCTTCCCTAAACTTCATCAAACTTCCTGTGCTTCTTTCTTTTATTATTCTTGATGTCCTCCAAGTTTTTGGAGCTACTCCTTCATCATCTTTAGTTCATTCTATTTCTTTGAGTCTACTCTAAGAGTGTGGAAATTTCGCCCATAATATTTGCCCCCAAAGTATGCCTTGTGAATATAAGATGTGCGTTGCTCAACAACAAACTTCGAGAATGGGAAATTGTCACTATTTATGCTCTTTGGCTATCCATTGGACCAATCGTGGCGAATTATCTAATTTATTTGGACTCACCTGCAAATCAGAGGTCGTTTCAGACCTATGGTAGCAAGGGACTCAAGTCCTTGCTTAAATGTAGATCTCAAAGCATAATCATTCTGTGTTCCCTTAGAATTATCATAACATACATCATATATATCATAAATTAAAATCATTCTGTGTTCTTCTAGGAGTTAGCTATCATATATCACTATCAATATCGTGCTACGTTTGCCCTTGATTTAGGTTATCGTATATCAGGTAATCGTTAATTATTATGGTGCATTGCCATCGATTGAAGCATTGCTTACAAATAATCTATTGTCTAGCATCCTATTATAGCTTGGTCCTACCAAATCGACGCAATGGCATTCTTTAGTTATTTAGTAATCATTACCAAATCGTAAAGTGTTCAAATCTTAAGGTTAAGTTTAGATCTCTTTGGATTGTATTTTCATTAATCTATATTGAGCCCAATTTGCTCACTCTCGGGTAAGGGGAACCAATATTCGAGCATGTCCATCCGCTCACTCTTCGGTAAAGGAACTCGAGTGTCCATCCATTTACTCTTTGGTGGGATAAGCTGTTATCTTGTACAAGTCTGTCCACTTGCTCTCCAACAAGGGAATTTGCACTTCATGGTTCGTCGCCCCATCTCTTCGGTTATGGAGAACGTAGACCTATTAATTTATATATCAAGTTTAAAGGATAACTATATTCTGTAGCATTCATTATCAATATCAATTATTTTGTTCGAACAATTTTCAAATCCAAATATCAATTAATCATTTATTCATAGAGTTTAAATCAAATACATCAAGCGATAATTAAAAAAAATCTAATCTAGCCAAGGATTACCCTTAGACCTTAACCCAAAGTAGCCTGGCGGTAACTCTTTAAAGTTTATTCAAAGAAAAATCAAAATGTGAAAATTAAACCCGATTCAAATCCATTCTGATCATGAGATAATCATTCTCGTCTCTAAACCACGACAGCGATTGAGTACATCTGCTAAAGATGGTAGTCACTCTTACTGCAGCCCTGCAATTTGATTCCTTATATATTATTGAAACCATTTATTCTGAACTTGCTCCTCTATCAAGTTTGCACATGCTCACATTCATTCGTTTTATGCCTATCCAACTCATGGAATAAGCAATACTTTCCTGATTTCTTCTCCTAGTCCATGGGCTCTCTCTTAACATTTTTTCTATAGGGAATCTTCCCTAGTATTAAGAAAGATCCTCTCTTAGTTTTCAGTTAACTTAGTGTAAGAAGAAAACCTCAATTCTCTTTTCTATCACTTTGATCGTCCAAAACCATCATCGGCTTTTCTTTTTTCCTTTTCCTTCCCATATCCTGCATTGGATGGTCCTCCATCCTCCGAAGCACTAACTTTAACATTCTCTGCTTCGGCGTCTTTTTGGCGCAAATTCAGTTCAATAGTAGAAATCCACAAGAGAAACTGGTGGAACTCCTTCTAAGGCGGTCTTGAAATTAGTTTTATTCGTGGCTCCTAAAACCACCATTATCAGAACTATTGATGGATCCAGCTTATGTACTACAATGGATGCTTCGTTAATTCCATTTAAGTAACTCGATAAGGTCTCACCGACACTCTGCCTCACACTTAAAAATGTTATTACATTCTTTGGTTGAGCAATATAAACCCCGAACGGGCTTGTAAACTTTTCCACTAATCCGACCCACATGCTAATGGACCAATTTTTCAACTGGCAAAACTATACTACTGCTAAATCCATCAAGTATAATGGGAAGCACCATCCTATAATATCCTCCAAAGCATCCAACACTCCTATATGTTAGATATATCTCATCAAATGAACGGTTGGATCTGTCCTTCCGTTATACATCTTCAGTGTCAGTAGCTTGAAACCGGGTGGATTCATTGCATATCAGATGTTTAGGGTAAATGGATTTCTACTGATATCCTCCAAACTCCAAACTGGGGGCCCACCTCTCAAAACTTGTTCGATCATATCAGCAATCCTGTCGTTATCGTTCAATGGAAATCTCTGGCGTTCGATATGCCCTTGACTCGGATTTTCATTCTACCCTTCGTTCCTATAGGGATTTTTTAATCCTAACTCCTATGGCTATAAGTATGCATTCTGATCTCGATTTTAAAGCACAAGATCATCCCTTGGCAGTTCTCCATCATGCCCAAGATTTAATAATTCAATATGCCCCATTGACAAACATTCGTGCCAACATGATGGAATTTTTTCGTATTACATATAGATATTATGCTTATTATGTTGTGCAATGCTGTGGAGCCTAAGCAGTGTTTTCTTTACAACCATGAGACAGTTTATTTGAGTTTATTTCCACTTTGTATAAACTCCATTTTGTGTAGTATAACTCTGTGGATCTGTACTTTGATATTTAGATCACTTAGTTATTACTGTCTCTCTTGTTCTATATCTATTATATATATTATATTTTATTCCAATATGCTGTGAGATATGTGACAGGTTTTGTGATTGGTTTTGTTTTCTTTTACCCTTGACAATCTTCTTACATTGGTCGTACACCGCAAAAGCATACTATTTAGTTATACTGGGTGCCAGTGGTGTAGGATGGTCGTCAGAGCCGGTGTCGGCTTAAGGGAATATTCACATGTGACAGTCCAATATAGCCCCATTCTTTATATTATCAGGTGGTGTTATCTAACAATACTCTTTGATAGTATGAGTATGGAGGCGGGGTGTTACAACTTCCAGGGTAGATGGTCATCCTATGCTTGGCGAGAAGCTAGGCATGTATCGGGAGGTTAGTGTAGGAAGTCATGGTGCCCATGGCTATAAAAGGAGGGTTAGGAATAGAAAAGAGTTGTTGTGTAGCAATAAATAGGCTCTGCGAAAGTGGTCGGGCTTGTAATTTCTTGATAATTATGCTTATAATATTCATTTTAAGCATCCCCTAGGTCTTTTCTGAATCACACCATTTTAGGTTGTTCGGTGCCCCTTATGGTCTTCTAGGGGAATTCTTGGGCTTGAACTATTTGTTCGGCCTGATCGTTGAAAATGGGATCTAATAGGAAGTTGTTTGAGGAATTTTTTAGCAATAATACCTGAATACTTGTTTTATTGGCTAATCTTATTGTCGGGTACCTTGTTGGATGTTTCCTTGCTAATGCTAATTTTCCTACATATATTCAATAGAGGTACCACTAGAAAAATGTGTATGGTATCATCAAAATGAAATAACTAGATATGACATTGACATCTATGAGCATCTCAAAGACTCACTAAGGTCTAACTAGCACATATCCAATAAATTATTTTTTTCCATAATCATCCATCTTGAGGTCTATGCGTCTCCCATACGGATTCCACACTAGTAGGAAGCAAAATCCATCCGAGCATAACCCAAGTCTTTGTTACCGCTCGCTCGGGATCGCTAGTGGTCATAGCCTATATGCCATACCTACTACTAAATACTGGTACCAGCTACTAACATAGCCGGTTGTCCTACCACAGCTGGCTTCTAGTTTAGACTAACCTAAATGAATCAAGGAAAGTGCCCCGTTCAGTTACTTACTACCTCTTGTTGGAATTGAAGCAGACCTTATTTCTTTCAAAGTTTTGGGCCGTTTAATACTTAAAATCAGAGGGAAACTCTTAGCATATTTTCCCCTACCCATCCGCAACACATATCCCTTCCCCACGGGTCCTATGGTTTGAGATATCCCACATCAGTGGTAGGTATACACAACTACTGTAAACCTTTAAGTGAAAGGCAAACTTCTGTTGTGTAACTTTACTGATCTCGCATCTCAATCTTTACTAAACCAAACCAAACACCCAAAGCCTAAGCATTGAGCTATGCCCACTAATTCGTGCTTGTCCTCAACGTATAATCAAAGCTATAAAATTTCTAACTATGAAAATTGTATTGCTTTCTACGTGTATTTAATAGTATTAACACTTACTTATTCATTACATAATTATTTCTAGTTTATAAGCTTAGGCTATGTTTCCTTCTAATGTCTAATAAATGTCAATTGCCTATAATAATTGGTCACTAATGCCAATGTTGGGCAATTTCTAATCAATCCTTATATAATTCCTTTAATCTATTTACCAGTTTCAAAATCCACCTATTATGCCTATTCAATTCCTCCACAAATGCCTTATTAATTTCCTAAGTCAGTCTTCATTTAATTCCTTTTTAACTCACTACTACTTACAAATTTATTGCCCACTAAATCTGTAATTAATGTCTGTAAATCCTAGTCCTATAATTACTATGTTGTTAATAACTAATATGAATGATGATGCAGCAGGGCATATGGAAATTCAAAAGTTAAACCATATTAAGTCGTACACGAGTCTATGGTGTAACTTGATGAGTCGTCCACGACTCAAAGGGATGAGTCGTTTCCGACTTAAGGGGTTACAAGGGGGAGATAACATAAGTCGCATAAAGAAGGTATCGGATTTGAGTCGGTCTCGAGTCAATGATGGCATGAGTCGGTTACGAGCTAAGGAAAGATGGCAGCAACCTAAGGAGATGAGTCGTTTCCGAGATAACCAACTATCAGAAGGAGACTGTGCCGAGTCAACGAGTCACGACTTAATTGAGTCGGCAGGAGTTAACTCGCTTGAAGAAGATATGCCGAAGGGAGGCTATGAGTCGGTGAAGTCTTGAGTCATTTTCTCTCTAAGTCGTCATGTGTTAAATCGGTATGCAATGAGTAGTATGAGCAGATGTAGTTGTTGGCCTTGAGTCGTGTACCTTGTGTGTTTGTTAAGTCGTTTGTACTGCGCTGTGTGAAAGGAGTTGAGTCGCTGTTGTAATGAGTCGGCAACGACTTATGATGAGTCGGAGCCTATGAGTCGGCAACGACTTAAGGTGCTGGGTCAGAAAACTCTATAAATAGCGTGTGTGTTGTAATTTTTAAGAAGTTGATTTTTGAAATAAAATTTCTTGTTGATTGCTTTGTGCTTTCTTCTCCAATTGGTAGTTGAGTGTAATCTCCTATCTCCACTTACGTCATTCGAGTGCGCTCGGATCCACGTTTGTTGAAGCCGATTCACGGAATCTAGTGCGCTAGATCAACGTGCGAAGAATCATAGATCTTTGAACACGGTATAGTGCGCTATCAACGTGTTTGAGATAGCTAGAGTTCGGTATCTTCGGATCAACGAACTTGGGCATTTTTTTGGTATCTTCAACTCACCGATTGCTACATTTCATCGATTGAAGTTTTGTTTGATTAATCCGCTGCGTCATTATTTGGTATCAGAGCCATACTTAGCCAATCATAGCTAAGTTGATTCTTGGAGCCAAGTTTTTGAAGTTTTTGAAGTTTGAAGTTGTTCATTGTGTTCATATTGAAGTTGCAACAAGTTTGAATTGTTTGATCCATTACATTTTGGATCAAAGTGAGCAAAGGAGTTTGAAATTGAAGAAGGCCGTGTATACTAGCGGGGAGTAGCCGAGCATTGTGGAGTGTTTGAATTTGGAGCCGACTTAACCTAAGTCGCGACTTGTTGCCGAGTCAAGGGTTAAGCCGAGTCAAGCTAAGCCGTACATTGTTGAGCCGAGACTTGTTATTTTGTTGAAAGCTTTGGAGTTTTGTGTTTGAATTGTAGAAGTTTGTGAAGTTTTCAATCATGCCACCAAGGAGAGCTAATCGTCATCAAAACGTTGAAGCTTTGTATCGTCGAGAAGAAGCCGAGCTTATGGAACAACGTATTAATGAGAAGTTTGATGAAGGCATTGGTAAATTAGAGAAATTAATGAATGATTTGAATCAAAGGAGGAGATCACCAAACTCGAACCATGGAGGAAACCGAGTTTCGCCATCGGTTACGGAAGCGAGGAGGGTATCACCACATTCATGTAGAGATAGAAGAGAAACATCAATTTCATCACGAAGAGATCATCATGACTATGCACATGAAGAGGGAAGAAGTCGACGTGAATTTGAACATGAAGCATATAGAGATGAAGAGAGACGTAGTCAAAGAAGCATGCATGAGCGAAGGGATGATAATGGTCGAGATCGATGTAGACGTACTTTTGATTTTGTTGAAGAAGGAGATAGAGCTAGTATTCATTATCGAGATCGAGACCAAGTTCGGAATTCTTATCGGGATGTTGAAGATGATCGTCGATGGGAATCGGGTATGAAGATGGAAATTCCGGAGTTTAAAGGCGGGATGGTTGCTGAGGAGTTCTTAGAATGGTTGTCTAATGTTGAAGAGATCTTTGATTTCAAGGAGGTTCCTGAGCATAGAAGGGTGAAGTTGGTTGCTACTAGGTTGAGGGGGAGAGCTTTGGCGTGGTGGCAGCAAACTAAACTTACTCGTGAACGGATGGGGAAGTCAAAGATAGAATCATGGGATAAGATGAAGAAGTTGATGAGATCTACTTTCTTACCTTACAACTACCAATCACTTATGTACCATAGGTTGCAGAATCTGAGGCAAGGAACAAAGTCTGTTAGTGATTATGCTGATGAATTTTACCAACTCATTGCCAGGAATGATATTATGGAAACGGAAGAACAGCTAACTGCTAGATTCATTGGGGGATTGAGAATGCAGATCCAGGATATGGTTAATATGTTTGATCCTAGATCAGTTGCAGAAGCACATCAGAAAGCGTTGGCTTGGGAGAAACAAGGAAGGCGTGGAGGTGGTGTGTTTACTAATTCCAATAATCAAGCAAGGGGTGTTGGTGGAAGTTCTAATGTTCCTAAACCTGTTTCAAAGCCAGTGGTGAAGGAGGCTGAGAAGGCGAAGGTTAGCAGTGGTTTCAAGTGTTATAATTGTCAGGAGTTGGGTCACAAAAGCAACGAATGTCCAAAGCCGAAGAAGAGAACCATGGTTGCAGAGGTTGAGGCAGATGATGGTGAGGAGGCAGAATGTTCAAATACACCTTATGTTGAGGAGGAAGAAGAAGTGTCGGGTGATGAAGGTTGTAATCTTATGATGAGGAGAAGTTGTTTGACACCAAAGCAAGAGGAGGATTGTAGTTGGCTGAGAAGCAATATTTTTCAATCGACATGTACTATTCTGGGAAAAGTTTGCAAGTTCGTTATTGATGCTGGGAGCTGTGATAATATTATTTCTACAGAAGCAGTAAGGAAGTTGAACTTGAAAACTGAGAAGCATCCTAAACCGTACAAGTTAGCATGGTTAAGGAAGGGTGGTGAAGTGAAAGTGTGTCGAAGAGCTTGTGTTAATTTTTCTATTGGGAAGAAATACAAAGATGAAATTTGGTGTGATGTTGTGGATATGGATGTTTGTCATCTGTTGTTGGGCAGACCGTGGCAATTTGATAGAGCAGTTCAACATGACGGTCGTGCCAATAGTTACAGTTTCATGTTCGAGGGTACGAAAATCACTTTGGTTCCTAAGAAGCAACAGCAGAAGGAGAGCAAGCTAGAAGAGATTGAGGAATTGAAAACTCTGTTGACTTTGAAGGAGTTTGTGAAAGAAGTTGAAGAGGAACCTGAAGTATTTTTGTTGATTGGGAGAGAATGCAGTGAAGAAGTTGAGATTCCAGAAGAAGCAAAGCCAATTTTGAAAGAGTTTGAAGATGTCTTTCCAGAGGAGTTGCCTAAGGAGTTACCGCCACTTAGAGACATTCAACATCAAATTGATCTTGTTCCGGGAGCAGTGTTACCACATCGACCACATTACCGAATGAGTCCGAAGGAACATGAGGAATTACGAAGGCAGGTGGAAGAGTTGTTGGAACAGGGACGTGTTCAGGAAAGCTTGAGTCCTTGTGCCGTGCCAGCATTGTTGGTGCCGAAGAAGGATGGAACATGGAGAATGTGTACAGACAGTAGAGCTTTGAACAAGATTACTGTTCGTTATAGATTTCCTATGCCGAGGTTGGATGATTTGTTAGATCAATTGAGTGGGGCAACTATATTTTCAAAGATTGATTTGAAGAGTGGTTATCATCAAATTCGAATCAGACCTGGGGACGAATGGAAGACAGCTTTCAAGACAAGAGAGGGGTTGTATGAATGGTTGGTTATGCCATTTGGTTTGTCAAATGCACCTAGTACATTCATGCGGGTGATGAATCAAATCTTTAGACCATTCATTGGGAAGTTCGTCGTGGTTTATTTCGATGATATTCTGATTTACAGCAGGAGTATGGAGGAGCATGTTCTACATTTGAGGGAAGTGTTGATTATTCTTCGTGAAGAACAATTTTATGCTGCTACGAAGAAATGTGTGTTTATGACGCACAGTATTTTATTTCTTGGGTATGTTGTTTCAGGAGAAGGTATTCAAGTTGACCGGAGTAAAGTTGAAGCAGTCAGGAATTGGCCACAGCCAAAGACGATTACGGAAGTGAGAAGTTTTCATGGGCTAGCGTCATTCTACCGAAGATTCATACCACACTTCAGTAGCGTGATGGCTCCAGTTACTGATTGCATGAAGGGGAAACAGTTTGTATGGTCAGAAGAAGCGGGGGTTGCTTTTGAGAAGATCAAGGAATTGTTGACATCTGCACCAATTCTTGTTCTACCTAATTTCCAGTTATTGTTTGAATTGCATACTGATGCTTCGAAGGTTGGAATTGGAGGAGTTCTTAGTCAGAATGGGAAGCCAGTTGCTTATTTTAGCGAGAAACTGTCAGGGGCAAAGATGAGATACAGTACATATGACGTTGAATTCTATGTTGTTGTGCAAGCTGTTAAGCATTGGAGACATTACCTATTTCAGAAGGAGTTTGTTTTGTACACTGATCACGAAGCATTGAAGCATTTACAGGGGCAGGATAAGATTTCAGCGAGACATGCATCATGGATTGCTTATTTACAGCAGTTTACTTTTGTCGTTAAGCACAAATCAGGGGCGACAAATCGGGTAGCTGATGCTTTGAGTAGGAGGAGTCATTTATTAACGACAATGAAAGTTGAAGTGACGGGTTTTGAGATGTTGCCGGAGATGATTAATGAAGATCCTTACTTTGTGAAATATGTTGAAAAGGTAAAGGATGGGAGTACCGATGAATTTATGATAGTTGATGGTTTTCTGTTTAAGGGGAATCGTTTATGTATACCGGACTGTAGCTTGAGATTGAAGATTGTCAAAGAGTTACACGAGGAAGGACATGTGGGCCGCGATCGTACTTTGCAATTGATTTCACAGTCTTACTTTTGGCCGTCGATGAGAAAAGAGGTTGAAAGATTCGTGGAGAGATGCCATATTTGTCAGGTGTCAAAGGGAACAGCAACGAATGCAGGGTTGTATATGCCATTACCTGTACCATCTAAGCCATGGGTTGATATTAGCATGGATTTCGTTTTGGGTTTGCCGAGAACTCAAAGGGGACATGATTCGATATTTGTTGTGGTGGACAGGTTTTCAAAGATGGCACATTTTGTCGCTTGCAAGAAGACAGCAGATGCAGTTCGAGTAGCACAGTTATTTTTCAAGGAGATTTATCGACTTCATGGTTTACCAAAATCTATTGTTTCTGATCGAGATACTCGTTTTCTGAGTCACTTTTGGTTGAGTTTGTGGAAGATGGTGGGAACGAAATTGAAATTTAGTAGTGCTTATCATCCACAAACTGATGGACAGACGGAAGTGGTTAACAGGTCATTGGGAAATTTGTTGCGATGTCTTGTACAGGATAATTTGAGAAGTTGGGACATGAAGCTATGCCAGGCAGAATTTGCTCATAATCATGCAGTGAATCGTAGCACGAGATTCAGTCCATTTCAGATTGTTTATTCAAATTTACCCAGGGGACCGTTGGATTTGGCAGTAGTACCACAGTCGAAGAGAACAGTTAAACGAGCTGCTGATTTTGTTGATGAGCTGACTGAATGTCATAAAATCGTTCAGGAACGATTGGAGAAATCGAATGAGAAGTATAAGAAGTCGGCAGATTTGAAACGTCGAAATGTTGAATTTAAAGAAGGTGATTTGGTTTATGCCGTGTTAACCAAAGATCGTTTTCCAGTGGGTGCTTACAATAAGTTGAAAGCCAGAAAAGTTGGTCCTGTCGAAATTGTGAAGCGAATTAATGACAATGCTTATAAGTTGAAGCTGCCGGAGGATATTTACACTTCTGACGTATTCAATGTTAAGCATCTGGTACCATATTATGGGGATGAACATTTTGATGAGAAAGAATTTGCAAATTCGAGGTCGAATTTTTCTCAACCAGGGGAGGATGATGCAGCAGGGCATATGGAAATTCAAAAGTTAAACCATATTAAGTCGTACACGAGTCTATGGTGTAACTTGATGAGTCGTCCACGACTCAAAGGGATGAGTCGTCTCCGACTTAAGGGGTTACAAGGGGGAGATAACATAAGTCGCATAAAGAAGGTATCGGATTTGAGTCGGTCTCGAGTCAATGATGGCATGAGTCGGTTACGAGCTAAGGAAAGATGGCAGCAACCTAAGGAGATGAGTCGTTTCCGAGATAACCAACTATCAGAAGGAGACTGTGCCGAGTCAACGAGTCACGACTTAATTGAGTCGGCAGGAGTTAACTCGCTTGAAGAAGATATGCCGAAGGGAGGCTATGAGTCGGTGAAGTCTTGAGTCATTTTCTCTCTAAGTCGTCATGTGTTAAATCGGTATGCAATGAGTAGTATGAGCAGATGTAGTTGTTGGCCTTGAGTCGTGTACCTTGTGTGTTTGTTAAGTCGTTTGTACTGCGCTGTGTGAAAGGAGTTGAGTCGCTGTTGTAATGAGTCGGCAACGACTTATGATGAGTCGGAGCCTATGAGTCGGCAACGACTTAAGGTGCTGGGTCAGAAAACTCTATAAATAGCGTGTGTGTGGTAATTTTTAAGAAGTTGATTTTTGAAATAAAATTTCTTGTTGATTGCTTTGTGCTTTCTTCTCCAATTGGTAGTTGAGTGTAATCTCCTATCTCCACTTACGTCATTCGAGTGCGCTCGGATCCACGTTTGTTGAAGCCGATTCACGGAATCTAGTGCGCTAGATCAACGTGCGAAGAATCGTAGATCTTTGAACACGGTATAGTGCGCTATCAACGTGTTTGAGATAGCTAGAGTTCGGTATCTTCGGATCAACGAACTTGGGCATTTTTTTGGTATCTTCAACTCACCGATTGCTACATTTCATCGATTGAAGTTTTGTTTGATTAATCCGCTGCGTCAAATGTCAACGTAAATTACTAATTTATGTATTTGTATTTTTTGAATGTTAAGTGCGGTTATACGTGTTTATTTATATATTTATTTTTATAACTATTAATTTCTAATCGAACATTCCTTTCCATGTTTTAATTTATCGGAGTAATCCTTTCAAATACGATTATCATATTATCTTTCCATAAATTAACCAAAAGTGAGATATTTACTTCGTTTGAAATTACAATGATTTTTTTTTCTTTTATTGAAATAGACTGTGTAATCTACGAAGAAAAATATCCATAATTTACACGTATCTTTCCTCTTTGGTATATTTCTAGTTAATTCAAAGGTTATACTTTTATACACTTAAGGAATTAGATTATTTATGGAGGTAACACATAAATAGATATATTAAATTACGCCCCACTCCAAAAAAACCGAAATATATAAATTCACATTTCAAGTCAACTAGGGAAACCTAATTTACAACCTAATTATAAATTTGGAATAAACAAACATTTCAAAATAATACATATTTAGGACTAAATTCAAATTTCCATATTAGGCTGTACATACTATTCCTATTCCAATTTGCTATTTTATAGAATATTCAGACGATGTTCTTATGCATTTGTTTTAAGCTTGCAATTCATCAGATCTTATTTAGGCATATTAACTAAATAAATCCAATGATATAAATTTCAATGTTATAAATAAATTATGTAATTTCTCATTCACCTTTTAAGCTTTCCAAACCTCCAAATCTAAATCCATTCCTTTACTTGACTACTTTTCCTTTATAGTCCAAAAGAGTATGTATAACAAGGTGTATACATACTATTAGATTTACAAATCATTTGGAAGAGATTTGGAGTTAAAAGGAATATAATTTAAATTTACCTATTTCCATGGTATTGATTGGTTCTTCTCTTTTATTTTCCATCCTTCTCTGAAATTTTTGTGTGTGTGCATGCGTGTTTGCTTGTGTGTAATATTTTTTAATTTTAAAAAGTAAAGATAAAATGAAAATAGCAGAGCTTCGATGCTCTGATTAGAAAATATGTGAAGAGAAGTGAGTGGTTAGGCTTTATTTATAGGCCCATGAGTCAATCTTAAGCATCAGATTAGAAAGATGAAATCCGGGACATTGGCCAAGGTTCCTTAGCCGCCACTTTTGAATCGGTCGACTGCTCCCCTATAGGAGGTCGAACGATCCAAGGAGGTGGTTGAGTGGTGGGGTCCTGCATTTATTATAATTTATTTCCTTTTTCATTTTTAATTATTTTCACCTTGAAAACATCAAACGTTGATAATTCCTTCGTTGGAACTCCGACCGTGAAACTATAAATATTAAAGTTGCTCAGAAAATCACCACAAACATGAAGATTCAAGTTTTGTGATCAAATTCCAATGTTTGCGTAAGTTCCATTTTTGAAGCCTTATTAATTATCTGTTAGGGGCAATTATGGAAACAGGCAAACTATGAAATAAATTTAGGCTGAAATACATTAATTTTTATTTTTAGGCTATAGGACGAATTTTAGTTATATTTTAGAAGGAAGGAAAAATTTTGAAAAAAAATTAGGTAGAAGGACAAGTGCTAATTCTATTTTTAGGCATTATATTCAGTTTTTCACTATAAAAAACTAGCATTGTCCTTCAGCCAAAAAAAACACATGTTGTCCTTCAGCATAATTTTCTTTTTCAAAATTTATCCTTGTGCTTATTTTCAAATTATTTATTAATTATAGTTAATTATATTGGGTGTTACATTCTTCCATACATAAAATAATTTCATCCCTGAAATTCCCCAAGGGTTGAATCAAGTAGCATTACCCTCAACCAATCTAAACTGCCCAACCAATTAGTGTTTATCCAATTTTACAGCCAAATGTCTACAAGTGCATGGTGTATCGTATCATATAAAACATGTGTACATAACGACTCTAATTTGGCTCCTCCTATATGAATGCATATTTTTTAAAAATAATTTGAAAATATGATGCAAACAACCTAGATATTCCCGAAGTTCCATATGTATGCAAGTTTTCAAAAATCCATTTTTACATAATAATTTCCACGCTCTCGTGAGTAGGAGTATGGTTCAACCAATTTTCAATCCAAACCCTACCATCCAAAACCAAGCACGCAATATTTAATATTCAAAATTTTGAAAATTTAATTTTTCAATTTTTACGCTTATGTCGAAAAAGGAATTTGGATGAATTTTTTTATAACCCACTCTTCTTTTGGATACCTGTTCCATTGTATCTTGAAACTTTTGACCTCAAAACTTTTCCAACTTTTACAAGTACAATTTTCATAAGGAGGTTTATTTTGGATGTTAAAATGTAATTATCATAAGCGTAAGTTTCGTTTCACTATTGATAAGATATAAAAATAGAAATTCCAAAGCTAAAACAATCTTTTCCCTTGTTATTATTTATGTTTTGTCTATTATCATCCGTCGACTAGAAAAACTCATACTTACTAACACATCGATGCTCCTTATGCTAGTATGTGAAATACGAAAATCAGAAATTATGTCATTTCAAATGAAAGCTTTTAAACTTAATTTCCAAAAGAATTTCCAACTTGTAAAATAGTTTACCCAAAAGCATTTAAACACCATATTTTATTTTATTTATTTGTTTATTTTCTAAAGCACTTGAACAAAACTTTCCAAAAAAATTGAACCCAACTTCTTAAAAGAATTTTAATATAAACTTTCAAAGCTTTTGAACATAATTTTTCAAAACATCCATTGCTCTATCTTTAAAACAAATCAAGCCACATCTTAACATGGTTGGGGCTTACTCAATGGATTAATGCATGTGATTGAACCTAATATCGTGCAGCTAATTCTAGATTTCAAGAATCTTTTATTTTTACTCTAAAACAACAAACTACTTACAAATGTATTTATAAATTTAGCTTTTAAGGCATAGGGATAGTGATACATGTTTCCGCAATAACCTTTCCTTGTCCTTTGTTTGCTAAAATTTGTTTTTCCCAAAGTTCTAAAGTTTTAGGACCTAAGTATTTTTAATTTCTAGTTGCTAACTTAATTTTCTAATTTATTTTATAAACTTCCAGTCTTACCTATATATTATCGCCAGTTAAGTGTCTTACGAGATTTCTCTATTTACACTATTTCTCAATATATATATATATATATATATGGGCCTAATCAAATCCATAAAATCATCACAGTGATAAAACATGAACATATCTCATGCCATATCATACGTTTTTCCAATAACCTAAAGGAAACGGCTAGTGATTACAACTCAAAAATGCTAAAAGAATTTTTTTATAAAAACTACCATTCATCATCAACTAATGTTGATGATATTATGGCCCTAGCACTCCTTACTAAATTAAAATGGACATTCATAATATGTCGTTCAACTATCACCCACCTTTCTTAACTCTTCTTCTTGGCTTCTAATAAATGCGGTCCATCCATAATCTCAATTACTGTATCCAATTGTAGGATAAATTATGCATTCTCGCAATGAGGTGGGTAAGAAATATGACTATACACCTTAAAAATAACTCATCGATAAATTCATTTGGTGGATTAACTCCTATTGCGTATCTTACCTTCAATAACCTTATGTCAACCATCATCCTTCAGGTGTTGTGTCGTTTTATTATTTTCTTCTCCAATCATAGCACTATCTTCTCCCAATCAAATTCTCATGACGGTATCCTTAAACTTTGGTAATTACTTCTTCTATATCCTTGATCCTTCATGCAAGTTGTAATGACCCCAGATTTTAGTTTAATTTAAATTGATAATTTATTGAATTTTTGAATTAAAATTGTAAAATTAATGGTTTGAGTTTATAAAATAATATAAGACAATAAATATTAAAGTAAGATAACAATAAATATTTAAACTAGAACTAGAAAAATAATATGAGATAAATTTTAATAAAAATAGGAAGTAGAACATTTGCTAAATTCTAACAACATAATAAAATCGAAATTTATTTATATTACAAAACAAGAAGATTTAAAGAAAATAAAATACATTTAAATATGAAAAGAATGTAGATGAAAATAACACAAACAAATAAAATACAAAGGACTAAAACAAAAATATGTTTTCATGAACACTTAAACAAACATATATGCAAAAGCTTGTGAAAGAAAATAAAGTAAAGAAAATAGATTTGTACAAGCCTAATTGATATCTCTAGTACACTACCTTATATATATCAGCCGAAATCAAGTTAAGCTTGCAAAAGAAGAACAAAGTTAAAATAAAATATGTTGTACAAAATATGTAAGTATGTAGACAAAGAAGTACATATGCATTTAATGATTACATCTCTAGCATAACTAAAGTCGGTTCGAACTATTCACAAAACTACATTATACATCACCCTGTACACTTCTTCTCTCTTATATATATCAACTTGTATAAAATAATATACCCTGTAAACTTCATTTCCATACACCTCCCTCTATACCAACTTTTCTTTCTATATATCACTCCTTATTTTAGCTCGTTCATCAAAATAAAGAAAACCAGAAATGAAAGATCAAAGCAAAAGGAAAAAATCAATTCAAGTTAAAAACCTGGCAACCAAATCAAACAACAATTTTTAATCTGCAACTTTATGTTTGAATACATTCAAATCTATGCAAAAAAGTTTAAAAATCAAAACAGAAAGTTCAAAAGTCTTCAACCTGGAAGCTTTAAACAAATCAAGCATGCAAGTTCCTGGCTAAGATTCTTCTTTGCTTCTCTGTTCAAAATCATCAAAATATGCTGCTCTGTTCCACTACAAGGTGAGCAAACTCATCTATCTATTTTGATATCTGAGTTGATGTTTGAAGTATATTATGGAAAGGGATTGTTTAGCTGATAATCATGTCTATATATATATATATATATATGTTGTTGTGCATGTCTGTTATCTAGACATTCTCTTCTCTGTTTAAAGGTTACAGGGTTCAAACCCTATTCAAAATAAAATTCCTTTTCCTCTGATTTGTTTTAGACTTTAGGATCTAAAGGAAATGTGTTTATAAAATCAAGATCTAACGTCTAAAAATAAATTTGAAGATAAAAATGATGAAAAATTTGTCAGAGAAGAAGATATACAGTAAGAGTTCAAAATTTTGTCTTGATTCAAGTATTAAAATTTCCCAATTCATTTACATCACCAGATTCGAATTTAAAAATTATGATTTTTAAAATAAGATTTAAGATTTTTAGTTTACTATCGAGTGTGAAATCGTGAGATGAACGATATTCGAACTTTGGTCGAATTTCGATGAACGGAGCAGAATGGATCGCTGTAATCATCAGTGAAGATGGCTGGGGCATCAGAGAACCTAGGAAAAATACTAGGTGATTTTTTTTAAACACCGTGGTGGTCGCGCGAATCCAATTTAGGGTTCAGACTCATGTTTTTGTCAGGATCTAACATTTAGTTGTTGTAGTTTCGTCGATGGATCTGAGCTAATTGCGACCGGGGAAATAGAAGAAGGGATCGGAGGCGGTGGTTCAGGCGAGACCGCGTGATCTCTGGTGGTTGATCGTGGCGGCGGTGGTGATTTTGGTAACTGGGGCCGGTTCCAGTTGAGTGCTGGTATACTCGTTTTTGAATCATGATGATGTCATGTGTTTTGGATGTTGGGTTGGTTTGTGATGGTCGTTGTCGACCTGTAGATGCTGGTGAAGTAGATCGGAAGTGGACATGGTGGTGTGCACGGTGCACTGACACATGTAGTATCTGGGTTGTTGCAAACTTTGGGGAAGATGATGTTATGCTCGAGTTTTTAGGTAGGTCGCTTCGGGGTTTTGATCGCCCGTGGGTTTAGAACCTGATGCTTTAATTCATAGTTTAGGTAAAACTTAAACTACAGTAAAGAAAAAAAACAAGGGAGAAGAAGAACTACAGGGAAACTCGAGAGAGTTTCGTGTTTGGCTCGGGTAATTTGAGTGCCGGACCCGAAGTTGTGAAGTGTTTCACTCGAAGCATTTTATTTCTGGCCTCGGGTCAGTTTTTGTCTTGTTGCATGTTTTTG
Organism: Allium cepa; assembly: GCA_030765085.1. Classification (NCBI taxonomy): domain Eukaryota; kingdom Viridiplantae; phylum Streptophyta; class Magnoliopsida; order Asparagales; family Amaryllidaceae; genus Allium; species Allium cepa. The sequence continues at coordinate 107,246,126 of CM060930.1, read as the reverse complement.
TGAAACCTGTCTGTTTAATTTTTAAACAGAATTTTAATTTAAAACAGACTTTCATGTAAGTTTAAAAATCAGAATTTGAAAGATGGAATTCAAATCAACTTTTGAATTCTAGTTTGAATAAGTGAAGTTTGATAAAGTTTAAAGTATTTAAACAACTTTAAAATGTTCAAGTATATTTTATAAAACGATTTGAATTCAAACAAATTGATTTAAACTCTTACATAATTTCTTTATAAAGGTAAATGTTTTACGACAATTGATTTTTAAAAGAGTTTAACTTGGTTTAAATTTATTAAGGGTTGAATTTGTAATTATTTCAAATCTTTGATTTGAAATGAAATTAAAAAATTGAATTTGAAAATAAATGTTTTCAAATGTGTTTGAAAAATGATAATTAAATCAATTATATAAAAAAAATTATGTTTTATCTCAAAGAGAAGTAAAGATTTAATGATTTATAGTTCATTAAAATTTTAAGTTAAATAAATTAATAATTTGGATTAATTGATTAAGGGCTTAACTTAATAAATTAAAGGTTTAAGTGAATAAATCAAGAAATCATTAATTAGATAGGATTAGATTATTCAATAATGAGTAAATCAATTTATAATCAACAACGATTAATATAAGTAAAATTTCTTTAGCAAGTAATTAAAGAAAATTTTAATCGTTAATGAAGGACATTAACTAAGATTATTTAAATAATTAATTAACGTGATAAAATTATAACAATCAATTGGTTAATTAAGTAATGATAATCATTTATGAAACTGTGTAAGTGTGATCACTTAATGGAAATAATTATGGAAACTGGTAAATTTGTTTATATCAAATGATTTGGAATAAATAAATTAGAATTGGATAATAAGTTTATAAGTAATTAATTTAATTGGAAATAAATTAAATTAATTAGGCTTAATCAATTTAATTAATCCTACTTATGAATGTTTATTTAATGCTTGACCTTACTTATGAATGATTGTATTATATGAAATGCCTTGAATTGATTGTCCTATCTGATATGTGATATTTTGTTCTGTAGATTGTGGTATGTAAAATTTATTCATTTATTGATGATACATTTGCATATTATCTGTTAATCTGTGATGATTGAATGTTGTTGCACTATTGTGTGTTAAACCCCTGGACCACACTTATACACACACAAATATGGATTTCACGAGGAATTCGATTAAGTCACAGATTTTTGAAAATAGTTTTGATTTTGAATTTTAAATTCAAATGGTTTGAAAATAAGATTGGGTTTTAAGTGAAAAGCTTTTGAAAATGGAATTTCAAAGATGAAATTTATTTTTGAATAACTTGATTAAATTTTGGAATTTAAATAATTTGATTTACATTTAAATTCAAAATTTGAAACTGAATACTATGATTTGAAACTAGGGATTAAAGATGTTATACCAGTTATATATGGGTTAAACCATTATAAAATGTATTAATTTGGGAATACAAGTATAAATTAAGAACTTTAACTCGTATAGATATAATTGGATTTTTCTGAAATGAAAACTGTTTGTTTTCAAATAATAAAAGCTTTTACATAAGAAATGAATGTCCAATTTGTGTTAAAAAGAATTTCAAGTCAAAAATGAAAATGATTTCCAAGTTATGGAAACGGTTTGAAAGTTATAAATTAAATCTTTAATTTAAAGATTTAATGGGTTAATCCTATCGAAATGAAATTGTTTTGGAAATCTATGAATTGATTAAGAAATAAATCTTTTTGTTTAATGATTTGAAATGGTGATTTGTTTTAAACTATTTGAAAGTTTTGGGTAATAAGTTGTGACTTAATTGAAATCCCAATATCCATATGTTTTTTTTATATTGTGCTCCCTATTCGGTTTAGCCGGGAGAGGACCTTTGTGTCATATATCCCATTCCGAATATGTGATACGTCGTTATGAATTGCATTTGAAGACCGGTGTTGAAGACCGGATATTTTTGAAAACGTAAGGACAACTCGTCGAATGTCTTTGCATCGAATGGCCCCGGTATAGAGACTCCATATGTGAGGGGAAGTCCGAACGTGATTAGTGAATATCCGGATTGCAAGGACTTCTTTGGAAGTGCCTTCGGTTCTGTTCGAGCCCGGAACAGACTTGTATGGATTGTGTGTCTGACATTACAATTTGAGATATAAAGCAGATTTCTTTCAAATACATTTCTGTTGGTGGCGGGGAATTTATTCTCTTAGCTTAACACCCTTCTCTGAGACGTACGAGCTCAGAGGTTATGTAGTTGAAGGTTATCAGTGATATATTTCCAATTTGGTAATGTGACATGCTGACTGTTGCTGTGAAATGATCATTGTGTTGATCATTTGTGATAGGATCATTTGTTTGATCGTTTATCTTTGTGATCATTTCTATGATCATTTGTTGACCCAAAGCACGGCTTTTGTATAAAGTGTGTTTTTGTGGACGTGATTTCGTCGAGCCTCACACCCCGGAATGGTCAAAACAGGAAAGATGCGGCAAGGTTATGAGGGGTAGCTCTCTTTAGGGTATGTGCATTTCCTTCTGGAAAAGGGTGGTATCATTGTATGGAGCCCAGATGCTTACTCATATTGAAACACTTATTATTATGGTGTGATGTTGATTACGAGCGCTCGGTTAAAGGTCCCAAAGGACCGGGGGATGGCATACTCGTGTCAGTTGTTACCTAGCTTGAAAGGTAACCCGGCCTTGTGTTGGCAGAGATCCGGTTAGGTTCTCGGGACGTCCTTCCAGAGGCGTTTCCATGTGGCAATGGGAAGTTCCTTGGCCTGACCATTCGTTGGAAATCCAAAGAAAAAATACGAGCCTTGTACAGTATTAGTTGTAGAACCTGCCATCTAATATGGCAGCTATAGTAGGCATAATATAATGGTACCTATGCTGGCTAAGATTTATATTCTACTTTCGAAATGTTTCCTACACTACGCACTAATAATAATATCAAATGTTTCTTTTTAATGCGTATTAAGCATCTTTGACTAACATAAGAAGAAATCTCCTCCAAGTCTGCGTTTGCATTGTGTGTGTGGCGGGAGGTCTTATGGTAGTCTCATTTTTAAAAAGCTTTGCGAATTGACTTTGAAAATCTTTTGTTGAATGTTTTAAAGGATAAACTGTTTTTGTTGCTCACACCAGTCCCACGACTGATCCGGAGTTTATTATTTCTTTCCTAAACTCTGGGTGCTCATTATTTTCTACACGAGCAGTCTAGAGTTGGGTTTTTCAGATAGTCAGATGTAGTAGATTATCTGGAGTTAGTTTAGTCTTTGGATCACACCGGTCTTGCTTGTCTTGGTGCATCGTTATTGGGAGTTCGAGCTATTGTTGGATTGATTCTTGGAAATGGAGTTGCAGTTCTCGGAGTTCTCTTTTGAAGACTATCTTAGAGTTATATTGTTCCACTGCTAGATGTCATCTATTTTTCTTTTCTGCTGCTATTTTTATTGTATCATATCTCTGATGTATATTGATATCTATTGAATCATCTGTTGTATCAGATATTGTATCAAAGCTGTATATCAATGTATTATTCTTTTATTCCGCTGTGTTGTTTACTTAATGTTGTTATAAGCCCCGGCGGGCCGGATTCGACATTTGAATTTGCGGCATTCGAATATAGGTAACGTATTCGGTGCCGATTTTTCGAAGGTCAAGTCAGGATCGCTACAATTGGTATCAGAGCTAAGGTTGAACTTTAGCTCAGGAGTATAACACGTTAAGTAACTCATTAGAGATAGGGTGAAGTATCCTTAGAATGAGTCTATCCCTAAGATATCTGTTTGAATGCCTCAGTAAATTCTCTTACTATCCACCGATAGCAAGTATGAGTGCAAGAAGAGAACGCGATAGGGGACAGGGGAGTATCACTATAAATGATCGATGCCCTGCAATAGTGGAAACAAACTTTTTCTATCAATCTCTTTCGATTCATCTTTCCAAATTCTTTTGATTTGCTTCGTGGCAGTTGCAAGAAGAAGTTTCGATGCGGTGATGCCCTACGAATCATTGTAGAAAATCCTTACTTTGTATCTTCATCGGTTTCTTATCATTTTTTGATTTAAACCTTAATGAATATGAATTGGAAATTTTGTATAAATGGGAAATTTGAAATTGAAAACTTAAATAAATTAGAAATTTTAAATTGAGTTAAAATTGATTAATGGAATATGAAGGATAAATTTGAATAGTATCGATAAAACGATTTTGTTTAAAACTAAATTTGAAATTCTATTGTAATTTCTCGTGAATACCAAAAGTCCGAAGAGGGACGAATTAGTATATATTCTGAGATATTCCGACTTGAGTTTGGAATTCATATCTTAAGTTTGAGGAATTATAGGAGATCGAATCTATCTATCTCTGTGTTATTTTCGTGCCTGCGAATTTCGAGGACGAAATTCTTTTAAGGGGGGAAGTCTGTAACGACCCTAGATTTTAATTTAATTTAAATTGATAATTTATTGAATTTTTGAATTAAAATTGTAAAATTAATGGTTTGAGTTTATAAAATAATATAAGACAATAAATATTAAAGTAAGATAACAATAAATATTTAAACTAGAACTAGAAAAATAATATGAGATAAATTTTAATAAAAATAGGAAGTAGAACATTTGCTAAATTCTAACAACATAATAAAATAGAAATTTATTTATATTACAAAACAAGAAGATTTAAAGAAAATAAAATACATTTAAATATGAAAAGAATGTAGACGAAAATAAAACAAACAAATAAAATACAAAGGACTAAAACAAAAATATGTTTTCATGAACACTTAAACAAACATATATGCAAAAGCTTGTGAAAGAAAATAAAGTAAAGAAAATAGATTTGTACAAGCCTAATTGATATCTCTAGTACACTACCTTATATATATCAGCCGAAATCAAGTTAAGCTTGCAAAAGAAGAACAAAGTTAAAATAAAATATGTTGTACAAAATATGTAAGTATGTAGACAAAGAAGTACATATGCATTTAATGATTACATCTCTAGCATAACTAAAGTCGGTTCGAACTATTCACAAAACAACATTATACATCACCCTGTACACTTCTTCTCTTTTATATATATCAACTTGTATAAAATAATATACCCTGTAAACTTCATTTCCATACACCTCCCTCTATACCAACTTTTCTTTCTATATATCACTCCTTATTTTAGCTCGTTCATCAAAATAAAGAAAACCAGAAATGAAAGATCAAAGCAAAAGGAAAAAAATCAATTCAAGTTAAAAACCTGGCAACCAAATCAAACAACAATTATTAATCTGCAACTTTATGTTTGAGTACATTCAAATCTGTGCAAGCAAGTTTAAAAATCAAAACAGAAAGTTCAAAAGTCTTCAACCTGGAAGCTTTAAACAAATCAAGCATGCAAGTTCCTGGCTAAGATTCTTCTTTGCTTCTCTGTTCAAAATCATCAAAATATGCTGCTCTGTTCCACTACAAGGTGAGAAAACTCATCTATCTATTTTGATATCTGAGTTGATGTTTGAAGTATATTATGGAAAGGGATTGTTTAGCTGATAATCATGTCTATATATATATATATATATATATATATATATATGTTGTTGTGCATGTCTGTTATCTAGACATTCTCTTCTCTGTTTAAAGGTTACAGGGTTCAAACCCTATTCAAAATAAAATTCCTTTTCCTCTGATTTGTTTTAGACTTTAGGATCTAAAGGAAATGTGTTTATAAAATCAAGATCTAACGTCTAAAAATAAATTTGAAGATAAAAATGATGAAAAATTTGTCAGAGAAGAAGATATATAGTAAGAGTTCAAAATTTTGTCTTGATTCAAGTATTAAAATTTCCCAATTCATTTACATCCCCAGATTCGAATTTAAAAATCATGATTTTTAAAATAAGATTTAAGATTTTTAGTTTGCTATCGAGTGTGAAATCGTGAGATGAACGATATTCGAACTTTGGTCGAATTTCGATGAACGGAGCAGAATGGATCGCTGTAATCATCAGTGAAGATGGCTGGGGCATCAGAGAACCTAGGAAAAATACTAGGTGATTTTTTTTAAACACCGTGGTGGTCGCGCGAATCCAATTTAGGGTTCAGACTCATGTTTTTGTCAGGATCTAACATTTAGTTGTTGTAGTTTTGTCGATGGATCTGAGCTAATTGCGACCGGGGAAATAGAAGAAGGGATCGGAGGCGGTGGTTCAGGCGAGACCGCGTGATCTCTGGTGGTTGATCGTGGCGGCGGTGGTGATTTTGGTAACTGGGGCTGGTTCCAGTTGAGTGCTGTTATACTCGTTTTTGAATCACGATGATGTCATGTGTTTTGAATGTTGGGTTGGTTTGTGATGGTCGTTGTCGACCTGTAGATGCTGGTGAAGTCGATCGGAAGTGGACATGGTGGTGTGCACGGTGCACTGACACATGTAGTATCTGGGTTGTTGCAAACTTTGGGGAAGATGATGTTGTGCTCGAGTTTTTAGGTGGGTCGCTTCGGGGTTTTGATCGCGCGTGGGTTTAGAACCTGATGCTTTAATTCATAGTTTAGGTAAAACTTAAACTACAGTAAAGAAAAAAAAACAAGGGAGAAGAAGAAGAACTACAGGGAAACTCGAGAGAGTTTCGTGTTTGGCTCGGGTAATTTGAGTGTCGGACCCGAAGTTGTGAAGTGTTTCACTCGAAGCATTTTATTTCTGGCCTCGGGTCAGTTTTTGTCTTGTTGCATGTTTTTGTGAAACCTGTCTGTTTAATTTTTAAACAGAATTTTAATTTAAAACAGACTTTCATGTAAGTTTAAAAATCAGAATTTGAAAGATGGAATTCAAATCAACTTTTGAATTCTAGCTTGAATAAGTGAAGTTTGATAAAGTTTAAAGTATTTAAACAACTTTAAAATGTTCAAGTATATTTTATAAAACGATTTGAATTCAAACAAATTGGTTTAAACTCTTACATAATTTCTTTATAAAGGTAAATGTTTTACGACAATTGATTTTTAAAAGAGTTTAACTTGGTTTAAATTTATTAAAGGTTGAATTTGTAATTATTTCAAATCTTTGATTTGAAATGAAATTAAAAAATTGAATTTGAAAATAAATGTTTTCAAATGTGTTTGAAAAATGATAATTAAATTAATTATATAAAAAAAAATTATGTTTTATCTCAAAGAGAAGTAAAGATTTAATGATTTATAGTTCATTAAAATTTTAAGTTAAATAAATTAATGATTTGGATTAATTGATTAAGGGCTTAACTTAATAAATTAAAGGTTTAAGTGAATAAATCAAGAAATCATTAATTAGATAGGATTAGATTATTCAGTAATGAGTAAATCAATTTATAATCAACAACGATTAATATAAGTAAAATTTCTTTAGCAAGTAATTAAAGAAAATTTTAATCGTTAATGAAGGACATTAACTAAGATTATTTAAATAATTAATTAACATGATAAAATTATAACAATCAATTGGTTAATTAAGTAATGATAATCATTTATGAAACTGTGTAAGTGTGATCACTTAATGGAAATAATTATGGAAACTGGTAAATTTGTTTATATCAAATGATTTGGAATAAATAAATCAGAATTGGATAATAAGTTTATAAGTAATTAATTTAATTGGAAATAAATTAAATTAATTAGGCTTAATCAATTTAATTAATCCTACTTATAAATGTTTATTTAATGCTTGACCTTACTTATGAATGATTGTATTATATGAAATGCCTTGAATTGATTGTCCTATCTGATCTGTGATATTTTGTTTTGTAGATTGTGGTATGTAAAATTTATTCATTTATTGATGATACATCTGTATATTATCTGTTAATCTGTGATGATTGAATGTTGTTGCAATATTGTGTGTTAAACCCCTGGACCACACTTATACACACACAAATATGGATTTCACGAGGAATTCGATTAAGTCACAGATTTTTGAAAATAGTTTTGATTTTGAATTTTAAATTCAAATGGTTTGAAAATAAGATTGGGTTTTAAGTGAAAAGCTTTTGAAAATGGAATTTCAAAGATGAAATTTATTTTTGAATAACTTGATTAAATTTTGGAATTTAAATAATTTGATTTACATTTAAATTCAAAATTTGAAACTGAATACTATGATTTGAAACTAGGGATTAAACATGTTATACCAGTTATATATGGGTTAAACCATTTTAAAATGTATTAATTTGGGAATACAAGTATAAATTAAGAACTTTAACTTGTATAGATATAATTGGATTTTTTTGAAACGAAAACTGTTTGTTTTCAAATAATAAAAGCTTTTACATAAGAAATGAATGTCCAATTTGTGTTAAAAAGAATTTCAAGTTAAAAATGAAAATGGTTTCCAAGTTATGGAAACGGTTTGAAAGTTATAAATTAAATCTTTAATTTAAAGATTTAATGGGTTAATCCTATCGAAATGAAATTTTTTTGGAAATCTATGAATTGATTAAGAAATAAATCTTTTTGTTTAAAGATTTGAAATGGTGATTTGTTTTAAACCATTTGAAAGTTTTGGGTAATAAGTTGTGACTTAATTGAAATCCCAATATCCATATGTTTTTTTTTATATTGCGCTCACTATTCGGTTTAGCCGGGAGAGGAACTTTGTGTCATATATCCCATTCCGAATATGTGATACGTCGTTATGAATTGCATTTGAAGACCGGTGTTGAAGACCGGATATTTTTGAGAACGTAAGGACAACTCGTCGAATGTCTTTGCATCGAATGGCCCCGGTATAGAGACTCCATATGTGAAGGGAAGTCCGAACGTGATTAGTGAATATCCGGATGTCAAGGACTTCTTTGGAAGTGCCTTCGGTTCTGTTCGAGCCCGGAACAGACTTGTATGGATTGTGTGTCTGACATTACAATTTGAGATATAAAGCAGATTTCTTTGAAATACATTTCTGTTGGTGGTGGAGAATTTATTCTCTTAGCTTAACACCCTTCTTTGAGACGTACGAGCTCAGAGGTTATGTAGTTGAAGGTTATCAGTGATATATTTCCAATTTGGTAATGTGACATGCTGACTGTTGCTGTGAAATGATCATTTGTGATAGGATCATTTGTTTGATCGTTTATCTTTGTGATCATTTCTATGATCATTTGTTGACCCAAAGCACGGCTTTTTTATAAAGTGTGTTTTTGTGGACGTGACTTCGTCGAGCCTCACACCCCGGAATGGTCAAAACAGGAAAGATGCGGCAAGGTTATGAGGGGTAGCTCCCTTTAGGGTATGTGCATTTCCTTCTGGAAAAAGGTGGTATCATGGTATGGAGCCCAGATGCTTACTCATGTTGAAAGACTTATTATTATGGTGTGATGTTGATTACGAGCGCTCGGTTAAAGGTCCCAAAGGACCGGGGGATGGCATACTCGTGTCGGTTGTTACCTAGTTTGAAAGGTAACCCGGCCTTGTGTTGGCAGAGATCCGGTTAGGTTCTCGGGACGTCCTTCCAGAGGCGTTTCCATGTGGCAATGGGAAGTTTCTTGGCCTGACCATTCGTTGGAAATCCAAAGAAACAATACGAGCCTTGTACAGTATTAGTTGTAGAACCTGCCATCTAATATGGTAGCTAGGCATAATATAATGGTACCTATGCTGGCTAAGATTTATATTCTACTTTCGAAATGTTTCCTACACTATGCACTAATAATAATATCAAATGTTTCTTTTTAATGCGTATCAAGCATCTTTGACTAACATAAGAAGAAATCTCCTCCAAGTTTGCATTTGCATTGTGTGTGTGGCGGGAGGTCTTATGGTAGTCTCATTTTTAAAAAGCATTGTGAATTGACTTTGAAAATCTTTTGTTGAATGTTTTAAAGGATAAACTGTTTTTGTTGCTCACACCAGTCCCACGACTGATCCGGAGTTTATTATTTCTTTCCTAAACTCTGGGTGCTCATTATTTTCTACATGAGCAGTCTAGAGTTGGGTTTTTCAGATAGTCAGATGTAGTAGATTATCTGGAGTTAGTTCAGTCTTTGGATCACACCAGTCTTGCTTGTCTTGGTGCATCGTTATTGGGAGTTCGAGCTATTGCTGGATTGATTCTTGGAAATGGAGTTGCAGTTCTCGAAGTTCTCTTTTGAAGACTATCTTAGAGTTATATTGTTCCGCTGCTAGATGTCATCTATTTTTCTTTTCCGCTGCTATTTTTATTGTATCATATCTCTGATGTATATTGATATCTATTGGATCATCTGTTGTATCAGATATTGTATCAAAGCTGTATATCAATGTATTATTCTTTTATTCCGCTGTGTTGTTTACTTAATGTTGTTATAAGCTCCGGCGGGCCGGTTTCGACATTTGAATTTGCGGCATTCGAATATAGGTAACGTATTCGGTGCCGATTTTTCGAAGGTCAAGTCAGGATCTCTACACAAGTATACCATGAGAAGCGCAAAATTGTACTTTGGTACCATTCCCTGTTACTTTGAGGGTTCTTCTCATGGCTCCCACACATCTCTAATAAAATATTCTTATGTTCATACAATTATTTCTTAAATTCGACGGGGATTCCTTATTGATACCCTACGAGCATTTGTAGCTATTTTATTCATAGTATAAAACCTATACCCCATATTATCTAGGAAGTGTTCGCCATACTAAAAACATGGTTTGGTTATCACTATTCTTTATAAAATTAAAACTTCACAATCATGAAGTACTTGATCTGAACTTTTTTCTTGAAAAATATAAAATAGAAACTTTTTTATCAAATTCAAATTTTCAAAGTTTCTCGGTATCCAAAAAGAAGCTATGAAAAATTTTCCTTTCCAGAGACTTTCTTATCGAAGACTTACTTCGTTAAAAGTAGGATTTTTAACCTCAAAATGTTTATCACGTTTAAACCTAATTGTCATATCAAAACATTTTTTTGAAAAAGTATCTTTTATAACTCTAAAAAATGAAAACTGGAGTAGATGAGGATAACTTTCATCCTATTATTTTTCTATTCTCATGTTATCTCCACCTGCACCTTTGACGGAGATTTTAATAGCATATAAGGAAGACTTTTGAAAGATACGAGCAACTGCTGCATCTATCTAAGCGTATACCTAAAGTATATGCACAATTATTACGTATCCATGAAATTTATCCATTCTTCCAATAATATTCCTATTGTTTTCCCCCATATTGCTTCTAACTAGATTACTAATCCTATTTTTATACATAAATTCCTAATGTTATTTCTTGATAAATTATCGGACGTTCATACCCTTCTATTCTCTATACCCTATTTGAATCAAGTACCATTTTCTTATATCCACCTCTTATAAAAATAATTTTAAATGGAACTTTCAGTTTTACAAAATAGGAAGAATCATTTACCCTAACCTATGCTCTATTTTACTTTTACTTCAAAAATGAAATATCCTATTATAAAAAATCTTCAAATCCAAACATTTTGACTCGGTCAATTTTAAACTAAAAATTTCAAAAATGAAAAATATATTTTACCATAAACCATTAAATTAGAAACTTTTGACTCAACGGAATTTCAAATTATGAATTTCCAAGTTACCTTACTTTTTTTCAAAACAACAAGTTCCTAATAAACCCTTTGAAAATCTCATTCAAAACATTTTAAGGTATTTTCATAAACTTTATCAGATTCTTTCACATTGTATTGGACTTAGAAATAGACATTAATTGTCCTTCCTTTTGGAGTTTCCTTCTTCCTGCTCCTTCTTAACTCTTCTTCGTCAAAAATCTAGGTACCTTCTAGTGGTGATTAGCGTACACCTTTTAGCAGGAACTTGATCCACTCGTTCTTCACATCTTTTTTTGGATGCCTGCAACAATAGCTTCTTATTTTCCATTTTTCTAGATGAAATGTATATCTTTAATCGATAATCCATCAAAATCCACAATCATAATGGAGCCTTGGTCCAACAAAGACTTCAAGTACCATCCAACTTCTCGGGTGCTTCTACATGTCATGCTCTTCTTGGTCTACTCCGTCGATATGACCTCTGCACCTTAGGGTAATCGTGGTAGAGTATAAAGTTAATTCTATTTATTTTTGCAACTCATATTTGCCTTACCCATCCTTTCAAAATATGGTCACAACTACTTATATAATAGGAATTTATAGGGTTGGGCATATAATTTATATACATAATCATAGATAAAAATATAAATACATTCTCTTAGCATATCCTAATTCGTATGATCGATAAACCAAAGCTTTGATATCAAATGTAACAACCGCACCTTAATAGGTCTGAATTTCGACTAAATTAGAACCCAAATTCATTAGGGCAAGGATCATTGATTTTGGTAACTTGTAATAAACACAAGTGCATCAGAGTGATCAATATAAACTCATGGAGAAATTGAAAAATATAATATAACATACATATTGACTAAGGCTGCTACCTTAGAATATTATTTCTTGGATATTTAATTGCCTTGTCAACACCGATTATGAATAAGAAGCTTCACCATTTGTCGTTCCCATTTTGCTTCAGTATCCAGTCCATCTAAGTCTAACATATGGATTGTTATGAGGAGGGGGGACAGAAAAACAATTTGGGGATTGGAAAATTGCATACTTTACCCATCCCATTTATTTATGCCGATTGATTTTAATTTACGTGTTATGTCTATTATTTATAGCTAATCGGTTAAATCTTATATGTGCATACGATATGTTTAACCAAAATTTCTCCAAGGTATCATTATATATACGAGTGTATATGCACGCCTATATGGACCTATATCTAATCATAGTGTGCATGTATTAATTTAACAAACTTTTGTATGAGGTATAGAGTAAACATAGATAGTTACATTTTGGTTCACAGAAATTATAATTTAAAGGGATTCCATGTTATTAAAGGTTCAACTCAAATTTTCTTTCTATTGGAATGTTTCATTTGTTTCTAATAAAGTGTATGTGGATAACATTAATCTTATAACATATTAACTTACAATTACAAGGCAGCAAAGCTTTTATATCGGGGCTAATTTTAGGCTTTCAGTTTTAGTCTGCATATGATTTTCCATGATATCTATAAAATCAAACTCTTTGAAGAAGATTTCACTTGAATCATCAAAATACTATGACTTTTCTTCTTCATTTAGTGCCTAGTAGTGCTGCTCTCAAGGACATCTGATAATCTTTCATTTGCCAACACTGAAAATCTAATTTCCTTCTTCTGTATAATTTTTTCCTTTATTGGCAATAGTTCGTTTACCCTTTTTCTTACTACAGTTAACCTTTTAGTTGTTTTTGGACCGACTGAAGTGTTGTTTGGTCCTTTCTCTAAAGATGGAGTCGTAGATGGTTCTCCTTCAAACGGTTCTTGAGCAGTTGGAGTAGACATATTGTGTTATCGTTTCAAACATCAATAGAAGTATTTTGGCTATTTTCTCATGATTCATTCATATTTACTTTTTATGTATCTTTTTTTCCATGCAACAAAAGTTTTAGACAATTACTTGTCGCATGTCCATTTAATTGGAAGATGTGACACGCATAAGGTATATGTTCATATATTCAATAGAGATCTTTGTTTCTTTTCTAGAATATAATTGGACTATTATAAACTATAGGTAGACTATTTTTGTTCTTCTTTCTACCTATGCCCAAGCATAATTCAGTCTTGCATGATGCTGTAACATTATCTAATAGTAATGGCTTGCCCAATGTGTGGCATATTCTACTTATAGGCGCTTCTGTGTCTCAAAGTTTTAAATTCAAATTCATTAGTATAATCCACATGTGTACGTTTTAGAAAACTATCTTTGATAACTAATTTATGAATTACATTTCTTTAATATCACTGGTAGTAAGGGCCAATCTCTAGTATTCTTTGACGATCAACGCAATCATCAAATTATAACATATAAAATTAATCCATTGGGTTGAATACCTCATAATGTCCTTGGGTCTTTCATGATTTATCAACATAACTCTTTATTGCTTGTAGTAGGTTCTCGTTTCATAGACATAGCAGATTAAAGTATTTTCCAATTTAAAAGTTTTATATACTTTCTGGGCTTAATTTCGAGCTTGTTTTTACTACCACATCTTTCGTTTTCTTTAGGTGATTGGAGTAGGTATGAAGGCACAGTTTTTGTTCATTTGTGGTTAATAGTATGCCAATTTTCTCTCAGTAATTGCCTCCTTTTGCCCACTTCTCTCTTAGGTTGCTGCCTATTTCCAATTCATGTTATCTTCTAGCATATTCTGTTGTGGATCTGGAGGTTTAAACTCTTTCTCTTCCAATGGTGAATACTCCTTAACCGCTTCTACCATATTCATATACTTATTTATTATATTAATATATTATATAGTTTATTATATTATAAGTCATATATCATTTTGTATTATTTTCATAGTATATATGCATGCCCGTATGGACCTGCATTTGCTGCTTAAGTTATGTGAAACGCTTCGCACATGAGCAATGTTGAATACAAATGAAATTGTATATGAATTAATTAATGTCTACTTACCATTTAGTTCATGATAACAATGTCATCAATTTTCTCTATGGCCACATTGGGGATAAATTACCTTTAGAAGACTATTAGCCATCACATTTGAAAATTAGACTTCAACTACTTTTCTTTGTGGTTAATATTTTACTATATGTACAAATCTTAAATTTTTCATGCATAATTCATAGTACGTGATACAACAAAAGTATGGGGATTTTCCTGGCCTAGTCAAGCAAAATAAAATATTTGTTTGGCACTTACTAAGGCGCATTTCTCTTTTATTATTTTTATGCCATGCACTTGTATTTCTAAGCCATAATATCGCATTCATTTTTTTATCTTCACCCACAGTTATATCTAAAATTACAATACTCATAAATAAATATGATAAAAAGTAGAAGAAGCAAAATGGTTATTTTTAGATTTATAAAAGCAAAACAAAGAGAATTTAAAGACTAACCACTAAAAACTGTCCTCCTCTAAAAATCAAGTTGAGCATACTATACACCTTTAATCTTCGCCTCTGTAAGTCTTTAGCACTCAAATTCATATCCAAATGCCAAATGCACTCGAACGCATCAATTATTTGATAAAGTGTGTTCTGACTGTAACAAATATAGACAGTTGGATCAAGTGAATATAATTGAAAATTGGACTGTAGCTGATCAAGAAAACTAAAATTAATTGTTCAAAATTTATATATAGAAAGCAAAAATATAATGGCACTATATGGCAATAGGATAACATTATACCAATTGAATAGTCATTGGTCTCACCTTTTGGTAGCCTGTTTCCTAACAGAGTATCATGTTTCTTATCAAAATTATGCTCTTCCTGTTTTTACAAAATATTGAAAAAAAATTGGCATATGCATTGTCATTTATTTGAGAAGATTAAAGCATAAGAGTTATATACTTCCTGAACATATTAAAACAAAAGCATCATCAGACCTGCATGATGCTAATTGAAAGTTTAGCTACTCATTCACCATGATTTATCTTACAACAATTTTATTTTAAAATTCATATATATTAAGAAACATGTAACTACAAATGGATTAAGATAATGATATTGCAAAACAAAATCCAAAACATAGAAAAATATCCTCTGTATTTGTTAATTCTCTTGTTAAGTCTAAGATAATAATATAGCTGACAACCAGTGTAAATCATGTAACTAGTAATTAAGAATATCAGCAATTAGCTAAAACTCTGATTGATGACTTTTAAATTTAGATTTAAATTTTAAATCAATTTTTTTTCTTATGAATTTTGTTACGTATTTGAAAATTTTAACTTGAAATATGTGCTAGACTATGCAAGATACATCAGTGACGATGAGCTGTTTTGGTGGGTATTCACAAAAATGAAAAAAAATCTTGTGATACCACTTTATGAAAACAAAAGCCTTATTATTAACCACACTATGTTAACTCATATCTTTTAATTTTTTGGCCAACAAAGATATAAATTATTTGCCAGTCCTGAGTAATGTGAAAAGAAAAAATCACATTCAAAATAGATGGTTGCGACAAGCATCATTGTCCAAGTGGTTAATTGATTCGGCTTTGTTACAAGAGGTCACAAGTTCAAAACTTGCTTTCGAACGTTTATTGACATGGGATATGTTGTCCCAATGATTTGTTGTATATAAAGTACCATTTCAAAAAATAAAATAGATGGTTGCATTCTAAGAAGAAACTAGAAAAAATTGCCAAACCTTATTCCCATTAGTTGTAGTATTTCTGTGTAAAACAATGCAGCTAGTTTACAATATTTTTGTGATATTCAATACTACATTCAGTTGCAGACACTATTTGTTAAAATAGATGCTTTATTTTCTTTTAAAATGGTCATTTGCACTATTACATCATTATAGCACAACTTGGAAGATGCAACAAAAGATCATTATCAGAGTTTTCAAATGAAGCAAAAAAACAGCTTTGAAGTTCTAATGAGCTAGATGTCATTGCTATAATTATTTTGTTCTTAATATAACACACAGACTTCAATTACAACAAAATACAATTTTCACATATACATCGTGTAGTTGAATAATCAGGTAGAAACATATGATTTGATAGAAAGGGACATTTGTAACATTTTATGCATTAACATCTGGATTCTATGGTCTCCTTGTAGATTTTCAAACCAATATACATAGCATGTGAATGAATTTTTTTTAATAATTGAACAAAAAGTATCCAATTATACCCTTATTACCTTTCACTATAAAGCTAACATGGTATTGTAGTAAACTAATCGAACTGGAATTTTTTTTAAATAACCATAGGAGAACACATCAATAATTGGAGACATTTCAAACCTTTTAGACATAACAAATTTTGTTAACTTAATTCATTGTTTTATGGAAATTTAGATTTGAAGTTAACATCTTATGGGTGAGCACAACATTAACTATTTTCAAACCTTTTAGACATATGCTTTTTAAGTCCAAACAAATACTTGCTCAAAGTACCTTGCCAGTTGCATTTTGATAACAAAACCAAAGTAAGCCACTTTGAGAGAAGTTAGAAAAAGAAGGCACATATGTGATCCTATAACAAATGAACAAAAATCAATTAGAAAGTTCTTAAACAAATAGTGTCAAGTCAAATAATGGGTTTAGAAATCCTTGAAATATTGATTTAAACCTAGAATGCTACCTATAATTATGGAAATGTCATTTCAAACAATTTGATCAGTTGTTTGATCAGTTAAGGTAATATGTTGAAAATGCATGCATGCATTAATCACATGCAGTAAGTAATTTGGGGTTGAAATTTAGTATGCATTTATTATATCAATCAAAGCAAAAAAAATTAGTAGCAAAAATATGCAATGATGATTATCCGATTTAAAATTTTAAATCTAAACTAAAATCAACGTCGCAACATAGCAATGATGATTACCCAATTTAAAATTCTAACTTTAGTCTAAAATCAGCGTCGCAAAATAGCAATCCAATTGTCAATCAAAGCAAAACAAAAGCACTGGTACCCAATCCAAATTTATTAAAAAAGATTAAGAAGAGAAAAATACCTTCAATAAAATCGAACAATCATGGCTGAAGCATTTCCATTGTCTCAGGGTTCATTGCAACAACTAAATTATCATCATTGACTGCATCATCAATGACCAACCTAATAACTGCCATCATTGACTGCACCATCGATGACTAACCTAATCATTGCCTTCTTCTTCACCGTACTAAAATCCTTCTTTCTCTTGCTATTATGAAATAACATAACAAATTAGAAGAAAAACCTAAACAAGAAATTAGCAATATTGGAGAACTTAAATTTTATAAATCGAATAGCAGTTGATAGTAACGGGTAGGGTTACTGGTGGCGATAAAATCAGTCGAGGAAATTAGCAATCCAGTTTGAATTGAGGCTGATAAGGAAGACGGTGTATTTGGAATGGCACTGGATCTAGAGTCCTATCTTTGTTGCAGCAAGAAAGAAATGAGAGTTAGGGCTTTTTGCGGTGGGAAGGCGTACATACGCGGTTGAGAAAGTGCATTTTGAAAATTTCAAAAAGACACGGATGATTTTCAGTTCATTGAACTATCATTGTTAGTAGTAAAGATGTGCCTATATCCATATTTACCTAACCATTTCACTACCTAAAAATCTTGGTCACTTAATACTTCTTAAATAGGGAGGAGGCAGACCAATGGCCATCTAATACCTCAAGTCTTCGGATTGGGTCCTCCGCGGCGTCAACGCTAGTCAATCGGTTCTAGCTATAGTGACCGATAACCTATATATACAGATTCATAATTTATAATATAATCACCATACTACTAACGCATTTCAAGGACTCATCGAAGAGTTAACTAGTTCACCTCTGATAAACTAAGTTTCTGCCTAATCATCCACCTTGAGGTCTAGGCATCTTCCATACAGATTCTACAATAGTAGAAAGTGAAATCCATCGGGGCATAACCCAAGTCTTTGTTACCACACGCCTGGGGTCACTAATGGTCATAGCCTATATGGTAGACCTACTACTAAATATTTGTGCCAACTTTGACATAGCCCGCTGACCTACCACATCTGACATCCCGTTTAGACTAACCTAAGTAAGTCAAGGAATATGCCCCTTTCGGTTACTTACTACCTCTTGTTGGAATTGAAGCTGGTCCCATTTCCCTAAAGGTACTAAGCCATTTAATACTTCAAATCCGAGGCAAACGCTAAGTAAATTTTCACTACCTATCCGCAGCGTACATCCCTTTTCTCATGCGTCCTATGGTTTGAGATATCTCACATCAGTAGTAAATATACACAACTGCTGGTAGTCTCTAGATTAAGGGAGGACTTCTGTTATGTAACTCTACTGACCTCGCATCTCGATGCTTACTAAACCAAACACCCAAAGCCTAAGTGTTGCGTAGGCCCACTAATTCATGATTGTCCTAAACGTATAACTGAAGCTGTATAATTTCCTATAATGAAAATTATATTGCTTTCTATGTGTATTTAATAGTATTAATACTTACTTATTAACTGTGTAATTATTCCTAATTTATGTGCTTATGCTTTGGTTTCCTTCTAATGTCAGATAAATATCAATTACCAGTAATAATTGATCATTATATAAAAATCAGGCAATCTATAATCAATCTCCGTTTAATTCCTTTAATTATTTACCAGTTTCAAAATCCACCTATTATACCTATTCAGTTTTTTCGTAAATGCCGTATTAAGTTCCCTAATCAGTCCCCATTTAATTCCATTTTAATTCTCTATTAATTACAAATTTATTGCCCATTAAATCTATCGTTAATGTCCATCTATAATTACTATGCTGTTAATAACTAATATGAATGTCATCGTAAATTATTTATATATTTTTTATTTTTGAAGTGGTTATACATGTTTATTTATATAATTATATTTCTAAATATTAATTTCTAAACTCAAAATTTACCAAAATTTATCAGAGCTTCCCTTTAAAAAGGATTACTGTTGTAACTTTCCGTAAATTAACCAAGATTGAGATCTTTACTTCGTTTGAAATTACAAAAAGACAATGTAAACCAACGAGAAGAATATCCATAATTTACACATCTCTTCCTCATTGGTATATTCCTTGTTAATTCAATCGCACTTTAATATATTAAGAAATCGGATAATTTACGGAGGTTACACGGAAATAGATATAATTAAATTATACTCCACTCCAAATAAATTAAAATATAAAAATTCACATAATTCCAAGTCAGTAGGGCAACCTAATTTACAATCCAATTATAAATCTAGAATGACAAACATTCTATAATGGAACCGAATTCAAATTTTCAGAATAGGTTGTATGTACTATTATATTCCAATTTCCTATTTTATAGAATATGTAGACGATCGATATTCCCATATTTCTTTTAAAACTATGGCTCATCAGATCTTATTTAGGCATAATAATTAATTAAAATCGAATGATATAAATTTCAATGTTATAAATAAATTATATAATTTTCCACTCACTTTTTAAGCTTTTAAAATGTCCAAAATCTGAAAACATTCATTTACTTGACTCTTTTTCCTTTCTAATCCAAAACAATATGTATAACAAGATATATATGTACCATTAGAATTACAGATCTGAGAAGAGATTTGGGGTTAAGGGGAATATAGATTGAAATTTACCTTTTTCTACGGTACTAATTCGCTTCTTCTATTTTATTTTCCACCCTTCTACGATTTTTTTTTTGTGTGTATGTATAATGTTTTATAATTTTTAAAAGTAGTCGAGAAGAGAAAATGGCACGGCCTTGCTGCTTGGATTAGAAAATATGAGAAGAGAAGAGAGGGGTTTGGCCGTTATTTGTAGGCGCACGAATCAGTCGTAACCGTTATATTAAAATAATTAAGTGTGGGTCGTTGGCCAAGGTTCAAACCCTAATTACAAAGTTTGAACTGATTAACCGCTCTCCTATAGACGGTCGACCGCTAAGGGTAAGCCGGCCCAATAAGAGAATCAACTAGTGGGTCCTGCATTTATTATAATTATTTTTTTTCGTTTTTAATTATTTTCACTTTGAAAACTTCAAACATCGATAACTTCTTCGTTTGAGCTTCGATAGCAAAACTTCAACTATGAAAGTTGCTCAGAAAATCACCACAAATACAATGGTACAAGTTTCATGGTCAAATTCCAACGTTTGCTTAAATTCTACCTTTGAAGCCTGATTAATTATCGTTAATTTTACGGAGTGTTACACCCACGCTCGATTAGGTTTGCATGTGTTGTGCGATCAATGAAGGAAGTCCTTATGCTTATGGTTATATGCATGCGGTTTTGCAATGGAAATAAGCTTTCGTTTTACCATGAGCGGGCAATGTTCACATGTTGATAGTGGTTAGGCTTGTAATATGTCAATAGTTTTTTGCGTGCACTATTAATTCCGAGCACCACCTCTCCCTTTTGATGGATCACACCGTTTTAGGTTGGTCGTCCCCTTATAATGCCATGGAGCACTTTTAGTCTTTTGTTAGGGATAGTCGCTAAAAACGAGAGTCATTGGAAGATTACTCGAGGAATTTTTGTCACAACCAACACTTGTTTTGTCGACTTATTTAGTTGTTGGATATGTCGGTGAATTTCTCCTTATCAATGCTGATTTTCTTTTCTTTTTTTCTTTTTTTAGAACAAAAGTGATATTTTATTCAAACAGAGCATCCATTATGATATCTCAAATACTCAAATCCATGACTTCTAAAATATTCGTCTAAAGGAACATAACTTTAACCATTGAGCTAGAGGTTCTTTTGACTTGCGTGTCTTCTATTTATATCAAGGGAGGAACTTAATTGTAGGATATCACTCACGATTTCTTTGCTAACCTTTAACATAAATACTACTAGGATAACTTATGCGGTACCATCAAAATCAAATAAGTGGGGTTAAGATTGACGTCTATAAACAAACATTTTCATTTCGTGTTTTGCTTTGAGGTTGTTTTGAAACGTTAGGTTTACAATACAAATGAGTTGCTTTCTAGTTTGGAGATATGAAACGTGGATCTTACGAGTGTACTTAACGTACATGATGTTAGGACTTAGGATGCTCTTAGCAGTTATGAAGTTAGCTAGTGTAGATGGGTGATTCTTCAGTAACTCTTTAAAATATGCACATAGATGTATTATGTACATGCATATCTACTATGCTCTTTTAATCAATTGTTACCGACTTATCGAGTGGTTTAAATCCTTGGTCTGTAGCAAATTCTGAAATTTAGAAACGATGATGAAGCAAATCAGATTCAATGGTAGGAAACCCATACGGAATATTAACGTGATAGTGATACCACACAGGATGATCTTTTTATGGCTGTAATGAGAGAAGCCTTTTTGTCTTGTACCTTGTCCTTTTCTGCCTAGCGATCGGCCTACATGAGGTAGGCACATGGGTCGTCACATGTTGCTCTCCATTTATCACTGTGGCCGTTAACATGTGAGTTTACCAAAATTTTGTACTTCACAATGCTATCAATGGTTTGGCGACTACCAACACTAACAAGTGTACATTTTCTATGAATGTTTATTGTCTGTCCGTGGTCTGAGATCCAAAAACGTATGGCAACGTCCATTCGATCTTGATTTAGAACATGAACTTGAATAAAAAAAATGTTACCAAATCCAGCTTACCTGACTTGTCTGATGATATATTTGTTGTCCGCTTGTTCGAAGGATGCTCAAAATTAAATCTTGTTCTATCTGTATCCCTTTAAACAAAATTTAAAACAAAATCCTACACTCTTGCCCAGTTTGATTCGACTAATTGAAATCTCTGTCGGAACTTTCTAATATAACCAAAATCGAACCATTCATCTGTAAAAATTTGAAGAAATTTTTTTTTTTTTTTTGTTGCTGCATTTTGTATAACTTGTTAGACAAGAAATGAAATATACTGAGAAAAATTAGAATTTGGGAATTAGAATTTTGAAATTTTCTATTTGAATTTAAAAGTTTGAAATCAAAGATTTCAATTTTGAAAATTGCAACGTTTAAATTTAGAAATTTAGAACCCATTTGATTCGTCATTTTTAGTTTTGGGTTTTCGTCCAAACAAAAAACACATGACGCATGTAATTTTTGAAAAATAACCATTTGAAAAATAAAGTAAACATACAAAATGGAAATCAAATTTATTTTGTTTTCCATGTTTTGGGAAATAACAAAACCACAAGAAATGATCAATCTTGCCATTGTCACTCCATCTCTTTCGTTGTCCTCCGTCATTCTTTCATTCTCTCCGTTGTTTCTCTATCATCGTCATAATGACTTATATGTCAAAAAAGGTGAAGTCTATGTGTAACTAAAACTTAAAATATTGAATTTCAAAATTTGAATTCGAATATCTAAATCATAATGTTGAATTTGGAAACTTGAATGTAAAAATTTGAAATTTTGAATCTGACTTTTGAGTTAAAAAATAAGAAAATTCGGAACTTTCTTTATTTATTTTGAAAATCTAAATTCAATTTTTGAATTTGGATACTTGAATTTACAATTTAACATTTATAATTTAGACTGAATTTGGAATTTGAATGTTTGTAAATCTAAAACTAAAATCGAATTTCAAAAGCTAAAGTTTGAAATTTGAACCTAAAAGTTCGAAGTATGAAAATTTGGAAATTTGTCAAAATGTGTTGTTTGGATACAAAGACCGATTATTTGTAGCACCCTATAATTTGGAAAATGTTTTTTATGGATACAAAGACCGATTATTTGTAACACACTATAATTTGGATTGGCATAATATGAGAAATTAAATTAATAACAAGAATTTAACAAGTAACTATTAAGATAATTTAATTTAGAAAATAACTTAAGGAAAATTAGATTAATTAAGTGTGCTGCACTTAAAATATTAATCGATGACCAAGAGTGATAGGTGCAATTAAATTCGGCCATAAAGGATATGAATATATAAAATTTTGAATTTGAATGAAGCAAAACTTGTATTAATTAAGGGAAATAGATTAATGAAATTAGGCAAGATGGAACATAGCCCAAGCCAAAATCTTTAGTGTATATACTCTTAACCCCATCCTTCTCTTCTTTTACATTCTCGTCATTTAATATAAAAATAAAAGCACCACTAAAATCTTAGGCCGACTACCATTTTCTAGAGAAGAAAGTGGAAATCGAAATCAAAGGAGAAGATCTTCATTTCTAAAGGAAAAGAAGAGGATTTCAATTAAGTTTTTCTAATCTAATTAAGTAATTAAAACTTTCTCAAAATCATTCCAAACCTGTTTGGGTTTGTATTTGATATTGTTTTGGAGTTTAATATATTGTTATACACGTTTTAATGACTAGAAATAATTTTGTACATGTTTAATGATTTAAATGAATAAAATTTTGTCATGATTTAGGATAACGTGATTTACCCTTTTCCAAATATTACGAAATTTTAATGTGATGTATTTAATATTGAAATAGAGATAGTTTTAATTTTCCTAATTTTTGGATGAAGCCATAACTAACTAGGAAATTTCTAAATAGAAAATGGTTAATTTCAAGCCTAAATTAATACTAAAAAAATATTAAAAACTAAGTATTTTGTTCTGAAATTTTTATTGGAGGTAGAAGAGGACATTTTAGAATTTTTGTTAATTTTTGGAAATGTCCCTGTTAACTTTCTAATTGTTATGAATTAGGCGGTGTTTACCCGCCTTTTGGCAAGGCAGTATACATGCGGATTTAACCCAATCGATTGCACAGTTATCGAGACTGGAATATTATGGATTTGGTTCAAATGGATGGATGGATACTCAATTACGAATAATAAGTATGGATATGAAGCCGGGATTCAACACAATCGATGGATATACGAAGTAGAGTACTAGGAGTATGGATTTTTGGCAAAGGTCGAGTTGCTTCGGGTCATCCATGGGTTTGCTTCGGGTCAATAAGGTGTTTTCTTCGGGTCACAATCGAAATAACCTCGGGTCGGCATATTTGAGAGGGGACGGCATTGCTTGGGGTTGGCGTAGCTTTAGCTTCGGGTTGGCATACTAGGTACTTCGGGTCGCATAGCTCTAGCATAGGGTCAGCATTTAGAGAGGGCATGGGATCGGCATTGCACTATGAGAAAAAATGAATCATACGACAGATATGCTCCGTTGTCTGAATGAATACCTATCTGTCGTCTATTTCCGTGTCGTCTCATTACATATCAGACCATAGATATGCACAGTCGTCTGATGTGCAATAACACATCAAAAGAAAAAAACTCATACGTTGTCTGATGTTATAATATCATTTTTAAAATTTTCTATTAACAACATAAAAATATTGACTAATATGCATATCAGTTACACTTATGTTATATTTGCAAAATGAAATAATGAATCACAATTTTATTTAAACAAATATTTTATTTTAAATCAAATTCAAATACCATACAATTTTCACTATAGTTACATTTTCAAATACATTGCAACTTTCACTATTCTTACATTTTAAAATATAATACAACTTTCACTATCACTCTCATATATACAACTTTTCTCTACACTCTCATATGTAACATTTTTTTTACTAGCACCCACTTACACTCACTCAAGATTATTTTTGATATTGATCTTCATTTGCTTACTCCAACTTGTGTCTAGTCATCTCTTCTACTTGTCAAATAAACGACGCAGTAAAATGAAAAGGGAAACAAACCTAGATTGCAAAAATTAAATTAAATTGGAATATTAATATTGCATCAGTTTATGGGTTTGTTTTCTCTTCATGTTTTAGACATGGCCAAAAATATGTATATGTGCACGGACAACTTATGATATGCCAAATGCATCATTATGAATATCACAAGGCCGAACATCGATTAAATCTCACGGACTATTGTAAAAGTCAGGCCAAAAGACTCAACACGGTACAAGTGTGCACAAGGCCAGGCCAAGCAAGTTTCATCCCAACTTAGATGCACCACATGCAAGTGTCAGCAAGTATACATAGTCACACATATATACATACATAAATATGTATGCATGTGTATAAATGGTTGAACCAAGAAAGCATAAATATCAATTTCAGGTAGCAAACCATATGTAACTGTTTCAAGCAGCAAACCATAGGAAAATTGAACTTGCAAGACTCAAGCAACTGGACACGTATATACATACATACATATATATATATTATATGTATGTATATATATATATGGAAGTTCAAAGAAAAAACAAGTTTCAACAATTCAACAACATGGAGCAATGAAAAGAAAAAATAAGATTACCACACACAGGAGACACATATATGGAAGTTCATAGCAAAATATGGTAATATTTCACAAATATATACATACACATGTATATATATATATGGAAGATATTTCACAAACTAAAATAACGCAACAAGGTCAACTAATTCCAAGAAGTTCTCAAACTGATACTATGCCAAAATGAAGTGCACAAATAGTCCAAGAAATACAGACATGCATTAAGGACACATAGCATCAGGGAATACATACATGTGCACTGGCAAAGAGTAATAACACACCAGCATGCTAATACAAGGTCAGGGACATGCACACATGACGGACTTAAATGATCAACCAAAACAACTCAAGCAACAGAGATGCAGGCACAACAACAAGGAGAAACCGTTTCAGAGATATACATATGTACAAAACGGACAAGAATGAACTTAAATGTATGTATGTATATACATATATGTATGTATGTATATACATATATATATATATATATATATGCATATATGTATATACATGTACACACGTGCACGTGGCCACTTCAAACTCCATACGAACATACAACTACATACATAAGGTGCAACAAACAGGCTAAACAACACAGCAAGGTTCATCTCTATTTTAAAATGGCGCAACAAAACAGTGCACACAAAAAAGTATTCAAAATGCCACAGCAACTGGTTGATGGGATATTCAAAATGGTGCAACAACTTGAGTTTTAAACCAAACAGCAAGCCTCAAGAGACAAGCAAAACAATAAGTGCAAATTCCTTTTCAATCAGAAATTTGCAAGCCTCAAGGGACAAACAAACCAAACAGAAAGCTTTAGGGCACAAGTAATATAAATATATACACATATGCATATACATGTATATATGTATAGAAATGTACCTTTAAAGATGCACACATGAAGCATGTATAATGGTACATACATGACATGATGTAGATAAATAGGCAGTTGCAAATTAGAATCAAAAGGAAGAAATCGCCAAAATCATGTAAGGCATCAAAAGGAAGAAATCAATTCATGCTAAATCAAACACCAATTACAAATTAGCATGAGAAAGAATCATCAACCAAGATAGGCAACAAGGTGCAAGCTCCACAAAGTCACAAAGTAAATTGCAAGCAGAACCAGGTGCAAGCTCTAGCAAACATCATGATGTAGATAAATAGGCAACATGTACATATGCAAACATCATGATGGTTACATAAATAGGCTGCATATACATATGCAAATGCAGTAATCAAGAGCAAGGGCCCAAAAAGAAAATGCACATATAAGAAGTTCATGAACAAAAGTATTTCAGCAAAGAAATCTGAACTTCGAAATCGAAATCACAGGAAATAAATTAAAAAATGAATCTGTTCAGAATTGAGAATCAGAAAATCTTAAAAATCTAAGCCAAAGTCAGTAAAATCAATGTCCAAATTATATTCGAAATAGATTCAGGAATTCAAAATGAAAATATAGGGATTCAAACCCTGTAAGTTAACCCATATCATCATTGGCAAATTTAATCTAGTTCAGGCATAAAATTGAAAAGGGACGAAATTGCTAAACATACCAAATCGATAGCAATCAACTTGACAAAGAAAGCAACCATGAAGTAATCATGGCTAATCGAAGTGTGCGAGCATCACTAGAGAAGAAGGATTATCATTCGCACTTTAAATTCTAAGCGGCGGTTTTTAATCTAGAAACCCTATATCACAACGAAGAGGGAACGCGACCATCAATTTATTGAGAGTAAGAGAAGAGGGAATGCGACCATCAATTTATTGAGAGTGAGAGAAGAGGCAACGTGGTCGATTTTCTTCTACTAATTTGGTTTTGAGAGTCAAAATAAAGGGTTTTGCTAATTTAGTTTTGAGAGGGAGAGAAGAGGGAACGAAAAATATTGAGAGGGAAAGAATTTAAGGAATGCGGCCACCAAAATATTAAAGGGAAAATATGCAGCCACCTAAATATTTAGAGGAAAAATATGGATCTAAAACTAAATTTTTTGTTAACTTCAATCAGATAACATATATATTATAGAAAATATGTGGCCGCCAAAATATTTAGAGGGAAAATATGGGGCCAAAACTAAATTTTTTGATAAATTCAATCAGACAACAGATAAAATGTTGTTTGAATGACAAGTACAAACATTGAGATTTAAGGAGCTATTCAAATAACAGAGTATTTTTTCCATATGTTGTGTAGAACAGTGGAAAATGCTAAAACAACAGCAAATCAACCTTATGTTGTGTGATCGCTGTTATCTGATTCACTTTGTGGCGTAGTGTTGGTTGGACTTCGAGTTGGTATTATATTTACTTCGGGTCAGTGTAGATAATACTTTGGGTCGCATTGGAATCACTTCGGGTCGGCAGTCACCACTAGGGATCAGCGTTGAACTTGAGAGATCGACATATGGCAAGCTTTGGGTCGAATCGGTATATTCTTGGGGTCGGCATACTGGAAGAGTTCAACGTACTTTGAGGGATCGACATCCCTTCTCGGTTATAGTTTGGCTTCAGGTCGGTGTTGGAGCTTTAGGTCGGCAAGGATATGGGGTCTGCATATGAGAATGGCTAGGGGTTGGCTATTGGTTTACTTCGGGTCGACTATGGAGGTTGCTTCGGGTCGGTTGTAGGTTTTTCTTTAGGTTGGACGTTGGAGATCAAGCTTAAGGTCGGCATGTATTTTATTTCAGGTCAGAACCAAGCTTACCTCAGGTTCTACTTCAAGTTTTGCTTCAGGTCGATGGTGATGGACAATATGGGCTCGGCTATGGTTTTGGTGGGCCCATGTAAGTGAGGAGGCCATATAGTTGAAGTTTTTGCCTATAAATACAGCAGACATGGCTTCAAATAGAGGGATCTTCATTCTGTTCTTCTTCATCTTCCACCTAAAGGCTACAATACCATTTTTGTTTCAGAAATTCCGGCTTGTAACTGTAATCAAATTTTAGTATAATAAAAAGGATTTTTTTGGAGTGGATGTAGGATGAAGATAGCCGAACCACTATAAATCTTGTCTTTTTTACTGCTTTCGTTCGAAATTTGATCATTCTTCATATTATACTTTCTACATATACTCTATCCGTGATCTTTGATTGAATATTAGTGCTTTCACTTGAAATTGGGTGTTGGTGGCCATTTTTGATGCCAACAGGCGGTAAAGAAAATATTACCTTAATTAATGAGAAATAATCAAGAAAAAGACTACTTAAACGGGCAGAATTTTTGGACTGGTCAAAGAATAAGTAAACAGTGGATAAATGACATGTGTACAGGTTAGGTTAAAAGACACTACTCTATTAAGCCAAAATATCATTTTTAACTTAACTACGGATTTGTCATTGTGACTTATGATAGCCCTTAGTCTTCACCTTTGATAGCTTAAAAATTAGATATTCAGTATCTTTAAAATGATAACATCCAATAACTATTAAAGCTCAATCTTAGATAGCGTTGATCTATAACCCTCTACGGCTTTGATTTGTGGCGTATAATTACTTAACATGCAATAGGTTAGTATGTGATAGCTTAACCTTTGATGGCACTAAGTGAGGTTTCGCTTGTAATAGGTTTGGCATGCAATAGCTTTGTCTTGCGATAGGGTTGACATGCAATAGCTTTTTAACATGACTTGTGATGGCTTTGAGGCATGGTAGGTTAACATGCGGTGGTGTAGACATGTGATGGCATTGACATACGACAACTTTGCTACGTAGTAGCTTTAACATACGATGGTTTTGGGATGCAATAGCACTGAAATGCTATAATTTTGACATGTGTTAGCCAAAGAGTTAGACAAACAATGACCAGAGGTGCTAAAATTCCTTAAATAAAACAAAGATATATTTAGTTGCATTTTGGAAATCGGTTTTCAAACGTTGATTGAATTTTCATGGAGATGAAATTAAGATGTAAAATAATAAGTTCATTACAAATACTTATTTTAGATCGAAGAATGAAATAAATTTAGGGAAGCTAAAGAAATGATAGTTGCATCATTTGGATTAAAGATAAAAATGTTTTATCTAAAGAATGTGTAGGATGCATAATTAATGAATGAAAGAAATAAGTTGAACCCAAGATCGTAAAATATACCGACTCATGGGGTTATTGAATGGCTAAAGGGCAGCTCATAGGGAAGTCTATATTCATGGTGTATGGCAGGGTGACAAGATTTGGTAAGTCTATAGAATTCAATTCAAAAAGAACTCTAGGATTTGTTTAGGTGCGGTGCCAAAACATCAAAATAGATGTTATAAATGGATCAGCAAAATGAAACGAGTGTTTTGGAACTAGGAGGGATACTGGTGCTTAGTAAGGATTCTTGCTAGAATATATTCAAGGTGCTTATATTCAACCTATTTGGAGGGTCGGGATGGCTCTAGTTAGGGTGGTACCCATGATGGAATGAGTAGTCATTTCATCAGTGATGTTGTTCAAGAAGAAAGATAAATTAGTGATAGATAGGCATAGAGAGGTAGTCACTAAGCAAAGTTGATGATAATTTTAAGAACAACACCTAAATAAGAGCGTTGGTGATGCCTGTGTATGTGTTTGATGATTATATGACATGTTTTATAATAACTTAATGATAAGTGTAAGGTATACTTAAACTGAAGTCGATGAATATAAATATGACATGGATCACAAATGAGTGTTAAATATAGGGTATACTTATGATTTAGAAGTGTTGTTATATGTATACTCATGATGTGATGACCATTGCATGATATGATGTATAAGTGATGGAAATCTCATTCTATGCTACAACAATGTGGTCTTATTATGTGTATGTTTAGTGTAAAGTTTTACTCATGCCAGGCTTTATGTCTGGCCCATACGCATGGGTATTCATACAAGTATGCTGAATTTGTGAGTTTAGACGAGTTACTTTCGAAAAGTCGAAGGTGAAGCTCGAGGATTATAGCCAATATAAGTTGTTTTTTGTATTGCACTATTGTAAAACTAGAGTTTATAACTAGTTTAGTGTTATATCGGCATCTTCATACGTCGGGCACGACACTATTATTTACGTCTTATTATATCTTAACCCTACGTGGGCACTATTGGGATATGAAAAATGTAGTTTGATAATTTTTGTAATGAAAAATATTTTGCTGCTCTATTTACTTAATGTTGTGGAAAAAAATATATATCAATCTCATTTTATCACTTGAAAATAATTCTGGTGATGATTGCAGCATCATCAATGTTCATTTTCGGATCTCAAAACGGAGGATGTAACTATGGGTGCATCAGCGGTATTCATAAAGAAGTTAGGTGGATCGATTAGGGTGTATATCGACTATAGGTAGTTGAATGAGTTGATGGTAAAGAATCGTCATCCATTATCTAGGATGGACGACTTGTTTAACCAGTTTAGTGGAGCTATAGTATTCTCGCAGCTAGATTTGGCAAAGGAATTCCAATAACTAAGGGTAGTTGATGATAGTTTTCGTTTGACATTGTTTAGAACTAGAGACGGTTGATATGAGTTTTTAGTTATGCCATTTGGGTCGGCCAACCCCTCGACATTCTTCGTAGATCTTATAAGCCGAATCTTTCAAGATTAGTTGGACAGATTTGTGTTGACCTTCATTGATGATATTTTAGTATACTCTAAGAATGAGAGAGATCATTTTTGGATCTGGCCCCATCTACAGTGGATGAAATTGGTGAGTTCCAAAAAATATTCTCCATTTGGATCATAGTGGGCCTATGAAGTCAATGAGTTGCACTAAATCCAGTTGAGTTAATTTAATAAAATATAATTTTGATTTAGTTAATTAAAGAATTTAATTTTTTAAACTTTCATATAGTTTATGAGTATATCATTAAATACCCATATGTGTATGTCCTGCATATGAAACATGTAGTAATCGTACATTGATAATGTCTATCTATATAGATGCAAAAATTTGCATCTACAACATATACATTTTTCATTTACACACGCATTGACTATCAAAAAATAATATGTAAAATACACGAGCGCGCACACACACACACACTTATAAATAAATTTCAAAATTTAATTTGTAACCAAGTAAATTAAACCTTATTTAAAATATCTAAATGTATTTGAACCAAGCAAATGAAATCTGTATTCTAATTCCATATCAAAACCGTCTAAATTCAACATAGTAAAATACTTTGAATTTGAAATCCAAATCTGTAATATTCAAATAAAATATCAATTAATAATTTAAATAAATTATATATACTACAAAATTAATCTGTTGTCGAAAATATATTCTTTCTTAAAAAAGCATACGAAATAATTAATTTGTATTTTAGTATAATACAATTATTAAATTAATATATATATACATACACACACACATACAAGCATTACGGTATGCGCTTCGTGCGTGATCATGATATGTGCTTCGCGCATGAATTATTTTCCTACAGATTATAGATGACTAATACATTCAAGAAAAACTATTTTGTACAAATATTTAACCATGTTTGTACATTGCAACAATGTGTAGTTAATTTAAAGTTTTATTTTCAAATTGCAACATCTTATTTTTTGTTAGTTTGAATTTTATTTATATTATTAATTATAAATAACAAATTTGCAAATTATGTTTATTTGTTAGATCCAATTTTTAAGTTTAGAGAGATGGTTCGAATTTGTAAAGAAGCTTAACTATTAGATCCTATTTTAAAAGGATTTTAAGATTTGTTATTATTTGTATAGGGGCATTTTTAGTAGTTTACACTGACACCAAAAAAGTGTGACACCAAAGATATTACAACTATTAATACAGATATATATATATATATTAAAATATTAAAATATTTCTTTTTAGCTAATTTTTTTAAAATCCGAATGCATTCCATCATTAAATAAAATTAATATTTAAAGATAGTTTTACTTATGTATGTCATTCTTTTCATAACCAGACCATATGTCAAATCGTGACGACTCAAGGTTATGATTATGCCAGTCTGACTAGTTTAACCGTCAAAATCATGCATTTCTTTCGTGGTTGTTTATAAATCTTAATATGATTTGTAGTAATTTAATAATGAAATCTTCATCCTTTTTCACTAAATTATTCTAAGCCAATGTCAACAATGCAACTAGCTTTTGATTATCTATGCTGATTCATTCCCATATATTAATTTGACCAAAATTTGCTTTTAATATATCAAAACTTAGTATAACAAATTGTTAAGCAAGGTTTCTAAACAGTAGTGTGATGTACAAAAGATAAAATTAAAAAGAACATATTTGGAATAAAAGGAGACAAAAATTGGTTTAAAATGTCCCACATGCAGTAAGTAGTTTATGCCTCCACTCTACATAAACAAGGTAGCCTCTCCAATTATATATAGCTGGCTCTAAATGGTTTATTCCAACGAACTGTGCCTTATTAATTAAGGCTAAATTTTAGTAGAAATTCAAACTTATTGACCGGTTTTTTGTGCATGAACCTACGGTTTAGACCGGTTCTTATGGTTTCGAGCCGGTTCTTTAATTGCAAGGTTTTATTTTGCTCCAGGCCATGATGCTTCTTGGCCTACGATTAATCATGGTTGGGCCATCGGCCCTGCCTAGTTATAAAAACTATGGGGTGTGTGTATTAATATAAACACTATTTAAAACACTATTTAAAATTGTTATAGCATAATAACTAAATTATTCTATATTATAGTTTCAGTTTATTTAATTGCTGAAACTTATTTTTGATTTAAAACTAAATTTTACTTAATTTTGGATACATAAGATATTTATGATTTAAAATAGAAAATTCATTTTAAATCAATAAAAATTAGTTTTAGTGTTTTGAAAATAACATACACACAAAGATATATACATACATACATATACACAAATACATATACATATATATATATACACACACATACATACATATGTATGTATGTATGTGTGTATAAGTATGTATATGTTATTATAATGGTCGAATTGAAATGTTAACGTATATGTATATTATTTCATTTAGTCACATAGATCAAAATAGTAACAGTTAAATCAGGTAACATAGTGACATATTAACATATATTTACATGAGACAAAAAATAAGTGTATAAAATTATTATATAATCTATCTACAACATCATATATATAATATAAAATACAAATAAAATTTATACCTCAAGGATGCGGCGTTTGGACACACGTTGATTGATGAGATCTTTTATATTTACCTTGAATGGATCTCTAGATGTTACAATAGCCTACAGTACCACAATTTATCTAATTTGATGTGATTGGGGTAGAAGTATTTTCGTCCAGGGGAGGGGAAAGGAGCTTACGGCCTTGGAGAAGGAGAGAACAAGCGAATAAGAAAAGTGAAAGGGTATGTTTTTTAAATAGGAAAAGGAAGGAGATAAGTTCTCCTCCTTTTACTAATTCTTTATTTACTAATTCCAGATCCAGTTCCATTGTTTCAAAAGAAAAATATCCCTCATTCCCTTATGCCATGATTGGTACGAGATTGGCTACTTGGGGCATCAAAACACACCAAATCCATTAAGTAATTAATATTGTCTAAATCATATTTAAACGTATATCAATACGTACATATATAACTTTTATATACACACCCAATTAATTATTATTGACACCCAGAAAATACCATTAGAACCTTATACATCAAATTATTAAATAATTAATATTTCATAAATATTAATTAATTTAATTAATCATGTGGTATTTTGGAGAATTCACCAATACGGTTATGCGACTTGTAGATATCAATTTGGTCAACAATTAATATCTAACTATTCAAATATTAACGTTCACTTACCACCTTAGCTAGTGAAGCGACGGTTTGGCTGAATTTATCACCTATAATCTTTATTGGTAAAACCCAATTTTACAATTTAAGCCTTACCTTTAAGTAACGATTGTTTACATCAACTCTCTTCGTCAAAACTATATCATATCAAGACTTTAAAATTTGATTTATATCATCTATTTCAACTGGGTTAGTTTATAAACAAAGTCATTGGTGTAACAATAACATCTATTACCAACCTCACTACTTTAGTCATAAACTTGGACTTTGAGTTGACTACAGTAGACCTGATACTAACCTCATACAACCGAGGAGACGAATTCTCTGTAGGATCTAGATTAACCCTAGAGAGGGGGTGAATAGGGTTATAGCAAATTTTCTCGATTTAAACACATAAACAAACTGCAGAAATAAATATGCTAAAAAGTAAATCACATACAAAATTTACCCAGCTTCGGCAACCCCTGCCTACTGCTGCATTCCCAGATTTTTATTAGAATTAAACAGTATCCCGCTTACAAACACTCTAACAGTCTCGCAAACCCTGCTCCTCTTACAAAAACTCTAATAGACTCGCACCCCCTAATCCCGCCTATAGAGTTTTGCAAACTCGCAAACCCTTGCTCCCGCCTATAGAGTTTTGCAAACTCGCATACCCTGCTCACCGAACTAATTCTAACTAGACAATCTGACACTACCTACAACCTAGGTGGTGATTTACCAATATTTTGACTCGAAAAGAAAAACTAACTTCAAAAATAAATGCAAGAGCAAACATTAAAATACAAACTTGAATTCATAGTTTTTTCTCAAGTAAAACTAAATTTAAAAATTAAACCCTATAAACTAAAGCCCTTAAAATAAATTCCCTTTTATAAAACAAGGCCCGGCCCCTTTTTTTTTCTTTAACCCGATCCTTTTCCTTTTGCCTCGTGAAGAAAAATGGCGGCTCTGTTGATTTGGGGCTTTTGTTCCCTTGCGAAAATTAGGGCTTTGTTTCTTCGTTTGATCTTGCGCCTTGCTCTGTCGATCGATGGCTCTTTTGAATTGCACTCGGCTGCTTCTCTTGATCACTCTGTGAAATTAGGGTTTTTGATGTAATCGGCTTGGTTGCTTTGAGATGCTTTAATTCGAATTCTCTCTGGTATGTGATTTTATCCTTTTGTTATCTGTATGGATTGCTTGAATTCGATTTTCTTATCAGTGCCGATGATGATGGTGGGTTTTTATATGGATTTCAAGACACTTGGAATTGTTCGTATCCATTTACACGACTTCATCACTTTCCTAATTTTTGTGTTTTGTGACTTGATGCGCACGGCTTTGTTTTTGAAGCGTTTGATTTACCTTGATTAACACGGCAGAGACTTTCCTCTTTTAATTTACGACATTTTCAAATTGTACACACACTTGATTTCGAACTTGTTGGTCATCACGTTGTTGACTTTGATTTGAGACATGACATTGAATTTGTTACTGATTTCGTGTATACCACTCCACGACTCTGCATTACTTCGGTCATCACTGTTTTCATCCCGGTGAGCTTCGTCTCTGGCTTGATGATTTTGTTTTGTGTTTGCATTGACATTGTATCACTTGTGTTATCGACATGATACTCGACTGTTGTACTTGATGGTCTTGTTCATCCAATTCATTGAGATTATTGCCATTACTTTGTTGAGTTGTTTCAGTCATTGAGTTTTGGACTTGTATGTGGTCTGGAGATTGAGTTCCATTCATTAGTAGCTTGGTTGACTTTTGCAGTTCTCTGGTCTTGTATCATGATACAGTCTTCATTAGCTCGTGTGCTTGTTTGTATGTTGTAAATGTTGGTGCACTTGTTATCTTCACTTGTATATTTATTCATCAAGTCTGCACTTTGCACTAGAGTTTTGCATATCATACTCCAAATTATCATTGTGCTTCTGTTGTTGCTCTGACTTGAACTTGATATTGTGGTATGAGCTTTGATGTTTGGTCTGACCTGAACTTTTGATCATGTTGCCTTCACGTTGTTGACTGCATTACTGCTGTCTCATTTACTTGTGGTCTTCACTGAGTTTGTTGTTGCATTCATTTCATGTTTGCATTGTCATATTGTTGTCAAATACTTAGAACTGTTAAGAACAGTTCGACTTCGACTTGGTCTTTGGGCATTGCATTACTTCATGTATGTTAAGCTCTGGTCATTTGCACTTGCACTTGATATTGTAGTTTCTGGCCTTGTACCTGTAGTTGTATTCATGTACACTACTGCCTTGAACTTCTGGTTGGTCACTGTTGCATTTTTTTTGCTTGTACTGTCCACTGCCCTTGTGTTTGCACTTGTGAACTTTGTTGTGCCTTGTTCATTGGGCTGTGTAGTTGCTATGCCTTGTAGTTGTTGTACACTTGTGGTCTTTGAGTTGCTGTGTTGATTCAGCTTGCTACTTTCTGGTCTTTGTTTGCTTGGTGGCGTTTCTTTGTGGTCTTGCACTGTGCATATGAACTTAGTCTCTGTTGCCTTTAGTTTCATTGCCATACTTGTTGTTGCCAGTTTGCCTTGTATCATTTTGCTCTTTGATCTGGTCATTGCTTGCATCTCTGTTCTTTGCATCCATTCATGTTGATTTTTGAAATTTCACTTGAGTTGAATCCAGTTTCAAAAACTCGGGTTTGACCTTGTGCTCGTGTCGTGATTTTGAGTATATTGCACGTGAGTTGAACCCGACTTTACATTTGGGTTTGACCTGTGCTCACCTGTCCCTGTAGCATTATCAAGTGTATATCGATGTGCACGGCCTTGTGGCATGTACAGTGACACACTATGCATGTCACATTGTTCGTGTATAATGAATTCAAATGTGAATGATGACGAACAACCCAAATAACTGAGGCAAATCATATTTTCAAAAATCATATTTCATTTTATATTGCAAAAATATTTCTTTTTCAATTTTACTGCGTTAGTGAATATTTTTGCAGATAGCTCAAATGCAGGATTCAAACTGGAATGAAATTCAAGATAAAATACGAGTGTGAGTGATATGTAGTGAGGTTATTAGTGTAAAAATAACTGTGATGTAATCAAAATTGTATATGTATAGTGAGAGCTTGAATTTGTACTATTCAAGATTGTAATAAATATTTGTTTGAATAAAATTTCTGTTTGAATTCAAATTCTGTGTAATTTATTTTATTCAACAAATATTTATTTAATCTATGAAAAACAAAATAGTACATTACCAAATACATTTAAATGAATATATATGTTTATTATCATCAAACAAAAACATATAAGCGCATATTCATACAATCTCCTCCTTTTGATGATAGCAAACATATATTTAAGATTTTGACCGTGTTAAATGTATTTGATCAATGATATACTCTAATTGCTCCCCCTATTTAAATGCTTCCTCTCTACATGATGCTCCCCCTACATATATGCATATAAATAGAAATTTATTAATGAGCCTAGATGCAAATGGAAAATTATTTGACCTTTGCTTGATTTTATTTGAAAAAATCTTAACTTTTCTCTCCCCCTTTTGTTATCAGCAAAAGAATAATAGTGTTAGAGAAAAATAGAGATAGAGTGATCAATATTAATCCAACATTAAACTCAAATTGAATATAAATATTAAACTTCAATAAAAAATCAAACAAAAATCATAACTACCCTTGTTAGGCGCATATTCCACTTTTAGAAAGAATGGTAATGATGTTCTCATATAAAATCATTCAGTTGTATCTACTTGTGGTACATTTATATCAGGAATTTGAATATCTACTAATCATGCATAACCATTAGGACTTTTAAATGAGATTAGTAGTATTCCAATTTAATTTTAAAAAAAATGAAATCAAGTATCTTCTAACCACGCATGACCGTGAGGACTTTTAAATGGGATTAGAATCAACTTGTCTATTTAATCAATTAATTTTGATATGCGTTCCATACATGCATAACTGTAAGGACTTTTAAATGAGCATGGAAGCACATAATCAAAAATCCAAGTAATTCACCCATGCATAACCATGAGGACTTTTAAATGAGAGTGAATACTTTGGATATTTATTTATTTTTACAAAAAAAATGTGACATGAAAAACAAATGATTCCTGATTATAGTAGCACATATCAACAAACTATATTTAAGCTTTGATAAACAATGGTCGATAGAAATATGATAGATATAGAAATGGTCATGGAATCTTTACCCAACAAAAAGTTTTATAACTCTTGTTTGAATTTCTAAAGAAATTTTTCTAAAATATACTCTCCTAAGTAATGTACGAAAAATACCAACACTCATCACTTTTTCCAATCACTATTTATCTTTTCGATAATTATTAGGTAGTTAGATTAGTCAAAATTTGTCATTTAAAATCAAATAAAAATGACTAATCTGAAAATATGGTCAAAAATGATTTTCTCGAGGGGGTTATATGAGAAAATTTTCTGTTATTTGAAAATTATTTGAAATGAAAAATATGCAGATATTTTCCTTAAAAACGATGCAGTTACTAAATGTCTCAAAAATCACGTTCAACTAGTAATTTTTCTATCAACTAGATTACCAGTGTAATCTGCATCTGAATTTCTTTTTCACTCCAAAATATCACTAACTAAAATTAATAAACCAGACCATGAAGTGTGCATCAAAAATTTCAAACTCAATTTTTCACAGCATTTTAAATGACATTCTCTTGAATTTGGATTGAAGCCATGTAAATAATCAGAAGATCGTGAATATAGAGTTAGCCAATATTATCATCCAACAAAACACTATGTTTAATCCAAAAAAATATGTATAAATTAATTCAAAGAATGGTGTTTTTGCATCAATATAATTGGCCAACTATGTCCAACAAGTCATCTTTACAACATCTCAATATTGGCTGATTTCATCCAGAATATGGTGCAGATGATCACATTTAATTTATCAATCAAATAAATATACCTTTACCTGTTTTACCTTTAGGATAATTTTTCATGGTTGCCTATTGTGATTCTGTCACCCTTATACTAGTCTAAGGAACTTTGCTTCCCGTTGTGTTTCGAGAACAGCCAAAATCCAGAGAAAACTGTTGTTGTTCCTTAGCCTGCCACCATACCTACACAATGAAAGATCTTTGTGACCTATTTGTTTTTATAGGTCCATGATTGTTAGTGGCTGAAGCATTGTGAATAAACAAACCCCTTGGAACCCAAAATTTTTAGTCCTTTCATTCTTGTTCCAATAGACATGAAATTTGTTTGTAGAATTCTTAGGAACCCAAACTTGTATAAATTTTGTGTTCTTGTTCCTATGACTACAATTTTCAACATGATGTTCAATTATTTCACATCTATCAAAGACACTCTTACCTTTTGCATTACCATCAAATTGTGTTTTCCCAAAACCTAGTCCTTTTCTGTTGTTAGCAAAAATTTGATTTTCCAATAACTTTTTGAATGATTTTTCTCCTCTTGAAAAGTTTTTCAAAGATTTCTCAAAATTTTGGACTTTGGTTTTTAGTGTTGTGTTTTCAGTGACAAGTGAGGTGCATCTATTTATAAAATCCTTTTTCCTAGTGTCGTTGATTTCCTTAAGACTCAAGTTTTCTTTTTCAAGATTCTCAAAGCTATTCTTAAGTCTTGATAATTCTGAATCTAAAATTTTACATTTTTTACATTCTAGGTTTTGAATATTTTCAAGTTCAGTTTCTAACCTAAAATTTTCACGAGCAAGTTCTCTCCTATCAGATTTCAGTTTTTCAATTTTAGATTCAAGAGTATCAACTACTTTAGTAAGATCAAGACACATATAAACAAGATCTTTATAAGAATAGTCACCTACCTCACTAGATTCCTCTGAGCTTGCTTCTGAATCTATTTTTGCCATAAGACACAAGTTAGCCTCCTCTGAGCTACTATTCGAAACTTCCTCTTCTTCTTCATCATCCCAAGTCGCTGCAAAGGCCTTCTTCTTCTTTTTCTTTCCTTGGTTGTATTTGAGAAGTGGGCATTGTTGTTTGAAGTGGCCAGGCTTGTTGCAGTTAAAGCACGTCGATTCATTATCGGAATTGTCGGAATCTTTTGACCTATTACCATTTGTTTTCTTCTTGCGTGGCTTGAATCTTGACCTTTTCTAAGATTATTGACAGCCATTGCAAGCTCTTCAATTGGATCTTCTTCATCTTCATCGCTCTCTTCTTTGCTCTTTAAGGCAATCGTCTTCTTCTTTGATTTGGAGTTGTTGTGTTCCTCTTTTGCTTTTAGCTCAAGCTCATATGTCATCAAGTTGCCAATCAACTCCTCCATGCTTAGTTTACTTAGATCTTTCGATTCTTGTATTGTTGTGACTTTTGCCTCAAAGTTCATTGGTAAAACTCGTAGCACCTTCCTCACAAGCTCTACCTCAGTGAATACCTTCCCAAGCGCTCCAGCGTTGTACACCAAAGTTGAAAAGCGTCCGAACATGTCCTTTATGCTCTCGCCTTTATCCATCACAAAGTTCTCATATGCATTGCTGAATAGGGATAGACGAGACTCCTTGACTTGAGAAGTTCCTTCATGTGTCACCTCTAAGGTATGCCAAATTTCCTGTGCTGTTTTACAATGAGAAATTCTATTAAATTCATTCTTATCAAGAGCACAGATCAAAGCATTCATGGCTTTAGCATTTGTGGTTTTTAATTTCTTATCGTTAGCATCCCACCTATCCCTAGGTTTAGGAATCTCAGTATCACCAACAGTTATAGTGGGAGATTTATAGCCAGTTTCAATAATATCCCAAACATTATAATCAACAGAACTAAGATAAATGCCCATCCTAACCTTCCAATAAGCATAATCACTCCCATTAAACATGGGTGGCCTAACAATAGATTGCCCCCCAGAAAAAGCATTATTTGATGAATTCATGACTCTAGAGTTAAAGAAAAATACTGTGCTATGATACCACTTGTAGGATCTAGATTAACCCTAGAGGGAGGGGGGTGAATAGGGTTATAGCAAATTTTCTCAATTTAAACGCAGAAACAAACTGCAGAAATAAATATGCTGAAAAGTAAATCACGTACAAAATTTACCCAGCTTCAGCAACCCCTGCCTACTGCTGCATTCCCAGATTTCT
Source organism: Allium cepa (assembly GCA_030765085.1). NCBI lineage: Eukaryota > Viridiplantae > Streptophyta > Magnoliopsida > Asparagales > Amaryllidaceae > Allium > Allium cepa. Next base: position 107,204,528 of record CM060930.1, on the reverse strand, counting down.
ATTAGAATTAAACAGTATCCCGCTTACAAACACTCTAACAGACTCGCAAACCATGCTCCACTTACAAACACTAATAGACTCGCACCCCCTGCTTCCGCCTATAGAGTTTTGCAAACTCGCAAACCCTTGCTCCCGCCTATAGAGTTTTGCAAACTCACACACCTTGCTCACTGAACTAATTCTAACTAAACAATCTGACACTACCTACAAACTAGGTGGTGAATTTTGACTCGAAAAGAAAAACTGACTTCAAAAATAAATGCAAGAGCAAAAATTAAAATACAAACTTGAATTCATAATATTTGCTCAAGTAAAAATAAATTTAAAAATTAAACCTTATAAACTAAAGCCCTTAAAATAAATTCCCTTTTATAAAACAAGGCCCAGCTCTTTTTTTTTCTTTAACCCGATCCTTTTCCTTTAGCCTCGTGAAGAAAAATGGTGGCTCTGTTGATTTGGGGCTTTTGTTCCCTTGCGAAAATTAGGGCTTTGTTTCTTCGTTCGATCTTGCGCCTTGCTCTGTCGATCGATGGCTCTTTTGAATTGCACTCGGCTGCTTCTCTTGATCACTCTGTGAAATCAGGGTTTTTGATGTAATCGGCTTGGTTGCTTTGAGATGCTTTAATTCGAATTCTCTCTGGTATGTGATTTTATCCTTTTGTTATCTGTATGGATTGCTTGAATTCAATTTTCTTATCAGTGCCGATGATGATGGTGGGTTTTTATATGGATTCCGAGACACTTGGAATTGTTCGTATCCATTTACATGACTTCATCACTTTCCTAATTTTTTCGTTTTGTGACTTGATGCGCACGGCTTTGTTTTTGAAGCATTTGATTTACCTTGATTAACCAGACAGAGACTTTCCTCTTTTAATTTACGACCTTTTCAAATTGTACACACACTTGATTTCGAACTTGTTGGTCATCACGTTGTTGACTTTGATTTGATACACGACATTGAATTTGTTACTGATTTCGTGTATACCACTCCACGACTCTGCAGTACTTCGATCATCACTATTTTCATCCCGGCGAGCTTCGTCTCTGGCTTGATGATTTTGTTTTGTGTCTGCATTGACATTGTATCACTTGTGTTATCGACATGATACTCGACTGTTGTACTTGATGGTCTTGTTCATCCAATTCATTGAGATTGTTGCCATTACTTTGTTGAGTTGTTTCAGTCATTGAGTTCTGGACTTGTATGTGGTCTGGAGCTCGAGTTCCATTCATTAGTAGCTTGGTTGACTTTTGCAGTTCTTTGGTCTTGTATCATGATACAGTCTTCATTAGCTCGTGTGCTTGTTTGTATGTTGTAAATGTTGGTGCACTTGTTATCTTCACTTGTATATTTTTTCATCAAGTCTGCACTTTGCACTAGAGTTTTGCATATCATACTCCAAATTGTCATTGTGCTTTTGTTGTTGCTCTGACTTGAACTTGATATTGTGGTATGAGCCTTGTTGTTTGGTCTGACCTAAACTTTTGATCATGTTGCCTTCATGTTGTTGACTGCATTACTGCTGTCTCATTTACTTGTGGTCTTCACTGAGTTTGTTGTTGCATTCATTTCATGTTTGCATTGTCATATTGTTGTCAGATACTTAGAACTATTAAGAACAGTTCGACTTCGACTTGGTCTTTGGGCATTACTTCATGTATGTTGAGCTCTGGTCATTTGCACTTGCACTTGATATTGTAGTTTCTGGCCTGTACCTGTAGTTGTATTCATGTACACTACTGCCTTGAACTTTTGGTTGGTCACTGTTGCATTTTTTTTGCTTGTACTGTCAACTGCCATTGTGTCTGCACTTGTGAACTTTTTTGTGTCTTGTTCATTGGGCTGTGTAGTTGCTATGCCTTGTAGTTGTTGTACACTTGTGGTCTTTGAGTTGCTGTGTTGATTAAGCTTGCTACTTTCTGGTCTTTGTTTTCTTGGTGGCATTTCTTTGTGGTCTTGCACTGTGCATATGAACTTAGTCTCTGTTGCCTTGAGTTTCACTGCCATACTTGTTGTTGCCAGTTTGCCTTGTATCATTTTGCTCTTTGATATGGTCATTGCTTGCATCACTGGTCTTTGCATCCATTCATGTTGATTTTTGAAATTTCACTTGAGTTGAATCCAGTTTCAAAAACTCGGGTTTGACCTTGTGCTCGTGTCGTGATTTTGAGTATATTGCACGTGAGTTGAACCCGGCTTTACATTTGGGTTTGACCTGTGCTCACCTGTCCCTGTAGCATTATCAAGTGTATATCGATGTGCACGGCCTTATGGCACGTATAGTGATACACTGTGCATGTCACATTGTTCATGTATAATGAATTCAAATGTGAATGATGACGAACAACCCAAATAACTGAGGCAAAGCATATTTTCAAAAATCATATTTCATTTTATATTACAAAAATATTTCTTTTTCAATTTTACTGCGTTAGTGAATATTTTTGCAGATTGCTCAGATGCTGGATTCAAACTGGAATGAAATTCAAGATAAAATACGAGTGTGAGTGATATGTAGTGAGGTTATTGGTGTAAAAATAACTGTGATGTAATCAAAATTGTATATGTATAGTGAGAGCTTGAATTTGTACTATTCAAGATTGTAATAAATATTTGTTTGAATAAAATATCTATTTGAATTCAAATTCTTATTAATTTATTTTATTCAACAAATATTTATTTAATCTATGAAAAAAAATAGTACATTACCAAATACATTTAAATGAATATATTTGTTTATTATCATCAAACAAAAACATATAAACGCATATTCATACATTCTCTATTGAATAATGTTTCACTTCCAATGCTTTAGCTCAGACTGAACTATAGTTGCTCGATGGTTACCATGCCATGATTCAACTTTAATCAAAGTGAAGCATCCACATTGAAGCTCAACAAAATTTCCAAGTCGAGAGAAATGTATAATACCTTCACTTCAAGATTTTCTGTTTGACCTAGTTGTTATTAACTAATATGAAACTCTCAACTGAGTCATTCCATAGTTGTCTGATAACTATCAGTATGTAACCTCTTTGTGCCTCAACATCCATGAGTAATACATTATCCAACATTTGGTAGTGTTATGTAATTTGGTCTCATCGGATGTATCAATCTCCTTTCCTGACACACCTTGACGAGGAATATTTAAAATAATATGTTATTTTATGTTTTCATAATTTTCTCATGATTATAACTTCTTGTAATTATTATCACCCATTTAAGGATTTTCTATTTTAATATACTCTAAATTTACTTATTGAATTAATTATATCACTATATAGCAAAGTGTATAATAGAAATTGAATACTTTTATTTCGAACAAGACAGTTTATAGAGTTAGATATATGTAACAAATTACATAATTTTCTCTAGGACATACCCTTAACACTCTCAATCTTTCCACTTGCACTTAGGGTTAATTATGGAATCTTATTCCTTTGATTAGTTTTCTCAAAATCGTTCGAGCTGGTCCCTTAGTGAACAGAGATGCTATATTATCTTGACTATCTATTTTTTCAATCAACTATCTTTGACGTCGATAAAATGCCTTCTTATATAGAAATTTTCAGAGTATGTTTCTTGACTTCTTAGTGAGCTCTAGGCTCTTTTATGATCTATAGTATGGCATTGTTATCGCTTAACAACATTATGGGTATTTGGAATCACCCGTAACCCATGTAACCCATTTAGAAACTTGTGCATTATATATATCTATATATTCATCTCTTTCTATGATGCTATTCAAGATGATATACCCAACCTCTTGGTTAAATCAGCTATAACCTCTTTTTTGAAACACTTCAAACTTAATGCTCTTTAACAAGAGTTCGAACATGAATTTAGGATTTGCCAAGGATCATTTGCTTAAGTTCTAAGATCTAGACTATGATTTTAGAGGTTTTGAGTTCGATCCCTCGAGACATAAGAATTAATGCTTTGCCTAAATTGAGTATTACTATTGTTATAAAAATCATGAAATTAGAATCGATATACTACGCTTGATAACACTTATGAACTTCGAGTCTGATTATTCCATTATAAGGAGTTAATCAAATATGTAGTATTTTGCAAATATTCGAGAATACTCTTAACTTCCATTTGGCAACCTTCATTCGGATTTGATATTCGCTCAACATACTGACCACATAAGTGAATTAAGATGTAACAGAACTTAGAACATATATGATAATGTCTATTTGCAATGCATAAGGAATCCATTTCACATGCTTCAAATTAAACATTTTAATATGATGCCTATTTATATCATTTGGGACAATTCAAACATTCTTTTTTATCGATTATAAAAGATGTCATTTTAAAATCCAATATCGAGAATAAGAAAACCAAACTAAGATTAATTTTAACATTAGTACATCGTCGACACTTAATAGTATATTGTTTACTTATATTTATAGAAATATTCTAATATCTTTTAACGTTCTTGCTTATTGATACACCTTTTGTGGAATAATGCAATCGACGATTTCTGTTTGATGTTAATAAACATATGTTTTATTTAATGCATCTACTAAGTATTGTGTATTCATAGGATTCTGACTTGAGTCAAAATATAAAAAAGAGTTCGTAATAAAGTCTTTTTGTGATACAAAATAGAAGCATGTATGTATGAAAGAATCTTCAAAAGGAAAAGAACCACAACAAAAATAAAAAGAATTTGGAGCAAGAAAATATATTTCTCAAATCCTTCGATGTCGGTACATAATAAAGAAATTGGAAACCAAGAGGATTTAGAGATCTTATACAGAAATTAAAAGACTAGTGCATATCAAAAGGTTTTTTTTGCCACAATACATAGATTCCTTCCTCCACTACTAAAGGAAACAAAATAATTCAAATCAAAATTCAATGAGCCAAAGATTCTTTTCATACCACCTGTAAAAAAACTTCAACCCATGTTAAACTTATCAGTAGCCAACGCATCACCATTACTATCAGCAAAAACGAATTCAATTCATCTTTTAATCTACCATCAATCATACCCTAGCCGTACTTCATCAAACTCTAGCCATATCATGTCAAACTTCAACCATTGCCTTATCATTGAAATCTAGTAGCACCTTCGACATCCCATACTGTAAGTTCATCACACTACCATCGTGTCCCAATAGTATCTCAACATCAACCTCAACCAAATTCAAACTCTCTACCATCGACTGTCCAAAAAAACCACAACCAACATCCATCAATACAAAAGAAGTGTTTGAGCCACCAAGCAACTGTCTACTGCTTCCTTCAACGTTTCCACCATGATGGCAGTTTTAGTCTTTGGCAGAGATCCAGGAATAGGAGGCGACAACTACATCGACAACTTTGGCAACTTCATCACCCCCAGGCGGCGTCGACCATCACCCGACGAAAAACTTTAGATCGGTAGCAACGCATCCTTGTTTGCTGCAGATTTTTTTCTAGTGAAATCGATATTGAGTGGGTCAATTTTTGAGGAGGAAACATAAAAGGACTGAGGTGGAAAATATAGTAGTGGAGGGTAACATGAAGAGAGAGAAAAAGGGGAGTTTATTTGTAATTAGGTTTTGTTTACCTTTTATTTTGTTATTTCAACTCTATTTTTGGTTTACAAGCTACATGGTTTGGCTCAGTATTACGATCTCAAGATATTGAGCTCAGACAATAAGTAGACCTAAAGTTATAATATTTGTTAACATGGTTTGTAAGTTTACTGTTGTAAGTGTTTGGATATTTAACTATAGTAATAATTTTAAGGACAGTAGTAGGCGTTAGGCAGAAGCTGTGTATATCTTTATATTCTTTATTCTCCATTTTTACATTTTCACTTCTTATTTCATGTTTTATCTGTAATTTTTTGAAATATTTTTAAATACCCGTTTCACCCATGATTAATGGAACTAATTATGTTATTGGAAGGTCACCCATGTTTACTCTAATCACATGTCTAGTTCAAATAGTACTTTTTCTAAGGGCCATTCGACAGCTAGGCCATCCATGGTCAATGGAACTAATTATGTTATTGGAAGTCCATGAAGAAAATACATTTGATCTCTTTTGACTATGATTTTAAGATATAGTAGAAACATGGTACATTCCACCAACGACAACGATTAATGATGCAGAATTTTTCTAAGCCTTAGGAAAAATGTGACGTAGCTAATAAGAAATTACTTTCATTAAATGCTAAATCTATGAATGCTCTTATTTGTGTCATGATAAAAGTAAATTTAATCGAATTTTTATTGTTTGACTAGGCTGAAAATTTGGCACACTTTGGAGATCGCAGATGAAGGTCCATCTCAAGTCAAGGAATCACATCTCGCTCTGCTCGACAATAAATATGACAATTTTGTAATGCTAAAGGATGAAAATGCAAAAGAGATGTACAAACGCTTTTCAGTGTTGGTATAAAATTGAAGAGCTTTTGGCAAGGTATATGGTTCAAAAAAATAACGAGAGTTCTTCTAAAAGATATTATGGCAAAGAGAACCGCTTTACAAGAATGCAAAGATCCAGGCCAATAAAGTATGGAGGAACTGATTAGAAATCTCATGACTTATGAAATAGATTAAAAACTAGGGAAGATATGACTAATCAAACTCCAAAAAATCAATTGCACTTAGCAACACTCTTAATAGCGATGATGAAGTTAATCCTATCACCAGGCTAATAGTGTTGATGAATGGTCTTAAGAAACAATCCAAAAGGAACCTAAACCTTCAGGTAAAACGAAAGGTGTCAAGTCAAAGTCTTTTAAGAAATCAGATAATTTGGATGAGGAAATCACTTGTTATATATGTAGAAAGACAGGTCATATCCAAACCAACCGTCCGCTAACTCAAAGGGAGAAAGAAAAGAAAAATAGAAGAAAGGCATTCGTTGCAACTTGGGATTGTAAAGTATGATAAGAGTGCAATAGTAGTGACGAAGCCGAATAAAATCTATGTTTGATGGGACATTCGACCCATAACATGGGATGATGACTTAAGCAATGTATCAAATTATACTTATTAAGATTTACTCTTAATATGTCATGCACTTACTGGAATAATTGATAATCTTAGTCTTAAGAACAAAAAATTAAAATCTAAAAAGGCCAAGCTACTTTGCATGAATGATAGGTTAGAAACAAAACTTGAAAAAAATTAAAGAAGCACAAAACCATGAATGTGAAAACTCAGTCTTTAAATAAAGAGTTGGATGAAGGTAAGACAAACCTTGAGACTCTTGAGAATGAGTCTTTGACTTTAAAGAAAAACGATGACACAATGAGAGAAAATTTTATCAACAGATGTACCATGCCAGTGAAAGAAAACACATCACTTAAATCTAAAGTCCAACATCTCGATTCAACTGTTAATAAATTTTGTAAAGGTGAAAAGTCACTGAATATGCTATTAGAAAACCAACCATTTGCAAACAATAGAAAATGACTTGGTTTTGGAAAATAAAAAACAATGTAATCAACAATGCTTGAGGTAGATTCTAAAATGTCTAAGTTGTGGTAAAATTGGACATAGTTGCGATAGATGTTGGTATAGGACCAAATGCAAAAATATTAGACAAATTTGATTTCCTAAAAGCTCTATTGATAATTTACAAGTCTTATAACATTTTGGATAACTAAAATCTTTAATCACAAACACTAATAGGCCTATCAAGTTTTCTAGGTCATCATTTTCTTCTTATGTGTCGGTATGTTGGCGGCTAAAGAATAACAAGAATGGTATTTGGACTCGGGTTGCTCCAAACATATGACGGGTAATAAATCAAAGTTCCTTAGACTAGAAAACTATAGAGGTGGAAGTGTTACTATAGGCGAGTACGGTAACTGTAAGATTATTGGAAAATATAATGTAGGTAACAATGCTTTCTTTTTGACCAATGTCCTCTATGCTGAAAGCTTACATCATAATCTCATTTATATATGCCAACTCTGTTACACTCCGTGTTAAATTACAATTATATATGAACATAATTTAATTAAGTTACATTCGTTTGATATTTTAAAACGAAGAAATGTTTGTAAATGAGGCAACTAATTAATATTATTTAGAATACATATATTTGTCTAACAAATAAATTAGAGAGAGAAATTATATAAAATCAATTAATAGAGAAGATTAATTGACGGTGTTTGTTTAAAAAGGAAATTAATATTCAATTAATTAGTAGAGGTGATTAACTGACGGGAACTGACAAGAAAGAGAACATATATTGTAGCAACTAATTGATATGATTAGAAACATATATGTCTGTGCAAGAGAATAAAATGGAGGAAGAGTAATTTATGCAAGTAATCAATTGTCAATTAATAAACATGGAGACATATGGTAACATATATAATTAATAATTAAAATTGTGATTCAAAATCCAATTGTAGAATATATGCATGCAATAGTCATGGGAATAAAATAAATTAATATGCATATATGTGACGAATTAATATGGTGTTGATTGACATATTAATTTGGCAAGAAATCATAGTGCAGATAGGGATTAATTGGATTGTAAATTAATTCTAGGTGTATATGAAATATATTAATTGGGTGATTAATATGAAAATCTTATTTAAAAGAAACGTCAAATTTAAATATATATATATATTTCCATAGATTGCGAGAGAGAAGGAGAAAGTGATTAATGAAAAGATTGTTGGAGAATCAATTTGAAATAAAAATAAACGCATTAGAAAACATATTAATTTAATGTCCATAGACTGAGTATACACTTTAGATTTAGGGTTTTATATCTAATGGTTAACACTAATTTGAACCACTATAAATATAGGTGCAGAGTCTCATTTTTATTCTCATTATTTTTCTCTTGCCAATAGAAGCTCTGCTATTTTTCTATCTCTTCTACACTTTCTCAATAACAAAATTTTAGATCTAATTCACATGAATTTAGATCTAAATAGAAAGAGAATAGAATTAATTAGAGAATTAGGAATTCGTTCAAATCAGAAGGCTATGTCAAAGGTAAAACCCTAGATCTGAGTTTTATTTGCTATTTCTATTTCAAATCTCTTCCTTTTCTCTTTCAAATATTACAGATATGTAAATATATTGCTTGTAATTCCAAATAGAGATTACAAGGGAGGTGAATATTGATGTTAGGGAAGCTAGCAATGTGAGTGGATTTAATTACATCTTTTATGTTTACGATATATTATCGTTAAATAATTTTATTAGTACTTCAGTAATTAATTATGTTAATTAGTTATGTTGTACTGTAAGAAATTTACAATTATTTCCATCTAATTTGAAGTTGTAATTTAGCCTAAATGCTAGTTTCCTTTTATTCTCTTTATGCGTGAATAATATGGTTAAAAATAAAATATGCGATCATGGTAGCCGCGCCAACAAGTTGACGACCGAACGAGGATCAGATGATGTCGCGACGAAGCCCTACCCTGCCTCGACATCCGTGCCAAGTGTTGCCGCACAACGTGCCACCATCACCTCGATTTTCCCCCTCCAAATGCATGGCGTTCCTGGGCCTTTTTCCGTAGATTCGTTCCTCAATTCGCGATCATGACTGTTGGTCTTGGAGATCTCTCCGCGTTCTGCAATTTTGTAGTTAGATGTTTTTTGAATAGACTGATGGATTGAAAGAAAAATTAGGAGGAAGTAGGCGAAATTCTAGCCATTAACAGTAAAGTGGCGGCTAGGGTCAGCTTCCAGGGTTTAATGAAAATAAAGAAATTTTGAGGCATTTTATAGAAAATTTGACGACACTATTCATCCGAAAATTTTCCGAACTCGAAACGAAACGTACCGTCTGGCGTTTATAATGTTTTACCCATATTCCAAACGGAATAGAATATATATCGAGGGCCATTTTAATCGTATTTGAAAGATAGGTTTTCGAATCGACTTATTTAAATTTAAAATTCACTTAAACCGATTTCTACGCATTTTAGCTTTCCCCGGACAAACCATAAATCGGTTGGCACGAAATTTGAAACCTTACAATAATATAACATTACGGATCCAATGAAACTAGATTCGTCGAAATCCGAGACTATTTGAATAATGGCTATTTTTACACGTCAATTAAATGTTAAAATATCAACTTTTACAAATTTAACTTCTAATTTGATTTTAAAAGTTCTCTAACATCATTTAAATTCAAATATACTTAAATTCAATTTTATAAATCATTTTAATTCACATTAAATTCAAATATCAATTTATTTCTGTAATTTCAAATACTAAATCAACAATTTAATTATCCAATTAACACGCTATATTTCAAATACAAGTTATTCTGCTTATAAAATTTACTTGTGAATAATTAAAATAAATTAAATATACGAATTTCAAATGACTAAAATTCTGTGTCGTTACAATTCTCCCCTGCATAAAAGAATTTCGTCTTCGAAATTATCAAGTAAGAAAAAGTCACAAAATCAATTAACTTTTCAAAACAATTCATTCAAATTAGATTTACCAAATCTATTTAACCTTCTAACTTTTTCCAAAAATCATTAGCGAAACTTCTTATAAAAACTTTTCTAAGTTTTCAAATCCATTTATAGTTATCTTTTCAAAACCAACCAATATCATTTAATTTTAACTCAATATCAAAATTTAGTTATAAATTTTTTTTCCAAACTTTCCAAAAATTTCTAACGCCTCAAATTTTTAAAAAAGAATTCGCCAGCGTCTCCTTTGCGCGGTTCGATCGTAGTAGGATCACAACATATATATATATATCACAAATATACATCTCATCATCAAGGATGAGGCATCCCGTAGGGAAAAAAGTGTAAAAGTACGATATATAATCCGAGATATGTACCTTATATATAATTAACGAGCATATACGGCTAATATAGCACGAAAGCGAGTTTCAAAAGCGAAGCAAGCGCCATATGCACCTGCTAAACACTCAACAAACAAATGAGAAACATGTATATGTGAAAGTAATATCAATATACAACACATACCAATACAACAACTATATATGCCAATATAGCAAATTCAACAAAAGCGACAAATTCAACCATCAAACAACTATCATCCAACAAAACATCCAACCAAGCAATATCTATCCAATCACCCGTAATCAAATCTATATAAGTTCATTTCTCACTAAAATTTACTGAATTGATTTTCAATTTAAATCACACTTGATTTATTAACATTGGATTTTATTAACACTCATTTATTCATATTCAATTAGTATATTCACTAATTTACATTCAAGTTAGTTCACTTCCAAATCAAATCAATTTCATTTCTATTTATTCTTACTTCACTTTCAATTTGAACTCAATTATTTTACTTTCAATTTCATTAATTAAATTCCATATCAATTTTTATTCAATCAACTAGCATCCATCTAACAATCAATGCATATCCAACATTACCAAATTAATTTACTTTACATGCATTCAATTTGATTCAACACTTTTAATTTCAGTTGGTTGATATTCAATTTCTAATTCATTTAACTACTACATTTTAAACTGATTAACATTCAATCCATACTTCATTCACTGATTCACTTTTACAATTAAAGTTGAATTTCATTTTATAACTCAAGTTCATATTCATTTTCTTTCATTTTATTAATTTACTTCGATACCAAAATCAACTTCATTTAACCTTACTTAAGTTATTTTTCATTTCAATTTCATTTTATTTAACTTAAGTCAAAATCATATCACCATTCAAATTCAGATTTTTGTTTTGCCTAACTAAAAGTGTTTAACCATTTTAATAATTAGTTTTACTTACATTTTATCATTTTATAAGTTATACAACTTAATTATCTAAACTTTAAAATTCATATTATATAATCACTTATCTAATCCAATTAAAATTCAATTCAATTTAACCTTCCTTAATTAAATTTCAAATCATATAATTCGCTTACTAACTCAAATTTCTTTCAACTTTACTAAAGTAAATTCTTACTTCATATTTAAGTCCAAAACTCGTTTCACTTATTTTTATCAATTTTAACTTGGATTTTAAATCAAATCTATTTATCAAAATAAACTAAATTTTTTAATTTACTATTGGTAGCATTTATAAACATAAAAATTATAATACACTATATTTGAAATATATATAATATACTCAACTCAATCTAGGGTGCTATTGTCCCTATCTATAATGAGTACACATCAAAGCTTAGGAATATACAAAAACTAAGCTCTGATACCAAATGTGATGATCTAGGCTTTTCAACCATCGATAGTGGGTACACCCACCGTAGCTTACACTGATACCTCGCGCTTTGCTTTTATGGCGAGTCTCTCGACTGTAAGCCTAACTGGCAAACCAACCCCTCGATACTCGATCTCAGGGACATGTAGGAGCAAGACTCATCCGTTCGCTACCTAAAAAGAAGCGAGAACCCCCTATCAGGCTGAACAAATCAAGCAAAAGTGATGTACGAAAATGAAGATCTCCAGCTCTTCTGCTGAAGCTCCAAAAGTATCGAATCTAGACCTGTAAATATACTCGGTCTGGCCCGAGCATTGAAAAGGAAGAACGTTCGGATCAGTCTGGTTAACCAGCGTGAGAAACACACTCAACTGAATTTATTAAATTACCAAAACTTTTCCTTTATCAAAACAAAAGTATCTCGTAAGACACCCTCACATATAAACATGGATATGTTTTTACCTTATGATAACTAAAACATTCCTTTCATGTCAAATCCTCTTATATTATACTAGTGTCTAGTATATACAAATAATATTAATCATAGTCGAAATGGTTACCCATATAGCATTTTGAGGCTATTCATTATGCCTTTACAAACAAAATTGCAGCTCGTAGTAGGTTTTGGATTTCCATACAAATGACCAGGTGAAGGGACTACCTTTCGAAGGGATACACCTCTAGATGGATGTACCGAGGTACAGAACATCTGCCCTCTACCAACACAAGACCGGCCCACCTTTGTAACTAGATGGTACCGAATATGTCATCCTCCGGTCGTCACGACCTTACCGAGGGCCCTCATAGCATACAAACCACAATAATCAGATACACGCCATAGTGTGCAAAGATATATCTAGAAGAGGATGATCATATCCTACTTGGGAATGACCCACTTAGCCCTGCTGTATCTAATCCTGTTTTGGTCATTTCCGGTTGATGAGGCTAGAGGTAACGATTACCTTTCATAATCACATATCACATTAGTTTGAATGTCACATGGCCACATTGACTACTAATTGCCTTCCACAAAAATATAACCCTTAAGCTCATACGTTTCAAGGAGGGTGTAAAGCTAAGAGAAATTGCCTTCTCCGCCACCACGGATGTATGTTTGTAAAAACCAGTATACGTAATCTATAGAAATGCAATGTCCGACAAACATCCATACAAGTTATCCAGGAACAGGACAAACCGAAAGTACTTTCCTACCACATCCTTTCGGGAAATCCCTAAGATTAGTAGCGAATAGTTCTTGCATTGGATATTTCATAATGAAGAGACCACTGCTACTGGATGTATATTGGGATTTTAACCCCAAATGATCAACAAGTAGTCCCCCACTATGAAACTCCAGAATCTCAATATCGTCACAAGCAACCTGCACAATCATCGCATATACGTTGGTCCGAAGTGGTTTTCAGATAAATCTGATCCCGATCTCTTTACACCAACAACGGAAAAGCATTTATCAACCTCACACAGAAACTAAGTCTCATAGACTTATCACATCTCCAACTTTCAACTTGCTATCTTTCGGGCCAAGAAGGAAGCTTGATAGATTGGAGTCATACTCCGCACTATACGAATCAACATCCTCAACACAAAGGATAATCAATCCCACAGAAGGCTACGTACTAAGTGTACGACTAAATAGTACCCACATCAAGTCGAGGAACTAAAATTCGGCCAAGTTTGATAGCCGGTTATTTAAATATCAAAGAAAACAAACAAATATTCAGCACCATATACAATCACCGGGCCCTTTTATTAATCTTTTATTGATTAAATCACTTGTCGAATTTCACTTCAATTTATCTTTAAAAAGATATAATCTCAAAACATTTCAACATTCTATATTGGAAAACATTTCCATATACTTATTTAATAATAAGTAATTCACAAATCAATTTATATTCAACACTTAGAAAATATTGCATATACTTAAATCACGATTGAGTATATATTTTATTCATTAAGGAAAAGATTCTTTTAAACATCTTTATTTTGGGTCAAAATGAATGTTGCGTAAAATACAATCCAAAATCAATAGTATAGTGATTCGAAAATAAGATAGATATATAAATCCCAACTGTACAAAAACATTTCCTTTCGAAAATCATTTACTATAACAACATTGTTATAGTTCATCATTTCCTTACTTCTCGAAAACGTCTATTTCAACAATCAATGTTGAAATTTATGGTTTTGATGCTTAACACATTTTAAAACAACTTTAAACCCTTTAACTTCAACTTAAATATCACTTTCCAAAACATTTTTTTTAACTTAATATATTATTCACTGTCCAAAATCGTGAATATAAATTGTTTACCAAATTCAATGTTTCTACACACTTATTAAAGATAATCCACTATCCAAAAATCGCGAATATAATTCCTTTAACAAACTTCCTTATTTAACTTAACAAACTTATTGATTTCGGATTTATAAGACAATGTTTCCATTTCTATTTTATAAAAACTTCAATATATAAAATTCCTTTATAAATCAATTACGTTTAATAACTTAATTACATGCCAAAATCCAATTTATAAGTTAATTACTTATAAATCATTTATTTTACAAATTTTTTTATTTTATAACTTCACAATTATAAATCTTATTCACTTATATCCATTTGTAACTTCATTTTAGCACTTATAAAACTCATTTTATAATTCCAATATTTTAATTTATAAAATATAAAATTTATAAATCTTCTATATAAACCATTTATAATAAATAAAAAAAATCTCATTTTATACTAATTCACAAAATAGTAATCTCCACATTTCAAAAATCATACGATTATATTTCCCAGAAATCATAATTTTAATAACATAAAAATATACATTTATTTATTTAAAATAGTTTCCTTCCTTTATAACAAATCAAATCATATATATTCAAATCACTTAAAAATCCTTTTTTATTTGAAATCACCACTTTAACATTTTTAAAATTTCAAAAATAGGCCCAATGCTGCAACAACACCGAATACATCAATCACGACATCCAAAATATCATATATCATATGATAACAGAATGTATAACAATATCTATAGATAAATCAATACTGGTGAGGAACCCAGTTGGATCCCTCCAACCTATCACCTGCAACAAATATACTACTAGAATATGTATATAATGTTCGCTTTAAGGCAGACGCACGTACGAAGGGTCATCCGCTCATACACGGGTACGTACATGGTCATCTGCTCCACTAGGCAGGTATATGTCCAAATACCAATCAATTTATAGATAATATATCATATATCATATATCATCCATACAATCATCAATCATCATAAATAATACTTATTCTCACTTATATAAAAATATCAGTGAGTTGGAAAGAGTGAGTTGTACTCATATTGATTGTAGTCGCCGCGATAGCGATAAATTATGATTAAAATTAAATAAGCGTTTAATTTTAACCAAAGCTCAAATAAATCCCAATCCAGCTCCTTAATGTAGTGCTCGTCAATACGAACCCAACGCAATTCGTTTCATGCGAAACGGACCTAGTACGAAAAATTTGTCACGTTTTAAACATTATACGAATTAATAATAATAGTTTCAATTTCTATTTTCTTTTTTTTATTTTAATAACCTTTTTATAGTGGCCATATGTTTTTATCTATAGAAAATCTGGTCCGTGGCTATCTTTCTTCCTAAGGTAAATGAACGCACGAACAAACCCATCTACACGCGCGATCCTTCATAGCCGCACCAACAAATTGACGATCGGACGATATCAGACGACACCGCGACGAAGCCCTACCCCGCCTCGACTTCCGTGCTAAGTGCGGCCCCACAACGTGCCACCATCACCTTGATTTTTCTCCTCCAAACACGCGGCATTCCTGGGCCTTTTGCCGTTGATTCGTTGCTCAAATCGCAATCATGACCATTGGTCTTGGAGATCTCTCTGCGTTCTACAATTTTGTAGTTAGAAGTTTTTTGAGTAGACTGATGGATTGAAAGAAAAATTAGGAGGAAGTAGGCGAAATTCTAGCCATTAAGAGTAAAGTGGTGGCTAGGGTTAGCTTTTAGGGTTTAATGAAAATAAAGAAATTTTGAGGCCTTTTATAGAAAATTTGATGACACCGTTCATCCGAAAATTTTCCGAACTAGAAACAAAACGTGTCGCCGGCATTTATAATGTTTTACCCATATTCCGAATGCAATGGAATATACATCAAGAGCCAATTCGATCATATTTGAAAGATAGGTTTTCAAATTGACTTATTTAAATTTAAAATTCACTTAAACCGATTTCTACGCGTTTTAGCTTGCCCTGGACAAACCGTAATTCCGATTGACCCGAAATTTGAAATCTTACAATAATATAACATACGGATACGATGAAACCAGTTTTGTCGAAATCCGAGACTGTTTGAGAAATGACTATTTTTACACGTCAATTAAATATTAAAATATTCAATTTCTACAAATTTAACTTTTAATTCGATTTTAAAAGTCCTCTAACATCATTTAAATTCAAATATAATTAAATGAATTTTATAAATCATTTTAATTCGCATTAAATTCAAATCTCAATTATTTCCATAATTTCAAATATTAAATCAACAATTCAGTTATCCAATTGACTCGCTATATTTCAAATACAAGTTATTCAGCTTATACGAATTTCAAATGACTGAAATTCTGGGCCGTTACAAGAAATTTATAAAAAGAGTTTTATAAATTGTTTTGAAGACTTATAAAAGAGTTTTATAAAAGGTTTTAGAGATTCATAAAAGGAGTTTTATAAATGATTTTAAAGTTGTATAAATACATTTTCTAAGTAGTGTAAGTGTAGTGCTTTTTTTAATATGCTTATATGTTGGGATAAGTATACAGATATTTTTCCAAGTATAATTAAAGGAGTATGAAGTGTTTGTGAATATATCTTTATAAAGGTACATAGTTTATACAGATATTTACAAAGTGATTTTAATTCATGAAAGGACTTATTGAAGAGTTAGTGGTTGTTTATATGCTTAACAAATGTTTATTTCCCTTTGGAAATAAATCCCCAATTTGATCGATGTTTGTTTTTTATTTGATAGTTAAATAACCCATGATCAAAACTTGGATAGTTTTAAATTATAGTTGTCGATTTAGAGAGACCGGGATTGGACATATTATCCAAAAACCACTTCGAATGGTAAACATCTTGAAGATGATGGAAGAAGGAATTCCTTGAAGTGGAAGGGCTACTTGCTACCAAGCCCGAGGGTGATTCCATAATGAATGTAGTAGAAGTGGTGCATTCATTTTTGTTCAGACTTAGAACGAACTAATATGGATGAATGTTGGCACTGTATTGCTATTTGGAAGGCAGTGTTAGCATTCCAAGATGATCTGCTAAGAGGAAAGATAAAAGCGTTGCCTTTAGCCTCACAGTCAAGAAAATGGCTAAAATAGAGTAAATACAGCAGGGCTATGTGGGTCGCTCACATTAGGGTGTATCATCACCTTTCTAGATCATTATGTTATGGATTTGGTTGTGCATGTGGGTTTTTGATTAAGGCTGGAAAGCAATCGAGGTGGTGACATATTCGGTACTATCCAAGTTCAGGTGTACGCTGGTTCTATGTTGGCAAGGGTAGACCAAGTTCAAGGTCTGATACATTTTATCTAGAGTGTACTACACGGAAGGTAGTCTCTTACCTTGCCATTGTTGGAATCCATTCTTCAATAAGGGTCGTACAATTATATCGTATGCATATTTAGCTAAAATTTAATAATGTAATAATTTCAGCTATAATTCATTATTTATTTTGACCATAGAAATTATTATAATATTTTTGGATTTTCTATAGAAATGTTTTGCTTATCGAAAGGTAAAAACCCTTTCGTGTTTATGTGCAGAGTGGTCTTATGAGATACTCTTTTTTGGAAGGTTTTACAACATTAAAACTAAATTAAGGTATGTTTCTCATGCTGGTTTACCAGACTGATTTGGGCGTTAATTTTCTTATAATGCTCGGATCAAACCAAGCATATTTACCGATTCAGTTTGGATACGTGGAGGAGACAAGTTGGATGCATCTGATGTGCATATTTTTACCACCATATTCAATATATTTAAATTAAATAAATTATCATATTGGGCATTTTAACTTGTTTAAACCAAAAATTCAAATTATTTCAAATCATCACATAGCCATCTTCATGTAAGGGTAAAATGGTCATTTTCTGTGCGTATATTAATTTTCTAAAATTTAATCGAAAATTTCTATGTTGTTATGTAGGAATTTAAATTCAAATACAAGTGGCTTCATGAAGATATGCATACATAAAAGGAAACAAAGAAAATGAAGATGAAAATAATTCAAACTCATGAACATGGAGGACCACACCAACCCAGTTATCTTGATTTCAATTAGGAGCTAATGCACATGCTAAAAGACCATTAAGGCTTCATTACATTTAAGTGAGAGATTAATACATGCTAATGATTACTTGTTGGCTACACTACCTCAAGGGTATTTTGGGCATGCCCTAAAAAATGAATTAGGGTTTCTAACTTGTATTAATACCCCATATCTTCATTTAGCACTCCTCTTCTTTAGTCTCTTCTTTAAGCTCTCTTCTCTTTGTCAGTTTTAGAATCAAAAATAAAAGAGAAGCACTCTTTCTCTTTTCATGACTACTTAGCCATTTTTATTTCATGTACTTTTCCTTTTTTTATGCAATGTTAATTAGTGTCTTATTTTACTTAAATGCTCTATTTTCTTCCATGCTAGTAGTGTAGATTTTATTTTACGCAATTAGATTAGTTCTCTTTTCCATTAGCTTGCATTTTTCTTTTTTTTTCTTGTTTCATGTTGTTTTCTACATTTGTTGATCTAATAACAAACATGAGAGCCTAATCCCTACAATTTATAAGTAATGAAGCTCTCTTGGATCATAGTGATGCAACATAATTTTTCATTTATGTCTCTTTTGTACTTAATGGAAAGTTAAATGTTTGTGTGATTTTGTGTTTAATATCGAGTTTGATAGCTTATGTTGTTGAAACAAATAGGCTATGCTTAGTCATGCGAATTACTAATTACCTCTTCATCTACATGTGATTATGGTAATGGAAGTGGATTTAGAATCAAAATTTGATGGTTTATGCTTCTAATTCAATAGTTAATAAGCCATGCTTAAAATAGATTCTACTTTTAATTTCATATATTTTCATTGAAGTTATTAAGTGAGTTAGGGGTGAATTAAAGTTTGATGATTTAAGTGTGTTGATTAATAACACAATTAGGCCATGTTTATGATAAATGCATCAACTAAACTCAAAAATGATTAAAAAGAGATCATAATTTCATTATGTTAATTTATGTGACCATGAGAGGAAATTTGCCTCTAAATTGCCCTTTAATGTAACATCCCAAAATTTTGAATTTTGAATTCGGTAAATTGTTTGAACTTTTAATTAAATTTCAAAAGTTCAAACAATTTACCGAATTTGAAATTCAAAATTTTGGGATGTTACATTTAATATCATAATTTTATTCTCCTTAGTTTTAGCTTGTTTTTACTTTCTTTAGTTAGTTAACAATCCCTCGACTTTGGTTTAATTTAATTGAATAGAATTTTAAAATATACAATTCCCTACGGATCGATCCGTACTCGCCACGTAGTACGATAATACGCAGTGCGCTTGCGGTTATTTTATTTCAAAATTTATCGCAATTTTTCTAGTCAATAGAAAAATTGTGCGTTAAACAAGTTTTTGGCGCCGTTGCCAGAGAATTTACTATGATTTTATTTTCTATTATTCGAATTATTTTCGTTTGATTTTTATGTGTTTTAATTTTTGCGTGTTAGTTTGCATTCAAAAAAAAAATGTAAGTGTTTGTTGTTTGATTTTTGCTTGCATTTTGTTTGTGTGCATCTCTTGTTTTCAAGTTGCATTTGCATTGGCATATATTTAAAAAAACTGCATAATTTCAAAACAAAACTATTTTATTCCTTGCATTTGCATTTACATTTTCTTCGCTGTTTTACAAAATGAAAAATCACTACTTTACATTTACACTTCTATGCACCACTGTTTACTTTTACTGTGCTCCCCTGTGCATCCTCAAACTGCAATCCTCCATACAAAACACTGCCCCTCATCTCTATGCACACCACATTTCCCCCTACCCACATTCCTTCTACAACTCCCTGACCACCCACAGTTCCTTGCCTACATACCACAAGCATTCACATTTCCATCCACAGACAATACATACTCACTACTGTCTTCTCTCATTATTTCTGTCTACTTCTATCCACTTCCATTCATTTATGCCCCAACCACACCACAATAAACACTGCAATCTCCACCGTCGATTCGCTTCCATATTTCACTTCAACCTCCAAACAACACTACCACCTCTGCCTCGACGCATACATTACTACTCTTAACCCCACTCTTCACCGCAAAATTCACCAAACTCTACTCTTCCCTTCTCACCTACAATATTTGCCTGTGCACTTAACCCCACTATTGCTACAAATCTCCACAACACCACCATTCAATCCTCAACCTTGCACTGTGACATTCAACTACAACATAACAAACTCAACCCTGCAACAAACATTCAAAAACTGCCCCAACCATCACCATCAACTGAGCTCTGCAGTACACAGCACACAACAATTGCCCAAATAACCCCTAACATACTTTTGCAAACTTCATTTCAACATTCACATTTCCTTTCCACTACAGAACATCAGCCATCATCAACCTTAACTACAACTCACTGTTCTGACTGAACAAACACTATCATTTCCTCCTTCGTCCGACTACCATCCAATCCTCATTCATCACAGTTACACTGCAAGCATTTCATACATACATCCCCATACAAATATCGCTGCCAACAATTCTGACGCTGTCGTATACCACTACTTCATACACCATCATCTCCTCTCTACATAAACATACTTCACAACATTCATCAACTCAAATTACATTCCCATCTCATTTTCAAACTTTTTGAAAATTCTTTCATTTTCAAGCTTGCACACTCCTACACAACCCCTGTCTTCCTCTGTCACCCCCTCAACACTTCAATCATAGCAACAGTTCAACCATTAAACTACCACGTTGCAACTTTTCTTACACACGAACTCCAACAACACTCTGCTCTGCTCACTGAAACAAACAATCCACCACATTGCTCTATGCATACTGTTGCCTACAACCCTGACATTTACGAACCATTCCATCAACCCTCCATCAAAACAAACACTTGCCATTACAGTTACTGCTCAATTGTACAACATTACTGCTTAATCATACAACCCATTCCCTATTCAACTTCTATTACCCAATCTTCCTCGAAATTCAAACTTCAACTCAACCTACCAGTACTCCACCACAGTCCAACCAACAGTTGAACCAACACTAACGTCTCCCCACTTACATCATTGAACCACAGTCAAACAGCCATTATCCTGCTGCCTCTAAACTTTCATCTCCAACAGTCAACCGCTACTATTGGCGAGCCTCCTCCAATCGCAACCTCCAGCAAACTTTAGACTAATCGCGAAACCAGAAATCGCTGCAACCTCGAATCCTCGACCAACCATCAAACTTCTCTTCCACCAACCATTAGCCTTGCATGAACAGCAACATCGCGAAACGAACACGCATACCAAGACAAATCGACCACAGTTAACTCCTGCCACCAACTCGAAACCGCCTACTGCTTCCCAATTTGCCGCCTCACCATTGCCAATTTGACCATAGTTACCTCCAACTCGAAAACACAAGTCTGCTATCCCCGTTGAACACCGCAACGGCCGCCTCCGCAACAGATAAACATCGCACTTGAGAACACGAGCAATAGTGCAAATTTGAGAACTTAAGAATCGGTCGAATTTTCGAATTTGGAACCTTTCGACTGTGCGATTTTGAAAATCAATTTCTGGAATTTGATCGAGGAATTTGATACTGATTTTATTTGATAATCCGTGAAGTTCATTTTAGGGTTGTGCTGTAAATTTGAGGAAATTGTTTAAGTGGGCCGTGTTCCTTTAGGCTGGAATCTTAGTTTCCCTTCATTTATTTATTTTTGGTAATTTTGATTTCTTGAAGTTTTTTTATTTATCTGGTTTGGTTAAGTTTCTTTGAAAAAAAAAAAACAAACAAACAAAAAAAAATTTAAAAAGTTCTCTTTTGTTAGATTTTAGATTGTTTACACCAAATTTTTTTATTCAAAAAAAAAAAAAAATCAAAGATTTCGATTTTTTTTATTTTCATTTATTTTGTTCTATTTTGGTTTCTTAATTTGACTTAATATAAATAAAAAACACTCTCTTTTAATTATTTTGTTTTACTTTTCTTTTGTTTACCTTGTTAAGAATTTTTTTTTGTATATATCTTGTTTTTATTCCAAGTTGTTAAAGCAGAATTTTAGAAGGAGAAGAAGTGCTGCCAAGAATAAATTACTTGCTTATCAAAAATATTTCGCACCATTATCTCTTGTTTTTATTTTAGTTGCATTGTTGATTGCCTATATTTGCATTTATATATTCAAAAATTTCAAAAACAAAAACAAAAATCCATTCGCAGTTGCATTGTTAATACACGTTTAATTTCTGCTTTGTATTTCATCCTAGAATTTTGATTAATAATAACGGTTAGACATCGATAACATTAATTTTATATTGACAAGTTGTCTTCTTTGAACAATTTAATTTCTTGATGTCTACGCTACGGCAGAGTTTAAAGCAGAATTTTAGAAGGAGAAGAAGTGCTGCCAAGAATAAATTGCTTGCTTATCAAAAATATTTAGCACCATTATCTATTGTTTTTATTTTAGTTGCATTGTTGATTGCCTATATTTGCATTTATATATTCAAAAATTTCAAAAACAAAAACAAAAATCCATTCGTAGTTGCATTGTTAATACACGTTTAATTTCTGCTTTGTATTTCATCCTAGAATTTTGATTAATAATAACGGTTAGACATCGATAACATTAATTTTATATTGACAAGTTGTCTTCTTTGAACAATTTAATTTCTTGATGTCTACGCTACGGCAGAGTAATAACCATTTAGAATATTACGGTAATTCATAAGTATTATAGTGGTTGTTCCTCTGAAGGTACTTAACCTTCGGCTGCATTGCTACTATGATTCGTGGTGCACCGATAAATCCTGTCCGTTACCCTATTTGTAGCTTTAATGTATTAATGAATTTGAGAAGAAAAAATCAAGAAAATGTCACCGTAATATACATCATCATATTTTTCAATAACTAATTAAAGAAGACCACTAATGCAAAAATTGATTTAGTAAATAAATCTCATGTTATTGAACTACAATGTTTAAATAAATTACCTAAAAATACCATTATTATATGAAAAAATAACACTGCTGAAGTAAAAACAAGAAATAAACTAAAATTACTGAAACAAAAAACTAAACTTTGGATTCTTCCATTGTTGATATTTCTTCTAACAGGAAACTTGATTCCGCGACATAATCAATAAATGCACAGAATCAACAGAATTCACCAAAAACCCATTCCCAGATAAACCCCAAATTCTAGCTTAATACAAACTTAAAAATTGTGAATTTCTTTTTAAAATTCATAATTTTCAATGACATTTTAGTTTATATAATTGTTTTAACCAAATTAAATACTTGGTTCAAACATTAAGGATAAATTTGTTTACTGCATTTTTTTTCCAGATAACTTCAAATTCCAGAACTTAGTTTTATTTTTAGTACTTAGTTTATACTTAAACTAATTATTTTGTTTTGAATCTATGTTGTAATAGTTGTTTAAACAAAAATAGCTTGAAGTTTAGATTTTAACTTAGTTCTGCAGTAAGTAAAAACAGAGAGGATCAATGCAAACAAGCATGCACAGTTTCAAAGCATAACAAACATATTAACATTTATATCTACACAGAGGCAAACTTATATGTACATAAACATCATCACAAACTCATAGCAACAGCTAATTAACTAATTAAGTTTTAGTAAAAATGTTTACTCACCTCAATCTAAAGAAGACAGTGCAGAGGTTTGATGATAAACTGGAAACTTGCAAAAGACTTTGAACTTGAAGCTTTAAAATCAGGAGCTTTGAAACTGAATTTGTTTCAGGTAATACTTTTTGACAGATTTGCTATAAAAACTGGATTAAAGTTGAAAACTTGAAATGCTAGCTTTGAAAACCATGGCCACTGGAAACTGGATTGCTATGAACATTTGGATTTACTTGCATGCTTCTTGAAATTGATTACAGGCTTGATTTTGGAGTACTGGCATGCACATCAAAGATGTTGCAGGCATGGGAAATGCAGATTTTGTTTCGAGAAAAACTGCAGGCTTGCAGTTTGATTTGTACACAAAATACTTCAGGTTTTTGTTTTAACTGAATTGCTTCAGGTAAACAAAATTTCAGATTTTGATTGTACAAATGGTTTGAGGAGATTTCAGGTTTAATGACTTGAGCATTTGCTTTGAAATTGAGGAATTGATTTTTGTTTTTGAGAACAAGGCGTAGACATTCAAATGCAGATTTGGTTTGAAAATAAACTGCAGACATGCAGTTTGATTTGCATTTCAATGTCAGGTTTTTGATTTGATCATTTGCTTGAGGAGGATTTGAAGATTTAAGTTTGAGAATTGATTGTTTGAGTTGAGGAGTTTTCATATTTGAAGCTGCCATTGTTTTTTTTTCAAATTTTGAGAAGTAGATAAAATGAAAAATAAAAAGGAGATGGAAAATGTTTATAAGTAATTTTAGATTTTAAAAACAAAAATGCAAATATGACACATGTCTCAATTTCCATAAATATTTTAACACTTGTTAACATAGTGTTTTAAAATTAAACACTTGTCACTTTTTATTAAATTTTATTCTAAAAGAAATTTAAAAGTATTTTAAATTATTTCCTAATGAACAAATAGGTTTCCTTAATTTTAAAAAAAATACTCTTTAATTAAATTTACAATAAACAAATACATTTATAAATGTATGCTAAATTTATATGAAATAAAATCTTTAAAAAAGAATGAAACCAAATAAAATTTTAAATAAAGTTATATACATATTTAAAATTCATCTTAAAATGTTACATTAAAAACCTTGCATTTATTTTTATTAAATAAATAAAATTCCAAATTTCCATATATAAATTTCTATAAAAGAAAATAAAACAAATCTTATTTTTAATTAAAAACATTATCTATATATTTTAAACTCAAACTACATTAGTAATATGTATGTATATTCTTGAATTCAAATTTATATTCATTTCAAAGTCAAATTAAAAAATCAAATCTAAAATAAATTTAAACATCTATTTTTAAATAAGCTTATTATTATTTACAAATAATATATCCTATTTTAAAATCAATTTAAAATACACAGATTTAAATACATAGATATAAATGCATTTTAAACACACTTATAAATTTTGAAAACAATATACCAATTTATAACCATAATTAAAATATTACTTGGTTAATTATCTTTGAAAATAACAATTTATCAATTTCAAATAATTAAATTAAGAGATTATCAGCATTTTAAACTCCTGGAAATTCCGGGATATTACATATGGAGTCGAAATCATGCTTTCGAAGGGGTTGAGAATAATTTAAATAGCTTTCGAAGGTCTTTCGTTTGGCTTTCAAAAAAGATGTCGCTTGCCTTGTTTTTAATAAATGCTTTCGAAAGGGTTTTTTATATAGCTTTCGAAGGGGTTGCCATTTTTTTGTTTAAAAGGTAGCTTTCGAATGAGTTGCCTTGTTTTTAAAATAAAGCTTTTGAAAGGGTAGTTTGAACACAGTCGAAACCACTTTGCCGCATTTATACCTTTGGAAGGGATTGAAGTTATCAAGAGTTTAAAAGGTAGCCTTTGTTTTACAAAATATCAAGCCACTTCCTCATGCTTTCGAAAGGGCTCCAGTAGCCACTTATACTAAAAGTTTCGATGGCAATGGCGTCGAAAGGGGTTTCGACGTTATTCTTCTTATTATTATACTTAAATGATCAAAGCTTTCGAAGGGATGGTTCCGAAGCCATCTGTTTTTCCCCAAAACTCTTTTTCTATGGTTGCGAAAGGGGTACTTTCACTTATATTCACTTAGATGCAGAAATATATGTTTAAGATTTAACCCGATGGTTTCGAAAGGGGTACTTTCAATGCTTTCGAAGCTTTTCTTCTATAAATTGGATAGTAATGCTTTAATGCTCTCAAAAGGTATGTTTTAAAGCATTTCGAAAGAGATGTTTTAAAATATTTTGAAAGATATATGCTTAGTGTTTTGAAATGAAGATTTGAATGCTTTCGAAAGAGGTTTTCCATTGTTCTCGAAAGTTAAGGTCTCGAAAGCCTTAGTTTTTTTTAAAAAAGAACCCAATCTTAATTTTTAAAGGTAAAACCCATGGCATTATAAAAGAGTTTTCAAATGCTTTTAAATTGGAGTTTTTGAAGAAGCTTTGCCTCGATATATAATGGGTTATAGGGATTAACCAAATTTCCGGAGGGGAATGATTTCAAAGATATTAAATCAAAGATGTTGGTATTATTTTGTATGCTTCTTCTATAAATGTATTCACTATGTAATGAACCTAGAACTATATTTTAGGGAGTAAGGGTAGGATAACCAAGTTGGTTGACCTAATAGTGAATATAAATTTAGTAACTCCTAAATGAATAGAGTTTCATCAGGAGGTCAAGTGGACCAGAATATAGGATGCCCAAAGACTAATTAAGAAGTTGTTGGTTTAGACAGGTTCATAGTGAACCTATGAAAACTATGATTAGAGAGAGACTTATTGGCAGGGGCCAATGGATTCTTAGGGAACCCATGAAAACTATATCTGAATTAAGTTATTGACAAAAGTCAATAGGTTCATAGTCAATCCGTGAAAACTATGATATAAGGGGAGCTATTGGAGATACCAATAGGTCCGAGGAGAACCCATGAAATAAAGTTATGAAGCTATTGGCAGGGGCCAATAGGTTCTTAGTGATTCCAGGAAAACTATGAGACCGAATAGATAGTTCGTAAATTTTAAATAGGTTTTTAGTCAGCCCATGAAAGCTAATAGGTTAACAGTGACCATAGAAACTATAGTTGAGACAGATAGTCAAATGAATGGGAATGGAAAACCTAGAATAATTTACATGTTTGGATATCATCATAATATTTTAAATTACAATGTTTTAACCATTTTGGATGAAGAAGCACAGTATATGGTTATTATAACATTTTGGATAAGATACTAGTGAGGGGAATGCCTGTTCTACTAAGAGACATGGTAACAGTCGATATCTAAATGGTTTGGGATGGTAGGTTATCATTCATACTAGGCTTTATGTCTGACTCGAAGTTTATGTTTTCCCCTTAAACTCTCGGGTGCTCAATTAATTTTGAGTAATTTGAGAGTTGAGGTTTTCATTTTCTTCTTAGACGAATAAGCTTCCGGAGATGTGCAGGAGGCAAGCTAGCTAGTAGGATTTCTTTTTTATTTTGATTCCATTGTGTTTTGATGTAAAGGAAAAGTTATTTAATTGCCTAGATATATGTACTCTGATCATCCAAGGGGGATATGGTTCTCGAATGAGGGATTATGTAATGAATTTGAAATGATTTTTAATGAAATGTGAAAAGTTGTTTAATGATTTTAATTTTTTTCCATATCCATGTGTTTCTATTATATAAATGTATCTAACATTACCATATTTGGTCGTCGAGAATTAATAACTATGAATGACTGTAGCATCCATAGCCGTTTATTTTGGGCCTCTAAGTGGGGGATGTTACAATATTAACCATGATAATTTGGTTTACAATGTTATTATTTTCTTAAAGTATTTGACGAGATAATTTATTTTTAAATTAAATAACATTTACTAAAAGATAATAACTAATAAAACAATTTTTGCATAAATTCAAATAATACTTGTTCAAATTTAATATATCATAAATTAATATTATAAATTTAAATGATTATGTTCATTTTGATTCAAATATCAAAACTCAAATTAAACGAATGATATCTTAATATATTAAATTTTATTAGTTTATCGATATGCAAATATTTAATGGTGCTACTAATATTATAATGTTTAATTTACATTATCAACAGAAGTGTATAATTTACTACACCATAAGCTCTCATTGATTATATCTGCCATCGCAGGCTTCTGTGATGTTCTACTTAATGTACTAATTATTCCGCACTACTTAAAGTTTTAGTCGAAGGCCACTTTGTGAAAACCTAAATCTGATAATGTTAACAAAAAATCTAGCCAACCTTAGAATTATGATAATGCATTTATATTAGCAAATGTTACTTGCTAACGCTAGGCTTAAAAATTGAAAACGAGGAGTAAATAAGCAATTAAAGTAAACTGACACAAGATGTATAGTGGTTCGGCTAAATCTGCCTATGCTTACTGTAGAGATTTCTTACTATATTGATCTCTTACAATTACAAGGAATTTTAAGAAAATAATAAGAAATTATGAGCACTTAATTTTACAATGTTAAACTCAAGAGCCCTGGTATTTTTCTATGTTGGAAATATGGTTCTAAACCTGAAGTCATATGGCAAAGGGTATTTATAACTGCTAAGATTGGGCTTTGAATGGTTGAGATTGCATAACTGAAGGGAGAAAATCACTCTCGGCCATTGATCCAATCACATATGCCAATGGAGGACCATTAGAAAGGCGACATGATCATGTGGCTAAGATGTAAGCAACTGGCATTCCATGCTAGAGGCATGCTTTGTGTAGGGCAAGGCGGCATGACATAGGAGTGGGAGTGCTTTTGTGAGATATGCCACAGTGGATAGTAGTTGGTATACATGGTTTCACTTTATCGGATGAAAAGTGTCTTATATTACACTTTTCTAGGAAAAAAGGCTAGAGAGAAGCTTCTGTTGCAAAGTAGCAGTCCGTTGCTAGTAGATAAAGCTTGTAGAGTGAAGACAAAGCTAAAGGGATGAGGTGTCCATGTTGTGACGAGACAGGCTGCACGGGATCGACTCGAGGTAGACCGAGATTGATCTAGGCCATTGGCTGGTCGCTTCCAAGATGGGCCTTGTTACATGAGTCGGTTGTTGTATTGGCTATAAGTCATCTTGGTTCGTGTCGGATGACTAAGAAAGTGAGAGCGGTTGTATCTTTGACGTTTGTTTTCCATTGTCACATGGATTAACTTGAACCGGGTCGGTCTCAAACATGCTGGCCTGCAATTCTATTACTTGCGAGAAAATTAAGCAATATATTACCTCCCAAGCCCGTGTTTGTAAGCAAGAGTTGGCTTGTCAAGTCGTGAAGATCGGACCGATTAGGTCTTCTTTAATTTTAATGCACGTTCCACGTGTCTGCAAGTGATTAGTCGAGATGGTTCATTTTTCAAAGTTGCGTTGTGATGATTCAGAGTGAGAAGAAATTTGATGTTACAACGCCATATTTAAACCTAGGTGGTTGGGGTTTCTCTATCTTTTGAATCGAACGACTATGATTGAGGGAACGAATCTATAAATATCTCTCGTCTTCCCTCTCTTTATTTTTACCAAGCCTTACTATTTATTTCCATTAAAAATCCTTCAAGTTTCCAAGTTTTCAGCGCTTTCTCCTTTAGTTAAATAGTAAATGTGACGACCGTCCTATGCATTTGGTACCCAATATAACATGTAGAGTGCGTCGTGACAGTACCAGATTGATGTAAGAAAATTGTCTAGGTGGTAAGGTAACAAAAATCCAAATCACAAAACCTATAGAACATCTCACAATGCATGTACAGAATATAATAATCAAATAATTGTAAATACATGAGATAGTGATATACTCAAATGAACCATAAATTAAACATCAGTGTGTAATAGGTTTAAAAGACTATATAAAATAGAAATAATCGATTTTACACATTCTAAATCTCTAAAATAAACTCTAATAACCGTCTTTCAATTAATACAAGTACTAACATAGCACCATAATATTGCATATTTAAATATAAGCAATAGTAAGCTCCAAAATTATAGATTTATGAAAGTGTAGCCTCCTGCTCATACTCCATATAGCTCCTTGCACAATCCATACCTATTATCCCAAACCTACTCATTTAAGGGCACTCGAGATAATAAGAAGCAAAACATAAAGCCACGAGTACGACAATAGTCTGATGTGAGTGATGTATCATCTTAAAATACTATAAGAACCGCATATAGTACTACGGACATGGCGTATGTAGAACCATACCTGATCAATCCCTACATCCAAAGAGTTGGCACATAAATAGAGTATACGCTAAACTACCATCACATTAAGGTGTACATCATTAAATATAGGGTATAGGGGAATAATACAACAATATGACATCCATATCATGAACACAACAAACAAATAACCATCACACAACCTCACATCTCTCAGTCAAGTGTCATTGGATATACCATAACTCTTTATGACCCATATAGATGGTCAACGACTACTCAACATCGCAGATGCTGAACCCATGCCCATATAGATGGTTAGGGACTAGAAGCACATAGACATCCAAGAACATGGGTACACACAGACTACTCGGGGTATACATAGACTTCCCCTTGGGTAGACATAGACTACACTAGATACACACAGACTATGCTGCTCCACACAATGAGCATCACAACTTAAGAGTTATCCATCTATCCCATTGCACATGTACCGATAGTCAAACTACTGCTTATTCTACTCCATAGGCTATCATATAAAACTTGTCTGCTCGGCCTATCACCAAATACCACATTCACTTGCTACATCAACCCGTCGAAGTCATCATACTTCATTGGTTGTCACATTAAACTCTAATTCATCTCGAGTCATTTTGGGTTTTTCCACTTTTTTTCCATATCAACTTACAAAAATCCCCAAGTACCCATATCCTTATCCCAAAGTTAGCTCAAAAAAGACTAGAGTAAACCCCCAAGAACCTTGAAGTTTCCTTGAAGCTCCATAGCCTATGCTTTCACCCTAGGTTTGGTTTGGCATTTCCTCTGACTGACCCAAAGTGGACAACCCACCGGACCAAAGTACAAGACCGGACAACATTTCCTATATGGCTTTCACCATCGAACAAACCCAATCCCACATGTTCCCTTAGTTTGGCTCAAAGTACTTCATTCACCAGACCGAAGCCACCATCTGATAGCATTTTCTGTTTGGTCTTCCACCCTCGACCAAGCTTGGATCTGAAGCAACCAAAGTGCAAACCTCTTCCCAGCCCATTTCCAAACACCCCTAAGGCGGCCGTCATTTATAAACCAAAATTATATAGCTCTTCTAGCACTCCGATGTCATGTCGATTCCATCGCTATACTTAACGCTTCGATTAGTGTATAACACAATGCATCAATATAACCCCAAACACTCTAGAGTCGATCCACCGAACTTCGATTCTACGTTTATGGATCCCACATCCTTATGTGTATAATCAGAGAGTACATCAATACTACTTTTACACATAGGCCCTCAACTATTGAATTGATCACCACCTCTATTTCACTTTAATGAGCAATTTCTGCCATTTACGCATATAAACAACATCCAAACAAGCATCAAACAAGATTCAATTATCACCCAAACATGAATTCATACATTGAAACATGGAAATTCATTTCAAATTACATCTAATACAAAGCCTAACATCTATAAGTAATTACACATCAAAATTAAATCACTTAAATAATTTTAAATTCATTTTTACGTCGGGTTGGGTTATAAAACAGTATAAAAACATGGATTTAAAAATGGATCTAAAATAAGTTAAAGCCTACAGATGGATACGTAATAGGCCGTGGATGATAAATCACCCATCAAACACCCAAAATCAATGATTTTCACACAAAACATGTAATGACCATAAGTTTTGAGTCTCCAAAAGTGAATATTTAATTTATTTAAATATTCAGATTTGAATTTAAATATATTAAATCACAAGTTTCAAATGACTGCTGGATTTTTGATTACGTATTTTTAATTTAGCTTATAGAATTTTTTCATAATTTTTAATTGGGAGAATAAATTAATCTGTTGTTTGATGCTTTTACCATCAAATGTTGGCATTTTTGAAATTTTACAGAATAATTTAACTAGTCTATTTTATTATTGTTTTGGGACCATGTCACATTGTTATAAGCGATCGTAATTTACTTTCTATCCATCGCGACTTGAACACGAATGTTGTGTCGTGTTGTAGACACCCTAAATACACATATGTACACACAGTGTCACATACCTATACATAGTCCTTTTTCTTCAACTCAACAGCAAGAACAGTGCAGCCACCCTTGTCTCCCCTTTCACCCTACCAGCCACCATTGTCTCCCCTTATCCCTTGTCATTTCCATGCCTTGGATTGATGATCTTATTTTCGAAAACACCATTGGTTGCCATGCTCTGGTTTATACACATACACATGTACTCAAATAGCTTCAGCTTTTTCTATGTAGAAAACCACCTCCTCTTTATCATTCAAAAATCATATGCCCCAAACCACTAAGTTTTAGCAAAATGACTTAACACGAAAGATGCTTGTCTTGATCTCTAGTTTATTTTAGAAATAATTTCATGGGTATTCATTGAGTAATTTGGGTGATATCTATAAATATCAGTAAATAGTAGAGTCTTGTCGAATTTTGGTCAAGCATAAATCGTCAAGCAAAGGGCATGGTCATGTCTGCCTTAACAAACCATGATTTTGGCTGCTCTGGCGTGATTTTTAGTGGCTTAGTTCGTTGTGGAGGATAAAATGACCAATTTTCGTTTAAAAATAAAATTCCAATGACCTAAGGGGTTCGGGATAGAGAAACTAAAGCTGGAGCAGCCTTCAGAGGTAGCAGAGCTAGAGTGATGGTCAAATGCGGTGACATGGTCAAGGGAAGACGAACGAGCTAGCTCTAGGGTTTAGTGACATTTGGATCTTCGCATTCGATTGTGGCCTCATTGGGAGGGGAGGGTTGCATCAGAATGTGGAATTATGGTATAGGAGGGTGGAGCGGTGATAGGCGGAGTGACTAGGTTTGTTGCCATCGACCCTAGGTAGTTGTAGTAGGAGTGACGAATGATACTACATTCTCGTGTTTGGTTCCAGGAGATACTTTTGGGTTTCCAATTGATGGCCTAAATTCGACCAAAAGGCCCTGAAGCCGATGCGTTAGTGCCATTGCAGCGAGCAAGGTTAGGCAAAGTTGTGGGTGGACTTGAAGCCAGCAACGAGTGGCCGGAGCTCCATGCCGCATGCACGCGTGTAGCCGTGCACATCCAGGAAATTTTGGAAAATAATCTGGGGAAAATTGGGGAGGAGCTATAGGTAATGTGAATAGGTTGGGATTGGGGATGAGCGTGCCTTGGCTCATTAGCCTTGGAGGTGAGAAAATGTTTTGAAATTGATTTAACTATTAAAATTGGTATATGCTATGTTCAAGCCAAGCTAACTTGCTCATCCGCGATCCATTTCGCTCACTGATTTTTGCATTTTGCTCGTATTGACTAGTATAACATTATAGTGCAATCAGTTGATAGATTTGGTAGCGTATAAAATTGTGACGTGTTAAAATAGACTGAAATTTGACTATGTTATTTTTAAATAATAACGTCGTTAAATTTATATACCTTAATCGTGTTACCTATTTGGCTAAATAATCACCATGCTGCTAAAATAAATCGAATATTGTAAATCTGAACAATTGTTAGCGGAATAAAAAACCATTTCGCTAATTAAATTAATTTGACATTTAATTAACAGAATAAATCCACATTCTGCTATCTTATAGTTTGAACATCTGATTACATATCGTAAATTGTTAAGCCACTTTAGTAAGTGATATGTTAACCAATAATGGTTAAGTATTAAATTTATTTATATAGTCGTTGATTATGTAAATATCAGTTATTAACTTGGAAAGTTAAATTGAATGAGATGGCGGCTTGTTTAAGTATCATGGTGATCGTTAGGCCTCCTTCAAATTTGAAATGTTAAATTTTGATATGAAGGTTATTTTAAGAATAATTATTATTTAGTAATAAGATTTAAAAGGGTAAAAATATTTATTAATAATGTTTTAGGGTAATTAATAATTGTTTAATAATGATTTAAAGTTAATTACTTTGTTAATATGATTATTAAAAGTTATTTCTTAAAGTAATTTAAGAATATTTAATTATTATTTTAAAGTTGTTCAATTATTGCTTAAAATTGTTTTTAATTATATCTTAATTATTTATTTAAAATGATATAACTATACTTAGATTTTCAATTAAAGTTACTTAATTATATTGATTAAAGTTATTTAATTATGTTATAGGTTAATTAATTTTTATATTAATATTATTTAAAAGTCAATCGATTTCTATATTAAAAACACTTTAAAGTTAATTAATTATTATATTAATATAGTTTAAAGTTAAATTATTAATACAATAATAGTGCTTAAAACTAGTTTAATATATTATTAATGAGATTCTAAAGTTATTATTTTAAATGAGATTTAATTAAAACGAAATAGAAGGATGTTTAAATAATAACTTATTATTTAAAGTTATTTTAAATAATTCATGGTTATTCAAGGGAACCTTACCGACATAAATTTTTTAGTGAATAAGTTTGTTTAAATATGGGAAGAGTTTTATAAATGGTTTCGAGTATTTATAAAAGAATTTATAAATGAGTTTTAAAGATCTGAAAAGGAGAAGATTTACTAAGGGGTTTTAGGATTTATAAAGAACGTTTTATAAATAGATTGGAGTTTTAAAAAGAAACTTCATAAATAGATTTGGAGATATTTATAAAATAAAGATATTTGGAAAGAAATGGTTGATTTTCATGACGTAATTCAAGGGGTAGGGATCGCCTACATTTTACTATGGATTCGCTGGGATAACGATGTAATCATTAAGTAAACTGTGATCCATGATTAATGCTGAATGGTACTTCCCATAACTATTTCTAAAAAATTTCAAGTATTTTTGAAAGAATGGGTTATGAATATACTTATTCTGATAAGATAAGTATATGAATATTTTAATAAATATTTGAAAGATGATTTAAAGTTAATGGAAGACTAACTTAAGAGGCTTAGTGATTTCCATGAGAAATGAAATCTTTGTTTGAATCCTTGTTTATTGATAGTTAAATAACCGATTATCTAATCTTAGCTTAAATATGTAATCCTTCTTAATTTTGATGGTACTAAAATATTCCCTACTTAAAACCGAGGGATTTTAACTCTAGAAATATCAAGGAGAGACATGGAAATTATATGGTACAGTTACGATCGGTGTTGCTATACCATATGTATAAACTCGTTTTTTCTTCTAGGACATGTGATAAGGATATTTGTCCACTTAAATGGTTAGGGGTTGTCCATGCTCTTATGTATTGTCTGATTATTTCCTAAAGAACCGGTATACAACATTCTGAAAAATCAGCGATTCGTTTTAGGAGCGCCAAGGAAGAGGAAAAGTGTACTTGTAAGAGATGACTCAAAAACCGTAACCACTACAAAAACCATATATGGTTCTATAGTGGATTTTTAAGGTATATTGAGATGTTGGAATCCATGTCTGATTACGAAACCCGTTGGGTATGGGAGTCCGTATGTGATTCCAAGATCTATTTGAGACGTAGAAATCCATGTGTGATTTCGAGACCCGTTGGGGTGTTGGAATACATGTGGCATTCCATGATCTATTTTGATAATGGTGCATGAGCTGGAATATCGGACGTAGCCTCACCAACGGTAAAGATATGAGGCATGGCCAGTAGGGTTGGCAAACCCATACTGTGTAGCCGGCTCTACCTAGATGTTACTTACAATTGTTATGCATGCATGGAGGGATGCATTCGGTCTTAGCAAAACCTACTATGTTTTTCCTATAGTACATCACTAGGGATGTATGCTTCTTTGGATGGAAACCTTTGATCCTTGTGCATGTGGTCCGTTGCTCGAAGTACTGAGGGCACCTCCATGGAAATCTTACACAATTAGCGAAATGCCTTATTGATTTTTGATTATATAACAAGTTTTGTTGTGATATACACTCACGAGCACCACGGCTACTTGCTTATTATTATTTTCACCGTTAGACAATATTATAATATCACTAAATTTTCTAATATAAATATTTTGGTTATCGTAAGGTAAAAACTCATCTGTGTTTATGTGCGGTGTGGTCTTACGAGAAACCTTTGCTTTTAAAGGATTTTTCAAGCTATAATAAATAAAAATTCCTTATGAATTGAGTTTCTCATGCTGGTTTTACCAAACTGACGCAAGCGTTGTTTTCTTACAATGCTCGGGTCAGACCGAGCATATTTCCAAGTTTAGTTGGATAATTTGGAGCTTCAAGAGATGAGCTGGAGGCCCAAAGACGTATCCACATACATGGTTATTTTTCTATTGCACTCATTGTTCTATTTATCAATACTGTGAGGATAGATAGTTATAACTGTCTAGATTAAAGTCGGTTAGTATACTCTGATTGATGTCTGTATATACATATATTACATCTTATTTTTGTGTAAAGATATGTTACATATATTATAGATCTTTCGTTCCATTGTGAGATGTTTTGTTATTTTTCTTCTTGTCTTCTTCCTTCTTTCTTTCCCCTGACAATCCGCCTTTCCTTTAAATTTTAAGTGGGTCATGTGTGGTTTATTATCGGCTTAAACTGAATGGAAAAGTGGGTCTTTACAAAACAAGGCAGATTCAAGAATAGATTGCATAGGCCTAAAATTTTGTCTTTAAAAATGTTGATTTGGAAGTCTCGTGCTAATATACCAATAATATATAAATTTGGCTTGATTTGGAAGAGATTAGAAAATATTTTAGCTAATAAGAAATTTAATAGAGGTTTAGATTTACTTTTGGATAATGGAAAATGAGGTGGAAATGTTCATAGCCGCCAATAATGCCCTAAAACCCAAAATGAGTTAATGGGCCTCACCCGAATCTCATTAATTATTTACTAAGGTGTCCCAATATCTGTTGAACTTCAAAAAGATATATTTTTTCAAAATGTAATTCCAAATAACAATTTAACCACTTTATATAAAGAGAAACCATTATATCTTTCTAATGGAAGTGGTATCGCACCCTAATCCGGTTCCTATCATAAATTATAGCCATTACCCAATAAAATTTCTAAGGTTCAAAACTGTCAATACTAAACATAACCTAAAGTTATAGCATCATATAACTGAATTTGGATTTAAAAATAATATTTTATGATCCTTTGATACATAAAATACGGTTGGTTACACTTTCCTAGCTTTAGGAATTTCACCAGCGAAATTCCCAACATAACCAAGGCAAAGTAAAACATAGTTACGTTGCGTGTCTAACAACCATAGGAAAGCATATCAAACTTCAAAGATGCACATATAATCAAGAAATAATATCGGTGCGGATCCTAACATGTAGGATACTAAATTGCTTTATATGATATCGAATGTGGAAGGTAAATGTGATAAATAGAAAGTCTCACCAAGTAAAGAGCTACAAATAAGCAATCCTCATGCCTGGTACAATCGCTCTCGCTTTCCTCTAACTGAATTTTTACTATCTCCACCATCTTCCTTTTAAGCTGCTTTATATCACATGTGATGGTACGAGTGGGCCTATAATTCTTGAAGCTTTTGGTTCAATCTCAATATTACCAAGCTAATCTGGTGTAACAGACATGTCCGAGTGATGCACAAACTTTTGCAAATGAGAAACGTGGAATACATTGAAATGTCTTATATTTTAGAGGATTGTAATATGGAAATAATAAAATGAAGAAATTATTAATGGATGAATAAAATAATTTTATTGCAAGAATTACCCAAGGGAGATTTGGTTAGTTAAGTGCACGACACTTTAAAGGTTACTCATATAAACGAAGGATAATTAGAGCAATTAAAGTTGAACATATTAATGAATATAAATAAATAAAAATTTTGAGTGAGAAAGATTTGAGTTAGGAGAGATGCATTGGTGAGACCAGGCTACAAGGGATATTAGCCCAAGCCAAAGTCATCAACCCACTTCCCTTAGCCATATTCTCTCATCTTTCTTCATTTTCATTTACAAAACCAAATCCCTAAAAACTCAAGCAAGGCCAACCACTATTTTGATGCTAAGAGAAGTGAAAATCAAAGCTAGAAGAATTCAATCTTTTAGCTTTAGAGGAAATGTGATTAAAACAAGGTTTTCTGACCAAAGTGAGTATTTTTTCCCTAGAACCCTTCCTTACCCTTTTTGGTCTGAATTTTCTTTTGAATGGATAATTTTGATGATGATAAATGTGTTTGGATGATCAAACATTATTTGAATGTTATTTCAAATTTTAAATAAATAAACTTGTTCATTATATGTACAAAATGTTTGGTTAATTGGGAAATGGTATGTAAACCTGAAGGTGAGAGAGGGTTAGGTATTATAAATTTACATAATTTAAATATATCTTTATTAGGAAAATAGATATGGAAGTTTACTGATAATAATGAGAATTTACTATGGAAAGAAATAACATCGAATCAACGTCATAACAGTGCATATAATCTAAAGCATATTTCTACTTATAATATAAATAATATTTTTTTTTGGGAATTGATAATAAAAAGTTGTGATATTTATAAATTAGGAATTATTAATGTGGTAAATTCGAGGAATAATACGTCTTTTTGGCATGATGGTTGGATATCAGTAATTCCACCTAAAATAGAATTTAATGAACTTTATGAAATTTGTAATTTTTAATATGTGTTGATTTTATAAATATATAGACCAAATTTATATTTTCCATTGGAATTTAGTTTTAATCGTAATTTAGCTGGAAATACACTATCTAACTTTATCTTACTTTATGCTAAATTAGAGTAATATAACATTGATAATAACAATGACAGTAAAATATAGTGTGTGGATAATGATAAATCTATA
This sequence comes from Allium cepa, assembly GCA_030765085.1. Lineage (NCBI taxonomy): Eukaryota > Viridiplantae > Streptophyta > Magnoliopsida > Asparagales > Amaryllidaceae > Allium > Allium cepa. The sequence continues at coordinate 107,165,389 of CM060930.1, read as the reverse complement.
CAACACTCTCTTCTATAAATTTCTTAACTTTTCTGGTAACAAGTCTAATATATCTAGATACATTTTAAAAGGTAATACTTTGCTCAAAGCTAAAGTACATACGTAGTTAATTAAATATTGAAAATTAAATATATAAAACTATTATAAAGGTAAAATACAGTTATTAATAAGTGTTTTTTGTAGTATGGGAATGGAAAATATTTTACATCTACTTTTGAGTGTCATACATTAAGTACATTCTTATAAACCGCCTTAATAATTTTTACTTTAATATAGCTAACAACGATATTGATTGCGAATTAATTTGGAATCGGCTTAGGTTTTATTATAATGGATTTCATAGATTGGTATTTAACACTATTTTTACTATAATGTATGATGGTATATATGGTTAGAAAGGAATCAAAGGGTTTTTAATTATATATACTCCAGTAGATAATTTAATAATATTATTGTCTTGTTTTGTTTTAATTAGATCTCAAAACTTAATTATAATAATATCACTTTAAATGAATTCCTTAAAAAAGTTGACTTTCGGATTAATTAAGTTAAGGAAAACGTGGTATCTAAAAGTAGAAATAACTATATCACTTTAAACCTTTTTAACTGATATGTATGCTAATGAATCTGATGCTTTAGTATATCTAAGAAATTAATTAGAGTTTAAAATGTTGTATTTTTAATATAACATCCATCTCAAAGCTTTTATAGCTTAGGAGTCGAAGTCTTACTTCTCAAGGATTTAGATGATTGAACTTACTTATGAAGTTGCCTATAAGTCTGTTTATGAGTAGGTCTGTTTCTTCACAGGATTCAAGTTATACCTAGTTTCTGTTTCTTGTACAAGTTATTTCTTATCCTCTTGCATATATATGTATGTATGTACGTATGTATACATGTATGTATGTATGTATACATATATGTATTTATATAATAGACTTATATACTTATATATGTTTAAGGCTCACATTATATGTTGAGTTTATTTTCAATTTAGCATTAACATAGGATGTTCGGCTCACCTGTTCTCATTCCTTGGATAAGGATTGGATGAGCCAAGCTTCGATATGCTATAGGGCCTTCTTCAACTTATTTGGATTTCCCTAATGGTTTTTTATACTGTACACTTTCTCTTTGGGGACTGGACGAAGCTTTTTCTCTCATCGTGGCCCCTTCACTATTGACACCTTTGATTTTTTATGCCCGCTCTTTGGTTTGGTTTATTTCTTCACACGTTTTATAATTTTTTTTAGGTTTTCTGGAGGGATTTCTATTTTTTATTTTATTTGTATGGATCAATGGGAATAGTCACCCAACAAGTCTTGTTGGTAGGTCCTTTTTATGTGAGAAATAAAATTACATAGGTACTCTCTCCCCACAGAAGATCACTGATTTTTCTTAAAAATCACATTCATATGCTTTGAAAATTTAGTATGATGTTTATAATGATAAAACAGTGGTGGGTTTTTAATTTCATGATTTATGGATTTTATTCGGAATTTCTAAGAATTTTATATGTTGAGAAAATGGTTAATTTTAGGAGAATTAATAGTAAAAAACAACAGTTATAATTATTTTGACCTGAAATTTTGATATGATATAAACTATAATAAATTGGATTTTTGATGAATTTTTGGGATTTTTTCCATTATTTTTCATTTTATACAAAATATTTGGTAAAGTGAAGAATTGATTGATAAAGAAAATTAGTTAACTATGTGAGGATGCGATCAACAAGTTTTGAGAAGAAAACTACAAAGAGTTATATTGACCAATAAGAATTCAACGCCAAATGGGATTTCGTGAAAAGTAACTACTTAATAAGGTAACAAAACAATTTTCAAGTTAATTATGAAAATACCATATCATATGTGATAACCCCAAGAATAACGAACCTACGATGGCTATTTAAGCTCAAATTATGATAGCTTGACAAAAGCTCAATAGCTCCTTGAAGCTTAACTTGCGATGGCCAACATGGCATGAACATGCGATAGCTAATGAGGTTGTCAACATGCGATAGCTAGTAAAAGTGTTAACATGCGATAAAAACTTGGGGCTTAATGTATAATAGCTTAGGGAGATATCAACCGGGGACAGCTTATAGAAGGTCAAATTGCGTAACTAAAATAAACTATCAACATGTGATGACTAGTTGAGGGTCAAGTAGCGAGGGCCTAGGAATACCAACATGTGATGGCTATGGGATAGCGAATACGCGATAGCAATTATTGGCTTGCCATGGCTATGCGAGAGCCAATATGCATTAGTTAAGTTCAAATTGTGATAGCTTGGGAAGCTATAATTTTCTAAGTAAAATAAAAAATACTCAACGCACTTTAGAAGATATTTTCCAATTGTTAGTTGACTATTTCATAGATGAAGAATTCTATAATTTAAAATTGTGTTAACATATTTTTGAAATGAATGATAGAAGCTAATAAATGATAGGTATCATTTAAATTAAAGATAAAAATGTTTTATCTAAAGAATGTGTAGGGTACACTGTAAATGAATGAAGGAAAGGGGCTGGACCATGATCGTAAAGATATACCGGCTCATAGAGTTATTAGATGGTAGTTTGCCTTGACTATGAAGTCTAAAGTTAATTGGTATATGGTATGGTACCACGATAGCGTTCAATACTAAAAAGATTTATAAACTCTAAAGGGGAGTTCTGATAGGGTGCCAAAACATCAGGGTGATGCTATAAATAAATAAAATAAATTGGTAATGTGATCGATAGGCACTGAAAGGTGCTATTAACGCTCAGTAAGAACGTCTGATGGAATGTATTCAACATGCTTACATTCAATCTATTAGAAGATTCAAGTGGCTCTAGTTAGGGTGGCTTCCATTGTGGAATGAGTGGCCATTTCATCTAGTGATGTTGTTCAAGAAAAGATAAATTGGTGATAGACAGAACTATGAAGGTAATCACTAAAATAATTTACTGATAACTTAAAAATGAACACCTAAAATGAGGGATTAGGTGAAGTTTGAATGCATGATGGATGATTGGATGACTTGTTTCATGAATGTATGTTAAGTATATGGTATACTCAATTTGAATTAAAAATAATATATATGACATGGTTCAAAATTAGAGGAAAGTATAAGGTATGTTTATGGATTGAGTATGAGGCACATAGCTTTCAACGTATGCTTGTTTACATTATATGATGTAATTGTAATGATGTTAAAGTGAGGGGATACCTCGTTCTATGCTATAGCGTCGTGGTTTCACTATGATTGCTTAAGGTAAAGGTTTTATTCACACAAGTCTTTAGTCTAACCCATATATTTTTGTTACTTCCTATAAACTTCGAGTACTACTTCGAGTAGGTCGAGATTATGGTTCGATGGGTAACTTTGGAAAAACGAATAAAATTCCGAAGATGAAGCAGGAGGCTTATTTTGCAAATAAAGTTATTTGAAAATTCTACTGTGTGAAACCATGAATTATATCTTTTGTTGTGCATAATAATATTTAACTCACTTTACTGCTAAAAATAATTTTGGTGATGACTACAGCAGCATAGGCGTCGATTTTTGGATCTCGAAGTGTGGGATGTTACAACACGGTGTCATAGCTTATAATAGGAAAACCTAAGTAAAACAGAGCTAAGTAAAAGCTTATTAGTAGAAATGAATACCTTGTAGAGGGTATGTGCTATATGTATATAACATGCTTGTATTTAGTTACATACATACATGCATTCAAGAATGCAAATACACACACAGACAATTTAGAAGAATATATCTACCCCTTAATGACTGATCTCACTCCCTTTACTTTCGTTTCTTACGAACCTTGCTTATGCAGAAGGCAAGTATGGATCTACATAACCAAAGTTTGACATTAGGAAGTATAAAAGCAAAATTAAGTAGAGGAACTGATAGTACGCAAACTAATGGCCAATGAGGGGGTGTTCCTGAAGTTTTTGTTGTAGCTGGTACTTAAGCGCATTCCCCGATTAGAGAAGGATTGGATATGAATGCTATGTTTTGCCAATTTATGATGGAAATGATGAGGCAATAACCAGTTGTTAAGCCGAGACAGGAGGCAACAAGAGGAACATACTTTTTGAGGATAAATAAATATTTTAAGAGTCATGGAGGAAAGGATGCACAAGGAAGAGTCTACTTTGGAAGTCTTGAATTGGTTGAAGGTGAATGAACGTATATTTAGAGGCTTGGGGTATGATAATGCCTAGAAAAGAAATTTGGACTCTCGTCAACTTTAGGAGAATGCGCTATACTGGTGTGAGGCTGTAATTTCATTGAGGAGGAGATAGCCTAGGAAGAGGCTAAGGAGCAGTTCGAGGCTTATTCTATTCATAAATCATAGAAAATTACATTGTGTAGGGAGAACCTTAAATTGAAGTAAGGAGAGATGACTTTGGCACAATACATTCCATGCTTTAATGCCTTATCGAAGTATGAAAGGGAACATATTAACACTCGCTAAAGAAGAATAAAAAATTCATTGAAGCACTGAGAAAAGGGTTGAATAACAAGGTGAAGTCTCATTTGTTGGCTCCTTTTGACATGGCTGTGGAAATGGTGAGACGATATAATCACTTGTTTTAGGAAGAGAGCAAGGCATATGTTAGGCCTAAGGATAGGTAGAAGAAATGATTCAACTTATATCAAAAAGGTGGAAAAAATAAGAAAGGAGTAAAGTCTTCTTGAGGTGGAGCTCAAAAGTTAAATTTGGCTAATGTTACCTGATTTAACGATGGGCAGATGAGACACTACTCTACTAAGTGTACCCAACCAGAGAATAAGGACGAGGTTAAATGCTTCATTTATAATAAGCATGGTCATAAGAAGAGGGATTGCTGGAAAGCAAGGTAGCAAAAACTTCATGCTTTTGAAGGACCTTCGTCTAGACCAACTACTGAGGGGAAAGGAAAGGATTTTCTTGGAGGTATTATTTTGATTCTCGGTTTATCTGCACACATGTAAAATCAACCATAAATAAATAGAGTGAATTAAATTAAATAAGATAGGGTTGAAAATAGAAATTTTATAAAAGCTAGAATTTAACCACGAAATTTATTTCTTTGCATTCGTGGTGAAAATCCGATCCGTTTTCATATATAATATATTGGAAACGGAGCTCATATGAAAACAGAGCTCAAAAGAAGAAATCGAGAGCATTTGAGGTTTTCAAATATAAATTAATTTAATTCAAATGAGAATGAGAATTTAAATCTAGGGTTTGAGTTTCAAAAATTAAATGTGGGTTTACTTGGGGGTTAAGTTAAATGTTAAGTTAAACAATTAACGTTAAAAGTTAATTAGGGAAAAAATAAACGAGCAATGGAAACAAATCAATGCACCCTAAATAAGTGGAGAGCTCCATACCTTCGACCTTGGCGATCGACTCGTAGCGAACGACCGGTCAAGAGGGGCGGTCGACCTCTATTTAAGGTGGAGGCTAGGGTTTTTTCGCATTTAAATGCTGTAGGTTTATCCATTTTTCACCCAACTTAATCCTATAGTTCTATTGCATTTCAGCTCCTATAAATAGGAGCTTATCCTCTCTACTTTGATTCATAAATATATGGTGAATTCCTCTAACCTCTGCCATTTTCTCTCTTTGGTTACATTCAAAAATTCAATTAGGAATTCAGGTAAAGATTCTAACCCTTTTCTAGTTTATCTTTTAATTTATCACTTCTCCTCTAACTTTTTAAATCTAACAAAAGTACACACATACATCCTTTACTGTGTATGTATATCAAAAGAAGGAGATCTAAAAAATAGTTGATTTGGTCTTGCAAATCCATATAAGAAAAACTAAGGATAATCCATGAGCGGAAGCCTTAGTATTTTTATTTTAGTAATTGATTGGTATATATCTATGGATTTGAATGTTCCTTAGGGGATTTTGGAGTTGCGAAAACAAAATAGATAAAATCCACCAAAATTCCTTTTTATTTCGAAATGTCAATTTGGGATTCTCAATTATTTTTGTTAATATGTTGGAATTAATATTATTTCTGCAACTTTTGATAATTTCATAGTTTGTTCCATTTATCCTAATTCTTTATTCAAACTGTGAGTTTTTAATAATAAAATAAGGGTTTAGAGTATGAATCCTATTCGTAGTTTACACCAATTATTCCATATAAAATTCCTTCATTTATTTCTTTATAAAAGAGGGGTTAAATAGAATATGAATTTAGAATTGTAATTCTTATTGTTTAGGATATTCTAGTAAATTGTTGTAATAAATTAGGTTTCCATTTCTATTTACAAGTCTACTTATTACAGTTTCGGATATGAATATTTAATCCTTATTATGGATATTGAAATCTTGGAAATATGAAGGAAAGGACTATTATTAGTATTTTGGTTAAAGGAATTGACATTTAATGCTAGTTTGGGCATATGAACCGCTGCTTAGAAGTTATTAGGCGCAAATATATATATATATATATATATATATATATATATATGCATAATAGATGAATAATTATAAAGTATAATTGCATAGTAAATTAGGTAATTATTGTTATTAATTCCCCCTTAGGAAGGTAATTAATATTTTAAGGCGTAATAAGGAAGATTCCTTGTAAGGTCTTAATTATGAAACTGTGAGATGGATATTATATATATGGAGAGTATTTAAATTATGGGTAAGTCACTGGAATGCGAGGTCAGTCAAAAGACACATAGAAGTCTGCCCAGCTAATCTGGTCACTAAAGTATGACTTTGGGATGATATGAGACATCTCTTATGATAAATATTTATGATGACACGAGGTTAGTCCTAAATTCTATAGGGTAAATCTGCCCAACTAATTTGGCTACCAGTTCTTACGAATAGTCGGACTAATGTGAGACATCATTACGAGTACGGGCCATAAAATGAAGGATCTACTTTGGGGTCTTGAGGTATTAAGTGGTTGATTGAGGGCCTGCCTCTTTTCTCCTAATGAAGTATTAAATAGCCAAAGGGCTAGTTATTAGGCACAAGAGGCAATACCTCGATAGGGGCCCGCTTCTTGATAAGGTATTGACTTATTGAGGGTCAAGAGATTCCAAGCAATGTCAGCTAGATTGTCACGATGAGGAGTCCACCATGGGAATATGTATTAAATTATGAAGTCATCCTCAATTGAGGTCTTAAATAGCTAGAGTTTGCCTATTTTTCAATAAAAGATATTAAGTGGCTTGAGTACCATCTCCTGCATTATTAGATATTTATGATGTGGGATTTGGGTTATGAGATTTAGAAACCTGCTTCGAGAATGGAAGGTATTAAGTGGTTGATTGAGGACCTGTCGCGTTTCCTTATAAGAAGTATTAAATGGTTTTATGTATGTAAGACATATTATTATTTTAGTATATAATGCCCAAGTAATAAAATGGTAAGACTCGAGGTTTTTATTAACCAAACATTTGTTGTTCTGACCCCCTCCCTATTACAACATAGGTTAAGGACGAAGTGATAATGGTGACGATGCTTGAAGGTGGAGTAGCTTATGATTTTGGCATTTATTATTATCTTTTATGATATTTATGTTGTATGCACGTATTTTTGATAAATGATGTAATAGATTTTACTTGACAGTCTAATGACATTTTGTACTATGATATTTCGAATGGTTTTGAAACAAATAGGTCCAATTTGCTAATATATTTTATTCCATCCGCTATGAGTTATGAAAGAATAATTATTGGTCTACGCTATTACATCTTTTCCAACGAACACCTAGCCTTAGAATGGATCTAAGTTTCGATGGTCCTTTTTTGGGTCGAAATTTAGGCCTATTCTGAGGTGGGTTGTTACATTTGGAATTAGAGCTTAGGTTATCCAATCAATGGAGAAACTATACATATGAGTGGCGTACTTGTAATATTTTAAAAAGTTTTTCAAGAAGGATTTTCAAAAAAAATCTTATTGTGTATACATATAGACACACATGCCTATACCCCTATTTCCTCGAACATATGCACGCACACACACTAGGCAACCCTTTTTCTTTCAGCATATAATACTATGTTAGGAAATCATCAATAAAGATTCAACCTATAGTAATTGATGTGACTCTTAATCAATTTTCTTTACGAACTAGGATCCCTTACTATAGAAGACCTCCCATTCGTGGAATGCCCGAATAGTTTAAACAATATCTTAGCACTGTTGAGCAGATTCCTATTCCCCCAACTGCACTGGTGGCACTTGCTGCCTCGCCTGTCGATGCAAAACCATGTCCTATTGACTTTTCTAAATTCTCCATTGACTTTCTAAATATGGAAGGGAAGACCTACTCTGGAACAGAGGGATACGCGGAAGCTAAAACAAGGGTTTATGACTACAAGAAGATATTTAGAGAGCTTGGTTGGGAAGATTAGCTAAAGAGGAGGATTGCAGCTTGGCACCTCAAAGGAGAAGCTTTAGATCAGTAAACTTGGTGATTGAGGAACGCGTTGGAAGGATTTTCTTGTGAGATGAATTCAAAAATAGATTTGAGATAAGGTTTATGTCCAAGGCAGAATTAAGTCTACAACTAGAGAAATTGATTCGGCTTAGGCAAAAAGATGCCACTCTAAAGGAGTACATAGCAAAGTTCATAGAGCTGGCTAAATTCAGGATGATCTTAGCGGATACACCTGTGAAAATGGCCATGAAGTTCGTGAAGTGCCTAAATTCCCCACTGTGAGAAATGTTGTTAACTGAAATACCCATTGGTGCCATGTGTGAGATGTTGGTGGAGACGAAAATGATACATAGGCTAATATGGACAATAAGGAAGTAGAAAAGGAGAAGGCTGCACCTACCCAAGAACAAGGAGGGCCTAAGAAGGGAAGATTTTGGGCAAACAAGAAGTTGAAAGGGAAGTTTAAAAAGGATGGTGAGGTGTGCAAGAGATGCCAAAAGAAAGATCATGACGATAAAGATTGTAGGGTGAGTATATTGAAGGAAATTTTTAAAAGTAAGCACTTTAATTGCACGAGGAAGGGAACCTTAATAATCAATGACCAAAGTTGTCGAAGAAAGGATCAAGCAGAAAAGCCTATGCCATTGAAGTTGTACCTATTGCAAGTAGACCACCGAGAGACTAAAGGAAGGCAACATTAGAGGGTATAACTCTTATTTTAGGGGTTACAATTCGTACCCTATTTGATTCAGGGGAATCACATTACTTTATAACTAGGAATGTGGTAAACTTCTTACACCTTCAAACACATATTGTCACCAGCCCAATGTGGTCTCTAATCCTGTTAGGGGTTCGACACATCTCTCTTTACTGTGCAAAGACCTAGTGTTGGACATATGCAAGGTTGATTTCATATGTAATCCGTACATTCTAAATTTTAAGGAGTATGGACTTATCTTGGGTATGGATTGGCTAGCATATTATGAAGCAACTCTTGATTATGATAGGAGGGTTTTACGGGTTTCTACCAAAATTAGGCACAACACTCTTCAGATGTGTTTGAAGAGATAAAATGAAGAAAGTAAATGTAAAATGAGGCAGATCTAACAAACACAATGTCAACAGATAAGAAAAAATGCAGAAACATGCAAATTTAGAGTGGTTTGGCGTATGGCCTTCCACTATGGAATAATTGATGTTTATTAATTATAACTCGCTGGCTACAAGTGCATTACAACAATACAATCCAAATGCAATAGCACTTTCTGCAGAGCATCAACGTAGAGAAGCCAAAAAAAAGTCCCTTTTTTATAGGTTCAGGGTCACCATTTATAGACATAGGCAGCAAATATCTCGTCCAGATCTTGGAGGACTTCTTTCCTCACTTGTGTGGGCCCATGGGATCAGTTCAGGTGATTCAGGCTCGAACATGAGATATACGAATTGAGTTCGTATCAATCAATAATTGGTCCTTTTGGGTAGAAATTGATCTGGTATATTCTTGAGGTTGTAGGCAAGCTCCTATGAAAAATTTGGTGGCATTTGAACAAGTAGATTTTAAGTTATGATCGATGCAAGTTTGTGTTTGCAAGACATTGTTGAGTTCGTATCGCTCTGGTTCGCATCCATGCTGGCATGTGTCGACCAAACGACGTGGCGCTATATCCTAGGATCGATCCACTTATATGTCGAGTGACCGAGTCTTCCTCTCTTATAGGCTTTTTTCGTATTCACCGGTGTAACTTTATTCGTATACATCTGTAAAGACCCGTAAGTCCGTACTCCTTGAATAGACACTAATCTCCTTTGTTTAATTCAAGATGAACGAAAATACGAACCCTTAGGGGTTTTAAAAAGAATTTAAGAAAAGAAAAAGAGAGAAGATAGAGAAGATAGAGTGGAAAGAAGATAGACAATTTTTAGAAAACAGAGAAAGAAAAGAAAATAGAGAATTTGAAAATAGAAGATAGAAGCATTTTAAAAATAGAACGGGACAGAAGAAAACAACAGAACAACATCAGAATCTCACAATTCGCAGCGGAACAACATATAATAATAAATGAATAATCTTTAAACAAAGAACTATATCAGTTATTACACTTTATACATTACATTACATCATATCATCAGAGTGTACAACAACATACAACAAACAGTGCAGCGGAAAAAGAAATACTATATTAGTAATACGCCATGCCATCCAGCTTGCCTCCAGCAACTCCAGAATATCCAGAATATCCTGATAAACCTAACTCTTGACTGCCCGTGTGGAAAATTGGTGGGCACCCAGAGTTTAGGAAGGAAAACAATAAACTCCAAGTCAGTCATGTGACTGATGTGAGAACTCAAAACAGTTTATTTACTTTAAAATCAAAATAGAGGAATATTTTTAATCAATTCGCAATGCTTTTAAAAATGAGACTACCATAAGGCCTCCCGCACACACACACATGCAAACGCAGAATCGGAGGAGATTTCTCCTTATGATAGCCAAAGATGCTTGATACGCATTTAAAATAACATTTGATATTATTACTAGTGCATAATGTAGTAAAAATTCATTTCTAAAGTAGAATATAAATCTTAGCCAACATACGACCATTATCGTATGCCTACTATAGCTAACTATGTTCAATAGCAGGTTACCGCCACATTCCATAGCAGGTTATACAACTAATACCGTACAAGTCTCGTATTGTTTCTTTGGATTTCCAACAAATGGTCAGGCCAAGGAACTTCCCATTGCCACATGAGAATGCCTCTGGAAAGACATCCCCGAGAACCAAACCGGAACTCTGCCAACACAAGGCCGGGTTACCCCTTAACTGGGTAACTACTGACACGAGCACGCCATTCCCCGGTCCTTTAGGACCTTTTCAACCGAGCGCTCGATATCCAACATCACACCATAATAAATAGAGTGTTTTCAACATGAGTAAGTATCTGGGCTCCATACCATGATACCACCCCTTTCCAGAAGGAAATGCACATACCCTAAGGGGAGCTACAGCAACCCCTAATAACCTTGCCGCATCTTTCCTGTTTTGACCATTTCCGGGATGTGAGGCTCGACGAAGTCACGTCCACAAAAACACACTTTGTACAAAAAGCCGTGCTTTGGGTCAACAAATGATCAACACAATGATCACTAAGATAGACGATCAAATAAATGATCCTATCACAATAATCAACACAATGATCATTTCAGCAACACTCAGCATGTCACATTACCAAAATGGGATATATCGCTGATAACTTCAACTATATAACCTTTGAGCTCGTGCGTCTCAAAGAAGGGTGTTAAGCAAAGAATAAATTCTCCGCCACCAACAGAAATATATTTGAAAGAAATCGGCTTTATATCTCAAATTGTAATGTCAGGCATACAATCCATACAAGTCTGTTCCGGGCTCGAACAAAACCGAAGGCACTTCTTACGAAGCCCTTGCAATACGGGTATTCACAATCCCGATCGAATTTCCCATCACTTAAGGAATCTCTATACCAGGAGCTACCCAGTGCAGAGACAATCGATAGGTCATCCTATCGCTTTCGCAAATACTCGGTCTTCAACACCGATCTTCAAATGCAATTCATAACGACGTATCACATATTCGGAATGGGTTATACGACCCCATGGTCCTTTCCCGGTTAACCCGAATAGTGAGCGCTTATTCAAAAATAAGTGTGCATTCAAATTCAAACAAATCACATCAATTACCCATTCAAAGGGAAATATTGATAGTCGGTTATTGAACTATCAATTGATATGCATACATCACCAGATTCCAAATAATTTTCCAAATTATTTACTTTCCAAAATATCTTTACAAGATATATAATTTTCACACTTCAAAAATAAATCAATATTTATTTTTAACAAATTCCATTTTCATTTATAGATTGCATAATGAATTTATGTTCCAAAATATTCATGCATATATGATTTCAACTATCCATTTTCAATTTATCTTCAAAAAGATAAATTCAATATATTCACTTTATATTGGAAAACAATTCCATACTTATTAAAAATAAGTAATTCAAATCTTTCATCTTCAACCTTGGAAAATATTCAATATACTTAAATCGAATTAAGTATATATTTCATTCTTTAAGGAAATCATTCACTTAAACATATTTATTTGGGCCAAAACGAATGTTGCGTAAAACATCGTTACGACGTCCCAAAATCACTAGTATAGGGATTCGAAATTAAAATAGATATATAAATCCCAATATTATACAAAACATTTCCTTTCGGAAATCATTTACTATAACAACAGTGTTATAGTCCACCATTCCCTCTTATTTCTCGAAAACGTCTATTTCAACAATAAATGTTGAAATCTATGATTTCGAATCTCAACACAATTAAAACATCGTTAAATCGTTTTAATTCTATTTAAAACATTCACATTCAATACATTTTCTTTAACGTATTATTCACTATTCAAAAACGTGAATATACTTCATTAACAAATTTCATCCTTTCTATTCACTTTAACTTAAAGGATTATTCACTGTTCAAAATGTGAATATAACTCTATCTCTAAGTTATAACAATTAACTTATCAAAATAAGTCGTTTGCGGATTTATAAAACAACGTTTATAAATTCCATTTCTATTTATTTATAAAAACTTCTTTTTTTATAAATTCCTTTATTAACCTATTCCCGTTTATAACTAAATTATAAACTAAACGTTCACATTATAAGTTAATTACTTATAAAACGATTATTTTACAAAATCGTTCTTTTTAAAGACTTTTCAATTTATAAACCTTATAACTTATAAGATTTATTTATTTAACCAAATCTATTCTTCAATTAACTTCACAAATTTATAATCTTACTATTTATAAATTTCATTTATAACTTCACAGTTTATAATTCTATAAATTTCATTCATTTATGAAATTCATTTTTACTTCATTTAAACACTTATAAAAACTCGTTTTATAATGTCAATATTTCGATTTATAAATATCTATTTATAAATCTCTTAATATAAATCAATTTATATTATTCTTTTAAAACGTCTTTAAATTCCTTTATAATTTCATCATTCTGATTTATAAAATAATCAAATTTTATAAATTCTAAATTCAAACTTTTATAATAAATTCAAAAATCCAATTTAACCTATTTTATAACATCATTAACCCATATTTCTCAAAATCAGCTTTTAACTATATTTCACAAAAATTATAATTTTTATAACTTTAAAAATTATAACGTTTATTTATTTATAATGGATCAATTCCAAAAATATAGTATATTTTCAAAATTACTTTAAAAACATTTTTAAAATACCAGAAATTTGGTCCAATGATGCTACACACCAAATAGTCAATCACGACTACAACGATATCATATATCGATATGATAATCCATCAAATATCAAAATATCTGAAAATAAAATAAATACTGTTGAGGAATCCAGTTGGATCCCTCCAACCTGTTTCCTGCATCCAAAAACATTAGCACAATACCAATTTCGCTCCAGTACGAAATTATCGCGGTATATGTTCTTATTAAATATTATCCGCTTACTAACGGCGTAATAGGGTCTCATCCGCTAAACAAAAAATGCGGGAAATCAACAACTGCAATATATACATATGCCAATATATATATATTGATATTATATATAATACCAATTTCACTGTTTATGAAATATTCGCGGTATATGTTTTTATTAAATAACATCCGCTTACTAACGGCGCATAATGTCTATTTTAACAATCAATATATACAATTCATCATTCAAACATGCATTCAAATATTTTAAATCTAACTATTCAAAATAAAATCGAAACTGATTCGATTGAGTGAGAAGTTCTCACCTTGGTTTTAATTTCCGTTTTAGCGATTTATTTCGAATAAAATTAAACGCGCGTTTAATTTTACCCGAAATTCTCACTAACTCCAAACGACTCCAAACCAACTCCATCGCGTAGTGCTCGTCCATACGATTCCAACGCAACTGAGTTTGCATTTTTTCGACCTCGTATGAAAAAGTTACGAATTTTTAAAGATCGTACACGATTTATATACACAAATCAACATATAAACTAACTATTTTAAACCCACAGCAAATCCAAGCCACAAGATCCTTCATCACAACATCTGGACCGTCCCCCCTCATCCCCTACCTTCTTCATACGCACGCATAGCAGCTCCAGGTAACAACGAACGAACACTTGAACCCATGAACGTAGATTAGGGTTACAAATTTCAACACCAATACTCGACGAAAACACGATCGGGGACCTGCGTTTTGAAGCTCTCTGCCTCCCCCATGTTCGGCCACAAGGCCACTGAGCTCGGCCTGCCCTGCTGCCTAGAATCTCGTGCACGGCCTGTAGGGAACGGCCCCCTCTAACCTCCTCCACGTTGCACCAAAATCCATCATATCCGTATGGATTGAAAGCTCATCTCGTGCTCTTCATCTTTGCTTCAGAAAGTTTTTGAAAATATTGCTTGGATTTTGAGAAATTAGAGGATGAAGAAGATTAGGTTTCAGCCCTTGAAATAAGAGATGGCGGCTGGCAACATGAAATTAGGGTTTAGGTTTATTTTTTTATTTTTTTTTGAGTGAGGTTGTATTTATAGGAAAAGCAAGCGTAAACACTATTCATCCCGGAAATTCCGAACTCCGATTTAGACGCCGTAACCAGCGTACCTAGGGTTTACCCCGCGTTCCGGACACAATGGAACAGGTTTCGGAAGCTAATTCGGAAGTATGTGCGAGTTATGGCTGAAAACGCTCAATTTGAATTAAACCGATTTAAGCGATTTTCTAGGCGTTTTAATTTGTACCGGACAAACGGTAAATCCAATTGACTTGAAATTTGAAACCTTACAATAATATCACATTACGGATCCGATGAAACTGGTTTCGTCGAAATCCGAGACTTTTTGAAAAATGGCTATTTTGACTCGCCAAATTTAAATTAAAAACGATTCAATGCGTTTCGAGCTGCCACGATCAAACGATAGCTCCGATTGACACGAAATTTGAAATCCGGTAATAACTAACTATTACGGATCCAATGGAACTGGTTTCGTTCAATTCTGAGACTGTTCAAAAATTGGCTATTTTACAGTCGATTATTAAATATTAAAATATTCAAATTTCACAGATTAACTTTTAATTCGATTTTAAAAGTTCTAAAATATCGTTCTAACTTCAATATGATTAAATAAAATTTTACAAATCATTTTCAATCATATTTAACTCAATTTTTTAATTATTTCCATAATTTAACGTATTAAATTATCGATTTAATTATCCAAATAAATCCAATAAATTCAAATAAAAATTTATTTGACTTATAAATTCACTTATTAATATTTAAAATTAATTAAATATTCAAATTTTAATTAATAAAAATTCTGGGTCGTTACAACATCCATTGTACTCCATTTGGTATTGATGGCTAAACGACGATATGAACTCAGGTTTTTCGTATTGATGAGTCAGATTCCTATTCGTATTGATTTCTGACTAATTGATACAAACTATGTAAATGGTGATCGATCAAGTTCTGTATATATGGAAGCAATACGAAGCGCCTTCAAGTGATGGATACGGAATAAAGCAGACCTAATGGATACGAGGTAGAGCATTATGACGGATACTAAATTGTGCTTTCTCCATGGATCTTGATCGATCGATATCTTGGCCATGTGAACTACGATTTACTTGAAATTTGGAACATTGGTTTCCATAGCTTTGCTTGTCATATCATATCGATTGTAGCTTGATCCGGATTCGGGAAAAGTTTACCAATATCCATAATGAACCTATGTATAACCGATTTTCAGGATAAACTATCCTTGGTTTCTAGTGGCATGGCTATTTCAGGTGGGGTCAGTAAGTGGTGTGCAGAGGTGTCTTAGGTCTGGAACAGGCTGGTGGTGGTGGTGTTTGGTCGGCCATGTGGAGGTTTGGAGGTGGTAGACATGGATGCGCTCGGTCTAGGCAAGTTTTATGGAGTTTGTTGGATTTTGGTGATGGATCAATCCACAAGGAGGCATGGCGTGGGGTTTGGTTAGAGAAGAGTTGAAGATGGTGGTGTTCTCAGGTGGTGGTGGAGGCGGCAGGGGCTAGAGAGGAGGTGGCCGAACCTATGACATAAGAGAACAAGTGCAAATCAATGTCAAACAATAAGAAATAAACAAAAGAAGACGAGAAAAAGATTTTTTTTCTACCAAATTTTCTCCTCAAGCTATGGTCGAAATTTTCAGTTTGAGGAATGAAAAAAATAATGTACATGAATGAGAATGAGGGTGGTCAGCTGAAAGATGTGTATATTAAAAGCTAATTGATGAATAGTTATGATAAATGTGAAAGGGTGGAAGATAAAGGGCCATTTGAAAACCAAGAGTCAAAACCCTTTCAAATTTCTTTTAATTTATTTATATAAGATTAAATTATTGAAAATAATAATTATTTCAGTTAAAATTTCGAAAATGAAAAAAAATAAAAAATAAATATATAATATTATTTAATTATATAAGGTTAAAACGAGAAAATAACACAAAATTGCAAACTAGACTAGAAAATTTGAAAATAAACAGAATAAATTTTAGAAAAATTATATGGACTTGGAAAAATATTTATAATAAAGATAATAAAATAAAAATAAAAATTCATTCACAAAATAAATAAATAAAATTTAATTAAGTATAATTTATATGAAAAAAATAGTAGAAAATTAGAAAACAGCCTTTAAAAATAGGAAATAAATACAGTAAATTTTGGAAAAATTCTATTATCATTTTAAAAATATTTAGAAATGAAATCTCCCAAATAAAAAAAATTTAAAAATAATTTCAAACAAAATAATTTCAAACAAAATAAACTCAAATTTTAATTCATATTCAAAATCTAGGGTTGTTACACCCTCCCCCACTCAAATATTTTCGTCCTCGAAAAGAACGGAAAGGAAAAATAAAGAGAAACAAGAACATAAAACAAAATAGTAATTGAAACGAGCAATTCCGGATTCCAAGCACGAATGCTCTCCTCCGTTTCCGAGGTACAGTCTCGATCGTCAGTACTCCACTGTACTTTGGTCAGATTCATAGGTTTCCTTCTGAGCTGCTTCGTACCTCTGTCGTCAATATAAAGTGGCTTCCTCTCAACAGTCAGGTTAGGCTCAATATCCAAACTATCAAGAGAAGAAGGCTGTACAATAAGATATGGATCATGAAGTTGACGGCGAAGATGCGAGACATGGAATACTTCATGCACTCCGAAAGCTTCTTGGGAAAATCCATACGATAAGCCAAAGAACCAACTCTTTCCACAATGTGGAAAGGCCCAATGAACCTAGGAGAAAGCTTCCCTCTAAGACTAAAGCGAATGACATTTCTCAAGGAAGAAACCTTAAGGAACACCTAATCACCAACAGCAAATTCCAAATTCCGCCTACGCCTGTCAGCATACTTCTTCTGCCTATCCCGAGCGACTCTCAACCTCTTCTTAATCTCCTCAACTCTCTCAGAAGCTTCCAAAATCACTTCAGGACCAAGAACCAAAGGATTACCGGATTCAATCCAGCAAGATGGAGATCTACCAGGTCGTCCATATAAAGCAGCAAACGGAGACATTTTGAGACTGGCCTGAATGCCAAGGAGGAATGAGATAGATTAAAAGATCAAGAATAGACTGAAAACAGAAGATAAGATTATACCTGATAGCTATTATTGGAGGTAAATTCGGCTAGATGGAGATAATATTTCCAAGGTCCTCCATAATCAAGCACACAAGCATGAAGAAGATCGTCGAGAATCTGATTTACTCTTTCCGTTTGACCGTCGGTCTGTGGATGGTACGCAGTGCTCAGATTCATATGAGTACCTAGAGATTCCTGAAAATCCTTCCAGAACTGACTGGTAAAGATAGGATCACGATCACAAACAATACTGAGAGGAACACCATAGAGACGAACAATCTCTCTCATGTAGATCTCAGATAAGCTAGAAGCAGAACGAGTAGACTTGACCGGAATAAAATGAGCGGACTTGGTCAGTCTATCAACAATAACCCAGATACTCTCATTACCCTTCTGAGTCCTCGGTAAACCATCGATGAAATCCATGGAAATCTGTTCCCACTTCCAATTAGGAATCTCAAGGGGCTGCAACAAACCAGGGGTCTTCTGGTGATCGGCTTTGACTTGCTGACAAATCGCACACCGACAAACAAAGATAGAGATATCCCTCTTCATCCCCTTCCACCAATAAAGCTTCTTCGTATCCTGATACATCTTCGACACACCAGGATAAATAGAAAGCCTGGATCGGTGATTCTCCTGAAGCAATTCCTGCCTCAAACCATCAACATTCGGGACACAAATCCTGCCATTAATCCTCAAAATCCCTCTGTCATCAATCTGAGCTCCACTACTACTACCAACTCTGCTATGAACACTCTCCTTCATCAATCTAAGCATCTCATCCTCATCTTGCTTAGCCATAATTCGATCCAGAAGAGGAGAAGAAGAAGCAACAAGATGACACAACAAAGCTTTCTTCCGACTCAGAGCATCGGCCACAACATTAGCTTTACAAGGAGTATAACTAATATCGAGGTCGTAAGAAGCCAGAAACTCAAGCCAATGAACTTGCCTCTGATTCAAATCCTTCTGGTAGAAGATATATCTCAGAGACTGATGATCCGTGAAAAGCACAAACTTGGTTCCAAGAAGATGATGCCTCCAAAGTTTCAAAGCAAAGACAACAACAAGTAACTCTAAATCATGAGCAGTATAATTTGCCTCGTGGGTTTTCACCTAACGGCTGGCATAGGCAATGAACTTACCATTCTGCATGAGAACAGCACCCAATCCCTCACGACTAGCATCAGTATAAACTATCAATCCCTCACTTCCATTCGGAACAGTAAGAACTGGTGCGGAAGTTAGCTTGCTCTTCGACTCACTGAATGCAGCCTTACATTGATCATTCCAAACAAACTTGGCATTCTTTCGAGTCAAAACTGTGAGAGGTGCAGCAATCTGAGCAAAATTCTCAATGAATCTCCGGTAGTAACTGGCAAGGTCTAGAAAACTATGAATATCAGATGGAGTCTTTGGAGTTTCCCAATCCTTGAACAGAATAGGGAGAAAATAAGGACAACATGAAAGGTAGAATTATTAAAATGATAGAGAAAAGAGAAGAAAGAAAGACTTACATTGATCGCAGCGATCTTGACTGGATCAACAAAAACTCCATCACTAGAAACAATATGCCCGAGATATCGGACTTCATCCTTCCAGAAATGGAATTTAGAAAATTTAGCCTTTAACAGATGATTTCTGAGAGTCTCAAAAACATACTTCAAATGCGACTTATGCTCATCCTTAGTATTAGAGAAGACAAGGATATCATCAACAAAGACTAGCACATATTTATTAAGTACATCCCGAAAAACACGATTCATCAAATCAACAAAGAAAGCAGGAGCATTAGTCAAACCGAAAGGCATGACTAAGCATTCATAAAAACCATTCTCAGTGCAGAAAGCAGTCTTGGGAATGCTACCTCGGCAACCCTGAGCCGATGAAAGCCTGTGGCAAGATCAAGCTGAGAGAAAATAGTGGCACCATAAAGCTGATCAAACATATCATTGATACGAGGCATTGGATATCTGTTTTTCATAGTGAGCTTGTTCAGCTCCCTATAATCAACACCATCCGAAGAGAACCATCAGATTTGGTGACAAAAACCACCGCAGCTCCCCATTCAGAAAAAATAGGCCTAATCAGACCCTTGGAAGACAAGTACTCAATTTGCTTTCCCATCTCAACCTTCTCGCGGGGTGCCATTCTTCTAGGAGGAAGAACAACAGGTCGAGCACAAGGAATAAAACCAATCTGAAAATCAATTTCCCGCTTCGGAGATAAAGAAGCGACTTCACCAAATACATTGGGATATAGTCTAACCATAGGAGTAGAATCAAGATCACTGGGAGAAGAATCCAAAGCATAAATAAAGTTGCCAGCGAAATCCTGAGGCATGCAGTACTGAATAACGAAGGAATTCCCTTGATCATCAACAAGACGAACAGGCCGGGCTTTACAAGAGATACAAGCATCATGATTCACAAACCAATCCTGACCAAGCAATAAATCAAAAGCATCGAAGCCCAGAATATAAAAATCACCACTAAAGCGATGATCAGAATGGAGAAGTTTCATTTCTCGACAAATATGATTAAGGTTAGCAGGACCCCCAATAGGATTTGAAACACATAATGGAACAGAAGCATACTCAGGAGATAAGAGATTCTCAAACTTATCACACAAATCAACAGAAATAAAACTGTGTGAAGCACCAGTATCAAACAACACATGAACAGAATGATGAAATAAAGTAAATAAACCCCGGAGTGTACCTTGGTCATCATTAAGAGCATGGGCAGGTGGAGGAATTGGAGATGAGGCAGAAGTGACAGCAAATATACCAGAAGGAGTACCCCTCTGTTGGGTAGGGCAGTCCTTCTTAAAATGACCGGGCTGGAGACAAATATGGCAGAGATCACGTCTAGCCGACTGAGCAGGTGGAGGAATAACAGCACAAGATAATGTAGGACAGCTATTAGCATAGTGCCCCTTATGATCACACCTAAAGCAAGTGATGGAGGAGTGATCAACTGGTTGCCTCTGAGAAGGAGCTGATGTTGAAGATCCCAAACTAGAACGCTTCTACCTATTCTTCTTCTGCTACTAGAAGTTTGGCTTACGCTTCTTGGAATTAGCAGAGGAAGACTGAGCTGGAGAAGCACCAGAAGCCGCAGGACCTTTGGATGTGGGATTCTCATAGCGAATAGCCATATCCATAAGCTGGGTGAAAGAACCATGAACATGAGAAATAAGGCGACTATAATACTCTGGATAAGCCTAGAAATAAATTTCTCATTCTTCTTGAGAGGAGTATCAATAAGGCTAGGATCGAATTTGGAAAGTTCATTGAACTTCCTCTCATACTCAGCAAAAGACATGGTACCCTGCTTCAAATCCATAAACTCACGATAAAGCTGAGATTTTTCGGCTTCTGGCATCCATTTTGCCACGAAAGCCTCCCTGGAAAAGAGAAAAAAAAACAAGCTTAAGATATATTCAAAATGAAAGGAAAATGGGAACAAAATTCCGGACAACACAAAGGATACCTGAACTACTCCCAAGTAATATCAGCCTTGACGGTGTTAGCCATAACGGACTCCCACCAATCTGAAGCAGAATCACGCAACTGCCAAGCTGCTAACTGACGCTGCTGGGCATCTGTAATATCAAGACTAGTAAATATCCTCTCAAGACTCCGCAACCACTGCTGATCCTCAATGATAGTCTCTGAACCGGTGAATGGGGTTCCACCTAGTTGAGAGAATTTCTTACAAAGAACAGTGAACCTGACTGGAGCAACAGGTTGAGGAGCTGGAGCAATACCACGACCCCTACCTCTAACATTTCCTTGATTCATCCTGAAAAATATCAAGAATGAATTTAGGACAAGAATAAAGAAAAGCAAAAGATAAATAAGATGAGACAAGAGAATTCACTTGAATGAATATCCTAAAGAAAGAAAAAATAACAAGGTAGATACAAAAGAAAGGAAGTTAGAAAAACATTTGAAAAATCCTTTAAAACAAGAAAAATTTTATATATCAAAATAATCTTTGGAAAATCTTTTGAAAATATTTTGAAAATTCATTTTATACTTTGAAAATACATCTCTCACAAAGATATGATTCAGAGATTGATTTCACTCATTCTAGGGTAGAAATACCCTATCTCTTATGAGTTTTTGCTCCGCAGAGGCAATGGTTTGCCAAAAACCAAAGCTCTGATACCAACTTGTAACAACCCCAATTTCGTACCATTCAAATCGACAATAATCCACACATGTCGGACTTGAATGATGCGAAATAACAGATTGTAAATAGATTTGGAGCAAACAAAATCAAATATACAGAATCATAGACAAAGAACAAACAGAATAACTCGTAGCATAAAATAAAATACATAGTAGTTCATGAAGCTACTACGACAGAGTCTCAAACCAAATACATAATACAGTCTGAAAACAACCTAATAGAAATCCCAAATACATAGAAGTTCACTAATACATGAGATAAACTAGAACAGCTGAAATAGAAGTAGATAAATATGTAGATGAGCAGAAACTCCAGCAAAGACCAGCTCCAGAAAGAGAATCCAAAGCTGTAAACACTCAGGCTGACCCGAGCGTAAAGCAAAACACAAACACTCGAGTCAGGACAATATATACTTATATATTGTAAACCAACTCAAGTGAACGGTAATAAAGATACAAGTAACTTATAGGATGCCTGGGACCGCCCATCCTCTATGGATCCGTCAAACTATTTACCATATAGTAATATTTTGCTATTATAATAATGTCTACAGTAAAATAAACATACTTTTAAATAGCGTTACGGGCTACCCATATCACCCTTCACACATAATAGTCCCAGCAGTCCATCCAATATCATGACATCTCCACACCTGGCGACTGTTAGAGGATACCACATGGGCTACGGGAGAAAACAAACTCGTAGTAAAGGCTCGGTATGGTAGGTGACACGGCACACAAGGCAATGCCAAGGTAGATATACCAATTACGCACACGGGCTGGTGGTAACGCAGCAGCCACATACGCCCACCCTGAACAACACTCCAATATCAAGGGGTGCACTCAATCGATTACAATTGTAATAGAATGGTATCGAAGAAGTGTGTTCAGCCATAGGTGCTACCTCCTTTGGCCCGAGATCGCTCCTGTTTTAGCCATCTTAAGCTAACTCATGGGAGTTAGGTCCATGTAAATACCTTAGGAACGTCGTCACCATCCTACTTCATTCTGGAATCTCCACCGCATACACAGTTGTTAAAGTGGTTTTCGGTATCGACAGAGAGTATGTCCATATCTGATCCCGGTCTCTTTAACAACCAATCGTTATTATAACCCATAATTATAATTTAAAAATGGTACTTATTTCCCAAAATCAAATATCATTTCAAATCCATTTCAAAATATCAAGTTTATCATTTCATAAAAAATACATATTCATATTATTCAATTTAAAAATACCATTTCGATTCACATTTCAAAATAGTTCAATTCCAAACAGATTACTTCATTTAAATCATTAAAAATGAAGTTATTACATTTAATAATTAAATAATTAAATTTTCAAAATTTTCAACTTTCAAAGTTCATTTATTCACTTAATTTTATCGAAGCAGTGAAAATTCAACTTTCGCAGCATTTGGAAAATGCTACAGAAAGTTATATTCAAAACAGTTCAATTTAACAAAAGACATCGTTTAAACTGCTGTAATAGGATTACATTAGTTTCAATGAAAACTTAGTTTAATCCAACAATTATAGCATTTAAAAAAAATTCTATAATAGCCTTTAATTCAATTTAGCTATTTAGTTCACTTATCAACTACAACATTTGCATTAAAAATAATAGCATTTCAAAAATGCAGTTAATTAACTTCAAATTTTCAATATAATTTCACAACAATTATATTTTTCTTTAAATCACTTTTAACTTATAAAATCACATATTTTTACTTTTATAAACATCGTTTAATTTTCCTTAATTTTTTTTGCAAGGCAAGCGGGGTTAACTAGGCCCCTACCAATTTATTGAGAAAAAGAAAATGACTATGAACATGCTCATAGTCACCAGAAGGAAAAGAAACAGCAAAATAAAACATAGAAAATTACACCAAGCCAAATTACAGAGAGAGAACAACACACTGGGATAACAAGACTGAAAGAAAGAGAAACAAAACACACATATGAGTTAGGTCCAATCTTCAGACAAATGAGAACTGAAGCCATATTTGCTTTCCTTCATTCCATTAACTATTGCATTCTTCAGAACTCCCCGTAATTGTTGCATACTCCTACTTTTATCTTCAATACACCTTAAATTTCTTTCCTCTCATACCAAATTTAAGTACTTCTTAAGATAGAAGAAGTAAACAGTTCTACCTTCCTTCCTCCACCTAGTAGATTTACTAATTAGGTCCCACTCAAATTCAGACAATCCATGAATACGATCATCAGTTATTCTTCTCACCAATCTTCCCCAGAGACTCATTAGTTCATTGCATTCAAAATACAGGTGAGCAACAGACTCAACCTGCAAATTGCAAAAGACACACAGGAGGTTTAAGGGTAGGTTTTAACTGGTTAAGTGTCTTTCTTCATTTTGTTTTATTTTGACCAGATTTTTCATTACTGAAAAGTAAAGATTTGCAATAGTTTGAATTGATAAAATTTAGGTTGAGATGATGGCAATTAATGCCTTATTTCCAAATATGTTTACATATTATAATTATGCTATATATAGATATTTGTATGTGAGTATTCACTTGCAAATAGACTTTGGCTTGTAAATGAAGATAATTTGTTTTATTGCTTTGCAACCATAAACATATAGTTTTTTTCTTCAGGTTTTAGTTTATACACTTTGTAGGTTGACATTGGTTTTGTGTATGAAGATTTTTTTTTGTTTTATGTTTTTCTAGGTTTTACAATTCATATATATATATATATGTGTGTGTGTGTGTGTGTGTGTGTGTTTGTCTGGTTTTATTTTCTTCTAGATTGTCACCATATACATATGTTTGTCTTCTTGCTTGAATGATTCATATATATACACTTTATCTGATTTTAACTCTATACATTTGTGTTTACAAATTTCAGCTTATGTTATAAGCATACCAAATCACTTAATTCTTATTTTTGTTTACATTTGTATTTTAACTATCAACATTTAAATTAGATTCAATATGGTTTACTTATATTTTATACTTATATTTATCTCTATTTGTATTTTAACTATCAATATTTAAATTATATTCATAAGTTTACTTCCTTATATTTATATTTTATATTGATAGAATTAGATTTTAATTTAAACATTATCATCCATATGTATATATACCAAATGTTAACAAGGGAAAACACTTTAATTATATAAGATAAATTTTATTTTAAACATTATTAAAAGATTTTATTTCAAATTTTGAAATCAAATCTTCCTTTTCAAAATACAAATTTATATAAACAAATGGCAATTATTCCAAAAGATTTATTCATTTTAAAATGATAAGTTTACATTTTATTTAATTATATTAAATATTTATTAAAATATTATAGCCAAAATCCCGGGTCATTACATTCCTCCCCCCTTAAAAGAATTTCGTCCCCAAAATTAAAACAAAAGATAATTTAAAAGCTTTTATACCAACCATTCAAACATACATATCATTCATACATTAGCAAACAACCAAACAATCTATCCTAACAAACATCACTAGCTATCCGGACATAAATTCGGATAAGCTTTCCTAAAACTATCCAGAGTTTCCCAGGTGCAATCTCTGGCATCCTCACTCCACTGCACTTAGACAAGCTTCACTACCTTACTCCTGAGTTGCCTCTCGTCTTGATCAATAATCCGAACTGGATTCCTGACCACAGCCAAATTCGGCTCAACCTCCAAATCTTCTTGAACTATTGGTTCAACAACTAATGATGGATGATGAACAAATTTCCTTAGATGGGATACATGGAATACATTGTGAATTCCAGACATCCGTTCTGGCAATTCAACTCTGTAAGCTACAGCACCAATCCTTTCCAATACCCGAAATGGTCCAATATATCTCGGTGCAAGTTTTCCCGCCTTTTCGAATCTAATAGCTCTTTTAATCGGGGAAAATTTGACAAAAACTAAATCACCAATCTCGAATTCCAATTGTCTCCTTCTCTTATCCGCGTACTTCTTCTGACGGTCCTAAGAAGCTCTCATCCTTTTCTTGATAAGATTAACTTTAGCAGATGCTTCACGAATCAAATCTGGTCCAAGCACAAGACAATCTTTCGATTCTATCCAACAGTATGGGGATCTATACGGTCTTCCATAAAGAGCTTCATAAGGAGCCATCTTAATACTTGCTCGGTAACTATTATTATAGGAGAATTCTACCAAATGAAGATGGTCTTCCCACGATCCACCAAAATCTAAAACACAAGCTCGTAGCATATCCTCTAGAATTTGGGTCATCCTCTCCGTCTGTCCATCTGTCTGAGGATGATAGGCTGTACTCAATCTCAAACTCGTTCCCAAAGCTGACTATAGAGCCTCCCAGAATTTGCTGGTGAAGATAGGATCACGATCACTTACTGTACTGACGGGAACACCATGCAATCTGACTATCTCTCTCAAGAAAATCTTTGCCAGAGAAACTGCAGTACGAGTTTCCTTAACCGGTATAAAATGGTTGCTTTTAGTTAGAAGATCCACAATAACCCATATTCCATCATTTCTTTCTTGGTTCTTGGCAAACCATCGATGAAATCCATCGAAATCATCTCCAATTTCCATTCTGGGATTTCCAAAGGCTGAAACAAACCGTCTGACTTCTGTTGATCTCCTTTAACCTATTGACAGATAGCACAACTATTAACGAAAGCGGCTACATCCTTCTTCATGCTCGGCCACCAGAAAAATCTTCTCATATCTTTATACCTTTTAGAGATTCCCGGGTGAATATTCAGTTTGGAACGATGACACTCAGCTAAGACTTCTTGCCTCAATCCATCTATATGAGGTACACACAAACGACCATTAATCCTCAAAACACCTTGATCGTTCACCTTGAAATCAGAATACCGACCATCCTTAGTTCCAAGAATTAGTTCCTCAGAAGATCTATCCTCCATTTACTTACTTATGATTATTTCCTGGAGAGATGGAACAACTTTCAAAAGAGACAGGACTGCATTCCTGCTTAGAGCATTAGCCACAACATATGCCTTTCCCGGGGAATACAGAATATCCAAATCATAGGATGCCAGAAACTCGACCCATCGCTGCTGCCACAAATTAAGGTCCTTTTGAGAGAAAAGATACTTCAACGATTTATGATCCGTGAATAACTCAAACTTCTCTCCCAAGAGATAGTGTCTCCAAATCCTCAAAGCAAAAACAATGGCTAACAATTCAAGATCGTGCGTAGCGTAGTTCCTTTCATGTGGCTTTAATTGCCGACTCGCATACGTAATTACTCTTCCACTCTGCATCAAAACTGCTCCCAATCCAACTATACAAGCATCCGTATAAACTTCAAATTTGCATTTCCCATCCGGAATAGCTAGCACTGGTGCCATGGTTAGCCTCGTCTTCAACTCTTGAAAAGCTTCTTCACACTGGGGTGTCCATTTTAATTTAGCTCCTTTCCTTGTCAACAGAAGTAATTTGGGTTATATTTAAATTTTGATGGATTTATTATGTAAATTATTTCAAAACTAAATAATAGAAATTGAATTGTCAAATTGAAATTTCCAAACTTAGTTTTGAAATGGTTGAATATTTAAAGTTTGAAATATATTCACTCTGAAATGGTTTTGAAAACGACATAATTTGGAAAAGTTTATTTGGAAACTGAGTTGAATTGAAATTTGTGATTCGGGATTTGGTTAAATTAAAATCCATAAATTCGAGTTGTCTGGAATTGATTTGTGAAATTTAAGAAGCTATTTTATTACATATAGTACTCTAATATTTTAAACCGTTTAAGTGGTGGAAGTGATGTTTCAAAGTTATGAATTTCAAGGCATTATAATTTGAAAGTGTTATATTCCAGTGTTTTGATTTTGAAATGATAAAACTTTGAAGTGTTATAATTTTAGAAAAGGATATATATTGAAATGAAAATGATATCGTATTGATTTGGTTTTGAAAAGGGCAAGGATACTTGGTTTTAAAAGTATAAATTATTTTGAAATGACCGCGGGGTTATAATAACGTTTGGTTGTTAAAGAGACCAGGATCGGAAGTTGTCATACTCGCTTCCAACTCCGAAAATGTGACGACTCGAAATTTTTAACAATTTAAATTGGAACAATTAATTGATTTTAAAATACTTAAAGGTTAATTTTAACTTGAATTTCAAATATCAATATTTAAATTATTGAATTATAAAATTTGAAATTGGGTAAAAATATTGGATATGGAATTTTAAGCCTCAAGGCTTATAAAATTTATAATGATGATACTAAAGATAATATAATGGTTTGAATTTAATTTAAAGGTAATTTGTTCAATTTTAAAAACATATCGTTTAAACTGAATTTAAAAAGACTTCCGAGGCACAGTCTCGATCAGAGTTGTCGTTTGACCCTGTCAGCTCAAAACGCTTAGAAACTATTTTAATCGATTTAATTTAAATTTGATTATTTCTTCTGTAACTCGCGCATATGATTGAATTAGCTTCCGAAACACGTTCCACTGTGTTCGAAATACGGGTAAAACCTTATAAACGCTTGTTGGCATGTCTGATTCGGGGTTCGAGATTTCGCGTTATGCGTAACGAGATATTTTGGAAATTTAATAATTTTAAAACAATATAAAAGTCAATCAGCCACCCTATATCATACTCAGCCACCCTAACTCCTAAAACGCACAGACCTACTTTCCTCCTTTCTCTTGTAGATCGCTGCAACCTTCCTCTACACGCCATTATCAACGCGTCTCCTTCTTTTATATTAACAGACGAGATTCAAAAAAAAATCTTCAGAGAGAAAAGAAGAAAAAAAGGGCCGAACTTCCTCCCTTCTCCTCTACCTCAATGTTTCGAATCCATCTTTAGATAAAGCACAAATCTAATTCGAAAAAAAACAATGGCCTCTCTCTCTCTCATTCGACTCGAATCGAGGAATCACGCGTAAACCTTGAATGCCTGCACGTGCGTTCGTTTGGGAGGATGGAGTACGTCGCGTAGAAGCGATGCCATGGAGGAGTGAAGGCTGTCGAGGGTAGATTGGCCTTTGGGATGCGTACGGTTTGGGTGTCGATGGGTCATGATCTGGAAGCGAGTCGCGACGTGGGAGGCTCACGTGACTCGCGCGAAAAGGGGGCGCGACGTTCGCTCTGGTGTAGTCGGCGTCGACTGCGTGGGAGCGTGTGGTATGAGGTGAGAAGGCCAGTGGGCTCAAGGGGAGGGGGCATTGTTGTTTACAAGCAGCTCCAATCGTCGATGAAATCGGTGATAGGAGGTAGCTATGCTCGATCTAGATATTGGATTTAGCAGTAGGTATAATTCTATTTATAATTTAAATATAATAAAATGTTCTTGTTTTTAAACAGAGATTTTTTTTATACATACGTATAGATCTGAAGATAAATATGTAGCATTTAAATATAAACATCTCTATTTTAGTTTATCCATATATAAAGATTAGAAAAAAAAGAGTATGTATTGTCAACAATAAAAAGAATATGTATTTTCAAGAATATAAAGAAAATTTATCAGTTAGAATTAAATTATAAGCTAATCAAATTTAATTGCAATTGATAGTTCAATTTGTTTCGAATATTAATAACCTGTATAAATATTTATACAAGGTCAAAACGTGGATAAACCAAGTCGAGAATGAAGTGGATTGCAAATTTAGGAAGCAAAGGTGAGTAAATCTCACTTTGTTTGATTTTTATTTAGATTTAAATGGTTAAATTTAAATAATTGGTTGATTGATTGAGTTGATTGAATGTGTGCTGATGATCTGGTGACTTTGGTTTTGGTTAGTTCTCGAGTTAATTGTTGTTTGACTCGAAGCATTTGGGTTTTAAATGGTTTTAAACTTAAACCATAAATAAGAAAATGGTTCATTTTAAAGTTAATAAGGGTTTAATGATTGGTGATTCATTAAATAGGTAGGATAACTTAAATGGATAATTAATTAATTAATTAATTAATTAATTAATGATTTGGGTTAATTAATTAAGTTTAAATTAATTTAGAATGATCATTGGGTGGTTTAATAAGTAATTACTTAATGCAATTAATAAAATTTCTTTGTGTAATTAATCAAGAGATAAATTAAGATAATTAATTAAGGAGAATTAATTTATTTAATGAAGTAAATAAAAAGGTAGATAATTTCAGGTGGAAATAAGTCAAGTATGATTAATATTGTGGTTTAATTAATGTAATTAAATTAGATTAGAAAAAAGTAAAATACAATTGGAAATCATTAATTGATATAATTAATGATGTAATTAAAGATTGATAAATTAAATTTGATTAATCCATAATAAGTGACTTATGAGAAATTAATTAATATAAGCAATTAAGGATTAATGTAATTAATTATAGTTAATTAATTTATGAAGTAATTATGATTACTTAATGATTTTGGTTAAGAATAATTAATATTGTGAAATTAATTAAAGATAATTACTTGAACGTAATTGAAAAATAATAATTTATCCAGGGTGATTAATTAAGATGAATAATGAAGGGTTGACTAATTAATTGATTTGGGATTAATTAATGTTAAATGAAAGAATTTAAGTGATTGAGGTTAGAAATTCAATTAGAATCAATTGAATTAATTTGGAAGTGATCAAATTTGCTTATGGATGATTGAATCGTATTGAATGCTTTGAATGAGTTGATATCTCTGATATGAAATATTGTGTATTTCATTTGGATAACTTGGGTTAGGATGATATAAGTTTCGAAGAGACCGGGGTCGGGTATTGGGAAATACCCGAAACCACTTCGAATTTTTATAGATTTCAATAGGCTGAAATGAAATGATTTAAGTGAATTGGACTATTTAATCTAAAGTTTTTGGTACTTGGATATTGATGTGTGAAATTAGAGAAGACTATAACAAAGTGTGAATTTCTAAGTTGATTTGAGTTACCCCGGGTTTTATATAAGTTGTTTGCTTGGATATTCCATGTTAGTTGGGTTTACTCACGCTGGTTTCCAGCCTGAACCGGGTGTTACTTTGGTGTAATGCTCGGGTCAGACGGAGTATTACAGATTTTCAGGTAAGGACGTTTTGGAGCTCAGGAGTCGAGCTGGATGGCAAGAACGTATGGAGTGCTTCCGCTGTATAATATTGTTGTGTATCTGTGACATGATAATTGTGTATATTCAGTGTCTGTATATGTATGTGTAACTCTGTTGTATTAAAATGTAATCGACAGATGTAATATTATTTTGTAAACTGTTATTATTTATTATTATATTTTATCCGCTGCGAATGTGAGATGTTGATGTTTGTTCTTCTTCTTCTTCTATCTCTTTCTTCTTTTTTCATAACTATCTGGAATTTTCGGGATCGAAAATTTTGGGTTGTTAAAGAAAACCACTTTAACAACCGTGTACGCGGTGGAGATTCCAGAATGAAGTAGGACGACGTTACCTTTGAGGTATAAACGTGGACCCGACTCCCGTGAGTTGGCTTAAGGTGGCTAAAACAGGAGCGATCTCGGGCCAGTGAGGTAGCCCTTCTTATCGGACACACTCCTTCGATGCCATTCTACTACTCTGTGATTGATTGGGGCCCTTTGATTTTTTAGGGGTGTGGCTCGAGGTGGGCGGTAGCTGCGCGCTATGCGTCACCAACAGCACTTGTGCGTAATTGGTATATCTACCCCGGCATTGCCTTGTGTGTCGTATGTAACAACCCCAATTTCGTACCATTCAAATCGACAATAATCCACACATGTTGGACTTGAATGATGCGAAATAACAGATTGTAAATAAATTTGGAGCAAATAAAATCAAATATACAGAATCACAGACACTAAACAAACATAATAACTCGCAGCGGAAAATAAAATACATAGTAGTTCATGAAGCTACTATGGCAGAGTCTCAAACCAAATACATAATACAGTATGAAAACAACATAATAGAAATCCCAAATACATAGAAGTTCACTAATACATGAGATAAACTAGAACAACTGAAATAGAAGTAGATAAATATGTAGATGAGCAGAAACTCCAGCAAAGACCAGCTCCAGAAAGAGAATCCAAAGCTGTAAACACTCAGGCTGACCCGAGCGTAAAGCAAAACACAAAGACTCGAGTCAGGACAATATATACTAATATAATGTAAACCAACTCAAGTGAACTGTAATAAAGATACAAGTAACTTAAAGGATGACTGGGACCGCCCATCCTCCAAGGATCCGTCAAACTATTTACCATATAGTAATATTTCGCTATTATAATAATGTCTACAGTAAAATAAACATACTTTTAAATAGCGTTCCGGGCTACCCATATCACCCTTCACACATAATAGTCCCAGCAGTCCATCCAATATCATGACATCTCCACACCGGGTGACTGTTAGACGATACCACACGGGCTACGGGAGAAAAACAAATTCGTAGTAAAGGCTCGGTATGGTAGGTGACACGGCACACAAGGCAATTCCAGGGTAGATATACCAATTACGCACACGGGCTGGTGGTAACGCAGCAGCCACATACGCCCACCCTAAACAACACTCCAATATCAAGGGGTGCACCCAATCGATCACAACAGTAATAGAATGGCATCGAAGAAGTGTGTTCAGCCATAGGTGCTACCTTCTTTCTCCCGAGATCGCATCTGTTTTAGCCACCTTAAGCTAACTCACGGGAGTTAGGTCCACGTAAAGTACCTTAGGAACGTCGTCACCAGCCTACTTCATTCTGGAATCTCCACCGCGTACACAGTTGTTAAAGAGGCTTTCGGTATCGACAGAGAGTATGTCCGTATCCGATCCCGGTCTCTTTAACAACCAATCGTTATTATAACACATAGTTATAATTTAAAAGTGGTACTTATTTCCCAAAATCAAATATCATTTCAATTCCATTTCAAAATATCAAACTTATCATTTCATAAAAAAAAACATATTCATTTTGTTCAATTTAAAAATACCATTTCAATTCACATTTCAAAATAGTTCAATTCCAAACAGATTACTTCATTAAAATCATTAAAAATGAAGTTATTACATTTAATAATTAAATTATTAAATTTCCAAAATTTTCAACTTTCAAAGTTCATTTATTCACTTAATTTTATCAAAACAGTGAAGATTCAACTTTCGCGGCATTTGGAAAATGCTACAGAAAGTTATATTCAAAACTGTTCAATTTAACAAAAGACAGCATTTAAACTGCTGTAATAGAATTACATTAGTTTCAAAGAAAACTTAGTTTAATCCAACAATTATAGCATTCAAAAAAAAATGCTATAATAGCCTTTAATTTAATTTAGCTATTTAGTTCACTTATCAACTACAGCATTTACATTAGAAATAATAGCATTTC
Organism: Allium cepa; assembly: GCA_030765085.1. Taxonomy (NCBI): domain Eukaryota; kingdom Viridiplantae; phylum Streptophyta; class Magnoliopsida; order Asparagales; family Amaryllidaceae; genus Allium; species Allium cepa. The sequence goes on along the minus strand of CM060930.1, from coordinate 107,131,793 downwards.
AAAAATGCAGTTAATTAACTTCAAATTTTCAATATAATTTCACAACAATTATACTTTTCTTTAAATCACTTTTAATTTATAAAATCACATATTTTTACTTTTATAAACATTATTTAATTTTCCTTAATTTCATGATTTCATAAAGTTAAATTTCCATTTAAAAATTCATATTTAATATTAATTCACTTATTAAATTGCAACATTAAATTTTAAATTCATTACATTAAATTTCAACTTGACACTTAAGTTCAAATTCTCAAATATAACTAATTTTATTTTTATTTACTGAACTAAAAATCCACTTTTAAGTCAATTTCATAAATTTCCAATTTTTGTTATATTTCAAAATTTCAACTTAAATATTCATTCATTTACACTTTAACTTTTAATAAAATCATCAATATAATATAAATCACTTTAAATTCACTTAAATTCAAATTATCATAAATTTATCATAATTTCATATTTAATTTAATTTCCAATTATAATTAAATCAAAATTTCCAAAACAACTTGCATTCGGATTTTCTAACTTTTTCATTAATTTATTTAACTAATAAATTTCCAGAAAATCAATAATACTTTACAAAATCTCATTTTTTTAAATAAATTTTAAATCAAAATATTTTAATAATAACATTTCTAAAGTATTTTAATTTTTTTAGAAAAACATATTTAACTACGGGCCTGTATATAATTTTCTACGCTAGGTAAAGTGATACGGGTAATATATCATTTCAACCCATAATTTACAAAGAAAACCCGGGTTTTATCATTTCAAACCCGCAGTCCCAAGTAAATGAAATAATTTGAAAATCGCTCAGGCCTATCATTTCAGCCCATAATGATTTTCCCTTATTCTAAAGTCCGTTCGGGTATGTATCATTTCAACCCATAGTGATTCTAATCTAAAGGGAACTTGCAGTGTGATAAACTGATAAAAATAACAGAACAGCATAATATAACGGTAATATATGATATAATAGGTGTTTAAGCATGGGTGAACATCATATAATCATAACATAGCAGATGTGATATGGTTATGCAATTTTTTACAGATTCAAAAGGGGTCAATTCACTATTTATATAGATATATATTGTCTGGTGAGAATAACCCACTGGTTTGTGCTGGAGACACAATGACGAATGCACGATCGAGATCCAAACAAGCACGATAACATGATTCAAATATGAGTGGAGGAGTCAAAGTACCAAATCCCTTGAAAACAAGTCACACAAACAATAATAATATACATAAGTTTCAAATGCAAATACGATAAACGATGATAGAATAGACTGCACAAATTAAAGTGGAATTGTTTTGCACTTGCTTCCAACATCCATAGGCTCAGCCATGGATGGAAAGTACACGGTTATGGCATGTTCTAGTGACTGGTTGTGGACCCATAGGGGTCGGCCATGCATATAAAAAATGGTGCACTAGTTGGTGATGCAAAAGGCTAACATTTCAAGGCAAAAACATGGATTTCAAGGCAACTTATGGGCTCGGCCAAGGCATGGAGGGCATGGCTGTTTCAGATGGGGTTAGTAAGTGGTGTGCAGAGGTGTCTCAGGTCAGGAACAGGCTGGTGGTGGTGGTGTTTGGTCGGCCATGTGGAGGTTTGGAGGTGGTAGACATGGATGTGCTCGGTCTAGGCAAGTTTTATGGAGTTTGTTGGATTTTGGTGATGGATCAATCCACAAGGAGGCATAGCGTGGGGTTTGTTCAGAGAAGAGTTGAAGATGGTGGTGTTCTTAGGTGGTGGTGGAGGCGGCAGGGGTTGGAGAGGAGGTGGCCGAACCTATGACATAAGAGAACAAGTGCAAATCAATGTCAAACAATAAGAAATAAACAAAAGAAGAAGAGAAAAAGAATTTTTTTACCAAATTTTCTCCTCAAGCTATGGCCGAAATTTTCAGTTTGAGGAATGAAAAAAATAATGTACGTGAATGAGAATGAGGGTGGTCGGCTGAAAGATGTGTATATTAAAAGCTAATTGATGAATAGTTATGATAAATGTGACGGGGTGAAAGACAAAGGGCCATTTGAAAATCAAGAGTCAAAACCCTTTCAAATTTCTTTTACTTTATTTATATAAGATTAAATTACTGAAAATAATAATTATTTCAGTTAAAATTTCGAAAATAAAAAAAAATATAAAAATATATATAATATTATTTAATTATATAAGGTTAAAACGAGAAAATAGCACAAAATTGCAAACTAGACTAGAAAATTTGAAAATAAACAGAATAAATTTTAGAAAAATTATATGGACTTGGAAAAATATTTATAATAAAGATAATAGCATAAAAATAAAAATTCATTCACAAAATAAATAACTAAAATTTAATTAAATATAATTTATATGAAGAAAATAGCAGAAAATTAGAAAACAGCCTTTAAAAATAGGAAATAATTACAGTAAATTTTGGAAAAATTCTATTATCATTTTAAAAATATTTAGAAATGAAATCTCCCAAATAAAACAAATTTAAAAATAATTTCAAACAAAATAAACTTAAATTTTAATTCATATTCAAAATCTAGGGTTGTTACACTCTCCCCCACTCAAATCTTTTTGTCCTCGAAAAGAACGGAAAGGAAAAATAAAGAGAAACTAGAATAGAAAACAAAATAGTACTTGAAACGAATAATTTCAGATTCCAAGCATGAATGCTCTCCTCTTTTTCCGAGGTACAGTCTCGATCGTCAGTACTCCACTGTACTTTGGTCAGATTAATAGATTTCCTTCTGAGCTGCTTCGTACCTCTGTCGACAATACAATGTGGCTTCCTCTCAACAGTCAGGTTAGGCTCAATATCCAAACTATCAAGAGAAGAAGGCTGTACAATAAGATATGGATCATGAAGTTGACGGCGAAGATGCGAGACATGGAATACTTCATGCACTCCAGAAAGCTTCTTGGGAAAATCCAGACGATAAGCCAAAGAACCAACTCTTTCCACAATGCAGAAAGGCCCAATGAACCTAGGAGAAAGCTTCCCTCTACGACCAAAGAGAATGACATTTCTCAAGGGAGAAACCTTAAGGAACACCTGATCACCAACAGCAAATTCCAAATTCCGCCTACGCCTGTCAGCATACTTCTTCTGCCTATCCCGAGCGACTCTCAACCTCTTCTTAATCTCCTCAACTATCTCAGAAGCTTCCAAAATCACTTCATGACCAAGAACCAAAGGATTACCGGATTCAATCCAGCAATATGGAGATCTACCAGGTCGTCCGTATAAAGCAGCAAACGGAGACATTTTGAGACTGGCCTGAATGCAAAGATGGAATGAGATAGATAAAAAGATCAAGAATAAACTAAAAACAGAAGATAAGATTATACCTGATAGCTATTATTGTAGGTAAATTCGGCAAGATGGAGATAATATTTCCAAGATCCTCCATAATCAAGCACACAAGCACGAAGAAGATCCTCGAGAATCTGATTTACTCTTTCCGTTTGACCGTCGGTCTGTGGATGGTACGCAGTGCTCAGATTCAGATGAGTACCTAGAGATTCTTGAAAATCCTTCCAGAACTGACAGGTAAAGATAGGATCACGATCACAAACAATACTGAGAGGAACACCATGGAGACGAACACTTTCTCTCATGTAGATCTCAGATAAGCTAGAAGCAGAACGAGTAGACTTGACCGAAATAAAATGAGCGGACTTTGTCAGTCTATCAACAATAACCCAGATACTCTCATTACCCTTCCGAGTCCTCGGTAAACGATCGATGAAATCCATGGAAATCTATTCCCACTTCGAATTAGGAATCTCAAGGGCCTGTAACAAACCAGGGGTCTTCTGGTGATCGGCTTTGACTTGCTGACAAGTCGCACACCGACAAACAAAGATAGAGATATCCCTCTTCATCCCCTTCCACCAATAAAGCTTCTTCGTATCCTCATACATCTTCGACACACCAAGATGAATAGAAAGCCTGGATCGGTGATTATCCTGAAGCAATTCCTGCCTCAAACCATCAACATTCGGGACACAAAACCTGCCATTAATCCTCAAAATCCCTCTATCATCAATCTGAGCTCCACTACTACTACCACTACTCCTACCACCAACTCTGCTACGAACACTCTCCTTCATCAATCTAAGCATCTCATCCTCATCTTGCTTAGCCATAATTCGATCCAGAAGAGGAGAAGAAGAAATAACAAGCTGACACAACAAAGCCTTCTTCCGACTCAGACCATCAGCCACAACATTAGCTTTACCGGGAGTATAACTAATATCGAGGTCGTAAGAAGACAGAAACTCAAGCCAATGAAATTGCCTCTGATTCAAATCCTTCTGGTAGAAGATATATCTCAGAGATTGATGATCCGTGAAAAGCTCAAACTTGGTTCCAAGAAGATGATACCTCCAAAGTTTCAAAGCAAAGACAACAACAAGTAACTCTAAATCATGAGCAGTATAATTTTCCTCGTGGGTTATCAACTAACGGCTGGCATAGGCAATGAACTTACCATTCTGCATGAGAACAACACCCAATCCCTCACGACTAGCATCAGTATAAACTCTCAATCCCTCACTTCCATTCGGAGCAGTAAGAACTGGTGCAGAAGTTAGCTTGCTCTTCAACTCACTGAATGCAGCCTTACATTGATCACTCCAGACAAACTTTGCATTCATCCGAGTCAAAGCTATGAGAGGTGCAGCAATCCAAGCAAAATTCTCAATGAATCTCCGGTAGTAACTGGCAAGGTCTAGAAAACTACGAATATCAGATGGAGCCTTTGGAGTTTCCCAATCCTGGAACAGAATAGGGAGAAAATAAGGACAACATGAAAGATAAAATTATTAAAATGATAGAGAAAAGAGAAGAAAGAAAGACTTACATTGATCGCAGCGATCTTGACTGGATCAACAGAAACTCCATCACTAGAAACAATATGCCCGAGATATCGGACTTCATCCTTCCAGAAATGGCATTTAGAAAATTTAGCCTTTAACTGATGATTTCTAAGAGTCTCAAGAACATACTTCAAATGCGACTTATGCTCATACTTAGTATTAGAGAAGACAAGGATATCATCAACAAAGACTAACACAAATTTATTAAGCACATCCCGAAAAACACGATTCGTCAAATCAAAAAAGAAAGCAGGAGCATTAGTCAAACCGAAAGGCATGACTAACCATTCATAAAAACCATTCTCAGTGCGGAAAGCAGTCTTGGGAATGCTACCTCGGCAACCCTGAGCTGATGAAAGCCTGTGGCAAGATCAAGCTGAGAGAAAATAGTGGCACCATAAAGCTGATCAAACATATCATTTATACGAGGCATTGGATATCTGTTTTTCATAGTGAGCTTGTTCAGCTCCCTATAATCAACACACATCCGAAGAGAACCATCAGATTTGGTGACAAAAACCACCGCAGCTCACCATTCAAAAAAACTAGGCCTAATCAGACCCTTGGAAGACAAGTATTCAATTTGCTTTCCCATCTCAACCTTCTCGCGGGGTGCCATTCTTCTAGGAGGAAGAACAACAGGTCGAGCACCAGGAATAAGATCAATCTGAAAATCAATTTCCCGCTTCGGAGGTAAAGAAGTGACTTCACCAAATACATTGGGATATAGTCTAACCACAGGAGTAGAATCAAGATCACTGCGAGAAGAATCCAAAGAATAAATAAAGTTGCGACACCGAATAACCAAGGAATTCTCTTGATCATCAACAAGATGAACAGACTGGGTTTTACAAGAGATACGAGCATCATGATTAACTAACCAATCCTGACCAAGCAATAAATCAAAAGCATCGAAGCCCAGAATATAAAAATCACCACTAAAGCGATATCAGAATGGAGAAGTTTCACTTCTCGACAAATATGATTAAGGTTAGCAGGACCCCCAATAGGATTTGAAACACATAATGGAACAGAAGCATACTCAGGAGATAAGAGATTCTCAAACATATCACACAAATCAACAGAAATAAAACTGTGTGAAGCACCAGTATCAAACAACACACGAACAGGATGATGAAATAAAGTAAATAAACCCTGGAGTGTACCTTTGTCATCATTAAGAGCATGGGCAGGTGGAGGAACTGGAGATGAGGCAGAAGTGACAACAAATATACCAGAAGGAGTACCCCTCTGTTGGGTAGGGCAGTCCTTCTTAAAATGACCGGGTTGGAGACAAATATGGCAGAGATCACGTCTAGCCGACTGAGCAGGTGGAAGAATAGCAGCACCAGATAATGTAGGACAACTATTAGCATAGTGTCCCTTATGATCACACCTAAAGCAAGTGATGGAGGAGAGATCAACTGGTTGCCTCTGAGAAGGAGCTGATGTTGAAGATCCCAAACTAGAACGCTTCTACCTATTGTTCTTCTGCTACTGGAAGTTTGGCTTACGCTTCTTCGAATTAGCAGAGGAAGACTGAGCTGGAGAAGCACCAGAAGCCGCAGGACCTTTGGATGTGGGATTCTCATAGCGAATAGCCATATCCATAAGCTGGGTGAAAGAACCATGAACATGAGAAATAAGGCGACTATAATACTCTGGATGAGCACTAGCAATAAATTTCTCATTCTTCTTGAGAGGAGTATCAATAAGGCTAGGACCGAATTTGGAAAGTTCATTGAACTTCCTCTCATACTCAGCAAAAGACATGGTACCTTGCTTTAAATCCATAAACTCACGGTAAAGCTGAGATTTTTCGGCTTTTGACATCCATTTTGCCATGAAAGCCTCCTTGGAAAAGAGAAAAAAAAACAAGCTTAAGATATATTCAAAAGGAAAGGAAAATGGGAACAAAATTAAGGATAACACAAAGGATATCTGAACTGCTCCCAAGTAATATCAGCCTTGATGGTGTTAGCCGTAACGGACTCCCACCAATCTGAAGCAGAATCACGCAACTGCCAAGCTGCTAACTGACACTGCTGGGCATCTGTAATATCAAGACTAGTAATTATCCTCTCAAGACTCTGCAACCACTGCTGATCCTCAATGATAGTCTCTGAACCGGTGAATGGGGTTCCACCTAGTTGAGAGAATTCCTTACAAAGAACAGTGAACCTGACTGGAGCAACAGGTTGAGGAGCTGGGGCAATACCACGACCCATACCTCTAGCATTTCCTCGATTCATCCTGAAAAATATCAAGAATGAATTTAGGACAAGAATAAAGAAAAGCCAAAGATAAATAAGATGAGACAAGAGAATTCACTTGAATGAATATCCTAAAGAAAGAAAAAATAACAAGGTAGATACGAAAGAAAGGAAGTTAGAAAAACATTTGAAAAATCCTTTAAAACAAGCAAAATTTTATATATCAAAATAATCTTTGGAAAATCTTTTGAAAATATTTTGAAAAATCATTTTATACTTTCAAAATACGTCTCTCACAAAGATGATTATGAGATTGATTTCACTCATTCTAGGGTAGAAATACCCTATCTCTAATGAGTTTTTGCTCCGCAGAGGCAATGGTTTGCCAAAAACCAAAGCTCTGATACCAACTTGTAACAACCCCAATTTTGTACCATTCAAATCGACAATAATCCACACATGTCGGACTTGAATGATGCGAAATAATAGATTGTAAATAAATTTGGAGCAAACAAAATCAAACATACAGAATCACAGACACAGAACAAACAGAATAACTCGCAGCAGAAAATAAAATACATAGTAGTTCATGAAGCTACCACGGCAGAGTCTCAAACCAAATACATAATACAGTCTGAAAACAACATAATAGAAATCCCAAATACATAGAAGTTCACTAATACATGAGATAAACTAGAACAGCTGAAATAGAAGTATATAAATATATAGATGAGCAGAAACTCCAGCAAAGACCAGCTCCAGAAAGAGAATCCAAAGCTGTAAACACTCAGGCTGACCCGAGCGTAAAGCAAAACACAAACACTCGAGTCAGGACAATATATACTTATATATTGTAAACCAACTCAAGTGAACTGTAATAAAGATACAAGTAACTTATAGGATGTCTGGGACCGCCCATCCTCCAAGGATCCGTCAAACTATTTACTGTATAGTAATATTTTTCTATTATAATAATGTCTACAGTAAAATAAACATACTTTTAAATAGCGTTCCGGGCTACCCATATCACCCTTCACACATAATAGTCCAAGCATTCCATCCAATATCATGACATCTCCACACCGGGTGACTGTTAGAGGATACCACACGGGCTACGGGAGAAAAACAAACTCGTAGTAAAGGCTCGGCATGGTAGGTGACACGGCACACAAGGCAATGCCAAGGTAGATATACCAATTATGCACACGGGCTGGTGGTAACGCAGCGGCCACATACGCCCACCCTGAACAACACTCCAATATCAAGGGGTGCACCCAATCGATCACAATAGTAATAGAATGGTATCGAAGAAATGTGTTCAGCCAAAGGTGCTACCTCCTTTGGCCCGAGATCGCTCCTGTTTTAGCCATCTTAAGCTAACTCATGGGAATTAGGTCCATGTAAAGTACCTTAGGAACGTCGTCGCCATCCTACTTCATTCTGGAATCTCCACCGCGTACACAGTTGTTAAAGTGGTTTTCGGTATCGACAGAGAGTATGTCCATATCCGATCCCGGTCTCTTTAACAACCAATCATTATTATTACCGATGGTTATAATTTAAAAATGGTACTTATTTCCCAAAATCAAATATCATTTCAAATCCATTTCAAAATATCAAGCTTATCATTTCATAAAAAAAACATATTCATTTTATTCAATTTAAAAATACCATTTCAATTCACATTTCAAAATAGTTCAATTCCAAACAGATTACTTCATTTAAATCATTAAAAATGAAGTTATTACATTTAATAATTAAATTATTAAATTTCCAAAATTTTCAACTTTCAAAGTTCATTTATTCACTTAATTTTATCAAAACAGTGAAAATTCAACTTTCGCAGCATTTGGAAAATGCTACAGAAAGTTATATTCAAAACAGTTCAATTTAACAAAAGACAGCGTTTAAACTGCTGTAATAGGATTACATTAGTTTCAATGAAAACTTAGTTTAATCCAACAATTATAGCATTTAAAAAAAATGCTATAATATCCTTTAATCCAATTTAGCCATTTAGTTCACTTATCAACTACAACATTTACATTAGAAATAATAGCATTTCAAAAATGCAGTTAATTAACTTCATATTTTCAATATAATTTCACAACAATTATATTTTTCTTTATAAAATCACATATTTTTACTTTTATAAACATCGTTTAATTTTCCTTAATTTTTTTTTGCAAGGCAAGCGGGGTTAACTGGGCCCCTACCAATTTATTGAGAAAAAGAAAATGACTATGAACATGCTCATAGTCACCAGAAGGAAAAGAAACAGCAAAATAACACACATAAAATTACACCAAGCCAAATTACAGAGAGAGAACAACAAACTGGGATAACAAGACTGAAAGAAAGAGAAACAAAACACACATATGAGTTAGGTCCAATCTTCAGACAAATGAGAACTGAAGCCATATTTGCTTTCCTTCATTCCATTAACTATTGCATTCTTCAGAACTCCCCGTAATTGTTGCATACTCCTACTTTTATCTTCAATACACCTTAAATTTCTTTCCTCTCATACCAAATTTAAGTACTTCTTAAGATAGAAGAAGTAAACAGTTCTACCTTCCTTCCTCCACCTAGTAGATTTACTAATTAGGTCCCACTCAAATTCAGACAATCCATGAATACGATCATCAGTTATTCTTCTCACCAATCTTCCCCAGAGACTCATTAGTTCATTGCATTCAAAATACAGGTGAGCAACAGACTCAACCTGCAAATTGCAAAAGACACACAGCGGATCAACATTCATTCCATAGCTAATCATTTTGCTCTTAGTCAACAAAGCATTCATGATAACCTTCCACATCATCAGGTTGTTCCTGGAAGGAGAGGATGTGGACCATAAAACACTATGCCATACTGTATCAGTGCTTCTTGTCACAGTAGAAAGTAATTCATATGCAATAGAGATAGTGTGTTGCTTGCCATTCCATAGTAAATCATCTTTAGGAGCAATAAGGTAATTCTGAGCCTGATATATGCTCTAGACAACCCTTATTTCTTGATTACTGGTGTAAGGCAGCAACAACTTGCCCCCAAACAAGTAGTCAATAGCTTGAGCATCCCTACTAATGCTAGTCTGTTCAATTTGAAGGGAAGAAAACAAATTGGCAAGCACTAGGCCATCAGCCATCTATGGGTCATTCCAGAATTTGATAGCACTGGATTGAGAGAGAACATACTTAATAAAAGGAGTGAAAATTGATCTTAATCCCAGAATACTCCTCCAAGTCCAGCTACAATTCTGGGGCACAGGCATTGTCCAGAAGTTCCTTCTACCTAAATTAAGTTTTCTGGTCCAGTCAACCCATTAGGATTCAACACCACATAGCAAGGAATTTAAGTGAGCACTAATGGCAGCTTTATTCCATGTTTGCAAGTTAATTATACCTAGTCCACCTTTCTTTTTTGCAATTTCCATTTTGGCAAAGGAGCATGGGATGATTTTCTTTGAATGAATCGAGCATGTCCAGAAAAATCTCAGCATGGCATTTCTTACCATGTTCACCAGCTTTATAGGAAGAATGAACACTCTAGACCAGTACACCATCATTGAAGAAATTACAGACTTGATGAGCACAAGTCTACCAGCTTGTGAAAGAAATCTATTTGCCCAGGAGGACATTAAGTTGTAGATTTTAGTATACAGTGGCAGGCAGTGCGCGGTAGTAATTCTTGAAGAACATAAAGGAATTCCCAAATAATTCATGTTATTATCCATAGATTGCAATCCAGATATGGCACTTAACCTATTTTCCTCCTCAAGAGATATGCCAGAAGTGATAATATGAGATTTATTTGCATTTAATTTCAATCCATTCATAAGGTAAAAATTATCAAGGGTTTCTATTATATTCCCAATAGAGCTCTGATCTGGCTTGGTAAATATCATGATATCATCAACAAATAAGAGAGAAAATATTTGGAGGGATTTACATTTAGAATGGAACAATATTTCTTTTTGCACATATCTTTTTGACAACATATTAGTTAATACTTCCATTACGAGAATGAATATGTAAGATGAGATTGGGTCCCCTTACCTGATCCCCTGTTTACTGTTGAAAAACCCTGAAGTGAAGCCATTATATTTAATAGAGAAAGAAGGAGTTGAGATACAGCTGTATATCCATGCCACAAAGACTTTGAGAAATCTCATCAGAGCCATTATTCTCACTATTGATTCACAGTGTAAACTATCATATGCCTTCGTTAAGTCCACCTTTAACATAGCGTTTTTGGAAGCTTGAGCACGACCATAGCCTTTTAATAATTCATGAGATAACAAAATATTGTCAAGGATATTTCTGTTGGGAAGAAATGCAGACTGATTTCTAGAAATAATTCTGCTAAGGACAACAACAATTCTAGAGGCCAAATTTTTTGAAATACACTTGTACATAACATTACAACAAGAAATTGGTCTAAAAGAGGAACAGTAGAGGGAGTCTGGACTTTGGGAATAAGAACAAAATTAGTAGCATTCACCTACTTTAGAAGTTTGAAGGTGGTGAAAAAATTGTGAACCGCCTTTAGAAAGTCTTTCTTGATTATATCCCAGCTATGGATAAAAATTTGAAATTGAAACCATCTAGCCCTCCACTAGACAGTCTGTTCATAGAAAAAAGTGTCTTTAATTTCCTTATCAGTGACCTTTATGACAAGACTGTCAGTTTCCTCTGGCTGCACTTCAGGAAATTGCATTTGGGTTAGATTATCAATAGAAGGATTGAAATCATCTTTGTTACGTAACAAATTCTTGAAAAAGTTTAGCAGGTCTTTGTCAACATCAGCTGCATTAGAGTGCAAATCCCCTAACTCATCATAAATATTAGTAATATGCTCCTTTGCTTGTTTGACCTTTATGGCTGCATGAAAATAAGCAGTATTGTTGTCTCCTTCAGTTGCCCATTTTTGCCTCAGTTGTTGCCTCTTCATATTGCCCTCAGTTTTCAAAGCTTCATTTAGTTGATCAAATAAATTTCTCTCAGTTGCAGCTACTTCAGGATCATCAGGGTTTGCCATCATTTCCTCCTGGGCTTGTTTGAGTTTCTTCCTTAGCATTGATGATTTGAAAGTACCATCACCAAATTTGCTCCTAGCCCAAACTCTTAAAGCATCTTTAGTAGCTCTTAATTTCCTGCAAAAAATAAACATTGGATTTCCGTAGAAATTTTCAGACCATGCACTATTAATTATATTAGTATACTCAGGTTCAAGGATCCAAGCATTATAAAATATGAAGCTTTTTTTTTTATTTAACAACTTCTGGCCCGAAGAGAAGATAATAGGAGAATGGTCAGATAAAACAGGATAAGGGATAAAGGAAGACATAGTTGGCCAAGCGGATAATGCTTTGAGATCGGCAAAGGAGTGATCAATATTAGAAAAGGTTCTGACACCAGATCTACTCCTATTATTCCAAGAAAACTCAGCACCAGATGATGGAATAGATAGCGAGCTAGAATCCTCAATAGCTTTATTAAGAGGAAAAATGTCTTTGGGAAGAAGGGGGAGGCCTCCATGCTTGTCATTCAAAGATAAACAGCAGTTAAAATCCCCAAAAACAAGACAGCGATGGGTATTTTGCCTAAAAGCTGGAAGGAGATCAAGGAAAGATTGTCTTGAGTACAAAGAGTTGTGGGCATAGACTATAGATATAAAGAAAGAGGAGGATGAATCATTCAGTTTGGCTTTAAAGTGCATTACTTGATCAGTACTAAATACTGTAGAAAGAGATAATACAGTAGGATCATGAATTACCATGATTCATAAGAAGCTTGTTGCAGATTATGGTCAATAGACCAGCTAGGATTTATGTGCTTTGCAGCTTTTATAGAAAGGGTTTCATTCAACTTTGTTTCCAGAATAGCAAAGAGGGATACTTTGTGATGGTTAATGAGATATTTAACTTGATCTAGCTTATTTAAGGAACGAGCTCCTCTAATATTCCATATTGCATAGCTCTGCATCATTTGGAATACTTCAAAGATTGATGAACCACATTTTTCATGCTCCTAGTGGCATGAGATCCCCTTTGAACAGTGTTAATATCAACATTATGTTCTATTTTGTCAATCAGTCCTTTGTCACTTTTCTTTCCTGTCTTTGGGTTAATTGGATTGCTTTTTGGAGAAGTTGGCAGAGAAATCCATCCAGGCAGATGGCCATAGAATGAGTAAAAAGTTGATGAGGGGATGAATCTTTCTTTGTGATCTTCCAATATCAGGTTAATTAATTCATTTTCTAGATCCTCTCTAAACTGAGCTTCATCATGATGTGAATTTGATACTGTTCTTCCATTTTTAGCATTTGTAACCTGAATGTCACTTTTTTGCTTGGTAGTTCCTTCACTTGTACTGGCAATTTCATGTACACTGTTATCAGGGATCCTATTATTCTGTGCAACTGCACTTGTGTTAGCATTTGATGCTTCTCTCCTTGTTCTACTGTGTTCCTGAACCTCTATCTCATTAAGTTTCATTAAGTTAGAAGTGTCTTGATCATCATTATGTTCAGCCTGCATATTGCCTAAGATTTCTCCTTCCTCCATCTGCTCTTCATTATCACAGTTGGCATAGCATAGTTCATTTTCACTTATAGCATAGCATGACTCAGTCTCATTTTCTTCAATCAAGACATTAAATCTATTGTTTTCTGTATTGAATACTACATTTGTTGCTACTGGTTTGCCTTCTTTCACTATGCTAGCATGTGTTACAGGTTCCATAACATTTTTGGCTTCAACCACTGCAGTTTCTTCTTCACTCTGCTGATTTTCAGCTCTAATTTCTTTTTCCTTATCTCTTTTCATTTTTGTTCCTCTACTTTCAACCCTTCTCTACTCCTTCTTTTTCTTTGTGGCCCTTATTATTTTTTCCTTCTCCACTTCATTCACCCTGTTTTCCCTTCTTGTCTCTGTATCTGCTCTTGTCTTCTCCTCATGATTTGATATCATTTTCATACACTTATCAGTCATATGTCCAAATTCTTTGCATCCTATGCATATTTCTGGTTTCCACAAGTACTCTACTTTAACAATCTGCTCTGATCCATCAAGTAACCTCACTGCAAATTCATCCAACAACTCCACAGTTGGAGTTACTTCTACCATACATTTTGCATAACCAATTCTTTCCAACTTTTCAGTTTGCTCATCCATACACATGAAGGTACCAATTCGTGAAGCTAGCCAATTAATGCCTAGATGTGAACAAGCATATAATGGGATATTAGAGAGCCTGATCCAAACTGGAACTGTTTTAATTGTACTACAGCTGTTTCCAACATTTGGATCCCATTGCTTAACTATGAATAATTTGTTCCTCATGATAATTGGATCTGAAGCAATTATTTTCCTTCTATCTACCTCACAAGATAGATTGAAAAGGAACAGGAATCCATCAGACTTATCTTTAATTGAACCCTTTAGTTTCCAAACTCTTTTAAGATGCGCTATAACCGTTAGATAAGATAGCGGTTTATCAAGAAAAAAACCAACTAAGTAATCACCCGAAATTTCATTTCCCACCTTAATTACATTCTCCGGTGGCACCAGGACATGTCCTTCAAAGACAAGTGGAACTTGAACTGGGGAATGCTTCCCTGCATTACATGGTTTAACTTTAAAAGGGGAATTCCATTGGACATGAGGAACAACCAAAGAAGATTGGAAGTTCAGATATGAGGCAGAAGAGGAAGGACCAATAGGAAGAACAAGAGGAGAAGAGGACACAGTAGTCAGAGATGGGGATGGATTAAGCGGGAGAGGGTCAGGAGGAAATTAAGGGGGCTGGTGATGAACATGAGGAGGGATGATAGAAAGTATGGGTGATTTGTTGGAAAGGAAGGGAGAGGGGTTTGAATTTATGGGGAAAGGAGGGAAAGAGGGAACAGAGGCCATTAAAAAAATTAAAAAGCAATCAATTTCATGATTCATAAAGTTAAATTTCCATTAAAAAATTCATATTTAATACTAATTCACTTATTAAATTGCGGCATTCAATTTTAAATACATTACATTAAATTTCAACTTAACACTTAAGTTCAAATGCTCAAATATATCTTAATTTTATTTTTATTTACTTAACTAAAAATCCACCTTTAAGTCAATTTCATAAATTTTCAATTTTAGTTATATTTCAAAATTTCTACTTAAATATTCATTCATTTACCCTTTAACTTTTAATAAAATCATTAATACAATATAAAATCACTTTAAATTCACTTAAATTCAAATTATCATAAATTTATCATAATTCCATATTTAGTTTAATTTTCAATTATAATTAAAT
Source organism: Allium cepa (assembly GCA_030765085.1). Lineage (NCBI taxonomy): Eukaryota > Viridiplantae > Streptophyta > Magnoliopsida > Asparagales > Amaryllidaceae > Allium > Allium cepa. Next base: position 107,116,383 of record CM060930.1, on the reverse strand, counting down.
CAAAATTTCCAAAGCAACTTACATTCAGATTTTCTAACTTTTTCATTAATTTATTTAACTAATAAATTTCCAGAAAATCATTAATACTTTACAAAATTTTATTTTTTTAAATAAATTTTAAATAAAAATATTATAATAATTACATTTCTAAAATATTTTAAAATTTTTAGAAAAACATATTTAACTACGGGCCTGTATATAATTTTCTACGCTAGGTAAAGTGATACGGGTAATATATCATTTCAACCCATAATTTACAAACAAAACCCTGGTTTTATCATTTCAAACCCGCAGTCCCAAGTAAATGAAATAATTTGAAAATCGCTCAGGCCTATCATTTCAGCCCATAACGATTTTCCCTTATTCTAAAGTCCGTTCGGGTATGTATCATTTCAACTCATAGTGATTCTAATCTAAAGGGAACTTGTAGTGTGATAAACTGATAAAAATAATAGAACAACATAATATAACCATAATATACGATATAATAGGTGTTTAAGCATGGGTGAACGTCATATAATCATAACATGGCAGATGTGATATGGTTGTGCAATTTTTTACAGATTCAAAAGGGGTCAATTCACTAGTTAAATAGATATATATTGTCTAGTGAGAATAACTCACTGGTTTGTGCTGAAGACACAGAACTGAATGAACGAACGAGATCCAATCAAGCATGATAACACGATTCAAATATGAATGGAGGAGCCAAAGTATCAAATCCCTTGAAAACAAGTCACACAAACAATAATAATATACATAAGTTTCAAATGCAAATACGATAAACGATGATAGAATAGACTGCACAAATCAAAGTGGAATTGTTTTGCACTTGCTTCCAACTTCCATAGGCTCTGCCATGGATGGAAAGTACACGACTATGGAATGTTCTAGGGTCTGGTTGTGGACCTATAGGGCTCGGCCATGCATAGAAAAAAATGGTGCACTAGTTGGTGATGCAAAAGGCTAACATTTCAAGGCAAAAGCATGGATTTCAAGGCAACTTATGGGCTCGGCCAAGGCATGGAGGGCATGGATATTTCAGGCGGGGTCAGTAGGTGGTGTGCAGAGGTGCCTAAGGTCTGGAATAGGCTAGTGGTTGGGGTGTTTGGTCGGCCATGTGGAGGTTTGGAGGTGGCAGACATGGATGTGCTCGGTCTAGGCAAGTTTTATGGAGTTTGTTGGATTTTGGTGATGGATCAATCCACAAGGAGGCATGGCTTGGGGTTTGGTCAAAGAAGAGGTGAAGATGGTGGTGTTATTAGGTAGTGGTGGAGCCGGCAGGGGCTGGAGAGGAGGTGGCCGAACCTATGACATAAGAGAACAAGTGCAAATCAATGTCAAACAATAAGAAATAAACAAAAGAAGAAAAGAAAAATAATTTTTTATGCCAAACTTTCTCCTCAAGCTATGGCCGAAATTTTCAGTTTGAGGAATGAAAAAAATAATGTACGTAAATGACAATGAGGGTGATCGGCTGAAAGATGTGTATATTAAAAGCTAATTGAGGAATAGTTATGATAAATGTGAAAGGGTGGAAGATAAAGGGCCATTCGAAAACCAAGAGTCAAAACCCTTTCAAATTTCTTTAATTTATTTATATAAGATTAAATTACTGAAAATAATAATTATTTCAGTTAAAATTTCGAAAATGAAACAAAAAATAAAAATATATAGAATATTATTTAATTATATAAAGTTAAAACGAGAAAATAGCACAAAATTGCAAACTAGACTAGAAAATTTGAAAATAAAAAGAATAAATTTAAGAAAAATTACATGGACTTGGAAAAATATTTATAAAAAAGATAATAAAATAAAAATAAAAATTCATTCACAAAATAAATAAATAAAATTTAACTAAATAAAATTTATATGAAGAAAATAGAAGAAAATTAGAAAACAGCCTTTAAAAATAGGAAATAAGTACAGTAAATTTTGGAAAAATTCTGTTACCATTTTAAAAATATTTAAAAATGAAATATCCCAAATAAAACAAATTTAAAAATAATATCAAACAAAATAAACTCAAATTTTAATTCATATTCAAAATCTGGGGTTGTTACATCGTATCACCTACCCTAGCGAGCTTTACTACGAGTTTAATTTATGTCGTACCTACGGAGTATCTTCTCGTAGTCTCCCGATCAGGAGATATGCAGGTACTGTATAGACTACTGGCACAATTACATGTTAGGAGCTATATGGGTAACCCCTTAACGCTATTTTAAAGTAAGTTTATTTTACTAATAGACATTATTATAATAGCGTATATTACTACATAGTAAATAGTTTAACGGATACTTAGGAGATGTGAATCTCGAGCATCTCTTAAGTTACTGCATGCTCGTTTGACACTGGATAGGAGATGTCAAATCCCGTAAACATCTCTGACGTCGTTCAACTCATATTATTTACCGTCGATTTAACTTACCTAAGATCTTTTAGTTCTGACTCGAGTGTCTTGTCTTTTCAGTTCGCTCGGGTCAGCTTGAGCATTTCATGATTTGAAGACTTTATTTCTGGAGGACGAAGATGAAGATTGTATTATTATTATTATTATTTATTACACTATTCCACTACATTCATATTGTTCCGCTGCATCATTTATTTTTCTCTGGTATGTGTAACTCTGATATGTATCGTATAAGTAAAATCAAATATTTTTGTAAAACAGCTTCATGAATTATTTATTTGATTATTATATTAATCGTTCCGCTGCAAGATTCTATTTTGTTTTTTTTTCTTTCTCTGCGTTTTCTTATTTACCCATAACAATCCGAACTTCTGTATGGTTTAAGTTTGACGTGTGTGATTTATCGTAGATTTAAGGGGTACAAAAAGGCAAGATGTTGCATCTGGTATTAGAGCTTTGGTTTAGCGAAAAACCTTAGCTTTGTGGGGTCTGACTCTTTACTAATAGGGTAGTAATACCCTATGATGAGTTATTAAGAGTATATATATACGAGAGGGCGTATTTGTTAGTGTTATAAAAGGTTCTGATATTGTGTTAATTTGTTTCGTTTTGTATTTACAAATTCTGGTTGGTGCATAGGACGTTATGACATCAATATGGATTTCTAAACACTTAATAGGACAAACAGACATAATATTTGTTTTAAATATAGGTGAATGAAATAATTTTGCCTATTATATATTCTATATATATAAAATAATTTTTTTATAAATGATATATATTTGGTTATAATATATTGGTTGGTAGGTAGTGAAATTTATGAATATTGGTTGGAAATAAGATTTTAAATAGAAGTAACTGAAATTGGAAATTTAGAACCTATGTCCTGGGGTTCTGAAAATTTCTTTCGAATGATTTTGGAATATAATAATAATATTATTAGAAGTATTTTCTGATATAAATGTTTCAATATAATTTGAAAGAATTGTTTAAAGAAACTTTGGAAAGAAATAACTTATGTACTCCCCTCTCCGTCGCAGGAAAATAATTTCGGTAATGAGTGCATGCACCGTCGACATTCATTTTCGAGTTTCGAAGTGGGAAGGCCACTGTAATAGTTTTACTGTAGATTTATTTTGATAAACAAATATAAATTTTAAATTGTTTTAAATATAATTGGATATATAAGTTGTAAGTATATATTTATCTATTATTTTAAAATAATTTGAAATTAAACCCAGAATTTAATTCTTTAGTTCTGGTAATAAATAGTTTCAATTATGGTATTTAAATGGAATGTAATTAATTAATAATTGGAATCTTTAATTAAAATAAGAGATAAAATGCTAGGTTGAAAATGAATTACAAGAAAATTTGAAAGGTGTAACCTCTAAGACAAAAGATATGATTATTGAACATTAAATTAATTTAAAAGAAATGTGATAAACTCGTATAATTTTCAATTGCATTCTTCAACATATATATAACATACCAACTATAAAATGTTAAAATGTTAAAAGAAAATGTACTGGGAAATTTTACAAGTAAAATTTGAAATAATGAAAGTAATAAATGAAATTCTTTTATAAATAAGAATTTGATGTCATAGTGGTTATAAACTTAAGTTATGATTGAAACGCCACTAGTTTAACAGAAATGTAAGTACTATAAATGAATGATAATAAACTTAAGTAATTAGTTGAAGCTATTTATAAATAAAATAAGTAGGAAAATAAATACTATAAATAAATGAAATTAAGTAATGAATAAATGAATGTAATGCAAATAAAATAAATTTGCATTATATAAATGGATAAATGAAAACGGTAAGAAATAAAATGTAAACTAAAAAGATAAATCATTATATGAATGAAAAGGAAATGAAGCAATAAATATGTGAACTGGAATTAATAAGAATGAACTTAATTTTTGCTTAAGGTTGTTGTTTGTTTGGTTTATTGTTGTTTGGGAAAGGATACATTAGTTTTTTTTGGATATATGAATAATCTATTTAGTTTCATCTAAGAATGTTGAGTAAATGGTGCACTAAGTAGTTTATTTTCCTCATTCTGTGCAATTTAAAGTTTGAACCCGAACAACTATTTGTTTTGTTTGATATGAATAAATGATTGATTTGTGTTGATTCTATGTGACGGTTGTATGCCTTGTTGCAAGTGATTGTTGTTTTTATTGATTTGTTGGTTTATGGTTGAAACAACATTAAACATTTCATTCTATATAATTATTAACTCTTTTGGGATTATATAAGTGAAATGCAGGTTATGGAAGCAATTGCTACTGCTTTTGGTTTCATAATTAAGCGTTAATTGACCGAAAAATAGGCACGTTCTCGGATTACGGTTTTATAGCGCTATTATATTTTTCCCGTGTTGGGATATATATCATATTGGAAAATATATGTTGTATATTGTTGTAACAACCCGCATATTTATCGATTTTATATTTAAATATTTTATTTAAATATTTTGTCGTTAATCGGATAGTGGTCCGAAAAGCTACTTTTTGCAAATGGTCAAATTAGGACTCGAGACCACTTCCATTGAGTTCGAAATGCCGTTTACAATTTTTTTAAGTATAAACATTGATATGATTGGAGATAGTAGAATTTCACTACTTTTTCACTTGAGACTTTGGGTTGGGCTTTTAGCCTATTAGACCCAACCTTCACCCCTCCTCTTCATAACTTCATTTCTATTTTCCTAAGTCTTCAAGCTTCTTCAAAAATGGTGGAGGGAATGGGAAATTAAAATTCCAAAACTCAAATTCAATTGCTATCCATCTTTCTACTCCAAATTCAAGAAGAAGACATTGGATTCAAGCTTCTTGTGCTTAGATAGAAGAGGGATTGATTCTTGCTTGCTTAAAACTTCATTTTTCATTGAATTTGTGCAAAATTGAGATTTTTATCTCACAATTCTAGCCTATAACTATATTGGACTGTTGGGAATGATTCCCTATCATTTTTGCATGCATATTAGCATTTGGTTTGGATTAGATTGGCGAAAAACTCCAATTTTTAGCGATTTGGTGAATTTTCTGCACTTAGGTCGTTCTGGCCATTTTCGTGTGTTCGGAGTTAGGTCGCTCGCGACCTAACCCTTAGGTTGTTCGCGTGTTATCGCGCTAGGTCGCACTGCCTTGAATTTTCACTTCGAAGTTAGGTCGTTTCACGTTAGGTCGTATGGGGTTTAGGTCGTAGGTCGTTTCTGGCCTTAAATCCCCCTTGCAGCGTTAGGTCGCTCAGCCTTTCCTTGTTAGGTCGTCACCACTTAGGTCGCGACAAATGTTAGTACGTTAGGGCCTTAGCTCGCATTTGAGCTTAGGTCGTAGGTCGCTAGCTCGTATTTGAGCTTAGGTCGTAGGTCGCATCACCCTTAAGTCGTTCGACCTGATGCCTCTCTTAGGTCGCGCATCCCTTTAGGTCGCTAGGTCTTAGGTCGCGCATCGCCTTAAGTCGCTCGACCTTCTCTCACCTTAGGTCGCGCCATCTTTTAGGTCGCGTACCATACTTTAGGCCGTTGTCCCTTAGGTCACTTGCACCTTAGGTCGGCCTCGTTAGCTCACAGATCCTCTAGGTCGCGTGGCCTTTAGACCGTAGGTCGTTAGGTCGTAAGACCTTAGGTCGCCTGACCACTTAGGTCGCTTGACCTATTCAAATGTTAGGTCGCGAGTTCCTTAAGTCGCTCGTCTCTCTTAGGTCATTCGCTTCGGCTAACTCGCGAACACCACTAGGTCGTTTGACCCCTTAGACCCCTAGGTCGCAACCCTGAGGTCGCTCGACCCTATTCCTCTTAGGTCGAACCCCGTAAGCCGTGGCGTTGCCCCCGCACCCCCACCTTGGGGGGTTGCCACCCCCCCTGGACCCCCCCTCCGTAGGGGATCATATCTGAAAAACATTGAGCTGATTTCCTTGGATTTTATTCACATCTCCGTATGCGATCTTTGTGACTGATTGTTTCTACAATTGCTTCTGTGTTTTGTCACTTTATAATATAAAGGTTTCAATACTAGTAGTAAATATCAAAACTCTTTTAACAAACAATTTCAACTCTATTTTTAATAACAAAACTCTTTTCTTAAACCGTTTTCCAATCTATTAGTATATACAAACCTTTACCTCACTCGGATGAGAAATCTAATTAAACGACTTAGTAAAACAAGTGGTATGAAACGCTTGCGTTCACTTCGTCGGTTAATTCTTGGACTTGTTCGATTGAACCTCTTGTGACAATTTTATTAGTGAAGATTTACAGTTTGTTCGTAAATATTTAAGTTAAGCAAGTGGTTATGGGACATGAAGCTAAACTTCTATATTTACTAGCTTAGTGTAATTGACACTTCTCGTTGATCATGACGATCATTCTGATGATTTAGACTAGCAACTGTGCGATGTCTATTGTTGCGAGGTTAGACTAGACACCACTTGTGTGATTCCACTCACACATACCTTTTTGCTTTTTGGTTAGTCTGGACCTTAATCTGTGTGATTCCATTCACACATGTGGGGTAGCTCCCCTTGGTCTTCGGACCGTCATGTGATAGGCCTCTTTCTCTTTTCTATGATTTCTGGACTTCTTGCATTGATTTCTAGAATTTATGTCATTGACTTGTTATGAGTACAAGTTTGGGGTATGATGCCCTTTCCGAATCTTTGAGAAGATTCTTGTGATATTGATTATCTCTTATTGATTGATCTTCTGTTGATCATTATTTACATACTTATAGCGGTATGTCATTATGGATATTTTATGTTTATGCCATATCTTTTATGTTATATCATGTCATCTGATATTTATAGCTAAACTGACCCGTTTATTATTTTCTTAAATAATACTCGGGTCAGACCGAGATGTTACAGGTGCTTCTGCTTGACTTCTTCCCAGGGATTCATCACTCTGACTTTTGGCTAACTGTTTAGCTTAGCAGTTTTTGTTGTATACACTTGAGATATAGACTCATAGTTGTATTCTTTTGTATAGCACGTGTTGCTATTCTTTTGTATTATTGTGGATCTTTTGAGCACTACTCTGATGTACACTTTCATGTGTTAGTTATATATTCATATCTTCTTCCGCCTTTGTGATATGGATGTCTGTGACTGATTTGCGATATGCTTATTTCTATGTTTGTTTCCGAGGATTATTTATAGCCACAGTGTGATAAGCAATTACATGGATGGTCGCTCCTCAACAGCCTTATTCTCCGTGCTAGTTGACAGCACTACTCCGTAGTGTTCTTGGCTAGCGTGGGTATAGAGGTGGGGCGTCACAATTGTTATATTTGATATTATATTTTCTTCCGAGCCTTCCCGTACAAAGGAGACTCTGCCGAAATTTTCCGTAAATTTTGGACTAAGAAATTTTCTGAAAAATGTTTCCAAAGTTTATTAATTTGAGTATAAAAAGATTTAATGGTTATAAATTGATATAGTTTATTTATAATATAATTTTTTTTAAATTTATTTGTTTATAAATTTAGCATTTTAAATAAGATATATTGATTTCTTAATTCTTCTTTTCCCTTCTTTTTCCTTTTTGGGGACGAAAAGTTTTGATTAGGGGAGAGTGTAACGACCCATAAATTTTCAATAATTAAAATTGTTAATTTAATAAGATCTTTGAAATTTAGTATTGAAGAGGATAAAAGTTTAGTGGATTATTAATAAAAATAATAATTAGAATGAATTGCAACAGTATGAATGTAAATGAATGGCTAATAACTTGAATGGAATTCAAGTAAATTGAAATAGTGAAATTATTATAATTTGTTTATAAATGAAAAATAGGAAAAACAAATGTAATTATTAAATTAATGTGTGAAATAATATAATAGGTGGTAATTGTTTATGAAGAATAAACATACAAGTATTATAAAGGGATAATGGTGACAAATGGTGGTTGTTACTAGTTAATTTACCATTCAAATAAGGGTAATTAAATGTCACTTTAATGATAATAAATATAATAAATGGAAATAGGATGGTTAGTATAAGGGAGTTAGAAATTTGAATATATTAATGTAATAAAAGAAAAACAAACATTAACTAAGTTTATAGGAAAATGATGACTTAAAAAATGGGATTGAATTGGATCAAATTAGTTATTTGAAATTGATTATAATTAAATGGAATTCAATTCATAATAAATAAAGTTAAATACCATGGCCATTGATATTGGAATGTATTGGGTAATATCAAGGTAATAGATATAGCCAAGGTTAATTATACCCACATGTTAATAATTGAATTGATAACTAGGTTGAGAAATCAAATAAATAGATTCGTTGGAATTTCAATCAATAATTTATAAATTTACTGGAATTGGAATTTAATACAATAATTGGTGAATAATTGACTTTAAATTGATATAGAAATTTATTACAAGTGATTATAAATTTATGGAGTAATCCAAGATGATAAAAAATTTAGACTTTAGAATTTGAATGAAAAGTGATTTAATTTAATTAATTTTAATTTATTTAATTAATAGAAAATTAGCCATTTTGGTCACTGACTCAGATTTTGATGAAACTAGTTTCATCGGATCCGTAATAGTGAATTGTTGTGGGATTTCAAGTTTCGTAATGATCGGACTTGTCGTTTGATTGTACGAGCTTGAAACGCGTAGAAATCCATTTAATTGAAATCAATTTGAAATAACTTGACTTTAGCATAACTTCTTCATACGATGGAATTTGGATTTGAAACCTTTTCCATTGCATTTAAATTTTTTAAAACATCTATTTTGATATATTTGTTGACCTAAATTTCATTTCGGAGTTGAAATGGCTTTTTGGGCCATCCCTCGTTCAATTTTTCCAAATGAAATCGAGCCCATCTGTTCTATTTTGTTCTGACTATATATATCCAGTTAAAACCCTAGCCTATTTTTTATTCCTCATTTCTATACGTAGAATTCTATTTGCTTCTTCTCTTTCAATGGCAGACAGAACCCTAAATCCCCAAATGCAGTTTCAAATAAAATTCATAGCCAAAAATTAAATCTCTTCAATCTATATCGAATTATATATGGATTTGAAGCTCTCAACGAGCGCAAGTCAAATATATGATTTTTCACTTTGGGTTTCGATGTGACCGAAAATCGATGAACTATCCATGGCCGTTCATCACGCCGCGACCAAAATCGTCCGATCTTCGAATCTATTTCTGGGTATTGTAGAGTGGCCGAGGGGACTTCATCTATGTAGTTTATTTGGCGAATTGACGGTTGGATCGAGCGTGAAAATTCGATTAAGGTTGGCCAAATCAGGGTGGCTGCTCTCTGAGATGCGCTATCGGTGCATGGCCATAGGTCGTAGGGGGTTGGGGTGTGGCACGACCGGTGGTAGTGTGGCTGATGTGGCCGCGACGTCGATGGTGCGTTAGTGATTTGGTTGGTCTCAGTTCATTTCGAATGCGTGCGTGCGCGAGATTTGCGTCGGCCTGTAGGGTTCTTGCGTGAACAAGGCAGTGACGTGGCTGTTATTGCGTGGTAAACTTTTTTTTATTTTATGTTATTTAAATTTCAATTCTAATATTATAATGTTAATAACTTCCGCATATGAGGTCCAATTCACGCGCGGTTTCCTCCGCTTGGTTCGTATTGGAATTCCAGACATTATGACGCAGGTTTGGATGAATTCTGAGACTTTTCAATTTTTGGGTTTAAATTCGATTTAAATTCAAAAGGTGAGTGTTTTAACCCACTTACAACTTCTAAAATTTCTTATGTGTGTTAAATTAATTTCTGATGTGATTAGAAATTTATTTATGGCTGTTTGGTACATTTTTATCATCATTCCAGTTAAATTGAATTTATTGAATTAAATTGTTATTTAATTTATTATTGCATATAAACTGCCTGTAATACCTGTTATTTATTATCCGTTCTCCATTGATGTTATTGTTTGAATCGGATGATGATTGTGATAAACGGTTGATGATTGATATTGGATGAATGGATGTTGTATTTTATTTTGTTATAAACTGTAAGTTGTTATGCATTTTTATTTCATTCGGGATTACGGTTTGAAATGATATGTAACCGTATTTTTATTTTAATTTACGGATTGAAATGTTAATTATCCGTATCACTTGACCATAGGATAGAAAATTATATACGGACACCGCGGTCTATATATAAATATAATTTAAAATGATTTCTATGGTTTTATAAAGAAATATATGGGTTATATAATTATTGATTTTTGAAGTTATATAAATTTTATTTTATTATTGATTTTAGCTATGTATAAATTTGTTTTGAAATACAAAATAAGTTAAATAATAAATTGATTGTTTTATGTAATAGGGTTAAGTATAGGTTTAAAATTATGTTGTATATGGGTTTTATATTGGCTTAAATAAATTTGAGGTTGGAAGATAAACACGAAATTGATTTGAATTAAGTTATTTAAGAATTATACTCGAATAAATTTGATATGAAATTTAGATAAAATTTTTAGATTTTAAAGGATATGATTTTTATAAGTTTATTTTGGTTTAGAGTGATTTAAACGAATATTTCAAGTATAATTAAATTTAAGGAAATATTCAGTTATCTGAAATTTGGGTTATATTAAAATTTTAATGGATTTATTATGTAAATTATTTCAAAACCAAATAATAGAAATTGAATTGTCAAATTGAAATTTCTAAACTTAGTTTTGAATTGGTTGAATACTTAAAGTTTGAAATATATTGAATCTGAAATGGTTTTGAAAATGACATAATTTGGAAAATTTTAGTTGGAAACTGAGTTGAATTGAAATTTGTGATTCGGGATTTGGTTAAGTTAAAATCTAGAAATTCGAGTTGTTTGGAATTGAATTGTGAAATTTAAGAAGCTATTTTATTGCATATAATATTCTAATATTTTAAACCGTTTAATTGGTTTAAGTGATGTTTCAAAGTTATGAGTTTCACGGCATTATAATTTGAAAGTGTTATATTCTAGTGTTTTGATTTCGAAATGGTATAACTTTGAAGTGTTATAATTTTAGAAAAGGATATATATTGAAATGAAAATGATATCGTATTGATTTGGTTTTGAAAAGGCAAGGATATTTGGTTTCAAAAGTATAAATTATTTTGAAATTACCACGGGGTTATAATAACGTTTGGTTGTTAAAGAGACCGAGATCGGAAGTTGTCATACTCTCTGCCAACTCCGAAAACAACCGCGTACGCGGTGGAGACTCCAAAATGTAGTAGGGTGGTGGCGGCGTTTCCTTTGAGGTATGAACATGGACCCGACTCCCGTGAGTGTGCTTAAGATGGCTAAAACAGAAGCGATCTCGGGATAGTGAGGTAGCCCCTCTTATCGGACATACTCCTCCGATACCATTCTATTACTCTGTGATTGATTGGAGCCCTTTGATTTTTTGGGGGTGTGGCTTGAGGTGGGCGGTAGCTGCGCACTATGCGTCACCACCAGCCCGTGTGCATAATTGGTATATCTACCCTGGCATTGCCTTGTGTGCCGTGTCACCTACCCTAACAGGCTTTATTATGAGTTTGATTTGTGTCGTACCTATGGAGTACCTTCTCGTAGTCCCCCAGTCAGGAGATATGTAGGTACGGTATAGACTACAGGCACTATTACGCGTTAAGGGCTATATTGGTAACCCCTTAACGCTATTTTAAAGTAAGTTCATTTTACTAATAGACATTATTATAATATCGTATATTACTACATAGTAAATAGTTTAACAGATTCTTAGGAGATGTGAATCCTGAGCATCTCTTAAGTTACTGCACGCATGTTTGACACTGGATAGGAGATGTCAAATCCCGTAAACATCTCGGACGCCGTTCCACTCATATTATGTACTGTTGATTTAACTTACATAAGATCTTTTAGTTCCGAGTCTAGTGTTTTGTCTTTTCAATTCGCTCGGTTCAACTTGAGCATTTCAGGATTTGAAGACTTTATTTCTGGAGGACGAAGACGAAGATTGTATTATTATTATTTATTATACTATTCCACTGCATTCATATTGTTCCGTTGCATTATTTATTTTTCTCTGGTATGTGTAACTCTGATATGTAATGTATGAGTAAAATCAAATGTTTTTGTGAAGCAGCTTCATGAACTGTTTATTTGATTATTATATTTTATCGTTCCGCTGCAAGATTCAATTTTGTTTTTCCTTTCTCTGCTTTTTCTTATTTACCCCATAACAATCCACTCTTCTGTATGGTTTAAGTCTGACGTGTGTGGTTTATCGTCGATTTAAGGCGTACAAAAAGGCAGGATGTTACATCTGGTATCAGGGCATCGGTTTAGCGATAGGCCATAGCTTTGTGGGGTCCGACTCTTTACTAATAGGGTAGTAATACCCTATGATGAGTCACAGAGTGTGTGTGTGTGTGTGTGTATGAGAGAGAGTATTTGTTAGTGTTATAAAAGGTTTTTATATTGTGTTAATTTGCTCCGTTTTGTATTTATAAATTCTGGTTGGTGCATAGGACGCTATGACATCAATAGGGATTTCTAAACACCTAATAGGACAAACCGACACAATATTTATTTTGAATATAGGTGAATGAAATAATTTTGCCTTTTATATTTTCTATATACATAAAAATAATTTTTTTATAAATGATATATATTTGGTTGTAATATATTGGTTGGTAGGTAGTGAAATATATGAATATTGGTTGGAAATAAGATTTAAAATAGAAGTAACTAAAATTGGAAATTTAAAACTAAGTCCTGGGGTTTTGAAAATTTCTTTCGAATGATTTTGGAATATAATAATAATATATTAGAAGTATTTTCTGATATAAATATTTCAATATAATTTGAAAGAATTGTTTAAAGAAACTTTGGAAAGAAATAACTTATGTACTCCCCTCTCCGTTGCTGGAAAATAATTTCGGTGATGAGTGCACGCACCATCGACATTCATTTTTGAGTTTCGAAGTGGGAAGGCCACTGTAATAGTTTTACTGCAGATTTATTTTGATAAACAAATATGAATTTTAAATTGTTTTAAATATAATTAGATATATAAGTTGTAAGTATATATTTATCTATTATTTTAAAATAATTTGAAATTAAACTCGGTATTTAGTTCCCAAGTTCTTTTAATAAATAGGTTCAATTATGGTAGTTAAATGGAATGTAACTAATTAATAATTGGAATCTTTAATTAAAATAAGAGATAAAATGCTAGGTTGAAAATGAAATAATAAGAAAATTTGAAAGGTGTAACCTCTAAGACAAAAGACATGATTATTGAACATTAAATTAATTTAAAAGAAATGAGATAAACTTTTATAATTTTCAATTGCATTCTTTAACATATATATAACTTACCAACTATAAAAAGTTAAAATGTTAAAATAAAATGTAACGGGAAATTTTACAAGTAAAATTTGAAATAATGAAAGTACTCAATGAAATTCTTTTATAAATAATAATTTGATGTTATAGTGGTTAAACTTAAGTTATGATTGAAACACCACTAATTTAACAGAAATGTAAGTATTATAAGTGAATGACAATAAACTTAAGTAAATGGTTGAAGCTATTTATAAATAAAATAAGTAGGAAAATGAGTATTGTAAATAAATGAAATTAAGTAATAAATAAATGAATGTAATGAAAATAAAAGAAATTTGCATTATATATATAGATAAATGAAAACTGTAAGAAATACAATGTAAACTAAAAAGATAAATCATATGAATGAAAAGGAAATGAAGCAATAAATATGTGAACTGGAATTAATAAGAATGAACTTAATTTTTGCTTAAGGTTGTTGTTCGTTTGGTTTATGGTTGTTTAGGCAAGGATACTTTAAAATTGTTTGGATATATGAATATTCTATTTAGTTTCATCTAAGACTGTTGAGTAAATGGTGCACTAAGTAGTTTATTTTCCCCATTCTATGCAATTTAAATTTTGAACCCGAACAACTATTTATTTTGTTTGATATGAATGAATGATTGTGTTGATTCTATGTGTGGTTGTATGCCTTATTGCAAGTGATTGTTGTTTGTATTGATATGTTTGTTTATGGTTGAAACAACTATAAACATTTCATTCTATATAATTATTAACTCATTTTGGATTATATAAGTGAAATACAGGTTATGGAAGCAATTGCTACTGCTTTTGGTTTCGTAATTAAGCGTTAATTACCAAACAAATAGGCAAGTTCTCGGATTACGGTTTTAAAGCGCTATTATATTTTTCCCGTGTTGGGATATATATCATTTTGGAAAATATATGTTGTATATTATTATATTTGATATTATATTTTCTTCCGAGCCTCCCCATACAAAGGAGACTCTACCGAAATTTTCCGTAAATTTTAGACTTAGAATTTTTTTGAAAAATGTTTCCAAAATTTATTAATTTGAGTATAAAAAGATTTAATGGTTATAAATTGATATAGTTTATTTAAAATATTAAATTTGTAAATTTATTTGTTTACAAAGTTAGTATTTTAAATAAGATATATTGATTTCTTAATTCTTCTTTCCCTTCTTTTTCCTTCTCGAGGATGAAAATTTTTGAGTGGGGGAGAGTGTAACGACCCGTAAATTTTCAATAATTAAAATTGTTAATTTAATAAGATCTTTGAAATTTAGTATTGAAGAGGATAAAAATTTAGTGGATTATTAATAAAAATAATAATTAGAATGAATTGCAACAGTATGAACGTAAATGAATGGCTAATAACTTGAATGGAATTCAAGTAAATTGAAAATTTGAAATTATTATATTTTGTTTATAAATGAAAAATAGGAAACACAAATGTAATTATTGAAATAATGTGTGAAATAATATAATAGGTGGTAGTTATTTGTGAGGAATAGACATACAAGTATTATAAATGGATAATGGTGACAAATGGTTGTTGTTACCAGGTAATTTACCATTTACAAATAAGGGTAATTAAATGTCACTTTAATGATAATAAATATAATAAATGAAAATAGGATGGCTAGTATAAGGGAGTTAGAAATTTGAATATATTAATGTAATAAAAGATAAACAAATATTAATTAAGTTTATGGGAAAATGATGACTTAACAAATGGGATTGAATTGAATCAAATCAGTTATTTGAAATTAATTATAATTAAATGGAATTCAATTCATAATAAATAAAGTTAAGTACTATGGCAATTGATATTGGAATGAATTGGGAAATATCAAGGTAATAGATATAGCCATGGTTAATTATACCCACATGTTAATAATTGAATTGATAACTAGGTTGAGAAATTAAATAAATAGATTCGATGGAATTTCAATCGATAATTTATGAATTTATTGGAATTGGAATTTAATACTATAATTGGTGAATTAATTGACTTTAAACTGGTATAGAAATTTGTTATAAGGGATTATAAATTTCTAGAGTAATCTTAGATCATAAAAATTTAGACTTTAGAATTTGGACGAAAAGTGATTTAATTTAATTTTAATTTATTTAATTAATAGAAAATTAGCCATTTTGGTCACTGACTCGGATTTTGACGAAACTAGTTTCATCAGATCCGTAACAGTGAATTATTGTAGGATTTGAAGTTTCATAACGATCGCACTTGTCATTTGATCGTACGGGCTTGAAACGCCTAGAAATCAATTTAATTGAAATTAATTTGAAATAACTTGACTTTAGCATAACTTCTTCATACGATGGAATTTGGACTTGAAACCTTTTCCATTGCATTAAAAATATTTTAAAACGTCTATTTTGATATATGGGTTGACCCAAATTTCGTTTCGGAGTCGAAACGGCTTTTTGTGCCATCTATCGTTTAATTTTTCCAAATGAAATCGAGCCCATCTGTTCTATTTTGTTCTGACTATATATATCCAGTTATAAACCCTAGCCTATTTCATATTTCTCATTTCCGTTCGTACAATTCTATTTGCTTCTTCTCTTTCAATGGCAGACAGAACCCTAAATCCCCAAATGCAGTTTCAAATAAAATTCAAAGCCAAAAATTAAATCTCTTCAAACTATATCGAATTATATATGGATTTTGTAACGAATGCGACTTTTTGACGCTCGAAAACCGACATCAATACATCCACCGTATCAACTGCTGAGCAATCGAATGCCGGAAAACCGTACCGTTATGGTTAAAGAAGAAGAAAAAGATAGGACAGAACAGAAAGGAACAACGGAACAATATCAGAATCTCACAATCGCAGCGGAACAACATATAATAGATAAATGAATAATCTTTAAACAAAGAACTATATCAGTTATTACATTACATCACATTACATTACATCATCAGAGTGTACAACAACAAACAACAAACAAACAGCGGAAAAGAAATACTATATACTAGTAATACGCCATGCCATCCAGATTGCCTCCAGCAACTACTGAATTCCAGAATATCCTGATAACCTAACTCTAGACTGCCCGTGTGGAAATTGGTGGGCACCCAGAGTTTAGGAAGGAAAAAAATAAACTCCGAGTCAGTCATGTGACTGGTGTGAGAACTAAAACAGTTTATCTTTAAAACAAAGAACAGGATAATTTTAAAATAGATTTGCAATGCTTTTTAGAAAATGAGACTACCATAAGGCCTCTCGCACACACACACAATGCAAACGCAGAATCGAAGGAGATTTCTCCTTATGTTAATCAAAGATGCTTGATACGCATTAAAAAGAAACATTTGATATTATTGCTAGTGCAAAGCGTAGGAAAAATCATTTCGAAAGTAAAGATATAAATCTTAGCCAGTATAGGCATTTCGCACTTATGCCTACTATAGCTACCATGTTCAATAGCAGGTTACCGCCACATTCCATGGCAGGTTATACAACTAAAACCGTACAGGATCGTATTGTTTCTTTGGATTTCCAACAAATGGTCAGGCCAAGGAACTTCCCATTGCCACATGGGTACGCCTCTGGAAAGACGACCCGAGAAGCTAACCAGATCTCTTCCAACAAAAGGCTGGGTTACCTTTCAAACTAGGTAACTACTGACACGAATATGTTATTCCTCGATCGTAACCGATCTATATCCGAGTATCCTCGATTTACAACAACCACAAAGCAATAAATTTGCAGCAACAACATAGGTTAAATATCTGGGCTCCATACCATGATACCACCTCTATCCAGAAGGAATGACATACATTAAGGGGCGCTACCCCCTAATAACCTTGCTGCATCCTTCTTGTTTTGACCATTTTCGGGGTGTGAGGTCCGACGAAGTCTCGTCCACAAAGCTACGCTTTATAAAAAAGCCGTGCTTTGATCACATATGCTCAACAGCACTTCGTATGCCACATTACCAATTTGGGAATGTATCACACGTAACCATCAACTATATAACCTCTAAGGGTGTTAAGCTAAGAGAATAAATTCTCCGCCACCAACGGAAATATATTTGATAGAAACCAGCTTTACATCTCAAATTGTAATATCAAACACACATCCATACAAGTTCATTCCGGGATCGAACGGAACCGAAGGCACTTCCAAAGAAGTCCTTGCAATCCGGATATTCACTAATCACGACCGCACTTCCCATCACAAAGGGTAATAAATTTCTATATCGGGGATCAGCTGATGCAGAAACATTCGACGGTAATCCTTCCGTTTTCATAAATATCCGGTCTTCAACACCGGTGATCAAATGCAATCCATAACGACGTATCACATATTCGGAATGGGTTATACGACCCCAAGGTCCTTTCCCGGCTAACCCGAATAGTGAGAGCTTATTTCAAAAATTAGTGTAGCAGTCAAATTCAAACAAATCACTACAAATACCTATTTTAAGGTAAATATTAATAGTCGGTTATTTAACAATCAATAGGTATGCTCAACATCACCAGATTCCAAATAATTTCCCAAATTATTTATTTTCCAAAAATATCTTTACAAAATATATATTTTCCACACTTCAACCATTTGAAAACAAATTTTCAAATCCCTTTTCACCTTTACCACTTTTGAAAACAAATTTCAAACATTTTCCTTACGCGGAAATACTTTTATTTCAACATGGTTCATTTAAACAAATTAAATAAATCCCTACCGATTTACTTTATACTTACGTTCCAAATCCGAAAATTTATCCCCACACTTCAAAAATAAATCAACGTTTATTTTTAAACAAATTCCCCTTTCTTTTATAAATTCCATAGTGAATTTACACTTCCAAAATATCTATGAATATACGATTTCCAAATCGATTTCTAATATTCATTTTCAATTTATCTTTAAAAGATAAAATCTCAAAATAGTCACTTCATATTGGAAAACATTTCCATAGTTATTTAATAATAAGTAATTCACAAATTCATTTATTTTCAACACATGGAAAATATTCAATATACTTAAATCGAAATTAAGTATATATTTCATTCTTTAAGAAATCATTCTCTTAAACACATTTGTTTCGGCCAAAACGAATGTTGCGTAAAACATCGTTAGGACAACCCAAAATCACTAGTATAGGGATTCGAAATTTTGATAGATATATAAATCCCAACACTATACAAAAACATTTCCTTTCGGAAATCATTTACTATAACAACAGTGTTATAGTCCACCATTTCCTTCTATTTCTCGAAAACGTCTATTTCAACAATGAATGTTGAAATCTATGGTTTCGATGTTTAATACATTTTAAAACATCGTTAAAATGATTAACTTCATTTTATAATACTCATTTTCCCAAGCATATCCATTTTATTTAATAATATATTCACTGTCCAAAATCGTGAATATATTTCACTAACCAAATTCAATACTTTCTACACATTTTATTTCAAGGATAATTCGCTATCCGCAATTGCGAATATATCTCCTTTAATAACCTTCTATATTAAATTTATCAAATTAAATCAATTTCGGATTTATAAACAATGTTTATAAATTCCATTTCTATTTATAAAACTTCAATTATAAAAATCCCTTTTTTTATAAATCAATTCAATTTATAGCTCGACTTTATACCCAAAATCCGATTTATAAGTTAATTATTTATAAATCTTTTATTTTACAAAGTTCTATCATTTCATAACTTCACAATTTATAAATCAATAAATTTTATTCACTTGTGAAATCCATTTATACTTCATTTTAACACTTAATAAAACTCGTTTTATAATTCCTATATTTTTTTATTTATAAATATTGATCCTAGAAATCTTTTATATAAACCGTTTATAATAATTCAAAAATCTCAGTTTAAATAAACCAATCCTTTTAATAATTTACAAAACGTTATTTAAAACTTATATAACTCCAAAATCATACTTAAGTACTATTTTCCCAAAAATATAACTTTTATAACAATAAAATTATAATGTTTATTTGTTTTAACAATTCAAAATTTAATAAAACGTATAGTTTCAAAAATCACTTTAAAATTCTTTTAAAGAATCAAAATCATTATTTTAAAACTTCAAAAATGGATTCGTTGATGCAACAACACCAAATAGTCAATCACGACATCCAAATATCATATATCGATATGAAAATCAACAAACATCACAATATCTGTAATCAAATAAATACTGGTGAGGAATCCAGTTGGATCCCTCCAACCTGTTTCCCTGCATCCAAAGATGTTAGCACAATATCAATTCCGTTCCAATATGAAATATCGCGGTACATAGGATTTATAAAATAGTATCCGCTATTATGCGGCGCAATAGGGTGTCATCCGCTATATAATACGGGAAAATCAACTCCAAGTACATATATAATACCAATTCCATACAGGTTGGAATTATCACGGTATATGTTTTAATAAATAACCTCCGCTTACCAACGGCGCATAATGTCTATTTCAATCATCAACAGATAATAATTTATCATCCAGGCATGCAATCAACAATTTTAAATCTAACTATTTAAAATTTAAATCGAAACTATCCGATTGAGTGAGAAGTTCTCACCTCGCTTTCAATTCAATTTTCGCGTTTTATTTCGAATAAAATTAAACGCGCGTTTAATTTTACCCGAAATTTACACTAGCTCCAAATGACTCCAATCCAGCTCTATTGCGTAGTGTTCGTCCATACGAACCCAACGCAAGTTGTTTCGTAATTTTTCGACCTCGCATGACAAAGTTATGATATTTTAAACATTCACGAATTATAATATAATTACAAATCAATTTCTATTTTTTTTTTAAACCTTCACACATCACCACCGTTCATTTTATCTTTGCAAATCGCTTGCCGTGCTTTCTTTATCTTCCCCAGGTAACGAATCACGTGAAGTAACCCATCCCCCGATCGATTTTCGTGATGGCCGCTCCTCCTTCGTTGGCTACGGCGACGACCAGGGAATACCACGTCGAAGGCCTCGCTCTACTCTACTCACGCTATGACCATGTGGCACTCGACCACCTCCTGCTCCTCGAACGACGTGAAAGAACGTCTGGCTTCAAACAACAATAGCCGTCGATCGGCTCCACTTCAAACGATCTTCACCGTTGGGTTTGAACATCTCGACGAGATCTACAGTTTTCTAGTTGAGGCCGTGGCCTAATATCGTGTGGATTAGAAGAATTCAAGGGGGAAAGAGGGAAGACGTCGGCCATTGATTTTTTTGAAGTGGCGGCCTGACCTAGTTGGCTAGGGTTTTGTAGCAAAGGTGAAGAGAATGGTGCTTTTATAGAAAATATAACGAACACTATTCATCCCGGAATTTCCGAACTCCAAATCTCGCACGGTGACCAGCGTTTCTAGGGTTTATCCCACGTTCCCAACACAATGGAACAGGTTTCGGAAGCTAATTCGATCATCTGTGCGAGTTACGGCAATAAACGATTGATTTTAAATTAAACCGATTAAACGATTTTCTATGCGTTTTGGCTCGCCCCGGACAAACGGTAAATCTGATTGACACGAAATTTGAAACCATACAATAATATCACATTACGGATCCGATGAAACTAGTTTCTTCGAAATTCGAGATTGTTTGAATAATGGCTATTTGAACTCGTCAATTAAATATTAAAATATTCAATTTTCACAAATTAACTTTTAAATCGATTTTAAAAGTTCTATAACATCATTCTAACTCCAATATGATAAAATAAAATTTTACAAATCATTTTTAATCATATTTAACCCAGTTTTCAATTATTTCCGTAATTTAACATATTAAATTATCGATTTAATTATCCAATTAAATCCAATTATTCGAAATAAAATTATTCGACTCATAAATTTCACTTATTAATATTTAAAATCAATTAAATATACAAATTTTAATCAATAGAAATTCTGGGTCGTTACATACTTCTCCCTTTAAAAGAATTTCGTCCTCGAAATTACCAAGTAAGAAAAAGTTAGAGAATCCATTAACTTTTCAAAACAAACCATTCAATTTAGATTTTTCAAATCTCTTAAGTGTTTAACTTTTCCAAAATTTATAGTTAAACTTCTTACAAAATCTTTACTGAGTTTCCAAATCCAAACTTAGTTTTCAAAAATTTCCCAATTTTCTCAAAAATATTCTAACGCTTTAAATTTTCGAAAAAATTCGCCAGAGTCTCCTTTGCGCGGCTCGATCCAAAAAAAATGACAGTATATATATCACAAATATACATCTCATCAAGTGATGAGGCATCCCGCAGGGGAAAAAGTGTAAAAGTACGATATTTAATCCGAGATATGTACCTTATATATTATTAGCGAACATATACGGCTAATATAGCGCGAAAGCGAGCTCCAAATGCGAAGCAAGCGCAATCTGCACCTACTAAACACTCAACAAACAAATGAGAAACATGTATATATGAAAATAATATCAATATACATCATATAGTAACATAAAAACTGCATGTGCCAACATAGCAAATACAACAAAAGCAACAAATGCAACCATCAATCAATTATCATCCAGCTATCATCCAACAAATTCATAACCAAATCAATATAAATTCACTTATCATTAATATTCATTGACTTGGTTTTCATTTTAATCACATTTGATTCATTAACATTGGAATTTCACTAACATTCATTTGTTCATTTTCCAATTAGTATACATTCACTAATTTGTTCACATTAATTCGCTTTCAATCCAAATCAAATCCAATTCTATTCAAATTTATTTACTTCCAATTTGGATTCAATCACATAGCTTTTAATTTCGCTAATTCAATTTCATTAATCACTAAATGAATCATACATATAATCAATTTATAATCATATAACAACCAATGTAGATTCAACATAACCAAATTATTAAATTTACATTCAATTCGGTTCAACACTTTTTTTACTTTCAATTCGTTTATATTAAATTGATTTTCATTCAATTATTCAACTTCCAATTACATTGGCTTTCAATGAATTAACACTTATATTCATTGTTTCATTTCAATTTATTTACATCCAATTAATTAACATTCCATCCATTCATTAATTCAATTGCTAATTCTTTTAACAAATAAGGTTGAAATTCATTACATAACTCAAGTCCATATCTATTTAATTCACTTGATTATTTTACTTCGATACCAAAATCAACTTCACTTAAGTTATATCCCATTTCAAATATCATTTGTTTAACTTAACTTAAATTTTCATTTATAAATTCAATTCAGATTCCGATTCCAATGTAAATTCAATTTAACTTTTACCAAAGATAATTTCATTACTTATTCAAATTCTATTTCATTTTGCTTAACAAAATTGCTTAATCATTTTATCGTTTGGTTTTATTTATCCTTCCCATTCTATAAGTTATACGACTTATTTATTTAACTTCCAAATCCATTAACTTATCCAAAGCTAAATTTATTATTCATATTATAAGTTCAAAATTCATTTCACTTATATTCAACAATTACAACTTGGATTTTTATTGATTCACTTATACCTCCTTTAATTTAACTCCATCCTTTAAGTTAAATTTATTCTATCCAAATTCGAATTGTATAAGTTATCAACTAATTTATCATTCCCATAATATTTTAAATAGGATTCCAGAGTCTTTTCAACCTTTCAAAACCATTTTTTGAAATCAATTCAAATTATCCTTTGAATTTCAAAAGCTAAACTCAAAATTTTCCAAACAACTTTCATTTAAAACAATTTGGCAGCAATCCCTCTTTTGGAAACCTGAAAATGAACACCGATGATGTCATGATCATCATCAGAATAATTTTCCAGCGACCGAAAAGAGTTTTGAGCTTTAATTTCTCCAAATTTTTTTTCCAAAATATCAAATCCTTTTAAAACACTTCTCTGGAATTTTATTTTCAGATTATAAATCACATTTATAAGTCTTTTACTTATATAATTTCACTTATTATGTATAAGATTATTTCACAAGTGTAAATCATTTTAATTATAACTCCATACTTATAATTCAATTGCTTATACAATTATTCTTTAAAATTTGTGGTTTTTATTCAACTTATTCAAACCACATTTATTGACTTATATATATTTATATTTTCAACAACCAAGCAATCAATTCATATACACTTTAATAATTCTGAAAAATTATTCTTTTATATATATAAAATATAATCGAGGTAAAATTATTTCATTTACCCAATTAAAATGATACTATGTCGACTTGCAATGTTTAAGTGTTTAGAAATCCCTATCGATAATATGGCGTCCCACACACCGACCAGAATTCACAAACAGCTCAACGGATAAACAAACACAATATAAAACAATTTCATATTCACTGACAAATACGCCCTCGTATCTATTATTACACTCAAACTCATTCTAGAGTACTACTGACTCTATCTCTAATGAGCAATACCCAACAGAGCCATGTTTGTCGCTTAACCATAAGCTCTGATACCAAATGTAACGAATGGGACTTTTCGACGCTCGAAAACCGACATCAATACGTCCACTGTATTAACTGCCGAGCAATCGAATGCCGGAAAACCATACCGTTATGGTTAAAGAAGAAGAAAAAGATAGGACAGAACAGAAAAGAACAACGGAACAATATCAGAATTTCACAATCGCAGCGGAACAACATATAATAGATAAATGAATAATCTTTAAACAAAGAACTATATCAGTTATTACATTACATCACATTACATTACATTACATCATCAGAGTGTACAACAACAAACAATAAACAAACAGCAGAAAAGAAATACTATATACTAGTAATACGCCATGCCATCCAGCTTGCCTCCAGCAACTCCTGAATTCCAGAATATCCTGATAACCTAACTCTAGACTACCCGTGTGGAAATTGGTGGGGACCCGGAGTTTAGGAGGAAAACAATAAACTCCGAGTCAGTCATGTGACTGGTGTGAGAACTAAAACAGTTTATCTTTAAAACAATGAACGGGATAATTTTAAAATAGATTCGCAATGCATTTTAGAAAATGAGACTACCATAAGGCCTCCCGCACACACACACAATGCAAACGCAGAATCGGAGGAGATTTCTCCTTATGATAGTCAAAGATGCTTGATATGCATTAAAAAGAAACATTTGATATTATTACTAGTGCATAGTGTAGGAAAAATCATTTCAAAAGCAAAGATATAAATCTTAGCCAACATAGGCATTTCGCACTTATGCCTACTATAGCTACCATGTTCAATAGCAGGTTACCGCCACATTCCATGGCAGGTTATACAACTAAAACCGTACAGGATCGTATTGTTTCTTTGGGTTTCCAAAAAATGGTCAGGCCAAGGAACTTCCCATTGCCACATGGGTACGCCTTTGGAAAGACGACCCGAGAACCTAACCGGATCTCTGCCAACACAAGGTCGGGTTACCTTTCAAACTAGGTAACTACTGACACGAATATGTCATTCCCCGATCGTAACCGATCTATATCCGAGGATCCTCGATTTCAAACAACAACAGAGCAATAAATTTGCAGCAACAACATAGGTTAAATATCTGGGCTCCATACCATGATACCACCTCTATCCAGAAGGAATGACATACACTAAAGGGGCGCTACCCCCTAATAACCTTGCTACATCCTTCCTGTTTTGACATTTCCGAGGTGTGAGGTCCAACGAAGTCTCGTCCACAAAGCTACGCTTTGTACAAAAGCCGTGCTTTGATCACATATGCTCAACAGCACTTCGTATGCCACACTACCAATTTGGGAATGTATCACTAGTAACCATCATCTACATAACCTCTAAGGGTGTTAAGCTAAGAGATTAAATTCTCCGCCACCAACGGAAATATATTTGATAGAAACCAGCTTTACATCTCAAATTGGAACGTCAGACACACATCCATACAAGTCCGTTCCGGGATCGAACGGAACCGAAGGCATTTCCAAAGAAGTCCTTGCAATCCGGATATTCACTAATCACGATAGGACTTCCCATCACAAAGGGTAATAAATTTCTATATCGGGGATCAGCCGATGCAGAAACATTCGACGGTAATCCTACCGTTTTCACAAATATCCGGTCTTCAACACCGGTCATCAAATGCAATCCATAACGATGCATCACATATTCGGAATGAGTTATACGACCCCATGGTCCTTTCCCGGCTAACCCGAATAGTGAGCGCTTATTTCAAAAATAAGTGTAGCATTCAAATTCAAACAAATCACAACAAATACCTATTTAAAGGTAAATATTAATAGTCAGTTATTTAACTATCAATAGGTATGCTCAACATCACCAGATTCCAAATAATTTCCCAAATTATTTATTTTCCAAAAATATCTTTACAAGATATATATTTTCCACACTTCAACCATTTGAAAACAAATTTTCAAATCCCTTTTCACCTTTACCACTTTTGAAAACAAATTTCAAACATTTTCCTTACGCGGAAATACTTTTATTTCAACATGGTTCATTTAAACCAATTAAATAAATCCTTACCGATTTACTTTATACTTACGTTCCAAATCCGTAAATTTATTCCCACACTTCAAAAATAAATCAACGTTTATTTTTAAACAAATTCCCCTTTCTTTTATAAATTCCATAGTGAATTTACTCTTCCAAAATATCTATGAATATACGATTTCCAAATCGATTTCTAATATTCATTTTCAATTTATCTTTAAAAGATAAAATCTCAAAATATTCACTTCATATTGGAAAACATTTCCATACTTATTTAATAATAAGTAATTTACAAATTCATTTATTTTCAACACTTGGAAAATATTCAATATACTTAAATCGAAATTAAGTATATATTTCATTCTTTAAGAAATCATTCTCTTAAACACATTTGTTTGGGCCAAAACGAATGTTGCGTAAAACATTGTTACGACAACCTAAAATCACTAGTATAGGGATTCAAAATTTAGATAGATAAATAAATCCCAATACTATACAAAAACATTTCCTTTCGGAAATCATTTACTATAACAACCGTGTTATAGTCCACCATTTCCTTCTATTCCTCGAAAACGTCTATTTCAACAATGAATGTTGAAATCTATGGTTTCGATGTTTAATACATTTTAAAACATCGTTAAAACGATTAACTTCATTTTATAATAATCATTTTCCCAAGCATATCCATTTTATTTAACAATATATTCACTGTCCAAAATCGTGAATATACTTCACTAACCAAATTCAATATTTTCTACACATTTTATTTCAAGGATAATTCGCTATCCGCAATCGCGAATATATCTCCTTTAATAACCTTCTATATTAAATTTATCAAATTCAATTGATTTCGGATTTATAAACAATGTTTATAAATTCCATTTCCATTTATAAAAACTACAATTATAAAAATCCCTTTTTTATAAATCAATTCAATTTATAGCTCGACTTTATACCCAAAATCCAATTTATAAGTTAATTATTTATCAATCTTTTATTTTACAAAAATCTATTCATTTCATAACTTCACAATTTATAAATCTATAAATTTAATTCACTTGTGAAATCCATTTATACTTCATTTTAATACTTAATAAAACTCGTTTTATAATTCCTATATTTTTTATTTATAAATATTAATCTTAGAAATCTTTTATATAAACCGTTTATAATAATTCAAAAATCTCGCTTTAAATAAACCAATCCTTTTAATAATTTACAAAACGTTATTTAAAACTTATATAACTCCAATATCATACTTAAGTACTATTTTCCCAAAAATATAACTTTTATAACAATAAAATTATAATGTTTATTTATTTTAACAATTCAAAATTTAATAAAACCTATACTTTCAAAAATCACTTTAAAATTCTTTTTAAAAAATCAAAATCATTTTTTTAAAACTTCAAAAATGGATCCGATGATGCAACAGCACCAAATAGTCAATCACGACATCTAAATATAATATATCGATATGATAATCAACAAACATCACAATATCTGTAATCAAATAAATACCAGTGAGGAATCCAGTTGGATCCCTCCAACCTGTTTCCCTGCATCCAAAGATGTTAGCACAATGCCAATTTTTTTCCAATACGGAATATCGCGGTACATAGGATTTATAAAATATTATCCGCTATTCTACGGCGCAATATGGTCTCATCCGCTATATAATGCGGAAAAATCAACTCCAAGTACATATATAATACCAATTCCATACAAGTTGGAATTATCGCGGTATATGTTTCTTATAAATAACCTCCACGTACTAACGACGCATAATGTCTATTTCAATCATCAACAGATAATAATTTATCATCCAGGCATACAATCAACAACTTTAAATCTAACTATTTAAAATTTAAATCGAAACTATTCGATTGAGTGAGAAGTTCTCACCTCGCTCTCAATTCATTTTCACGTTTTATTTCGAATAAAATTAAACGCGCGTTTAATTTTACTCGAAATTTACACTAGCTCCAAACAACTCCAGTCCAGCTCCATTGCGTAGTGTTCATCCGTACGAACCCAACGCAAGTTGTTTCGTAATTTTTCGACCTCGCATGACAAAGTTATGATATTTTAAACATTCACGAATTATAATATAATTACAAATC
The DNA here is from genome assembly GCA_030765085.1 of Allium cepa. NCBI lineage: Eukaryota > Viridiplantae > Streptophyta > Magnoliopsida > Asparagales > Amaryllidaceae > Allium > Allium cepa. The sequence goes on along the minus strand of CM060930.1, from coordinate 107,088,032 downwards.
AATTTCTATTTTAATTTTTTTTAAACCTTCACACATCACCACCGTTCATTTTCTCTTTGCAAATTGTGGCCGTGCTTTCTTCATCTTCCCCAGGTAACGAATCACCGAAGTAACCCATCCCTCGATCGATTTTCGTGATGGCCGCTCCTCATTCGTTGGCTACGGCGACGATCAGGGAATACCACGTCGAAGGCCTCGCTCTACTCTACCCACAGCTATGACCACGTGGCACTCGGCCACCTCCTGCTCCTCGAACGATGTGAAAGAACGTCCGGCTTCAAAAATAATAGCCGTCGATCGGCTTCACTTCAAACGATCTTCACCGTTGGGTTTGAACATCTCGACGAGATCTATAGTTTTCTAGTTGAGGCCGTGGCCTAATATCGTGTGGATTGGAAGAATTCAAGGGGAAAAGAGGGAAGACGCCGACCATTGATTTTTTTGAAGTGGCGGCCTGACCTTGTTGGCTAGGGTTTTGTTACAAAGGTGAAGAGAATGGTGCTTTTATAGAAAATATAACGAACACTATTCATCCCGGAATTTCCGAACTCCAAATCTCGCACGGTGACTAGCGTTTCTAGGGTTTATCCCACGTTCCTGACATAATGGAACAGGTTTCGGAAGCTAATTCGATCATTTGTGCGAGTTACGGCAATAAACGATCGATTTTAAATTAAACCGATTAAACGATTTTCTATGCGTTTTGGCTCGCCCCGGACAAACGGTAAATCCAATTGACACGAAATTTGAAACCATACAATAATATCACATTATGGATCCAGTAGAGTGGCCTGATCCCGGAAGATGAAACTAGTTTCGTCGAAATCCGAGACTGTTTGAAAAATGGCTATTTTAACTCGTCAATTAAATATTAAAATATTCAATTTTCACAAATTAACTTTTAATTCGATTTTAAAAGTTCTATAACATCATTCTAACTCCAATATGATAAAATAAAATTTTACAAATCATTTTCAATCATATTTAACCCAATTTTCAATTATTTCTGCAATTTAACATATTAAATAATCGATTTAATTATCCAATTATTCGAAATAAAATTATTCGACTTATAAATTTCACTTATTAATATTTAAAATCAATTAAATATACAAATTTTAATTAACAGAAATTCTGGGTCATTACAGTTGGAAGCTCTCCCTGAGCGCAAGTCAAATATATGATTCTTTTTCAATCTGGATCGGTGTGACCGGAAATCGATGAACTATCCACGGCTGTTCATGACACCGCGACCAAAATCGTCCGATCTTCGAATCTATTTCTGGGTATTGTAGAGTGGACCGAGAGGACTTCATCTATGCAGTTTATTTGGCGAATTGACGGTTGGATCGAGCATGAAAATTCGATTAGATTTGGCTAAATCACGGCTTCTCTGTGAGATGCGCGAACGACGCGTGGCCGTGGGTCGTAGGGGGTCGGGGTGTGGCGTGGCAGGTGGTAGCGTGGCTGATGTGGCTGCAGCGTCCATGGTGCGTTAGCGATTTGGTGGCGGCTAAGTTCGTTTCGAATGCGTGCGTGCATGAGATTGGGGTCGGCCTGTAGGGTTCTCGCGTGAACAAGGCAGTGACGTGGCTGTTATTGCGTGGTAAACTTTTTTTTTTTTTTGTGTTATTTAAATTTCAATTCTAATATTCTAATGTTAATAACATTCACATACAACGTCCAGTTCACGCGCGGTTTCCTCCGCTAGGTTCTTATTGGAATTCCAGACATTTTGACGCTGGTTTGGAAGAATTCTGAGACTGTTCAATTTTGGATTTAAATTGGATTTAAATTCGATTTAAATTCAAAAGGTAAGCGTTTTACCCCAATCATAACTTCTAAAATTTCTTATGTATGTTAAATTAATTTCTGATGTGATTAGAAATTTGTTTATGGCTGTTTGGTACATTTTTATCATCATTCCAGTTAAATTGAATTTATTGAATTATGGTGTTATTTAATTTATTATTGCATATAAACTTCCTGTAAATACCTCTTATTTATTATCTGTTCTTTATTGATGTTATTGTTTGAATTGGATGATGATTGTGATAAATGGTTGATGATTGATATTGGATGGATTGATGTTGTGTTTTATTTTGTTATAAACTTCAAGTTGTTATGCATTTTCATTTCATTCAGGATTGCAGTTTGAAATGATATATAACCGTATTTTTATTTTAAATTACGGATTGAAATGATAAATATCCGTATCACTTGACCATAGGATAGAAAATTATATACAGACACCGCGGTCTACATATATAAATAATTTGATATGATTTCTATGGTTTTACAAAGAAACATATAATATAATTATTGATTTTTGAAGTCATATAAATGTTATTGTATTATTGATTTTAGCTATGTATAAATTTATTTTGAAATACAAAATAAGTTAAATAATAAAGTTGACTGTTTTATATAATAGGGTTAAGTATAGGTTTAAAATTATGTTGTAATAGGGTTTATATTGGCTTAAATAAATTTGAGGTTGGAAGATAAATATGAAATTGATATGAATTAAGTTATTTAAGAATTATATTCGAATACATTTGATTAGAAATTTTGATAAAAATTTGAGATTTCAAAGGGTATATTTTTATAACTTGATTATGGTTTAGAGTGATTTAAATGAATATTTCAAGTATAATTAATTTAAGGAAATATTCAGTTATCTGATATTTTGGTTATATTTAAAGTTTAATGGATTTATTATGTAAATTATTTCAAAACCAAATAATAGAAATTGAATTGTCAAATTGAAATTTCTAAACTTAGTTCTGAAATGGTTGAATACTTAAAGTTTGAAATATATTGAATCTGAAATGGTTTTGAAAACGACATAATTTGGAAAGTTTACTTGGAAACTGAGGTGAATTGAAATTTGTGATTCGGGATTTGGTTAATTTAAAATCTAGAAATTCAAGTTTTTTGGAACTGATTTGTGAAATTTAAGAAGCTATTCTATTACATATAGTATTCAAATATTTTAAACCGTTTAAGTGGTGGAAGTGATGTTTCAAAGTTATGGGTTTCAAGGCATTATAATTTGGAAGTGTTATATTCCAGTGTTTTGATTTCGAAATGGTATAACTTTGAAGTGTTATAATTTAAGAAAAGGATATATATTGAAATGAAAATGATATCGTATTGATTTGGTTTTGAAAAGGGCGAGGATGTTTGGTTTTAAAAGTATAAATTATTTTGAAATGACCGTGGGGTTATAATAATATTTGGTTGTTAAAGAGACCGGGATCGGAAGTTGTCATACTCTCTGCCAACTTCGGAAACCACTTTAACAACCGTGTACGCGGTGGAGATTCCAAAATGAAGTAGGATGGTGGCGGCGTTTCCTTTGAGGTATGAACGTGGACCCGACTCCCATGAGTTGGCTTAAGGTGGCTGAAACAGGAGCGATCTCGGGCCAGTGAGGTAGCCCCTCTTATCGGACACACTCCTTCGATACCATTCTATTACACTGTGATTGATTGGGGCCCTTTGATTTTTTAGGGGGTGGCTTGAGGTGGGCGGTAGCTGCACGCTATGCGTCACCACCAGCCCGTGTGCGTAATTGGTATATCTACCCTGGCATTGCCTTGTGTGCCGTGTCACCTACCCTAGCGACCTTTACTACGAGTTTGATTTGTGTCGTACCTATGGAGTATCTTCTCGTAGTCTCCCGATAAGGAGATATGCAAGAACTGTATAGACTACTGGCACTATTACGTGTTAAGGGCTATATGGGTAACCCCTTAACGCTATTTTAAAGTAATTTTATTTTACTAATAGACATTATTATAATAGCGTATATTACTACATAGTAAATAATTTAACGGATCCTTTGGAGATGTGAATCCCGAGCATCTCTTAAGTTACTACACGCACGTTTGACACTGGATAAGAGATATCAAATCCCATAAACATCTCTGATGCTGTTCCACTCATATTATTTACCATTGATTTAACTTACATAAGATCTTTTGGTTCTGACTCGATTGTTTTGTCTTTCAATTCGCTTGGGTCGGCCTGAGCATTTCAGGATTTGAAGGCTTTATTTCTGGAGGACAAAGACGAAGATTGTATTATTATTATTTATTATACTATTCCACTGCATTCATATTGTTCCACTGCATCATTTATTTTTCTCTGGTATGTGTAACTCTGATTTGTATTGTATAAGTAAAATCAAATGTTTTTGTAAAACAGCTTCATGAACTATTTATTTGATTATTATATTTTTTCGTTCCGCTGCAAGATTCTATTTTGTTTTTTTCTTTCTCTGCTTTTTCTTATTTACCCCATAACAATCCTTCCTTCTGTATGGATTAAGTCTGACGTGTGTGGTTTATCCTCGATTTAAGGTGTACAAAAATGCGGGATGTTACAAATATTTTAATTCAGCATATATTTTAGTAATTAGTTCTGCTAATTAGTTATGTTGAAACTGTAAATTCTATAAGAGAGCTATAATGACCCCGAATTTTAATTAACCTTATTTGGGATATTTAATTGGATAAATCAAATAGAATAATGTGAATAGTAGGGAGAATAGATTAATAAATCCAATGGCCATGTCAAAAAGAATGAAGTAAAATAAAATGATTTAAATTAAGAAGGAGAAATTTTTCTAAGGGGTAAACTTGAAAATAAGGCTACATTTCTTAGTATATATCTCTCGCTCCACCTAAATAAACTTCCACTTTCTAATTCTTAACTCCCACATATTTCGACCGGCCATTAAAAAGCTCCAGGAAGAGTTTAAATTGAATAATAAGCTAAGGAATTAAAGCAAAGAATGTATCTTATTCTCTAATCCACTAATCAAGGTGAATAATCATTTTTATCATCTCGCTTTTCAGTGTTTGAATCGGTTATGGGTTATACCCGATTCATATTTGTGATTTTGGTTAAGATATAACCATTTAACCATTATTTGGATAAGACATAGGTGTTTTAAAATGTTAATGGGCTAATTAACACCGTTTCATTCGGTTTTGGTAAAATGCCTAGTTGTTTTGATCTTTATATTCTTTAAAAATTTAATGCATCGAAGTATATGATTTATCTGATTTTTGGTGATTTTCAGGAATTTTTCCTTAGTGATTTACTAGGGCAATTAAATTATTTAAGCCCAAGGGCTAAATTGAAATATTGCTTCTGAAATAACTTAAATTTGGAAGGAAATTGCTTTTGAAAATAATTGAGGAAGAAGTATAGTGTTTTCAGAAAAAGGTAGACTTTTTTATAGTTTTTACTATTGGGAAGCATGGGAGAAGGTTCCTCAGCCAGTCAAAATTAGACAAAAAATATAAAAACATCACTTCAGTGGGCCAAGTTCTGCCTTCGGCTACAATAAGCCCGCTTTTACCCTTTCAATGAAGTCGATATGTACCTTTTGCCTAAGATGGAAGGTAAACAGTTACCCTCCGTCAAAACTGAAAGGTAGGCACGTGGCCGAAGGGAAGAAAAGGGCGAATGGATGGGGAGGCAGCTTCTTTTGCTTTCAAATAGAAATAAAAATTATTTTCGAATAAGTTGAAGGGGGATTCTTCGACTCTATTATTTTATAAAGGACTAAAATTTTAGATTCAAGAGGGGTTTCAAAGGGTATCTTCAAAAGCTTAAGCCTTCAAGAGTATTGTTTTAAAATGATTTTGAAAGGTTTAATTCGAAGTGTTTTGAAGGAGCCATCTTCAATGATTTTGAAAGGTTTAATTTCAAAAAGTTCTAATTTCGAAAGGTTTTAATTTTTAAGGTTTTGAGTTCGAAAGGTTTGATTTCGAAAGGTTTTGACTTCGAAAGATTTGATTTCGAAAGGTATGATTTCGAAAGGTTTTGAAGGGGTTATCTTCAATGATTTTGAAAGGTTTGATTTCGAAAGGTTTTGAAGTGGTTATCTTTAATGATTGTGAAAGGTTCTGATTTCGAATGGTTTTGATTTTGAAAGGTTTGATTTTGAAGGGTTTTGAAGGGATTATCTTCAATGACTGAGTAAGGTTTTGATTTCAAATTTTTTGATTTCGAAAGGTTTGATTTCAAAACGTTTCCGAAGGGGCTAACTTTGGATTGTTATTTGCTTTCGAATGGGACTTCATTCGAAGGGTTTTAAAGGGCTGTTTTTAGCCAATTTTATTTTGTAAAACTTTGCTAAGACGAAGGGGTTACTTCGAAGGGTAATAGCATAAAATACTTATCTTTGTTTGAATATGTAAGAGGGATCCTTATATGTAAGGGGCCTGTCAATGTGTTTTTATTTAATCTAACCTAATTGGGGCAACTAATGGGAATAGGTTAAATAGGTGGTATAGCTGGGGAAAATAATTAATCATTAGGATTATGATGTTTTATAAATAATCATGGGGATCATGATATTTTTCACCAAGTGATGGGTCCTTGGTTAACATAGAAAAACCATGGAATGTGCCGTGGATAACCCACGTCAAATTTCTAAAGTAAAGAATGTTTTGCCAAAGGTGGTTAGCCTCGGGATTTGGCACCTAAGGGTTCATAGTCATTCTAGGAAAAATATGGAGTGTGCGGTGGATAGCCCACACCATCTTAAACAAAACAATGTACGATGGATAATCTACATTTATTTTAAATGGATTTGGGATGGATGGTACAATTAAATTACGGCGGATAGTCATTTTAAATATTTTAGATAGGAAATCTAATAAATTGCTTTTAGATGAGATACCTAATACATGGGTGGATAGGATATCCTATACATATGATTTATGGCTTTATTTTAAATTATGTTAAGACTAATCATTTTGGGTGTAGGTGAACAATAAATGATTTGCATGTTTATTTGGGATACAAGTGCAGGGAAAATCCATTCCGTTAAGCGGCGTGGTCTTACTAGATATCTATTTATAATAAGAGATGATAGGGGATTATTCATACCAGATTTATTGTTTGACTCGAAGTCTGTGTTTCTCCATAAACTCTTGGGTACTCAAAATTAATTTGAGTAGTCTGAGAGTGGGAGACTTTCAAGTTTTGGACGAATAAGCTTTGAAGACGTGCAGGAGGCAGTATTAGCTATATAGGAGCTATTTTGTGTATTCCTTGTGATGTACTAAGAACTGTAAAATCATATCTATTAGTTCTCTAATCATCATAAGTGGACATCTTCATATGTTGCTCCTATCGTATTTTGTACATGTATATGTGATCTGAATGTGGCTAATGTCTGGGATTATGTAATTAATCTTAAATTGAAATTCATAAGAAATGAGAAATTATGTTCTACTGAAGTTTGAATTTTTTCATGTTCTTGTGTTTCTGTGTAACCATTGGTTTCGAGATTCCGATTTCGATCATTCAGAAATAACATCTATGGGTGACTGCAGATTCCGTAGCAGTTAGTTTTGAGCCTCCGAAAGCAGAATGTTACAAGTTGGCATCAGAGCATGGTTTATGTACTTAAACGGAATCTAAACCTTAAAAGATTTTTTAAAGTATAATCTAATGAATCTAAAATATGGTTGTGCTTGGGTGAGCATTATAGCAACATATATGTACTTTGCCATGAATACCTAAGTATGTATTTCCCACGCTCTTAGATCGTTCTTCTGTATCTTACCAAGATTGGATTTCAGGTAGTAGAGAAGGAAGATATGGAGGTAGAAAATGGAAGAGTGAATCAAGGTGGAAGACGGACCGCAACATGTGGAAATGTTTGACCCAATACTAGAAGCAACCGGGCCGACAAGCAAATGTGAACCACGATGCAAATGCCAATATTGGTGCTGAGATTCCACAAGTTGATATGGGGATGATGTATCAGTTCTTCGTGAATATGATGCAAGCTGGATCAACTGCGGTTGTGGCTGTAGCGAATGATTGAGGAGCTAATCCGGTGGCCCCAGTTTGCAATAACTATGCCAAGTTGAGCAAGGATTATGATAGTCTTGTAGGGATGCCTTTTTTGGGAACCAAGGATGCAGTAGGAGTGGATAACTGGCTATTGCATTGTGAAAGGGTATTTGCAGATATCAGCTTGACGGATATGCAAAAGAGAAGAGTTGCTTCAAGGTAATTGCAGAGAGCAACATTGTTTTGGTGGAACAAAATTACAGTTGGAGAGCCAGAGGAAGATATAACTTTGGCTGAATTTCGAAGGAGGTTCGAAGAAAGATTTCTATATGAGGTTGCTAAGTAAACATTGCTAAGGAAATTTGCAGATTTAGTCCAGGGAGATAGATCGGTGATTAAGTATGCTACAGAGTTTGATGAGCTTTCCCGTTATGGATATGCTACTGTGGATACTGTCATAGAGAGGAATGATATGTTTAATCGAGGGTTTAATCTTGAGGTCACCAAAGCAACCATGCCAAACCTCCGGGATAAATGGCATATTGTTGTTGAGATGGCTATTTGGAATGAAGAGATGCTTTCTACTTTTGGAAAGGGGAAACCGGCCGAGGTTCATAATTTTTAGGGTAAGAAGCGGAAGTTATTCAAGAGGAAATTTTCCCAATCAAGGGTAGTAGCCAAGAAGAGCGAGGCTGATATTGATTGTTACAAGCGTGAGAAGAAGGGGCACTATGCTAATGATTGTTGCTCGGGTGATGGGAGAGCAGTTGCAGTGAAGTCGAATGTGAAGTGCTACAACTGTGGCCGGATGGGGAATTACAAAGAAAAGTGTTACCGAGACTACTAAAGTTGGAAAGGGAAAGGTCTTTGCATTGGAACCATCATCCTCTAGACCAATGGCTGTTGAGAAAGGAAAAGCTGCGATGGAAGGTATGCTTATGATTTGTAGTACTCCGATGAAGATACTATTTGATACCCATGCATCACACTCATTTATATCTAAGTATTTGGTAGATTGCTTATGTTTGGAATCTTTATACCTTATTACACCATTAAGTGTTGTGAACCTATAGAAGGGTATGCAACACTAGGAATGAGATATGACCAGTTAGAACTTGACTTGTTAGGTCATATATTTGCATGCAGTTTGTATGTTTTTGATTTCATGGTTTTCAAGATCATATTGGGTATGGGTTGGTTATATTGATATGATGCTAGGATATTTTTCCAAGAGGAGGAAATATCATTGAAACACCTTAATAGCCATAGCCGTGTCATTTACTCAGTAAGGAGTTCGAGCAGAAATGCTTATGCATTATTAGGTGCAATGGGAATGAAATCAGAGTTAAAGCAAGTTTATTTAGCAAGAGGGTCTACGGATGTGTTTGAACCAGTTTTAGGTTTGCCGCCATAAAGAGAAATTGAGTTTCGAATAGATTTCGTACTGGAAGCTTAACCCGTAAGTAGACCACCTAGTAGGATGTCACCAACCAAGATGAAGGAATTGAAGGTGCAGCTAGTGGAATTGGGTGTAAAGAATTTCATCCGACCAAGCAGTTTTCCATGGGAAACAACAACGGTATTCATGAAGAAGCAAAATGGGTCGTTATGGATATCGTATGCTGAATGAGAGGGCAATCAAGAATAAGTATCCTTTGCTAAGGTTTGATGATTTATTCGATCAATTGAGAGGAGCTAGAGTGCTTTCCCAACTAGATTTGGCGATAGGTTTCCATCAGCTAAGGGTGGCAGAGGACAATATTCCTTTGACCGCGTTTAGGACTAGATATGAGTTTTACGATTGGTTGGTTATTCCACTCGGGCTTACTAATGCGCCCGCTTTCTTTGTGGATTTGATGAACCGATATTTCCGAGAGCACTTGGATAGGTTTGTGTTGGTTATTATTGATGACATTTTAGTATATATTAAGAATGAGATGGATCATGCGGATCGTCTTAGAATAATGTTGGAGACACTAAGGCAACATCAGGTGAAAGCGAAGTCCTCAAAATGTCATTTCTAAAAGAACAAAGTGAAGTTTCTTGTTCATGTAGTTTTCGAGGAAGGTTTAGCAATTGATCCAGATAAAATTGAAGCTATTAACAATTATAAAAGACCAGAGACGGTAAGTGAGATTAGAAGCTTTCATGGTTTGCAGGTTACTACTGACGCTTCATTAAGGATTTCTTGTAGATAGCGGCATCCTTGACTATGCTAACCAAGAAGGCCGTGAAGTTTGTTTGGTCTGACAAATGTGAGGAGGCATTCCTTAAGTTGAAACATTTGTTAACCAATTTTCCCATGTCAGTAGTTCCTGATGGTAATTAGGAGTTAGCAGTTTACACCGATGCATGTAGCATCGGGTTAGGTGCTATGCTAATGTAGAATGAAAAAGTTATTGCCTATGTTTCTAGATAGCTTGGACCGCATAAAGTGAGATACCTTACTCAATATTTGAAGTTGGCAGTGGTAATCTTCACATTGAAGGTATAGAGACATTATCTTTTGGGAGACAGGTTTGAGCTATTTACGGATCTTAATTCTCTACAATATTTATTCCATTAGAAGGAGTTGAATATGAGACAACATATATGACTGAAGTTTATTGCAGCTTATGATTTTAGCATAGAGTATACACCGAGAAAAAAAATAAGGTGGCAGATGCGCATAGCAGGAAACATCAGAATGTGTTGTTAGCTATGTTGGCAGAATGGAAAGACTTGGAACCACTAGCTGCTTGCAGTTTCCAATCGAGGTCGACTGCTGGATCTAGTCGAAATATCCCCATGATGTCTTGTTTGGAAGTTCGACTGGTTTTGATCGAACAAATTGCTTCTAGAAAGAAAGAGGATACGGTGTTAGCTGAAACGATTAGAAGGTTAGAAGCTTGAACTGAGATTGATGATTTAAAGGATTTATTCTGGACCATGGGGGTCGGTTTAGAAAGAAAGAATAGTTATGTGTTCTGGATGTTGGATACTTTAGGTAAGAAGTTCTTAAGGAATGAAATGGATCAAAGTTTACGATTCATCAAAGGAGAACCAAGATGTATCAGGATCTGAAGAGAAGTTTTTTCTAGTAAGAAATGAAGAGGGATGTTAGCTAATGGGTGAAACAGTGTTTGAACTGTCAAAAAGTAAAATTGAATATGAAAAGCCAAGTGGGCTACTTCAATCTTTGGATGTTACAGTTTAGAAGTGGGACTCAATATCCATGGATTTTATTGACGGGCTGCCAAGGTCAATTCGGGGTAATGAAAGTATATGGGTCATAGCGGACACATTGACCAGAAGTGCCCATTTCATTCCGGTAAGGTCGACCAGGACGACACCTGTTTTGGCTAAGTTGCTCATGAAGAACATCGTTAGACTGCATGGAATTCCTTGTTGTATCGTTAGTGATAGAGATGCTTTGTTTACTAGTGAGTTCTATAAGAGCCTGCAAAATGTGTTAGGTACTGAGCTTAAGATGAGTGCCGCATATCGTCCTCAAATGGATGGGCAGACAAAGAGAGTCAACATGGTATTGGAATATATGTTGAGATCTTTTGTACATGATTTTAGTGATTCTTGGGAAGACCACTTGCAATTAGTGAAATTTTCCAATAATAATAGTTATCAGATTACTATAGGAATGGCGCCTATTGAAGATTTGTATGGAAGGCCATGCAAATCATCAGTATGTTGGTAAGAGACCGATGACAGGTTAGTCCTTGGTCTAGATTTGGTGAGAGAGGCGACTGAAAAGATCGTGTTGATTCGGGAAAGAATGAAGGAAGCACAATCTAAGTAGAAGATTTATGCAGACAAAAGGCGTAAGAACCTAGAGTTCTCAGTCGGAGATAGTGTTTTCATCAAGGTATCACCGGTGAAAGGTGTGGCTCGATTCGGGAAGACTGGGAAGCTAGCACCAAGGTATGTTGGACCATTTCCTATATTAAAGAGGATTGGAAAAATCGCATACCGAGTAGATTTGCCGAGCAGTTTGGCTGGGGTCCACAGTGTCTTTCATGTTTCTCATCTTATGAAGTACGTTCATGATCCAGAAACTAATATCACTCCAACGGCACTGGAGGAAATAATTGTGGAACCGAATATGACTTTTGTGAGGTAAACAGTTCGTGTTGTGGTAAAAGATGAGAAGAGATTAAGGAATAAGACAGTCGGGTTGGTAAAAGTTTAGTGGAGCTACAACATGATGGACTGTACTTAGGAGATAGAAGACAGGATTAGAGCTACTTTTCCTGAGCTGTTTTAGATGTTATGTTCTATATAGGGTTTAAATAGAATTTGGCTGGTTGGTTATACTAGCTTTGCATGCATAGGCTATATGCTTGATGTTGTGTCCTTACTGAAATTTCGAAGGCGAAATTCTTTAAGAGGGGAGTCTGTAATGACCCTGAATTTTAATTAACATTATTTAGGATATCTAATTGGATAAATGAAATAGAATAATGTGAATAGTAGGGAGATGAGATTAATAAATCCAATGTTCTTATCCAAAAGAATGAACTAAAATAAAAGGACTTAAATAAATTAAGGAGGTATTTTCCGAAGGTGTAAACTTGGAAATAGGGCTATATTTCTTAGTATATATCTCTTCCTCCACCAAAATAAACTTCCACTTTGTCATTCTTAATATCCACATATTTCGATCGACCATTAAAAAGCACCAGGAAGAGTTTAAATTGAAGGATAAGCTAAGGAATTAAAGCTAGGAAAGTATCTCATTCTCTAATCCACTAATCAAGCTGAATAATCATGTTTATCATCTCGTTTTTATGTGTTTGGATCGATTATGGTTATACTCGATTGATGTTTGTGATTTTGGTTAGGATATAACCATTTAACATTTGTTTGGATAATACATAATTACTTTAAAATGTTAGTGGGCCAATTAGAGCATTTTCATTCGGTTTTGGTAAAATTCCGAGTTGTTTTGATCTTCATATGCTTTGAAATTTTAATATGTTAAAGTATATGATTTGTAAAGACCGTAAATTTCGATAATTAAATTAGGTTAATTTAATAATATTTTTGTAGTTAAATTTAGAAAGCAACAAAAACTTTATAATTTATAATGAAGTGAATGTTAAAAAATGAAATGTAAGAACGTTAATGTGGGTTAACAAATAACTAATTTAGTGCAAATCCCAATTGATTGAAACAATTGTAAGGCTATAATTGATTGTAAATAGAAAATTAGGAAATAAATTCAAAGATATATTAATTGATGAAATAATATGCAATGAACTGTAATTTGGTAAAATCAATGTTAGATAAGTAATTATAATATTTGCTGTTTGATAATAAAGTATGAGTGGGATTAAATTTGGCAAACGGTGATAATCATTAATTGTTTACCCATTTATTTAATCTATTGGATTAGATCTAAATCCAATGCAATTAAATGTAATTAAAAACTACATTAATATGAATTTAGTTGATGATTGTAAGAAATATTAGGGTAATTGGATACATGCTAATGTTAAATTATCAATAAGATGATGATTGATTGAATAAAGAGATTTAAAACAAATTGAATAAATTTATTTGAAATTAAAAATATAATTTAGTTGAATTTACTTATATTGAAGGTAAACACTATAAATTTTGCAATAAATCCTTATTTGATTGATATGGAAATTTTGGTAATGAATTATAAGTTTATTTGCAATAAAAAATGATAGAAATGGTAAATGATTAAATTTGAATTGAAGAAGCGATTAATAAACTTAATGTTAAATTATTTAATTAACCTGAAAGATAGCCATTTTGGTCACTAACTCGGATTTCGATGAAATCAGTTTCATTGGATATGTAACGATGAATTATTGTAGGATTACAAGTTTCGTAACGATCGGACTTGTCATTTGATCGTACGGGCTTGAAATGCCTAGAAATCAATTAAATTGAAATCAATTGAAATCAATTTGAAATAATCTGATATTAACGTAACTTCTTTAGATGATGAAATTTGGAGTTGAAACCTATTCCATTGATTTAAAAATATTCAAAAACATAATTTTGACATATGGATTGATCCATTTTCGTTCCGTAGTCGAAATGGGCTTTTTGGGTCATTATCGTTCAAATTTCCAAACCAATCGAGTCCATTCAATCCTATTTGGTTCTGCCTATGTATATGTCATTATAAACCCTAGCAACCTTTCTATTTCTCATTTCTATACGTATAGAAATTTTTGTTCCTCCTCTTTCCAATAGCCGAGAACCCTAAAACTCCTCATTTCAATTCCAATTCAAAATTTCAACTTCAAAATTAGAATTCCTCAATGTATATCGAATTATATAAATCTATTGACGAGCGCAAGTCAAATATATGATTCGCTTTTCAATCTGGGTTTCGGTGTGATTGGAAATCGATGAACTATTCACAGCCGTTCGTTGGACGCTTTGTGATCTATAGCCGATCGTCGATTCGAGGGTAGGGTTGGGTGGAGAGGACGAATGGGAGTTCATCGGCATAGTTGGTTCTTCGATTTGACGGCCGGAACGAACTCAACAATTGGATTAGTACTAGGAGTTTTCGGTGGCGGCTAGGGCTTTTAGGCCGATAGTGGTCGTGGCCTTAGGCACGTGAGTCGAGGAGGATGGGAGGGTTTGGTTGCTGCTCTGGCGATGGCCGAAGTGCACCGATGACGCGAATTCCTGGTGGCTGCTTACGTGGGTATGAGCGCAAGAAACTAGGGTTGCAGTTTTCTGTTACATGGCTCCATCGTTTCCATGCGTTTCCCTTTTGTTTTATTTTATTTTTAATTTTGATTTCAAAATGTTCTAACTAGCACAACTTTTACATACGAGGTCATTTTTGTGAAACGACCCTGACTCGACCTTCGAAAATCGGCACCGAATACGACACTCGTATTCAAATGCCGCAGATCCAAACGTCGAATCTGGTTCGTCGGAGCTTATAACACATGAAATATAACAACACAGCGGAAGAAAGAAATGAATATCATATACAACTCCAAAAAATACAATATCCAAATATACAACAATGATCAATATGATACATGAATATCAGAGACAATAAACAACAGCGGAAAATGAATAGCAAAAGAGATAACTCCAATATTAAACTGCAACTCCAATCCAATGATCCAAAGCCACTAGCTCGAACCACCATCAAGTTGCACGAAGCTAAGCAAATCTGGTCCTTGGATCCAAAGACTCCAATATCCAAGATCTCCAAAGAATACCAAAGAGAAAGCTGAAAGCTACCAAAATGATATCTATATCTACTATCTAAAAAACCCAACTCTAGACCGCCCGTGTGGAAAATTGTGGGCACCCAGAGTTTAGGAAGGGAACAATAAACTCCGAATCGGTCATGGGACTGGTATGAGCAAAAAAACAGTTTTATCTTTTAAAACAACCAAAAGAATTTAAATTTGAAATCCGCAATGCTTTTTGGAAAATGAAACTACCATAAGGCGTCCCGCCACACACACCATGCAATCGCACACTTAGAGGAAATTCCTCCTTATGATAGTCAAACATGCTTGATACGCGAAAACTATTTGATATTATTTTTAGTGCATAGTGGAAAACATTTCGAAAGTATAATATTAATCTTAGCCAGCGTACGTACCATTATAGTATGCCTACTATAGCTACCACGTTAGATGGCAGGTTCTACAACTAAAACCGTACAAGGCGCGTATTGGTAATTGGATTTCCAACAAATGGTCAGGCCAAGGAACTTTCCATTGCCACATGGGTACGCTTCTGGAGGGACGCCCCGAGGATCTAACCGGATCTCTGCCAACAAAAGGCCAGGTTACCTCTGCAAAAATAGGTTACTACTGACACGAGTATGCCATCCCCCGGTTGTAAACAACCTTTATCCGAGGATCCTCAATAGCAACCATCACAAAGTACTATATATTTGCGATATCCACATAAGTTAAGTATCTGGGCTCCATACCATGATACCATTTCTATCCAGAAGGAAATGCACATACCCTAAGGGGTGCTACTCCCTATAACCTTGCTGCATTATTCCTGTTTTGACCATTCCGGGGTGTGAGGCTCGACGAAGTCTCGTCCAAAAAGCTACACTTTTCACAAAAGCCATGCTTCGATCAACAAATGATCAGCAGCACTTTGTATGCCACATTACCAAATTGGAAATGTATCACTAGTAACCATCAACTACATGACCTCTGAGCTCGTACGTCTCAGAGGAGGGTGTTAAGCTAAGAGAATAAATCTCCGCCACCAAACAGAAATGCATTTGATAAAAACCGGTTTTACATCTCAAAGTGTAACGTCAGACACACATCCATACAAGTCTGCTCCGGGTTCGAACAGAACCGAAGGCACTTCCGAAGACTTGCAATCCGGATAATTTCTAATCACGTCCGGACTCCCCCGTCACAATGGGTGCTCAAATCTCTATACCGGGGCCATTCGGTGCAGAAACATTCGACAGGTCATCCTTTCGCTTTCGAAAGTATCCAGTCTTCACCACCGGTCTTCAAATGCTATCCATATCGTCATATCATTATTCGGAATGGGTTATACGACACAAGGTCCTCTCCCGGCTAAACCGAATAATGAGCGCAATATTTAAAAAACATATGGATAATGGGATTTTAGTTAAGTCACAACTTTGAAACCCAAAACTTTTCATTCAAATAGTTTAAAACAAATTACCATTTTCAATCTTTTAAACAAAAAGATTCATTTCAAAAACCTTTAATGGTTTAAACAATTTCCATACTTAAATCTTTTAAACAAAGATTTATCTTTAAAACCCCCTCTCAACTCAAAACAAGGATCGCCAATCTTTAACAAAGATCATTTATAGCCTTTCAACAACCATTCCATTTCAAGTTGGATTAACTCATTCAGTCTTTAAATTAAAGACTCATTTTATAGCTTTCAAAACCATTTTCAAAGATTCATTCATAACTTTCAAAGAAATTCTCGTTTCAAAAATAAAAGATACACCTTTTAGAATCCTCTTTGATTCCAAAACAAAGCTTAACAATCTTTCACAAAGGTTAATTTTCAAAACAATTTCATTTCAAATTTTTCGACACAAATTGAAAACCCTTTCCTTATATGAAAACTATTGTTATTTGAAAGCATATTGTTTCCGTTTCAAAAAAATCCAATTATATTTATACAAGTTAAAATCTTTGGGTTTAAAATTTAAATTCCCAAACAAAACTTTTAAAATAGTTTAAAAACCCATATAAACCCATTTATAAGTTGAATACCCTTTTTAAATCCTAGTTCCCAAATCATAGAATTCAAATTTAAATTAAATTATTTAAATTTCAAAACTCAATCAAGTTATTTAAAATAACTTTATTTTTGAAATTCATTTTCAAAAGCTTTAATTCTAATTCCAAAATTATTTTGGATTCAAAGATTCAATTTTAAAACAATTTCAAAAATCTATGACTTAACCCATTTCCACGTGCAGTCCATACTTGTGTGTGTATAAGTGTGGTCTAGAATTCAACACAATAGTGCACAACATCATCATCACAGATTCAATCATATCGATAAGCGGTATAACCCATAACGCTTATCTTTATTCACAGGTTCACAGATAAAGTAAACTTTCCAATCACAAAGATTTACCATTACAGTTCGATGTGGGTTTCAGATAACCAACTGGAATCCGACTCCCTGTCGCATCGAACTTTAAATGTCGTTCTACGGGTCAAGGGGTTCTCATATTCATACAACAGTATATTCATCACAAATATAGCAGCTCACCACAAAGCATCACATAGCAATACATCACATATCAATATATATCAATCCATCACACAACATTCAATGACAATCAACATCTTTGATTTAAGGTGAATAAATCGTGTGGTTGTAAATTTATTACACACATAATTACTTTCGTTAGCAATCTTTAATCAATGATTTATTTATCATTAACTATAATTGATTACGGCTTAACCACCTTCGTTAATTAATCTTTTCTTTATTTAATTATCTTAATTAATTAACCCTTAATTGTAATTAATTAAATCTTAATTACTTTTATTAATTAATTATTCCTTAATTAATTACTTTAATTAATAAACCCTTAATAATAAATTAAATCTTAATTATAATTAATTATCCTTAATTGATTTGTCATTACTTAATTAATTATGATAACTAATTACTCCTTAATTAATAATGATCACTTAATCACTTTAAGTTAATTAACCTTTAATTAATTATTCTTAATTTAATTACCTTAATTAATTATCCACGTTAATTAATTATTCTTTAAAGTAATTAACCCTTAATATTTGATTAATAAATCTTTAACCTTTAATTATCTTCTCCTAATTACTTTCACTAAGTAATTTCTATTTTAATTTAGTCATTCATTAATTACTTAACTCGAATTATTAGTTAATTAACATTAATTACTTACATTAAGTAATTCACTTCAAATAATAACTATTTCCCCTTAACCAATATGTTAACTCAAACTTTGAAAATTAATTTAACCATTTTAAAACATCCTTTTTAATAATTATTTCTTTATACATTATTAGGAAGTGAACCTTAAAAAATAAATCAATTTATTTTAAACCATTTAGATTTAGGTTAATTAAAACAATTATTTAGAACCCTCCTTAACTATTTTAAAACTTAGGAAACGTTTAAATATTGAAAAGAAATTAAATTTAACAAGTTTTATTTTCAAAACTTGAATTTCCCTAAAAGTTCAAACTGTTTACCTGCTGACTCGAGTGGAGCCCGAGCAAAATGCTCTATTTCTTCGGGTTTCCTCAAGAATTGACCCGAGTGCCAAATTTTTTTTTAACCTTAAAAATTTCCAAGTATTTTTACTGTCGCGCATTCATCCTACTTCGAATAAAAACTCGAGCTACCCCTCGTTCTCCCCGAATCACGCTTCGAGCCTACCTTCTTCTTCCCCAAACACGAAACCCAGATACGAACTACGACGCATGGACGTTCACCGAAATTCTAGCCATCCTTAGTTGCCGCCGCGGCCACCCACACACCACCGTTGACCACCTCCATCAACCCCGACCACCCAAACTTGGGTTCAAGCTCAAAATCGAAAATGAGCTAAAATCCCAAACCTGGAACTCGAATAGCATCACCCTCTCTAACCTGGAAATCGCATCGCCTTCTCAACTCCGATCATCTGAGAACCCGTGCTTCCAGCCATGCTATCATCAACATCACCTCTACCAATCCCCTGAGTTTAATAGCACTCGATCCGTTGGGGTAATCGAACCAACCCAAAAATTAACCTAGTTAAAAAACTAGGGTTCTGAACTTAAATCGATCAACTTCTCTCTCCACCTTAAATTGATCATCCATCTGAAATTTTCCACCAATCTCCAGTCAGTTCTCCACCTCTAGGAGGAATTCCAACCCCCACATCCAAGTAGATCACCAGAAAATCACAAATTCCCATATTTTGTTCCATCCAAAACTGCACCTTTAAAACTTGACTAAAAATGGAAACTTTTGTTTCAAAAATCAAGTTTTAGTTTGAACATTTGATTCATATATCTGAGTTCATAAACCATGGCAACTTATTTTTAACTTAATTTAAGTTTACACTGTGTTTTCTATTTCCAGAAAACAATACTAAGTTTTTTTTAACTTAAACAATTTTTTCTTTTGAATGGATATTAGAGTTTATCAATCAATTTTCTTTTCTAGATATCAGAACCAAAATAAAATAAAATTTGGAGATGAGTTTGAACCAAAACAGGGCCTGTATATAGATATATACAAACATGCAACTTCACACTTGCTTATTTATAAACATATACACACCTACTTGCATCCATTCAAACATTTCCCCATCACACCATCAAACATTCATCACAAATGATCTAAAAAATTAGGCTTTATAGAAAACAGTTTGCTCACATTGATGGGTTTTTGAAACAGAGGCCTGGAAGAAAGATTTGCAGAGAACTCAAGCCTGCATCTTTTCTCTTTTTTTTCTTTTACATCTTGGAGTTGTAGATCTGTAAATTGTAAATGGAAATCTTTGCTTATACTCTGTCATGTTCATTTACTAAAGTCATTAATAACAGAAATTTTTATTTTATTACTTACATTTTGAATGTATATAACAGAGAAGCCTTTTTAATTCTTTTTTCTGCAGTTTGAAAACTAGAAATGGTTTTGAGTTTTTGATCTTCAATATTCCTACAACAGATTGATTGTTATTGTGCGTAGTTCTTTCTTCATTACAGATTGTAAATTCAAATTCAAATTTGAAAAAAATTACTTGCCTTTACTTCATTCCAGAGAAAACTGCTTAGTGGAAAAACTGAAGCTCCACTCGTTTTCTTTTTATAAAATAAATCTGCAATTCTTTAATTTGTTTTTTGGTTAAAACTTGATTTTTACGATCATAATTTATTAAACTATAAAATATAAAATTCACCTGAGATCTGCTTTGAATTTGCATGCTGTAGTTAGATTGCTTTAGGATTGTGACTTTGAATCTCAGGTTGTTATTTCTTCTTTTTTTTTCTGATTTTTTTTCAGTTTTAAGTTTGAGGATGAAAGAAAATTTTCTTTTCTTAGGCCTGAGAAGAAAATGAAGATAGCTTGGTTTCAAAAAATATCTTATGCATGCTTTCTATTTTTTTTCTTTTGTATGTTATTTTACATTTTAATTTAAAAGAAAATTAATTTAAATGCCACTTGTTATCATTACTAAAACATGTCTTTAAACATGGACACTTGTTAATTTATAAACTTTTTATGTTTAAATCCTTTATTAATTTAAAATTTGTGTTTAAACCCTTAAAGTTATTTACAAATTGTGTTTTTAAACCTTGTTTTATTTTTAATTTACAAATCATGTTTTTCATGTTTTCTTACTTATACTTTTATGTTTTATAACTTAACATATGTATTACATTTTTATATTTATAAATATACAACTATATTTATTCATACTTTTAAAGAAAATATACTTCAAATCCAAGCCTAAGCTACTATACTTATTTTAAAATTTTCATTTCAAACTTAAGTAATCATGCTTATTATATTTTTGTTTCAAATATAAAATTCTTTAAGTCCAATTAAATTTCAATATATTAACATTTGAATTTCAAATTCACATTTTCAAATTATAATATATTTATAAATTATTCATTTTTGAATTCCAAATCATTAATCTTATTAAAAATCAATTTATTAATCTTTTGATATATATTCTCAATTGCATAAAAAAAAATTTATTTCAATTGTTTCTCACATTAAATCTTAAAGCTTTATAATTCTATTTATAATCTAAAATATTTATTTATTCTAGAAATTTCTAATTAATTCACAAATAGATTCAAATTAAATTTTCAAAAATTAATTAAATTATTAAATTATCCTGGATAAAATTCAGGGATGTTACATTTTGCGCGCAGTTTCTTTCACTAAGATCCTATCAAAATTCCAGACATTCTGACGTCGGTTTGGACGGATTCGGAGACCGTCTGAATTTTGGGTTTAAATTGGATTTAACTTCAAACGGTGAGTGTTTTAACCCATTCTCAACTTCAAAAATATCTTATGTTTGTTATATTGATTTATGATGTGATTAGAAATTTATTTATGATTGTTTGGCATATTTTGAATCATCGCCTTAGTTTATTTGAGTTTATTCGGATAAAATAGTTATTTAATTTATTATTGAATATAAACTGCCTGTAAATACCTGTTATTTATTATCTGTTCTATATTGATGTTATTGATGGAATCAGATGATGATTATGATAAATGTTTGACGATCGATACTGGATGGATGGATGTTGTATTTTATGTTGTTATAAACTGCAAGTTGTTGTGGATTTTTATTTCATTCAGGATTGTGGTTTGAATGATATATAATCATATTTAAATTTTAAATTACAGATTGAAATGACAAATATCCGTATCACTTGACCATAGGATAGAAAATTATAGACAGACACCGTGGTCTATATATAAAAATATTTTGAAATAATTTCCATGGTTTTGTAAAGAAATATATGTTTTAGATAAATATTGATTTTATATATTATATAAATGTTATTTTATCCTTGATTTTATGCCATGTATAATTTGTTTTAATATAGAATAAGCTTAATAATAAGTTTGATTTTTATTGAAGATAACATGGTTAAGTATTTAAATTATATTCTAATATAGAGTTTATGATGATTTAAGTAAATTTAGTGTGGAAGATAAATTTGAAATTTATTTGAAATTGAATTTATTTAAGTATTAAACTCAAATAAGTTTGATGTGAAATTTGTTAAATTTGAAATTTTAAAGGTTTGATCTTTATAACTTGATTTTGGTTTAATGTGGATTAAATGAATTCAAGTTTAAATAAATTGAAGGAAATATTTAGTTATTTGTAATTTGGGTTTTATTTAAATGACAATGGATTTATTAAGTAAAATATTTCAAAACTAAAGAATAGATGATTGAAATTGATATATATATATATATATATATATATATATATATATATAATTACCAAACTTAGTTTTGGAATTGTTGAATACATAAAGTTGAGATATATTGAATTTGAAATGGTTTATTCTATGGATCAAATTTGTTTTGAAATCAATATAATTTGAAATAGTTTATTTGGAAACTGAATTGTATTGAAATTTATGATTTGGGATTTGGTTAAATTTAAAATTTAGAAATTCGAGTTGTTTTGGAATTGATTTGTGAAATTGAAGAAGCTAGTTTATTATATAAAGTATTTTAATATTTAAACCATTTAAGTGGTGGAAGTTATGTTTCAAATTTAGGAGTTTCAAAGTAATATGATTTGAAGGTGTTATATTTCAAGTATTTTGATTTCGGAGTGTTATAACGTTGAAAGTGCTATGATTTTTGGAAAGAATATATTTGAAATAAAAATGATATTATATTGATTTGGGTTTTAATAAATATGATATCATATTGGTTTGGTTTTTGAAATGGAAATGATATCGTATTTATATGGTTTTGGAATGCATATTATATTCTTATTTTGTGGTATAAATTATTTTGAAATGCTGCGGTGTTATAATAATGTTTGGTTGTTGAAGAGACCGGGATCGAAAATTGTCATACTATGTGCCTACTCCGAAAACCACTTTAATAACCGTATACGTGGTGGAGATTCCATAATGAAGTAGGATGGCGGCGGAGTTCCTTTGAGGTATATACATGGACCCGACTCCCATGAGTTGGCATAAGGTGACTAAAACAGGAGTGATTCCGGGCTAGTGAGGTAGCACCTCTTATCGGACACACTCCTTCGATACCATTTTATTATATTCTGACTTTGAGATTGATTCGGTGGCCACTTTTGATTTTTGATTTTGGGGGTATGGCTCGAGGTGGGTGGTAGTTGCGCATTGCACGTCACCATCAGTCCGGATAGTAATTGGTATATCTACCCTGGCATTGCCTCGTTGTGTCGTGTCACCTACCCTATCGTGCCTTGTACGAGTTTGGATTTTGTGACAACCCGACTTTCAACGACCAAAAAGTCGCATCATCTTTAAGAAAGAAAGGGATAGAAAAGAAAGAAGAAAGAAGAGAAAGAAGAAACAACATCAAAATCCCAACCGCGGAACAAATAAATTATATTAATAGCATAAGTGTTACATAATATACAACAACTATCCGAGTTACACAGTCAATACATCACATACTAGACAGTTATAAACACCTGTCTAGTTATTACAACTCAATACAATACAAAGAAACCACTTAGAGATGCCAACACAGCGGAACACTATATAACTACAACGCAGAAGCCTCCTGCTCCATTGCTCCTCCATAATTCGTCAAAGCTAACCTGAATCCCTTGGCTACTCGTAAAAATTTGAGTACTCGAGAGTTTAAGAAAAACAGATATAAACTCCGAGTCAGACATGGGTCTGGTGTGACTAACAGGTTAAAGTTTCTTAACTTTGAAAAGCCTTTGAAAACAAAAGGTATTACGTAAGACTTCCCACACATAAACATGGAAAAGTTTCTACCTTACGCTAACCAAAACATTTTATAGGAAATCCGGTGATATTATAATAGGTCTAGGGTTTTCAAGTAAATAGAAAATAGCCGAAATTGTTACATTTATTAAATTCTAGCTACTAGCCACAAAAGTGGGTAATACAATCAAATCCGATGGCACGTTTTGGATTTTGGATTTCATACAATGGCAGGGCTACTGGGGTACCGTCCGTCACAGTACGTGGCCTAGATCAACGTGCCGAGGAGCCGCCCTAACTCCCCTGCAAACAAAGCCGAAACCATTCCTTACTGAACAGTCCCGAACAAGACCACCCCGTAGTTGTGATCAGCAACCACACCACACAACCGAAATAAAAGGGACATCTAGACAGGGGTAAATCTCGTCCTACTTGGGCATGATCCACTTAGCCTTGCTGCATGTCCCCTGTTTTAGCCATTCCCGGTTGATGAGGCTTGAGGCTACGATTACCTTTATAGAACACATCTATCTTAGAATGCTCATCGTCCACCTGACGATGTTCTGAAAGCATTCAATCCATACAAGTTCGTTCCGGGTTCGAACGAAACCGAAGGCATTATCTCGTTACACTCATTTTGGAATCACCCTCAGAGTTAACGACGATAACCCTTGCACTCTGAATCTTCATCTTCACTTTAGATTCATGACCTATCATTAATTTGGATCGATGTGGTTTTCGGATATCCAAATATGAAAACCCGATCCCGGTCTCACCGAATCCAAAACATATCTTTTAAGGCCAAGTTGTTTTATAGTTTAAAACAATTTCAATTCTATTATCTATATACACACAGATAGATAATTCACAGATTCACAATAGATAATCAACATTTTCATCATAAACAGATAATTCATATCATCATTATAAACAGATAATCCATATTATCATCCCAATGCAACCAAAACATCCATATCACACAGCATTACTTATCTCATAGCTGAGATTTCAAACCATTCAAGGCAATCAATATCATCCATTCATACATAAGCAATGATTTTACTTAATCAAATCATTTATAATTAATTTAAAATGAATTAAATTAATTACGTCATCTCTAATTAATTTAAAATAAATTAAATTAATTACTTCATCATTTTAATTCTTGCTTACTTAACCATTAATTGATTACAAATTAATTAATTAATCACCATCTCGTTATTCATTTCAATTAATCATTCCTGATTAACAATTTTCTAATTATAATAAGTAATTAGCCTTTAAATTAATTACACAAGTTAATTATACTTAACCCTTTACAATAATTAACTTTTACTTACTTAATCAATTAATTAACTAAAATTAATTACATTAATCCATTATTAATTAATTACTTCATTTATTAATTATTCCTTAATTAATCAATTCTAGATTTACATCATTAATTTTATTAATTAATGATTTCTAATTACATTTTTAATTAATCTCTCTAATTATATTAATTACATTAAGTAATTAATCTTCAATTAAACCACATATATTAATCACCCTTGATTAATAACGTCCAGTAATTAACTACCCCTAATTACTTCATTAAATAAATTACTCCTTAATTTATTCTCTAATTAATCCCTTGATTAATCCCATTCAATAATTAACTACCCTTAATTACTTCATTTCATAAATTAATTATCCTTAATTAATTATCTCAATTAACCCCTTGATTAATTACAAAGTAATTTAATCCAAATCACTTCCATTATTAAAACATCTTTAATAACATCCAGTAATTATCAATTAGTTACTTTCCTAAGTAATAACAATTCCATTAATTATATTAAGTAATTATTTATCAAATCATCAAGTGCTTAAATTAATTAAACTTATTAATTAACTTAAACTATTCACATTAAACTCAATTAATTACATTAAGTAATTAATTCATTAATTACTTCTATTAAGTAATTAAACTTTAACAATTTCACAAATGATTATTATTAATTAATTAATCTAATTAATTATTAAAATTAATCACATTAATTAATTGTTAAATAATCTTAAGTTAATGACCTTCATTGACAATTCTTAATTCTTTAATTACTTTTCTTAAGTAATTAAACTTACTTTTATCATTTCAAATTAATTAATCTTTAATAATTCATTAATTAATCCTAATTATTTAATTAATTAAGTGTTAACTGCAACTTAATTAATTCGTAATTACTTGATTAATTAATCCCTAATTATTAAATAATATCCTAATTAATAATCCTTAATTACAAATTAATTACCATTAACTAATTATCTCAATTAATCCCTTGATTAATTAATTTAAAAACTCTTAGTTACTTAATTAATCATCCATATCATTAATTAATTAAATAATAAATTATCCATTCTAATTAACTTAATAATTTAATGAATTCAAATCATTAAAATTCTATTTATCTTTAAGATAAACATTTCTTACTTAATCAAAGCATTTAAAACAATTTGCTTTCAAATTTACTTTAAATTTCATTTAAAATTTAAGATTTTAAAATGTATACAAATTTATCTAAATAAAGTTTAATAACAATTCAAAACCTTTTTATCTCATAAGTTAAAGAAATATCCATTTTATAAAGAAGTTTACAAGAATTTAAAACCAAGTTCATTTTTAAATTCCAATCAGTTTTAAAATACACTTCAACTAACAAAATTGTTTAAATCATTTTAAATTTAAAAATTTCGATTTATCTCAAACTGGAATAAATATTAAATTTGATTCCAGATTACTTAGATTCAAAACATACTTACATTTTAAACTTTATTTTAAATTTCAAATCTTTTAACCATTTTTTTTAAAGTAGTTAAACAATTTAAATTTAAAACTTTATTTTATTTTAAAGACTGAAATTCAAATCCAAATTTCAGACTTTAAAACTTATATTTAAACTTATTTTAAATCTCTATTTTACAATTTAAACTTTTCGGTTTAAATTCAAACCAAATTCACTTAAACACTTAAAATTTTTAAAACCAAATTTAAATTTCAAAATTGTAAATCATTTCAAAACTAAGATTCAAACTACTTGAATTCAGATTCAAACTACTTGAATTCAGATTCAAACTCAGGTTTTAACTTAGTTTAAATTTTTGTTTACATTTTAAATATAATAACAGAACAGGTTTTTCTTTTAAAACCTTTAAACAACATTTACTCGTGCCTACCCTAAATGACTTCGAGTCAAAACCTAATCTGCTTCGAGTTAAAACTCGAATCACTCGAGACAAACGCGAGGCAACTAAACCTGTTACCACCCTAAACCAAACAACACAGATCATCAGAAACTAGTGCACCATGTACATGCACGGTGCCGCCGACCAACTCCTGTCGACACCACACCCTCGAGCAGAACGGCGACCATCCTCTCACCCGAATCCGATCATCACATCATCCATCCAAACTTGAAATCGAAATCGAAATCCACATCCATACCTGGAACCAGAAACAGAAACTCCACATCAAAACCTAGAACAACCCTCGTCCTCCCACTGCCGATCACTAGAACTCTAGAGGCTCCGGCCATAGATTCGTCCATGCCCTAGCCATCATTACCCAAAACTTGGTAGCACTCGATCCACTAGAGGATAATTGCTGAAGAAATTCCCAACATCCACCAAAACTAGGTTTAGAAAACCTTCTGGCCAACCACCATCGCCACAACCCTCTGATCATCATTCAGATTATTTTCCTCCAATCTTCGGTCATACTTCTTCCTCTAGAAAGAAACCCGACCTCCCAATTCACTGAGATCACTAGAGAATTCCCAAAACTCCAAATCTGATCAAACCCAAACTGCTCTCCCAATCTTTTACTAAAATTGTGATTTTAGATTTAAAATTCGTGATTTCAGATAAGAATTCAAGTTACAAACCTGAATTGATGTTTTAAGATGATTGAGATTTTGCATATTTTAAACAAATACTCTTCTTGTAGTTATACAGAGACAACCAGATTTTATTTTATCTTAATTATAATTTATAAACATAAATCCATATTAAACAAACAACTTTTGTTTAAATCATAATTCCTAACTAAGATCAGATCAAGTGGTAAAGGATTTTTTTTAACAGAATCTTAGTTTTAAAAACCAGAACAGGTAAACAGGTACATAGTAACACATATATATACACAGAAGATTTCATCACAATATAGACATTCAAAGCAACTCATTTCTATTTATCCACATGCAAATAGATATTTCATACTTAAGCTTGTTAAATGTGAAGTTATTTACCTGAAATTTGATGAGCAGAGCACCAGATTTGAAAAGCCTTTTGAATCTTTTGAAAATTGAATTGCCCTATGCTTTTAAAATCTTGAGTTGTTTGATGTTTTTAACTTGGTTTAGTTCCTAGGTTTGCATGCGGTAGCCAATTTCAGATTGCATTTAAAAACTTCAACAAAATGATTACATGCTTGCTTTCTTCAAAAACTCAGGTTGAATGATGAACATGCTTGCTTTTGCTGTTAGATTTTCAAACTACATGCATGCTTTCAACTTACAAGAAAATGCAGGCTTTTGTTTGGAAATGTGCAGGTTAGCTTCAGATTGTTGCATGTGCTTCCAGATTGAAGAAAATAAAATGTAGACTTGCATGATTTGTTTTGAAAATGCTTTGCATGTGAACAGGTGTTGCATCAGATTTTGATACGAGGAAATGTGTTTATAGATTTGTTTTATGAGTAGTGATTACTGATTTTTGTAGAAATGGTTTGCAGATTTTCTTTTATTTTCTCAGTTTTTAGAGTAACAAGTTTTCAGCTGAAAATTTCTTGGTTTAGAATTAAAAATGAGAAAAAGAATAGGATGGAAGAAGTATGAGTTTATATACTAAATTTATGATTTATTAAAAATCAAAGAAAAATAAAAATAATATGACACTTGTCCTAAATATTTACATTTGTCATTTTAGTATGCTTATAAATCCATACGTCTTTTAAGGTTGATTAGCTATAATTAAATGTTAATTAGTATTTAGCTAATATGTTAATATAGGTTATGCTTAATTAATTAGTTATATGTATTAAAGTTTAATATAAGAATATGCTTAAGTAATTAGAATATAAAGATATATATATGTATAGATAGATTTAAAAGGAATAAAACAACTATTTATATAAATAAAAGTTATACAAATATTATAAAATCCAAGACAGTTTAAAATATTTATATTTCATATATTAATTTGTATTTTAAATTTATACATACTATTTAAATCATAATTATCAAGCTATATTTAAAAAGAAAATAAAAACAAAACTGATTGTTAATTTTATTTAAATTTGAACTTATGCTAAAATTAATTTAAATAATTACCTTAATAATTTAAAACCATTATTTATTTAAATAGCTTTGAAAAGCTTTATACTAAATAAAAACAAAATTCCAATTTGCCAAAAATATTAGAATTAGAAAATATACCTTATTAATTAAATTTAAAACAAAGTTCATACATTGACAATATTTACAAATATATATATATATATATATATATAAACCAATTTATTAGCTTTTAAAAGATAAATTTATTAATTATTTATTTATTAAAGTAAGATTATTAAATCAATTCAAATCTTATTAACAATAATTATCAAATCAATTTAATTCTAAATATAGATTATTAAATTTATATTGCCAAAAATTCTAGGATATCATAGATTTCTCCCGTAGCCTGTGGAGTATTTAGGGTATTCTTCCGATTTGGAGATGCGCTGATACAAGATGGACTACTGGGACTATTACGTGTTAAGGGGAATATTGGATCACTCCTTAACGCTATTTTAAAGTAAGTTTATTTTATTATTAGAAACTATTATAATAGCGTATATTACTACATAGTAAATAGTATAACGGATCTTTAGGAGATGTGAATCCCGAGCATCTCTTAAGTTACTGCACTCACGTTAGACACTGGATAGGAGATGTCAAATCCCGTAAACATCTCTGACGCCGTTACACTCATATTTATTTATATTGATTTAACCCACATAAGATCTTTAAGTTCCGATTTGAGTGTTTTGTCTTTTCAATTCGCTCGGCTCAGTCTGAGAATTTCAGGGCTTGAAGACCTTATGACTGGTGGACGAAGATGAAGCTTGTATTATTACTATTATTTACTACATTGTTCTGCTGCATTGTTGTTTATTATTCTTTGGTATGGGTAACTCTAATTCTGTATTGTACTAGTATAATCAAAAGTTTTGTAAACAGCTTCATGAACTGTTATTTGATTATTATTTTTTTCATTCCATTGGGAGATTCAGTTTTGTTTTATTTCTTTCTCTGGTTTTCTTATTTATCCTAATATCAATCCGCCCTTTTGTACGGTCTGAGTCTGACGTGTGTGGTTTCTCGTCGATTCAAAACGTACAAAAAGGCGGGATGTTACATTTTAGTATTAGAGCTTTGGTTTAGCGAAAACCTTAGCTTTGTGGGGTCCGACTCTTTATTAATAGTGTAGTAATACCCTATGATGAGTCATTGAGCATATATAAATGAGAGAGCGTATTTGTTAGTGTTATAAAAAGTTTTGATATTGTGTTAATTTGTACCATTTTGTATTTTTAAATTCTGGTTGGTGCATAGGACGCTATGACATAATTAGGGATATCTAAACACTTAATAGGACAGACCGACACAATATTTGTTTGAATATAGGCGAATGAAATAATTTTGCCTATTATATTTCTATATATAGAATAATTTTTTTATAAACGGTATATATTTGGTTGTAATATATTGGTTGTTAGGTAGGGAAATTTAGAAATATTGATTGGAAACAAAATTCAAAGAAAATAAAATAAATCAAAATTGGAAATTTAGAACTTAAGTTCTGGGGTTTGAAATTTTTTCGAATAATTTTGGGATATAAAAATAATATTATTAGAAGTATTTTTCCGACATAAATATTTCAATATGATTTGAAAGAATTGTTTTAAAGAAATCTTGGAAAAAATAAGTTTTGTACTCCCCTCTCTGTCGTTGGAAAATAATTTTGGTGATGAGTGCACGCATCATCGTCATTCATTTTCAAGTTTCAAGTGGGAATGCCACTGTAGTGGTTTACTACAGATTTATTTTGATAAACAAATATAAATTTCAATTTTTTTTAAATATAGTCGGATATATAAATTTGTAAGTGTATACATATATCTATTACTTTGAAATGATTTGAAATTTTACCTGGTATTTAGTTTTTAAGTTTCCATTAGTTAATAGTTTTAATTATTGTAGTGAAATGGAATGTAACTATTTAATAATTGGAACCTCTAATTAAAAATAAGAGATTAAATGCTAGGTTATAAATGAAATTTTCAAAAAGTTGAAATTTGTAACCTATAAAGATAAAAAGGATATGATTATTGAACATTTAATTCATTAAAGGAAATAAGATAAACTTGTATAATTTTCAATTATATTCTTAAAAGCATAGATATATAACTTACCAAATATTAAAAGTTGTTGTGTTTAATAAGAAAATGTAAAAGGATATTATACAAGTAAAACTTGAAATAACGAAAGTATTCAATGAAACTCTTTAATAAATAAGTATTGATGTTATAGTGTTATAAACTTAAGTTGTAATTTAAATGTTACTATAATTAAATATAATAGAAAGTAAGTATTATAAATAAATGATTATAAACTTAAGTAAATAAATTGAAATGCTAAAAATTGAATGGAACAGGAATACTATTGATAAATGAATGTAAATAAATGAAATTAAGTAATGAACGAATGTAATGCAATAAAAAGATAATTTACATGATATGAAAAAAAGAGAGGATGAAATTGAATTTATGTAAGTATAAATGCAAACAGATGAACGAACACTGAATGAAAGAAATAGCCTTTGTATAAATGAAATTAAAGTAAGGTAAATGATATGAAATGAAATTAATAAGAATATTTAAATAGCGCTTGGCTTTGGTTGTTTGTTTTAGCTTATGGTGTTTGGGGAAAGATACTTCTGATTACTTAGGATGTATGAGTAATCTATTGAGTTCTATTTAAGACTGTTGAGTAAATGGTATACTTCGTAGTTATTTGTCATTCTATGTGATTAAAAGTGTCTAAGCCCAAACAAACTGTTTGTTTTGGTTGATATGGATGGATAATTGATAATATTGGTTTTATATTAATGATTGTATGTTGTGATTGCAAGTGATTGTTGTTTTATATTGATTTGTTTGTTAGTAGTTGAAACAACTTTAAATTTTTCTTTTTTATAATTATTAACTCTTTTGGATTATATAAGTGAAATACAGGTTATGGAAGCAATTGCTACTGCTTTTGGTTTCATAAAAATAAGCGTTAATTGTCCGACAAATAGGTTCGTTCTCATATTACAATTTTATAGTGTCATTATATCGTTTTTCCCATTGTTGGGATATATCATTTTGGGATATTGTGATATATATTGTTATATTTGATATTATAATTTTTCTCGAGTCTCCCCGTATAAAGGAGACTCTGCCGAAGTTTTCCACAAATTTTGGACTTAGAAAATTATTGAAAATGTTTTCCAAACTTTATTAATTTGAGTGTAAAAAGATCTAATTATTATAAATTGGTAATTTCTATTTAAATTAATTAACTTCGTAAATTTATTTGTTTATAAAGTTAATATTTTTGACTAAGATGTATTGTTTACTCAATTCTTTCATTTCTTTCATATCTTTTCCCTTCTTTTTCCTTTTTCGGGACGAAAAGTTTTGAGTGGGGGAGAGTGTAACGACCCGCAAATTTCGATAATTAAATTTTGTTAATTTAATAAGATTTTTGTAGTTAAATTTAGAAAGAAATAAAAAATTTATAATTTATAATGAAGTGAATGTTAAAAAAATGAAATGTAATAATGTTAATGCGGGTTAATAAATGACTAATTTAGTGCAAATCCCAATTAATTGAAACAATTGTAAGGCTATAATTGATTTTAAATAGAAAATCAGGAAATAAATTCAAAGTTGTATTAATTGATGAAATAATATGCAATGAACTGTAATTTGATAAAATCAATGTTAGATAAGTAATTATTGTTTCATAATAAAGTATGAGTGGGATTAAATTGGGCAAATGGTGATAATCATTAATTGTTTACTCATTTATTTAATCTATTGGATTAGATCTAAATCCATTGCAATTAAACGTAATTAAAAACTATGTTAATACGAATCTAATTGATGACTGTAAAAATATCAAGGCAATTGGATATATACTAATGTTAAATTATCCATAAGATGATTATTGATTGAATAAAGAGGTTGAAAATAAATTGAATTAATTTATTTGAAATTAAAAATATAATTTAGTTGAATTTACTTAAATTGAAGCTAAACACTATAAATTTTGCAATAAATCCTTATTTGATTGATACAGAAATTTTGGTTAATGAATTATAAGTTTATTTGTAATCATAAATGACAGAAATGGTAAATGATTAAATTTGAATTGAAGAAGTGCTTAATAAATTGAATATTAAATTATTTAATTAACTTGAAAGATAGCCGTTTTGGCCATTGACTCGGATTTGAACGAAATCAGTTTCATCGGATCTGTAACGATGAATTATTATAGGATTTCAAGTTTCATAACGATCGGACTTGTCGTTCGATCGTACGGGCTTGAAACCCCTAGAAATCAATTAAATTGAAATCAATTGAAATCAGTTTGAAATAATCTGATTTTAACGTAACTTCTTCATACGATTGAATTTGGACTTGAAATCTATCCCATTGATCTTAAAATATTCAAAAACATATATTTTGACATATGGGTTGATCCATTTTCGTTCCGGAGTCGAAACTGGCTTTCAGGGTCATTATCATTCAAATTTCCAAACCAATCGAGACCATTCAATCCTATTTGCTTCTGCCTATATATATGTCACTATAAACCCTAATAGCCTTTCTATTTCTCATTTCTGTACATACAAAAATTTATGTTCCTCCTCTTTACAATGGCTGAAAAATCTAGAACTCCTCGGTTCAATTCCAATTCAAAATTTCAACTTCAAAAATCAAATACCTCAATATATATCGAATTATATATGGATTTGAAGTTCTCGACGAGGGCAAGTCAAATGTATGATTCGTTTTTCAATCAGGGTTTCGGTGTCGCCAAAAATCAATGAACTATTTAAGACCGTTCATTTGACGCTTTGTTATCTGTAGCCGATCTTTGATTCGAGGGTAGGGTTGGGTGGAGAGGACATAGGGGAGTTCATCGGCATAGTTGGTTCGTCGATTTGACGGTCGGATCGAGCTCAACAATTGGATTAGGGCTAGGAGTTTTTGGTGGCAGCGGCTAGGGCTTTTAGGCCGATGGTGGTCGTGGCCTTAGGCAAGCAGGTCGAGGAGGATGGGGGGTTTGGTCGCTGCTCTGGTGATGGCCGGAGTACGCCGGCGATGCAAATTCTTGGTGGCGGCTTACGAGGGTACGAGCGCGAGAAACTAGGGTTGCAGTTTTCTATTGACGTGGCTCCATCATTTTGGTGCGGTTTCTTGCGTTAGGATCGTATCAAAATTCCGGACATTCTGATGTCGGTTTGGATGGATTCAGGGACTGTCTGAATTTTGGGTTTAAATTGGATTTAAATTCAAAAGGTGAGTGTTTTAACCCACTCTCAACTTCTAAAATTTCTTACGTTTGTTAAATTGATTTATGATGCGATTAGAAATTTATTTACGGCTGTTTGGCATATTTTGAATCATCACTTCAATTTATTTGAATTTATTCGAATAAAATAGTTATTTAATTTATTACCGAATATATACTTGTTATTTATTATCTGTTCTATATTGATGTTATTGATGGAATTGAATGATGATTGTGATAAATGTTTGATGATTGATATTAGATAGATGGATGTTGTATTTTATATTTTTATAAACTACAAGTTTTTATGGATTTTTATTTCATTCGGGATTGCGGTTTGAAATGATATATAACCGTATTTAAATTTTAAATTACGGATTGAAATGATAAATATCCATATCACTTGATCATAGGATAGAAAATTATATACAGACACCGTGGTCTATATATAAAAATATTTTGAAATGATTTCTATGGTTTTGTAAAGTTATATATGGTTTTAGATAAATACTGATTTTAGATATTATATATGTAACGACCCGTATTTTACGTGTCGATAAATCGTGGAATTTACCGGTCGTTAGTGTTGTTTATGTTGTCTCTAGCCTGAGTCGTATGGAGAGTAACACGTGTGTTGAAGGGTTGAGTCGTGACCGACTCATAGGTTGGAACGAGTTATGGAGTTAACTCGTGACCGAGTCATAGAGTTGCCGACTTAGTGTCTTAGGTCGTGTGGGCGAGTTAGGGAAGCCAGCGACTCAGGAGTAGACGACTTAGAGTGTGACCGAGTCATGGGAGAATCTGACCGACCCATGGGATAAGTCGTGACCGACTTATAGAAGCAGCGACCTAAAGGTTAGACGACTTAGTGTTGGACCGACCTAAGAAGTGACCGACTCATGGGTTAGCGACTTAAGGGGTTAAGGCTTAGGTCGTGGGGTCTTGAGTTGGTAGGGGCTTGGGTCGGCAGGGTGTTATCTCGTTAGGAGGTTGAGTCGTTAGGGGCTTAGGTCGTTGAGTCGGCTAGGAGTTAGGTCGTATGACCCTGTGTTCTGTTAGGTCGGCGGGAAGTTAAGTCGGCAGCGACCTAAATTAGGTCGCTAGGGAAGATAGGTCGGCAGGGTTTTTAGGTCGTGTGAGTTAGGACTGAACATACTAAGTTGGTAGCGACTTAGTGATGAGTCGTAGGTCGTTAATGTTATAAGTCGTTAGGTCGGCCTTGGGCTTAAGTCGTTAGATTGTTAGGTCGTTAGGCTGCACTGTTGTGATGAGTCGTGAGCCGTTGGGTCTTGCATGCGCTTGTGTTTTAGGTCGTAGGTCGGGGTAGTTGAGTCGTGCATTGGGTTGGACATGCGCGTACTAGGTCGCAGGATGGCATGGGTCGGCAGCGACCTATGTTAGGTCGGAGATTTCTTAGGTCGGCGACGACCTAAAACTGAGCCTACGAGTTACGACCTAAGGAGTTTTCAGCCTATAAATAGAGGGGTTTGGCTCACTTTTTGGCACCGGTTTTTGAAGCGACGAAGTGCTGCCATTTTGGGAACTCGACTACAACATTTCTTCATCTTCTTTTCTCCATTCCAATCTAATTCTAACATCCATCCAAGATCGAAGATCGAGATTGAAGATTCAAGCGCCAAAGTTGAAGATCTTCATCCAACAAAGCTAGATTTCATCGATTGAAGCGAGATGTTGCTGGATCAAGCCTTGATCTCCGCTGTCCAGATCTGAAGTGTTTAGTTTTTGAGGTGTTTGGGTGATTTGGTGAGTGGTAGTTATCTCTCACGCGGATCCAAAGGAGTATATTGGATTGGTGACTTGTTGGAGTGTTGTAGTTAGTGATTTCATGCATATTTCTTAGATCCAAGTGTAGATCCATGGTTTTTGAAGATGTTTACTTATGCAAGTTTATTTAATAAGTGTTAGAGACAAAACCCATGTTTTATATTTGATAGATCTATGCTAAAAACCATGATTTCACATATGTTGGACTTTTGCTCGTTTATTTACGAAATTCCCATTATAGTTGATATTGCTTAAATTGCTTAATAGATCTTGTTTGAATGATTGATTATTTGAATGTATGATTGATTTGATTGTTTCCAAGTTAGCTAGTAGTTGATTTGGAACAAGATGATGAAAGAGGATTCAAAAGCTATGGAAGAAGGCTCTTGAATGGTGAAAGCTGCTTAAGGCATATGTAGCGGATGTTGAAGCTCATATGTATAGATTGGATGATGTTGAGATGGGACTTTGCCATGATTTGATGAGGCAAACCATGTTGTTGAGTTGAGACTTTGCTTTGATGCGATGAAGCGAAGTATGATGTGAGTCTTGGCTTAATCCAAGCAGGGATCATTCCAAGCATGTTGATAACTTGAAGAGTAGTTCAAGTTGGTTGATAATGGATTGTTCAAGAGGTAGCTTGAGCTTGTATGAGGATAGTCGTCAAGAAGGATGGCTAGGAGGCTTGGATTTCATCGTTGTTGAAGGTTCTAGCATGCTCAAAAGCAAGAGTACATGGGGCGGCCATAACGACTACAGGTAGGTAGTCGGGACACCCAAAAGACTACAGGTAGGTAGTTGAGTACTCTGGGCAAAGTAGATAAGTCCTAGGCACAAGGCAGTGTGCGGAGTTATGGTTAGAACCGGGGTTACCATTAGCCCTTGACAGATGGTCATTCAACTAACGGTGAAATCGAGGCAAGGATGACAGTGATAGCCAGAGTCATGGATGTTTGGTTGTATTATCATTCGGCTTCAAGAGCGGTGTTTTCTGGGTGCTTATCTGATCTTGGTTTAGGCCTTGGGGGTTTGTATTTGGAAAACATCGTCCTTGACTCGAGTGGTATTCGCTTTACCTTAATTGTCTATGTTGTTATGCTTGCTTCTCCTTAGTGTATGTCTGGGGCTATCACTGTAGAAAGAGGTGGAGTGGGATGGTTTGGTTCCTATTCCTTTTATCCTTTATGCTCTTTTGGTATGTTGGATAGTTAATTTACTGCTCACTAAGACTTTGTCTGACTCAAGGTTTTATGTCTCCTCTTATTACCTTGGGCTGTTCATCCATGTTTGGGATGGGCAGACTAGGTAGCAGGTGACAGGTGCTGTGCTAGGAGTTCTACGCTGAAGATGACGAAGACGAGCAGGAGGCTTTGCATATTAGTTTTCTTACTATATGTACTGGGTATCCGCTGCTGTATTTGGTTGAGTGATTTGTAGTGAGGCTTTCATGTATGGATTTGAGTAGATGATTGTACAAAACTACTGTGATGCTTATATGATGATGTTCTGTTCTATGGAGCTTCACTATATTATATTTCTCTATTGTATTTTATCCATGCGCTGTGAGTTATGCGATAGAGATTCTTTTGTTTTGTTTTACCCTGACTATCGTCCATGGCTGCCTGGCACGCCTTTCAGCGCATTATTTCCTTGTTTTGGTGCGGGAGTCATGGGCGGTCGTCACATTTGGTATCAGAGCTTTGGTTAATCGATTTTAGCCAACGCTCGCTGATGTAACTACGTAAGAGAGACGTAATTGTAATTTGATGGATGATTACTATATAATATAGTAGTTTAGAAGGGTTTGAACTCCTTATGCAGTTGTTTCTTAAGGTGTTCTAATCATTCTTATTTACAGATATTAAGGATGAGTCGAAGTGAGAGACAAGCTGCGAGGGGTAGCCGTGATGCTAGGGAAGCTGTTGATTATGCTCCTATGTTTGAGGCCATGATGACTTCAATCATGAGGAGAATACCAGCTTCAGGATCATCTGTGGATGTGGGAGTTCAAGTCCAAGCTCCGAGACCGGTGGATTTTGCCAAGCTTTGCAAGGATTATACTGCTCTTGGAGGGAAAGCTTTCTTGGGAACGGAGTCGACTATTGAGGTCCAGAGATGGATTGATGCTTGCAAAAGAATCTTTGGTGACTTAGGGATTGAGGATGCAACTAAGAGGAAGCTTGCATCGAGACAGCTTCAGGGAAGAGCTGCTGATTGGTGGAATTCTATCACCATAGATACACCAGAAGAAGGGATTACTTGGGAGCAATTCCAAGTTAGATTTGAAGCTAAGTTCATCTCTACTTCCCAGAAATCTGTCTTGTTTAAGAGGTTTGTGGAGCTCAAGCAAGGGGGAAGGCCTGTTCTTGAGTATATTTCTGAGTTTGAAGCTTTGTCTAAGTATGCCAGATCGTACATTGATTCTCCCTACCAGAAGAATGAAAAGTTTGTGACTGGTCTGGATGCTTATCTTGGGAGGCAGTTAGTGGATCATCTGGACGATCCATTTGAGAAGCTTGTGGAAAAAGCTCTTAGGCATGAGAGTTTGTTTCCTAGGGAAAGTTCTGTTGTTGCCGTAACTAGGGAAGGATCTAAACCACAGCAGAGTGGCAATAGGAAGAGGAAGCAGCAGCAACAGAGGGGTAAGGATGGTCAGAAGAAGCCTAAGAGCGAAATGACTTGCTATAACTGCCAGCAGAAGGGCCATCTTTACAAAGATTGTAAGAATCCCAAAGTGCCGGGAAAGTGTTACAACTGTGATAAGCTGGGACATATCAAGAAGGATTGTCCAGAACCGAGGAAAGATAGGCAGGTTGTGCAAGCCTATGCTTTGGGGGCTGTTCCATCGTCTTCGAAAGCTCCTACTGCTGAAGAGAAGGGGAAGAGTGTGGTTGTTCAAGGTACTCTTTCTATTTGTGGTGTTCCAGTTAGAGTGTTGTTTGATACTGGAGCGTCGCATTCTTTTGTTTGTGATGATTTGGTAAGCCGGTTAGGTATGAAACCGGATATTGTTGATAGGCCATTGGTTGTGACTAATCCGGTAGGGGGTTCGTCATGTTTGTGTATGTTATGTCGTGGTCTAGTTGTGTCGAGTCATGATTGCTCGTTTGTTTGTGATTGCTTTGTTCTGAACTTTGCGGGGTTCGGAATTATTTTGGGTATGGACTGGCTTAGGAAGTATGCGGCTAGGATTGATTGTGAGAGGCTTGAGGTGACAGTCGGGAATGTGGAAGGGCGAAAGGTTGTGATACGATGTAAGCATGAAGAAGGCGTCTTCATGAGCTTCATGTATTCGCTAGTTGTTCCACGGGATGGACTGTCATCAGTGCCTATTGTGAATGAGTT
Source organism: Allium cepa (assembly GCA_030765085.1). Taxonomy (NCBI): domain Eukaryota; kingdom Viridiplantae; phylum Streptophyta; class Magnoliopsida; order Asparagales; family Amaryllidaceae; genus Allium; species Allium cepa. The sequence goes on along the minus strand of CM060930.1, from coordinate 107,048,461 downwards.
TGGTGATGTCTTTGAGGAAGTCAAAGGGTTACCGCCGCATAGGGAGATCGAGTTTCGTATCGATCTAGTTGAGGGAGCCAGACCTGTTGTGATGCCTCTTAGGCGGATGGCGCCTAGGGAGCAGCTAGAGTTGAGGGTGCAGGTTGATGACCTTTTGCAGAAAGGATTCATTCGGAGAAGTGTGTCCGAATGGGGTGCGCCAGTTGTGTTCGCAACCAAAGCGGATGGATCGTTGAGGTTGTGTGTGGATTATCGTGAGCTGAATAAGGTGACTAAGAAGAACAAGTATCCATTGCCGAGAATAGATGACTTGTTTGATCAGCTTCACGAGGCTAAGGTGTTTTCTCAGATGGATTTGGCAACGGGATTTCACCAGTTGAGAGTGGCGAAGGATAGTGTGCCGAAGACTGCTTTCAGGACACCATCCGGGTTTTATGAGTGGCTGGTAATGCCGTTTGGGTTGACTAACGCGCCAGCATATTTTGTGGATCTTATGAATAGAGTGTTCAGAGATCAGTTGAATAAGTTCGTGCTTGTGTTCGTGGATGATATTTTGGTTTATTCCAGAACTGAGGAAGAGCACAAGACGCACTTGAGGATTGTTTTAGGAATCTTACGGAAACATCAGCTGAAGGCTAAGTTTTCGAAGTGTCACTTCTGGAAGAATGAAGTGAGGTTCTTAGGTCATGTTATTTCTGGAAATGGAATAGCGGTTGACCCCGCTAAGGTGGCAGCGATCCAGGATTGGGTTAGACCTAAGAATGCATCTGATGTGAGAAGTTTTCTTGGATTAGCAGGATATTATCGTCGGTTTATCAAAGACTTTTCCAAGATAGCTGCACCGTTGACAGGATTGACGAAGAAGAACCAAGTGTTCAGATGGGATGATAAGTGTGAGCAAGCTTTCGTAATCCTGAAAGAACGACTGACAAGTGCTCCTGTTTTGACTATTCCGAGTGGGAATGATGAGATGGTGGTTTACACCGATGCATGTGGCACTGGACTAGGAGCGGTGCTAATGCAGAAGGATAAAGTTGTTGCGTATGCTAGTCGACAACTAAAGCCGCATGAAAGGAATTATCCGACTCATGATTTGGAGTTAGCGGCGATTGTGTTTGCTTTGAAGATGTGGAGACACTATCTATTGGGAGTTAGATTCGAGCTGTTTACAGATCATAAGTCGTTGAAGTATCTGTTTTCCCAAAAGGATTTGAATCTTCGACAGCAACGGTGGCTAGAGTTCTTAGCATCGTATGATTTTGGTATAGCCTATACTCCAGGGAAAGGTAACGCAGTGGCTGATGCGTTAAGTCGAAGACATGCAGGATTGGGAGCCATGTTTTCGGAATGGAAGAGTCTTGAGTATTTGGCTGGATTTGATTTCAGGCCTAGATGTGAATTGGAACCTGAGATGTTGACAAACTTATCGATAAGGCCTACTCTTGTGGAAAGAATTGGTGAGAGGCAAAGGGGAGATGATAAGCTTGTCAAGATTATCTGTGATTTGGAATCTGGATTGGACCCGGAGAAGGATAAAGGATTTGAAGTCGATCGAGAGGGTTGGCTTCGAAAACAAGGGCGACTAGTTGTTCCCGATGTAGATGGATTGAGAGATGAAGTTCTGAGGGAGAGTCACCACTCGAAGTTGACAATTCATCCAGGTGGAAATAAGATGTATCGGGATATGAAGAGAACCTACTACTGGGAAGGTATGAAGAAGGATGTTGGAAATTTTATTTCCAAGTGTATGAATTGCCAGTTGGTGAAAGCTGAGCAGAAGAAGCCCAGTGGATTGCTTCAGCCATTAGAGGTTCCTACATGGAAGTGGGAGCAAGTGTCGATGGACTTTATCGATGGTCTACCTAGGACAAGAGCAGGGAATGAAGGGATTTGGGTCATAGTAGATCGTTTGACCAAGAGTGCAAGGTTCATTCCTGTTCGATCGACTAGGACTGCATCGAAGTTGGCTGAATTATATGTGAAGTGGATAGTTCGTTTCCACGGTGTTCCGAAGAGTATAGTGAGCGATCGAGATCCATTGTTCACTAGTAGATTTTGGAAGAGCTTCCAGGAAGTTTTGGGAACTGAGTTGTGTTTGAGTACAGCTTATCACCCTCAAACAGATGGTCAGACTGAGAGAGTCAACCGAGCTTTGGAAGATCTTCTTAGAGCATGTGTCTTGGACTTCGGAGGATCATGGGAAGATCATCTTCATTTGGTGGAGTTTGCTTATAATAACAGTTATCAGTCGAGTATTGGTATGGCACCATATGAAGCATTGTATGGAAGACCGTGTAACTCTCCGACATGTTGGTTGGAAACTGGAGAAAAGCTGATACTTGGGCCAGAGATGATTCGACAGACTTCGGATTGTATAGAGATCATTCGGCAAAGAATGAAGGCAGCCCAAGATCGTCAGAAAAGTTATGCCGATAACCGTCGTAAGGATTTGGAATTCGACGTGGGTGATATGGTATTTGTGAAGATTTCTCCTCTGAAGAGTGTCATTAGATTCGGGAAGAAAGGAAAGTTAACTCCGAGATTTGTTGGACCATTCCCGATTATCGAGCGAATTGGAAAGCTCGCTTATAGATTGGAGTTACCGGAAAAGATGACGGGTGTGCACAATGTTTTTCATGTATCTTATCTACGGAAGTATGTGCATGACCCGAGTACGGTAGTTTCTGCTGATAGCTGTGAAGACTTGGAGGTTGATCCAGTGGTTAGAAGACCTCGTAAGCCTCTTCGTATTGTTGAAACCGATACGAAACAGCTTAGGAGGAAGACGATTACGTTGCTCAAGGTACAATGGAGTGATGATGTTAACGACTGTACATGGGAGGAGGAAGAGAGGATGAAGGCAGCTCATCCCGGACTCTTCGAGGTATCACCCTAAAGTGTCGTGACATCTCATGAATTTGTAGCTTGTTCTGAGTCTTAGAATTCTGCATGCTAGGCAAGAATTGGATGCATGGTTTGTTGATTGCTATGGATGGTAGGCATGCGGATTATCTTTGATTGCTGTTGTTTGCTTGGAATTTCGGGGGCGAAATTCCTAAGGGGGAGAGAATGTAACGACCCGTATTTTACGTGTCGATAAATCGTGGAATTTACCGGTCGTTAGTGTTGTTTATGTTGTCTCTAGCCTGAGTCGTATGGAGAGTAACACGTGTGTTGAAGGGTTGAGTCGTGACCGACTCATAGGTTGGAACGAGTTATGGAGTTAACTCGTGACCGAGTCATAGAGTTGCCGACTTAGTGTCTTAGGTCGTGTGGGCGAGTTAGGGAAGCCAGCGACTCAGGAGTAGACGACTTAGAGTGTGACCGAGTCATGGGAGAATCTGACCGACCCATGGGATAAGTCGTGACCGACTTATAGAAGCAGCGACCTAAAGGTTAGACGACTTAGTGTTGGACCGACCTAAGAAGTGACCGACTCATGGGTTAGCGACTTAAGGGGTTAAGGCTTAGGTCGTGGGGTCTTGAGTTGGTAGGGGCTTGGGTCGGCAGGGTGTTATCTCGTTAGGAGGTTGAGTCGTTAGGGGCTTAGGTCGTTGAGTCGGCTAGGAGTTAGGTCGTATGACCCTGTGTTCTGTTAGGTCGGCGGGAAGTTAAGTCGGCAGCGACCTAAATTAGGTCGCTAGGGAAGATAGGTCGGCAGGGTTTTTAGGTCGTGTGAGTTAGGACTGAACATACTAAGTTGGTAGCGACTTAGTGATGAGTCGTAGGTCGTTAATGTTATAAGTCGTTAGGTCGGCCTTGGGCTTAAGTCGTTAGATTGTTAGGTCGTTAGGCTGCACTGTTGTGATGAGTCGTGAGCCGTTGGGTCTTGCATGCGCTTGTGTTTTAGGTCGTAGGTCGGGGTAGTTGAGTCGTGCATTGGGTTGGACATGCGCGTACTAGGTCGCAGGATGGCATGGGTCGGCAGCGACCTATGTTAGGTCGGAGATTTCTTAGGTCGGCGACGACCTAAAACTGAGCCTACGAGTTACGACCTAAGGAGTTTTCAGCCTATAAATAGAGGGGTTTGGCTCACTTTTTGGCACCGGTTTTTGAAGCGACGAAGTGCTGCCATTTTGGGAACTCGACTACAACATTTCTTCATCTTCTTTTCTCCATTCCAATCTAATTCTAACATCCATCCAAGATCGAAGATCGAGATTGAAGATTCAAGCGCCAAAGTTGAAGATCTTCATCCAACAAAGCTAGATTTCATCGATTGAAGCGAGATGTTGCTGGATCAAGCCTTGATCTCCGCTGTCCAGATCTGAAGTGTTTAGTTTTTGAGGTGTTTGGGTGATTTGGTGAGTGGTAGTTATCTCTCACGCGGATCCAAAGGAGTATATTGGATTGGTGACTTGTTGGAGTGTTGTAGTTAGTGATTTCATGCATATTTCTTAGATCCAAGTGTAGATCCATGGTTTTTGAAGATGTTTACTTATGCAAGTTTATTTAATAAGTGTTAGAGACAAAACCCATGTTTTATATTTGATAGATCTATGCTAAAAACCATGATTTCACATATGTTGGACTTTTGCTCGTTTATTTACGAAATTCCCATTATAGTTGATATTGCTTAAATTGCTTAATAGATCTTGTTTGAATGATTGATTATTTGAATGTATGATTGATTTGATTGTTTCCAAGTTAGCTAGTAGTTGATTTGGAACAAGATGATGAAAGAGGATTCAAAAGCTATGGAAGAAGGCTCTTGAATGGTGAAAGCTGCTTAAGGCATATGTAGCGGATGTTGAAGCTCATATGTATAGATTGGATGATGTTGAGATGGGACTTTGCCATGATTTGATGAGGCAAACCATGTTGTTGAGTTGAGACTTTGCTTTGATGCGATGAAGCGAAGTATGATGTGAGTCTTGGCTTAATCCAAGCAGGGATCATTCCAAGCATGTTGATAACTTGAAGAGTAGTTCAAGTTGGTTGATAATGGATTGTTCAAGAGGTAGCTTGAGCTTGTATGAGGATAGTCGTCAAGAAGGATGGCTAGGAGGCTTGGATTTCATCGTTGTTGAAGGTTCTAGCATGCTCAAAAGCAAGAGTACATGGGGCGGCCATAACGACTACAGGTAGGTAGTCGGGACACCCAAAAGACTACAGGTAGGTAGTTGAGTACTCTGGGCAAAGTAGATAAGTCCTAGGCACAAGGCAGTGTGCGGAGTTATGGTTAGAACCGGGGTTACCATTAGCCCTTGACAGATGGTCATTCAACTAACGGTGAAATCGAGGCAAGGATGACAGTGATAGCCAGAGTCATGGATGTTTGGTTGTATTATCATTCGGCTTCAAGAGCGGTGTTTTCTGGGTGCTTATCTGATCTTGGTTTAGGCCTTGGGGGTTTGTATTTGGAAAACATCGTCCTTGACTCGAGTGGTATTCGCTTTACCTTAATTGTCTATGTTGTTATGCTTGCTTCTCCTTAGTGTATGTCTGGGGCTATCACTGTAGAAAGAGGTGGAGTGGGATGGTTTGGTTCCTATTCCTTTTATCCTTTATGCTCTTTTGGTATGTTGGATAGTTAATTTACTGCTCACTAAGACTTTGTCTGACTCAAGGTTTTATGTCTCCTCTTATTACCTTGGGCTGTTCATCCATGTTTGGGATGGGCAGACTAGGTAGCAGGTGACAGGTGCTGTGCTAGGAGTTCTACGCTGAAGATGACGAAGACGAGCAGGAGGCTTTGCATATTAGTTTTCTTACTATATGTACTGGGTATCCGCTGCTGTATTTGGTTGAGTGATTTGTAGTGAGGCTTTCATGTATGGATTTGAGTAGATGATTGTACAAAACTACTGTGATGCTTATATGATGATGTTCTGTTCTATGGAGCTTCACTATATTATATTTCTCTATTGTATTTTATCCATGCGCTGTGAGTTATGCGATAGAGATTCTTTTGTTTTGTTTTACCCTGACTATCGTCCATGGCTGCCTGGCACGCCTTTCAGCGCATTATTTCCTTGTTTTGGTGCGGGAGTCATGGGCGGTCGTCACAATATAAATGTTATTTTATCCTTGATTTTAAGCTATGTATAATTTATTTTAATATAGAATTAGCTTAATAATAAGTTTGATTTCTATTGAAGACAACATGGTTAAGTATTTAAATTATATTATAATATTAAGTTTAAAATGATTTAAATAAATTTAGGTTGGAAGATAAATTTGAAATTTATTTGAAATTGAATTTATTTAAGAATTAAACTCAAATAAGTTTGATGTGAAATTTATTAAATTTGAAATTTTAAAGGTATGATCTTTATAACTTGATTTTGATTTAAGGTGGATTAAATGAATATTTCAAGTATAAATAAATTGAAGGAAATATTTAGTTATATGTAATTTGGGTTTTATTTAAATGATAATGGATTTATTAAATAAAATATTTCAAAACTAAAGAATAGAAGATTGAAATTGATATATATATATATATATATATATATATATATATATATATATATATATATATATATATATTTGCAATTACCAAACTTAGATTTGGAATTGTTGAATACTTAAAGTTGAGATATATTGAATTTGAAATGGTTTATTCCGTGGATCTAATCAATTTTGAAATCGATATAATTTGGAATAGTTTATTTGGAAATTGAATCGTATTAAAATTTATGATTTGGGATTTAGTTAAATTTAAAATTTAGAAATTCGAGTTGTTTTAGAATTGATTTGTGAGATGCTAGTTTATTATATAAAATTTTTAATATTTAAACCATTTAAGTGGTGGAAGTTATGTTTCAAAGTTAGGAGTTTCAAAGTATTATGATTTGAAGGTGTTATATTTCAAGTTTTTGATTTCGAAGTGTTATAACGTTGAAAGTGCTATGATTTTTGGAAATGATATATTTGAATTAAAAATGATATTATATTGATTTGTGTTTTAATAAAAATGATATCTTTTGGTTTGGTTTTTGAAATGGAAATGATATCGTATTTACATGGTTTTGAAATGGATATTATATTCTGGTTTTGAAGTATAAATTACTTTGAAATGACCACGGTGTTATAATAACGATTGGTTGTTAAAGAGACCGGGATCGGAAGTTGTCATACGCTCTACCAACTCCGAAAACCACTTTAACAACCGTATACGCGGTGGAGACTCCAAATTAAGTAGGATGGCGGCGGCGTTCCTTTGAGATATATACGTGGACCCGACTCCCGTGAGTTTGCATATGGTGGCTAAAATAGAAGCAATTCCAGGCCAGTGTGGTAGCTGCTCTTATCAGACACACTCCTTCGATACCATTCTATTATATTCCGACTTTGTGATTGATTCGGTGGCCACTTTTGATTTTTAATTTTGCGAGAGTGGATCAAGATAGGCGGTAGTTGCGCGCTACGCGTCACCACCAGTCCGGATAGTAATTGGTATATCTACCCTGCCATTGCATCGTTGTACCATGTCACATTTCCTATCGTGCCTTGTACGAGTTTGGATATCTCCCATAGCCCATGGAGTATTTAGGGTAGTCTCCCGATCTGGAGATGCGCTGGTACTGGATGGACTACTGGGACTATTACTGTAACGACCCGTATTTTACGTGTCGATATATCGTAGAATTCTAGGTCGTTAGTGTTGATAAGTCGTCCTTAACCTAAGTCGTAGGGGAGGATAACTCGTATGTTGTTTGAGTCGCGAGGAAGTTAGATTGAAAAGTTAGCCCGAGTTAGTGTTGGAGCGAGTTAACAGGTTAGTGGTCTTCGCGAGTTACGAGTTAATGAGTTAGATAGCGACTTAGGGGATGGATGAGTTAGTGGGGTTGACAACCTAAGGGGTTAGGTTGTTTGGATGTTAGGTCGTTGAGGAGTGGTGAGCGACCTAATGTGTTAACGAGTTAGTATGTTGAGTCGTTAGCAAGTTAGGAAGTATGGCCGAGTCAAGGAAGCTGCCGAGTTAGCGAGTTACGACTCAAGGCTGGGACGAGTTAGTAGATATGACCGGGTTAAGGTTTTGACCGACCTAAGTAAGTTAGCGACTTATAGGGTTTTGCCGAGTTAAGGACCAGCGACTTGAGGTCTCCACCGATCTAAGGGCTAACGAGTTTGTGTTAGGAGATAGGTCGTGAACGACCTATAGGGGTAACGACCTAAGTTAGGTCGATTGAGCGACCTAAGGGTTAGTGTTAGGTCGCTAGGTAAGATAGGTCGTATCTCGTAACTCGTTTACGAGTTAGTAGTGATAGTTAGGTCGCTAAGGAGGATAGGTCGGCAGGCTTGATGAGTCGTGTCTCGTGTGCTTTGATAAGTCGTAGTATGATGGGTCGGCTTTGCTGATGAGTCGTTGGGGGCTTAGGTCGTTGTGTCGCGTGTGGGTTAGGTCGGAGATTTCTTAGGTCGGCAACGACCTAAAACCGAGAACGACCTAAGGTGTGATCTGCCTATAAATAGAGGGCTTTGGCTCACTTTTTGGCATCGGGTTTTTGAAGCGACGAAGTGCTGCCATTTTGAGAGCTCGACTACAACATTTCTTCATCTCCTTTTCTCCATTCCAATCTAGTTCTAACATCCATCAAAGATCGAAGATTCAAGGGCCAAAGTTGAAGATCTTCATCCGTTCGAGTGAGATTTCATCGATTGAAGCGAGATTTTGCCGGATCAAGCTTGGGTATTTGCTGTCCAGATCTGAAGTGGGTTTCTTTTGAAGTGTTTGGGTGATTCGGTGAGTGGTAGTTATCTCTCACGCGGACCCGAAGGAGTATATTGGATTGGTGGCTTGTTTGAGTGTTAAAGTTAGAGATTTCATGCATTTTTCTTAGTTCCAAGACTAGATTCATTACTTTTGAAGATGTTTATCTATGCAAGTTCAATTAACAAGTTATAGAGACAAAACCCATGTTTTATATTTGATAGATCTATGCTAAAATCTATGATTTCATATATGTTAGACTTACGCTCATTTATTTACGAAATTGCCATTATAGTTGATATAGCTTGATTAGATCTTGTTTGGATGCTTGATTGTTTGGATGTATGATTGATTTGATTGTCTCGAGTTAGCTTGTAGTTGATTTGGGACAAGATGGTTGAAGATGATTCAAAAGCTAAGTGGAAAGGCTCTTGAATGGTGAAAGTTGCTGTGGCATATGAAGCGGACGATGAAGCTCATATGGATGGGTTCGAGGACTTTGCTATAGTTAGAGGAAGCAAAGTATGATGACCAAATGGACTTTGCCATGATATGTTAAGGCGAAGTATGATGATGAGATGGACTTTGCTAAGATGCGTTGGAGCAAAGCATGATGTGGAAGCCTTGGTTTAATCCAGACGGGATCATCCCAAGCATGTTGATTACTCGATGATGCGGTTCGAGTTGGTGGATAATGGTGGCTCGAGAGGTGCTTGAGCTATAATGGGAATAGTCGTCGAGGAGGATGACTAGAAGGCTGAGATCTTATCGTTATTGAAGGTTCTAGCAAGCTCAAAGCAAGAGTACGTTGGGTAGATCCGTTATACCCAGGCGCGGGTCATGATGACGTGCTAGTACTCTGGGTAGATTCGTTATACCTAGGCACGGGTCACGAGGACGTGCGGAGTTATGTCTAGAACCGGGGGTTACCATTAGTCCTTGACAAGTGGTCGTTCAACTAACGGTGAAATCAAGGCGATGATAACAGTGATAGCCAGAGTCATGGATGTTTGGACGTTTGATTGTATCATCATTCGGTCTCAAGAGCGGTGTTTTCTGGGTGCTTATCTGATCTTGGTTTAGGCCTTGGGGGTTTGTATTTGGAAAACATCGACCTTGACTCGAGTGATTATTGCTTTATTTTAATTGCTTGCTATGTTATGCTTGCTTCTCCTTAATGTGTGTCTGGGGGCTATCACTGTAGAAAGAGGTGGAGTGGGATGATTTGGGTTCCTATTACTTTTATCCCTTATGCTTTTTTGGTATGTTTGATAGTTGATTTACTGCTCACTAAGACTCTGTCTGACTCAAGGTTTTATGTCTCCTCTTATTACCTTGGGCTGTTCATCCATGTTTGGGATGGGCAGACTAGGTGACAGGTGACAGGTGCTGATCTTGGTGGCTCACGCTAATGATGACGAAGACGAGCAGGAGGCTTTGCATATTATTTTCACATTCTATGTATTGGATATTCCGCTGTTTGTTGATTACTCTGAGTGCTATGTAGTGAGGCTTCTTGTACTCATGATTCAGACCATGTATAAAGCTATTATGATTAGATGATGATATTCTGTTCTATGGGAGCTTCACTATATTATATTTCTCTATTGTATTTTATCCATGCGCTGTGAGTTTTACGATAGAGTCTGTGATGTTTATTCTACCCTTGACTATCGTCCATGGCTGCCTGGCACACTTTCACCGCATTATTTCCTTGTTTTGGTGCGGGAGTCATGGGCGGTCGTCACAATTACGTGTTAAGGGGAATAGTGGGTCACTCCTTAACGCTATTTTAAAGTAAGTTTATTTTACTATTAGACATTATTATAATAGCGTATATTAATACATAGTAAATAGTTTAATGGATCCTTAGGAGATGTGAATCCCGAGCATCTCTTAAGTTACTGCACTCACGTTAGACACTGGATAGGAGATGTCAAATCCTGAAAACATCTCTGACGCCGTTCCACTCATATTTATTTCTGTTGATTTAACTCACATAATATCTTTTAGTTCTGACTCGAATGTTTTGTCTTTTCAATTCGCTCGGGTCAGTCTGAGCATTTCAGGGCTTGAAAACCTTATTTCTAGAAGACGAAGACGAAGATTGTATTATTACTATTATTCACTACATTGTTCCACTGCATTGTTATTTATTATTCTTTGGTATGGGTGACTCTGATTCTGTATTGTACTAGTATAACCAAAAGTTTTGTAAAAAGCTTCATGAACTGTTATTTGTTTATTATATTCTATCTGGGAGATTCAGTTTTGTTTTATTTCTTTCTCTACTTTTCTTATTCACCCCAATATCAATCTGCCCTTTTCTATCGTTTGAGTCCGAGGTGTGTAGTTATCGTCGATTCAAAACATACAAAAAGGCGGAATGTTACATGATTTAACTAGTTTTTGGTTATTTTTGAGAATTTTTCCTTAGTGATTTACTAAGTTAATTAAATTAATTTTGCCTAAGGGATGAACTAAAATTTGCTTCTGAAATTAGTTATATTCGGAAGGAAATTGCTTTTGGAAATAATTGAGGAAGAAGTACAGTTTTTGAGAAAAAGTTTGACTCTTTTATACTTTTTACTATTTGAAATTACAAGAGAAGGTTCCTCAACCAATCAAAATTAGACAAACAAGATAAAAATATCTCTTCAGTGGGCCCAGTTTTGCCTTCGACTCCAACAAGCTCGCTTTCACCCTTTCGATGAAGTCGATAGGTATCTTTCGGCTAAGATAAAAGGTAAACAATTAACCTTCGTCAAAGTCGAAAGGTAGGCACGGGGCCAAAGGATACAAAAGGGTGAAGAGATGGGGAGGCTGCTTCTTTTGCTTTTGGATAGAAATAAAAATTATTTTCGAATAAGTTGAAGGGGGATCCTACGACTAGATCATTTTATAAAAGACTAAAATTTTGTATTCAAGAAGGGTTTCGAAGAGGATCTTCAAAAGATTAAACCTTCAAGTGTATTGTTTTAAAATGATTTCGAAAGGTTTAATTCGAAGGGTTTTGAAGGGGCTATGTTCAATTATTTCGAAAGGTTTAATTTTCGAAAGGATTAAAATTTGAATGGTTTTGAGTTCGAAAGGTTTTGATTTCGGAAGGTTTCATTTCAAAAGTTTTGATTTCGAAAGGTTTGAATTAGAAAGGTTTTGTAGGGGTTAGCTTCAATGATTGTGAAAGGTTCTAATTTGAAATTTTTTTATTTCAAAAGGTTTGATTTTAAGGGTTTTAAAGGGGTTATCTTCAATGATTGCGAAAGGTTCTAATTTCGAAAGGTTTTGATTTCGAAAGGTTTCCGAAGGGCTAACTTTGGATATTCATTTGCTTTCGAATGGGACTTCATTATAAGGGTTTTAAAGGCCTGTTTTTAGCCATTTTTCTTAAGTAAAACTTTGCTAAGACGATGGGGTTACTTTAAAGGGTTATAGCATAAAATACTTTTTTTGATTGAATATGTAAGGGGATCCTTATATAAAATGAATGTTATAAAACCTTGAGGACACTAGGGTGGGTTTTATGTTCTCGTTACATATTTTTGGGTTACAAACAGAAACATGCTTTCAAAAATGTACATTGGGGCTATCAATGTGTTTTTATTTAAGCTAACCTAATTAGGGCTACTAATGAGAATAGGTTGAACATGTGGTATAGCTGGGGAAAATAATTAATCATGGGGATCATGAAGTTTTAAAAATAATCATGGGGATTATGATATTTTTGGCTAAGTGATAGGTTCTTGGTTAACCTAGGAAAACCATGGAATGTGCGGTGGATAAGCCATATCAAATTTCTAAAGTAAAGAATGTTTTGCCAAAGGTAGTTAGCCTAGGGATTTGGCACCCAATGGTTCATAGTTATCCTAGGAAAACTATGGAGTGTGCAATGGATAGCCTACACCATCTTTTATAAAACTATGTACGACGGATAATCTACATTTAATTTGAATGGATTTGGGATGGATAGTCCTATTAAATTATGGCGTATAGTCATTCTAATGATTTTAGATGGGAAATCTAATAAATTTCTTTTATATAGGGTATCTAATAAATGGATGGATGAGATATCCAATATGTATGATTTTTGGCTTTATTTCATATTATGTCAAGACTGATCTTTTTGGGTGCAGGGGTATGGTAAATGATTTGCATGTTTATTTAAGATACTAGTGAGGGGAAAACCTGTTTCACTAAGCGACGTGGTCTCACTAGATGTCTATTTATGATAAGAGATGATATGGGATTATTCATGCCAAATTTATTATCTGACTCGAAGTTTGTAGTTCTCCACAAACTCTCGGGTACATGCAGGAGGCAATATTAACTATATAGGAGCTATTTTGTGTATTCCGCTGTGATGTACTAAGAACTGTAAACTTCATATTTATTAGTTCTCTGGTTATCATAAGGGGACATCTTCATACGTCGCTCTTATCGTATTTTGTTCATGTATATGTAATCTGAACATGGTTAACCTCTAGATTATGTAATTAAATCTTAAACTGAAATTCATAAGAAATGTCTGTTTTGTTGAAGTTTAAAACTTTTCATATTCTTGTGTTCAATGGTTTCAAGATTCCGATTTCAATCACTTAGAAATAACATCTATGGATGACTACAGCATTTGTAGCAGTTAATTTTGAGCCTCCTAAAGCGAGATGTTACAAGTGCTTATATTTAATTATTATTTATGTGGAAAAGAAAGAAAGATATCCAATTGAATATGAATAATATTAAGCTTAACAGTTATATAGAAACGCTTAAGCCTAAAAGCAAGAAATTTACAATAAATTATGCTAAAATGGAAGAAATAAACTAAAAAGGGGAAAATATAGTAACTTGATTTGGAAGTTATGATGGATTAGTTGGTTGGTTTTGGAAAAGAGAATACATTCCCATAGTTTAATATTGCAAAAATAATGATAATCGTAATTGCAAGAATAAAAAAAGAAAAGGGAATTAGTGTAAAATAGAGACATTTCTATGTTTTGCATTATCCAATAATTAAGGAGATAATAAAAGAAATATCTTGCAATTACAAGTTATTATTTATAACATTATTTAGTATTAAAATATGAAAGTGGATTTTTAGCACAGTTTTTTAACCAACTAAATAGAATAGAACTACTTCCCAGAATAAAAGAGAATAAAGTGAAGAGTTAAAGAAATTAAAGAAGCAATCAAGTTATTTATTTGACAAGACTAGAAACAATAAAAAGAAATGTGCCTAGATCTGCGTTTACTGCGTAGATAGTAGAATAAAGCAGTTATTATTATAAGTAAATTTGCGACAGTCGGACGTAGTACCAAGCCAAGATTGTCATATAATATAAGGAAACTAAAGAGAATTCAATATCATAATAAAAGAAGACAGACTAGAATAAAAAAGAGACACTTGTAATTATATTTATAACATGTAGATTATAAAAGAATATAGAAGTTACAATTGCAAGTATAATTATAATATAGGTTATAATTAGAGATAACAGAAAGGGCTTATTTTAAAACTTACACTAAGTTAATAAGAAAATATAGAAGAAAGGCCTATACTAACAACATTCCCCTTCAGTCAGGAACTGATGGTCTCACAATAGTTAGGTGAGGCTGGGACAAGTTTATGTTGATCAGGGTAAATATGTAGCCAACAGAATAAGATAGGTAAACTAAACGCATAATAAAGATTAGACATAGGGTCTAATAAAATGGTAAGATGCGTCTGAAGTAGCCTAAAGGATGAAGAGCCTAACGAAGCAGTCCATCATAGATTTTTAGCACAGAAATAACACGTCCAGCTTAGTTAATTTGGGTTAGAAGGAAATACAAGACTTCAACGGGACATGAGGATACTCAAGGATGGCCCACCAGGGTAGGCCTAACGAAGCTGCACCCCCGAAAGCAGGTCTGTAGGTATTCCATTAAGAGAGTACGCCTTGACTTCTTTTCCATCGCAGGCCTAACGAAGCAGACCTTTATAGGTAGTCAAAAGGTTGATGAATGGAGTAGAATATTCATATGACACCGTACTCTGACTTGCTAGTAGGTTTTAGTGGGCAGGAACTATAGGCAGGACCCAAAAGGATAACCGCATGCAGAGATCAAGCTATCATCAACAAAGAGTGAGTTCAGGAAAGAATGGAGTTAAACCAACAGGCCAATGATTCTTTCACTATCGGGATATTGGCTAAGGGGCGCAACCAATTGGATGTTAGATTGTTTGTAGTTAGGAACAGTCACTTAACTCTTTAAAGGACTTTCGATTAATTAAGGCATGGCTGCGTAGGGCCGTAGCCACGATGAGAAAGGAGACAGACCAAGTAGAATATCTATATTATAGTCTTAACGAAGCTGTCCTTTACAGATATGGAAAATCCCCGATCGAGTCCATACAAGGTAGACCTTGTTGGCGGGATTCAGGGAGTAGACAAAACAATTATGTATAGTCCTCAAGGGTACGCACTGGGTGGTACATTGTGGATGTCCGAGCATTCATATAGGCTAGTGTGGATGCAGTTTTATGTTTTCATAGTAAATGATGGAACATCTATATTATAGGCCTCACGAAGTTTTCCTTTATAGATAGAGTTGCAGAATACTCTAGGAGCAAGATGATGGAGTCTATTTCGAGAAGGATAAAGAGGATACAAAGGGTAGTACATATGACCGATGCGATCATTGGGAATATAGCTATATATATACACATTTGTTATTAGGTTTTAATCTACCAGGGAGTAGATGGGTATGATTCACGCATAGAGGTGAGAGTATTATAAACCTTATAAACCTAATATATCAGAAAATGGAAATAATACAACATATGTGGAATTAATCTTAGAAGTGTATAATTTGTTCATTCACCAGAACTTTAGCTCTGACCCTCTCCTCATAACATCCCACAAGTTAGGTAGATGACAGAGCTTTCCAGCTTTGAGACACTTGTTCTAAAAGTGTTATTATCGTTGTGAGTATTTACATACTATTATATTTTAGTTAGTTCTGTAGTGAGATATTTATTTAAGCTCTGATATATTTGTCTTTGCCTATTTGCAACATACCAAATACCCAATTTGGGCTTTAGTGGGCTTGGATTTTAGCATTTTTGAGAAAAATATGGACCCACCAGAATTTGGGTTGTTATAATAACAACCAAGTATTAGACTTTGATAAGCTAAGGAGGCATCTTCAAATGTCTCTCTTAGAGTATTTCGTAATAATTATATTTTCGCTGAAAGTGGGATTATGAATGAGATTATGTAATGAATGTGAAATGTTATTTATGAAATGAAATGTGAGTTTGCTATTAAATTGTGTTAAATTTTTTTTCATATTCATGTGCTTCTAATGTTACTGATATAATTAACATAGCTATATTTTGTCATTAGAAATTAATACCATAGATGACTGCAACATCCGTAGCGCTTAGTTTTGGGCCTCAAAATAGGGGATGTTACAGTAAATCACAAATGAAGGCACTAGCAAAGTTAAACAGACAAAGATATCCATGTTAACCGAACAATTTCATCTGTTTTGAATGAAACAAAATGAATCCATTTTTGATATGTATTCTGGATTTCATGATATATTACATGCACTAATATCATTTGTAAAGGATGTTACTAAAGAGGACTAAGTCAGAAAGATCTTGAATTCACTTTCTAGTTAACGGGATCAGAAGACTCCGACAATCGAAGAAGTCAATGATATTGGTACTATGAAAATAAAAGATTTAATTGGTAATCTAATGTCCTATGAAGTAAAGTTGCAGGTTAGGAAAAAGAATCAAGAAAATGGAAAGAAATCTTGGCATTCAATTCTACAAACGATAATCATGAACAGAAGATGATGATGAAGAAATCAATTTCATGATCTTCAAGAAATTCTTGTATTATAAGAAGATTAACAAACTTTCAAAAACTAACAAATTTAACTCCAATGATGGAAATGTTGTTAATTGTTTCAAATGTGATCAACCCGGTCAATTGAAAAGAGACCGTCTAAATTTGGAGAAATCAAAGTACTCTTCAAACACTTTCAATAAGAAGAGGAAACATGCTTTCAATGCAATATGATTTGATTCAGATACATCATCAGGTGATGGTGATTGAGACACTGAAAATGCCAACACGTGCTTCATGACAAATGACGACCATGTATGAAACTTAACAAAGAAATTATTAATGTTTTAAATGACATGTATAAGGGAAATAAATGGTTTAGAAGGAGTTAGAGATTTGTTTAGCAGAGATAGAGAGGTTAAAAGGTTTAATGAAATGCTGACTGAAGAAAAACAATGTCAAGAAGATGAAGTTGGAAGACTTAATGGACTTAATGATGATTTGAAACTTGAAAGTTTTGAAAAACTAAAAATGAAAATTAATCCTTAATATCAAAAAATATTTCAACGAATTTCAAGATCACTAATCAAAATGACAAAATAACATCTCTAAAAAATATTATTCTTAACTGTAATAAGGATTTTGATAAGATGAAAGCTGTTATTGATAAATTTAACAAAGGGAAGGATAATCTGGATAAACGTGGACTTCGGATACACCCCTAGGCCAAAATCAAACAAAAATAGTACTCAAACTACGTAATTTGTTAAGGCTACCAAATTCAAATCAATACCAAGAAAATTACCCAAAAGTAGGTTCATTAATTTATGAGTTCCTAGAATGTTATATAATAATGATAAATAAAGGATTTTGATAATTTTGTTAACAACGATCATTTATCCAATGATTGTATTTTGAAAAGGGTATTCAAACTCTTCATGGGTTTGGCTTTCCAAAACAAAACCTCATGGACCCCAAACTAAATTAAGGTACCATTTCACATATTTTATATATTTCAAGTGTCGAGCAACGGATACTGGAAAGCGGATGTTCGAAGCATATGACAAGAAATCCATAGATACCGAGTGACATTATGGACAAAGATGGTATAAAGAACTTTGGATGTAATTAAAAAGGATATGTTATTGGCATCACCAACGTCGCTAACTCTGTAACTCCTCTGATTTTAGATATTTTAGTTCATGCTTTGTGTTGATTTTCAATTCCCTCATAATTATTTATATACATTTATATATATCTCTATACACAACCTCTATACATATTGTCTAGTTATTCTTAAGAAATTCTTGTTTGCCCTTTCTTATCATAAAGGAGGAGAAAATGTATAAATATACTAGGCAAAATAATAAAGGGAGTGCATAGAGTTAAGGAGTGTTAAATATAAAAATATTACATTTTATCTCTTAAATATTTATATGGTTTCCATCATCAAAAAAAGGACGATTGTTAATACCTTAGATTTTGATTTTGATGATAATAACCACATAAATATTACTACTAACATTTAGTTGAGTTGTGTAGAACTTTCAAGTATAGTATGGAGAAATCATGCAGAGATTAAAACACCCCACACCACTTAATATACCTAAAAGGACACATTAAAAGACATGGTGCGTTGTAGGTATACATAAAACTAACGGAGACTAAGATTCACAAGACAAAAATAGGTAAAAAAACAAAACATCGGAAACTAAAATAATAACTTATTTAAAATAAAACTTTCATAATTGCTTCATAAATAAGTCAAATACCAAATACAACATCCATATCACAAAACCCATCATGTCTTATGAAATAAAAATTCAGTCTCAAAATCAGAGTACATAATATCCCTCATAATAAACCAGTACAAAAAAAGAAGTAAAGTTGAAATAAAAGAAATACATGATAGAAAACGCTCCAAGAAAATTTCCAAGCAACGTCACGTCTACTATCCTCTCCCTTGATTGCCTATTGGGGGGGAATAGAGGAGTGGGTTAGACTAAAATTATGGTGAATGAAAGTAATTACTAGAGTCTTTAAGAAAGGTAAAATAATAGACTCTACAACATTTTTAGCATAAATAAGGAAAACATTGGAAATAGGAAAGGGATAAACTGGAAACAAGTACGAATAAATATCACTCAATTTATAAGATAGGTTAATTTTGATTCTTTTCACTTGTCCTTGGTTGCTGCTTTGATTGGGCTGAATCCCTAATCCTGCAATTAGGCTGTAACCCTAATTCTACCCTTTTGATCGGCCTGCTACTCTATAGTTCCTTTCTGTGGATTAGATGCTATATGACTTCCCACACAGAGTTCTAATGGTAAGTACGGATGTTATACAAAGTACCTACTATGGACTAGACGACATATATACCTCCCTACACAGAAGGCATTGATTTTCCATGGATTGGATGCTATACAACTCCCTACACAGAATTTTACCGTGGACGAGATGACATATATAAATCCCTACACATAAAGCATTAATTTACTGTGAACTAGATGCTATATAACTCCCTACACAGAATGTTACTGTGGACAAGACGACATATATAGCTCCCTATACAGAAGGCATTAATTTACTGTGGACTAGATACTATATAACTCCCTATACAAAATGTTACTGTGGACTAGACGATATATATAACTCCCTACACAGAAGGCATAAATTTACTGTGGACTAGATGTTATATAACTCCTTACGTTGAATGTTACCATGGACTAAACAACATATATAGCTCCCTACACAGAGGGCATTAATTTACTGTGGATTGGATGCTATATAACTCCCCATACATAATGTTACTGTGGACTAGACGATATATATAGCTCCCTACACAAAAGGCATTAATTTACTATAGAACAGATACTATATAACTCCCTACACAGAAGGTAACTATGGACTAGACGACATATGTAGCTCCCTACATAGAATTCTGCCCTTCATCCGAACAATATTTAATAGCGCCCTTTGTCCAAATCCCCCGTGATTTTAACATCTACTCGTTGACCAATTACTACCACTATTAGCATAATTGTACCCACCATCTCACTTCAGTTTTACACGAAACACCATGTCCATAAAAAATATAGGAGAATGCTATTTGGTACTGGTCTTACTTACACTTTTGCTTATTAATTAGATAAATTATTCGAATAAGCTTTTATTATCATCTCTACCTCCTACTCTTATTAATTTATCCTAAGTCTTAAAATAAGCCTCATTCTGTTCTTTTTCTTATTATAGCCTACGTTATAATCATGCTTATTGCTTAACCCGAGCTCTAAGTGTGAGATAAGCTTCTATCATATTTTACTCTTTTTTAGTTATAATCCTAAGTTAAAACTAAGCCAATTAATTAGTCCAATTCTAATCATAATTAGGTATAATTTCACTCCAATTACGTTTATATTATAGTCCAATTCCATTATTTATTATAGCCTTTATAATTTACATCTTATTTACTTCATTCAATATTTTTACTTATATGATCCATATCCACATTTAAATTTATTCTAATTCATACGTGAAGAAAAGGAGGAAGATGAGAATAAACGCTTGCACAAAATCCAAAACATAGAAAAAGATGTAAATAAGAAATAAATAACAGTAAATAAACTTAAATACTGCAAATAAACTGTAAAAAAAACTATGCTTGACTGTAATCATAATTAACTGAAAAAGAATAATTAGAAAGGAATAGACTGGAAAATAGATCTAAAACTGATAAAAAGGCTATTCCAAAAACGTAATAAAACTACAACTATTGAAAACCCTATTATTTTAAATTACTTTAAAATATAAATAATTGCAATCACTCAGCTCCGGTCCTAAGCTCTTCCTTTGGTCTGTCCGGATCCACTTGGAGTTGTAAAATAATTTTATTTATAATGATTTTGTCCTTGGAAAAATTATTCCGTTTAGGGTCCTTCCTAAAAAGGCGAACCCAATTGGAGAAAACTTAGAATAAGAAAAAGTGTTGGGTCTAGAGGTCTATTTATAGGGGTAGAAGTGGATCTCAGACCGTTGGATTTGAGGATTGAATAGGACGCAACCACATCATAGGCTGAATAGGGGTCATCGGATGCATGAATGGAAGGACCAGATCAGTTTAAACGATATAAAAAACGTGTTCAACTATTGTTGAATCGTTCGAACAAACGAACGTTCGTTCGCTTGCCAAAAAGGCAAAGGTAGGTCAACCATAGGTCTGCCGCCCCTTGCCCAAGTTAAACCAACCGGTCGACCTGTATTATATTTTTTTCGATTCTTTGATTATTTCGTTCTTTTCCCATGTTAACTCGGATTCCGACATTCTATACATGGAAATTGACCAGAAAATTACCACGGACATAATGATGCAACTCCCATGGCTCAATTATGATAATTTCACAAAGTTATTTTATTATTTAATTAGTTAACAAATTTATTATTACGGGTCAAATTTTAGGTTGTTTCAGAGACAAAAAAGAACATAGTGGAAGCAAATGAACTATATATATGAAGATTATTCAGAGCAAATGGAAGGACAAAACCGATTGAAGAAGAATGAAATGAGAAGAGATATTTGATGTGATGAATCTTGGAATCTTTTGTTAAAGAACCATGGCAATTATACTTGAAGATCATCAACCGTTAACCTCAACCAAATCACAAATATCCACAAATTTGAGGTACTTTGAAATATGAAAATCTATAACACCATATTTATGTTTCTGTTTTTTGAATACACATATGCCTTCCATGTATGTCGAAATACTATCATTTTTCAGTTTTTTAAGATTCAAACAAAGGGATTTTCCCATCACCTATTCACTAAAAGACATGTCTCTTCAACTACTATTTAAAGACTCAACAGTTCTCATTTTCTCTTGCTTCTTCATATTCATACATTTGTGAGAGAAATCCAATGCATACTCTTCCATTCTCTTTACAAATCTATACTCATTCTCTCCAGTTCTTCAAGGATTTGAAAACTACAGAATATCAAGGTATTTTTGCTTGATCTTAAATCATTCTCTTTTCGATTTCATCTTATACTTCAAAGAATTCAAACCTATATTACTATTGGAAGTCTATAAGATCATTATAATAAATCTGCAAGAATATGTATTGAAGATACGACTACTTGCCATAGTCTACTGTTGTTTGTATAGAGAAGAGGGCGTTTTTGTAACTCATAAATCAAGAAGGTGCATCTTGTAGCATGTGAAATCAAGATTGTTAAGTTGTTCTTGCCACCCATGGAAAGCAAGCGATGATAGTGAAAATCTGTACGGTCCTGTATAGGACCGGGTGTACGATAGGTCACCACAACAATGTAAAAATTCCTAATGTTATTTGCCTTACTGCATTTTACTTTATTACTTGCTTATTATGCGATTATTAGTTTCTGTTTGCAATTTGAGTAGATAGGGTTTTAAATTCTTAAGTTAGTTTCAAAATATTCGAAATACACTTCACCTTTCTTGTATATAAATAGACTTAAGATATATTCCGCATAGTGTTATAGACACCCCATGACCCACACTATTCAAGCAATTGCGAGATGGTTTCCTATTTTATTACTAGATGGTTTTCTAATCTCCTATGCAGATTATTGTCCGATTGATATCTAGTTTTCTATCCAAGTAATATTATTGCCAAAAAAAATTGGTATGTGGTACGGATAGTTTTCAGACTGATTTCTCGATATAGACTTCTTTGATACTAAGTTTCAAGCGTCAAACTCTAAAGGTCTAAGTGATAAAATCAAAGGGCAAAGTCGTTAAAAGCTTCATTCTCAATAATGCTACATTAAGTTCTATTAAAATGGGGTTTAAATTTTCTAACAACGAGAATCTTCATTATTAAACAGGTCTCTAATTTCCTTTTATGTAAAGGAAAGATTCTTTCGAACTTTTCATTAAGTAAATTACTATTCTTTTTATAAAAATTTAATTTTATGATTCAATACAGAAAAAAATCGTGACTCGATCGAAGACTACGGGTCATATAGCATTAATATGCTTTGGAAAACAAGTTATATGACTCAAATAATTCAACATATTTGGAAAAGAAGGCTACAACATTCATTCATGGTAACAATCATTTAGATACAATTTTTTTTATTTTACATGTTATATACAAGAATTGTAGGTACCGAGAAAGGATAGCTAAAAGGGGAAATCTGTTCAAGAACTCCTAAGCGATTCTTCATTTGGTGTCAAGCTTCTACATCTGTTTTTTCAAATTTTTAGTAGCCGAAGGAAAATCGATAATGTGATGAATTAACTCTTCTAAATGTTTTTTAAGTCTTTTTTGTTTCCTTTTAATAATGTTTGCTTCACCAGTAGGGCTAATTTACATTTCCAATGCACAATCGAGCACCTTATTGGGTCCCTTGAATGTCTGAATTTTGCTCTTTAATTTCTTAACCTTTTATTGAAGAGTATATTTTTCACGCTCAAGATTCTCCATCCGACCTTGATAATTGTTGAGATATTGAGAAACTTTGTCATCCCAGTGCTTGCTCAAAAATTGATCGAACTCATATCTAATCCTTTGCCTCCATCTGGTGATTTCGCCATTATCTAGACTCTAAGGATGGTTCAACAAAGCAAAGATCTTTCTTTGCTAATCAAAAGAGTAGGAGTAGGAAGGTGGGATTCACCTCCGCTCGCAACAAGTTCTAAGGATCGTGAGGATACATAACTTTGTAATAAGTCTACTTCAAGGTCCATTACCTTATAATGTAGTTGGCAATTTACACATTAACATCAATTCTTTGCACTGAAGTTCAAAATTACCTGCCGCACTCATGTCACTTTTTAGCTCCATGATTTCTCTATCTTTCTCTTTAATTTTTTTCCTATAAGTTGGAAATCGTCTCCTTTATGCAACTAAATGTAGATTTTAATTGATGATAATTTTGATGCCATTTATGTTCATTTGGATTATCCGTAAACGACAAAATTGAGGCATCCTAGAAAGAACATTTCCCCCCGATGACTGACCTTATCTTGATGGTAATATTGTTCAATTGAGAACGGAGATTTGGACAACCATGTGTAAGTATTGATTGTTTTTCCTGTTAGAAATGAGCATAAAGAAATCAATACGAAGGAAATGATTTATTTATTAATAATTAAAATAATTATTAGCGTAAGAAAATTCAAACTACATCAACAATATAAGTTTTACGCATTTAACTCTCAATGTTTAGAATGGCAGTTTGAGCCTTTTTAAGAGATCCAACGGACACGTAAAGGATAGAGTTAAAAGCAACATTAAACCCTTAAGGGGTATTAACCGGAGGGAATTGATGATAGTCCCAATTTTATGCCAAAGGACTAATCTCACCACATAACAATTTAGCATGATTGGTTTGTATCTTGTTAACCAATTTGTCCTTTTCATCACTCAAGAAATCAACGAAAAACTGCAGAAACTGTGTATAAACTTCTTGGAGATCTATAAGGAAGCAATATTTAGCTAAACGAGAACTTTAAGAGTTAACAATTTCTCTTTAAAATCCCGTTTTAATTTGATAAATTTACTTATGGGTTCCACTGAAATAGGATTACCTGACGATTCTCGAATGTGTAGGATTTATGAAAAACAGGCTAAGTCACAATGAAATGAAAACATTACAATCCATAAAACTATTCGAGTTACACATTAAAAACAAAATTACTCGAGTTCATGCAATATTAACCCTTTGTAGAATTAGAAAATAAATCTCTCCTTGTTAAATTCATCTTCTCAGGATGAAGAGTGTTTTGGGAAAGAGAAACAGTCATAATCTTAGGAAAATTCCAACATTCTCCGGAATGGGGATAGGTTCCATGCTTATCCAAATATCTACTATGCAAACGCTTGAGAAAATCCTCACTCTTTTCCTCAAAGAATGAAAAATCAGTAAGTACGTTTCTAGAGTCAGCTTTATAAAGGAACACCAATAAGCTATCCCTATTCTAAGTGAGGATCCAGAAGAGAGAAGTTAGCTCTACATTTTCTCTTATGACTCTCTCCCTTTGAAGGCGAGACTTCTTTAACAATAGGACTACTCATTTCTCTTTAAAGTTTCTTAACCCTGTGGTGTAAGTAGAAAGGCTCTTATACTTATCAGATAATTTATTGTCCTCCTCGGTTACCCTTTCAAGTTCTCTATTCAATCGATGCACCTCCCTCTTACTCTTTTAATATAGAGTCTAATAGTAATATTTGGATCTTTTCCTTAACTAAAGTAATAAACTTATTAACTAGACGCCGAAATAATTTTAAACCTTTAAATAATGAATTCCATACCTGTGCAATTGGAACTTAAGAAGGTAAGACTTGATCTTTTTCCTATGGCTATTAAATGGGATAAGTAACATCTTTTGGAGGGATATTTTCCTATTAACCACCTTAAAGATCAGGCAAGTCAGGAAAATGTGTATCATGGGCAAACGAGTCATGACAATCTGATCCATTTTCCTTATCTCTTGGCACTTTTGGACCCTTGCCACTACCATCACCATCTTGACCATCATCATCGTCATCATTGTCTTCATTATTATCATCGTCTTCAATAGTATCCTCCCTTTCATCTAAATCTCTACCTCCTTCAAGCAAGGTGTCATTAAAAAATAGCAACTTCTTCGGATCGATGGCTTCTTTTCTAAGATCATATTGAAGCGATCCCTTGGCTCTCCCTAATATAAGATCTAATTTTCTCTTGATTTTGTCACTTAAGTCTGGGAGAGAAGGAAAATCCATATTTGTTCACTTGTCAATATTGTCATTATTGCAACAAAAAGAGCATCTTCGTAGCACTTTCGGTGATCTTGGTAAGGGTTTGTCTAAGAATGAAAGTTGCTTTCTTCTTGGCGTCCTTTACGATGTTATTTGCATAATTTAGAATGGCGTCTATGGTTTCGAACTGGCTTTCTAAGGATTTTATCTTATCAACCATGTCGGCCTATTCTTTCTCTAAAATCCTCATACTTTCCTCAAGTGGCAGTTTGGCTTTCTTTTCCTTATTAAAGGAGGAGGCAAGTTGAGCAACATTATACTTCTCCACCGTAATATTTGTCACTTAAGATGTTAGCGAAGAATCTTGATGCTTGAGCTCGATAGTTCAATTAGATTGCCGTGGAGAGGCCCAATAAAGAATGAACATTTGCTTGGCCATCTTAAAAATACAATAAACATTAGTTAAGCAAGGGTATATCAAGTTAAAAATGTAAAATAGCTAAAATATAAGATAGCTAAAATATGAGAAGATACATGCAAGCAAAAGTTATTGATAAAGGACATAAAGATGATTTATTGAAAAGGATGATGACTGCAATGGCATCAAAGAGGCGACCGGTGGACATTCAAAAATTGAATGAATAAGTTTATCAAAGTCCATAGGAGCAGTTTGAGCCTAAATCTCTAAAGGAGGAGAATCATTTGAAGGTGAGGCAGACCTAACTCCTCAAACAAGCGTTGAATACCCAAAGCCGAAGTACAAAACAAAATGTTTAGAAAAGGGTTTAGCGTGTGAGCCTACTCTATGTATCCTTTTGCATCCTGATTCAGAGAACCAAAAATTTTATGCTAGGATCTTGAACGTTCAAGAAAGCATCCACATTCGACTTCCTAGTAAAAACATCATAATTCTGGACCTCCCCAAGCTTAGATTTTTTTATTTAGTAGTGGGATTTAAGTTTCAGTTGAGGCTTTGGCACTCACTTTCCTTTTTATAGCATCAAAAACTTTAGAAATAGAACACCCACTAGGAGCGGACTTAATTGATTCATCCAAGGTAGAAATGTGGGTTTTAAATATCTTAGACTTCGCAAGCGCAACAACAGGAGATGAACCAAAATCAACGGAAGATTCATAAGACAATAACATAAGAAATTTATTTCAACTATAATATAAACTTACCAGAAGAATCACGTTGATTAGAGGATGTAAAAGAAAGACCTTTCAACTACTAACAACCAATTCCTGATTTCCATGAGAATTTTCTTTAACCATATAGGGATCTCCAAGCACCCTATGGAATTATAGGATTAAAGGGTATTTTTGGAGATTAGTTTCGATCAAATGTGTAAATCTATTTTCCATATCCCTAGAAGCCTCAAGCAAGGCGGTAATTGTGGTCGCAATGGAAGGGTCGGTCCCTTTAGAAACAGATTTTGAAAGAGAATAGTTGCCATAAAAGAACAACAAAATATTATATAAATAGCAAAAAGTAGTAAAACTTACTAGGAGTAGAAAAGGACCATTTGATCGAGGGGTGTAACATTTAATATAAAAAATTGGTTCTCCCAATCTCTCACTTTGTTGATCATGTTGGTAACCAAACACTTCGGTTGTGGAAGACGGTGATATATAGAACCTCCAATTACCCTCCTAAGGGTAAATAGAAGGTTTCAACACTACGTGAAGAAAGGTTGTCTTCCCTCGCAAGGGTGTCCAAGCAGCTCAAATAAGTATACAAATTGGGAGTAAGTTGAACTAGAGCAATACCTAGATGTTTTATGAATTGAATGAAAAATTAAGGAAAAGGAAGATAGCCTAAATGCTAGATGTAGATAGAAGAGAAAGAAAAAAATCTCTCTAGAGGATTATCTGTCCTACCAGACGGACAAGCAGCCATGGATTTTATGTTTGCAATTTTGAATTATCAAAGGATAGAATCTTCTTCTTGCCGAGTAGTTATTAATGAATAACTAAGCTTATAATCTCCTTTCTCTAAAGAGGGAGAAGGCATGGAAATTTTATCAGACTTCTTGCTATCCATTTGTCTTCTAGGTGATATTACATAAAATCGGGGAAGTATTACATATTTTCATAAAGTTTGAATACTTGTAAATGCTAAAATAAACACTCGATTACTTAACTAATGAGTACTTGATTAAATAAAAGAAATCTGGTTCATGATGTGGAATATCATGACCAAGGTTAGCTACAAAATTTATAACAAGTTAATAATCTATTAATCAATCAATTCCAAGATGTCAAACATATAATAAGATGTTGAGTTTATAGAATACACGAGAAATCTATAACTAATTAGAAATTCACTAACAACCATTAGACTTGTAATGTTGAACTTGTTACCAGCCAATAAGGTCTAACTAAAGGGTCATACTAATAGAATCCTACAAAATTATAATGGGATGTCGAATTAATAACCTAATATCGAATTTACAAGGTTGCTGAATTCATAAATAATAAGTAAGGTTATATTTATGTAGATATACTTTATCCATTTAATGAATTTATACGGTGTTTGAAACATAAGCACTTTATGAATCTATGATACGATAACTCATGATGCCATATCGAACTTAGATCAGATATCGAATTTGAAGCCTGTGCATCAACCCTATGAATAGTTATCGAATTTGCAATAGGGTATTAGCTCAATATGATGTTGGGTTTGCACACTATGGTGTTGGGTTTGTAAATAATGAAACCATCCTTCGAAATAATTGTCCAAATTCTTAAATTGATACCAAACTTCTAATTAATTATTAAAACAACTAAGAGATGAAATCTCTTTAAGGTACTAAATGCCAAGTTAAATGTAGGATTTCAAAGGATTAATAAACTAAAAAAACCAAGCGGTCATCAGATGTTAAGTTTTTGATAGCTAATCTTAAGTAGGTGTCAAAGTCTCAAAAGGGTGTCGCTTTTGCCATAATCAAGGCTCCAGAAAGCTTTTGTATAAATAGTTATCCAACTTTTGTTAATTAATTAACAAAGAGACCACAAACATCATTTTTGTTTAATTACTAAGCATCCTAGAACTCCAGTAGGATTACGGCTTTGATTAAATCCCAAAAATTGGCAAAGTGCCCAATCGATTAAAACCCTAATTTTAAAATAAAAAAACCCTCTTAAATATTGACTTGAAAAATAGAAGAAAAGGTCAAACTTTAAGATCAAGTCGAGTGCCAGGAAGATTGGAATTTCTTGAGTAAAATAGAAAATTAATTTTTTTTTCAACTCCAATTGCAGGTGAAAAGTAAGAAGTAGTACAGTTATTTAAAGATGAAAATGGTAAGGATGAGAACCATAGATCTCGGATTAAATGAATGAGTAGGATCTAGGTAGAATGCCAATAGGCGGGAACATGGTTATCAAGGTGGCAAGCGCCAATTTGAAAAGTTAACATTTGTTCTACACTAGGGAAAAATGCTACTGCAAATAAAGATGTCGAATATGAAGACACATGTAGGAATTCAAGAATCGAGTAGAACATTTAGCAAGTGATATCGTGCTTCAAACATTTCAAGAAGATGTTAAACTTCTATATAGAAGGATGTCGAACACTTAAAAAAGGATGGAAACCTTCCAAGAATGTTGAATCATAAGTGGTTGACAAATGTAAGGATTTTCCAACTTCAACAAAGATAAAATATCATGTAAAACATTAAATCTCAAAGGATGCCGAACTACAAGGGATATCAAGCTTGAATAGGGGAAATGTCGAACCTCAACAACTCCGGAGGTTTTCAATCATATAAAGAGGAAGAGATGTCGTATCTCGAAATAGCTCCTAAAGACATCATATGTTTAACAATCTTGAAGTAATATCGAACATAATTAGATCCTGAAAATCTAATGCCCACAGTTATCAAAGATACCACATGTCATCATTTTCTTTTAGAATGTTGGAAATCAACAATATAGAGGGATGTTGAACATTGACAATACAAAGAAGAATGTCGTAGATCACCAATCTAGAGAAGAATGCTATGGGTCATCAATGTTTAAAATGAAATTGTAAATCATCGATGTAACATCCCGAAGTTTTAACAAGTATTTTTCACTTTTAATTATAAAACTTTGGGGGTTTATTATATAAAAATCTAAATTTTGAATTGATTAAAAGAATTGCCCAAATTTTTAAATAAATAATGAGATCTCTGAAATTTTGAAGTGGTTAAGAATTAACTTTAATTGGAAATTTGTGTTTTTTGTTGAAGATGGTAAATAACTTAATTTCTAGCAAAATCATGTTTTAATTAAGAAATAAGATTTGAAAAAAAAATTATTGTATAAATAAACTGTTTAATTACGCGTTTAAAATGCGCGTTATTGATGGAACATTTTTTAACGTATATTTACTACATAAGAGAACGCGTAAATTTAAAAGCGTTACTTTTATTATGAAACTGGACGTCTGTTTGATTTAATTATTACGTCGGTTTTTCATGCGTCTAAATTTCTTACCTTGGATATAAATAATGAAATAAAATAAATCAGTAGACATGCATTTTTAAGTGGGAAAGGAATAAATTTTCTTTCCGTTGACTCCACATATTCAATAAATAAAACCCATTGATTTTTCAATAAGGTTCAAATCAAATATTCTTTTCCGTTTCTTTACACTAAGAATCAACATTTTTATTTGTTCAATTTTATAAAATGTTCGCCAATTTTCCATTTTTCTGTACCATTAAAACAACACAATAATTTTTACCTTACCTACAAATGGATTATGTACTTTTTAAAAGTTAAATAATTTATACTGTTACTTATATACATTTTAGTAATAGATTTTTTGGTAAATGGTAAATGAATGAAAAAAAACCAATGTAAACAAATAATATTTTTTAAGTAATAAATTTCAAAATTTATGTATAAATAAATTGTTTAGTTACGCGTTTAAATAGCGCGTTATTTGATGGAATAAATAACGTATAAGAAAACGTATAAGATTTAAATCCGTTATTTTCGTAATATTTTGGGCATAAATTAATTGTGTTTGTTGTACGCATTCTAAAGATATCCTCTTTAATATTTACACATCGCTCAACATTATTCTTTTGGTCAAATTTTCCATTTCCATTTTAAGTGCAAATTTATTGCTTGCCGTTTTATGTTCTCCTTAATTCACGAAATCTACACTGGTAATAAAAATTTATTACTCACTGTAAATTAATTGTTCCAAACTTTCCTTACCTCTCGCGTAAAATTGATAGGAAAATTATTCAATAGACTGATTAAAAATCAACGCAACAGGGTAATAGTTTTTTTTTTAAAATAATTTCTTGCCTTTAACTTCTTATCTAAATCAATGCATTTTCTTCCTTAAATTTTGCACGTACGAATGTTCACTAATAAAAGAAAATGCCCATTGATTTACGCATGCCGTGATTTTCACCTTCCCTTTTTGCTGCAACTATTTTAATTTAGTATAAAATATTTGAATAAAGTAACGTTCAAATCTGACATTATTGTCGTTTTCTCCGATACCAACGCTAGTTTCTTCTCATTATTAAACACGTTCGCAAATTGTTCAAATTCCATTTCCATTCAAAGCAAAAAATATAATTGCTTGCCGTTTCTTTCGCTAATTAATTCTTACCCACTGCAATTATTTGCTCCAATCATTCTTGTCGTTTCTTTTTATTTATCAACGCATTCTCTTCTTAATAATTTCAAACGAGTACAAATGCGTGCCAAATAATCTCTTGCCTCTTTTCTTCCCTTTTAATCAACGCACTCATTTCCAAAATATAAAAAAAAAAGTGTAAAAATTTTGCCAAGTATTCCTACCCGTTTCTTTTGTAAATCAACGAAATCAATTATTCGTTGCCTATTTTCACCTTAAATCAGTGCAAGATTTTATTTATTAGCGTACGTTCAAAAGCTCATTTATCTCCTGCAGTTTCTCCCTGTAAAATCACACAAGATACCCTATGTACATATTCCAATCACGGGTATAATTGTTAAATCAATTCTTTCCGTTACTTTGCTAAAATCACTCGACCTATTTAATTATAAAATGCAACATTTAATAATGCAGTGAAATCGTTCCTTTCTTTTAGCATTTTAAAATTTGAATTCACTTGCCATTTTTTTTCCTACATTGATTTTTCGCATGCTCAAAAACACACAACCCACTATATAAATTCATAACCCCTCATTTACATATCCATCACCGCAAACTCATCTTTAAATACGTAGCACATTTGCAATAATTTCATTCATTTTCTTCCTTGTCGTGCTAAAGCTTCAGGCAGCATCAGGTACATAGCTGCATCCCTTCTTCCTTCTTATTTTCCTCTTTCTTTTCTTTTTAGTTTTTCTCTATTTCCTATTGTTTGTTCCACCGTGCTCGGCTACTCCACCACCACCCTCCGCTTCTTGTTCTGTCACCGACCTCGCACCATGAACCATCCCGTGACTTTGTGCATGCGTTCAGTTTAAAAAAATTAAAAAAAATAAAATAAAATAAAGGGAGAAGTAAATTATGCGTACATGTCAGGAATGAATATATGGGCATGCATAGTGTTGTGTTGTCCAACTAGAGATTAGGTTGAAATTACCCTTTTGCATTTCTGAAGTAGAAAATGTGCGCTACCTGTAGCTTGTGTAACCAATCCTCTATGCATGACGTGAAGTCTGAGGAGTGCATGCATTCGAGTTTTGAAATTTGGCAAGGGCCGTGCCTTTTTAACAAAAAGAAAGAAAAATTTATTTTAATAAGAGAGTGAATAGAATAGTAGGGAGCCACCTGTGCATGTGAGTAGAACATCCTGAGCATTAGCTTGTTAGGATATATAAAGAATATAGGTAGGTAGATACATGCATGAATAACAGTCTTTATGCACTATGAACAGATCCATATGAACTATTGTATACTAAGAATAATTATGAAGTATTAATACGTAAACCACATGTTGCACTCATTAATAAAAAAAGAAAAAAAAGAAAAAGAAAATAATAATAATAAATAAATAAATATTGCATGCACCACCTTTATGTATCGCTGCCGTGAATTGCATTGTTGCCCACATAAGATTTGCCACCTTTTATTTACACGTCATAATATTCTGTAAAAAGGGTAAAAGAAAAAATATAGAGTATAAATTTATTTTGTAAATTTTGATTTGGAAAAATTAAATGGGCAGGCTGAGCTTTTGTTTTAATGGGTCAAGTCGTGTGGTGAGTGGTCAAGCCGTTGTGTCAATTTCCTTTAATTCAATCTTGTTTCAAATTTTCTGTGTTCGTGATAAGATTAGAATACTTAGTTTTATTTAATTACTTTGTTCAAGATTTGAATCAAGTCGTTGCATCCACGGAAAATTGATCATGCCTTCTGTACTCTTCTTTCAGGGTAGATATCGTTCTTTGAATAAATTCTGCAGCTTCGAAAAGGTGAGTATTCTCACCTGACAAACGTACTTATATATCTGTAAATTAATAACAAGTGTAATTGTAGCACGATTTTATTTCATTTATTTGACTGTGATATAAATTAATGCTGTTAAAATCCTGTTATTAACCCCACATATCATCAGTTATATTATATACTGTTTTATTTATGCTGTTACACTATTTATATAATTATTGTTTATCACACTGCAAGTTCCCTGTAGTATAGAATCATTACGGGCTGAAATGATAGGCTTGAACAATATTTATTTATTTAGTTATTTATTTAACTTGGGATTGCGGGATGAAATGATAAAACCCGGATTTTCTTTATAAATTACGGATTGAAATGATATATTATCCGTATCACTTGACCTAGGTTAGAAAATATTATACAGACCGTGGTATTATATATATATATATATATATATATAAATTTTCTGGAATTATTAAATATTTGTAAAAATTGAATGTTATAATATTTCGTTAAAATTTGATATAAAATGATTCTTAAGCATAGTTATATTTTACAAGTGAAAGATGTAAATAAATAAAGGTTAAAAATTTAAAGTATAAATTTATCTTGTAAAATTTGGATTTGTAAAATAAATGGAATTTAAGTTAAGAATTTTTTTTATGAAATTTGTTATAACTTGAATATAAAGAGAGGTAAAATTTTCTATGAATTAAATAGTTAAATAAGTGGAAATATGGAAGTTGAAATATAACTTGATTTAGAAATGGGAGGCTGGTTTCGAAATAAAGGTAAGATAAGGAATTAATTGAAAATTTAGTTTATTCTGAAAATGCTAATTTAACTTAATTGTTAAGTAAAAATTCATAGAAATTTTGCACTTGATTTTAATAAGTAAGTATAAAAAGTAAGAAATACATTTGAAGAATTTACTAAAAAAAATCATAAATTATTGAGAAATTTAAATGACTATTTAAATGTGGAAATTTTGATTTTTTTCTAGTTAAATTTGTTTAAATAAAGGCTTATATTTTGCTAAAATTATATTTAATTTACTCAATCTGTTGTAAAGAATATTACTGCACTGCGCAAGTGTTGTAGTTGATACAAATGAACTAAGGTATAATCTTTGGGATTTATATTGGATTTTTATAAGAATTATAACTTCACTTTTAAATAATTTAAAATGAAGTATTTGATTTAAATATAACTATTTTGGAATTTATAACCACGGG
Organism: Allium cepa; assembly: GCA_030765085.1. Classification (NCBI taxonomy): domain Eukaryota; kingdom Viridiplantae; phylum Streptophyta; class Magnoliopsida; order Asparagales; family Amaryllidaceae; genus Allium; species Allium cepa. The sequence continues at coordinate 107,014,615 of CM060930.1, read as the reverse complement.
TAATAATAATGTTGGTTGTTAAAGAGACAGGGATCCGATATGGGCATACTCTCTGTCGATACCGAAAACCACTTTGACAACCGTGTACGCGGAGGAGATTCCAGAATGAAGTAGGATGGTGGGGACGGTTTCTATGAGGTAAATACGTGGACCCGACTCCCGTGAGTTGGCATAACGTGGCTAAAACAGGAGCGATTCTCGGATTAATGAGGTAGCACCTCTGATCGGATGCACTTCTTCGTATGCCATTATATTACTTTTGTGATTGTTTGGTGCGCACCTTTGATTTGAGAGTGTTGTTCAAGGTGGGCGGTAGTAGCAGCTACGTGTTTCCATCGGTCCGGGTGCGTAATTGGTATATCTACCCTGGCATTGCCTAGTTGTGCCGTGTCACCTACCATAGGGAGCCTTGTACGAGTTTGGTTTTCTCCCGTAGCCCGTGTGGTATCCTCTGGTGGCTTCCCGATCAGGAGGAACTATGATATTGGATGGACTACCGGGACCATTACGTGTTAAGGTGGAAAATGTAAAGCCTTAACGCTATTTAAAAGTAAGTTTATTTTAATATAGACACTAGTATAATAGCGAACTATTACTACATAGTAAATAGTTTAACGGATCCTTAGAGGATGGGAGGTCCCAAGCATCCTTTAAGTTACTTGTTCTATGTTACAGCACACTTGAATTTGTTTACACTGTATAAGTATGTATGTCCTGACACGAGTGTTTATGTTTTATTTTACGCTCGGGTCAGCCTGAGTTGCAGTTCAGTCTTCATTTCGGAGCTTGGACTTCTGTAGATCACTTTTCAAGCTGCTGGCAAACTTTCCTTTCAGTTCCTTATCTTAATTTCCAAGACTATTGGATATCGAGATTTTCTATTATTGTTTCAAACTATATTTGGGTTTAAAGACCATGTAAAATTTTATTTGTTTTGAGAGTTTTAATAGTAGCTTCATGAACCACTAAGTTATATTTTAATTCCGCTGCGAGTATTCTGATTTCTGTGTCTGTGATTCTATGATTATTTATTTGCTGTATATTCTGAGATTTGCCAAATTTTATTTACAACGCGGTATTTTGAACAATTCAAATCCGACATGTGTGTCTGCCATTGCACTTGGAAGGTGCCGCATGATAGAGGGTTCTGGCTTCCTGGTTTGGTAGCGAACGGTTGACTCTTACTCCTACATGTCCCCGCAGGGGTTGGTGGTGCAGTCGAGAGGCTGGCCGTAAAGGCAGAACACAGGTACCAATGTATGCTACGGTGGGCGTTGCCCCACTGGCGCGGCCCGTTACATTTGGTATCATAGCTTTGGCTCTAGGCAAAACTTAGAATGTATGGTAAAATTGATTTACAGAATCACTTTCATTCGAGTTTGAATCTCTTCCTTTTCAAATTTTGGAACGTTCCCTACGGTTCCAAAGTTCATTCGTGTCCCTCACTATTCATCTTCTTTCGATTCTGGAGTATCCCATGACTCCACTTCGGATGATCTTTATAGTGAATTGGCGGTCTCGCCAATATTATAATAGAGGGTTGAAACTCCTTTACAATTAGCATTGATTCACCAGAGATTTATATTTATCCTCGGTCAAGATGCTAGTATCTTTGGTTATTCCGAACTCTAACTCTTCAGATCGAATGTAGATTTACCCCAGAAAATCCACATCGATCTTACTCTTTAAGTCACGGTTGACCATGTTAAGGTTGCCCGCGATTTATATAAACTTATCCAGTTCCTTATTCTGTTATTTAATCATCGGATCTTCTGATTTCAACTTTTCTTTAAATCAAAATTCTCATTGATTTGAGTCTATCAAATTTGAATCTCTATACTTGTTTTGAAAATTTTAATTGAAAAAAAATAAAATCTATTATTGTATATAAGTATAAATTTTTAGAATTTTTATAATTAATTTAACTAGTTGTCAAGAGATAACAGTCTTTATTTATGGTTTTGTAAACCATGGGTTTTGTCTCATATAAATAATTGAATATAAACAATGGTTATATATTAATTTGGGAACAAAAATGAATTTAAAACAAGAACTTGAGAATTCAATTTCCGACGGTTTCAAACCTTGTTTTTTATTTTAAAAGGATATATTATTTAAACTATTTTCGAATAGAAATTTGTTTCCAAAGAATTTTAAAAGTTTAAAAATCAGTGCTCTTCTCTTTGTCGCTGGAAACTAATTTCAGTGATGATTGCAACATCATCGACATTCATTTTCGAGTTTCGAAGTGAAGAGACCATTTTGTAGTCTGGCTACAGTGTTACCTTGAGAATTTAATTGATTTGAATCTCTAAATTATGACTTGATTTATAATATATAAATATATGATTTAAATTTGATTTGACATATTATGTACATATATTTATTTATCTTTAAATGATTCGAAGGGAATTAGAAATTTAATTCTTAAATTTTATCTTAAAGAATAATTTCAATTATAAAAAGAAAAGAAAATTTTTGAATAAATGATTTAAACTTGAGACATTGAATTTGAAAGTTTTATTTGTATAATACTCAGTTGCATTTCAACATAACTTACCTTGATTTTCAAAAGTTAACAATGTAATTGGATAATATACAATATAAAAAGATTTTATAAATAAAATTTGAGTGGTTATAATAAATGTTATACACTTAAATTTTAGTTATAAAAAGATTAACAAAGATAATGGAATAATTTACAAAATAAAATGATGTTAAAGGAACTAAGAATAAATTTAAGCAGTTGTAATAAGTGTAAACATATTTAACGTAGATGATAAAATATATATTGAGAGAAATAGATTTAGTTATATATATATAAAAAGATATTAATTTATTGAACACATTTTTGAGTATAACAAACGATTTTCAAACTTATGATTTTAGAAATTTTTATTTTAAGATAATTAGAAGATGAAGAAATGAAATTTGAAATAGTAAAATTTAACTTGAGTGAAATTAAATAGATGAAATCAATTACTAATTTAAAATTGAATTTGTATGGTTTAGATTAATGATTCTAATTTAAGTTTCAATTTAGTTTTCTTTCAGGTTGTTTCTATTCTCCTACCTTCTTCCTTTTCGAGGACGAAAAGTTCTGAGTGGGGGAGAGTGTAACACCCCGAAGTTTTAACAAGTATTTTTCACTTTTAATTATAAAACTTTGGGGGTTTATTATATAAAAATCTAAATTTTTAATTGATTAAAACAATTGCCCAAATTTTTAAATAAATAATGAGATCTCTGAAATTTTGACGTGGTTAAGAATTAACTTTAATTGAAAATTTGGGTTTTTTGTTGAAGATGGTAAATAACTTAATTTCTAGCAAAATCGTGTTTTAATTAAGAAATAAGATTTGAAAAAACATTAGTGTATAAATAAACTGTATAATTACGCGTTTAAAATGCGCGTTATTGATGGAACATTTTTTAACGTATATTTACTACATAAGAGAACGCGTAAATTTAAAAGCGTTACTTTTATTACGAAACTGGGCGTGTGTTTGATTTAATTATTGCGTCGGTTTTTCATGCGTCTAAATTTCTTACCTTAGATATAAATAATCAAATAAAATAAATCAGTAGACATGCATTTTTAAGTGGAAAAGGAATAAATTTTCTTTCCGTTGACTCCACATATTTAATAAATAAAACCCATTGATTTTTCAATAACGTTCAAATCAAATATTCTTTTCCATTTCTTTACTCTAAGAATCAACACTTTTCTTTGTTCAATTTTATAAAACGTTCGCCAATTTTCCATTTTTCTGTACCATTAGAACAACACAATAATTTTTACCTTAGCCATAAATGGATTATGTACTTTTTAAAAATTAAATAATTTATACTGTTACTTATATACATTTTAGTAATAGATTTCTTGGCAAATGGTAAATGAATGAAAAAAATACCCAATGTCAACAAATCATATTTTAAGTAATAAATTTCAAAATTTATGTATAAATAAACTGTTTAATTACGCGTTTAAATAGCGCGTTATTTGATGGAATAAATAACGTATAAGAAAACGTATAAAATTAAAATCCGTTATTTTCGTTATATTTTGGGTATAAATTAATTGTGTCTGTTATACGCATTATAAAGATATCCTCTTTAATATTTACACGTCACTCAACATTATTCTTTTGGTTAAATTTTCTATCTCCGTTTTAAGTGCAAATTTATTGCTTGCCATTTTATGTTCTCCTTAATTCACGAAATCTACACTGGTAATAAAAATTTATTACTCACTGTAAATTAATTTTTCCAAACTTTCCTTACCTCTCGTGTGAAATTGATAGGAAAAATATTCAATAGACTGATTCAAAATCAACGCAACAGGGTAATTGTTTTTTTTTTAAATAATAATAATTTCTTACCTTTAACTTCTCATCTAAATCAATGCATTTTCTTCCTTAAATTTTGCACGTACAAATGTTCACTAATAAAAGGAACTGCCCCTTGATTTACGCATGCCGTGATTTTCACCTTCCCTTTTTGCTGCAACTATTTTAATTTAGTATAAAATCTTTGAATAAAGTAACATTTAAATCTAACATTACTATCGTTTTCTCCAATATCAACGCTAGTTTCTTCTCATTATTAAACACGCTCGCAAATTGTTCAAATTCCATTTCCAATCAAAGAAAAAAATATAATTGCTTGTCGTTTCTTTCGCTGATTAATTCTTTCCCGCTGCAATTATTTGCTGCAATCATTCTTGTCGTTTCTTTTTATTTATCAACGCATTCTCTTCTTAATAACTTCAAACGAGTACAAATGCGTGCCAAATAATCTCTTGCCTCTTTTCTTCCCTTTTAATCAACGCACTTATTTCAAAAATATAAAAAAAAGTGTAAAAATGCTGTCAAGTATTCCTACTCGTTTCTTTTGTAAATCAACGAAATCAATTATTCGTTGCCTATTTTCACCTTAAATTAGTGCAAGATTTTATTTATTATCGTACGTTCAAAAGTTCATTTATCTCTTCAGTTTGTAACATCCCGTCTTTTTGCACACTTTAAACCGACACACGTGCCAATTGAAAGCATACGCAAGGGCGGATTGTTATGGGTAAATAAGAAAAACAGAGAAGAAATTAAAAAACAAAACAGAATCTCACATCGGAAGGATAAAATATAATAATAAATATACAGTTCAAAACAGTTTACAAACACTTGATTTGCTTTATACAATAAATATCAGAGTTACACATACCAATACAATCAATGCAGCGGAACAGTATGAGTGTGGTGCAATACTATAGATAATAATAATACGACTCCTTCGTCTTCGTCCTTCAAGGCTAAAGTCTTCGATCCTGAAACGCTCGGACTGACCCGAGCGAATTTGAAAAGACAAAAACACTCGAGTCAGACTAAAAGATCTTATGTGAGTTAAATTAACAGAAATAAATATGAGTACAGTAACTCAAGAGATGTTCGGGATTTACATCTCCTAAGGCTCCTAAGGATCCGTTAAACTATTTACTATGTAGTATATTGCGCTATTATAATAGTGTCTATTTATAAAATAAACTTACTTTTTAATAGCGTTAAGGGGTTACCCATATAGCCCTTAACACAAATAATGCCAATAGTCTATACAGTACCGTAATACCTCCTGATCGGGAAGCTACCAGAGGATACTCCATAGGTACGACACAAATAGAAACTCGTAGTAAAGGCTCGGTATAGTAGGTGACACGGCACAACTAGGCAATGCCAGGGTAGATATACCAATTGCTATCCAGGCTGGTGGAAACGCGTAGCCGCAGTTACCGCCCACCTCGGACTAACTCCCCAAAATCAAAATATAGAAGTGGCCACTGAATCAATCCAAAGTCAAAGTATAATATCGAAGAGGAGGGTCCGATCAGAGGAATGACCTCATTGGCCTGAGAATCGCTCCTGTTTTAGCCACCTTATGCCAACTCACAGGAGTCGGGTCCACGTATTTACCTTACAGGAAACGTCGCCACCACCTACTTCATTCTGGAATCTCCACCGCGTACACGGTTAGTCAAAGTGGTTTTCGGTATCGACAGAGAGTATGTCCATATCCGATCCCGGTCTCTTTGCCAACCCATCGTTATTATAACACCGCGGTCATTTAAAAATAGCTTATACTTTAAAAATCAGAATAAACATTCCACTTCATAACCATGAATACGATATCATTTCAAATCCAAAGCCATATTTTATCACTTATCCCAAATATAATTCTTTTCCAAAATCATAATGCTTTAACTTCATAACGTCTGAAAATCAAATATTTCAAAGCATAATATTTTGAAAATCATAATTTAAAACCATAACTTCTAAAACTTGAATGGTTTGGATATTCAACGGTATATGAATTAAAAGGTTTAACTTAGATGTTACTTTGTAAAGAAAATAGTTCTCATGGCTTAACAAATACATTTCTTTATTAAAGTCTAAACCAAAATTTGTATTATCTCTCTCAAGTTCCAAAACCACTTCAATTTATATATATATATATACGTATATCCATTTGGAGTATTAATATTTCAACTAAAGTTGGATTTTATTCTTTCAACAAATCGAATGTTCTATTAATTAGTCTTGAATATTCACATAAAATCCATAAATAAATAAAAACTCCAATTTTTAGTAATAAATATATATTTTTTCAATTCAAATTATACTAGAATATTCATTTCAATTTATCTTGGGAAAAATCCAATTATAAATATCATATCTTAAAATTTCCAAACTTAACATTTAAACATATGATATAAATTATCAAACTCCATTTTCTTAATTTTCTTCCATTTTTAATAAAGATTTTTTTTATACACCTTTTAATTTCAAAATTTTCAACTTCATATGTATATATATATGGAAGAAAGATATTTATACAATATAAAATTTAAGATTATTATAAACCGTATTCCATCCAAACCATAGAAATCACATTAAAATAGTTATATATAGACCGCGGTGCCTGTATAAAATTTTCTATCCTATGGTCAAGTGATACGGATATTTATCATTTCAATCCGCAATTTAAAAAAATATAAAATTTTGCGGTTATATATCATTTCAAACCACAATCCCGAATGAAATGAAATATGCATGATAATTTGCAATTTAATGATATACAATAAACATCCATTCATCAACATCATCCATCATCCAAATCGCAATCATCAATCAATATCAATCAATAACAATATTATTTTTGGTACTACATAACAGGTAATACTGGCAATTTTATTCAAATTAAATTTAACAGCTATTAATATACAGTCTATATTCAGTAATAAATTATATAACTGTTAACTAGCAGTTCATATACAAACAAATAAATTTTAACTGTAAATTTATACGCAAAAAATTAATTAAATTAACAGTTAAATTTAATAAATGCAATTCAACAGATATGAATAAAATAAACATGCCAAATACTCATAAATAAATTTCTATTCATTTCTAAAATAAATTTAACAAACATAAAAGCTTCTAGTAGTTGTGAGTGGGTTAAAACACTCACCTTTTGAATTTAAATCGAATTTAAATTCGATTTAAACCCAAAAATTCGCCTGTCTCGGAATTCGTCCAAACCAGCGTCATCAAGTCCGGAATTAAATTACGATCCTAACAAAAGAAATTTCGTTTGAATCCGAGGTCGTATGAGAAAGTTATGGCAAAAAATGTTGATTGAATTCAAAAATTAGAACTAAACAAAATGACACATATTAACATCTTACACTAAGCCACGTCACTCCCTCACGTGATAAACTTTCCAGGCCGCGTCCTCTTCTACACAGCTACCCATCGTTTGCTACCACCTGTTCGCACTGGAACACTGTCGCACCAACATCGCACATTCGAACGCATGCCACTTCTCCGGCCGAGGCCCCCCTCACCGTTCATCGTTCATCTCGCGACACGATACCAGCTCGCGATCATCGCCTGTGCTCACCTTCGAACAGCAGCCGCCCAAAGGCACAAACCCAAATCGAATTATGCTCCACATCCAACCATCAACCCGCCTCGAAAACCATATGGATGCAATCACCTCGGCCTCCTCTACAATACCCAGAAATGTTTTCCCGATCCGACAACTTTTGTTACGGCGATGATGGACGGTTGGGACTATTTTGAATTTATTCTGGGTAAACGGTAACTCCAACTGAAAAACGAATTTCACCATGGGATTACGTGTTTCGAGTAGATTAACATATATTTTTGTGGAATTTTTCTGGAGAGTTTGAATTTTCATTGAAATTTTGAATTGATTGGATCTAGGGTTTGCACCCATTGAAGAAGAAGAGGAGCTTGAAGAAAGTATACGCGCAGATGAAATGAAATTAGACGGAGGCTAGGGCTTGTAGCTAGGTTTATATAGAGGGGTTAGAGATAGAGTAGATAGACCGTAGAATGAACGTACGGAACAAACTATGGCCCAAAAAGCCCGTTCTAACCCCGGAACGAAATTCGTCAAATCCATATATCCAGATAGGTGTTTTAAAATATTCTGAACGCGATGGAAAAAGTTTCGCGTCCAAATTCGATCGTATGAAGAAGTTATGCTGAAAACAAGATTTCCAAATTGATTCCAAATTGATTTTAATAAAATTGATTTCAAGGCGTTTCACGCCCGTACGATCAAACGACAAGTCCGATCGATACGAAACTTGAAACCCTCTAATAATTCACCGATACGGATCCGATGAAACTGGTTTCGTCGAAATCCGAGTCCGTGGCCAAAATGACTATTTTTAATATTCATTAAATAAATTATAAAAATCAAATTTTATATTAAATTCTAAAATTGGCCAAATTTTATTTCTTATATGATTCGTAATCAATTGAAAAGATTTAACAGGTTTAGCTGTGAATTAAATGTTGGCAGTATATTAATTGCAATGTTAATTTCTACACTTTCTTATATTTAAGAATTTTATAAATTATATTCTCAACTTTCACCTAAAATAAAGATGCCATAAACATTAGTTCCTGATTCACATCATTATTCTTTAAGTCTAATTTAAATCTCAATAACGTAGTATTTAACGTTAGAATCCATTTTATTATGCATAAATTCCAAATTTTACTGACCCAATTTTTCTTCTTTTCATTCCATATCAATTGTCAATCCTATAAGAAAATTTAACATTAGGTTCATACTTATTACAAATAACTCCAATTTCTTCCAAATAATAATTACATAACTATTAAATATTAAATCCATTTAATTTCAATAAATTCAATTGATTGCAATTAATTTCCAAATAAATTTGGACCTTTATTTGGTTATACAAAAAAAAATCCGTTATCGCTTACCTAACAAAGTTATTATTACTTAAGATCTCATTGCATCCACATTTTCACATTTTCATTTCCTGGTTTCTTTACTTTATTCTACATAAATTATTATAAATGGGATTTTTCTTGGTTACATCTTATTTGTATTTAACATTACTCATTCACCAATTCATTTCACTTTAACTGCGGTAAATTGGCGGATAAATTGAATTTGATTCCCAAAATTTAAATTAATAAGCAACAAGAATAGGTAACACACAATAGTCGTTACGCTAAATTCTAGTCACCTAAATAAGCTTTTATTACTTTACAAAATGGAATAACTTTTAAACTCATAAATGTAATACCAAAACCGTTATAAATCCAATAAATTTCCAAATCGAAGTTTGTACACATTTTACACAACTATTATGATTTCTCACAGAACGTTGAATTTATTAAATGACCATTTATTTAAAATTTAATTCCCTTAATTGAATCAAATGCTTATAATTTTTACATTCTTACCATTCCTTCCCATTATAAATTCATTAACGGATTTACAAATCTCTATCTTCCAAATATTAAATAACCAAACTGATTACAACCACTGTTCTTATCAAATTTTCATAAATTTGTTCAAATCTGTACTCTTTTTCCATATAAATAAATTTTATGTTACTACTAGATTTTTTTATCCACTACAGCCATTAAATTTTTACTATCTATACTTATTACATCTTTGTATTAATGAATCCCATTCAAGTTAATATTTATATTAATATTCACAAATTCAACATTTATATGTTTCTTAAAATTAACTTTCAACCAAATGTGCCAATTTACATTTCATTTCTATTCAATATATATTCATTTTATTCCGTTCATTCGGGTACTGCATTGAAATATATTTATTCTCTAATACTAACGTTAATATCATTAAATTATGATTGGATTCCAAGTTTTTATTCAATACCTTGAACAATAAATTACATATTAACCAAATCCTTCTTCTACTTAATTCAAATTGGATTATGTTCCAATTCCTATAACCTAGGTCTTGAGTCACCATTTACATAATTAAATTTATTGTTTATTTCAATCTTCGTTTATAATTTAAAGTTCTACTAAACTAAATTACAAAACTTATGAACTTTAACAAATTTAATCCACCAATTAAATTTTTCTGATGTTTATATATTGCAATTCAATTCAGTTATTATTTCATTAATACCATTTTAATCAACTAATTATAACTTATAACCACAACACAAATCTTCGTTATTCTACCTATTGCCATATAACATTTCAATTGTTAAATCTTTAATCTCAGTTACTATATCCAACTCCTACATTTATTATAAATTAGATTAAAATTCATATTAAGTTAATCCATTTAATATTATCGAATTTAACGGGTCGTTACACAGTTTCTCCCTGTATAATCACACAAGATACCCTATGTACATATTCCAATCACGGGTATAATTGTTTAAATCAATTCTTGCTATTACTTTGCTAAAATCACTCAACCTATTTAATTATAAAACGCAACCTTTAATAATGCAATGAAATCATTCATTTCTTTTAGCATTTTAAAATTTGAATTCACGTGCCCTTTTTTTCCTACATTGATTTTTCGCATGCCCAAAAACACGCAACCCACTATATAAATTCACAACCCCTCATTTACATTTCCATTTCCATCCCCACAAGCTCATCTTTAAATACGTAGCACATTTACAACAATTTCATTCGTTTTCTTCCCTATCGTGCTAAAGCTTCAGGTAGCATCAAGTACATAGCTGCATCCCTTCTTCCTTCTTATTTTACTCTTTCTTTTCTTTTTAGTTTTTCTCTATTTCCTATTGGTTGTTCCACTGTGCTCGGCTACTCCGCCAACACCCTCCGCTCCTTATTCTGTCACCGACCTCGCACCATGAACCATCTCGTGACTTTGTGCATGCGTCCAGTTTAAAAATAAATAAAAATAAATAAAAATAAAATAAAATAAAATAAAGGGAGAAGTAAATTATGCGTACATGTCAAGAATGAATATATGGGCAAGCATAGTGTTGTGTTGTCCAATTGGAGACTAGGTTGAAATTATCCTTTTGCATTTCTGAAGTAGAAAATGTGCGCCACCTGTAGCTTGTGTAACCAATACTCTATGCCATGACGTGAAGTCTCAGGAGTGCATGCATTCGAGTTTTGAAATTTGGCAAGGGTCGTGCCTTTTTTTGAAAAAGAAAGAAAAAATTATTTTAATAAGAGGGTGAATATAATAGTAGGGAGCCACCTGTGCATGTGAGTAGAACATCCTGAGCATTAGCTTGTTGGGATATATAGTGAATATAGGTAGGAAGATACATGCATGAATAACAGTCTTTATGCACTATGAACAGATCTATATAAAGTATTGTATACTAAGAATAATTATGAAGTATTAATATGTAAACCACATGTTGCACTTAGTGATAAAAAAAGAAAAAAGAAAAAAAGAAAAAAAAATAAAAAGAAAATGAAAATAATAATAATAAATAAATAAATATTGATGTATCGTTGCCGTGAATTGCATTGTTGCCCACATAAGATTTTCCACCTTTTATTTACACGTCATAATATTCTGTAAAAAGGGTAAAAGAAAAAAATATAGAATATAAATTTATTTTGTAAATTTTGATTTGGAAAAATTAAATGGGCAGGCTGAGCTTTTTTTTAATGAGTCAAGTCGTGTGGTGAGTGGTCGAGCCGTTGTGTCAATTTCCTTTAATTCAATCTTGTTTCAAATTTGCTGTATTTGTAATAAGATTCAAATACTTAGTTTTATTTAATTACTTTGCTCAAGATTTGAATCAAGTCGTTACATCCACTGAAAATTGATCGTGCCATCTATACTCTTCCTTCGAGGTAGATATCGTTGTTTGAATAAATTCTGCAGCTTCAAAAAGGTGAGTATTCTCACTTGACAAACGTACTGTAACGACCCGATATTTTCAACCATTCGCATCCATTATAAGTATATAGGTAGACACTCATGTCGGAATTGAATTGCTCAAAATACCGCGTTGTAAATAAAAGTTTTGGCAAATCTCAGCATATACAGTAAATAAAAATCACAGATCACAGACACAAAGTAATAATAATGCAGCAGAAGTAAAAGAGATAGTAGTTCATGAAGCTACTATATAAATATATCAAAGTTACATAAGATACAACAGAAGAAATAAAGTACAGGAGAAGTCTCAATACATAGAAATCTACTAATACAATAGCTGGAAAGGACCAACAGGCTGAAAAGATAAAACTTGACAAGTAGATAATCTCCAGCGATTCCATTCTCCAGAAAGTGGAAATGCAAATCTGTGAATAACTCAGGCTGACCCAAGCGTAAATAAAAATACAACAATCGAGTCAGGACATACATACTTATACAATGTTAACCAACTCAAGTGAACTGTAGTAAAGGTATAAGTAACTTAGAAGATGCTTGGGACCGCCCATCCTCTAAAGATCCGTTAAACTATTTACTATGTAGTAATATACGCTATATACAGTAGTGTCTAACCAGTAAAGTATAATCATATAAAAAATAGCGTTAAGGGGATGGTGAACCTTAACGCGGTCGGATCTTTAAAACCAAAATCGTAATGGGCTCGCTATAAGGAGATGACACGGCACGCGAGGCAATGCCAGGGTGGATACACCGTTTGCACTCTCGGACCGGTGGTGACGGCGAGCCAGCAGCCTCCGCCCACCTCGAGACATACCCCCGAATCAAAGTGGCGCCACATATCGAATCACAAAAGTAATAGAATGGTTTCCGAAGAAGCATGCTCGATGAAAGGGTGCAACCCTTTGTGTATCCCGGTATAGCTCCTGTTTTAGTCATTTATGCCAACTCACGGGAGTTGGGTCCACGTAATATACCTCGAGAACGTCGCCACCATCCTACTTCATTCTAGAATCTCCACCGCGTACACAGTTGTTAAAGAGGTTTTCGGTATTGGCCAGCTATAAGACAATATCTGATCCCGGTCTCTTTAACAACGATCGTTATTATAACCCGTAGTTATAACTTTAAAAAATATATTTTATACTTCAAAATAAAATATCATTTCAACCCAAATCTTTATCAAAATAAAGATTAAATTATTTCTAAACCATTTCAATATATCATCATACCATATCTTTCGATTCAAATATTTATCAAAATAAATATCAAGTCATTTCTAACCATTTCAATATTTTAAATTATCATATCCTTTAAAAACTTCCTTTCAAATCATTTTAATACATCAAAATATCATAACCTTTCAAAGCTTCATTTTTCAAATCATTTAATATCAAAATATCATATCTTTCAAAACTTCGTTTCAAATCATTTTAGTATATCAAAATATCATATCTTTTCGAAACCACATTTCAAATCATCATTCATTTTATTCAATTTAAAATACCATTTCAATTCAAATTTCAAAACAGTTTATATTCCAAAAAAAAATCATTTTTAATCATAAAAATGAAGTTATTATGTTAAAAACTAAATTATTAAATTTCCAAAATTTTCAACTTCCAAAGTTCATTTATTCACTTACGTTTATCAAAACAGTGAAATTTCACTTTTCGTAGCATTTAGAAAACGCTACGGAAAGTTACATTCAAAAAAGTTCAATTTAACAAAAGACAACATTTTAAAATGTTGTAATAGGGTTTACTTGAATTCCAAATAAACTTAGCTAAATTCAAAAATTATAGTACTTACAAAATTTCTATAATAGTTTTTAATTCAATTTAGCTTTTTAGTTCATTATCATCAACTACAGCATTTACAAATATTGTAATATCATTTACATTGTAATTAATAGCATTTCAAAATTGCAGTCAATTAACTCCAAATATTCAACATAATTTCTCAACCAATTATATTTTTGTTTAAAACATTTTTAACTCATAAAATCATAAATTTTCACATTTATAAACATCATTTAATTTTCCTCAAGTTCATGATTTTATAAAGTTAAATTTCCATTCAAAAATCAAGATTTAATAATAATTCACTTATTAAATTGCAATGTTCAATTTTAAATTCATTGCATTAAATTTCAACTTAACACTTAAGTTCAAATTCTCAAATATAACTTAGTTTTATTTTTATTTACTTAACTAAAAGTTAACTTTTAAGTCAATTTCATAAATTTCCAATTTAGTTATATTTCAAAATTTCAACTTAAAGTATTCATTCATTTCACATTTCAACTTTATTAAAAATCATTAATATGATATAAAATCATTTTAAATTAATATAAATTCAAAATATCATAAATTTATCAAATTTTCAAAGTTATTTAAATTCCATTAAAAATTAAATCAAAATTTCCAAAATAACTTACATTCATATTTTCTAACTTTTCCATAATTTTTTTAACTTATAGATTTCAAGAAAATAAATAATACTTTACAAAAGTTATATTTTTATTAAATTTCAAATCAAATATTATAATAATTAAATTTCTAAAATATTTTAAAATTTTTAGAAAAACATATTTTAACTACGGGCCTGTATATAATTTTCTACGCTAGGTAAAGTGATACGGGTAATATATTATTTCAACCCGTAATTTACAAAGAAAATCCGGGTTTTATCATTTCAAACCCGCAATCCCAATAAATTAAATAAAAATCGTTTAAGCCTATCATTTCAGCCCATAATGAATTTTCCCTATTCTAAAGTCCGTTCGAGTATGTATCATTTCAACCCATAGTGATTCTAATCTAAAGGGAACTTGCAGTGTGATGAACAGATAAAATAAACAGAATAGCATGAAATAATAGTAACATATAATATAATAAGTGTAATAACAGGTGTGGACATCATATGATAATAATGTAAGCATATATAACAAGATAATATAGTTCTACAGATTCACAGGGTGTCAATTCACATGTGTATAAGTATAAACATCTGGTGAGATTTACTCACCTTTTATGGCTGGAGATTGCAATACAAATGGCATAACGGATTCCAAAAGGCAATAGCATGATTTTTGATTTGAGTGGAGAGCAAATTCAAGCTATAGAACTTGTGTTATAACCCAAACAAACAAAATAAAATTATAATTCAATACAACATTGAATAGGAATAACTTTGAATTGAAAAGCAATATGAATACACAACTTTTTGCCTTGCTTTCTACACTTGCTAGCACGGCTTAGGGAATGTTTTGGATCAGGTTTGGACATACTTTGGTTCAGGTTTGGGTCCTATAAGGCATGGCTACAAGGTATTGAAGTGGTGGAGGAGTTACTATGCTTGAATATGAAGAGGTTTATGCAAAATAGTGGTTTTTGGTTCATTTTGGGCTTGGCTACATGGATCTATGGATTGGCTATGGCATGCTTAAGATCTGTACAGAGGATAAAGGTGATGGTTAGGGGTGTGTCAAGGTGGTGGTGGATAAATAGGAGGTGGCCAAGGTCATCTAAGGTGATGGTGATGAAGACTAAGTGGCTAGACATGCTTTTTAAGGAGTTTTAACATAGTTTTTGTGGATTTTGCATCATGGGATGGTCATGGCACTTTCAGATCAGAGGAGGAAGGGTTTTGGTCGTGTATGATGTGGGGAAGGAAGTGGTGGTGGTCGGTGGAGGAGATGGTGGAGGTGTTAGGCCAAACAAGGCAAGAGAAGCAAGGCAAAAATCAAGCAAAACAATAGAAGAAGGAAGAAGAAAAGAGAGAAGAGAGGAGGCCATTGCTTATTTTTCTTTGCTCAGATCTGAAATGGACGTGTATTATTGATGGAATGAGAAACTTTCATGTGAATAAGCAAAAGAAAAGGAACGGCTACAATAAATTGATGCATTGATTGAAAAAGAAACGGTAAAAGAAACGGTGAAACGACTTTACTTTCTTAGCTTTTAAAACCTTCCATACTTCCTTTTCTTTTAAATCAAGTAAAACAAAATAACTTCAGCAAGTACATATAAAACCGAAACAAAGTGAAATAAAATAAAAATATATAATTAAATTTAAAGAAAATATAAAAAGAATTAAGGAAATTGCTTAAAAATTGAAAACAGGGTTCAAAAATTACGATTAAAACATCAATGGCTTTGGAAAAATATCTACTTCATTTTAAAAATATTCTAAAGCAAAATTTTGAAATAAGATAATTTATTTATCATTTCTAAAATAAAATAATTAATTAAATTGGAGAAAAATAGAAAAGAACTAAAGAAAATGTTTTAAAATTGAAAATAGGGCATGGAAATTACAAGAAAAATACTAATAGCTCTAGAAAAATTCCTACCTCACTTCAAAAATATTAAAAGACAAAAACATACATAAAATAACATATCAATACATATTACAATAAAATATGACAAAGAAAAATAAAATTTACACTATTTAAAATAACAAAATTGCAGAATAAACAAATTGCACTCAATATTGAAATATACATAACTTTCACAATTAAAATCCGTTTCCAACGAAACAAAAAGCAGTGTTCTTAAAATTTTGTGTACTTTCAAAATAAAAGAAAAAATTTAAATTTTCAAACTTTTAAAATTTTAAAATAAAAGTCAAAGTTTGACTATTTTGACCAAAAACTCACTTTTTGGAAAATATTATTTTTAGTCATGCTTTGGAATGATATTTCATATAAAAACTAAAGTTTATCATTCAACATAAATAAATTAAGTTTTTTTAAATCAAAAATTTAATTAAAATAATTAAAATATATAAAAAAAAACATAAAATACAGGGTTGTTACACGTACTTATATATTTGTAAATTAATAACAAGTGTAATTGTAGCACGATTTTATTTCATTTATTTGACTGTGATATAAATTGATGATGTTAAAATCCTGTTATTAACCCCACATATCATCAGTTATATTATATACTGTTTTATTTATGCTGTTACACTATTTTTATAATTATTGTTTATCACACTGCAAGTTCCCTGTAGTATAGAATCATTACGGGATTAAATGATAGGCTTGAACGATATTTATTTATTTAACTTGGGATTGCGGGTTGAAATGATAAAACCCGGATTTTCTTTATAAATTACGGATTGAAATGATATATTATCCATATCACTTGACCTAGGTTAGAAAATATTATACAGACCGTGGTTATATATATGTGTGTATATATATATATAAATTTTCTGGAATTATTAAATATCTGTAAAAATTGAATGTTATAATATTTCGTTAAAATTTGATATAAAATGATTCTTAAGCATAGTTATATTTTACAAGGGAAAGATGTAAATAAATGAAGGTTAAAAATTTAAAGTATAAATTTATCTTGTAAAATTTAGATTTGTAAAATAAATGGAATTTAAGTTAAGAAAAAAATTATGAAATTTGTTATAACTTGAATATAAAGCGAGGCAAAGTTTTTGTAACGACCCACCTTTTTGGACAGTTTAAACCGACGATCAAATACACATGTCGATTCCAAACCATTAAAAGGGCAGATGGTTATTGGGGTAAATAAGAAAAGAAAAGAAAGAAAGAGAAATAAAGGAAATGAAACAACACAGAATCTCGCAGCGGAACGATAGAATATAATAGTCAAATAAACAGTTCATGAAGCTGCTTACTATACTTTGACAATTATTTATACAACATTTATCAGAGTTATACATATACAACAGAACAATTAAAATAATGCAGCAGATAGCATGATGCAAGGGTAATAATAGTAATAGTATACCAAATCTTCGTCTTCATCCTCCAGAATAGATCTTCAAAAATGTGAAAAACTCAGGACTGACCCGAGCGTAATGAAAAGACAAAACACTCGAGTCAGGACTAAAATATCCCTATGAAAGTTAAATCAATCGTAAATAAATATGAGTGTAACGGCGTCAGAGATGTTTACGGGGTTTGACATCTCCTATCTAGTGTCAATGTGCGTGCAATAACTCAAGAGATGTTACGGGATTTTCCATCTCTCAAGGATCCGTGAAACTATCTACTATGTGGTAATATACGCTAAGTAGATAATGCCTATCAGTAATATAAAGTATCAAAATAGCGTTATGGCGTTACCATAATCCCCCTTAACACATTTTTATAATGCCATGGTCTATACAGCACCGTAAGCCCCACCGTAAACTGGTGGTTATCAGAGGGTACCCCATAGGTATAACACAAATCATAACGTAGTGGTCGCGAATAGGATAATCAGTATGACAAGGTACATGAGGCGATACCAACTAGGATACTAGTAGTTGCGTGATCCGAACTGATGTTGGGCATAGCCAGCAGCCACCCCAACACCGCGAAACAACACTCCCAAATCAAGGGGTGCACCCAAATCGCATCACAAATGTAATAGAAATGGTATCGAAGAAGCGTGTCCGCTAGAGGTGGCGAACCTCAATGGCCCGGCGCGGCTCTTGTTTTAGTCATGTCAGGGGTCATCCAATATCGTTCTCTTTCTTAAGTCAACGCGTTCACTAAATCATCCACTTCATTCTGGATCAACACTCCGCGTATAATAGTTATTAAAGTGGTGTTCGGTATCGACAGAGAGTATGTCCATATCTGATCCCGGTCTCTTTAATAACTACGTGTTATTACACCGTTGGCTCTTTTACATTTCAAACCGATTCATAATTGATATCAAAATATCATATTCGCTTCAAAAATCAAATCCATTTCAAATATCATCGTATCTATTCAAATGTAAGATTCCATTTCAAAAATCATTTTTCGCATCAATATCTCATTTCGTTTCAAAATCATTTCGAATTTCAATTTCGTTGCAACTTCATTTAACTCAATTCGTATTTAAATTCAAGATTTAAATATACACATTTCACCTTATTGACCAGCTTAGGATTTTAGAAAATAGTTTTAAGTAGTTTTAAAGTAGTTTTAAATAATTAAAATATTTTAAAATCTTAAAATGGATTTGAAATAAATAAATTTAGTTTAAAATAATTTAAATTGGGTTAAGTAGATTTAAAATAGATTAAATAGTTCAAGTATTCAAAATGGTTTATATAACCGAGTAATTTGGAAAACAAAATAAAACAGCTTCAAAATCAATCCATTTCAATTATAACTTCCCAATTCAAATCAATTCCAATTTCCATTCTACCGATTCAATTTCGATTTCAATTCAATCAACGTCAATTTTTACTTCGAATTAATTCAATTTTTCATTCACCTTTAATTTATTCAATTTCAATTTGTATCGATTTGGAGCTTGATTTCTCAAAATATCAATTTATAACACTTAACAAAATTTCCAACAATATTCAAGTTTAAATCCAAATTCCAAATATGATACAATTCCAAACTCGATTTCAAAATATCATTTTTTTATATCACTTTTACTTAGTAATATTCAAAGCTTGAATTAAGGTTAAATCTTTAAACAAATCAATTTTCGACATTCAATCATATCCAATTTCAAATTTCAAAGTCTCAACTTAATTATTTAACAAAATTCCTTTAACCATTTATTCCAACATTCCAAACTCAATTTTTCGATGAATTCAATTTCTATAAATCGATTTCTATTTATAACTCTTAAATCAAGACATTTAAATAAATTTAAAATCAACGATTTCAAATTTTTTTAATTTAGCCAATTCGGTGTCCGTATATAATTTTCTATCCTATGGCCAAGTAATTATTTATTTCAATTAAGTGTCAGGGATGAATATATATCACTTAAATTAAATCACGGTATCATATGTATGCATAACAGGATATATATATAAGCAAATAAACATCCAAACATTCAAATATCAACCAATAACATCCATCAAAATACATCATCCAATAGGCAATACAATTCATGGCAATTTCATAGTTATCGATGTCAGGTAATTAAATCGCAATTCAATTTCAAATTTAACTGTCAAATTACTTTTCGACGGTTAATTCAAATGACAATTAAATTCTATCAAACAATGACAAATAAAATTCTTATCACTTCATAATATCTAATTTAACTAGCATAAAGATTTTCAGTACGTTGTGAGCGTTATAAAACACTCACCTTGATTTATGATTTTAAATCAAATCGAACGACGTTCGATTTAACCCAAAATTTTCTCTAGCTCCAAACGATTCCAATTCATCTCCATAGCGTAGTGCTCGTCCATACGATTCCAACGCAACTTGTTTTGCAATTTTTCGACCTCGTATGAAAGAGTTATGGCGTTTATAAGTTAATACGAATTCTTATATAAATTAATTTCAACTTTATCTTTAATTTAAACCTAAATACCATCATCACCGTACGTCCTTGCTCAAGAAATCCAGGCCGCTCTCCATGCTTCTTCCTCACGCACGTCAAGCTCCAGTAAACGAACGCGTGAAACAACCCATTCCCATGATTTAGTGTTGAATCTTGCGACCTCCTCGATTACTTTGAAGACAATCAGGTTACACCACTTCGAAGCCACCGCCTTACTCCACCTTCACCCCAAATAGCTCCAAGCTCGGCCTCATCCTCTGCCTCGAATTACGTGAAAAACGCAGCTACTTCCATTGCGTTTTGCCGTCAATCCGTGGCTCCGCTTCCGATCTCCACCGTTGGATAGCTAGATCTTGATGCCCTCTACAACTTTGTAGTTGAGAGTTTTTGCTAATTGTTGATGGATTGAGAGGAAAATGAGGAAGAAGTTTCGGAATTTTCTGGCCATTGAAATGAAAGTGGCAGCTGGTCAAAAAGAGTTAGGGTTTGGAGCAAATGGAAGAAGATGGGTCCTTTTATAGAAAATTGCAAAAACACTATTCACCGAAAAAATTTCAAACTCCAAATGAAGCGTGCCGGCAGGCGTTTCTAAGGTTTACCCCACGTTCCAGACACAATGGAATAGGTTTCGGAGGCTAATTCGATCATATGTGTGAGTTACGGCAATAAACGATCAAATTTAAATTAAACCGATTCAACTAATTTCTATGCGTTTTGGCTTGCTCCGGACAAACGGTAAATCCGATTGACACGAAATTTAAAACCTTACAATAATATGACATTACGGACACACTTCTTCGTATGCCATTCTATTACTGTTGTGATTGTTTGGTGCACACCTTTGATTTGGGAGTGTTGTTCGAGGTGGGCGGTAGTAGCAGCTACGCGTTTCCACCGGTCCGGATGCGTAATTGGTATATCTACCCTGGCATTGCCTAGTTGTGTCGTGTCACCTACCATAGCGAGCCTTGTACGAGTTTGGTTTTCTCCCGTAGCCCGTGTGGTATCCCCTGGTGGCTTCCCGATCAGGAGGGACTATGATATTGGATGGACTACTGGGACTATTACATGTTAAGGTGGAAAATGTAAAGCCTTAATGCTATTTAAAAGTAAGTTTATTTTAATATAGACACTAGTATAATAGTGAAGTATTACTACATAGTAAATAGTTTAACGGATCCTTAGAGGATGGGTGGTCCCAATCATCCTTTAAGTTACTTGTTCTATATTACAGTACACTTGAATTTGTTTACACTGTATAAGTATGTATGTCCTGATTCGAGTGTTTATGTTTTATTTTACGCTCGGGTCAGCCTGAGTTGCAGTTCAGTCTTCATTCTGGAGCTAGGACTTCTGTAGATCACTTTTCAAGCTGCTGGCAAACTTTCCTTTCAACTCCTTATCTTAGTTTTCAAGACTATTGGTTATCGAGAATTTTTATTGTTGATTCAAACTATATTTGGGTTTAAAGACCATGTAAAATTTAATTTGTTTTGAGACTTTTAATAGTGGCTTCATGAACCACTAAGTTATATTTTAATTCCGCTACAAGTATTTTGATTTTTATGTCTGTGATTCTATGATTATTTATTTACTGTATATTCTGAGATTTGCCAAATTTTATTTACAACACGGTATTTTGAACAATTCAAGTCCGACATGTGTGGATGCGAATGGTTGAATATACCGGGTCCTTACAATCGATGTAAACGAGTATACCATATTTCATTAGAATAACAAATGATGCCGCAAACATCAATATGGAAAAGGTGACTAAATCAATAATGTGGAGAGGGATGTTGTAAATCATCGATGTGTAGAATTTTACTGCATTTGAAAATACAATGAAGAATGTTGAAAAAACAACAATGTCAAAGGATATATGGTAGCCATGCTACTTACCTCCCCCTATAAATACGAACCCAATTGCTCCATAAAAGTGGCGAACTCTTCTCATCACTTTTCTAGCATTTTAAAGTCGTAACCCTTAAATGAATTGGGGATTTTAGAGCCTATTGTACTTTTGTGACTTTTTCACATAAGGACTTAATCTACGTACTTTGCATAGCATACTACAAGTGAATAACGATGTTTGACTACGAATTGCCTTATGACTTGCATATGACTCTAGAAAATTTAAATTTACGATACTAATAGGACCTCTGTCCTCAAAGGTCAAAACCATGAACACACATATTGCACATTAGGCTTACATGCATCTTTCGGGATAATACAAGGTTGATCAAGCCTATTACTAGCCTAAACCTGATCATCAAGACTAAGGTTTGCATGTTGCCAATCTTCTTACCTTTCGCCCATCCTAATAGCCTTATGATTGGCTCGAGTATGTATGATATCGCCTATACTCATTTTAGTTCTAGTGTAAACTAAACTTTCTCCAACTTCATGCACATCACCAGCTCTACCGTGAACCAGCCTTTTTGTCAAGACAGTATACATGCGGATATAACCAAATAGACTACACGATTATCAAGGCCAATGAGTGCGGAATTATGATTGTAGGGCCCATAAATTAAGTACGAATGGTTATACGAAGCTACAGTTGGATGGAGCTGGTAGATCAATGATGCTGGATTCTTGAAATGTGGATATTAGCTTGGATAAGCAAGGGATCGGCATCCTTAATCTGGAGGGATCGGTATAGATCAGATCGGTTAGCAAATGAAAGCCCAAGGATCAGCATAGCTTAGATCGGCATGACTTGTTGGGAGCCCAGGTATCAACATTGCTCGGATCGGCATGGAATGGAAGTGTCATAGGGCTCGGCATAGATGAAGTCAAAAGAATCAACATTTTCTACTGGTTTGAAAATTTTACCTCAATTCCTAAAGAAGGGGTCGGCATTCACGGGGGATTGGCGTGCTTTATTAAAAAGGATGGATTGACATGTTTCATTGAGGATGGTTCGGCATGTTTCATTGAGGATGGGTCGAAATGTTTTATTAAGGATGGATCGGCACTATTAAATGAGGAGGGATCATTGTTCTCAACTCATAGAAGAGGGGTTGGCATAGTTGAAAGGGGATGGTTGGGCATACTTCAAGTTTTATTGAAGAGGGGTCGGCATAGCTTGTAAAAGGGAATGGCAAGGCTAGTTAGTTAGCAAGGGTTCAACATTCATGAGTCCACCAAGGAGGGATTGACATTCTTTAATGCCCAAGTGTACCCTTGCATTCAACAATTAATAGTTCGAGCAACTTTGGTAAAAATGAGACGAGAATTAAAGGGAAATAATATTTTTTAATGAAGAATCCACCAAAGGAATCGCTACCTAAAAATCAACTAAGGAAGGGATCGGTACCGATCCCTCCTCATGAAGATTTGGGCCTAGTGACCCATATGGTGGTCCCATATGGATAAGGAGGCCTTGTAGACGAAGTTTCACCTATAAACACAGCAGGCAAGGCTTATAAAATAGATCTTCTTTCTGCTTCGTTTTATCTTCTACCTAGGCTACACTCTGCCATTTTTATTCTTGGGTTTCAGATTGTAACTTTAATCAAACTACAGTATAAATAAAAGGATTTTTCCAGAGTGGACATAGGCTGGAGTTAGCTGAACCATTATAAATTTGTGTCTCTATTTACTTTCTTTCTAATTTTTTTAATTTTATTCTTTATTTATTTCTCTTCATATTTTTGAGACTGTATTGGATTTTGGTGCTTTCACACAATTGGTTGTTGGTGGCCAATTTTGATGCCAACATTTTAGTGCATTCACCGAGAAAACTTGCACCCACTAATTTGGAAACTTGGATACTTGGATCTAGAAAGCAACGGCTAGGCAATCAAGAAGGAGAGTGCTGCTGGAAAGGAGTGACCATGGTGGGAGTCATTAGGCTTCCACGAGAGCTGGAGCTAATCAAGCATCTATCTATGTCACCGGGGATGAAATGGTGATGATGATGGATGCTATGAATGAGAGGATGTTGGCAAGATAGGAGGAGATGATGCAGAATCTACTCCAAGAAATCGGACAGGCTGAAGCCATAGGAGCTGTTGGAATGCAAAACCAAAATCACAACCGGGAGCATTGGAATGGAGTCAATAGGCATAGGAATGGAACAGAGCAGCCGGGGGTAGTCCCGTGCTATCCGTAAGGGATCGACATTGTTCCATCCAGAGAGATCGGTACCGATCCCCAGAGGCTGGGAGACATGCCCTCGGATCGGTAAAACATGATGCTAGAGGGCCTAAGATTAATCCCATGAAGCTTGGTACAAACTTGAATTTGGATGCTCGACCGGAGGAATACGTTATAGAATTCCCACGTAGACTCGAAGGGCATATTGGGCATGACGATAGGAGACTATCATTTGAAGATAATGGCAGGTTTACAAAGACAAAAAGGCAAGCTATGGATGGTGGATTGGATAATAGGGATCTCGAGGATGTAAATAGAAATCCATTTTCTCCAAATATCAGGCATGCTAGGAATACACCATAGTTCAAACTCCCAACGCTTCAGACTTATGATGGAAAAATGGATCCCGCTATTCATTTGACGAGGTACATGAGACACATGGAAGTACTTGGGGCATCGGAGGTGGTTGTGGCACGGTGCTTCCCTCTGTATTTGACAGATATAGCTGCACTATGGTTCAAGAAGTAGGGAAGCGTCTCTATCATCACGTGGACGAAATTGATCGAAGGGTTTATGAGGCAATTTAGGGTTCACATCTCGAGACCAAAAATGTGATGAGTTTGGCAACACTAAAACAAAGGACCGGAGATTCCCTGAAGAGTTGCTTAACACGGTTTAATACTATGGCAGTATCGGTGATCGTCCAAATCCATCCATGGTTTCGATGGTAGTTGTATTTAGAATTGCTGATGGCACAGAGTTCAAAGATTCATTGGCGCAGGATTCACCTATGGATCTCAAAGAGTTTTATCATGAAGCAGAAAGGTTCCTGTGATAGGAAGACGCACGAGCAAACAAACTGAAGGTGAATGCTGTGCAAGCTCCGCCCATGGAAGGTTCAAAAGAGGATAAATGAAAATGAAAAGTAAAACATGGCTTTGATGGATCGAAGTATCTGCGAAGGGGATCGAGGTTCACCTCTTACACGGAGTTGACTGAAACATTAGAACGGATATATCTGGATACTAGAGGGTAGGTCCCCTATCAAAGGCTAATAAGGAGAGAGCCTATAAACGATGAAAAGAAATCAGAAAAATACCGCCTGTTCCATGAGCTGAACAGGCATAGTACAAGGACTGTAGAAACTTAAAGGATGAGGCTGAGGGACGTATCTAGAGTGGCTGGTTATTACAATAAGTGAGAACTCTGGCAGCAACAGTGGAACAGGAGCAACCATCATCCGCATCGAAAAGGAACTGCCTAGGATCGAGGTAGCAACTTGTTATTGAATGATCGAAATGAAAAAGTGTAAGTAATAAACTTCACGATAAAACGGCTAAGTCACTTACACATGTACGGAATTGAGAATGGTCCCTGGGCATGCTTTGAGATGACAATGAACGATCACACCCAGAGATGCATGCATTGTAGTGTTTAGTTTTTGTTTCTTTTTTGGTACTTGGTTATAAAACTCACTCGAACGTGAGATCTGACATTGATAATTTTGAGTCCCATTCGAATGATCACATCTCGCCTCGAGTGGCACTCAATCTTGAACGATCACACGCCTTGAACGGCACTCGATCTCAAACGATCACATGCCTCGAACGGCACTCGATCTTAAACGATCACATTTTGCCTCGAATGGCACTTAATCTCGAACGATCACATTTTTCCTTAAATGACACTCGATCTCGAATGACCACATTTCGCCTTGAATGATAGTCGATCACGAACAATCACATTTCGCCTGGAATAACACTCAATCTTGAACAATCACATTTCGCCTCGAAGGACACTCGATCCCTAACGATCACATTTCACTTCGAACGACACACAATCTCAAACGATCACATTTCCCTCGAATGGCACACGATCTCAAATGATCACATTTCTCCTCAAACAGACACTCAACCCTATGCAATCATCATCACCCTAGGATGGCTATGAATTTGATTAATGGTCCCGAACAATGATACTAACAATTAGGCAAGATCACTGATTTGCTCATCGGTCATCAACGAACTACGAACATTTGATATAAGGAAATTCAAAACACGCCTTCCTATCACAAGGCATGTTTTGAAGGGCAAAGTGTTAACCCGCCTTTTTGTCAAGGCAGTATACAGGCGGATCTAACCCAACAGACTTCATAATTATCATGGCTGATGAGTGAGGAGCGACAATTGTGGGGCCCAAAAATTAAGTACAAATGGTTATACGAAGCCGGAATTGGATGGAGTTGGTAGATGAACGGTGCACGATGCTTGAAATATGTATGTTAGCATGGGTAGTTAAGAAACGGATTGACATGCTCAATTTAGAGGGATCGGTATTGCTCGGATTACTTAGCAAATGAAAGCCCAGGGATCGGCATAGCTTGGATCGGCATTTCTTAGATCGACATGGAATGGAAGTGTCATAGGGCTCATCGAAGATGAAGCCAAAGGGATCGGCATTTTCTACCAGTTTGAAAGTTATACTTCAATTCATAAAGAAGGGGTTGGCACTCTATAAGGATCGATGTGCTTTATCGAAAAGGATGGATCGACATGTTTCATTGAGGATGGTTCGACATGTTTCATTGAGGATGGGTCAGCATGTTTTGTGAAGGACGGATCGGCACTATTAAATGAGGAGGGATCGATGTGCTCAGCTCATAAAAGAGGGTTCGGCATAGTTGAAAGAAGATGGTTCGGCATACTTCAAATTTTATTGAAGAGGGGTCGGCATAACTTGTAAATGGGATCGACAAGGCTAGTTAGTTAGCAAGTGTTCGACATTCGTGAGTCCACCAAGGAGGGATTAGCGTTATTCAATGCCCAAGTGCACCCTTGCATTAAACAATCAATAACTCGGGCTCCTTTGGTCCAAATGAGATGAGAATTGAAGGACTAACATAATTCATTATGAAGAATCCACCATAGGAATCACTGCCCAAAAATCAACTGAGGGATATGTATTGATCCCTTCTCATTAAGTTTAGGCCTAGCGACCCCTATGGTGGGCCCATATGGATAAGAAGGCCCTGTAGCCAAAGTTTCACATATAAATACAACATGCATGGTGTCAGAAAAGGGATCTTCTTTCTGCTACTCTTCATCTTATACCTAAGCTACACTCTGCCCTTTTTTTCTTGGATTTTAGATTGTAACTGTAATCAAACTGCAGTATAAATTAAAGGATTTTTCTGGAGTATATGTAGGCTAGAGTTAGCCGAACCAGTATAAACTTATGTCTCTATTTACTTGCTTTCTAATTGTTTTTATTTTGTTCTTCATTTATTCCTCTTCATATTTCTGTGACTAGATTGGATTTTGATGCTTTTACATAATTGGGTGTTGATGGCCAATTTTGTGCCAACACTTTCTTCTCTATATTCACCATGCATCTGGTGGATTCAACCTACCTAAAAGAGATTAAAAACAACCAAAGACCTAAAATATAGTAGATTTCTATCAAAGTGCAAATCACTCCATAAGGCATGCGAATTTGTATTGTACACTCTCACATGGCTCTACAACAGGCACAATTTCCCATAATAATTGCACTCCTCACTTTCCAATAAAAAATCTATAGTATTCCCTCTTTTGTGTCATGTTTAATGACACCTCTAAATCAAGCACCCAACGGTTTAACACATCTAATGCCGCTGCAATCAACACATCATCTGATATAATCTTCTTCACAACAATTGTAAACAACCCCGCATATGTACCATACTATCAAAGAGCATTACTAAGTAATACTATCAGATAATATGGAGAATGAGGGGATATAGGATTATCACGTGAATATTCCCCTGGACTAACACCAATACATATCTAATATCATATAATACTTGCTATAAATGTACACGATCTTAGGAAAAAGCAATAAAAATGTCTACCTATAGGATAGAATAGTACACAATACAAAGTAAATAATAGAGAACACGAAGTCAGAATCGCAACGATAATATATAATACTACATTTATAAGTTATGTCCAATATAAAACTCAAGGATATGCATACATAAGATTCTGTAATACTAAAATAATATACAAAAATATAATATATTGGTCTCCTCCATGACCAGAAATGACAAGCTAGTCTCTACTTCCTTATACTTCAAATTTCTCGAACTGACCTGAGTATTATTGAAATAACACATGGGTCAGATTATATCTAAAAGTAGAGGGAAACACATATATAGATATATAATATGCGTAGAACAATAGTAATGACAAATAAACAATAATATAACAAAATGGAAACAACCATGAAACAAGCATAATGATGTCATTACATATATAAAATCATGTCAAATATTATCTAATCAAAACAATATCAAATGGGTGAATCATCCATATCTAGAATTATCATCAAAGTCCAGAAATAATCAAATATGAGATGCCACCAATTATAATTAGGCTAGCAGGCAGCAATGCCCAAGTATATCTCTTAATCTCGAGTAATAAAATATCAACATCAAAATAGAATATCGGGCTTCCGTCAAAGAAATAATATACAATAAAAGATATGAGAATCCATTATACTTTGGACACCTTTCTCGATAAAATCACATCTCCTCATATGTGATATATAAGAATAAATCGTGATGGGTGAATGGCTATACGACAAGCACGAAGTCCTAAGTAGAGTTATATATACATCAATATGCTGGTCATCCAATCTTAGGTCACCTAACCCAATCTATACTTAAGTGATTATGTCAATCTACTACTCCGTTAGAACTAAAAGGAAACTAATGGTCGCATGCCCACTCCATGAGCCCAGGGTCATCTAACCGGACCTACTTCTATAGTCTTCAGTTGCCTCTACGGACATTATGACTCATATCCACCAATGATTCAACTACACATAGCCTCAGTCACGAACCTGCTTTGCACCTACAAGTAACAGAATATTGGCTTATGTGATATATGGGGCTATAGAGCACCTATCCTATGGATCATCTAACCTTTTTTGAAGGGCATCAAATATAATATCCAATAAAGTTGTGGTAGATCTAGGGCCGGACCCTATGATCAGGCCACTAGAGTGGATTCTAGCCACTCCTACCAGTAATCCAGGAGTAAATTGTGATAGTGGCATATAAAATCAATAAATATAAAGGCATCTACCCTGCTCACACTTACAAGCATCACCTCAATAAGCATAATCTCATAAGACTATTTCTTTTACGTGAGTGTCATCGAACTAAATAATCGAATAAGTATCACAACGTCGTCCCATATCATAGCATGATACTCAAATGTTAATTTTCTTCTCATAAACTATAGCCGATCTCCAAAATATTCTATATAATGATCCAAAGAACAACCGAAAAAATATTACTAAAAGTCTCATACCAAAGGGTATCATAACTCTGTTTATTTAGATTTCTTATCACAAAGAATGAAATAACACAAAATCAAAATAGAAGGATGTTAGTACCATATGAAATCACATCAATAGCAATTTATGTGAATAATACCTAATGGCGAATCATTAATAATCCCAAAAATCAACGATGAAGAAATCAGAAAAGTGTAATAAAATTTCATTTAAACAAATACGTAAAATAAGCATCTTATATTCTTAGTTTTACTTATTGATTATAAAATAGCTTTTAAAATTCATAAAATATTAATTAAAAAATATTTCTTATTTTAAGAAATTATATAAACTTTTAAATAATTATTTTAAACCAATTAAAGCTTTCTTTTCAATTAATTAATAATTTTAATAAAACTTTTCTCTAATAAATTCTAAATTCTAGGGATAATAAAACTATAAAGACATTTATATATTAAATAAGTTCACATCATTTATATAATACCAAAAATATAGGTTTTAACACAATAATTTTTTAAAGACCCGTAATTTCGCTACGTCGAAAATGAGAGATTTCGTTTAAAAAGGTTTAAAACTTAAATAAATAGGTTATATATAATAGATAATAATAAAGAAATTATTTATTCTTATAGTTGATAATTTAAAAAGTATAAATTTGGATTTTAAAACAAATCAACAAAAGTTAGGTTTTGTTAAAAATAAATAAATGCTTAAATAAATAGGTTTAAATATTCATTTAAAAAGATAAATCTTATTGAAAACATTTAATAAAGATAATAAAAGTATATTAAATTTTTTAAAAGTACGTTAATAATCGTTTTAGAAAAATAACCAAATTTTGTCGTATTTTGTCAGTTTTACATACTGTAAAATTAGAAAATTTGACATTATTTAAATGATTTTAAAATATAAGGAGACATGTTTTAATTTATTTGAAGAAGTAAAAATTTTCATTTTTAAATTTGGTTTACATAAATAAATAGTTTAACTAAAACGTCAAAATGTTACCATAAAACATTTTTTTGAAAATCAATTGTTGCCGAATAAAAGTTGTCGCAACATCATCGCACCTTTTTTTTCTTATATAGGAACATATGTTCAAATAGTATAAGTATTAATTAATTCACTAATCAAGTTTACTTTTACTAAACATGCTTAGAAAGTTCTAGAATATAATTTAGAAAAAGTAAGCACAAAATGATAAAAAAGTGCAAAAGTCAAAAAGTAAAACATCAAATCATAGAAACATAATTATTACTTTCTTTACTTAATATTTAAGTGAAAATGACATAAAGTAATGATTTGAAATGTGATGTTAAGTGTCGAAAATAAAATAAAATTACTTTGTAAGTATCTAAGGGTATTTTGATCTTTTTAAAAAATATTATTTTAATCCAAAAACTTTCTATAAATAAGAACACCATTCTTCCACTTTTTTTCACATATTTTTACATCTTCTTCTTCCTTTCTCAAGCTTTCTAAAAGCTTTTTTAATAGGTTTTTCTTTTCATCCATTTCCTTACTAACATTTTCAAAATCATATGAAATCAACTTCAAACACCACCAAACTTTTTCAAACACCTTAGAATACCGTTAAAACATGGTTTATGAAGTAAAAAGTGAAGAAATAATGGAGAATGGGATAAAATAGGGCGTGGCCGAAACTATCAAGGAGGGAGGAGCAAGTCGTGAAGCTTCGAAGTGAGAAAAAGAGGAAGTGTTGCAGGGATAAAAAGGAAAGTCTGCGGAAAAGATTTGGTGAAGATAAAAGGATTTGGTAAAATGTTTGATGATATGAATGTTGGTAGAAAGTGAACAATTTGATTAAAGGTGAGTACACTTATTTACTAATAAATCCATAACTTATTTCAAGTATAATCATTGAAAAGGTTAAATATGTTGAATAATTAAATGTTGATAACTTGATTGCAAAATTGGTTGTTTATATGACTATTTATGTGGTTGATAACTTGTTTGATAAATGATGAGAGAAATGATTAGAAATTAATCATAGTTAATTCAATGGAAAATAAATCCATATAAAGGTGTGTATGGAAATTATTTAGACTCTTAATGGTTTTAAACGGGTTAAAATAGTTTAAATTTGGTTTAAAAAAATTTGAAGTGTTTCGGACAACTTCTAAAGCAATTCATAAAATTGGTCAAAATAGAGCTCGTCGCGTAGCGACAGTTCGTAAATTTTGACCCGTAACTTCAAATTAACGAAGAGAATGATATACAAGTCGGATTTTTTTGAAATAAAAATTCTTTTGTTCACAATGATAATAATTTTCCAATGACGAAATAAAATCAAGATTTCATCAAGTAGATTTTGAAATATGTCCAAAACAATTTTCTAAAAACATCACGGTTTTGCAATTCAGAATCTAGATAAGGATTTCCTTATAAATGATATTTTTAAATGATCAGAAATATGAAATAAATTTTATAAATATATTAAAATGGTTTAAAAGAGATTTGGAATAGAAAACATGAATTTTAAATATTAAAAAATTGTTTAAATCAAATAAGCTTATAATGCACTTTTCGTAGCACTTTTCTACTTCCGTTGCTACAACCTTTTTAAAGAAGGTTTAAACTTAATGGTTTTTTTAGAATCAATTATGAACGTTTTTAAAAGAATAATTAAGTGTTTTAAATGATGATTTTGAAGTTTAACAAATCATTTCCAAAATATACATTAACAACTGGGAATGCGGAAATGACTTGTACATTTGTCCCGCCTGTGAGATCTGGGAAGATAAAACAAAGCGTTTAACTAAAGTTAGAGATGGAGCAACTAGTGTCCTGAACATACTTGGCCTATGTTTTCTTTTTTTAGGCGAGGGGTGGAATAGATCGAAAGGAAAGCTCGAACGCTCTAAAAAGATCATATATAAGTTTTTCCAAAATAAAAGAAACAAATTATTTGAATGTTATTTACCACTTAACATATTTTATTCAATGGTTGGTACGAGGAACCGGGATTGAATTTGGGCGATTCCTATCCTAATAACCGATATCACATTTGGATGATTCTTATCTGAAAACCCTTTCAAACTAATTTTCAAAATAAAACATATTGAAGACAAAGATCGTTAAAAGACAAAGATATTCATGATGTAGGATTGCTTGTCATTAGTCCCTGGAAGTGAAATTTACCACATTTAAGTTGGCAGTAGTGCAATGTTATGAAACCTTTGATTTGCAAGAATATGATTTGAAGTTAAGAAAGAAAATCTTTGGTTAAGATTTAATTGGGAAGATTTTCCCTAAGTTAAAAGTTATACCTTGAACATAAGAAATCTTTGATTAAGATTTAATGAATGATTTGGAAAGGTTTTCCTAAGTAAAAGAGAAAATAATTTGGAATTATTGCAGGATTTAAGAAAGGTTCTAATAAATCAAATGATTTGATAAATGAGGTTTAATGATACCATATACATTTGAAAAGAAATGTAATAAATTGAAAAGAATGTATCTACGAAAGATATTTGATTTAAACAAAAGATGAAATAATTGATTCATGATTGAAATCCATATATGAATTGAACATCTTTTAAATTGATAATTGGCTTCGAAGTAACCAGAGTCAGATTTGAGCAATTCCTATCCGAAAAGCACTTTGAACCAATGTATGTGTTTGAAATTTAAGACATGTTGAAGATGATGATTATTGAAGACCGTGGATCTTCATAGCGTGAGGATTACTTGTTGAATATGCTCTAGGTTGCTTCCATTATAGAGTTATTTATAGTAGTGGTCTCCCCGTTGTGGAGATTTTTCGGATTGTAAGGACTACTCGCTACTAGTGGTAGTAGAAGAGTGCCTTCGATTTTGTTCAGTCCCAGAACGAAATTGTATAGACGAATGTCTGACATTGCATTTATGAGACACAATGTTTGTCTTTTACAAATGTACATCTACTTGGTGGCGGAGAAGGCATCTTCTCTTAGCGTAACACCCTTCTCTGAGACATACGAGCTTAGAGGTTATATGCTTAAAGGAGTCAAATAATGACCAAAGGAATGGTAGTGTGGCTTTCAAAGTGGAACCAGTTATGATCAAAGCGTGGTTTTGTATGAAAAAACGTGGCTTTGAATAAATTGATTGTTGCTTCACGAGCCTCGCACCCCGGTTATGATGGGATACTATGTGGTCTGATAGATGCAAATTCGGAATAAGTGAGTGTGCATGGTGGTGTCAAATACATTTGGCCCTTTGGGGGATACGTCCCTCAAGGCATTTATTACCCCATGTGGATAAAGTGGTTAGCTTGAGAAAAGCAGGGAACTACTGGTTATCGGTTGCAGTATAGCAAGTATAGTTCCTAGTGACTTGTTTGAGAAAAGC
This sequence comes from Allium cepa, assembly GCA_030765085.1. Classification (NCBI taxonomy): domain Eukaryota; kingdom Viridiplantae; phylum Streptophyta; class Magnoliopsida; order Asparagales; family Amaryllidaceae; genus Allium; species Allium cepa. The sequence goes on along the minus strand of CM060930.1, from coordinate 106,980,305 downwards.
GATTAAGGCATCGTGAGAACTAGTTCCCTATCATGTTGGAAATCCAATCTCAATACGAGATTTACGGTTGTGATTGTATTCATAAAATAGCTGTAATGACTTGCAAACATTTCAGTTACCGCTTTGTGGTATCATGTATTCTGTTCAGTATATTCGGTTGATCCAGTCCGGGATATTACCTTAGACTTAGTCTGGGTATTGATACATTATTTGAATAAGTTTATTTGAAAATTGTTTTAAAAAGAATGTCTTTAGAAATAATATCAAACGTTTCGATATATAAAAGTGTTTTGCTTATCATAATGTTAAAACCCGTCCATTTTTATGTGTGGTAGTGGCCTTATGAGATACCCTTCTTTTCAAAGGTTTTTGATAACATTTTCATTTTAAATTTTGAGTATCTCATGCTGATTTATCAAGCCTGATCCGAGTATTTTTTAATACTCGGGTCAGATCCGAGTAGTTTCAGGTTTAGCTGAAGATGGTTAGAGTTTCCAGAGAAGAGCTGGAGATCTTCATCATCGTATAGACGTATTCTATTATCCGCTTCATCTATTGTATTTTTTTTGTTGTTTGTCGGCATTTTTAAGGGCAAATGTTATAACTATCCAGGCTGAATCTAGGTTAGACTATGATATTGTATTTTAAAATTTTCCGCTGTAAAAATTATTATTGAAATAATATATGTTATTCCATTAATGTGAGATTTTGTTCTATCTTTATTTTCTTTCTACCCTTAATGATCCGTCTTTTCATATAATTTGAGTTAGAAATGTGTAGTTTGTTGTCGATTCAAAGGGCGCGGAAAAACAGGTCATTACATTTGGTATCAGAGCTGATAGTTAAGTGAGGACCTTGGCTTTTGTTGGGTAAAGATTCATCAGAGATAGGGTAAGTAATACCCTAGGATGATTAACTCGTTAGAGATAGGGTTAGTAACACCCTAGAATGAGTTTGAGTGTATTATATATGAATGTGTATTTGTTATTTGATATAAAAATGTTTTGTATTGATTTATCGGTTGAATGTTTTATAAATTCTGGTCGATATGGGAAGTACAACTGTATCGATAGGTATTTCTAAACTCTTAACAAGGCATATAGACACACTCTTTTGGAAAGATTATATTTTGTGTATAAAGGATTGTCTTTCAAAAGACATAAAAAAATTTGTGGTTAGCGAAATTTATAAGATACATTCCCTTAGGGAAGTCCCATGGTTAAGGTGTTGACCCATTAAGCGATGATTAAAATAATCTTCTAAGTATCAATCATATGTTGGCTTGGGAAAATGGAATTGAACACTTGGTAAATTATTCTTATTATCATTGGAGGATGAAGGTAAGTTCAAATTAAAACAATTTAAATTTAGTATTTGGATAAAAGATGTTTGAATAAAAATAAAATGGAATTGGTATAAACAATTCTAATCTTGGGATATCACTTAGGGGAGGAATGGCTTATTATATGTCGGGTAATGAGTTTTGGATGACTCCAAAGAAAGCTTGTAGAGCAAGTGCACAAAAAGAAGGAGAAGAAAAGTAAACTAGGACCCTTTGCTGACATCGACTGTTACTATTGCGGTAAGAAAGGGCATTATGCCGTTATGTGTGAAACAAAGAGAAGTAAGAAGCAGAGGAGGGAAAACAAAAATTTTGATCGGGATGATATAATCTGTTTCTAGTATAAACAGAAGGAAAATTTCTACATAAATGTCCATAAACCAAGAAGAAACCAAGAATTAAAAAGAAGAAAATGGGCTGCTGTCGATGTAAGAACCTAAGACATAAGGTCAAAGATTGCCCCCAACGAACTTGTATTTGGTGCTTTCAAGGGAAACACTTAATGAAGAACTGTCCAAGAATTAAAGTGATTAACTTAGGCCCCCAAGATAAAACACCGTCTACCTCAAAAGGAATTCAAGAATAATATATAGTAGTCTAAGTATCTATATAATGGTTGTATGTGATAGGCTGTATTTCCTAGGGAAGTTATCACTGAAACTTTGTAATGCCAGTTAAGGTTAGAAATGGACGTATGAATATGATGTTAATTAATAAACTTCCTTTTGATTATCCTCTCGATGCACTTCTTCTATCTTAGCTTCGATCAAATCTAATAAGATGTTCAAAAAAAAGTATTTAAAATCTATTTATTTAAGAATATATCTTGATAAAGTATATTTAAGATAGGCGATAAAGGGAAACTATTTAAACATGAGATAATTTTGGAGATAAAAGTTATAATAAGATGTATTAACAAAGAAAATTCAAAAAGGGCTTTGAAATAAAGTTTTAATGTTGTATTCAAAATAAAAGATAATTGATATAACTGTTTTGCATAAATATTTTGAAAGAAAGAAATGTGTTATACTAAAAGATGGTTTTCGAAAAAAAATGGGAATGTAATGTTCCCTTTTAAAGGAAGAAATATTTGGAAATTTATGAAATGGTTTCATAAAAGATTTTTGAAGATAAATAACTAGGTATGAGATTTGTAGATCATTTCCTCACATAATTGTGATCTAAGATTCGTGTTCAGAACTTTGAAGTGTTTACACCGATCCGAAAAATGATTTATAACTCGATTCTTGATGATGAACATTGATGAGAGTTTATGGTTAGGTACTTGAGTTTTCTATCATATTTGAGAGCTATGCAAGGAAAGTAAAAGTTTCTGAGCGAAGAAGCTGATTAATGTTCGCATTAGAGGATCGAGGGATCGATACTAGTTCGAAAACAAAATTGTTTATTCAAATAGGAGATCGAATAAGCTATTTCATACGGATGATTTGTATATATTATATGGAATTAAGTTTAAAGATAAATGATTTAGGCAATCTTTTGTTTGGGCAATTTCAAGGACGAAATTCTTTTAAGTAGGGGAAAATGTAACGACCCATAATTTCGCTACTTCGAAAATGAGAGATTTCATTTAAAAAGGTTTTAAAATTAAATAAATAAGTTATAAATAATAGATAATAATAGAGAAATTATTTATTCTTATAGTTGATAATTTAAAAAGTATATATTTGGCTTTTAGAACAAATCAACAAAAGTTAAGTTTTGTTAAAAATAAATAAATGCTTAAATTAATAGGTTTAAATATTCATTTAAAAATATAAATCTTATTGAAAACATTTAATAAACATAATAAAAGTATATTAAAATATTTAAAAGTATGTTAGTAATCGTTTTACAAAAATAACCAAATTTTGTCGTATTTTGTAAGTTTCACATACATTGTAAAATTAGAGATTTTAATATTATTTAAATATGATTTTAAAATAAGCGACATGTTTTAATTTATTTAAAGAATTAAAAAGTTCATTTTTATATTTACCATACATAAATAAATAGTTTAACTAAAACGTTATAATGCATTTTGTCGAAAATCAATGTTTTGTCAATTAAAATATGTTGCTACGTCGCCGCACCTTTATGTTTTCTTATATAGGAACAGTATTCAAATAGTATAAGTATTAATTAATTCACTAATCAAGTTTACTTTTACTAAACATACTTAGAAAATTCTAAAATATAATTTAGAAAAAGTGAGCACAAAAGGACAAAAAAGTACAAAAATCAGAAAGTAAAACATCAAATCAAAGAAACATAATTATTACTTTCTTTACTTAATGCTTAAGTGAAAATGACATAAAGTAATGATTTGAAATGTGATATTAAGTGTTGAAAAAAAATAAGATTACTTTATAAGTAAGTAAGGGTATTTTGGTCTTTTTACAAAATATTATTTTAATCCAAAACTTTTCTATAAATAAGACCACCATTCTTCCACTTTCTTTAACACATTTTTACATCTTCTTCTTCCATTCTCAAGCTTTCAAAAAGCTTCTTTAATGACTTCTTCTCTTCCATTTCCTTACTAACTTTTTCAAAAACATATCAAATCAACTCCAAACACCATTAAACTTTGCCAAACACCTTAGAATATCATTAAAACATGGTTTATCATCTAAGAAGTGAAGAAATGATGAAGGAAGGGGTGGAATAGGGTGTGGCCGAACCTATCAAGGAGGGAGGATCAAGTCGTGAAGGTTTGGAGAAGGGATGAAAATCTCCATTTTGCAAGAATACGATATGAAGTTAAGAAAGAAAATCTATGATTAAGATTTAATGAATGATTTGGAAAGGTTTTCCTAAGTAAAAGATAAAGTGATTTGGAATTATTACTTGATTTATGAAAGGTTCTAATAAATCAAATGATTTGATAAATGAGGCTTAATGATTCCATATACATTTGAAAAGAAATGGAATAAATTGAAAAGAATGTATCTAAGAAATATATTTGATTTAAATAAAAGATGAAATAATTGATTGATGATTGATATCCACATATGAATTGACATCTTTTAATTGATAATTGGCTTCGAAGGAACTAGAGTCGGATTTGAGTAATTCCTATCCGAAAACCACTTCGAACCAATGTATACGTTCGAAAGTGCAGAAATGTTGAAGATGATGATTAATGAGGGCCGTGGATCTTCATAGCATGAGGACTGCTTGTTGAAAATGCTCTGGTCGCTCACATTATAAAGTTATTTACAGCAGTGGTCTTCCCGTTGTGTAGATTTTTTGGATTGCAAGGACTACTCGCTATTAGTGGTAGTAGGAGAGTGCCTTCGGTTTCGTTCAGTCCCAAAAAGAACTTTTATGGACGATTGTCCGACTTGCATTTCTGAGACACAACATTTAACTTTTACAAATGTACATTTTCTTGGTGGAGGAGAATGCAACTTCTCTTAGCTTAACATCCTTCTCTGAAACATATGAGCTCAGAGGTTGTATGCTTGCAGGAGTCAAATAGTGATCAAAGGAATGGTAATGTGGCATTCAAAATGTAACCTGCAATAATCAAAGCATGGTTTTGTACGAAAAATGTGGCTTTGAAGAAATTAATCGTAGCTCCACGAGCCTCACACCCTGGTTATAATGGGATACTATGTAGTCTGACAGATGCATATTCGAAATAAGTGTATGTGTATGGTGGTATCAAATATGTTTGGCCCTTTGGGGGATACGTCCCTCAAGTCATTTATTACCCCATTTGGATAAAGTGGTTAGCTTGAGAAAAGAAGGGAACTACCGATTATCAGTTGTAGTATAACAAGTATAGTTCCAAGTGACTAGTTTGAGAAAAGCGATTAAGGCACCGTGGGTACTATGTTTTTTATGCGTGGATCAGAGAAAAGGACACTAGTTCTGTATCATGTTGGAAATCCAATCCCAATACGAGATTTATGGTTTTGATTGTATTTTCGAAATAGCTATAGTGACTTGCAAACATTTCAGCTACCCCTTCCTGGTATCATATATTTTGTTCAGTATGTTCTGTTGACCTAGTCCGGGATATTACCTTAGACTTAATCCGAGTATTGATACCTTATTTGAATACGTTTATTTGAAAAGTGTTTTCAAAAGAATGCCATTAGAAATAATATCAAACGTTTTGATATATAAAAGTGTTTTGCTTATCATACGGTAAAAACCCGTCCATATTTATATGTGGGTGTGGTCTTATGAGATATCCTTCTTTTCAAAGGTTTTTGATAACATTGTCATTTTAAATTTCGAGTATCTCACGCTGGTTTATCAAGCCTGATCCGGATATTTTTAATACTCGGGTCAGATCCGAGTAGCTTAAGGTTTAGCTGAAGATGGTTGGAGTTTCCAGAGGAGAGCTAGAGATCTTCATCATCGTATGGACGCATTCTATTATCCGCTGCATCTATTGTTTTTTTTGTCAGCATTTGAAAGGGCATGTTTTATAACTGTCCAGGCTGAATCTAGGTTAGACTCAGATATTGTATTTTTAAATTTTCCATTGTAAAAATTATTGTTGAAGTAATATATGTTATTCCATTCATGTGAGATTCTGTTCTGTCTTTATTTTCTTTCTACCCCTAATGATCCGTCTTTTCGTACAATTTGAGTTAGACATGTGTTGTTTATTGTCGCTTCAAAGTGTACGAAAAAACATGTCATTATAAATTTACTTTCAAATCCCTGTTTATATACATATAAAATATTTATAATCGCTTTACCAATCAAATATAATTTTAGAGATTACTCTAATGAAATTCTATTTTGAAATAAATTTATAAACTTCGAAAATAAATTATAGTTCTTCCAAACTATAGAATATTTTGAAATCTTCACTTTTTACTAAACAATTGGAATTAAAATAAATCCTTTATTTATATCATATTTGAAATTCCTATATTATAAAAAGAGGTCCTTATTATACAAAATGTATCCAAAACCTTATAATATTTCATGAAATAATTTCTATATTTTTTTTCAAGGTTTTGAAACCCTTTCAATAATATTTAAATAACCTTTATAATAAAAATCACTTAAAATAATATTACTATTTTCATAATATATTTTATAAAATAGCAATATATTATATTTTTCCTTTAAAAGATTCCAAACTTATAATATTAATTCTAAAGGGGTTTTAGTTGTGCTATTTTGGTGTAAAGCCTAATTAAAGTAGTCACATTTTAAATTAATGTTAAAAGGCTTAAGGAAATAACTGTCATGGTGTTAATGTGCAGATATCATGGTAATTCTAATTTTTTGAAGCGCCAAATTAAAAAATGACAACATTATAAATAAGGGGTCATGGTTCCCAAATTACATAAGTTCTAATTATTCTCCTAATCTATTCCATGTAAATAATTCAGATCTATGATTTATGTCGATTTGGAAGATCAGATCCAACTCTTATATTTTAGGTCCATATCATTTTCTAAATCTTTTCATGAAAGCAGCAACTATGAATGAGATCTAATATAAGATCTATGATTGGTGTTAGTATGGAAAATCAAACAAAATTTACTTTTCCAATCAGCAACTATGGATTTAGGTACGGTTTCCACTAATTCACTTACTTTCCTCTGATTTCTTCTCAATCACATCAATATAGATCACCTATTCAAATCTAGGGTTTCATGATTAAACAATTCTAAAGTATATTGAAATCCTAACACAGGCTACCAAAGTGAATGGCATCAATGATCTTTCCAAACAACTTTCAGTCATAATCACTTTTCCATTATACACATTTTCCATTAAGAAAAAATAAAATAAAAATCACTTGTACTTCTCTACATGCTACAAGTTCATTCAACTTATGGCCACAAAGAGGGTAAATCCTTTGGTTTTTATATTATCTTTCACGATGTGGCAGTACACTCGGTTAAGCATATCACTATGGAACATTCTCATAGCTAGAACAGAACTGTTAAACTAACATTGGCTTTACCCGTAAACCTCAGCATTACCTTTATCAAGCACATTCTAACTCAAATGATCGGTCAAAAGCTCGGTCACTTTATCCAGAAGCGTTTTTCACAACAACAGACGCATAGTCCTTATTAACAAGAAATCCTTTCAACAGCCCAAAGTAGGGTTAAAGGAGTAAATAAAACTTTCAAAAACCCTTTCAAATTTGTTGGAGTAATCCAAGATCTTAATATAATGGGAAAAAGGTACTTACCGAGTCGAAAGGATCTTATTCTTTCGAGAGGAACCCCTTCGAAAGGTATAGATGTGCATGTTCCATAGATGAATCCACATATATGCAGCGAATAAGACTCCATGCATTTGAAAGTGCCATGAATTTAATTTATTGATGATTTTTACGAATACAAGGGCTTAGATATTAAATGAAGTGAAATCCACAATTTTAGTTAGAGTTTACAAATTCAAGAAAAGTACAAGCATGGAAGAAATGAATTCATATCCCTTAAATAGCACCCCTAGCGTCTTATTTATCAATGCAGGCTGGACCCATTCACATCTATCCTTTCAACTCCGGCGAAAGGATGCCTCTTTTACCTTCCGTCACTGTTGAATCCAAAATGACTCTCTAATTTTGCTTCCGCATAAGATCTGAAGCCATCGACTTCATCTGTAGGTATAGAAGCAGTACTTATGGTTCTGTAGATGCCTTTGATAAGAACGAAAGGGTGTCCCAATATGTGCGAAAGGTTTATTGTTAAGGTTTATAAACAATACCTATGAAAGGTGATGATGCTTTCTAAAGCTTTTATTCTGATGGTTGCGGAAGCGTTCATTGAGGATGTAATGGTTAATGATGATGTGACCCCCATGGAAGGGTCAACTGCTTCGAAAGCATCTACTTGGTTGGTTTTGGAAGATGGCTTTCAAAGGCAATCCCCTTGATTACTGCGGAAACCCATCTTTTGACACCCGCGGAAGCAATACTGACATATGTGAAATTTCCCTAATACCAATGGAAGGGATCAACCGAATCAAAAGGCTAGTCTTTGCAAAAATATGCTTTCGAAAGGGAATTTTTTGTAAAATATTGGTAAAAATATGTTTGGAGTTAGAATAATTTTGCTACTTTTCACTTAAGGCTTTGGGTTGGGTTTTAGCCCATTAAACCCACTTATTAACCTAGCTCCAACCCTCTTCTCTTCATTCCTTCGTAATTTCCTAATACATTCAAGCTTCATCAACAATAGGGGAAGATAAAAAGAATTAGGAAATCCAAGCCCTAGTTTCCATTTGCAAATTAAAGTTCTAGCTCCAAATTCACAAAAGAAGCTTAGGTAAGCATCTCCTTCTTCTTCTCTAACTCATTCTCTCTTTGATTTCAGAAAATTCCTAAACCTAATTTGGAAAATGTATCTCTTGTAAGCTTAGATTCAAGCTTCTTGTGTTGAGATTGAAGTGTGGTTGATCTTCCCTTGTCTTCAAAATTCTCATTCATTTGTTTTAGGTTTAAAGGTGAGATTTTTATCTCACATCTAAGTCTATGATTATCTTTGATTGTTAGGTATGAATTCCTAACACTTATTCATCTGCATTTGATTTTGACTTGGATTGGTTTTGTGAATATTCCAATTTTTGGTATTTTGAGCTCAAATCTTCAAAAATCAGAGCTTTGTTGTTTGAACATGCTTTTGGTGATGCATCGAAGAGCCTATTGGGCTAGGTAGCTGATTTGCGTAAACTCCTAGTGCCGTGACTTAAGTGATTGCAATTTGGAAGGAAATAGCCTTCATTTACATGGGCTTGGAAGTGCAGGACGCAGGTTCCAGTCGACTGGAATCTTGGGCCAGTCGACTGACCTCTTACCTGAGCACATCCCAGGTTCCGGTCCAGTCGACTGGCATACTGAGTCCATTCGATTAACCAGCATCCCGCGATTATTCCGGGACTGAGTTCAGTCGACTGAACTCATTGAGCCAGTCGACTGACCTGCTCCTATTTGCCTACTATGCCTATTTTTGCCTACTTTTGCTTGGTTTCCAAATTTAATCGATTCAAGTTGATTCCACGATTTGTTGATATCATTTATTATCCACTTTGATGACATTTTCTTCGGAATTTTTGTGAACATACATTTTGATGGATTCAGTACCGATTTCTTTAGAATTAATTCACGTCTTCGAACGTGGAATTTTGGTGATTTATTATTCTACAATCAACTTTGTGATTTGTCACTTTAAAATACAAAGGTTTCTATACTAGTAGTAAATAATCAAGCTCTTTTACAAAGATGATTTCAAACTCTATTTTTAATACAAAGCTCGTTTATAAAACCGTTTTTCAATCTATTAGTATATACAAACCTTTACCTCACTCATATGAGAAATCTAATTACATGACTTAGTAAAACAAGTGGTAAGAAACGCTTGCGTTTACTTCATCGGTTAATACTTGGACTTGTTCGATTGAATCTCTTGTGATAGATTTTCTAGCGGAGATCTACAATTTGTTCATAAATATTTAAGTTAAGCTAGTGGTTATGGGACATGAAGCTAAACTCATATATTTACTAGCATAGTGTAATTGACACTTCTTGATGATCGATGATGATCATTTTATGGTTTAGACTAGCAATGTGCGATCTCTCTTTGTCTACGTGGAGGACTGTACCTCATTTTATTGAGCTTCGTCTCATTTCTTTATGGGTTAGCAACCCATGTACTTTTAATATGTTTCGATTCATCTGATGTACCGTTTGTACTACATCGCTATCTCGGCTTTTCGATTCATCTGATGTACCGTTTGTATGGCGTCAATGTTCTGAATTGTTTTGTGTTTCGATTCATCTGATGTACCATTTGTACTCCATCGATGACTCGGCTTTTCGATTCATCTGATGTACCGTTTGTACTACATCGATGTCTCGGCTTTTCGATTCATCTGATGTACCGTTTGTACTAGATCGATGTCTCGGCTTTTCGATTCATTTGATGTACCGTTTGTACTGCGTCGATGTGCTGAATTGTTTGGTGTTTCGATTCATTTGATGTACCGTTTGTACTACATCGATGTCTCGGCTTTTCAATTCATCTGATGTACCGTTTGTACTACATCGATGTCTCGGCTTTTCGATTCATCTGATGTACCGTTTGTACTGCATCGATGTTCCGAATTGTTTGTGATACACGTGTTGGTGAGTTTTCATGCTCCCGTTTTGTGATAGGCCTCCCCCTTTTTGTGATTTCTAGATTTCCATTGATGATTTCTAGAATTGGTGTTTCACCAATTTTCGTGATTTACATTGATAAGTTTTATCAATATTTGTGCATTGGTGAATTTATGTGTCATCAACTTTTGTGGTTGGCATTGATATAATTGTCAATATTTATGGTTTGGGTGAATAAAAATAAAGTGTATGACATTCATTTGATCTATGAGAAGATTCTTGTGATATTGATTAATATCCGATTGATTTTCAATTCCATACTTATTACAGTATGGCTTTATGGTTATCATACTTATGCTTTTGTCATGTCTCTTATTATATATCATTTTATCTAATAATTATAGCTAGACTGGTCCGTTTATTATTTTCTTATTAAATAATACTTGGGTCAGACCGAGATGTTACAGGTGCTTCTACTTGACTCCTCCTCTGGGATTATTATCTTGACTTTTGGCTAACTACTTAGATTTGTAGTTTTTGGTTGTATACATTTGAGATAGAGACTCCTTAATGTATATATATTCTTTTTCCTAGCACTTGTATCCAATCTTTTGTGTTATTGTGGATCGTTTTGACCACTACTCTGATGTACACTTTCATGTGTTATATTCATATCTATTTCCGCCTTTGTGATATGGATATCTGTGTCTGATTTGTGTTATGATATTTCTATATTTGTTCCCGAAGATATTATAGCCACTGTGTAGTAGCTTTGAGTTTGCATCGGTATGTCGGATTCCCTCTTGAAATGCAAGTTATATTTTTATCTGGCATATCGGTCCTCGCACAAAGCAATTACACGGATGGTCGCTCCTCAACAGCCTTATTCTCCGTGCTAGTTGACGGCATTACCTTATAGTGTCATTGGCTAGCTTGGGTATAGAGGTGGGGAGTCACAGCTTGGTATCAGAGCCAGACTTCGGAACAATATAGAATAATCTAGCAAGGATCATTGTCCTAAGTCTTCCTTAGGAGTCATGCCTTAGGATTTATCCGAGTCATTGGACCCGTTCTGTCCGGTTTTCCTTAATGATTCCTTGTTTTATCAATTGTGTTTGTTTGATATTCATTCTGAGAATAACTTTTTTTCTTCTTTCTTTCTTTCTTAAAGAAGAGAAATGGTTAGACCTAGCCGTCCCAGCGTCGGTCAATCTAGTGCCACTCCCTAGGATGGAGTATTTATGTCTGCACAACAACTTCTTGATCTAGTAAAGAATGCTCAGTCTGCCAGACCCATTCCAGAGCCTACCCACCCAAAATCCAGTTTTACACGTTTGTGCAGAGATTATACCGACTTCGGTGGAAGGCCATTCATGGGATCCGAGAGTGTTATATAAATTCAAGCTTGGCTCAAATCGTGCGATTGCATCTTTCCTCGCATGAACCTTATTGATCTACATCGAGTCCAAGTGGCTTCTAGCATGCTCCAAGAAAGAGCATTAGATTGGTATGAGCTTCTTATTTCTGAAATTATTGAAGCGGATCTTACTTGGGAGCGATTCCGGGAAAGATTCGAATCAAAGTTCATGCCGGAAGCTGAAAAAGTGACTTTGGCTCATCGTTTTATTGACCTTGTACAAGGTGAATCTTATGTGGCTGAATATGTCGCATCTTTTGAATCTCTTTCTAAATACGGGGTTGAATACATTAATACCCCATTGAAGAAAAATCAGAGATTCATCTATGGCTTGAATAAGAATCTCAAAAAGCCTTTGCTTCTGAAACTAGAAGTTTCTTTTGATCAGCTTATTGATATCGCTCTTCGACTTGAAGAGGCCGATAATAAGGGTGATGTTGAAGTTGTGGGTGCCCAACAGAACTTCAACAATAACATGAAGAGGCCTATCAAATTCAAAGGCCCCACTCCCAATAAGAAAGGGAAGCAAAAAACTCCGGTAGCAAAGACTCCTACCTCTAATCGAGGACAATGCTACAATTGTGGTTCCACAGACCATTATGCTAATAGGTGCCTGAGACCTCTCTTTTGTTGTTATTGCAAAGGTTCGGGCCATCTTTTATCTACATGTCCCAAACTTCCAAGAAAGAGGGAGGGAAGGCTTAATGTTGTGCAAACGCCTAGTAACACTTCTCTTGATCATGGTACTTTTTATTCTATCCTTGATGACATTGTTTTATTTCGTGATCTTCTTATTTGAGTTCTTTTTGATATGGGTTCGTCTCATTATTTTTATATCAAAAGAACTTGTTGATTCTTTTTCTTTAAAACATTTTGGGCTTGATGACTTCTTTGAGAATTTCGAATCCGGTAGTGGATCCGCAACACTCAATTTGCTTTGTTTTGATGTCGAGATTATTTTATGTGATTTTTTTTCATTCCGAGCCGATTTGCATGTTATGCGTTACTTAGGCATCGGAATTGATTTGTGTGAAAGGATTGGCTTAATCATTATGAAGCCCATATCCTATTTTCCGAGTGGACTATTCATCTTCGACATTCTTAATCTGTTAAGCAGATATCTATTTTTCTTTGTGATTTCGATTCCAATTTGATGCCATCATTTTATTCTTTAAACCCACATGATGAGGAAAACGTTATTTTTCTCATTCGGGTAGTTTGTGGAATTTTCCGGTATTTTTGAGCTTGTCTTAGGATTATCACCTAAGCAATCTTTTGAGTGGTGTTAAGGTCTTTTTCAGCCCGACCTTGCCACCGGTTTTCATTTGCTACAAGTTGCGGAAGTTAGCATTCCACTTACCGCATTCCGCACTCGTTATGATTCTTAAGAATGAATTATTATGTCATTCAGTTTGTCCAGCTTATTTCATCCATTTTATGAATCGGGTATTCTACGAATATCTCAATGACCCCATTCTTGTATTTATTGATTTTGGATGAAAACTGCAATTTAAAATTTTGCAAATCTTTTTTTCATTAGATTTATTTATATGTATGATTGGATTTTTGTTCTTGAAACGAACAAAGAATATTCGTAAAGTTTTTAAGAGATATCTTTATCCTATAGAAGATGATTTTGTGATTGTATTGCCCATTGAGTGCTTTAAGAATTCTGGTCGATGCGCTTGATCAACGTCGTCGATAGGAATTTCCTAAACGCTTTGATGAGACAATTTGACATAATATATTGACTTGTAAAAATGAAAATTTTACTAGAAAAGTTAATTACATAAAGATAATTGTGATTTTGAAAGTTTTAGCTTTTCGGGAAAGAAGATTATTTAAAAGATTTTTTTTTTCCGATACTCTTATTCTTGTGATTCCCAAGGGAAACCAAGACTTTATTGCTTATAGCGACGCTAGTCGTGTTGGTTTGGGAGCCTTTCTTATGCAAAGAGAACGTGTTATTGCTTATGCTTCTAGGCAATTCAAGCCAACCGAGACAAGATATGTCACTCATGATTTAGAGCTCGCAGCTATTGTATTCGCCCTTCGAATTTGGCGTCATTATCTCTTGGGAGAGAAATTTGTTCTCTACACCAATCATAAATCTTTGAAGTATTTATTTTCTCATAAGGAACTTAATTTGTGTCAACAATGTTGGCTTGAGTTCCTTGCATCTTATGATCTTGATATTTTCTATATATTCCCGAAAGGGGAAACCGTGTTGCCAATGCTCTTAGTCATAAGCAGCCAGTGGTCGTTTCTTTAATGATGTCCGTATGGAATGACCTTTTTACCAAGTTCATCGGATGTTTTGATGTACCTCGTTTTATTGAGCTTCATCTCATTTCTTTTATAAACTAGCATCCTATGTTCTTTTATGAGTTTCGGTTCATCGGATGTACCGTTATTATACTACATCGATGTCCCAGCATGTCGGTTCATTTGAAGTACCGATTGTACCGCGTCGATGTTCCGAGTTGTTTGAGTTTTGTTCCATCGGATGTACCGTTATTGTACTACATCGGTGCCCGGCTGGTCGGTTCATTTGACGTACCGTTATACTGCGTCAGTGTTCCAAACTATTTGGACTTTGGTTCATCTGGCGTACCGTTATTGTACTACGCTGTTATTCCAAATTATTCGAGTTTCTAGTTCCTCGGGCGTACCGTTATTGAACTACGTCATTGAACCGGCTCGATTTTTCTGCTATTCATGACGTTTCCCACATTTTTCAAACTACGAAAATGCCTTTGGGATTCCGGTTTTTTATTCTTGAGCCCATTGTTGTTGAAGAAACTGGAGTTTCACCTATTTGACTTATGAGCAACATACTCTCTTGTGCTCTTTAGGGTGAACTTCTTATTTCAAATTTTCTTTTGTGTTGATGTGCTTTTATGGTTGTTACTCTTTATTTTATTCTTAAGTATTGCGAGGACGCAATTTCTTTAAGGAGGGGAGTCTGTAACAACCCGCGTATTTATCGATTTCATATTTAAATATTTTATTTAAATATAGCATCGTACCTTGGATTTTAGTCCGAAAAGCTACTTTTTGCAAATAGTCGAATTATGACTCGCGGCCACTTCCATTGAGTTCAAAATGTCGTTTGCGACCTTTTTAAGTATAAACTTCGATATGTTTAGAGTTAGTAGAATTTTTCTACTTTTCACTTAGGGCTTCAGGTTGGGATTTAGCCCGTTAACCCCACTTATCAACCTAGCTCCAACCCTCTTCTCTTTATTCCTTCATAATTTCCTAATACATTCAAGCTTCATCAAAAATGGGGGAAGATAAAAGGAATTAGGAAATTCAAGCCCTAGTTTCCATCTGCCAATTCAAGTTCTAGCTCCAAATTCATAGAAGAAGCTTAGGTAAGCATCTCCTTCTTCTTCTCCAACTCATTCTCTCTTTGATTTCAGAAAATTCCTAAACCTAATTTGGGAAATGTTTCTCTTTTAAGCTTAGATTCAAGCTTCTTGTGTTGAGATTGAAGTGTGGTTGATCTTCCCTTGTCTTCAAGCTTCTCATTCATTTGTTTTGGGTTTAAAGGTGATATTTTTATCTCACATCTAAGTGTATGATTATCTTTGATTGTTAGGTATGAATTCCTAACACTTATTCATGTGCATTTGATTTTGACTTGGATTGGTTTTGTGAATATTCCAATTTTTGGTGTTTTGAGTTCAAATCTTCAAAAATCATAGCTTTGTTGTTTGAACATGCTTTTGGTGATGCATCGAAGAGCCTATTGGGCTAGGTAGCTGATTCGTATAAAATCCTAGTGCCGTGACTCGAGTGATTGCAATTTGGAAGGAAATATCCTTCATTTACGTGGGCTTAGAAGTGCAGGACACAGGCTCCAGTCGACTAGAATCTTGGGCCAGTCGACTGACCTACTACCTGAGCACATCCCAGTTCTGGTCTAGTCGACTAGGATAGTGAGTCCAGTCGACTGACCAGCATCCCGCGAATATTCCGAGACTGAGTTCAGTCGACTGAACTCATTGAGCCAGTCGACTGACCTGCTCCTATTTGCCTACTATGCCTATTTTTGCCCACCTTTGCTTGGTTTCCAAATTTAATCGATTCAAGTTGATTCCCCGATTTGTTGATATCATTTATTATCCACTTTGATGATATTTTCTTCGGGATTTTTGTGAACATACATTTTGATGGATTCGGTATCGATTTCTTTGGAATTAATTCACGTCTTCGAACATGTAATTTTGGTGATATATTGTTCTACAATCAACTTTGTGATTTGTCACTTTAAAATACAAAGGTTTCTATACTAGTAGTAAATAATCAAACTCTTTTACAAAGATGATTTCAAACTCTATTTTTAATACAAAGCTCGTTTATAAAACCGTTTTCCAATCTATTAGTATATACAAACCTCTACCGCACTCGTATGAGAAATCTAATTAAACGACTTAGTAAAACAAGTGGTATGAAACGCTTGCGTTTACTTCGTCGGTTAATTCTTGGACTTGTTCGATTGAATATCTTGTGACAGATTTTCTAGTGGAGATCTACAATTTGTTCGTAAATATTTAAGTTAAGCTAGTGGTTATGGGACATGAAGCTAAACTCATATATTTACGCTTAGTGTAATTGACACTTCTTGAGGATCAGTGATGATCATTTTATGGTTTAGACTAGCAATGTGCGATGTCTCTTTGTCCACATGGAGGACTGCATCTCATTTTATTGAGCTTCGTCTCATTTCTTTGTGGGTTAGCAACCCTTGTACTTTTAATATGTTTCGATTCATCTGATGTACCGTTTGTACTACATCGCTGTCTCGGCTTTTCGATTCATCTGATGTACCGTTTGTACCGCGTCGATGTTCTGAATTGTTTTGTGTTTCGATTCATCTGATGTACCGTTTGTACTACATCGATGTCTCAGCTTTTCGATCCATCTGATGTACCGCTTGTACTACATCGATGTCTCGGCTTTTGGATTCATCTGATGTACCGTTTGTACTGCATCGATGTCTCGGCTTTTCGATTCATCTAATGTACCGTTTGTACTACGTCGATGTTCTAAATTGTTTTGTGTTTCTATTCATCTGATGTACTGTTTGTACTACATCGATGTCTCGGCTTTTCGATTCATCTGATGTACCGTTTGTACTACATCGATATCTTGGCTTTTCGATTCATCTGATGTACCATTTGTACTACATCGATGTTCCGAATTTTTTGTGATACACGTGTTTGTGAGTTTTCATGCTCCCGTTTTGTGATAGGCCTCCCCCTTTTTGTGATTTCTGGATTTCCATTGGTGATGTTTAGAATTGGCGTTTCACCAATTTTCGTGGACATTGATAAGTTTTATCAGTATTTGTGCATTGGTGAATTTGTGTGTCATTAACTTTTGTGGTTGGCATTGATATAATTGTCAATATTTATGGTTTGGGCGAATAAAAATAAAGTGTATGAAATTCATTTGATCTTTGAGAAGATTCTTGTAATATTGATTAATCTCTGATTGATTTTCAATTGCATATGTAACGACCCGTATTTTTACGGATCGAAGGATTTTAGAGCTGTTGCCATTAGGTCGTTAGTGCCATTAAGTCGTTCAAAATTTAAGTCGTTCGGAGCTTAAGTCGTCCAGAATTAGATCGCCATAAGATAAGTCATGTGTAGTGATGAGTCGGTGGAACGACTTACGAAAGTGGCCGACTTAAGAGATAACGGTTTAAGGTGATGGAACGACTTGTTGGAGTGGCCGACTTAGTGGAGCTAACAACTTAGGAGTTTACGACTTAAGGTAGTTGCTAACTTAGGAGAGAGCGACTTGAGGTGATTGGCTGACCTAAGGGAACTAACGGCTTAGGGGATGCCGACTCAAGGGTTAGTGGCTTAAGGGGTTAAGCGACCTAAGGCTTAGGTCGTGAACGAGTTAAGGGTGTTAGGTCGTTGAGTCACTAAGCCGTGTGTGTTGAGTCGTCCCTTGTGTTAGGTCGGAAGTGTAATTGAGTCCTAGGTCGTATAGGTGCTAAGTTGTAGAGTGTTGGGGCGGCTTCAAGGGTTAAGTCGTAGGCCGTAGGATTTATGAGTCATGAGTCGTGTGTGTTGAGCAGTGTGTGTTAGGTCGTGTGGTGTCTTGAGTCGTAGGTCGTTAGGTCGGCAAGGGTTAGGTCGTGGACGACTTAAGGGGACGACCGACTTAAGTGATTTCCAGCCTATAAATAGAAGTGCCTATCTTCATTTTTGATGTCCGGATTTTGAAGCGACGAAGTGCTGCTATTTTGAGAGCTCGACCACAACACTTCTTCACTTCTTTTCTCCACTCTGATCTAGTGCTTTCTTCCATCCAAGATTGAAGATCAAATCGAAGATCCAAGGGCCAAAGTTGAAGATCTCCATCCATTGAAGAGAGATTTCATCGTTTGAAGGGAAATCTTATCGGATCAAGCTAGATCCTTTGCTGTCCAGATCTGAAGTTAGTTGCTTTTGAGGTGTTTAGGTGATTCGGTGAGTGGTGGTTATCTCTCACACGGACCCAAAGGAGTATATTGGATTGGTGACTTGTTTGTGTGTTAAAAATAGAGATTTCATGCATTTTCCTTAAGTCTGCGTGTAGATCCATTGTTCATAAAGTTTTGATATCCATTTTACTACATGTTAACCTATGATAGTTCTTTCATCAAGATATTACTTAGAATTCATGCTTGTTAGATTTGGACTCTTTATTTACTAAATTGCCATTGTTGTTATAACTATTTATTTAGATCTTGTTTGAATGATTGATTACTTGGATTAATGTTTGATTTGATTGATTGTTAGAAGTTAGTTGATTGATGATTGATTTGGACAAGTTTGGTCGAAGATGACTCAAAAGCCAAGAGGAAAGGCTCTTGAATAAGGAAAGCTGCCTGTGGCATATGAAGCGGATGATAAAGCTCATATGGATAGATTTGATGATGATGTTGAGATGGGACTTTGCTATGATGTGATGAGGCAAAGCATGATGTTGAGATGGGACTTTGCTATGATGCGATGAAGCAAAGCATGATATGAGATAGCCTTGGTTTAATCCAGACGGGATCATCCCAAGCATGTTGATAACTCGGTGATATGGTTCGAGTTTGTGGATAATGGTTGGCTCGAGAGGCGCTTGGGCTAGTATGTGAATAGTCGTCGAGGAGGATGACTAGAAGGCTGAGATCTCATCGTTATTGAAGGTTCTAGCAGGCTCAAAGCAAGAGTACGCTGGGCAGATTCGATAATCCCAGGCACGGGCCGCGACGACGTACTAAGTACTCTGGGCAGATTCGATAATCCTAAGAACGGGCTGCGACGACGTGCGGAGTTCTGTCTAGAACCGGGGTTGCCATTAGCCCTTGGTGGACGGATGAAATAATGAGCCGGTCATTCAATTAACGGTGATATCGAGGCAATGATAACAGTGATAGCTAGAGTCATGGATGTTTGGATGTTTGGTTGTATCGCCACTCGGTCTCAAGAGCGATGTTTTGTGAGTGCTTATCTGATCTTGGTTTAGGCCTTGGGGGTTTGTGCTTGGAAAACATTGACCTTGACTCGAGTGATAATTGCTTTACTTTAAATTCCTGCTTTGCTATGTTTATTTCTACTAGTGGGTCTGTGGGCTATCACTGTAGAAAGAGGTGGAGTGGGATGGTTGGGTTCCTATTCCTTTTTAACCCTTTATGCTCTTTTGGTATGTTTGATAGTTGATTTACTTCTCACTAAGACTTTTGTCTGACTCAAGGTTTTACGTTTAACTCTTATTACCTTGGGCTGTTCATCCATGTTGGGATGGGCAGACTAGGTAGCAGGTGACATGTGCTGTTCTTAGTGACCAATGCTATTGATGACGAAGATGAGCTAGAGGCTTTTGCATATTGTTTTCTTACTATATGTACTGGATGTTCCGCTGTTTGTATGATTCTCTGAGTGTTATGTAGTGAGGCTTGATATATTGACTATTCAGATGTTTGTATCAAATTGTTATGACCTTATGTGATGAGAATTCTGTTCTATAGAGCTTCACTATGTATACCTTCCATTGTATTTTATCCATGCGCTGTGAGTAATACGATAGAGTTTATATTGTTTTACCTTAACCCTGATGATCGTCCATGGCGGCCTGGCACACCTTTTAGCGCATTATTTCCTTGTTTAGTGCAGGAGTCATGGGCGGTCGTCACATTTGGTATCAGAGCTTTGGTTAATCGATTTTAGCCAACGCTCGCTGATGTAACTACGTATGAGAGACGTAATTGTATTTTGATGGATGATTACTATATAATATAGTAGCTTAGAAGGATTTGAACTCCTTGTGTAATTGTTTCTTAAGGTGTTCTAATCATTCTTTTTATAGATATTAAGAATGAATCCAAGAGAGAGACAAGCTGCAAGGGAAAGTCGTGCTGCTGAAGAGACTGCTAATTATGTTGCTATGTTTGAGGCCATGATGACTTCGATCATGAGAAGGATGCCAGTTCCAGGGCCATCAGTAGATGTTGGAGTTCAAGTTCAAGCCTCAAAAGCAGTGGATTTTGCTAAGTTGTGTAAAGACTATACTGCTCTTGGAGGAAAGGTTTTCTTGGGAACAGAGTCAACCATTGAAGTTTAGAGGTGGATAGATGCTTGTAGAAGGATCTTTGGTGATTTGGGAATTGAGGATGCAACTAAGAGGAAGCTTGCATCAAGACAGCTTCAGGGAAGAGCTTCTGATTGGTGGAATTCTATCACCATTGATACTCCGGAGGTAGAGATTACTTGGGAGCAATTCCAAGCCAGATTTGAAGCTAAGTTCATTTCTACAGCTCATAAATCTGTTCTGTTCAAGAAGTTTGTGGAGCTCAAGCAAGGAGGAAGGCCAGTTCTTGAGTATGTTTTTGAGTTTGAAGCCTTGTCCAAGTATGCTCGATCGTATATTGAATCTGTCTATCAGAAGAATGAGAAGTTTGTGACAGGCTTGGACACTTATCTTGGGAGACAATTGGTGGATCATTTGGATGACCCATTTGAGAAGCTTGTAGAGAAAGCTCTCAGACACGAGAATCTATTTCCTAAGGAAGGATCTGTTGTTGCTGTGACCAAGGAGCAAAGTGGAAACAAGAAGAGGAAGCAGCAACAGCAGAAGGGTAAGGATGGCCAGAAGAAGCCGAAGGGTGAAGTGACCTGCTACAACTGTCAGTAGAAGGGTCATCTCTCCATAGATTGTAAGAAACCGAGAGTGCCGGCGAAGTGCCACAACTGTGACAAACCAAGGCATTTCAGGAAGAATTGTCCGGAACCAAGGAAGGACAAGCAGATTGTGCAGGCTTATGCTTTGGGGGCTGTGCCATCATCTTTGAAAGCTCCTGCTGCTGAAGAGAAAGGAAAGAGTGTGGTGGTTCAAGGTACTCTTTCCATTTGTGGCGTTCCAGTTAGAGTGTTATTTGATACTGGGGCGTCGCATTCCTTTGTTTGTAGTGAACTTGTAGGCCGGCTGGGTTTGGAACCGGATATTGTTGATAGACCATTGGTTGTGACTAATCCAGTTGGGGGTTCGTCTTGTTTGTGTATGATATGCCGTGGTCTGGTTGTCTCGAGTCATGATTGCTCTTTTGTTTGTGATTGTTTTGTTCTGAACTTTGTGGGGTTCGGAATTATTCTTGGTATGGACTGGCTTAGGAAGTATGCGGCAAGAATTGATTGTGAAAGGCTAGAGGTGACAGTCGAGAATGTGGAAGGGCGAAAGGCTGTGATACGATGTAAGCATGAGGAAGGCGTCTTCATGAGCTTCATGTATTCGTTGGTTGTTCCACGGGATGGACTGTCATCGGTGCCTATTGTGAATGGATTTGAGGATGTCTTTGACGAGGTCAAAGGGTTACCGCCGCATAGAGAGATCGAGTTTCACATTGATCTAGTTGAGGGAGCCAGACCTGTTGTGATGCATCTTAGGCGGATGGCACCTAGGGAACAGCAAGAGTTGAAGGTTCAAGTTGATGACCTTTTACAGAAAGGATTCAATCGGCGTAGTGTGTCCGAATGGGGTGCACCAGTTGTGTTTGCAACCAAAGCGGATGGATCGTTGAGGTTGTGTGTGGATTATCGTGAGCTGAATAAAGTGACTAAGAAGAACAAGTATCCATTGCCGAGAATAGATGACTTATTTGATCAGCTTCACGAAGCTAAGGTGTTTTCTCAGATGGATTTGGCAACGGGATTTCACCAGTTGAGAGTGGCAAAGGATAGTGTTCCAAAGACTGCTTTTAGGACACTATCCAGATTCTATGAGTGGCTGGTAATGCCGTTTGGATTGACCAATGCACCAGCATATTTTGTGGATCTTATGAATAGAGTGTTCAGGGATCAGTTGAACAAGTTCGTACTTGTGTTCGTGGATGATATTTTGGTTTATTCCAGAACTGAAGAAGAGCACAAGACGCACTTGCGTATTGTTTTGGAAATCCTGCGAAAACATCAGCTGAAGGCTAAGTTTTCGAAGTGCCACTTCTGGAAGAGAGAAGTGAGGTTCTTAGGCCATGTTATCTCTGGAAGTGGAATAGCGGTTGATCCCGCCAAGGTGGCAGCGATCCAGGATTGGGTTAGACCTAAGAATGCATCTGATGTGAGAAGTTTTCTTGGACTAGCAGGATACTATCGTTGGTTTATCAAAGACTTTTCCAAGATAGCTGCACCGTTAACAGGATTGACGAAAAAGAACCAAGTGTTCAGGTGGGATGCTAAGTGTGAGCAAGCTTTTGGAATCCTGAAAGAGCGACTGACAAGTGCTCTTGTTTTGACTATTCCAAGTGGAAATGATGAGATGGTGGTTTACACTGATGCATGTGGTACTGGACTTGGAGCAGTGCTGATGCAAAAGGATAAAGTTGTTGCATATGAAAGTGGACAACTGAAGCCACATGAAAGGAATTATCCGACTCATGATTTGGAGTTAGCGGCGATTGTATTTGCTCTGAAGATGTGGAGACATTACCTATTGGGAGTTCGATTCGAGTTGTTTACAGATCAAAAGTCATTGAAGTATCTTTTCTCCCAAAAGGATTTGAATCTTCGACAGCAACGATGGCTAGAGTTTTTAGCATCATATGATTTTGGTATAGCCTATACTCCAGGAAAAGGTAACGCAGTGGCAGATGCGTTAAGTCGAAGACATGCATGATAGGGAGCCATGTTTTCAGAATGGAAGAGTCTCGAGTATTTACCTGGATTTGACTTCAGCCCTAGATGTGAGTTTGAACCTGAGATGTTGGCAAACTTATCGATAAGACCTACTATAGTGGAAAGAATTGGCGAGAGCCAAAAGCGAGACGATAAGCTTGTCAAGATTTTCCAAGATTTGGAATCTGGATCAGACCCAGAGAAGAATAAAGGATTCGAAGTCGATCGAGAGGGTTGGCTTCGGAAGCAAGGACGACTAGTTGTTCCCGATATAGATGAATTGAGAGATGAAGTTCGTAAGGAAAGTCATCACTCGAAGTTGACAATTCATCCAGGTGGAAATAAGATGTATCGGGATATGAAGAGAACCTATTACTGGGAAGGTATGAAGAAAGATGTTGGAAATTTTATTTCCAAGTGCATGAACTGCCAGTTGGTAAAAGCCGAGCAGAAGAAGCCAAGTGGATTGCTTCAGCCATTAGAAGTTCCTACATGGAAGTGGGAGCAAATATCGATGGATTTTATCGATGGGTTACCTAGAACCAGAGCAGGGAATGAAGGGATTTGGGTCATCGTAGATCGTTTGACTAAGAGTGCAAGATTCATTCCTGTTCGATCAACTAGGACTGCATCGAAATTGGCTGAGTTGTATGTTAATTGGATAGTTCGATTCCATGGTATTCCGAAGAGTATAGTGAGCGATCGAGACCCATTGTTCACTAGTGGATTTTGGAAGAGCTTCCAAGAAGTTTTGGGAACCGAGTTGTGTATGAGTACAACTTATCACCCCCAAACAGATGGTCAGATCGAGAGAGTCAACAGAGTTTTGGAAGATCTCCTTAGAGCATGTGTTTTGGACTTCGAAGGATCATGGGAAGATCATACTCATTTGGTGGAATTTGCATATAATAACAGTTACCAGTCAAGTATTGGTATGGCACCGTATGAAGCATTGTATGGAAGACCACGTAACTCTCCGACATGTTGGTTGGAAACAGGAGAAAAATTGATACTTGGGCCAGAAATGATTTGACAGACTTCCGATTGCATAGAGATCATTCGGCGGCGAATGAAGGCAGCCCAAGACCGTCAGAAAAGTTATGCCGATAAGCGTCGTAAGGAGTTGGAATTCGACGTAGGTGATATAGTTTTTGTGAAGATTTCTCCACTGAAGAATGTTATTCGATTCAGGAAGAAAGGAAAATTGACTCCGAGATTTGTTGGACCATTCCCGATTGTCGAGCGAATTGGAAAGCTCGCCTATAAATTGGAATTACCAGAAAAGATGTCGGGTGTGCACAATGTTTTTCATATATCGTATCTGCGGAGGTATGTGCGCGACCCAAGTACAGTGGTTTCTGCTAATGGTAATGAAGATTTGGAAGTTGATTCAGTTGTTAGAAGACCTCGTAAGCCGCTTCGTGTTATGGAAACTGACACCAAACAGCTTAGGAGGAAGGTAGTCAGGTTGCTCAAGGTACAATGGAGTGATGATGTTAACGACTGTACATGGGAGGAGGAAGAGAGGATGAAGGCAGCTCATCCTGAACTCTTCGAGGTATGGCCCTAAGGTGTCGTAACATCTCATGAATTTGTAACTTGTTATAGTCTTAGAATTCTGCATGCTAGGTTAGTAATTGGATGCATGGTTTTTTGATTGCTATGGATGGTAGGCATGCAGTATAGTTTTGGTTGCTCTTGTTTGTTTGGAATTTCGGGGGCGAAATTCCTAAGGGGGAGAGAATGTAACGACCCGTATTTTTACGGATCGAAGGATTTTAGAACTTTTGTCATTAGCTCGTTAGTTCCATTAAGTCGTTCAGAATTTAAGTCGTTCGGAGCTTAAGTCATCCAGAGTTAGATTGCCATAAGATAAGTCGTGTGGAGTGATGAGTCGGTGGAATGACTTAGGAAAGTGGCCGACTTAAGAGATAACGGTTTAAGGTGATGGAACGACTTATAGGGGTGGCCGACTTAGTGGAGCTAACAACTTAGGAGTTTACGACTTAAGGTAGTTGCTAGTAGAGAGCGACTTGAGGTAATTTGCCGACCTAAGGGAACTAACGGCTTAGGCAATGCCGACTCAAGGGTTAGTGGCTTAAGGGGTTAAGCGACCTAAGCTTAGGTCGTGAACGAGTTAAGCGTGTTAGGTCGTTGGGTCGCTAAGCCGTGTGTGTTGAGTCGTCCCTTGTGTTAGGTCGACAGTGTAATTGAGTCGTAGGTCGTATAGGTGCTAAGGCGTAGAGTGTTGGGGCGGCTTCAAGGGTTAAGTCGTAGGCCGTAGGATTTATGAGTCGTGAGTAGTGTGTGTTGAGCAGTGTGTGTTAGGTCGTGTGGTGTCTTGAGTCATAGGTCGTTAGGTCGACAAGGGTTAGGTCGTGGACGACTTAAGGGGACGGCCGACTTAAGTGATTTCCAGCCTATAAATAGAAGTGCCTATCTTCATTTTTGATGTCCGGATTTTGAAGCGACGAAGTGCTGCTATTTTGAGAGCTCGACCACAACACTTCTTCACTTCTTTTCTCCACTATGATCTAGTGCTTTCTTCCATCCAAGATTGAAGATCAAATCGAAGATCCAAGAGCCAAAGTTGAAGATCTCCATCCATTGAAGAGAGATTTCATCGTTTGAAGGGAAATCTTGTCGGATTAAGCTAGATCCTTTGCTATCCAAATCTGAAATTAGTTGCTTTTGAGGTGTTTAGGTGATTTGGTGAGTGGTGGTTATCTCTCACACGGACCCAAAGGAGTATATTGGATTAGTGACTTGTTTATGTGTTAAAAATAGCAATTTCATGCATTTTCCTTAAGTCTGCATGTAGATCCATTGTTCATAAAGTTTTGATATCCATTTTACTACATGTTAAC
Organism: Allium cepa; assembly: GCA_030765085.1. NCBI lineage: Eukaryota > Viridiplantae > Streptophyta > Magnoliopsida > Asparagales > Amaryllidaceae > Allium > Allium cepa. The sequence goes on along the minus strand of CM060930.1, from coordinate 106,954,426 downwards.
CTATGATAGTCATTCATCAAGATATTACTTAGAATACATGCTTGTTAGATTTGGACTCTTTATTTACTAAATTGCCATTGTTGTTATAACTGTTTATTTAGATCTTGTTTGAATGATTGATTATTTGGATTAATGTTTGATTTGATTGATTGTTAGAAGTTAGTTGATTGATGATTGATTTGGACAAGTTTGGCCAAAGATGATTCAAAAGCCAAGAGGAAAGGCTCTTGAATAAGAAAAGCTTCCTGTGGCATATGAAGCGGATGATAAAGCTCATATGGATAGATTTGATGATGATGTTGAGATGGGACTTTGCTATGATGTGATGAGGCAAAGCATGATGTTGAGATGGGACTTTGCTATGATGCGATGAAGCAAAGCATGATATGAGATAGCCTTGATTTAATCCAGACGGGATCATCCCAAGCATGTTGATAACTCGGTGATATGGTTCGAGTTTGTGGATAATGGTTGGCTCGAGAGGCGCTTGAGATAGTATGTGAATAGTCGTCGAGGAGGATGACTAGAAGGCTGAGATCTCATCGTTACTGAAGGTTCTAGCAGGCTCAAAGCAAGAGTACGCTGGGCAGATTCGATAGTCCTAGGCACGGGCTGCGACGACGTGCGGAGTTCTGTCTAGAACCGGGGTTGCCATTAGCCCTTGGCGGATGGATGAAATAATGAGCCGGTCATTCAATTAACGGTGATATTGAGGCAATGATAACAGTGATAGCCAGAGTCATGGATGTTTGGATGTTTGGTTGTATCGTCACTCGGTCTCAAGAGCGATGTTTTGTGAGTGCTTATCTGATCTTGGTTTAGGCCTTGGGGGTTTGTGCTTGGAAAACATTGACCTTGACTCGAGTGATAATTGATTTACTTTAAATGCTTGCTTTGCTATGTTTATTTCTGCTAGTGGGTCTGTGGGCTATCACTGTAGAAAGAGTTGGAGTGGGATGGTTGGGTTCCTATTCCTTTTTACCCCTTTATGCTCTTTTGGTATGTTTGATAGTTGATTTACTGCTCATTAAGACTTTTGTCTGACTCAAGGTTTTATGTTTAACTCTTGCTACCTTGGGCTGTTCATCCATGTTGGGATGGGCAGACTAGGTAGCAGGTGACAGGTGCTGTTCTTAGTGACCAACGCTATTGATGACGAAGGCGAGCCGGAGGCTTTTGCATATTGTTTTCTTACTATATGTACTGGATGTTCCACTGTTTGTATGATTCTCTGAGTGTTATGTAGTGAGGCTTGATGTATTGACTATTCAGATGTTTGTGTCAAATTGTTATGACCTTATGTAATGAGAATTCTGTTCTATAGAGCTTCACTATGTATACCTTCTATTGTATTTTATCCATGCGCTGTGAGTAATACGATAGAGTTTATATTGTTTTACCTTAACCTTGATGATCGTCCATGGCGGCCTGACACACCTTTTAGCGCACTATTTCCTTGTTTAGTGCAGGAGTCATGGGCGGTCGTCACAGCGTACTTATTACAGTATGGCTTTATGGTTATCATACTTACGTTTTTTTCATGCCTCTTATTCTATATAATTTTATCTGATAATTATAGCTAGACGGATTCGTTTATTATTTTCTTATAAATAATACTCGGGTCAGACCGAGATGTTACAGGTGCTTCTACTTGACTCCTCCTCTGGGATTATTATCTTGACTTTTGGTTAACTACTTAGATTAGTAGTTTTTGGTTGTATACATTTGAGATAGAGACTCCTTAATGTATATATATTCTTTTGCCTAGCACTTGTATCCATTCTTTTGTGTTATTGTGGATCTTTTTGACCACTACTTTGATGTACACTTTCATGTGTTATATTCATACCTATTTCCGCCTTTGTGATATGGATATCTGTGACTGATTTGTGTTATGATATATCTATTTTTGTTCCCGAAGATATTATAGCCACTATGTAGTAGCTTTGAGTTTGCATCGGTATGTCGGATTCCCTCTTGAAATGCAAGTTATATTTTTATTTGGCATATCGGTTCTCGCACAAAGCAATTACACGGATGGTCGCTCCTCAACAGCCTTATTCTCCGTGCTAGTTGACGGCATTACTATGTAGCGTCCTTGGCTAGCTTGGGTATAGAGGTGGGGCGTCACACCTCCATTGCTTCAACAAAAAAAATGTCCTCCCTGTTGGTATTCCTTAGCTGATCTCGACCGTTTACTTGAATCCGATCGGATGGTCGTCCTCCCATCCATTCAGCTTATAAATTGCCTCCTTTTTTCCTCACTCTTCGCCTGCAATTGAAAATTTCTAAAGCAAGAATTAGTATTCTACAAATTTTCATCAATTTAAAAATTTAAAAGGAAAAACTCTCAGGTTTACGGTGAGTGTTTACAATTTCAAATTAGAAACTAGTTTTTTTTATTCAAAATTTCTAGTCTTTAAGTCCATGTTACTATTTTGAACTTAGAAAATTATTAAGGTTTATCAATCGTGTAAGATGAGCATAGACTCAAATTACTTGCTGATTTTGATTAATCCATGGCATCAATTCGTGTTTGAATGTGAATTTACCCAATTTGGGGTTATTTGCGATTGTTGGATGCAGATTCAAACTCGAAACTCATTATGCCCAATTTTAATTTATCTTGAAGGATACTAAGAGTTAAATATTAATGACCCTTAATCTAAATTGAGTTAAGAAAAATAAACTTTCTATCATAATTGAAACCATTAATTAACCTTTCAAGTTGGTCGAAACTCCAAAACTAAGAAAGCGCATCATTTTCATTATCTCAATTTAGTGTTGACACTTTTGAAACACTATTATGCTTTTTTGACTTTTTCAAAACCTACAATAGTTAATAGGAATGTAGTTATTATTACTTTTCCAACACAAACATTATTGAAACGTCTCAATGTCCTTTTGTTAGTGTCAATCCCACTTTGTTTCAAGTCTTTTGACTTAATTTGAGTATGGCGTTTTGACAATGTATATTTTTAAATAAATAGTACATTGATAGCTGTGCTTATTGCAAAATAGAGTAAAATATGTAGGCTTTGACATTGTCGAATGGTAAGTCTAGGTGAATGTATGCCATAAAATAGGCTAAGTTGATAATGGTTTCGACACTCTCGAAAGCTCAATGATTCACATAGTTCTAATTAGATTTGGCACTTTCGAAGGCGTGGAACCAAGTGTTATGGCAGATACTGGAGCATTTGTAATAGGCTTCCAACACGTTCCAAAGGTATTAGTAGTTGAATAAATCACAACTTTGATGAAATTATATCACCTGGTTGGATCATGGGTGTTAAAAGAACCATTAAGAAATCCGACATGGATATTGTTTCGGAATTAGAATCTTCTCCAAAGAAGGTTGAGGTAGTTTCAAGGCACTCTCTCATAACCTCTCAAGATGAAGTAGATGCAATCCTCAATGATTTTGGGATTACTGAAGTTGAAGCTATCCCTCCTAGCGACAATGACACAATTCAAAATCCTCCTAAGCGGTACTTTTCTTATATCGCCATCCATATTTGGTATGGGGGTTTCGTCCTATTTCCAGAGTTCTTATCGAGATTCTAAAGTCATCTCGGTGTTGCTCCTATCTAGCTATTACCCAATATATACACATACCTTATCTCTTTGGAGCTCATGGCCCTAGAGTTGAGAACTCCTTCTTTTAGTGCTGAAGTTCTTAACTATTTATCACGCCACGTCAACCTCAGTAATTTGAATAGTCAGATTTTCAGGACTAATCTCTCCTAAAAGTTGGTTTTAGAGGGAATAAACAGATTTAAGGATTAAGGAACATAGTTCTTCTACGTCAAATGCTTTCCAAATTTTAGTGGAACCTTTTCTTCTCCCCGTAATTGCCCTTATTTCTATTAACTTTTTTTCTTTTGCTAAATAATGTTTTCTTATTAGAGCCTGCTCCTAAGGATCTTGATGATGAAGGTAAGAGAATTGTAAAGTTGATGATTGCTGCTTCAAACCGTATTACGAATTGACTCATGTTGTTGACTCCAAGGAACCTCCAGAAATATTTCTTCATACCAGAAGGCCAGAAGATTCTTATACAACCTCCTCTTGTCCAACACACTTTGAAAAGAAAATGTTTCTTAGCATTGGATGACCCTAAATTTTTTTCATCCTTGTCCCCAATTTGTCCAGATCTACCTGGTAAACATAAGTGTATCATTTGTAATTTGTTGTCATGTCATTCCTTAGTTTTTTTTCTAATCTATGCCTTTTGGTTTCAACAACCGCTTCTCCAACTAAATTAATTACAAATGATCCACCACATCAGTCTTTGGGATCTGATGCTCTAGCTCTAACACAAGCTATTGCTAGATCAAGAATAATTGCAAAAAAAAAAATTTAAGTGGAGTGATTGTCGTGGACTATACTCCAAAGAAAGCTAAGACTATTGATATCTAGTCTTCTCTTACCCCTAAAAGAGGGTGAATTTGTTGGTGCTGACAAGGCTTCAGAGGGTTCTAACCCTGATCCCACTTCTTCTGTGGATGACTTACCTTCTACAACTGCTAATCAAGCTAAAATGGTTCTTTCATAGGATGAATTTAATCATAGTTTGTCGTATCTAATTCTCTCAACATTATTGATCAAATACAGAAGGATCTAGGCATTTCAACTCTATCCTAGGATTTGAATCCCTCAATATCCCTGTCACTACTGCCTCCTGCTTAATTTGATAATGCTATGTAGTCATTAATGCACTCTTGATCGTTTTCTATAGTTTAGCCATCTACTTCTATACCGGATTCATAGATTTATTATCGATCACTTATCTCACAAAAATTTATGGTATATTCTATGCTATTTGATTTTCTCATTACTATTTTATTACTCAATCCTGACTCATGTTTTACTCTTCCTCTTAGATCAACCAAAGTTGGTACTCTCATCGACACGATGTTTCTAAGTCCTTTACTGAAACATCAAAGCTGAGGGAAGAAATCTCGACTTTAAACAATTAGATTACTGCCCTGACTACTGCCAAGGATAACGCAGTGTGGGAACAAAAAAGTTGAGTGCTTCTCTTGCTCAGGCAGAGTCTACTATTCTGGCTTGTATCCCTTATCTATACTTCTACCGTTATTTCTGAATATACTTCTTCATAATTTTGGCTACACTTTTTTCTATTCGTTGAATCATTTGGTCTTATCAATCTTATTTTCCTACAAAGTACAAAGCAGACATCATTTCTTATCATTAATTTGAGATTTATATAAGAATATGTTCAATAGTTTTTCCGTATTATTGGAGATAGTATTAGAATTCTTGATATAGAATTATAGAAAGCTAAATCTAAGAATAATGGCAACTAATAGGTCTTCATCTGAATATAATAAGTGACGAGAAATTCGTAGTTAGGTACGATTAAAGACTAGATATTCTCACTTGACAATAATAGAAGTCCTGAGATCCAATTTGGTAATGATTAGGGAAGACTAGAAAGTCGTCTTTGGTTATATTAACAAAAGACCAGAAATCTAATTATGGAATAAATAATTGAGGGTCAGAAATCCAAATCTAGCATTAATAATAGAAATTTAGAAACCCTCATCTGGGAATAACAGAAGACCTAAAACCAAGATTCGGTTATTGATAAGCGTAGTCCAGAAGTTAATAGTAGAAGAACCAAGACCAAAATTCAGGCATTAATGAGTGAAGTTTAGAAATCAACAGCAGAAGATGTGGAATCCATATTTTTGTGTTAATATGTGAAGTCCAGAAATCATATTCTGAAAATGATCTAAAGGCCATAAATTTATATGTAATCCAGGAATTATTGTCCAGAAATAAGATTAGAAATCATTTCCTAGTAATAAGAAGGAAAGTTTAGAAATCATTATCAATGGAAGTTCAGATATTCTCATCTGAGCCTATGTTCTACATCATTCTTTGGACTTTAATTGTTCGAATCTTTTACTTTGTATTTCCTCTTCGGTTCTATGTACCTGATTCTTTCGATATGCGCCATCTTTTAGGCTTAATATATTGTTAATGCTTTGTATGCCGCTCTTTGGGCTTGGACGTCGTTGTCCATTTTTGTTCGATGCGCTTGGTTAACTTATCCATAAGTAGGACCTAAGAACTTAACCGACCTCAATCTAGGGTGTGCTTAAGCCAAGCCATATTGGCAATACCTAAGGCTTGTCCGATGCCTTGACCAGGCATGACATGGTGCAATCAAGGGATTACTCCATCCTTCCTCTAGGAAGTGCTCCAGCCAGACCTTATAGGCGGAACTTAAGGCTAGTTGGTGCCTTGAACTGGCCACAGCAAGGCACGTTTAAGATCTTACTTCGTCTTCCCTATAGGAAATGCCTTGGCCTAGCCACGTAGGTGCAGTCAAGGGATTGTAGATGTTTTATCCTGACCATTTATGATGCGGTTAAAGGCTTACTCTGACCTTCCTCCAAGAGGCGCTTTGACCTGACCATGTTGGTGCCGACAAAGGCTTATGACCATTTAAGGTATCGTCTAATTTTAAGGAGAATATTACTCATAAGCATGTAGATTTTCTTATTCGAATGAACCTTTATTGATTTCATCTAGGAACGCTTTACAAATCTATAGATCTTTCTTTGTCTGAAAAAGTTGATGATCGTCTATTCAAGAGCCCAGCATTGATTGGTTTTGTATCCGTTCATCATATGATAATGGCAATAAGGTCCTCCTAGATTTCTTTTGTATTTGGGCCTTTTCTTTTTAGATGGATTGTAGTTGAGTTACTCTTTTTTTAGTAAGCAGATGTTCTCGATTGATGAAGTCAAGTTGCATTTCTTAGGGAATCTTGATTTGAAGCTTATCTTTTGAGGTTGATTTCTAGATCTTTTCTTGCTTGATTCAGGAGCTTCACCATCAATGATCAATTTCCTTTTTAGAATCTTTCGAAGCTCATATGGAGGTAATGGTCCACTTGTTACCTGATGTCGTTTCTAAGCAAATATATAGTAATCGGCCATAATTCATTCTTTAAAGATAGTTCCTTTAGTGTAGATTTTAATAGTCTTAGTCATTATAACAAACAAATTACCATCCCTACTTATTGTTTCTCCTAAAGCAAAGACGGGTGTAGGGCCAATATGAAACGGGTTAAATCTCCAATTGTCTGGATCATATGATCCAGCTATTTTCTTTTCCATGATCCTTAAAGCTTCCAATCTTAACATTTGTTCTTCATATAGTTTCGAATCTTTACCAATTTCATGAGAGAATCCAACCAAATGTGGTTCTAAAGATCCTTGCTCAGACTTCTTGATTTTGTTGAGCATTGTGGTGTCGGGACTAAGGTTAGCTTGGAATGAAATAGGGATAGGGGAAACAAATGTTGGGAATTCAATAAATTGAGGTTCAAGCCCTCCTTCTAGCGCCAAAAAAGTTAACAAAAAACTTATCAACACCCTAAAGTGTGGTTAAAGGTGTGAATAATCCACTCGAAACCCCTTTTAAATTTGTTGGAGTAATCTAAGGTTGTAACCCAGTAGGAACAAAAGGTATTAACCGAGTCGAAAGGATCTTATTCCTTCGAAAGGAACCCCTTCGAAAGATATAGGTCAGCATGTTCCATAGATGAATCATATATAAGCAGCGACTTGGACACCATGCATTCTAACCTGCCATGAATTTACTTTATTGATACTGTTTATAAATATAAAGGCTTAGGTATTACAATGAAGTGAAATTCCCAAATTGATTTAGAAATTGGGGTTTATAAACTCAATAAAAGTACAATCATGGAAGCAATGAATTCATATCCCTTAAACAACACCATTAGAGACTTATTTGTAAACAAAGACCGGACCCTTTCGCATCGACGCTTTTAGACCATCTGCCATCATTGACTCCAAAGTGCCTCTCTAATGTTGCTTTCACATAAGATCCAGGAGCCTTTGACTTCATCGGTGGGTATAGAAGCAGTACTTATGTTGCTGTAGTTGTCTTGGATAAGCACAAAAGGGTGTCCCAACAAGTGTGGAAGGTTTATAAACAATACCTGTAAAAGGTGATGATGCTTTCGAAAGCTTTTATTCGAATGGTTGTGGAAGCATTTATAGAGGACAGAATGGTAAATGATGATGTGACCCTTATAGAAGGGTTAACTGTCTCGAAAGCATCTACTTGGTTAGTTGCGGAAAATGTCTACGAAGGGAATCCCCTTGATTAATGTGGAAACCCATCTATTGACGCTTGCGGAAGCAATACTGACATATGTGAAATCTCCCCAATACTCGTAGAAGGGTTCAACCAACTCGAAAGACTAGTCTTCACAAAAACCATGCTTTCGAAAGGGAAGTTCTGGTAAAATCTTCTCTTGTGAAAGGTATATAGTGACGGAACCAATCGTTTCGAATGTTTTGATCTGAAGTGGAAGGGTAGACATGACCCCTTTCAATCCCCTTCGAAAGCCCATAATTCATTTAATACTTGTAAAAGAATCCCTTCGACTCTTTCAAAAGGCCTTGTTATCACTATTATTCTTCATGATGCTCTCCTTCTTAATCATTTGGGGTTCGGCAGGGTTGAAATGATTTTTGGTTGTAACGGTCCCCAGTTGAGTTTCCAAAGGGTCTTGGAGGCGATTGCTCTAAAGAGAAAATTATAATAGCAAGGCAAGCGCTTAATGCCCCTAATTCCATTTACTCACAGCCAATGAAGCAAACAACATGAGGTCGATAGCTATTTTCAATGCGGAAGTCTCAAAAGGTATTTCTCCAAATAAAAACTTGAGGTTGCGAAACACGGTGATGTAGACAATTTGAGCAATGTCGACACTCAGCTAGGGAGGTTTGACGTAGTGAGAGATAAACATACGACCATTGGGAAGAGGAGCAATTGGAAGAAATATGAGATTGTGCATCTGTGTTATTGTGTACCTTAAGGGATCAACTAGATGAAAGGAAGTAGCTAAACCTTCCATAAGGTTCTGCCTCCTTTGTCTTAAATGGCCATGGACACCTTGAGCTTGGCTGAACTATAGGAACCAGTCTACATCATCAATGTCGAAGAGTTAGCCGAGTCCTTCTTCTATCGCAATTCTTGAAGTTAGCATGGTTTCTTACTCAATCGGCATGACGTTTTTTCATTATAAGGGTCGAGTTTTTAGTCTAGTTCGAGTAATGGACGAGGGTCGCCAATAGAAGAGAAAGGCAAATGAGTGAGGACTTCTACCTGAAGAAAAGCATGAGGCTCGAAATTTGCCTTTGGTCTCGAAGATGATTTGGTTATGGAGTTTATCCAAAAATGGTGCCTGAGCATGAAGTTTGATAGGGAGGATCTTTTTGCAAGACAGGCCTGATGACAGTAATGGTCAATGTAGGGGGCACTTATTCATATTAATATTAGTAAGTACATGAACAGTGGGAAAGAAAGAAATTTGAATTGGATTTACCAACAAAAGCAGTATAGCCATTGATGAAATAGTACATAGTCTGAGGCGGTAGTTGTACCTTCTCTTGAGAGAACAACATCATTAAGGTGATTTGAGGTGCTAATGTGTGCAAGTACATATGATGACACTCTTTACCAGAGAATGACAACGTTGGTGAATGCACTTTCTGCTTATTAGAATAAAACCGAAACCTAGTATTTATCAGCTTTTCCAAGTATAATTTTCTGATCCCTTTGAATCCATTCAGCCTATTTGGGCACTATATTACACCATTCATAAGGTATACATATTATAATTAATAGCTATTATAATCATTTCCTTTGTTTTCTTGCAATTTTATTATAATTATCAATGTTGTTTGTAACAAATACTGGTAGGATTGTATAATACTAAGGTTTGATTCGAAATCTTATAGTTATTATGATGATTTTCTTATATGATCTATATATCTAAATTGTATAATTTGTTGCTGTAACTGACAAAGCACTGGAGTATTTCTTTCTTGATGCAATGTGGCTATGGAAGTAAAGAAGACTACTCGCACTGTTTGTAAGTTTTATTTAGTGATCAATTATTGTTTTATTCATATTGTAGATTCGTTAAGTGTTAAACAAGACTTCAAACTTCATTCATAAAACATTTCTTTACCATCTAGTGAATAGTTCACTAAAATTAATCCACTATGGTGAATATGGATGATAATCACTTTTTTGCCACCGCTCCAAGTCAAAGACAAATTAGTGTAAGGAATAATCCATTGAATATGCGATTATATGATTTTTTTTTTGTTTCATGATAATAAACATAAACACACACACACATACACACATATATATATATATATTCATTTAAATGTGTTTGTTAATATACTATTTTATTTTCATCGATTAAATAAATATTTGCTAAATAAAATAAATAACACAGAATTTAAATTCAAATAGATATTTTATTCAAATAAATATTTATTATAATTTTGAATAGTACAAATTTGAGCTCTCACCATATACATAATTTTCAAACAATACAAATTTGATTACATCACAATTTTTCAATTTATATTTGCACTCACTATATATCACCCACACTCGTATTTATCATCAACCCTATTCCAGAATGAATTTAGCATCTGAGCGATCTGCAAAATAAACACTAACGCGGTAAAATTGAAAAGGAAGTATTTTGCATTGTAAAATAAAATGTGTATTTTGAAAATATTATTTGCCTCAGTTATTTGGGTTGTTCGTCATCATTTAGTTTTGAATTCATCAAACAAAGAACAACTTGTGATATGCATAGTGTATCACTGTACGTGCCACAAGGCCATGCACACCAATATACACTTGATGAAGTTACAGGGACAGGTGAGCGCAAGTTCAAACCTAATTAAAAGCCGGGTTCAACTCAAGTGAAATACAAATAAAATCACGATATCATCACAAGGTCAAACCCGAGTTATTAGCTGGATTCAACACAGGTGCAGTCCAAAATGTGCAAGTTCATTAAATGGTCAAGACAACTAATCAGAGTCAAAACCAGACTGCAAATATCATGAATACAACAAAGCTTAAATCAACATCAACTGAGTACACATGAACTACATAACTCGGGCTAGCATATCATATATACAACAAGATCCCGATGGTGCACAAATGGTGCACATGTCAATGAACAAACAAATCAAGTGCAACTTTAAACAATAAAATGGTCAGGAACCAATCAAGCATATAAAAACAATTACAGGACCAACAATGCAACTGTACGCAAACTGCCTCGAATGGTACAATTGCAATGACCAGAAGCAATATCAGTGCAACAGTCAATGGTAAAGCAAATCGACCACAACAACTTAAGTAAATTCAATGTACACCAGACCAGACTTCAAATTATGAAACAGCAAGTGGTACAAGTTAAAGACTGCAACACTACGGCAACTACAAGTGATCAAGCATCAAGCCAAAGACAACTACAGTCTTACAAGAACAAAAACAAATTCAAGCACCAGACTCGGCCAAGACTACAATGTACACAAGTGAATGCAACTGTGACATATAACATGAATATGCAGTGAACAATGAAGACTACAAAACCAAGCTGTACACATAACCAAGTACAAATCCAAGTGAAACGCAGTCAAAGAATTTAACAGTTATAAGAAAGTCAAGGCCAATTCAATCTGAATTTATCAAGTCATGAAGCAGCATAATACAAGTGATTGTATCAAGCCAGAGTTGTGACAACCAAAGTCACAAAGAATATAACTAATGCCGAAGTCACAGAAAAATCAATACCGTGATAGCCAAGGAAATCGAATAGTTCAAAATCGAAGCCGTGAGAACCAAGCAATCAGTTACACGAATTTGAACAAGTAAAAAATAAATCACAGCATTCGATCAAAATAAAAAGGCCGAGCAAATTATCAGACAAACGAAATTTTAGGGATTCAAATCATATATAACCCATACATCATCGGCCATAAAAAATCATTCGAGTTCAAGAAACAAATAATAATCAGTCAACACGAATCAAGATCGAGTTCAAGCAAGCAAATCAGAAAAAGCATAAGGCATAAATTACATACCGAAGTAAAATTGAACTCGATCGAAGCAGCCGAAAATAAGCTACGTAGAGACGATAGATCGACAGAGCAAGGAAAGTGAAATAGTAATTCGATCGATCAATTTGAAGTCGACATTTCAGAAGGCTTAATTTTTGTTTAAAGAGGAAACGAACGAGCATCGAAGAACAAAGAAGTCAGGCCAGTTAGAGATAAAAGAAAAAGGGCCCACAATTTTTCTTTGTTATAAGAATGTTTTGGGATTATTATTAAAGATAGTGATTGGGCCTTAATATTATAAAATTAGGGTTTTAAGTTCTTAATTTTTTTTTTAAATTTGTAATTTCTTTTAAACAGTTGCAACTTCTTGTCGTATGACTAGGGGACGAACTACGATGGTGTAGTTCGAGAATTCACAACTCAATGGCTGAGTTATGGCAGGGTTTTGAGCGTAGAGTTAGGTTAGTTGATAGCGGGTGTCGTGAGTTTACGTGTGTAAGCGTCTGACTACTTAATTTCTAGTAGAAACCTTGAGGGCAGCACGTATGGAGGGTTTTGCTGAAGCTGGGTAAATCTGTGTGTTCTGTTTTTATTCTACTATTATCTGTGCTACTATTATCCATGATCTATGTTGAAATTATTTTACATAAAATTCCGCATTAAATTTTATAATTGGTAGCATCACCATATTCACTCCCCCTCTAGGGTGAAATCGATCCTACATAATCTGCATTCAAATTTTTGGGTAGGTTATGACTAATATGTATATACGAAGTTAACATAAAGTTAAAATTAGGTAATATGTAAAAAAAATTCCTGGTTTATTAGGCACTTTGAGAATATAGTAATTGTATATATCAAGTTAACATTAAGTGCAAGCAGAATAACCGTATGCTTCCATTGTAGTAAAAAAAAATTGGTTAGCGATTGGTCTAAAGACATGTGTCAACAGGGTATTATATGGTAAAAATTAATTAAGACAAGTGGTCTATAGGTTTATATTTTCTCCTTTTCAAAGTATAAGAAGCGGCCAAAACAATAAATGCAAGCTTTATTGTTGGAATGAGAGTAAAGAGTTAATGACCAAAGGAAGACTCTACTCCAGTGATTCAAAACAAATTGTGAATGGTACTTGCCTTTAATTGTCATCTACATTATAACATTTTATTAGCACCAATTATCTAAACTTCTCTATGTCTGGTTATTGATTTACGTTAACTTGGTTGTCTTGAAACAACCATGTTATACTGTTATGGATATTATGCGAACGTGGTTATTTGTTTAAAATATTCTATATTGAATTTTTTGCATAACATATTTCATTATGTGATTAATGTGTTTTTCGGTTGTTTAAATGTGATAATTACATGTGTGATTGTTTGTTATACACTAAAATTTGTTACTTATTACTATATAATATATTTATGAAAAAATTGAAGTGGAAACTAAATGAGCTACCTCAATGAGGGGAATCTGCGCAAAAAATCAACATATTTTTAGCAGTGTTTAATAAACACTGCTAAAAATATATTTGGGGGCACAACAATACTTTTTAGTGGCGTTTATATAGCGCTACGATAAAAAAACTGGTTGCGAACGCTGTAATATGTTAGCTTTTTGAAGCATTTATGAAAATGCAATGGAAAGTCCTGTTTTTTTAGTTGTATGTCGGAAAACGACGTTCTCTAAAACAATACTATAAGTTACCATAGCATTTTTTAAACGCTGCCAAATTAATTTTTTGTTATGGTGTATCTTCACAAAATCCTTAATGAACTTCCTACAGAATTCAGCCAAACCAAGAAAGCTACCGACCTCTGATGCATTCTTTGGGGTTTTCCAATCCCCAACTGCATACATTCCATAGGTCTACTGCCAATCCATCCGCTGATGCTATATGCCCAAGGAAATAAACTTTATCTCTCCAGATGTGATACTTAGAAAATTTAGTATTCAACTGATTCCTTCTTAAAACATCCATCCCTTCCCTCAGACGAGTTTCATGCTCCATTTCACTTCTGGAATAAATAACAATACCATGCACGAGTCAAGGACTACTGGCTCAACGGGTTTAAAGTATGATGCTTTAGACATAGATTCTAAAGGTCATGGGTTTGAATCCCTAAGACATAAAATGAGTGCTCCGCTTGAATAAAGTACCACTCTTACTATCAAAAAATGAATAACATACACGATGACCGCCATAACTATTCAGTCGCTCACGGAATACTCTACTCATGAAATCAACAAAATAAGACGGAGTAATAGTCAATCCAAATGGCTTCACTAGCAACTCAAACTATCCATCAGGCGTAGGGAAAGCGATCTTATGAACACTACCATCTGCAACTCTCAACTGGCGAAATCTAGTTGCCGAGTCAAGCTGCGAGAAACCTTTACACCGACTAATAGATCGAAATAGTCGTCAATACGAGGTAGTGGATAGAGTTTTTGCAGGCTTATTTAATTCCAAATAATCAATGCACAACCTCAGGGAATTGTCTGCCTTAGTAGCAAAAACAACAGTGCTCTCCATTCTAAAATGCTTTATTTAATAAAACCTTTCCGCAATAATTCCAATATATGCTTATCTAATTCTCATCTTTCCTTTGGAGTGATATGCCTAAGAGGCATCACAACTTTTTTAGCGTTTTTCTCAATATCAATAACATAATTCGATTTCTCTTTAGAAGTAAGACCTGAAACTTCAATGAATACATCAGGATAGTCATTCCTGACGGGTATACATGATAGCTCTTCTTATGACATGCTAAGTTAATATAGATGTGTCCTCATAACAGAAACATTGGGCTCATAACATATAATCAATTCAAGTCCATCACCTTTCCTCAATTGAACCATCTATCATAATCCAACACTATCCCATAGCGAGACATCCGATCCATTCCTAATATCAATCCGTATCCAAATTTTTTTAGTACATATGCATCACAAACAAACTCTATACCATGGATGACCAAATTTAGATTTTGATATAACATAGATAAATAGGTCGATCCCTCAACAGAATTCGACCCCATAAAAGATTCGTGCATGATGTCAGGTTTAAGAGCTAAACTATCAACTAATGCACTTTCCATGAATGAATGCAATGTACCATTATAAAATAAAGTAAGAAGAGGAGAATCAGATAAGGTCAATACACCTTCCATCATAACTTGCTCTCCTTTCTCCTCTACTGACGGTGGTGCCTTGCTAGAAGTTTGAATGACATCTAGAGCATATGACTTCAAAATATGATCCTCATTCGACAAAGTTGGACAATCTCTTATTATATGCCCAACCTGATCACAGTTATAACACTTTAACATTTTGTGTGCTGGAGCTGCCTTATAGTCTTTAGCTATGTGTCCTACTTGGTTGCATTATAATTTACGCCCTTTAAGAAATTTGTTCTACAATTTTATACCACGTGTCCCTCCTTCTAACATCTGTGACAATTAACCACTTACTTCTTGCCATGTTCTACTTGTGGTCTATTTCCTTTGCATTTTCTTCACTGCTATTGTCATCCTTCTGCTTCCTTATTATTCTCCTTAACCATATCACTATTCAAAGAATTTAGTAATGCCGCCTCTACTAATCCTTTAAATGTTGCTTCATGCGGTATTTGATTCAACGACAACTCTCTCAAGGGTGAATATAAACCTTTCACAAGCTTTAACGATTTCTTTATTGAAGTATTCATTAATTTGAAACCGAATCAGGTTAACTCATTAAACTTATTGACATACTCCCCAACTATCATTTCTTCCTGCTTTAGATGAATAAACTTCTCGAATAATAAATCCTTCTCGACAGCAGAAAGAAAATTTTCCGCAAATCTAGATTTAAACATCTCCACGAAGTAACATTCCCATCCACCTCAATCGCTACTACTTTCCACCAATAAGATGCTTCACCTTTCAAATGCCAAGTAGCTAACTGCCTCTTCTTTACATCACCAAGTCCCAATAGTTTGAAAATATTTTCAAAATCATTGAACCAAGCCTGAGTCACCGAGTATGGTTCCGTCCTAAGAAATGGCTTCCCACCAAGGCTGAAGAAATCCTTTTAGAACTTAGGAAACTCAACAGTTGGTGGCTGCGGGTTCGATGGGATGGTACTAGCTTCTCTCATCGCCTGAAGGTACCTATCGAACCATGCTGGAATATTAACTCTAGAAATAACCAGTATATCTGCATGGGTGCTAGTCCGGCCCTACTTTCTATCCTACCGGCATTGGTTATGTTGGTCTTTGTTCCAATTTCAGCCGAATTACTCATTTTCAGTTATTTGTAAAATTCATTAGCATCTCCCTAATAGATAGTAAACAAAAAAGTAAAGTAAACAGGCGTGCGCATATGTATCTTTATTCCTATACATACATACATATATACATACATACATACATATATAATAGAAAGTATAAACACTCTATCAATATGTTCCTAATACCTATCTTAGTTCCTAAGATAGGCTCTAATACCAAATGCAATGACCCGACCTCTCAACCTCGGGTTCGACGTCCGAACTGACGCCGACACCCGAAAACCTAAAGAAGGAATCATTGGGTTTAAGAAATAATATTAACAAATATAGACATATATAGATTGATATCGGATGATAATATAATTTTAACTAGCACTATCTACTTTCAAAGTCTCATAGTGGAATGAATAAAATATAATACATAAGTAACACCGTAGTTGCATCACCATAACATGTCTGAAATATCAAATACACATGTTTGAGTAAAAACGGATACAACCCAATCCCACAAATGTAGAACCAAATTAAGACACAATTCTGATCTACACCATATATACACCACATTAGCAAATCTCCATCATTGATACAGTCTCGTCCCTGAACTTCAACAACCTGGACATATATATAGAAATGAAAGATTAGTTGGTCAGGCATAAGTTTAGAGAGTGAGCCATGGTCTACTTTACATGTACTACATAATAAATATTATGACATGATTTGAGACTATCGTCCGACCACCATACGTTTCCTCGTCACATCATACTTAAATGTCATACATGTCTAGACTGCATCATATCTATATGAACTCATGCTCTGGTCTATCTTCATACCCTACAAAGTCTGATTTTTTCCGCCTCACCCATATATCTTATGGGAATCACTCCCTTGGATAGTCTGAAGCCTATTGTCCTCGTGCTATTTAATTAGACTTATGCCCTAGACCACCCATAGCCTATAGGGTCGCTTACCATCCACTACTTTCTACTAGTTTACCAAAGCACTAGAGGATGCAATATCATCATGCCTGGACCAGCTAGTAAGTTTCATAGGACTGCATTCACATTGAAATGCATACTCCAGGTTGTCTGCCAGCACCTCAAACTTGTTCTCATCCGCATTTACCATCATATCACAATACCGTATTACAAAATTTATATACATATTCACTTTATATAACAACCAAACCGTCTATACACCCTTTTATTCCTTAGCACAACCACTAATCTCCGCATGCCACAGATCACCTTCTAGAGCATAGAGAAAACACAAGTCAAATTATACACTTTTTATTTATATAGGCTATTGGGACGAGGTTCAATCTGGAAAAATCAACGATGCACCGATGGACTACTAGCTATGTACTGGTGCATTGGTGTATGGTTTTGTTTAACATTTCTAATTTCTAGATTATGTGATTTTTGTTGTTGTTTCTGCCTCTGGTCACCACCGCATCGTCTCAGTTCATCGAGGAACGTACCTGGACCCAAGCCATATGTCCCTAAGTCAAATTTGGTCATTTCTTTCATGAAACATAATGTCAACTTTCACATTAAATCTAAACTTAGTTTCTAAGCATCTATGTCAACAAAATCTCTCGTAAATCCTTTTACATTCAAATTTAGTGTGTATGTGTTTGGATGTGTGCATGTGTATGAGTTATTACATTAATATAGCCTGCAATTCATCTTATAACATTAAATTGCATTATAGGAGGAGGAATGCGTAGATCACTAACAAAACTACTATTTCCAGTCCGAGGCCTTATTGTTCTAGGTTGTTGAACCTCCTTTGGATTTCTGCGTCCAACTCATCTTTGGGTCATAGCCTCATCTGTTAGCTTTGCGTTACATTTTAGGTATGTTCAATTCAGTGAAGATTTTAGCGAGTTATGTCAGTCTGATTACAAGTGGTTTGTGGAAAAATAGAGGAAGAAGAAAACGTTATGGGGATATGTGCTATCAGTTTTAAGTCCAAGGAAGGAAAATACAAGTGTCCCCAAAAACTTAAATTTCAAATCCAAAACATGTAACGCCTGCTCGACAAGATGACATTTTCTACCATTTATCCTTCATACGAGCTCCAAATAAGACAAACAAATATACTACGCGAATCAAAAAAATAAGACAGTTGCAATAATGCTAGTATCATTGTCCAATTCCAAAATCTTAAATATGATTATTTTGTCCGTTATTATATTTACTTGATTTAATTCATTCATTAATTTCAATTGTTTTCATATTATCACATAATTATTATTGTATTAAGATAGCACTTTAATTTTGGGGTATTACAAGGCTTCGGATTGAATTCCATGAACTTGCATGCACTCTCAAGAAAACTCGACTATCGCCACATTCTAGAACATGCATCCCATCAACACTTCAACTTATTGATTAAATGGTCCTCCCTTTGTTAAAGATTACACCATCTCTTAGGAATTTCCTAGCTAAGATTATGAATTCCAATCAATTCTAAGATTCATTAGGTATTGTCAAAGTAACTCCTATATTAATGGGTAATATTAGACACATAGTTCCATACTATGCCAGATCTTGGTTGCCAACATGAGTGAACTTTCTACATAGAGTGCTTATGTACACCATGTAAAAGACAAGCGAGACACACTACATAGGACATGAATGCTGCCCTCATTCAATGTATAAAATCAGACCGGCTGACACACGTCAATATTCATTGGATGCTATAGGTCATCCTCACTAGGGTGGAACGCAAGTATACACTAGTAGGAATTCAGTAAAAAAAATTACCTTATCATGCTCGTCATCTGAAATTTTAGTTAAGTTAAGGAACCCATTAAATGCTCATTACATCTCTCAATTGCAGCATCAGCTGCTTCCACTTCCACATCACCCTCGACAGTTTCCAACTTAATGTCAATATCCTTTCTGGATACTATTGGATCTTCCCGTACTCGTCATACGCATCGGTCTCTAATTTATTTGGCTCTATTAATGATCATTGAATAGCCAAATAGTGAAAATCCTCCAAACGCTAACCTAGAAAGGTCATGATCATGGATGATCCGCTAGACTCCCCCACTTGCAACTTATTGCCATCCATCTTAAATGAATTTGCTAGGGGCACGACAATCCACTCAATGATGTTAGGCTTCCACTACCATAATAGAGAGCCAACAACCCTCCGGTTGGTTACACTGCATGAACTCGATGCATGTGCTTATCTAGGGCATACCACATTTCAATCTATTTCTTTGCCATATCCCATAGTAAATGAGAGTAGCCCCAATGTAACTTCATCCAATCTACTATGTAGTCCTCTTTAGCCTCTATGTGCTATTCATCCTCCATCTAGACAAAGAATCAGGGCTAGCTAACATCAGATTCCTTTATAACTTCAAACATAACTTTTTGAACCCTTATCTAACCTTCTCTGCAAAGTGGTAATTAGTCTACAAAACGAGCGCGATTACTTTAAAGAAGAGTGCTTCTTCGTCCAATGTCATATCAACTTCGTTGAAGAATGGTTTTTTGGATGTAAGTTTCAAACTTCTGACAACAATTTTTGCCTCATAAGAATTAATTTTATCCAAATAGCTTAATTTTCTTATTTCATTGCAGTTATCCACTGTAGTACCACTCATCTAATCATTGACATGCATCCCCACCACTTCCTTCTCTTGTACAATAGTCATTGATCTTCTACGAAACCCTTGCTCCTCAATCCGAGGTTCTAGCTCCAGCTAACTATTGGGTAATCAATAACAATGAAGAACAAAAAAAGAAGAGGGAGAATACGAATGAAAAGATGAAGAAGTGGACTGTCGGGTTAAAGAAGAAGATGAAGAATTTATCGTAGAGTGAGCTAGGGAGGACTGTAGAAGAGAAGGTGCTTATATTCCCACTCCCTAATTCGAACGTTTAAGGAGGGTGTTTACTGAGCCTATACCTAGTCCGACTCTTAGTCAGACCTAGGAAGAAACCCTTTCGACCACGATAATGAAGTTATGGGCCTGTTAGCCTATACACGACCCAAAGATCACCAGATTATTGATTTTAATAACTCTGTAGTAGATGAGATGTTGCGTAATTGGAGAAATGCTGCTCACCCTCTTTTAGGGCATAACCGCTGCCTCTTCCATTTGATCGAGCACAGTCCGTAGGATGATGTAACATCCTATAAAAATTAATTATATTAAATGAAGGCCAAAATGCAAACGTTTTACTTTGATCATGAATATTGAACCACTGCGTTCGTCGCAATTTTATAATCAACTTTCACATATAAAGTATTGTAATCAGAGTTTAAAAGGAAAAGTTATTAACATTTGAAGTTTTTGAATTTAAAATAATTCAAATGAGTTCAAATTTTGAAATTAAATTACATCAATGTGGAAATTAAATGGATAATAAATAATTTAACATTAGGGTAGGTTAACATTAGAGAAAAACATAAAATTTAGTATTAAAAAGAGGAAATAAATAAACAAATTAAAAAACAGAAATTAATTATGCTAGTGGAATGAGGTCGATCGACTGCCTACATTGGGCCAGTCGACCACTAGAGTCGAGCGCTAAGGGTAGGTCGGTCGACCAGTTAGTGAATGTCGGTTAGGGTTTTCTTTGACCATGAATAGCTTGGATTTTTATTATTTTAAGCCGACATAATCCTACAGTTTCGAACACCTTCTACCCACTATAAATAAAAGGGTAGCCCCTCATTTTTATTCAAAAAATATTTGGTGTGCTGCAGAAAATCCATCAATCTTCTTCCTCGATTAGATTCAAGAATTCAAATCCAAGGGAAAACGGTAACATGTTTATATATATTCACATTTTTCTATTCTTATTCTACCCTAAACTTTGAATTTTGAATCAAATTTATATACAACTGAACTTTTGTATATTTCAAAATGAAGAAATATGAAGGAGCGGCTAGGCAAGAGTGTGAATCAATTGAAAGGAGAGTTCTTCATGAGTAGATCTTATATATTTCACATTTTTTTTAGTTTTTGTAGTAAAAGTCTGGATTTATTTTATGCCTTAGGGAATTTCATATACGATAACCCAAAACTCTGAAACTCCAAAATTCGCTCAAATATCAATTCTTGGATTTCTTGGAATTTCAATTGTTTTATGTTAATATAATGGAATTTAATATGTTGTTGCAATTTAAATAATTTATGTTCTATTCAACTTCCTCTTTTAATTTCTATTGTGGTGATAGAGAGTTCTAAAAGAAGATATAATTTAGAAATGTTGTACAAGGTATGGATTTTATTATTTGTAGTTTGTAGTGCCTATTTCCATAATTTAGACAAGTATGAATCTCTTTTTTCACCTCTAGGTTGTATATATAAAAGTTGAATAGAATATAAAGGCTTTATAAATTTTGTTTTCTTATAATAAAGGCATTGGTTCTGTTTTATTAATGTAAAATAAGATTTGTATTTTGATCATATTTTAATATATACAAGTCTTTTTGTCTAGCTAAGGATATTAGCTATTTTATGAATTATTTTATTGAACTTTGGCTTGTATGGATATGGAAGTTTTACAATTTAACAATTAGATCAGGAAGCAAAGTTTTCTACGCTCATTTACAAATATTTAGCCTAAAACTACATATGCAAGTATACATGTGTCTATATACACACTACTAGCACACACACACACACACACACACACACACACACACACACACACACACACACACATATATATATATAATAACATATCATTCATATCGTATAGAACAAGTAGGTTATAAATAGCATCACACCCCATAGGAAGGAACTTAATGACAATTATGGAATTTAATCCATAACTAATGGCGAAATATAGCGTTTTTCTTATATTTCCTTAGGTCGTAAATGCAATGAGATATTATGTATATGTAATATATACAAATATATATGGTAGTATATTCGAAAAGCAGAAATATGACTAAGTTATAGGGAGGCAAGGTTAGTCTAAAGCACATAGAAACCTGTCCAGCTATTCTGGCTACCAGCATGTGACTTTGGGACCGATGTGAAACATCACCTATAATAAGCATCCATGATGGACTTGAGGTTCGTAACAACCATGTTTTAAAGTTGTAATATTAAGTTGATTTCGTTAAAATAAAAGTGTTTGAATTTGATTTTTTATAATTATTATTATTGGAATCAAATTATTATTCAATTAAAGTCTACTTAATATTGGATTTTGTTATAGTACAATTGAATTAGTTAATAATTCTTTTTTAGACAATATACTACACTTCAAATAAAATGTTTAATAAAAATTAGATGTTTGTAAGAGTAAATGATTTTTTAACCTTGCAATAGACAAAATGAAGTTATATTTGATATTCAATAAAAAAATTGATAAATCAACGAAGATGAATCAATCTGTTTTATATCATTACAATGAATAAATGAAAATAAATTCATTTGTATTAAATTATTTAATGATCAAATAGAGTGGACTTATATTGAAAAGAATTTTGTATTTATCAAACTATGTTTTATAAAAGGAAGAGTAAATCTGTTTAAATTAGAATGAAATTTATTTTCAAATCAATAATTTGGTTTGTTCAAAGAGAAGAAACAAAAATTAATTATTATTAACTAATGAAAGCCTAGCCATTCAAACTAAGCTCACTCCTTAGTCTAACCCAAATCACTTAGCTTGTTTCCTTCATTTCAAAACCCCGTTCTCTGATATATTTTACTCTAGTCCCAATTCGAAATCAAATTACAATGTAGAAAAAAACCAAAACCCGGATCGCCTACGAGGCACACAAAAATGGATGACGAAATCGCCGAGGACATGGACGGTGTTGGCAGAGGCGTTGAAATTTGGTGGAGGTGATGAAATTTAGGGTTGTTGCTATGGGAAGTGTAACACAATTTGGAATTGCGAATTAAAGGGATGGAAGGTGTAACATCCCCCTACTTGGAGGCCCAAAACTAATGGCTACGGATGCAGCAGTCATCCAAAGTTTTTAATCCTCGACGATCAAATACTGCGGTGTTAGATCACATGAATATGGAAAAAATTAAAAAATCAAACAATATTGCCTTCCATTTCAAAAAAATTCCAACCCATTACATAATCCCACAATCGTTAACCACGTTTAGAATATATATATATATATATATATATATATATATATATATATATATATATATATATATTACAACATACGCCAAGAGTGACATATAAAAAGGCCCTCTTGGATGGTCAGAGTGCATATGGGAAATTTATCAACTTTGCCATTACAAACAAGACAACGGAATCAAAATAAAAAAAGAACCTTAGGTAGCTAACATGCCTTCTTCACGTCTCCAGAAGCTTATTTGTCTAAGAGGTACCTGAAAACCGCAAGTCTCAAACTACTCAAAATCAATTGAGTAACCCAGAGTTTAAGAGTGAAACATAAAATTCGAGTCAGATATAAAGCCTGGTATGAATAATAATCCACGATCTCAAACCATTTAAATATCTAATGAGACCATGCCGCTTATCGGAATGATTTTCCCCTCACTGGTATCTTAAAACCTCTATAAAACCATATGTTGTGCTCCTGCATCCACAATGGCAAAAACAATTCAAAACAATATGACATGATGACATGTAAACAAGTGAATTAATTCTGGATTACCCATCCTCATTCATTCTAACTATCTGTCTCAATTAAAGTTTCTAGGATTACCATTAATCTATTAGTTTTCATGGGCTAAGTAATAACAGTAAAATGTTTAAGCACTCCCTGTCCAACTGCATAGTTTTCATGGGATCACTATGAACCTATTGGTAACTCCAATATCTTTACTCTTATCCTAGTTTTCATGGGTTAACTAGGAACATATTGGTAACTCTAATAACTTTTCTTCCTTTCCTAGTTTTCATGGGATGACTAGGAAACTAATGAATCTATTAATATCTTATTCCAGATATTTTTCATGGGTTCACTATAAACCTATTGGCCCCTGTCAATATCAAATCATAGTTTTCATGGGCTAACTATGAACCTGTCTTTCATACATCTTCATTTATACATAGGTTTCATGGGCTTACTTTGAACCTATTGTCATCTGCCAATATCTTTTCTATATATAGTTTTCATGGGCTTACTGAGAACCTATTGGCCCCTGCCAACATCTTCCTTTAACATTTTAGCATTTTATATTATGGTCTTCCTGACCTTGTAGATGCAATTATACTCATTCAGAAGTTAACTTAATTTATATTCACTACTGGATCAACCTAGCTGGTAATTCTGCCCTTCCTTAAAATATAGTTTGGGATCCATTACAGTACGAATATATCCTATATGAAGAAGCAAACACAATAGCTTGGTTAATCTCTTTAATCATTTAATCAAAGAAAAATTCTTTGAATCCTTTTGAATATAAAAAAGTATTACTTATTAACTTTTAGAAGCATAACTTCAAAACCAATGAATATACCCCCTTCGAAACCTTTGGAAGAATCCCTTCTGAAACCATTTAAAAGTCCCCCCTTCGAATCCACTGGATTTATACTTAAAATATCATTTGGGTCAAAGTGAATATAAATGAAAGTATCTGTTTTGAAACCATCCTTTATCATATAAAAGTATTGAGGAAAGCTTGATGGCATCTGCACCATCCCTTTCGAAAGCTTCAAAACATTTAAACAAAACATTGAAGGATGACGTCGAAACACCTTTATGAAGCCATAGCCTTCGAAAACCTTGAATCCTTTCGAAAGCATTTAGGAAGTGGCTTAAAATATCTTTAAAACAGAACTACCCTTCAAAAGTATTGATGACTTCAATATACTCAAAAAGCGAAAGAATGGAAGCAGGGCTTGGACTAGGTCGGAACCCCTTCTTTCGAAAGCATTATTTTTATAGTAAAGAAACTCATTCGAAAGCTTATTCTTTAAAACATAAGATAGAAACATCTTTGTAAGCCTTTAGAAAACCTTTTTTGAAAACATATGCTTCGACTCCTTTGAAGGTTTTAATAAAACAGAGGCAGACGCATCACTTCTAAAAAAATAAAAGGTATCGACACCATCGAAAGCAATGCTTTCGCCACCATGCCTTCCTCCTTTCCTCCAATCCACTACGTACCATCTAGGGGATAACTTATGTATCGGTTATGGCTTAGTGGGGTTTCGACTTGATTGATGCTAGAAGCTCTGCGTCAAAACGTACTTTTATTAGTGGGGGAACCTGTTTTTCTTAATAAAAGATGATTAATGCCAATTAAAGCAAATTTTATCTAACAAACCTGCTACTTGTAAGCATATGATCGGTTGCTTTGACTTTTCAAATTCTTTACCAAAATAACTGCTGCTTAATTACAGATCTAAAACAAGGTTAATTTAACAAATAAGCCCTTCAATTAAGCAAAATCAATATGCCAATAAGTCCTTTTTGTAAAATAATTTAATTTGCATAGCAAATCACTTAGAAAAAATCCCAAAAAATTACGAAAACTCACTTTAATCATGTTATCTAACATATCAAAATTTCAAACCCAAATTCTCAATATAATTCCTGAAATAAATTTATAAACCCTATTAACCATATTTTCCTTGAAAATTCATGGTAATATTTCTATAGCTTGGAAATTATCAAAATTTAAAATCCAACTCCAAAATCATATTTTGTATGGCATAAAATTTTTCCATGGCATTTAACATCATTAACAATCAGTTTTTCCCTAAAACCCCATATAATCTAATTTAAACATTATTTTTTAAATCAAGCAAATTGTAATTCAAGCACATACTCATCCAAACCATCATGAAAAGGAATTAAATCATAAATCCAAAAAACATATGTTCATAAAACAAAATAGAGATGATATAAATTATTACTCACCTTGATTAAGATAAGAAGACTACATTGTTATTGAGATTTATTCCCCTAACTTTAATCCTTAGCTTTACTTTAATGTCTCTTCACTTTTCCTTTTGAATGGCCTATTCCTCTTTACGTTTTTATTTTGCATTTTGTGTAATGAGAAATAATTGTGAATGGTCTAAGGGACGTGAATATATATATGGGTAGGGATTCTATGTAGCTAATTCTCAATATACCTTTATGTAACTTAATTAACTTTAAGCCTATTTAATTAAATAAATTGAGCACGACTCCTCAAGTATTTATTCAAATCTCAATCCCCACATCACTTAACATTTACATTATTCTATTTAATTTATGTAATTAAATCTCCTGAATAATGTTAAAAAAATTATAGGTGTTACATGCTCCAATCCTTAAAGAATTTCGTCCTTGAAATTTAGTAAGGACTATATACTAAACATAGTAATCACCTGTAACGACTCCTAACAACCATACTAGTCTACCCAATTAGCAATTATCTATATAAGTCTAATAAAGACATACCTTCAAAGCATGATCAGAACAAGTATCTCTAATCATGTCTTCTCTCTCCCAAGTACAGTCCTTCTCGTTGTTGCTCCATTGAACTTTCACCAACTTAACTGTCTTGTTCTTCAATCTTTTCTTATCTCTCGCCACAACCTGAACTAGTTACCTAACAAAAGTCAAATTAGGCTCTACAATAAAATTTTCCAAATCTATTAGAGAAATAGTAGTCACTGGATCATGCATATACCTATGAAGATGAGACACATTAAATACATTATGGACACCTGTTATACTGCTCGGTAACTCTACGCTGTATGTGAGCTTTGCAATCCTTTATATAATCTGGAATGGACCAATATATCTTGGTGCCAGTTTCCCTGACTTCCCAAACTGTACCACACATTCATCTATGATACTTTAATGAAAACTATGAGAAAACTAGGTCATTATGCCTCTTATCGGCATAACTCTTCTTTTTGAATTGAGCTTCCTTCATCCTTTCTCGATTAACTTAATCTTCTCTGATGCCTCCCTAACCAAATCTGGACCTAAGACTAATCTGTCTCTTGTCTCTAGCTAACATGCTAATGATTTGCATGGCCTTCCATACAAAGTTTCAAAAGGCATCATTCCTATACCAGTATGATAATTTTTATTATAAGATTACTCAACAAAATTTAGGTGATCTTCCCAAGATCCACCAAAGTCCAATACAGAAGCTCTCAACAAATCCTCGAGTACCTTATTGACTCTCTCAGTCTACCCATCCGTCTAAGGGTGATATGTAGTACTCGTCTTGAGCTTGGTACCAAACACATCCTTAAGACTCTTGCAGAATTCCCTAGTGAACAAAACATCTCTGTCACTGACTGTGCTACTAGGAACTCCGTGAAGTCTAACTATGTTCTCCATGAACAACATTGTCAAACCAGGTGTCGTCCTGGTTGACTTAACTGGAATGAAATAGGCACTCTTAGTCAACCTGTCTACTATGACCCATATATTTTCATTTCCCCTATTTGACCTTGGTAACCCGTCTAAAAAAATCCATGGATATCGAATACTATTTCCAAAATGGAATCTTTAAAGGATAAAGCAACCCACTTGGCTTCTAATTTTCGGCTTTCACTTGTTGACAATTTGCACAATGCCTAACCCACAAGCCAACAACTCTCTCCATACCTTTCCAATAGAAGCTCCTCTTCATGTCTTGATACATCTTGGTCCCTCTATGAAATGTCGTAAAATTTAATCGATGACATTCCCCAAGAATTATTTCCTCAAGTTCTCAACATCAGGAACACATAATCGTCCATTCTTTCTTAACCATCGTGTCTGGTCAAGATAAAAATATTTCAGATCATTGATCTCAGTCCCAAACTGAAGCCTTCTTGGCTAATAACGGATCCTTCTTCTGCTTAGAAGTTACCCTTTCAATCAACAGTGGTCGAATTTCTAAACAGGATAGCATGTCCGTCCTCTGACTAGAACTAGTAGTCGATCATAACCGCACATTACAAGTAGTCAAAGCTTCTAAATCCTTCCACTATGCCAACATAGCTAACACCACATTTTGATATCTTCTGCTAAGAGAATCTTCCACTTTATTACCTTTTCCTAATGTATACTCTATACCAAAGTCATAAGCAACCAAAAACTCTAACCACCTCTGTTGTCTCATATTCAACTCCTTTTGAGAGAATAAGTACCTTAAAGACTTATGATCTGTATACAGCTCAAATCTTTCTCCTAAGTGATAATGCCTCCATATCTTCAATGCGAAGATCTCCTCAACCAGCCCCAAATCATGAGTAGGACATCTCACTTCATACGGTCTAAGCTTTTTGTGAAGCATAGTCAATCACTTTACCCCTCTGCATCAACACAGCTCCTAATCCAGTCCCGTACACATCAGTTTATACTGCCAATCCTTGGTTTCCATCTTGAACAACTAACACAGGTGCATCGGTCAACAAATGCTTTAATTTTAGGAATTCTTTCTCATATTTGTCGGACTAAAAAAAATGTCACATCCTTCCTGGTTAGTTTAGTCAAAGGTGCTGCCATCTGCGACAAATTCTTAATGAATCTCCAGCAGTAGCAAGCTAGTCCAAGAAAATTACTAATCTCCGGTCTCTTTCAATTATTATTAGCTTCGATCTTATCTTGATTGACTAATAGCCCCTTCTCTGAAACCACGTGACCAAGAAACCTAACCTCTTTCTTCCAAAAATGACACTTGGTGAACTTCGCCTTTAACAGATGTTACCTCGGCATCTCTAGCACAACTCTAAGATGACCTTCATGCTCTCTTTCATCCATAGATTATACAAAATGTCATCTATAAACACCAACACGAATCTATCCAAACACTCTCGAAAGAATCAGTTCATCAAATCCACGAAGAACCAGGTGAATTCATTAACCGTAATGGCATTCTAACCATTCATGCAAACCATACCTATTTTGAAATGTTGTCAATGAATGCTGTCCTCTACCACTCTTAACTGATAGAAACCCATCACGAAATCCAATTGGGAAAACACTCTGGCTCCACTCAACTGATCAAATAGATCATCAATACTCGACAAAGGATACTTGTTGTTTAACATCCTTCCACTCAACTTACGATAATCAATACACATCCTCAATGACCAATCTGGTTTCCTCACGAATACCGCGGCCGCTCCCTAAGGCAAACTGCCTGGTTTAATAAAATTCCTTCCTTCTAGATCCACTAGCTTCACCTTCAATTCCTTCATCTCGGTTGGTGTCATTTTGCTAGGCGGTCTACTTAAGGTTCAGCTCGTGGCACAAGGTCTATCCGTAACTTAACAGCTCGTCTTGGTGGCAGTCCTGTAACTGGCTCAAAGACATCTCAAGCTCTCTTGCTACTCGAACCTGACTTAACTCTTCTCCCACCTCCATTTCACTTAATAAAGCACAACTACTTCGGTCAAAATTCTCCAATGAGAATATGACTCGGTTATGACTACAGAATGACTTAGTGATATCTCCCATCCTGGCTAAATATCCTGGCCTCATACCTCCTCAACCAATTCATACACAAAATGATTTTGAAATCTACAAAATCGAAAAAATATAGACTGCATGCAAACTTATGACATAACAAATCAAGTTCTAACTGGTCACATCTCATCCATAAAGTTGCATACCCTCCGATTGGATTTGCAACCCTTAAGGAAGTAACAAATGAATATGATGCACTGTTATCAAACAGTATCCTAACTGGTATACTTTGAATTAAAAACGTACCTTCCATCACAGTCTTTCCTCTATCAGCTGCAGTTGGCTTGGAAGATGATGGTTTAACAGCAAAAACCATCCCTTTGTCCACCCTAACCGGATCTGGACATTGATTCTTATAATGCCCAACTTGATCGCAGTTGAAGCACTTCACATTCTTCTTTTCTATAGCTTTCATCCCCTTGCCTAACTGGCACTCATTAGTATAATTACCCTTCTCGTCACACTTGTAGCAAACTAAATCAGCCTTTGCCTTTTTGGCAGCATCTCCCTTCTAGGCTCCCTTCTTCTTAAAGATCTTCCTCTTCTTTCCCTAAGAATTCTGGGATTCAACCGACTTCTCTCTAGCACAAAAAAAAGCATCTCATCATGGCGAATGGCTATCTCTACAACCACATAAGAAGGATCATGGATAAGTGTCAGGGTCGCCCAAGGAAGCTCAGGTCTTAAACCCTGAATGAACATCTTATTCCTTCTATTGTCAGTGTCTATAGTAGCATACCCATATCAAGACAGCTTATCAAACTTAGTGGCATACTCGATTACTGACATCTCTCCTTGAACTAGATCCATAAACATCCTCATCAACGCTGACTTAGAAACATCAGATAAGAACCACTGCTCAAATCCCCTTCTGAACTCTGCCCATGTAACCTCCTCCTTCGGAACCTCGGCAGTAACACTATTCCACCAATGAAGTGCTGACCCTTGCAATTGCCTAGAGGCCAACCTTCTCCTTTGCTCATCATCTAAACCCAAATCAGCAAAGATACACTCACAATACAACAGCCAATTCTTTACCTCAACAGCATCATCCGTTCCCATAAACAGCTTTCCACCCAAACCAGCGTAGTCTCTGCTCAACTTCGCATAATTATTCCTAACTAGAGCTATAGGATTAGCTCCTCCAACATTCCTAGCAACTATATTAGTAGCTTCTGCGTGCATCACATTGACAAAGAATTGATACATCGCCCCAATATCTACTAATGGATTTCCAACACCTACATTGGCATCATCATTTTGGTTAGCATTAGCCTATCGACATTGGTTCCTCTTGCTATCAGGTTGAGCATTTCCATTGGATGTGGTGCTTCTTCCATCAAAATTTCCTCTTCCATTTCCTGCTTCCATATTTTCTTTCTCGTTAATCTGCATATGAGCCTTAGTAAGATATAGAAGAACAATCTAAGGGAGAGAAGGAATACATACTTATATATATATATATATGTATATTTAATACAAGAATCTTGGTTATGGAAATCAAATATAAAATACTTCACTCTGAAAGTTACTTGGGAACAACTCAGGGAAAGAGAAAACGAACTTGAATGGGCTCAAATAGTCTGGAATAGAGCTAGTACACCTAAAATGTCTCAAACTACTTACAAGGCTCTCATCCATAGATTCCCTACCATGGATAGATTAAGGAAATGGAGGATTGTACATGATTCGACCTATTTTCTATGTAATGTGGAGGAAGAAAATCATAAACATATCTTCTTTTTCTATGCACTTACCAGAGCTATTTCGGACAAACAAAAGATAATTCTAGATTGTAACTTACAAGATGAATATCTGAGTGAAATCGCGATCTACTTGACTAGACGTTGGAAAACCAAGAGCTTGATGGGAAAAGATGCTT
The DNA here is from genome assembly GCA_030765085.1 of Allium cepa. Taxonomy (NCBI): domain Eukaryota; kingdom Viridiplantae; phylum Streptophyta; class Magnoliopsida; order Asparagales; family Amaryllidaceae; genus Allium; species Allium cepa. The sequence continues at coordinate 106,922,929 of CM060930.1, read as the reverse complement.
CCGTTTTGCTCACTACTTCTGTTTGGCATGTGTGGAAAGAGAGGAATAGATGAATTTTTCAAAATAACCACAAAAACGAGCACGTAGTCAGTGACATGATCAGAAGATATGTTCAAATAATCATGAAAAAAGTAGGGAGACGAGCTCTTACAGATGTATTAGTTACTGAACAAGAGGCATTATAGAGGATGTGACTAAAAGTATAAAATACTGTGATTCATTTGGAGAAGACATGGAAACCTCCATGGTAGTTTGAAGGAAGATGATGCAGTCTTTTTTACTTTCTTTATTTGCACTGTATGGTGAACTTACGAACTAATAGCTAATGTAATGGGTCGTGCCGACCTTGTTTGGGCTTACTACTAAACCTTTTAGCCATTTTCAAAAAAAGTAATATCAAATACAAGTACGTTGCTATAACACTATTCCAAACTCCGATCATATTTTTGATTCCTTGGATTATGTTTCAAAGAGCTTTTAGGTATAACTTTTCTTTTAATTTTTCATAGGCTTATGCTCTGTTACCAACTTGTAACATCCTCCTACTTGGAGGCCCAAAATTAATGGCTATGGATGCTGCAATAATCCATATTTATTATTCCTCGGCGACCAAATACGATGGTGTTTGATACACTGATACATAGAAACACATGAATATGGAAAAAATTTAAAACATCAAACAATATTATATTCCATTCAAAAAAAATTCCAATTCATTACATAATCCCACAATCATTAACCACGTTCAAAGAAAATATATTTTTTACGACATATGCTAAGAGCGACATATGAAGATGCCCTTGGATTATCAGAGCATATATAGGAAATTTAGCAACTTTTCCATTACAAACAACATGGAGGAATCAAAATAAAAGAGAACTTTAAATCGCTATCACGCTTCTTGCTCGTCTCTAGAAGCTTATTCACCTAAGATGTAATGACCCGCCCTTCTGACCGCCCCCAGTCGGTAATTAACCAACTTGAAACGTTTAAAATGACGGATTGTTATTTAGTTTATAGAGTTTAAATAAAATCAGCCACAGAAACACAGAATAATAATATTTCACAAAAATGAATTATTTTTTTCACATATATCAAAGTTTATACAATGCATTAAATTTATACAGCGGAATATTTCTCTAAGTACAAAAATCCCAGAAAAGCTAAAGTGAGCGTTTTCCCCCTCTCTCTAACTTCGCTGCCCGAAAATCTTCAAGCTGTAAAATACTCGGTCTGACCTGAGTATTACATTCAAAATAAAATAGTACATGGGTCAGTCTAATTCAAACTCAGTTATTAGTGCATAGAGGCAATAATAATAACAATTAGACGACAGTCAAATATAAATTCACCTATCCGATCCTTTAACAACAAATTGGATAACGGTAAATATAACACTTAACAGTGTTAAACAATGAATTAGTAGATTCAAATTATTAACGAAGATAGATGAAGGAATTATAAATGGAGATAATTTAGAAAAAAAATCAGAATTGCCTAAACGGCAATTAACAACAAAATCATCAAATTTAACCAAATCAAAATGCGATTCAAAATATATTGAATTGGCAACATAAAAAAATTTCCATCAATAGAAAACATCAATTAAAACATCAAATCTAGTAGGGCTGCAGTACACGCACGTGTGTACGGCCTCGCCACATTTAAACGTTAAATCTGTGTGGCTGCAGTACACACGCGTTTACGGCCTCGCCACATACAGTATGAAATGCACAAAAGATCAACGGAAATTCACAAACGAGCACAAGGTCAAACCGGAGCGTTTAAGAGGGATTCAACTCAAGTATACAAATCAATGTACAAGTCACAATACAACACTGCCCAGACCAAATACTATCAATATGGCCGAACAGAGACTCCGAGCATATCAGAAGATATGCACAGATATGAAACAAAAATAGCCAGACCAACCAATGTAGGAACATATTATATATATATATATATATGCAACAAAATGGCAGGTCGAAATGCTCAGGAATGAATGTTAAATGACCAGATTCGAACTAACATAGCAACAATATGCTAAAGCATACAGATAAGAATGCCTGAGTTGGGAAACAAAGTTCATAACCAAACTACAATTGTCACAAAGGCACAAGGCCATCAACATTGAAATGGATCGAGCAAGTGCAACCATTAAAATATATTGCTTTTTCAAAACAAAATATTTGAATTCAAACAACTGCAGTTCAAAGTATCGCCTGCAGTTCGAATTTAAAATTACCAGAAACAAAATCAGTGCCAAACCCAATTATTCTTCAAACTGTGTTTTCTCAAAATCCAATCAAATGCACTGCATCACGAATACAAGGTGCAGACACCAGTGGGACAAAATGTCGCAGACCATACATGAATCGAAAGCAACTACAAAGACCAATATCAATTCGACATGCACATGAGCCATAAATCTTCTCAGAGCATGTAAAGTACTCTGAATCAAATGCCTTCAGATAAACCAGACTTAAGACAGTACAAATCCAATAATATATGCATACACACATACAAATATATGTATGCCTATATATGCAGATTTGAACAAACAGGTGACAAATCAAGGCCACCATCTAAAACAAATTGATGCAGCAATAATGATTCAAATTCGAATATACAAATATAGCTAGCCAAATCAAAATGGACATCAGCTACTACAAAAATGCAAGAAGGTCAAGCCACTTGAGTCAACACAACTGCAACATAAGAAAACTGTAATCACCACAATTATTCAAGGGCAGAACTGCAACAAAAATGCAGCCACCACATGAATTCATGGGCAAAGCAAATATACAACTACCATACTGGGTCAAGCAAGTGCAATACAGTGACAAGATCAACAAAAATCAAGTGAGATAACCAATGTACGAAACTCAGGTCAATGAACAGACCAGGTTGAAAAATCTTCACAACCAAACTGATCAGATTTCACTAAGCAATGGATCAACAAAATAGTAACTTAAGTATAACAGTGACTTATATATATTTAAAACTTTGTTTTTTTTTTCTTTAAAAAAAAAACTCGGGGCAAATCTGGGTTTAAAGTTGAAAACTGAATTTAACAAAGTTTCAAAATCAAATCTTACAGTATGGACTTAGATCAGGTTGCAGACTAGTTGTAATGTTTAAGTTTTAATTTTTTTTATTAATGCCAGAATCGACAAGATAACCAAATTCAAAGCCAAGTGGGAAATTCGTTACTGTAACGACCAAGGGAAGGTCGAATGGTTCTAAATCGAAACCATATCAATCAAGGAAACCAACGAGTTCAAAATCGATGCCATGAAATCGAAAAATCAAAATGCACAATTTGGAATGAATCAGGAACAAGTTCAAAAGCAACTACAGATGATCAAGCAACTCGAAAGACTTGATTCAAATGCAACAATAGTGAAACCAGAAACTACCACAATAAGAAAATACCCACTGGTTCAACAAACACCATAATAGATGCCATGAACAATATCAGTTTTGAACCAAGATAACTGCATGAACATACAAACAAACAAAAATCAAATAAGTCAATCATGCTACTAGATGAACATACAAACAAAAATCACCAACAAAACCAATACAGTAGCAAGTTCGAAACAAAAATCAGAGCACCAATTTATCATAAACAAAGTCCAGAAAGCACCGAAGTCAAAGCAATGCAAATTCGTGGTGACCAGGGCAAGTATAAATCGAACGGCGAGCAAAAATAAATCAACAAACTCAAACAATTCAAACGGTAGAACGAATTGGATGTGAGTAATAAAAATTACTCACCTTGTTCGAAGAACCCCCAATTCCAAGTTGCAGCCGAGCGCGAACAAACGAGAACTAATAATCACATGAATTCCTATCGATCAATTAGCAAAGGCGCAGCTTCGATTGTAATTACAAAGCCCTAATTTTGGAAGCAAGGAATAAAAGAGCCGAAGCCATAATTTCAGAAAGAAGAACGAGAGCCACCATTTTTTATTTTTTTTCGTTTGATTTTTTTTCTTAATGAAGGAGAGGGGTTTCGTATTTTACGAGGAAGGGGGGAGGGGACACGAGTTCGTGGCTTTGCAGAGAAAAGATCGTGCTTGCCTTACCTTTACAGTGTTTTGATTTGAGGCCATGCTTTGAAGGTTGCATGATTTTAGGCTTGATTGAAAAGATTATTACATATATATATTTCTTTTTAATTTAATTTGTTTTCAACACGAATTTCAACGCATTTAGGTGTCGTATGCTCACAAAACAACACCGATAAATACGAAATTTGAAATCCGATAATAATTCAATATTTCGGATCCAATGGAACCGGTTTCGTCGAGTTCCGAGACTGTGCCTCGGAAGGCTATTTTTAAATTCAATTTAGACGATAAAATTTCAAAACTGAACAAATCATTTTCAAATTCAATTATGAAGCTTCTATTATCTTCAGTATTATCAATGTGAATTTTCTAAGCCTTTAAACTATTTTTAAATCTGCTTAAAATTGAAGATTCAAATTTTATTCAAATTTCAATATATTAAATTCTAAAATTAAATCGCCAAATTCATTCTAATAATTTGAAATTCCAGTCAAACCATCATTCAAATATTTAAAATTAATTAAATATTTTCAATTTAAATTGTTCAAAATTCAGGGTCGTTACATAAGACATACGTAAAAACCTCAACTCTCAAAATACTCAAAATCAATTGAGTACCCGAGAGCTTAATGGGAAAACATAAACTTTGAGTCAAACATAAAGCTTGGTATGAAAAATAATCTACCATCTCAAACCATTTAGATATCTAGTGAGACCACGCCGCTTAGCGGAACGGGTTTTGCCCATACTAGTATCTTAAAACCTCTATAAGACCATATACTGCGGTACGCATCCACAATGGTTAAAAAAATTCAAAATAATATGATGTGATGACATTTAAACAAGTGAATCAATTCTGGATTACCCATCCCCTTCATTCTGACTGTCTATCTCAATTATAGTTTCTAGGATTAGTATTAACCTATTATTTTTCAACAGCTGACTAATAACCGGTAAAATGTTTAAGGACACCCTGTCCAATTACATAGTTTTCTTGGGATCAATATGAACTTATTAGCACTCTAATATCTTTACTCTTATCCTAGTTTTCATGGATTGACTAGGAACCTATTGGTAACTCCAATTCTTTTCTTCCTGTCCTAGTTTTCATAGGCCGACAAGGAACCTATTGACATCTTTCAATATCTTAATCTGGATATAGTTTTCATGAGTTCACTATAAACCTATTGGCCCTGCCAATATCAAACAATAGTTTTCATTGGCTAATTACGAACCTACCTTTCTAACATCTTCATTTATACATAGTTTTCATGGGCTTATTATGAACCTATTAGCCCCTATCAATACCTTTTCCTATAACAGTTTTCATGGGATTACTGAGAACCTATTGGTCCCTGCCAATATCTTCCTTTAACATTTTAGCATCCTGTATTCTGGTCTTCCAGACCTCATGGACGAAATTCTACTCACTCATATGTTAAATTAATTTTTATTCACTACTGGTTCAACCTAGCTAGTTATTCTGCCCTTCCCCAAAATATAGTTAGCGGTCCATTACAATGTGAATATATACATATATGAAGAATCAAATACAAAAGCTTGGTTAATCTCTTTAACCCTGTAATCAAAGAAACCTTCTTCGAAAACTCCTTAACGAAGAATGGTTTTCTTTCAAAATGAGATTAGGTTATTTGTTTTGAAAAAATAAGGCTTTCGAAACCTTTAAAACCTTGCTTCCGACCTCACTGAATAACCTCCTTCGAAAGCATAAAAATCCATTTTCAAAATGTTAGGCACCTACCTTTCAAGCATTTCAAAACTTCTCTTTCAAAACATTTCGAATGTAAAAAAGTATTACTTATTAACTTTTAGAAGCATAGCTTCGAAACCAATGAAAGTACCCCTTTCGAAACCTTTGGAAGTATCCCTTCCGAAACCATTTGAAAGTCCTCCGTTCGAAACCATTAGGTTTATAATTAAATTATCATTTGGGTTAAAGTGAATATAGAAGAAAGTATCTCCTTTGAAACCATCCTCAGCCAAAAGTATTAGGGAAAACTTAACCGCATTGATACCATCCCTTTCAAAAGCTACGAAACAATTAAACAAAATATTTAAGGATAGCGTCGAAACCCCCTTTTGAAGCCATAGCCTTCGAAAACCTTGAACCCTTTCGAAAGCATTTAGGAAGTGGATTAAAACATCATTAAAATAAGTCTACCATTCGAAGGCATTGATGACTTCACTATACTCGAAAGGGAAAAGAATGGCAGTAGGGCTTCGACTAGATAGAAACCTCTTCTTTCAAAAACATCATTTTTATAAACAAAGAAATCCATTCGAAAGCTTATTCTTAAAAACAAAAGATAGAAACCCCTTCAAAAGACTTTACAAAACCTTTCTCAAAAACAAATGCTTCGACTCCTTTGAAAGCTTTGATAAATTAAAGGCAGGCGCTTAACTTTTAAAACAAATAAAAGGCATCGATCCCATCGGAAGCAATGCTTTCGACACCATGCCTTTCACCTTTCCTCCAATCCACTACATAGCGTCCAAGTGATACCTTATGTATTGGTTTCGGGTTAGTGGGGTTTCGACTTGATTGAAGGCGGAAGATCCGAGTCGAAAGGTACATCTATTGGAGGCGGAACCTGCTTTTCTGAGTAAAAGCTAATTAATGCCAGTTCAAGCAAATTTTATCTAACTAAACTGCAACATTTAAAACTATGATTGGTTGCCCTAAATTTTCAAATTCTTTACTAAAATAACTATCGCTTAATTCTAGTTTTAAAACAAGGTTAATTTCACAAATAATATTGCAAATAAATTTTTGTTCTAAAAAAATTTAATTTTCATGGCAAATCACTTAGGAAAAATCCCAAAAATTACAGAAATTCACTTTAATCATGTTATCTAACATATCAAAATTTCAAACCCGAATTCTTAATATAATTCTTGGAATAAATTTATAAACCCAATTAACCATATTTTCCTTTAAAAGTCATAGTAATCTTTCCATAGCTTGAAAAATTATATAAATTAAAACCCAACTCCAAAATCATGTTTTACATTGCATAAATTTTTTCCATGGAAATTAAACATCATTATCAATCAGTTTTGCCCTAAAACCACATATAATCTTATTTAAACATTCTTGTTTAAATCAGGCAAATTGTAATTCAAGCATATCATCATCCAAATCGTCATAAAGATGAATTTAATCTTAAATCCAAAAAATGTATGTTCATAAAACAAAATGGGGATGGTATAAATTATTATTAACCTTAATTAAGATAAGGAGATTGAATTGAGATTGAGATTTATTCCCTTAACTTTAATCCTTAGCTTTACTTTGATTTCTCTTCTCTTTTCCTTGTTAATGGCCTGCTCCTCTTTACATTTTTTTTTGTGTTTTATGAAACGAGAAATAACCGAGAATAGTGTAAGGGATGTGAATATATATAAAGGTAGGGTTTATGTGTGGCTAATTCCCAATATACACTTACGTAAGTTAACTAACTTTAAGCCCATCTAATTAAATAAATTGAGTATGGCCCCTTAAATATTTATTCAAATCTCAATCTCCTTATTACTTAACATTTACATTAGTCTATTTAATTATCTAACTAAATCTCCTGAACAATGTTATCAAAACTTAGTAGTGTTATAGTAGGCTTAGATGATTGACGACTTTATTCAATATGAGGAGCGTGATGTGCAGTTGTATCTGGGCTGTGAAGGCGATTTTGACCGCGACATGATGTTGTTTAATGTTCATGGTAGAGGCTATGTGGTTTCTAGCAGCGATGACAAAGTCAAGCATGGCTATGGTGTTGGCATGAGCTAGAGGGCGCTGTTGAGACTGAACAAGCGTTGATGTTAATTAGGGTTCTGAGTATAATTTGATTTGGGATCTTGGGTCAGGCTAAATAAAAAATTTAGGAATTCAAGCAAGCTAGTCGGGTTAAGGTGAGCTATTCTTTTAACTCACACTGCTATATCTAAATAATAATATTCCTCTTTGCATGCTTTACTTAGCTTAGAAATTTCTTATGAATTGCATAAAACTTTAGTAGCGAGTGGATGAAATTAATGAAATAAATTGTATGCTATAGGTTAAATTTTTTTGATGAATGAATTGGTTGAATTATGTATTCTAAATATTAGATTCGATTTCATTATTCATTATGAAATTGCATGATTTTGAAAACCATTGGAATACATTTGATCAGCTGTAGTTAAATTATGTGGTTGTTGTGCATTGTTTGTATGACCGGAGTTGTCAAAAAGCAACTCGGATCACTAAATAATTCCATATAATAGAATTATATTTAAGAGCAATGTTGGCTCAAGATATTGAATTTTTGATGGGTTTATTGTTTGAATTGTTAAAGGTAATTTTTTTAATTCTAAAAATGAGATTCTATCTATTTAATCCTTATTGGAATATAGTTTATAAAATATAATTATATCTATTATGATCTTAGCCAAGTTCTTATTTCAAAATTTCTATTCAAAGCTTTTAAAAATAAGTTATATTAATTATAAAACCTTTTGATGTTTACTATTAAAGAATATAATTTTGGAAATGTTTTAGAGGCAATAAATAAAGCATAGTATAATTTTATAAAAGCGATTATGAAAGTAATAAATTTTAATTTCAGGTGACATTGTTATAAAAGAGGTTTAAATGATTTTGAAAGAGTTCCAAAAACTTTTGCAAATATGTAACTCTTCTCTAAAATGGGTTTATGGAAGTAAAAGTGATTTATAATATATCCTTGTATATATAAAATTAATTTAAAACTCTTTTATTTTATTTTATTTGGATTGAGATTTCATGCTTTTCTATGGAACAAATAATTTTAATAAACTACTGAATTATTGGACTGGTATGGGTCATTTTGAAATTTTTTTTCACTTCTTATTATAATTTGTTAAATAGAGTTTGGGTGGAATTTATTAGCTTTTAATAAATACTTGAATTTACTATTTGATATGGATAGTTAGTTAAATTCTTTTGATTATTTAAGTGATAGTAATCAACACTTTAGAATTGTATTATCTTGGGGTGTTTGGATCTCATTGTTATGCCGATAGATCCTTGAGAGAAAACAACTCATTTTCACTGAATTAAGAGTCAATACATTTTTAGATTTGGGTAGGCATGTCTATTTGTTGGTTAGGTCTGCTTTAGTATAACTTTACTGCCCTTTTATTTCTGAGACAGATCTTACATTGTAGCCCTATCAGTTTATTTTGGTTTATTGTTTGACAATTTTTATCTATTTGTTTGTTGGGTAAATTCGCATAGCTAGTCTATTTGTTTGTTAGACTACCTTGTACTATGTGCCAGTCTATTTGTTTGTTAGATCCATGTCGTTGTTTTAAAATGATAGTTGACTACCATTATTTATCATTAGCGATGATTTTTTATCATTAGCGATGATTATTTTTTAGAGATTTTGCCATAAGTATTTAGTATCCTTTTGGCTATAAAGAGTTTTGAATTGATTATCCCCATATTTCTAAATGATAGTCCTTCGAAGACTTGATATGACTTTGTGAAATAGTGATTTGGATTGATATGCCCCATTATGATTATTTGTTCTGGCGGATTTCTATTATAGCTTATTTACTATTAAGTCATATATTTATGATATTAGTAGCTTAACTCTTTATTGGATAAAGTCTGTACCGTTTATTTTAAAAATACTCGAGTCAGGCTGAGACTGTAACGACCCAAAATTTTACCGCCTTGATTTGTGAATTTTAAAAAAAAATTAAATATTCAAGTAATAGGTTTTATACTTAAAATATAACTCTTTTAAATAACAATAAATGACGGCAAAATAGATTTTTAACGAGATAGCACTTTACCACTTCGAAATAGGCTATTTAAATATATTTTATATAATGAATAAACGGATTTTTATTAGCAAATATACCTATTTTAATTATTTAATAATGATGATAAAATAGTTTTCAATTTTTTTACCAATATAGATAGTTCAAATAAAAAAATGTGATTGAAGAACATTTTCTGAAATTTTAACTTTTCGACACCCGAAAGTCGTCAAGAACGTTGTGCACACTTGGTGCAACATGCACACACATATAAACTTGGATTTGATCAAATTTGCAAATAATATACAGGCATATACATGTGTACGTACATGAATACTTAACAATATATACATATACATTCATGATATGATTGTTTATGCATACACATACACATATGTTTGTGTATATAAACACATATGCATATAATATAACCTAAGTTAGTACTTAAACATCACCTAAACACCCTACTTTAGTAAACAAAGTCATGGAGGGAGGGTATGACATGTGGAGAGGGGATGATGGAGAGATATGGTGTTGCATGACACGTTTACATTATTTAGTACAAAACTAATTAGTTATTTATCTCTTCTCCTTGCCTATATATACCACCATACATATTCATTCTCTTACTTTACATCTCCATTCCATATTCATCTCCATCCTCTTCATGTCATCATAATTTCCATGTCTGCTAATTCTGTGTTAAAAGTTTGAAAAAAAAGCCTTTCTTCACTTTTAAACTCATAACATTCCGTCATATTGTAACATCCCGCCTCTTCGCATGCTTTAAATCGACACAATGCCAATTCGAACCATACGGAAGGGCCGATTGTTATGGGGTAAATAAAAAAACAAGAAAGAAATAAAAACAAAATAGAATCTCACAGCGGAAGGATAAAATATAATAATCAAATATACAGTTTATAAAGCTGTTTATAAAACATTTGATTATATTTATATAATACATATCAGAGTTACACATACCAATAATAATGCAGTGGAACAGTATGAGTGTAGTGCAATAATATAAATAATAATAATACAAATCTTCGCCTTTGTCCTCCAGAGCAAATCTTCAGATCCTGAAACGCTCGGACTGACCCGAGTGAATTGAAAAGACAAAACACTCGAGTCAGAACTAAAAGATCTTATGTAAGTTAAATCAAAAGGAATAAATATGAATGAAGTAACTTAAAAGATGCTCGGGATTTACATCTCTTAAGGATCCGTTAAACTATTTACTATGTAGTATATTTCTCTATTATAATAGTGTCTATAGTAAAATAAACTTACTTTTAAATAGCATTAAAGCTTTACATTTTCCACCTTAACACGTAATAGTCCCAGTAGTCCATCCAATATCATAGTCCCTCCTGATCGGGAAGCCACCAGAGGATACCACACGGGCTACGGGAGAAATCCAAACTCGTACAAGGCGCGATAGGGTAGGTGACACGGCACAACTAGGTAATGCCAGGGTAGATATACCAATTACGCTTCCGGGTCGGTGGTAACGCATAGCGCGCAGCTACCACCCACCTCGGACAAACTCCCCCAAATCAAAGAAATCAAAAGTGAAGGTGGCCACCGAATCAATCCAAAGTCAGAGTATAGTATCGAAGGGAAGTGTCCGATCAAAGGTGCTACCTTATTAACCCGTCGATCGCTCCTGTTTTAGCCACCTTATGCCAACTCACGGGAGTTGGGTCCACGTATTTACCTCAGAGGAAACGCCGCCACCATCCTACTTCATTCTGGAATCTCCACCGCGTACGCAGTTATTAAAGTGGTTTTCGGAATTGGCAGAGAGTATGACAACTTCCGATCCCGGTCTCTTTAACAACCAAACGTTATTATAACACCGCGGTCATTTAAAAATAATTTATACTTTAAAACGGAATATAATATCTCTTTCAAAACATATAAATACGATATAATTTATATTTTTTTTAAAACCCCAAATCAGTATGATATCATTTTTATTTTATAAATTTCCCTTTCCCAAAATCAAAATAATTTCAAATATATATACCTTGAAACCATAGCTTTGAAACATAACTTTTAATACTTAATGGTTCAAATACTATATTACTTTATAAAATAAACAGCTTCTTCAAATTTCACAATAAATTCCCAATATCAATTTTAACCTCTAAATAAACCATTTTAATTCCCATATTTTTCAAAGCTTAAATATTCTATATTTTAAAACTTTATAGTTCATATATTTTCATCTTTAAATATTCCACTATTTCAAAATGGATTCTTTGCTAATTTAATATATATCAAATCCAATTCTTATTATTTAAATTTGAAATATGTACTTACTAATATTATTCAGGTAAACCCTTAAACTTCAATAACAAGATATTCTTTTAATTAAATTAACTTGATAATAAATTTGATATTTGTTTAAATCCTTTAATCAAAAATCAAGTTATAAGATCATACCCTTTAAATCTTAATTTATTTACATTTCAAACAAATTTTTCGAGGAAAATTCTTAAATACTTTTATTCAAATCATATTCACATTTATCTTCAACCTTACTTTTATTTGAGTTATTATAAACTCTATATGCAATAGAATTTCAACTATATTCTTAACCATATTCTATAAACGAAATCAACTTCATTATTTTGCTTATTTAAAAATTCAAAACAGACTTATACATAGCTAAATTCAAGAATTTTACTATATACATATATATATATCAAAATTTAATATTTATTAAACCGCATTCTTTCCAAAACGATAGAAAATCATTTCAAAAATAATTATATATATATATACCGCGATACCTGTATAAAATTTTCTATCCTATGGTCAAGTGATATGGATATTTATCATTGCAATCCGTAATTTAAAAATAAAAATGCGGTTGTATATCATTTCAAACCACAATCTCGAACAAAATGAAAATGCATAATAACTTGCAGTTTATACAATACAAATATAGCATTCATTCATCCATAATATCAATCATCAAACATTCAAGAATTTATCATCCAATTCAAACAATCACATCAATAAATAATAATTAATTACTGACAATTAATTTTTCAATAATGAATTTAATACTGTTTAACTGTAGTTTATGTGCAATAATAAATAAATTTAACTAGCAGTTTATATGCGAAATGAATTAATAACGCGTAAATTAAATGAATGCAATTTAACTGAGAAAATAATGAAATATATGCCAAACAGTTATAAATAAAATCTTAAACACATCATAAATTAATCTAACAAACATAAGAAATTTTAGAAATTGTGAGTGGGTTAAAACACTCACCTTTTGGATTTAAATTGAATTAAAATCCAATTTAAACCCAAAAATTCAACAGCCTCAGAATCTGCCTAACCTAGCATCAAAATATCATAAATCTCAATACGATCCTAACAAAAAAAATCGCACGTAAATCGGACATTGTATGCGAAAGTTATTCAAGTTATAAGATGAACATTTCCATAATAAAATGTGTATATATAGTGATATTAAAATAAACAAAATAAATACTAAATTTCACGTTTTGGGATGAGGCGACTAGGGTGCCTGCTAACAAGGTGGTGGCAAGGCTTGGGTGAGGTGGAGCGGCTTTCACGCAACTCAAAGCTTCAAGAAGGATTAGGAAAAAGTGTTGCAAGCAGGTGAGGGAGAAAATGAAATAGGGTCATGTTTGCATAATGAAGTTCAGTGAGATTGGAAAATTGAAATGAGGCTAATGGAGGATGGAACCAATGAAATGAATGCTTCAGATAGCAAAAATGAAAATTTATACATTTCAAACAAAGAGGTGGTAACGAATAAATATAAAGTAACAAATGGACCAGTTGTACTAAAACTTTGAGATCCAATTACAAAACGTCTACTCCGCTAAATTAATTTCTATTAACCCTAAATATACACATTATTAACACCCAATTAAATATTATTAACACACATTATATAAAATGTAACACTCCAATTAATGCCACTGGGGATCGCCGCTGCACACAATAAAAGATGAACCGAGACTGGAAGTTCAAATTTAAAAACGGCGTTTTTCTCAGCGTGCAATCACGATTCAAAATATTTAATTTACTTTAAAATATAAGGTTAGCATTAAAATCACTTCTATACTTCCTCTGATTGTTATAAAATGAATGTAAAATGTTTTTTCAAAATTCAAATTTTTCCTTTTATAAAATTTTACTAATCTTTAAAATGAAACGTTCATTTTATTATTCTCAAACTGTTCTTTTATTTTCATTAAAAATTCTCTTTCTATTTAACCCAAAAATGAACGTTTCTTATATTAATTGCCATAAATTTCAATTAACTTCTCTTTCCTTTAATTTAAAGATTTCTCATATGGATTAGATGTTGCAAATCCACACTTTCAAAGCTTTAACTTCTATTTCAATTGTTTATAGATTATACATTAAATCTTCCAAAATTTTCAATGAAATTAGCTTTCCATTTATTTTCAATACATTCTTCTTATGGTATAATTATTTTGTTTCATATCTATTATTCAATTCACTATTCTCAAACGAATAAAAATTTTTGTTGAATTTGCAAACTATCATAATATTCTTACATTCCATCCAAATTTCTATTAACGTAAAAATTAAGTGTTAAATTTCATTTATTTGCCATAAATCCAATTATTGAATTTTTCTACACTTCAATTAAATTAAAAATCTTACTTTCCATTCTTTTAAATTCAGTCAATCATTATCTTATGGGTACATTTTACATTACTGTAAATCCAGTTCCCTAATATTTTCCAGTAATCAACTAAATTTATAACAACGTAGTGATTAATTACGTTTATTTCAATGGATTTAGATCTAATTCACTAAATTATATACATAGGTAAACAATTAATAGTTATCACAATAAGCCAAATCTACTCCCATTCAAACCCTATTATCAATTGACAAAAATAAAATTTCTTACCTAACATTAATTATGTCAAATTACATTTTACTGCGTATTATTTCATCAGTTGAATTTATTTTCCAATTTGCTGATTTCAATCAATTAAACTTTACCATCTGTTTCAATAAATTGGGTGTGCACAAATTTAGCTATTCAATCAAATTTCAATTTACGGTACAATTATCATGGTTTATATCATATTGCATTAATATTCTCAAATTTCCTTCTTAATTTTCATTAACGTAGTATTTTAATATTAAATTCCACTTTTTAAAAGCTTACCCTTGTTATTCGAGTCTTATTGAATTTTATATTTCAAATAAATAAACAATTTTCATTTTATAACTAAAATTAACATTTATTACATCTTATAGAATTAATCATTTCAAATGACCAATCACATCTACCATAACTGCACAAATTATAAACTAGTAGATTTTTGTCATTTTTAATCCCTTAGATACTTAATATAGCTAAAAGCAAATTCACATATAATTTTTGTGTCAATTATTCCAGTAAATACAGTGTTCAAATGTCAACTGCAATTAATCCAATTAATTGCAAATTAATTCCAATAAATTTGATTTTATTCGATTACAACTTAATATTCACTCAATTATTACTCAACTGACATAGTTGACATTGTTTCATATTTCATTACATTAATATTTATATATACATCTTAGATTTGTATCAACGGTTATACTTAAAAATGTGAATATTGTCAATTACGCGTATTAATTAAGATTTTCAACTCAATTAACAAAATTTCCTAAGTCAAATCCCTTTTTACCAAATTTGACAATCCCTAACCATTTGTACTACATCCCATATTAATGTAATATTTATTAGATTTTATTTCAAATTAACGTACAACTTAATTTCCCTTAATTGAGATCTGATTCCCAATTTTTTATTTATTTATCATACTAAATGAATAGATAACCTAAATAAATGGTCACCTACTTACTTCTTTCATTTATAAGTTTACTACCTACCCAGGTATAAATTCCATATATAACACTAATTAATTTCCATTAACACTGCATTTTCCAATTATCATAAATTTGTTCAATATATACTATTGTTTACTTAAAAATAAATTTATGTTTTCCGTAAATTCGCATTCACTCTTCCGTTACGAAATTAAAAATAATTAAGAAATGTTTATTATCAAAACAACATTAATTTATTACCTTTCACATCCTACTATAAATCAGTGTAACCATTAATACCACACATATTGCAATTCCTTACACCATACTGATCTTAT
This sequence comes from Allium cepa, assembly GCA_030765085.1. NCBI lineage: Eukaryota > Viridiplantae > Streptophyta > Magnoliopsida > Asparagales > Amaryllidaceae > Allium > Allium cepa. The sequence continues at coordinate 106,906,845 of CM060930.1, read as the reverse complement.
TTAATTACCATTAACTATCTATTTTGTACAATAACTAAATGTTTACATTTTTTTTACTTATATTTAGTTTTATAACCAAGCATAGCGTGTTTAGATACAATGAATTGGAGTTTCATTAAGATTGTTGGCACTTAACTCTTATTAACATTGTCTCATTTTAAATTTAGTTATTATTCCCTTATAAAATTGCAACATTTTACTTCTTTCAATATTAACTCATAAAATATTATTAAAACCACAAAATTAAAACATCGAAAATTTATGGGTCGTTACACATATTTTCTTCTCTACCAAAATCAAGCCCACATCCACCTTACCTATGCATGGCCAAGCCTTTACCAACCGAAGCCAAGCCCAATTATCCTCTTGGCAGAGCCATATTACATCGTACAAGCCCACACTATGTCTTGGAGATAAATCGGTTTGCTTGTGTTGTAGCCAAGTTCGATGGAAGTTTAGTTTGATTAAGATAAGTTATGGTTAGTAAAGTTATCACTTTTAAAACCAAATTTATTTTTTTTATAAATATTTATATTTATTGGTAAATTTGATGTTTGCTAGCGTAATATTGAAGTTTGGTTTGGTTATATTTGAATATGCTTGGAGATTGGTGTGATTTGGTTTTATGTCAATTTGCATAGTAGTAGGAGTATAGTTGATTATGAAAGTTGATTAATCATATTTGATTGCAAGTTGGATCTTAATGTATGTGTATCAGAAACATGTATATGGATGCGGTAGTGTAGTCGAAGGAGCTTATGGATACGGTTGGATGTTTCTTATCTTGTCACTTATTTGAGGATTGCAAATCCTATTAAAGGGATCCGCAATTTTTGGCTTGTTGAGTTAGAATATCGAGAATGTTCTTTGTAGTTTTCCTTCCATGTGAAATTGCACGTTATTTACTATCTTGGGTTTGATGTGAATTTGGAAGAACTGGCTTGCATGTATCAAGCCCAAATTTATGTTTTGAAAGGATCCTATATTTTAGGCATCCTAATTCAGCCGATTTGTTGTTTCTTGTTCTTCGGAATGTTGATGGAGATTCCGAAGTATCTTTTTTTGTTCTTGAGTTTTGAGATGATGATGATGTACCTCGAATTCCAGTTATTTATGATTTAGTTGATATATGTGAGTCCATTTTGAGTTTGCTACCCAATCTGGCAATTGAGTTTTGTATTGGCCTCATTCCTGGTTCTTAACCTATTGGTCATCCTTCTATGAGGATGTCCACTAGGAAAGTGAGAAACTCTAGAACTAATTGCTGAAGCATGAAGCTAAGGAATTCATTTAGTCCAATCTTTACCATAGGGTGCAATGGTCATCTTTATTAAGAAATCTGATGGTATTCTTAGGCTCTGCATCCATTTTCGCAAGCTTCACAAGTTAACCATTAGAACGAGCATCCATTACCTAAGACCGATGACATATACGATCTATTGAGTGATGCTACGGTCTTTCCTCAGCTTGGCCTTGCACCGATTTTCATCAGCTATGAGTTGTGGAGGATAGCGTTCCTCTTACCGCATTCTACATTCGTATGGTTCATGTAAGTGGCTCGTTATACCATTCAGTTTGATGCACACTACTGTTTATTTCATCAATCTTGTGAATCGACTACTCCGGCAATATCTCGATGAGTTCTCCTTGTGTTCTTTGATTTTTAATGTGACCAACAATTTGATATTGCAAATCTTTCAAATAGGTGATATGTTATTAAGTATAATTGGATTTTTTTTATCGAGACAAGCGAAGAATATTTTGTAACATTTATAAGAGGAATTTTTCATATAAAAAGTGATTTTGTGTTGTGTAATGACCTGATTTTTCGACGTCCGAAATTCGACATCAATACTTCCACTGTATCGAATGCCGAACAATCGAATACTGAAAAAACGGACTGTTAGGGTAAAGAAGAAGGAAGTAGAAGAAGAAATTGAAAATAATATCAGAATCACACAAACGCAGCGGAACAATATATAATAGATAAACGACTAATCTTTAAAACAAAAGAATTATATTTGTCATATATTACATCATTAGAGTGCAATATAATCAACATCACAATTCAGGACGGTTAAAATATCTCATCCTTCCAAAGCTGAATATATAGCTTACACTGCACAATGGAAATATGAATCTATGAAAATACGCCTCGTCATCTAGCTTGTCTCCTGAGCTCCATAGCAGTCCATCCAAAATCTGTATTTTTATAATACTCGGTCTGACCCTAGCATTATAGTTAAATAACACCCGAGTCATTCAGGAAAACCAGCGTGAGAAAATACACTCAATTGGATTATTAAAGTTCGAAAATCCTTCAAAAATCAAAAGTATTTCGTAAGACCACGCCACAAATAAACATGTTGGGTTTTTACCTTACGATAACCAAAATATTTTTTATCAAGCCATCAGATATTATAATAGTGTCTATAGAAAGTAAAATAGAATATAGCTGAAATACTTGCATCTCACGTTTCAGCATAATTGGGCACAATCAAAACTGTACAGGCGTTTATTGGAGATTGGATTCCATACAATAGCAGGGCTACTGCGGTACCATCCGTCACAGTACGTGGTCTAGATCACCGTACTGAGGATCCACCTTGATCCCCTACATCATAAGACCACAGCTACCCCTTACTGGATAGTCTGCATAAGTTCACCCCGCAGTTGGGATCAGCAACCGCCCACACAACCGAAATAAAGGGACGTCTAGATAGGGGCGACCTTACCCTAGTAAGTTGCTAGCCACTTATCCTTGTGTGTACCTCCCCTGTTATAGCCATTCTCGGTTGATGAGGCTCGAGGCTATGCATTACCTTTTTAGCACACATTCTCTTAAAATGCTCATCGTCCTCTTGGCGATGTTCTGAATGCATTCGTCCATACAAGTTTGTTCCGGGTTCGAATGGAACCGAAGGCACTACTTCTACTCCTTCCATTTTGGAATCACCCTCAGGATTAGTAGTGAGTAGCCCTTGCACTTCACTGCTTCATCTTCGACTCCCATCCTTGTCTTCCTCATGAAAACGTTCAAATCGGATCAAAATGGTTTTCGGGAAATAAATCTCGATCCCGAATAGGTGTTGGAATGGGTACTATATAGTGATTTGAAACTCAAAACGCTGATATGAAAAAAAATTGATAAGTCAACTTATTTTAGTTAAATTTAACAAATTCAAATCGTCACGGTTCCGCAACTCAAAATCTCGATCTCCAATCGAGGCGAACCGCTAGGCGTTTATAATGTTATACCCCTATTCTGAATGCAATGGAAAAGGTTTCGAATCGTAAGTCGATCGCATGGAGAAGATATCTTTTTTGAACCTAGTAATTATATTAAATTTTCGATATGGATTTCAGCACATTTATTTACCGTATGCCCAAACAATCACTCCAGACACTACGAAAATTGAAATCCAATAATAATGCACAATTACGGATCCAATGGAACTGGTTTCGTCGAAATCCGAGACTGTGCCTTGGAAGGTTATTTTAAATATCGATTTAAACGATATATTTCCAAAACTGAACAAGCCACTTTTAAATTGAATTCTAAAGCTTTCATTATGTTTAGTATTATAAATTTTCCAAGCCTTTGAAATATTTTTAACCAGCTCAGAAACTAAGTTTCACTATTTTGACCAATTTCTAGTTATTAAATTCAATAATTTAATTGCCAAATAAATAGTGATATTTGAAATTCGAGTTAAACTAACTTTCAAATATTTAAAATAAATGAAATATTTCGATTTCAAATATCCAGAAATTCCGGGTCATCAAATTCCTCCCCCCTTAAAAGAAAATTCGTCCTCGAAATTACTAGTTAAGAGGAATGGTCCATAACTCGTTAACTATTGATCCCATAACCAAACAGCTTTTAACACCACCCAAACAATCTTTTCGTTAAAGACACTATCACCCTTACTAACTTTCCAAACTTCTTCTATAGGTTCCCACCAACATCACTTACCCAACTATTCAAATTTAAATTTTTAAATCAAATTTTAGATTATCAAAATTTTTCTAGTTCCCTAAATTTTCGAAATTTTTTGCCAACGTCTCTTTTGCGTGACTAGCTAGGTACAACTACAAAATGCCTCTACTAGCACCCAGAATTCAAAAGAAAACAAAAAGCCCAGTGGCTAGATCAGAAAATCATCAAATTTCATAGAAAAATTTAAATACATACCTTTTTTTGAGCAATTCAATTTATTCTCTAAATTCAAAACTCAAATTTCCTTTTGCTTCTAAAAACACTTGTATATCCTACTTAGGAATAATATCCAATTACTGATTTCAAAATCATTTTATACATTTCTTTACAATAGTTTCAATATCTATTTCATTCAAGCCCGTACGAGTACATATACCATCTGTACGCAATATCAAATTCGATCGCTCGCTCGATCACACAATTTCACTTCCAAACTAGTATCATCCATCCGACTTCTTAGTGCGGACTTAGATCTGGTTTATTGATTAAAAACCATCATTCTCCATGCATAGCCAAAAACGATGATAGAGAATTTTCAGAATCAATTCAAAAATCCATATCTTGAGTTCGTCGTCGAAAATCAAGTGAAAAATTCCAACTCGGATCGGTTCAATTACCTCGAAATTCTGTGCTCGAATCTGGATCATATCGTTATGAGAATAAAATAATATACGTATATCCAACGTATTTTTGCTCAATTGATTATTGACTACAACAATTCTCTTTTTATCCACACTTATTTTGGTTTCCATTCTCTTATCCACAATTTTATTTCCAACTTATAATTTTTTATTTAAGTAACCATTTCACTCAGCCTCCTTAGACTTTTCTTTAAATTCACTTTTACTTAACTATATTAAATTACACTCCAATTCAATTTAAATTTTAAGTTTCTATAGGTTTTTCGAATTTAATTACATTTGCTAACTTCTTTTAATTCACTTCAATTAATTAGCTTACCTTCCAACATATTTGGGTTTCATACTTATTTTAGTTTAACTCTTCTTAAGTTAAATTTTTATTCTAAACATATTTCAAATTTTTATAAGTTTCCAAGCTTATATATTATTCCATAAACATTTCTAAAAAGATTCCAGAGTCTTTTAAACAAGTATTCAACATTTCAAAATCATTTTTAAAATCAATTATATCTAAAATCCTTCGGTAAATTCAATCATCTCTTTGAATTTCAAAACCAAACTCGGTTTTGTAGACACTTTAATTCAAAATCTTCAGGCAACAATTCCTCCATTGGAAACTCGAAAATGAACATTGATGATGCTGCAGTCATCACTGAAGTTATTTTCCAGCGAACAAAAAGAGTTTAGTGCTTTTCCTCTTTAAAAACCCTTCCAAGTATTTTAAAATTTCAAGTCTCACCAGATTTCAAATCCAATCTAAAATAGTATCACTATTGTTTCTCTAAAACGTTTGAAAACCATTTTCAAACCAAAAGGAATTTAATCTTTTCCTAGAATTCCAAATTCTAAATTCTTTCAATCTATATTCAAACATTACTTTGGAATTTTATACCATTCAATTATAAATAACTTTTGTAATTCACATTTACAAATTACATCCTGTTATGTGCAATAAATTTCTTAACTTTGGTTATGATTTCTTCTTATTCAATTTTTACACAACAATGATAATAATTTAATATTATCACTTCCTAACAACCAAGAAACCATACACTATAGTAATTTACAAAAAATATTTCTTTTATATACAAAAATAATTTGGGTAAAATTATTTCGTTAACCCTATTTTAAAATAATACTATATCGGTTTATCTTGTTTAGGAGTTTAGAAATCCCTAACGATATCGTTGTACTTCCCGTGCCGACCAGAATTCATAAACACTCAATCGATAAATCATCACAATATAAAAATAATTTTGTATTCACTAACAAATACGCGCTCATATCCATTAATACACTCAAACTCATTTTAAAGTACTTACGGACTCTATTCCAATGAGTAATCCCCACCAGAGCCAAGGTTCTCGCTTAACCTTCAGCTCTGATACCAAATGTAACGACCCGATTTTTCGACGACCGAAATTCCACATCAATACTTCCACTGTATCAATTGCCGAACAATCGAATGCCCAAAAAAAGGACTTTTAGGGTAAAGAAGGAGGTAGAAGAAGAAATAGAAAATAATATCATAATCTCACAAACGTAGTGGAACAATATATAGTTGTTAAACGACTAATCTTTAAAACAAAAGAATTATATCTATTATGTATTACATCATTAGAGTACAATATAATCAACATCACAATTTAGGACAGTTGAAATATCTCATCCTTCCAAAGCTGAATATACAGCTTACACTGCACAACAGAAATATGAATCTACGAACATAAGCCTCGTCATCCAGCTCATCTCCTGAGCTCCACAGCAGTCCAGCCATAATCTGTATTTTTATAACACTCGGTCTGACCTGATCATTATAGTTAAATAACACCCGAGTCTGTTTAGAAAACCAGCGTGAGACAATACACTCAATTGGATTTTTAAAGTTCGAAAATCCTTTAAAAATCAAAAGTATCTCATACGACCATGCCATAAATAAACATGTCAGGTTTTTACCTTACGATAACAAAAATATTTTTTATCAAGCCATCTGATATTATAATAGTGTCTATAGAAAGTAAAATAGAATATAGCTGAAATGCTTGAATCTCACGTTTCAGTATAGTTGGGCACAATCAAAACCATACAGGCGCTTATTGAAGATTGGATTCCGTACAATGGAAAGAGTACCGCCTGTCACAGTACGTGGTCTAGATCACCGTACCGAGGATCCACCCTGATCCCCTACATCACAAGATCAGAGCTACCCCTTACTAGATAGTCCGAATAAGTTCCCCCCATGGTTGGGATCAACAACCACCCACACAGCCAAAATAAAGGGACATCTAGACAGGGGTGACCTTACCCTAATTGGTTGCTAACCACTTAGCCTTGTGTGCACCTTCCCTATTTTAGCCATTCCCGATTGATGAGGCTCGAGCCTATGCATTACCTTTTTAGCACACATTCTCTTAGAATGCTCATCGTCCTGCTGATGATGTTCTGAAAACATTCGTCCATACAAGTCCGTTCTGGATTCGAACGAAACCGAAGGCACTACTCCTACTACATCCATTTTGGAATCACCCTTAGGATTAGTATCGATTAGCCCTAGCACTTCATTGCTTCATCTTCGACTCCCAGCCCTTGCCTTCCTCACGAAAACTTTCAAACCGATTGAAATGGTTTTCGAAAAATAAATCCCGATTCCGGTCTCTTTGAAACGATCAACGCATTGGCCAATATTGATAGTAGGTTACTTAACTATCAGATAGCACTCACAAACAACCATCAAAAATTAATAATTTTCCAAATTATTTATTAATCTCAAAATATCTTTGGAAGAATATTTCCACTCTTCAACCCTATGAAAAAAGTTTTCAAATCCACCTTTCTTTCACGGAATAAATTTCCCAAATATTGTTTATTTTCACTGAAAATCACCAAGTTTAATACTTTAGATTTTAAAATAATTTAAATCACTTTATTATAAAATATACTTTAAAACATTTAAATTTAAACTACTTAAACACTTTATTCAAAAATGTATACTTTAAAAAATATTTAAAATAAAACTACTTTATTATATATAAAACTAATTTTTAAAATAAAAATAAAAGTTAAGCCAAACTAAATTTTATAATAGGAGATATGAAATCCTATACAAGTTTTGAAATAAAATTTAAACCAAACTATCTTTAAAATAAAACTATTTTATAAAATATAAATACTAATAATTATCTTTTTTTTAAAAACATAATACCAATTAACCTTTCAAAATAATTACCGATATAACTAATTTAACTGAATATTTAACCTTAAAATTTTAACAACTTAAATAATAATTTCTTAAAAACATTCCTTTAAACAATTTCAAAACTTTTAACTTAAACTAAAAAACCGCTCTGAAAACGTACTTGGCTTTTCAGGGAAATACCCTTCTCTTCCACACCTTTAAAAATAAACCACTATTTATTTTTAAACCAATTACCCATTTTTTTTTTATAAATTCCCACCGTGAATTTATATTTCTAAATATCCACTGATATCATATTTCACTTTATAAACCCAGTTTATAAATTCCATAGTCTCATCTTCCTACTAAAACACAATTTAAACTCCAAATCAATTTCCAAGTCGATTTCCAAATTTTACTCGATTTTAAAATAAATTCCTTTACTTACTCAATTTTATTTCAAAACCCATTAATTTAACATTTAGATTCTTTATTATGATTTAAAAATATTATTTAAATTGAAACTACCAATTTCTTATTTATTTCAAAATTCTTCTTTTATTTTATTCCAAACCATTTAAATCTTGAATTGAAAAAAAATCCTTCATTCCTTTAAATAATACCACTTAAGTTAAAAATTCATTTATTCTCATTTATTCAAGAATCTCCTTTCCCATACTTTGGGATTTATTTAATTGAAAGTTAAAAATCAACTTTTGTCTTTTCCTAAATCATTCTTTAATTTATCCAAATTCCCCATAATTAATTTACTTAAAACTTCTCTCTTTTATTTTCTTTTCGAAAATCCAATCTATATATTTTTGACAACTTGGTATACCAAAATATACTCAATCAAACATAGCATTCAATATTTCCAATTACCAATGTAATCTATCAAAGATTATCCAATAAACCATAACATAGAATATTTAAATAATCTAAATATTTTTGAGGAATCTAGTTGGATCCCTCCAACCTATTTACCTGCATCCACAGACGTTAGCACAATATAAAATACCAATTTCACTTCATGGTGGAATATCGCGGTATATGGGGTCATCCGCTATTAGGTGGGGCACATAGGGTCACATCCGCTATATAATGCAAGAAATTAATCACTCCAATATATATACTATATACTACTATATATACTATCACATCTAGACAATTCAAGAAATCAACGAATAATTTAAATTTAAATTATTTAAATTTAAATAGTAATCTAGATGAGTAAGATTAACTCACCTTGGATTTTAATTGCAATCCTTTCCAAACCGGCTTGATTTGTTCACCATTTTGGACCCATATCCGAATGGAGAAAAGAAAGGGAATGGCATGTAAGGCCTACGAGCTTGAAATGGCATATATGGGTTAGGACGACGACCTCGAAAGCGCTTCAATCCTGGTACATTGGTCCTTTTTGCAGAAACCTTTGATTGGTGGCCATGCAGTTCTGATCATTTAACAATATAGCATTCAACACAACCTTTACTTCAACAAATTAAACATACGCAAATCCTTTTGGTTTACCAAATTTATCGGTCAAAATCGTTACTCTGTTTATAGTCCCACAAGATTGAAAAATGTTGTCGCACTTCCTTAAATGTGCAAGCATAGTCAACATTACCAACATATATTGATCTGGAATCCACTTTTCCTTCTCAGCTTGTGAAACATCAGTACCAGATGAATCTTCTTGCATGACATACATTTCCTTCTCAACTTCCATCTGCATCTCACAAAGCACACCAGCTTCTTCTTCAATCTCCTTCAGTCTCTTCTCTTTCGATGATTGGGGGTCCTGGTCAGCAGCGGCCATATCATCGTCGGCTTCCATTTCTGATTCTTCGTCTGGGATATCACCGCCATAGACCTCGTGCTCTTGCTCGAGATCCATGATTTATTGGAAATTAGCTTTTTTTTCTCTTGATTTAATTTAATCGAGATATTGCCTTTTTTTTAGAATCGGCTATGAATGAAATAGAGGAGGGTTTCCCCTCTCGAGTTCAAACTGGGGAACGAAGATGTATTATATTTTTATTTTTATTTTAAAAATGCTCATTTGTACTAGAAAGGGAAGAACATGCTTGACAAATGAAGAGATGCAGGTTTTGGCATGGACAAGTGTTCGATTGGGTATTATATAGTGATTTGAAACTCAAAAAGATAATGTGAAAAAAAATTGATTAGTCAACTTATATTATTTAAATTTAAATTCAAATTCAAATCATCACGGTTCCGCAACTCAAAATCTCAATCTCCAATCAAGGTGTGCCGCTAGGCGTTTATAATGTTAAACCCCTATTTCGAACGCAATGGAAAAGGTTGCAAGTCCTAATTCGAACGTATGGAGAAGATATCTTTTTTGAACCTAGTAATTATATTAAACTTTCGATATAGATTTTAGCGTTTATTTGCCGTATGGCCAAAAAATCACTCCAGACAATACGAAAATTGAAATATGATAATAATACACTATTAGAGATCCAATGGAACTAGTTTCGTCGAAATTCGAGACTGTGCCTCGGAAAGCTATTTTTAAATATCGATTTAAATGAAATATTTCCAAAACTGAACAAACCACTTTCAAATTCAATTCTAAAGCTTTCGTTATCTTCAGTATTATAAATTTTCCAAGCCTTTGAAATATGTTTAACCAGCTTAGAAACCAAGATTCACCATTTTAACCAATTTCTAGTTATTAAATTCAATAATTTAATTGCCAAATAAACAGTGATATTTGAAGTTCAAGTTAAACTAACTTTCAAATATTTAAAATAAGTTAAATATTTCAATTCAAATATCCAGAAATTCTAGGTCATCACATGTTGGATTGCCCATCGACTGCTTTAAGACTTTGATCGATGCGCCTGGTCAACATTATCGTTAGGAATTTCTAAACGCTGTGATGAGATAATCATCACGTAAATTGAGTTTTAATAAGTAAAGTTTGGGAATAAGTTAATATGGTTTGGGTATTAAATTTTACTTGAATGTGTAACGTAGCCATTGAATCGTAGTGAGGGTTAGATGAGTGGCAAAGCAGTTTTGATCATTTGGTCAACTCTGCAGCCAATCTATGGGGCCATTCACCATAAATCGATGCCAGACAATACCTTTATATTATTTGAAAATTTTGAAATTGAATATGCTTATTTTAATATTTTTAAGCATGAATTTGTGAGCAAGTTTTATTTTAAATTTTGGCACTATTAAAAATTTATTGTTATGAATTTGTAAAATTATTTTGAGAAAAAGTTTGAATTAATTATCAACTTTAATTAGTTTTATATTGATAATTAGTTGGAAATTCCATTTTTGTGACAAAGTGGAAATGTGAATTTGGATTGTTTTGATAAATGAATCATTTATGTAGTATAATCATTTTAATTGTGAGATTAATTTTAAATTTTATATGTGTATAAATATATATATATATATATATATATATATATATATATATCAAACATTTATTTTATGGATAATCAACAATCATTTCCTAATAATGGAAGAGATAAGTTATCTCTTTCAAAATGAATTTTCATAGTTAATTGTTTTAAAGTTAGACTTTAGAAAGTAATGAAAATGTTTCTACTTAATGAGTTGTTTTTGGTATGTCTTAGCTTTCTGAGGAAAAGAAGATCATTTAATAAATAATTTAGCAAAAAGCTTGTTTGGAAGTGTAGTTTAAAATTAAAATGGTATAGGAAAATTTTAAAATTTTAAAATTGATTTGAAAGCTGAAATTTGATTTGGAAAAGTGATGTGCTAAAACAATAATAACTAGAGATTTATAACTCTAAATGAGTTCAAAATTTTGGTAAATGGAAGAGCTTTCAGAAAGCTATAAATTGTCTTTTTACCACTTTCGAAGATTTTGTTGTTGATTCCTACCTAAAGTATGTCTGGAATTGAATAAACATTTTTGTCTTATTATAAAATTTCTAAAATTTAAGGAAAGTAAATTTTTCATAACTTTCAAACCGTGAATCTGATTTTGATGATCTTTATATTGTTGGAAAGCTTAGGCTTAGTTGAACAAAGTTTTATTTTATAAGAGTCCTCGTATTTTGTTGCTTGCTATGTCAAAACTTTTTTTCTTTACAATAGGTTTGAAATTGAAAATGGCTTGTTTTCTTAAAGGTCAAGTGCACAGTACCTATTTTGTGAATGTAATTGAGTTGATGATTAGTATGAAAAATATATGTTTTAAACTGAAATATATTGTGCTACAATTTAAAAGTGAAACATTTTATTCACTTTAAATGAAGAGTTTGGAGATTACATTGGATTTTGTAAAAGATTTTGAAAATTTTCAAAACATTGAAATTTGAGAATGTGATTATGAAGAAAGTGGGTTTTGAAAACCTTAAAAATATTTGTTTAGTAAAATAGGTACATAGAAATCTATTCCTTGAGTTTGTCTTGCCTTTGTGCAATTATCTAGTGACTTGCTTTTGCGTGGTCTTTGGGGTTAGTGGTATTGAAGAAACCACCTACCTGTTTTAGAGTTTTCTTACCTTAAATTGTAGTCAATCTTGTGTCAGTCTTGCTCTTTTCGTAGTGACATATGAAAGGTCATGTCAATAATTATCTAGTTGGTTGGAACCCTGGATAAAATTATGTTAAGTCTTGACTCTATTCGTGAAGCTTCTAAGGAATCAATCTCACTCGATTGATCTTTTATATAGCATCATATTTGTGTTCTTGTTTCGAATGTCAGGCGCCTTCAAAATCATGACGTATTGCTAAAAAAAAATCAAATGGTTCGCTAATCACGGTAATTATACTTGGAAAACCATAGAATTTATCGAGCAATCTTATCTTGATTTTCTATCATCCTATGTTGTGAGAAGTTTTAAAATAGAACTTATCTATTTTCTTTTATTTGATGAAATAATTGTGCTGAATACAGCTCTTCTCTAGGAAGTGCGAGGAGGCAACTTTTGTAGGGGGAGTCTGTAACAACCCTAGCTTTTATAATTTGTAATATTAAATTATAATGGCGGTTGTAATTTAATATTGAGAATTAAAAATAAATCGGACATTTAAAATTGTTTATTTGGAATAAACAATGGATTTTAAATATAAAATGCGAGAATAAAGTTTTGAAAACTTTATTTTGGTTGTTTGTGTTAATAATGAGTGAAATATGACTTTAATTTGAGAAAATGCAATAATTCTTGTAATTATTGCCAAATGTAGGATTTATTGATTTTTAAGTGGAAGAATTTGATTTAATATGTGTATATTATAAATAAAAAGGTGAAATTTTGATTTAAAAATAAATTTTGGTTATAAAATTGGTGTTAAAATGGTTTGTTGTATTTTATTACAAAAGAAAATAAGTTCCGTATAATTTTTGGTGTTGAAAATAACATTTATATAAATATTTGTGTAAATTGGTTATATATTTAAAAATAAGAGTTTTTGATAATGGAAATAATTTTTATAAAAAATATATCTTTTTATTTGATGTAAAACCTTTTATTAAACATGAAAATTTGTATCCATAATTTTATTATGTTGAAACTTGTGTAAATATGTTGTTTTATTTGATTACATAAGTGTATTTTTGTATTTAGTGATAAAATTGATTTATTTAGGCTAGTTAATTTTCAGTTGGGTCCTAGCCCATTTATTTTTCCTTAGCCTATAGAGAGTCAAGAAAACAACTCTTCTTCTCTAAGTGTAATATTCCTGAATTTGGAACGAGTTTAATTTGATGATTTATTTTAATTTTTGGAATCAAATTTCGAATAACTAAGGATTTTTCCAAATTTAATTAGATATTTGTGTATAAAATTATTTTAAATTGAATTGTGAGATTGGGATACAAGAATTGAAATTTAATTTCTTATTTGGAAATTTTAAAAAGTATAAGACATAAAAATAAATATGAAAGGTTTAATGTTGTTTCTTTTGAAAAAGAAAAACACACACACACACACACACATTTGAATAAAGGTTTATGAATGTATTTAAAACATTAAAACATTAAAACATAATAGTTCAACTTGAATAAAGGATTAAAACAAAATTTGTAAATTTAATAGACTAAGGATTTAAAACACTTATCATTTTATAGAATATCATTTGTCAATCATATGTAAATAAGAAATCATGAAGAAAAAATATAATAATAAAATGATTTGTACATAAAAAAAATGAAGTAAGGCTTAAAACAAAATTTAAAATTAAATTAACTAAAGGACCTAAACAAAACTTGTAAAATAAATTCAAGACAAGGGTAAAAACATAAATATACAAGAGTTTTTACATGTGTAAGCATTTTACAATAACAATTTAAATTGTAAACATTTTGTCAAGTAATTGTACAAGTGTAAAGAATATGATACAAGTGGCATTTTTAATTATTTCCTTTTTAATTAAAATGTAAATAACATATAAAAGAAAAAAAAAATCAAGTTTCTCATTACCTTTCAGCCCTGAACAAAACAAAGGAGTAAAAATCTGAAAATCACAAAGCAATTTAAAGAAACAAATTTCAATTGAAAACTAGAAAATCAAAACCTGAAACCTGAAAATAAGAAAAAAAATCTGGAAAACAAGATCCAGATCAAAGCAGTTTTCTCAAAGCATTTCAAACTGGAAATAAGGGCTGAGAATCAAAAAAAATGAAAATCAAAGAACAGTTTCAAGCTGGAAATTAAATTCCAAAATTTAGTTGGAAATCAAAAACAAAACCTGCTTTCAAAAAGCTTAAACCTGGAAGTGAAGCAAAAGTGTAAGCTTCAGTTTCAATGGTCAGAGCAACTCAACAAATTAAAGCAAGAAAATAAATCAAAGCAGAGGTTAAAGCATCAAGTTCAAAACACAAAGACATTGTCTCTATTTTCTAGGAATCTCAGGTGAGCAAACATTCCCTAACTTTGCTATATCCGTTGATGTTTGGATCTATATTTGATATATGTTGTGAATTTTGGTTGGATGATGGCGAATTTTGTTTGCATGCCCTTATAAAAAGAACATAAAATAAATGAATGACTGCATGTATGTTTTGTACAGGCAAGAAAAACATTCTTCTGTTGTCTTCCAGTTTTCTTTTTTTCAAAACCTTGTTTCAAAATAAAATTCAAAAGCCTTTCTTTTGATGTTTCTCAAGCTTTAAATATAAACAGAATATGATTGTATAATCAAAATTTAAGTTTTCAAAATACCTTTGAGCATTGAAGAAGAATGGATCTACTGGAAAGTTTTGAAAACACAGTAAAATGGGAAAAAGTTCAAAACTTAGTAGATCATAAATTTAAATTTGATTTCATAATCTTACTCCCCTTCACGAAATAGGAAATTTAAAGATGAGATCAAATTTTTTAAGCTTGGGATTGTCATGATATTTGGAGTGGAATAGAAAACCTTTTTTTGTGAATTTGCGATGATTGGCGAGATGATAATCCATGTGATTAAGGCAGGGGGTAGCTGGAAGTCGAGGGATCAACAGAAAAATACAAGATTATTTATTTATTTATTCTAGCTCGAGATTTGAATCGAAATAGGGTTTTAAGGCAAGGTGGTATCAGTGTCATTTTCGAATTGTTTTTGGGGTCGCTAATGGATCGGAGGAGACCGGACTTCGAGAGGAGGTGAGTAGGATGTTGGAGTAGTTGTGGGGATGGCCGCAAGAACTCCGGTGGCCAGAGGTGGCCACGCGAGGTAGATTTGGATGAACTGGGTAGTTTCCAGTTTGAGGCTAACGGCTCTTTTTCGATTTTGAATTTGGTTTAGGTTTTGAATTGTTCGAATCGAAGCCGGGGGTCATCGGTGATGTTATCGTGAGTTCGTCGTCGTTCGGCAAGGTTTAGCGTAGTAGTGCACGTATACGTGCACCAATGGGATCAGTGATTTGAAGCATTGAGGAAGAATGGTGTGACTCGATGCATGTCTCACGGAATCTACGCGTTAACCTGGAGTTTAGCTCGAGTGGATTATGGGTGCATAGAGTTAAGTACTTAAGAAAAAATTAAATTGAAATATTTTGAGGCATACGGGTAAGTTTGGGTCGAAACTCGAAGTAAAGAGGGAAAAGACACGGGGGAAACTCGGGGAGAACATGAAATGGCTCGGGTTTTCTTTATCTTTGAGTTTTCCAGGATTTAAAGTCTTCATGTTTTAAAAGGATTTAGATCAAAAGAAATTTCACTAAGTTTCCTAAGGTAGATTTGATAAAACGGGGTTCAAGTTTTAAAGTCAAATGTTTAAAAAATGGTTTTTGATTTATAAAAATTTGTATTAGACTAATTATCTCGTTTAACCTCTAGTTGTTTTCAAATTTAAATGTTTTCAAGTATCTGATTTAAATAATGATTAGGTGATTAAGGGATAATTAAAGATTTGTTACGGTTATTAAGAGTTAATTACTTTAAAGAAAAATTAAGAGATGTGGTTAATTAATTAAGATAATTAAATCAAGAATAATTAATTAAGATTAATTAACTGAAAGTGATTAAGAAACCATTATTAATTAAAGAGTAATTAATTATTGTAATTAACTAAGGAATAATAAATCTATTGATTAATCAATAAAAAATAATTAATCATAATTAAGATTTAATTAATAAATAATTAAAGATTTAATAATTGAGGAAACTAATTAAGATTTAATTAAGGATTAATTAATTTAGATAATTAATTTAGAAATGATTAGTTAATAAAGATAATTAAGATTTAATCAATAGTAGTTAATGATAATTAATTACTAATAAAAGTAATTATGTGGTTGGTAAATTTAAAACCACCCAAATTATTCATCTTAGTTATAGATGTTCGATTTCTATGGAATACTCTGTGATGGATCGGTATATTTGATATGTGATGTGATGCTTTGAAATGCTTTGTGATGAGTTGATATATCTATGATGAATACATAATTATATGAATATGCAAACCCTTTGACTCGTAAATGACATCTGAATTTCGATGCGACAGGGAGTCAGATTCCAGTTGGTTATCCGAAACCCAAATCGAATAAGATTAGTGAGTTTTCGTAATTGATAAATTTACCTTATCTATGTATCTGTGAATATAGATAAGCGTTATGGTTTATACCGCTTATCGATATTCTTATGATTGATGCTGTGCACTATTGTGTAAAACCCCTTGGACTACACTATACACCCACAAATATGGATTGCACGTGGAAATTGGTTGAGTCACAGATTTTTAAACGAATTTAAAATTTGAATTTTTGAATTCAAATGATTTTTTGAATGGATCAGGTTTTAAAATGAAATGCTTTTGGAGAAGGATTTCTAAAATAAAAGTTATTCTGAATAACTTAATAAAGTTTTGAAACTTAATAATTCAGTTTAAATTTGAGTTTAGGTTTTGAGATTAAATTCTATTTTGAGAATTTATGAAGTAAAAGGTCATACAAGTATATGGGTTTTTAAACCATTTTTAAAATATTGTTTTTGGGAATTAAATTTAACCCAAGTTTGATAAACTTTAACTTGTATAATTGAATTCGGATTTTTTCCAAAACGAAAACTGTTTGTTTTCAAATGATAAGAGCTTTCATATAAGGAATGAATTTTCAATTATAGGAATTTCAAATTTGAAATGAAATGGTTTCCAAGTTATGAATGAATCTTTGGACTGTGTTTTGAAAGCTACGAGTTAAATCTTTTATTTAAAAGATTAAGTGAGTTAATCCAATAAAGATGGAAATTGTTTTGAAATCCATGGATGGATCTTTGTAAAATTGGATAAACTTTGTGAAATGAATCTTTTTGTTAAAAGATTTGAAATGGTAATTGGGTTAAACCATTTGAAAGAAAGTTTTGAATTTTAAGTGGTGACTTAACTGAAATCAGTATCCATATATTTTTAAAACTTTATGCTCATTATTTGGTTTAGCCGGGAGAGGACCCTTGTGTGATATAACCCATTCCGAATAATGATACATCGTTATGGATAGCATTTAAAGACCGGTGGTGAAGACCGGGTATTTGCGAGAATGATAGGATGACCTATCGATTGTCTCTACACTGAGTAGCTACGGTATAGAGATTTCATAAGTGATGGGAAGTCCGATCGGGATTGTGAATAGCCGGATGCAAGGGCTTCCTCGGAAGTGCCTTCGGTTCTGTTCGAACCCGGAACAGACTTGTATGGTTGTATGTCTGACATTACACTTTGAGTTATAAAGCAGATTTCTTTCAAATACATATCTGTTGGTGGCGGAGAATTTATTCTCTTAGCTTAAAACCCTTCTCTGAGACGTACGAACTCGGAGGTTAGGTAGTTGAAGTTTATCAGCGATATACTCCCAATTTGGTAGTGTGGCATGCTAAGTGCTGCTGTGTGTTGATGATCATTTGTTGATCATTTGTGATCAAAGCATGGCTTTCGTGTAAAGCGTAGCTTTATGGACGAGACCTCATCGAGCCTCACAAACACGGTTATGGTCGAAACAGGAAAGAGGCGGCAAGGTTTCAGGGGTAGCTCCCCTAGGGTATGACCATTCCTTTTGGAAAAGGGTAGTATCATGGTATGGAGCCCAGATACTTACTCATGTGGGCATTGTAGTATATTTATTACTATGTGATGTTGTTGGTATTGAGGATCCTCGGTTAAAGGTCCCAAAGGATCGGGGGTGGTATATATTAGGTTTTATTCCCCAGGAAGGGGGTAGCCGGCCTTATGTTGGCAGAAAACGAAGGATAGTTCTCGGGACGTCCCTCCAGAGGCGTACTCATGTGGCAATGGAAAGTTCCTTGGCCTGACCGTTTGTTGGAAAACCCAAAGAAACGATATGCGCCTAGTACAGTTTTAGTTGTATAACCTGCTATGGAATGTGGCGGTAACCTACTATTGAACATAGTAGCTATAGTAGGCATACGATGAAATGTTGTATGCTGGCTAAGATTAATATTATACTTTCGAAATGTTTTCTGCACTATGCACCAATAATAATAATATCAAATGTTTTTTCGCGTATCAAGCATGTTTGACTATCATAAGGAGAAATCTCCTCCAATTCTGCGTTTGCATGGTGTGTGTGGCGGGAGGCCTTATGGTAGTTTCATTTTCTAAAAGCATTGCGGATTTCAAATTTAAATTCTTTTGCTTGTTTCTAAAGATAAACTGTTTTAGTTTGCTCATACTAGTCCCACGACTGACCCAGAGTTTATTGTTCCTTTCCTAAACTCTGGGTGCCCATAATTTTCCACACGGGCAGTCTAGAGTTTGGTTTTTCAGATAAGCCGGGTAGTAGATATCGTTTTGGTAGCTTTCAGCTTTCTATTTGATACATTTTGGAGTCTTTGGAGCCCACGACCGGATTTGCTCATCTTCGTGCAAACTTGATGGTGGATAGAGATTGGATTTTGGAGCTTTGTCTTTGGAGCTATTGGATCAGAGTTGCAGTATTGGATTCTGTGAAGACTTATCTTTTGTTGTATCGTGTTCCGCTGTATTTTGTGTTGTATTCTCTGATGTCGATGATTATCATTATATCAAATTGATGTATTGGATATTGTATTCATGTTATATCAGTGATATCATCATTTATTTCTGCCATGTTATTTATCATCTAATGTTGTTGCAAGCTCCGGTGATACGAATTTGATGTTGTTGTCGGACATCGAGTTCGGGTCGTGACACTAAGTTTGGCCGTTCTTTTCATTTACTATAAATGAAACTGAGAAAGAAAGAAAAACTTTCCTCTTTTTCAAATCTAAGGCTAAATCTCCAATCTCTTCACCAAATTTGCTATTTTCTTTCAAATTAAAGCTCAATATCAATAGGTAATCAAATCCAAACATAGGTTATTTCATCAAAATTTGATTTTGAGATATGGGTTG
Organism: Allium cepa; assembly: GCA_030765085.1. Taxonomy (NCBI): domain Eukaryota; kingdom Viridiplantae; phylum Streptophyta; class Magnoliopsida; order Asparagales; family Amaryllidaceae; genus Allium; species Allium cepa. Next base: position 106,887,201 of record CM060930.1, on the reverse strand, counting down.
TTTGTAATTGTTTCTTTTCTTGTTGCATGCCTCTGTTTTGTTCATTGGACAAGTTGTTGAAGCTTCTTCTTGCCTAAAGCCATCTACTTTCTCAAGTTAGCTCAATTTAATCTTCAAAAATTGCAAGGTGGGTTAGTAATTCACAATATCTAGCTGAATCAAAGAAATACAAGCTATAAAGTATGCAAAATAAAGCTTCAGTACACTATTTCTGCAGTTGTTTATTCTCTGTGAAAAATCTGTTTTGGTTGCTACTTTGCATGAGCATATTTTCTTATTTCTATGTCGAAATCCGCTGATTCTTTTTTTATTTTAATTTCAAAGTTTTATACTATGTGCATACAAATTTTTAGTTCAATCTGAGGACATTTGGTCATCTGTTCCATGCCTATAAGTTAAACCCAAGATGGATTTTAGCCTGGGAACATTTCCATTTTCTGAGCTGCTGCAAACATGGCCTGAGTCCATGTTTGAGACACCGTATCTTTTTCACTTCCTATCGAAATTCATTAATTCTTGTTTTATTTGAAAGAATAAGTTTTCTACAATGTGCGTACCAATTTTCAATTCAAACTGAGGTCGTTTGGTCACTGTTTCATGCCTTAAAGTTAAATCCAAGAGGGTTTGCAGACTTGGGCAAAATTCAACATGGCATTAGTCTTTGTTTGAAATTCCATATCTTTACCATTTCATGTCAGAATTCAATGATTGTTTTCTTAGTTCATAGATAATTTTTCTACTTTGGGTGTATCAAATTTTAGACCATTCTGAGGTCACTAAGCCATTCGAATTATGTCTGGAATTTGAATCCGAGGGGGTTTTCAAACATGGGTACTGTTTTTTGGTCTGTGCATTTTTGTGTTCTGCCTCATTTTCTAATTAGTTTTCCATCTTATGCATCTTTTTTTTATGATATTTTTGAACTGTTTTGAAGGCCTTGAAGCATATCAATGGGGGACCAGAATTTTAGTGAATTTATGATTCAAAATGAATCGATTTTGAGATGTTTTCGAATGTCGGTTTTGGTGTTTTTCGATGAATTTTCTTTGATTTCTAGCTCGGGTTTTTTTAAATAATTTTGAGATGATTTTTAGAATAAATTTGCTTTTGAAATAACTATTATATAATATTTATAAACTATTTTAAAGCTATAAAAATTATATATTTCCAATAGTAAGGGAATTTTAAAGATTGTTATCCAAAAAAAATTTCAATTTTTTTTAAAAGCTTGTTTTCTCGAACAAATTATTTTCTATATAAAACACACATTTTTGCACTGCTCGAGCGAATGAGAAGGATAATTAAAAGATTAGGCAAAACATGAGATATAGGACATGTGCGTTAACATTTTTGGTTAATTCCTAAGTTGTCTGCTTAAATGTTTTGACCTTCATGTCGTATTGCTGATGAGATGAGGTAAATATTTTTGATTACTGATATTGTATTCTAGTGTGGCATTAATGAGTAGTTAGTAAATCAATAAGTGAGAACTTGTGGTACGGACACACTGTTACCACTTTTCAGATTCCTATCTGAGAGTTGGTGACACATTCACAAGTTATTACCACTACTTAGGCTATTGGGCCGCTTATTGGACTGTTAGGTCCCATGTGTATATATAGTTGTTGGGCTAATCATGGACTATTGGGTCCTATTGAGATTGTTGAGTCTCTTATACACAATACTTGGCAAGCTGTTGGGCCACTTATTGGTCTGTTGGGTCCTATTTTTATATAGTTGTTGGGTTTTTATTGGACTATTAGGTCCTATTTTCATATAGATGTTGGGTTTTTATTAGGCCGTTGGGTCCTGTTTCTTATATTGACGTTTTTTTAAATTTCTTTATGATGATTTCTAGAATTTTGATGATTTATATATGTTTTCACTATAGTCGCCTTTGTTGAGTTATTTATTAAACCTGAGTGCTATAATGTTGACTATATGGTGATTACATTTGAAGTTTCGAACTCTTAGTCGAGTTCTATTTGTATTATGATTCATATTGCCATTCTTTGGAATTTTTGAGATTTTTATATGCCGATGAGATGAGGCTTATATTTATGGATAATAGATGTTGTCGTTGTTTAACTTAGCCATTGGATAAAGCCATTGAAATGAGGCACATTTGTGGATATTTGAGTTTGCTTGAATTTTTCTCTGCTTAGAAACCTTATTAACTTAGACATAGTGTTGCTTCTTCTCTTCGAGAAGAATTGTTATCTTTTATCTAGATGCTTTACCCCTATCTTACAATAATCAGTTGTTTAAGCTAGACTGACCCGTGTATTTTTATTTATTTGGGTCAGAACAAGTTGTTTCAGGCTAGATACCTTTTATTGGACTTTGCTTTGCTGCTTCCATCTTAGATATCTGCTTATCTATTGTGTGTAGCTTTGTAGTCTTTTTCATTAACTATGATATGTATGGATATTTTTGACTTGTTGTATATAGTATGGTCTTAGTACCACTTATGATGTATCGACCTTGTCCACATAATTAAACTTTGTTTCTCAAATCCTAGCAGTCTTTTGGTTTATTATGTACATACATAAATTTCAACCAGTTCCTCTCTTCATTGAAAGAAATCAAATTCCAATTTCAAAACCCTAAATTTAATTTCAAAATCAATTTAAAAATTCAAACTCCTCAGAACTATGTCTTATTATGTATCATTGGAAAGCTCTTGACAAGCGCAATCCACAGCAGATGTTTGTTTTTTGATCCGTATCACCATTTGATAAGAAATCGAGGATGAACTTCGGCTGTCGAAGTTAGGTTTTCACGATACACCGGTGGATCATTGTCCGGTCGATGATCGGGAAGTTCAGGTTGGTAGAGCGCGTCATGCAGCATCCATCTATGGTTTTCGCTTGCCTTAGAGTCAAGGGATTTGGTTAGAATTTGATCATCTTGTCGGCGGCGGTGCAATGGCCAGGGATGGCCGGAGGTGACCGTAGAGACGTTGTTGGGGGCGGCTTTGGGTGCAGTGTCGCATGGCGCGCGTGGATCCTCCTGGAATTGCCTGTGGCGGCGATAAAATAAAAGGATTCATGGCGGCTGGGTGATTGTATGAAGGAACCAGGGTTTCGTTTTGAAGAAATCAATGTGAAGTGGCATATTATTTCTTTATTTTATTGTTTTTTTATATAAATCAAATATCTTCTAATCGTTATAACTTTTGCATACGAGTTCGGATTCAGGTGCAGTTTGTTTCTTTGGAATCGTTTTGAAATTCTAGACATTATGGAGTTGGTTTGGAAGAATCGTTAGATTATTCTAATTTAGGCCTTCATTTGGACTGTTAATCGATTTTAAATCAAAGGTGAGTGTTTTAGCCTACTCATAACTACTAAATTGTCTTATATTTGTTAAATTAAAATTATAATGTGGTTAGAAGTTGACTGATTGTTGTTTAGAATATTTAGTTTGTCATTCTAGTTAAATTTGAATTTAAACTGCCTGTTAAATACTTGTTTATGATTATCAGTAATTGTCGTAATTTATTGGTTTATTTGAATGATGATTGTGATGGATGTTCGATTGTTGATATTGGATTACTGGATGTTATATTTATATATTGTTGTCCCACTGCAAGTTCTCTTAGTTTATTGTTAGGAAAATCACTGTGGGTTGAAATCTTACATACCCAAACGATCTATAGATCAGGGAAATATCGTTATGGGTTGAAATGACAAAATCGAACAATTTTATGGATTTGAAGTTAAATTCGAGATTGCGGATTGAAATGATTTATACTCATAAATTTTAAATTTGTTGCGGGTTGAATTATATATATCTGTATCACTTGAGCATAGGGTAGAAAATTATAAACGGACACTGGATTGGTTAAATTAAATGATTTTAAATTATTAATTTTTGAATTCAGTTAAATGATATTTTGAAATAAAATTTGATTACTATAAACTGAATATTTTCAAAAATCCAAGCTTAAAATGTTGAAATTGGAACTGGTTTAAATGAATTGTTTAAAGGATTTAAATTGAAATTTTGAAGTTGAATTTGAAGTATAAATGAAACTTGTCGAAATTGAGTTGTTGTAAATGTTTGAATATAACTTTGAAATATATTAAATTTAAAGTTGTTTAAATTTATAGTTTAAACATGGATTTGAAATCAACATATATTTAAAAGGTTTTGTTGGGAATCTGAATTGAAAAATAAAAATTGAGTTTATTGATTTGAAAGCAGGACATGATCCAGATGTTTTGAAATGAAAGAAACAGTTTAGTTTGATATTACCTTCAAATTTCTTATTTTAATATAATCTGTTAAAAAATATATTATTTTATATTCAGAATTATGTAGTTTTTCAAACCATTTTATATTAAACTATTAAACTATATTAAACCTATTTTAACTATTTTAAGCTATTAAAAAAATTAAACTATTTAATATTTTTTTAACTATTTTAAACTATTTTAAACTAATTTAATCTATTTTAACTATTTAAACTATTTTAAGCTATTGTATTCTATTTCAAACTATTTTAACTATTTTAAACTGCTTTAAATTATTTTAAACTCTTTTGAAACTATTATGACTATCTAAGCTAAGTGATATTGTTCGAATTGAATATGATAATTTGATATCAAATATGAATGGTTTTGGAAATGTAAAAGAACCATCCGGTGTGAAATAAGCGTTTGGTTCTTAAAGAGAACGGGTCGAATATTGTCATACTCTCTGTCGATACCGAAAACCACTTTAATAACTGTGTACGTGGTGGAGATTCCAGAATGAAGTATGATCGTTTGGCGAATGATTCTGTATGAGGAATTAGCGTAGCCTTGACCCTTTTGTGTCAGCTTGATGTGATTAAAACAGGAGTCGCACTGGGCCAAGTGAGGTCACACCTCCGATCGAACAAGCTTCTTTGATACCATATTATGACTTTGTGATTTATTTTGTGGCCAACCCTCGATTTAATTATGGAAGTGTGTTCCGAGGTGGGCGATAGTAGCTGCGACGCATTACCTCCAGTCCGGATCTGCAAAACGGTAGTATCCTACCATGGGCATTGCCTCGCATGCCTTATCACATGCCTTATCGCCCATTACGAGTTTAGTTTATGTCATAACTATGGAGTTCTCTCTGATAGCCCACAAGTTTATCATGGAGTTTACAGTACTGTATAGACTATGACATTTATATAAAATGTTTAAAGGGGGATACATGTAATGCCTTAACGCTATTTTAGTACTTTACCATGGACACTAATAAAATAGCATATTGTACATGTATGTGGATAGTTTAACGCATCCTTAGGAGATGGAATTCTGAATATCTCTTAAGTTATTGCACACACGTTAGATACTGGATATGAGATGTCAAATCCCGTAAACATCTCCGACACCATTACACTCCTATTTATTTAATGTTTATTTAACTTACGTAAGATTATTTAGTTCTTACTCGATTGTTTTGGCTTTTCATTAGGTCAGTCCAAGCTTTTCAATGAATTGAAGACCTTATTTCTAGAGGATAAAGATGAAGATCTAGTACTATTATTATTTATTTTATTTATCCCACTGTATCATGTTGTTATATTGCATTATTTATTCATTCCTGCTGCGTGTACTTTATTTTCGCTATGAGATTCTGTGATGTTTTTCTTTCTTTTCCCTTCTTTTCTTATTTACCCCATAACAATCCTTCTTTTGAATGATTTGAGTCTGACATGTGTGGTTTATTGGCAGTTTAAACCGTCCAAAAAAGTGGGTCGTTACATTTGGTATCAGAGTTGTGGTTAGCCGATAACCATAGCTTCGTGGAGTTTGAATCATTAGAGTTAGGGTGGTAATACCTCAGAATGTGTCTGTCTAAGCGTGTGTGTGTGTGTGTGTGTGTATGTGTGAGAGAGGGCATACTTGTTAGTGTTATAAAATGTATTGTATTGTGTTAATTTGTTCTGTTGGGTATTCATAAATTCTGGTCGGTACATAGCACGCTATGGCATTGATAAGGATTTCTGAACACTTGATAGGAAAGACCGACACAATATTGATTTTGAAATATGTATAAATGAAATAATTTTGCCTAGTATTATATTTTGTATATAAAGAAATAACTTTATAAACGATATAATTGGATGTGATATAATTGTTTACTAGGAAGTGGAATTTTATAAATATTGATTGCAAAATTGGACTTATAAGTAAAGTAAATATAAATTTTAATTTGAGAACGTAAGTTTCGGTTTTGAAATTTGTTTTAACGGATTTGGAATATAATATTATCATTATATAGAAGTATTCGAATATAAATATTTTCAATGTTATTTGAAAGAAATGTTTTAAAAGAATTTAAGGAAATAAGTTCGGTACTCCCTCTTTTGTTGCTGGAAGATAATTTCAGTGATAAGCGCATGCTTCATCGATGTAATAACCTTGGTTTGTAGATTCCCTACAAATATTAAATTATAACAGTAGTAATGATTTAGTATTTTGAATTAAATTTTTTTGGAGATTTTAAAATTGTTTATTTTGAATAAACAACGAATTTTGGAACTTAAAATAAGAAAATAACGCTTAAAGGCTTTATTTATTTTTTTGGGTTAATAATGAATGGAAAATGAGTTTTATTTAGAGAAAATGCCGTAATTGTATTAATTACAGCCAGTTACTTATTTTAATAATTATTAAAAGAAGTATGTGATTTTTAAAGAGTGTTTAATTAAATATAAAGGTGGAATTTAGTTTAGAAATAAGTTTTAAGTATAGATTTGAGTTTAAAATGGGTTATAATATTTTATATGAAAGAAAATAATTTTTGTTGAATTTTAGAAGTTAAAAATGTAGACTTTTGCACTCAATTGTGAAAATTGTGTATTATTGTAAAATAAAGGATTTAATAATAAAAATGTTCTTTTTAAAATAATATTTTTATATGATGAAAAGTATTTTATTTTATATGTGTGTAAATTTACTATTTTATTTGTGTGAAAATTTGAAGAAAATGGCATTTGTTTATAACATAATGTGATATAGATGTAAACGAATTAATTTCTCAGGCTAAATGGTTGTGTTTTAAATTAATTGGATCCAGGCCCATTAGTGGACTTACAATTAATATTGAGAAAGGAAAAAGAGTAACCAGTACATTCATTTACTCCTTCTTTTTCCCCTTTTCCGAAAATAGAAAGAACGGTGAACCCACCTCTCAAATTATCAATTCTAAGCCAATTTCTACAATTTAATTAAGTTAACTGAAAATTCTTCAATCTAGAGTGAAAATCTAAAGGCAATCAATATCAAAACTCAAGAATTTCATTAAATTCCTGATTTGAGAAATAGGTTTCTAATCTATTGTAGTCTTCTTCTTGCATGCACATTTTTTGAGTTTTACAGGTTGTGGAAGGTCGTTGTCTCTTCAAAGCTTCAACCTTTTAGCATATATTCGATGTTTAATCATCCCTAACAACAAGGTAAGTGATAAATTCACAATTTCTAGCTGAAGCAAAGCATCAAAATTGAAATTTGAACTTTTTTAATCATTTTTTATGTTGTTAGTTATTTCTACGAATCTGAGTTTGTATGTCACTTTGCACACCATTTCTCTCAATTTCGACAATGAAATACTACTGGGTTTTTTTCAGTTGTAAGACTGTGTGTTGTAGTATAGGCATGTCAAACTTCATCGCAAAACATATTCGTTTGATGCCTAAAAACTGCTTGCAAAATTAGTGCATAGCCTGAAAATTTTCTGTGCACATTTTGTTTTCTGAGTTGCTGCAAACATGGCCTGAGTCCATGTTTGAGACAACATATCTCTTTCATTTCTTACTCGAATTGCATGATTTCTTTTTTTGAAAGATGAAGTTCTCTACTGTAAGCATACCAAATTTTAGGTTATTTCGACATAGATAGCTTATATTAATATGCTACCAAACTTTGACCTGGACCATATTTATGCCCAATTTTATAGTGAAAACACTGTCTGGGTTCAATTTTGAGACATCGTAACTTTATCACATTTTATCCAACTTGCATCATTCTTTTTTTGTTTGAAAGATAAAGATTTCTACTACATGAATACAAATTTTGAGCACAATCTGATGCCATTTGATCCTCTGGTTCATGCCTGGAAGTTGAACCCAAAATGGTTTCAGGCATGTACATTTTTGGCTTTTGAACTGTTGCAAACATGGCCTGAGTCTATGTTTGAGACATCATAACTCATTCGTTTCAAATCGGATTTGAATGATTCTTTTTGAAAAATGGAGTAGGAGTGTTGATTTACATTATTGCAAAATGTCATGACAAACTGGGTTCGTTTGCTATTTCGAAACTGTTATCGAACTTGAACCCACGGCCTGTTGGATTCAGCGATATAATCTTGTTTTGGTCCAAATTTGGAAGGACGCAGATTCTTCGTTTCAAATCGTATTTGAATGATTATCTTGGCAGATTGAAGTAGGAATGTTGAACTATATTCCTGCAAAATTCCAAGTCATTTTGACACTGTTAACTTGTTCAAACCTGCTGTCGAATATTGAATCGCAGCTTGTTTTAGACGGATAATACTTTGTAATTTCTGTTATTTCGATAATTTCTTGATATTTCTTTTTGGATTTCACACAGGTATTATTATGTGTTTAAAATTGTTTTTCAAATAAATGAGTTCAGAACAAAGTATGATAAACATAGAACAAAAACACATATTACGGCACATCTAAGTGAATTACAAGTGTTACAATTCCCTTAATCATCGTGTCCTTTATCTTATCATGTCCTTTGGGATAGAAGTTTGGGATATGTCTAGGAATATATTTTATTCGATAGTATTCGATAATTGAAATTGATTATATCTTATCCTAGGAGCAATCCTAATTGTGATTGTTCTATTCGAGTCCTCTTAGATATGGGTGCTTGACACTCATTTGTATCGGAGGAATTTGTTGATGCTTTTTTGATATTCTTATCTTGTGATTTCTTTGAGGATTGCGAATCCTATTGAGGGGATCCGCAATATTTGGTATGACGTTCGAGGATTTTAGGATTGTTCCTTCTAGCTTATCTTTTCATGTGAATTAGCACGCTATTTTTCTATCTTGAGTTTGCAATGGTTTGAGATGGAGTGGCTTGCATATTATCAAGCCACATTCTGTGATTTAAAGGATCCTATATCTAGGTATTCTAATTCGGTTGATTCTTTGTTTCTTGTTCTTCGGAATGTTAATGATGATTCCAAGGTCTCTATATTCACTCTTGAGTTTCGAGATTTTGATGATATATATCGAATTCCAGTCATTATGACTTTGTTGATTTCTGTGAGTCTGTTCGGGTATGACACCCAATCGAGCAATTGAATATTGTATTGACTTCAACCCCGGTTATTAGCCTTTCGATCATCCTCCCATGAGGATATCCAAAAGGGAAATGAGGTGATTCATTGAATTTATTTGATAATTTTGTTCTTGCCTCCTTTCGAGATATCCTCTTTGGATACTCAATTGTTGATATACTTTACAAAATTACTTCACTCGAAGTAATGATATGTTGTTAATGTTCTTCTGCTCATTCGAGAAGATATATTAACCTTACACTTATATCTCATTTCTCTCTTGTTAATATATTGTGTGGTGTTAGGGTTATTCCTTAACTTGACCTTACACTGATTTTTCATCAGCTATGAGTCGCAAAGGATGTTACTCTTACCACATTCTGCACTCGTTATGAGTCTTTTGAGTGGTTCGTTATACCGTTCAGAATATTGAAAACACCAGTCTATTCCATCAAAACTTGAGGATCGAGTATTCTAGAAATATCTCGACGAGCTTTATTTGTGTTCCTTGATTTTGAGAATAAGTAATAAATTGCTTTTTAAAATTTTTCAAAAATTGAACATATGTTTCTAAGAGAAAATAGATTGTTTTTTTGGGAAAAAAAAAGAATATTTTGAGTATTACATACGAGGTGTTTCCTTTAAAAATAATAATAATATGAGGTGTTTCCTTTAAACCTGCTTTAAGAATTCTGGTCGATGCGTTTGGCCAACGTTATCGATAGGAATTTCCTAAATGCTATGATGAGATAGTGAGACACGGTAAATTGAGTTTTAATAAGTGAAGTTTGAAAATAATTAATATGGTGGAGTATTAATTTTTATTTTAAATGATTAATGAAACCATTGAACCATAGCGAGTGTTGGATGAGTGGCAAGGCAATACCCTTGAAAGTTTTTAAAAAATTTCGAAATTTAATATGATATTTTTAAACTTTAATAATGGGACAAATTTTAGTTGTGTTAAGAATTTGTTTGAATGAATTTGAAATTTTTTTTACAAAACAAATAGGAATTAATTATAAACTTTAATTAGTTCTTTGTTGATAATCAAGTGGAAATTTAAATTGTATGACAAAGTGGAAAGGTGAGGTTGAACTGTTTTGATAATGAATAATTCATGTAGTATAATCATTTTTTAGTTGTGGGAATAATTCAAAACTTTATATATATTCCCAAAAATTTATTTCAATAAATGATCAACAATCATCTCTTGAAAATGGAAGATATTAGTTATCTCTTCCAAAATGGGTTTTCTTAGGTAATTGTTTTTAAAAATCGTATTTTTTGGAAAGTAATGAATTTTTTTCCAATTAATAAATTGTTTCTTTTATGAAAATTATATAAAGTTGATCCTATTTAAATATGCCTTAGCTTTCCAGGGAAAAAGAGGATCATTTAATAAACGATTTAGCAAATGCTTGTTTGAAAATATAATTTGAAAATTAAAATGGTTTAGGAAAATTTCAAAGTTTAATTAAATTTGAAAGATGAAATTTGGTTGAAAAAGTGTTGTGTTAAAAATGGGTTTAGAAAGATATAAATTTTGCAAATGGAAGAGCCTTTAGAAAGATATAAATTTTCTTTTTACTACTTTACAAAATTTTGCATTTTTCATAGTTTAAAATGGGTTTGAAATTTGATGGTCATTTCTGTTCTATAAGAGATTTTCTAAAGTGTAAGCTGAAAATAGATTTAGCATAACTTTCAAACCGTGAATCCGATTCGTATGATCTTTATATCACTGGAAAGCTTAGACTTCATAAAACAACTTTCTTTTGATAAACATTTACAGAATTTTTGTTTTGCTTGGTCAAATTTAAGATCTACACAGCAGGATTGTAATTGAAGTAACTTGTTTTCTTAATAGTTAAGTGCACTCTACCTATTTTTGTGACAAAAATTTGGTTGATGTTTTGTATGAAAGTACAAATATCAAACTGAAATATATCATGGTAAAATCTACGAGTAAAACATTTTATTCACTTTAAATAAAGAGTTTAGAGAATAAGTTAGATTTTTGTAAGAAGTTTTGAAAATTTTCAGAGTATTGAAGTTTGAGAATTTGAGTATAAAGAAATTAGGTTTTTGAAACCTTAAAAATAATTGTTTTGTAAAACCAGAATATAGAAATCCATTCCTCGAATTTGTATTGTCTTTGGGCCATTAATTAACATCGTGCATTATGCGGTCTTTTGAGTTTGTTGGCCTTTGAAGAAACCACCTTCATCGAAATCTCTTACCTCTCTTGTTGTCAAACCAGTGTTGGTGTGGTTCTTTCCATAATGACACACGGAAAGTCATGTCGATAATCATCCTAGTGATTGGAGTCCGGGATAAAAGTTAAGCTGAATACCGACTCCATTCTAGAAATTTCTAAGAAATCAATCTCACTTGCTTAACCTTTTGGGTAACATTCTGTTTGTGTTCCTGTTTCGAAGGAGAGAAGCTTTCGAAATAACGAGGTGTTGCTCATACGAATTCTATAGTCCGCTAATCCCTACTAACATATTCAGGAACTTATAGAATTTATCGAGCAATTTAATCTTGGTCTTTTATCATTTTGGGTTGAGGGATAATTTTTAAACTCGAGTGCAACGATCTCGGTTTTGAGTCAAATTTAAATTAGCAATTTATTTAATTTTTAAAATTAAATTGTGAATTTAATAGTAAATTGAATTGAATTTTTCAAAATAAATAGATATACATATAAATATATAAATAAAGAAACATGTATATAAATATGATTTTAAATAGAATTTTAATTGGAAATTCAGAAACAAATGTTTTTAATAATATATTGGATTTGAAAATACTATGTTTAAAATTTGTAAAATAATATAATTATTTTGAAGTTATATTTTGAAATTAATATAATAATTTTATAAAAGTTAAATTTTAATATTTTCTTTTAGAAATATAGTTTGTAAAAATATATAAGTATAAATTTTTAAAATATAATAAGATATACATAGAACATGAATATAATTTATAAAAATTATTTCAAGCAAGGATTTAAACACAAATTTATTTAAAGTATAATAGTTGAAAATGAATTAAAAGATTTAATTACTTTCTTTTAGATTATATATACATAAGAAATCCTATTACATAATTTATAATAACATAAGGTTTAAAATAAAATTTATAAACTAATTAAAGATTCAGGACTTAAACGTAAATTTGAAATTTTTAACATTTGTAAAACAAAAGGATATGTATTAACATGTGTAAGCAAAATATTAACACAAAGAAACAAGTGGCACACTTAAATTTCACTTAAAATTTAAAATATGAAAATCATATACACGTGTTATTAGAGAAAGAAATAAATCTGGCTATTCATTTCAGTTCTAAAAGCTCTTCACCCCTCAATTTTTCTTCAACTTCACATTTCTCTCATTCATTTCAAATTTGGAAACCAAATCCAGATTAAGAACAAAAGATAGAAAATCAAATAACCTGAAAAACAAACCCAGGCTTCAAGTAATTCAAACAAAATTAAAACCTGATCAAAGGCATGCAAGATCAGCTTAGTATTCAGATCAAAGATTAAAGCTCCATTGCAACAAAATCAAGTACAGATAAAAAAATTCAGAGTCTCAGATCAAAGAAAATAAAAATAAAAAAATGCAACCACAAATTCAGGCTGCATTCAATCTAAAACCTGGAAAGGAAAAGAAGAATTAAAACTAAAGCCTATAAAGATTAACGCAAGATCAACCCAGATTTATCAAACAACAACATCTTCAACAGATCAAAGCAAGTCAAAAAAAATTGCAAATCAAAAAATCTAGTTCCAGGCTCAAACTTGATGTCTCTGTTTTTTGGAAATCAGGTAAGTAAACTAACTTCTAAAACTTAGAATCTGTTTAAATTTTGGTTCGCATGTGATAAGTTGTTGATGTAAGTTGTGAAATGTGCTTGCATGCTCGTATATATCTATGGATGTTTGTGCTCGTGATTGTGTACAGGCAACATGCCTCTGTTCCAAGTCCAACAGGGTTTAAACAATTTGAAAATTCGAATTCTCTTCCTTCAATCTTCTATAGGTTATGATCTCTTGATGAAAACATTTGTAAGAGTGTAAATTTATTTTTAAAAAATATTTCAAATGTATATGTTGTGTAATGAATTCAAAATTGATAAATTACAGTGGCAGTCTAAAAAGAGTCAGAAATCAATCAATTAAATTTTATGTTTTGATTTTAGAAACAGATTCGAACATTGAAATGGTGATTTTTAAAAGCAATTTCATGATTTTTTAATATATGGATGTTGAGATATCTTGAGTTGATCGCTATACATGTTCTTGCCAAATCCATCGATGGCAAGATTAGGTTCTTCGTGTTTTTATCAAAAGGTGGATTAGGTATCAATGATCATCAGAAAAATGATCGAAATTTTTTTGGTTGATCATGGCGATGGTGCGACTCAATTTTAGGGTTTTGATCTAAGTTTTAGATAAGGTTGGAATTCGGTAAACTGCGTCATCGTCGAGGTAATTCAGGTGATCGGACCGAGGGGAAACGATTCATGGATTATCGGGGGAACTCTGGTTGAAGTGGCGTGGGTGATGGGTAGACGAGGTCGTCGGCATGAGGCTGATTTGAGCGACTGGGTTGGGTTCCAGGTTGAACCAATTAGCTCAATTTTAATTCTTAGTTTAATTCGTCGATCTCGATGGTTGTTTGGGATGAGACGATTGTCGTTGATAGGTCGACAGTGGCATGGTTGATTGAAGATGGACGGAGTGGCATGCACTATGCACACGTGCACATTTGTGTTTTTTTGGGTTATGGATCGAAGAAGAAAGGTAGATGCTCGGGGAGGATCATGGGAAAATGAGGGGTTTACTCGAAGTAAATTTGAAATTGAAATGGCTTGGGGAAAAATAGCATTTGGCTCGAGTGTTTTGTGGGGATGACTCGGGTTTTCTTTAAAGGTTTCAAAAACAAAATAAAGTGTTGAAATTTTAAAGGTAAAGCTAGTTTTTAAAATTAAGTTTAAAGTATATTAGGGAAAATAAGTTTTTAAAGAAAATATGAACCATGTTTTCAAATCAAAAATTATAAATAAGTTTTAAAAACATTTTCCATAGATTTGAATTTAAATTTAATTTATGTTTAAAATTGTTTTTGGTTTTTGAATAATTATATTGGAATAATTATATTCTTAATTGTTTTCAAATAGAAATTAATAGTGTGATTAAATAAGTCATTAGGATAAGTGGGCTATCTCAAGTTAATCAAGGCCTTCGGCATTTAAAGATTAAGTAATTAATTGAGAGTTAAAGGTTAATCGGGTAATGAAAGAAATTAAGGAAAATTAGTCATTGTTAGTAATTTAAGGTTAATCAAATAAATTAATGTAGTTAATTACTTAATGAAAATGATTAAAATAATAATATCTTAATTAAAGATTAATTAAGGAATTAATTAATAATTAAATTTTAAGTAATTAAGAGTGAATTAATTAATTTAAGTGATTATAGGGTAATTAATTACTTAAAGATAATTACTTAATGAAAGTAATTAATGATAATTAATTAATGATTAAGGGTTGATTAATCAAGTGATTAAAGAATAATTAATTAAAGGATAATTAATTTATGTGATTAATAGATTAAGGTATTCAATTTTAGGATAATCAATTAAAGGTTAATCAATTAATGAAGTTGATTAGGGATAACCACTTATTATAATTAATTAATTAAGTATAATTAATTAAATGGTATTTAATTAAGGATTGATTAATTAATTAATGTAATTAATTAAGTAAAGAATAATTAAATAATTAAAGGTTAATTAATAAATGATTAAAGGGTAAGTAATTAACTAAATTGTAATTAATTAATGATTAATTAACCAGAATTAGTAATTTATTCATAAGTAATTTATCTGATTTAAATTAATCAGATGATTAATTAATTTTACTTATGGATGTTTGGATTGTATTGAATGTTTGAATTGTTTGATATCCATGGTATGTAATTTTTTGTGATGTGAATTGTTTTGATTTGAGCTACGATGAATGTAATTTATTTATCTGTGATGAATGTATATTATTTATCTGTGAATCTATGAATAAAAGATAAGCGTTATAGATTGTACCGCTTATCGATATTGATATGATTGAATCTTTGATGATTGATGAACGATATTGATATGATTGAATCTGTGATGATTGATGATGTTTCACTATTGTGTAAAACCCCTGGACTACACTATACACACACAATTATGGATTTCACGAGGAAATCGGTTAAGTCACGGATGTTTTGAAATCAAAATATTATTTTGTTTAAATGTTGAAGTTTGAATCCAAATCGTTTTGGAAATGGAATTGAATTGAATATGAAAAGCCTTTGAAAGGGAAGTTTTGAGAACTGAAATTTAGTTTTGAATACACTATATCTTATTAAATATTATTTCAAATTATTTTGGACATTATGGTTTGAAAGGAGTATATATTTTATACTATTTATATATGGATTTAAAACTATTTTAAATAAAATGTTTTGAGAATTTGAATTTAAATCAAATTAGAAATCGCCAATAATACGGCAGTTCATTGATTCTCTGGTTTATGCTTTTAAAAGCTATAACTTGTGTATATTTGATCAGATTTCTCCAAAACAAAATGTATCTGTTTTAAAATGGTAATAGCTTTCAAGTTAAGAAGGAATTTCCAGTTTTTATTGAAAGGGCTTTCAAATTTGAAATGGAATTGTTTTGAAAGCTATGAATTAATTTTTATTAAAGATTGGTGAACTTTGTTTTCAAATTAAAGAGAATCTTAAAGGTGTATCTTTTGGATAAAAGATTTGAAATTGAAATAGTTTTGAAAGCTATGAATGAATCTTTACGAAGGATTGGTGAACTTTGTGAAGTGAATCTTTTTGTTTAAAAGATTAAAAGTGGAAATTTGTGTAAACCATTCAAAAAAAGGTTTTGGGCTTTAAGTTGTGACTTAACTAAGATCCCATATATCCATATGCTTTTAAATTTAGCGCTCATTATTTGATTTAGCTGGGAGAGGACCTTGTGTCATATAACCCATTCCGAATAATGATGCGATGTTATGGATTGCATTTGAAGACCGGCGGTGAAGACCGGGTATTTTCAAAAGCGAAAGGATGACTTGTCAAATGTATCTGCACCGAATAGCCTTGGTATAGAGATTTGATCACCCTTTGTGATAGGTTGTCCGGACATGATTAGGGATTATCCAGATTTCAAGGGCTTCTTCGAAAGTGCCTTCGATTCTGTTCAAACCTGGAACAGACTTGTATGAATGTATGTATGAAGTTACACTTTGAGATATAAAGCTGGTTTCTATCAAATACATTTCTGTTTCATGGCGGCTAATTTATTCCCTTAGCTTAATATCCTTCTCTGAGACGTACAATCTCAAAGATTATGTAGCTGATGGTTACTAGTGATACATTCCCAATTTGGTAATGTGGCATATGAAGTGCTGTTGATCATGTGTTGATCGAAGCATGGCTTTTGTGAAAAGCATAGCTTTGTGGATGTGACATCGTCGGACCTCACAAACCAGAATGGTCAAAACAGGAAAGATGCGGCAAGGTTACTTGGTGGTAGCACCCCCTAAGGGTATGTCCATTTCCTTCTGGATAGAAGTGGTATCAAGGTATGGAGCCCAGATACTTTACTTATGTGGTTATTGCAAATTCATTATATAGTGGTTGTTGGTGTCGAGGCCTCGGATAAAGCTCGGTTACGACCGGGGGGTGGCATACTTGTGTCAGCAGTTACTTAGTTATAGAGGTAACCCAACCTTATATTGGCAGAGAGCTGGTTTAGTTCTCGGGCCGTCCCTCAAGAGGCGTACCCATGTGGCCCAGGAAGTTCCTTTGCCTGACCATTTGTTGGAAATCCAAAGTCACAATACGAGCCCTTTACGATTGCAGTTGTATAACCTGCCACCTTAGGTGGTAGCTATAGCAGGCATAATATAATGGTACCTATGCTGGCTAAGATTTATATTATACTTTTGAAATTGTTTTCTACACTATGCACTAATAATAATATTATCAAAAGGATTTGCGTATCAAGCATATTTGACTATCATAAGGAGAAATCTCTTCCAAGTGTCCGATTGCATGGTGTGTGTGTCAGGAGGCCTTATGGTAGTTTCATTTTCCAGAAAGCATTGCGGATTTCAATTTTCAATTCTTTGTTTGTTTTTGTTTAAAGCAAATGTTTTTGTTTAAAGCACATGTTTTTGTTTGCTCACACCAGTCCCATGACTGACCTGGAGTTTATTGTTCCCTTTCTAAACCCTGGGTGCCCACAATTTTCCTCATGGGCACTCTAGAGTTAGATTTTTCAGATAGACAGATAGTAGATGTAGATTCGATATCTTTGGAGCCTTTGGATTTGGCTATTGCATTTGGTTCATCAGTTGCCGAGTTTGCTTAAGTTAACCGTGATGGTGGTTTGAGCTTTTGGATTGGAATTATTGGAGATTTGGCAATGGATTTGGATATTGGATTCTTTCTTTCTTGGAGATCAAGTTAGTGATATTGTTCCGCTGTTGTGTCTTATATCTCTGATAGTACTGATATCAATTGTATCAGTATGTTGTATAAAATTTTGTGTATCAATGATATATATTTCTTTTTCTTCCACTGTGTTGTAATACTTAATGTGTTACAAGCTCTGACGCGAATCGGATTTCAATGGTTGAATCTGCGGCATTCGAATACGGTGAAGTATGGATGCGATTTTCAAACGCTAAAATTCGGGTCGTGACATTTTGGTATTAGCGCAGAAGGTTGAGTAAAATTTTTTTTAACTCCAGAGTATAAATCATTAGGTAACTCATTATAAATAGGGTTACAAATACCCTAGAATGAGTATATCCTAAGATATCCGTCTGTATGCCTCAGTAAATTCTCTTACTATCCACTGATAGTGAGTATGAGTGCAAGAAGAGGACGAGGTAGGGGACACGAAAGTACCACTACAAATGGTCAATACCCTGTAACAACAAAGGAACAATCTTTATCTTTCAATCTCTTTTGATCATCCGATTTCAATTCTTTGATGGCTTCATGGCAGCTGCAAGGAGAAGCTTCGGTGTGGTGGTGGCCCTGGAATTGTTGTAGAAAAGGTTCTAATTCATATTTCATATTCTCTTCATCAGTTTCCTACCAGCTTTTCATTTTTTACTTCAATAAATTTGAAATATTATTTGAAATAAATTGATTAATAAATATAAAGTTAAATTGAGCTGTATCAATAAAACGATTCCGGTTAAAACCAAACTTTGGGATTTTTGTCTGAAGAAGGACAAGCTAGTATATACTCTGGGGTATTCCACCCTGAGTTTGGAATTCATACCTAATGTTTGATAATTGTGGAAGATTGAATCCATTTGTCTATTCTTTTATGGTTCATACATATTCTACGAAAGTTAGTTATTCCTTCGAACTAACCAATGCCCCTGCTTATTTAATAGACCAGGTGACCCGAGTATCCTGTGTAGTATTGAACGAGTTGATCTGATATTCTGATTTGGTAAACCAAATGCAGAATAAATATAGAGTTTGATTTGGAAAACTGCTTCTCTATCTTTGTGTGCTCATCTATTCTTTGTTGTCACCCTCTCTAACAAATTTCGGGACGAAATTTTCTTAAGAGGGGGAATTTGTAACGATCCCGGTTTTAAGTCAAATTTAAATTAGTAATTTATTTAATTTTTAAAATTAAATTGTGAATTTAATAGTAAATTAAATTGAATTTTTCAAAATAAATAGATATACATATATATATATATACATATATATAAAGAAAGATGTATATAAATAGAATTTTAATTGGAAATTCAAAAATAAATGTTATAAATAATATATTGGATTTGAAAATACTATGTTTAAAATTTATAAAATAATATAATTATTTGGAATTTATATCTTGAAATTAATATAATAATTTTATAAAAGTTAAATTTGAATATTTTCTTTTAGAAATATAGTTATTAAAAATATATAGGTATATATATGAAAATATAATAAGATATACATAGAACATGAATATAATTTATAAAAATTATTTCAAGCAAGGATTTAAACACAAATTTATTTAAAGTATAGTAGTTGAAAATGAATTAAAAGATTTAAATACTTTCTTTAAGACTATATATACATAATAAAACATATTACATAATTTATAATAGCATAAGCTTTAAAATAAAATTTATAAACTAATTAAAGATTTAGGACTTAAATGTAAATTTGAAATTTTTAACATTTGTCAGACAATAAGGATATGTATTAACAAGTGTAAGCAAAATATTAACACAAAGAAACAAGTGGCACACTTAAATTTCTCTTAAAGCTTAAAATATGAAAATCATATACACATGTTATTAGAGAAAGAAAAAAATCTAGCTATTCATTTGAGTTCTAAAAGCTCTTCACTCCTCAATTTTCATTCAACTTCACATTTCTCTCATTCATTTCAAATCTGGAAACCAAATCCAGATTAAAAACAAAAGATAGAAAATCAAATAACCTGAAAACCAAACCCAGGCTTCAAGCAATTCAAACAAAACTAAAACCTAATCAAAGGCATGCAAGATCGATTTAGTATTTAGATCAAAGATTAAAGCTCAATTGCAACAAAATCAAGTACAGATAAAAAAAATTAGATTCTCGGATCAAAGAAAATAAAAATAAAAAATGCAACTACAAATTCAAGCTCCATTCAATCTAAAACCTGGAAAGAAAAAGAAGAATCAAAACCAAAGCCTGTGAAGATTAATGCAAGATCAACCCAGATTTATCAAACAACAACATGTTCAACAGGTCAAAGCAAGTCAAAAAAATTGCAAATCAAAAAATCTAATTCCAGTCTCAAACTTGTTGTCTCCGTTTTTTGGAAATCAGGTGAGTAAACTAACTTCTATAACTTAGAGTCTATTTAAATTTTAGTTTGCATGTGATAAGTCTTTGATGTAAGTTGTGAAATGTGCATGCATGCTTGTATATATTTATGGATGACTGTGTGCATGATTGTGTACAGGCAACATGCCTCTGTTCCAAGTCCAACAGGGTTTAAACAATTTGAAAATTCAAATTCTCTTCCTCCAATCTTCTATAGGTTATGATCTCTAAATGAAAAATGGTTGTAAGAGTGTAAATTTATTTTTAAAAAATATTTCAAATGTATATGTTGAGTAATGAATTCAAAATGATAAATTACTGTGACAATCTAAAAAGGGTCAAAAATCAATAATTTAAATTATATGTTTTGATTCTAGAAACAAATTCGAACTTTGAAATGGTGATTTTTAAAAGCAATTTCATGATTTTTAAATATGTGGATGTTGAGATATCTTGAGTTGATCGGTATCTCTGTTTTTGTCAAATTCCGTTGAATGACGAGATTAGGTTCTTCGTGTTTTGGTCAGAAGGTTGATTAGGCATCAATGATCATCAGAAAAATGCTTGAAATTTTTATGGTGATCATGGTGATGGTGCGACTCGATTTCAGGGTTTTGACCTAAGTTTTAGATATGGTCGGAATTTGATAAACAGCGTCGCCGTCGAGGTTATTGAGGTGATTGGACCGGGGGGAAATAGTTTATGGATTATCGGGTGAACTCTCGTTGAAGTGGCATGGATGATGGATGGACGAGGTCATCGGCACGAGGCTGATTTGAGCGACTGGGTTGCGTTCCAGGTTGAACCAATTAACTCGATTTCAATTTATGGCTAAGTTCGTCGATTTGGATGGTTGTTTGGGGTGAGGTGATTGTTGTTGATATGTCGGCGGTGGCACAGATGATCAAAGATGGACGGAGTGGTGTGCTCTGTGCACACGTGCACGTTTGTGTTTTTTTGGGTTGTGGATCGGAGAAGAAAGGTAGTTGCTCGGCGAGGATCATGGGAAAATGAGGGGTTTACTCAAAGTAAATTTGAAATTGAAATGGCTCGGGGAAAAATAACATTTGCTCGAGTGTTTTGTGGGGATGACTCGGGTTTTCTTTAAAGGTTTCAAACAAAAAATAAAGTGTTGAAATTTTAAAGGTAAAGTAAGTTTTTAAAATTAAGTTTAAAGTATATTAAAGTAAATAAGTTTTTAAAGAAAATATAAACCAAGTTTTCAAATCAAAAATTATAAATAAGTTTTAAAAACAATTTCCAAAGATTTGAATTTAAAGTTAAAATATGTTTAAAACTGTTTTTGGGTTTTGAATAATTATGTTGGAATAATTATATTCTTAATTGTTTTCAAATAGAAATTGATAATGTGATTAAATAAGTGATTAGGATAAGTGGGTTATCTCAAGTCGATCAAGGCCTTTGGTAATTAAAGGTTAAGTAATTAATTGATAATTAAAGGTTAATCAGATAATGAAAGAAATTAAGGAAAATTAATCATTGTGATTAATTTAAGGTTAATCAAATAAATTAATGTAATTAATTACTTAATTAAAATGATTAAAGGGTTGATTACTTAAAGAATAATTTCTTAATTTAAAGATTTATTAAGGAATTAATTAATAATTATAATCTTTAGTAATTAAGAGTGAATTAATTAATTCAAGTGACTATAGGGTAATTAATTACTTAAAGATAATTACTTAATGAAAGTAATTAATGATTAAGGGTTGATTAATCAAGTGATTAAAGAATAATTAATTAAAGGATAATTAATTTATGTGATTAATTAATTAAGGTATTCAATTTGAGGATAATTAATTAAAGGCTAATTAATTAATGGAATTGATTAGGGATGACCACTTATTATAATTAATTAAGCATAATTAATTAATGTAATTAATTAATTAATTAAAGAATAATTAAATAATTAAAAGTTAATTAATAAATGGTTAAAGGGTAACTAATTAAATAAATTGTAATTAATTAATGATTAATTAACTAGAATTAGTAATTTATTCATAAGTAATTAATCTGATTTAAATTAATCAAATGATTAATTAATTTTACTTGTAGATGTTTGGATTGCATTGAATGTTTGAATTGTTTGATATCCCTGGTATGTAATGCCTTGTGATGTGAATTGTTTTGATTTGAGCTATGATGAATGTAATTTATTTGTTTTTGATGAATGTATATTATTTATCTATGAATCTGTGAATAAAAGATAAGCATTATAAATTATACCGCTTATCGATAATGATATGATTGAATCTGTGATGATTGATGATGTTTCACTATTGTGTAAAACCCTGGACTACACTATACACACACAATTATGGATTTCATGAGAAATTCGGTTAAGTCACAGATGTTTTGAAATCTAAATATTATTCTGTTTAAAAGTTGAAGTTTGAATCCAAATGGTTTTGGAAATGGAATTGAATTGAATATGAAAAGCCTTTGAAATGGAAGTTTTGAGAATTGAAATTTAGTTTTGAATATAATATTTCTTGTTAAATATTATTTGAAATTATTTTGGAAATTATGGTTTGAAAGGAGTACACATGTTATACTATTTGTATATGGATTTAAAACTATTTTAAATAAATTGTTTTCGGAATTTGAATATAATTCAAATTAGAACTTGCCAGTAATACGGATGTTCGTTGATTCTCTGGTTTTTGCTTTTAAAAGCTATAACTTGTGTATATTTGATCAGATTTTTCCAAAACAAAACGTATCTGTTTTAAAATGATAATAGCTTTCAAATTAAGAAAGGATATCCTGTTTTTATTAAAAGGGGTTTCAAATTTGAAATCGAATTGTTTTGAAAGCTATGAATTAGTTTTTGTTAAAGATTGGTGAACTTTGTTTTCAAATTGAAGAGAATCTTAAAGGTGTATCTTTTGTATAAAAGATTTGGAATTGAAATAGTTTTGAAAGCTATGAATGAATCTTTGTGAAAGATTGATGAACTTTTTAAAGTGAATCTTTTTGTTTAAAAGATTAAAAGTGGAAATTTGTGTAAATCATTCAAAAGAAAGGTTTTGGGCATTATGTTGTGACTTGACTAAGATCCCATATAGCCATATGCTTTTAAATTTAGCGCTCATTATTCAGCTTAGACAGGAGAGGACCTTGTGTCATATAACCCATTGCGAATAATGATACAATGTTATGGATTGCATTTGAAGACCGGTGGTGAAGACCGGATATTTTCGAAATCGAAAGGATGACCTGTTGAATGTCTCTGCACCAAATGGCCCCGTTATAGAGATTTGATCACCCTTTTTGATGGGGGCCCGGACGTGATTAGGGATTATTCAGATTGCATACGCTTCTTCGAAAGTGCCTCCGGTTCTGTTCGAACCCGAAACAGGCTTGTATGGATGTATGTCTTACGTTACACTTTGAGATGTAAAGCTGGTTTCTATCAAATACATTTCTGTTTGGTGGCTGATAATTAATTCTCTTAGCTTTACACCCTTCTCTGAGACGTACGAGCTCAAAGTTTATGTAGTTGATGGTTGCTAGTAATATATTCCCAATTTGGTAATGTGGCATACGAAGTGTTCATGATCATGTGTTGATCGAAGCATGACTATTGTGAAAAGCATAGCTTTGTGGACATGACCTCGTCGGACCTCACAAACCGGAATGGTCGAAATAGGAAAGATGCGGTAAGGTTATTTGGGAGTAGCGTCCCTTGAGGGTATGTCCATTTCCTTCTGGATAGAAGTCGTATCATGGTATGGAGCCCAGATACTTAACTTATGTGGTTACTGCAAATTCATTACTTTGTGGTTGTTGTTGTCGAGGCCTCGAATAAATGTCGGTTAGGATCGGCGGATGGCATACTCGTGTTAGTAATTACATAGTTATAGAGGTTACCCGACCTTGTGTTGGTAGAGAGCTGGTTAAGTTCTTGGGGCGTCCCTCCAGATGCGTACCCATGTGGCCTAGGACGTTCCTTTGCCTGACCATTTGTTGGAAATCCAAAGAAACAATATGAGCCCTTTACGATTGCAGTTGTATAACCTGTCACCTCAAGTGGTAGCTGTAGCAGGCATAATATAATGGTACCTATGCCGGCTAAGATTTATATTATACTTTCGAAATTGTTTTCTGACTATGCACTAGCAATAATATTATCGAAAGTATTTGCGTATCAAGCATATTTTACTATGATAAGGAGAAATCTCCCCTATGTATGTGATTACACGGCGTGTGTGTCGGAAGGCATTATGGTAGTTTCATTTTCCAAAAAGCATTGTGGATTTCAATTTTAAATTCTTTATTTGTTTTTGTTTAAAGCAAATGTTTTTGTTTTCTCACACCAGTCTCATGACTAACCTGGAGTTTATTGTTCCCTTTCTAAACTAATTTTCCACACGGGCACTCTAGAGTTAGATTTTTTGGATAGACAGATAGTAGATGTAGATTCGATATCTTTGGAGCCTTTGGATTTGGCTATTGCATTTGGTTCATCAGTTTCCGAGTTTGCTTAAGTTCAACGTGATGGTGGATCGAGCTTTTGGAGTGGATCTGTTGGAGCTTTGGCAATGGATTTGGATATTGGATTCTTTCTTTCTTTCTTAGAGATCACGTTGGTGATATTGTTCCGCTGCTGTGTCTTGTATCTCTAATAGTACTGATATCAATTATATCAATGTGTTGTACCAAATTTTTTGTATCAATGATATATATTTCTTTTTCTTCCGCTGTGTTATAATAATTAATGTGTTACAAGCTCTGGCGCGAATCGGAATTCAACGGTTGAATCTGCGACATTCGAATATGGTGAAGTATGGATGTCGATTTTCGAACGTTGAAATTCGGGTCGTGACAGCGAGCTTGTATATTTTTTCTTTTGATTAATGAAAAAAATGAGTTGATTATAAACTCTTCTCCAGAAATTGCGAGGACGCAATTTTGTTAAAGGGGAGTCTGTAACAACCTTGGTTTGGAGATTACTTGCAAATATTAAATTATAACGGTAGTTATGATTTAATATTTTGAATTAAAATAAAATTGGATATTTTAAAATTGTTTTTGAATAAACAATGAATTTTAGAATTTAAAATAAGAAAATAAAGTTTAAAGACTTTATTTATTTTTTCGGTTAATAATGAATGGAAAATGAGTTTTATTTAGAGAAAATGTTGTAATTGTATTAATTACCGCCAATTACTTCTTTTAATAGTTTTTAAAAGAATATGTGATTTCTAAAAAGTGTTTAATTAAATATAAAGATGGAATTTAATTTGAAATAATTTTCGATTACAAATTTGAGTTTAAAACGGTTTATAATATTTTTCTATGTAAGAAAATAATTTTTGTTGAATTTTAGAAGTTAAAAATGTAGACTTTTGCATTTAATTGAGAAAATTGTGTATTATTGTAAAATAAAGGATTTCAATAATAAAAATATTTTTTTAAATAATCTTTTTAATGATGAAAGTACTTTATTTTATATGTGTGTCAATTGACATACTGTGATATAGATGTAAACGAATTAATTTCTTAGGCTAAATGGTTTTCTTTTAAATCAATTGGGTACATAGCCCATTAGTAGACTTACAAATCAATATTGAGAAAGGAAAAAGAATAACTAGTACGTTTATTTACTCGTTCTTCTTTTCTGAAAATAGATAGAACAGTGAACCTACCTCTCAAATTATCAATTCTAAGCCAATTTCTTCAATTTAATTTAAGCTAACTAAAAATTCTACAATCTAGAGTGAATCAACATCCAAACTCAAGAATTTCACTAAATTCCTTATTTGAGAAATAGGTTTCTAATTTACAGTAGTCTTCTTCTCGCATGCACATTTTTCGAGTTCTACAGGTTGTTGAAGGTCATTGTCTCCTCAAAGCTTCAACCTTTTAGCATAAATTCGAGGTTTGATCATCCCTAACAGCAAAGCGAGTGATAAACTCACAATTTCTAGCTAAAGCAAAGTTTAAAAAATCGAAATTTGAGTTTGTATGTCAATTTGCAGACCATTTTCTCTCAATTCCGACGATGAAATGCTGTCCGGGTTTCTTCAGTTGTTAGCCTATATGTCGTAGTATATGCATGTCAAATTCCAATACAAAACATATTCCTTTGTTGCCCGAAAACTGCACTGCAAAATCAATGCGCAGCCTGAAAATTTGCTGTGCACTATTTGTTTTTCGAGTTGCCGCAAACATGGCCTGAGTACATATTTGAGACAGATTTCTCTTTCATTTCTTGCTCAAATTGCACGATTCTTTTTTGTTTGAAATATGAATTTCTCTACTATAAGCATGCCAAATTTCATATAATTTCGACATAGATAGCTTATATTAATATGCTACCAAACTTTGACCTGGACCATAATTTTGCCCAGAGTTTTACAGTGAAAACACCGTCTGGGTTCAATTTTGCGACATCATAACTTTATCATAGTTTATCCAGTTTGCATAATTATTCATTTATTTGAAAGGTAATGTTTTCTACTACATGAATACAAATTTTAAGCCCAATCCGTTATCGTTTGATGCTTTGATTCATGGTTGAAAGTTGACTCCAAGATGGTTTCAGGGTTGTACATTTTTGGCTTTTGAACTGTTGCAAACATGACCTGAGTCCATGTTTGAGACAGCATAACTGATTCATTTTGAACTATATTTAAATTATTCTTTTTGAATTTTGGATTAGGTGTTTTGAATTACATTTTTGCAAAAATTCATGATCATCTGGCTTTGTTTGCTATTTCAAAACTGCTGTCAAAGGAACCCGCAGCCTGTTGGAATTCAGCGATTTAACCTTGTTTTGGTCCAACTTTGAAACGACGCAGATTCTTCATTTCTAATCGAATTTGAATGATTCTTTTTAAAATTGAAGTAGGAATGTTGAATTGCATTCATGCAAAATCTCATGTCATTTTGACACTGTTAACTTGTTCAAACCTGCTGTCGAATATTGAGTCGCAGCTTGCTTTAAACGGATAATACTTGGTGTAATTTCTATTATTTTGATATTTTCTTGATATTTCTTTCTGAATTTCATACAAAGGTATTATAGTGCATTTAAAAATGTTTATCAAATAAATGGGGTTTTGAAACTATTATTTTATATTATTTTTAGTTTAAAAATTATATACTCTATAATAAGAGAATTTCAAAGGCAATTTCTAGAGCGATTTCGAAATGTTCTTAAAAATCGTTTTTTTCAACTTAATTTCTACATAAAACACACAATTTTGCACTTCGAGCAAAGAGGGAGGAGAATTAAATGATTAGATAAAGCGCATGCTATGAACACGTGTGTTTAACATTTCGGTTAATTCCGAATATATTCGTTTGATCGTCTTGACCTTCGGGTTTGGTTTACCAATAAGACGAGGTAAACTTTGTACTGCTTTGAGTGTGGAATTGACTAATGGTGGGTAAACCGTTTAGTATGAACATGTGGTATGGGACACACATTAACACTTTGTGGGTTTCTATCTGATGGGTTTGTGACACATATTGCCAGTTAGTGGTGTCCATTACTGGGCCTTCGGACCTTCGCCACTACGGTTTGTTGCCTTCGGGTTTGTGCCTTCGGGTTTATTACCTTCGGGTTTATGCCTTCGGGTTTGTTGCCTTCAGGTTTATTGCCCTATAGTATTACTTTTGGAGTTGGTCCTTCGTCACCGCTCGAGAGATACTTGGGTTTGTCGCCTTCGGGCTTGTGGATCCTTGTTTAAACAGTACTGAGCACGTGCATCCTTTGTTTCATTGATATTTATATTTCCCTAGAGTATCGCCTTTCGGGGTAGGTCCTTTGAACCACACGACATATAGCGATTACCTTGTGGAAACTTGTGTTACCTTTATTGGTATTTTTTATTTCCTTTTTGGCTTGATTTGGGATATTCATATCCTTTGTTTATTTGAGTTGCTGATGATATGAGGCTTGTTATGATTCATCTTTTGTTAGATGAACGAGTTATCCCTTTTAGAGATATTTGTGGTACTTTATGACCTTGCATGTTCGTTATCATTTAGCTTACCTAACTAATTTGTTTAGCTAGACTGACCCATGTATTTTATACTTGGCTCAGACCGAGGTGTTTCAGGTTAGTTACATTTGGACTTAGCCTATACTACTTCCACATGGACTACTCTGCTAGCTCCTTTTTGATAGCTTTTTGTGTAGTCCTTTTTGGTTGTAAATCTGATATGTATATTCTTTTAACTCGCCTGTATATAGTGGTTGCTAAACCACTTGACATGTATCATTTTGTATACTCTGTAATGTATTTATATATGTGTATATGTATGTGATGATCTACTATTCTATGATGTGTTTTACATTTGAGTTGTTATATTTTCTTTTGTTAGATCTTATAGCCATTATAGTTTTTTATTAAATATCTATTGGATATGTCGATCCACTAAAAAAATATGCTACATTTATCGACGTATTCAGTAGACAGTTAGGACAAGGCTATAGATGGTCGCTCCTATCTAGCTCTATTTTCGGTATTAGCAGACTGCATTACCTTGTAATACTCTTTGCTAATTTGTGTCTCAGAATGAGGTGTTATAGCTAGGTATCAGAGCTGAGTTCAGAACAAAGTATAATAAATACATAATATAAACACATATTACAATACATCTAAGTGAAATACAAGTGTTACAAATCCCTTAATCATCGTGTCCTTTATCTTATCATGTCCTTTGGGATAGAAGTTAGGGATATGCCCAGGAATATATTTTATTCGATAGTATTCCATAATTGAAACTGATTATATCTTATCCTAGGAGTAATCCTAATTGTGATTGTTCTATTTGAGTCCTCTTAGATACGGGTACTTGACACAAATCCGTATCGAGGGAATTTGTTGATGCTTTTTCGATGTTCTTATCTTGTGATTTCTTCGAGGGTTGTGAATCCTATTGATGGGATCTGCAACATTTGGTATGATGTTTGAGAATTATGGGATTGTTCCTTATAGCTTATATTTTCATGTGAATTAGCGTGCTATTTTCCTATCTCGAGTTTGGAATGGTTTGAGATGGAGTGGCTTGCATATTATCAGGCCACATTCTGTGATTTAAAGGATCCTATATCTAGGTATTCTAAGTTGGCCGATTCGTTGTTTCTTGTTCTTCGAAATGTTAATGATGATTCCAAAGTCTTTGTATTCACTCTCGAGTTTCGAGATTTTGATGATATATCTCGAATTCCAGTCATTATGACTTTGTTGATTTCTGTGAGTTAGTTCGGGTATGACACCCAATCAAGCAATTAAATATTGTATTGACTTCATTCTCGGTTCTTAGCCATTCGGTCATCCTCCCACGAGGATATCCAAAAGGGAAATGAGGTGATTCATTGAATCTATTTGATATTTTCGTTCTTGCCTCTTTTAGATATCCTCTTTGGATACTCAATTGTTGATATACTTTGTAAAATTACTTCGCTCAAACTAATGATATGTTGTTAATGTTCTTTTTCTCATTCAAGAAGATATATTAATCTTACTCTTATATCTCATTTTTCACTTGTTAATCTATTATGTGGTGCTAAGGTCATTCCTCAGCTTGACCTCACACTGATTTTTCATGAGCTACGAGTCGCGGAGGATAGTGTTACTCTTACCGCATTCCGCACTTGTTATGAGTCTTGTGAGTGGTTCGTTATGTCGTTCAGAATATTGAACACTCCAGTCTATTCCATCAATCTTGAGGATCGAGTATTCTAGAAATATCTCGATGAGCTCTATTTGTATTCCTTGATTTTGAGAATAAGTAATAAATTGCTTTTTGAAATTTTTCAAAAATTGAAGATATGTTAATAAGAGAAAATAGATTTTGTTTTTGGGAAAAACAAAGAATATTTTGAGTATTACATACGAGGTGTTTCCTTTAAAATAATAATGATAATAAATTTTTGTGTTGGGTTGTCCGTCTAGTTCTTTAAGAATTATGGTCGATGCGTTTGGCCACATTATCGATAGGATTTTCCTAAACGTTGTGATGAGACAGTCAGACATGGTAAATTGAGTTTTAATAAGTAAAGTTTGAAAATAATTAATCCGGTGGAGTATTAATTTTATTTTAAATGATTAATGAAACCATTGAACCATAGCGAGAGTTAGATGAGTGGCGAGGCAATACCCTTGCATTTTTTTTAAATTTATTGAAATTTAATATGATATTTTCTAACTTTAATCATGGGTTTATGAGCAAATTTTGGTTGTGTTAAGAATTTGTTGGAGTGAATTTATAAAATTCTTTTTAAAAAACAAATTTGAATTAATTATCAACTTTAATTAGTTTTATGTTGATAATCAAGTGGAAATTTAAATTTTATGACGAAGTGGAAAGGTGAGGTTGAACTATTTTGATAATGAATAATTCATGTAGTATAATCTTTTTTTAGTTGTGAGAATAATTTGAAACTTTATATATATTCCCAAAATTTATTTTAGTAAATGATCAAAAATCATCTCTTGAAAATGGAAGATGTTAGTTACCTCTTCCAAAATGGGTTTTCTTAGGTAATTGTTTTAAAAAATTAGATTATTGGAAAGTAATGAATTTTTTTCTTCGAATTAATAAATTTTTTCTTTTATGAAAATTATATAAAGTTGGTCCTATTTTAATTTGCCTTAGCTTTCCGGGGAAAAAGAAGATCATTTAATAAATGATTTAGCAAAATGCTTATTTGAAAACATAATTTGAAAATTAAAATGGTTTGGGAAAATTTCAAAGTTTAATTTGATTTGAAAGATGAAAGTTGGTTGAAAAAGTTTTGTGTTAAAACAATAATAACTTGAGATATATAACTTCGAACGAGTTTAGAAATTTTGCAAATGGAAGAGCCTTTAGAAAGCTATAAATTTTCGTTTTACTACTTTAATTTTTTTTGCCTTTTCCATAGTTTAAAATGGGTTTGAAAGTAGAAGGTCATTTCTGTTCTATAAGAGATTTTCTAAAGTGTAAGCTGAAAATAGATTTAGCATAACTTTCAAACCGTGAAGCCGATTCTTATGATCTCCATATCGCTGGAAAGCTTAGACTTAGTAAAACAACTTTCATTTGATAAATATTTTCAGAATTAATGTTCTTTTGGGTCAAAATTTAAGATCTTTACAACAGGTTTGTAATTGAAGTAACTTGTTTTCTTAATAGTTAAGTGCACTCTACCTATTTTTGTGACAAAAATTTGGTTGATGTTTTATATGAAAGCATATATTTCAAACTGAATTATATCATGGTAAAATCTATGAGTAAAACATTTTATTCACATTAAATAAAGAGTTTAGAGAATAAATTGAATTTTTGTAAGAAGTGTTGAGAATTTTCAGAGTATTGAAGTTTGAGAATTTGAGTACAAAGAAATTAGATTTTTGAAACCATAAAAATATTTTTTTTGTAAAATAAGAATATAGAAATCCATTTCTTTAATTTTTTTTGTCTTTAGGCCATTTTCTAACATCGTACATTATGCGGTCTTTTGAGTTTGGTGGCATTTGAAGAAACCGCCTCTCATCGAATTCTCTTACTTCTTTTGTTATCAAACCAGTGTTGGTGTGGTTCTTTCCCCAATGAAACATGGAAAGTCATGTCGATAATCATCCTAGTAATTGGAGTCCGGGATAAAAGTAGTGCTGAATACCGACTCTATTCGAGAAATATCTAAGAAATCAATCTCACTTGCTTAATCTTTTGGGTAGCATTCTGTTTGTATTCCTGTTTCAAAGGAGAGAAGCCTTTGAAATAACGAGGTGTTGCTCATACGAATTCTATAGTCCGCTAATCTCGACGAACATATTCGGGAACTTATCGAATTTATGGAGCAATTTTGTCTTGGTCTTTTATCATTTTGAGTTGAGGGATAATTTTTAAAATCGAGCTTGTCTATTTTTTCTTTTAATTAATGAAATAAACGAGTTGATTATAAAATCTTCTCTAGAAATTGCGAGGATGAAATTTTGTTAAAGGGGGAGTTTGTAAGAACCCTGGTTTGGAGATTACTACAAATATTAAATTTAACGGTAGTTATGATTTAATATTTTGAGTTAAAATAAAACTGGAGATTTTAAAATAGTTTATTTTGATTAAACAATGAATTTTGAAATTTAAAATAAGAAAATAAAGTTTAAAGGCTTTATTTATTTTTTTGGGTTAATAATGAATGGAAAATGAGTTTTATTTAGAGAAAATGCTGTAATTGTATTAATTACTGCCAATTACTTCTTTTAATAATTTTTAAAAGAAGTATGTGATTTTTAAAGAGTGTTTAATTAAATATAAAGATGGAATTTAGGTTAGAAAT
Organism: Allium cepa; assembly: GCA_030765085.1. Classification (NCBI taxonomy): domain Eukaryota; kingdom Viridiplantae; phylum Streptophyta; class Magnoliopsida; order Asparagales; family Amaryllidaceae; genus Allium; species Allium cepa. Next base: position 106,854,679 of record CM060930.1, on the reverse strand, counting down.
AAGTTTTAATTATAAATTTGAGTTTAAAATGCGTTATAATATTTTTGTATGTAAAAAATAGTTTTTGTTGAATTTTAGAAGTTAAAAATGTAGACTTTTGCATTTAATTGTGAAAACTGTGTATAACTGTAAAATAAAGGATTTTAATAATAAAAATATTTTTTTAAATAATCTTTTTATATGATGAAAAGTACTTTATTTCATATGTGTGTAAATTTACATATTTTATTTGTGTGAAAATTGGAAGAAAATGGCATTTGTTTATACATAATGTGATATAAATGTAAATGAATTAATTTCTTAGGCTAAATGGTTTTCTTTTAAATTAATTGGGTTCATGGCCCATCAATAAACTTACAAATTAATATTGAGAAAAGAAAAGGAATAACCAGTACGTTCATTTACTCCTTCTTCCTCTTTTCTGAAAATAGAAAGAACAGTGAACCCACCTCTCAAGTTATCAATTCTAAACGAATTTCTTCAATTTAATTTAAGCTAACTGAAAATTCTTCAATCTAGGGTGAAAATCTAAAGGTAATCAATATCTAATCTCAATAATTTCGTTAAATTCCTGATTTGAGAAAAAGGTTTCCAATTTACAGTAGTCTTCTTCTTGCGTGCACATTTTTTGAGTTCTACAGGTTTTTGAAGGTCATTGTCTCCTCAAAGCTTCAACCTTTTAGCATAAATTCAAGGTTTGATCATCCCTAACAGCAAGGTGAGTGATAAACTCGCAATTTCTAGCAGAAGAAAAGCATCAAAAATCGAAAATTGAACTTAAGTAATCATTTTTTTTGTTAGTTCTTTTTGCGAATCTTAGTTTGTATGTCACTTTGCATACCATTTTCTCTCAATTCCGGCAACGAATTGCTGGCGGTTTTCTTCACTTGTTAGCCTGTGTATGTAGTATATTCATGTCAAATTTCATTGCAAAACATAATTCCTTTGATGCCTGAAAATTGCACTGCAAAATCAATGCACAGCCTGAAAGTTTTCTATGCACATTTTATTTTCCGAGTTGCTGCAAACATGGTCCGAGTCCATGTTTGAGACAGCATATCTCTTACATTTCTTACTCTAATTGCATGATCCTATTTTTGTTTGAAAGATGAAGTTCTCTGCTATAAGCATACCAAATTTCCGATCAATTCGATAAAGATAACTTATATTAATATGCTTCCAAACTTTGACCTGGACCATATTTTTGTCTAGAGTTTTACAGTGAAAACAGTCTAGGTTCAATTTTGAGACATCGTAACTTTCTCATATTCTATCCAACTTGCATCATTCTTATTTTGTTTGAAAGATAAATGAATACAAATTTTGACCTCAATCCGATGCCATTTGATCCTCTGGTTCATGCCTGGAAGTTGAACCCAAGATGGTTTCAGGGCTGTACATTTTTGGCTTTTGTGCTGTTGCAAACATGGTCGAAGTTCATGTTTGAGATAGCATAACTCGTTCGTTTCAAATCAAATTTGAATGATTCTTTATGAAGATTGGAGTAGGAGCGTTAATTTACATTCCTGCAAAATTTCATGACAATCTGGATTCGTTCGCTATTCCAAAATTGCTGTCGAACTTGAACCCGCAGCCTGTTGGAATTCAGCGATTTAACCTTGTTTTGGTCCAACTTTGAAACGACGCAGATTCTCCATTTCAAGTCGGAATTGAATTATTCTTTTTATAGATTGAAGTAGGAATGTTTGACTACACTTCTGCAAAATTTAAAGTCATTTTGACACTGTTAGCTTGTTTAAATCTACTATCGAATATTGAGTCGCAGCTTGTTTTAAATGGATAACACTTGGTGTAATTTATGTTATTTCGATATTTTCTTGATATTTCTTTCTGGATTTCATATACAAGTATTATAATGTGTTTAAAAATGTTTTTCAAATAAATGGGCTTTTGAAATTATTATTATATATTATTTTTAGTATAAAAATTATATACTCTATAGTAAGAGAATTTCAAAGGCAATTTCCAAAGCGATTTCGAAACGTTCCTAAAACACGTTTTCTTCAACTTAATTTCTATATAAAACACAAATTTTATCACTTCGAGCGAAGAGGGAGAAGAATTAAATGATTAGATAAAACATGTGCTATGAACATGTGTGCTTATCTTTTCAGTTAATTCCTAATATGTTCGTTTGATCATTTTGACCTTTGGGTATGGTTTACCGATGAAATGGGGTAAACTTTGTACTGTTTTGCATGTGGAATTGGCTAACGGTTAGTAACCCGTTTAGTGCGAATGTGTGGTATGGGACACACGTTAACACTTTGCGGGTTCTATCTGAGGGGTTTGTTAGAAATTTCTCTTTTTATATAATTCAAACTACTTAAATATTTCCCACTAATTGAAACAACTTAAATATTTCTCTTTCCATATAATTCAAACTCTTTGGATTATATAAATGAAATACATATTTATGGAAGCAATAGCTACTGCTTTTGGTTTTATAAATAAGCGTTGTTTGCACGATAAATTGGTACGTTTAAGGATAACGGTTTTATAGCGATATTATATTATTTTTCCGTAGTTTTGGATATTTTATTTTGAAATATGATATGTGTATGGTCATTATTGATATTATTATTTCTTCTAGACCTTTCCGTACAAAGTATATTCTGCCAAAAATTTCCGTGAATTTTTGACTTAGAAAATTTTATGAAAGTGAGATATTTTCAAACTTTTATTTACTTGAATATGAAGATTTAATTTTTTATTAATTGGTATAGTTTATTTTAAAATAATTAATTATGTAAATTAATTTGTTTATAGATTGAATGCTTTGAATAAAATATATTAAATTCTTAATTATTTCTTTTCCCCTTTTCGAGGACGAAAAGTTTTGAGTGGGGGAGAGTGCGACAACCCGCATTTTTCGATAATTAAGATATTGAATTTAATACGATTTTGTAATTTAATATTGGAAGAAAATAAAATTTATGATTTATGAATGAGAAAACTAACTAGAATGAAATTTAATAATCTTAGTTTAAGGTAATTAATAACTATTTAATGTAATTTCAATTGATTGAAATGATTGTAAAGTTAATATGGTTATAAACTGTAAATAAGGAGATAAACCAAATGTCGTATATAATGGTGAAATTGTGTGTAATTAATATAAATTGGTTACTATAGGAAAATTAATCAGTATGTGAATTTATTAGTTTTGTTTGTTAACAATTAACATAGAACTGTGTTTGAAATTATAAGTTGTAATATTTTTTTAATTAGCATTTCACAATTTAATCCATTGAAATTAAATTGGAAGCCAATTGTAATTAATCTAATTTAAAATTACAGTTAATATGAATTTAAATGATAATTGTAGAATAGTGATGTAAATAGGATGTAAACCAATATTAACTATATCCGTAAGATGATAGTTAATTTAATAATAAGACATAAATCAAAATAAATGAATTTATTTGAATTTGAATTATAATTAATGAATTTATTGCAATTGAAATTAAACACAACAATTAGTGCAATATTAATATTGATTTTGATATGGACATTAGTTTTAAAAGTTTATTAAAATCTGTATAATTAGAAATGATAAAAAATGTTAGTTATAAAATTTAATATTTAAAAGGTGATTAATTAATTTTGTAATAATTTATTTAATTAATGTGAAAATAGTTATTTTGTCCATTGTCTCGGGTTTCTACGAAACTAGTTTCACCGATCCGTAATAATGAATTATTATAGGATTTCAAGTTTCGCAGCGATCGGACTTGTCATTTGATCGTACAGGATCGAAATGCGTAGAAATCAATATAATGAATTCGATTTGAAATAAGCTTATTTTAAAAGCTAACTTGTTCATACAATGGAATTAGGGCTTGGAACTTGTTCCGTTGAATTTAAAAATATAAAAAATATCTATTTTGATGTATGAGATGACCTGCTTTCGTTCTGGAAGCAGAACTGGCTTTTCGGGTCGTTACTGTCATTTCGAACCAATTCGACATGTTTTTCATTCTTTCGGGCCTTATCCATATAATTAGACTTTGTTTCTCAAACCCTAGCAGTCATTCGGTTTATTATGTATGTACATCAATTTCTATCTATTCCTCACTTCAATGATAGAAACCAAATTCCAATTTCAAAACCCTAAATCCAATTTCAAAATCAATTTCAAAATTCAAGCTCCTCAAAATTATGTCATATTATGTATGTTAGAAAGCTCTCGACGAGCGGATTCCATTGCTGCTGTTTGTTTTTTGATTCATGTCGCCGTTTGACCAGAAATCGAGGATGAACCTCGGTCGTCGAAATTAGGTTTTCACAATCCAACAATGGATCATTGTCCGATCGACGATCGGGAGGAACGGGTTGGTAGAGGGCATCGTTCAGCATCCATTTTTGGTTTTCGCTTGCCTCAGAATTGAGGGATATGGTCGAATTTGATCATCTTGTCGACGGCGGCGCATTATCCATGGATGGCCGAAGGTGCCCGTAGGAACAACGTCGGGGGCAGCTTTGGGTGCAGTGTCGTGTGGCGTGCGTGAATCCTCATGGAAGTGCCTTTGGCTACGGCAAATTGGGAGGATTTGTGGTAGCTGGGTGATCGTATGGAGGAGGTGTGATTCGTATATGTGTTTCGTTTCGAACCATTCAAGGTGACGTGGCATATTATTTCTTTATTTTTTTAGTATAAATTGAATATCTTCTAATCTTATAACTTTTGCATGTGAGTTCAGATTCATGCGTGGTTTGTTCCATTGGGATCATATAGAAATTCCGAATATTATGGAACTAGTTTGGACAAATTCTAATATTCAAATTTGGGCCTTTGTTTGGATTTGAAATCGATTTGAAATCAAAGGTGAGTGTATTAACCCACTCACAACTACTAAATTCTCTTATGTTAGTTAAATCCAAATTTATAATGTGATTATAAGTTGATTGATTGCTTTTTGGTATATTTAATTTGTCACTCCAGTTAAATTTGAATTTTATTGAATTTAACTGCCATTTAATTTAGTATTGAATTTAAACTGCCATTAAATACTTGTTTGTGCTTATGGTAATTATTGTAATTTACTAGCTGATTTGAATGATGATTGTGATGGATGTTTGATAGTTGATATTGGACAACTAGATGTTATATTTATATATTGTTATCCCACTTCAAGTTCCCTTAGTACGTTGTTAGGAAAATCATCGTGGGTTGAAATGATATATACCCGGACGTTCTATACATTAGGGAAAAATCATTATGGGTTGAAATGATAGACTCGAGCGATTTTATGGATTTGAAGTTAAATTTGGGATTGGGGTTGAAATGATGTGTATAACCGTAAATTTTAAATTTATTACGGGTTGAAATGATATATATTCGTAGCACTTGACCACAGGGTAGAAAATTATATATGGACACCAGATTGGTAAAATTAGATGATTTTAAATCCTTAATTTTTGAATTCAGTAAAATGATATTTTGAAATAAAATTTGATTTATATAAATTCGAAAATCCAAGCTTTAAATGTTGAAATTGGAAATGGTTTAAATGAATTGTTTAATGGATTTAAATTGAAATTTTAAAGTTGAATTTGAAGTATAAATGAAATTTATCGAAATTGAGTTATCGTAAATGTTTGGATATAACTTTGAAATCTACTAAATTTGAAGTATTTTAAATTTATAGTTTAAACATGGTTTTCAAATCAGCATAGATTTAAATGGTTTTATTGGGAATCTGAATTAAAAGATAAAAATTGAGTTTGTTGATTTGAAAGCTGGACATGGTCCAGATGTGCTGAAATGAAAGAAATAATTTAGTTTTATATTACTTTCAAATTTATTATTTTAATTAAACTATTAAAAAATATATTATTTCAAATTCAAATTTATTTGGATTTTCAAAACCATTTTATATTAAACTATATTAAACCTGTTTTAACTGTTTTAAACTATTTTAATCTATTTTAAACTATTTAATCTATTTTAACTATTTTAAACTATTTTAATCTATTTTGAATTTTAAACTATTTTAAGTTACTAAAATCTTTTTCAAACTATTTTAAACTACTTTAAATTATTTTAAACTATTTTAAAACTATTTAATCTATTATTACTATCTAAACTAAGTGATATGGTTCGAATTGAATATGATAATTTGATATCAAATATGAATTGGTTTTGGAATGTAAAAGAACCATCCAGTGTGAAATAAGCATTTTGTTGTTAAAGAGATCACTATCGGATATTGTCATACTCCCTGCCAATATTGAAAAGCACTTTAACAACTGTGCACGTAGTGGAGATTCCTAGATGAAGTAGGATGGTTTGGCAAACGATATCTATGAGGTAATAGCGTAGCCCTGACTCCCTCGATTCAACTAGGTGTAACTAAAACAGGAGCTAAGCCTGGCCAAGTGTGTTTGCAGCTCCATTCGAACATGCTTCTTTGATACCATATTATGACTTTGTGATTTATTCGGTGGCCACCCCTCGATTTGATTATGGGAGTGTGTTCCAATGTGGACGGTAGTCGCTGTTACGCATTACTACCTGTCCATGTCCGCAAAACAGTAGTATCATACCCTGGGAATTGCCTCGTGTGCCTTGTCACATGCCTTATCGTGCCCATTACGAATTTGGTTTGTGTCGTACCTATGGAGTGCACCCTGATAGCCTACCAGTTTACGATGGCATTTACAATACTGTATAGACTATAGCATTTAAATAAAATGTGTTAAGGAGGATATGGGTAATACCTTAACGCTACTTTAATACATTCTTTAATGTTGACACCATTATAATGGCGTATTATATTATGCATGTAGATAGTTTAAGGGATCCTTAGGAGAGGGAATCCCGAACATCTCTTAAGTTATTGCATGCATGTTAAACACTGGATAGGAGATGTCAAATCTCGTAAAATTCTCCGACGCCGTTACACCCATATTTGTTTAATGTTGAATTAAATTACATAAGATCTTTTAGCTTTGACTCAAGTGTTTTATCTTTTCATTACGCTCGGGTTAGTTAATCTTTTCAATGGATTGAAGACCTTATTTTCGAAGGATGAAGACGAAGATCTAGTACTATTTTATTTATTTAATTTATCCCACTGCATTGTAATGACCCATAATTTTCGACAAAGAAAATTTGTTAATTTAATAAGATTTTTGGTAATTTAATATTGAAGAAATAAAAATTTGTCATTTACTATTGAAATGAATATTAAAATGAAATATAACAATGTTAATTAAAGCTAAATTTTAACAAATCGAATGAAATTCCAATAAATAAATAATGTAATGTTATAATTTGGTTATAAATTGAATAGAGGAAAACAAATGTAATATTTAATTAACTAATGAATTATTATATAATTAACTGAGATTGAATAAAATTAGTGTTAAGTAAGAAACTGTAACATTTGTTTGTAAACAATGAACTTACAAGTGGGATTTAAGGCTAATAGTAACAATTATTATAAGTTAATTATTTGTTTAGTTCATAAAATTTAATTTGAAATAAATTGCAGTTAATTGACTTAATTAGTGCAGTTAGTGTAGATTGGATTGAAAATTGAAGAATATTAATTCAAAAGGATGTAACCAATGTAAATTCTGTTCATAGTATGACAATTGGTTGAATAAAAAGAATGGAAATCAAGATTTGTCAAGTTATTGGAATTTAAGCTATAATAAATGGATTTATTGTAACTAAATGAAATTAAATATTACATTAATTGAAATTAAGATGAAACTGGAAATTTTTAATGTGCTAAGAAATAAACCAATGTAATTATACCAATAACATGATAATTGACTGAATAACAAAACTTAAGAATCAAATAAATGGATTTATTGGAAATTAAATTTATAATTACTGAACTTATTGGAAATTGGATTTAACATTGGATATTATGAAATATTCAATAATATGATATAGAAATTTGTTATAAAGGTTTTAAATTACTAAGTATTCCAAAATGACAGAAATTATAAACTATAGAATTTGAATTGAAAATTTTGATTTAATTAATTTAATATTAATTTATTTAATTAACGTGAACATAGCCATTTTGGAAACTGTCTCGGATTTCGAAGAAACCAGTTTCATTGGATCTGTAACGGTGAACTATTGGATTTCAAGTTTCGTAGCGATCGGACGTGTCATTTGCTCATATGGACTCGAAATGACTAAAATTTATTTAATTGAAATCAACTAAAATCAATTCGAAATAAGCCGATTTTATCACAACTTCTTCATATAATGGAATTAGGACATGAAATCTGTTCCATGGAGTTTAAAATTGTCCAAAACATCTATGTTGATATATGGTTTGACCTATTTTCGTTCCGGAGACAGAACGGGCTTTTCGAGTCGTTTATCGTTCCACTCCAAATCATTCTGGTCCATTCATTCTATTTTTCTGACCTGCCTATAAATACCTCATTATAAACCATAATTATTTCTCATTCCTCATTCCAGTACGTACAATCTTTCTATGGCTTCTCATTCCAATGGCAGACAAACCAAACAAACCTCTCAATTCAATTTTAAATCAGGAATCAAATTAAAAATTTAAACTCCTCAATATATATCGATTTGAAGCTCTCGACGAGCACAAGTCAATTATGTGATTCGTTTTTCGATTTGCGTTTCGTTGTGGCCTGAAATTATTGTTTTCATCTCGGTCGTTCGTATGTATAGGTGTGGATTCGACGGTAGATCTCGACGATATGGCGATCGGGGAATGGCGCAGGGAAGAAGAGGTTATGCTGAGTCGATCCATATGGCTCATCGGAGGTGGAGTGTCACGAATCAATCGGATTTGGCGAATTTGCGGTTGGAAAATCACATCGACCTAGGGCGTTCGGCCACGTTGCGGCCATCGTGGTGGGCGCCGGTGCGGCGATGTGGCATAGCGGAGCTCGAGGATATGTTGGAACGAGGGTGTATAGTTCTTGGCGACGGTGGTTTTCCAAAATGTGATGGCGGCCTTGGATATTGTTCGATCGTGTTCAATTTAGCAAGCTAGGGTTTCGTGTTGAGCACATGGCTGATTGGTGTCTTTTGATTTTTTTTATTTAATTTAATCTCAAAATCGTTCTAAAGTACATAACCTTTTTCATACAAGATCCGATTCAGACGCGGTTTATTCCAGTAGGATTATAGCGAAATTCCAGACATTTTGACGCTTGTTTGAACGAATTCGGAGACTGTTTGAATTTTAGGCTTAAATTGGATTTAAATTCAAAGGTGAGTGTTCTGACCTACTCACAACTTCTAAAATTTCTTATGTTAGTTAAATTTAATTTCTGATATGATTAGAAATTTGTTTATGGTTGTTTAATATATTTAAATTGTTATTCCTATTAATTTGAATTAGTTTGAATTAAATTGTTACTAAATTATTATTGAAATTATAATTGCCACTTAATTACCTGTAAATAATAATCTGTAAATTGTGAATATTAATTTTTTGAATTTGTATGAAAATTATGATGGATGTTTGATTTTATATTGTATGTTTGGATGATGTGTTTGATTTATATATGGCGATCACTCGGCATGTTCCCTTAATTATTATTACTTGAAAATCATTATGGGTTGAAATGATACATACCTAAACGATCTTATAGATTTGGGAAAAATCGTTATGGGTTGAAATGATAAACCCGAACGGTTTTCATTGATTTGAAAATGTTGATTTTTGGTACTGGTTGAAATGAAATATACCCGTGTAATTTCTTGAATTTGGATTTTATATAGAACTGAATTATTTGAAGGGTTTAAGTTAATTCAAATTTCGGATTTATTTTATTTAGATGATTAAGATTGATATTTTGAATTATTTGAAACCTTTTAAATAAATATATTCACATTGTACACTTTATAGGAGATGAAAAATCCCATAACATCTCTGAGACCATTACATTCATATTTTTTTTATTTTAGATTAATTTGACTTACATAAGATCTTTTAGTTCTGACTCGAGTGTTTTTTTTATTACGCTCAGGTCAGTCTGAGCTTTTTTAGTGTATTGAAGACCATTTTATTTTCTAGAGGGTGAAGACATAGATTCTATATATTATTACCATTCATTATAATTATTCCATTACATCATATATTTCGCTGCATTATTGTTTATTTCTGCTGTATGTATAACTCTGATTTGAATCAGTGAAAGTATAATCAAATGTATTTGTAAAATGGTTTCATGAACTGTTTATTTGATTAATATATTTTGTCGTTTCGCTGCGAGATTCTGTTTTTTGTTTTTTCCTTCCTTTCTATTATTTTCTTATTTATACCCCATTAACAGTCCTTTCTTTTTTAATGGTTTGAGTCAGACATGTGTGGTTTATTGTCAATTTGAACCATCCAAAAGGGTGGGTCGTTGTAGTTGGCATCAAAGCCAGATTTTGACATACCTTAGCCTATCGGGGTTAACTCATGAGAGATAGGGTAATAATACCCTAGAACAAGTTGTCTGAGTGTATATACGAGAGCGCATATTTGTTAGTGTTATAAAAAATGTTTTATATAAATTCTAAAATGAAATTATTTTTCCTAATATTATACGATATATATAAAGGAATAATTTTTTATAACTAATATAGTTGTTTGTAATGTGTTTGATTTATGAAATTGTAATATTTATTTATTACCATTTATTATTGATTAATTGAGTTTTGTCAGTTTATAAGCATTGGCTAATTATTGTTGATTGAATTAATGGAATAAAAACTAGTTTAGTAATGGTGCGTTAAAGAGAATAGAATGAATAATTAGGATATTTGTTTATGAATTTGAAATGTTGTTGTGAATTTTGTTTGTTAGTTGACCGTAGTTCCAACTATTGGAATAAAATAGAATATTTGGCTATTTTGGATGATCGGAACCTTTTGAATTAATATATGAGTTGAAACTTAATAATTTGGTGGAATTATATAGTTGAATTGACAACCTTAATTTGAAAGCAAGTGAACAAAGTTAATGTGTTATAGTTGAGTAGAATCATTATATACATTATGGGAATGTAATGTAATAATATTAAAATGTGAACTTTAAGCCTTGAAATATTTAAAGTTGAAATTGTGAACTTAATTAGCATTTATGAAACGTGTCATAAACAAATTGAAAGGATAAGGTGAAACTAAATGGTATAAGCAAATATGAATTAAAAGTGAGATGATTATAAATAAAGCCATGACTTATAAATTGTTATGAAATAAATGGATGTGCAATAAATAGTTATAAATAAAGTTGTGATAACTTTAAACTCGAACAATGTCTTATGAAAAGTAATTAAGCTTTTATAAATTGGTTATAAACTGAAGAAAATTTCTTATGAAATGATATGCAAATAAATGTGAAATGAATGTAATTTAAACTAAGGAGAAATATAAGCAATATTATAAGAATGAATATATTAACATTTTTCATTAAATGGAGAAATTATGTGAAACATATATTGAATTACGAAGTGATATTTGTGTTAATCAATGAGATTAAAAAAAGAATTTAATTGGAACGTAATTGTGATGAATCAAATTGGAATAGTTACATAAATTCTATGTATTTTATTTTATTCAGAAAATTAATTTGATCCATATTTAGTACACAAGTTCTATGTGAATTTCACCACTTTGTGTTAGGATTTTTCATTCGATTCTTGAGGTGAATATTTGATATGGATTTTTGGTTTGGTTCTAAAATTCTCCATCATAATATATGGCTATGCAAGGAGAATGATGGTTTCTAGTCAAGAAACCATATCGAAGTCCACATTTGGGAAGTTGAATGGAAAATACTAGTTGGAAATCGAAATTGTGTGATCAAGCGAGCGATCGAATGTGATTTTGCGAAATGATAACATATGTACATCTTATGTTCTAATATTATTGATATGACTTGACGCTGAAATTGAATGTTGTTGGGTTGGATATCTTTGTAATTTAAATTGAAATTTTTTTCTATGCAAAACTACTATTTATTTAAAACCATTTTTGTAACGACCCGTAAATTTTCGATAATTAAAATAGCTAATTTAATAAGATTTCGTGATTTAATGTTAGAAAAAAAATTGTAAGTCGTTTGTAATAATAATAACTAGAATGAAATGCAACAAGATTTTATCTAAGTTAATTATTTATGAATTGAATAAAATCCCAAATCAATTGAAATGTTATGTAGTCAAAGGTAATTGAATGAATTTGTATTGTATAGGTAATTGTGACACTTGTTTGTAAATAATAAACTTATAAAAATTAAAAGTTAACGGTGATAATTATTTAAGTTACCTATTCATTTAGTTGGTCGAATTGAATTTGTGAACCAATTGCAATTGAAATGAAAGTTCATATATTAGTTGAGTGCATTATCTCTAACTGTGGATTAATAATAATGTAGAGTTCATTTGATGTAATATAGTAAATCGACTGATAATGAAATTCTTATTTAAAAATCCAATATTGAAATCCGTCAAATATTGAACAATTAAATTGTTTAAATTTAATATTTGGAATTTATTGAATAAATTGAATAACGGGAATTGAATAACTGTTTAATGAAAATGGTTGTTCTAATTTGAATTTGTTAAATTTTACAAGTTCGTTTGAATATTTCAAAAGATAGTGATTTAAGAATAATCAAATTTTTTAAATTTAATATTACGAATGTTTGAATAATTAAATTCCGAATTTGATACGATTAATTTGATATTGAAATTTAATATTGAAAATAGAGTGAATAATTGAAATTTGGTTTAATATGATTCAAATTGGTTTCCAAAGGGAATGTAAGTTATACCGGGATTATAATAGAGTTAATAAGATTTTAAAATTGAAATTATTGGATAATGGAATAACGGGTTTAATATGATTAAAATGATTTATAAAATTTTATTTTATCATATTGGAGTTATAGTGATGTTATAGAACTTTTAAAACTGAATTTAAAATTTATTTGTGAAAATTGAATATTTTAATATTTAATTATCGACTGAAAAATAGCCAAATTTTGAATAGTCTCAGAATTGGATGAAACTAGTTCCATTGGATCCGTAATAATTTGTTATTATCGGATTTCAATTTTCGTAGCAATCGGACTTGTCGTTTGACCGTGGCAGCTCGAAACGCATCGAAATTGTTTTATTATTAATTTAGCGAGTTAAAATAGTCATTTTTCAAACGGTCTCGGATTTCGACGAAACTAGTTTCATCGGATCCGTAATGTCATATTATGTTAAGGTTTCAAATTTCGTGTCAATTGGATTTATCGTTTGTCCGGGGCAAGCCAAAACGCCTTGAAAATCGTTTAATCGGTTTAATTTTAAATCGAACGTTTATTGCCGTATCTCGCACAGATGATCGAATTAGCTTTCGAAACATGTTCCATTGTGTCCGAAACGTGGGATAAACCTTAGAAACGTCGGTCACCGCACGTAAATCGGAGTATGGAAATTCCGGAATGAATAGTGTTCGATATTTCCTATAAATAGCCCTCCTTTTTATCACATAATATAAAAAAAAATTAGGGTTTAAACCCTAGCCGCCGGCCTCTAAAACCGAAGGCCAGAATATCGTTTCGTTCTCCTCCTCTTATCTTCAAATCCGTTCATCGATTCAACAAACCTACAACATGAAAAACGTAGAGCATCACGAGAAGAAGGTAATCAACGGCTATGATCAAGAAACAAGCGATGGATTGGTGGCAATTGGGGCTGGAAGTTCACACGTTCATGCGCGTTTTCTGAGGAGGAGGGTGAACCGAGCTTCAAGCTACTCGAGGCGGTGGTGGAGTGGAAGATGCTCTTCGTGGTGGTGCTTCCTGATCGAGGTGGAGGTACTTGTATTGATGGCGTGATTTAGGGCATAGGGGCGGCCGGGGGTTCGTTCTTTGCCTGTGCGCGAACGAAGATGGAAGAGGGAGGTTGCGGTCCAGATCTTGGTAGGGGAAAACGTGCGGCTATGATTGTAAGGTTTAAAAATTTAATTAAAGTTGTAAATGTTATTTATATTGAAATTCGAATAAACTTTAAACTATCATAACTTTTTGCTACGAAGTTGAATTTCGACGAAACTTTTTGCATTGGAATCGTTTCGACGAGCTCTATGCTATGGAGCTGGATTGGGATCATTTAGAGATAGAGAAAATTTTGGGTTAAATCGAACGTCGTTCAATTTGATTTAAAATCGTAAAAATCAAGGTGAGTGTTTTATAACGCTCACACCGCACTAAATATCTTTATGCTAGTTAAATTTGATATTATGAAGTGTTATGATTTTATTTGTCATTGTTTGATAAAAATTTAATTGTCATATAGCTGGTCATTTGAATTAACCGTTGAAAAATTAAATTGACAGTTAAATTGAAATCAAAATTGAATTGCGATTAAATTACCTGACATTGATAACTATGAAACTGCCATGAATTGTATTGTTTATTGGATGATGTATTTTGATGGATGCTATTGGTTGATAATTGAATGTTTGGATATTTATTTGCTTATATAGATCCTGTTATGCATACATATGATACTGTGATTTAATTTAAGTAATATAAACTCATCCCTGACTTTAATTGAAATAAAAATTACTTGGCCATAAGATAGAAAATTATATACGGACACCGAATTGGCTAAATTAATAATTTTTGAAATCGTCGATTTGAAATTTATTTAAATGTTCGATTTAAAAGTTATAAATATAAATAAATTTATAGAAATCGAATTTATCGGGAAATTGAGTTTGGAATGTTGAAATAAATTTTGGTAAAAGGAAATTGTTAAATAATTTAAGTTGAGACTTTGAGAATAAAATTTGGGATATGATTGAATTTCGAAAATCTATTTGATTTAAAGATTGAACATTATTTCGAACTTTGAGTATTACTACGTAAAAGCAACATAAAAATGATATTTTGGAATTGAGCTTGAAATTGAATCATATTTGAAATTTAGATTTATATTTGAGTTTTGAAGGATAATTAAGTAAAAGTGAGATATAAGCGATATTTTGAAATCGAGCTTGGAATCGAATCATGTTTGAAATTTGGATTTAAACTCGTATATTGATGGATAATCTTGTAAGTGTTCTAAATGGATACTTTGAAAAACCAAGCTCTAAATCATATAAATTGAAATTGAATTAATTGAAAGTGGATATAAAATTGAATAAATTTGAAGTCAAAGTTGACGTTGAATTGAATTGAAATCGAAATTGAAATCGGTAGAATGGAAATTGAAATTGATTTGAATTAGGAAGATGTATTGAAATGGATTAGTTTTGAAGCCGTTTTATTTTGTTTTCCAAATTACTCGGTTATATAAAGCATTTTGGATACTTAAACTGTTTTAATCTATTTTAAATCTACTTAACCCGATTTAAATTATTTTAAACTAATTTATCCATTTCACATCCATTTTAAGAGTTTAAGTATTTTGAGTATTTTAATTATTTAAACTACTTTTAAACTACTTAAAACTATTTTTCTAAAATTCCAAACGGGTTAATAAGGTGAAATGTTTATGTTTAAATCTTGAATTTAAATACGAATTGAGTTAAATGAAGTTGCAACCTAAATTGAAATTCGAAATGATTTTGAAATCGAAATGAGATATTGCTGCGAAAAATGATTTTTGAAACGGAATCTTACATTTGAATAGATACGATGATATTTGAAATGGATTTGATTTTTGAAGCGAATATGATATTTTGATATCAATTATGAATCGATTTGAAATGTAAAAGAGCCAACGGTGTAATAATACATAGTTATTAAAGAGACCGGGATCGGATATGGACATACTCTCTGTCGATACCGAACACCACTTTAATAACTATTATACGCGGAGTGTTGATCCAGAATGAAGTGGATGATTTGGTGAACGCGTTGACTGAAGAAAGAGAACGATATTGGATGACCCCTGACATGAAATAAATAGGAGCCGCGCCGGGCCATTGTGGTTCGCTACCTCTAGCGGACACGCTTCTTCGATACCATTTCTATTACATTTGTGATTCGATTTGGGTGCACCCCTTGATTTGGGAGTGTTGTTTCGCGGTGTTGGGGTGGCTGCTGGCTATGCCCAACATCAGTCCGGATCACGCAACTACTAATATCCTAGTTGGTATCGCCTCATGTACCTTGTCATACTGATTATCCTATTCGCGACCACTACGTTTTGATTTGTACCTTGAGTATATGGATTGCCCTCTGGTGACTTCCGATTTTGGGGAAACTACGGTCTTGTATATGCTTTTGGGAATATAAAATGTGTTAAGGGGGATTATGGTAACGCCTTAACGCTATTTTGATACTTTATATTACTGATAGGCATTATCTACTTAGCGTATATTACTACATAGTAGATAGTTTGACGGATCCTTGAGAGATGGAAAATCCCGTAACATCTTTTGAGTTATTGCACGCACGTTGACACTGGATATGAGATGTCAAACCCCGTAAACATCTCTGACGCCGTGTAACATCCCGCCTTTTCGCACACTTTAAAACGACACACGTGCCAATTCAAAGCATACGCAAGGGCGGATTGTTATAGGGTAAATAAGAAAAACAGAGAAGGAATAAAACAAAATAGAATCTCACAGCGGAAGGATAAAATATAATAATAAATATACAGTTCAAAACAGTTTACAAAACAGTTATTTCACTTATACAATGAACATCAGAGTCACACATACCAATACAACAATGCAACGGAATATAAAGAGTGTGTGGTGCAATACTATATATAAAATAATGCTGAATCTTCGTCTTCGTCCTCCAAGCTAAATCTGCTATCCTGAAACGCTCGGACTGACCCGAGCGAATTTGAAAAGACAAAAACACCCGAGTCAGACTAGAATATCTTATGTGAGTTAAATAAACAGAAATAAATATGAGTACAGTAACTCAAGAGATGTTCGGGATTTACATCTCCTAAGGATCCGTTAAACTATTTACTATGTAGTATATTGCGCTATTATAATAGTGTCTATTTATAAAATAAACTTACTTTTTAATAGCGTTAAGGGGTTACCCATATAGCCCTTAACACGTAATAGTCCCAGTAGTCCATCCAATATCATAGTCCCTCCTGATCGGGAAGCCACTAGAGGATACCACACGGGCTACGGGAGAAAACCAAACTCGTACAAGGCGCGATAGGGTAGGTGACACGGCACAACTAGGCAATGCCAGGGTAGATATACCAATTGCTATCCAGGCTGATGGTAACGCGCAGCGCGCAGCTGCCGCCCACCTCGAACTAACTCCCCCAAAATCAAAATATAGAAGTGGCCACTGAATCAATCCAGGTCAAAGTATAATATCGAAGAGGAGCGTCCGATCAGAGGAATGACCTCATTGGCCTGAGAATCGCTCCTGTTTTAGCCACCTTATGCCAACTCACGGGAGTTGGGTCCACGTATTTACCTTACAGGAAACGTCGCCACCACCTACTTCATTCTGGAATCTCCACCGCGTACACGGTTAGTCAAAGTGGTTTTCTGTATCGACAGAGAGTATGTCCATATCCGATCCCGGTCTCTTTGCCAACCAATCGTTATTATAACACCGCGGTTATTTAAAAACAGTTTATACTTTAAAACCAGAATATAATCCATTTCAAAACCATAATATCTCGATATCATTTCTTCTTTTAAACCCAAACAATTCATTTTGATATTAATTTATAAAGACTAAAATCAATGATATCGTTTCCCAAATAAATTTTCCTTTCCAAAAATTATGTCACTTTTATTATTTAATATCCCATGTAACCAATATTTTGTTTGTAACTTTCAACATAATTCTTCGAAAATCCATAGTATTTTAAAACCATTATTTTCAAAACTAAATGGTTTGGATATTCAACGGTATGCGAATTAAAAAGGTTTAACTTTACTGTTGCTTTATAAAGAAATAAATTACATGGCTTTCCAAATATTTCTTCTTTTAAAGTTAAACCAAAATCCAAAATATTACTTCAAGTCCCAAAACCATTTCAATTATATATATATTTATATCCATTTTTGAGCATTAATATTTCAACTAAAGTTGGATTTTTATCCTTTCAAAATCAATATTCTATTAATTAATCTTGACCATTCACATAAAATCCATAATTAATAAAACTTCAATTTCTAGTAAAATATATATATAAATTTTTCAATTCAATTTTTTACTAGAATATCCATTTCTATTTATTTTGGGAAAATCCAATTACAAATATCATATCTTAAAATTTCCAACTTTACATTTAAACATAGGATATAAATTCACCAAACTCCATTTTCTAAATTTCTTCCATTTTCATTAAAGAAATTTATTCACCTTTTAAATTCCTAAATTTTAACTTCATAGGTATATAAATATGGAATAAAATATTTATACAATATAAAATTTAAGATTTATAAACCGTATTCAATCCAAACCATAGAAATCACATTAAAATAGTTATATATAGACCGCGGTGCCTGTATATAATTTTCTATCCTATGGTCAAGTGATACGGATATTTATCATTTCAATCCGCAATTTAAAAATAAAACTTTGCGGTTTTATCATTTCAAACCACAATCCCGAATGAAATGTGAAATGTATGCTAACTTGCAGTTTAATGATATCCAAATAAACATCCATTCAACAACACATCCATAATCCAATCACAAAACATCCATCATCCAATCACAAACATCTATCAATAACAATATGTGTTTGGTAATATACAACAGGTAATAACTAGCAGTTTTCTTCAATTTAGATTTATCAACTATTTATCTAACAGTTTATATTCCCCAATAATTTATATAACTGTTAACTAGCAGTTCATATGCAACAATAATTTCTAACAGCCAATTAATACGCAATCAATAAATTTAATTAACAGCTAAATTAAAAAAAATGCAATTCAACAGATATGGATGAAATAACATGCCAAAAGCTCATAAATAAATTTCTATTCATTTCTAAAATTTATTTAACAAACATAAAAGCTTCTAGTAATTGTGAGTGGGTTAAAACACTCACCTTTGGAATTTAAATCGAATTTAAATTCGATTTAAACCCAAAAATTCGCCCGTCTCGGAATTTGTCCAAACCAGCGTCATCGGGTCCGGAATTAAATTACGATCCTAACAAAAAAAGTTTCGTGTGAATCCGACTTCGTATGAGAAAGTTATGCCAAAAAATGATAGTTGAATTCAAATTTGAAAATAATAAAAGTGATCCATATTCACCCCTTACAACATATGTGCCACGTCATCCCCTTATTCACGCGTATCATCTTCCTGATGCTGAGCACGCACGCGAAAATCAATTGACCAGAGCCCTAAATCTCGAACGCAGCCGCCCTACAGGGTATCAAACCCTAGTCCAACGAGCCGCCTCTCCTCACCGCATCGCACGGCCTGACCGCCTTCGCCTCCTCCACCAGGGACGCCTCCAACAGCGTCCAGATGACATAGCCGCCACGAATAAACCCCCCAGGCCGAAACCCTAGGTCGAAAAATCTCCCAATCTAACCGTTGATTCGCCCCAAAAATTATATAGATGTGATCTCCATCGTCCACTCTACAATACCCAGAAACCGTTTGACGATCTGACGAACTTTTGCGCGATGATGATGAACGGTTTTGGGGCTGTTTGAATTTATTCTGGATGAACGACAGCTCCAATCGAAAAACGAATTTCACCAGTAGATTACGCGTATCGAATACTTCAACATATATTTTTTTGAGAATTTTCTGAGGTGTTTGAATTTTCACTGAATTTTGGATTGAAGCAGATCTAGATTTTGCAACCATTGAGGAGAAGGAGGAGATGAAGAAATATGTACGTATATCCAACTGACAATAGAAAGGAGGCTAGGGTTTATCACGCTATACTTATAGTTAGGGTTGGGTTGGAGCGTATAGGCTAGAAGGATGAACGTACGCAACAAACTATGGCCCAAAAAGCCCGCTACGCCTCCGGAACCGAATTTGTTAAAACTATATATCCAAATAGGTGTTTTAAAATATTCTGAACGCGATGGAAAAAGTTTCGCGACCAAATTCGATCGTATGAAGAAGTTATGCTGAAAACAAGATTTCCAAATTGATTTCAAATTGATTTTTAATAAAATTGATTTCAAGGCGTTTCGCGTCCGTACGATCAAACGACAAGTCCGATCGATACGAAACTTGAAACCCTATAACAATTCACCGATACGGATCCGATGAAACTGGTTTCTTCGAAATCCGAGTCCGTGACAAAAATGACCATTTTAATATTTATTAAATAAATCAAATAAATTGAAAATCCAATTTTTATATTTCAACTTCTAATATAGGCCCCATTTCATTATTTATATACTTCAATCAATTCTAAATTATTTACCAAGCTTGGATGTGAATTAAAATCTATCGGTATATAAATTTGCAGCTAAATATCTGCACTTCCTTATTATTTAGAGATTATAAATTTTATTCTAAACCCAATTATTAAATCTTATACCTTTATACTCACCTCTTAAATCAAATTAAATAAATACTTGATTTCCATTCCAACTCATCTTTGGATTGCAATTAACCTTTTTACCATAATTAAATTCCAAATTATTAATAACCCTTATTTTTCTTAACTATTTATTAATTCCAATCCAATTGAATTCAACACTATAAATTTGATTAATTTATTATATTCACTTCCTTTCTATTATTCAAAGTTATTGTTGTAAATACGACGAATACTAACATTAGTTTAAGATTTCACTCAATGTTTACAAATTCCATTTCAAGTTAATAACGTAATATTTTACGTTCAATTCTATTTTATTTGTCGTAAATACCACTTGTTGAATTAAATACTCAAATCATAAATAAATCTTGCTTCTAAAGTTATAACAACAATGGTCCAGTTAAAATTTGAATTAGCTTTAGCTTTATTTTATGGAATTAACTTATTGCAATAAATCCAAATTAATAAATACGCCTTGATTCCTATATTAACTTCTTTGGTTTCAATTAACCTTTTATGGTGAGTATGAATTCCAATGTATAATTGAAACCTTTATATCCATTTTATTTCACTATTCCATTTTTTATTATTAAATCCATTATAGCCAAATGCATGAAATTAACATACATAAATATATTTTATAAGTCTGCACTTAATTATTACCTTACAATATGTTTTTACGTTACTATAAATTTATACACTCTTCCGTTTCTACATTAATAATTATTACGGTAACGTTTCTCTTAATTAAAACTTTCTTCATAATTGAATGAACTTTATATTTAATACATACTACATAATTACAATCACCTATGTTCTATCCAACATACATTAAAAGTTCACTACCATAAATTTACCATACATTTATCCAATGGTTACATCCTCAAATTAACAATTAAATCCCATTATACAATTGCAATTCACACTATTTATTGTTACATTAATACTATTTCGAATTTTAATCTTTTAGTATTAATTTAACAATCGTATTAAATTAAGAGGTTATGATGATTTTCACTATATATATATACACTACATTTAAAACCCAACAGTCGTTTCAACTCCTTTGTATTGTATTATATTGGTTATCCATCACTGCCTTTTATTTTACTACCTAGATTCACATATAGTTACAATATTACCATTATATATATATATATAAACACATAGGAAATCTAAATTCTTGTCATAAATTCTTAAATTTATATTATATTAATGAAACCCCCTTTTGTTAATATTTTTATTAACATCTTCAATTACAACATTTATTGGTTTCTTAAAATAAATCCTTTAACCAAATGCGACAAATTTCACTACCCAAATCTATTGTCATAAAATCTTGTTATTAAATTCCAATTACTATAACAAATCACTACGTTTTCTAAAATAAATATCTAAACTTTTATTTTATTCTCAATTAGATTAGAAATTATATTAAGTTAATCCATTTAATATTATCCAAATTTACGGGTCGTTACAATCTCCCCCACGCAAAACTTTTCGTCCCCGAAAAGGAAAAGAAGGGAGGAGGAAGAATAACAGTACATCTTATTTCAGATATTAACTTATAAACAATATTTTACTGGATTAATTTCTTTTAATGAAATATACTTCTTTTTATAATCATCATATCCTTTAATACTTGAATTATTAAAGTTGGAAAAATATTTTCACAAAATTCTAAGTCCAAAATTTTTTGAAAATTTTGGCAGAGTCTCCTTTGTACGGAGGGACTCTGGAGAAAATATAATATCCAAGTATACAAATGTATTACACATATTATCCAAAATAAAATATCCCAACACGGGAAAAATATATAAAATAGCGCTTTATACGTAATCCGAAAACGTTCCTATTTGTCGGACCCTATACGTTTTTATTTTGGAACCAAAAGCAGTAGCAGTTGCTTCCATCACCTGTATTCACTTATATAATCTAAAAGGTTAAATATTTATTTTACAGTGAAATGTTTGGGTAGATTCAATCATTCATATCCAATCAAATGCAATAACCGTACATTTTTAACAAACAGCACATCACAAACAAACAATCATTCAATCAAACAAATCATTAGTTGTTCGGGTTCAAATTTTGAAATTGTACGAAATGAAAAATAATTATCAAGTGCATCCTATACTCAACAGTCTTAGATGGAACAAAGATAGATTATTTGTTCATCCAACAACTCCAAAATTCCTTACCCAGCAAACATACATCAACCAAACAATTTAAACCAACACCAAAATAGCTTATTATACATTTATTTCATAATTCAGTGGTTTGATTTTCTTTCCTTCATTTATGAGGAATTTCTTTGTTTCTTACAAGTTTTATTTTCCAATTATCTCACAATTCATTATATTTGTATTTCCTTTTTATTACTTAAGTTTCCTTTTATTACTTAAGTCTATAAAATAAATTCTCATTAATAACAACAAATATTTTGAATATCTTCATTTCCTTACTCTTCACTTGTAAGATTTCCCTTAAATTCTTAATCTGCTAACATTCATTCTTATAAGTGGGTTTTTATTTTATTTTATTTATCCATTAACTATGGATTACAGTCATTTCAATTCTTCCTTCTTTCTATTATATTAGAATAGGGGAGACTTAAGACTTACATAAACTAATAATCCTACAATCAATTCTTATTTAGAATTTCATTTTATTTGCTTTAAGTTCATATCACCTATTAATAATTCTTAACTTATTTTTAATAAAACTTCAATTATAACTTAAGTTTATACCATTAAATTTTTATTTATAACAGTAATTTATTGAATACTTCATTTTTCTAAATTCCTACTTGTAAAATATTCAATTCTAGTTTCTTACTTAACATTTCAACTTTTATATATGGGTAAGTTATTTATGTTAAAGAAAATGCAATTGAACTTATACAAGTTAAGTCTCCATTCTTTAATTTAATTTAATGTTCATCCATATTACTCTTTGTCTCATATGTATTCAAATTCCTCTAATAACTTTGCAATTATTCTCTTTTTTTTCAATTAGAGGTTTCAATTCATTCATTACTCAACTTTTATTTCATTAACAAATTTTAAACAATTAATTAATGGAAAAATTAGAATTTAAATACCGGGTCAAATTTCAATTTATTTCAAAATAATAGATAAATAAGTTCTTACAACTCAATATCTCTAATTATATTTAGAACAATAAAAGAAAATTTTTAGAAAATTTCAAAATAGATCTGCAGTAGCATTTACTACAGTGGCCTTCCCCCTTCGAAACTCGAAAATGAAAATCGATGATGCGGCCGTTATCACCGAATTTATTTTCCAGCGACAGAGAGGAAAGTACAGAATTTAATTTTTTTCCAAAACCTTCTTTAAAACAATTCTTCCAAATTATACGAAATATTTATATAAGAAAATACTTATAAACCAAATCCTTGTATTTCATAAATTCCTTGAGAGCAATTTTTCAAAAATCCCGGACTTAAGTTCTAAAATATCCAAATTTGGTTTATTATGGTTTCTCTTAGCTTCAATTTATTACAAATATTCTTATGGCCTAACACCCAATCTATAGCAACCAAATATATATATATATATCCTTTAAAAAAAATTTATATATAGAAAATATAATAGGCAAAATTATTTCATTCACCTATATTAAAAACGGATATTATGTCGGTCTGTCCTATTAAGTGTTTAGAAATCCCTATTGATGGCATAGCGTCCCATGCATCAACCAGAATTTATAAATACAAAACGGAACAGATTAACACAATATCAAAATCTTTTTATCAATACTAACAAGTACGCTCTCTCATATATATACACTCAGCGACTCCCATAGGATATTACTACCCTATTAACAAAGAGTCAAACCCCACAAAGCCAAGGTTTATCGCTAAACCAAAGCTCTGATACCAACTGTAACATCCCGCCTTTTCGCACACTTTAAAACGACACACGTGCCAATTCAAAGCATACGCAAGGGCGGATTGTTATGGGGTAAATAAGAAAAACAGAGAAGGAATAAAACAAAATAGAATCTCACAACGGAAGGATAAAATATAATAATAAATATACAGTTCAAAACAGTTTACAAAACAGTTATTTCACTTATACAATGAACATCAGAGTCACACATACCAATACAACAATGCAACGGAATATAAAGAGTGTGTGGTGCAATACTATATATAAAATAATGCTGAATCTTCGTCTTCGTCCTCCAAGCTAAATCTGCTATCCTGAAACGCTCGGACTGACCCGAGCGAATTTGAAAAGACAAAAACACCCGAGTCAGACTAGAATATCTTATGTGAGTTAAATAAACAGAAATAAATATGAGTACAGTAACTCAAGAGATGTTCGGGATTTACATCTCCTAAGGATCCGTTAAACTATTTACTATGTAGTATATTGCGCTATTATAATAGTGTCTATTTATAAAATAAACTTACTTTTTAATAGCGTTAAGGGGTTACCCATATAGCCCTTAACACGTAATAGTCCCAGTAGTCCATCCAATATCATAGTCCCTCCTGATCGGGAAGCCACTAGAGGATACCACACGGGCTACGGGAGAAAACCAAACTCGTACAAGGCGCGATAGGGTAGGTGACACGGCACAACTAGGCAATGCCAGGGTAGATATACCAATTGCTATCCAGGCTGATGGTAACGCGCAGCGCGCAGCTGCCGCCCACCTCGAACTAACTCCCCCAAAATCAAAATATAGAAGTGGCCACTGAATCAATCCAAGTCAAAGTATAATATCGAAGAGGAGCGTCCGATCAGAGGAATGACCTCATTGGCCTGAGAATCGCTCCTGTTTTAGCCACCTTATGCCAACTCACGGGAGTTGGGTCCACGTATTTACCTTACAGGAAACGTCGCCACCACCTACTTCATTCTGGAATCTCCACCGCGTACACGGTTAGTCAAAGTGGTTTTCGGTATCGACAGAGAGTATGTCCATATCCGATCCCGGTCTCTTTGCCAACCAATCGTTATTATAACACCGCGGTTATTTAAAAACAGTTTATACTTTAAAACCAGAATATAATCCATTTCAAAACCATAATATCTCGATATCATTTCTTCTTTTAAACCCAAACAATTCATTTTGATATTAATTTATAAAGACTCAAATCAATGATATCGTTTCCCAAATAAATTTTCCTTTCCAAAAATTATGTCACTTTTATTATTTAATATCCCATGTAACCAATATTTTGTTTGTAACTTTCAACATAATTCTTCGAAAATCCATAGTATTTTAAAACCATTATTTTCAAAACTAAATGGTTTGGATATTCAACGGTATGCGAATTAAAAAGGTTTAACTTTACTGTTGCTTTATAAAGAAATAAATTACATGGCTTTCCAAATATTTCTTCTTTTAAAGTTAAACCAAAATCCAAAATATTACTTCAAGTCCCAAAACCATTTCAATTATATATATATTTATATCCATTTTTGAGCATTAATATTTCAACTAAAGTTGGATTTTTATCCTTTCAAAATCAATATTCTATTAATTAATCTTGACCATTCACGTAAAATCCATAATTAATAAAACTTCAATTTCTAGTAAAATATATATATAAATTTTTCAATTCAATTTTTTACTAGAATATCCATTTCTATTTATTTTGGGAAAATCCAATTACAAATATCATATCTTAAAATTTCCAACTTTACATTTAAACATAGGATATAAATTCACCAAACTCCATTTTCTAAATTTCTTCCATTTTCATTAAAGAAATTTATTCACCTTTTAAATTCCTAAATTTTAACTTCATAGGTATATAAATATGGAATAAAATATTTATAAAATATAAAATTTAAGATTTATAAACCGTATTCAATCCAAACCATAGAAATCACATTAAAATAGTTATATATAGACCGCGGTGCCTGTATATAATTTTCTATCCTATGGTCAAGTGATACGGATATTTATCATTTCAATCCGCAATTTAAAAATAAAACTTTGCGGTTTTATCATTTCAAACCACAATCCCGAATGAAATGTGAAATGTATGCTAACTTGCAGTTTAATGATATCCAAATAAACATCCATTCAACAACACATCCATAATCCAATCACAAAACATCCATCATCCAATCACAAACATCTATCAATAACAATATGTGTTTGGTAATATACAACAGGTAATAACTAGCAGTTTTCTTCAATTTAGATTTATCAACTATTTATCTAACAGTTTATATTCCCCAATAATTTATATAACTGTTAACTAGCAGTTCATATGCAACAATAATTTCTAACAGCCAATTAATACGCAATCAATAAATTTAATTAACAGCTAAATTAAAAAAAATGCAATTCAACAGATATGGATGAAATAACATGCCAAAAGCTCATAAATAAATTTCTATTCATTTCTAAAATTTATTTAACAAACATAAAAGCTTCTAGTAATTGTGAGTGGGTTAAAACACTCACCTTTGGAATTTAAATCGAATTTAAATTCGATTTAAACCCAAAAATTCGCCCGTCTCGGAATTTGTCCAAACCAGCGTCATCGGGTCCGGAATTAAATTACGATCCTAACAAAAAAAGTTTCGTGTGAATCCGACTTCGTATGAGAAAGTTATGCCGAAAAATGATAGTTGAATTCAAATTTGAAAATAATAAAAGTGGTCCATATTCACCCCTTACAACATATGTGCCACGTCATCCCCTTATTCACGCGTATCATCTTCCTGATGCTGAGCACGCACGCGAAAATCAATTGACCAGAGCCCTAAATCTCGAACGCAGCCGCCCTACAGGGTATCAAACCCTAGTCCAACGAGCCGCCTCTCCTCACCGCATCGCACGGCCTGACCGCCTTCGCCTCCTCCACCAGGGACGCCTCCAACAGCGTCCAGATGACATAGCCGCCACGAATAAACCCCCCAGGCCGAAACCCTAGGTCGAAAAATCTCCCAATCTAACCGTTGATTCGCCCCAAAAATTATATAGATGTGATCTCCATCGTCCACTCTACAATACCCAGAAATCGTTTGACGATCTGACGAACTTTTGCGCGATGATGATGGACGGTTTTGGGGCTGTTTGAATTTATTCTGGATGAACGACAGCTCCAATCGAAAAACGAATTTCACCAGTAGATTACGC
This sequence comes from Allium cepa, assembly GCA_030765085.1. NCBI lineage: Eukaryota > Viridiplantae > Streptophyta > Magnoliopsida > Asparagales > Amaryllidaceae > Allium > Allium cepa. The sequence continues at coordinate 106,827,050 of CM060930.1, read as the reverse complement.
GTATCGAATACTTCAACATATATTTTTTTGAGAATTTTCTGAGGTGTTTGAATTTTCACTGAATTTTGGATTGAAGCAGATCTAGATTTTTCAACCATTGAGGAGAAGGAGGAGATGAAGAAATATGTACGTATATCCAACTGACAATAGAAAGGAGGCTAGGGTTTATCACGCTATACTTATAGTTAGGGTTGGGTTGGAGCGTGTAGGCTAGAAGGATGAACGTACGCAACAAACTATGGCCCAAAAAGCCCGCTACGCCTCCGGAACCGAATTTGTTAAAACTATATATCCAAATAGGTGTTTTAAAGTATTCTGAACGCGATGGAAAAAGTTTCGCGACCAAATTCGATCGTATGAAGAAGTTATGCTGAAAACAAGATTTCCAAATTGATTTCAAATTGATTTTTAATAAAATTGATTTCAAGGCGTTTCGCGTCCGTACGATCAAACGACAAGTCCGATCGATACGAAACTTGAAACCCTATAACAATTCACCGATACGGATCCGATGAAACTGGTTTCGTCGAAATCCGAGTCCGTGACAAAAATGACCATTTTAATATTTATTAAATAAATCAAATAAATTAAAAATCCAATTTTTATATTTCAACTTCTAATATAGGCCCCATTTCATTATTTATATACTTCAATCAATTCTAAATTATTTACCAAGCTTGGATGTGAATTAAAATCTATCGGTATATAAATTTGCAGCTAAATATCTGCACTTCCTTATTATTTAGAGATTATAAATTTTATTCTAAACCCAATTATTAAATCTTATACCTTTATACTCACCTCTTAAATCAAATTAAATAAATACTTGATTTCCATTCCAACTCATCTTTGGATTGCAATTAACCTTTTTACCATAATTAAATTCCAAATTATTAATAACCCTTATTTTTCTTAACTATTTATTAATTCCAATCCAATTGAATTCAACACTATAAATTTGATTAATTTATTATATTCACTTCCTTTCTATTATTCAAAGTTATTGTTGTAAATACGACGAATACTAACATTAGTTTAAGATTTCACTCAATGTTTACAAATTCCATTTCAAGTTAATAACGTAATATTTTACGTTCAATTCTATTTTATTTGTCGTAAATACCACTTGTTGAATTAAATACTCAAATCATAAATAAATCTTGCTTCTAAAGTTATAACAACAATGGTCCAGTTAAAATTTGAATTAGCTTTAGCTTTATTTTATGGAATTAACTTATTGCAATAAATCCAAATTAATAAATACGCCTTGATTCCTATATTAACTTCTTTGGTTTCAATTAACCTTTTATGGTGAGTATGAATTCCAATGTATAATTGAAACCTTTATATCCATTTTATTTCACTATTCCATTTTTTATTATTAAATCCATTATAGCCAAATGCATGAAATTAACATACATAAATATATTTTATAAGTCTGCACTTAATTATTACCTTACAATATGTTTTTACGTTACTATAAATTTATACACTCTTCCGTTTCTACATTAATAATTATTACGGTAACGTTTCTCTTAATTAAAACTTTCTTCATAATTGAATGAACTTTATATTTAATACATACTACATAATTACAATCACCTATGTTCTATCCAACATACATTAAAAGTTCACTACCATAAATTTACCATACATTTATCCAATGGTTACATCCTCAAATTAACAATTAAATCCCATTATACAATTGCAATTCACACTATTTATTGTTACATTAATACTATTTCGAATTTTAATCTTTTAGTATTAATTTAACAATCGTATTAAATTAAGAGGTTATGATGATTTTCACTATATATATATACACTACATTTAAAACCCAACAGTCGTTTCAACTCCTTTGTATTGTATTATATTGGTTATCCATCACTGCCTTTTATTTTACTACCTAGATTCACATATAGTTACAATATTACCATTATATATATATATAAACACATAGGAAATCTAAATTCTTGTCATAAATTCTTAAATTTATATTATATTAATGAAACCCCCTTTTGTTAATATTTTTATTAACATCTTCAATTACAACATTTATTGGTTTCTTAAAATAAATCCTTTAACCAAATGCGACAAATTTCACTACCCAAATCTATTGTCATAAAATCTTGTTATTAAATTCCAATTACTATAACAAATCACTACGTTTTCTAAAATAAATATCTAAACTTTTATTTTATTCTCAATTAGATTAGAAATTATATTAAGTTAATCCATTTAATATTATCCAAATTTACGGGTCGTTACACGCCGTTACACTCATATTTATTTACGATTGATTTAACTTTCATAAGGATATTTTAGTCCTGACTCGAGTGTTTTGTCTTTTCATTACGCTCGGGTCAGTCCTGAGTTTTTCAGATTTTTGAAGATCTATTCTGGAGGATGAAGACGAAGATTTGGTATACTATTACGATTATTATCTGTGCATCATGCTGTCTGCTGCATTATTTAAATTGTTCTGCTGTATATGTATAACTCTGATGAATGTTGTATAAATAATTGTCAAAGTATAGTAAACAGCTTCATGAACTGCTTATTTGACTATTATATTTTATCGTTCCGCTGCGAGATTCTGTGATGTTTCATTTCCTTTATTTCTCTTTCTTTTCTTTTCTTATTTACCCCAATAACTATCTGCCATTTTGAACGGTTTGGAATCGACATGTGTATTTGATCGTCGGTTTAAACTGTCCAAAAAGGCGGGTCGTTACTGTTGGTATCAGAGCTTTGGTTTAGCGATAAACCTTGGCTCTAGTGGGGAATAACTCATTGAAATAGAGGTAAACTATTTGAATGAGTTGAGTGTATATGAGAGAGCGTACTTGTTATTTGATATAAAATGGTTTTATATTGTGTTAACTTTGTTCCGTTGAGTATTTATGAATTCTGGTCGATACTTGGGACGCCAAGGCGTCGATAGGAATTTCTAAACACTCGAATAGGACAAACCAACACAATATCGTTTTGGAATATATTTTATGTAAAAGAATTATTTGAATATTTATTCATTTTGATTTAATTGATTGTTAGGAGATGATAATATTAGATTATTATCGTTATTGTTTGATCAGTCAATATTTACAACAATTGATTAAATAACAATGGATTTAGGAAAATGAAATCTTGTAAACACAATTGATAATGAATATAAATGAATTTTAACTTGGATTTGGGAATTTAAATTCCGGTGTTTGAAATTGACTTACAAGAATTTGAAAAATATAATATGAGTATGATATGATAGTATAATCGAGTTGAAATTGTTTTCGAAGGTTTTTTTTAATGATAAGTGTTATATTCCCTTCTCTTGACGCTAGAAAATGATTTCGGTGATGAGTGCACGCATCATCGACGTTTATTTTCGAGAGTCCGAGTGGGGGAGACCACTTAATAGCATGTCTAAACCTTGTTTTGATTCAAATTTTATTTTATTTTGTATTCTCTGTAGTATGATTTGTTATATAAATTATATAAGTATATATTATTTTAAAACTTGATTTGAAATGAAACCGAGATTGGAATTCTTAAGTCCTTTAATAATTTATGTTTTTTTAAATGATTGAAATGAATTTAGACTTGAATCATTAAGGAACTTCTGAATTGTGAAATGAGAAATGAACCTAAGAGCTAAGTGAAAATATCAATTGAAGTAGAAATCCTTAGAATTAGGAAATTATGAACTTAAAATAAAATTGAAACTGTAAAACTCGCATAGTATTAAATTTCATTCTATAGCATAGATATAACTTACCAAAATATTTAAGAAGTTCAAAAATGTTATATGAATTGTTAATTGGATAATATACAAGTATAGGTTTGAATAATGAAAGATGCATTTAATTAATGGTTTGCAAATATAAATTAAAATTTTAGTAAATAATTGAAATTTAAATTAACATTTAAAGGCGATTCACAATTATGTTAATATAAAATGGAAATACTATATGTGAATGTAAATGTGAAATTAAATTATAGTGAAATTTAAGTAATGACTTAAGAATTAATTAATTGAAAATTCAACTTTAAATGAAAAGAAGTTGTATGTTGTTTAACTACATTCTATTTGCATAACTATAACTTACCAAATACTTAAAAGGTTTAAAATGCTAATAAGGATAAGTAGAGGAATAATATACGAGCGTGAGAGTGAATAATAAAATGTGAAGATCTATTGATAGTTGTAAAAAGAAATTTAAGCTGTAAAATAAATGATATATATAAGTGAATGAATAAATTTAAATTAATGAAATATAAATTGGTAAATGGAAACTAATTAAATTTGAACATAACTAAATGTCAATAAACTTGGAAGTGTATGAAATTAAAATTGACTTGGAAATGTATAATTGATTTAGTGTAGATTTTGGATGGATGTTAATGTTTGATATTGCATTGGTTGTTAGATGGATGAAAATTGATTAAGTGGAATTCATTAGTGTTAATGGAATTGAATAAATGGAATAAAATTTTCAAATAATTAAATTCAAATTTTAAGCAAAGTGAATTAAATATAATTGAATTCAATTTAAATTGAAGCAAATTGACTTGAATTTAAAATGTGAATGAAACAAACTTGAATAAATCGGAAACAAATTGAATGTAGACCTATTGCATGGATGAATAAGAAAATAAATAAATTTTTGTTTATGATTGTTCTTTAGAAAATTTGAAGTTTTGATGGTTTGCACTTTGAAATAATAAAAACAAATTTTTGAGAAAAATCCAAAATTGTCCAATATATGCTGAAACAAAAACAACCATAACTTTTAAATGGTGAACGGAATTTGACGATCTTGGACTTTTCGGAAAGTTTAGAAACTATAGCACAACTTTTTCTTAGATAACTTGAGAAAATTCCTTCGTTTACCAGGTTAAAAACTTGAATGTTATTCGCTGTCCTGTGTAAAAATAAGTAAAATCAGCAGTACACACCCTTAGTATTTTCGCCATATCTTTTGACTGTTTTATCGGATTTTGATGATCTTGCACTTTCTGGAAATCTAAGAACTTAAGTTAAAACTTTTGGTTTAAGTATTTTGTGTTTTGATGTCGTTTAGAAGGTCGAAAACGTGGGTGAACGTCGCTGACCTGCGCAATCTATTGCCCAGGCTGAGGCGTATCCTCCAAGTAAAACGGCCATAATTTTTGAACGTATGGTCCGAATTCGATGATTTTAGACATTTCGGAAAGCCTGAAATGAATGCAACAACTTTTGTTTAGATTAGGTTGCCGAATTTTATCATTTAGGTGACCTAAAACTTGGATTTGTTTGCTGTCCTGAAATTGGAATCTCAGTTTTGAAGCTAAATATGTTATATATATATTGTGTAGGCTAAGTATATCGATCTATCTTTATATGCATGGTTCTAACTTAGTTGTTGAGTATTTAGTAGGTGCGGATTGCGCTTGCTTCGCATTGTAGCTCGCTTTCGCGCTATATTAGCCGTATATGCTCGCTAACAATATATAAGGTACATATCTCGGATTACATACCGTACTTTTACACTTTTTCCCTACGGGATGCCTCATCACTTGATGAGATGTATATTTGTGATATATATACTGTCATTTTTTCAGATCGAGCCGCGCAAAGGAGACTCTGCCGAAATTTTCCGTTAAATCCGGGTGTTAGAAAATTTCTCAAGTTTAAAAATTTTTATAACTTGTTTTGATTACTAACTTTTAAAGTTAGGAAGCCGTTTGGAGTAACTTAGTGGAAGCGCAGTTATGACTTTATAAATGGAATTTCATTGTTTATAAGTGGATAATTTTTAATAAAATATATCAAATGTTGAATTCTTTACTTAGTTCATTTTCCCTTCTTTTTCCTTTTCGGGGACGAAAAGTTTTGAGTGGGGGAGAGTGTAACGACCCGTAAATTTTCGATAATTAAATAGCTAATTTAATAAGATTTCGTGATTTAATATTAGAAAAAAAAATTGTAAGTCGTTTGGAATAATAATAATTAGAATGAAATGTAACAAGATTTTATCTAAGTTAATTATTTATGAATTGAATAAAATCCCAAATCAATTGAAATGTTATGTAGTCAAAGGTAATTGAATGAATTTGTATTGTATAGGTAATTGTGACACTTGTTTGTAAATAATAAACTTATAAAAATTAAAGGTTAACGGTGATAATTATTTAAGTTACCTATTCATTTAGTTGGTCGAATTGAATTTGTGAACCAATTGCAATTGAAATGAAAGTTCATATATTAGTTGAGTGCATTATCTCTAACTGTGGATTAATAATAATGTAGAGTTCATTTGATGTAATATAGTAAATCGACTGATAATGAAATTTTTATTTAAAAATCCAATATTGAAACCCGTCAAATATTGAACAATTAAATTGTTTAAATTTAATATTTGGAATTTATTGAATAAATTGAATAACGGGAATTGAATAACTGTTTAATGAAAATGGTTGTTCTAATTTGAATTTGTTAAATTTTACAAGTTCATTTGAATATTTCAAAAGATAGTGATTTAAGAATAATCAAATTTGTTTAAATTTAATATTATGAATGTTTGAATAATTAAATTCCGCATTTCATACGATTAATTTGATATTGAAATTTAATATTGAAAATAGAGTGAATAATTGAAATTGGTTTAATATGATTCAAATTGGTTTCCAAAGGGAATGTAAGTTATACCGGGATTATAATAGAGTTAATAAGATTTTAAAATTGAAATTATTAGATAATGGAATAACGGGTTTAATATGATTAAAAATGATTTATAAAATTTTATTTTATCATATTGGAGTTATAGTGATGTTATAGAACTTTTAAAACTGAATTTAAAATTTATTTGTGAAAATTGAATATTTTAATATTTAATTATCGACTGAAAAATAGCCAAATTTTGAACAGTCTCAGAATTAGATGAAACAAGTGCCATTGGATCCGTAATAATTTGTTATTATCGGATTTCAATTTTCGTAGCAATCGGAGTTGTCGTTTGACCGTGGCAGCTCGAAACGCATCGAAATTGTTTTAATATTAATTTGGCGGGTTAAAATAGTCATTTTTCAAACGGTCTCGGATTTCGACGACACTAGTTTCATCGGATCCGTAATGTCATATTATTGTAAGGTTTCAAATTTCGTGTCAATTGGATTTATCGTTTGTCCGGGGCAAGCCAAAATGCCTTGAAAATCGTTTAATCGGTTTAATTTTAAATCGAACGTTTATTGTCGTATCTCGCACAGATGATCGAATTAGCTTTCGAAACATGTTCCATTGTGTCCAGAACGTGGGATAAAACCTAGAAATGCCGGTCACCGCGCGTAAATCAGAGTTTGGAAATTCCGGAATGAATAGTGTTCGATATTTCCTATAAATAGCCCTCCTTTTTATCACATAATATAAAAAAAATTAGGGTTTAAACCCTAGCCGTCGGCCTCTAAAACCAAAGGCCAGAATATCGTTTCGTTCTCCTCCTCTTATCTTCAAATCCGTTCATCGATTCAATAAACCTCCAACATGGAAAACGTAGAGCATCACGAGACGAAGGTAATCAACGGCTATGATCAAGAAACAAGCGATGGATTGGTGGCAATTGGGGCTGGAAATTCGCACGTTCATGCACGTTTTCTGAGGAGGAGGGTGAACCGAGCTTCAAGCTACTCGAGGCGGTGGTGGAGTGGAAGATTCTCTTCGTGGTGGTGCTTCCTGATCGAGGTGGAGGTACTTGTATTGATGGCGTGATTTAAGGCATAGGGGCGGCCGTGGGTTCGTTCTTTGCCTGTGCGCGAACGAAGATGGAAGAGGGAGGTTGCGGTCCAGATCTGGGTAGGGGAAAACGTGCGGCTATGATTGTAAGGTTTAAAAATTTAATTAAAGTTGTAAATGTTATTTATATTGAAATTCGAATAAACTTTAAACTATCATAACTTTTTGCTACGAGGTTGAATTTCGACAAAAGTTTTTTGCGTTGGAATCGTTTCGACGAGCTCTACACTATGGAGCTGGATTGGGATAATTTGGAGCTAGAGAAAATTTTGGGTTAAATCGAACGTCGTTCGATTTGATTTAAAATCGTAAAAATCAAGGTGAGTGTTTTATAACGCTCACACCGCACTAAATATCTTTATGCTAGATAAATTTAATATTATGAAGTGTTATGATTTTATTTGTCGTTGTTTGATAAAAATTTAATTGTCATATAGCTGGTCATTTGAATTAACCATTGAAAAATTAAATTGACAGTTAAATTGAAATCAAAATTGAATTGCGATTAAATTACCTGTTATTGATAACTATGAAACTGCAATGAATTGTATTGTTTATTGGATGATGTATTTTGATGGATGCTATTGGTTGATAATTGAATGTTTGGATGTTTATTTGCTTATATAGATCCTGTTATGCATACATATGATACTGTGATTTAATTTAAGTAATATATACTCATCCCTGACATTTAATTGAAATAAAAATTACTTGGCCATTGGATAGAAAATAATATACGGACACCGAATTGGCTAAATTAATAATTTTTGAAATCGTCGATTTGAAATTTATTTAAATGTTCGATTTAAATGTTATAAATAGAAATAAATTTATAGAAATTGAATTTATCGGGAAATTGAGTTCGGAATGTTGAAATAAATTTTGGTAAAAGGAAATTGTTAAATAATTTAAGTTGAGACTTTGAGAATAAAATTTGGGATATGATTGAATTTCGAAAATCTATTTGATTTAAAGATTGAACATTATTTCGAACTTTGAGTATTACTACGTAAAAGCAACATAAAAATGATATTTTGGAATTGAGCTTGAAATTGAATCATATTTGAAGTTTAGATTTAAATTTGAGTATTGAAGGATAATTAAGTAAAAGTGAGATATAAGCGATATTTTGAAATCGAGCTTGGAATCGAATCATGTTTGAAATTTGGATTTAAACTCGTATATTGATGGATAATCTTGTAAGTGTTCTAAATGGATATTTTGAAAAACCAAGCTCTAAATCGATATAAATTGAAATTGAATTAATTGAAAGTGGATATAAAATTGAATAAATTTGAAGTCAAAGTTGACGTTGAATTGAATTGAAATCGAAATTGAAATTGGTAGAATGGAAATTGAAATTGATTTGAATTGGGAAGATGTATTGAAATGGATTGGTTTTGAAGCTTTTTTATTTTGTTTTCCAAATTACTCGGTTATATAAACCATTTTGGATACTTAAACTGTTTTAATCTATTTTAAATCTACTTAACCCGATTTAAATTATTTTAAACTAATTTATCTATTTCACATCCATTTTAAGAGTTTAAGTATTTTAAGTATTTTAATTATTTAAACTACTTTTAAACTACTTAAAACTATTTTTCTAAAATTCCAAACGGGTTAATAAGGTGAAATGTTTATGTTTAAATCTTGAATTTAAATACGAATTGAGTTAAATGAAGTTGCAACCTAAATTGAAATTCGAAATGATTTTGAAATCGAAATGAGATATTGATGCGAAAAATGATTTTTGAAACGGAATCTTACATTTGAATAGATACGATGATATTTGAAATGGATTTGATTTTTGAAGCGAATATGATATTTTGATATCAATTATGAATCGATTTGAAATGTAAAAGAGCCAACGGTGTAATAATACATAGTTATTAAAGACACCGGGATCGGATATGGACATACTCTCTGTCGATACCGAACACCACTTTAATAACTATTATACGCCGAGTGTTGATCCAGAATGAAGTGGAAGATTTGGTGAACGCGTTGACTGAAGAAAGAGAACGATATTGGATGACCCCTGACATGACTAAAACAGGAGCCGCGCCGGGCCATTAAGGTTCGCCACCTCTAGCGGACACGCTTCTTCGATACCATTTCTATTACATTTGTGATTCGATTTGGGTGCACCCCTTGATTAAGGAGTGTTGTTTCGCGGTGTTGGGGTGGCTGCTGGCTATGCCCAACATCAGTCCAGATCACGCAACTACTAGTATCCTAGTTGGTATCGCCTCATGTACCTTGTCATACTGATTATCCTATTCGCGAGCACTACGTTTTGATTTGTACCTTGAGTATATGGATTGCCCTCTGGTGACTTCCGGTTTGGGGAAACTACGGTCTTGTATATGCTTTTGGGAATATAAAATGTGTTAAGGGGGATTATGGTAACGCCTTAACGCTATTTTGATACTTTATATTACTGATAGGCATTATCTACTTAGCGTATATTACTACATAGTAGATAGTTTGACGGATCCTTGAGAGATGGAAAATCCCGTAACATCTTTTGAGTTATTGCACGCACGTTGACACTGGATATGAGATGTCAAACCCCGTAAACATCTCTGACGCCGTTACACTCATACTTATTTACGATTGATTTAACTTTCATAAGGATATTTTAGTCCTGACTGGAGTGTTTTGTCTTTTCATTACGCTCGGGTCAGTCCTGAGTTTTTCAGATTTTTGAAGATCTATTCTGGAGGATGAAGACGAAGATTTGGTATACTGTTACGATTATTATCTGTGCATCATGCTGTCTGCTGCATTATTTAAATTGTTCTGCTGTATATGTATAACTCTGATAAATATTGTATAAATAATTGTCAAAGTACAGCAAACAGCTTCATGAACTGTTTATTTGACTATTATATTTTATCGTTCCGCTGCGAGATTCTGTGATGTTTCATTTCCTTTATTTCTCTTTCTTTTCTTTTCTTATTTACCCCAATAACTATCTGCCATTTTGAACGGTTTGGAATCGACATGTGTATTTGATCGTCGGTTTAAACTGTCCATAAAGGCGGGTCGTTACAATTTTTCAAACTATTTTCTTCTATTCGAATGAGCTAACCAAGTTGTCCCACAATTAATATACTGGACTCTGGTTAGGTCTAAGCGATCAAAGTTCTTCCATATTTGAACAGAATTACCATGTATGACTTGTTGTCCATAATTAGTATCCGCATTGGTTTTTTCTTACAAACTATCTTGTTTATAAAACCTATCCTATAAACTATTTTTCAGATAATTTTATATACAAACTATCTTATTTACAAAAACTAGTTTACACATTATTTTATTTACGAACTATTTTACAAACTATTTTATTTACAAACTATCACACAACCATTTTTATCCAAAAAAAATTCACAAAATGATTATATATATATATATAACGACCCGGACTCGACCTTCGAAAATCGGCAACGAATACATCACCCGTATTCAAATGCCGTAGATCCAAACTTCGAATCTGGTTCGCCGGAGCTTATAACACGTTAAGTATAACAACACAGCGGAAGAAAAAATATATCATATAACTCCAATGATACACAACAATAATCACAAACACATATCAGAGATGTACAACAACACAACGGAAACACAAAGGCACCAGCAGCTGAAACAACATGAACTCCAAATGGAACTCCAATGTCTGCAACTCCATCACAAATCTCTAATCCAAAGATAGCTCGAACTCCCAATCAAGTTGGACTTAAGCACGTCCGGTCCAAGTGAACAATTGCTATCACTAAATCCAAAGCCTGGATGCTATCAAATTCTATACCTATTATTTGATTATTTGAAAAAACCAACTCTAGAATACCTGTGTGGAAAATTTTAGGAATCCAGAGTTTAGGATGGGAACAATAAACTCCAGGTCAGTCATGGGACTGGTATGAGCAAACGAAAATAGTTTATCTTTAATACAAGGACAAATTTTCAAAAGAGACCAATTTTAAAAACCATTTGCAGATATAGGCTAGTTTTGAAACTAATTGCAGAAATAGGCTAGTTTTGGCCAGCTCAGTGATGAGTTGGCCTTTTTAAAAAAAAAATAACGGGGCGCATTTCTGAAATGCGCCCCTTTATATTTGCACTGGCGCATCTGCAAAATGTGCCAGTGCAAATCTTGCTGTCCAAACCTGGACAACAAACTATATTAAGAAATTCGAATTGAAATACACAAAATCAAAATTCAATTGGACAATCTTAAATGATAGCAAACGTTTATCAATATGCAAGCCAACAAATAAAACTGCCATTAAATAAATTCCAGCATAACATAATTAAAATCCGATTACATTCGAATTAAAGCAGAAGTTATAGTTCGATTACAAAAGCAAATTAATAGTAAACTAAAAATAGGAGTGCTCATGGTTGAGTTGGATCGTCTTGAGTAGGTGGGGGTTGAGAAGGTCCAACAGGTTACGATTGGTGTGTATCCTGCCTTCTTTTAGTTCTTCGCTCTCTAATCCGCAAAGCTTGTTCGAAAGAGCTTGGCTGTGTTAATCGATTTCTAAAAAGGAGCGTGCTAATAAGTTTCTTCAAATCAAGACACCGTGGTTGGACTTCTCGTTCAGGTACTCTACCATGTCCGATATCAGCTAACCCTCCTCCTACCGTCTCTAGTACATCGACCTACAAGTTGAAGTTATTTATTCAAAATTAGAAATATAATTCAAGCGAACAAACTAAAAATATCCCGATAATGTGAAGATTTACCACATCTCGCTCAAGTGGGGCACGAGCGGTGTACACTCGTTCGTGAGAAGTCCGATCTGCAACAATGAATCTTCGAGTAATCGACCAATACCAAGTCATGTATCTCGAAATAGAAATCGTAGGAAGCTGTTGGTGTACGATACGGTTATGTCTATCGTTCCACTGGACGATAGCAAACTCCAAATCCGACTTTGGTTCGCATGGATCAGGTATGTGTTGCTGAAGACCAAACTGTCGCATCACTCGATCAGGATTATACATTTCTACATCTCGCATGCATATGATAGGTGTCTTACAAAGCCAACTATGCATCCCACTTTGACATATCTGCGGAAGATCGACTAGCACATCCTGTGTATACAAATTCCATAAACAGCTTCATCTGTTAACGTGTCGAGCTGGTCGCGATAGTAAGTGGCCACCTGCTTTGGAGACTCAACCCCACTCCTCGAACCAAACCACCTATATATATAGTTATACAAGTAGAGTTTTACTAGTACAAAAATATACACATGTAAATATAGTTGGAAATTCACTACCTTGCACTATAAGGCAATGTTCTGTCGATTTACGTGGATGGAGTCACATTTGGACGACCAATGGGAAGATGTGTCCATGCCCAAAGCTGTGAAATTGATGCAGCCAAGACCAGAAAAGAAAGTATGCATTCATTGATTTCTGAAAATACGAATGTATGGTATAGTTTGGTGAGTCGGCCACGACTCAATGAAAGCTTGAGTCGGTTACGAGCTAAGGAGGGATGGCCGCGACCTAAGGAAAGACTGAAGGAAGAGGTAACTGGATACAAAGAGGAAGGGTGCCAAGTTAACAAGTTACGACTCATGATGAGTCGTCCTAACTTGAGTCGTTCGTGCTTATTGAGTCGAACACGACTCAACAACTCGTCTATGAGTCGTTTCCGAGTTAAACAGCTATCAGAAGGATACTGGGGCGAGTCAAAGAGCCACGACCTAGTTGAGTCGGCTAGAGTTAACTCGCTTGAAGAAGATATGCCGGAAGTAGGCTTGAGTCGTTGGAAGGGATATGCCGTAAGAAAGAGCTTAAGTCGTTGGAAGCATGCTGACCTGTTGAGTCGCTGAAGCTATGAGTCGTAGAAGATGAGTCGGTGATGTAGCGTTGTAATAAGTTGAGTCGTGAGTCGCGTGAGTCGACATGTCTCTTGAGTCGGAGGAGTTGTATGGGAGTTGGCTTGTTGAGTCGTTTGTGCAATGAGTCGTGTACTGTTGTAATGTATGGTCTTGAGTCGTTTGCACTGTGTGTTTGATGAGTCGTAAGTCGTGTTGTAAGCCGTATAACTGATGAACCGTGTTGTATGGTAAGTCGTGTGATGCATATAGGTGTGGTGTGTTGCTAAACCGTTAACGACTCATGATGAGTTGTAGGTCGTGAGTCATGAGTCGGCCACGACTCAAGGGACTGTGTTGTGAAAACCCTATAAATACGCGTGTGTTGTACATTTTGAGTGGTTGAATATTGAATAAATTTCCTTTTGTTAGCTTTGTGCTTTCATACCAATTGGTAGTTGAGTGTAATCTCCTATCTCCTCTTTCGGATAATCGAGTGCGCTCGATTCAACGATCGTAGAAGCCGATTCACGGAATCTAGTGCGCTAGATCAACGTGCGAAGAATCGTAGATCTTTGTTTCTCGGTATCGTGCGCGATCAACGAGACGAAGATAGCTAGAAATCCGGTATCTTTGATCAACGGATTTGGGCCTTGCAGTATTTTCAACTCACCGATTGCTACATTCCATCGATCGAAGTTTTGTCTGATTAATCCGCTGCGTCAGTTTTGGTATCAGAGCCATACTTAGCCAATCATAGCTAAGTTGATTCTTGGAGCCAAGTTTTTGAAGTTTGAAGTTGTTCATCGTGTTCATATTGAAGTTGCATCAAGTTTGAAGTGTTTGATCCATTTCATTTTGGATCGAGGAGTTGGACTTTGTTTGGATTTTGAATTGGTGTTTGCGCGCCAATTTTTGGAGGGTTTTGGAGTAAGTTTGAAGCCAAGCCGTGAAGTGTCAAGGCCGAGACAAGTTGAAGCCGACCTTACTTGAATTGTTAACTCGTTGCCGAGTTAGTGTGAGCCGAGATTGTCTCATTGTGTTGAATTTTTGAAGTCTTGTGTTGAATTTTTGAAGTCTTGTGAAGTTTACAATCATGCCACCAAGGAGAGCTAACCGACATCAAAACGTTGAAGCTTTGTATCGTAGAGAAGAAGCTGAAATTATGGAACAACGTATTAATGAAAAATTTGATGAAGGCATTGGTAAATTGGAGAGATTGATGAATGATTTGAATCAAAGGAGGAGATCACCAAACTCGAACCATGGAGGAAACCGAGTTTCTCCATCGGTTACGGAAGCGAGGAGGGTATCGCCACATTCTTGTAGAGATAGAAGAGAAACATCAATTTCATCACGAAGAGATCATCATGACTATGCACATGAAGAGAGAAGGAGTCAACGTGAATTTGACCATGAAGCATATAGAGATGAGGAGAGACATAGTCAAAGAAGCATGCATGAGCGAAGGGATGATATTGGTCGAGATCGATGTAGGCGTACTTTTGATTTTGTTGAAGAGGGTGATAGAGCAAGTATTCATTATCGAGATCGAGACCAAGTTCGGAATTCTTATCGGGATGTTGAGGATGATCGCCGTTGGGAATCGGGAATGAAGATGGAGATTCCAGAATTTAAAGGCGGGATGGTTGCTGAGGAGTTTTTAGATTGGTTGTCTAATGTGGAGGAAATCTTTGATTTCAAGGAGGTGCCGGAGAATCGAAGGGTGAAGTTAGTTGCTACTAGGTTGAGGGGGAGAGCTTTGGCGTGGTGGCAGCAAACTAAACTTACTCGAGAACGAATGGGGAAGTCAAAGATAGAATCATGGGAGAAGATGAAGAAGTTGATGAGATCTACTTTCTTACCTTATAATTACCAGTCACTTATGTACCAGAGGTTGCAGAATCTGAGGCAAGGGACGAAATCTGTTAGTGATTATGCTGATGAATTTTACCAACTCATTGCCAGGAATGATATCATGGAGACAGAAGAACAGCTAACTGCTAGATTCATTGGGGGATTGAGAATGCAGATCCAGGATATGGTTAATATGTTTGATCCTAGATCTGTTGCAGAGGCACATCAGAAAGCGTTAGCTTGGGAAAAACAAGGAAGGCGTGGAGGTGGTGTGTTTCCTAATTCTAATAATCCAATGAAGGGTGCTGGTGGAAGTTCTAGTATTCCTAAACCTGTTACAAAGCCAGTGGTGAAGGAGGCTGAGAAAGCAAAGGCTAGTAGTGTTTTCAAATGTTATAATTGCCAGGAGTTGGGTCACAAAAGCAACGAATGTCCAAAGCCGAAGAAGAGAACCATGGTTGCAGAGGTTGGGGCAGATGATGGTGAGGAGGCAGAATGTTCAAATACACCTTATGTTGAGGAGGAAGAAGAAGTGTCGGGTGATGAAGGTTGTAATCTTATGATGAGGAGAAGTTGTTTAACACCAAAGCAAGAGGAGGATTGTAGTTGGCTGAGAAGCAATATTTTTCAATCGACATGTACTATTCTGGGGAAAGTTTGCAAGTTCGTTATTGATGCAGGAAGTTGTGATAATATTATTTCTACAGAAGCAGTGAGAAAGTTGAACTTGAAGACCGAGAAGCATCCTAAACCATACAAGCTAGCATGGTTAAGGAAGGGAGGTGAAGTGAAAGTGTGTCGAAGAGCTTGTGTTAATTTTTCGATTGGGAAGAAGTACAAGGATGAAATTTGGTGTGATGTCGTAGATATGGATGTTTGTCACTTATTGTTGGGCAGACCTTGGCAGTTTGATAGAGCAGTTCAACATGACGGTCGTGCCAACAGTTACAGTTTCATGTTCGAGGGTACTAAAATCACTTTGGTTCCCAAGAAGCAACAACAGAAGGAGAACAAGCTAGAAGAGATTGAGGAATTGAAAACTCTGTTGACTTTGAAAGAGTTTGTGAAAGAAGTAGAGGAAGAACCTGAGGTGTTTTTGTTGATTGGAAGAGAGAGTAGTGAAGAAGTTGAGATTCCGGAAGAAGCAAAGCCAGTTTTGAAAGAATTTGAAGATGTCTTTCCAGAGGAGTTGCCAAAGGAGTTACCACCACTTAGAGACATTCAACATCAAATTGATCTTGTTCCAGGAGCAGTGTTACCACATCGACCACATTACCGAATGAGTCCGAAGGAACATGAGGAGTTACGAAGGCAGGTGGAAGAGTTGTTGGAGCAGGGACGTATTCAGGAAAGCTTGAGTCCATGTGCTGTGCCAGCATTGTTAGTACCAAAAAAGGATGGAACTTGGAGGATGTGCACTGATAGTAGAGCTTTGAATAAGATCACTGTCCGTTATAGATTTCCTATGCCAAGGTTGGATGATTTGTTGGATCAGTTGAGTGGGGCAACTATATTTTCGAAGATTGATTTGAAGAGTGGTTATCATCAAATTCGAATCAGACCTGGAGATGAATGGAAGACAGCTTTCAAGACGAGAGAAGGGTTGTACGAATGGTTGGTTATGCCGTTTGGTTTGTCAAATGCACCTAGTACATTCATGCGGGTGATGAATCAAATTTTTAGACCATTCATTGGGAAGTTTGTTGTGGTTTACTTCGATGATATTCTGATTTATAGCAAGAGTACGGAGGAGCATGTTCTACATTTGAGGGAAGTGTTGCTTATTCTTCGTGAAGAACAATTCTATGCTGCTACAAAGAAATGTGTGTTTATGACACCTAGTGTTTTATTCCTGGGTTATGTTGTTTCAGGGAAAGGTATTCAAGTTGACCAGAGCAAAGTTGAAGCAGTCAGAAATTGGCCACAGCCAAAGACAATTACGGAAGTGCGAAGTTTTCATGGGCTAGCGTCATTCTACCGAAGATTCATTCCACACTTCAGTAGCATGATGGCTCCAGTGACTGATTGCATGAAGGGTAAACAGTTTATGTGGTCAAAGGAAGCGGGGGTTGCCTTTGAGAAGATCAAAGAATTGCTGACGTCTGCACCAATTCTTGTTCTACCTAATTTTCAGTTATTGTTTGAATTGCATACTGATGCTTCGAAGGTTGGTATTGGAGGAGTTCTGAGTCAGAATGGGAAGCCAGTTGCATATTTCAGTGAAAAGTTGTCAGGGGCAAAGATGAGATACAGTACATATGACGTTGAATTTTATGCTGTTGTTCAGGCTGTTAAGCATTGGAGACATTACTTATTTCAGAAGGAATTTGTTCTGTACACTGATCACGAAGCTTTGAAACATTTACAGGGGCAAGATAAGATTTCTGCGAGACATGCATCATGGATTGCTTATCTGCAGCAGTTTA
The DNA here is from genome assembly GCA_030765085.1 of Allium cepa. Taxonomy (NCBI): domain Eukaryota; kingdom Viridiplantae; phylum Streptophyta; class Magnoliopsida; order Asparagales; family Amaryllidaceae; genus Allium; species Allium cepa. The sequence goes on along the minus strand of CM060930.1, from coordinate 106,809,162 downwards.
CCTTTGTCGTTAAGCACAAATCAGGGGTGACAAATCGGGTAGCTGATGCTTTGAGTAGGAGGAGTCATTTACTAACGACAATGAAGGTTGAAGTAACGGGGTTTGAATTACTGCCAGAGATGATTGAAGAAGATCCTTACTTTGTGAAATATGTTGAGAAAGTGAAGGATGGGAGTGTAGATGAATTTATGTTGATTGATGGTTTTCTGTTTAAAGGAAATCGTTTATGTATTCCGGATTGTAGTTTGAGGATGAAGATTGTGAAGGAATTGCACGAGGAAGGACATGTGGGCCGTGATCGTACTTTGCAGTTGATTTCACAGTCTTATTTTTGGCCATCGATGAGAAAAGAAGTTGAGAGATTTGTGGAGCGATGTCATATTTGCCAAGTTTCAAAAGGAACGGCAACGAATGCGGGGTTGTATATGCCATTACCAGTACCATCTAAGCCATGGGTTGACATAAGCATGGATTTCGTTTTGGGTTTGCCGAGAACTCAAAGGGGAAATGATTCGATATTTGTTGTGGTGGACAGGTTTTCGAAAATGGCCCATTTTGTTGCTTGCAAAAAGACAGCAGATGCAGTTCGAGTGGCGCAGTTATTTTTCAAGGAGATTTATCGACTTCATGGTTTACCAGAATCTATTGTTTCTGATCGAGATACTCGTTTTCTGAGTCACTTTTGGTTGAGTTTGTGGAAGATGGTGGGAACGAAACTGAAATTTAGCAGTGCTTATCATCCACAAACTGATGGGCAGACAGAAGTTGTTAACAGGTCATTGGGAAATTTGTTGCGTTGTCTTGTACAGGATAATTTGAGAAGTTGGGACATGAAGCTATGCCAAGCAGAATTTGCTCACAATCATGCAGTGAACCGTAGCACGGGATTCAGTCCGTTTCAGATTGTTTATTCAAATTTACCCAGGGGACCGTTGGATTTGGCAGTAGTACCACAGTCGAAAGGAACAGTTAAACGAGCTGTCGATTTTGTTGATGAGCTGACTGAATGTCATAAAATCGTTCAGGAACGATTGGAGAAATCTAATGAGAAATATAAGAAGTTTGCAGATTTGAAACGTCGAAATGTTGAATTTAAGGAAGGTGATTTGGTTTATGCCGTATTGACCAAGGATCGATTTCCGGTGGGTGCTTATAACAAGTTGAAGGCGCGAAAAATCGGTCCAGTTGAAATTTTAAAGAAAATCAGTGAGAATGCTTATCGATTAAAGTTACCAGATGATGTTTTTACTTCTGATGTTTTTAACGTCAAGCATTTAATTCCATATCATGGGGGTGAGATTATTGAGGAAGAATTTACAAATTCGAGGTCGAATTTTTCTCAACCAGGGGAGGATGATGCAGCCAAGACCAGAAAAGAAAGTATGCATTCATTGATTTCTGAAAATACGAATGTATGGTATAGTTTGATGAGTCGGCCACGACTCAATGAAAGCTTGAGTCGGTTACGAGCTAAGGAGGGATGGCCGCGACCTAAGGAAAGACTGAAGGAAGAGGTAACTGGATACAAAGAGGAAGGGTGCCAAGTTAACAAGTTACGACTCATGATGAGTCGTCCTAACTTGAGTCGTTCGTGCTTATTGAGTCGAACACGACTCAACAACTCGTCTATGAGTCGTTTCCGAGTTAAACAGCTATCAGAAGGATACTGGGGCGAGTCAAAGAGCCACGACCTAGTTGAGTCGGCTAGAGTTAACTCGCTTGAAGAAGATATGCCGGAAGGAGGCTTGAGTCGTTGGAAGGGATATGCCGTAAGAAAGAGCTTAAGTCGTTGGAAGCATGCTGACCTGTTGAGTCGCTGAAGCTATGAGTCGTAGAAGATGAGTCGGTGATGTAGCGTTGTAATAAGTTGAGTCGTGAGTCGCGTGAGTCGACATGTCTCTTGAGTCGGAGGAGTTGTATGGGAGTTGGCTTGTTGAGTCGTTTGTGCAATGAGTCGTGTACTGTTGTAATGTATGGTCTTGAGTCGTTTGCACTGTGTGTTTGATGAGTCGTAAGTCGTGTTGTAAGCCGTATAACTGATGAACCGTGTTGTATGGTAAGTCGTGTGATGCATATAGGTGTGGTGTGTTGCTAAACCGTTAACGACTCATGATGAGTTGTAGGTCGTGAGTCATGAGTCGGCCACGACTCAAGGGACTGTGTTGTGAAAACCCTATAAATACGCGTGTGTTGTACATTTTGAGTGGTTGAATATTGAATAAATTTCCTTTTGTTAGCTTTGTGCTTTCATACCAATTCGTAGTTGAGTGTAATCTCCTATCTCCTCTTTCGGATAATCGAGTGCGCTCGATTCAACGATCGTAGAAGCCGATTCACGGAATCTAGTGCGCTAGATCAACGTGCGAAGAATCGTAGATCTTTGTTTCTCGGTATCGTGCGCGATCAACGAGACGAAGATAGCTAGAAATCCGGTATCTTTGATCAACGGATTTGGGCCTTGCAGTATTTTCAACTCACCGATTGCTACATTCCATCGATCGAAGTTTTGTCTGATTAATCCGCTGCGTCAGAAATAAATTAAAAATTTGAATACTTTAGAATTACATATGAGTTTATAGCAAATATATCTATGCATATTGTACCTGTAAAAGCGAGAGACAACCAGCTATCGATTTAGATTTCATGAGTGCAACATTTGTTAACTCATTATATAATGTTGCCAATATAGCACTGCCCCAAGAATATCGTGCACATTCATCCAGATTTCGCAAAAACAATAACCAAAAAAGGTTTAGTCGTCCTTTAGAATGATCGGGAAATAGACGACAAGATATCAAATGTAGAATAACAGCTCTCGCATGATATTCAATTTCTTCATTTGAAGCATCTGGTGATGGCTCATCTGCAAACATGTCGCGAAGCCATGTCAACTTAACCGTTGCACCTCTTATCTCACTCCGAGGTGGAACCACACCTAAACACTGTTGAAAAATATCTTCGTAATTACTTAGCTGTCTGATTGCGCCCATTCAATTCTGTTACAGACAGGGACCTGCTGCTTCGTATTGCGAACTGAAAATTAACATTGAACAATTTGAGGTCATCAAGCAAGATACAAACAACATACAAAAACATACAAAATGAAGGTTAACATCCAAACAAATGTTGATCTTTTAACATCCAAACAAAGATTAACATCCAAACCAAACAACATACAAATCACTCGCACAAAACGTTCAAATCATACACTACAAAATATGCAAATTATTTTGACGGACAAGTTGATCTTTTATGTCCCTTTTGACCACATTTACTACAAGTATTTTGTTTACTTCCTCCCATTTTATCCATCATGCCATTGATTCTTGCCCACCGTGGACGTCCCGTCTTTCTTTTTGTAGGCGGTGGAAATATGGTCGGTCCGTGATATGCATCCCAATATCTACTATCTGGAATTTGATGAAAACTTGGAGCGTAACTTGCTTTATAATTTTCTACTGAAAACCACTTTGAACAAAAATCGTAATATGATTTATTCGCTCCTCCAATGGTTCGAGCAAAAGCGGCCATCACATGCAAACATGGCAACTTTTGCAATAAAGGTATGATGCAAGTGCAACTACATATATTATCTTGTAATGTCACTGTAAACGCTTTTCCAAATTGATCATTCACTTGCCATTCGGTTTGATTGAATCCAAAAATTCCATAAGATCTTGCTTGTTTTGATCTTTTGGCTAAAAGAGTTTCGACTTTTGGACCCATTTGTGTTTCAAATCCCTCGGCATCGGAATGACATTTCATGAAATAGTCGTTTAAACGATAAAACGTTCTCCCTACTAACGACTTAACTGGAAAAGCACGAGCATCTCTTAGAACTCCATTAAAACTTTTGGACACATTTGTTGTCATCATCGTAAATCTTCCACCATTATCCTTGCATAGAGCCCAATTTTCCTTCGCACCTCGTAAACTTCTTTCAATCCAAGCATGTGACGACCCGCCTTTCTGAACCCCAGAAAGACGTTTCATCATTAAGAAAGAAAGGGATAGAAATAGAAAAGAATAGAAAGAAAGAACAACAACATCAGAATCTCACAGCGGAATGGAACAAAATATAATACATCACATATCTATTACATAGTTATACATACATCAGAGTCGTACAATATCATAACAGGACTATCATATACATACATGACCATACATACATCCAAAATACAACATCACTAACTACACAGCGGAACTACATATATAGATACATACGTCTGGTCTTCTCCCAAAATAGCTCCTCCAGAAAAGCAACACTTCTAGATACCTATCACTTGGCTACTCGTAAAAATTTGAGTACCCAAGAGTTTATGAAAACACAAAATATAAAATCAAGGTCAGACATGGGTCTGGTATGAGTAAACAGGTTAAAATTGCTTAACTTTAAAAACCATTTGAAAATAAAGGTATCACGTAAGACTCCCCACAAATAAATACGGGTAAGTTTTTACCTTACGCTAACCAAAACATTTTATAGGAAATTCTGTGATATTATAATAGTGTCTAGGGTTTTCAAGTAAATAGAAAATAGCCGAAATTGTTACATGATTAAATTCCAGCTACTAGCCACGAAAGTGGGTAATACAAATCAAAACCGTAGGGTCTCGTAGGGTAAATGGATTTCCAACAATGGCAGGGCTACTGGGGTACCTCCCGTCACAGTATGGGGCCTAGATCACCGTACCGAGGATTACTCCCTTCATCCCCTGCAACAAAAGGCCGGAACCATTCCTTACCGAACAGTCCCGAACAAGATAACCCCGCAGTTGTGGCCAACAACTGCCCACTAAGCGGAATAAAAAGGGACATCTAGACAAGGGAAAATCTTGTCTTGCTTGGGCATGACCCACCTAACCTTGGTGCATCTCCCCTGTTTTAGCCATTCCCGGTTGATGAGGCTTGAGGTTACGATTACCTTTATTGAACATATCACTTAGAATGCTCACCGCCCGCCTGACGATGTGTTGAAAGCATTCAATCCATACAAGTTCGTTCCGGGTTCGAACGAAACTGAAGGCATTATCTCGTTACACTCATTTTGGAATCACCCTCAGAGTTAACGACGATAACCCTTGCATTCTGAAACACCATCTCGATCTCCATTTGATAAGTTATGACCTATCGTTTAATTTGGATCGATGTGGTTTTCGGAGAATCAAAATTGATTCTTCCGATCCCGGTCTCATCGGATCCAAACGCCATTTTAAGGGCCAAGTTGTCTATTTAACTTAACAGTTTAATTAAATATCAGAAATTAACATATCAGATATATCAGATAAATCATATACAGTTATCACAGATATCCATAATATCATAACATATCACAGGAATATCATCAACAAATATCACAGTCGACCAAACAGAGTTATCAATGCATATCAAACAATTTGGTTTTACTTAACTAAATTATCTGCTTAAGAATAAACTATTTTTATTCTTTAAATTAATTACTAATTAATTAACTTATTGATGATCAATTAATTAATTAGCTATTCATTAATAATTAATTTATTAATCATCTCATCTTTAATTAACTATTTAATTAATTAACTTATTCATTAACGATTACTCAATTACCCAAATAATTAGCTGATTCTTAATTATTAAAATGAATTAATTATTTAATTATTACACATTACTTTAATTTTCAATTTAATTAAAATGTAATATCTTTAATTAATCTCGTATGTTAACTTTCATTCACTAATTAACTTTTTAATGATAAACTTATGTTCTTGAGATTTTAATGGATTTAATCTATGATTAAATTTTTATTTCAAATTCAACATAAAGTTATTAATTTATAAATTCAAGTATACATTCTAATCAACATTCCAACTATTTACTGACAAATCTTCTACCTTTATATTTTTACTTAAATCAAGTCTTTAATTAAAACATTAGCTTAATTAATTAACATTTGTTTATTGAACTTAGTTATAAGCCTGTACAAGAATATCATTATCAGACTTTGAAAACACCGAGACGCAATCGTACCATACTCGAGAAAACCCTGAGTTTCTCCGCGTCTCACCCGTGCTCTCCCCTTCGCTTTCTTCTTCTCTCCAGTTCTTTTCTTCTTCTCTTTTTTTTTAGTTAAGTGATAAACGTTCAGCTGTAACTCTCTCGTACGCTACTCGGAGGATACACAGAAATTACTTGAAGCATCCTCACAAATGTCTCGAGCAATCCACGCGATAACCCAGAACCCAAAGAAAACGCGACACTGATCACCGAACCCCACTTCGCCACCGTGCACGTGCACGGTGGTTCGCGTTGCCATCGGCAACTCGTGGCGATCCCCACACATCACAAACCACCCCAAGGTTCGAATTCTAAAACTAGTTTTCGATTTTACGCTAAAATCAAAAATATGCCCTGTTGCTCGAAATAAGCATCAGCCACGCCACTGTCAAAACGATCGCGTGGCCACCACACATCACCAGAGGTGATGAAAATTCGCCTGAACCTCACTCACACCTCCACCAAGCTCCTCCAAAGGTCGCGGCCAACTCGATTTCATATGGGAGCCGTGATCAAATTTTTACAGAGTTTTGAAAAAAAATGGGTTTAAACCCTATTCATGATTCAAACTCAAAATATATGAATTCGAAAAATAAATTACTATTTTTCTAGTGTTAATATCTCTTTCATCTTGCTTCATGCCAGATTTCAGGAATTAAAATTAACTCTATTACCCACAATTCACAAAAACCCATTTTTATTTGATTTCGAAACTGCTCTTAATACTTTTGCATAAAAATCATAATCTTTATGTTAAAAATCATAATTACTTGTATGAATTCTAAATATGTTATTGAATTTTCAAATTAAAACATTTGAATTTTAATCTTTAATTTCCTGTTTACCTGTAGTTGGAAAAAATACAGTATTATTATCATACTGTTAAATCTTAAACATGTTTGTAGGCTTGTTTCATATAACAACTTGAATTTATTCAATACAAAATTTAAATTGTTATATGTATAAGATCTGTAAATTTATTTGCTTCACTTTGTAACAACTTGAAATATTAATCAAGAACAGCTTAAGAGTTTCCAGATCAAACCAACATACACAGAGCAATAAATTAAACTATATAAAGCATATATCATAAACAAAAATACAAACTAAAGTTGAAATTAGTTTGTTTACTCACTTAATCAAATTGAACAGAAGATGTTGAAGAAGTTACTGCAAAAGAAGCTTTCCTGAAACTCCCTTCTACTCTTCTTTCTGTTTCTATTTCTTTGCTTGCAGTTATTGCTTCTTCTTCTTTGTTTGTTTACAGTTTTTTTTTCTTCCTTTAGGTTAAGTTTATGTTCAGTGTTAATGGGTAAACTGAAGGTTATAAGTGAATATATAGATGCATAAATATAAGTTAAAGTTACTTAACAATAGGTTTTATCTGGCCAGTTCCATCTGCATGTCATTCTTTCTTTTTAATGGCTAGTAAAAGTCTGCAGAAAATAATGATATAAGAGATTTCGGCTGTGTACTTAATTAAACAATATGTTATGCTATTTAATGTTCATGTTATTAATTATGACAACAAGTAATAAATTTTACTGACAGTTTTCTATTAGTACAAAGATATTTGTGTTTACTTACTTTGTTGTATAAGACAGTATCACTATCTCGGCTGTGTACTTACTGGATTGATATATATAGTTGTGTATAATATTTGTGTTCTTTATATTTTTGTTTTATTATTATCTTTGAGTTGAAAACTTGTTTTATATTTAAGTTCACCCTGATTCCTTAGGCCTGAATGTTTTATTTGTTAAGTAACTTATCTTGTTTCTTTGCTTCATTCCATTTGCATATGCAGGTTATATGTTTTACAAACTTCGTGATATTATTTTATTGTTAACATTTTTGTTTTATTTATTTTGTTAGTTATATTTTATATGAAGTTTTGTACTTGTTCAAATGATGTTTAACATTTTATTTAAGGTTGTTGTGTTATACAAATGTGGATGTTGAAAATCATTGTTTGGCTAAAATACTTGTTTTTTTTATATATGTCAAATTATAATTTATTTTGTGTATCTTTATGTTACTTTGATTACAAATATAATATATGATTGTGTTTTATACTAACTTTGTATGTTTACGCTTATATTGTTTTGCACTTCCATGTTTTATTTTAAATAATTTCATGTCTGTTTATTTTAAAACTTATCATATTAAAAACTAAAAGTGTATTCGTATGTATTTTATCAAATATCAAATAATGAATCTTTGATTTAATTCTATTGAATAAATCCTATTTTGTTTTAAATGGTTTTGAAGTATTTAAATTTTAAATTTCAAATCAAAATTTCCTTTTACAAAATACATAATTGTTAAACATTTAATATTTCATTAATTTAAATATTGACAAGTTTATATTTGATTTAATTTAGATTAAATATCTATTAAAATATATCGTCAAAATTTCGGGTCGTTACATTCCTCCCCCCTTAAAAGAATTTCTTCCCCGAAATTTAAACAACAGTAAATGCAAAAGCTCTTATATTAACAATCCAAACATACATATCATTCATACAATAGCAAACAAACAAACAGTCTATGCTAATAAACAACACTAGTTATCCGAACATAAATCCGGATAAGCACTCCTAAAACTATCAAGAGTTTCCCAGGTACAATCCCTGGGATCCTCATTCCATTGCACCTTAACGAGTTTCACCACTTTGTTTCTGAGTTGCTTCTCGTCTCTGTCCACAATCTGAACTGGATTTCTGACCATAGTTAAATTGGGTTCCACTTCCAAATCTTCTTGAATTACCGGTTCTACAACCAGTGAGGGATCATGAACAAATTTCCTCAAATGCGATACATGAAACACATTGTGAATCCCAGACATCCGTTCTGGTAATTCAGTCCTGTAGGCCACAGTTCCAATTCTCTCCAACACTCGGAACGGCCCAATGTATCTCGGAGCAAGTTTTCCCGTCTTTCCGAATCTTATAGCACCTTAAATTGGGGAAACTTTAACAAAAACCAAGTCTCCGATCTCAAATTCCAATGGCCTTCGTCTTCTATCTGCATATTTCTTCTGACGATCTTGAGCAGCTTTCATTCTTTTCTTAATAAGCTCAACCTTTGCAGAAGCTTCACGAATAAGATCGGGTCCTAACACAAGACGATCCTTCGATTCAATCCAACAAGATGGAGATCTACATGGCCTTCCATATAAAGCTTCATAAGGAGCCATCTTAATACTTGCTTGATAACTGTTATTATAAGAAAATTCCACTAAATGAAGATGGTCCTCCCAAGATCCTCCAAAATCTAAAACACAAGCCCGAAGCATATCCTCAAGAATACGATTCAACCTCTCTGCCTGTCCGTCCGTTTGAGGATGGTAGGCTGTACTTAGTCTCAAATCTGTTCCCATCGCTGATTGCAGATGTTTGCGCAAAAAATGGGCAAACACCTCCAAGTCGTGTGATTTAGTCGATTTTATGTGGTTCTTAATGATTCAGATGAGTTATGTAAATATGAAAAAAGCAGGGGCTGAAATGTAAAAGACACACGGATTTATAGTGGTTCGGCCAGAACGTGCCTACGTCCACTTTATATGTTATTATCTTCTTTGTTTCGGATTACAAGTACAATGCTTTGTGTACAAGTATATGAAGTTGTTTGAGAGTTCCTTCCAGGCTTGAGCTCTCAAACTTGTCTGCCATTGTTGTACCCCTGCCCCTCTTTTTATAGAGTGAGGTAGGGGGCAGGGGTTTTGGATGTATATAGCTGCTGGTGGGCCCGGGCTGGAGCAATCTGGACTGGCAATCATCTGGTTCGGCGGAGCTTCATTCGGCATTGAGTTTGGACCGGTGGTAGGTATGGACCGGTGGTATGTGTGGACCAGTGGCAGTGAGTGTGGATGTGGACCGACAGTTATGTGGTTCGGTGCTTGTTTGGACCGGTTGTGGAGATGGTCCGGTAGGCCTTTTGGTCCGGCATAGGGGTGTGAAGGTTGGTGGACCGGTAGTGACTGGACCGGTAGGGGAGTTGGTTCGGTGGATAGTTGGTTCGGTGGAAGGAGGACCGGACGAGTCTCACCGAACGGCCATGTTCTTGTATTGCCGAACGAGGCTTCATATATGGAAATGCCGAATGGGTTCTGGGCTGGATAGACTTCTATGCTTGTGTTGAGCCTGGCGTTTGTCGAACGAAGTGGAGGTTGTAAGCCCGGGTGAAACTGTGACTTCTCGGTCTCGAGATCTTCTGGGTGAGAATTCGCCCAACATTTGCCCCCCAAAGTGGGGCACGTGCTTGCATGTGTCGTGCTTTGTTTCCTTGCGGTGGAAAAGCTTGTTTTGTAATGCCATGGGCTGGATGTTCATATCTTGTTGATGTCCTGCGAAGGAATTTATAGCTTTAGTGTGATTTCAAATAATGACCGTTCGGGATCGAAATATTCGAGATGAAGTGAATCGTGTCATTCGAGGCGAGAGAGTGTGCCCCGAGGGGGTTTAGCATTATCGATGCCAGGTTCACGTTAGAGTGGATCCCTGGATCATTCGTCAAGGTGGTTTATCGCCAGCTCAGAGCATGCCTAGGGATCGTTCGCGACCCCGTACATGTGTAAGTAGCTTATCCATTTCATAATTATCAGAATCAAATTCCCATTTAACCGATGAGCTTAAAAAAGGATGTCAAAGTGCAAATTCTCACGACGATAGGGTTAATAGCCATTCAGAGCGTGCCTATGGACCGTTCGTGGTCGCGTACACGTGTAAATGATTAACCCACGTTGGTGAGAGATTTACGAATCATTCATTGTTATCATATTTTCTACTTTATTAGTAGGTCCTAGAGTTCAGTACTTATCTGAGCGAGGCGCCTTGCGTGCCCCCTGTTTCTTTTCTGCTGGTAGAGGCAGCTTCATTCGGTTTCGAGTAGGTATAGGTTTTCATTCGGTTGGAGGCTGGTCCGGTATGGATAGTTTCATTCGGCACTTCGTTGGTCCGGTATATGTTGGTCCGGTAGCCGGACCAGATGGTTCGGCAGATCTGAGCGCGCCTATATATAGAGCTACCCCCCCTTAGTTTTTTTTTTACCGAACCAGAGAGCCGAACCAATTCTTGACCGAACCATCCTTCTGCCGAACCAGTTTATACCGAATCAGGTATATATATATTTTTTACCGAATGATCTCTTATCACCGGATGAACCTGTTTGCCGAATGTACATGAAGTGTATTGGATTGCCGAATGAACTAGCGCCGAACGACCTTGGTACTCTGGTGCCGAATGAACTTATCATTCCACTACCGAACGAGATTAACTTATACTGCCGAATGAGCTTGATATTTTAGTGGACTTCCGGACTTATGCATTCTTTTTTGCTTACATCTTTGTATTTTTTGTTCTAACAACCTGTCTTTTCACTTTTGTGTATGCAGATAAATGTCTCGCAAGGCGGAAACACGATCAGACAGACGGAAATCCAAGGATGGAGGAGAGTCTTCTTCCGTGCCCCCAGCCCAACCAGGATCCGGGCAGCATCGACCTGTTCCGAGGTCGTTAGTGGACGGATATGGTCCACAGGAACTTCTGGTCTCCCCTCCCGATTGCTTTCCTAGCTCCCTCAAGGAGGAGCAACTTGATGTTATATCCCGTTCCTTCGGGATAGACAGGGCTCGCATGCTGTTGCCGGGAGATGGAGTGTTGCCGTATAATCCCCCCGAAGGTTACTTTGCTTACAGCAGATATCATTGCATGTGTCGTGCTATCCCTCCTATCAATGCCTGGATAGTTAGCTTTACCACATACTTAAAGGTGGATCCATTCCAGCTTCAGCCGAACTCTTATGCCATTCTGGTGAGCCTTTTCGTTATCTTCTAGAGGAGGTACGGGCGCCCTCCTTCTAACCGGGAAATTCGATATTTGTATAACCTGAGAGGCTACAAGAAGGGGTCTCCGTATATTAGTCTAGAAGCGGCCGTGCCCTTCAAACCGGTCTTGGACTTATATTCAAAGTTTACCATGTTCAAGAAAGAATGGTTTTTTATCAAGGACGATTCTGTTTCTTTCCGCCTTTTCACTTCCGGCTGTAAGATAAATTTCATTTATATTTTCCATGTTCTGACTGTAGTGCTTCTTCTGACACGCTTCTATTTCTTGCTAGCGACAGGTGGCATTGCAGTCGTGGAAGATGATTCTTTGACGCAGATGGCTGCTGAAATAAAGGCCATTCCCGCACGGGACAGGTCGGCTTCGTTCCTGATCAGGAACGCTACCCCCCTGGAGTACAACTTGATCCAGCCGCACCAGTCCGTGGTTAAGCAGAGGGACATGGCTGAGGAGAAGGCCGTTAAAGCTAAGGAGGGGGCCACGGTGAAGAGTGGCAAGAGGAAGCCCTTTGCACAACACCAAGTCGTGGGAGGTAAGAAGCTTAAGGAGTCTGATGGCCCCTCTCCTAGCACTCGCCCGATCATCCCGGAGGAGGAAGGTGTGGAAGAGGGCGAAGGAGGCGATATGGGAGGAGAGTCAGAAGGCGGAGGAGATGGCGATGGAGATGGTGATGGTGATGCTGGTGCCTTAACCTCTAGGCAAGACCCTGAACTGGATGAGGCTCTCCGTCAGGCCTTCGGGGAATCGGAGGAAGAATCGGAAGCGGAAAAGGCAAAGGAGGCGGGCAAGGCTGTGGCTGGTTCCGATCCATCCCCTAAAGGCTCCTCAGCTAGGGTAACTTCGGCGGTGCAAGGTGAACTTTTGACTTCCGCGGATTCCATTTTCGATAAGGACTTAGGAATATTTTATGGTTCACTTCCGTCCTGGAATGAGATTCAGGACTTATTGCAGTACCCCACTCCTCCGCAGGGTTTGTATAATAGACGTGCCTTCTCACTTTTCTTTCTTTTTAACTTAACATGTTTCTTGAATTGTGGACCATTGTATGTTCGTAACACTTATCTTTTATTCCAGAGGCAGGCCAGGTGGTTAAAACGTCAGACGTTCGACACCGCCTTGAACAATTCAAGTTGATGAGAGCTTCTGATAAGCCGAAGCCTCTTACTGGTCGTCCTGGGGACGTGGTCAAATACCATCCTTTTCTTGGGGTCATTGAAGAGAGCATTCAGAAAAAGAAGAGGAGTCGTTCCTTATTTGAGCCTTCCCCTGGTCCGCAGCTTCCTATTCAGCCTCCTCGTGATACCACGGAGGAGAGCACAGAGTTTATCCCCCCTCCACCTCCTTCCAAGAATCCCACTGTTATCCGTATAAGGCGTCCTAACGTGCCTCGTGACCCCTTTGCCGGTCATCCTGATTTAGATTCAAGCTCTCGGGATATTTCATTTGATGAGGCCACGGGTGAGCACCTCCTTCCCCGCAACCCCATGGTACGAGTGTTAGACGAGGCTAAGTCCCTAGATCTTGATCTGCTTACCACTCGGGTAGTTACCATGGGAGACGAAGCCAAAGCTAATATCGATCGGGTGGCTGAAGAGACCAAGAAGTTAATGAAGTATCATGCTCAATTGGTCAAGGCCGGGGAGGAGATTGGGAGCGCTAATATTCGGTTGCGGCTGAAGGTTGCTGATCAGGCCGAACAGCTTGCCGGTCAAGCCGTTCAGATTTCTCGGCACGAGGAAGCCTCCAGGCATCTGAAAGAGACCATGGAAAAGGCTAGTAGGGCGGAATTACGGAAGATGGAGGCCGCCTGTAAGGAGCGGATCGACATGGCCATTGCGACAGTGGATGAGGTTCGGAATGCGGATCTCGAGCAGGTAGAGGAGTTGTCTGGAAGGCTTGAGGCCGCGGAGATGGCTCAAGTCAAGTTAAAGGAGGAGATGGAGGAGATGAGGAGGTCTCTCCAGGCTGACTGCTCGAGATACCGATCAGAGAGGGATGTTGCTGTCGCCAAGTTACAGGCTTCCGAGGTCCGGGTGAGGGAGTTCGAGGAGAATGAGGGGATGATGGACGAGATGCTGCAGGACATGTACTTCCGCACTTGGAAGGAGGGCAGCTTGTCTTGGATGGATGACTATCCCCGGGTCATGGCCAAGATATATCTTCGGGCTTTAGAGGAGGCCAGGGTTGATGCGGGAGCGGCCTTTAGTCTGGACGTGGTCACTGCTCAGTTCTCGAAAGAGGAGCAAGCGGCGGTGAAGGAGGGGATGCGGTTGCTTGCTGCGGAGGAAGCGGGTGTGCAACTGGAGGATGAGGATCAAGCGGCGGACGCTGGTGAGTTATTCTTCTCTTTTCCTTTTCTTTCCGGGTTTCCATAACTTGATCTTTTATCGTTTGTTTAATGGATTCCTATTCTGAATTGGACAGGTGGAACTTCCGATCAACATGCTGGGGGTTCCGGCCCTACGGCCAAATAGGCTTGGGAAGTTGGTGATGCAGTGTGGACGCAGCTGGTTACTTGTCCGGATTCGGCCGCTTTTTTATTTCTTTTTATCGTTGTTTACGTTAGTCCAAAACATTGATGTGACTGTAATAATATTATTTGCAGAGAATAACTTTGTGTGATTTTATAATATAAGCTGATTTTGTTATGTGTAAATGTTGTTGTCATTTTGATGTGCTACGTGAGAAGTATAACTATGTGTATGCCTGTGATTTTAGTTGTGTTTGATGTTAAGCCTTTGCTTGAAATATAATTTCATGTTTTGCAATGTTAGTGTGACGTATGAATAAGCTATAGTTATGTATTTATGTACAAGAGAAGAGAGTACCGCCCTTCATGTTTTATTTGCAGGCGGTAGCTTTGAGTGTCTTGTGTAACTGATCATGGATATATCTGAGTACCTTGCCACCCAGTACGCAGGCTTAGATTCTCATGAGTGAATGCTCCCTATTTGGTTTCCTGTACTTTAGAGTTTGTTATACAGGATAGGAGAAAAGTATTTAAATGAAATGGAAATATAGAAAAAGTAAAACTTCCAGTCACGGAAGGCCGTCCATGTGCTTAAGTTCGTGGCAAACGGGTTTTGTAGTCACTTTCCCTAGCTGTGGGTCTTGGAGACATTTGTCACCCATCTTACGCCTCCGCGGGGAGTTTTCATTTTTACCACAGCCGCACTTAAGACACATCGGAGCCGAGATCGCGCACGGTAACTACCCGAACCATTATGGTCCGTAATCGTGGGTATTATTCGATTTACCGTGGCCGGCTAGCGTGGGTGCCGTTGGCCGTGAACTACCCCTGGCTGCCACACCTTATGTTGGGGCTTAAAGTAGGTTCACAGTTGCAGGCGAGCCGAACGCCGTAATGAGCTGCCATCGGCTATAGTCGGCCTTTATGATGACTTATAATCGGCTCATTACAGTTGGCTTTAAGGGCAGGCGCGAGCAATGAGTTAACCCGCAGCAGAGGGATGCTGGAGCAAAAGAGTCTCATTGGCGAGTGCATAGAATCGTAGCGTACCTGTTAGGCCTTGTCCAGATGAGGCCGTGGTGCGTCTTGAGTGGAGATGCCATAAGATTTTGTTCAACAGAAAAGGATAAAGCTTAACAAGCAGCCAAGATATAAAGGAACAAGTTAAAAAGAGACAAGATTTTTTAAAGTGGTTCGGCATGAAAATGCCTACGTCCACTGATTCTCTTTGTTAATTCACTTCATATGGGCAGTACAAGTTAAGAAAAGTATCGACGGAGGTGTCGGATGTTCCATGCCCTCTGGAACACCTCTCCGTCCACTGTTGACAAAATATAAGCTCCGTTGTGGAGATCTTTATGAATTACATATGGTCCGTCCCAGATGGGGTCCAGTGCCCCGGGGCGCGGAAAGATTCGCCTGAGGACAAGATCTCCTTCTTGTAAGATGCGATGCTTGACTTTGGAGTTGTATAGTGCTGCCACTTTTTGTTTGTGAGCCGCTGCTTTAAGTGCTGCATCATTTCTCCTTTCCTCAATCAGATCCAAAGACATGAGGAGGAGTTCTTCGTTTTCTTCTGGATTGTAGTGGATCCTACGGTGGGAAGGAACAATAGTCTCAACAGGGAGCATTGCCTCCAATCCGTATGCCAAAGAGAAAGGAGTATGTCCCGTTGATGTTCTAAAAGATGTGCGGTAGGCCCAAAGTGCCGTAGGAAGTTCGTCCACCCAAGCGCCTTTTGACTTTTCAAGTTTCTTCTTGATTAGGGTTTTGAGAATTTTGTTGACAGCTTCGACTTGTCCGTTTGCCTGAGGATGAGCTACTGATGAGAAGCTTTTATGAATTCCATGCTCTTGGCACCAGTCGGCGAATTCTTCGCTGTCAAATTGGAGTCCATTGTCTGATATGATCTTGAGTGGTACTCCGTACCTGCACAGAATATTTTTGATCAAGAAGTTGATAACTTTTGCTGAAGATATTTTATTTAGGGGTTCCGCTTCCACCCATTTGGTGAAATAATCGACTGCCACTATAGCATATTTGGCTCCGCCTCAGCCCGTTGGCAGTTCGCCAATTAAATCAATTCCCCATACAGCAAAGGGCCAAGGGCTGGTCATTTGAGTAATCTCATTTGTGGGTAGTCGAGGAATCTTGGCAAATTTCTGACATCTGTCGCATCTCTTGACGAAGTCTAAGGCGTCTTTGTTTAGTATGGGCCAGTAATATCCATATCGGAGTATCTTTTTCGCCAGAGTCTGCCCTCCAGTGTGATCTCCGCAACTTCCTTGATGGATGTTGAATAAGATTTCCTTGGTTTCCCTTCCAGCGACGCATCTGAATAAGGGGCTAGAGAAGCCACGCCGATAGAGGATGCCTTCTTGTATTGTGTAGTGGGGAGCTTTCCTCAAAATTCTCCTTACTTCATCACGTTTGTCTGGTAGTGTGCCGTCCTGCAAATATTTCCGGATAGGAGTCATCCAAGTTCCTTCTTCGATTGCAGCTATCAGATTCACTTGTTCGAAACTTGGGGCTAGCTGCCTTGAGATGGCTAGTGCTCCGGAAATGGTGCTATTCTTCATACTAGCTTGCTTTGCTAGTTCATCGGCCTCTTGGTTATCTTCTCGAGGAATGTGTTTGATTAGATAATGGTCCAATTGATCGAGTAGTAGTTTGGTTTTCTTTAGATATGCTGTGAGTCGTTCTCCTCGTGTCTGGAATTCTCCTAGTACTTGGTTTACGATAAGTTGAGAATCACTATGAAGACATAAAGAATTGACTCCAATTTCTAAGGCAAGCTCCAATCCCGCTATTACTGCCTCATACTCCGCATCGTTGTTAGTGGCCGCGAATTCCAACCTTAATGCATAGTACAGCTTTCTTCCCCTGGGGGTGATTATCACAATATCTGCCCCCAAGCCTTGTTCGTTCGATGCTCCATCTACAAAGAGGTTCCACTTGATGTTTTTTGCTATTTCAAACTGATCCTTGCCTTCGTTGGTAGTGAATTCGGCAATGAAATCGGCCATGGCTTGCTCCTTGATAGCGGTGCGAGGATGGTAGGTGACGTCATACTGACTTAGTTCAATGCACCATTTGAGGAGTCGTCCAGAAGTGTCGGGACGATGGAGCACCTGTCTTAGTGGCTGATCGGTTAGAACTCTGATGGAGTGAGATTGGAAGTAGTGTCGTAGTTTTCGTGACGCGATCAATAAACAATATGTCAATTTCTCAAGTTTAGGATATCTGGCTTCTGCCCCCGTAAATCTCTTACTTATAAAGTACACCGGGCGTTGTGTGTGGTCTTCTTCTCTTACTAGGGCAGCGCTTAAAGCATGAGATGATACAGCGAGGTATAGGTATAGCTCTTCGCCTTCGTTCGGAGTTGAGAGTACTGGTGGTTTCTGAAGGTGTTCGATCAGGTTAAGGAAGGCTTTTAAGCATTCATCGGTCCACTCGAACCTTCCTTTGTCTTTCTTGAGAGCTTCGAAGAAAGGGACGCACTTGTCAGTTGCTTTGGAAATGAATCTGCTTAGGGCGGCCACCTTTCCGTTTAAGCTCTGCATTTCTTTTCGGGTGGAAGGTATCCTTATTTCTTTTAGAGCCCGGATTTGTTCAGGGTTTGCTTCAATTCCTCTGGAATGGACAATGAATCCTAAGAATTTTCCCGATGACACTCCGAAGGAGCACTTTAGAGGATTCAGCTTCATTCCATATCGGCGAAGTACCTGAAACATCTCGCTCCGGTGGCTTACATGATCGTCGGCTTTCCTGGACTTTACCAACATGTCATCCACATATACTTCCATAGTTCGTCCTATTAATTCCGCGAACATCTTGTTGACGAGGCGTTGATAGGTAGCTCCGGCATTTTTGAGTCCAAAAGGCATGACTTTGTAACAATATAATCCCCGGTCAGTGATGAAGCTAGTGTGGTCTTGATCGGGAGCGTGCATGGGAATCTGGTTGTATCCGGAGTATGCGTCCATAAAAGATAAAAGTTCATGCCCGGCAGTGCTGTCCACAAGTTGATCGATTCGGGGGAGCGGGAAGCAGTCTTTCGGGCAAGCGTCATTTAAGTTGGAGAAATCAATGCATGTTCGCCACTTCCAATTAGCTTTCTTTACTAGTACCGGGTTAGCTATCCATTCTGGGTAGATGGCTTCTCGTATGAAGTCATTAGCAAGTAGGTTCTTTACTTCCTCATCGAGGGCTGCTGATCGTTCTGCTCCCATGCTTCTCTTTTTCTGCTTTATCGGTACCTTGGTGGGATCGATGTTCAGCATGTGGCATGCTATGTCTGGGAAGATTCCTGTCATATCGGCATGTGTCCACGCAAATACATCTAAGTTGTGGCGGAGAAAGTCAATGAGTTGATCCTTCAATTCTGTTTTTAGCTGAGATCCTATTTTTAATAGTCTGCTTGAATCATGTTTGTCTACAGATACGAATTCCATGGCCTCTGCAGGCTCAGCGGTAGCCTCCTCCTCCTTATCCCTGGGGTCTAGTTCATTGAAAGGATCGCTGGTGTATCGAAGAGGAGGGGCTTTCTTTAATTGCTATGCTTCCAAGTTTTCATGCAGAGAGTGGTCTCTGCATCTTTCCCTTTATTCTTTCTATGGTTATTGCGAAGTTCAGTTACATAGAAATCTCGAGCGGCGTCTTGATCTCCTTCAACTTCTCCTATTCCGTTATCTGTTGGGAATTTCATCTTTAGGCACCACGGGGCTAGGACAATTTGGAAGTCAGATAAGGCTGGTCTTCCCAAGAAGGCGTTGTAGGCCGAGTGGTTTTCTATTAGTACGAACGTTTGTTTTCGCACAACGGAGCGGGGATGACTTCCTATTTCGACGAAGAGGTCAAGTTGCCCGAGGGGCATTTTCGCATCTCCAGTGAAACCGTGCAGGGGTTTGTTGCAGGGAGACACATCCTTCATTGACAGTTTCATTTTGTCGAAAGCATGCTTGAACAGGATATTTACAGAGCTTCCTGTGTCTATTAGAATTCGGAAAACTTTAGCTGGACCGAACCAGGCAGAGATGACCATGGGATCCATATGCGGATATTGTCTTCCTTCTAAATCACGCCTACTGAATATGATGTCGTCATTCTCTTTCCGTTTCGGGTGGCGTTCTTCCATAATGGAGTTAACATAGCCTTCAGCATTTCTAAGTGACTTGCCGTATCTTTCCATCTATGCCCAGCTTCTGTCGGCGATGTGTGGTCCTCCCGAGATGGTATGGACCACTATCTTCTCTTGACTAGAGCCACTGGTGTTGCGATTCCCTCCGCCTACTTCTGGGAGGGGTCTCTTTGAGTTCTCATTGGCAGGGGTTGGAGTCCTGTTCTGACCTTTCACATAGCGTTCCAGCCTTCTTCTTCTGATGTGTTCTTCGATCAAGTCCCGGAGATGGTGGCATTCATTGGTGTCATGTCCGTGGGATTCATTGAAGCGGCAGAACTTTCTAGACTTGAGTGCGTTATCAGATTCTTTCTTGTGCGGGGGGCGCTTGCATCCGAGTTTGCCCTGAGTGGCTAGAAAGATGTTTTCGATTGTTTCATTCAAAGGAGTGTAGGAGTCAAATCTTGGTCCTGGTCTATATTGGCGTTTTTCAACCTTCCTGCCCCCAGCATTATCTCTAGATTCATTTCTTCGAGTGTCCTTAGCTGCAGCGGGAATCTTGTCCGAAGTCGTCTTACCTTGTTGCCCTGACTGCCTCTCAGTGGCGGCGTCTTCAAGTCTCATATACTTTCCAGCTTCATGGAAGAAATCAGGTAAAGTAGCTGGTTTTTCCTTAGTTAGTCTTCTAGCGAACTTGGTATCTGGGTGTACACCACTACAGAGGGCCATTAGGGTGAGCTTCTCATCGGCATCTTGGACTGCGGCCGCTGCGGCGTTGAACCGGGTTAGATATTGTTGCAGTGTCTCTCCGGATTTCTGTTTGACATTGGATAGAGAATAAGCATCCTTGGGTTGCTCTACATGGATGCGGAACTGGCTAATGAACCTTTCTTTCAACATCTCCCATGAGCTGATAGATCCTTGGGGTAGATGGCAGAACCAGGAGGTAGCTAGATCTGCTAGGAATAGCGGAAAACATTTACACAGCACCCCTTCTGTTGCTCCGCTCATGAGCATATGCTGGGTGTACCTCTGTAAGTGTACGATGGGGTCGGAAGTTCCCTTGTAAGGTTCCATGGTTGGCATTTTCCACTCCCGGGGGGTGATGGCAGTTTCGATATTGCGGGTGAAGGGGCTGGTGACCCTAGCGCCTATTCCTCGGTCCCTTTGCTCCCGTTGGACGCATTCTCTGAATAATCGTGCCATTCTTTCATCAGAATTTGGAGCGGATAGAAATGAACTTGGTTCTTCCCTGCGGGATCGATCTCGTCCAGATGACCTGTAGGGATGGTATAGTCTATCACTTCTGACGTTATCCAGTGGTTGCCTCTGGCTGCTCGGATGCATGCTAGGACCAGCTACAGTTGCCCCCTGCCTTGATCTTCCCCTGTGGGGTTCTGTTCCGGGCATTTCCATGGGGTCAACTTCGGGCTGGGTTCTAGCTCGGCTCCGTTCAGCGGGGTTTCTATGATTAGGTGGCATGACTGGCTCAGCTACATCCGACCCTCGCCTGGCGCCTCCCCCACTGGGTTCGGTTCCAAGTGCTTCCTCGAGTCGGAGTTCGGGCTGAGTCCGGGCGCGGCCCCTATCATTGTTGTTCCTGTTGATGGCTTCCTCGAAGAGGGAAGACCTTTGCTGTCTCCGAGATCCTCCAGATTGAGATTCATCCCATGATTCCGTGTTGCGGTTGGATTCTTCGACATCCCTCAAGCGTGACATGAGCTGGTTCACCAAAGCTTCTTGTTGGGATGCGAAGCGGTTAGTCACTTCCACCATAACTCTGTCTAGGTCCGCTCTAGTGATTACTGCCGGTTGTTCCGCGGCAGGGGCTGTTGGAATTGCCTGATCTACATGTGGCACTGCTGCCGTAGTGGGATGGTTCTCTTGATCTGGATCCACTGGATTTGGAGCGCTGCTAGTTGCAGCGTTCTTTCCCTTGTTGGCGTCTTTTCTTGGTCTGGAAGTCATGTTTCCTAGGCAATGAAGGATGCTATTGGGAAAGAAGGTTGGATGAGGGAAGCTGGAGCTTCGAGTTCGAAGCTCTCAGTGAAAGCACCAAAAATGTTTGCGCAAAAAATGGGCAAACACCTCCAAGTCGTGTGATTTAGTCGATTTTATGTGGTTCTTAATGATTCAGATGAGTTATGTAAATATGAAAAAAGCAGGGGCTGAAATGTAAAAGACACACGGATTTATAGTGGTTCGGCCAGAACGTGCCTACGTCCACTTTATATGTTATTATCTTCTTTGTTTCGGATTACAAGTACAATGCTTTGTGTACAAGTATATGAAGTTGTTTGAGAGTTCCTTCCAGGCTTGAGCTCTCAAACTTGTCTGCCATTGTTGTACCCCTGCCCCTCTATTTATAGAGTGAGGTAGGGGGCAGGGGTCTTGGATGTATATAGCTGCTGGTGGGCCCGGGCTGGAGCAATCTGGACTGGCAATCATCTGGTTCGGCGGAGCTTCATTCGGCATTGAGTTTGGACCGGTGGTAGGTATGGACCGGTGGTATGTGTGGACCAGTGGCAGTGAGTGTGGATGTGGACCGGCAGTGAGGTGGTTCGGTGCTTGTTTGGACCGGTTGTGGAGATGGTCCGGTAGGCCTTTTGGTCCGGCATAGGGGTGTGAAGGTTGGTGGACCGGTAGTGACTGGACCGGTAGGGGAGTTGGTTCGGTGGATAGTTGGTTCGGTGGAAGGAGGACCGGATGAGTCTCACCGAACGACCATGTTCTTGTATTGCCGAACGAGGCTTCATATATGGAAATGCCGAATGGGTTCTGGGCTGGATAGACTTCTATGCTTGTGTTGAGCCTGGCATTTGTCGAACGAAGTGGAGGTTGTAAGCCCGGGTGAAACTGTGACTTCTCGGTCTCGAGATCTTCTGGGTGAGAATTCGCCCAACAGCAGAGCTTCCCAAAATTTTCTAGTGAAAATAGGATCACGATCACTTACTATGCTGACTGAGACACCATGCAATCGAACTATCTCCTTCAAGAATATTTCTGCCAAAGAAACTGCAGTACGGGTTGCCTTTACTGGTATAAAATGGGCACTCTTAGTTAAACGATCTACAATAACCCATATACCGTCATTTCCTTTCCTGGTTGTAGGCAATCCATCAATAAAATCCATTGAGATCATTTCCCATTTCTAATTCGGAATTTCCAAACGTTGCAATAACCCGGCAGATTTCTGTTGATCACCTTTCTCTTGCTGACAAATGACACAACTGTTCACAAATCTAGCAACATCCTTCTTCATACTCGGCCACCAGAATGCTCTCCTCATGTCCTTATACATCTTCGAGATTCCAGGATGAATATTCAATTTGGAACAATGACTCTCTGATAAAACTTCCTGCTTCAACTCCTTGTCATTCGGAACACAAATTCTCCCATGATCATTAGCGTTCCTTGATCATCAATTTCAAAACTGGGACACTGATCTCTTCTGACTCCTTTGATGATTCTCCTCAACTTCTTATCAGATTCTTGCTTGCTTGAGATCCTTTCAAAAAGAGATGGAACCACTTGCAGAAGAGATAAAACTGCATTTCTACTGAGAGCATCAGCTACGACATTCGCTTTCCCCGGAGTGTACAGAATATCCAGATCATAGGATGCAAGAAATTCAACCCACCGCTGCTGTCTCAGATTAAGGTCTTTTTGAGAGAATAGATATTTCAACGGTTTGTGATCCGTGAACAATTCGAATTTCTCTCCTAAAAGATAATGTCTCCAAATCTTCAGAGCAAAAACAATGGCAAGCAATTCAAGATCATGCGTAGCATAGTTTTTCTCATGAGGCTTCAACTGTCGACTAGCATACGCAATAACCCTTCCGTTCTGCATCCGAACTGTTCCCAAACCAATAATACAAGCATCAGTGTAAACCTCGAATTTTCTCTTCCCATCCGGAACAGCAAGTAATGGTGCACTAGTGAGCCTTATGTTCAATTCCTGAAAAGCTTCTTCACACTGAGGCGTCCATTTGAATTTTTCTCCTTTTCTGGTCAGCTTAGTCAAATGCGAAGAAATCTTGGAATAATCTCTAATAAATCTCTTGTAGTAGCCAGCCAATCCTAGAAAACTGCGTACTTCCGTCGGTGTCTCTGGCTGTTTCCACTCAAGAATAGTTTCCACTTTCGCTGGGTCTACAGAAATGCCTTCACCAGAAACAATATGCCCTAAGAATTTAACTTTCGATTTCCAGAAGTGACACTTCGAAAACTTCGCCTTTAGCACATTCTTTCTCAGAGTCTCCAATACAATCCTCAAATGTTCCCTGTGCTCTTCTTCGGATTTGGAATAGACCAAGATATCATCAATGAATACCAGCACAAACTTATTCAACACATCTCTAAAGACTCGATTCATGAGGTCAACGAAATAAGCAGGAGCGTTGGTTAATCCGAACGGTATAACCAACCACTCATAGAAACAATTCGGTCCCCTAAATGCAGTCAAGGGAATACTGTCTTCAGCTACCCTCAATTGGTGGAAACCTGAAGCTAGATCCAATTGAGAAAAGGTAGAAGCACCATGCAACTGGTCAAAAAGATCATCGATGCGAGGAAGAGGATATTTATTACGGATAGTCACTTTGTTCAATTCTCTATAATCCACACAGAACCTCAGTGATCCATCCGATTTGGTCACAAACACCGCCGCTGAACCCCAACAAGAAAAACTAGGTCTAATCAATCCCTTCTCTAAAAGTTCCTGCATCTGCTTAATCAACTCTTCTCTTTCCCTGGGAGCCATTCTCCTACTGGGTTGTATCACTGGCACAGCTCCAAGAATCAAATCAATACGGAACTCTATTTCTCGATGTGGTGGCAAACACTTAACTTCTTCAAAAACATCAGCAAAATCCTGAACCACATCAATAACTTCAACACTCTCTTCAGATGTCTCAATTCCATGCAGAAGACTGCTCAAGTGAATTCCAGAATTATCACACGACACTCTGGCAATTCTACCCAGATCAGTTTCCAACGAAACTGTTCTCTCATCACAATTCAAGACGGCTTTATACTTATCTAGCCAATCCATACCCAAAATAAGATCAAATCCCTTAAAATTCAACACATACGGGTCACAAGAGAAACTATGGGATAGATAAGAGATCTTCAAGTCCTTACAAATAGAGTCTAATTTGGTCACCCCTCCTATAGGATTAGACACCAAGATAGAACTATTTACTGAACTAGGGGTAAGAGAAAACTTTTCAACAGAATCCAAAGAAATAAAACTCAAGGAAGCACCCGAATCAAACAAAACTCTAATATATTTTCCATTTAAAAGTAAAGTACCTTCTAATACTCCTTTGCCCATCGAAGAAGAAGATGGTCCAGCTTCCAAAGCATAAACTTTATTTTGAGGTGCTCTCTGCAGAAGTGGACAGTTCTTAATCATGTGCCCTGGCTGATGACAATTAAAGCACAATGATTTCTGAACCATGGCTGATCCTGGGCCACTCTGGTGCGGTTGCTGCTGTTGCTGTTGGAATCCCTTCCTAGGACACTTATTTGCCAAATGCCCTTCCTGATGCCAAATGTAACACTTCCGGGGTCCGTTGTTATTCCCAGGTTTCTTCTTATTTGGTTTCCTCCATTTGGGATCAAACTTTCTCTTATTCGAATTAGTGAAATTCCCACTTGAAGTTGCAACTGAATCCACCGGCTTCTTACTCATCAAACTTTCATACCTCAATGCCATATCAATCAAGTCAACAAAAGATCCCTTCAGAAGCACTGTCAATTTCCCATGGAATTCAGGTCTCAATCCTTGCACAAATTTCTCATTCTTTTTCAGAGGAGTATCGATGAGTCCTGATCCATAACAAGAGAGTTCGTTCAATCTAATTTCGTACTCCGAAATAGACATACTACCTTGCTTCAAATTCAGAAAATCCTGATACAGTTGGGTTCTCCCGGCCGTCGGCACATACTTCTCTTCAAACAACTCCTTGAATCTGTCCCAAGAAATATCATCCTCAGAAATATTTGCAATAGTTGAATCCCACCATGCTGCTACACCACCTTGCAACTGCCACGATGCCATATGCCTCTTACGCTCATCAGACAATCTCATGCTCTTGAAAATGCGCTCGCAGGAGCGTAGCCAGTCCTGAACTTCAATTATTGACTCCGAACCTTTGAATGGTTGGCCTCCAAGATGTTTAAAATCCTTGCATAAGGCTGCAAAGCTAACTTGAGATGGTACTGGATTGGCAGCTTCACTAACATTCTGACTCCGTCGATTATCTGTAGAAGTACTGGCCCTAACTGTGCCTCTTCTTCCTGAACTCATGCTGGTTGCCTGAACAGGTAACTCATCCATTTTAGATAGATATATATATATAATATTATATGAAAATACAAATACGCACTCTCTAGAGAACTATAACACTAGAGCCTAGGTACTCGCTTTACCTAGCGCTCTGATACCAACTGTGACGACCCGCCTTTCTCAACCCCAGAAAGACGTTTCATCATTAAGAAAGAAAGGGATAGAAATAGAAAAGAATAGAAAGAAAGAACAACAACATCAGAATCTCATAGCGGAATGGAACAAAATATAATACATCACATATCTATTACATAGTTATACATACATCAGAGTCGTACAATATCATAACAGGACTATCATATACATACATGACCATACATCCATCCAAAATACAACATCACTAACTACACAGCGGAACTACATATATAGATACATACGTCTGGTCTTCTCCCAAAATAGCTCCTCCAGAAAAGCAACACTTCTAGATACCTATCACTTGGCTACTCGTAAAAATTTGAGTACCCAAGAGTTTATGAAACACAAAATATAAACTCCGGGTCAGACATGGGTCTGGTATGAGTAAACTAGTTAAAATTGCTTAACTTTAAAAACCATTTGAAAATAAAGGTATCACGTAAGACTCCCCACAAATAAATATGGGTAAGTTTTTACCTTACGCTAACCAAAACATTTTATAGGAAATTCTGTGATATTATAATAGTGTCTAGGGTTTTCAAGTAAATAGAAAATAGCCGAAATTGTTACATGATTAAATTCCAGCTACTAGCCACGAAAGTGGGTAATACAAATCAAAACCGTATGGTCTCGTAGGGTAAATGGATTTCCAACAATGGCAGGGCTACTGGGGTACCGCCCGTCACAGTACGGGGCCTAGATCACCGTACCGAGGATTACTCCCTTCATCCCCTGCAACACAAGGCCGGAACCATTCCTTACTGAACAGTCCCGAACAAGATAACCCGCAGTTGTGGCCAACAACTGCCCACTAAGCCGAATAAAAAAGGACATCTAGACAAGGGAAAATCTTGTCCTGCTTGGGCATGACCCACCTAACCTTGCTGCATCTCCCCTGTTTTAGCCATTCCCGGTTGATGAGGCTTGAGGTTACGATTACCTTTATTGAACATATCACTTAGAATGCTCACCGCCGGCCTGACGATGTGTTGAAAGCATTCAATCCATACAAGTTCGTTCCGGGTTCGAACGAAACCGAAGGCATTATCTCGTTACACTCATTTTGGAATCACCCTCAGAGTTAACGACGATAACCCTTGCATTCTGAAACACCATCTCGATCTCCATTTGATAAGTTACGACCTATCGTTTAATTTGGATCGATGTGGTTTTCGGAGAATCAAAATTGATTCTTCCGATCCCGGTCTCATCGGATCCAAACGCCATTTTAAGGGTCAAGTTGTCTATTTAACTTAACAGTTTAATAAAATATCAGAAATTAACATATCAGATATATCAGATAAATCATATACAGTTATCAAAGATATCCATAATATCATAACATATTACAGGAATATCATCAACAAATATCACAGTCAACCAAACAGAGTTATCAATGCATATCAAACAATTTGGTTTTACTTAACTAAATTATCTGCTTAAGAATAAACTATTTTTATTCTTTAAATTAATTACTAATTAATTAACTTATTGATGATCAATTAATTAATTAGCTATTCATTAATAATTAATTTATTAATCATCTCATCTTTAATTAATTATTTAATTAATTAACTTATTCATTAACGATTACTCAATTACCCAAATAATTAGTTGATTCTTAATTATTAATTATTAAAATGAATTAATTATTTAATTATTACACATTACTTTAATTTTCAATTTAATTAAAATGTTACATCTTTAATTAATCTCGTATGTTAACTTTCATTCACCAATTAACTTTTTAATGATAAACTTGTGTTCTTGAGATTTTAATGGATTTAATCTATGATTAAATTTTTATTTCAAATTCAACATAAAGTTATTAATTTATAAATTCAAGTATACATTCTAATCAACATTCCAACTATTTACTGACAAATCTTCTACCTTTATATTTTTACTTAAATCAAGTCTTTAATTAAAACATTAGCTTAATTAATTAACATTTGTTTATTGAACTTAGTTATAAGCCTGTACAAGAATATCATTATCAGACTTTGAAAACACCGAGACGCAATCGTACCATACTCGAGAAAACCCTGAGTTTCTCCGCGTCTCACCCGTGCTCTCCCCTTCGCTTTCTTCTTCTCTCCAGTTCTTTTCTTCTTCTCTCTTTTTTTTAGTTAAGTGATAAACGTTCAGCTGTAACTCTCTCGTACGCTACTCGGAGGATACACAGAAATTACTCGAAGCATCCTCACAAATGTCTCGAGCAACCCACGCGATAACCCAGAACCCAAAGAAAACGCGACACTGATCACCGAACCCCACTTCGCCACCGTGCACGTGCACGGTGGTTCGCGTTGCCATCGGCAACTCGTGGTGATCCCCACACATCACAAACCACCCCTAGGTTCGAATTCTAAAACTAGTTTTCGATTTTACGCTAAAATCAAAAATATGCCCTGTTGCTCGAAATAAACATCAGCCACGCCACTGTCAAAACGATCGCGTGGCCACCACACATCACCAGAGGTGATGAAAATTCGCCTGAACCTCACTCACACCTCCACCAAGCTCCTCCAAAGGTCGCGGCCAACTCGATTTCATATGGGAGCCGTGATCAAATTTTTACAGAGTTTTGAAAAAAAATGGGTTTAAACCCTATTCATGATTCAAACTCAAAATATATGAATTCGAAAAATAAATTACTATTTTTCTAGTGTTAATATCTCTTTCATCTTGCTTCATGCCAGATTTCAGGAATTAAAATTAACTCTATTACCCACAATTCACAAAAACCCATTTTTATTTGATTTCGAAACTGCTCTTAATACTTTTTCATAAAAATCATAATCTTTATGTTAAAAATCATAATTACTTGTATGAATTCTAAATATGTTATTGAATTTTCAAATTAAAACATTTGAATTTTAATCTTTAATTTCCTGTTTACTTGTAGTTGGAAAAAATACAGTATTATTATCATACTGTTAAATCTTAAACATGTTTGCAGGCTTGTTTCATATAACAACTTGAATTTATTCAATACAAAATTTAAATTGTTATATGTATAAGATCTGTAAATTTATTTGCTTCACTTTGTAACAACTTGAAATATTAATCAAGAACAGCTTAAGAGTTTCCAGATCAAACCAGCATACACAGAGCAATAAATTAAACTATATAAAGCATATATCATAAACAAAAATACAAACTAAAGTTGAAATTAGTTTGTTTACTCACTTAATCAAATTGAACAGAAGATGTTGAAGAAGTTACTGCAAAAGAAGCTTTCCTGAAACTCCCCTCTACTCTTCTTTCTGTTTCTATTTCTTTGCTTGCAGTTATTTCTTCTTCTTCTTTGTTTGTTTACAGTTTTTTTTTTCTTCCTTTAGGTTAAGTTTATGTTCAGTGTTAATGGGTAAACTGAAGGTTATAAGTGAATATATAGATGCATAAATATAAGTTAAAGTTACTTAACAATAGGTTTTATCTGGCCAGTTCCATCTGCATGTCATTCTTTCTTTTTAATGGCTAGTAAAAGTCTACAGAAAATAGTGATATAAGAGATTTCGGCTGCGTACTTAATTAAACAATATGTTATGCTATTTAATGTTCATGTTATTAATTATGACAGCAAGTAATAAATTTTACTGACAGTTTTCTATTAGTACAAAGATATTTGTGTTTACTTACTTTGTTGTATAAGACAGTATCACTATCTCGGTTGTGTACTTACTGGATTGATATATATAGTTGTGTATAATATTTGTGTTCTTTATATTTTTGTTTTATTATTATCTTTGAGTTGAAAACTTGTTTTATATTTAAGTTCACCCTGATTCCTTAGGCCTGAATGTTTTATTTGTTAAGTAACTTATCTTGTTTCTTTGCTTCATTCCATTTGCATATGCAGGTTATATGTTTTACAAACTTCGTGATATGATTTTATTGTTAACATTTTTGTTTTATTTATTTTGTTAGTTATATTTTATATGAAGTTTTATACTTGTTCAAATGATTTTTAACATTTTATTTAAGGTTGTTGTGTTATACAAATGTGGATGTTGAAAATCATTGTTTGGCTAAAATACTTGTTTTTTTTTATATATATCAAATTATAATTTATTTTGTGTATCTTTATGTTACTTTGATTACAAATATAATATATGATTGTGTTTTATACTAACTTTGTATGTTTACGCTTATATTGTTTTGCACTTCCACGTTTTATTTTAAATAATTTCATGTCTGTTTATTTTTAAAACTTATCATATTAAAAACTAAAAGTGTATTCATATGTATTTTACCAAATATCAAATAATGAATCTTTGATTTAATTCTATTGAATAAATCCTATTTTGTTTTAAATGGTTTTGAAGTATTTAAATTTTAAATTTCAAATCAAAATTTCCTTTTACAAACATATATAATTGTTAAACATTTAATATTTCATTAATTTAAATATTGACAAGTTTATATTTGATTTAATTTAGATTAAATATCTATTAAAATATATCGTCAAAATTTCGGGTCGTTACAAAGCATGTGCATCTGGAGCAATAGTTTTCAAGTGTCCCCTTAACTCTTTGTACTGCAAATCATCTGTAGCACTAGCACATGAATAAAACAAGTCTACTAATTTTTTTTACTAAATCCAGCAACTTGAAATTTAGCTTTGAGATGTCTAGCACAAAAGCAGTGATGGTGTTCTTGTGGCCAATTATCTAATGCTCTTGGAATAACTTTCATTCGGTCGGATATAAAGGTTAAACACCTATTGCGAACACTATGTATATGGTAGTACATGCATCTAAGAAACCAATCCCAACTATCTTTTGATTCAGAGTCTACGATTGCATATGCTAATGGAAATATACCATCATTTGCATCAACTCCAGTCGCGACTAGCAACGTACCTTGATATTTACCGTATAGATGCACGCCATCAATGCAAAGCAACGGTCGACAATGCGCAAAACCATCAATAGATGCACCGAATGCCCAAAATGCACTCTTAAAAAGAACTTTATCATTGGTGATTCTTTCGACATCAACTTTGAAAATTGTTCCCGGATTTTTTTTAATGGTAGCTAAATATTGTGGTAACTCAACATACGATGTTTCCACTCTCCAAAACTCTCTCTAGTGCTTTATGAAATGCTCTATATGCCTTGAAGTAGCTGATTTTGATAAAAAAAGTTTCAGACATTCGCACTTGAATCGCAGAAGGAGTGATATTCAAATCCGAATTCACAAAAGGAAGTATTTTATTAGCAATAAACCTGCTTGTAGCTTGTTTATGATTTGAATTAATAATCGGATTAACACAAGTATGATTGCCATCATATTTTCTAATTTCCCACCACCCCATCAATGATTTTTTAGGGACAATTGCATGTATTCTCCAATGGCAATTTTTATCAACACTACAAATCGCAGTGTACTCTATTTTGCGGGATTTTATGGGTTCAAAAGAAACAGAATTCTTGATGGACCACTCACTTAACTGCTGAATAAGTATTTTCTTTGTTTGAAATTGCATTCCCACTTGAAAACCAGAATCAACACATTCTGAGGTAAAAACATCTCTAATAGGAGTTACATTTTCAATCAATGATGCCGCCATAATTTTCGCAGTACATAAATCATCTGTCAAAGGCATCTCAAATTCCATATGTTCATCGTTATCATCGTCATCTTCTTCTTCCACCAAAGATGCTTCGTTATTTTCATTTTCTTTCTCATGATTAATTTCAAACTCTAGAGCTTCATTGTTAACTTCCATATTATTCATCCATGACATATCATTATCCATTGAAGCAATTTGCATACTATCTATATGCGGTGAACTACGACCTCCATCATCATTGTTAACATCTCTAGCATTTGTAGGAATGGAGTGTAAAAATTTATCATTTGCCAATCTAGAGCTTGAACCACCCTGATGCATCGTAAAACTGTGAAAAAAAGAGTATAAGATCAAAACACTATAAATTCCAACTACTCGAATGTAAATACTTTAACAAATTACTTACTTTGTATTCACACAAGTAGGAAATACTGGACTTGGATTGCTCTGATAAGGATAACTCGGAATAGTACCAAGAATTTTAGTAGAATGTTGGTTCAAATTAGTGGTATTTGCATCTTCAAAATGTCTCAACTCCTCTTTTATTACAAATAATTCGATCACTTTCATATTAATGGAAAACATAGCATCGGCATCTTCATCATCATTTACGTCGATAGCAGAAAATCCAGAATCAATAACCCACTTGCTTACTAGTTTTACATCATATTCTTGTGAATTAATTTTTGTCACCCTATACACCGTTTCTTTTAGTTCATGATAGGAGCAAAATTTTTTAACTTTCGAATCTTTTTGTTTACCACCAACATATACCGGTGTATTGTTTTCTTTTATACTCAATTTTCCATCAAAGTAGCAAATTATAGGTATGAAATCCGACA
Organism: Allium cepa; assembly: GCA_030765085.1. Taxonomy (NCBI): domain Eukaryota; kingdom Viridiplantae; phylum Streptophyta; class Magnoliopsida; order Asparagales; family Amaryllidaceae; genus Allium; species Allium cepa. The sequence goes on along the minus strand of CM060930.1, from coordinate 106,776,779 downwards.
TACTTCTAAAAAAGAAAACATTATTAATTTTAGAACAATCAATTACTACACAAATACTAATGACATAATAAATCATAAAAATGAAAGGATGGACATGTGAAAATTAGAATATGAAAATACCCAAAAATTGAGCTAGGTTTTGAGTTTTTACCTTCAAATTGATGCCAAGTAGCTGATAGAAGTAATCCGACTAGTAATCCTTGTATATTTTGGAGATTTTAAATAGATATTGATTAATTTTTGAGCTGAATGGAAGAAAGGTTCGGAATTGGAGTTTGGACTAGACTGTTTTGTTTCGAGTAATAAAAGTGAATTGGGTATATTGCTGCTTTCTGTTTTGTGCAGAAAGATTTACACTAGCGCATTTTGCAGATGCGCCAGTGCAAATATAAAGGAGCGCATTTCAGAAATGCGCCCCGTTATATTTTAAAAAAAAAAAAGGCCAGCTCATCGCTGAGCTAGCCAAAACTAGCCTATTTCTGCAATTAGTTTCAAAACTAGCCTATATCTGCAAATGGTTTTAAAAATTGGTCTCTTTTGAAAATTTGTCCTTAAAACAAACAACAAAGGAAGTAAAATAAATCCACAATGCTTTTTGGAAAATGAAACTAGCATAAGGCCTCCCACCGCACACACAATGCAAACGCAGACATGGAGGCGATTTCTCCTTATGATAGTCAAAAATGCTTGATACGCGAAAGTCATTTGATATTATTATTAGTGAATAGTGCAGAAAACCTTTCGAAAGTATAATATTAATCTTAGCCAGCATAGACATTTCGAACTGTGCCTACTATAGCTACCATCCAAACAGTGGGGCGCCACCATAAGTAGATGGCATGTTATACAACTAAAACCGTACAAGTCACGTATTGGATGACTGGATTTCCAACAAATGGTCAGGCATTAGAACTTCCCACAAAAAATGGAATGCCTCTAGAGGGACGTCGTCGAGAACCTAACCGGATCTTTGCTACACAAGGCCGGGTTACCTCTGTAACTAGGTAACTAACTGACACGAGAATACCATCCCCCGGTCGTTTATGACCTTTATCCGAGGTACCTCCCAACCGACAACCACATAGCAATAAGTTTGCAGCATCCACAAAGTTAAGTATCTGGGCTCCATACCATGATAGCATTCATAATCCAGAAGGAAATGACATACCCTCAAGGGGCGCTATCCCCAAATAACCTTGCCGCCACGATTTATGTTTCGACCATAATCAGGTTGTGAGGCTCGACGAAGTCTCATCCGCAAAGCTACACTTTTCAAAAAGCCATGCTTTGATCAACAGATGATCAGCAGCACTTCGTATGCCATATTACCAAATTGGGAATGTATCACTAGTAACCATCAACTACATAACCTCTGAGCTCGTACGTCTCAGAGAAGGGTGTTAAGCTAAGAGAATAAATTCTCCACCACGAAACAAAAATCTATTTGATAGAAACCGGTTTTACGTCTGAAAGTGTAATGTCAGACACACATCCATACAAGTCGGTTCCGAGTTCGAACAGAACTGAAGGCACTTCCAAAGAAGCGCTTGCAAATCCGGATATTCACTAATCACGTCCGGACTCCTCATCACAAAGGATGATCAAATCTCTATACCGGGGATCAGCCGGTGCAGAGACATTCGACGAATTATCCTTTCGCTTTCGAAAATATCCTATCTTCACCACCGGTCTTAAAATGCTGTCCATAACATCGTATCATTATTCGAAATGGGTTATATGACACAAAGGTCCTCTCCCGGCTAAATCTAATAATGAGCGCAATATTTAAAAACATATGGATATTGGTATATCAGCTAAGTCACAACTTATTACCCAAAACTTTTTATTTAAATGGTTTAAACAAATTACCATTTCAAATATTTTAAACAAAAAGATTTACTACACAAAGTTCACCCATTTTTCACAAATATTCATTCACAGATTTCAATACAATTTCCACTTCAAATCGGATTAACACATCCAATCTTTAAGTCAAAGATTTAATTCATAGCTTTCAAAACCATTTCCAAAGATTTATTCATAAGTTTCAAAACCATCCTCATTTGAAATTTTTTGATATAAAAGATACACCATTTAAAACCCTCCTTAACTTCAAAACAAGGTTTAATCATCTTTCACAAAGGTTTATTCATAGCTTTCAAAACTATTTCAATTTCATTTCAAATTTAAAATCTTGCAACACAAACTGGAAATCTTTCTTTATATGAAAGCTGTTATTATTTGAAAACAAATAGTTTTCGTTTTGGAAAAAATGCGATTACGTTTATACAAGTTAAAGCCCTTCAGGTATAATACTTGGATTAAATTCAAATACCCAAAACAATATTTTTTTTGAATGGTTTAAAACCCATATAAACACATTTATAACTTGTATAACCTTTTTAAACCATAATTTCCAATCATAGAATTCAATTTAAAAATTTTAATTCAAATTTAAATCAAATTATTTAAATTTCAAAACCTTATCAAGTTATTCAAAATAACTTTTATTTTTAAAACTCCTTTTCAAAAGCATTTCACTTTTAACCCAATCTCATTTCCAAAACCGTTTGGATTCAAAATTCAACTTTTAAAACCATTTCAAAAATCTGTGGCTTAACCAATTTTGATGCAGCGCGAACTACGGAGTCAACGAGTTTAAATGAGTCAAGAACTTTAAGTCGTTTGGACAAAGCTATGTTGATGAGTCGTTCAGGAAGTTTAAGTTGTCTACGACTTAACAAGAATGAAGAGAAGGAATTACGAGTTAATGGGAACTTAATTTGTACAGGTTTGATGAGTCGTATACGACCTAACTACACAGCAACTATGAGTCGTCCACGACCTACAACAGCCATGTGTCGGCCACAACTTAACTTGAGTCGTCCACGACCTAACTGGTCGAGTGAAGGGAAGCTACGACCTAAGTATGAACACGACCTAGGTTTAAGTCGCGTACGACTTAACAGGAAGAAGAATGAACGAGTTAAGGAAAAGATTCGAAGCCACCGACTCACGACTCACCGACCTAATTTCCTCCAACCCAACTCCCTCCGACTCAATTTCCTCCGACCCAAGTACCTCCGACCTAATTTCCTCAGACCCATGACCTATCTTCTCATTGAGTCGCGACCGATTCATTTCCTTCTCCTTGAGTCGCAACCGACTCATCCCTCCACCTTAAGTCGCAGCAAAGTCATAAGTCGTCACCAAGTCATCACGACCTACCATGAATCGTCACCGAGTAAGCAAAGCTCCCAGGAGTCGAAGCCTTATGTCGCGCGTTCTCTCGTGAAGCCTAGGTCGCGAACTTCTTCCATAAGTCGCTGCCGATACCCTGCTTAAGTCGTTGCCGAGACATTCAGTAAGGCGCTGCTATTTCTTGCTAAGTCGCGGCCGATCCAGTGGGCCGTTAAGTCGCAAGCTGGTTGAGTCGTTACCGAGTTAATATCGAGTCGGGTACCTTGTGTGTTGTTAAGTCGTGAGTCGTTCACGACATAAGTCGAGTCATGAAGTATGTATGTACCTTGTATGAGTCGTAAGTCGTATGACTTTGCATGTTGAGTCGCTTGTATGATGAGACGGTTGTATCTTGAGTCGTTTTACCTGTTTTGTATGATGAGTCGGCCGTGTTGAGTCGGTAACGACTTGTGTGTTGTTGAGTCGGTCGTATTGAGTCGGTAACGACTTAAGAGTTGGGTGACGAATGTGTGTTGAGTTGTAATGCCTATAAATAGCGTGTGTGTTGTAAATTTTAAGGTGGTTGATTTTGAATAAAATTTCTCTTTGTTAGCTTTGTGCTTTCATACCAATTGGTAGTTGAGTGTAATCTCCTATCTCCTCTTTCGGTTAATCGAGTGCGCTCGATTCAACGATCGTAGAAGCCGATTCACGGAATCTAGTGCGCTAGATCAACGTGCGAAGAATCGTAGATCTTGAAACACGGTATAGTGCGCTATCAACGTGTTTGAGATAGCTAGAGTTCGGTATCTTTGGATCAACGAACTTGGGCATTTTTGGTATCTTCAACTCACCGATTGCTACAATCCATCGATTGAAGTTTTTGTTTGAATTATCCGCTGCGTCATTATTGGTATCAGAGCCATACTTAGCCAATCATAGCTAAGTTTGATTCTTGGAGCCAAGTTTTTGAAGTTTTTGAAGTTTGGAGTTGTTCATTGTGTTCATATTGAAGTTGCAACAAGTTTGGGGGTGTTTGATCCATTTCATTTTGGATCGAGGAGTTGGACTTTGTTTGGATTTTGAATTGGAGTTTTGCGCGCCAAATTTTGAAGGGTTTTGGAGTTGTAGGCCGAGCTAAGCAAGTGAACCGAGATAGATTGGTGCGAGCTAGTTTGAGCCGTGCCAAGTGATTGAGTTGTGCATTGTTGAAATCGACCTAAGTTGAACCGTGAAGTGTCAAGGCCGAGACCAGTTGGAGCCGAGACATTGTTGAACCGTGACTTGTTGATTGAAGTCTTGTGTTGAATTTTTGAAGTCTTGTGAAGTTTTCGATCATGCCACCAAGGAGAGCTAATCGTCATCAAAACGTTGAAGCTTTGTATCGTAGAGAAGAAGCCGAGCTTATGGAACAACGTATGCATGAGAAGTTTGATGAAAGTTTTGGTAGATTGGAGAAATTGATGATGGATTTGAATACAAGTCAAAGCAGAAGGTCGCCAATCTCGGACCATGGAGGAAACCGAGTTTCGCCATTGGTTACGGAAGCGAGGAGGGTGTTACCATCAACTAGTCGTGACAGAAGAGAATCATCAGTTTCGATGAGGAGAGATCATCGTGATTATGAAAGAGGAAGTAGAAAGGATGAGCATGTTCATAGCAGAAGCAATCGATATCGAAGCTCATCTAAATTTGAAGAAGATCGTTATGGTGATAGTGTTCATTTTCGATTTCAGGAATCTAGGAAGGATACAGAAATTCCAGAATTCCGAGGTGGGTTACAAGCAGAGGAATTCCTTGATTGGTTGTCAAAGGTTGAAAGAATGTTTGAACTCCATGATATTCCTGAAGATCGCCAAGTTAAGTTAGTTGTTGCAAGCTTGAGAGGTAGAGCTATGGACTGGTGGCAACAAACTAAATCAACCAGAGAGAGAATGAAGAAATCTAAAGTTGTCAAGTGGGATAAGATGAAAAGGATGATGAAAGCAAATTTCTTACCCTACAATTATCAATCTCGTGTTAACCAACAGTTGCAGAAGAGGAATCCAGGTAGTCAAGGGAAGGGTATGGTTATAAGACCCAGTAATCAGTTTGATGGCGTTCCTTATAGTGGAGAAATTTCCAAAAGAATCAACGAACCAGTTGCACACAGAATCATTACGACGAATGTTGATGACCAAGTTAAGCGCTATCATTATCAGGAGTCTAACCATCGAAGTTTTAAAAGTACAAAGTCCCAGAAGAAACCCTTTGTTATAGAAGAATGTGAAAGTGAGGAAGTGGATGATTCTACTGACAGCGGGACAGAAGAAGAAGAGGAACCGACTAGTCCAATATCATTCAGCGAGAGTGTTGAAGAATCGGAAGGTAGTGCTGAAACATTGGTTATGTATGAGGCAAGAGAAGAACTTCAATTTCCGGAGGAAGTTAAACCAATGTTGGAAGAGCTAGAAGAGGTTGGTCCTACAGAATCATTCGCAGCCTTACCACTAAAGTTTGATAATGAAGATGAAGAGGTCGAGTTGGAGAATGAAGAATGTAATTTGTTGAGGAGGATTGACGAAGTTAATTCTTATCAAGCACCACAATTTGATAACGATGAAGAATCTTTGTCAAGTAATGAGGAGAGTAATATGTTGAGGAGAACTGATGAAATTGAAGTTTACCAACCGCCAGAATTTGATGTTGATAAAGAAATTGAGTCAAAGTATGATAGTGCAGAAGTTGATTACTCGTCATTACCAAAGTTTGATATCGATAGTTTGGAAGAAGAAATTGTGTTCGGAGTTGAGGGAATTCATTTGTTGATGGAGAATTTTTGTTTGACACCTGAGCTTATGGATGAGAACCAGCCAAGTATTAATTCTGTGGTTTTCGAGGAGCCTGGGCAAAGTGAAAGTGAAATGAAAGAAAAGGCAGAATCAGATTGTTTATTATCTTTAAGAGAGTTCGTCGATGAAATGGAAGATGATGAGGAGTTATCAATATTGATTGAATCCGGAAAAGATTTTGATGTTGAGAACCCTGAGGAGGATGAAGTATGTGAAGATGAAATGTTTGAGGAACTACCTGAAGAAACTAATTTTGTATGTTTGAAAGAGTATGTGGAAATGAGGAATGGAGTGTTTGAATTAACCAAGCAAGAAGCGAGTGAAGATCTTGATATTTTCGAGGAAGTTGGATCAGAATTCGATGAGTCTGAAGTCGAATATTCTGAGGCATTATCCGAAGAGTTACCATCACTCCAGGACATTCAACCTCAAAACAAACTCGTACCAAAGGCTATTTTACTGCCAGGATCGTATGACCTTGTGAGTCTGAAAGAACAAGAAGAGTTGATACGACAGGAGAAAGAGAATGATTGCCAATTGAAGTTGTCAGATGATGTCCACACTGCAAACATGACCAATGTCAATTGCTTGGAACCATTTTATGAAATCAAATATTTTGAAGAAGAATCGAGTGGGAATTCATTTCAGTCAGGGGAGATTGATACAACACGTCAAGGGAAGATTTTAGATGATAGCATCTCTGAACGATATACGGAAAGACAAGAATCTGAGCATGAATCGTCACACTTCTTAGGACGAGATTTCCTAAGTCATTCTATGGTTTTAATTTTCCTTATAACGTCTCACATTTTGGATAAGTTTTGGTTCTATTTCACGTCTTCCTATTTGCAGAAACAATGTGGTATACGACACTATTCTTATGAAGTTTTGTGCTATATGAAGTGGATCTGGCATCTAGTGCTTAGTTTATTCCGCACTGTTTCATATGTCATCTCCCTCAGATCACTTCCTTATGCCGCCTGTCTGATGCCACGTCTATTTTATTCCAGACGTTCTGTATTTCGAACCATATCGTCAAAGGGTCAAGACAGGATTAATCTCAAGAGTAGTTATCAACAGTGCCACATCAAACCAGATAATGAATGGAAGACAGCGTCTCGAAGACGAAAGTTTTTAAATTCGAGGACGAATTTCTCCCGACTAGGGAAGGATGATGCAGCGCGAACTACGGAGTCAACGAGTTTAAATGAGTCAAGAACTTTAAGTCGTTTGGACAAAGCTATGTTGATGAGTCGTTCAGGAAGTTTAAGTTGTCTACGACTTAACAAGAATGAAGAGAAGGAATTACGAGTTAATGGGAACTTAATTTGTACAGGTTTGATGAGTCGTATACGACCTAACTACACAGCAACTATGAGTCGTCCACGACCTACAACAGCCATGTGTCGGCCACAACTTAACTTGAGTCGTCCACGACCTAACTGGTCGAGTGAAGGGAAGCTACGACCTAAGTATGAACACGACCTAGGTTTAAGTCGCGTACGACTTAACAGGAAGAAGAATGAACGAGTTAAGGAAAAGATTCGAAGCCACCGACTCACGACTCACCGACCTAATTTCCTCCAACCCAACTCCCTCCGACTCAATTTCCTCCGACCCAAGTACCTCCGACCTAATTTCCTCAGACCCATGACCTATCTTCTCATTGAGTCGCGACCGATTCATTTCCTTCTCCTTGAGTCGCAACCGACTCATCCCTCCACCTTAAGTCGCAGCAAAGTCATAAGTCGTCACCAAGTCATCACGACCTACCATGAATCGTCACCGAGTAAGCAAAGCTCCCAGGAGTCGAAGCCTTATGTCGCGCGTTCTCTCGTGAAGCCTAGGTCGCGAACTTCTTCCATAAGTCGCTGCCGATACCCTGCTTAAGTCGTTGCCGAGACATTCAGTAAGGCGCTGCTATTTCTTGCTAAGTCGCGGCCGATCCAGTGGGCCGTTAAGTCGCAAGCTGGTTGAGTCGTTACCGAGTTAATATCGAGTCGGGTACCTTGTGTGTTGTTAAGTCGTGAGTCGTTCACGACATAAGTCGAGTCATGAAGTATGTATGTACCTTGTATGAGTCGTAAGTCGTATGACTTTGCATGTTGAGTCGCTTGTATGATGAGACGGTTGTATCTTGAGTCGTTTTACCTGTTTTGTATGATGAGTCGGCCGTGTTGAGTCGGTAACGACTTGTGTGTTGTTGAGTCGGTCGTATTGAGTCGGTAACGACTTAAGAGTTGGGTGACGAATGTGTGTTGAGTTGTAATGCCTATAAATAGCGTGTGTGTTGTAAATTTTAAGGTGGTTGATTTTGAATAAAATTTCTCTTTGTTAGCTTTGTGCTTTCATACCAATTGGTAGTTGAGTGTAATCTCCTATCTCCTCTTTCGGTTAATCGAGTGCGCTCGATTCAACGATCGTAGAAGCCGATTCACGGAATCTAGTGCGCTAGATCAACGTGCGAAGAATCGTAGATCTTGAAACACGGTATAGTGCGCTATCAACGTGTTTGAGATAGCTAGAGTTCGGTATCTTTGGATCAACGAACTTGGGCATTTTTGGTATCTTCAACTCACCGATTGCTACAATCCATCGATTGAAGTTTTTGTTTGAATTATCCGCTGCGTCAAATTTCCTCGTGCAATTCGTATTGTGTGTATAAGGTGTAGTCCAGGGGTTTTACCCAATAGTGAAACAACATCAATAATCACAGGTTTAAGCACAATAATATCGATAAGCGGTATAATCCTATAACGCTTATCTTCATTCACAGATTCACAAATATAAATTCATAATAGATAAATAAATTTCATTCGTCATAGATAAATAAATTAAATACATAATAGCTTAAATAAAAAATAATTCATACACAAAGCATCACACATTAGGGATATCACACAATTCCACATTCAGTTAAATCCAAACATGCATAAGTAAGGTCAATTAATTATCTGATTAAATTAAATCAGACTAATAATTAATCCTGGTTAATTAACATTAATCAATTACAATTTATTTTAACTAATTATTCCTAAATTATGCTTAATTAATTAAATTAATCAACCTTAATTAATTAATCAATCATTAACCATTTAATAATTAATTCTTAATTATTTAATTATCCTTTAATTAATTTTCCTTAATTAATAAATTAATAAATTGATTAACCCTTAATTAATTAACATTAAATTAATTATCCTTAATTAATTATAATAATTAATTAACCTTAAGTTAATTACAAAATTAATTAACCCTTAATTACGCATATAAGTAAAATAACTTCAAGTTAATTACATTAATTAATTAATCCTTAGTTAATTATTCTTTAATTAACTAATTTTTCTTAATTAATCACAACAACAAATTAACCCTTTAATCACTAATTAATTTATCCCTTTATTAATTATATTGAGTAATTATTCTTAAACTACTAATAAGATGATTGACCTAATATTGAATTATTCAAACCAAAGAAATTTTTAAAAGCATTTAACTTAAAAAGTTAAATCTTTGAAGTTTGTTTAAAACCTGTTTAGTAATTTCCTTTGGAAAACCTGGTTTATAATTTCTTCTGAAAACTTTTTAACAAATTTACTTTTGAAAACTTACTCCCTTTCTTTTACCTTTTACTTTTTTTTTCTTTTTTTTCTTTTTTCTATTATTATTTAAAAATCCTATTCACTTTGAAAATTTATTTTACTTAAATTTTGGGAAACATGTTTAATAAATTTTATTTCGCTTAAAACCTGCATCCCTTGTTTGTATTGACAAGATTTAATCTTCAGGTTTTAAATCCTTAACAAAATTACTTTTTTTTTTAATTTTAAAATCCTGATATGATTTAAAACCTGTGTAACAACCCGCATATTTAACGAATATATATTTAAATGTTTTATTTAAATATAGCGTCGTTAGTCGGATTTTTGGGTCCGAATGTTACTGTTTGCAAACGACCGAATTAGGGCTCGATACCACCTCCATTGAGTCCAAAATGGCATTTGCGATCTTTTTGAGTATAAACTTTGATATGTTTGGAGTAAGTTGAATTTTGCTACTTTTTCTAGTTGGGTTTTGGGTTTGGGTTCAGCCCACTAGCCAATTAAATGCCCTAACTCAGTCCCTCTCCTTCCATTCACTCATTTTCACTTCTAAAACTCAAGCTAAAACTGAAAATGGGGGAAAGGAAGAGGAATTAGAAATTCCAAGCCCTAGTTCTTCTTTGCAAACTTGAATTCTTGCTCCAAAATCAAAGAGAAGCTATTGGTAAGTCTTCTCTTCATCTTCTCCAACTCTTTTCCTCTTCAATTTCAGAAAGTTTCCTAAACCTTACTTAGGAAATACTTGTTTTGATCTTAGATTGAAGCTTGTTGGGTTGAAGTAGAGATTGGTTGGTCTTCTCCTTGTAATTGAGCTCCTTCTCCTTCTTTGTTTTGGGTTAAAGGTGAGATTTTTATCTTACATCTCTAACTATAATTATCTTTGTTTGTTAGGTATGAATTCCTAACACTTATTCATGTGCAATTGCTTTTGGTTTGGGTTGAATTGGTGAATATTCCGATTTTTAGTGTTTTGGGTCCAAATCTTTAAAATCCTAACTTTGATGTTTTGATCATGTTTTGGTGATGCATCGAGGAGCATATAGGGCCGGGTTGCCTATTGGCATAAACCCTTAGAGCCAATGTTCGTCCGGTTGCATTTTGGAAGAGTTTGCTCTTCATTTGGATAGGCTGAAAAACAGCCCAGGCATGGTTTAGTCGACTGAATTCTCTGTTTAGTCGACTGAATCTGGAAACAGAATGTTTCTAGGCATGATTCAGTCGACTGAATTCTCTGTTTAGTCGACTGAACTTGGAAACAGAAAGTTTCCAGGCAGAATTCAGTCAACTGAAAATCTCTGTTTAGTCAACTGAATTTGCTCTTTAGTCAACTGAAATCTCTGTTTAGTCCACTGAACCAGGAAACAGAAAGTTTCCAAGCAGAATTCAGTCAACTAAAAATCTCTGTTTAGTCAACTGAATTTGCTGTTTAGTCAACTGAAATCTCTGTTTAGTCAACTGAATTTGTTGTTTCGGCCCACTTTACCTTTTGGGATTGAATTTCCAATTTGAATCGATTCGTGATGATCCTATTTGTTGTTATCATTTATTTTGACTTTGATGATTCCTTTTTAATTTCAATCCACGGGTTTTTATAGAATAATCTTTTAAATTGTATTAAAAGCTTGCTTCTCTAATTTATAAATTCTATTTAAAATACACACACAAATTCGCACTTCGAGTGAAGTGGAAAGGAGATAAAATGGCTAGGTAAAACGCAGACCATGAATCCGTGCGTTTATCTTTTCGATTAATCCCCGACCTATTCGATTGATTGTTTTGACCTTTTGGTCTGGTTTACCAATGAGATGAGGTAAACTTTGTACTACTTTGAGTGTGAAATTAACTAACGGATAGTAAACCGTTTAGTGCGAACGGGTGGTTATGGGACTCACATTACCACTTTTCGGATTCCTTTTCGAGAGTTGTGACACATTCTGCAAGTTAGTGGTGTCCAGTACTGGGCCTTCGGACCTTCACCACTACGGTTCGTTGCCTTTGGGATAGTGTCTTCGGACTCTCCTTCAGGTTTGTTGCCTTCAGGTATGTTGCCTTCGGGTATGTACTTTAGAGTTTGTGCCTTCGGGTTTGTTGCCCTATTGTATCGCTTTCGGAGTTGGTCTTTATGAGCCGCTCGGGTGATATTTGGGTTTGGAGCCTTCAGGCTTATGGATCCTTGTTTATACAGTACTGAGCTCGAACAATTTTCAGATGTTTCATTGATATGTATATTCCCGAGGTATCGCCATTCGGTGTTGGTCTTTTCGAGCCGCACAATATAGCGATTACCTTGTGGAACTTGTGTTACCTTCATTGGTATTTGTTATTTCCTTTTTGGCTTGTTTTGGGATAATCATATCCTTTGTTTATTTGTGTTGCCGATGATATGAGGCTTGCCTTGTTATGACTCATATTTAGTTAGATGATTGCTGTATCTCTTTTAGAGATATTGGTTATACTTTATGACCTTGTAGGTTTATTGTTGTTCAGTTTTCTAACTGATTTGTTTAGCCAGACTGACCCATGTATTTATACTCGGGTCAGACCGAGATGTTTCAGGTTAGGTGCATTTGACTTAGCCTATTTTGCTTCCGCATGGACTATTCAGCTTGTTCCTTTTTGTTATAGTTTTTGTGTAGTCCATTTTGTTGTAACTCTGATATGTATTCCTTTGACTCGTCTGTATATTGTGGTTTGCTATACCACATGACATGTTTCAGTTTGTATACTCTGTTATGTATATGTATATGTGTATATGATGATCTATTGTTCTGTGATGTATATTAAATTTGAGTTGTTATATTCTGTTCTGATAGATCCTCCAGCCACCTATAGTTTTGTTTTAAGTATTCATTGGATATGTCGACATGCTTGTATGACAATTGTCGATGTATTCAATAGATAGTTAGAGCAAGGCTATAGATGGTCGCTCCTAAATAGCCATATTCTCCGTGTTAGTCGACGGCATTACCCCGTAGTGTCCTTGGCTAGCATGAATATAGAGGTGGGGCGTCACAACCTGGTTCCAGACTAACTACCCCGAGAACAACTTCAAGCTATGCAATCTTCTTCCCGAGTGTGACTTCGGGACATTCACCTTCTTCTCAACTTACACAGCTGACACCATGTGTAACATCCCGCCTTTTCGCACAATTTAAACTGACACACGTGCCAATTCAAAGCATACGCAAGGGCGGATTGTTATGGGGTAAATAAGAAAACAGAGAAGAAATAAAAAAAACAGAATCTCATAGCGGAAGGATAAAATATGATAACAAATATACAGTTCAAAACAGTTTACAAACACTTGATTTGCTTTATACAATAAATATCAGAGTTACACCTACCAATACAATCAATGCAGCGGAACAGTATCAGTGTGGTGCAATACTATAGATAATAATAATACGACTCCTTCGTCTTCGTCCTTCAAAGCTAAAGTCTTCGATCCTGAAACACTCGGACTGACCCGAGCGAATTTGAAAAGACGAAAACACTCGAGTCAGAACTAAAAGATCTTATGTGAGTTAAATTAACAGAAATAAATATGAGTACAGTAACTCAAGAGATGCTCGGGATTTACATCTCCTAAGGATCCGTTAAACTATTTACTATGTAGTATATTTCGCTATTATAATAGTGTCCATTTATAAAATAAACTTACTTTTTAATAGCGTTAAGGGGCTACCCATATAGCCCTTAACACAAATAATGCCAATAGTCTATACAGTACCGTAATACCTCCTGATCGGGAAGCTACCAGAGGATACTCCATAGGTACGACACAAATAGAAACTCGTAGTAAAGGCTCGGTATGGTAGGTGACACGGCACAACTAGGCAATGCCAGGGTAGATATACCAATTGCTATCCAGGCTGGTGGAAACGCGTAGCCGCAGTTACCGCCCACCTCGGACTAACTCCCCAAAATCAAAATATAGAAGTGGCCACTGAATCAATCCAAAATCAAAGTATAATATCGAAGAGGAGGGTCCGATCAGAGGAATGACCTCATTAGCCTTAGAATCGCTCCTGTTTTAGCCACCTTATGCCGACTCACGGGAGTCGGGTCCACGTATTTACCTTACAGGAAACGTCGCCACCACCTACTTCATTCTGGAATCTCCACCGCGTACACGGTTAGTCAAAGTGGTTTTCGGTATCGACAGAGGGTATGTCCATATCTGATCCCGGTCTCTTTGCCAACCCATCGTTATTATAACACCGCGGTCATTTAAAAATAGGTTATACTTTAAAAATCAGAATAAACATTCCATTTCATAACCATGAATACGATATCATTTCAAAACCCAAAACCATATTTTATCACTTATCCCAAATATAATTCTTTTCCAAAATCATAATGCTTTAACTTCATAACGTCTGAAAATCAAATATTTTCAAAGCATAATATTTTGAAAATCATAATTTAAAACCATAACTTCTAAAAACTTGAATGGTTTGGACATTCAACGGTATATGAATTAAATGGTTTAACTTAAATGTTACTTTGTAAAGAAAATAGTTCTCATGGCTTTACAAATACATTTCTTTGTTAAAGTCTAAACCAAAATTTATATTATCTCTCTCAAGTTCCAAAACCACTTCAATTTATTTATATATACGTATATCCATTTTGAGTATCAATATTTCAAACTAAAGTTGGATTTTATGCTTTCAACAAATCAATTGTTCTATTAATTAGTCTTGAATATTCATATAAACTCCATAAATAATAAGACTTCAATTTCTAGTAATAAAATATATATATATTTTTCCCAATTCAAATTATACTAGAATATTCATTTCAATTTATTTTGGGAAAAATCCAATTATAAATATCATATCTTAAAATTTCCAAACTTAACATTTGAACATATGATATAAATTATTAAACTCCATTTTCTTAATTTTCTTCCATTTTTAATAAAGATTTTTATACACCTTTTAATTTCAAAATTTTCAACTTCATATGTATATATATATGGAAGAAAAATATTTATACAATATAAAATTTAAGATTATTATAAACCGTATTCCATCCAAACCATAGAAATCACATTTAAAACAGTTATATATAGACCGCGGTGCCTGTATATAATTTTCTATCCTATGGTCAAGTGATACAGATATTTATCATTTCAATCCACAATTTAAAAGATATAAAATTTTGCGGTTGTATATCATTTCAAACCACAATCCCGAATGAAATGAAATATGCATGATAATTTGCAATTTAATGATATACAATAAACATCCATTCATCAACATCATCCATCATCCAAATCGCAATCATCAATCAATATCAATCAATAACAATATTATTTTTGGTACTACATAACCGGTAATACTGGCAATTTTATTCAAATTAAATTTAACAGCTATTAATCTACAGTCTATATTCAGTAATAAATTATATAACTGTTAACTAGCAGTTCATATACAAACAAATAAATTTTAACTGTAAATTTATACGCAATAAATTAATTAAATTAACAGTTAAATTAAATAAATGCAATTCAACAGATATGAATAAAATAAACATGCCAAATACTCATAAATAAATTTCTATTCATTTCTAAAATTAATTTAAACAAACATAAAAGCTTCTAGTAGTTGTGAGTGGACACTCACCTTTGGAATTTAAATCGAATTTAAATTCGATTTAAACCCAAAAATTCGCCCTTCTCGGAATTCGTCCAAACCAGCGTCATCAAATCCGGAATTAAATTACGATCCTAACAAAAGAAATTTCGTGTGAATCCGACTTCGTATGAGAAAGTTATGGCGAAAAATGATGATTGAATTCAAAATTGAAAATAAATAAAACGACACACAAACCATATAGATGCGATCCCCATCGTCCACTCTACAAAACCCAGAAAAGGTTTGACGATCCGACGAAGTTTGCGACGACGATGATGAATGGTCACGGACTGTTTGAATTAATTCTGGTCAAACGAATGTTCAAAACAGAAAACGAATTGCACCAGTAGATTACGTGCCTCGAGAACATTAACATATATTTTTTTGTGGAATTTTTCTGAAGTGTTTGCATTTTCATTGAAATTTGGATTGAAGTAGATCTAGGTTTTGCAACCATTTGAGGAGGAGAAGGAGATGAAGAAATGAATATACAGCAAATGACAATAGGATGGGGCTAGGGTTTATAACTGTATATATATATATTAAATTTCCAAAATTTAATTAAATTTACTTTCCATTATTTATTGTCAATTAGATTGATTTATCATTGGATTCATATTTCAATATGTAAATATCCCCAATTTCATCTGCACTTTTATTTACATAGTTTCTAAATATTAAATTTCAAATATTACTTCATTTAACGTTACGTATTTATTATTTATTACTTGCTGCAGTTGATTATCAATTATACTTAATATACTAAATAGATGGTAAATTTTTAATACTTGTTATCATTAACGTTTTATTTCCACTTACAAAATAAATGAAATTATTACATAAACTCCCTTAATTAAGTCAACCATTATCTTATATAACTTAACTGGTAATATATATACCCAATTGCCCTAATTGGTTTATAGTTATCAGCTAAATACATACTAACTTGTAAATAAATTCGTTTAATTGCAAATGGATCTGATCAAATTTAATAGATTGAATAGATGGGTAAGCAAATAATAAATTTTCCTTTTTGTCAAATTCAAACCCATTCCTACTTAATTATCAACTACAATTTATTACGAAACATTGATTTTATGCAGTTACCTTTTATTTGCGTAGTATTACATCAATTCCTATAACCTTGGATTCATTCCCAATTCACCAAATTCAATTAATTACACTTTACAAATGTGTTTCCAATATATAGGTATTGCCCAAGTTAAATTTATTAGCTAACTCATATTAATAAACAAATGACTTATATGAATGATTAAAATTTTCAATTATCTCACTTTACTCCTAAACTTCTGTTATTTAATAATTATTGCTTAGAACCTGATTTTAATCTTCCCATTATCTATTTAATTCCTTCTAGAATCATAGCTAATATTTGTCATCCCTTCATTACCCAAATGTTCTTATCCCATCAAATTTTAGGTTATCGAAATATTAATTGTCAATTTCTTTAATTGCACTAAATTTATCTATTAAAGGTTGCACTTAACCCAAATACATAAAACTTGCCCAATTTCTCCTTAAATCAATAACCTTCATATACAAATATGTTTATCATAAATTTTATCTACTCTTCCTTTTTAGGTAATGTCCTATATATTAGATTTCCATGTAATTTGCAATAAATCATACTCGTAGTTATATCACATTAAATGAATAAATAAGTGTTGACTCTATTCTTTTGATTCAACATTGGTTTACGTTATATTTCATAAATATTTCTACATACATCAGGATTTTTTAAAAATGGTCGTAACGTGAAATCTCGTCTACTTCCCATTTTATATTTAAGGCTTCTAAAACCGATTCATATCATTTCTCTAGTCCAAATTTTATAAATATAACCTTAAATTTAATTTATTCCTATCGATGTAATGATTAAACACAAATTTCACTTATTTGCAATAAATCCACAAATTGGATTTCAAATTTTCAAATAAATAAATAAATTTTAGTTTATCACTTCTTAAATACCCAAACGTCAATGCCTTAATTTAAACAGCATTTATTACATTTTATAAAAATCCTCCATCTTAAGTGACAAATCAAAACTACCCTAACTACACAAATCATCGTATTATAAAGATATTTACACTATCCTCCATTTATTACCTTAATTTATTTAAGATAACCTTAAATTAATATCTATTGCAATGATTTCAAATTATTATTCCTCCATTCCTTTTTAATTTCAATAACGCCAATTTTAACCGTTATATTCTCTTTATTTATGCGATAAATGCAATTATTGAATCTAATACACCATTTAATTAATAGATCCTGCTTCCTAGAATCTATATCAACAATAGGTCAAATATATACATAGAATTAGCCTTAACTTCACCTAAAAGAATTAGCTATTTCAACTACCGCACAAAACTACGCTACTGCACTATTTAATCAAACAAATTAATTGAACTTAAATAAGCATAAAGGTTATAAAATTATAAATGTAATCTTAATAAATTCATTTATTGATTTAGACTCTTTCTATACAGTAATTAACCTATTTGTGGGTATAAATAACTTTGGAATTATATTACATCTCATTAGTGCGCGTTTTATTTCCTATAACTTCTCCTTATTTAACTATACCCATTAACAACCAAAAAAAAAATTAAATTAGCTTTATTTCAATCTATTTCCCTTCTTAACTAAATAAAATAAATGGTTAACCTAAACACTTGTTATCCTTTGATATATTCAAATTCACTTCCAACATTTATTAACAAAATGTTGCCATAGGTTTAGATTTACATAAATAAATCATATGAATAGGTAGAAAAATTGGTAATCCGCAAATGCCCAATATACACGCATTAATTACTACCTATTGTTAGAATCCATTTATTAATTTACTAGTTAATAACGGTCTTTTTATTTCTATTTACTACCAAACTCTCTATTTTATTATAGTTCCAATATATTAATACTTAGGCACATCAAGTGCTAGCCCGTTTGTTATTTATATTAAATTGGGTATGCACAAATAAGTTGTTAATTAACTATTTCTACAAAATTATATTCATACATTCAGTTCCATATCTTATAGGGTTAAATTCTAATTACTTACGTTTAATCTATCAATTTAATACTCTATTCAAACATGCATTTAAATTCTTTTTATTCTAAATAAATTTTATTAAGTGTTGACATCCACTAATAGCATTCACCTTTATTACAACCAAAGGTGACATCTTCACTACTGATTTTATATTAATGAATCTCATTTTAGTTAATATTTTTTTTATTAATATTCTCAATTCAACATTTATTGATTTCTTAAAATTTACTTTTAACAAAAAGTGACAAATTACATTATCCAAATCGATTGTCATAAAATTTTATTGTTACACTGGGTTACAACTACTATACCAAATTTCTACATTTATTCTTAAACAAATTAGAAATTATATTAATTTAATTTATTAAATATTATTAATTTCAACGGGTCATTACAATCTCCCCCACTCAAAACTTTTCGTCCCCGAAAAGGAAAAAGAAGGGAAAAGGAAGAATAAAACAGTACATCTTATTTCAAATATTATTTATTTTAAAGTGAACTATTCAAGTGGATTCAATCATTAATCAACCAAACAATTCAACAACCATCAACCTGTAACAGCCCTAGTTTTATAGCTATCTATTTCTTTTAATTATTTAATTTTGGAATATATTTTATATAATATCTTGTAAACCAATAAAATTTATAATAACAGTGTAAAACTTAGAGTATTTATAAACTGTTAAATATCGCGTTTAAAGGACGCGTAAAAATCTATGGTAGGCAACGTAATAAAACGTATAAACTTAAAAATGTTATTTTTATAGAAATTTTTGACGTTCTGTATTACGTCAGTTTGATGTATTGTAAAAAATCATATTTTTAATATTTTTGGATATAAAATATCAGTCAGTGATTTTATAGCAAACGTTATTTTGTTTTAACGGACAGTTTGGTTTTTTTTAAATAAATTTATATACGTTTCATTCCTAAAGCCTTACATAAATTTTGCCATTTCATTTATTGCAATCAAACTAAAAATCAAGATTGATAAACTAGAAATGAGTCACACATATAAGTAAAGTCCAAATCTGTTTATCCTCTTTTTCAAGCAGTACTACACAAAATCAAGTTCCTCAATCACGCATAAATATGGAAATCAAAGCTTCTCATAAAATTTGCAGTAATCGCATGCATTAATTGGCAGTTTTAATTCTCGCATGCCATATTCCCACAATCAACGCATGTTTTAATAAATATGGGTAACGTTCAAACATTTATAACTGGGAATCGATATCACACATATAAAAATCAAATCAAATTGCTAACCGTGGTCCCTAAAAATCACCTCTTCTATTGCCTATTCAGTTCGAAAATTTATTTGCTTATTATCTTCCTAAATCAACACATGCATTTTATCAAAATCTTCGTATGACTGGTATAAATCACGAAATATCCATTCAAGATCCTACTTGTGTTTCTGGTTTTCGCAAGCTTTGTATAACTGGCAATTAATATTTTGCAAAGCCTAAAGTAAATCACGCATTTATAAAGTTCTAACAGAGAAGCTGGAAGGGAAATCAACGCAAGATTTTTTTTATCACAATTTTCGTATATCATTCAAGATAGAAAACTGGAAAGAAATCAAGAATCTTTTCACCTGCCTTCTCCCTTAAATTCGCAAATTTCATCTATAAATACCTACTCATTCACATCAACTTTCCTCTGATCTACGTATCTCAGCCTTCACGTCTTCTTTTCAAGCTCCATCAGGTAATGGGTATCCCTCTTTTGTAAATTTCATTTGTCTGCCTTAAATTGATCTTTCCTTTGGCAAAATTTTATCTGCGCTCGACTACTACATTCCCTTAACCCCACTAGTCTGACCATCATACACTTTCACCCTGAGTACATGCATAGCTGTTTGATAGGGGACTGATATATAGGATAGAGATTGAGGATAGGAGATGAGTCTGGTCGTCGGTGCATCTGTGCATGTTTCATAGGGCATGCGTATAGGTTTTACCATCCTATAACAGCAAGTAGTGGTGTGGATTTGGATAGATGCAGTTTGAATAGGGAGGCATAGTGTTCACAACTGAGACCTATAGTTTAAGAATCAGAGAGGTTGCATTTGTGAAATAAGTTTGCATACACCACCGTTGGATCTCAGGTGAACTGAGAAGCATATGCATAAAGTGAGTAGTTTATTGATAAATAAATGGTAGACGTATATATAAGACATAAAAAAAAAAAAATAAGATATCAATGAAGTACCTTAGTTACTGATTATGTGAGTCATAGTGAGGTGAGTTTGCCTGCATATTTTTCCCAAGATTTGATTTTTAGTTGCAAATCTAGTACTGATACATGGTGAGTGAGATGAGTGGGCAGTGTGCATGTTTCTTTAAGGAACTGAGAGATTTCTTTGGAAAAAAATAAATAAATAAATAAATAATAGGAAGATAGTAACGTGTTAATACATAGCAGGCTGGGCCGTGCCTTATAGCAGCAAGAACATATAGTTTTAAAATATATTACCGGGAACGTTGGTCAGGATGTGGGGTGTGGCAGTCGAGCAAAAGTTGAACCAAAATTTCTTGTACTCTATTCGTTCCAAATTGTTTCGAATATTTGCTTTGACCGTAAATTGAAGTCGGGTATTGGTTTTATTTGGATCTTGTTATAGATTTGACTCTAGGCGTAACATTCCGGGATATTTCATCGTTACTCTCTGTGCGCTTCTTTTCCGGTGGATTTTCATTTTTGTTTGAATCAAATCTTTCTGCAACCATCAGGTGAGTTTTTCTCACCAGACAAACATGCCTATATTTCTGTGAATTATCGCAAGTGTTTGTGTAAATTATTATTTAACTGTTATCTGTCTGTAATATAACGTAGGATGTTAAACTCCATTTAAATTGACACCTCATCAGTTATTTATCTGTTGTAATATTTCTGCAGTTATATTGTTAAATGTTTATTTACTGATTTAAATCATCACTGCAAGTTCCCTATAAATTTAAATCGTTAAGGCTGAAATGATAGGCCTAAAACGATGATTATTATGCATTTATTCAGTTAACTGTTTAATTTTAACTTGGGATTGCGGGTTTGAAATGATAGAACCCGGGGTTTGTAAAATTGCGGATTGAAATGATATAAATCCGTATCACTTGACCTAGGCTAGAAAATTTTATACAGACCCGTGGTTCCCATAATATTTTTCTGAAATATTTAAAATTATTTTTAAATGGAAGTTTATAATATTGTGGTTTAATGTATTTAAAGGATTTTTATAAAGATTTAAAAATGATTTTTGAATGAGTTAAGATTTCAAATAAATAAATATAACTTATTTGGAAAAATTCTGGATTTTTGTTAAGATGAGATTTCAGTTAAGAAATAATTGATAATAAGTTGTATTTGGAATTTAAACTAAATTGATAAGTTAATAACCTATTACAGCATTTAAATGCTGTCTTTTAAAATTGGACTGTTTAACCCATAAACTTTAGGTAGCATTTCATAAGTGCTGCAGAAACTGGAATTTGATTGTTTTAAAATGTATGGAAATTAATTTTGGGAAAAAGGTGTAAATTTTGGAATTTAATATGTAATTAGAAAAATTTTAAGAAATTGATTTTTTGATGGATTTAAAGGAAGAATTTAACTTTAAAATTTGGTAAAGGCAATAAATTCCAAATAAATTGAATAAATTTAAAAAGTATGTATAAAGTGGAAAGTTTAAATCAATATTTGATATTGAAGGAATTTGAAATATATTTTGATTTTAAAGTACGAATACCATTTTAAACTGTAACCACGGGTTATAATAACGCTTGGTTGGCAAAGAGACCGGGATCGGATATGGACATACTCTCTGTCGATACCGAAAACCACTTTGACTAACCGTGTACGCGGTGGAGATCCCATAATGAAGTAGGATGTTGGTGACGGTTCCTTTAAGGTAAATACGTGGACCCGACTCCCGTGAGTTGGCATAAGGTGGCTAAAACAGGAGCGATTCTCGGATTAATGAGGTAGCACCTCTGATCGAACGCACTTCTTCGTATGCCATTCTATTACTCCTGTGATTGTTTTGGTGCGCACCTTTGATTTGGGAGTGTTGTTCGAGGTGGGCGGTAACTGCGGCTACGCGTTTCCACCGGTCCGGATAGCAATTGGTATATCTACCCTGGCATTGCCTAGTTGTGCCGTGTCACCTACCATAGCGAGCCTCCTACGAGTTTCTATTTGTGTCGTACCTATGGAGTATCCTCTGGTAGCTTCCCGATCAGGAGGTATTACGGTACTGTATAGACTATTGTCATTATTTGTGTTAAGGGCTATATGGGTAACCCCTTAACGCTATTAAAAAGTAAGTTTATTTTATATATAGACACTATTATAATAGCGCAATATACTACATAGTAAATAGTTTAACGGATCCTTAGAGGATGGGCGGTCCCAAGCATCCTTTAAGTTACTTGCTCTATATTACAGTACACTTGAATTAACTTACAATTTCATAAGTATGTATGTCCTGACTCGAGTGTTATGTTTTATTTTACGCTCGGGTCAGCCTGAGTTGCAGCTTCAGTTCTCTCTCCGGAGCTAGGACATCCCGTAGATCATTCGTGCTGCCGGAAGTTTTGTTTTCAGTCTTTATCTCTTTTTCTGTAATCAAGACTTTGGAAGACTTTGTTCCATTTATGTTTAAAACTGTATTGAAGATTTGGAACTATGTAATTCTGTTTGGTTAAAGTTTCATAGTGGCTTCATGAACCATTGAATATTTTATTTCCGCTGTGAGTTTCTGATATCTGTGTCTGTGATTCTGTGTTTTCGATTTCATTTGTTCCTAAGCTATTTACAATCTATTGTTTTGAACTATTCCAGCTCGACATGTTTTATTTATTGTCGAATTTGAATGGTACAAAATAGTGGGTCGTTACAGTTGGTATCAGAGCCAGGTTTAACCATAGCCTAAGGAGCAAAAACTCATTAGAGATAGGGCAGCAATACCCTAGAATGAGTGAAGTCAAATTCCAGAATCTTTTCCTTGTTAGAGAACGTATTTTAAAGTATAAAATGATTTTCAAAAAGGTTTTTAAAGAAGTATTTTAATATAAAACTTCCTGTTTTAAAATAAATTTTCCAACTACTTCTTCCTTCTCTCCATCGTTTATATTTCGAGCCTTTGTTAACTGCTTGTCTAAATTAAACTTTATCTTATCCTAGAATATCTTAATATTTCTCCTCTGCCCTTAAAAAAAAAAAAATTCATTCTCGATCTTTCAGGATGAATAGAGGAAACAATAGAGGTCGAGGGCAAGCTGCTCCTCCACCTGCTGCCCCTGTCAGATTCACTAAGTTATGCAAGGACTATGTTGAGCTAGGTGGCACAAAATTTATGGGAACAGAAACCATCATAGAAGCTCAACAATGGTTACGGGACTTGGAGATGATTTTCTCCTGTCTCGAGATTACTAATGCCCAGCAGAGGCAACTCGCGGCCTGGAAAATGAAGGGCGCTGCTTTAAATTGGTGGCTATCTATTACTGCTCAAACAAATGAGGCTGACCTCACTTGGGTGAAATTTAGGTATCTTTTGGTTGTCCAAATTCGGATTTGAAATTCCATGTTTGAATCTATCTTTTAATCTCTTATCGTGCTTTAGGGAGGCCTTTCTGGCCAAGTGGATGCCCGAAGCGGGCAAGTCTCAGCTCTATCGAGACTTCATGGATCTAAAGCAAGGAAGTATGACCTTCACAGAATATGAGAGGAAGTTTAATGAGCTCTCCCAGTATGGTCTGAATGATTGACACCCCGCTCAAGATGAACGAGAAGTTTATCGCTGGAGCTCGACCTGAGTTCTACGATCGACTCATTACTCATGTTCATGGGTCCTTCACGGCATTGATGGATATGGCTCTCCGGTATGAGAACCCTACATCTAAGACCACTCCAGCTGCCCAGTCTGCATCAGCCCAGTCTTCCGGTAATTCAAGAAAGAGGAAGTCAAATTTTTACCGCAATAAGAGGAGCAAGACTCAAGGGTTAGGAGCATCATCATTTTCTGCATCTGCAAGGCCACCTGTAGACCTGTATACCATCACTTGCCACAGATGCCAGCAGAAGGGACATTTTGCTAATCGCTGTCCTACTTTGGGTGCTGCTATCCCACCTCCTGCTCAGTTTGCTAGGCGAGATCTTTGTCACATCTGCCTCCAGCCGGGACACTACAAGAAGGATTGTCCCACTCAAAAGAAGGGCACTACATCCGGGGTCTTTGCGGTGACTTCTGCATCCTCTACAGCTCCGCAGCCTGCACCTGCACCCGCTCCAGCTCCGAACGACTCTCAAGGTACACTTCAAGGATCTTTTACTTTGTTCAAATTACCTGTTCGCGTTTTATTCGATACCGGAGCTTCCCACAGCTTCATTTCGTCCGACCTCTGTAATAGATTTGAACATCGACTTTCACCTGAATTTTCCTCTGTACCTTTATGTGTTTCAAACCCCATCGGTGGTCCTGCGAACCTTAGTAAAGTTTGTAGAAATGTGAAGCTCCTCCATTTCCAACAATGCTTCACTGGAGACTTTTATGTTTTGGGTTTCGACGCTTTCGATCTTCTACTCGGAGGCGATTGGTTAGATAGGCATGGTGCAGATATCTCTTGTAGTTCTCGTACTGTTGCTCTTAAAGATGATTTAGGGAACCCATTAGAGATCCAGTGT
This sequence comes from Allium cepa, assembly GCA_030765085.1. Taxonomy (NCBI): domain Eukaryota; kingdom Viridiplantae; phylum Streptophyta; class Magnoliopsida; order Asparagales; family Amaryllidaceae; genus Allium; species Allium cepa. The sequence continues at coordinate 106,751,758 of CM060930.1, read as the reverse complement.
AAATTGCCTCAGGAGTTTGCTGGTAGTTTCATCTATTCTCTCGACACTTTCCCGGATGATATCCATTCGACCCCTGTAGTCAAACTTTTTCCCGACATATTTGGTGAAGTCACTTCTTTACCTCCAAAGCGGGAAATTGATTTCCGTATCGATCTTATCCCTGGAGTACGACCTGTAGTCCTTCCACCCAGAAGAATGGCACCGCGGGAAAAGAGCGAATTAAGGAAGCAGATCCAAGACCTATCCTCCAAAGGTCTGATCAGACCTAGCTTCTCAGAATGGGGAGCAGCTGTAGTTTTCGTCACCAAATCAGATGGTTCCCTCCGGATGTGTGTTGATTACAGAGAGCTTAACAAGCTTACTATGAAGAACAGATATCCTATGCCCCGCATAAACGATATGTTCGATCAACTCTATGGAGCAACTGTTTTCTCTCAGCTTGATTTAGCCACAGGTTTCCATCAGCTTAGAATTGCTGAGGGGAGCATACCCAAAACTGCTTTCCGTACTGAAAATGGTTTCTTCGAATGGCTAGTTATGCCTTTTGGCTTGACTAATGCCCCTGCTTTCTTCGTAGACTTGATGAATCGTGTCTTCCGCGATGTACTCAATAAATTTGTCCATGTCTTTATTGATGACATCCTTGTCTTCTCCAAGTCTGAGGAAGAACATAGAGTTCATTTGAGTTATGTATTAGAGACTCTTCGGAACCACCAATTAAAGGCTAAGTTCTCTAAATGTCATTTCTGGGAAGAAGAAGTCCGATTCCTCGGACACATTGTCTCTAAAGAAGGAGTTTCTGTTGATCCAGTCAAGATCGCTGCAATCAAAGAGTGGGAAGAACCTAAGACTCCTACTGATATTCGTAGTTTTCTAGGCCTTGCTGGTTACTACCGAAGGTTCATTGAGAACTTTGCTCGGATTTCGGCACCTCTGACTGCTCTAACCCGGAAAAATGTTAAGTTTGTATGGAGCAATAAGTGTAAAGCTGCATTCCAAGAGTTAAAGAATAAGCTCACCTCCGCACCAGTACTTACTGTACCAAATTGGAAGTGGGAGCAAGTTTCTATGGATTTTATCGATGGTTTACCGAGATCTAGGAAGGGAAATGAAAGCATCTGGGTTATTGTGGATAGACTGACTAAGTCCGCTCATTTTATTCCAGTCAGATCTACCCGGACAGCTTCGAGTTTATCCGAAATCTATATGAGGGAGATTGTGCGCCTCCATGGCGTTCCCATTAGCATTGTTTGCAATCGAGACCCTATTTTCACTAGTCAGTTTTGGAAAGCATTCCAAGAATCCTTGGGTACTCGTTTGAACCTGAGCACCGCTTACCACCCACAAACTGACGGTCAAACGGAAAGGGTAAATCAAATTCTAGAGGATCTTCTTCGTGCCTGCATCTTGGACTATGGAGGATCTTGGGAAGATCATCTCCATCTTGTGGAATTCACCTATAACAATAGTTATCAGGTATAAATTTCCAATCCGTTGTTCTTATCTTATCTTATCCTCTATCTATCTCATTTTATATTTTCAGGCTAGTCTTGAGATGTCCCCTTTTGCTGCTCTATACGGGAGACCGTGTAGATCTCCTTCTTGTTGGATTGAGTCCGGTAACCGCTTAGTTCTTGGCCCTGAGATGATTTTAGAAGCCTCGGAGAAAGTAGAGGAGATTAAGAGAAGGTTAAAAGTTGCTCAAGATAGACAAAAGAAGTACGCTGATCGGCGTAGAAGGAGTTTGGAGTTTGATGTGGATGATTTGGTATTTCTTAAAGTCTCTCCTTTAAGAAATGTGGTTCGGTTTGGTCGAAGAGGAAAGCTGGCCCCTAGGTTCATCGGTCCATTCCGTATTTTGGAGAGGATTGGATCTCTTGCTTATCGACTAGATCTACCCGAGAAGTTTGCTGGAATTCACAATGTGTTTCATGTATCTCACCTTCGTCGTTGTCTTCACGATCCATCTCTTGTCATCCAGCCTACTGCTCTTGAGGGTTTGGACATCGAACCTGATCTAACTATTGAAAGAAAGCCGCTTCGTATCGTCGATCGAGGTACGAAACAGCTTAGAAGAAAATCTGTCCAATTGGTCAAAGTGCAATGGAGCACCGATGAGCGAGATTGCACATGGGAGACGGAGGAGAGCATTCGTGCTTCAAATCCAGAACTATTCGTTTAAGGTACTTGCTTTACTATCGTATCTTCCTTTGTTTTCTTTCTTTCGTTCCTTTTCGAGGACGAAAAGTTCTGAGTGGGGGAGAGTGTAACAGCCCTAGTTTTATAGCTATTTATTTCTTTTAATTATTTAATTTGGAATATATTTTATATAATATCTTGTAAACCAATAAAATTTATAATAACAGTGTAAAATTTAGAGTATTTATAAACTGTTAAATATCGCGTTTAAAGGACGCGTAAAAATCTATGGTAGGCAACGTAATAAAACGTATAAACTTAAAAATGTTATTTTTATACAAATTTTTGATGTTCTGTATTACGTCAGTTTGATGTATTGTAAAAAAATCATATTTTTAATATTTTTGGATATAAAATATCAGTCAGTGATTTTATAGCAAACGTTATTTTGTTTTAACGGACAGTTTGGTTTTTTTTAAATAAATTTATATACGTTTCATTCCTAAAGCCTTACATAAATTTTGCCATTTCATTTATTGCAATCAAACTAAAAATCAAGATTGATAAACTAGAAATGAATCACACATATAAGTAAAGTCCAAATCTGTTTATCCTCTGTTTCAAGCAGTACTACACAAAATCAAGTTCCTCAATCACGCATAAATATGGAAATCAAAGCTTCTCATAAAATTTGCAGTAATCGCATGCATTAATTGGCAGTTTTAAATCTCGCAAGCCATATTCCCACAGTCAACGCATGTTTTAATAAATATGGGTAACGTTCAAACATTTATAACTGGGAATCGATATCACACATATAAAAATCAAATCAAATTGCTAACCGTGGTCCCTAAAAATCACCTCTTCTATTGCCTATTCAGTTCGAAAATTTATTTGCTTATTATCTTCCTAAATCAACACATGCATTTTATCAAAATCTTCGTATGACTGGTATAAATTACGAAATATCCATTCAAGATCCTACTTGTTTTTCTGGTTTTCGCAAGCTTTGTATAACTGGCAATTAATATTTTGCAAAGCCTTAAGTAAATCACGCATTTATAAAGTTCTAACAGAGAAGCTGGAAGGGAAATCAACGCATGATTTTTTTATCACAATTTTCGTATATCATTCAAGATAGAAAACTGGAAAGAAATCAAGAATCTTTTCACCTGCCTTCTCCCTTAAATTCGCAAATTTCATCTATAAATACCTACTCATTCACATCAACTTTCCTCTGATCTACATATCTCAGCCTTCACGTCTTCTTTTCAAGCTCCATCAGGTAATGGGTATCCCTCTTTTGTAAATTTCATTTGTCTGCCTTAAATTGATCTTTCCTTTGGCAAAATTTTATTTGCGCTCGACTACTACATTCCCTTAACCCCACTAGTCTGACCATCATACACTTTCACCCTGAGTACATGCATAGCTGTTTGATAGGGGACTGATATATAGGATAGAGATTGAGGATAGGAGATGAGTCTGGTCGTCGGTGCATCTGTGCATGTTTCATAGGGCATGCGTATAGGTTTTACCATCCTATAACAGCAAGTAGTGGTGTGGATTTGGATAGATGCAGTTTGAATAGGGAGGCATAGTGTTCACAACTGAGACCTATAGTTTAAGAATCAGAGAGGTTGCATTTGTGAAATAAGTTTGCATACACCACCGTTGAATCTCAGGTGAACTGAGAAGCATATGCATAAAGTGAGTAGTTTATTGATAAATAAATGGTAGACGTATATATAAGACATAATAATAAAAAAAAAATAGAAGATATCAATGAAGTACCTTAGTTGCTGATGATGTGAGTCATAGTGAGGTGAGTTTGCCTGCATATTTTTCCCAAGATTTGATTTTTAGTTGCAAATCTAGTACTGATACATGGTGAGTGAGATGAGTGGGCAGTGTGCATGTTTCTTTAAGGAACTGAGAGATTTCTTTGGACAAAAAATAAATAAATAAATAAATAATAGGAAGATAGTAACGTGTTAATACATAGCAGGCTGGGCCGTGCCTTATAGCAGCAAGAACATATAGTTTTAAAATATATTACCGGGAACGTTGGTCAGGATGTGGGGTGTGGCAGTCGAGCAAAAGTTGAACCAAAATTTCTTGTACTCTATTCGTTCCAAATTGTTTCGAATATTTGCTTTGACCGTAAATTGAAGTCGCGTATTGGTTTTATTTGGATCTGGTTATAGATTTGACTCTAGGCGTAACATTCCGGGATATTTCATCGTTACTCTCTGTGCGCTTCTTTTCCGGTGGATTTTCATTTTTGTTTGAATCAAATCTTTCTGCAGCCATCAGGTGAGTTTTTCTCACCAGACAAACATGCCTATATTTCTGTGAATTATCGCAAGTGTATGTGTAAATTATTATTTAACTGTTATCTGTCTGTAATATAACGTAGGATGTTAAACTCCATTTAAATTGACACCTCATCAGTTATTTATCTGTTGTAATATTTCAGCAGTTATATTGTTAAATGTTTATTTATTGATTTAAATCATCACTGCAAGTTCCCTATAAATTTAAATCGTTAAGGCTGAAATGATAGGCCTAAAACGACGATTATTATGCATTTATTCAGTTAACTGTTTAATTTTAACTTGGGATTGCGGGTTTGAAATGATAGAACCCGGGGTTTGTAAAATTGCGGATTGAAATGATATAAATCCGTATCACTTGACCTAGGCTAGAAAATTTTATACAGACCCGTGGTTCCCATAATATTTTTCTGAAATATTTAAAATTATTTTTAAATGGAAGTTTATAATATTGTGGTTTAATGTATTTAAAGGATTTTTATAAAGATTTAAAAATGATTTTTGAATGAGTTAAGATTTTAAATAAGTAAATATAACTTATTTGGAAAAATTCTGGATTTTTGTTAAGATGAGATTTCAGTTAAGAAATAATTGATAATAAGTTGTATTTGGAATTTAAACTAAATTGATAAGTTAATAACCTATTACAGCATTTAAATGCTGTCTTTTAAAATTGGACTGTTTAACCCATAAACTTTAGGTTGCATTTCATAAGTGCTGCAGAAACTGGAATTTGATTGTTTTAAAATGTATGGAAATTAATTTTGGGAAAAAGGTGTAAATTTTGGAATTTAATATGTAATTAGAAAAATTTTAAGAAATTGATTTTTGATGGATTTAAAGGAAGAATTTAACTTTAAAATTTGGTAAAGGCAATAAATTCCAAATAAATTGAATAAATTTAAAAAGTATGTATAAAGTGGAAAGTTTAAATCAATATTTGATATTGAAGGAATTTGAAATATATTTTGATTTTAAAGTACGAATACCATTTTAAACTGTAACCACGGGTTATAATAACGCTTGGTTGGCAAAGAGACCGGGATCGGATATGGACATACTCTCTGTCGATACCGAAAACCACTTTGACTAACCGTGTACGCGGTGGAGATCCCAGAATGAAGTAGGATGGTGGTGACGGTTCCTTTAAGGTAAATACGTGGACCCGACTCCCGTGAGTTGGCATAAGGTGGCTAAAACATGAGCGATTCTCGGATTAATGAGGTAGCACCTCTGATCGAACGCACTTCTTCGTATGCCATTCTATTACTCCTGTGATTGTTTTGGTGCGCACCTTTGATTTGGGAGTGTTGTTCGAGGTGGGCGGTAACTGCGGCTACGCGTTTCCACCGGTCCGGATAGCAATTGGTATATCTACCCTGGCATTGCCTAGTTGTGCCGTGTCACCTACCATAGCGAGCCTCCTACGAGTTTCTATTTGTGTCGTACCTATGGAGTATCCTCTGGTAGCTTCCCGATCAGGAGGTATTACGGTACTGTATAGACTATTGGCATTATTTGTGTTAAGGGCTATATGGGTAACCCCTTAACGCTATTAAAAAGTAAGTTTATTTTATATATAGACACTATTATAATAGCGCAATATACTACATAGTAAATAGTTTAACGGATCCTTAGAGGATGGGCGGTCCCAAGCATCCTTTAAGTTACTTGCTCTATATTACAGTACACTTGAATTAACTTACAATTTCATAAGTATGTATGTCCTGACTCGAGTGTTATGTTTTATTTTACGCTCGGGTTAGCCTGAGTTGCAGCTTCAGTTCTCTCTCCGGAGCTAGGACATCCCGTAGATCATTCGTGCTGCCGGAAGTTTTGTTTTCAGTCTTTATCTCTTTTTCTGTAATCAAGACTTTGGAAGACTTTGTTCCATTTATGTTTAAAACTGTATTGAAGATTTGGAACTATGTAATTCTGTTTGGTTAAAGTTTCATAGTGGCTTTATGAACCACTGAATATTTTATTTCCGCTGTGAGTTTCTGATATCTGTGTCTGTGATTCTGTGTTTTCGATTTCATTTGTTCCTAAGCTATTTACAATCTATTGTTTTGAACTATTCTAGCTCGACATGTTTTATTTATTGTCGAATTTGAATGGTACAAAATAGTGGGTCGTTACACAACCTTACAAACAACATACATACACAAACAAAGCAACCATTTAATCCATCAAACAAATAGTTGTTTGGGTTCAAACTTGAAATTTGTATGAAATGAAATTAACTATCAAGTGCATCCTTTACTCAACAGTCTTAGATGGAACAAAGATAGATACTTATTCATTTAACCACTTCAAATTTCTTACCCAACAACATAAATCAAACAACACAATTCAAACCAACACCCAAATTTATTTATTATACATTTATCTCATGCTTCAATGGTTTGATTTTCTTTCTTTCATTTATGGAGTGATCCCTTTACTTCTTACAATTTTCATTTTCATTTATTACAAAATTATCATATTTATGTTCCAATTTATTGACTAAAGTTTATATCACCCATTTATTCTACTTACCTTTCTTGTATAGTAAAATTTCCGATTTAGCTTAAGTTTTAACAGCAATTAATTGAATATTTTAATTACCTCAAGCTTCACTTGTAAGATTTCCCTTTACACTTTCTTACTAGCAATTGCAACTTTTATTTTATGGTAAGTTATATATATTTTAAGAATGTAAGTGAAAATTTACAAGTTTCTTTTCATTCCTTTAATTAATATATATTTGTTTTATAATCTACAATTTCAACTTACCTTTAATCTCATTCATTTATTTAATGTTGAAGTTTCCATTATATTTAATTACAGTAACCCTCTACTTACACTTAATTTATTAACCTTATAACTTGCATTCCTATAAGTGAAAGATTTTACTCATTCATTAACTATGGATTGCAGTCATTTATATTTTTCCTACTTTCTATTATATTAGAATAGGGGAAATTAAGGCGTACTTAAGTTAATAACCCTACAATCAAACTTTATAAATTAAGGAATTTCATTTTTACTTTCTTACGGTTAAAATCACCTATTAATAATACAACCTTTAATTTTAGTAAAATTCCAATTATCACTTAAGTTAATACCATTAAATTCTTATTTATAACAGTAATTTATTGAATACTTCATTATTTCCAAAAATTCTACTTGCATAATATTCTATTCCACTCTTAATTTACATTTCAACTTTTTATACTTGGTAAGTTATTTATGTTAAAGAAAAAGCAAAAGAACTTATACAAGTTTAATCTCAACCCTTTTAATTCATTGATTACTTAACCTTTATTTTACTAACCTCAAATTTTTTTTTTTTTACAACTAATTAATGGAAATTCAAGAATTAATACCGGGTCAAATTCCAAAATTACTTTAAAATAATAGATAATTAATTTCTTACAACTTTTATATCTCTACTTACCTTTAAACAATTAAAATTTTAAATAATTTCAAACAAATCTGCAGTAGAACTTACTACACTGGCCTTTCCCTTCGAAACTCGAAAATGAAAGTCGATGATGCGGCCGTCATCACCGAAATTATTTTCCAGCGACAGAGAGGAAAGTACAAACTTATTTTCTTCAAAATCCTCTTAAACCAATTCTTTCGAATTATACTAAATATTTATATAAGAAAATATTTATAAACCAAATCATTATATTTCATAAATCCTTTGAAAGAAGATTTCAAAAATCCCGGACTTAAGTTCTAAAATCTCTAATTTGATTTATTAAAATTCAACTTAGATTTAATTCATTACAAATATTTTTATTACCTAACACCCAACTATAGCAACCAAAATATATCTTTATAAAATATTTTTATATATAGAAAATATAATAGGCAAAATTATTTCATTCACCTATATAAAACAAATATTACGTCGGTCTGTCCTATTAAGTGTTTAGAAATCCCTATTGATGACATAGCGTCCCATGCATCAACCAGAATTTATAAATACAAAGCGGAACAGATTAACACAATATCAAAATCCTTTATTAATACTAACAAATACGCTCTCTCATATATATATATACACTCAGCGACTCCCATAGGGTATTACTACCCTATTTACAAAGAGTCAAACCCCACAAAGCCAAAGTTTATCGCTAAACCAAAGCTCTGATACCAACTGTAACATCCCTCCTTTTCGCACACTTTAAACCGACACACGTGCCAAATTCAAAGCATACGCAAGGGCGGATTGTTATGGGGTAAATAAGAAAACAGAGAAGAAATAAAACAAAACAGAATCTCACAGCGGAAGGATAAAATATAATAATAAATACACAATTCAAAACAGTTTACAAACACTTGATTTGCTTTATACAATAAATATCAGAGTTACACCTACCAATACAATCAATGCAGCGGAACATTATGAGTGTGGTGCAATACTATAGATAATAATAATACGACCCCTTCGTCTTCGTCCTTCAAAGCTAAAGTCTTCGATCCTGAAACGCTCGGACTGACCCGAGCGAATTTGAAAAGACAAAAACACTCGAGTCAGAACTAAAAGATCTTATGTGAGTTAAATTAACAGAAATAAATATGAGTACAGTAACTCAAGAGATGCTCGGGATTTACATCTCCTAAGGATCCGTTAAACTATTTACTATGTAGTATATTTCGCTATTATAATAGTGTCTATTTATAAAATAAACTTACTTTTTAATAGCGTTAAGGGGTTACCCATATAGCCCTTAACACAAATAATGCCAATAGTCTATACAGTACCGTAATACCTCCTGATCGGGAAGCTACCAGAGGATACTCCATAGGTACGACACAAATAAAAACTCGTAGTAAAGGCTCGGTATGGTAGGTGACACGGCACAACTAGGCAATGCCAGGGTAGATATACCAATTGCTATCCAGGGTGGTGGAAATGCGTAGCCGCAGTTACCGCCCACCTCGGACTAACTCCCCAAAATCAAAATATAGAAGTGGCCACTGAATCAATCCAAAATCAAAGTATAATATCGAAGAGGAGGGTCCGATCAGAGGAATGACCTCATTGGCCTGAGAATCGCTCCTGTTTTAGCCACCTTATGCCAACTCACGGGAGTCGGGTCCACGTATTTACCTTAAAGGAAACGTCGCCACCACCTACTTCATTCTGGAATCTCCACCGCGTACACGGTTAGTCAAAGTGGTTTTCGGTATCGACAGAGAGTATGTCCATATCCGATCCCGGTCTCTTTGCCAACCCATCGTTATTATAACACCGCGGTCATTTAAAAATAGGTTATACTTTAAAAATCAGAATAAACATTCCATTTCATAACCATGAATACGATATCATTTCAAAACCCATAACCATATTTTATCATTTATCCCAAATATAATTCTTTTCCAAAATCATAATGCTTTAACTTCATAACGTCTGAAAATCAAATATTTTCAAAGCATAATATTTTGAAAATCATAATTTAAAACCATAACTTCTAAAATTTTGAATGGTTTGGACATTCAACGGTATATGAATTAAATGGTTTAACTTAAATGTTACTTTGTAAAGAAAATAGTTCTCATGGCTTTACAAATACATTTCTTTATTAAAGTCTAAACCAAAATTTATATTATCTCTCTCAAGTTCCAAAACCACTTCAATTTATTTATATATACGTATATCCATTTTGAGTATCAATATTTCAAACTAAAGTTGGATTTTATGCTTTCAACAAATCAATTGTTCTATTAATTAGTCTTGAATATTCATATAAACTCCATAAATAATAAGACTTCAATTTCTAGTAATAAAATATATATATTTTTCCCAATTCAAATTATACTAGAATATTCATTTCAATTTATTTTGGGAAAAATCCAATTATAAATATCATATCTTAAAATTTCCAAACTTAACATTTAAACATATGATATAAATTATTAAACTCCATTTTCTTAATTTTCTTCCATTTTTAATAAAGATTTTTATACACCTTTTAATTTCAAAATTTTCAACTTCATATGTATATATATATGGAAGAAAAATATTTATACAATATAAAATTTAAGATTATTATAAACCGTATTCCATCCAAACCATAGAAATCACATTTAAAACAGTTATATATAGACCGCGGTGCCTGTACATAATTTTCTATCCTATGGTCAAGTGATACGGATATTTATCATTTCAATCCGCAATTTAAAAGATATAAAATTTTGCGGTTGTATATCATTTCAAACCACAATCCCGAATGAAATGAAATATGCATGATAATTTGCAATTTAATGATATACAATAAACATCCATTCATCAACATCATCCATCATCCAAATCGCAATCATCAATCAATATCAATCAATAACAATATTATTTTTGGTACTACATAACAGGTAATACTGGCAATTTTATTCAAATTAAATTTAACAGCTATTAATCTACAGTCTATATTCAGTAATAAATTATATAACTGTTAACTAGCAGTTCATATACAAACAAATAAATTTTAACTGTAAATTTATACGCAATAAATTAATTAAATTAACAGTTAAATTAAATAAACGCAATTCAACAGATATGAATAAAATAAACATGCCAAATACTCATAAATAAATTTCTATTCATTTCTAAAATTAATTTAAACAAACATAAAAGCTTCTAGTAGTTGTGAGTGGGTTTAAACACTCACCTTTGGAATTTAAATCGAATTTAAATTCGATTTAAACCCAAAAATTCGCCCTTCTCGGAATTCGTCCAAACCAGCGTCATCAAATCCGGAATTAAATTACGATCCTAACAAAAGAAATTTCGTGTGAATCCGACTTCGTATGAGAAAGTTATGGCGAAAAATGATGATTGAATTCAAAATTGAAAATAAATAAAACGACACACAAACCATATAGATGCGATCCCCATCGTCCACTCTACAAAACCCAGAAAAGGTTTGACGATCCGACGAAGTTTGCGACGACGATGATGAATGGTCACGGACTGTTTGAATTAATTCTGGTCAAACGAATGTTCAAAACAGAAAATGAATTGCACCAGTAGATTACGTGCCTCGAGAACATTAACATATATTTTTTTGTGGAATTTTTCTGAAGTGTTTGCATTTTCATTGAAATTTGGATTGAAGTAGATCTAGGTTTTGCAACCATTTGAGGAGGAGAAGGAGATGAAGAAATGAATATACAGCAAATGACAATAGGATGGGGCTAGGGTTTATAACTGTATATATATATTAAATTTCCAAAATTTAATTAAATTTACTTTCCATTATTTATTGTCAATTAGATTGATTTATCATTGGATTCATATTTCAATATGTAAATATCCCCAATTTCATCTGCACTTATATTTACATAATTTCTAAATATTAAATTTCAAATATTACTTCATTTAACGTTACGTATTTATTATTTATTACTTGCTGCAGTTGATTATCAATTATACTTAATATACTAAATAGATGGTAAATTTTGAATACTTGTTATCATTAACGTTTTATTTCCACTTACAAAATAAATGAAATTATTACATAAACTCCCTTAATTAAGTCAACCATTATCTTATATAACTTAACTGGTAATATATATACCCAATTGCCCTAATTGGTTTATAGTTATCAGCTAAATACATACTAACTTGTAAATAAATTCGTTTAATTGCAAATGGATCTGATCAAATTTAATAGATTGAATAGATGGGTAAGCAAATAATAAATTTTCCTTTTTGTCAAATTCAAACCCATTCCTACTTAATTATCAATTACAATTTATTACGAAACATTGATTTTATGCAGTTACCTTTTATTTGCGTAGTATTACATCAATTCCTATAACCTTGGATTCATTCCCAATTCACCAAATTCAATTAATTACACTTTACAAATGTGTTTCCAATATATAGGTATTGCCCAAGTTAAATTTATTAGCTAACTCATATTAATAAACAAATGACTTATATGAATGATTAAAATTTTCAATTATCTCACTTTACTCCTAAACTTCTGTTATTTAATAATTATTGCTTAGAACCTGATTTTAATCTTCCCATTATCTATTTAATTCCTTCTAGAATCATAGCTAATATTTGTCATCCCTTCATTACCCAAATGTTCTTATCCCATCAAATTTTAGGTTATCGAAATATTAATTGTCAATTTCTTTAATTGCACTAAATTTATCTATTAAAGGTTGCACTTAACCCAAATACATAAAACTTGCCCAATTTGTCCTTAAATCAATAACCTTCATATACAAATATGTTTATCATAAATTTTATCTACTCTTCCTTTTTAGGTAATGTCCTATATATTAGATTTCCATGTAATTTGCAATAAATCATACTCATAGTTATATCACATTAAATGAATAAATAAGTGTTGACTCTATTCTTTTGATTCAACATTGGTTTACGTTATATTTCATAAATATTTCTACATACATCAGGATTTTTTAAAAATGGTTGTAACGTGAAATCTCGTCTACTTCCCATTTTATATTTAAGGCTTCTAAAACCGATTCATATCATTTCTCTAGTCCAAATTTTATAAATATAACCTTAAATTTAATTTATTCCTATCGATGTAATGGTTAAACACAAATTTCACTTATTTGCAATAAATCCACAAATTGGATTTCAAATTTTCAAATAAATAAATAAATTTTAGTTTATCACTTCTTAAATACCCAAACGTCAATGCCTTAATTTAAACTGCATTTATTACATTTTATAAAAATCCTCCATCTTAAGTGACAAATCAAAACTACCCTAACTACACAAATCATCGTATTATAAAGATATTTACACTATCCTCCATTTATTACCTTAATTTATTTAAGGTAACCTTAAATTAATATCTATTGCAATGATTTCCAATTATTATTCCTCCATTCCTTTTTAATTTCAATAACGCCAATTTTAACCGTTATATTCTCTTTATTTATGCGATAAATGCAATTATTGAATCTAATACTCCATTTAATTAATAGATCCTGCTTCCTAGAATCTATATCAACAATAGGTCAAATATATACATAGAATTAGCGTTAACTTCACCTAAAAGAATTAGCTATTTCAACTACCGCACAAAACTACGCTACTGCACTATTTAATCAAATAAATTAATTGAACTTAAATCAGCATGAAGGTTATAAAATTATAAATGTAATCTTAATAAATTCATTTATCGATTTAGACTCTTTCTATACAGTAATTAACCTATTTGTGGGTATAAATAACTTTGGAATTATATTACATCTCATTAGTGTGCGTTTTATTTCCTACAACTTCTCCTTATTTAACTATACCCATTAGCAACCAAAAAAAAATTAAATTAGCTTTATTTCAATCTATTTCCCTTCTTAACTAAATAAAATAAATGGTTAACCTAAACACTTGTTATCCTTTGATATATTCAAATTCACTTCCAACATTTATTAACAAAATGTTGCCATAGGTTTAGATTTACATAAATAAATCATATGAATAGGTAGAAAAATTGGTAATCCGCAAATGCCCAATATACACGCATTAATTACTACCTATTGTTAGAATCCATTTATTAATTTACTAGTTAATAACGGTCTTTTTATTTCTATTTACTACCAAACTCTCTATTTTATTATAGTTCCAATATATTAATACTTAGGCACATCAAGTGCTAGCCCTTTTGGTATTTATATTAAATTGGGTATGCACAAATAAGTTGTTAATTAACTATTTCTACAAAATTATATTCATACATTCAGTTCCATATCTTATAGGGTTAAATTCTAATTACTTACGCTTAATCTATCAATTTAATACTCTATTCAAACATGCATTTAAATTCTTTTTATTCTAAATAAATTTTATTAAGTGTTGACATCCACTAATAGCATTCACCTTTAATACAACCAAAGGTGACATCTTCACTACTGATTTTATATTAATGAATCTCATTTTAGTTAATATTTTTTTTATTAATATTCTCAATTCAACATTTATTGATTTCTTAAAATTTACTTTTAACAAAAAGTGACAAATTACATTATCCAAATCTATTGTCATAAAATTTTATTGTTACACTAGGTTACAACTACTATACCAAATTTCTACATTTATTCTTAAACAAATTAGAAATTATATTAATTTAATTTATTAAATATTATTAATTTCAACGGGTCATTACACCATGTGCACGTGCACATCACCTCCCTGCTGCTCCGATCGACGTAGCTACCTCAGACAAGTCATCGACTACAGCATCAGCAAGCCCGACCATCCAGAAATTTGAGACAATCTCGAAATTGTCAAAGAGTAAAATCGAACATCTCTGGAACCGAATCACTTGAACAAAACGCCTCGCATGATCACCTCAGGCCACCATAAATTATGCCACTCCGACCAGACACTCGCCAGAGCCTCCAGCATCAATACCTCCTGGACCGGCCTCTCTGATTCGCCATCAATGGTGAGCTAATGCTTCAAACTTCGCCAACCTAAACCCTACAAAACCATTAATCAACTTCCACAGTGGCCAACAAATTTTATAATCATTTTTCCAATATTCTTTATCACCTAAACTTCCTTTATCATCAACCCCAAAGATCGATTCTTCATTGATCATCAGAAATTGCCATATTACCTCTTTCCGCTCAACACGAAATTACCCATCATATACAGATCTAAAAATCTTAAAATTTGGATTAAAATTCATTTTTTATAATTCGAATCTAGCTATATAATCAAAATAAAATGTTGCGAACATTGATTTTCATGACCTGATTCAATTTTATAGTAATGTAGTATATTTGAAAAATATACTGAGTATTTTCACTTGCATATATTTTTGAAGATACATTATTTCAAGCAATTTCTTTTTAGTGCTCGAAGTCTAACATTGATTCTTTTGGGATGATATGATGTTATAACAGGTTTTATAACCTAAAATGTGAGAACAAAGAGCTTTTTTTTTTCTGTGCACACAACATATACAGGCATGCAAACATAATTTCACGTTTATACAAACCAAATCCAAGCTACCATCATCACAGGCATATAAATTCAAGCAACACATATAAATATATTAAGGTATGAAGGTTTACTCACCTACAGATTATGTTTACAGAGAGGAACAGAGCACAGAGACATGGCAGTAGGAAGCAGAGTCTGGAAAAATTGATGTTGAGTTTTATTTTGTCAAGCTTGATGAACTTTGATTGATCTGGTTCAGTTTTTTTTGAATTTGCTTGTTAATTGCTTGCTGGATTCAAATTTAAAGCTTGAGATAAATTGTTGTTTGATTTCAGTTTGAAACAGTCTGAACCTTTGATGGTATTCGATTATTGCTTTGAGAAGAACTGTTGTTTCCAGTTTTGATTTTCAACTTTGTTGTTGAAGTTTGAATCTGATCTTTGCACTTGGATCAGGTTTGATTTTGCTTTTGATTTCTCTTTTTCTTTCTAGTCTTTTTTTTCTTCAGGTTTTCATTTTTATTTCTGGTTTGAGATGTTTTTTGCTTTACTGATTTTGATTTCGTGGTTTCATTTTCTGATTTGTTTCTACTTTCAAGTTTTGAGAAAGGTAAGAATAACCTAACCGTTTTCTCTAATACATGCTTTCATAAATTCAATTTTTAAAATAAATTGCCACTTGTTCATTTATGGATCCAATTAAGTTACACTTGTATTAATTCATGTTAGAATGTTTAAAAATGTTTAAAGCACAAAATCCTTATTTTACAAATGTCATAACAAGGTAAATTTTTATGTTTAAATCCTTAGGTTAAATTTATTTAAAAATTGTGTTTCAACCTTTGTGTTATTTAATTTGCAATTTGTATTTTAAACCCTTTAATTTTTTTATTTCATATCTTAACATATGTAAATGTTTTACATTTTAAATTCATGAATATACAAAATATATCTATTTATTTCAAAAGAAAATGTGTTTTAAATTTTTATCAAATCTAATATATATATATATATGTATGTATGTATGTATTATATGTACAAAATTTGAAAACAAACTCTTATTAATTCAAAAACATAGTTTTCAAATCCAATATATATTATTTAAAACTTTATTTTTGAATTTTTAAATTCAATTTATATGTAAAATATTTACAATTGAATTCCCAAGTTAAATCAATTCCTTTTCAAAAAATATTTATCTTAGTGTTTCAAATTCAAAATGAAATTCAAAATTAATCTATATAAATTCATAAATATATTTATACAAAATTTCAAATTAATTTACAATCTAATCTATAATTATTCAAAAATATTTTTTCTAGATTTCCAATTAGAAATTCTATTTAAATTAAAACTCCATTTATACACATATATAAATAAACACATATCTTCATTTAATTAATCTTTAATCCTTTATTAATTGAAAATAAAATGTATTCAAATCTAATATTTTGAATTTCAATTCCTAGATTCAAAAATAAAAATATAAATAAATAAGAAAACATATGCTTATTAATTTGGAAAATTTTGAATTAATTTACCATTAAATTCCCAATTCAACATTAATTACTAAATTAAATTTAAATAAAAATTGAGATCGTTACATATACCCCCCATAAGAAAATTTCGTCCTCGAATTTGCAAGGGAGACAACAAAGAGCAGATGAACATATCTGAGGTAGAAAATTGATTTACTAGGTCGAAATGAATATCTATTTTGCATTTGGCTTACCAAATCAGAATATCACTAATAGATAGGAGAACAAACTCGTTCAACACTTCACTTGATACTCGGGTTATCAATCTACGATATATGTCAGAGATTGGTTAGTTCGAAGGGATAATTAGCCATTCGTAGAATATATGTGAACCCAACAGAACAAACAAACAGATTCAATTTTCTACAACTCTCAAACATTAGGTGTGGATTCCAAATTCAGGTCGGAATACCCCAAAGTATATATTAACTTGTCCCTCTTCGAACTTTGATACTCACTAAAAATTTCAATAGAATTTCATATTAGGTTTTAACCGAAATCATTTTATTGATACAAATCTTCATATTCGATTTTCTAATTTAAAATTCCAAATTCATTAAAGTTTAAAACGAAAAGCTGATAACGAACCGATGAAGAGAATACGAAATAGGAGTTTTCTACAACGATTCGCAAGGCCATCATCACGCCAAAGCTTCTTCCTCGAGCTGCCACAAAGAAATCAAAGAATCGAAACTGTATCAAAGGAGATTTGAGAAGAATTGTTTCCATGTTGTTGCAGGGTATTGACCATTGGTAGTGGTACTTCCCTGTCCCCTATCTCGTCCTCTTCTTGCACTCATACTTACTATCAATGGATAGTAAGAGAATTTACCG
This sequence comes from Allium cepa, assembly GCA_030765085.1. Lineage (NCBI taxonomy): Eukaryota > Viridiplantae > Streptophyta > Magnoliopsida > Asparagales > Amaryllidaceae > Allium > Allium cepa. The sequence continues at coordinate 106,733,979 of CM060930.1, read as the reverse complement.
AGGCACACGAACAGATATCTTAGGGATATACTCATTCTAGGGTATTTGTAACCCTATCTTTAATGAGTTACCTAATGTGTTATAATCCTGAGCTAAACTTTCATCCTTCACCTCTGATACCAATTATAACGACCTGAACTCGAACTTCAAAAATCGGCACCGAATACATCACCCGTATTCGAATGCTGCAGATCCAAAGGTCGAATCTGGTTCACCAAAGCTTATAACACATTAAGTATAACAACATGGCGGAAGAAAAAATATATCATATAACTCCAACGATACAATATCCAATGATATACAACAATGATCACAAATACATATCTGAGATCTACAACAACACAGCGGAAACACAAAGGCACTAGCAGTGGAAACAACTTGAACTCCAAATGGAACTCCAATGTCTGCAACTCCATCAAAAATTTCTAATCCAAAGATAGTTCAAACTCACAATCAAGTTGGATTAAACAAGTCCAATCCAAGTGAACAATTGCTATCACAAATCCTAAGGCTGGATGCTATCAAATTCTACGCCTATTATTTGATTATCTGAAAAACCCAACTCTAGACTACCTGTGTGGAAAATTATGGGCACCCAAAGTTTAGGAAGGGAAAAATAAACACTAGATCAGCCATGGGGCTAGTATGAGCAAACAAAAACAGTTTACCTTCAAAACAAAAAACAAAGAAAGTAAAAGAAATCCGCAATGCTTTTTGAAAAATGAAACTACCATAAGGCCTCCCACCGCACACACAATGCAAACGCAGACTTGGAGGAGATTTCTCCTTATGATAGTAAAAAATGCTTGATACACGAAAGTCATTTGATATTATTATTAGTGCATAGTGCAGAAAACCTTTCAAAAGTATAATATTAATCTTAGCCAGCATGGGCATTTCGAACTGTGCCTGCTATAACTACCATCCAAACAGTGGGGCGCCACCATAAGTAGATGGCATGTTATACAACTAAAACCGTACAAGGCACGTATTAGATGATTGGATTTCCAACAAATGGTCAGGCAAAGGTACTTCGCACACAAAATGGAACGCCTTTGGAGGGACGTCCCCCAGACCCTAACCGGATCTCTTCTACATAAGACTTGGTTACCTCTGTAACCACTGACACGAGAATGCCATCTCTCGGTCGTTTGCGACCTTTATCCGAGGTACCTCCCAAAGGACAACCACAAAGCAATAAGTTTGCAGCATCCACAAAGTTAAGTATCTGGGCTCCATACCATGATTCCACTCATAATCCAGAAGGAAATGACATACCCACAGGGGGCACTACACCCAAATAACCTTGCTGCCATGATTCCTGTTTCGACCATGACCGCGTTGTGAGGCTCGACGAAGTCTCGTCTACAAAGCTACACTTTTCACAAATCCAAGCTTTGATCAACAAATGATCAGCAACACTTCGTATGCCACATTACCAAACAGGGAATGTATCACTAGTAACCATCAACTACATAACCTTCGAGCTCATACATCTCAGAGAAGGGTGTTAAGCTAAGAGAACAAATTCTCCGCCACCAAATAGAAATGTATTTCATAGAAACCAGTTTTACATCTCAAAGTGTAATGTCAGACATACATCCATACAAGTCTGTTCCGGGTTCGAACAGAACCGAAGGCACTCCCAAAGACGCCCTTGCAAATTAGGAAATTCACTAATCACGTACGGACTCCTCATCACAAAGGATGATCAAATCCCTATACCGGGGATCAACCGGTGCAGAGACATTCGACGAGTTATCCTTTAGCTTTTGAAAATATCTGGTCTTCACCACCAGTCTTTAAATGCTATCCATAACGTTGTATCATTATTCGGAATGGGTTATATAACACAAAGGTTTTATCCCTGCTAAACCGAATAATGAGTGGAATATTTAAAAACATATGGATATTGGGATCTCAGTTAAGTCACGACTTATTACCCAAAACTTTTCATTCAAATGGTTTAAACAAATTACCATTTCAAATCTTTTAACCAAAAAGATTTACTTCACAAAGTTCACCCATTTTTCACAAAGATTCATTCACTGATTTCAAAACAATTTCCACTTCAATTCGAATTAACTCATCCAATCTTTAATTCAAATATTTAATTTATAGCTTTCGAAACCATTTCCAAAGATTTATTCATAACATTCAAAACCATCCTCATTTCAACTTTTTTTATATAAAAGATACACCATTTAAAACCCTCTTCAACTTCAAAACAAGGTTCAATCATCTTTCACAAAGGTATATTCAAAGCTTTCAAAACTATTTCAATTCCATTTCAAATTTGAAATCTTTCAACACAAATTGGAAATCCTTCTTTATATCAAAGCTGTTATTATTTGAAAACAAATATTTTTCGTTTCGGAAAAAATCTGATTACATTTATACAAGTTAAAGTCGTTCAGGTATAATACTTGGATTAAATTCAAATTCCCAAAACAATATTTTTTTGAATGGTTTAGAACACATGTAAACACATTTATAACATGTATAACCTTTTTAAACCATAGTTTCCAATCATAGAATTCAATTTAAAATTTTCATTTCAAATTTAAATCAAACTATTTAAATTTCAAAACCTTATCAAGTTATTCAAAATAACTTTTATTTTTAAAACTCCTTTTCAATAGATTTTCACTTTTAACCCAATTTCATTTCCAAACCGTTTGGATTCAAAATTCAACTTTTAAAACCATTTCAAAAATCTGTGACTTAACCAATTTCCTCATGCAATCCTTATTGTGTGTGTAAAATGTAGTCCAGGGGTTTTACCCAATAGTGAAACAACATCAATCATCACAGATTCAAGCACAATAATATCGATAAGCGGTATAATCCTATAATGCTTATCTTCATTCACAGATCCACAGATATAAATTCATAACAGATAAATAAATTTCATTCGTCACGGATAAATAAATTATATACAACATAGCTTAAATAAAAAATAATTCATACACAAAGCATCACACATCAGGGATATCACACAATTCCACATTCAATTTAATCCAAACATTCATAAGTAAGGTCAATTAATTATCTGATTAAATTAAATCAGACTAATCACTAATCCTGGTTAATTAACATTGATCAATTACAATTTATTTTAACTAATTATTTCTTAATTATCCTTAATTAATTAAATTAATCAACCTTAATTAATTAATCTATCTTTAATCATTTAATAATTAATTCTTAACTATTTAATTATCCTTTAATTAAATTTCCTTAATTAATAAACTAATAAATTAATTAATCCTTAATTAATTATCATCAAATGAATTATCCTTAATTAATTACAATAATTAATTAACCTAAAGTTAATTAAAAAATTAACTAACCCTTAATTAGTCACATAAGCAAAGTAACTTTAAGTTAATTACATTAGTTAATTAATCCTTAGTTAATTATTCTTTAATTAACTAATTTTTCTTAATTAATCATAACAACAGATTAACCCTTTAATCACTAGTTAATTTATTGCTTTATTAATTATACTGAGTAATTATTCTTAAACTACTAATAAGATGATTGACCCAATGTTGAATTATTCAAACCAAAGAAAATTATAAAAGCATTTAACTTAAGTTAAATCTTTGAAGTTTGTTTAAAACCTGTTTAATAATTTCCTTTGGAAAACCTGGTTTATAATTTCTATTGAAAACTTGTTTAACAAATTTACTTTTGAAAACTTACTCCCTTTCTTTTACCTTTTACTTTTTTTCTTTTTTACTTTTTTTTTTATTATTAAAATTCCTATTAACTTTGAAAATTTATATTACTTAAATTTTGGGAAACATGTTTACTAAATTTTCTTTCACTTAAAACCTACATCCCTTGTTTCTATTGACAAAGTTTAATCTTCAAGTTTTAAATCCTTAACAAAATTACTTTTTTTAAATTCTAAAATCCTGATATGATTTAAAACCTGATTCCAGACTAACTACCCGAGAACAACTTCGAGCTATGCAATCTTCTTCCCGAATGTGACTTCGGGACATTCACCTTCTCCTCAACTGACACAGCTGACACCATATGCACGTGCACATCACCTCGCCACTGTTTCGATCGGCGCTGCAACCTCAGAGAAGTCATCGACTACTGCCTCAACAAGCCCAAGCATCCAGAAACTTGAGACGATCTCGAAATTGTAAAAGAGTAAAATCGAACATCTTTGGAACCAAATCACTTGAGCAAAACGCCTCGCATGATCACCTCAGGCCAATGTAAATTACGCCACTCTGACCAGACACTCGCCAGAGCCACCAACATCGATCCTTTCTGGACCGTCCTCGTCTGATTTGCCATTAACGGCGAGCTACTTCTTCAAACTTCGCCGACCTAAACACTACAAAACCATTAATCAACTTGCACAGTGGCCAACAAATTTTCTAATCATTTTTCGAATATTCTTTATCACCTAAACTTCCTCTATCATCAACCCCAAAGATCGATTCTTCATTGATCATCAGAAATTGCCATGTTACCCCTTTCCATTCAACACGAAATTACCCATCATATAAAGATCTAAAAATCTTAAAATTTGGATTAAAATTCATTGTTTTATAATTCGAATCTAGCTATATAATCAAAATAAAATGTTGCAAACATTGATTTTTATGACTAGATTCAATTTTGCAGTAATGTAGTATATTTGAAAAATATACTGAGTATTTTCATTTGCAAATATTTTGAAGATGAAATTACATTATTTCAAGCAATTTCTTTTTAGTTCTCGAAGTCTAACATTGATTCTTTTGGGATGATATGATTTTATAACAGGTTTTAAAACCTGAAATGTAAGAACAAAGAGTTTTTTTTTTTATGCACACAACATATACAGGCATGCAAACATAATTTCACATTTATACAAACCACATCCAAGCTATCATCATCACAGGCATATAAAATCAAGCAACACATATAAATATATTGAGGCTTGAAGGTTTGCTCACCTACAGATTATGTTTACAGAGAGGAATAGAGCACAGAGACCTGCAAGTAGGAAGTAGAGTCTGGAAAAATTGATCTTGAGTTTGAATTTGGTAAAGCTTGATGAACTTTGATAGAACTGCTTCAGTTTTTTTTTGAATTTTCTTGTTAATTTCTTGCTGGCTTCAAATTTAAAGCTTGAGATAAATTATTGTTTGATTTCAGTTTGAAATAGTTTAAAGCTTTGATGGTATTTGATTCTTGCTTTGATAAGAACTGTTGTTTCAAGTTTTGATTTGCAACTTTGTTGTTGAAGTTTGAATCTGATCTTTGCACTTGGATCAGGTTTGATTTTGCTTTTGATTTCTCTTTTTCTTTCTAGTCTTGCATTTTTTGTTTTCAGCTTTTCATTTTTATTTCTGGTTTGAGATGATTTTTGTTTTATTGATTTTGATTTCATGGTTTCATTTTCAGATTTATTTCTACTTTCAAGTTTTGAGAAAGGCAAGAATAACCTGATCGTTTTCTCTAATACATGTTTTCATAAATTCAATTTTTAAAATAACTTGCCACTTGTTCATTTATGAATCCAATTAAGTTACACTTGTATTAATTCATGTTAGAATGTTTACAAATGTTTAAAGAATAAAATCCTTATTTTACAAATGTCATAACAAGGTAAATTTTTGTGTTTAAATCGTTAAGTAAAATTTATTTAAAAATTGTGTTTCAACCCTTGTGTTGTTTAATTTGCAATTTGTATTTTAAGCCATTTAATTTTTTTATATATTTCATATCTTAACATATGTAAATGTTTTACATTTTAAATTCATGAATATACAAACTATATCTATTTATTTCAAAAGAAAATGTGTTTTTAAATTTTTATCAAATCTAATAAATATTTATATATATATATATATATTATAAATAAAAAATTTGAAAACAAACTCTTATTAATTTAAAAACGTAGTTTTCAATTCCAATATATATTATTTAAAACTTTATTTTCGAATTTTCAAATTCAATTAATTTGTAAAATATTTACAATTGAATTCCCAAGTTAAATCAATTTATTTTCAAAAAATATTTATCTTAGAGTTTCAAATTCAAAATGAAATTCAAAATTAATCTATTATATATTCTTAAATATGTTTATTCTAAATTTCAAATTAATTTACAATCCACTTTATAATTATTCAATTATTTTTTCTATATTTCCAATTAGAAATTCTATTTAAATTAAAATTCCATTTATACAAAGAAAATGTATTCAAATCGAATATTTCGAATTTCAATTCCTAGATTCAAAAATAAAAATATATATAAATAACAAAACATATCCTTATTAATTTGGAAAAATTTGAATTAATTCACCATTAAATTCCCAATTCAACATTAATTACTAAATTAAATTTAACTAAAAATCAGGATCGTTACAATATACATAAAACTATTCTAAATTTAAAACATTTTATAAGAAAAGATGTTCAATCCCATATAGCTTTTCATACAATGAAATTTATATGGAAAATTTTGATTCTTGTATAAGATGGACTTTATATAAGTATAAGTAATTTTGAAACTGTTAATTTTGGAAGATATTCGACCCGAAGAGAAATCTCATATATAATGTAATTTATATAAGAACGATTTAATATATTCGAGATTATTGATTTTGGAAAGTACTTTGTCTGAAAATGAAATCTTATATATAATGGAATTTATATAAGTGCGATGTTTGAAGCTATGATTTTGAAAGGGTATTGTATATGGTACATTATATTTTGAAGTAAGAGGTATGGGGAAGTACCCTCCATGATGAATTATAGTATGATATGCTTCGACCCAGATGGACTTGGGGAATCCAAGAATGGATTCGACCGATAAACCCTAATGGACTTGGGTGAATTCGGAAACGGATTCGAACTGATATGGTTGTCCAGGCTAAAACTCATGAGTTCCTCGATTTTTTTTCCAGGGTAGATGGTTCTTTAATTTACCCTATGGAGGCGCTTTCAATCCTGGGATCTACTGTTTATGGATCTTTCGCGAATAAAGTGCATCCATTGCATAAATCATTAATCAATAGCGTACCACTTCAGCAGGGGTCGATGGTCCCTGTTTACGAAGTGGCTACGATATTTTTTTGGAATCCGAAAGGTAGAAGGAACTTCTGGAAGTATTGTGTCCATTGCGTAAATACTGGATCAGCGGCGGGCCACATCTATTGTATTTTCATCATTTGACATTGGATTTTGAGTGGTACTTCCCACACCTATTTTTGAGTATTTTCACTGGGTTTTGAAATAGGTCTGCTAAGTACTTAGAGATTTCTATTCTTACGTCTGATCAACGTACGACCAGATCCTGTAAGAACGAGGATAAACTTGTTAAGACATCGAGTTATAAAAGTATTTTGATAAAGTATTATATAAAGGATATTTTGATCGTTTTTCCTTTCTAAATAATTAAAAATGTTTAAAATATTGTTTATTTATATACAACATGGTTTACTAGTAAATCATTAGCTTTGTAAATATTTTAGAAGTTATTAATTAAATAAAACATATTTAAAGTAAATGATTATTGATTTATTATTGATTTTTAAAAGTACATTGAGATTTAAAACTAATAAAATTTATAAATAATGGATTTAAGGTTTTCAACAACTCCTTTTTATATATAAGTAATGATGTAAATAATTGTTTTCGAATAGTTTACATATATTTATAAAGATGTTATTTAAAAAATTTAAATGGTATTTATAAATGAAGCAAGAAATTTTACAGATGAACTTTTCCGTTAAGTATTAAAGATGATTGATTTGCAAATGAAGTTTTTAAATGGATATTTGAAGTAAAATTTGTGTAAGTTTCTTTGAATGTATACTTTAAAGATATTATATAAATGGAAAAAAATTGCGAAGTTTATTTATTGTAATATACTTGACAAATAAAATTGAATCTCTATTTTAGAAGTATAGTTTAGAATATTTACTTGATTTCAAAGTGCTAATAGTAAATTTATTGGTTTATTTACTGTTTGAATTTTTGTATTAAGCCATAATAAATGTTTTTCCATGATTTGAATATTCATTTTTAAACAAGTATGTAAAATTAATTATAAAGATATGAAATTTTATACTTTTATTTAGAAATTTAATGTAAGATTTGAGTATACTATTAGTTTCAGTTTAATAATCTTGAGTTTATACTTATTTTAAAACATAACGAGTCTAATAAATTTTCTAATTTAAGGAACTTTATTTTAAAGCTTATTATAATGTTTTGATATAAATTTCTAAGATTGTTTAGACATTTGAATTTTTTTGCGTAATGCTATGAGGATGTTTTAAATTTATCTTATATTCTAACTAAGTGAATGAGGTTAAATGTTTTATTTGAATTTTTAGATATATTAAAATATTTCTTTCCTCTTCAAGAGCGAACACCAAAAACTTGAATTTTTATTCAACAACTGAATTAAGTTATAAACTTAGGTAAGGGCAGTAGGAGCTTAGGCAATATATTATGAAATGATTCATTAATGATTTAAATCCTTAATGGAAAAAAATTATGTAAGTGATTGATCTTTATATAAATAAATGAATCGAAAAGTAAATAATGAGAAGAAAAAAACGCATTAGAATAAACCAAAATAAATTTAAATTAGAATTTCAATTATTGTAGTGGAATAAAATTTTATCTATTTAATAATTGGAACTTCTTAAGTTGAAAGTAAAAAGTTAAATGCTAAGCTATAAATGAAATATACATGGAATTTGAAATTTGTAACTTGTAAACAAAAGGGATATGAAAATAAGAAATGACAACTATCGAGCATTTATTTACTAAAATGAAATAAGGTAAACTTATGTAACTTTCAATTACATTCTTAGAAACATATATATAACTTACCAGAATATTAAAAGTTGTAATGTTAAATAAGGATATGGAGTGGAATATTATACAAGAAAAAAAAAATCTTAAATAATGAAAGTTTTCAAAGAAATTTAATTTTATAAATAAGGAATTTGATATGAAAATAGTTATAAACCTGAGTTATAATTGTAGTGCTACTAAATAAAATGAAATAGAAAGTGAATATTGTAAGCAAAGAATTATGAACTTATGTTAATGTTTGAAGCTATTGTTAATTAAAGTGAATAATAAAATGAATACTATATTAAATTTAATGGTTGTAACTTCAGAAATGGTTGATTACTATGATCCCTTATGAAGATTGTATGGTTATTTGCAAAAGATTATTGTTATGTTGTACTGATTTATTTTGATTTTATATGATGAGGTATGCTTTTGGTTGAAAGTGATTGTTGTTATGTTATGTTGATTGTTCGTTATTAATTTGAAACAATATAATCATTTCACTTCTATATAATTATTAACCTTTTTGTTTATAGAAGTGAAATACAGGTTATGAAAGCAATTGCCACTACTTTTGGTTTCATAAAATAAGCGTTATTTGCCCGATAAATAGGTGCGTTCTCGGATTACGGTTTTCTAGCGATATTATATTTTTTTTCCCATGTTAGGATACATTATTTTGAAAATTATGGTATATATTGTTATATTTTGATATTATTATTTCTCTCAGACCTTTCCGTATAAAGGAGACTCTGCTGAAATTTTCCGTGAATTTAGGCCTTAGAAATTTTTGTAAAATATTTTTCAAACATTGTAAACTCGAATATAAAGGATTTTAATTGTTATAAATTGATATATTTTATTTAAATTATTTAATTTTGTAAATTAATTGTTTGTGAATTTAAAATTTTGAATAGGATATTGACTATTTAATTTTTTTCCATTCTTTTTCCTTTTCAGGGACGAAAAGTTTTGAGTGGGGGAGAGTGTAACGACCCGTAATTTTCGACAATTAGAATTTGTTAATTTAATAAGATTTTTGGTAATTTAATATTGAAGAAATAAAAATTAATAAATTATTGAATTGAATACTAAAATGAAATGTAACACAATTCATTAAAGCAAAAATTGAATGAAATTCCAATAAATGAAATAATTTGAATGTTATAATTTGGTTATAAATTGAATAGAGGAAAACAAATGTAATATTTAATTAATTAATGAATTAGTATATAATTAATTGAGATTGAATAAAATTAGTGTTAGGTAAGAAATTGCAATATTTGTTTGTAAATAATGAATTTATAAGTGTGATTTAAGGCTAATAGTAACAATTGTTATAAGTTACTTATTTGTTTAGCTCATAAAATTTAATTTGAAATAAATTACAGTTAATTGACTTAATTAGTGCAATTAGTATAGATTGGATTGACAATTGAAGAATATTAACTCAATAAGATGTAACCAATATAAATTATGTTCATAGCATGACAGTTGGTTGAATAAAAAGAATGGAAATCAAAGTTTGTCAAGTTATTGGAATTTAAGCTATATTAAATGGATTTATTATAACTAGATGAAATTAAATATCACTTAACTGAAATTAAGATGAAACTGGAAATTTTTAGCATGCTAAGATATAAACCAAGGTAATTATACCAATAAGATGATAACTGATTGAATAACAAAATTTAAGAATCAAATACATGGATTTATTGGAAATTAAATTTATAATTACTGAACTTATTGGAAATTGAATTTAACATTGGAAATTGTGAAATATTCAATAATAACTTGATATAGAAATTTGTTATAAAGGTTTTAAATTATTAAGTATTCCAAAATGATAGAAATTATAAACTATAGAATTTGAATTGGAAATTTTGATTTAATTAATTTAATATTAATTTATTTAATTAACGTGAAAATATGCATTTTGGCAACTGTTTGAGATTTCGACGAAACCAGTTTCATCGGATCCGTAACGACGAACTATTATAGGATTTCAAGTTTCGTAGCGATCGGACGTGTCCTTTGTTCGTACAGACTCAAAACGCCTAAAAATTTACTAATTGAAATCAATTTGAAATAAGCTGATTTTATCACAACTTCTTCATACGATTGAATTAGGACATGAAACATGTTCCATTGAGTTTAAAATTATCCAAAACATCTATGTTGATTTAAGGGTTGACCCATTTTCATTCTAGAGACAGAACAGGCTTTTCGGGTCGTTTATCGTTCCAATCCAAATCAATCTGGTCCATTCATTCTATTTTTCTATTCTGCTAATAAATACCTCAATATAAACCCTAATTATTTTTCATTCCTCATTCCAGTACTACAATCTATCTGTGGCACCTCATTCCAATGGCAGACAAACCAAACAAGCTTCTCAATTCAATTTTAAATCAAAAATCAAATCAGAAAATTAAACTCCTCAATATCGATTTTAAGCTCTCGACGAGCACAAGTCAATTATGTGATTCATTTTTCGATTTGGGTTTCGGTACGGCCAGAAATCATTGTTTTCATCTCGACCGTTCGTACGTATAGGTGTGGATTCGACGATCTTCGACGATATGACAATAGGGGAATGGCGTGGGGAAGAAGAAGTTGTGCTGAGTCGATCCATACGACTGGACGTGGAGTGTCGTGAATCGACCGAAATTGGAAATTTTGTTGCCAGAAAATCGCATCGGTCTGGGGCGTTCGCCCACGTCGCGGCCGTCGTAGCGGGCGTTGGTGGGGAAACGTGGCATGGTGGAGCTCGTGGGTGTGTTGGATCGACGGTGTAGAGTTCCTGGCGATGGTGGTTTGCACGAACGTGATGGTGGCCTTGGATATTGTTCGATCGGGTTTGATTTAGCATGCTAGGATTTCACGTTGAGCACGTGGCTGGTGACTGTCTTTTGTTGTTTTATTTCATTTAATCTCGAAATCATTCTAACGTACAAAACTTTTTCATACGAGGTCCGATTCATACGCGGTTTGTTCTGCTATGATCATAGCGAAATTCAGGACATTTTGATGTGTGTTTGGACGAATTTGAGACTCTTTGAATTTTCAGCTTAAATTGGACTTAAATTCAAAGGTGGGTGTTTTGACCCACTCACAACTTCTAAAATTTCTCATGTTAGTTAAATTAAATTTCTGATGTGATTAGGAATTTATTTATTGCTGTTTGGTATATTTAAATTGTTATTCATGTTAATTTGAATTAGTTTGAATTAAATTGTCACTTAAATTATTGTTGAAATTATAATTGCCACTTAATATCCTGTAATGAATAATTTGTAAATTGTGAAGATTCATTGTTTGAATTTGGATGATAATTATGATGGATGTTTGATTTTTAATATTAGATGATTGGATGATGTGTTTGATTTATATATGGTGATCACTCTGCAAGTTCCCTTAATTGACATTACTTGAAAATCAGTATGGGTTGAAATAATACATACCTGAACGGTCTTATAGATTAGGGAAAAATCGTTATGGGTTGAAATGATAAACCCGAACGGTTGTCATTGATTTGGAAATGTTGATTTTTGGTACTTGTTGAAATGACATATACCCATATAATTTATTGAATTTGGATTTTATTTAGAACTTAATTATTTGAAGGGTTTAAGTTAATCTATTTATTTTATTTAGATGATTAAGATTGATATTTTGAATTATTTGAAACCTTTTAAATAAATGTATTCACATTGTACACTTGATAGGAGATGAAAAATGCCGTAACATCTCTGAAACCATTGCATTTATATATTTTTTATTGTAGATTAATTTGACTTACATATGATCTTTTAGTTCTAACTCGAGTGTTTTGTTTTCATTACACTCGGGTCGGTCTGAGCTTTTGCAGTGTATTGAAGACCATTTCATTTTCTGGAGGATGAAGACGAAGATTCTGTATATTATTACCATTCATTATAATTATTACATTACATCATTTACTTCACTGCATTATTGTTTATTTCTGCTATATGTATAACTTTGATTTGAATTTGTAAAAGTGTAATAAATGTCATTTGTAAAACAGCTTCATGAACTGTTTATTTGATTCTTATATTTTTTCGTTCCGCTGCGAGATTTTGTATTTTGTCTTTCCTTCCTTTCTATTATTTTCTTATTTATACCCCACTTACAATCCTCCCTTTTGAATGGTTTGATCTCGACATTTGTGGTTTATTGTCGATTTGAACCATCCAAAAGGGTGGGTCGTTACAGTATCATGTTGTTCCGCTGCATTATTTATTTATTCCTTTTGTATGTACTCTGATTTTGTATTGTAAAAGTGTAATAAAATGTTATTTGTAAAAAAGCTTCATCAACTATTTATTTGATTATTATATTTTGTTATTCCGCTGTGAGATTATGTGATGTTTTTGTTTCTTTTCTCTTCTTTTCTTATTTACTCCGTAACAATCCTCCCTTTTGAATGGTTTGAGTCTGACATGTATGGTTTATTGTCGATTTAAACCGTCCAAAAAGGTGGGTCGTTCCATGGATGTAGTTGTATGTGATATTTTTTTTTGTTAGGATGTGAAATTTTATAAATATTGGTTGCAAATTAGAATTTACAAATAAAGTGAATGTGAATTTGAAATTGAGAACTTAAGTTCCAAGGTTTTGAAGTTGGTTTTCAAAGATTTTGGAATATAATATTAGTATTAGTTGGAAGTATTTCGGATATAAATATTCTCAATATGATTCGAAAGAAACATTGTAAAATGTTTTAAGTTCTAGTTTTCCATCTTCTTTCACTAGAAAATAATTTTAGTGATGATCGCGACATCATCGACGTTCATTTTGGAGTTTCAAAGTGGGAATACCACTGCAGTAGCTTTGTTACACATTTGTCTTGAAAAAAAAATTATTTTTATTATCGTAAGTATTGTTTGAATATACATATTATTTCAAAATGATTTGAAATGAACCCGGTATTTATCCCTTCAGTGCTTGTTAAATCAATGATTTTTAGTTGTAGAAATAAAGTGAAATTTTAATAGTTGGAAACTTCCAAAATGAAAATAAGAAATTAGGAGCTAAGTGATTAATGAAACTATAAAGAAATTGGAGACATGTTGCTTGAAAATTAAGGGTAATTAAATTTAGAAGATGTAAATTTTTGAATACTTTTCTAACTAAAATGAATATGATAAATTTGTATAACACTCAACTACATTCTAAAAAATATATAAAACTTACCAGGAATGTTTAAAAGTTGAAATGTTAATATGAATATGTAATTTAATTTTGCACAAGTAAAACTTAAGTAATGGAGTTATGTCTATAAATAAAAATTATGATGTACAAGAAATATTTTAAGCATAACTTAATATTTTGAAATGCTAATAATTAAATATAGAAAAGTGAATACTATTTAAGTAAATGATTTTAAACTCAAGAAAATGACTGAAATGATTCATTTATGAATGTTAATATTAAAATGGATATCAATGTTATGTGTAAATAATAAATGTGGAATAAACTGCAATGAAATGTACGTAATACTTTAATAATGGATTCATTGATGACTTCAAATATTGAATGGAAAATAAATTATGTAAGTAATGATGAAAAATTAATAAAATATAATTATTGTATGAATGAATTAAAAGAAATAAATAGAAAATAACAATGTGAAAAGAAACCAATAGAATAACCTTAAATAATAATTAAAATTCGCTGTTGTTTTGGCCGATGGGAATTTTGGGAAATGATACTTGAAATTGTTTAAGGCAGTGTAAATAATCTATTAATTAATTATCTAAAGATACTGAGCGTATGGTACACTTGATAGTTAATTTATCATCCTTGTACGGTGAAAAGTTTGTAAACCTAGACAAACCATTAATTTTGGTTGCTATAAATGGATGATGGATTTTTTGTTGCATATATTGGTTGTATTGTTTTATTCGCATATGATTATGATATATTATATGTTGCTTGAGCTATTGATTTAAGGCCACGAATAAATAATAACCTTTACGTAATTATAACTCTTTGGATTATATAAGTGAAAAATAGATTTGTGGAAGGAATAGTTACTGCTTTTGGTTTTATAAATAAAATTTGTTTCCTGACCAATAGGTATGTTTTCTGATTACGGTTTTGGAACAATATTTTATTCTTCTTCCCATAGTTTAGGATGTTTTATTATTGAAATAAGACATATATATATATATATATATATATATATATATATATCGTAATTATTGATATTATTATTTTTCCAGATCTATCCGCGCAAAGAAGACTCTAGTGTAATTTTTCGTGTACTTAGGACCTAGAAAATTTTGTGATAGTTGAGTTATTTTTGAATTCTTACTAAAACTTAATGATGTAAATTTAAATTATTTATAAATTGAATAATTTAAATAAATTTATATCAAGTTCCTTAATTCCTTCTTGTTCCTTTTCGAGGACGAAATGTTTTGAGTGGGGGAGAGTGTATCGACCCATATTATTTTGATAATTAAAACTATAAAATTAAATAATATTTTGAAATTTAACATTGTGAGAAATTGAAATTTATGCTTTACTAATGAGAAAATAATTACAATATGATTTAATAATGTTGTTTGAATGCTATTGACAACTATTTTAATGAAATTTCAATTAGTTAAAATAATTGGAAAGTTAATTTGATTATAATTGTAAATATGAAATAAATTAAATGTCGGATTTAATGATGAAATTATATGTTATTAATTAAAATTTGTTGTTATGGAATATGAAACCAATTTAATTAATACGTAAATTTATTAGCTTCTGTTTATAAATAATAAATTTAGAAATGTGTTTGAATTACTAATGTGTGATAATTGTCTTAATTGTTATTTTATTATTCAATCCGTTGAAACAATTTGAAATTAGTTTGAATTTAATATAATTAACTGGGATTTTATTGCAGTTGTAATTGAACGTTGAAATTAGTGCAATATTAAAATATTGGATTATGATGGAATATTCAATTTTAAAAGATAACTAATTTCTATGTAATCAAGAATGATAAATTGTTAACCTTTAAATTTGAATTTAAAAGTGATTAAATCAATTTAATAATAATTTATTTAATCAACGTGTAAAAATAGCCATTTTGGCCATTGTCTCGGATTTCGATGAAACCAGTTTCATCGGATCCACAACAGTGAATTATTGTAGTATTTCAGGTTTTGTGGTAATTGGACTTATCGTTTGATCGTACGAGCTCGAATCCCGTAGAAATCAATTAAAAGAATTTAAATGAATATAATTTGATTTTTTACAACAAGTAAAAGGTAATGCCTTCGCATGAAAACTAACTCCTGTATACAATGGAATTGGGGTTTGAAACTAGTTTCCTTGAGTTTACAAATATTGAAAACCTATATTTTGATATATGGGATGACCTACTTTCGTTTTGTGAAAGAAACGTGCTTTTCAAGTCGTTGTTATCGTTTCGGCAAAATTCGATATGTCCATTCATTCTTATCCATCTCTATCTATATAAATAGATATTTCCTGAAACTTTAGCTGTCTATTCCATTTTTCTATTTGTACTGGTTCAATTATCTCTTCTTCCTTCCCAATGGCAGAAATACAAATTTCAATTCCAGTCAAAATCCTTGTTTCCAAATTCAAAATCAAATCGAAAATTCAGTCTCTTCAAATCATATCAAATTATATATCATTAGAAAGCTCTCGACGAGCATAATCTAGATCTAAGTTCATTTTTGAAATTGTGTCACAATTTTTCGAGAATTTGGCGATCTTTCCTAGTCGCTCATTACTAGGATTTCACGATCAACGGTGGATGGCCGACCATTCGACGATTGGGGAGTGGTATCTGGAAGAGTTTGGCGAGCAATGCTCAACCTTTTGGTTCGTTCATGTCGTATGTATCGAGATCTCCAGAAATTGGCATTTTTATGGCACGCTTTGGGCACGGTGACGAAGCCACATGGGGTGGCGGGATGCCGAGAGGAGCTAGGCATATGTGCAGTAGCCCACGACGGTTCTGATGGCGTCACCTGATCGATGGTCAAGCGTGTGATGTTCGTTTGGCAATTCGTTAAACGTTGGCGGCAGCGTGCTGATGTTCATGTTCAATGTGTGCTTAGGATTTTGAGAAGGTAGTTAATTTACGTAATTGCCCCTTATTTTATTTTTATTTTACTTTAAATTTTCAAAAGTTCTAACTATCACAACGTTTTCATACTAGCTCGGGTTTGGAAGCGGTTTCTTCCGTAGGGATCGTATCGAAATTCAGGACGATATGGAATTTGTTTGGTTGTAAGCTGAGACAACTAGAATTTTGGGCTTTATTTGGATTTTAAATCGACTAAAAATCAAAGGTGAGTGATTTAACCCACTCACAAATACTAAACCTTCTTATATTAGTTAAATTAAATCTATGAATTGATAAAAAATTTATTGACTGCTGTTTGGTAATTTAAATTGTCATTTAAATTTATTTTAAATTAAATTGCCTCTTAAATTAGTATTGAAATTAAGTTGTTAGCTAAATCCTCATAATGATAACCAGTTAATTGTTGTGATTGATTGGCTAATTTGGATGTTGATTATAATGGATGTTTATTTGTTGTCATTTTGGATGATTGGATGTTATGTTTATTATATATGTTGTTATCACACTGTAAGTTCCTGTAGTTCGTTGTTAGGAAATCACTATGGTTCAAAATGATACATACCCGAATGATCTTATAGATTAAGGAAAATTGTTATGGGTTCAAATGATAAACCCGAGCGATTTTATTGATTTGGAAATTGCTGATTCGGGATATAGGTTAAAATGATACGTACCCGAGAAATTTAATTATTTGGGTTGAAATGATACATACCCAATCACTTGACCATATGGTAGAAATTATATACGGAGGCCGTTGGTCAGTTTTAAATTATTTCAAAATGGTAAAGTATATTGATTTACAAATTTTATTTTTAAATTTAATTTAATGATTTTATTTAAAATTTAATATTTGGAAAATAATTATTTTATATTTTCTAAAGTTTCAAATTATAAGTTAATATATGGTTATAAATGCAATTTTAAACTTTTAGCTTATAATTTTATGTAGTTTTAAATATATAATTTAAATTGTTTATTATTTTAATTTAATAAAACATTTAATGTGTTTTAAGAGATTTGTATAAAATTTAATGTAATAAAATATTTAATACAGTTTTAATATATATATATATATATATATATTTTAAATTTAATTTAATAAAATAAATCTAGTTTTGATTTATGGTAATAAATAGACTTTTAATAACTTTAATAGATAAAATATTTTGCAAAAGATTTTAGAATTTTGAAAAAGGTTTTATGAGTGATTTTATAATAGATTTTATAGGAGGATTTTATAATGGTTTATAAATGAGTTTAAAAGTTTTAAAGGATTTTATAAAGCGGTTTTATAGAGAACCTGTATAAAGGGATTTTGAAGCGTTTTCAAGTAATTTGCGTTGAAGTTTATGAAAAGGGAAGAGTTGTAGACTATTTTAGAATTTTTAAACGGCTTTATAAATGGTTTTAAAGCATATAAATAGTTTATAAATAGTTTAAGAGAGACATATAAATTATTTTTGAAATTGATTGAAAGAAATCTTCCTCGGCATTTATGAATACATTTATACTTTTGGAATAAGTATATACATATCTTGATATGAAAGTATGAACTTTTTTCTGGATTTATTATTATAAATTTTTATAAAATAAAAATGGTGTGAAAAATATAGCGATTGGTTGTTAAAGACGTCGGGGTCGATATTGCCGTACTCTCTGCCAATTCCAAAACTACTTTAACAAATGTACACGTGGTGGAGAATCCAGAACGAAGTAGGATGGTTTAGCGAACGCTACTGGTATGAGGTAAGAACTTAGCCCTAACTCTCGAGTCAGCTTGATATGACTAAAATAGGAGCTATCCCGGGCCAAGTGAGGCCCTTTGTAACGACCCGGAATTTTCGATAATTTAAATTTGTTAGTTTATTAAGATTTTGGTAAATAAATTTAGAAGCAAAAAAAACTTTATAATTTAATATTGAAATGAAAGCTAAAATTAAATATAACAAGGGTAATTAAAACTAATTATTAACAATTTGAATAAAATTCTAATAAATGAATTAGTGAAAGTGTTATACTTGGTTATAAATTGAACATAAGTAAATAAATCTAAGTATTGAATTTACAAATGAAATAATATATTTATTAATAGTAACTTAATGTAAATTAAGATAATAAAGTCAATGCAGGTCAATAAATAATTAATTTAGTGCAGTCCCAATTAATTGTAAACAATTGTAAGGTTATAATTGATTGGAATTAGTAAATTGGGAAATAAATTCAAAGTTATATTAATTGATGAAATAATACATAATGAATTGTAATTTGATAGAATCAATGCTAGATAAGTAATTTTAATAATTGTTGGATGATAATAAAGTGTGAATAGAACTAAATTTGTCAAATAGTGATAATTATTAATTGACTACCCATTTATTTAATCTATTGAATTAGTTCTAAATCCATTACAATTAAACGTAATTAAATACCAAGTTAATATGAAGTTAGTTGATGGCTATAAACCATTAAGGAAATTGGATATAGTAATGTTAAATTTATCCATAAGGTGATGATTGATTTAATAAAGGGAATAGTAACTTATAAGTGTGATAGAAAGTAAATGGTAACAAATATTTTATGTCAACTATTTATTTAGCCTGTTAATTTAAATGTGGTAAAAATTGCAATAAATCTAAATTAAATATTTTGTTAATGTGAATTTAGTAAATAATTGGAAATAACCTTTACTTTATTCATGATATGACAATTGGTTAAATAAAAGGAATGGAAATTCAAGATTTATTAATTTATTGGAATTTAAATTTAATAATTGGATTAATTGCAATTAAATGAAATTAAAATATCTAAATATTACATTATTTGAAATTAAGATGGAATGTGAGAATATTAATGTAATAGTTTTGAATCCAATGTAAAATCCATCTATTTGACAATAATGAATGAATAATTATTAATTTATTTAATTAAATGGAATTTTTGGGAATTATATTTATAATTTCTGAATTTAATGAATTGAGGCTAACATTGAAATTGATGAATTAATTAACTCTAAATGGACATCTAAATTGTTTAAATGCTCTCCTTAAACTATAACCTGTCCCATCTCTCTTTAGTATAAAGTATTAAGAAATTTAAAAATGATTAAAATTGTCAATCATAGAATTTAAATTGAAAATTTTATTTAATTAATAAATTATTTATTTATTTAACTAATAGGAAAATAGCCATTTTGGCCATTGACTGAGATTTCGATGAAACTAGTTTCATCGAATCTATAACGATGAATTATTGTAGGATTTCAAGTTTCGTAGCGATCGGACTTGTCGTTTGATCGTAAGAACGCGAAACGCCTAGAAATCAATGAAAGTGAAATCAATTTGAAATAACTTGATTTTTGCATAACTTCTTCATATGATTGAATTTGGACCTGAAAACTGTTCCATTGCGTTTAAAATATTTAAAAACATCTATTTTGATATATGGGTTGACCCAATTTCATTCCGAAGTCAGAACGGGCTTTTTGGGCCATTTTATCGTTCAACGCGTATGTCAATCCTGTCCATTCATCTCAATTTCCGACCTACCTATATATACCTTGTTATAAACCCTAGCCTATTTCTTATTCCTCATTTCTGTACGTATAATTCCATTTGCTCCTCCTCATTCCAATGGCTGCAAACCCTAATTCCCAATTTAATTTCAAATTCCAAACCAAATCCAAAATTTCAAACTCCACAAATTATATCAAATTTAATGTGGATGCAAAGCTCTCGATGAACGCATCATAGAACTGCAATTCATTTTTGTTTTGATTCATCGTTTGATCAGTAATCATTGGAGAATTCTTGGTCGTTCGTTGGTGGTTGATAAACATCGATTGATTGACGAATCAGGGATACCAGGTGGTGGAGAGAGGCGTGCATAGTCCATCGGAGCAGGTAGTTTGTCGAATTAACGGCTGGACCTGCCGTAATAATTCGAGTAGGGTTTCAAAGGGAAGCGACGACTGGCTATTGTGTTGCATAGTTCGTCGATGATGTGTTGTCGCGAGGCCAGGGAATGCCCGGCCGGAGGTGGGGAGGGTTTTGGTGCGATCGACGCTGGCGTAGGAGGATGGTGGTGGTGCAAAACCACGGTCAGTGTTGTTTTGCACGCATGCGATGACATATGTGTTTGATTCGAGCACGTGGGAGACGGCTTGCCTATGATGGTGACTCGTTTATGTAACGACCCTAGATTTTAATTTAATTTAAATTGATAATTAAATGAAATTTTGAATAAAAATTTATAAAATTAATTATAAATGGAAGCGAGTTTCCCCGATTCAAATAGAAAATATGTAAAGTCATATGGATTTGAAAATTTGTATATATGAGAATATATATGTATATATTGGATTTTAAATAAATTCTTAAATAAATGATTTTGAAAAATAAATAATATACTTTAGACATAAGTATAGAAATAAATAAATAAATAAATTGATTTAAAAATTTATAAATGATGATAATTTGAGTTATATAAAATATATGTGTACAAAGAGAAATGTAAAACAATAAATAATTAAAGTAAAATTCATGATAAATATTTAAACTAAAAATAGAAGTAAAATAAATATTTGAGTTATAAATAGAGATAAATAAAAGTTAAGTATGGAACCAAATAAATATATATAAAACATCTATGTACAAAACAAAGTTATGGAATTTCAATTATATTTTAAAGTAAGTAGACAAAATAAAATAAACAATAAACAAAACGAAGTAAATACAAACAAATATAAAAGTTTTAGTATGCAAAGAAAAATAAAATAAAATAAGGGCAAATGAAAGTATTCAAACAAAAGAAATAACATACAAAGAAGAAACCACATATTTATAAAATTATGTAGAATATAAAACAAAAGAAAGAAAAATAAAATATGCAAATATGAAGACAGCAAATAAAATGAAGAAGCAATACAAGAGCCCGGGAATAAAAATATAAATAAACAAAGCTAAAATACATATGATGTTTTAGCCACCAAAGGTGTGCAAAGTATGGACAAACATGTTAAAGCAAATAATGCAGCATCAACCTGGGTAAGGCAAGGCAAGTATAAACAAAATAAAGTACAAACAAATAAAAACATATCAAGTACATAAGCAAAAGCATGATATTAGCCGAGAAAAAGGAATGTAAGCACCTCAGCCATACTATTTTGTACAAACCATATCATTACCCTGTGCAGAGTAATATCATCACCTGTAAGCCTCATTTCCATATATACATCCTCTCCTCATTTCAATGTCGTTCCATTCTAGCTGAGCAGAAAATATGAAGCAAATATCATATTCTCACTTAAACAAAAATTCAAACTATTTAAAGCTTCAGGCAGCTAAAAATACAAATTGGATTGCTTCTCTGTTCAAAATCATCAAAAATGTGGTTCTCTGCTTCCAAACTCAGGTGAGAAGACATTAAACCTTTTGAAAATTGATTTTTCTTTATTCGCTTAAGTCTATGATGATGGATGAAGATGATGGTTTGAAATGTTCTGCTTTGTTTGGGGTATGCAAATTTCTTTATCACTGAATGCATGCATCTGCATACTTCTGGTTTACAGGCTCAGGTTTTCTTCAAAATAATTTTTATTCCCCCAAATCTTTTATATCAGTGAGCAAACTTTCCTCCAATTTGTTTATGTTTGATTGTGTGTGGTAAAATCTGAAGCTGTGATGTGAAGTATGTTTTAAATATCCTTGCATGTCTGATAATGGATATATATAGGTGTCTGTACAAACATTAACTCTGTTATATCAACAGAGTGAAGAGCCACATATAAAAAAAAAAAAAAATCTTATCTTTCTCTCTAATCAAAATTTAGCTTCACTTTCTAAACAGAAATTGTTTATAACATCATGACTTCACTGTTAAAAATAATTTCAAAAAGAAAAAAAATGTGAATACTGTGAAAATAATTATTTACAGTAAAATTATCATTAACCAGAAAATTCGAGAATTTTAATTCTATAATCTGATCATACAATTGTGTTCGTATTACAAAATAGTGATTTTAGGTGAAGGAATTATGATTTTTAAGTTTATAAATGATGAGGAATCGCGAGTTGAACAGAATGGGCATTTTCGCAAAAATCCGATGATCAACGATGATTCGAAGGTCGTGATTCTTGGAGAAGGTAGTTCGAGCATCGGTGATGATCAGAAAAATAACCTGAGGTGATGGAAGCGACTGTGGTGGCGGCGGCGTGGGTTTTTTTTCTCTAAACCTAGTTTTGGGAGCTCGGGGATTTTGGGTTGGTTCGTCGCCATCGTTCGACCGAGTGTCTCGTGGCTTTGGAGGATGGTAGCGGGGGGTTAGACGATGCCGTGGACGGAGTCTTGGGTTCTCTGGTGGTCAGTGGAGGGAGCAGTTGCCGTTGACAGGTTGAGGTGGTATTTGTGCGTGCGTTTCCAGGTTTGGGATTTTGCCTCGATTTCGATTTTGAGGCAAGGCGAAGTTCGAGGGATCAGAACGTGCTCGGGGGGGGATGATCGATATGCTTGACGTCGCGGTGAGGCCAGAAGATGGTCAACGGCGATGTGCACGTGTACCGTGCACACTTGGATCTGGAAGAACAGAAAAAAAAAAAAGAGAAGAAGAAGAAGAAAGGGGAAACTCGCGTTTGGCTCGGGGAAGACGCGAGTTATTCGAGTGGATGACTCGAAGTAAAGGAAAGAAGGACTCGAAGTAATTCTGGTTGTCTCGAGTCAGTGTTGTTCAGGCATTTGAACTTGTCTGTTCCAGGCTTCAAAACTTAGTTCAAAATTCAAAACAGGATTTAAACTATGTTGTAAAGGTAAAGTTAAAGTACAGATTCAATTGAATTTTTGAAACTAGGGTTTTAAAATGAATTTGGATTTTAAATCAAGAATTTTAAATCAAGGTGTTAAAAGCAAGTTTAAATCAAAGTTAAATTTATAGATTCAAGTTTTCATGAATTCGAATCTGAATAAATAAATTAAGTAGTTAGATTAAAAGCTTTTTCTTATATAAGTAATAAGTGTTATTTACATTTATTTTTAAGGATTTTTGATTGAATTAGATCAATGATTAAAAGAATGATCATTTTAAATTTAAATTCGAAATGAAATTTAAATTCAAATTCAAGAGTGTAATGTTTTACCACTTTAATGCTAATGAAATCATTATAAAGAAATGAATTGTCTTAAAAATAATTAAAAATATATATATATATATAGGATTTAACCAATAAAGAAATTAAAGAATGATTTATTTAATTTTACAAATAAATAATTAGATTAATTTATAATTAGAATTGATTAATAATAAATTAATCTAAGATAATTTCTTAAGAAAGTAATTTAAGAAATGTTATTAGAAAATAAAGGTAATTAATTAAGGATTATTTCATAATTAATTAATGTGATAAACATTACGAATTAATTAGATTAATTCATTAAGATAATCATTGTAAATTGTTAAATATAATTACTTAATGAAAGTAATTAAGAATTTATCACTTGTTGTAATTAAATTCGGATATTTTGATTTATAAAGTGGATTAATTTAGTTTAATTAATTTAATAAAACCATTTTATAAATTAATTTCTATCAAATGATTTGGAATTAATAAATCAGAATTGAATAACAAATTCATAAGTAATTAATTTAATTGGAGATCAATTGAATTAATAAGGATTAAACAATCCTGTTTATAAATGATTATTGAATGCTTAACCTTACTTATGAATGATCATATTGTATGAAATGCCTTGAATTGATTATCCTATCTGATCTGTGATATCTTGTTCTGTGACTGTGTATAAATTATCCATTCATTTACATTGTTATATTATCTGTGAATCTGTGAATGGGCGATAAGCTTTATAGTTATATCGCTTATCAACTATATTTCTATGTTTGATCTGAAATGATTGAATGATGTTGCACTATTGTGTTAAACCCCTGGACTACACCATACACACACAAATATGGATTTCACGAGGAAATCGATTAAGTCACAGATTTAGAAATGATTTTTAAAGTTGAATATTTGAATTCAAATGTTTCGGAAATGGAATCGGAATAAATGTGAAAAGCTTTTGAATTGAAATTTCAAGTTAAAATTTATTTTAATTTATTTGATTAAGTTTTGAAATTTAAATAATTCAATTTAAATTTGAATTCGATATTTGGAATTGAATTCAATGATTGGAAATTATGGTTAAAGATATTATAAACATGTTTATATGAATTTAAACCATTTTAAAAGTAAAATTTTGGAATTTGAATTTAACCCAAGGATTTTAACTCGTATGGATGAATCAGATTTTCTGAAATGAAACTGTTTGTTTTTAAATGATAAAAGCTTTCATATTAGAAATGAAATTCTAGTTTAAGTCAAAGGAATTTCAGGATTGAATTGAAAAATAGTTTTTCCAAGTTATGAACAAAATTGTCTTGAAAGCTATAAATTAAATCTGTTTATTCTTAACAGATTTAAATTGATGATTTGTTTGAATCAAATTGAAATGAAATTGTTTTGAAGGCTATAAAGTTAAATCTTTGATTTAAAGATTTAACGAGTTAATCAAATCGAAATGAAAATTGATTTGGAAAATCTGTGAATGAATCTTTTGTTTAAAAGATTAAAATGTGAAAATTGTTTAAACCGTTAAAGGTTGTGAAAATGAATCATTTTGTTTTAAAGATTGAAATGGTAAATTGTTAAACCATTTGAAAGAAAAACTTTGGATTTTTAAGTTGTGACTTAATTGAAATCCCAATATCCATATGTTTTTGAACTATTTCGCTCACTATTCGGTTTAGCCGGGAAAGGACCTTTGTGTCGTATAACCCATTCCGAATATGTGATACGTCGTTATGAATAGCATTGAAGATCGGTGTTGAAGACCGGGTATTTGCGAGAGCGATAGGATGACCTGTCGATTTACTCTGCACCGAGTTGCTCCGGTATAGAGTTCTCCATATGTGATGGTGAATCCGATCAGGATTGTGGATATCCGGATTGCAAGGACTTCTTTGTAAGTGCCTTCGGTTCTGTTCGAGCCCGGAACAGACTTGTATGGATTGTATGTCTGACATTACAAGTTGAGATATAAAGCAGATTTCTTTCAAATATATTTCTGTTGGTGGCGGAGAATTTATTCTTTTAGCTTAACACCCTTCTCTGAGACGTACGAGCTCAGAGGTTATATAGTTGAAGTTATCAGCGATGTATTCCCAATTTGGTAATGTGACATGCGGAGTGTTGCTGTGAAATGATCATTGTGTTGATTATTTGTGATAGGATCATTTATTTGATCGTCTATCCTGGTGATCATTTCTATGATCATTTGTTGACCCAAAGCATGGCTTTTGTATAAAGTATGTTTTTGTGGACGAGACTTCGTCGAGCCTCACACCCCGGAAATGGTCAAAACAGGAAAGATGCGGCAAGGATATGAGGGGTAGCTCCCTTTAGGGTATGTGCATTTCCTTCTGGATAGAGGTGGTATCATGGTATGGAGCCCAGATATTTAACCTATGTGGTTACTGCGAATTTATTACTTTGTGGTTGTTGGTTATCGGGATCCCGTGAGAAAGGTCGTTTACGATCGGGGAATGGCGTGCTCGTGTCAGTAGTTACCCAGTTAGGGGTAACTCGGCCTTGTGTTGGCAGAGTTCCGGTTTGGTTCTCGGGAATGTCCTTCCAGAGGCATTCTCATGTGGCAATGGGAAGTTCCTTGGCCTGACCATTTGTTGGAAATCCAAAGAAACAATACGATCTTGTACGGTTTTAGTTGTAGAACCTATCATTCACTTATGGTGGCGCCCCACTGTTTGGATGGTAGCTATAGTAGGCATAGTTCGAAATGTCTATGTTGGCTAAGATTTATATCTTTACTTTCGAAATGATTTTTACTACACTATGCACTAGTAATAATATCAAATGTTTCTTTTAATACGTATCAAGCATCTTTGACTATCATAAGGAGAAATCTCCTCCGATTCTGCGTTTGCATTGTGTGTGTGTGCGGGAGGCCTTATGGTAGTCTCATTTTTCAAAAGCATTGCGAATTGACTTTAAAATTCTTTCTTTGAATGTTTTTATAAGATAAACTGTTTTTGTTGCTCACACCAGTCCCACGACTGATCCGGAGTTTATTGTTTCTTTCCTAAACTCTGGGTGCTCATTATTTTCTACACGAGCAGTCTAGAGTTGGGTTTTTTCAGATAGTCAGGTTTAGTAGATTATCTGGAGTTAGTTCAGTCTTTGGATCGCACCAGCCTTGTTTATGCTAGGTGAATCGTTATTGGGGGTTCGAGCTATTGCTGGATTGATTCTTGGAAATGGAGTTGCAGTTCCTGGAGTTCTTCCTTGAAGACTATTTTAGAGTTATTTGTTCCGGTGGTAGATGTTATCTATTTTTCTTTTCCGCTGCTATTAATTGTATCATATCTCTGATGTATATTGATATCTATTGGATCATCTGTTGTATCAGATATTGTATCAAAGCTGTATATCAATGTATTATTCTTTTATTCCGCTGTGTTGTTTACTTAATGATTGTTATAAGCTCCGGCGAATCGGATTTGAACGGTCGAATCTATGGCATTCGAATACGATATGAAGTAGGGATGTCGATTTTTGAGCAAGCAAAATCCGAAACGTTACATTTGGTATCAGAGCTAAGGGTTGAACTTTAGCTCAGGAGTGTAACACATTAAGTAACTCATTAGAGATAGGGTGAAGTAAATCCTAGAATGAGTAATCCTTAAGATATCTGTTTGAATGCCTCAGTAAATTCTCTTACTATCTACTGATAGTAAGTATGAGTGCAAGAAGAGAACGAGATAGAGGACAGGGGAATGCGACTATAATTAGTCAATACTCTGTAACAACAGTGGAAATAACTTTCTTATCAATTTCTTTGATTCGATTCTAAATTCTTTTGATTTCTTTGTGATAGCTCCAGAAGAAGTTTTGGTGTGATGATGGCCCTACGAATCATTGTAGAAAATCTTTACTTTGTATTTTCATCGGTTTCTTATCGGTTTTTGATTTAAACCTTAATGAATATGAATTGGAAATTTGAAATTGGGAATTTTGAATAAATTAGAAATTTTGAATTGAGTTAAAAATTGATTAATAGAATATGAAGAATGATTAGAATTGTATCGATAAAATGATTTTATTTAAAACCAAAATTTGAAATTTTATTATAATTTCTTGTATCTATTATTGATATTCTGATTTGGTGAGCCAAATGCAGAACTGATATCCAATTTAATCTGGAAAGATATTTCTCTATCTTTCATCTATCTCTGTGTTGTTTTCGTGCCTGCAAATTTCGAAGACGAAATTCTTTTAAGGGGAGAAGTTTGTAACGACCCTAGATTTTAATTTAATTTAAATTGATAATTAAATGAAATTTTGAATAAAAATTTATAAAATTAATTATAAATGGAAGCGAGTTTCCCCGATTTAAATAGAAAATATGTAAAGTCATATGGATTTGAAAATTTGTATATATGAGAATATATATGTATATATTGGATTTTAAATATATTCTTAAATAAATGATTTTGAAAAATAAATAATATACTTTAGACACAAGTATAGAAATAAATAAATAAATTGATTTAAAAATTTATAAATGATGATAATTTGAGTTATATAAAATATATGTGTACAAAGAGAAATGTAAAACAATAAATAATTAAAGTAAAATTCATGATAAATATTTAAACTAAAAATAGAAGTAAAATAAATATTTGAGTTATAAATAGAGATAAATAAAAGTTAAGTATGGAACCAAATAAATATATATAAAACATCTATGTACAAAACAAAGTTATGGAATTTCAATTATATTTTAAAGTAAGTAGACAAAATAAAATAAACAATAAACAAAACGAAGTAAATACAAACAAATATAAAAGTTTTAGTATGCAAAGAAAAATAAAATAAAATAAGAGCAAATGAAAGTATTCAAACAAAAGAAATAACATACAAAGAAGAAACCACATATTTATAAAATTATGTAGAATATAAAACAAAAGAAAGAAAAATAAAATATGCAAATATGAAGACAGCAAATAAAATGAAGAAGCAATACAAGAGCTTGGGAATAAAAATATAAATAAACAAAGCTAAAATACATATGATGTTTTAGCCACCAAAAGTATGCAAAGTATGGACAAACATGTTAAAGCAAGTAATGCAGCATCAACCTGGGTAAGGCAAGGCAAGTATAAACAAAATAAAGTACAAACAAATAAAAACATATCAAGTACATAAGCAAAAGCATGATATTAGCCGAGAAAAAGGAATGTAAGCACCTCAGCCATACTATTTTGTACAAACCATATCATTACCATGTACAGAGTAATATCATCACCTGTAAGCCTCATTTCCATATATACATCCTCTCCTCATTTCAATGTCGTTCCATTCTAGCTGAGCAGAAAATATGAAGCAAATATCATATTCTCACTTAAACAAAAATTCAAACTATTTAAAGCTTCAGGCAGCTAAAAATACAAATTGGATTGCTTCTCTGTTCAAAATCATCAAAAATGTGGTTCTCTGCTTCCAAACTAAGGTGAGCAGACATTAAACCTATTGAAAATTGATTTTTCTTTATTCGCTTAAGTCTATGATGATGGATGAAGATGATGGTTTGAAATGTTCTGCTTTGTTTGGGGTATGCAAATTTCTTTATCACTGAATGCATGCATCTGCATACTTCTGGTTTACAGGCTCAGGTTTTCTTCAAAATAATTTTTATTCCCCCAAATCTTTTATATCAGTGAGCAAACTTTCCTCAAATTTGTTAATGATTTTGTGTGGTAAAATCTGAAGCTGTGATGTGAAGTATGTTTTAAATATCCTTGCATGTCTGATAATGGATATATATAGGTGTCTGTACAAACATAAACTCTGTTATATCAACAGAGTGAAGAGCCACATATAAAAAAAAAATCTTATCTTTCTCTCTAATCAAAATTTAGCTTCACTTTCTAAACAGAAATTGTTTATAACATCATGACCTCACTGTTAAAAATAATTTCAGAAAGAAAAAAAATGTGATTACTGTGAAAATAATTATTTACAGTAAAATTATCATTAACCAGAAAATTCGAGAATTTTAATTCTATAATCTGATCATACAATTGTGTTCGTATTACAAAATAGTGATTTTAGGTGAAGGAATTATGATTTTTAAGTTTATAAATGATGAGGAATCGCGAGTTGAACAGAATGGGCATTTTCGCAAAAATCCGATGATCAACGATGATTCGAAGGTCGTGATTCTTGGAGAAGGTAGTTCGAGCATCGGTGATGATCAGAAAAATAACCTGAGGTGATGGAAGCGACTGTGGTGGCGGCGGCGTGGGTTTTTTTTCTCTAAACCTAGTTTTGGGAGCTCGGGGATTTTGGGTTGGTTCGTCGCCATCGTTCGACCGAGTGTCTCGTGGCTTTGGAGGATGGTAGCGGGGGGTTAGACGATGTCGTGGACGGAGTCTTGGGTTCTCTGGTGGTCGGTGGAGGGAGCAGTTGCCGTTGACAGGTTGAGGTGGTATTTGTGCGTGCGTTTCCAGGTTTGGGATTTTGCCTCGATTTCGATTTTGAGGCAACGGCGAAGTTCGAGGGATCAGAACGTGCTCGGGGGGGGGGGGGGGGGGATGGTCGATATGCTTGACGTCGCGGTGAGGCCAGAAGATGGTCAACGGCGATGTGCACGTGTACCGTGCACACTTGGATCTGGAAGAAGAGAAAAAAAAAAGAGAAGAAGAAGAAGAAAGGGGAAACTCGCATTTGGCTCGGGGAAGACGCGAGTTATTCGAGTGGATGACTCGAAGTAAAGGAAAGAAGGACTCGAAGTAATTCTGGTTGTCTCGAGTCAGTGTTGTTCAGGCATTTGAACTTGTCTGTTCCAGGCTTCAAAACTTAGTTCAAAATTCAAAACAGGATTTAAACTATGTTTTAAAGGTAAAGTTAAAGTATAGATTCAATTGAATTTTTGAACCTAGGGTTTTAAAATGAATTTGGATTTTAAATCAAGAATTTTAAATCAAGGTGTTAAAAGCAAGTTTAAATCAAAGTTAAATTTACAGATTCAAGTTTTCATGAATTCGAATCTGAATAAATAAATTAAGTAGTTAGATTAAAAGCTTTTTCTTATATAAGTAATAAGTGTTATTTACATTTATTTTTAAGGATTTTTGATTGAATTAGATCAATGATTAAAAGAATGATCATTTTAAATTTAAATTCGAAATGAAATTTAAATTCAAATTCAAGAGTGTAATGTTTTACCACTTTAATGCTAATGAAATCATTATAAAGAAATGAATTATCTTAAAAATAATTAGAAATATATATATATATATATATATATATAGGATTTAACCAATAAAGAAATTAAAGAATGATTTATTTAATTTTACAAATAAATAATTAGATTAATTTATAATTAGAATTGATTAATAATAAATTAATCTAAGATAATTTCTTAAGAAAGTAATTTAAGAAATGTTATTAGAAAATAAAGATAATTAATTAAGGATTATTTCATAATTAATTAATGTGATAAACATTAGGAATTAATTAGATTAATTCATTAAGATAATCATTGTAAATTGTTAAATATAATTACTTGATGAAAGTAATTAAGAATTTATCACTTATTGTAATTAAATTCGGATATTTTGATTTATAAAGTGGATTAATTTAGTTTAATTAATTTAATAAAACCATTTGATAAATTAATTTATATCAAATGATTTGGAATTAATAAATCAGAATTGAATAACAAATTCATAAGTAATTAATTTAATTGGAGATAAATTGAATTAATAAGGATTAAACAATCCTGTTTATAAATGATTATTGAATGCTTAACCTTACTTATGAATGATCATATTGTATGAAATGCCTTGAATTGATTATCCTATCTGATCTGTGATATCTTGTTCTGTGACTGTGTATAAATTATCCATTCATTTACATTGTTATATTATCTGTGAATCTGTGAATGGGCGATAAGCTTTATAGTTATATCGCTTATCAACTATATTTCTATGTTTGATCTGAAATGATTGAATGATGTTGCACTATTGTGTTAAACCCCTGGACTACACCATACACACACAAATATGGATTTCACGAGGAAATCGATTAAGTCACAGATTTAAAAATGATTTTTAAAGTTGAATATTTGAATTCAAATGTTTCGGAAATGGAATCGGAATAAATGTGAAAAGCTTTTGAAATGAAATTTCAAGTTAAAATTTATTTTAATTTACTTGATTAAGTTTTGAAATTTAAATAATTCAATTGAAATTTGAATTCGATATTTGGAATTGAATTCAATGATTGGAAATTATGGTTAAAGATATTATAAACATGTTTATATGAATTTAAACCATTTTAAAAGTAAAATTTTGGAATTTGAATTTAACCCAAGGATTTCAACTCGTATGGATGAATCAGATTTTCTGAAATGAAACTGTTTGTTTTCAAATGATAAAAGCTTTCATATTTGAAATGAAATTCTAGTTTAAGTCAAAGGAATTTCAGGATTGAATTGAAAAATAGTTTTTCCAAGTTATGAACAAAATTGTCTTGAAAGCTATAAATTAAATCTGTTTATTCTTAACAGATTTAAATTGATGATTTGTTTGAATCAAATTGAAATGATATTGTTTTGAAGGCTATAAAGTTAAATCTTTGATTTAAAGATTTAACGAGTTAATCAAATCGAAATGAAAATTGATTTGGAAAATCTGTGAATGAATCTTTTGTTTAAAAGATTAAAATGTGAAAATTGTTTAAACCGTTAAAGGTTGTGAAAATGAATCTTTTTGTTTTAAAGATTGAAATGGTAAATTGTTAAACCATTTGAAAGAAAAACTTTGGATTTTTAAGTTGTGACTTAATTGAAATCCCAATATCCATATGTTTTTGAACTATTTCGCTCACTATTCGGTTTAGCCGGGAAAGGACCTTTGTGTCGTATAACCCATTCCGAATATGTGATACGTCGTTATGAATAGCATTGAAGATCGGTGTTGAAGACCGGGTATTTGCGAGAGCGATAGGATGACCTGTCGATTTACTCTGCACCGAGTTGCTCCGGTATAGAGTTCTCCATATGTGATGGTGAATCCGATCAGGATTGTGGATATCCGGATTGCAAGGACTTCTTTGTAAGTGCCTTCGGTTCTGTTCGAGCCCGGAACAGACTTGTATGGATTGTATGTCTGACATTACAAGTTGAGATATAAAGCAGATTTCTTTCAAATATATTTCTGTTGGTGGCGGAGAATTTATTCTTTTAGCTTAACACCCTTCTCTGAGACGTACGAGCTCAGAGGTTATATAGTTGAAGTTATCAGCGATGTATTCCCAATTTGGTAATGTGACATGCGGAGTGTTGCTGTGAAATGATCATTGTGTTGATTATTTGTGATAGGATCATTTATTTGATCGTCTATCCTGGTGATCATTTCTATGATCATTTGTTGACCCAAAGCATGGCTTTTGTATAAAGTATGTTTTTGTGGACGAGACTTCGTCGAGCCTCACACCCCGGAAATGGTCAAAACAGGAAAGATGCGGCAAGGTTATGAGGGGTAGCTCCCTTTAGGGTATGTGCATTTCCTTCTGGATAGAGGTGGTATCATGGTATGGAGCCCAGATATTTAACCTATGTGGTTACTGCGAATTTATTACTTTGTGGTTGTTGGTTATCGGGATCCCGTGAGAAAGGTCGTTTACGATCGGGGAATGGCGTGCTCGTGTCAGTAGTTACCCAGTTAGGGGTAACTCGGCCTTGTGTTGGCAGAGTTCCGGTTTGGTTCTCGGGAATGTCCTTCCAGAGGCATTCTCATGTGGCAATGGGAAGTTCCTTGGCCTGACCATTTGTTGGAAATCCAAAGAAACAATACGATCTTGTACGGTTTTAGTTGTAGAACCTATCATTCACTTATGGTGGCGCCCCACTGTTTGGATGGTAGCTATAGTAGGCATAGTTCGAAATGTCTATGTTGGCTAAGATTTATATCTTTACTTTCGAAATGATTTTTACTACACTATGCACTAGTAATAATATCAAATGTTTCTTTTAATACGTATCAAGCATCTTTGACTATCATAAGGAGAAATCTCCTCCGATTCTGCGTTTGCATTGTGTGTGTGTGCGGGAGGCCTTATGGTAGTCTCATTTTTCAAAAGCATTGCGAATTGACTTTAAAATTCTTTCTTTGATTGTTTTTATAAGATAAACTGTTTTTGTTGCTCACACCAGTCCCACGACTGATCCGGAGTTTATTGTTTCTTTCCTAAACTCTGGGTGCTCATTATTTTCTACACGAGCAGTCTAGAGTTGGGTTTTTTCAGATAGTCAGGTTTAGTAGATTATCTGGAGTTAGTTCAGTCTTTGGATCGCACCAGCCTTGTTTATGCTAGGTGAATCGTTATTGGGGGTTCGAGCTATTGCTGGATTGATTCTTGGAAATGGAGTTGCACTTCCTGGAGTTCTTCCTTGAAGACTATTTTAGAGTTATTTGTTCCGCTGGTAGATGTTATCTATTTTTCTTTTCCGCTGCTATTAATTGTATCATATCTCTGATGTATATTGATATCTATTGGATCATCTGTTGTATCAGATATTGTATTAAAGCTGTATATCAATGTATTATTCTTTTATTCTGCTGTGTTGTTTACTTAATGATTGTTATAAGCTCCGGCGAATCGGATTTGAACGGTCGAATCTATGGCATTCGAATACGATATGAAGTATGGATGTCGATTTTTGAGCAAGCAAAATCCGAAACGTTACATTTGGTATCAGAGCTAAGGGTTGAACTTTAGCTCAGGAGTGTAACACATTAAGTAACTCATTAGAGATAGGGTGAAGTAAATCCTAGAATGAGTAATCCTTAAGATATCTGTTTGAATGCCTCAGTAAATTCCCTTACTATCTACTGATAGTAAGTATGAGTGCAAGAAGAGAACGAGATAGAGGACAGGGGAATGCGACTATAATTGGTCAATACTCTGTAACAACAGTGGAAATAACTTTCTTATCAATTTCTTTGATTCGATTCTAAATTCTTTTGATTTCTTTGTGATAGCTCCAGAAGAAGTTTTGGTGTGATGATGGCCCTACGAATCGTTGTAGAAAATCTTTACTTTGTATTTTCATCGGTTTCTTATCGGTTTTTGATTTAAACCTTAATGAATATGAATTGGAAATTTGAAATTGGGAATTTTGAATAAATTAGAAATTTTGAATTGAGTTAAAAATTGATTAATAGAATATGAAGAATGATTAGAATTGTATCGATAAAATGATTTTGTTTAAAACCAAAATTTGAAATTTTATTATAATTTCTTGTATCTATTATTGATATTCTGATTTGGTGAGCCAAATGCAGAACTGATATCCAATTTAATCTGGAAAGATATTTCTCTATCTTTCATCTATCTCTGTGTTGTTTTCGTGCCTGCAAATTTCGAAGACGAAATTCTTTTAAGGGGGGAAGTTTGTAACGACCCTAGATTTTAATTTAATTTAAATTGATAATTAAATGAAATTTTGAATAAAAATTTATAAAATTAATTATAAATGGAAGCGAGTTTCCCCGATTCAAATAGAAAATATGTAAAGTCATATGGATTTGAAAATTTGTATATATGAGAATATATATGTATATATTGGATTTTAAATAAATTCTTAAATAAAT
Source organism: Allium cepa (assembly GCA_030765085.1). Taxonomy (NCBI): domain Eukaryota; kingdom Viridiplantae; phylum Streptophyta; class Magnoliopsida; order Asparagales; family Amaryllidaceae; genus Allium; species Allium cepa. The sequence goes on along the minus strand of CM060930.1, from coordinate 106,698,281 downwards.
GATTTTGAAAAATAAATAATATACTTTAGACACAAGTATAGAAATAAATAAATAAATAAATTGATTTAAAAATTTATAAATGATGATAATTTGAGTTATATAAAATATATGTGTACAAAGAGAAATGTAAAACAATAAATAATTAAAGTAAAATTCATGATAAATATTTAAAATAAAAATAGAAGTAAAATAAATATTTGAGTTATAAATAGAGATAAATAAAAGTTAAGTATGGAACCAAATAAATATATATAAAACATCTATGTACAAAACAAAGTTATGGAATTTCAATTATATTTTAAAGTAAGTAGACAAAATAAAATAAACAATAAACAAAACGAAGTAAATACAAACAAATATAAAAGTTTTAGTATGCAAAGAAAAATAAAATAAAATAAGAGCAAATGAAAGTATTCAAACAAAAGAAATAACATACAAAGAAGAAACCACATATTTATAAAATTATGTAGAATATAAAACAAAAGAAAGAAAAATAAAATATGCAAATATGAAGACAGCAAATAAAATGAAGAAGCAATACAAGAGCCTGGGAATAAAAATATAAATAAACAAAGCTAAAATACATATGATGTTTTAGCCACCAAAAGTATGCAAAGTATGGACAAACATGTTAAAGCAAGTAATGCAGCATCAACCTGGGTAAGGCAAGGCAAGTATAAACAAAATAAAGTACAAACAAATAAAAACATATCAAGTACATAAGCAAAAGCATGATATTAGCCAAGAAAAAGGAATGTAAGCACCTCAGCCATACTATTTTGTACAAACCATATCATTACCCTGTACAGAGTAATATCATCACCTGTAAGCCTCATTTCCATATATACATCCTCTCCTCATTTCAATGTCGTTCCATTCTAGCTGAGCAGAAAATATGAAGCAAATATCATATTCTCACTTAAACAAAAATTCAAACTATTTAAAGCTTCAGGCAGCTAAAAATACAAATTGGATTGCTTCTCTGTTCAAAATCATCAAAAATGTGGTTCTCTGCTTCCAAACTCAGGTGAGCAGACATTAAACCTTTTGAAAATTGATTTTTCTTTATTCGCTTAAGTCTATGATGATGGATGAAGATGATGGTTTGAAATGTTCTGCTTTGTTTGGGGTATGCAAATTTCTTTATCACTGAATGCATGCATCTGCATACTTCTGGTTTACAGGCTTAGGTTTTCTTCAAAATAATTTTTATTCCCCCAAATCTTTTATATCAGTGAGCAAACTTTCCTCAAATTTGTTTATGTTTGATTGTGTGTGGTAAAATCTGAAGCTGTGATGTGAAGTATGTTTTAAATATCCTTGCATATCTGATAATGGATATATATAGGTGTCTATACAAACATAAACTCTGTTATATCAACAGAGTGAAGAGCCACATATAAAAAAAAAAAATCTTATCTTTCTCTCTAATCAAAATTTAGCTTCACTTTCTAAACAGAAATTGTTTATAACATCATGACTTCACTGTTAAAAATAATTTCAGAAAGAAAAAAAAATGTGAATACTGTGAAAATAATTATTTACAGTAAAATTATCATTAACCAGAAAATTCGAGAATTTTAATTCTATAATCTGATCATACAATTGTGTTCGTATTACAAAATAGTGATTTTAGGTGAAGGAATTATGATTTTTAAGTTTATAAATGATGAGGAATCGCGAGTTGAACAGAATGGGCATTTTCGCAAAAATCCGATGATCAACGATGATTCGAAGGTCGTGATTCTTGGAGAAGGTAGTTCGAGCATCGGTGATGATCAGAAAAATAACCTAAGGTGATGGAAGCGACTGTGGTGGCGACGGCGTGGGTTTTTTTTCTCTAAACCTAGTTTTGGGAGCTCGGGGATTTGGGGTTGGTTCGTCGCCATCGTTCGACCGAGTGTCTCGTGGCTTTGGAGGATGGTAGCGGGGGGTTAGACGATGTCGTGGACGGAGTCTTGGGTTCTCTGGTGGTCGGTGGAGGGAGCAGTTGCCGTTGACAGGTTGAGGTGGTATTTGTGCGTGCGTTTCCAGGTTTGGGATTTTGCCTCGATTTCAATTTTGAGGCAACGGCGAAGTTCGAGGGATCAGAACGTGCTCGGGGGGGGGGGGATGGTCGATATGCTTGACGTCGCGGTGAGGCCAGAAGATGGTCAACGGCGATGTGCACGTGTACCGTGCACACTTGGATCTGGAAGAACAGAAAAAAAAAAGAGAAGAAGAAGAAGAAAGGGGAAACTCGCGTTTGGCTCGGGGAAGACGCGAGTTATTCGAGTGGATTACTCGAGGTAAAGGAAAGAAGGACTCGAAGTAATTCTGGTTGTCTCGAGTCAGTGTTGTTCAGGCACTTGAACTTGTCTGTTCCAGGCTTCAAAACTTAGTTCAAAATTCAAAACAGGATTTAAACTATGTTTTAAAGGTAAAGTTAAAGTATAGATTCAATTGAATTTTTGAACCTAGGGTTTTAAAATGAATTTGGATTTTAAATCAAGAATTTTAAATCAAGGTGTTAAAAGCAAGTTTAAATCAAAGTTAAATTTATAGATTCAAGTTTTCATGAATTCGAATCTGAATAAATAAATTAAGTAGTTAGATTAAAAGCTTTTTCTTATATAAGTAATAAATGTTATTTACATTTATTTTTAAGGATTTTTGATTGAATTAGATCAATGATTAAAAGAATGATCATTTTAAATTTAAATTCGAAATGAAATTTAAATTCAAATTCAAGAGTGTAATGTTTTACCACTTTAATGCTAATGAAATCATTATAAAGAAATGAATTGTCTTAAAAATAATTAAAAAAATATATATATATAGGATTTAACCAATAAAGAAATTAAAGAATGATTTATTTAATTTTACAAATAAATAATTAGATTAATTTATAATTAGAATTGATTAATAATAAATTAATCTAAGATAATTTCTTAAGAAAGTAATTTAAGAAATGTTATTAGAAAATAAAGATAATTAATTAAGGATTATTTCATAATTAATTAATGTGATAAACATTAGGAATTAATTAGATTAATTCATTAAGATAATCATTGTAAATTGTTAAATATAATTACTTAATGAATGTAATTAAGAATTTATCACTTATTGTAATTAAATTCGGATATTTTGATTTATAAAGTGGATTAGTTTAGTTTAATTAATTTAATAAAACCATTTGATAAATTAATTTATATCAAATGATTTGGAATTAATAAATCAGAATTGAATAACAAATTCATAAGTAATTAATTTAATTGGAGATAAATTGAATTAATAAGGATTAAACAATCCTGTTTATAAATGATTATTGAATGCTTAACCTTACTTATGAATGATCATATTGTATGAAATGCCTTGAATTGATTATCCTATCTGATCTGTGATATCTTGTTCTGTGACTGTGTATAAATTATCCATTCATTTACATTGTTATATTATCTGTGAATCTGTGAATGGGCGATAAGCTTTATAGTTATATCGCTTATCAACTATATTTCTATGTTTGATCTGAAATGATTGAATGATGTTGCACTATTGTGTTAAACCCCTGGACTACACCATACACACACAAATATGGATTTCACGAGGAAATCGATTAAGTCACAGATTTAAAAATGATTTTTAAAGTTGAATATTTGAATTCAAATGTTTCGGAAATGGAATCGAAATAAATGTGAAAAGCTTTTGAAATGAAATTTCAAGTTAAAATTTATTTTAATTTACTTGATTAAGTTTTGAAATTTAAATAATTCAATTTAAATTTGAATTCGATATTTGGAATTGAATTCAATGATTGGAAATTATGGTTAAAGATATTATAAACATGTTTATAAGAATTTAAACCACTTTAAAAGTAAAATTTTGGAATTTGAATTTAACCCAAGGATTTCAACTCGTATGGATGAATCAGATTTTCTGAAATGAAACTGTTTGTTTTCAAATGATAAAAGCTTTCATATTAGAAATGAAATTCTAGTTTAAGTCAAAGGAATTTCAGGATTGAATTGAAAAATAGTTTTTCCAAGTTATGAACAAAATTGTCTTGAAAGCTATAAATTAAATCTGTTTATTCTTAACAGTTTTAAATTGATGATTTGTTTGAATCAAATTGAAATGAAATTGTTTTGAAGGCTATAAAGTTAAATCTTTGATTTAAATATTTAACGAGTTAATCAAATCGAAATGAAAATTGATTTGGAAAATCTGTGAATGAATCTTTTGTTTAAAAGATTAAAATGTGAAAATTGTTTAAACCGTTAAAGGTTGTGAAAATGAATCTTTTTGTTTTAAAGATTGAAATGGTAAATTGTTAAACCATTTGAAAGAAAAACTTTGGATTTTTAAGTTGTGACTTAATTGAAATCCCAATATCCATATGTTTTTGAACTATTTCGCTCACTATTCGGTTTAGCCGGGAAAGGACCTTCGTGTCGTATAACCCATTCCGAATATGTGATACGTCGTTATGAATAGCATTGAAGATCAGTGTTGAAGACCGGGTATTTGCGAGAGCGATAGGATGACCTGTCGATTTACTCTGCACCGAGTTGCTCCGGTGTAGAGTTCTCCATATGTGATGGTGAATCCGATCAGGATTGTGGATATCCGGATTGCAAGGACTTCTTTGTAAGTGCCTTCGGTTCTGTTCGAGCCCGGAACAGACTTGTATGGATTGTATGTCTGACATTACAAGTTGAGATATAAAGCAGATTTCTTTCAAATATATTTCTGTTGGTGGCGGAGAATTTATTCTTTTAGCTTAACACCCTTCTCTGAGACGTACGAGCTCAGAGGTTATATAGTTGAAGTTATCAGCGATGTATTCCCAATTTGGTAATGTGACATGCTGAGTGTTGCTGTGAAATGATCATTGTGTTGATTATTTGTGATAGGATCATTTATTTGATCGTCTATCCTGGTGATCATTTCTATGATCATTTGTTGACCCAAAGCATGGCTTTTGTATAAAGTATGTTTTTGTGGATGAGACTTCGTCGAGCCTCACACCCCGGAAATGATCAAAACAGGAATGATGCGGCAAGGTTATGAGGGGTAGCTCCCTTTAGGGTATGTGCATTTCCTTCTGGATAGAGGTGGTATCATGGTATGGAGCCCAGATATTTAACCTATGTGGTTACTGCGAATTTATTACTTTGTGGTTGTTGGTTATCGGGATCCCGTGAGAAAGGTCATTTACGATCGGGGAATGGCGTGCTCGTGTCAGTAGTTACCCAGTTAGGGGTAACCCGGCCTTGTGTTGGCAGAGTTCCAGTTTGGTTCTCGGGAATGTCCTTCCAGAGGCATTCTCATGTGGCAATGGGAAGTTCCTTGGCCTGACCATTTGTTGGAAATCCAAAGAAACAATACGATCTTGTACGGTTTTAGTTGTAGAACCTATCATTCACTTATGGTGGCGCCCCACTGTTTGGATGGTAGCTATAGTAGGCATAGTTCGAAATGTCTATGTTGGCTAAGATTTATATCTTTACTTTCGAAATGATTTTTACTACACTATGCACTAGTAATAATATCAAATGTTTCTTTTAATACGTATCAAGCATCTTTGACTATCATAAGGAGAAATCTCCTCTGATTCTGCGTTTGCATTGTGTGTGTGTGTGCGGGAGGCCTTATGGTAGTCTCATTTTTCAAAAGCATTGCGAATTGACTTTAAAATTCTTTCTTTGATTGTTTTTATAAGATAAACTGTTTTTGTTGCTCACACCAGTCCCACGACTGATCCGAAGTTTATTGTTTCTTTCCTAAACTCTGGGTGCTCATTATTTTCTACACGAGCAGTCTAGAGTTGGGTTTTTTCAGATAGTCAGGTTTAGTAGATTATCTGGAGTTAGTTCAGTCTTTGGATCGCACCAGCCTTGTTTATGCTAGGTGAATCGTTATTGGGGGTTCGAGCTATTGCTGGATTGATTCTTGGAAATGGAGTTGCAGTTCCTGGAGTTCTTCCTTGAAGACTATTTTAGAGTTATTTGTTCCGCTGGTAGATGTTATCTATTTTTCTTTTCCGCTGCTATTAATTGTATCATATCTCTGATGTATATTGATATCTATTGGATCATCTGTTGTATCAGATATTGTATCAAAGCTGTATATCAATGTATTATTCTTTTATTCCGCTGTGTTGTTTACTTAATGGTTGCTATAAGCTCCGGCGAATCGGATTTAAACGGTCGAATCTATGGCATTCGAATACGATATGAAGTATGGATGTCGATTTTTGAGCAAGCAAAATCCGAAACGTTACAGTTTATTTATTTATTTTATTTAATTTCAATTTCAATTCGGATTGTTCTAATTGACAAAACTTTTACGTACGAGGTCCGTTCCACACGCAGTTTTCTCCAATAGGCTGGTATTGGGATTCTGGGCATTTTGACGCTGGTTTAGAGGGATTCAAAGACTTTTCAAATTATGGGTTTAAATTGGATTTAAATTCAATTTAAATTCTAAAGGTGAGTGTTTTAACCCACTCACAACTTCTAAAATTTCTTGTGTTTGTTAAATTAATTTCTGATGTGATTGGAAATTCATTTATGACTGTTTGGCATATTTTTAATCATCATCTCAATTAAATTGAATTTATTGAATTAAATTGTTGTTAATTTATTTTTGCATATAAATTACCAGTAAAATAGTTGTTTAATTTATTATTAAATGTAAACTGTCAGTAAATACCTATTGTTTATTATCTGCTATATATTGATGTTATTGTTTGAATTGGATGATGATTGTGATAAATTGTTGATGATTGATATTGGATGAATGGATGATGTATTATATATTATTATAAACTGCATGTTTTTAGGCATTTTTATTTCATTCGGGATTGCGGTTTGAAATGATATATAACCGTATTTTTATTTTAAATTTACAGATTGAAATGATAAATATCCGTATCACTTAACCATAGGGTAGAAAATTTTATACACACATCGTGGTCTATATATAAAAATATTTTGAAATGATTTTCTATGGTTTTGTGAAGAAAAATATGGTTTTACATCAATATTGATTTAGATACTATATAAATGTTAGTTTATTATTGCTTTTTAGCTATGTGTAATTTTTTTTTTATAAATAAGTTAATAATAAAGTTTGATTCAATTTAAAATATAGTATGGTGAAGTATTTATTTAAATTATATTTTAATATAGATATTATAATGATTTCAATAAATTAAGGTTGAAAGATAAATTGGAAATTGATCTGGAATTGTATTTAAATGAGAATTTTATTTAATAAAAATCGATTTGGGACTCATTGAATTTGAGATTTCAAAGAAAAAAGATTTTAACTTTATTTTATTTCAAGATGAATTAAACAAATATTTCAAGCATAAATAAATTGGAGGAAATATTTAGTTATTTGTAATTTGAGTTTTATTTAAATGATAATGGATTTGTTATGCCAATATTTCAAAACTAACTAATAGAACATTGAATTGTTGAATCATAATTTCCAACCTTAGTTTTGAAATTGTTTAATACTCAAAGTTTGAAATATATTGAAATTGAAATGGTTTATTGAAACTGAAAGTGAGTTGAAAATTATGAATTAAGATTATTTAAAGTGAATAAAATTGTAAAGTCGAGGAAATTATTTTACTTTATAAAGTAATTTTAAATTAAAACTATTTTATTTTATATATTGTTTGAATATCCAAACCATTTAAGTTTTGGAAGTTATGGTTTTGAAGCTATAAAATTCGAAGTATTATGTTTTGAAAGGTTATATTTCAAGCGTTTGGTTTTGAAATATTATAATTTTGAAAGTGCTGTGATTTTGGAAAGGATATATTTGAAATAAAAATGATATTATATTGATTTGGGTTTTAATAAAATGATATCATATTGATTGGTTTTTGAAACGGAAATGATATAGTATTTATATGGTTTTCAAATGGATATTATATTCTGATTTGAAGTATAATTATTTTGAAATGACCGTAGTGTTATAATAATGATTGTTTGGCAATGAAACCGGGATCGAATATGGGCATACTCTCTGTCGATACCAAAAACCACTTTGACAACCATGTACGCGGTGGAGATTCCAGAATGAAATAGGATAGTGGAGGCGTTTCCTTTGAGGTAAATACGTGAATCCGACACCCGTGAGTTGGCATAAGGTGGCAAAAAAAGGAGCGATTGTCATGCTAATAAGGTAGCACCTTTGATCGGACACATCCCTCTGATATTGTACTTTGACTTTTGGATTGATTCGGTGCCATTTTTGATTTTTTTTGGGGATGTGGCTCGAGGTGGGCGGTAGCTGCGGCTATGCGTTACCACCAGCCCGGAAACGTAATTGGTATATCTACCCTGGCATTGCCTAGTTGTGCCATGTCACCTACCATTGCGCGCCTTGTATGAGTTTGATTTTGTCCCGTAGCCCGTGTTGTATCCTCTGGTGGCTTCCTGATTAGGAGGAACCATGATACCGGATGGATTGCTAGGACTATTACGTGTTAAGACGAAAATTGTAAAGCCTTAACAATATTTAAAAAATAAGTTTTCTTTACTATATACATTATTATAACAGCGTATACTACTACATAGTAAATAGTTTAACGGATCCTTAGGAGATGTGAATCCCGAGCATCTCTTAAGTTAATACACTCACGTTAGACACTGGATAGGAGATGTCAAACACCGTAAGTATCTCTGACGTCGTTCAACTCATATTATTTACCATTGATTTAACTTACATAAGATCTTTTAGTTCCAACTCAAGTGTTTTGTCTTTTCAATTCGCTCGGGTCAGTCGGAGCATTTCAGCATTTGGAAGGCCGTACTTTTGGAGGACTGATGCAGCGCAATCTCCAAATTCAACAAAGGAGTTAAGAAGGTCCAGACCCTTAGGTCGTTCACGACCTAAGGAAGGTGAGTTACGACGTATAGATGATGCAGAGCTAGCTGATGAAGGTGCCACGTGACCTAATAATGCAACGCAATCTAAAGTACTACTAGGTCGCAAGCGACTTAACGGGTCACGGGATAGGAAGTTGCGACCTAACGAGTTGGGGAGTAGCACATTCAAACGACCTAGTTTGAAGACAGGTCGGCAACGACCTAGTGGAGATGTGTCGTCCAAGCAATCAGGCGAGTTAACGACCTATGAGTTAGGTCGTGGAAAGATAAGTCGCTCAATCTTAAGTCGCGGGAAGATAGGTCGTGAGAAGATTCCTATTGCTGTGTTGAAGATAGGTCGCTCCATGGCAAAGCCACATGAAGACTAGGACGTTGAGTCGTGTAAAGGGATGTATTTGCATTTATCTTAAGTCGCTGAGTTTTAAGTCGCGACCTTTCTTAAGTCGTATGTCGCTATGTTCTTAAGTCGTTCGTGTTTTAGGTCGTTTGTTTTAAGTGCCGCTGTTTTGAGTCGTGTGTGTTGTATATATGTGCTGGTATGTCGTGCTGGTTTTTTAAGTCGCTAGGGGGTGTTAAGTCGCTGCCGACTTATGATGTATGCCGAGTTGTAAACTGCCTATAAATATGGGCATTGCGTCATTGTAATGGTTTTTTCCTTTTGAATAAAATTCTTCCTTTTTTAGCTGTGTGCTTTCATGTAAATTGGTAGTTGAGTGTAATCTCCTATCTCCACCTACGGTATTCGAGTGCGCTCGAATCGACGTTCGTTGAAGCCAGTTCGCGGAATCAAGTGCGCTTGATCAACGCTCGAAGAATTGTAGATCTCTCTTCACGGTATCATGCAACGATCAACGTGTCAGAGATAGCTAGAATTCGGTATCTTTGGATCAACGAATTTGGGCATTTCAGTATCTTTCAATCCACCGATTTCTACTTTCACCATTTCATTTGTTTTTCGAATATCCACTACGTCAGTTTGGTATCAGAGCTTGACTTAGCCAATCATAGCTAAGCCAAGACTTGGAGCCGATTTTTGAAGTTGTTGAAGATTGTGTTCATTGTGTTCATCGCAAAGTTGCAACAAGTTTGGAGCCTTGATCCATTTCGTTTTGGATCAAAGTGTGGAAAGTGTTTGCATTTGTGATTGAAGGGTTGAGCCGAGCTAAGTATAGGTCGTGCACCACTTTGTGTAGAAGTGTTGAAGTTTGAATTTGATTGTTGAAAAATTTGTGAAGTTTTGAAGTGTTTGTGTTGATTCAATCATGCCGCCAAGGAGAGCTAATCGTCATCAAAATGTTGTAGCGTTGTATAGAAGGGAAGAAGCTGAGAAAATGGAACGACGTATCAATGAGAAGTTTTATGAAGGTATTGGGAAGTTAGAGAAATTGATGAATGACTTGAATCAAAGTCAAAGGAGAAGGTCGCCAGTCTCGAACCATGGAGGAAACAGAGTTTCGCCATCGGTTACGGAAGCGAGAAGGGTGTCGCCACAATCTTTTCGAGAAACAAGAGAAACGTCAATTTCATCGAGAAGAGATCACCGTGATTATAGACATGAAGAAAGAAGAACTCCACGCGAGTTTGAAGATGAGCCATATCGAGATGAAGAGAGACATAGTAGAAGAGACATGCGTGATCGAAGGGATGATGATGGTCGAGATCGATATAGACGTACATTTGAGTTGGATGAAGAGGGTGATAGAGCTAGCTTTCATTACCGAGATCGAGACCAAGTTCGAAATTCATATCGGAATGTAGATGATGATCGTCGATGGGAATCGGGTATGAAGATGGAAATTCCAGAATTCAAAGGTGGAATGGTAGCAGAAGAATTTCTAGATTGGTTGTCTAATATTGAAGAGATCTTTGATTTCAAAGGGGTTCTGGAAAATCGTCGAGTGAAGTTGGTTGCTACTAGGCTGAGGGGAAGAGCTATGGCGTGGTGGCAGCAAACCAAACTTACACGAGAACGGATGGGGAAGTCGAAGATTGAATCATGGGAGAAGATGAAGAAACTGATGAAAGCTACATTTTTACCTTACAATTATCGGTCACTCATGTATCAGAGGTTGCAGAATCTAAGGCAGGGGACGAAGTCAATTAATGATTATGCAGATGAATTTTACCAACTCATTGCTAGAAATGATATTATGGAGAAGGAAGAACAACTGACTGCTAGGTTTGTTGGATGGTTGAGAATACAGATCCAGGATATGGTGAACATGTTCGATCCTAGATCAGTTGCAGAAGCACATCAGAAGGCGTTGGCTTGCGAGAAGCAGGGAAGGCGTGGAGGTGGTGTGTTTACAAATTCCAATAATCAAGCGAAGGGTGTTAGTGGAAGTTCTAATGTTTCTAAATCTGTCAGTAAACCAGTTGTGAATGAAGTTGTGAAGGCAAAGGTCAACAACAGTTTCAAATGTTACGATTGCCGGGAAGTGGGTCACAAGAGTAATGAATGTCCAAAGCCGAAGAAACGAACTATGATTGCTGAAGTTGAAGATGAGGATGTTGGCGAGGATTATTCTAGTCCAGTTGAAGAAAAGGAACAGGATGTTGCGTTAGGAGATGAAGGATGTAATCTAATGATGAGGAGTTCTTGTTTAAAACCGAAGCATGAAGAAGAAGCTAGTTGGTTGAGGAGTAACATCTTTCAGTCAACATGCACTACTCTGGGGAAGGTTTGTAAATTTGTGATTGACGCAGGAAGTTGTGACAATATTATTTCTACCGAAGCTGTGAGAAAGTTGAAGCTGAAAACGGAGAAGCATCCAAATCCTTACAAGTTAGCGTGGTTGAGAAAAGGAGGAGAGGTGAAGGTGGACAGGCGAGTTCTTGTTCCATTTTCTATTGGGAAGAAGTGTAAAGACGAGATTTGGTGTGACGTTGTGGAGATGGATGTTTGTCACTTGCTTTTGGGAAGACCATGGCAGTATGATCGAGCAGTGCAACATGACGGTCGAACCAATAGCTACAGTTTTATGTTTGAAGGCGTTAAGATCATTTTGGTTCCAAGGAAGAGACAACAAGGAGAAAGCAAATCAGAAGAGATTGAGGAGCTAAAGACTTTATTGACTTTGAAGGAATTTGTTAAAGAAGTAGAGGAGAGTCCAGAGGTGTTTTTGTTGATTGGACATGAAGCCACTGAATCTATTAAAGTTCCAGAGGAAGTAAAGCCGGTATTGGAAGAGTTCAGAGATGTGTTTCCTGAGGAGTTACCAACGGAGTTACCACCATTGTGGGATATTCAACATCAGATTGATCTCGTGCCAGGTTCAGTATTACCACACAGGCCACATTACCGGATGAGTCTGAAGGAGCATGAAGAACTGAGAAGGCAAGTGGAGGAGTTGTTAGAACAGGGGCGTGTCCAGGAGAGTTTGAGTCCATGTGCTGTACCAGCATTGTTAGTACCAAACAAGGATGGGACATGGAGAATGTGTACGGACAGTCGGGCTCTGAATAACATCACTGTGAGGTACAGATTCCCAATGCCCAGGTTGGATGATTTGCTAGATCAGTTGAGGTGGGCAACTATATTTTCGAAGATTGATTTGAAGAGCGGGTATCATCAAATTCGAATCAGACCAAGAGACGAATGGAAGACTTCATTTAAAACCAGGGAAGGATTATATGAATGGCTGGTTATGCTGTTTGGTCTTTCGAATGCACCAAGTACGTTTATACGGGTGATGAATCAGATTTTTAGACCATTTATTGGGAAATTCGTGGTGGTGTATTTCGATGATATTCTGATATACAGTGGAAGTTCAGAGGAACACGTGCATCATCCGAGAGAAGTGTTGATAGTTCTACGACAGGAACAATTTTATGTTGCAATGAAGAAATGTGTGTTTATGGCAAGAAGTGTTTTATTTACGGGATATGTTGTGTCAGGAGAAGGTATCCAGGTGGACCAGAATAAAGTTGAAGCAGTCAGAAATTGGCCACAGCCGAGGACAATTACGGAAGTGAGAAGTTTTCATGGGCTAGCATCATTCTACTGAAGATTCATTCCACACTTCATTAGCGTGATGGCACCAGTTACTGATTGTATGAAGGGGAAACAATTATCTTGGTCGAAGGAAGCTGGGGTTGCTTTTGAGCGAATCAAGAAACTGTTGACGTCAGCACCAATTCTTGTATTACCAGACTTTCAGTTGTTGTTTGAGCTACACACTGATGCATCTAAGGTTGGGATCGGAGGGGTGTTGAGTCAGAAAGGGCGTCCTATTGCATATTTCAGTGAGAAGTTATCAGGGGCAAAGATGAGATATAGTACATATGATGTAGAATTCTATGCTATTGTACAAGCTGTCAAGCACTGGAGACATTATCTATTTCAGAAAGAGTTTGTTCTTTATATTGATCATGAGGCGTTGAGACATTTGCAAGGGCAGGACAAGATTTCAGCAAGGCATGCATCATGGATCGCCTATTTGCAGCAGTTTACTTTTGTTGTGAAGCACAAATCTGGGGTAACAAATAGTGTAGCTGATGCTTTGAGTAGGAAGAGCCATTTATTGACGACAATGAAGGTAGAGGTGACAGGTTTTGAATTATTGCCCGAACTGCTTGAAGAAGATCCTTACTTTATGAAATTTGTTGAAAAGGTCAAGGAGGGGAATTTTGATGAATTTTTGTTGGTGGATGGTTTTCTGTTTAAGGGAAATCGATTATGTATACCAGATAGCAGTTTGAGAATGAAGATTAGCGAGTTGCACGAGGAAGGACATGTAGGAAGGGATCGCACATTACAGTTGATTTCTCAATCTTACTTTTGGCCGTCAATGAGGAAAGAGGTTGAAAGATTTGTGGAGAGATGTCATATCGTCAGGTTTTGAAGGGAACAGCGACCAAGGCAGGATTATATAGGCCGTTACTTGTACCGACTAAACCATGGGTTGATTTGAGTATGGATTTTGTTTTGGGGTTTCCTAGAACTCAAAGGGGTAACGATTCCATTTATGTAGTGGTTGATCGATTTTCGAAAATGGCACATTTTATTGCTTGTAAGAAGACGGCGGATGCTGTTCATATTGCTCAGTTATTTTTCAAAGAGATCTATCGACTTCATGGATTGCCAGAATCTATTGTGTCGGATAGGGATACTCGTTTTCTGAGTCACTTTTGGCTAAGTCTGTGGAAGATGGTCGGAACGAAGCTGAATTTTAGTAGCGCTTACCATCCGCAGACAGATGGACAAACGGAGGTTGTGAACAAATCGTTGGGGAATTTATTGATATGTTTGGTGAAAGATAATCTGAAAAGTTGGGTTGTGAAGTTATGTCAAGCAGAGTTTGCTCATAATCATGGGTGAATCGTAGTATAGGTTTCAGTCCATTTCAGATTGTTTATTCAAACTTGCCAAAGGGGCCGTTGGATTTAACGACAATACCACAACCGAAGGGAATAGTTAAACGAGCTGCTGACTTTGTTGATGGTTTGACGGAATGTCATAAAATCGTTCAGGAACGATTGGAAAAGTCAAATGAAAAGTATAAACGACTGGCGGATAAGAAGCGAAGAAGTGTGAATTTCATGGAGGGTGATTTGGTTTATGCAGTATTGACAAAAGATCGTTTTCCGGTGGGAACGTACAATAAATTGAAGCGCGGAAAATTGGTCCAGTTGAAATCTTGAAGAAAATCAATGAGAATGCGTATCAATTGAAGTTACCAGATGATGTTTATACTTCTGATGTTTTCAACGTCAGATATTTAATTCCGTATCATGGAAATGAATTTGTTGTGGAAGGAGATAATGAAAATTCGAGGTCGAATTTCTGTCAACCGGGGGAGGATGATGCAGCGCAATCTCCAAATTCAACAAAGGATTTAAGACGGTCCAGACCCTTAGGTCGTTCACGACCTAAGGAAAGCGAGTTACGACCTATAGATGATGCAGAGCTAGCTGATGAAGGTTCCACGCTACCTAATAATGCAACGCAATCTAAAGTACTACTAGGTCGCAAGCGACTTAACGGGTCACGGGATAGGAAGTTGCGACCTAACGATTTAGGGAGTAGCACATTCAACCTAGTTTGAAGACAGGTCGGCAACGACCTAGTGGAGATGTGTCGTCCAAGCAATCAAGCGAGTTAACGACCTATGAGTTAGGTCGCAGAAAGATAAGTCGGTCAATCTTAAGTCGCGGGAAGATAGGTCGTGAGAAGATTCTTGTTGCTGTGTTGATGATAGGTCACTCCATGGCAAAGCCGCATGAAGAATAGGACGTTGAGTCGTGTAAAGGGATGTATTTGCATTTATCTTAAGTCGCTGAGTTTTAAGTCGCGACCTTTCTTAAGTCGTATGTCGCTATGTTCTTAAGTCGTTCGTGTTTTAGGTCGTTTGTTTTAAGCGCTGCTGTTTTGAGTCATGTGTGTTGTATATATGTGCTGGTATGTCGTGATGGTTTGTTAAGTCGCTAGGGGGTGCTAAGTCGCTGCCGACTTATGATGTATGCCGAGTTGTAAACTGCCTATAAATATGGGCATTGCGTCATTGTAATGGTTGGTTCCTTTTGAATAAAATTCTTCTTTTGTTAGCTGTGTGCTTTCATGTAAATTGGTAGTTGAGTGTAATCTCCTATCTCCACCTACGGTATTCGAGTGCGCTCGAATCAATGTTCGTTGAAGCCAATTCGCGGAATCAAGTGCGCTTGATCAACGCTCGAAGAATTGTAGATCTCTCTTCGCGGTATCGTGCGTGATCAACGTGTCAGAGATAGCTAGAATTCGGTATCTTTGAATCAACGAATTTGGGCATTTCAGTATCTTTCAATCCACCGATTGCTACTTTCACCGTTTCATTTGTTTTTCGAATATCCGATGCGTCAAGGACGAAGCCGAAGATTGTATTACTATTATTTATTATATTATTCCACTGCATCATATTGTTCCGCTGTATTGTTATTGATTATTCTATGGCATGTGTAACTCTGATATGTATTGTATAAGTATAATCAAATGTTTTTGTAAAACAGCTTCAAGAACTTTTTATTTGATTATTATATTTTATCGTTCCACTACAAGGTTCTATTTTGTTTTTCTTTCTCTGTTTTTTCTTATTTACCCCATAACAATCCACCCTTCTGTATGGTTTAAGTCTGACGTGTATGGTTTATCGTCGATTTAAAACATAAAAAATGGTGGGACGTTACACCTGGTATCAGAGCTTTGGATTAGCGATAAATCTTAGCTTTGTGGGGTCTGACTCTTTACTAATAGGGTAGTAACACCCTATGATGAGTCGCTGAGCGTCTATATATGAGAGAGCATATTTGTTAGTATTATAAAAAGGGTTTTTACATTGTGTTAATTTGTTCCCTTTTGTATTTATAAATTCTAGTCGGTGCATATGACGCTATGACATCAATAGGGATTTCTAAACACTTAATAAGACAGACTGACACAATATTTGTTTTGAATACAGGTGAATGAAATAATTTTGCCTATTATATTTTCTATATATAAAATAAAATTTTTGGTTGTAATATATTGGTTGTTAGGTAATAAAATTTATAAATAATAGTTGAAATGAGATTGAAAATAAAATAAATAAAAATTGGGAATTTAGTACTTAAGTTCCGGGGTTTTGAAAATTTCTTTTGAATAATTTTGAAATATAATAGTAATATTATTTAGATGTATTTTATGATATAAATATTCCAATAAGATTTGATAGAGTTATTTTTAAAGAAAATTTTGAAAAGAAATAAGTTCTGTACTCTCTATCGTTGGAAAATAATTTCGGTGATGAGTGCACATCATCGACATTCATTTCGAGTTTCGAAGTGGGAAGGCCACTGTAGTAGTCTTACTGAAAATTTATTTTGATAAACAAATATAAATTTTAAATTATTTTAAATATAATTGGATATATATATTATAAGTATATACATTTATCTGTTATTTTTAATTTGAAATTAAACCCGGTATTTAGTTCTTAAGATTTCGTTAATTAATTAATTAATAGTTTCAATTATTGTAGTGAAATTGAATGTAACTAATTAATGATTGGAACCTTTAATTTAAAATAAGAGATAAAAATCTAGGTTGAAAATGAACTTTCAAGAAAATTTGGAATGTGTAACCTCTAAGACAAAAGATATGATTATTGAAATTTAAAAGAAATGAGAAAAATTTGTATGATTTTCAATTGCATCCTTAAAAGCATATATGTAACTTACCAAATATTAAAAGTTCTAATATTTAATAAGAAAATGTAATGGATATTAAACAAGTAATAAACTTGAGGTAATGAAAGTATGTAATGAAATTCCTTTAAATAAGAATTTGATGTTGTAATTGTTATAAACTTAAGTATAATTGAAATACTACTAATTAAATATAATAGAAGGCAGGTATTGTAAGTAAGAAATTTTAAAAATAAGTAAATAAGTTGAAGTTATTTCTAAATAAAATTGTAAGAAATAAATATAAATTAAAAGATAAATAATTATACGAATGAAAAAAAAATCAAACAACGAATATTATGAAATGAAATTAAAAGAATGAACTTGATCTATTGTTTGAAATTGTTGTGTGTTTGGTTTATGGTTGTTTGGGCAAGGATACTTTAAAATTGTTTGGATGAATAAATAATCTATGTAGTTTCATCTAAGACTGTTGACTAAATGGTGCACTAAGTAGTTTATTTTCCATTCTGTGCAATTTAAAGTTGAACCCGAACAACTATTCATTTTGTTTGATATGAGTGAATGATTGATTAGTGTTGTTGTATATGATGTGTATGCTGTTGTTTGCTAATGATTGCTGTTTATATTGATTGTTTTGTTAGTGGTTGAAACAACTTTAAACATTTCATTTTATATAATTGTTTACTCATTTGGATTATATAAGTGAAATACAGGTGACGGAAGCAATTGCTACTGCTTTTGGTTCCATAATTAGCATTAATTACCTGACAAATAGGTACGTTCTCGGATTACGGTTTTCTAGCGTGATTATATACATATTTTCCCATGTTGAGATATGTTACTTTGGAAATTATATGTGATTTGATATTATATTTTCTTCTGAGCCTCTCCGTGCAAAGAAGACTCTGCCGAAATTTTCCATAAATTTTGGAATTAGAAAAATTTTGAAAATGTTTTCCAAACCTTATTAATTTGAGTATAAAAAGACTTAGTAGTTATAAATAAATATATTTTATTTAAATTATTAAATTTTGTAAATTTATTTGTTTATAAAATTAATACTTTGAATAAGATGTATGGACTAATCAAATTTCTTCTTTTCCCTTCTTTTTTCTTTTCGAGGACGAAAAGTTTTAAGTAAGGGAGACTGTAACGACCCGTAGTTTTCAATAATTTAAATTTGTTAGTTTATTAAGATTTTGGTAAATAAATTTAGAAGAAACAAAAAAATTATAATTTAATATTGAAAAGAACGCTAAAATGAAATATAGCAAGGGTAATTAAAAATAATTATTAACAGTTTGAATAAAATTCTAATAAATGAAGTATTGAAAGTGTTATACCTGGTTATAAATTGAACATAAGTAAATAAAAGTAAGTATTGAATTTACCAATGAAACAATATATTGATTAACAGTAACTGAATGTAAATTAAGGTAATAAAGTCAATGCAGATCAATAAATAATTAATTTAGTGCAGTCCCAATTAATTGTAAACAATTGTAAGGTTATAATTGATTGGAATTAGTAAATTGGGAAATAAATTCAAAGTTATATTAATTGATGAAATAATACATAATGAATTGTAATTTGATAGAATCAATGCAAGATAGGTAATTTTAATGATCGTTGGTTGATAATAAAGTGTGAATAGAATTAAATTTGGAAAATAGTGATAATTATTAATTGACTACCCATTTATTTAATCTATTGAATTAGATCTAAATCCATTGCAATTAAACCTAATTAAATACTAAGTTAACATGAAGTTAGTTAATGACTATAAACCATTAGGGAAATTGGATATAGTAATGTTAAATTTATCCATAATATGATGATTGATTTAATAAAGGGAATAATCACTTATAAGTGTGATTGAAATTAAATGGTAACAAATATTTTATGTTACCTATTTATTTAGCCTGTTAATTTCAATGTGGTAAAAATTGCAACAAATATAAATTAAATATTTTATTAATGTGAATTTAGTTAATAATGGGAAATAACATTTACTTTATTCATGATATGATAATTGGTTGAATAAAAGGAATGTAAATTCAAGATTTATTAATTTATTGGAATTTAAATTTATTACTTGGATTAATTGCAATTAAATAAAATTTAAATATCTAAATATTACGTTATATGAAATTAAGATGGAATGTGAGAAAATTAATGTAATAGATTTGAATCCAATGTTAAATCCATCTATTTGACAATAATGAATGGAATAATTATTAATTTGTTCAATTAAATGGAATTTTTGGGAATTATATTTATAATTTCTAAATTTAATGAATTGAGGTTAACATTGAAATTAATGAATTAATTAACTCTAAATGGACATCTGAATTGTTTAAATTAGTATAAAGGATTAAGAAATTTAAAAATGATTAAAATTGTTAATTATAGAATTTAAATTGAAAATTTGATTTGATTAATCAATTATTTATTTATTTAACTAATAGGAAAATAGCCATTTTGGCCACTGACTCGGATTTCGACGAAACTAGTTTCATCGGATCCGTAACAGTGTATTATTGTAGGATTTCAAGTTTCGTAGCGACCGGACTTGTCATTTGATCGTACGAACACGAAACGCCTAAAAATCAATGAAATTGAAATCAATTGAAATCAATTTGAAATAACTTGATTTTTGCATAACTTCTTCATACGATGGAATTTGGACCTGAAACCTGTTCTATTGTTTTTAAAATATTTAAAAACATCTATTTTGATATATGGGTTGACCCAATTTCATTCCAAGTCAGAACGGGGTTTTCGCGCCATTTTATCGTTCAACGCGTATGTCAATCGTGTCCATTCATCTCAATTTCCGACCTACCTATATATACCTTGTTATAAACACTAGCCTATTTCTCATTCCTCATTTCTGTATACACAATTCCATTTGCTCCTCCTCATTCCAATGGATGCAAACCCTAATTCCCAATTCAATTTCAAATTCCAAACCAAATCCAAAATTACAAACTCCACAAACTATGTCAAATTTATATGAATGCGAAGCTCTCAATGAATGCATCTCAGAACTATAATTCGTTTTTCGTTTTTATTCATCATTTGATCAGTAACATCGGAGGATTCTCGGCCGTTCGTTGGTGGTTGATGAGCATCGACTGATTGATGAATCAGGGGGTACCAGGTGGTGGAGAGAGGCGTGCGTAGTCCATCGGAGCAGGTAGTTTGTCGAATTAACGGCTGGATCTGCCGTAATAATTCAAGTAGGGTTTCAAAGGGAAGTGGCGGCCGGCTATTGTGCTGCGTCGTTCGTCGATGATGTGTTGTCGCGAGGCTACTGAACGCTCGGCAGGAGGTGGGGAAGGTTTTGGCGCGATCGGTGCTGGCGTAGGAGGCTGGTGGTGGTGCAGAACCCCGGTCAGTGTTGTTTCGCGCGCATGTGATGGCGTCTGGGTTTGATTCGAGCATGTGGGAGACGGCTTGCCTGTGATGGTGACTCGTTTTTTTATTTATTTTATTTAACTTAAATTTCAATTCAGATTGTTCTAATTGAAAAAACTTTTACGTACAAGGTCCGTTCCACACGCGGTTTTCTCTGCTAGGTTCGTATTGGGATTCTGAACATTTTGTCGCTGGTTTGGATGGATTCTGAGACTGGCCAATTTTTGGGTTTAAATTGGATTTAAATTCAATTTAAATTCTAAAGGTGGGTGTTTTAATCCACTCACAACTTCTAAAATTTCTTATGTTTGTTACATTAATTTCTGATGTGATTTGAAATTCAATTATGACTGTTTGACATATTTTTAATCATCATCCCAGTTAAATTGAATTTATTAAATTAAATTGTTAATTTATTTTTGCATATAAACTGCCAGTTAAATAGTTGTTTAATTTATTATTGAATATAAACTGTCAGTAAATACTTATTGTTTATTATCTGTTATATATTGATGTTATTGTTTGAATTGGATGATGATTGTGATAAATGGTTGATGATTGATATTGGATGAATGGATGTTGTATTATATATTATTATAAACTGCAAGTTGTTATGCATTTTTATTTCATTCGAGATTGCGATTTGAAATGATCATAACCGTATTTTAATTTTAAATTACAGATTGAAATGATAAATATCCATATCACTTGACCATAGGGTAGAAAATTCTATACAGACACCGTGGTCTATGTATAAAAATATTTTGAAATGACTTTCTATGGTTTTGTAAAGAAATATATGGTTTTATATCAATATTGATTTAGATACTATATAAATGTTAGTTTATTATTGATTTTTAGCTATGTGTAAATTTGGTGTTATAAATAAGTTAATAATAAAGTTTGGTTCTATTTAAAATATAACATGGTTAAGTATTTATTTAAATTATATTTTAATATAGAAATTATAATAATTTCAATAAATTAAGGTTTAAAGATAAATTGAAAATTGATCTGGAATTGTATGTAATTGAGAATTTTATTTAATACAAATCGATTTGGGACTCATTGAATTTGAGATTTTAAAGAATACGATTTTAACTTGATTTTTGTTCAAGATGAATTAAACGAATATTTCAAGTATAAATAAATTGAAGGAAATATTTAGTTATTTGTAATTTGAGTTTTATTTAAATGACAATGGATTTATTATGCCAATATTTCAAAACTAAATAATAGAACATTGAATTATTGAATCGTAATTTCCAACCTTAGCTTTGAAATTGTTTAATACTCAAAGTTTTAAATGTACTGAAATTGAAATGGTTTATTGAAACTGAAAGTGAGTTGAAAATTATGAATTTAGATTTAATTTAAAGCGAATAAAATTCTAAAGTCAAGGAAATTATTTTACTTTATAAAGTAATTTTAAATTCAAACTATTTTATTTTATATACTGTTTGAATATCCAAACCATTTAAGTTTTGGAAGTTATGGTTTTGAAGCTATAAAATTCGAAGTATTATGTTTTGAAAGGTTATATTTCAAGCGTTTGGTTTCGATTATAATTTTGAAAGTTCTATGATTTTGGAAAGGATATATTCGAAATAAAAATGATATTATATTGATTTGGGTTTTAATAAAATGATATCATATTGATTTGTTTATGAAACGGAAATGACATAGTATTTATATGATTTTGAAATGGATATTATATTCTAGTTTGAAGTATAATTATTTTGAAATGACCGCGGTGTTATAATAACGATTGGTTGGCAAAGAGACCGGGATCGGTTATGGGCATACACTCTGTCGATACCGAAAACCACTTTGATAACCATGTACGCGATGGAGATTCCAGAATGAAATAAGATGGTGGCAGTTTTTCCTTTGAGGTAAATACGTTGACCCGACTCCCGTGAGTTGGCATAAGGTGACTAAAAACAGGAGCGATTGACGGGCTAATTAGGTAGCATCTTTGATCGGACACATCCCTTCGATATTATGCTTTGACTTTTGGATTAAATAGGTGGCCAATTTTGATTTTTTATTTGGGGGTGTGGGTCGAGGTGGGCGATAGCTGCGGCTATGCGTTACCACCGGCCCGGAAGCGTAATTGGTATATCTACCCTGGAATTGCCTAGTTGCGCCATGTAACCTACCATAGCGCGCCTTGTACGAGTTTGCTTTTCTCCCGTAGCAAGTGTGGTATCCTCTGGTGGCTTCCCGATCAGGAGGAACCATGATACTGGATGGACTACTAGGACTATTACGTGTCAAGGTGGAAAATGTAAAGCCTTAACACTGTTTAAAAGTAAGTTTACTTTACTATAGACATTATTATAATAGCGCATACTACTACATAGTAAATAGTTTAACGGATCCTTAGGAGATGTGAATCCCGAGCATCTCTTAAGTTACTACACTCACGTTAGACACTAGATAGGAGATGTCAAACCCCGTAAACATCTCTGACGCCGTTCCACTCATATTATTTACCATTGATTTAACTTACATAAGATCTTTTAATTTTGACTCGAGTGTTTTGTCTTTTCAATTCGCTCGTGTCAACCGGAGCATTTCATGATTTGAAGGCCTTACATTTGGAGGACGAAGACGAAGATTGTATTACTATTATTTATTATATTATTCCACTGCATCACATTGTTCCGCTGCATTGTTATTGAATATTCTCTGGTATGTGTAACGCTGATATGTATTGTATAAGTATAATCAAATGTTTTTGTAAAACAGCTTCATGAACTGTTTATTTGATTATTATATTTTATCATTCCGCTGCAAGATTCTATTTTGTTTTTCTTTCTCTTCTTATTCTTATTTACCCCATAACATTCCGCCCTTCTGTATGGTGTAAGTCTGACGTGTGTGTTTTATCGTCGATTTAAAACGTACAAAATAGCGGGACGTTACATCGTTCCTCCTATCGGATACACTTCTTCGATACATTATCTGTTACTTTATGATTGATTAGTGGCTACCCTCGATTTGATTATTGGAGTACGTTACAAGGTGGGCGAAGGTAACTGTTATTCTTTACCATCAGTCGAGGCGTGCAAAATAGTAGAATCCTATCCTGGGCATTACCTCGTGTGCCTTGTCATATGCCTTAGCGAGCCCACTATTATTTTGGTTTGTGTCGTACCTTCGAAGTGCTCCCCGATAGCCCACCGGTTTGGTGGAGTTTACAGTACTGTATAGACTATGACATTTATAAAAATATGTTAAGGGGGATATGGGTAACGCCTTAATGCTAATTTAATACTTTACTTTACTGATAGACATTATATATATAGCGTATATTACTACATATAAATAGTTTAACGGATCCTTAGGAGATGGAAATCCCGAAACATCTCTTAAGTTATTGCATGCACGTTATACACTAGATAGGAGGTGTAAAATGCCGTAAACATCTCTGAAGCCATTACAATCATATTTACTTATTATTGATTTCACTTACATAAGATCACTTAGTTCCGACTCGAATGTTTTGTCTTTTTATAATGCTCGGGTCAGCCTGAGCAATTCAGTGTTGAAGACTTTATTTCTAAAGAACGAAGATGGAGTTTGATATGTTATTAGAAATTTTCTGCTGCATCATTATTGGTATGTAACTGTTTGTACTCTGATTGTTGTAAAAATTATGTAATCAAATGCGTATTATAAAATAACTTCATGAACTGTTTATTTGATTATTATATTATATAATTCCACTTTGAGATTCTATGTTCTGTTTTTCCTTCTTTTCTCCTATTTTCTTATTTACCCCATTAATAATCCTCCTTTTCGAATGGCTTGAGTTGACAAGCATTGTTTATTGATTTAAACTGTCCAAAAAGATGGGTCGTTGCAACTTATGTTTATTTTCATTTTCTAGCTGGATTTCATACTCATATAATAATTCTTTAAAGCCTAAGAGTACATATACCATTCCATATTTGTTTTTACTAAACCAACGTGTTGAACAAATTCGAAACTGTGTTTAAGTTACTATCTTCTCACATTTGTAAGTTACAGAAAATATTTACTCATAATTTCACAAAATAACAAGTTTCAATTTCTACATTAATTCGGGAATTTCTGACAATCCCAAATCGTTGAAAATCCCATTTCCATTTTATTAAATGAAATAAACCAACAACTCATCATAAAAAGATGCATAACCAACCTATCCTAATGCATAAGATATAAGAATCCATATAACACTTAAACAAAAACTTAAGAATTAAACTCCGAGCTTTATATTTCAAATCATTTTGAAATAATAATATGTATATATACTTATAACTTTGATATATCAATTCATGATTTGTTATATCAAACAACTTGAAACAAAACGACTATGGTAGCATTTCCCCACTTAGAAACTTGAAAATGAACATTAATGATGCTACAGCCATCATCCAAATTATTTTCCAATGACCGAAATGGGTTCAGTGCTTTATACTTTTAGAAACTCATTAAAATATTCATATTCAAAAATACTATCAAATAGTACTACTAGTATCTCAAACTTTGAAGAAGAAAAAATTTCAAAAGCATCCGGGATTCAAATTCTCAAATTCTTAGTTCAAATCCATTTTTATTTGTAAATCATATTCATAAGCCATACATATATGATTTCACTTTCTCATATAAAATCATTTCTCAATTTAATATCCCTATTTATTATAATAAACAACTCTTATTTAAATTAAATTTTTAACTCAACATTAGTCACGAACGCCTTATAGTCAAATTGTGATAAACGTGAGAGGTTTTTACCTTAAGATAACCAAAATAAGGACTGATTTTACCTTACAATAACCGAAACATGTCATACAAAATAGGGCTAGGCTACCAAGTTTTTGACATGCAACAATTAACAAATAAGAGTTAACTCACATTTAAGCCATATTAATCAATCCATAAATAAATTAATTAATTAAATTAACACTTTTATTTAGCAAATACAAAAGGGAATTTATTCTACTCGATAGATGTCCATAATAATCTATTTGATCCAATTTAACTTAACAGTGCTTTATTTGGCCAAATAGACATCATCGATTAAGGTATAATTAATTTAATGACTATTATTTAAAATAAGGTCATTAAATTTCTATCCTCATTATCATGCCATAAATTATACTTTACTAAAAATACCAATAAGGTACACTACAATGTTGCACTCATCAATACGAGTACAATGCAAAAATCCGCATGTAAATCAGATTTAATACGTGCAAGTTATGCAATTTTACAACTAAAACAAGCTTTCATTTAAATAATAACAATAATATTTATTATCTCACCCAAACTCCAAATGGGTCAATGTTTAACGACGAGTTTTCTATCGGAATAGAAAATCGTCGATAAATTTCAAATTCAAATTTACTACAAGCGCATGGCATACTATCATATTACGTAGTGAGTACGGGTCGATCTGCAGAGAGTTGTTGATTTAAATTTCCTATTCAATCAAATTAACCAAAGTTGAGAGTTGTTTAAGCTAGAAAATGAGAAAATTGGCAAAAAGAAAGTGTTAAAAATATGAGAGTGTGAGGGCAATTTAGAGAATTTCCACTCTCTAGATCACATAAATCAACAAAATGAAGTTATGATCTCTCTTTTCTTGTCATTATTATAATTAATTGGTGTGCTTATCATAAGTATGACATATTTGTTCTATTAATTAGCCTAACATAAACCATCAAACTATAAAACAACCACTAATACACTTTTATCTTTCACGAAATATGAAAAACAAAGTTAAAAGCAAAATCTATTTTAAGCATGGCTTATTAACTATTTTTTAGAAATGTAGGCCAATAAATTTTAATTTCAACATTCACTTCATTACCATCATCATATGTAGATTAAGAGGTAATTTGTGTTAGTGACTGTTTAACAATAGCCTATTTGGTGTCAACAATATAGGCTATCAAATTCAAGTAAAAAACAATAAGCTAAACCACTTCAAATGTTTCATTAAGCACAAAAAGAGAGCATAAACATCAAAATATTGCATGTACACACTAGAGAGCTTCATTACCCCTAAATTGTAAGGATTAGCCTCTCATATTTTTTATCAAATCAATAAATGTAGAAAGCAACTTGAAATAAACAAGAGGAAAAAATATAGCAAAATGAAAAGAAAAGCTAAGTAAAAAGAAATGAACACCAATCTACTTGCATGAAAAGTAAACTACACTACTAACATAAGAAGAGAAGTATGTAAAAAACATTAGAACAATAATTAACATTTCATAAAAAAAAGGAAATTACAAGAAATAAAATTGGCCCATGAAAAGAGAAAGAGAGCTTTCTTTTATTTTTAGTCTAACTAAAACTCACAAAGAGAAAGAGAGGTTGCATGAAGCATAAGGGGTATTTATACATGTTTAAACCCTAATTCACTTTTTTGGGAACTACCCAAAATATCCTCTTAAGAGTGTGGTTGTCAAGTTATCATTAACTACAAATAATCATCCATTAGGATGCGCATGAAGATTCGATGGTCCTCCATGATCATCACTTTGAATTATTTCTGTCTCCATTCCTTTATATTCACTCTTGTGCATGCATATCTTCATAAAGCCACTTGTAAAATTCACTAAAATTCCTATAAAACAACATAGAAAATTCCCATGAAATTTTGACAAATTAATAAATGCACAAAAATGACCATTTTGCCCCTATACGAAGATGAATATGTGACACTTTGAAAATAATTTGAATTTTGGTTTAAGCAAGTTAATATATCCAATATGATCATTTATTTAATTTAAATATATTAAATATGGTGGTAAAAATATGCACATTTATGTGCACATAAGTCGAGCCTACCATGCATACGCATCTAAACCCGAAGCTCTTGGTCCCCTCTTCTTCTTCTTCATTCCCTTCCAATAGCCAAAAATTTGTGCACTAATGTGCACATCCACATCCCAAATATGCTGCCAACCTCAGATCTATGACCACTGACGTGCTACACTCCGATCAAGCATCCCCGCCGAGCCCGAGTCTTCAAGCACGATACATCCAGACAGATCGCGACACACTAGAGCCGATCCCATACAGTCGAACTCTCCCACCATTGCACCTGTCTTTGATTGACCATGTCCCCTAGATACTTGATTAGCAGAGGTATTTGGTCCCCTAGAACCAATCCCTTAATCGAGTAAAACATGGAACCCTAGATTTTGTTTATTTCGGCCATGGCATCCATCTACCCTAAACCAAACCTGATCACTCCAAAACACATTGTAACGACCACTAAATTTTGATAAAAAAATTGGTTAGTTAAATTAATTTTTGCAATTAATTTTAGGAAGAATTTTTTTATTATAATTAATAATGAAGCAAATGTTGAAAATGGAATGAAACCATGGAAATTAAAGCTAAGTATTAACACTTGAAATGAAATTACGAATAATTGAAGTAATGTAAATTGTTATACTAGGCTAAGAATTGAATATAAGAAAACAAAGGTAAATAGTGAGTTAATTTAATGAATTAATAATATTAAATAGTAAATTGAATTAAATCAGTGTCCTGTAGTAATTGAAATATTGGTTCGGAATGAAAACTCATAAAGGTAAGCATTTAATTTACCAATGCACTAATATTTTGATTAATAGTAACTGAATATAAATAAAAGGTAAATGCAAGGTAAACAATGCTATTTTAAGTTAATAATAAATGAATGGAAAGAAATTCAAATTAATGAAAATAAATTTAAATGGAATGCTGGACTATGAATTGGGCATAAGTGAATAGATGAAATGTTGGTTTTACCAAGTGAAAATATAGATAGTTAATGGAAATTGAATGGAATTAGTATTATGAAATAAGTGGAGTAACGTCAGGGCGAATGTAAATTTAATAGAAACATAAATTTATTGTAAGGCATAAATTGATGAAATAGAAGTTGGAAACAAAGTAAATAAATTATTGAGGACATTTAATAATAATTAATGTATAAATATTTGGCAATTAAATCAAATCAATTTATAGAAATCAATTTTAAATTAATTGGAAGGAAATCTATAATAAATGAATTTATTTGTAAGTGAATGAAATTTATTTCTATATTAATTGGAAATTGGAATAAATGATAATTGTTAATGTAATAAGAGTAAGCCAATAATAATTCTTTCCATAAATTGATAATTGATTCAATAACGTAATACTATCCATAATAGGGCAATTTGATTGAATAATAGAATGGAAAGTCTATTAAATGGGATTATTGAAAATAAAATGTAATTTCTGAATTTTTGAAATTGGAAGTAAGGATAGTAATTATTGTAATAATTAAAATGGGAGTCAATTAGAATTTAATGAACTTTAACGTATATTAATGAGAATTTAAGGCAATAGAACCAGATATGAAGGAAATAGGATGAATTGCAATGTAGTTTACTTGTAAAATAATAAGTGATGTAATGTAGTGACGCAGCGGATTAATCAAACAAAACTTCAATCGATGAAATGTAGCAATCGGTGAGTTGAAGATACCAAAAATGCCCAAGTTCGTTGATCCAAAGATACCGAACTCTAGCTATCTCAAACACGTTGATAGCGCACTATACCGTGTTCAAAGATCTACGATTCTTCGCACGTTGATCTAGCGCACTAGATTCCGTGAATCGGCTTCAACAAACGTGGATTCGAGCGCACTCGAATGACGTAAGTGGAGATAGGAGATTACACTCAACTACCAATTGGTATGAAAGCACAAAGCTAACAAAAGAGAGTTTTATTCAAAAATCAACAACCTCAAAATTTACAACACACACGCTATTTATAGTCATTACAACTCAACACAACATACAACACCCAACTCCTAAGTCGGCACCGACTCAACATACACGACTCATCTTGGCCGACTCATCATAAGTCGTTACCGACTCAATCACACGCAACTCCAACCCCTTGCAACAGAACACAAAGCAAACGACTCATGTAAGGTCCGCCTCCGACTCAAGAACAATTCACATGAACGACTCGCGACTCATACTAGGTCGGCAACGACCTACGACTTATGGCACAAAAACACTCAGCGCGACTCAACAGGCCCGCCTCATCACATCCGACTCAAGAAACTGCGACTCACGACTCATCACTTCATGCGACTCAACAGCTTCCAACGACTCAAGCTTACTTGTGGCATATCCCTTCAACCGACTTAATACTGGACGACTCATGGCCTTGCAGTTAGGTCGTATCTTTCCTAAACTTGATTCCTTAGGTCGGTCCCGACTCATGGCCGCCCCAAACTCCTTCCCTGATTTCTTAGGTCGGTCCCGACTCATGGCCGCCCCAAACTCCTTCCTAGTGACTCGTGTCTTTTCTTCCCGTGTCTTGTTGAGTCGTGGTCGATTCAAACTGAGTCGTAGACGACTCAAACTAAGTCGGGGACGACTCAACTCCGAAGTCCATCTTACTCGACCTTTGTTATCTCGGAAACGACTTAGGGCCTCCTCCTTAGCTCGTAACCGACTCATCAAACATGCACGTCTTAAGCTCGTGTACGACCTAATATGGTTTAACTTTTGAATTCCCATATGCCTTGCTGCATCATCCTCCCCTGGTTGAGAAAAATTCGACCTCGAATTTGTAAATTCTTTCTCAACAATCTCATTCCCATGATACGGAATTAAGTGTTTGATGTTAAAAACATCAGAAGTATAAACATCATCTGGTAACTTTAATCGATAAGCATTCTCATTGATTTTCTTCAAAACTTCAACTGGACCAATTTTTCGTGCCTTCAACTTGTTATAAGCACCCACCGGAAAACGATCCTTTGTTAATACTGCATAAACCAAATCACCTTCCTTAAATTCAACATTCCGACGTTTCAAATCTGCAAACTTCTTATATTTCTTATTTGATTTCTCCAATCGTTCCTGAACGATTTTATGACATTCAGTCAGCTCATCAACAAAATCGACAGCTCGTTTAACTGTTCCTTTCGATTGTGGGACTACTGCCAAATCCAACGGCCCCCTGGGTAAATTTGAATAAACAATCTGAAACGGACTGAATCCTGTGCTACGATTTACTGCATGATTATGAGCAAATTCTGCCTGGCATAGCTTCATGTCCCAACTTCTCAAATTATCCTGTACAAGACAACGCAACAAATTCCCCAATGACCTGTTAACAACTTCTGTCTGTCCATCAGTTTGTGGATGATAAGCACTACTAAATTTCAGTTTCGTTCCCACCATCTTCCACAAACTCAACCAAAAGTGACTCAGAAAACGAGTATCTCGGTCAGAAACAATAGATTCTGGTAAACCATGAAGTCGATAAATCTCCTTGAAAAATAGCTGTGCGACTCGAACTGCATCTGCTGTCTTCTTGCAAGCAACAAAATGTGCCATCTTCGAAAACCTGTCCACCACAACAAATATCGAATCATTTCCCCTTTGAGTTCTCGGCAAACCCAAAACGAAATCCATGCTGATATCAACCCATGGCTTAGATGGTACTGGTAATGGCATATACAATCCTGCATTCGTCGCTGTTCCTTTTGAAACTTGGCAAATATGACATCGCTCCACGAATCTTTCAACCTCTTTCCTCATCGATGGCCAAAAATAAGATTGTGAAATCAACTGCAAAGTACGATCACGGCCCACATGCCCTTCTTCATGTAATTCCTTCACAATCTTCATCCTCAAACTACAGTCCGGTATGCATAAACGATTCCCTTTAAACAGAAAACCATCAACCAACATGAATTCATCGGTACTCCCATCCTTCACTTTCTCCACATATTTCACAAAGTAAGGATCTTCTTCAATAATTTCTGGCAATATTTCAAACCCGGTCACTTCAACCTTCATTGTCGTTAACAAATGACTCCTCCTACTTAAAGCATCAGCTACTCGATTCGTCACCCCAGATTTGTGCTTAACGACAAAAGTAAACTGCTGTAAATATGCAATCCACGATGCATGTCTTGCTGAAATTTTATCCTGTCCCTGTAAATGCTTCAATGCTTCATGATCAGTGTAAAGAACAAATTCCTTCTGAAATAAGTAATGTCTCCAATGCTTAACAGCCTGAACAACAGCATGAAATTCAACGTCATATGTACTGTATCTCATCTTTGCCCCTGACAGTTTCTCACTAAAATAAGCAACTGGCTTTCCATTCTGGCTCAGAACTCCTCCAATACCAACCTTCGAAGCATCAGTATGCAATTCAAACAATAACTGAAAATTAGGTAGAACAAGAATTGGTGCAGACGTTAACAATTCCTTAATCTTCTCAAAGGCAACCCCCGCTTCCTCTGACCACACAAACTGTTTACCCTTCATGCAATCAGTCACTGGAGCCATCACGCTACTGAAGTGTGGTATGAACCTTCGGTAGAATGACGCTAGCCCATGAAAACTTCTCACTTCTGTAATTGTCTTTGGCTGTGGCCAATTCTTGACTGCTTCAACTTTGCTCTGGTCAACTTGAATACCTTTCCCTGAAACAACATAACCCAGGAATAAAACAGTAGGTGTCATAAACACACATTTCTTTGTAGCAGCATAAAATTGTTCTTCACGAAGAATAAGCAACACTTCCCTCAGATGTAGAACATGCTCCTCCGTACTCCTGCTATAAATCAAAATATCATCGAAATACACCACGACGAACTTTCCAATGAATGGTCTAAAAATTTGATTCATCACCCGCATGAATGTACTAGGTGCATTAGACAAACCAAATGGCATAACCAACCATTCGTACAACCCCTCTCTAGTTTTGAAAGCTGTCTTCCATTCGTCTCCAGGTCTGATACGAATTTGATGATAACCACTCTTCAAATCAATTTTCGAGAATATAGTTGCCCCACTCAACTGATCCAACAAATCATCCAACCTTGGCATAGGAAATCTGTAACGTACAGTGATCTTATTCAAAGCTCTACTATCAGTGCACATCCTCCAAGTTCCGTCCTTCTTGGGTACCAACAATGCTGGCACAGCACATGGACTCAAACTTTCCTGAATACGACCCTGTTCAAGCAACTCTTCCACCTGCCTTCTCAATTCCTCATGTTCCTTCGGACTCATACGATAATGTGGTCGATGTGGTAACACTGCCCCCGGAACAAGATCAATCTGATGCTGAATGTCTCTAAGTGGTGGTAACTCCTTTGGCAACTCCTCTGGAAAGACATCTTCAAACTCTTCCAAAACTGGCTTTGCTTCTTCGGGAATCTCAACTTCTTCACTACTCTCTCTCCCAATCAACAAAAACACTTCCGGTTCTTCCTCCACTTCTTTAACAAACTCCTTCAAAGTCAACAGAGTTTTCAATTCTTCAATCTCCTCCAGTTTGTTCTCCTTCTGCTGTTGCTTCTTAGGAACCAAAGTGATTTTAGTACCCTCGAACATGAAACTGTAACTGTTGGCACGACCGTCATGCTGAACTGCTCTATCAAACTGCCATGGTCTGCCCAACAATAAGTGACAAACATCCATATCTACGACATCACACCAGATTTCATCTTTGTACTTCTTCCCAATCGAAAAATTAACACAAGCCCTTCGACACACTTTTACTTCACCTCCCTTCCTTAACCATGCTAGCTTATATGGTTTAGGATGCTTCTCGGTCTTCAAGTTCAACTTTCTCACTGCTTCTGTAGAAATAATATTATCACAACTTCCTGCATCAATAACAAACTTGCAGACCTTTCCCAGAATAGTACATGTCGATTGGAAAATATTGCTTCTCAGCCAACTACAATCCTCCTCTTGCTTTGGTGTCAAACAACTTCTCCTCATCATAAGATTACATCCTTCATCTCCCGACACTTCTTCTTCCTCCTCAACATAAGGTACATTTGAATACTCTGCCTCCTCACCATCATCTGCTTCAACCTCTGCAACCATGGTTCTCTTCTTCGGCTTCGGACATTCGTTGCTTCTGTGACCCAACTCCTGACAATTATAACATTTGAAAATACTACTAGCCTTCGCCTTCTCAACCTCCTTCACCACTGGTTTTGTAACTGGTTTAGGAACATTAGAACTTCCACCAGCACCCCTTGCTTGATTATTAGAGTTAGTAAACACACCACCTCCACGCCTTCCTTGTTTCTCCCAAGCTAACGCTTTCTGATGTGCCTCTACAACGGATCTAGGATCAAACATATTAACCATATCCTGGATCTGCATTCTCAAACCCCCAACGAATCTAGCTGTCAGCTGTTCTTCTGTCTCCATAATATCGTTTCTAGCAATGAGTTGGTAAAATTCATCAGCATAATCACTAACAGACTTCGTCCCCTGCCTCAGATTCTGCAACCTTTGGTACATAAGTGACTGGTAGTTGTAAGGTAAGAAAGTAGATCTCATCAACTTTTTCATCTTCTCCCAAGATTCTATCTTTGACTTCCCCATTCGTTCTCGAGTAAGTTTAGTTTGCTGCCACCATGCCAATGCTCTCCCCCTCAGCCTTGTAGCAACTAACTTCACCCTTCGATTCTCCGGCACCTCCTTGAAATCAAAGATTTCCTCCACATTAGACAACCAATCTAAGAATTCCTCAGCAACCATCCCGCCTTTAAACTCCGGAATCTCCATTTTCATACCCGACTCCCAACGACGGTCATCCTCCACATCACGGTAAGAATTTCGAACTTGGTCTCGATCTCGATAATGAATACTTGCTCTATCACCCTCTTCAACAAAATCAAAGGTACGCCTACATCGATCTCGACTAACATCATCCCTTCTCTCATGCATGCTTCTTTGACTATGTCTCTCTTCATCTCTATATACTTCATGGTCAAATTCTCGATGACTTCTTCTTTCTTCATGTGCATAGTCATGATGATCTCTTCGTGATGAAATTGATGTTTCTCTTCTATCTCTACAAGAATGTGGTGATACCCTCCTCGCTTCCGTAACCAATGGCGAAACTCGGTTTCCTCCATGGTTCGAGTTTGGTGATCTCCTCCTTTGATTCAAATCATTCATCAATCTCTCCAATTTACCAATGCCTTCATCCAATTTCTCATTAATACGTTGTTCCATAAGCTCGGCTTCTTCTCTACGATACAAAGCTTCAACGTTTTGATGACGATTAGCTCTCCTTGGTGGCATGGTTAAAATTTTCACAAACTTCAACAAGTTGAACACAATACTTCAAAATTTCACACGATAAGGCAATCTAGGCTCAACTGTCTCGGCAATGCTTGTCTCGGCCTTGACTCTTCACAACTTTGCTTGGCTCGGTCAAGACTTGCCTCGGCTCACTCCAAAACCTTCAAAACTTTGGCGCGCAAATCACCAATTCAAAATCCAAACAAAATCCAACTCCTCGATCCAAAATGAAATGGATCAAACTCTCCAAACTTGATGCAACTTCAATATGAACACGATGAACTCCTTCCAACTTCAAAAACTTCAAAAACTTGGCTCCAAGAATCAAACTTAGCTATGATTGGCTAAGTATGGCTCCGATACCAATAATGACGCAGCGGATTAATCAAACAAAACTTCAATCGATGAAATGTAGCAATCGGTGAGTTGAAGATACCAAAAATGCCCAAGTTCGTTGATCCAAAGATACCGAACTCTAGCTATCTCAAACACGTTGATAGCGCACTATACCGTGTTCAAAGATCTACGATTCTTCGCACGTTGATCTAGCGCACTAGATTCCGTGAATCGGCTTCAACAAACGTGGATTCGAGCGCACTCGAATGACGTAAGTGGAGATAGGAGATTACACTCAACTACCAATTGGTATGAAAGCACAAAGCTAACAAAAGAGAGTTTTATTCAAAAATCAACAACCTCAAAATTTACAACACACACGCTATTTATAGTCATTACAACTCAACACAACATACAACACCCAACTCCTAAGTCGGCACCGACTCAACATACACGACTCATCTTGGCCGACTCATCATAAGTCGTTACCGACTCAATCACACGCAACTCCAACCCCTTGCAACAGAACACAAAGCAAACGACTCATGTAAGGTCCGCCTCCGACTCAAGAACAATTCACATGAACGACTCGCGACTCATACTAGGTCGGCAACGACCTACGACTTATGGCACAAAAACACTCAGCGCGACTCAACAGGCCCGCCTCATCACATCCGACTCAAGAAACTGCGACTCACGACTCATCACTTCATGCGACTCAACAGCTTCCAACGACTCAAGCTTACTTGTGGCATATCCCTTCAACCGACTTAATACTGGACGACTCATGGCCTTGCAGTTAGGTCGTATCTTTCCTAAACTTGATTCCTTAGGTCGGTCCCGACTCATGGCCGCCCCAAACTCCTTCCCTGATTTCTTAGGTCGGTCCCGACTCATGGCCGCCCCAAACTCCTTCCCAGTGACTCGTGTCTTTTCTTCCCGTGTCTTGTTGAGTCGTGGTCGATTCAAACTGAGTCGTAGACGACTCAAACTAAGTCGGGGACGACTCAACTCCGAAGTCCATCTTACTCGACCTTTGTTATCTCGGAAACGACTTAGGGCCTCCTCCTTAGCTCGTAACCGACTCATCAAACATGCACGTCTTAAGCTCGTGTACGACCTAATATGGTTTAACTTTTGAATTCCCATATGCCTTGCTGCATCATGTAGAAATGAAATAAAATATAGATTAGTTTAATTG
Source organism: Allium cepa (assembly GCA_030765085.1). Lineage (NCBI taxonomy): Eukaryota > Viridiplantae > Streptophyta > Magnoliopsida > Asparagales > Amaryllidaceae > Allium > Allium cepa. The sequence continues at coordinate 106,662,147 of CM060930.1, read as the reverse complement.
AGACTTTAATTTCAAATAACGTGTGAAATTGATCAAAATATAGTAAAGGGAAATATAATAGTCAATAAATAAAGGATGGAATGAGAGCACTAATGAAATGAATGTAAAACAAATATTAACTATGTTTATAGAAAGGTTTAATAGAGAATGGAAGGATTGAAATCAGGTTTAAAGCAATGTGTTGTAGGTAATTATAAATAACTGGATTTATTAAATTGAAAATAAATGAAATTAAACATCTAAATATTACGTTAATAGAGATTTAAATGAAATCTAAGAATATTGAAATAATAGATTTTGAATCCAATATTAAATCCATCTATTTAAAATTTATGGATCGAATAATCATTGATTTATTTAACTTAATAAAAATTTTGGGAAATTAATTTATAATTTTGAATATAATGAAATTGAAGATTTGACACTACAATTGATAGATTTATCAACTTTAAATTGACATCTAAACTTGTTTAAAATTTTGTATAAATGATTAAGAATTATAAAGTGATAAAGATTGTCAATTTCAGAAGTTAAATTGGAAATTTGATTTAATTAATTTATTTTAAATTTATTTTAAATTTATTTAGTTAATATAAAAAATAGCCATTTTGGCCGCTGACTCGGATTTCGACGAAACAAGTTTCGTCGGATTCGTAACAGTGAATTATTGTAGATTTCAAGTTTCGCATCGATCGGATTGGTCATTTGATCGTACGGACTCGAAACGCCTTGAAATCGATAAATTGAAATAAATTTAAATCAATTTGAAAATATTGTTTTTAACATAACTTCTTCATACGATGGAATTTGGACATGAAACTTGTTCCATCGCATTTAAAATAATTTAAAATATCTATTTTTATATATTGGTTCACCCAATTTCGTTCCGGAGTCTAAATGGGCTTTTTGGGCTACTTTGGCGTTAACCCGTATATCCAACCTTATCCATCCATTCTCATTCCTGACCTACCTATATAAACTTCGTTATAAACCCAAGCAGCCCTCTATTCCTCATTTCGCATTTCTATATGTACAGAAACTTCTGTGCTCCTCTTCCTCAATGGCTGCAAACCCTAGATCCAATTGCAAATTCAAAAATCTGATGAAAATTCAAACTCCTCATAAAAATTTAGAAAAAATATATGTTGAAGCTCTCAATGAGCGTAAATTAGGTCCATGATTCGTTTTTCGTTTTGTTTCATCGTCTGATCAGTAAAAATCGAAAAAAATTCGGCCGTTCATCACGTCGAAATCAAAGTTGTCCGATCGACAAACCGTTTCTGGGTTTGGTGGAGATGACCAGAGGAGTTCATCTATATGGGTTGTTTCGAGAATCAATGGCTAGATTTGCCCCGGAAATTCGATTAGGGTTACAAGATTTTGGCGGCCGGTCTTGATTTGAGTGCTTTCGACGACGAGTTGGTGCCGCGTGGAGGTCGGGGTCGCAAGGGGAAGGTCGAGGCGTGCGAGCCTAGGTGGCGGTGGTGAGTCGACCTGCGGCGAACACGAGTCTAGGGAGGCGTTCAAATTTGCGTGCGATGGGTACCTGTAGCCGAGTGTCATGTAGCTTGCATTAACGTGGTGACATGGATTTGTTTTAGGGAGGGTGAGTGTTTGTTTTGTTTTAATTTAAATCTGTTTCCAAATGATCTAACTGTTATAGCTTTCACTTACAAACTCCGATTCACGTGCGTTTGTTTGTTAGGATCATATGTAAATTCTGAAGATTTTGGGGCTGCTTTGGATGGATTCTGAGACTGTCAAAATTTTGGATTTAAATTCAATTTAAATTCAAAAGGTGAGTGTTTTTAACCCAATTACAACTTCTAAAATTTTTTATGTTTGTTAAGTTAAATTTGGATGTGATTAGAAATTTATTTATGACTGTTTGACATATTTTTAATCATCATCTCAGCTAAATTGCATTTATTTAATTAAATTGTCATTTACTTATTCATTGCATATAAACTGCCCGTTAAATTGTCATTTATTTATAATTTCATATAAACTGCCAGTTAAACAGTTATTAATTTATCGTTGAATATAAAATGCTAGTTAATTCCTGATGATCATTATCCGTTCTATATTGATGCTATTGTTTGAATAGGATGATGATTGTGATAAATGGTCGATGGTTGATATTGGATGAATGGATGCTGTATTTTATATTGAATAAACTGCAAGTTATCATGCATTTTCATTTCATTCGGGATTACGGTTTGAAATGATATATAACCGTAAATTTTATTTTTAAAATGCGGATTGAAATGATAAATATCCGTATCACTTGACCATAAGATACAAAATTTTATACAAACACCGCGGTATATATATATATATTTCGAAATGATTTTTTTATGTTTTGTAAAGAAATATATATATATGGTTTTATGAGATATTGATTTCGGATATTTGATAAAGGTTATTTTATATATAGTTAAATTCTTGGTTTTAAGCTATGCATAAAATTGATTAAAGTATAAAGTAAGTTTAATAATAAAGTTGATTTTCTTAAAATATATTATGGATTAGTGTTTACTTAAATTAGATTCTAATATAGAGTTTATATTGATTTTTATAAATCAAAGTTGAGAAGATAGTTTTGAAATTGATTTTAGATTTTATTTAATTAAGATCCTATTGAGATTTAGATTTAAAAAGAATACGGTGTTATAACTAAATTTGGGTTTAAGATGATTTAAGTGAATATATCTAGTCTAAATAAATTGAGGAATATTCAATTTTTGAATTTGAAAGTTTTATTTAAAGGATACTGGATTTATTAAGTAAGTATTTCAAACTAGATAATAGTAAAGTGAATTTGGCATGTATATATGAATTAAAAATTTATTTTTGAAATGGTGGAATATTTAAACCTTTGAAATATATGAAAATTTAAATGGTTTATTTGGTAATTCAAATAAGTATTTGGAACTGATTTGGGAAATTAAAAAGCTAATTTACTTTATAAAGTAATTTATTATTAAACCATTTAAGTATTGAAAATTATGTTTCGAAGCTATGGGTTTAAGGTATATATATTTGAAAGTACTATGATTTTTTGAAAAAGGATATATTCGAAATAAAAATGATATCATATTGATTTGGGTTTTAAATTAGAAATGATATCGTATTTAAATGGTTTTGAAATAGATATTTTACTCTGGTTTTAAAGTATAAACTATTTTGAAAAGACCGCGGTGTTATAATAACGTTTGGTTGTTGAAGAGACCGGGATTGGAAGTTTTCATACTCTCTGCCAACTCCGAAAACCACTTCAACAACCGTGTACGCGGTGGATATTCAGAATGAAGTAGGATGATGGAGGCGTTTCCTTTGAGGTAAATACGTGGACCCAGCTCCCGTGAGTTGGCATAAGGTGGCTAAAAAAGTGCGATTGACGGGTTAAGAAGGTAGCCCCGTTTATCGGACACATCCCTTCAATATTCTACTGTGACTTTGGATTTATTTTGTGGCCACTTTTGATTTCTTTGATTTGGGGTGTGGCTCGAGTTGGCCGGTAGCTGCGGGTATGTGTTAACACCGACCCGGAAGCGTAATTGGTATATCTACCCTGGCATTGCCTAGTTGTGCCGTGTCACCTACCCTAGCGCGCCTTATACGATTATTTTTGTACCATAGCTATGGAGTGCCCTCTGATGACGCCCAATATGGGGGAGATTACGGTATTGTATAGACTATGGGAATATAAAAGTGTGTTAAGGGCTATATGGGTAACCGCTTAACGCTATTTTCAGTATATTATACTTTACTGTTGACATTATTATAATAGCATATATTACTACATAGTAGATAGTTTAATGGATCCTTAGGAGATGTGAATCCCGAGCATCTCTTAAGTTACTACACTCATATTTATTACTGTTAATTTAACTCACATAAGATCTTTTAGTTTTAACTCGAATGTTTTGTCTTTTCAATTCGCTCGGGTCAATCTGAGCATTTCAGGAATCGAAGATTTTATTTCTGGAGGATGAAGATGAAGATTTCACTATTATTATTATAAATTATAGCGTTCCACTACACTATTGTAATCCGCTGCATTATTAATATTCTATGGTATGTATAACTCTGATATATATTGTAAGTATAATTAAATATTTTGAAAAACAACTTCATGAACTATATATACTTGATTATTATATTTTTCCTCCTGCTGTGAGATTCTGTTTTGTTCTTTTTATTCCTCAGCTTTTTCTTATTTACTCCATAACAATCCGCCCTTCCGCATGGTTTGAATTGGCACGTGTGTCGATTTTAAAGCGTACGAAAAGGCGGGATGTTACATCTGGTATCAGAGCTTTGGTTTAGTTAAACCATAGCTTTGTGCAGTTTGACTCTTTACTAATAGGGTAGTAATACCCTATGGTGAGTCGCTGAGTGTATATATAAGAGAGCGTATTTGTTAGTGTTATAAAGGTTTTAATATTGTGTTAATTTGTTCCATTTTGTATTTATAAATTCTGGTTGGTGCATGGGACGCTATGACATCAATAGGGATTTCTAAACACTTAATAGGACAGACCAACATAATATTTGGTTTTAATATAGGTGAATGAAATAATTTTGCCTACTATATTTTCTATATAAATAAAATAAAATTTTATAAGTGATATATATTTTTGGTTGCAATATATTGGGTGTTAGGTGAAAAGTATAAATAATAGTTGAAATAAGATTTAAAATAACAATGAAAATGAGATTGGAAATTTAGACTTTGAGTACCGGGGTTTTGGAAAATTTCTTTCCGATGATTTTGGGATATAATAATAATATTAGTAGAAGTATTTTCTGATATAAATATTTCCATATGTTTTGAAAGAATTATTTTAAAGAAATTTTTGAAAAGGAATTAAGTTCTGTACTCCCCTCTCTGTCGCTGGAAAATAATTTCGGTGATGAGTGCACGCATCATCGACATTCATTTTCGAGTTTCGGAGTGGGAAGGCCACTGTAATAGTTTTACTACAGATTTATTGTGATGAACAAAAGTGAATTTTTAATTTGTTTTAAATCTACTTGGATATATAAATTGTAAGTATATACATTTATCTATTATTTTAAACTAATTTGAAATTAAACCCCGTATTTAGTTTTCAATTATTATAGTGAAATTGAATGTAACTAATTTATAATTAGAACCTTTAATTAAAATAAGAAGTTTAATGCTTGGTTATGAATGAAATTAAAAGAAAATTTAAATTTGTAACATATAAAACAAAAGATTATTATTGAACAGTTAATTGATTAAAAGAATTAAGAAAAACTTGTATAACATTCAATTACATTCTTAAAGGCATATATATAACTTACCAAAAGATATAAAAGTTGAAAATGTTAATAAGAAAATGTAATAGATATTATAAAAGTAATTAACTTGAGGTAAGGAAAGTAATTAATGGAATTCTTTAATAAATAAGAATTGATGTTATAGTGTTATAAACTTAAGTATAATTGAAATGTTACTAATTTAATATAATAGGAAGGTAAGTAATATAAATAAATGATTGTAAACCTTAGTAAATGAATTAATGTGAAAAGAAATTGAATTAAACATGAATAGCATGAATATTAATAAATGAAATTATGCAATAATTGATAAATGATGGCATTAATGAATGAAATAAGATTTGTAAGTAATAAAGCAATTAATAAGGATAAACTAAATATGTTGTTTGAAAATTGTTGATGTTTATTTTGGTTTATGATTGTTTGGGTAAGGATACTTTAAAAGTGTTTGGATGTACGAATAATCTATATAGCTTCATCAGAGGCTGTTGAGTAAATGATGCGCTTAATAGTTTATTTTGCATTCTGTACAATTTAAAGTTTTAAAGCCGAACAACAATTTTCTTTGTTTGATATGAATGAATGATTGATTTTATTGATTCTATGTGATGGTTGTATGTTGTTTGTTGAAATTGATTGTTATTGTATTGATCTGGTTGTTTGTGATTAAAACAACTTAAATATTTCATTTATAAAATTGTTAACCTTTTTGGATTATATAAGTGAAATATAGGTTATGGAAGCAATTGCTACTGCAGTTGGTTTCGTAATATAAGCGTAAAATTTGCCCGACAAATAGGTACATTTTCGGTTTTCGGTTTTTAGCGTTATTATTTTGTTTCCCGTGTTGGGATATATATTATTTTGGAAAATGTATGTTATTTATTGTTATATTTGATATTATATTTTCTGCCGAGCCTCTCTATAAAAAGGAGACTTTGCCGAAATATTCCGTAAATTTTGGGCTTAGAATTGTTTTGAAAATGTTTTCCAAACATTATTAGTTTGAAGTATAAAAAGGTTTAATGGTTATAAATTTGTATATTTTATTTAAAGTATATAATTTTTTAAATTTAATTGTTTATTAAGTTAATATTTTGAATAAGATATATTGATTTCTTAATTCTTCTTTTCCCTTCTTTTCCTTTTTGGGGACGAAAAGTTTTGAGTTGGGGAGAGTGTAACGACCCGTAAATTTTGATAAAAAAATTGGTTAGTTTAAATAAATTTTTGCAATTAATTTTAGGAAGAAATAAAAATTTTATAATTAATAATGAAGCAAATGTTGAAAATGCAATGAAACCATGGAAATTAAAGCTAAGTATTAACAGTTGAAATGAAATTACGAATAATTGAAGTAATGTAAATTGTTATACTAGGCTAAGAATTGAATATAAGAAAACAAAGGTAAATAGTGAATTAATTTAATGAATTAATAATATTAAATAGTAAATTGAATTAAATCAATGTCCTGTGGTAATTGAAATATTGTTTGGGAATGAAAACTTATAAAGGTAAGCATTTAATTTACCAATGCATTAATATTTCGATTAATAGTAACTAAATATAAATAAAAGGTAATAATGTTAACGCAAGGTAAACAATGCTATTTTAAGTTAATAATAAATGAATGGAAAGAAATTCAAATTACTGAAAAATAATTTAAATGGAATGTTGGACTATGAATTGGACATAAGTGAATAGATGAAATGTTGGTTTTACCAAGGGAAAATATAGATAGTTAGTGGAAATTGAATGGAATTAGTATTATGAAAATAAGTGGAGTAACGGAAGTGCGAATGTATATTTTATAGAAACGTAAATTTATTGTAAGGCAGAAATTGATGAAATAGAAGTTGGAAACAAAGTAAATAAGTTATTGAAGACATTTAATAGTAATTAATGTATAAATATTTGGCAATTAAATCAAATCAAATTATAGAAATCAATTTTAAATTAATTAGAAGAAAATATATAATAAATGAATTTATTTGTAAGTGAATGAAATTTATTTCTATATTAACTGAAAATTGGAATAAGATGATAATTGTTAATGTAATAAGAGTAAGCCAATAATAATTCTTCCCATACATTGATAATTGATTCAATAATGTAATACTATCCATAATAGGGCAATTTGATTGAATAATAGAATGGAAAGTCTATTAAATGGGATTATTGAAAATAAAATTTGTAATTTCTGAATTTTTGAAATTGGAAGTAAGGATAGTAATTATTGTAATAATTAAAATGGGAATCAATTAGAATTTAATGAACCTTAATGTATATTAATGAGAATTAAAGGCAATAGTACCAGATATGAAGGAAATAGGATGAACTGCAATGTAGTTTACTTGTAAAACAATAAGTGATGTAATGTAGGAATGAAATCAAATATAAATAAGTTTAATTGAGACTTTAATTTCAAATAACGTGTGAAATTGACCAAAATATAGTAAAGGGAAATATGATAGTCAATAAATAAAGGATGGAATGAGAGAATTAATGAAATGAATGTAAAACAAATATTAACTATGATTATAGAAAGGTTTAATAGAGAATGGAAGGATTGAAATCAGGTTTAAAGTAATGTGTTGTAGGAAATTATAAATAACTAGATTTATTAAATTGAAAATAAATGAAATTAAACATCTAAATATTACGTTAATAGAGATTTAAATGAAATCTAAGAATATTAAAATAATAGATTTTGAATCCAATATTAAATCCATCTATTTAAAATTTATGGATGGAATAATCATTGATTTATTTAATTTAATAGAATTTTTGGGAGTTTAATTTATAATTTTGAATATAATGAAATTGAAGATTTGACGCTGCAATTGATAGATTTATCAACTTTAAATTAACATCTAAACTTGTTTAAAATTTTGTATAAATGATTAAGAATTATAAAGTGATAAAGATTGTCAATTTTAGAAGTTAAATGGGAAATTTGATTTAATTAATTTATTTTAAATTTATTTAATTAATATAAAAAATACCCACTTTGGCCGCTGACTCGGATTTCGACGAAACAAGTTTCATCGGATCCGTAACAGTGAATTATTGTAGGATTTCAAGTTTCATATCGATCGGACTGGTCGTTTGATCGTACGGACTCGAAACGCCTTGAAACCGATAAATTGAAATCAATTTAAATCAATTTGAAAATATTGTTTTTAACATAACTTCTTCATACGATGGAATTTGGACACGAAACTTGTTCCATCGCGTTTAAAATATTTTAAAATTTCTATTTTTATATATTGGTTGACCCAATTTCGTTCCGGAGTCGAAACGGGCTTTTTGGGCCACTTTAGCGTTAACGCGTATATCCAACCTTATCCATCCATTCTAATTCCTGACCTACCTATATAAACTTCGTTATAAACCCTAGCATCCCTCTATTCCTCATTTCTCATTTCTATACGTACAGAAACTTCTGTGCTCCTCTTCCTCAATGGATGTAAACTCTAGATCCAATTGCAAATTCAAAAATCTAATGAAAATTCAAACTCCGCAGAAAAATTCATAAAAAATATATATTGAAGCTCTCAATGAGCGTAAATCAGATCCATGATTCGTTTTTCATTTTGGTTCATCATCTAATCAGTAAAAATCGAAAAAATTTCGGTCGTTCATCACATCGAAATCAAACTTGTCCGATCGACAACCCGTTTCTGGGTTTGGTGGAGATTGACAAGAGGAGTTCATCTATATGGGTTGTTTCGAGAATAAACGGCTATATTTGCCCCGGAAATTCGATTAGGGTTACAAGATTTTGGCCGCCGGTCTTGATTTGAGTGCTTTCGACAGCGAGTTGGTGCCGCATGGAGGTCGGGGTCGCAAGGGGAACGCCGAGGCGCGCGAGCCTAGGTGGCGGTGGCGAGTCGACCGGCGGCGAACACGAGTCTGGGGAGGCGTTCAAATTTGCGTGTGATGGGTACCTGTAGCTGAGTGTCCTGTAGCTTGCATTAACGTGGTGACGTGGATTTGTTTTAGGGAAGGTGAGTGTTTATTTTGTTTTAATTTAAATTTGTTTCCAAATGATCTAAATGTTATAACTTTCACTTACGAACTCCGATTCACGCTTGTTTTTTTGTTAGGATCGTATTTAAATTATGAAGATTTTAACGCTGCTTTGGATGGATTCTGAGACTGTCAAAATTTTGGGTTTAAATTGAATTTAAATTCAAAAGGTGAGTGTTTTAACCCACTCACAACTTCTAAAATTTTTTATGTTTGTTAAATTAAATTTGGGTGTGATCAGAAATTTATTTATGACTGTTTGGCATATTTTTAATCATCATCTCAGCTAAATTGCACTTATTTAATTAAATTGTCATTTACTTATTCGTTGCATATAAACTGCCAGTCATATTGTTATTTATTTATTATTTCATATAAACTGCCAATTAAACAGTTATTAATTTATCATTGAATATAATCTGCTAGTTAATTCCTGATGATTATTATCCGTTATATATTGATGTTATCGTTTGAATTGGATGATGATTGTGATAAATGGTCGATGGTTGATATTGGATGAATGGATGCTGTATTTTATATTGAATAAACTGCAAGTTATCATGCGTATTCATTTCATTCGGGATTGCGGTTTGAAACGATATATAACCGTAAATTTTATTTTTAAATTGCGGATTGAAATGATAAATATACGTATCACTTGACCATAGGATAGAAAATTTTATACTGACACCATGGCATATATATAAAAATATTTTGAAATGATTTTTTTCTATGTTTTGTAAAGAAATATATATATGTGGTTTTATGAGATATTGATTTCGAATATTTGATAAAGGTTATTTTATATATGCTTAAATTCTTGGTTTTAAGCTATGTATAAAATTGTTAAAAGTATGAAGTAAGTTTAATAATAAAGTTGATTTTATTAAAATATATTATGGATTAGTGTTTACTTAAATTAGATTCTAACATAGAGTTTATATTGATTTTTATAAATCAAGTTGAAAAGATAGTTTTGAAATTGATTTGAGATTTTATTTAATTAAGATCCTATTGAGATTTAGATTTAAAAAGAATATGGTATTATAACTAAATTTGGGTTTAAGATGATTTAAGTGAATATATCTAGTCTAAATAAATTGAGGAATATTCTATTTTTGAATTTGAAAGTTTTATTTAAAGGATACTGGATTTATTAAGTAAGTATTTCAAACTAAATAATAGTAAAGTGAATTTGGCATATATATATATATATGAATTAAAAATTTAGTTTTGAAATGGTGGAATATTTAAACCTTTGAAATATATGAAAATTTAAATGGTTTATTTGGGAATTCAAATATGTATTTGGAACTGATTTGAGAAATTAAAAAGCTAATTTACTTTATAAAGTAATTTATTATTAAACCATTTAAGTATTGTAAATTATGTTTCGAAGCTATGGGTTTAAGGTATATATATTTGAAAGTACTATGATTTTCTGAAAAAGAATATATTTGAAATAAAAATGATATCATATTGATTTGGGTTTTAAATTAGAAATGATATCGCATTTAGATGGTTTTGAAATGGATATTTTATTCTGGTTTTAAAGTATAAACTATTTTGAAAAGACCGCGGTGTTATAATAACGTTTGGTTGATGAAGAGACCAGGATCGGAAGTTGTCATACTCTCTGCCAACTCCGAAAACCACTTCAATAACCGTGTACGCGGTGGAGATTCCAGAATGAAGTAGGATGGTGGCGGCGTTTCGTTTGAGCTAAATACGTGGACCCAACTCCCATGAGTTGGCATAAGGTGGCTAAAACAGGAGCGATTGATGGGTTAAGAAGGTAGCCCCTTTTATCGGACACATCCCTTCGATATTCTACTCTGACTTTGGATTTATTCGGTGGCCACTTTTGATTTCTTTGATTTGGGGTGTGGCTCGAGGTGGGCGGTAGCTGCGGCTATGCGTTACCACCGACCCGGAAGCCCAATTGGTATATCTACCCTGACATTGCCTAGTTGTGCCGTGTCACCTACCCTAGCGCGTCTTATACGATTTTGTTTTGTACCATACCTATGGAGTGCCCTCTGACGACGCCCAGTACAGGGGAGATTACAGTACTGTATAGACTATGGGAAAATAAAAGTGTGTTAAGGGCTATATGGGTAACTCCTTAACGCTATTTTCATTATATTATACTTTACTGTAGAGATTATTATAATAGCGTATATTACTACATAGTAGATAGTTTAACGAATCCTTAAGAGATGTGAATCCCGGGCATCTCTTAAGTTACTGCACTCATATTTATTGCTGTTAATTTAACTCACATAAGATCTTTTAGTTCTGACTCGAGTGTTTTGTCTTTTCAATTCGCTCGGGTCAGTCCGAGCATTTCAGTAATCGAAGACTTTATTTCTGGAGGACGAAGGCGAAGATTTCATTATTATTATTATTATAAATTATGGTGTTCCACGACACTATTGTATTCCGCTGCATTATTAATATTCTATGGTATGTATAACTGTGATATATATTGTAAGTATAATTAAATATTTTGAAAAACAGCTTCATGAACTATATATTTGTTCCTTCCGCTGTGAGATACTGTTTTGTTCTTTTTATTCCTCTGCTTTCTCTTATTTACCACATAACAATCCACCCTTCCGTATGGTTTGAATTGGCACGTGTGTCGATTTTAAAGCGTGCGAAAAGGCGGGATGTTACACACATACCAAAAGAAAGATTATGCCAACAGGAGTCCAACAAGCTTGTTTCATAATTTTTAATTGAGTATGGAAGTTGATTTTGATTTTTAATTTTTTCTTACCTTACACTTACTTGATTTGATGAACATAGTAAAATGAGGAAAAAAAATGAAAGCTTAAAATGAGTTTGCCCTTTTGATTTTCTTGCCATTTTTATAAAAGGATTTCCTTACATTTCAGGTTAATCAAATTCTATAAGTTAAACTAGGATTTCAGGCAGCCACACAAAATAATTTTCAAGCTCTGTAAGACATGGTGGATATTAGCAAGTTTCATGTACTTTGTTTGGTAACATGGAGGATAATAGAGTGATTTGTACCTTTCACTTAAGATTCCAAATCCATTTTTCATGCTTTTCAATTTTAAATATAATTATCTTTATTAATTATTGTTATTCTTGTTATTATTATAATTTACACGTTTTTATTAAAAGTGTTTTTACATTATAAAAGTTGTTTTAAAACTTAAAAGATATTGCAACTTACAGTAACTTGTTCAATAAAAATACGAAAATCCGAAAATTGCATTTCGGTCACATTTTTAGTTTTCCATCAAACTACTTATTTATGTAAAAAAAATTAAAAATAAAGCTTCCAACATAAGTTTACAATTAAAAAGAGGGTTGTTTAATTAATAAAATCATCAACTGAATATTTAAGTTGAATTATATGTTCCCAATTCAAAACGATGGAATTCCGGGTCGTCACAACACACATACAAGATTAGAAGGAAACTTGGTTTACTCTTATGCAATGCATAAAAAACTTTTGTTCATAAAGAGATGATAATAAATTCATTTGGATATACATGTGAAATAAAAAAAGGTTACGAAGGGATTAATGGACATAAACTTATCGATACAATATAAAGTACTAAATCAAAAGGATACATGTGTATATGTATTAAGGACTTTCTATTTTGTACAATATAAATTAATTAGTTCGCTAATTGTATCATTATTTAAAATAGTATATTACAGAAATCAAGTACCTTTGTAACGATTCGAAAATTTTAATGGTTTCAATAACGAAATTACTTTAATTTTTGTGAAATTTTAAATAATTAAATTTTGAAATAAAAAATTGATATTTGAAATACGTCTATATAAACATAGCAAATGGTAAATTTTCATAAGATAATTTGAAAGTTTATTTTCTTGAGTAATTTTATTTAAATTTAAATCAGTCAATATTTGACGATAATAAAAATATTTCTCAAACCTTAATATTTTTATATAATAAATTTGTAAATCATCTTCTAAGTGAGACGTCATATCTCGTTTTGCCATATTTGAAGTGTAGTTGCTCCGTTTATCTTATTTTCGTTGTTTTAGCCGCATTTTCGGTACCCAATATTGACTTTTGATAGGATGGTCGTACGCTGATATATATGTACCGTTTTGATCGTCTAGGCGTGATGATCTCCGCAATATAGTCATTTGTGTATTTCGGAGTTCAGTACGCGAAGAAATCGACAAAACGGTAACCGTATCGGTACCAATTTTGAGACTCCTGGTCCGCTTTGTCCTTTCAGTTGTTCACCGTGCTAAGCTAATAGCCATTTGTTTTAATATCTCCAAACTTAATTTTTGACTTTTACCCTTCCTAGATTTCAATATATATTTTTGTCGTTCATTTCTTTTCAGACCCTTCATTTCTGTTCGATTAGCTTTGAGAAAATATATAAATAAGCTAAGTTTATATATTTGTTTTCTTATTCATCTCTTATCTTGTTTGTATTGAAATCCACATGTTCATCATTTCTTGCTCAGCCATTCGTATATAAAAAAGCATAAATTATATAAATCAAATTCGGAAGCTCTTAAAGCTTGCGACCTCTGCCCTCCACTCTCCATCTTCCATCTCGAATGTGACCTTCCCATGGCTGCTCGTCAACCCTCTTCCTCCTGCTCATCCTCCCTTAGCGCACCCAGTTACCATCTCCCTGGCCTTTCCCACCTCACCCAGAAAGCCATCGCCCAATGGAGCCCCCGAGGTCACCACATTGGCGAGCCTTCATCTTTTCTCACCACCATCAGGTTTGAACTCCTTGCATTGGCCACCATTTCCACTGACCTGTTGGTCGTGCCTTCCTCCTAGCTTATAATTTATTTTATTTCATTTTATTTTTCTTTAAAGAAAAAAATCCTATATATGTTACGTTATATGTTATATATAGGAGGACTTAAATAAAGTGGTCAATCAATGGTTTAATGTATTGTTTTGAAATATGTTTGTGTATATATGGTTTTGTTTTGCGCCAGGGAACTTATAAGGGGGTAATATATCTTTTATGTAATTATTGTGCTCTGTTTTATGTAAAGTTATATGTATATAATAGTGTATATATGAATATATATAGTGATCTGCACATAAAACTAGAGGCGCATATGTTATTGATAGTATGCATTTGTAAACTATCTGCATATATTATATGAAACTCATAATTATGTGTTATATAGTATTATATAAATATAGTTGTAAATTGGGTTTGCTCAATTGTTGTATATACACAGTTACAAGATGTTTATATATATATATATATGTATATGTATATGTGTATATATATATATATATTAATTAGCTAGTTACATTGTATCAATATAGTATAATATGTATATATAGTTTCTATGTATGTTGTAGCTTGGAGCCTACTGCTCATTTTGTACTTCGCCTAAGCTTACTTTGCTATATTTTATTATGTATATATGAATATATATATATATATGAAGTATAACTTTAATATGCATAAAGTGTTGTACTATATAAGATATGTGTGTGTGTATTAGTTTATATATAATTTGTTAGTTGTATATATAGATTTATATAAATGTATTTGTATTTTATTTTATGTATATGAATGATAATGTAACCAGTCTTGATCATGTCTACGGAAGTTTGTTGGGGACATGCATCATACAATGTAGTTAATTTTAACTTGGAAATATTTGTTTTGCAAATGTTGCTTAAAGTGTTGTTTTTGAAATTGAAATGCATATTGATATTTTTAAATTTTAATTTATACGTTTTTAAATTAAATATTGATTTTAAAATATAATATGTATATATGTTTGATTTTAATGTATGACAGTTTGTATATGTTTATATATTAATTTATATAAATGAGTATTCATAAGTTTGGGTTTTTAATTGTATATTGGTTATATATATATATATATAGTATTTATTTTGTTCCAGTTTATATTAGGCTAATTTTGATTTGTCCACCTTCAATTTCAAACATCTAGCTTCGCTTTTTTCATCGATTTCGTGTCCATCATGCTTTACTTTTGAATTTGTGCTTGGATTCATAGCTCATTTCATTGTCAAATTCCTCTAGCCTCGAAAGGTGAGCAATCACTCACGATTAACGTTCTTATATTTATTAAATTTGATTTCATTTGAAATGACAACTGAAATATGCTGCCAAATTGAATTATTAATTATATAATTGTTGTATATGATATGCCATTATCTGTGTTTATTCACCTATGTGATATGACACCATATCCTATTGTTTATATTTTATTTTATTTGTCACTGATGATATATGCCTGTTGTCGATAGGTTATATTATTTTTATCCTACCTTTTGGTCAAGGCTTGAATATCAACAAATTAGCTGGAAAGGATGGATATCAGGATAGGAGATCGATTGGGAACAAGGTTGTGATCGATGTCGTCAAAATTTGGCCAAGCTCTGATCAAGGAAAAATTTCTAGAAAGTGAAGAGCAAGGTTCGGAAAAACTATATTTCAAATTTCAAGTCGAACGGAGTTCGTTTGTTCGAGATATTGATGGATGCGTTCTCAAGGGAATCTCGTCTGTATCGATACCCATGGATACGAACAAGACATTCGTATTGATCCATATGGATACGAACAAGACGTTCATATCGATCAGGGAGAAGGATAAGATGGGCTTCGACTCGAAGGATGTGGAGTTGGATTGAATAAACAGGCATCCGATGTTTTGTATGACTCGAGGTAGTTGAATTCGATGTAATTTCGTATCGAACACGCCTTATGATCGATGCAAATTAAGGATACGGAGAAGATTGCCAAGACCGATATGAGCATGTTGTTCGTATCGATCAAGGAGATGGGATGGAACGTAGCAGCATACCTTGAATCGATAGACTTCACATCGATGCAGTGTGAATCGATTGGATGGATACAAAGGTGTACTTCGTATCGTTCGTTGCTAGATCGATACGAAGGGGAAGCAATGCTTCAGGACTCTGATTGGACATTTCATATCAATTGCTCTTTGATCGATACAAAGAACGCGCTTGGGAGCGACACGAAGAGAGTAGGTGTCATGGATACAAAGTAACGGACACGAGTAAATGGGTGCGAACTATATCTCGTACACGAATGAGGGGCAAGGCTTATTCCAGGGAAGAAGCATTCAACTCGGCATGAAAATTGGATCGAGCCTTGGAAATAGAGCCACGTCGCCAACGAGCATGTGTGTGGTTTCGATACTAGCCAATATCGATACGAAATTGATTTATGCAAACTAAACATCTCAAGAACAACCTAATTCATATCGATCATAACTCGCGATTACGAGTCCAAATGCCACCAAATTTTCATAGGAGCTTACATACAACCTAAGGAATGTTCATGCCAAGTTTTGGCTCGATTGGGCCAAATCTTGATCGATACGAAATTGGTTCATATCGGTCGGACCGAGTGCAAATTACAATGGATCAATCGTGTAGGCCCGACCACATGCCAGAAGAAGTCTCCCAAGATTTGAGCGAGATATTTACAGCCTACGCCTATAAATAGCACCTCAAAGCCTACATAAAAAGGATCTTTTGGCTATCCGACGTCCGGACTCTGTCGAAAACATCTCTGCACTACAAGGCTACTTTTGTACTCGAATTTCATCACTGTAATTCGTTGTAGTCAATTGTAACCAGCAAGGAAAGTCAATAAAAGATTAACTTTTGAAGTGGACGTAGGCCGAAGATAGCCGAACCACTATAAATCTTGTGTGTCTATCTAATTCTTTCTATTTTAAGTTTATTATTCTTCATTTTTATCCTCTACATTACTTAGATCTGTGATTTGTGATTATTTACTACTGATTTGTGTTCATATACTGGTGCTTTCACTGCATTTGGGGTTTGTGACCAATTTTGGCGCAAACACTTTGGTGCTTTCGTTGAGAAGGATTGGCACCCGCTATAAAAGATTTGTAGTTCAGATTTAAAGGGCTAAAGTATCAGATCTAGAAGGAACCATGACAAAGCAATCAACAAAGAGGCAAAGAGCAGAGGGAAGCCAGTAGAAGGAAGTTAGGGTGTATCTTCAGGAGCTAATCATACCTCGGCTTTCATCACCAGAGACGAGATGGAGATGATGATGGGAGCTATGTATGATGAGTTTCTGAAAAGATAGGAGGAAATGATGCGGAACCTCCACGGACTGTTTGGGCAAACAGGAAAGCCTGGAACTTCAGGATTTTGGATCCACGGAGCTGGAGCGGAAGGACTCAACAGGCAATCAGACAGAGCAGCTCAATAGGGCGTGACTCCAAATCAGCACACCACTACTAATCTGGATGGATCCAGGCTTGGGGGCACACCACCTGAACACCATGAACCAGTTTATAGAGGAATTCCAGGTGACACGACACAACAGGATGCCGACAAGAATGTAGGAGCGCATGATGAGAAGTAGGTACCAGAATTTCCTTGGGGACACGGGGGGAACCGTTCACGGATAACACAAGATTGGCTGAGATTATCTGGCGAACTACGCGCGAAGGTTTGACAAACAGAGATCTGGAAGGAGTAAACATGCGTCGGTTTACTTGTGACATCAGAATGGTTTAGAATCCACAGAATTCAAGCTACCTATGCTAGAGGTATACAATGGCAAGGCTGACTTACCAATCACTTGTTGAGGTACACATGACATATGGAAGTGCTGGGGACATCAGAGGAAGTGATGGCCCGATGTTTCCCTCTGTACTTGACGGATATAGCTGCTATGTGGTTCAAACAGTTGGAAGAAGGATCTATCAGGCCAAGGACAGTATTAGTGGACAGGTTTCTGAGACGCTTTAGGGTTCATATCAAAAGGCTAAAGAAGGTAATGACGCTAACATCAGTAAACCAAAGGACAGAGGAATCGCTTAGAGCTTTCTTAACCTGGTTCAACGCAATGGTTGCTTTGGTGGATTGGTCGGATCCATCGATGTTTTTAATGGCAGCAATGTTAGGAGTAAGAGATAATTCATATTTCAAAGTGTCATTGATACGGGACCCACCAATGGATCTCAGGGAATTCTTTCACGAAGCTGAGAGAATCCTTCGGCAAGAGGAAGCATGTTCAGATATGAAATTAAAGGAGGCGAACAAAGCTGAGGATGGAAGGCCATCCAGCGAAAGATCAAATAAAGATAAGGATAAAGGAAAAAGGAGGTTGGATGACGAATCAGAAAAAGCTAGGAAGCGGTGGAGAGAGCCAAAATTCTCCACTTACACAGGATTGGATGAGACGTTAGAGCAGATATTCATGGAGACTCGAAATCGCCTTCCCTACCAAAGGCCTGCAAGAAGGGAACCCTCAGAATGTGAGAGGGCATCAGGACAACAATGTGTCTTTCACGATTTAGACAGACATGATACCAACAGCTATAGGCATCTGAAGGATATAATTGAGGAGCATGTAAGGAATGGTCGGTTGTGACAATATGTCGGAGTTCGAAATGCGGCTGAGGAATAGGAGAAGCCACCTTCCACTTCTACTGACAATGGTGTGAGGCCTAGGAATGATGGTCGGTCGGTTATCAACTAACAGGGATGATATGGAATAAGTGGCAAACTACAGGCAAATTGCCAAGTCATTTACTCATGTACGGGGACAGAATTGGCCCCTAGGCTTGCTCTGAATGATGATAAACCACGTCGCTATGCTTTGTGAAATATGATTTTTCTTGTGGTTTGGATACTTTCTTTTTCTGGATTGGTTTTGGAGTTTGGTTTAAACTCTTGATTTTGTTTGTTTTCTGGTTCGTACTTTTGTTTGGATGATTGTTTTCATGTTTGGATATAGGTTTGGATTTTTGATGTGGATTTTAGGGTTTTTGATTTGATTTGGATTTCGGATTGGTTTTTGATTGGATTTTATCTAGTTTTTGGTAAAAGGGTGTCGGGTATGGACTATGCCTAGCAAGGGGTAAGTCTCATCCGAACGTTGCGAATTGGCTTATTCAGGTCGTCGAGTATGGACTATGATTGGCAAGGGTCCAGAGAGATTAGGACTTAGGCCCCACAATATCTGTTGGTTACTATATTAGGTCTTTGAGTATGGACTATGCTCGGCAAGGGTCCGAAGAGTCCAGGATTCGGCCTAGGACTTAGGCCATGTATTATCGATTATTACTTCATGTCGTCGAGTGTGGATTATGCTCGGCAAGGGTCTGTAGCGACCATAATACGGCTTAGGACTTAAGTCATGGCATAACTCAGCGTTCAGGGACACTGCACCATAGATACCAAGGCATTGATTAGAACATGTCACCGAGTGTGAATTACGCTTGGCAAGAACCTAGAGAGATTACGGTATGAATATCGACTATGAACAGCAAAGGATTTGGATATCGACTCATAAAGGTCCAGGATTTGGTTATTGGTTATTGGATAAGGATGGATTAGGACTCGGTTATCGGATTCAGATAGATATGGAATTGGCTAAGGCTTTGGTTATTGGATTTGGAATCGTACATCGGCTCGGAGTAGTCAAGAATGATGCACTCGGATGGGATGGCTTGGTAATGGATTGGATTATGAATCAGATGGTATGGCTATAGATGGAACAAAGACTTCGAATGTCGGATTCGAAACTATTCAAAACACTCCTTCTTACCATAAGGCTTGTTTTGGAGGGCATATGTTATCCCACCTTTTGGTCAAGGCTGGAATATCAATAAACTAGCTGGAAAGGATGGATATCAGGATTGGAGATTGATTTGGAAATAAGCCTGTGATCGATGTCATCAAAATTTGGCTAAGCTTCGATTAAGGTGAAATTGCTAGAAAGTGAAAAGCAAGGCTAGGAAAAGCTATATTTCAAATTTCAAGTCGAACGGAGTTCGTTTGTTCGAGATATTGATGGATGCGTGCTCAAGGGAATCTCGTTCGTATCGATACCCATGGATATGAAAAAGACGTTCGTATCGATCCCCATGGATACGGACAAGATGTTCGTATCGATCAGGGAGAAGGATTAGATGGATTTCGACTCGATGGCTATGGATTTGGATTGAATAAACAGGCGTCCAATGTTTTTTCCGACTCGAGGTAGTTGAATTCGATGTGATTTCGTATCGATGAAGCTTTGTGATCGATGCAAAGTAAGGATACAGAGAAGATTTCCAGGACCGATATGAGAACATTGTTCGTATCGATCGAGGAGATGGGATGGAACGTAGTAGCATACTTCGAATAGGTAGACTTCGCATCGATGCAGTGCGAATCGATTGGATAGATACACAGGTATACTTCATATCGATCGTTGCTAGACCTATACGAAGGGGAAGCAATGGTTTCAGGACTCTGATTGGACATTTTGTATCGATCGCTTGTGGATCGATATGAAGAAGGCGTTTGGGAGCGATATGAAGAGAGTAGGTGTCATGGATATAAAGTAACTGACACGAATAAATGGGTGCGAAGCACATCTAGACACGAATGAGGGGCAAGCCTTATTCCACGGAAGAAGCATTCAACTCGGCATGAAAATAGGATCGTGCCTTGGAAATAGAGCCACGTCGCCAAAGAGCATGTGCATGGTATCGATACGAGCCGGTATCGATACAAAATTGATCGATACGAACTAAACATCTCAGGAACGCCCGTATTCTTATCGGTCACTACTCGAGATTTACGAGTCCAAATGCCACCAAATTTTCACAGGAGTTTACGTACGACCTAAGAAATGTTCATGCCAAGTTTCGGCTCTATTGGGCCAAATCTTGATCGATACAGAATGGGTTCATTCGATCACGGACCCAGTGAAAATTACATAGGATCGGTCGCATGTTTCCACCCATGTGCCAGAAGAAGTCTCCCGAGATCTGAGCGAGATATTTACAGCCTACGCCTATAAATAGAACCTCAAAGCCTACAGAAAAAGGATCTTTTAGCTATCCGACATCCAGACTGTACTAAAAACATCTCTGCACTACAAGGCTGCTGTTGTACTCGAATTTCATCACTGCAATTCGTCTTAATCAATTATAATCAGCGAGGAAAGTCAATAAAAGATTAACTTTTGAAGTGGACGTAGGCCGGAGATAGCCGAACCACTATAAATCTTATGTCTCTGTCGAATTCTTTCTGTTTTAAGTTTATTATTCTTCATTTTTTATCCTCTACATTACTTAGATCAGTGAATTGGTGATTATTTGCTACTGATTTGTGTTCATATACTGGTGCTTTCACGACATTTGGGGTTTGTGACCAATTTTGGCACAAACAATTATTATCATATTTGTTCCCATTTTGCAAGTTCCCTGTTAGTATAGAATCCCTATGGGTAGAAATGATACATACCCGAACGATCTTGCAGAATATAAGAAAATCGTTGTGGGTTAAAATGATAAACCCAAGTGATTTTCATTGAATTTAATTATGGGATTACGGGTTGAAATGATATATTACCCGTAGAGATTTAAATTGCGGATTGAAATGATAAATATTTGTATCACTTGACCATATGATATAAAACTATGTACAGATACCATTGGTATATATATATTTCGAAAATTATTTCCAAGGTTTTGATTGGGAATATATGGGTTCAATAAATATTGATTATTAAAAAAAAGTATAAAGGTTATTATATATATATATATATATATATAATTTTGATTTTTAAAATTATAAGTTTTGGAAATTTTTAAAGTTATAGGTTAGTTTTGAAATTATAAATTTTAAGATTTTACTTAAAAATTTTCTATTTTAAAAATATATAAAATAAGTTTTGATATAAAATATACATTTAATAATAAGATTTCATTTAATAAAAAGTAATTTAATTAGTATATAATATGTTTAAGTATTTATTTAAATTTGTATTAATATTTTAAAAATGGATTTTTTTAAATTTAATAATAAAGGCTGGGAAGATAAATTAATGTTGACTTGGAATCTAATTTAGTTAATAATCGAATTTAAATAAGAATTTATTTGAACTTATTGATTCTTAGAGGTTGAAAATATGATTTATAACTTGATTTGATAAAAAGTGATTGAATGAATATTCTCAATTTTTAAATAAAAATTGAATATTGAATATTTATTTAAATTTATAAGTTGGGAATATAATAAATGGTTATATAAATGATTTAAATGAATACTTTCCAATTTGAATAAATTTAAAAATGTTGAAATATAAATGAAATTTATATTGTAAATGCTGAATATTTAAACTTGAAACTTTGAACTTTGAATTGAAATGGTTAACCGAAATTGATTCAAATTGAATTTGTGGAATTTATACTGATTTGAATCGATTTGTGAAAATTGGAGGAAACTATTCTATTATATGAAATATTTTTAATATATATAAACTATTTTATGTTTACATTATTTTAATATAAACTATTTTAATTTATAACTATTTATTTTATATACTATTTCGATATCTAAACTATGTAAGTGTTCAGATGTTATGATTTCAAAAGTGTTATGATTTCAAAAGTGTTATGATTTTAAGTGTTATCATTTCAGAAGTGCTATGATCTCGAAAGTGTTATAAATTTGAAAGTGTTACGATTCGGAAAATGAATATTTTTAAAGTGAATATTGACATCGAATTTATATGGTTTTGAATTGAATATGATATTTTGATATGAAGTATGCACTATTTGAATTGAAATGACTATGGTGTGAAATAAGCATTTGGTTATTAAAGAGACTGGGATTGAATATTGTCATACTCTCTGGCAATACCGAAAACCACTTTAAATACTCCGTACGCGGTGGAGATTCCCAACGGAAGTAGAATGGTTTGGTGATGATTCCATATGGCATTTATGTAGCGCTGACTGATGTGAGTTGGCTTGATGCAGCTAAAATGCGACGACCCGACTTTCTACCACCAGAAAATCGCATCATCATTAAGAAAGAAAGGGATAGGAAAAGAGAAAAGATAGAGAAGAAGAAAGAAACAACACATCAGAATCTAAACAGCGGAACGAATAAATTATATTAATCACATAATACTTTACATAGTTTACACTCATTATCAGAGATACACAACATAATCAACTCATACTAGACAGTTATAACACCTGTCTAGTTATACAACTCAATACAACAACTCAGAGAACACACAGCGGAAAAACACTATAGCTATACGCAGAAGCCTCCTGCTCCATTGCTCCTTCAGAATTCGTCAAGCCAACTTAAAATCCTAACATGAATCCCTTGGCTACTTGTAAAAATTTGAGTACCCAAGAGTTTAAGAAAAAAAGAATAAACTCCGGGTCAGACATGGGTTTGGTGTGAGTAAACGGTTAAAGTTGCTTAACTTTTAAAACCTTTTGAAAGAAAAGGTATCACGTAAGACTTCCCATACATAAACATGGAAAAGTTTTTACCTTACGCTAACCAAAACATTTGATAGGAAATCCGATGATATTATAATAGTGTCTAAGGTTTTCAAATAAATAAGAAATAGCCGAAATTGTTACGTTATTAAATTCCAGCTACTAGCCACAAAAGTGGGTAATACAATCAAAACCGTTGGCACTTATTGGATTTTGGATTCCATACAATGGCAGGGCTACTGGGGTACCGCCCGTCACAGTACGTGGCCTAGATCACCGTACCGAGGAGTACTCCCACTCCCCTGCAACACAAGGCCGGGACCATTCCTTACTGAACAGTCCCGAACAAGACCACCCCGGCGATTCTAGCTAGCAATCGCCCCACACAGCCGAAATAAAAAGGGACATCTAGACAGGGATGTATCTCGCTCTCTAGTGGGAGCTATCCACAAAGCCTTGCTGCACCTCCCCTATTTTAGCCATTCCCGTTGATGAGGCTTGAGGCTACGATTACCTTTTTAGAACACATCTCTTAGAATGCTCATCGTCCACCTGACGATGTTCTGAAAGCATTCAATACATACAAGTTCGTTCCGGGTTCGAACGAAACCGAAGGAATTATCTCGTTACACTCATTTTGGAATCACCCTCAGAGTTAACGACAATAACCCTTGCACTCTAATTCTCCATCTCGAATCTATAAGTACTATTCCTTCAACTCATTACGGAATCACCCACAAAGTTATACTGACGTATAGCCCTTACACCTCGAGTCTTCACAAAGCTCCACTTTGACTCACGACCTAACGTTATTTGGATTCGATGTGGTTTTCGGATATCCAAATATGGAAACCCGATCCCGGTCTCATCGAAATCCAAAGCGTGTCTTTTAAGTCCAAGTTGTTTTAAAGGTTTAAAACAATTAAATTCAACTACCTATACACACACAGATAGATAACTCACATATCAATAATTGATAATCAACATTATCAAATAATAGGTAATTCATATAATCCATATCATAATAAATAATCCATATATCAACATTCCAATTGATAATCACAATTCAACCAAGCATTCATATCACACGACCATACTTATCTCATTACTGAGATCACAGAGCATTCAATACAATCAATGTCATCCAATCATTCATAAGCAATGATTCACTCATACCACAATATAATTAATTTAAATGAGTTAAATTAACTATCTCTATCTCTAATTAATTTAAAGTGAATTAAATTAATTACTTCATCTATAATTAATTTAAAATAAATTAAATTAATTACCTTTATTAAAATAAATCTTGCTTAAATAACCATTAGTTAAACCAATTACTAAATCACCATCCTAAATAATCAACCATGATTAATTAACTCTAAAGTAATTAATCCTTAATTATTTTCATTAATCATATCAATTAATGAACCTTAATTAATTAATCATGCTTAGATTAATTGATTTTAATTAATCAACTTAAACACAGTAATTAATTATTCTTAATTACTTCTTAATTTCTTTATAAATTCATTGATTTATTACACCAAGTAATAAACCTTTAATTACTTTAACCAGTAATTACCCATTTAAAATTACTTTCCAATCAGTAATTTACCTAACTCAATTACCTCTGTAATTTATCAATTACTTATCTTAAGTAATTAACCTTATCAAAACTTTATTAAGTAATCATACTTAATCATTTATCAAGTGACTATGCTTAATTAACTTACAAATTAATTAATTTACTTGATCAAACTCATCTCATAAACAAAATTGAGTAATTCATTCCTTAATCACTCATTAACCCAATTAATCTTCAATTAATAGATTAATTATCATCAACTATTGATAATAAACCTTAATTATTAATCAATTCTTTAATACAAAGTAATTAATTACTAACTACCTTCATAATTAATTAATTAAACTTAATTAACTAATTAATCAACTCTTAATTATTAATTAATAAACTTAATTATTAATTAACAATCTTAATTACAAATTAATTAATTCATAATTAAAATTTATTAATTCTTAATTATAATTAATTAACCTTAAATAAAAATAGTTAATTAATTCTTAATTAACTAGCATTATATTTTAATAATTCTTTAATTATTAATTAGGAAAACCCAATTAAAACTTAATAAAACCTTTATTAATTAATTACCATTTTTAATTAGTCCTTAATTACTTAAATAAATAAGTAATTACAAATTAATTAATCATTTGTCATTAATTAAATCGTCATCTTAATTAATAGTTAATTAATTAATTATACTTAATTAATTACTTAATTAACCCCTTTTTAAAATAATAATTAAATAAATTAATTAACTTAAAGTTTCTTAATTAACTATCTAATTACAAATTATTAATACTTAATTATTATTTAAGATAAAATAATTATCTTAAATAAATCTTGAAATCTTTACTTAACTTAATTTATAAATTAAATTAAATTATAAAGAAATCATTAATTACTTTCTCTAATTATTAATTAACAAATCTAATTTCAAGTTAATAAATTATCTTAAACTTTATTTGTTAATTAATAAATCATTTCCACAAATTAATTTAAATAAACATTTACTTAAAATTCTTTTTATATTCCAAAATAAAATTTGAAATAATATTAAGATTTTAACTTTAAGATATTTAAAACATTATTTAAGTTTATTTATAAAACAATTCAATTTCTAAAACAAAAACTTAAAATTTAACTTAAAATTTTCTTAATGTTTAAAACTTATTTTATTTAAATTTTGAAATATTTGTTAACACTTTAATGTGGGTTCAACCCTTACTGGAACCTAAGAAACAAAGCACAAGGATTTTTAAATCCTTAAAAACTGTTTAAATTAAAACTTAAAATAAACTGTTAAAAACCAAAACAGTTGTCACAGCAACTCAACCCAGAGCCACGCGAGTTTCCTCGAGCCACAACCAAAATGCACGAGCTCCTTCCCGAGTCCTACTCCCTTTCTACCCGAGCTACAACCCAGTACCCAACCCAAAACAGAACCCAAAACAACTGACACCATCCACCTCCCCGTGCAACATACACCGTTGCCGGAAATTTTTCGACCAACGTCGAACTCACCCACATGTCACCCAAACACCCTACATCCACCTACGACCCACAGAACAACAACTCAGGCCTCGAATCAAAATTAAGCACATCAGGTTGAACAAACTCAAATACCATCAGAAAACCCTCCCCTCGAACGTCGCCTCCGATCAACTAGAGCTGCCAGAACTCCGCCAATAACTCACTGATCCACCAAGCATGCTCCTCCCCAAAATCATACAGCTCGTTGCAGTAGAGACGATGCAGTGATCGATTTACAGTAAGCTTCCTAAACTAGGTTTAAAATTTAATTTGAGCAAATTCAAACTTCTCGGTGATTTAAAAATCGATCAACTATTTTTTCTATACTCTCTGATGCAAATACTAGCTCCAGGAAGAATCTTAAGCAATCCAGATATAGGGATCATCAGTTATAGGTCAAAACACCATTTGTAGTAAAAACCCAAATGCAAACTCAATACAGATTTAAAAATTCTGAATTTCTTTTCACAATTCATAACTTCCAATGATACTTTGATTCATGTAATTGTTTTAACCAAATTAAATACTTGTTTCCAAACATTGAAGATAAATTGTTTGCTGCATTTTTATTCCAGATAACTTTAAATTTTCAGAACTTAGTTTTATTTTTAGTTCTAAATTTTAAACTTAAACTACTAATTTAGTTTTAAATCTATGTTCTAATAGTTGTTTAACAAAAATAGCTTGAAGTTTAGATTTAAACTTAACTCTACAGTAAGTCAAAACAGAGATGATCAAGGCAAACAAACATGCACAGTTTCAAAGCATAACCAACATATTAAACATTATAACTATATAGGAGCAAACTTATATGTATATGAATATCATCATAAACTCATAGCAATCAACTACTTAACTAATTAAGTTTTAATAAAAATGTTTACTCACCTCATTTAAAAGATGACAGTGCAGAATTTTGAAAAAGAATAGGAAGCCTCCAAACAGAAATTGCTTCAGGAAATACCCCTTTGAGACTTGCATGCAATTGAAAATTTGATGCAGACATGAATTGGAACTTGCACTTGTTTTTGTTTTAAGAATAAACTTTAAATGTGCAATTTTGATTTGGAACAAATATTGCAGGCATCTGAACTTGAGTTTTGAGGAGTTGATGCAGATTTGGGAATACTTCAGCCTTTTGGTCATTGAAGAGTTTTGGAACATGGTGATCTAAGTTGCAGTATTACAATTTAAACTTTGCTTGATAACAGAATGGTTTCAGGCATTTGAAAAGGTTACAGGCCTGAGCATAAAAGTTTTCAGGTATTTGATTTTGGTTTAGAGGATTGTTTCAGATTTTGGTTTTAAAAGTTTTTGTTTGGATATTTTTTTCTGGTTTTGGGAAGTAGAAGTGAAGATGCATGATGGATTTAGTTTTCTTTTTAGAATTGAACAAAGAATTAAAGAAAATGATAAAGAGGATTTTTATAGGAAAAATTTCAGATTTTAATAAAAAGAAAAGAAAATACAAATATTATGACACTTGTCTCTTTTTACATTAAAGGTTGTAACACTTGTTATCAAAGTGTTTAGGAATTAACATTTGTCACTATTGAGTTTATTTTTAATTTTAAAAGAAAATTTAAAAGCTTTTTAAAATTATTTTTCCTAATTACTAATGTGTTTTAAAAGTAAACATGTTTTCTTCATTTAAAAGTTACTCTTTAATTAAATATCTAACAAATAAATGCACTTATACATTTATAAGTGTATGCTAAATTTATATAAAATAAAATCTTTAAAAAGAAATGAAATCAAATAAAATTTAAATAAAATTATATACAACATTTCAAACTTATTTTAAATACTATTGTAAAAAAAAAACTTTGTATTCATTTTATTAAATAAACACAAATCAAACTTGTTTACATAAACTTCTATAAAGAAAAATAAAACAAAATCTTATTTTAATTAAAAACATTATCTATATAATTTAAAACCAAACCATATTATCATTTATTTAAATATGAATGTATACCTTTAAATTCAAATTTATATTCCTTTACAAAGTGAAATCAAATCTAAATAAATTTAAATCAATATAAACAACTATTTTAAAATAAGTTCATTATTATTTATAAATAATATATCCTATTTTAAAATCAATTTAAAATACACAGATTTAAATACATAGATATAAATACATTTAAACATACTTATAAATTTGGAAAACAATATATCAATTTAGAATTGGTTTACACAATACAAAATAATCATTCTTAATATAAAACCAATTTATAACAATAATTAAAATATTACTTGGTTAATTATTTTTGAAAATAACAGTTTTATCAATTTCAAATAATTAAATTAAGAGATTATCAGCATTTTAAACTGTTGGAAATTCCAGGATATTACATAAAATAAGAGCCGTGCCGGGCTAAGTGAGGTCATTCCCCCTATCGGACGTATTTCTTCGATACCATTCTATAGCTTTTGTGATTTAATTGGGTGCACCTTTGATTTGGGAGTGTGTCATGAGGCGGGCGGTAGTAGCTGCTATGCGTAACCACAGTCCGGATACGTAAACGGTATATCTACTCTGGCATTGCCTCAAGTGCCTTGGTGCATGCCCTATCGCGCCTTCTACGAGTTTGGTTTGTACCATACCTATAGAGTGCCCTGTAATAGCCCTTCAGTTTACGAGGGGAGTTGGGGTACTGTATAGACTATAGGAATATATAAAATGTATTAAGAGGGGTATGGGTAACGCCTTAATGCTATTTTAATACTTTTACTTTACTGTAGACATATTATAATAGTGTATATTACTGCATAGTAGATAGTTTCATGGATCATTAGAGGATGGAAATCCCAAACATCCTTTAAGTTACTTGTATTTCAGTTGACATTTCACTTAAGTTGAATTTATTAATATAAGAATGTTAATCCTGACTCGAGTGTTTTGTATTTTTCTTTACATATGGGTCAGACCGAGTGTCACAGCATTTGAGACTCGCCTTTGGAGTTTGTACCTTCGCTTGGAGATCCATCTATATCTATCCAGCTTTCTGTCATTGCAGTTTATTCAGTTGATTATTCTGACTTGTCATCTATTTGTATTCGAGGCTACTTTGTATTTGAGATATTCTGTTGTCTTTTATTTGAAACTCTATTGTTTATATAGTAGCTTCATGATCTACTATTTATCTATTCCGCTGCTTATTATTGTAATACTCAGCTGTGATTCTGCGATTTATTTGTTTACCGTATATGCTGAATTTTGCCAAATATAAATAACAATCAGATATTTTGAGCAATTCAAGTCCAACATGCGCGGATGCGAATGGTTCGAAATAGCGGGTCGTTACAACCTTTATTACAAACAAGATTGGTTAGTTAGATATATATAATAAATTACATAACTGCCACTAGGGCATACCCCTAATTCTATAACGTAGGATGTTGACCAAAAACATTAGCTACATCAGTGCCAAGAACTGTCTCTTTCTCGATGAAAGTGAGAAAAATGCAGTGGAAAATCAAAACGATAACCAATTTTCTAATTTGTGAAATAATCATCATTAAATAAGCATTAAAAAGATAAGGACAAAGTCCTTGAGGAAGAAAAGGAAATGCGTAAGAAGATTCAAGTGCTTAAGTCCAAGATTAAGATGTTAGGTGAGCAACTTGAGCAAGCCCATATTTGCAATAGCAATCTAGCATGGCAAATATAATAACTAAAAGCTAGTACTATCACTTCCAATACTCGGCCCACTGCCACCAATATAGAAATTACCCAGTTAAAAGCCAAAATAGAGAAACTAAATGCCGAGGCATAAAGAATTCCTTATCTCCAATCAGAAAATAAGAAGTTGGAAACCACTATAGTCGTTTTGAAGAATTAGCTGGTTGAAGAAGTTACTGAAAAAGAATTTACCACATTAAGGATCATAACCACCATTAAATTCTGTGTGAACTTGTTCAAGAACAACGGTCCAAATTAGTTGTAAGACTCTTATATGCGGATTTTGATAAGTATTCACGACTAAATCATGAAAGAAGAGAGAGAAACGATCAAGAACGAGGGCACCACATTCGATACGGCCTTAATCTTAGCCAATTTATTTGATGATGATGAATTGGCTACCTCAGAGGAGGGCAAGCTACTTCTCATTACGGAGGAGGTTTTGTGCATCCCCGCAAGGGTCCTTATCGATCTTCTTGCAAAGGAGAAAACTATCATTTGTTGTGTTCATATCAAGAAACCTCTATTGTACTTCCGCTTGTCATGACAGCCAACTCTGAGGCCATCGATGCTTCCGCACATGCACCTTTTACATCTTTTACACCCTCCTCCTCCATTGAAGATTATGTGTCTACTGATGTTTCTTCTCCAGTTGATCTTGGTTCATCGTCTATTCATGAAGTGGCAAAAGTTATTTTCGAGGCTCCTCTTTCTGGCCACTCTACTTGAAGTATTTCAATCAACTCCCAAGTCTTTGGAAAGCTGCAGATGACTCTTGAAGCCATGTTCAAGTTATACCATCATGTATTACATGTTTCAAGTCAACATGTACTCATCTAGCTTTCGATGGTGATTCACACTCCATATCCTTCGGTTGAAGTCACTATCATCACCTTTGCTTGGTCTAACCCCGACCTTGATGATGAAAAGATAGGAGCTCTATCTAAATGTGATTACCTCACCGCATCCTTAGTTAGGGAGGAGGAAGCCAATGATACATGCTCTTCTGGCCTTGATCCTTCTATTTATATTGCTCCTGAAAGCTAGAAGGCACAACTTTTAAATGTGACGAATGAAAAATAAGTTGACCTTCCTCCTCTCTTAGGGGCTTGAACTTTAGGGAAAATTACCTTCCCTCTACCGATTTATGATCTTACCTCTCTTAAGATTTCACAATCCTCAAAGCGCAATCACGTCATAACAGTCGATGAGCCATCGCGTACTGAAAAGGAAGCTCCTCCTAAGGGAAGCATGTCGAAAAAGAAGCTCACTATCAAGTGCAAGCCACCAAAGAATTATAGCGGTCGACTTCTTATTTTTCAATTTGAATTTTCCTCTTTATATTTACATAGGCTGTTAAGTTGTGTGGGTTTGGCCCCTGAACTTTTGTATCCAAAGAAATAATAAAGCAATGAAGGATAACTTGGTGTCATTTACATTTATCGCACTTTACTTTCTTCACGCACGTATCGTTTCTGCAAAAATGTATGCATATGTATATAGATACCAATAATGTTTTTACTTATGTATATCACCAGCCTATATACACCATATGTGTACCGTGTTTCTTTACTTTAACTCTACAAATGTAAATAAATTTCGCTATAACACTCTATTTTACTTAGCTTTATTTGCTTCCATATAAACTAATCTTATTTAACCATAAACAAAACTTTGATGCCTTAATGGCATTTACATCGCTTCCATCTCGTTTTTGCATGAGCACTGACATTATCTTTATGGTTTCACCTATATAGGTTCAATTATATACCAAAACTTATCTTCGAGCATTTTTTCATTTATGTTTATCTTCGAGAATCAATCTTCGATGTTGCTGTCTCTGTTCATTAATTGAAAATTAAACGTATAAGGGCAAATTATCCGTTCTTTCCTAGTTTGATTATGCTCTAATGAACTGATCATGGCTTGAAGTAGTCCTATGATACTTATTTTTGGGTATGTAGATATCTGGTTTTTAGAAGAACTGATGCCTATTTTTGCTACAGATCCTCTAGCACGAAGTTAAACTTAACGAATAATGTTCCATTTATTTAAAAAACTAAACATTTCCAAATCCAACAGCGAATGCCACTTTATTACGTTATTCAATCTAATGTATGTCCAAATGAACAAAAAATGAAAAAAATTGAAAGAAATCAAGTGAAATGGCAGCGTAAATGCTCATTATGCCATGTCCATCTATAGCTTGTAAGAGTTATCACCAAGGTTTTTATAACGAACAATATTTTATTGCCTTGATTATGAATATTTAATTAATTTTAAATATTTAAAATTAATTTTAAAATATTAAATAAGTCATTTCTATTATTTAATAATTATGGTAAACTTGTTTTGGAATTTGTTTTCAAAAATAAGTAGTTCGATAAAAATGGAAAATGTGACCGGAAATCTTTTTTTTTTGGATTTTCAACTTCTTATCGAACGAAAGTTGTCGCAATATTTTTTCACACAAATGCACACTTTTGCAAAATACGCATATACATTTAATAAAGTTAAGAAAGGTACAAAAAGACATTAATTAAGGTTAAGAGTCCTTAAGTGCTTTTAAAATGTAATTAAGTAAAGTAACAAAGTAAAGTGGACTTTTCTTTCTTATTTGAGGTGGTAAAGTGCTAACCAGTATACTAATGGAGTATGATGTGTTGGAAGATGCATGGAAAGGTATAGTGTATGAGTTGGAACTTAAGAAAGTGTAAGGAAAAAGGCATTTTTTGAGGGGTAATTAAGTAATTTTGCAAAGCGGCATTTGGAGTAATTTGACATTTTCCCATTTCCATAAAAGGACACCTTCTCTTTACTTTTTAATCTTTTCTTTATTTCCTTCTTTGGCTCTCTTTTCTTCGTTTCTCCTTCACTCTTCTTCCACTTAAGTTCCATAAAATAAATCACCCTAAAACACTTCTTACCTCCTCTAGACATTTAAACAAGCCTACAATAATATAGCTAGTCCTCTCTGCCTCACACAGATCCAAATTTAGAACACAACTCCCCAAAACCACCTAGGCCACGAGCATGTTTGTAAGGGAAGGCTTTGGCCATGTGCAAAAAAGGAAGAAGGTGAGGGATAGGCGTAAGCAAAAGCAAGGAAAGGTGGAAGCTTTAGCTTTTGGATGGTGATAGAAGAAACTAGTAGCTCCTAGCAAGGGTTTTGGTCATAATTAAAAGTGAGATATTTCACTTTAAAATGGTTTTAAATGATGATGTCATGTTGAAAAAATATTATTCTATATGATGCATATATGGTAATGTGTGATGTTGATTCCCACTTATAAGGGATGGCTTACATAACCACTATTTTGCAGGGGACAAAGGAATGGCAGTTGAAGTGTTTCATAGAAAATTGGCCACTATTAGGACATTTTGAAAGGTTTAATTTTGTAGAGGGATCCAACAAGATTCCTGGTCCTGTTGATTTTATTGACATATACGCTTGTTTGTGTAAATACTAGTGATATGACTTGGAAGTTGAATTGGAAATAATGGCAGCTTGTTTAAATACTATATTGGTCACTAAGTCTCTTACTAAATTTGAAAAGTTATGGATTTTAAATTGACTTCAACTTTTATGATGTTTTGAAGTAAAGTGTTTTCTATACTTACAAGAGTATAAAATATAAAAAGAAATGGAGTTTAAAAGCTTTTTGGTTTATAAAACCAAGTTTTAAAAGTTACGGTCCATATAACGATATTCGCTATGGATGCATTTTGGAAATATATAAATTTAGTAAAGTAAAAGGTAGCTGTATAAATATCTGTAAGTTTTTGTGAATACGGTTTATAACAGTTATATGAGTATTTTAAACAGATTTTGAAGTTTAAATCATAGTTTTGGATATTTAAACAAGAAGTTTATTTTAAAGAAATCCCTTTATTTTTTCCAAGTCGAATTCTTTTTAAAAGTGATAGTTCTAAGTTATGATTTGGATGGAAGTTTAAACTTTGTTTAAAAGTGTTTTACAAGAGTTGGAAATGTATACAATTATTTTAAAGGATTATTTGATATAATAAAGAAAGTGATACTTCTATAAAGAAAAAAAATCTTATCTTTTCAAATCAAACTCGATTTTATGCAAGGATCTTCAAATAGTGTTTCATATAGAAGTTTTTAAACTATAATTTTATGAGTTTTTAAGTGAATTTGTTAAAGAGAAAATCATGTTATGTATTATAACACCTTTGTAGTAATAAATATCTTCGCAAGGTGAAAGGAGATTTTAGGCTATAATATTCTAGTTATATTAAAAGATTTTGGAAAATAGAAAATTGAAGTTTGTTTTATAACGCTTCGTTAATTATAAATAATATGAAAAAATTTATGAAGCTGTAACGACCCGGAATTTTTACGGCATATTTTAATAAATATTTAATCTAAATTAAATCAAATATAAGCTTGTCAACATTTAAATTGATGAGTTATTAAATATTAAACAGTTATGTATGTTTATAAAAGAAGTTAATACTTCAAAACCATTTAAAAACAAAATCTGACTTATTAAATTGAATCAAATCAAAGTCTTTATATTTTTGATATTTGATAAAATACATATGAATACACTTTTAGTTTTTAAAATGATAAGTTTTAAAATAAACAAACATGAAATTTTTTTAACATAAAACATGAAAATGCAAAACAATATAAGTGTAAACATTCAAAAGAGACTAGTATAAAACATAATCATATATTATATATGTAATTAAAGTAACATAAAAATATAAAATATAAAATGTAACCAAGATATAAATTTACGAATATAAGCTATGACTTGAACTATATTAATACAAGTATATGAACCTGTGAACACTATAACATTTATGTCAGTATAAATGAACAAATAGCAAGAATATGGAATAATAAAAGTTAGGTATAAGAAAATAAAGTCAAATATAAGAATCTTGATACATTGCTAAACACATATATAAGTTTGTACAGCAAATTAAGTGATGTACCCAGAGAAAAATAATAATAATAATAAACTAAAACTAAATGTAAACTAGTAATAATCATATTTGTGCTTTAGTTAAATCAATGCTATAAATATAATACTCATGTGCTGTGTATATGCATCAGGGAACAAAAGATTTCACTTCAAAATGGAAGGGGAGTTACACGGGTGAGACGCGGGGAAACTCGAGTTTTTCTCGAGTAAGACACGATGTTGTCTCGGTGCTTTAAAATGGGCATGCACTGATTTTGTACAGGTTTATAACTGGATCAATAAATATTTGATAATTAATTAAGCTAATGTTTTAATTAAAGACTTGATTTAAGTAAAAATATAAAGGTAGAAGATTGGTCAGTAAATAGTTGGAATGTTGATTAGAATGTATACTTGAATTTATAAATTAATAACTTTATGTTGAATTTGAAATAAAAATTTAATCATAGATTAAATCCATTAAAATCTCAAGAGCATAAGTTTATCATAAAAAAAGTTATTTAGTGAATGAAAGTTAACATACGAGATTAATTAAAGAAATCACATTTTAATTAAATTGAAAATTAAAGTAATGTGTAATAATTAAATAATTAATTCATTTTAATAATTTATAATTAAGAATCAACTAATTATTTGAATAATTGAGTAATAGTTAATGAATAGAAGTTAATTAATTAGATATTTAATTAAAGATTAGATAATGAATGAATTAATTATTAATGAATAGATAATTAATTAATTAATCGTTAATCAGCTAATTAATCAGTAATTAATTTACAGAATAAAATAGTTTATACTTAAGCAAATAATTTAGTTAAGTAAAACCAAACTGTTTGATATGCATTGATAACTCTGTTTGGTTGACTGTGATATCTGTTGATGATATTTCTGTGATATGTTGATGATATATTATGGATATCTGTGTTAACTGTATATGATTTATCTGATATATCTGTTATGTTAAATTCTGATATTTAATTAAACTGTTAAGTTAAATAGACAACTTGGCCCTTAAAATGGCGTTTGGATCCGATGAGACCGGGATCGGAAGAATCAATTTTGATTCTCCGAAAACCACATCGATCCAAATTAAACGATAGGTCGTGACTTATCAAATGGTGATCGAGTTGATGTTTTCAGAATGCAAGGGTTATCGTCGTTAACTCTGAGGGTGATTCCAAAATGAGTGTAACGAGATAATGCCTTCGGTTTCGTTTGAACCCGGAACGAACTTGTATGGATTGAATGCTTTCAACACATCGTCAGGCGGACGATGAGCATTCTAAGATATGTTCAATAAAGGTAATCGTAGCCTCAAGCCTCATCAACCGGGAATGGCTAAAACAGGGGAGATGCAGCAAGGTTAGGTGGGTCATGCCCAAGCAGGACAAGATTTTCCCCTGTCTAGATGTCCCTTTTTATTTCGGCTTAGTGGGCAGTTGTTGGCCACAACTGCGGGGTTATCTTGTTCGGGACTGTTCAGTAAGGAATGGTTCCGGCCTTGTGTTGCAGGGGATGAAGGGAGTAATCCTCGGTACGGTGATCTAGGCCCCGTACTGTGACGGGCGGTACCCCAGTAGCCCTGCCATTGTTGGAAATCCATTTACCCTACGAGACCCTACGGTTTTGATTTGTATTACCCACTTCCGTGGCTAGTAGCTGGAATTTAATGAATGTAACAATTTCGGCTATTTTCTATTTACTTGAAAACCCTAGACACTATTATAATATCACAGAATTTCCTATAAAATGTTTTGGTTAGCGTAAGGTAAAAACTTACCCGTATTTATTTGTGGGGAGTCTTACGTGATACCTTTATTTTCAAATGATTTTCAAAGTTAAACAATTTTAACCTGTTTACTCATACCAGACC
The DNA here is from genome assembly GCA_030765085.1 of Allium cepa. Lineage (NCBI taxonomy): Eukaryota > Viridiplantae > Streptophyta > Magnoliopsida > Asparagales > Amaryllidaceae > Allium > Allium cepa. The sequence continues at coordinate 106,624,876 of CM060930.1, read as the reverse complement.
CATGTCTTACCCGGAGTTTATATTTTGTGTTTTCATAAACTCTTGGGTACTCAAATTTTTACGAGTAGCCAAGTGATAGGTATCTAGAAGTGTTGCTTTTTCTGGAGGAGCTATTTTGGAGAGAAGACCAGACGTATGTAGCTATATATGTAGTTCCGCTGTGTAGTTAGTGATGTTGTAATTTGGATGTATGTATGGACATGTATGTATATGGCAGTACTGTTATCTGATATTGTAAGACTCTGATGTATGTATAACTATGTAATAGTTATGTGATGTATTATATTTTGTTCCATTCCGCTGTGAGATTCTGATGTTGTTGTTCTTTTTTCTCTATCTTTTCTATTTCTATCTCTTTCTTTCTTAATGATGAAACGTCTTTCTGGAGTCGAGAAAGGCGGGTCGTCACAGAAGCCTTATACTTGATATTAAGCTTTGAGATAGGAGAAATTCTACAATTTTGAATGTTAAGAATGTTGTCTAGTCAAGGTATAAGAGGTATTAATATCCCAACTTGAACAACCTCATTGTTAATTGATGATTAATTTAAGTTTGAAATTGAAGATTAATGTTAAATATATGAATTATTATTTCTGTATCTGAGTTTGGTTACTTATGGAAATTTAGTTGTCCTATACTTGGCGCTAATAGTCAATGAGTAGATTGATCCTCTATCTTTATGATCTAAGATCGAAGTGTTTAACTAAGGAAAGGCTAAGAGCAACCAGTGCCCTGCTTACTTGGCTTTGTTTCTAGGTGAGGGATATAGTAAGTCAAAATATCAAAAATATGAGAAGTGTAGGTGATTTGATTTCCGTAAATGATCTTTATAACTTATGGGGGTATGGAAAATATTTTTTCATACTTAGCAACCAATTTCGATGTATGGAAATGCATCTCTATCTATGAGAATTAAGGTTGTATGGCAAGGTGATTGCAGTTTTCTAACATGTCCGGCTTCGTTATTAATCGAGAGGTGGTACAAGTTTTAAATCAGAAAATGGTGGTAAGTATTTGGTCTAATTTCATATGAACCATTTACTTACAGCGGAAAAGGAATGTTAACGTAAAAATCAGACGCTAACACCTCAGTGTAAGTGTAGTGGACGTGAAAGCACCACTCGTTAACACGGGAATCAGAGAGAAACAGTAATTCACAAAAAATGCAGTAACGAACACAGAGTTTATAGTGGTTCGGCCTATAATCAAGCCTACGTCCACTTCAATCCTTTCTTTTTGCTGAATCAAATACAATTCTATAACAATCTTCGATTACATCACTTGGAAAGACAAGTAGCTAAAACTTCGATACGAGAAAATCCCTTGAATCCATGTCCAATAAGTTGAATCTCGAGTTGAAGTTGATTGAAGCGTCCTAAGTGTTGCGATTGTTGATGAAGTAGCCCGACAGAATGTAGTTGTTTCCAAGAAGAATCATTCAGAAAAATCCCCCCAAGTGTTGGAGTTCGAGGGGTATTTATAGGAATTTCGGTGTCAAGTTGTAAGTAGTGGCCGACCTAAAATAGGTCGTAGGTCGTCACCGATCCAGGATAGATCATAGGTCGCCCTCTCTTTCTCATGCATGGCTTACGGCTTAAACGGGAAGTGTATGCTCTTCGAGATTCAAATCACAAGTCCTAAGTCGCCGTCGAGTTAACAGGCTGCATGCTAAGTAGCTGCAACGGATTCTCCTTCGTTTGCCTGGGTCGGGAACGACCTAACATAGGCCATAAGTCGGTCACGACTCAAGTGTAGACCGTGAACCTGTCCCGAGTAGTTAGGTCGTCAACCTTCTTAGGTATTTAGATTGGTATCCTCCTTAGGTAGGTATCACTCTTAAACCTTAGGTCGGCATCCCTCTTAAGTCTGCTGAGTCGGCATCCCTGTTGAGTCTTAAGTCGGCATCCCTGTTAAGTCTTAAGTCAGCATCCCTGTTAAGTCTTAAATCGGTAACTGTTAAGCCTTAAGTCGGTAACTGCTTTAGGTCGCTGAGTCATGGCCGAGGTGGAGTTAACATTTGCCCCTCGAAGTATACGCCTGATGGTTAGGTCGTGTGCTTCGATATCCTTTAACCCGTCCCCCTTTAGGTCGGTAGGTCGTACGCGACCTAACAGTTAGATCGTATGTGCCGCTTCAGGTCCCTCCACTGCAAGGTACAAGTCACACATCTTCTCTTCCTTTTCATTACTTACTCTCTTGCTTGATTCTGCCATTAAAAATTTTCCCGAGCTCCAAAAGACGATTTCATTCCAATCAATCACCGATAATCTTTGCTACTCATTGCGTAAGTGAACCTGCTCTTTTCTTGATCCCTTATTGTCATTGATTCACGAATTCCATTCAAACCTAACCCACCTCTTTGCGCACTGCTTCATTGCGATTCTCATTACCTGTAGTTTATGAACCCGAGTTAGCTTGGTTTTGGCTTTAAATGGTTGATGAGATGATGTCGATGGGTTACTGCTCCAGGCTCACTGATTTCTGATTTGCGTTAGGGTGGCAAAGCATTGAATTTGTGATGATTTCATACTGTTTTATTGGATGATCCGATATCATGAATGAAATGAAGGCCGTCGTTGATGGAGCGACTATCGGTTAACGGGTTGAGTGGAGTGAGATATTGGTTTGGAAGCGACCCAGTGATTGACCTAACTTTTGGCCGATCTAATTTGATGCGACCTAAACCTTAAGTCGTGGCCGAACTAGCACTCGGGGAAATTTGCCGACCTAATCCTTAAATCGTGGCCGAACTAGCACTTGGGGAATCTTGCACCACTTTTTGAACCGGAGCCTTTCTCCTTACTACTCCTCACGACCTAAAGAACCACCGATCTAGGGAATCAGAAACTTAATCTTAACTCGCGAGAGATTCCTTGGGTCGCAGCCGAGTTAACACTTGGATGCCCAACTCGAATTCTCACTTAAAAGCAATATGCCAATTTGAATACTTAACTTGATCTGCTGGACTGAATTGCTCAAATCCTGGATTGTTTTAACTTTTTTGCCTTATTTCACAGACCACATTAACTTATGGGCTAACAACCTGCTGAAAACAACAATCACAGAAAACCAAGGCGAATATACTGCCCACATCAAATAACAGATTAGTCGACATAGAGTAATCAACTTAAATACACTGTATGAAATGATTTGGACCAATCAACTAAAGTGAAGTATTAATGCAAAGCATCGCTAACTTGAACTGATTTGTTTGCATCAACATTACACTTGCATATTAAAACAACGAACCCTGGACTTTATAACTGACAAATACTTGCTAGTTTTTATTCCAGTTATATTTGCTTATTGCTTGATTGATTTTACACAACACTCCACACATTTTAGGAAACGTGCACCTTCATGTTTGAATATCCAGTTGTTTGTGTAGAATGACTTCCCACCAAGAAGAAGAAGTGGAAGCTCAAGTGGAAGAGACCTTTCAGATAGGTGTTCCTATAGAGAATCCTCCAGAGAGGACTTCAACTATCCTTACTCCAAGAGCGTTTATTCAACTACATACTCAATTTGGTTTTGCTGAAAATGATGCCCTACTTCCCGGGCCAAATGATACTGCCGACAGTCCTCCCCATGGTTTTGTCGCAGTCAATCGTCAAATGTGCCTAAGCGGGGCGATTCCTCCCTTTAACGACTTCCTTTGAACCCTTCTCCTCCGGTTGACAATCTCTCCGTTCCAACTTCATCCTAATGGCTACGTCATCCTGATGGGGTTGTGTGTCTTGTTTAGGAGAACTCTTGATCGCTTGCCAAGTTTTGAAGAAATTTACAACTTATGCTCGTTTGCAAAGAGTAAAGACCATCCTTCCCTTATTATTATGAGAAGTGCTAGAAACCGCAAGCTTATTTCTGATCTTACCGAAAGTGTTCATGGATTTTTGAACCAGTTTTTCTTTGCTCGCTGCCCCCCAGGGTTTTATGCCATCTGGAGAGTAGGAAGTAAGATTACCTGTTTCTATTTTCTCCATTTTCAAACTTTTTTGAGATCCGAATTACCAATTGATAATTTCATTCTTTGCTCTTTTCAGCACTTCCTCTCCCCTCTAGAGATCCAAGCCATAAGCAAATTTTTGAGAAATTAAGTGCTGTGACTGCTAAAGAGAGAAGTATAAAGTTTTTGTTGAGGGATAAATTTTTGCATCAGTATGGACTTTTACATGCTTCTCTCTCTACACACCCCCATGAGGTTCCAGACTCCCCGCCTAGAGCATTAGATGCCCCAGTTTTCACTGACGAACCCATACCAAAAGAACCTGCCTCCGAAGCTTCTCTGGTGAAGTGCTCTACTATTGTCGATGTTGCGGGGCCATCCGGTAAATCAGCACTTGCCCCAGTTATTGAAGAGGAAGAATATCTTCGTTGCTCTGAAGATGCGGCTGGTTTGGAAGTCGAAAAAGATACTCCCGTCGAACTTGGCGGTGATGATACTTTCGAGGGGCTAAGTGACCTGATGATAACTTCACAAGAACTCTTTAAAGATGATGTCCCTAAAGCTTCTTCTCCTGTTGTCGAGGCGACATCAACTTTTCAACAAATTTCGACGCCTATCACTCAAGTCGCTACCGCTGCTGTGTCGAAGAGCGGTTTGTAGCCTGATGCGTGTAGTTTGCACACCACACACACATAGGACTTTTTGGAACTTTCATGCACCTAATTCTTTGTACTTTGAAGATTCTAAAGTTACGCTTCTTTTCTATGAAGACTTTTAAGACTTGTCTTTTTTTTAAATTTCAGATTCTCCGATGGGACGCAGCGGCTCTTACTATGACGACTTTCAGCGCTACGGAAGGCTTAGTCAATATGACTATAGGCGCTACCTTCCCGTTTACAGAGAAACTGACGAAGAGAGAGCCGCTCGAAAGGCTCAGGAGGAGGGCTCAAGAAGAGCATTACGAGAGGAGAGAAAGGGAGGAGCACCATGATTCTTCCTAGAGAGGTGACGACTCTCACAAAAGAAAGCAGCATGACGACCGGGGAAAAAGTCATATAGTTGAGGACCCGAGCAAGCGTGCCAGGCACAGCGAGAAGCATGTATCTTCACCTCCTGAAAAGGTCGCTTCCTCCGTCTCACTTGACATCCCCTCCGTCTCTCCTGCTCTCGGGAAGACAGACATTAAGACAATAGTCAACAGGCCTAAATTCCAAATTGGACCAGGCCCGGCCACTATGCAAAGCCGGTTCCCGCACTGGTGTCTGAAGGGAGTGCGGTTCGATCTTGACTTGGTCCCTACTGACAAACAAGCAATGCTGCAAAATCTTGATGCTGTTAGGCTTGATATTGAGCGGATGTCAGGGTGGAAAAAGCTTGTTGATGAGCGTCAGAGGGTCAACCGTGTGAATATAGAGGCTATGCTAACCATGGAAAATGATAAAGCCGAGTGGCAGAAAATTTTAAGCCAGCACGATACCGAAATGAGGAACATCGTCGATTACAACGAGAAGCTTGAAGCGGAAGTTGAAAAACTTAAGCAAGAGCTTGCTACTTCTTCTACCTCATATACCCAAAAAAGAAGAAGTACTTCAAAAGCAAGTTCTCGATGCTCACGCTGCTCAGCGACATGTCGAGTGGCAACTTGAGGCTAAGCACAAAACCACGGAAAGGTATCATGCTGATGTTGCAGAGTTAAGGGAGAAGGTCAACTCCCATGATTCAAAGATTATGAGGCTAAAGGCCCAATTATTAAAGACCGAGAAGGAACGCGATGAAGCTATCGCTGGAAGGCAGGCTGCCGAACAGTCGCATGAGGTAACTAAAGCCAATATCAGCTCCAATTTATTTGACTTCTATGTTCATAGCGTTATGGGGCGCGGGAGCCTTTCATTCTTAGGACCGAAGTATGAGATTACCCTGGCCGAGGTTTGGGAGTCAATTTTTGACATGCTTGGAGGTACAGGCGCCGGCTATGCTGAAACATCTCTTGCAAAACACTTTCTAGATGATGACGCGAGAGCTGCCCTAGCCCGGGGAAAAGAGCAGCTTGCCAAAGCACGAGCTGAGGTAGGGGAGCAACACTTTGTGAAAGAAGCACCATTAACTGGCCCCGTCCCTCCTTCGGTTTCGGCCGATGTTGACATCACAGGCTCTGGTTCTCACTCTCCATCCCCTGTTAAAGTTACAACTGAGATCACAAGCACGCAGGGTGGAGATCAAGGCGAAGAGAGCGCCGAAGCACAGGCTTTTGAGGTTGACATTAGGAAGCCAACTTCTTCAGGTAAATCTACCGTTAATCTTGCCCAAGTGGACTGTTTGTTTGCTCCTCAAGAGTTTGACGAACTTTTCGATTATTTCTTAAATCTCAATAAGCCGCTATCTCCTTTCTTCACAGGAGGTACTAATATTTTTGGCTTTTCTTCTTTTGTAGCAAAAACGCCAAGTGCCACACAGACTTCTCCTTCTCCAGCTGTCCCTCCTCCATTCCCTCAAGTCACTCCTATTTCCCAACCGGGATCACAAGAAGAATTGATAGGAGCCCTTCAAGGGTTGGATGATCCAATCGCTTCGTAGGAGCAGAAGGGCGAAGGACCTGAAGGAGGCGACAAATCCCCGGAGCGTACTATTTCTGATGACGTAACACTGGCTGCTCTTGTTACCCCGGGAAGTGAGTCTTCTTCAAGGAGGAGGAGGAAGCGTACCACTTCCAAGAAGAAAAGGGAAAGCATTCTTGTGTCTGAAGAGGAAGCGAAGGTTGATCCTGTAGTAACCCTCTCTCCTTCATCCCCAACTCTCCCAAGTCGTCCTGAAAAACTGCCTATTAGGTCAGGTGAAGGCTCAAAGGGTGGTGGCAAGAAGTAGTAAGGGGCCCTGCTTCGATTTATTTTCACTTTTTGCTTTTTGCATGTACTGGCCGGAGATTGTGCGGGTACCGGCCTCCACTTTTCTTTTTCTTTTTATTTTGAAACCTGTACCTGTACAAAATTTTGACAGCATTGAATAAAATGATTATTTTTGTTTGTACAAACTTCTGTTTGTATTTGAGAATGCATTTACCATTCGTTTTTGTACAAGTTTCTTTGTACAATATTGAAGTGAGCTTGTGGTATGTTGTTCGAGCCCAATTCTTACCAATGTAGCTATACCATGCCGCCCCTATACCATAAGCTCGTTGCAATATTTTCAACTTTGAAGGGACTTGTACTCTTATTTTTTGGAGAACAATTATTCCATACTTGGAGGGATATTATTCTGTTCAAAATAGAGTACAACTCGCTCCATATGAGTTTCTACGCTTCAACCTTCGAAGATATCACCTTTTCTTTTGTGTATACGCACATTTTTACAAAGTGAATTCTCCTATGTGGTAAAGCGGGCCTCTGAAGGGCACTTTAACTTTTTTGAGGAAGAGTATTTTCAAGAATAGATGAACCAATCTTCCTTTGAAAGTTAAAGTTTGCCTTTAAAGAGGGCTTTTTTTTATAGTGTGCCTCAGTGGAGGGTTTTTGATCTTTGTTTTCCATTTCTGATGAAGTGCTTCTTTGAAACCTCTGAGGAGGGCTTTTTCACGTTTCAACACTTGGAAGTTTTATTTCAATCTCGGTGAAACATGTGCCTCCGAGGAGGGCTTTCTACGTTTCAACACTTGGAAGTTTTACTTCGATCTCGGTGAAACGTGTGCCTCCGAAGAGGTCTTTCTATTTGATTGCGCCTCTGGGAAGAGGTCTTTTTGTTTAATTGTGCCACTGGGAAGAGGTCTTTTTGTTTGATTGTGCCTCTGGGAAGAGGTCTTTTTGTTTCTGCCCCTTGGGAGAGGCTTTTATTTTTTCCCTGTTCGCTGGGAAGCGGGCCTTCGAAGAGGGCTTTTCACATTTCGACTCGTGTGAAGTTTTATTTCAGATCATGGTGAAATGTGTGCCTCGGAGTAGGGCTTTTGCATGGAAGTTTGGAGTTTCTTCCTCTTAGTTGGATGGATTCACGGGAGTGTATCACCGATCAGTCCACAACATTATGTCGAGAAAGAACTCTCTTTTTTTGGTAAGGCCCGCTCGAGGTCTTTTAGCATTTCAACTATGGTGAAATGGGCCTCCGAAGAGGGCTTTTCACGTTTCAACACTTGGAAGTTTTATTTCAATCTCGGTGAGACGTGTGCCTCTGAGTAGGGCTTTTGCCTGGAAATTTGGAGTTTCTTTCCCTTAGTTGGATGGATTCACGGGAGTGTATCACCGATCAGTCCACAACTTTATGTCGAGAAAGAACTCTCTTTTTCTGACGAGGCCCGCTCGAGGTCTTTATCCTCCGAAGAGTTGTGCCTCTGAAGAGGGATTGTGCCTCCGAAGAGGTTTTTTGCCGTTTGATGCTTGCTCGCCCAATGTCTCTTTGCCATCCATTCATGTCGGCGATCCCCGTTATCCTTTGCAAGTATCATCCCTTTTTAGTTGCCAATAATTTTCCTTATCCAAAGAAATATACTTCATAGTTAAGCGAGTTGGTGGTGGTAGACACAGGCTATTTAACTGGATGCTCGTTTGTACAAACATTCGCAGTTAGTTAGAAATGGTACACTTCCATCCACATCGCTAACTTTTGTTCGAAGCACTTCTTTTGTAGGATTTAAGTATGGAAATTTTGAACGGTTTAGCATTTGCTTGTTGGATGATGTCGGAGATCGCTTGGTTTCGCGATGGGTAAGCTTTGTTTTTATGGCCTGCATTATTAAATCGACATTTTAGTAACACAATTAATGTATTCTTTATGTAGAAATAAAACAAAGCAGTTTATAGTAGTAGAGAACACAAGATTCATAGTGGTTCGGCCAAAAGCTGGGCCTACATCCACTTTATAGCTTTTCATTATTCACTTGCTTTACAATTGCTTTCAATACAAGAATCATATATTCGTAATTCTTTTACAACATTTCAGCAAAGCTTTTAAGTAAAATATGGACGCAAATGATTGTTGTTCCAAGCTCTTGGAATTGGTTCTCCTTCGACAGTTGTGAGTTTGAATGTGCCATCAAGAAGCTTCGTGCCTATAACATACGGCCCCTCCTAGTTTGGCCCAAACACACCTGTGGCTGTCATAATTCTCTTCAGGACTAGGTCCCCAACTTCAAAGCTGCGCTGATGAACTTTGGAATTGAAGTGCCTGGCTATTCTTTGCTGATGAGCTGCAATTCTAAGCCTAGCCTCTTCTCTTCTTTCATCAAGGAGGTCGAGTGCTTCCAATTGCAATTTTTCATTCTCATCTTGATCAAAATGGATCCTTCTGTGTGAGGGGACTTCAGTTTCCACTGGAATCATCGCTTCTGATCCGTATGCCAATGAAAATGGAGTATGCCCAGTCATAGTTTTGTAGGTGGTTCTGTATGCCCATAGTGCAAGCGGTAACTTATCGACCCAACCACCTTTTGCTTTTTCCAGCTGCTTTTTGATGGTTGATTTGATGATTTTGTTTACTGCTTCCACTTGACCGTTTGCCTGCGGATGAGCCCCTGCTGAGAAGCTTTTTCGGATCTTGAATCGTTTGCAGAAATCTTGGAACTCCTCACTTTCAAACTGGGTACCATTGTTTGTGATTATCTTCTAAGGCACACCATACCTGCAAATGATATTTTTAGTCACAAAACTTATCATTTTCTTAGAGGTAATAGTAGCCAATGGTTCAGCTTCAGCCCATTTAGAGAAATAATCAACAGCAACGATAGCATATTTAATCTCCGATTTGGCAGTCGGCAAAGGCCCAATGAGATCTATTCCCCAGATGGCAAAAGGCCATGGACCGACCATTTGTGTTAACTCAGTGGAAGGTGCTCTAGGAATTTTAGCGAATCTCTAGCATTTATCACACTTTCCGGAATAGTCAGCAGCATCCTGATTCATTTCTGGCCAAAAGTATCCATAACGGAGGATTTTCTTTGCTAAAGTTTGACCACCTGTATGATCCTCACATTCCCCTCCGTGTACTTCAGTCAGAATTGTCTTGGCTTCTTCTTTAGTTATACAGCGGAGTAGTGGCATTGAAAATCCTCGTCTGTACAAACGACCATCTTGAACTATATATCTGGAGGCTTTCCTCAACAGCTTCTGCTGTTCTTTTGAACTTTCTGGCAAAGAACCATTGAGTAAATATTCAAATATCGGAGTCATCCATGATTCTTGCTCTTGGGATACATTCATAATCCAATCAACATCCATTTCATCTGTGCTTGGAGCTGACAAGACATCGACGGGAACTAATCCTATAGTTGAGCTTCACCGGTACTCGAATACTTTGCGAGAGAATCCGCCTTCATGTTATCTTCTCGGGGTATATGGTTTATTGAATAACGGTCAAAATTTTGAAGAAGCTCCCAGGCTTTTGATAAATAGGCGGGTAGATTTCCTCCTTTAGCTTGAAATTCCTTCTTGACTTGGCAAACAATATGCTGAGAATCACTGAAGATCTGCAATGCCTTGATGTTTAGTTCTTTAGCGATCCTTAAACCAGCGATGAGGGCTTCATATTCTGCTTCATTATTTGTCGAAGGAAATTCTAGTCTCAGTGCATAACATAGCGATCGCCCTTCTGGGGTTTCAAGGACAACCCCTGCTCCGGAACAGTAATCATTCGTTGCGCCATCGACATACAATTTCCATTGGATGGGGATGTTATCAGTGGCTTCTTCCTCACTATCACCTTAATCCGTACATTCTGCGATGAAATCTGCTAAAGCTTGTCCATTGATTGCTTTCCGGGGATGGTAAGTAATGTCATATTGGCTGAGTTCAATATTCCATTTTAAAAGACGGCCCGAAGTCTCAGGACGGAATAAGACTTGCTTTAGAGGTTGATCTGTGAGGACTTTGATGGGATGAGCTTGGAAATACGGCCTCAATTTTCTTGATGGGATCAACAAACAATAGGCGAGCTTTTCTAACCTTGAATAGTTCATCTCTGCCCCAGTGAATCTTTTGCTGATATAATAGACTGGGCGTTGAATCCTTGCGTCTTCCCGTACCAACACTGCACTGAGAGCATGAGATGAAATTGCCAAATATATGAAGAGATCTTCACCATTATCAGGCTTTGAAAGTATCGGAGGCACTTCCATATGACGAACCAACTCATCAAATGCTTTCTGACATTCAGGAGTCCACTCAAAGTTTTTCCTTCCGTTCTTCAGAGCATCAAAGAACAGAATGCATTTGTCAGTGGATTTTGAAATGAATCGACTCAAGGCAGCAACCTTTCCATTGAGACTTTGCAATTCCTTCTTCGTTCTAGGAGCTTTGACCTCTCTCAGGGCAGTGATGTGAGCAGGATTAGCTTCAATGCCCCTAGCGCTCACAATGAAACCCAAAAACTTTCCAGACTCCACCCCAAATGAACATTTCAAAGGATTAAGCTTCATTCTGTACTTTCGGAGTACTGCGAACATCTCTGCCAAGTGATCCATGTGGTCCGCTGCTTTCTTAGACTTCACTAGCATATAATCAACATAAACTTCCATTGTCTTGCCAATCTGTAGTTTAAACATGGCATTAACAAGCCTTTGGTTAGTTGCCCCTGCATTCTTGAGTCCGAAAGGCATGACCTTGTAGCGGTAGAGTCCAACATCTGTGATGAAGCTTGTATCTTCTTGATCTGGCTCATGCATCATAATCTGGTTATATCCGGAGTATGCATCCATAAAAGATAACAATTCATGCCCTGCCGTTCCGTCCACCGACCGATCGATCCTGGGCAACGGGAAACAGTCTTTGGGGCAGGCTTTGTTCAGATCTGAAAAGTCAATGCATACTCTCCATTTTCCGTTAGCTTTTTTAACCAGCACTGGATTTGATACCCAATTTGGTAAGTAGATTCTCTGATGAAACCGTTCTCCATGAGCCAATCCACTTCTTCTTTTAATGCTCCTGTCCTCTCAGGTCCCAGGGTTCTTCTTTTCTGTTTCACAGGTGTAAACTATGGATCAATGTTCAGAGTGTGTACTGCAATCTCTGGGGATATTCCACACATGTCAGCATGAGTCCAAGCGAATACATCCAAATTTGCCTTCAAAAATGAAATCAGAACATTCTGAACCGTTGTGTTGAGTTGTGAATCCACATTCAGCACTTTGTTCGGGTCCTTTGGGTCAACGGATACCGGCACTGTTACCTCTACCGGTACTACCCTATTCTCCCCTGCACTAGCTTTCCTTGGATCCATCTCTCTTCGTGCGGCACTACATTCACCAGTGCAGGGTCCACTCTGTAATTGCTACAAGGTTGGTTCTTTGGTGCGGACTGGAGCCACCTCACCTTTTCCTATTTCTCTTTTCCTTGATTCACGCAGCTCTGTAAGATAACATTCTCTCCCCGCATCTTGGTCTCCTTTAATCACACCAACTCCATTGTCTGTGGGGAATTTTATAGTCAGACACCATGGGGCTAGAACAGCTCTAAATGCAGCAAGAGTCGGTCGGCCTAAAAAGGCATTGTAGGCAGGGAATTCTTCAACAATTATAAAGTTTTGCTTTCGAGCCACCTTCCTTAGCCCTTTCCCAAGTTCCACAAACAAATCTATGGTCCCAATCGGCTGTTTGGGCTCTCCAGTGAACCCAGCAATCTTAAGTGAAGAAGCTTGAACGTCAGCCATTGGAATTTTCATTTGATCAAAGGTCTTCTTGAAGAGAATGTTGCATGAAGCTCCACAATCAACTAGAACTCTTCTCACAGTAGCCGGCCCAATACCAGCGGATATGACCAAAGGATCTATGGTAGGAGCCTCGATACCCAAAGAATCTCTGGCACTGAATACAATATCATCTGTGGAAGTCTTTTGTTGCTTTAAAGGCGCATCATTTTCTAAAACAAAAACATTCTCTTCAGCTGGTACATGCCTCAAGGCCCGAGCATACCTTTCCATCTTGCCCCAGCTTTTGCCTGTTGGGTGAGGCCCTTCAGTTATTATATTGATGATGGGTCTTTCTGATTCATGCTCTATGGCCTTCTCACTTGAGCCAGGAAGGTGAGTGGGAACCTGTTGTCCTTGAGTCGACGAAGCTAGGGCATTTCTATTCATTTTCACATACTGTTGGAGCTTGTTCTCTTTCAAAAGTTGTTCAATTACCTCTTTCAACTGACGACATTCGTTGGTGTCATGGCCGGGTTGGTTATGGAACCGGAAGAACCTTCCACTCTTCTCCATCTTATTTCCCACTCTCATTTTAGGCGGTGTTGGATAATTGACATCATCCTTGGTTGCAAAGAAGATGTTCTCAAGGGTATCGGTCAAGGGCGTGAAATTGAAAGGACGACCTTTCTTAGCATCTCCCTGTTTCTTTCCACCATCATTTCCCCTTTTCTGAGTGTTCGGTTCTTTCTTGTTCGAAGCAGCACCATTGTTCCCGGCTTCCACTGATACCACCTTAGCCGGTGTTTGGAGGCTCTCGAAGCGCATGAACTCATCCGCTTTCTTGTAGAATTTGTTGAGCGAGTTCAGTTCTTTCATTTTCAACCACTTTCCAAATTCGCTTGATTTGTCAATCGCCCTCATCAAGTATGTTAGACCATGCGTGGCTCAGCATTATCTACCTCGGCCAGTGCTATGTTAAAACGATTCAAAAATGACCTGATGGATTCACCCGGATTTTGCTCTAGACTTGACAGCGACATTATATCCTTTGCTTTTGAGGCATACAATCGAAATTGCTCCTTGAATTTCCTGGTCAAATTGGAGAATTGATCAATGGACCTGACCGGCAGCTTTGTAAACCACAATAGAGCCACACCTTCCAGATATACCGGGAAATATCGACAATTGATTTCATCAGACGCCCTGGCACCCGTCATATGCCAGTCGTACTTATACAGAAACTCGTTAGGATCACTCATCCCCTTGTAAGCCGGAATAGTAGGGGAACGAATTTCCTTGGACACTCTGCCTTCAGGATCTTTTCAATGAATGGAGTTTTGCTTGGAGCAAAACCCCACTCTTTCTCATCTTCATCTCTACGCATATTTTCCTTCATGATTTGACCAACCATGCCCGAAAAATACTCTTCATCATTTAAAGGCTCTGGAGGGCAAACATCAGCCACTCTCTCTGAATTTTGTCTTGACAATCGTTCACGGAGGATCGGCTGCGGCCCTGATCCTCCAGCTTGGGGAGGTGTCCTTTCCACAGGGTCTGCGGCTCTTTGAGAAATGTTCCCTTCAACATCCTGAACTCCCACAGTAGGGTTCCCATCATCATTACCCGGTTGACGGTTTGCCCCAAGTAGATCATTCAACTTACTTTAGATCAGGGCATTCTAGGCATTCTGGGCTTCCAACTGTGCATTTTGAGCATTCAATTGTTGATTCAACCCCAAAACTACGGCGTTCAATTTTGCTCGCGTAACTCCAACAGTTGGAGCTGCTTGACTTGAAGGAGGAGAGGTAGCAGTATTCTCTTGAACATTGTCGGATCTTACAGAACTTCATTTTCTCCCAGGAGCCATTATTTCCAATAAACTTCTGGTTTTAAGAGAAATCCTTTCAACAAATCTTCGCGGAGCAATGGTGGAAGTAACCTGAGTTGGGCTCTCAGTGAAAGCACCAAAAATGTTAACGTAAAATCAGACGCTAACACCTCAGTGTAAGTGTAGTGGACGTGAAAGCACCACCCGTTAACACGAGAATCAGAGAGAAACAGTAATTCACAAAAAATGCAGTAAAGAACACAGAGTTTATAGTGGTTCGGCCTATAATCAAGCCTACGTCCACTTCAGTCCTTTCTTATTGCTAAATCAAATACAATTCTTTAACAATCTTCGATTACATCACTTGGAAAGACAAGTAGCTAAAACTTCAGTACGAGAAAATCCCTTGAATCCATGTCCAATAAGTTGAATCTCGAGTTGAAGTTGATTGAAGCGTCCTAAGTGTTGCGATTGTTGATGAAGTAGCCTGACAGAATGTAGTTGTTTCCAAGAAGAATCATTCAGAAAATCCCCCCAAGTGTTGGAGTTCGAGGGGTATTTATAGGAATTTTCGGTGTCAAGTTGTAAGTAGTGGCCGACCTAAAATAGGTCGTAGGTCGTCACCGACCCAGGATAGATCATAGGTCGCCCTCTCTTTCTCATGCATGGATTACGGTTTAAACGGGAAGTGTATGCTCTTCGGGATTCAAATCACAAGTTCCAAGTCACCGCCGAGTTAACAGGCTGCATGCTAAGTAGCTGCACCGGATTCTCCTTCGTTTGCCTGGGTCGGGAACGACCTAACATAGGCCATAAGTCGGTCACGACTCAAGTGTAGACCGTGAACCTGTCCCGAGTAGTTAGGTCGTCAACCTTCTTAGGTATTTAGATCGGTATCCTCCTTAGGTAGGTATCACTCTTAAACCTTAGGTCGGCATCCCTCTTAAGTCTGCTGAGTCGGCATCCCTGTTAAGTCTTAAGTCGGCATCCCTATTAAGTCTTAAGTCGGCATCCCTGTTAAGCCTTAAGTCGGTAACTGTTAAGCCTTAAGTCGGTAACTGTTTTAGGTCGCTGAGTCATGGCCGAGGTGGAGTTAACAGGGAAAGTGGTTTTAATTAATGAAAGGATTAATTAAAGAGGATTGGTGGTTGCTTATGCTTAATCATGCTGGGTTTCCATGTGAAATTAAATCTTTGGTTGGATTGTTGCTTATTTGATAGTTAAATTTCCTAATATCAAATCTTGGCCAGTTTCGAAACTATCGATTTTGGTTCGAAGAGACAAGGATCAGAAAAGTTATTTGAAACCCACTTTGAATTAGCATAAGCATTTGAATTGGGACATCCTAAAGATAATGGAAATCAAAGATGGAGTTTTTGAAGTTCAAGGTCCACTTACTGCTAATCCCGAGGTTGATTCCAAAATGGATGTAGTAGAAGTAGTGCCTTCGATTTGTTCATATCCTGAACAATTTATATGGATGAATGTTGGCATTGCATTATTGCCTAGAGGGCAATGTTAGCATTCCAAGTATGACTTGTTAAAAAGGTACTTCAAGCCTCACACCTAGGAATTACCACAATAGGGGATATACGACAGGGCTGTGTTGGTTGCATCTATTAGGGTATGAACATCCTTGATCTCGATCGATATTTATGGATTTTATATGCTTGTGGCCACAGAAATGGTTGTTAATCGCAATCGAGGGATGATTATATTTGGGTACTATGCAGAAAGAACTAGGTCGGTTTTGTGTTGGCGGGGTCCATGTAAGGCTCTCGATACATTTTTCTAGAGGTGTGTTGTGATAGGCAGTACCTTGGTGCCTTGTCATTATATGGAATCTATTTTCCAATGCGTGCTTTACAGATTTAGTTATATACTAAACATGTTGCTGAATGTAATAAATATAACCATTCCTGCTATGATTATATATTTATTTCAAATCCTATACTTAATTATAATACCACTAGGTTTTCTAATAAAATGGTTTGGTTATCGTAAGGTAAAAAAGCCATCCATGTTTACATGTGATATGGTCTCACGAGACACCTTTATGTTTGAAGAATTTCATATAGTATAACAATCCATATGATTTGAGTTTCTCACGTTGGTTTACCAAACAGATCCAAGCGTTATTTACTTATAATACTCGGGTTAGACCCTAGTACTTTTCAAGATTTAGCGATGGACGCTTGAAGCTTATGGAGACGAGCTGAATGCCTCCAAGACTTGACGTATTTTATTTCCACTATATTTCTTATTTTGTATTTGACAGCGTTTGTAAAGACAAACTGTTATTACTATCTAGACTTATTATAAGGTATTTTATTCGGATTTTTGCAAACTTTTATGTTTGTAAAGATCTTTAGATATTATATATCAGTCGTCACAATGTGAGATTCTATTCCATCTTTTCTTTTCTCTCACTCCAATAATCTGTCTTTTCGGGACTTGGTGCTTAGTATGTGTAACGACCGTAATTTTCGATAATTAAAATATGTAATTTATTGTTGGAAGAAAATAAAATTTATGATGCAGGAATGGGACAACTAACTAGAATAAAGCGTAACAATGTAAATTAATGCAATAGATGACTATACGAATGTAATCTCAAATAATTGTAGGTTATAATTGATTACAAATTTAAAATAAGGAATAAATTTAAATGTTATATTAACTGATGAAATAATGTGTAATTAATTATAATTCGATAAAATTAGTATTGTGTAAGTTGTTATAACATTTGTTCGTAAATAATAAACTTATAAATATGATTAAATTTGGCAATGGTGACAATTGAGATATGTTACCTATTTGTTTAATCTGTTGAATTAAATTGAAAATCAATTACAATTAAGTGTAATTAAATATTACGTTAGTGGAAATTAAGATGAAATTGGAAAATATTAATGTAATATGATATAAGTGTTAACTATGTCCATAGAGTCTAGAATTATCGAATAAAAAGATTGAAATCAAAATAAATGGATTTGATTGAATTTAAATTATATTTAATGAATTTATTGCAACTGAAAATAGCACTGTAGTTAGTGTAATATTTAACACTAAATTTGATATATCAATTTTTTTAAATTATTGTAAATGTCTAAGGAATCAAAAATAATATAATTTGTTAATTATAACATTTGAATTGAAAAAGTGATTTAATTAACTTGATATTAATTTATTTGATTAACGTGAAAATAGCCATTTTGGCCACTGTCTCGGTTTTTTATGAAACCAGCTTCATTGGATCCGTAATGGTAAATTATAGTAGAATTTCATGTTTCGTAGCGATCAGACTTGTCATTTAATCGTACGGGCTCGAACTGTGCAGAAATCAATTTAATTGAAATCAATTTAGAATAAGCTGATGTTAAAGCTAACTTCTTCAACAATGGAAATAGGACATGAAACCTATTCCATTGAGCTTAAAAATATCGAAAACATCTATTTTGATATATGGGATAACCCACTTCCGTTTCGGAGGCAGAACATGATTTTTGGTCGCTATTTGTCGTTCGTACAAATTCGATGTGTTTATTATTTTATCGGGCGTTGTTAAAATAAATAGATCTGTCAAAACCCTAGCAGACTTTTATTCCTCACTACTGTGCGTACAATTCTTTCTGCTTCTCTCTTCTCAATGGTAGCAAACATTTAAATTACAAACCCTATAATTCAATCTCCAAAACAATTTCAAATCAAACTCCTCCGAACCATATCATATTATATACCGATTTGAAGCACTCGACGAAAATAACCAAAATCTGCAATTCGTTTTTCAATTGGGTTCTTCTTTTGGCCAAAAATCAGGGAGGAACCTCAGCCGCACATTCTTGGTTGTGATGATCCAACGGTAGATCTTTGCCCGATCGACGATTGGGAGGTGGCATAGGGAAGAGGGTGGAGAGTAGGCCACAGATCTGGGGTTCGCTTGTTGAGATGGTCAATGAAATCGCCATATTTGGCATTTGAACGCGAGCGGTGGCGGTCGTGCTATGGACGACTGGAATTCGCGGCGTTTGTGTGGTAGGGGCGGCCAAGTCTGGGTGTTGTATTGGCATGGCCTGATCGAGCTGAAGGCGAATGCAGTGGTCAGAATATTCGAAGATGTGGGTGGCGACTAGGGTTCGAACAAGCCTGGGCATTCTCGTACGCGTTGAGAATGGGGCGAGGGCTCATGATCTTCTATTGTGACATGGCTAGATATGTATGGATTCTGTTTTATTATTTTATTTTATTTTAACTTTAAAATAGATCTAACTTACATATCCTTTACGTACGAAATTCGATTCAAGCGCAGTTTGTTCCACTGGGATCATATTGAAATTTCGAACATTTTGGCGCTAGTTTGGACGTAATATGATACTGTTGAATTTTGGGCCTTATTTTGGATTTCAAATCGATTTGAAATCGAAAGTGAGTGTTTTAACACATTCACAACTACTATATTATCTTATGTTAATTAATTTAAATTAATGACGTAATTAGAAATTGATTGGCTGATGGTTGGTATATTTAAATTGTCATTCCAGTTCAATATTACTTTTATTGCATTTATAATCATTTAATTTAATATTGAATTTAATTGTCAATTGAATACCTGTAGATGATAATCAGTTAATTGATGTCATTTATTGATTGATTGAATGGTGATTGTGATGTATGTTTGATCGTTGATATTGGATGACAGTATGTTATATGTTCGTACTGTTATAGCACTACAAATTCCCTATGGGTTGAAAAGATACATACCCGAATGATCTGATAGATTAGGAAAAATCCTTATGGGTTGAAACGATAGACTCGAGCGATATCATGGATTTGTAATTCAATTCGAGATTTCGAGTTGAAATGATATATATCCACAAATATAAAATAATCGTGGATTGAAATGATATCTATCTGTACCACTTGACCATAGGGTGGAGAATTATATATGGACACTAGATTGGGTAAATTAAACGAGTTCAAATCTTTAAACTTTTGAATTCAGTTAAACGATATTTTGAAATAAATATTTGATTTGCATAAATTGAACTATTTTCACAATCCAAGCTTTAAATATTTAAATTTGGAATTGATTTAATGAATTGTTTAAAGAATTAAATGAAAATTTCAAATTTGAACTTTGAAGCATAAATGAAATTTATCGAAAGTGAATTATTGAAATTGTTTGAAAATAACTTTGAAATCTATTTAATTTGAGGTGGATTAAAGTGATAATTCAAACATGGATTTGAAATCACTATTGATCAAATGATTTTAAATGAGAAATCAATAGCGTATTTACTATGCATGTAGATAGTTTAACGGATCCTTAGGAGATGGAACTCAAGAACATCTCTTAAGTTATTGCATTCACATTGGACACTTGATAGAAGATATCAAACCTCATTTCTCCGATGTCATTACGCTCATATTTATTTACTATTGATTTAACTTGTATAAGATCTTTTTGTTCTGACTCGAATGTTTTGTTTTTCAATTCGCTCGGGTAAGTCTGAGCTTTTTACTGTATCAAAGACTACTTTTTCTAGTGGATGAAGACTAACATCTAGCACTATTATTATTTATTATACTATTTCCACTGCATTGTTACTTATTTTCGCTATATGTACTCTGATTCTGTATTGTAAAATTGTAATCAAATGTTATTTGTAAACAGCTTCATGAACTATTTATTTGATTATTATATTTTGTCATTCCGCTGTGAGATTCTATGTTTTGTTTACTTTCTTTCTATGCTTTTTCTTATTTACCCCATAACAATCTTCTTTTTTGAATGGTTTGGGTCTGACGTGTATGGTTTATCATTGATTTAAATCGTCCAAAAAGGTGGGTCCTTACACTCGGTGTCGGAGCTTTGGTTTAGCGATAACCATTACTTGTAGGGTCGGACACATTAAAGAATTGGGTAATAATACCCTAGAATGAGTTGTTGAGTGTATATATATGAGAGAGCGTATTTGTTAGTGTAATAAAGGTTTTTATATTGTGCTAATTTGTTCTGTTTTGTATTTATAAATTCTTGTCGGTATATATGACGCTATGGCATCGATAAGGGTTTCTAAGCACTTAATAGGGCATACCGACATAGTATTGTTTTGAAATATATGTAAATGAAATAATTTTGCTTAGTATTATATTTTGTATATAAAAGAATAATCTTTATAAATGTATATAATTATATGTGATATGCTTGGCTGCCTGTTAGTAAGTGAAATTTATAAACATTGATTGCAAAATAAGATTTACAAATAAAGTAAATAAGGACTGTGAATTTGAGAACTTAAATTTCGAGATTTCGAAAATTTGTTTCGAAAATTTTTAGAATATAATATTAGTATTATTTGGAAGTATTTTCTGATATAAATATTTCAATACGATATGAAAAAAATGTTTTAAAAGAAATTTTTAAAGGAAACAAGTTCTGTACTTCCCTCACTGTCATTGGAAAATAATTTTGGTGATAAGTCCACGCATCATCGACATACATTTTCGAGTTTCAAAGTGGGAAGACAGTTGTAGTAGTTTACTACACATTTATTTCGATAAACAAATCTTCATTTTTATTTCCAAATATGATTTTATATATAAAAGATATGATTATATATATATATATAATTTTAAAATTGTTTGAAAAGGAATCTGGTACTTAGTACTTAAGTTTTGTACTAATTTGAAATTTCAATTATTATGATGAAATGACATCTTAACCATTTTAATAATCGGAAGCGTTTAATATGTGTAAGTAGAAACTAGATGCTAAGTGATTAATGAAAATTTAAGAAATTGAAATTTGTAAACTATAAATCAAAAGGACATGAAAAATGGGAAATGATAACTATTGATAATTTAGTTTACTAAATGAGTAAGATAAACTTGTGTAAAATTCCATTACATTCTAAAGGACATATATATAACTTACCAAAATGTAAAAGGTTGTAATGTTAAATAAGAATATGTAACAGAATATTATACAGGTAAAACTTTAGTAATGAAGATGTTCAATTGAATTACTCCTATAAATAAGAATTCTGATGTAATAAATTGTTATAAACTTAGTTTAATAATTTGAAATACTACTTATTAAATCTAATAGTAAATGTGAATGTTGTAAATGATTATAAACTTAAGTAACTTTTGAAGCTAATTGTAATTAAAGTAATAGTAAAGGTGAATACTATATATAAAAGAAATAAATGTGAAAGAAAAGAGAAAAAAATAAAAATAAGTATGAGTTGTTTCACAAATAAATATTGATTTTAAACCAGAAATCAAAGTAAATAATAAATGCGAAGTAAACTAAATAAAATTGTATGTAATACTTAAATAATAATGTAACGACCCGGAATTTTTTGGATCGGAATTTACGGTCTAGAAAATTCCAGATAGTTAGGAAAAAGAAGAAAGAGATAGGAGAAAAGAAGAACAGAAACATCAACATCTCACATTCGCAGCGGATAGAATATAATAACAAATAATAACAGTTATACAAAGGAAATCTGTACTGGTCAAATTACACTTTAATACATCGGAGTTACAACATATATACAAACGCTGGACAGACACAATCAATATGTCTCAGATATACAACAATATATCACAACGGAAACACTCCATACGTTCCTGCCATCCTGCTCGTATCCTGAGCTCCAGAACGTCCTTACCTGAAAATCTGTAATACTCGGTCTGACCCGAGTACATCAAAGTAACACCCGGGTCAGGCTGGAAACCAGCGTCAGTAAACCTATCTAACATGGAATACAACAGCATAAAACTTGCATAAAACCCAGGGTAACTTGTATCAATTTACAACTTCGCAAGTCGTTATAGATATCACTTACATCACACATCAATTTCTAAGTACCAAACATAGATTAAATGGTCCAATTCACTTAAATCATTCCATTTCAGCCTATTGATTCCACATATCAATTTTTAAGAATCGAAGTGGTTTCGCGTATTAACTAATACCTGACTCCGGTCTCTTCGAATCCTTATGTCATCTTATCCCAAGTTATTCAAGTGATTAAATTTTAAACACTGGATGTCACTTTTACACAGCCAATCATCATAGATAATCACATTATCTCTATTCAACTAAACATGTCATATTACAAAAAACATTTCATTTCACAAAGCAACACAGTCACATATCAAGGATAACAAATAATCCAAGACATTAAATATCATTCAATCATTCATAAGAAAGATAAATTAGTCATACCATTTCTAATTCATTTAATTAACTACCAACGAATTAAATTAATTCTTTATTACTTAAACCTTGCTTATTTAACATTAATTAATTATATTAAATTAATTAATCATCCCTTAATTATTCATATTGATTAATCATCCTTGATTAATCATTCTCTAATTACATTATGTAATTATCCTTAATTAATTATACAAATTAACTAAGCCCAAAACTACTACCATTCCTCAATTAATTACATCCAGTAATTACCTACTATGTACTTCACTAAGTAATTATACTTTATAAAATACTCTAAGTAATTTTCCTCAACCCATCAATCCAATGATTATTTAAATTAATTAAACTAATTAATTAACTTAACTAATCACATAAATTTAATTAATTACCTTAAGTAATTAATTCCTCTAATTACTTTCATTAAGTAATTATACTGTAACAGCCCGCAAATCCGTACCCCTTGAGTCAACACCTATTCTACAACAATCAACTCAAGTTGCACAGAAATACGAACCATTTGGGTTTAAGAAGAAGAGGTAGAAGAAGAGAAAACAAAATCAACATCAGAATCTAACCATCGCAGCGGAATAAAATATAATAGATAAATAAAAATCTTTACTCAAAATCAAATATATCAGTTTACATATATTACCTCATCAGAGTACATCAGTCACAGCTCACATCAATAACATACAATGGGTACACAACAACTCAACACAGCGGAAATATATATATACAAGCACGAGAATACGTATCGTCATCCAGCTCGTCTCCTGAGCTCCACAGCATCATATCCTGTATCCTATAATACTCGGTCTGACCCGAGCATTACAGTTAAATAATACCCGAGTCAGTCTGTAATACCAGCGTGAGAAAATCACACCCCAATTGATTATGAAAGTTTCAAAATCCTTTGAAAACAAAAGCATCTCGTAAGACCACGCCACAAATAAACATGTCGGGTTTTTACCTTACGATAGCTAAAACAATTTTTATAGAAATCCTCTGATATTATAATAGGGTCTATATACAAATACTTATAAAATAGCCGAAATTGTTACATGATTAAATTCCAGCTACTAGCCACCGAAGTGGGTAATACAAACAAAACTTGTACAAGGCTCGTAGGGAATATGGATTTCCAACAATGACTTGGCACTGGGGTACCATCTGTCACAGTACGGGGCCTTGATCACCGTACCGAGGATTACTCCCTTCATCCCCTGCAACACAAGGACGGAACCATTCCTTACTGAACAGTTTCGAACAAGATAAACCCCGTGGTTGGCGCGACCAACCACCCACTAAGCCGAAATATATAAAAAGGGACATCTAGACAGGGGAAATATCTTGTCCTGCTTGGGTATGACCCACCTAACCTTGCTGCATATCCCCTGATTTTCAGTCATTCCCGGTTGATGAGGCTTGAGGCTAAGCGTTACCTTTAGAACGTTTTCACTTAGAATGCCCATCGTCCACCTGACGATGTTTCGCAAGCATTCGTCCATTCAAGTCCGTCCCGGGTTCGAACGGAACCGAAGGCACTATTCCTGCTACATCCATTTTGGAAATATCCTCAGAATTAGTAGCGACTAGCCATTGCACTTCACTGCTCCATCTTCGACTCCGAACATGTTTTTCGCACGAAACGTACAAACCGGATCGAAGTGGTTTTCGAGAAATTAATCTCGATCACGGACTCTTCGAAACGATCTACGCATTTGTCCAATATTGATAGTCGGTTATTTAACTATCAATTAATATTCACAAACAACCATCAACCAATAAATAATTCTCCAATTTATTTATCTCAAAATAACCTCAAAGATATATTTCTTTTTTCAATCCTTTGAAAACAGTTTCAAAACCATCTTCCTTTCAGAATAAACTTTCCCAAATATTTTATATCTCCTCTGAAATCACCAAGCACAAAACTAGATTTTTAAAATAATTTAAAACACTTCACTTTGAAATATATATATATATATATATATATATATATATATATATATACTTTAAAACATTTAGGTTAAAAAACTACTTTGATAATTTGTTAAACCACATACTATATAAATATTTGAAACTAAAGTTACTTAATAACATATATAACTAGATTTCCACTTTTGAAACCACATACCAAGTCACTTTTTAAAATAATTACTACTATAATAGATTTTAGGAAATACTTACTTTAGAATTTAAATATTAGAAATAATAAATTTTCAAAACATACCTTTTAAAACAAATTTTAAAACTATTAACTTGTATTTAAAAATTTACTTAAGATGTACTTAGTTATCCAGGGAGAATTCCAACTTCAACCACTTAAATCAATTTTCCAAATTGATTCCCAATTTATTTCCTTTGAAATAAATTTCTTTGCTTATCAGTTCATTTCGAAATTCAATTAATTATGGACTTTATTATTATTTCAGTTTGATTTTTTTTTTTAAAATCCTTTAGCTGAAATATACAAATTTCAGGTTATTCCCAATTCCTTCTTTATTTTTCTTAAATAATTTAAATCCTAAATTTAAAATAATTATTTTATTCCTTTAAACAGTAACATTGAAGTTTGAGTTTTTTTCTTAACTTTCTGTTTATTCATAAATTTCTTTCCACACCCATAATTCACTAATTAGCGGTTTGAAAACACTAATATTCTTATCCAATTCATTTTAGTTTATTCACATTCTTTATAATTATTTTCTTAAACATTTACTCCTTTTATTATTTCTTTCCAAAAATCCAATGCTATATAATTTGACAACTCAGAGTCCAGAATATATCCAAGCGACTATAGCATTCAATATTTCAATATAATTCATCACAGAATATTCATAAAGCATAACCGGGAATAAATAAACAATATATATATATATATATATGATGAGGGACCCAGTTGATCCCTCCAACCTGTTTTTCCTGCATCCACAAACGTCAGCACAATATAATATATCAATTCCAAAATATCATACTGTATTTCATCAATTCATTCAAACATTCAAACAATTGTTTAAATTTAATTATTTAAATTTAAATTTAACTGAGTGAGATTAACTCACCTTTTCATTTTATTAGCATCCATTCCAATCCAGCTTGACTCCTCCTCAAATTTTTAACCTTGTATAAATATTTTGCAGTTTATTAATATTCGGATTAACCGATTAATTAATTCCTAATCAATCGAACAATTTATTACCATTAAATCATTTAATAATTTAATTCAACTAATGATTTAAATTTAAACTAACAATTTAACTTAAACTAATAAGTTTATTTGAACTAATTATGTTTTTCCAATTATTCTTAATAACTAAAGTAATTGAACAAGTTTACTGAACAAGTAAAATATTATAATCCATACTTTGAAAATTAAATAGTAGGCTGATAATCTATATTGAAAATTAAAGAACTAATTTTTATATATACCTTAAACATTTTAAAATTCCTACTTTCCAACATCTTACCTATATAAATTTTTCCTGCTTTACCCTATTTATCCATATATTAATTTATATTTTTCTGTTAATTAACAAGAACAGTATTTCGCTTACCGTAAAAACTCCTCTATAATTTATATTTGTGAAATAAAATTCTAGGTTTTCAAATTTCTTTCTATATATGCATATTAAAATCTTCTAATAATATATATATATTTACTTAAATGAAAAAGAACTGCAATACCTCACTGCCCAGTTGAAGTCAACGAAACCCCGGCTTCAGCTCCACGTTCGCGTTACCCAAATCGCACAAACTCCGGCCAAGCCCTCGACTTCAACCACCCAGCACCTCCATCTACGCGCGATAGCTGCCAATCGCCGCCATCCAAACCTAGCGATCCACGAATCTACACTCGCGCGAACGACTTCATCATGGTGACATCTCGAAGTTGCCGCGATAAATCCCACGCCTTCCGAACTGCACGCGTGCGCGACTACGCCTCTCTCGACTTCGAGTATATGCGAATCGAGATAGAAGCGGCCATTGATTTTTTGTTTCGAATTTCTGAGTGGAGGGGAAAAAAAGGACGAACGTGAATTCGAATTGGAACTAGGGCAATTCGAAAGAGGAATCGCGGTTTTAAAATTTTTGGGATGGGAGGTGGAATTTAATTTATAACAGAGGGGATTGAAATGAATATGCGGTGGCCATTTTTTTTCTTTTTAGAGAAGAAGTTCGGCTGATACAAGTTAAAGACAGGGAATGTTTACGTGCTGTTTGAAAAAGGGGAAACATGATAAGAAAGAAATCGGCTTGCTCAGGAAGAAGGTGGCTGTTGATGGGAAAGAATATCTGTTTCATTGACTTATGTTACATAAATAAATATATATTTAATTTTTAATGCATTTACTTATCGTACGCTCTCACAACAATTCCAATCAATACGAAATTTGAAATCCGATAATAACAATTCAATATTACGGACCCAATGGAACTGGTTTCATCAAATTCTGAGACTGTGCCTCGAAAGGCTATTTTTAAATTCGATTTAAACAATTTAAATTTCAAAACTGAACAAACAAACTTCCAAATTCAATTTTAACACTTTTACTGTCTTCACTATCATCAATATAAATTTTATAAGCCTTCAAATTATTTTTAATCGGTTTAAAATTCCAGATTCAACGTTTTATTCAAATTCAATTTATTTAATTCAATAATTTAATTATCGAATAAATTGTGATATCCGCAATTCAAGTTGATAATTAACTTTTAAACAATTTAAAATCAATTAAATATTCCGATTTTAGATGCTTGAAAATTCCGGGTCGTCACATTCCTCTCCCCTTAAAAGAATTTCGTCCCCGAAATTACAAGTTAGGAAGAATGGTCTAATACCCGTTTACTTATCCCCAAATCCAACAATTCAACATCTTACTAACTATCTTTTTATAAAACACCCATTATTATTCTTATTACCTTTCCAAACCTTTTCCTAGTTTGCAAACAATCCTATTTGCCCAACCATTCAAGTTTTAATCATAAAACCCCATTTTGAATTATCAAAATTTTCTCAAAATTTTTCTAACTCCCTAAATTCCCGAAAAATTTCGCCAACGTCTCCCTTGCGCGGCTAGCTCGGTACTACTACAAAATGGCTCTACGGCCTCCCAAATCCAAAAAGAAAACAAAAAGCCAAGTGGCTCAATCCAAATCCCAATCAAATTTCATACCAAATTTAAATACATACCTTTTGTCGGGCAATTCAAATTTATCTCTTGAAATCAAATCCAGTTTCCTTTTCCCTTTTATAATACCTGCATATCCTGCTTAGCACTAATATCCAATCACAATATTTCCAAAATATTTTATCGACTTCCTGACAAAATGTCCATATCTATTTATTTCAATATTATCTTAGATTATACTAGTAATATCAATTTCCAATCTAGAATTTACCATTCCTTTCTTAAGTTAGTATAAACATTTTATATGTTTCTTAACTTTGTTTCTCTTTACCTCTTTTAGTTTATACCTATTTCTATTCAAATCGATTTCCACATTACATATGTATTTCATTTATTTTCAACTTTGAACTTTTAAATTTTATCCTTCATTTATAACTAATTTAAGTCATTACTTTAATTAGTTTCATTTACTAACTTATTTTAGTTTCCAATTCTAAATAGTTTTGTCGTTAACAAAATTTTCCAAAATTTTCTAACTCCCAAAATTTTTGAAATTTTTTGGCAGAGTCCCCTTTGTACGGAGGAGCTTTTGCAATTTGACAAAAGAGATATATATATATATATATACATCGACCCACACGGTCGGAAAAACCAAAAACAGTTCATATTTCCTATTTTAATTGCGTAGGCGTACCTTATTTAGCATTTTAAGCAAGCGGCTTATTATTTTTAGCAAATAGCACAACCAAATCCAGCCACACGGCTTCCAAGTACCTGTACTTACTCAATTTAAACATGTAAGTGCCAAATATAAGAAGTTTAACACATTTCACTGACTTGCAATAGTTAAAACATATGAATTCTAAAAGAAATTCACACCAAACATTTTCCGTAAGCAATTTATATAGTTTCCATGCTGATTCAACTGCTTTCAATTAATTTATAACCATTTTCACTCAGTTCGGATGGTTTTCGATTCATTTGTATACAACTCCATCAATTTGAATGGTTTAGAACTCAATTGCTTACTTCTAACTTATTCTTAAGCAGATTGAACTCATACTTAATTCAATTTCTGCCAACATCAATTTATTTTACTTTTATCAACACATAGAATTTTAATTACTTCCATTTACATCCAATGATAATTTATTCTTTGCAATTTGACAAGATCTATGTGAATAAATAAGTATTTATGGTTCATTTTAAATGGATTTCAACTCAATTCTATTCCGTTTTTAAATTTATTCACGATCCATATATTCTTATTTTCATTGCAATTCATACCATTACTATTTTAATCTAATTTCATTTTTATTCAATGCATTTCCAATTGTATCTAATTTAGTAACATTTCACGTTAATTTTAATTTATAACTCAAGTCATGATCCACCATTCACATTTTAATTACCATCCCATTTATTAACTTACATTGCAATTTGGTTCACAAATCAATTAATTAATTGCAAGGCCACATTCAATTATATTTTCTCTTATTTAGATTTTATTTGCACATTCAAACTATCGCTATGTTAATCCATTTGCATTTTTATCCCATACATTTCAATTATATTTAATTTGTTAACACTTCAAGCTAAAATATAATCTATAACTCAAGTTCTGGATCCACTATCCATTTTCAAATTACCACCTAATTTTATGAACTCACAATTCAATTTCATTTTCTTCACCAACCATTTGAAGTTGAATTCAATTTATAACTCGAGTTTTATTTCTAAACTTCATCATAAACTCACAATTCAATTTTATTTAACATTTCATTAACCAATTTATTAACAAATTAGTTCTCTCCTATTTATAGTTCAATACTTAATCTTTAATCCCAAATATCACTTTATTTAATTGCTTGGTTCAATTTAGTTAATAATTCAAGTTTGGATTTTCTTTTCATTATCCAAAACATCAAACAATATTTATTTTGGATTTTCTATTCCACTTTCAAAATTTATAAGTCACAACTTATTATTTACACAATTCCATCCATTATAGGCTTGAATATATTCATCCTTTATTTTTAATTCAAGCCTTCTATTTATTTATAACCCAAGCATATTTTATTTCTATGGATTTTTAATTCTCTTACAAGTTATTCTAATTTATTTATTTCAATTCCAATCCTTATTCAATTTATTTCCCATTTATTCAGGTAAGAATTTAATTTCATTAATTAATTCAATTGAATTCTCATCCCAACTCAATTTTACTTTAACTCGGATTTATTTAACTCAATTCGATTTCAACCTGATTCAAATACAACTGGATATTATTTCAGCATATTCAATAAATTTCAATCCAATCAAATTTTTACTTCCAACTCCAAGTTAATTTTAATTTTCAACTTTTCTCTTTAAATTTAAAATCCAACATCCAAAGTTTATATTCCATTCCTGATTTAAAATCATCCTAACTTAAGCATATAACCCATCTTATCAGGATTTTTAAAATACTGGCTTTTGGTTTCAAAACATTTTGAAATCTCCAACATCGCAATCACACTTCTTAAAAATTAAATCAATCCTGGCTTTTATTTCAACAAATTTCCTTTTGAAATTTTCAAAACAACCAACTTTTCCTAAACAAAACAATTTGGCAGCAATCCATCACTTCGAAATTCGAAAATGAATACTGATGATGCGGCCGTCATCATCAGAATTATTTTCCAATAATCCAGGTGATTTCAATGCTATATCACTTTCAAAATCCATTTCAAACAAATTTCCTTTCAGAGATACCTCCAAACAATGATGCCATCATTTATCTTTAAAAATACTTCCAAATCCCCGGGATTTAAATTTCCAAATCTTGCTTAAATAAGTTTTAACTATATTTCTTCTGTACAGTTTATGCTTATACAAATTCTCATTTGATTATATTTCAATTTTATAATTACATTTATAATTCATATTTATACATTTCATTTTACAATGAATTTATTTCCCTAAATTTTAGTTATATTTCAATTTCTAGTTAAATTTTCACTTAAAAATGATAATATTTTAATATTATCATCTCTAACATCCAAGCAACCATATATGAGCTAAATAGTTTACAAAACTTTTATTTATATCAAAATATATTTTGGGTAAAATTATTTCATTTACCCACATTTAAAACAATACCGTGTCAATTTGTTCCATTCAAGTGTTTAGAAACCCCTTCGATACAGTTGCGCAGACTGTGTCAACGAAGGTTCATATGCCACTCAATAAACCAATCAACACAATATTAAAACAATTTATATTCACTAACAAATACGCACTCATATCTATTAATACGCTCAAACTCATTCTAGAGTACTTCGGACTCTAATTTAAATGAGTAATTCCCACCAGAGCCAAGGTTATCACCAACCTATGCTTTGATACCAACTGTAACAGCCCGCAAATCCGTACCCCTTGAGTCAACACCTATTCTACAACAATCAACTCAAGTTGCACAGAAATACGAACCATTTGGGTTTAAGAAGAAGAGGTAGAAGAAGAGAAAACAAAATCAACATCAGAATCTAACCATCGCAGCGGAATAAAATATAATAGATAAATAAAAATCTTTACTCAAAATCAAATATATCAGTTTACATATATTACCTCATTAGAGTACATCAGTCACAGCTCACATCAATAACATACAATGGGTACACAACAACTCAACACAGCGGAAATATATATATACAAGTACGAGAATACGTATCGTCATCCAGCTCGTCTACTGAGCTCCACAGCATCATATCCTGTATCCTATAATACTCGGTCTGACCCGAGCATTACAGTTAAATAATACCCGAGTCAGTCTGTAATACCAGCGTGAGAAAATCACACCCAATTGATTATGAAAGTTTCAAAATCCTTTGAAAACAAAAGCAACTCGTAAGACCACGCCACAAATAAACATGTCGGGTTTTTACCTTACGATAGCTAAAACAATTTTTATAGAAATCCTCTGATATTATAATAGGGTCTATATACAAATACTTATAAAATAGCCGAAATTGTTACATGATTAAATTCCAGCTACTAGCCACCGAAGTGGGTAATACAAACAAAACTAGTACAAGGCTCGTAGGGAAAATGGATTTCCAACAATGACTAGGCACTGGGGTACCACCTGTCACAGTACGGGGCCTAGATCACCATACCGAGGATTACTCCCTTCATCCCCTACAACACAAGGCCGGAACCATTCCTTACTGAACAGTTCCGAACAAGATAAACCCCGTGGTTGGCGCGACCAACCACCCACTAAGCCGAAATATATAAAAAGGGACATCTAGACAGGGGAAATATCTTGTCCTGCTTGGGTATGACCCACCTAACCTTTCTGCATATCCCCTGATTTTCAGTCATTCCCGGTTGATGAGGCTTGAGGCTAAGCGTTACCTTTAGAACGTTTTCACTTAGAATGCCCATCGTCCACCTGACGATGTTTCGCAAGCATTCTTCCATTCAAGTCCGTCCCGGGTTCGAACGGAACCGAAGGCACTATTCCTGCTACATCCATTTTGGAAATATCCTCAGGATTAGTAGCGACTAGCCCTTGCACCTCACTGCTCCATCTTCGACTCCGAACACCTTTTATGCACGAAACGTACAAACCGGATCGAAGTGGTTTTCGAGAAATTAATCTCGATCCCGGACTCTTCGAAACGATTAGCGCATTTGTCCAATATTGATAGTCGGTTATTTAACTATCAATTAATATTCACAAACAACCATCAACCAATAAATAATTCCCCAAATTATTTATTTATCTCAAAATATCCTCAAAGATATATTTCTATTTTCAATCCTTTGAAAACAGTTTCAAAACCATCTTCCTTTCAGAATAAACTTTCCCAAATATTTTATATCTCCTCTGAAATCACCAAGCACAAAACTAGATTTTTAAAATAATTTAAAACACTTCACTTTGAAATATATATATATATATATATATATATATATATATACACTTTAAAACATTTAGGTTAAAAAACTACTTTGATAATTTGTTAAACCACATACTATATAAATATTTGAAACTAAAGTTACTTAATAACATATATAACTAGATTTCCACTTTTGAAACCACATACCAAGTCACTTTTTAAAATAATTACTACTATAATAGATTTGAGGAAATACTTACTTTAGAATTTAAATATTAGAAATAATAAATTTTCAAAACATACCTTTTAAAACAAATTTTAAACCTATTAACTTGTATTTAAAAATTTACTTAAGATGTACTTAGTTATCCAGGGAGAATTCCAACTTCAACCACTTAAATCAATTTTCCAAATTGATTCCCAATTTATTTCCTTTGAAATAAATTTCTTTGCTTATCAGTTCATTTCGAAATTCAATTAATTATGGACTTTATTATTATTTCAGTTTGATTTTTTTTTTTAAATCCTTTAGCTGAAATATACAAATTTCAGGTTATTCCCAATTCCTTCTTTATTTTTCTTAAATAATTTAAATCCTAAATTTAAAATAATTATTTTATTCCTTTAAACAGTAACATTGAAGTTTGAGTTTTTTTCTTAACTTTCTGTTTATTCATAAATTTCTTTCCACACCCATAATTCACTAATTAGCGGTTTGAAAACACTAATATTCTTATCCAATTCATTTTAGTTTATTCACATTCTTTATAATTATTTTCTTAAACATTTACTCCTTTTATTATTTCTTTCCAAAAATCCAATGCTATATAATTTGACAACTCAGAGTCCAGAATATATCCAAGCGACTATAGCATTCAATATTTCAATATAATTCATCACAGAATATTCACAAAGCATAACCGGGAATAAATAAACAATATATATATATATATATATACGATGAGGGACCCAGCTGATCCCTCCAACCTGTTTTTCCTGCATCCACAAACGTCAGCACAATATAATATATCAATTCCAAAATATCATACTGTATTTCATCAATTCATTCAAACATTCAAACAATTGTTTAAATTTAATTATTTAAATTTAAATTTAACTGAGTGAGATTAATTCACCTTTTCATTTTATTAGCACCCATTCCAATCCAGCTTGACTCCTCCTCAAATTTTTAACCTTGTATAAATATTTTGCAGTTTATTAATATTCGGATTAACCGATTAATTAATTCCTAATCAATCGAACAATTTATTACCATTAAATCATTTAATAATTTAATTCAACTAATGATTTAAATTTAAACTAACAATTTAACTTAAACTAATAAGTTTATTTGAACTAATTATCTTTTTCCAATTATTCTTAATAACTAAAGTAATTGAACAAGTTTATTGAACAAGTAAAATATTATAATCCATACTTTGAAAATTAAATAGTAGGCTGATAATCTATATTGAAAATTAAAGATCTAATTTTTATATATACCTTAAACATTTTAAAATTCCTACTTTCCAACATCTTACCTATATAAATTTTTCCTGCTTTACCCTATTTATCCATATATTAATTTATATTTTTCTGTTAATTAACAAGAACAATATTTCGCTTACCGTAAAAACTCCTCTATAATTTATATTTGTGAAATAAAATTCTAGGTTTTCAAATTTCTTTCTATATATGCATATTAAAATCTTCTAATAATATATATATATTTACTTAAATGAAAAAGAACTACAATACCTCACTGCCCAGTTGAAGTCAACGAAACCCCGGCTTCAGCTCCACGTTCGCGTTACCCAAATCGCACAAACTCCGGCCAAGCCCTCGACTTCAACCACCCAGCACCTCCATCTACGCGCGATAGCTGCCAATCGCCGCCATCCAAACTAGCGATCCACGAATCTACACTCGCGCGAACGACTTCATCACGGTGACATCTCGAAGTTGCCACGATAAATCCCACGCCTTCCCAACTGCACGCGTGCGCGACTACGCCTCTCTCGACTTCGAGTATATGCGAATCGAGATAGAAGCGGCCATTGATTTTTTGTTTCGAATTTCTGAGTGGAGGGGAAAAAAAGGACGAACGTGAATTCGAATTGGAACTAGGGCAATTCGAAAGAGGAATCGCGGTTTTAAATTTTTTGGGATGGGAGGTGGAATTTAATTTATAACAGAGGGGATTGAAATGAATATGCGGTGGCCATTTTTTTTCTTTTTAGAGAAGAAGTTCGGCTGATACAATTTAAAGACAGGGAATGTTTACGTGCTGTTTCAAAAAGGGGAAACATGATAAGAAAGAAATCGGCTTGCTCAGGAAGAAGGTGGCTGTTGATGGGAAAGAATATCTGTTTCATTGACTTATGTTACATAAATAAATATATATTTAATTTTTAACGCAATTACTTATCGTACGCTCTCACAACAATTCCAATCAATACGAAATTTGAAATCCGATAATAATAATTCAATATTACAGACCCAATGGAACTGGTTTCATCAAATTCTGAGACTGTGCCTCGAAAGGCTATTTTTAAATTCGATTTAAACGATTTAAATTTCAAAACTGAACAAACAAACTTCCAAATTCAATTTTAACACTTTTACTGTCTTCACTATCATCAATATAAATTTTATAAGCCTTCAAATTATTTTTAATCGGTTTAAAATTCCAGATTCAACGTTTTATTCAAATTCAATTTATTTAATTCAATAATTTAATTATCGAATAAATTGTGATATCCGCATTTCAAGTTGATAATTAACTTTTAAACAATTTAAAATCAATTAAATATTCCGATTTTAGATGCTTGAAAATTCCGGGTCGTCACATATACTTAATCAATTTCCATAAATGATTAACTTTAATTAATTAGTATAATTAATTATTAAAATTAATCACATTATTTAATTATCTAATAATCCCAAGTTAATGATCTCCATTAACTATTAACAATTCTTTAATTACTTCACTTAATTAAGTGATTATTTAAATTAACCCAACAAATAACTAATCATTAATTAAATAATTAGTTAACTTCTTATATTTAAAAATCCTTAATTAATTAAAAAAATCATATATCTTAATTAAACTTTTTTACTTATTAACAAATCACTTACATTAATAAACTATTCTTAAATCAGTAACAATAATTAATTAACCTTTATATTTTTTACAAATTAATTATCTCAAATTAATCAAAAACTTAATGACTTAAAGACAACTCTTTATATTTAATTGATTTACATAATTATAACATTAATCCCTATTTAGAAATAAAACATTTAGAAATTAATTATAATTTAAAAGCAATTTAAACATCTTAATTTTAACCTTTAAAATCCTTGAACCCTTTTCAAACATATTTAATTTAAATTTAACAAATATTTATCTATGGAAACTCGATTATCAAATCCATTGAACTCATCCATTTAAATAAAATTTGAAACTTAGTTTTAAAACTCTATTTTATAATTACTTCGAATGAACTTTATAACTTGAAATATTCTTATTCAAACTTGTTTGAGTTTTCTTAAAAAAACTAGATCTAATAATTTTCATTGAAAATACCTTTTGAATTACAATTCAAAATTAATTTAGCTAATTACTTTTAAAATCAACTATTTTAAACATTTCAAATCTTGAAATATATTGAATTAAAACATTCTCAAAATTTTTGATTGCCATTTATTTGGAAGAACCTGCTTTTGAAATTTAAACTTGATCTCCCTTTTAAAAAAAAAATATTCGCCTTACTGATACCAAACTAACAAACCAAAACTAACCCGAGCCAATAACCCAAATCAACTGCTTCGAGTCATTCCTTCACTCGCATTAGAACCCACCCGAGCTACTCAACTCCAGACACAACGTACACGTGGTGCACGTACACCAACACCTCGGACCACCATAGGTCATCGGGACGATGCTCGACAACCAGCCGAACCCATGCGACCGCACATTCGAACCCAGATCGAACGAAAACCAAGCGAATTGAAATAAGGCATTCTCAACCAAACTGGAAAACCACCATGGCCATAAATCCTCGTCTTCCTAACGCCTCCGACCACGAGATCACTGGCACACTTTACCTAAGTTACATCACACCTTCCAGCAACCATTCCCACAATCGTGATCCCCTCTGTCATCTCCACGGCAACGCAAAATTCACGAACCCATCGACTAACAAAACTGACCCGAAACCCTACTCTATCGCCATCCGGCCACCCCGTCGCTCGAGAATTACTCCAAGCATTTTTGCCAAGACCACCGTTTCCCAAGCTTGCTTCGGTAATGATCCCTACCACCCTAACCTCGCCATTCATCAAAAAATGACTGAAACCCAAATTGCGTTCAACTCACTATTCCTCTCGATTTACATCCTTAAAAACCATAATTTCAATTTGATAAATCATAGATTTTGAAAGAAAATCAAATTTATTCTTGAATCCTTTAATTATTGAAATTGAATTTTTAGTATAATTTAGTTTTTTGTATTTACCTTCCAGAGGAAAAATACCTACAAACCTTTCTTGAAACTATTTTGAAACTAAAAATCTTATTATTTCAAACATACTTTGTTCATACATCATGACTTATAGATGATTATGTGGAAAGGAATTAAATTTTGATCTTATTTGAAGTCTGTAAATGAAGAACATAGCAAAAGTGTTGAAACACTGACATACACACAAGTAAAAGTATACATATATACACGCAGTCATATTATACAAACATGCAAAAAAAAAATTCGGAGATATATTTCAAGCATCAGATCATCAGACAAATCTTAAGCTTGATTAAGAATTTGTTTACTCGCCTGCTTTTATTTGAACAGAGAACTTGGAAGTTTTTCTTTAATCTAGAATTACTTGAGTTTGATCTGGTATTGAATTTTGTTGTTGGGTTGATCTGGACTTTGATTGTATAATGGATTGGACAGAATTTTGACTTGCACTTTTAATTTTTTTTTGCTTCAGGTTTTCCTGACATAAATTGAACTTGTTTTTCATCTTTGCGTTTTGTTTTCATTTCATTTTCATTTTTTTAAAACACTTAATTACACAATTTAATTTTAAGAAAACAAATGTTGCCATTTGTTTCTTGCATGCTATTTTAACTTACACACGTTAATACATGTTTTGTAACGACCCATAAAATTTTAATAATTTTTAATGGATTTATTAACGTATTTAATTGATTTTTCGAGAAATTTAAAATAATAATATTTTAAAATAAAAATTTAATATTTGGATTACGTCCAATTAAACATAGCAGATGGTAAATTTTCAATTAATTATATGGAGGTTTATTTTATTGAGTAATTCTATTACATTCAAATCAGTTAATAATTGATGGTAATAAATTAAATTTCGAACCTAAATATTTTTCCATAGAAAATTTCTAAATCCTTTTTGAGTGAGGCGTCATCTTTCATATTTCAAAATTTTTAATTCTATTGCTCCGTTTATCTTATTTCTGGCTAGATAGCAGCATTTCTGGTATCGATTATCGACTTTAGATAATCAAACCACTAATATCTGTATATCGTTTTGATCGTCTCGTCGTGCTGATCTCTGTAGTATATTTACTTCTGTGTTTTCAGGTCCGGTACGCGACGGAAGAAATAAAACTATGGGTCGCATTGGTACCGAAATTGAGACTTTATTTCTTCCTTCGGTTTCAAAATTTGAAGCGTACTGTCCAATCAACCCATAAATGGCCTTATAAACTTATGCTAAATCAATGGACCGCTCTCACCAATCCATCGTTCCAGTTTTTTTATTCAATGGTGTGTTTCTGTCCATTTTCATTCTGCGCTTTGCTTTTGAGGTAATATATAATATTTGTATGTTCCACTTTATTTTATTTCCTGAATCCCAACTTCTAACTCTTCATCATCTCGTCTATTTGAAAGGTAATTTTGTAAAAAAAAGCCTCAGATTCGACCGTTGATTTCATTTTTTATGAATAAAATTGTATCGTGCCCATTTGCTAAGTTTATTTCCAGTTTCTCACTTTCCTTCTTCCCCTTCTTCCTTTCTTCCCAGAATTTCCATCCGCCTACATCATCCCTTTTCCCCTCTCGCTCTTCCATCGGCCAAATCAAAACTCCAACCTGAGCACTGTCGTGCCTTCCAATAAGCCGCCTTTTTCTGCACCTTCCTTCGCCCCACGCTCATGTCGCCTCTCCCCGCCTCATCTCTAGAGCCGACTTTCTCTAGCTCGTGCGAGCCAACCGTTCATCGAACCCAAAGCACCGCCTCCATCTACTCCACCACGTCCCGATGTACTTCACCACCTCGACCACGCAAGCTTCAACCAAGCACCCCTGTCACCACTATCCAACCTTCCTCCTCATCTTCTTCTAGTGTTGCACGTAAGTAATATATAAAGGGTAGCTTGTATATTTATTTTGTCTACACTAGTTTTGGTGAAAACGTGGGTTTATATGTTGGGTTTAATATTTCTGTTTATACAAGTTCCGTTGCTAAAGTCGATATAATATGTTTAAGTATCTAACTTTCACATCATAGGTATAGATAAGTTTAAGCCTGCTATAATATTTGTAATTTACACAACCTATTATACTAGCATATGAAAACTTATGAATTTAAGATAATTTGTTTATATATTTGTGCTGTTTGTTATGAGGTTTATTGAAGAAGCTCGTAACAATTTACATTTTATAATATGGTCTGTATGATAGTAAAAGAGAATGCATAAAAAGTTTATATAAGCTATAAAGTAGATGTTGACCGTTTATATATATAGTTACGTGCGTTGATTTCGATAGAAATATTGATATAAAAAAAATTATAACCCGTGTGTTGTGCTGTATATAATAAGCTATTTTTTTTTTAAGTTATTGTATATAAGTTTATATATTAAGGGATATTAGAAATGTTGTATAACAGTATCATTACGGTTTTTTATATGTATACAAATATAATGTAACAAATTGACTTTTATTAGATTTATTGTTGAAGTTGTAACATATGCGTCAGCTCATATTAGCATATATGGGTATACTTTTGTCCGGGTTTTAATAAATATGTAGCTTTTTTTTAGATTTAGTATTTATTTGAAAGTATATATGTATGTGTGTGTATATATATATTTAATTAAATTCCAAATTTAATATTGGTTTAAAAATTAATATAAATAATATATATATATATATATATCATTGTTGTTTCTATCAAACCGATTCAAATTTTTTCATCAATTACACTTTATCAACTTTGTCCGTCCAAATTCGTGCTAATCTTATTTTTTTGAATTCGTGCTTGGGTTCGTAACTCAACTCAGCTTCATTGTCTATCTCTCTAGCCTCGAAAGGTGAGCAATCACTCACGATTTACCTTTTTATAGTAATTAAATTTGATTTCAATTGAAACGACAATTGAAATATGCTGCTTGTTATATATGCTATTATCTGTAACTGTTCACCTGTGGAATATGACACCATATCCTGTTGTTTATATTATATTATTATTTATGATATATGCCTGTTGTTATATTTTATATTATCTGTTATCACTCTGCAAGTTCCCTTTTAGTATAGAATTCACTATGGGTTGAAATGATACATACCGGAACTGACTTTAGACTAGGAGAAAATCATTATGCATTTAAATGATAAACCCAAGCGATTTTCTTTCGAATTGAATTTGGGATTGTGGGTTGAAATGATATCTACCCGTATATATTTAAATTACGGATTGAAATGATAAATATCTGTAGCACTTGACCATAGGGTAGGAAATTATATACAGGCACCGTTGGTCCATATATAAAGATTTTGAAAATAAATTCTATGGGTTCTGGAAAGAAATATATGGTTTTAATAAATGTGATTCTTAAATTATTATATATAAATGGTAATGATATATATAGATATAATAATAATATTTAATTTAATTAAGATTGTTCTAATACACATAATATGTTTAAGTATATAAATTTATATATCAAAATAAATTTTGGTAATAATTTGAATAAGTTAAGGTTGGGAAGATAATTTGTTGAAATTGTATTCAATAAAGAATTTTATTTTATTAAACCGTTAAGATATGATTTATAACTTGGTCTTGATTTAAGTAATTTAAGGAATATTTCTCGTTTAAATAAATTTAAGGAAATAATTAGTAAAAATATAATTTAGGGCTAGTTAAATGATACTGAATTTATTAACTGAATATTTCA
Organism: Allium cepa; assembly: GCA_030765085.1. Taxonomy (NCBI): domain Eukaryota; kingdom Viridiplantae; phylum Streptophyta; class Magnoliopsida; order Asparagales; family Amaryllidaceae; genus Allium; species Allium cepa. The sequence goes on along the minus strand of CM060930.1, from coordinate 106,584,026 downwards.
AGACAAAATAATAATGAGGTTAAATCGTGATCTATATGAAACTGTTAAATTGAACTTTGAAATGTTGAATGTTAAAGCTTTGAAAAATACTAGAAATTTAATGGTTAATTTGTGATTCAGATCTGTATTTGAAATCAATATAATTTGAATTTGTTATTTAGAAACCGAATTGAATGCAAATTGATAAATTAAGATTGAATTAAATTTGAATGGGAAGTCGAGTCGATTTTGAAACGATTTGCGAGTTTTGAGGAAATTATTTAATATATACATATATATATACAGTATTTTGGAAAATAGATATATTTAAGAATGAAATGATATTTTTGTTTTGAAGTATAAATTAATTTTGAAATGACCACGTTGTTATGGTGTATATTTCTATAGTATGGATAATTCCACGGATCCTTAGAGGATGGTTATCCCAAACATCCTTTAAGTTACTTGTATTTCAGTTGAAATTTCACTTGAGTTGGATTTAGTGATATAAGAATGTTAATCCTGACTCGGGTGTTTTGTGTTTTGCTTTACACTCGGGTCAGACTGAGTAATTCAACATTTGAGACCCGCCTTTGGAGTTTGGATCTTCGCTTAGAGATCCAACCATCGATTCATCTTTCAGCTTTTCTAGTTGATTTTTTCAGAGAAGTCGTCAGTTGCATTGGAGACTTCACTGTATTTAAGACATTGTTTTGTATTTTATTCCTAACTCTGATGTTTATGTAGTAGCTACATGAACTACTATTTATTTATTCCACCGCGTATTATTTTATTACTCTATGTCTGTGATTCTGTGATTGATTTATTTACTGTATATGCTGAGTTTGCCAAATTTAAATTAACAATCTGATATTTTGAGCAATCCAAGTCCGGCATGTGTGGATGCGAATGGTTGAAAATATCAGGTCGTTACAGTTGGTATCTGAGCTTTGGCTCCAGGAAAACTTAGCATATATGGTAAATTTATTTACAGATTCACTTTCGTTCGAGCTTGAATCTCTTCCTATTTTTTCGGTTTCCTTTTAATTTTGGAACATTCCCCACGGTTCCAAATCCATTATTGTCTTTCCCTATTCGTGTTTTCTAAATTCTTGAGTATCCTATAGCTCCAGTGATTGATTTCTAAAGGGGTGAAACTCCTTTACAATAGCATCGAGTCACCGAAGATTTATATATCTTCGGTCTAGATGTTTCTATCTCTGGTTATGCCCAATTCTATATCTGGCGATTTGCCTTGGAATTCTGCATCGATCATAATCCTGAAGTCACGGTTGACCCGGTTAAGGTCACCCGCTATTTATATCCATCTTCTATTTTGAAATTTAATTATCCCGTCTTCGTTTGAGCCTTGCTTCGAATCAGAATTCTATTTGATTAGAGTTCCTCTAATTTTAATCTTTACCTTTGTTTTGAATTCCATTCTGGAATCATCCTTTGAAAATCGGGTTTGTTTGCATATTAGAAATTGTTTTATGTACTGAAATTATTATTTTGATAACTACGATTTTATTTTATATATAAAAGTTTCGAAAGGATTTGAAATTTTAAAGATTATATAAGAAATGGATTTATATTAAAAAAATTATAACTGAAGGGTTTTAATTTGAAATTTGAGAGATTGAACTCTGGTGTTTTGAAATTGGTTTTATGATTTTGGAAAATATATTATAATAGGATTTAAAAGTATTCTCCGAATAAGAAATGGTTCAAATGGATTGAAATGAATTCCAATGAATTTTGAAGAAATTTCAGAAAAATTTTCAAGAAAATAGAAGTCCAGAACTCGCTTATATCATTGGAAAATAATGTCGGTAATGAGTGCACGTAACATCGACATGGATTTTCGAGTTTCAGAGTGGGGGAGAGGCCACATTAATAGCTTTCGCTATGCGAGTGATTATGTGAAACCAATTTTGATTTCAAATTCCAAAGTATAATTCGATATTTAAAAGATATATGTATATATATTTGAAACGATTTGAAGTGAGCCGGTGTTCCGCCCTTGAATTTCGAATTTGATTTGGTATAACCCTATCTATTGAAATTAATTTACTGATTTGTTGCTGATTTCAACTTTTGGATTTGAAATTTGATTTCTTCAACTATTTTGAATGTTCGTACACTTCAAAATCAAGGTTTAATTTTCAAAGCTAAGTAAATTCGAAGAGTATAACTTATTTGATAAAGTATATAAGTTTGAAACTATTTTGTTAAGTAAATGAATAAGACTATTTAAAATTATACCAATATGAGATTTAGTTTTGAAATGTTTTGGATAAACTATATATATAGAACAATAAATATTCAAATGGTAAATTGGATTTATCCAAATAGAAACAAATAGTTTAAGGGTTTTAAAGGGATAGTTATCAACTAGGAAATTATTTTGGGTATAATTTGTTTTGAGAAAAAATATTTAGTTTTGAAAATTGAGTGGAATTTGAAACCCAATATTTATATGTTGATTTTGAAAATGAATTGGTTTGACATAAAATAAGTTGATTTGGAAATGAGGATGATTTTTTAAGCCCAAATTTTGAAAATTTTGAAACCGAAGATACTAAATTTGGAAGAAAATTTGGTGAAATCATATATGATTTTGAAACTGAACTGATATTGAAACAAATTGAAATTGAGAACCTTGTTTTACTAAATACTTGCTTTTAGAGTTATCGAACTTATATAAAATTGATATTTATAAGTATGAAGTTGATTTGAGAACTATTGATTTGGAAAGGTACTCAATTTGAAAACTGAAATCTTATATTATCGAAGTCTATATAAGTGTGATTTGATATACTATTGATTTTGGAAAGTATTCAATTTTGAAATGAAATCTTATATATAATGGACTTTATATACGTACGATATTTGAAATGGATTTGAAAGGTACTGTATGATACATATTTTCGAAGTAATGATATGGAAAGTGCCTTCTGCTTGATATCCGCTTTGTGACTACATTGTGGATTCATTCTATCGATATTATTCTCTCTGATTTTGATTTTTCGGATGTGATACTCGAGTATCCTACCATGGCATAATCTGTGGTCATTTTTTTGGGTAGCATAATCCGCAAGGCAGAGATTGCTTAAAGGGCATAAATGTTTTCGGGGGGATCCAGGCGTAACCATTTGTGTGTATCATACGGTCTACAGTTTGTTGTGGTGGCAAAATCCGCAAGGCGAAGATTGCTTAAAGGGTATGGATGTTTCCTGGGCGATTTAGGCGTAACCATTGTTATGTATTCTGCGGTACACTGTTTTGATTATCATGGCGAAATTCGCAAGGCAGAGATTGCTTAAAGGATACGGATGTTTCCTGGGGGATCCAGGCGTAACCATTGTTATGTATCCTGCGATCCAGGTGATTTGTTTGGATTTTAGTTTCCATATCGGTTTCGAAGGTTTTACAAGTATTTTCACTAGATGTTAAAACAGGTCTACTAAGTACTTGAAGAATTCTAGCTTTGCGCCTAATCAACGTAGGGCCAGAGTCTGCAAGAACGAGGATAAACTTGTTGAAACATCGAGTTATAGAAGTATTTTCGAAAGGAAAATTTGTTTCGATAAAAAGGTATTTTATTACAAAGGCATTTCCAACAAAGAAATTTTGTATTGAATCAACTATTTATGCCCGATATTATTCTTTTGAATCTACCTTATCTGCTCAGTTTATTTATTCACCTATATTCTGTTTTTTTCGAATTTACCTTCTTTTACTTGTTGACTATATCCTTTTTAAATACTGTTTATTTATATGCTACATCGTTTAACAGAATATTTTAGTGTTATAAATATTTTATAAATTATTAATTAAATAAAACATATTTAAATTAAATGATTATTGATTTATTAATAATATTTGAAAATTATCTTGAGATAAAATTTATAAACTTATGAATTATGGATTAATGTTTTCAATGGCTTCTTTGTAAATATAGAAACGATGTAAATAATTGTTTTCAAATAGTTTTCATATATTTATAAAGGTGTTATTTAAACATATAAACGATATTTGTAGAGGAAGCAGGAAATTTTACAAATGGTTTTTGAAAAGTATGAATATTTCAGGTTAAATTTATATAGTTTCAAATTAATTGTTAATTTTAACTTTCAATCTACTTTTATTTCCGGTTGTTCTATTTTCCTACCTCCTTCCTTTTCGGAGACGAAAGTTTTGAATGGGGAGAGTGTAACGACCCGTAAAATTTTAATAATTTTTAATGGACTTATTAACGTATGTAATTGAATTTTTGAGAAATTTTAAATAATAATATTTTGAAATAAAAATTTAATATTTGGATTACGTCCAATTAAATATAGCAGATGATAAATTTTCAATTAATTATATGGAGGTTTATTTTATTAAGTAATTCTATTACATTCAAATCAGTTAATAATTGATGGTAATAAATTAAATTTCAAACCTGAAAATTTTTCCATAGAAAATTTCTAAATGCTTTTTGAGAGAACGTCATCTTTCGTTTTTCAAAATTTTTAATTCTATTGCTCCATTTATCATATTTCTGGCTAGATGGCAGCATTTCTGGTATCGATTATCGACTTTTGATTGGATAATCGAACCACTAATGTAACGTCTGCAGGTTTTCGTTGCCGAAAACCCGAAATGTTATGGGTTTTTAAAAAGAAAAGAAAAAGAAAGAAGAGAGAAAAAGAAGAAAGAAAAAGAAAAATAGAGGGAAAAGAAGATAGACAATTTTTTTTATAAAACAGAGAATTAGAAAAACAGAAGATAGAAAATTTTGAAAATAGGACGGACAGAAAGGAAACAAAAGAACAACAACAGAATCTCACAATTCGCAGCGGAACAACATATAATAATAAAAGAATAATCTTTAAACAAAGGACTATATCAGTTATTACATTACATTTCATTTCATTACATCATATCATCAGAGTATGCAACATCAATAACATCAAACAGTGCAGCGGAAAAAGAAATACTATATAAGTAATATGCCATGCCATCCAGCTTGCCTCCAGCAACTCCAGAATATCCAGAATATCCTGATAAACCTAACTCTTGACTGCCCGTGTGGAAATTAGTGGGCACCCAGAGTTTAGGAAGGAAAACAATAAACTCCAAGTCAGTCATGTGACTGGTGTGAGAACTCAAAACAGTTTATTTATCTTTAAAATCAAAATAGAGGAATATTTTTAATTCAATTCGCAATGCTTTTAAAAATGAGACTACCATAAGGCCTCCCGCACACACACACAATGCAAACGCAGAATCGGAGGAGATTTCTCCTTATGATAGTCAAAGATGCTTGATACGCATTTAAAATAACATTTGATATTATTACTAGTGCATAATGTATAACAAATTCATTTCAAAAGTAGAATATAAATCTTAGCCAACATACGACCATTATCGTATGCCTACTATAGCTAACTATGTTCAATAGCAGGTTACCGCCACATTCCATAGCAGGTTATACAACTAAAACCGTACAAGTCACGTATTGTTTCTTTGGATTTCCAACGAATGATCAGGCCAAGGAACTTCCCATTGCCACTGAGAATGCCTCTGGAAAGACATCCCCGAGAACCAAACCGGATCTCTGCCAACACAAGGCCGGGTTACCCCTAACTGGGTAACTACTGACACGAGCACGCCATTCCCCGGTCCTTTAGGACCTTTTCAACCGAGCGCTCGATATCCAACATCACACCATAATAAATAGAGTGTTTTCAACATGAGTAAGTATCTGGGCTCCATACCATGATACCACCCCTTTCCAGAAGGAAATGCACATACCCTAAGGGGAGCTACAGCAACCCCTAATAACCTTGCCGCATCTTTCCTGTTTTGACCATTTCCGGGATGTGAGGCTCGACGAAGTCACGTCCACAAAAACACACTTTGTACAAAAAGCCGTGCTTTGGGTCAACAAATGATCAACACAATGATCACTAAGATAGACGATCAAATAAATGATCCTATCACAATAATCAACACAATGATCATTTCAGCATCACTCAGCATGTCACATTACCAAAATGGGATATATCGCTGATAACTTCAACTATATAACCTTTGAGCTCGTACGTCTCAAAGAAGGGTGTTAAGCAAAGAATAAATTCTCCGCCACCAACAGAAATATATTTGAAAGAAATCGGCTTTATATCTCAAATTGTAATGTCAGGCATACAATCCATACAAGTCTGTTCCGGGATCGAACAAAACCGAAGGCACTTACAAAGAAGTCCTTGCAATCCGGATATTCACAATCCTGATCGAATTTCCCATCACTTATGGAATCTCTATACCAGGTGCGACCCAGTGCAGAGACAATCGATAGGTCATCCTATCGCTCTCGCAAATACCGGTCTTCAACACCGATCTTCAAATGCAATTCACGACGTATCACATATTCGGAATGGGTTATACGACCCCATGGTCCTTTCCCGGTTAACCCGAATAGTGAGCGCTTATTCAAAAATAAGTGTGCATTCAAATTCAAACAATCATATCAAATACCCAATCAAAGGGAAATATTGATAGTCGGCTATTGAACTATCAATTGATATGCATACATCACCAGATTCCAAATAATTTTCCAAATTATTTATTTTCCAAATATCTTTACAAGATATATATATAAATTTCAACTCTTCAAAAATAAATCAATATTTATTTTTAAACAAATTCCACTTTCACATATAAATTCCATAATGAATTTATATTTCAAAATATCCATGCATATACGATTTCAATTATTCATTTCAATTTATCTTCAAAAAGATAAATTCTAATTATTCACTTCATATTGGAAAACATTTCCATACTTATTTATTCATAAGTAATTCACAAATCTTTTTATTTTCAACCTTGGAAAATATTCAATATACTTAAGTCGAATTAAGTATATAATTCATTCTTTAAGGAAATCATTCTCTTAAACATATTTATTTGGGCCAAAACGAATGTTGCGTAAAACATCGTTACGACAACCCAAAATCACTAGTATAGGGATTCGAAATTAAATAGATATATAAATCCCAATACTATTCAAAACATTTCCTTTCAGAAATCATTTACTATAACAACAGTGTTATAGTCCACCATTTCCTTTTATTTCTCGAAACATCTATTTCAACAATAAATGTTGAAATCTATGGTTTCGAATCTCAACATCTTTTAAAACATCGTTAGATCGTTTTAATTCTATTTAAAACATCATATCTAAAACAATTTCTTTAACGTATTATTCACAATTCAAAAACGTGAATAAACTTCATTACAATTTCATCCTTTTATTCATTTTAATTCAAAGGATTATTCACTATTCAAAGATGTGAATATAACTCCATTTATAGGTTATAACTATTAACTTATCAAAATAAGTCGTTTGCGAATTTATAAAACAACGTTTATAAATTCCATATTTATTTATTTATAAAAACTTCCTTTTTTATAAATTCCTTTATTAATCTATTCCAGTTTATAACTCAATTATAAACTACAAGTTCATATTATAAATTAATTACTTATAAAACGATTATTTTACAAAATCGTTCATTTAACTTCCCAAATTATTAATCTTAACTTATAAGATTGTTTATTTATCCAAAATTCATTCTTTCGATAACTTTATAAATTTTATAAACCTACTGCTTATAAAATTTCATTTATAACTTCACAGTTTATAATTCTATAAATTTCATTCATTTAGGAAATTCATTTCCACTACATTCAAACACTTATAAAAACTCGTTTTATAATGTCCATAATTCAATTTATAAATATCCATTTATAAATCTCTTAATATAAATTAGTTTATATTATTATTCGAAAACGTCTTTAAATTCCTTTATAATTTCATCATTTCGATTTATAAAAAAAAAAAAATCAAATTTTATAAATCCTATATTTAAACTTTTATCATATATTCAAAAATCCAATTTAAATTATTTTATAAAATCATTAGTTCATATTTCTCAAAAATCGACTTTTAATCGTATTTCTAAAAATCAGCTTTTTAACTATATTTCACAAAAACCATAATTTTTATAACTTTAAAAATTATAACGTTTATTTATTTATAATGGATCAATTCCAGAAATAAAGTATATTTTCAAAAATCATTTTAAAGATCATTTAAAAATCCCAAAATTTGGGTCCAATGATGCTACACATCAGATAGTCAATCACCACTACAACGATATCATATATCAATATGATAATCAATCAAATATCAAAATATCTGAAATAAAACAAATACTGTTGAGGAATCCAGTTGGATCCCTCCAACCTGTTTCCTGCATCCAAAAACATTAGCACAATACCAATTTCGCTCCAGTACGAAATTATCGCGGTATATGTTCTTATTAAATATTATCCGCTTAATAACGGCGTAATAGGGTCTCATCCGCTAAACAAAAATGCGGGAAATCAATCAACTGCAATATATACATATGCCAATATATATATATTGATATTATATATAATACCAATTTCACTGTTTATGAAATATTCGCGGTATATGTTTATATTAAATAACATCCGCTTACTAACGGCGCATAATGTCTATTTTAACAATCAATAATTTACAGTCATCATTCAAACATGCATTCAAATATTTTAAATCTAACTATTTAAAATAAAATTGAAATCTATTCGATTGAGTGAGAAGTTCTCACCTTGATTTTAAATCCCGTTTTAGCTTTTATTTCGAATAAAATTAAACGCGCGTTTAATTTTACCCGAAATTCTCACTAACTCCAAACGACTCCAAACCAACTCCATCGCGTAGTGCTCGTCCATACGATTCCAACGCAACTGAGTTTGCATTTTTTCGACCTCGTATGAAAAAGTTATGTATTTTTAAAGATCGTACACGATTTAAATAGCTTAAATTACAACATTCTTAAATTAATTTATACCCTAAGCAATCCAGGCCTTAGGATCTTCCATCATCACATCTACACCGCTCCTTTGTTCTTCCCCAAGCTCACGCAAATCACCCCAGACAACACACGACGCAACAAAACCCATTACCATAGATTTAGGGTTTAAATTTTCTCCTTCGATAATCAACGAAATTCGATCACAAACCCACCATGTCGAAGCTCTAAACCCCAGCTATGTTCGGCCCTAACCCCTTGATGCTCGGCCTCCTCCTCTAGCGTGCGCACGCAAGTGAACGTGGTACGTTCATGCTCAATTTCCCATCGATCCGCTCAACTATTCTCGATCTTGACCGTTGATCTTGTAGATCTTGAGGTGCTCTATAACTTTGTAGTTGATGGCTTCGTGAATCGATGAATGGATTGAGAGATTTTGAGGGAGTAAGGAAGAGCATTTTCGGCCATCCATTATGTAACTGGCGGCTAGGCATATGTAAATTAGGGTTTTGGTTTTATTTTTTATTTTTATTTGTGAATGGTGCTATTTATAAGAACGAGCAAGCGTAAACACTATTCATTCCGGGAATTCCGAACTCCGATTTAGACGCCGTAACCAGCGTACCTAGGGTTTATCCCGCGTTCCGGACACAATGGAACAGGTTTCGAAAGCTAATTCGGAAGTATGTGTGAGTTATGGCTGTAAACGCTCAATTTAAATTAAACCGATTTAAATCGATTTCTAGGCGTTTTAATTTGTACCGGACAAACGGTAAATCCAATTGACTTGAAATTTGAAACCTTACAATAATATCACATTACGGATCCGATGAAACTGGTTTCGTCGAAATCCGAGACTTTTTGAAAAATGGCTATTTTGACTCGCCAAATTTAAATTAAAAACGATTCGATGCGTTTCGAGCTGCCACGCTCAAACGATAACTCCGATTGACACGAAAATTGAAATCCGGTAATAACTAACTATTACGGATCCAATGAAACTGGTTTCGTTCAATTCTGAGACTGTTCAAAAATTGGCTATTTTACAGTCGATTATTAAATATTAAAATATTCAATTTTCACAAATTAACTTTTAATTCGATTTTAAAAGTTCTAAAATATTTCTATAACTTCCATATGATAAAATAAAATTTTACAAATCATTTTCAATCATATTTAACTCTATTTTCAATTATTTCCATAATTTAACATATTTAATTATCGATTAAATTATTCAATTAAATCCAATAATTCAAATTAAAATTTATTTGACTTAAAAATTCACTTATAAATATTTAAAATTAATTAAATATTTAAATTTAAATTATTAAAAATTCTGGGTCGTTACAATCTTTCCCCCTTAAAAGAATTTCGTCCTCGAAATTACAAGTAAGAAAATTACAAAATCTATTAGCTTTCCAAAATCCATAGTTAAACTTTTTACCAATCTTTACTAAGTTTTCAAATCATACTTAGTTATCTTTTCAAAAACAACTATTGTTTAACTTTCAATTCCAAAATCAAAGTTTAAAGTTTTCAAAATTTTCCCATTTTCTCAAATTTTTTCTAACGCCTTAAATTTCCGGAAAAATTCGCCATGTCTCCTTTGCGCGGCTCGATCCGAAAAAAAAATGACAGTATATATATCACAAATATACATCTCATCAAGTAATGAGGCATCCCGAAGGGAAAAAAGTGTAAAAGTACGATATTTAATCCGAGATATGTACCTTATATTTTATTAGCAAGCATATACGGCTAATATAGCGCTAAAGCGAACTCCAAATGCGAAGCAAACGCGATCCGCACCTACTAAACACTCAACAAACAACATGAGAATCATGCATATATGTAAATAATCTCCATATACAACATATATCAACATAACAATATATGTCACATAGCAAATGCAACTAAACAACAAATGCAAACATCAACCAACTATAATCTATATCCAATAAACATTCATTCATATTCTCATTATATTCAATGAATTGGTTTTCACTTTAAATCATATTTGATTTGTTAACATTGGATTTTATTACTACCATTCATTCTTAATTCAATTAGTTTGTATTCACTAATTAAATCCAATTCACGTTCAATTCTATTCAAATCTATTTACTTTAATTTGAATTCAATTACATAGCTTCCAATTTCATTAACTCTTAATGACTTTTATACAATCATATAACAATCATATAACAACCAATTTATATTAATTACAACCAAATTCTTTTCACTTATATTCATTCAATTTGGTTTAACGTTAAATTGATTTCCATTCCAATTTATTCAACTTCTAATAAAATTAGATTTTAATGAATTAACACTTTCATTAATTATTCCTTATCAACTTAAATTACATTTAATTGATTAACAGCCAAGCCATTCATTCAATTCAATTACAAAGTTGAATTCTATTACATAACTCAAGTTTATATTTATCACTTAACTTTAATAATTTACTTTGATACCCAAAGTCAATTCCATCCAATAACACTTAAGTTATATTTCATTTATAAACATCACTTGTTTTACATAACTTAAATTCCTAAATATATCCATATGGTTTCACCTCCTATATATATAAGTTTTATTTCACAATTGTAAATTACTTTAATTATAATTCAATTCTTACAATTCTTTTTGCTTATACAATTCTTCTTTTATTTAGATTATTCAAACAACCTAACAATCAACTTATATATACTTTAATAATTTTGAAAAATTATTCTTTTATATATAAAATATAATCAAGGTAAAATTATTTCGTTCACCCAATTTAAAAATCAATATTATGTCGAATTGTTCTATTCAAGTGTTTAGAAACCCCTTCGGCAAAGTTGTACATACCGTGCTGAGGAAGGTTCATATGCCACTCAATAAACCAATCATCACAATATAAAACAATTTCATATCACTAACAAATACGCACTCGTATCTATTATTACACTCAAACTCATTCTAGAGTACTACTGACTCTATCTCTAATGAGTAATACCCTACAGAACCATGGTTGTCGCTTAACCATCAGAGCTCTGATACCAAATGTAACGTCTGCGGATTTTCGTTGCCGAAAACCCGAAATGTTATGGGTTTTTAAAAAGAAAAGAAAAAGAAAGAAGAGAGAAAAAGAAGAAAGAAAAAGAAAAATAGAGGGAAAAGAAGATAGACAATTTTTTTTATAAAACAGAGAATTAGAAAAACAGAAGATAGAAAATTTTGAAAATAGGACGGACAGAAAGGAAACAAAAGAACAACAACAGAATCTCACAATTCGCAGCGGAACAACATATAATAATAAATGAATAATCTTTAAACAAAGGACTATATCAGTTATTACATTACATTTCATTTCATTACATCATATCATCAGAGTATGCAACATCAATAACATCAAACAGTGCAGCGGAAAAAGAAATACTATATAAGTAATATGCCATGCCATCCAGCTTGCCTCCAGCAACTCCAGAATATCCAGAATATCCTGATAAACCTAACTCTTGACTGCCCGTGTGGAAATTAGTGGGCACCCAGAGTTTAGGAAGGAAAACAATAAACTCCAAGTCAGTCATGTGACTGGTGTGAGAACTCAAAACAGTTTATTTATCTTTAAAATCAAAATAGAGGAATATTTTTAATTCAATTCGCAATGCTTTTAAAAATGAGACTACCATAAGGCCTCCCGCACACACACACAATGCAAACGCAGAATCGGAGGAGATTTCTCCTTATGATAGTCAAAGATGCTTGATACGCATTTAAAATAACATTTGATATTATTACTAGTGCATAATGTATAACAAATTCATTTCAAAAGTAGAATATAAATCTTAGCCAACATACGACCATTATCGTATGCCTACTATAGCTAACTATGGTCAATAGCAGGTTACCGCCACATTCCATAGCAGGTTATACAACTAAAACCGTACAAGTCACGTATTGTTTCTTTGGATTTCCAACGAATGATCAGGCCAAGGAACTTCCCATTGCCACTGAGAATGCCTCTGGAAAGACATCCCCGAGAACCAAACCGGATCTCTGCCAACACAAGGCCGGGTTACCCCTAACTGGGTAACTACTGACACGAGCACGCCATTCCCCGGTCCTTTAGGACCTTTTCAACCGAGCGCTCGATATCCAACATCACACCATAATAAATAGAGTGTTTTCAACATGAGTAAGTATCTGGGCTCCATACCATGATACCACCCCTTTCCAGAAGGAAATGCACATACCCTAAGGGGAGCTACAGCAACCCCTAATAACCTTGCCGCATCTTTCCTGTTTTGACCATTTCCGGGATGTGAGGCTCGACGAAGTCACGTCCACAAAAACACACTTTGTACAAAAAGCCGTGCTTTGGGTCAACAAATGATCAACACAATGATCACTAAGATAGACGATCAAATAAATGATCCTATCACAATAATCAACACAATGATCATTTCAGCATCACTCAGCATGTCACATTACCAAAATGGGATATATCGCTGATAACTTCAACTATATAACCTTTGAGCTCGTACGTCTCAAAGAAGGGTGTTAAGCAAAGAATAAATTCTCCGCCACCAACAGAAATATATTTGAAAGAAATCGGCTTTATATCTCAAATTGTAATGTCAGGCATACAATCCATACAAGTCTGTTCCGGGATCGAACAAAACCGAAGGCACTTACAAAGAAGTCCTTGCAATCCGGATATTCACAATCCTGATCGAATTTCCCATCACTTATGGAATCTCTATACCAGGTGCGACCCAGTGCAGAGACAATCGATAGGTCATCCTATCGCTCTCGCAAATACCGGTCTTCAACACCGATCTTCAAATGCAATTCACGACGTATCACATATTCGGAATGGGTTATACGACCCCATGGTCCTTTCCCGGTTAACCCGAATAGTGAGCGCTTATTCAAAAATAAGTGTGCATTCAAATTCAAACAATCATATCAAATACCCAATCAAAGGGAAATATTGATAGTCGGCTATTGAACTATCAATTGATATGCATACATCACCAGATTCCAAATAATTTTCCAAATTATTTATTTTCCAAATATCTTTACAAGATATATATATAAATTTCAACTCTTCAAAAATAAATCAATATTTATTTTTAAACAAATTCCACTTTCACATATAAATTCCATAATGAATTTATATTTCAAAATATCCATGCATATACGATTTCAATTATTCATTTCAATTTATCTTCAAAAAGATAAATTCTAATTATTCACTTCATATTGGAAAACATTTCCATACTTATTTATTCATAAGTAATTCACAAATCTTTTTATTTTCAACCTTGGAAAATATTCAATATACTTAAGTCGAATTAAGTATATAATTCATTCTTTAAGGAAATCATTCTCTTAAACATATTTATTTGGGCCAAAACGAATGTTGCGTAAAACATCGTTACGACAACCCAAAATCACTAGTATAGGGATTCGAAATTAAATAGATATATAAATCCCAATACTATTCAAAACATTTCCTTTCGGAAATCATTTACTATAACAACAGTGTTATAGTCCACCATTTCCTTTTATTTCTCGAAACATCTATTTCAACAATAAATGTTGAAATCTATGGTTTCGAATCTCAACATCTTTTAAAACATCGTTAGATCGTTTTAATTCTATTTAAAACATCATATCTAAAACAATTTCTTTAACGTATTATTCACAATTCAAAAACGTGAATAAACTTCATTACAATTTCATCCTTTTATTCATTTTAATTCAAAGGATTATTCACTATTCAAAGATGTGAATATAACTCCATTTATAGGTTATAACTATTAACTTATCAAAATAAGTCGTTTGCGAATTTATAAAACAACGTTTATAAATTCCATATTTATTTATTTATAAAAACTTCCTTTTTTATAAATTCCTTTATTAACCTATTCCAGTTTATAACTCAATTATAAACTACAAGTTCATATTATAAATTAATTACTTATAAAACGATTATTTTACAAAATCGTTCATTTAACTTCCCAAATTATTAATCTTAACTTATAAGATTGTTTATTTATCCAAAATTCATTCTTTCGATAACTTTATAAATTTTATAAACCTACTGCTTATAAAATTTCATTTATAACTTCACAGTTTATAATTCTATAAATTTCATTCATTTAGGAAATTCATTTCCACTACATTCAAACACTTATAAAAACTCGTTTTATAATGTCCATAATTCAATTTATAAATATCCATTTATAAATCTCTTAATATAAATTAGTTTATATTATTATTCTAAAACGTCTTTAAATTCCTTTATAATTTCATCATTTCGATTTATAAAAAAAAAAATCAAATTTTATAAATCCTATATTTAAACTTTTATCATATATTCAAAAATCCAATTTAAATTATTTTATAAAATCATTAGTTCATATTTCTCAAAAATCGACTTTTAATCGTATTTCTAAAAATCAGCTTTTTAACTATATTTCACAAAAACCATAATTTTTATAACTTTAAAAATTATAACGTTTATTTATTTATAATGGATCAATTCCAGAAATAAAGTATATTTTCAAAAATCATTTTAAAGATCATTTAAAAATCCCAAAATTTGGGTCCAATGATGCTACACATCAGATAGTCAATCACCACTACAACGATATCATATATCAATATGATAATCAATCAAATATCAAAATATCTGAAATAAAACAAATACTGTTGAGGAATCCAGTTGGATCCCTCCAACCTGTTTCCTGCATCCAAAAACATTAGCACAATACCAATTTCGCTCCAGTACGAAATTATCGCGGTATATGTTCTTATTAAATATTATCCGCTTAATAACGGCGTAATAGGGTCTCATCCGCTAAACAAAAATGCGGGAAATCAATCAACTGCAATATATACATATGCCAATATATATATATTGATATTATATATAATACCAATTTCACTGTTTATGAAATATTCGCGGTATATGTTTATATTAAATAACATCCGCTTACTAACGGCGCATAATGTCTATTTTAACAATCAATAATTTACAGTCATCATTCAAACATGCATTCAAATATTTTAAATCTAACTATTTAAAATAAAATCGAAATCTATTCGATTGAGTGAGAAGTTCTCACCTTGATTTTAAATCCCGTTTTAGCTTTTATTTCGAATAAAATTAAACGCGCGTTTAATTTTACCCGAAATTCTCACTAAATCCAAACGACTCCAAACCAACTCCATCGCGTAGTGCTCGTCCATACGATTCCAACGCAACTGAGTTTGCATTTTTTCGACCTCGTATGAAAAAGTTATGTATTTTTAAAGATCGTACACGATTTAAATAGCTTAAATTACAACATTCTTAAATTAATTTATACCCTAAGCAATCCAGGCCTTAGGATCTTCCATCATCACATCTACACCGCTCCTTTGTTCTTCCCCAAGCTCACGCAAATCACCCCAGACAACACACGACGCAACAAAACCCATTACCATAGATTTAGGGTTTAAATTTTCTCCTTCGATAATCAACGAAATTCGATCACAAACCCACCATGTCGAAGCTCTAAACCCCAGCTATGTTCGGCCCTAACCCCTTGATGCTCGGCCTCCTCCTCTAGCGTGCGCATGCAAGTGAACGTGGTACGTTCATGCTCAATTTCCCATCGATCCGCTCAACTATTCTCGATCTTGACCGTTGATCTTGTAGATCTTGAGGTGCTCTATAACTTTGTAGTTGATGGCTTCGTGAATCGATGAATGGATTGAGAGATTTTGAGGGAGTAAGGAAGAGCATTTTCGGCCATCCATTATGTAACTGGCGGCTAGGCATATGTAAATTAGGGTTTTGGTTTTATTTTTTATTTTTATTTGTGAATGGTGCTATTTATAAGAACGAGCAAGCGTAAACACTATTCATTCCGGGAATTCCGAACTCCGATTTAGACGCCGTAACCAGCGTACCTAGGGTTTATCCCGCGTTCCGGACACAATGGAACAGGTTTCGGAAGCTAATTCGGAAGTATGTGTGAGTTATGGCTGTAAACGCTCAATTTAAATTAAACCGATTTAAATCGATTTCTAGGCGTTTTAATTTGTACCGGACAAACGGTAAATCCAATTGACTTGAAATTTGAAACCTTACAATAATATCACATTACGGATCCGATGAAACTGGTTTCGTCGAAATCCGAGACTTTTTGAAAAATGGCTATTTTGACTCGCCAAATTTAAATTAAAAACGATTCGATGCGTTTCGAGCTGCCACGCTCAAACGATAACTCCGATTGACACGAAAATTGAAATCCGGTAATAACTAACTATTACGGATCCAATGAAACTGGTTTCGTTCAATTCTGAGACTGTTCAAAAATTGGCTATTTTACAGTCGATTATTAAATATTAAAATATTCAATTTTCACAAATTAACTTTTAATTCGATTTTAAAAGTTCTAAAATATTTCTATAACTTCCATATGATAAAATAAAATTTTACAAATCATTTTCAATCATATTTAACTCTATTTTCAATTATTTCCATAATTTAACATATTTAATTATCGATTAAATTATTCAATTAAATCCAATAATTCAAATTAAAATTTATTTGACTTAAAAATTCACTTATAAATATTTAAAATTAATTAAATATTTAAATTTAAATTATTAAAAATTCTGGGTCGTTACAACTAATATCTGTATATCATTTTGATCGTCTCGTCGTGCTGATTTCTACGGTATATTTATTTCTGTGTTTTGAGGTCCGATACGCGACGGAAGAAATAAAACTATGGGTCTCATTGGTACCGAAATTGAGACTTTATTTCTTGCTTCTGTTTCAAAATTTGAAACGTATTGTCCAATCAACCCATAAATGGCCTTATTAACTTATGCTAAATCAATGGACAGTGGTCACCAATCCATCGTTCCAGTTTATTATTCAATGGTCTGTTTCTGTCCATTTTCATTGTGCGCTTTGCTTTTGAGGTAATATATAATATTTGTACGTTCCACTTTATTTTATTTCCTAATACCCAACTTCTGACTCTTTGTAACGACCCGCCTTTTTGGACAGTTAAAATCGATGATCAAATACACATGTTGATTCCAAACCATTCAAAAGGGCAGATAGTTATTGGGGTGAATAAGAAAAGAAAGGAAAGGGAAATAAAGGAAAAGAAACAACACAGAATCTTACAGCGGAACGGTAAATTATAATAGTCAAATAAACAGTTCGTGAAGCTGTTTACAATACTTTGATCGTTATTTATACAACATTTATCAGAGTTATACATATACAATTGAACAAATAAAATAATGCAGCAGACAACATGATGCAAAGATAATAAGAGTAATAGTATACCAAATCTTCGTCTTCGTCCTTCAGAATAGAGCTTCAATAAGCTGAAAAACTCAGGACTGACCCGAGCGTAATGAAAAGACAAAACACTCGAGTCAGGACTAAAATATCCTTATGAAAGTTAAATCAATCGTAAATAAATATGAGTGTAACGGCGTCAGAGATGTTTACGGGGTTTGACATCTCATATCCAGTGTCAACGTGCGTGCAATAACTTAAAAGATGTTACGGGATTTTCCATCTCTCAAGGATCCGTTAAACTATCTATTATGCAGTACAATACGCTATTATAATATGTCTACAGTAAAGTAAAAGTATTAAAATAGCGTTAAGGCATTACCATAATTCCCTTAACACATTTTTATAATGCCATAGTCTATACATCACCGTAAGCCCCACCGTAAACTGGTGGTTATCAGTGGGTACCCCATAGGTATAACACAAAACAAAACGTAGTGGTCTCGAATAGGATAATCAGTATGACAAGGTACATGAGCGATACCAACTAGGGTACTAGTAGTTGCGTGATCCGGACTGATGTTGAGCATAGCCAGCAGCTACCCCAACATTGCGAAACAACACTCCCAAATCAAGGAGTGCACCCAAATCGAATCACAAATGTAATAGATATGGTATCGAAGAAGTGTGTCCGCTAGAGATGGCAAACCTCAATGGCCCGGTGCGACTTCTGTTTTAGTCATGTCAGGGGTCATCCAATATCGTTCTCTTTCTTCAATCAACGCGTTCACCAAACCATCCACTTCATTCTGGATCAACACTGCGCGTATAATAGTTATTAAAGTGGTTTTGGGTATCGACAGAGAGTATGTCCATATCTGATCCCGACCTCTTTAATAACTACGTATTATTACACCGGTGGCTCCTTTACATTTCAAATCGATTCATAGTTGATATCAAAATTTCATATTCGCTTCAAAATCAAGTCCATTTCAAGTATCATCGTATCTATTCAAAATGTAAGGTTCCGTTTCAAAAACATTTTTCGCCTCAATATCTCATTTCGATTTCCAAATCATTTCGAATTTCAATTTAGGTTGCAACTTCATTTAACCCAATTCGTATTTACATTCGAGATTTAAACATAAACATTTCACCTTATTGACCAGCTTGAATTTTTAGAAAATAGTTTTATGTAGTTTAAAAGTAGTTTTAAATAATTAAAATAGTTAAAATACTTAAAATCTTAAAATGGACTTAAAATAGATAAATTAGTTTAAAATAATTTAAAATGGGTTAAGTAGATTTAAAATAGATTAAAATAGTTCAAGTATTAAAAAATGGTTTATATAACAGAGTAATTTGGAAAACAAAATAAAACAGCTTCAAAACCAGTCCATTTCAATTATAACTTCCCAATTCAAATCAATTTCAATTTCCATTCTACCGATTCAATTTCGATTTCAATTCAAATCAATGTCAACTTTGACTTCAAATTAATTCAATTTTACATTCACCTTCAATTAATTCAATTTCAATTTATATCGATTTGGAGCTTGATTTTCAAAATATCAATTTATAACACTTAACAAAATTATCCTTCAATATTCAAATTTAAATCCAAATTTCAAATATGATTCAATTCCAAGCTCAATTTCAAAATATCATTTTTATGTCACTTTTACTTAGTAATACTCAAAGCTCGAAATAATGTTTAATCTTTAAAACAAATAAATTTTCGAAATACAATCATATCCCGATTTTTAATCTCAAAGTCTCAACTTAAATTATTTAACAATTTCCTTTGACCAAAATTTATTTCAACATTCCAAACTCAATTTTCCGATAAATTCGATTTCTATAAATTGATTTCTATTTATAACTTTTAAATCGAAACATTTAAATAAATTTCAAATCGACGATTTTAAAAATTATTAATTTAGCCAATCCGGTGTCCGTATATAATTTTCTATCCTATGGCCAAGTGATCAGTTATTTCAATTAAATGTCAGGGATGAATATATATCACTTAAATCAAATCATAGTGTCATATGTATGCATAACAGGATATATATAAGCAAATAAACATCCAGACATTTAAATATCAACCAATAGCATCCATCGAAATACATCATCCAATAGACAATACAATTCACGACAATTTCATAGTTTTCAATCTCAGGTAATTTAATCGTAATTCAATTTTTAATTTCAATTTGACTGTCAATTAAATTTTCAACGGTGAATTCAAATAACAATTAAATTTTATCAAAAAACGACAAATAAAATTCATAACACTTCATAATGTCAAATTTAACTAGCATAAAGATATTCAGTACGTTGTGAGTGTTATAAAACACTCACTTTGATTCTACGATTTTAAATCAAATTGAACAACGTTCGATTTAACCTAAATTTAATGAGCTCCAAACACTCCCGAATCCATAACACAACGTAGCTTTCGTCCCTGCGATTCCGACGCTTCTTGTTTCGTCAGATTCCGACCTCGTATGGAAAAGTTATGCATTTTTAAAGTTTGTACAAATTTTAATATAACTAATTTCACAATTTATTTCCATATTTTTAACCTAGATCAGAATCTGGCCGTTCATCTCCATCACTTTAGATCTGAGGCACACCTCATAGCTTCCTCCCCAACGTGAAATCCACGTATGCAAACCCGTTAGCCGTCGTTTCTTCCATCAATTTTCACGACCTCTACGACGACTTCCAGACGATCAGGGAATATCACCACGCGTGCCACCACACGAGCCACCAACGCCTGGAGTAGCTCGAAGCTTGGCCCCCCATCTCGCCTCGAAAAACGTGAATATGCAGCGGCTTTGAACTGAAATTTCGTCGATCCGTGGCTCTATTTTCGATCTCCAGCGTTGGATAACTAGATCTTGATGCCCTCTACAACTTTGTAGTTGACGAATTTTGCTAATTGTTTGTAGATTTGGAGATAATAAAGGAGGAAGTTCGATTATTTCTGGCCTTCGAAAATGAAAGTGGCGGCTGGAACAAAAGGAATTAGGGTTTGGAGCAAATGGAAGAGGATGGGTCCTTTTATAGAAAATTGCAAAAACACTATTAATCCGAAATTTTCCGAACTTCAAACGAAGCGTGCCGGCTGGCTTTTTAGGGTTTACCCCGCGTTCCGGACACAATGGAACAGGTTTTGGAAGCTAATTCGATCATCTGTGCGAGTTACGGCAATAAACGATCAAATTTAAATTAAACCGATTCAACTAATTTCTATGCGTTTTGGCTTGCCCCGGACAAACGGTAAATCCGATTGACACGAAATTTGAAACCTTACAATAATATGACATTACGGATCCGATGAAACTAGTTTCGTCGATATCCGAGACTGTTTGAAAAATGGCTATTTTAACTCGTCAATTTAATATTAAAATATTCAATTTTCACAAATTTACTTTTAATTCGATTTTAAAAGTTCTACAACATCATTCTAACTTTAATATGATAAAATAAAATTTTAAAAATAATTTTTAATCATATTAAACCTGTTATTCAATTATTCAGTGAATTCCAAATATTAAATTTAAACAATTTTGATTGTCCAATAATTCATTATCCTTTGAAATATTTGAAATTGAACTTATAAGATTCAACTTTTAAAACCAATTCACATCTTAGAACACTATTTCCAATTTACAGTTATTCAATTATTCAATAAGTTTAAAATATTTACTTTAAACAATTTACCTTTTCAATATTCAATTATTGGATTTTAAATAGATTTTACTTATCAATCAATTACTCTATTATACCCAATGAATTCAACATTGATTATCCTATCCAACTATTGGTTGCAAAGGCATTCACTAAGTGATATTCAATACTTATTACTATTCAAATCTTCGAAACCAATCTATTAAAATTTGTATTACTACCTAAATAATTCACGATTATTATTCACTTATTTACATTTGTTTTTCCATATATTCCCTTATAACCAAGTTATAAGATTTGAGTCAATTCAATTAGATTGGAACTCCATTCAATCTATAAATAATTACTTGGATAATTATTGTTGTAATTCATTCCAGTTATTATTATTCCAAACGAATTACAATTTTTTTTCTAACATTAAATCATGAAATCTTATTAAATTAGCTACTTTAATTATCGAAAATTTACGGGTCGTTACACTCTCCCCCACTCAAAACTTTTCGTCCCCGAAAAGGAAAAAGAAGGGAAAAGGAACTAAGTATAGAATTCAACATTATATATATTTTATTCAAAGTTACCAACTTATAAAACAATGAAATTCCATTATAAAGTCATAACTACGCTTCCACTACGCTACTCTGATTAGTCTATGAAGTTTACGAGTTAGTTATCAAAACAAGTTATAAAATTTTAAAACTTGAAAATTTTTCTAATACCCGGATTTACGAAAAAATTCGGCGGAGTCTCCTTTGTGCGGCTCGATCCGAAAAAAAATGACAGTATATATATCACAAATATACATTTCATCAAGTGATGAGGCATCCCGTAGGGAAAAAAGTGTAAAAGTACGGTTTGTAATCCGAGATATGTACCTTATATATTATTAGCGAGCTTATACGGCTAATATAGCGCGAAAGCAAGCTCCAAATGCGAAGCAAGCGCAATCCACACCTACTAAACACTCAACAAACCATGAGAAACATGTATATATGAAAATAATATCAATATACACCATATAGCAACATAACAACTACATGTGCCAACATAGCAAATGTAACAAAACAACAAATGCATTCCCCAAATCAATTATCATCCAACTATCATCCAATAAATCCATAACCAATCAATATAAATTCACTTCTCATTAATATTTATTGACTTGGTTTTTATTTTAATCACAGTTGATTCATTAACGTTGGATTTTACTAACATTCATTCTCAATTCAATTAGTTAACATTCACTAATTTATATTTACATTAGTTCACTTCAAATTTGAATCAAATTAAATTCTATTAAAATTCATTTAACTTCCAATTTGATTTCAATGATTTATAGCTTTCAATTTCATTAACACTTAATGAATTATATACAATCAACTAACAACCATATAACAACCAAATCAAACCCAACATAACCAAATTATTAATTTTACATTCAGTTTGGTTTATCTCTTTCAGTTCCAATTGATTCTTAGCCACACCAAATTCTTTTGTTTATATTTACTTCATATTTAGTTTCGGTTAATAACCAATTTATTTGCGGAACATTTTATTAATCATCACTTTAATTTATAGTCATTCCATAAAAGTCTAACTTCTTATATATGACTTTTCTTAGTTTATAGTTATCTCAAAAGTTACAAATTTATCTTCACATATTTTTTTTGTTGCAAATTTATATTTAAAGTCTATAACCAGTTTACAAAGACATTGCTTGACTCAATGACCTTTTCTTAAGTTCACTTACTTGTTCCATTTATCCATTCACCATTTCATGCTATATTTAAGTATATATAATTTTTATCACAATCAAAATTTTCCATTTATATACATTTTAATTCCTTCTTGAGTTTTCCTTACTTGTATATTTCAATTACTTTCAGGTTCTGTTTATTTGTACAATATCTCATTACATATCCAAAACATCATTTTAACTTTTTTTATATTTGGTAAGTCATATTATATGTTATTAGAATGCAAATTTGGTATTATACAAATTTATAGAATTTCGTTTTACTTAATTAGAATGTTCACAAATTTAATTTGTTTAAATCCTCTTCTCCTTTCAACTATAAAGTTTTCCCAAAAAAATAAGCTTAGATATCTTAATCCTCTTATTTTATAAATTCTGGTTATTCACATTTCATTCAAATAGTTTGAAAATTATTAATTAACAGAACTTAGAAATTTAAATGCCCGTTTTTTTTCAAATCGTTTGAAATAAATATATACACTTATATCTTTAATATACCAAATCATACCTTTGGAGTTTAAACCAAAACTCATTTATCCAAATAATTTCGAAGAAAGCAAAGCTTCTTTGAAGTCTTCCCCACTTTGAGACTCGAAAATGAACGTCGATGATGCTACGCAATCATCACCGAAATTATTTTCCAGCGACAGAAGAGAGGAGTACTGAATTCATTCCTTCTTTTTTTAAAAATCCTTTCAAAATATTTCCACAAACATTTTCCAACTAATATTACTATATATTTCTTCAAAGCTTTGAGAACCATTGTCAAAACCTCCGGGTCTTAAATTCAATATTTTCCAATTTAAATCTGTTTTAATTTATAAGTCACCTTTATAAAATATTCTTATAGGATTTTACTTTCTTAAAATATTCCACAAGTTGTTTTATCACTGTTCATTTTGTAATTCATCTTATTCATTAAATTACAATATCCAATTAATGATAATAACCAATATTATCATTCCTAACAACAGGTAAGCTAGATAAGTCACAATAATTTCTGAAATTTTCTTTATATATAAAATATAATTAGAGCAAAATTATTTCATTTACCCAATTTCAAAACAATACTATGTCGAATTGTTCTGTTCAAGTGTTTAGAGATCCCTATCAATGACGTTAATTACTCGTATTGACAGGAATCCGTAAGCCACTCAACAAATCAACCGACACAATATAAAACATTTATATCACTAACAAATATGCTCTCTCATATATATACACTCAGCGACTCATCATAGGGTATTACTACCCTATTTATAAAGAGTCAGACCCCACAAAGCTAAGGTTATCGCTAAACCGAAGCTCTGATATCAACTGTAACGACCCGACTTTATAGACAGTTGAAACCGATGATTAAATACACATGCCGATTCCAAACCATTCAAAAGGGAAGATGGTTATTGGGGTGAATAAGAAAAGAAAGGAAAGGGAAATAAAGGAAAAGAAACAACACAGAATCTTGCAGCGGAACGGTAAAATATAATAGTCAAATAAACAGTTCATGAAGCTATTTACAATACTTTGATCGTTATTTATACAACATTTATCAGAGTTATACATATACAACAGAACAAATAAATTAGTGCAGTAGACAATGTTGTGTGCATTTTCACCACCGAACCAACGAGCAAGAGGCCACCACCGAACCAACATTTCTCCAATGCCTGCTGGTCCAATCCCACCTCCGAGCTCATACCGAACCAACCACTCCCTGGCTCCTACCGGACCACTTCTCCACCAAGTCCTACCGGTCCAACATCTCACCGGACCGGCTGCATCCCTACTACCGATCCACCCCACTTCCTAGCCGATCCAACCAACTTTCCTCCTACGACCAAACCATCTCATCCTCCATCCTCCTGCCGAACCAAGCATAGCCGGACCAGAGTGCCACCCCACTTCCAGGTACTACCAAACCAGAGCGTATTCCAACCCTCAACTACCGAACCAAGGCGTACCAAACCAACATTGTCATGCCAGATTGCATCGGTCCAGGCCCACCAGTAGCTATATACATCCAAGACCCCTACCCTCAGCCTCACTCTATAAATAGAGGGGCAGGGGTATAACAATGGCAGACAAGTTTGAGAGCTCAAGCATGGAAGGAACTTTCAAACAGTTTTTATATACTTGTAATCAAGGCTTTGTACTTGTAATCTGAATAATAAGAGGAGAATAACATAAAAAGTGGACGTAGGCACGTTCTGGCCGAATTACTATAAATCTGCGTGTCTTTTACATTTCAGTCCCTACTTTTTAAATATTCGCACAACTCATCCAAATCACTAAGAACAACATAAAATCAACTAAATCACACGACTTGGAGGTGTTTGCCCATTTTTCGTGCAAACATTTTTGGTGCTTTCACTAAGAAACTAGCTAGAAGCCACAACTTCTCCTACTCAACCTTCTTCCTCACAACATCGTTCCTTACTCCGACAACATGACTTCCAGGTAGAGGAGAGATGTTAACAAAGGAAAGAACGTCGCAACTAGCAGCATCCCAGATCCAGTGGCCCCAAATCAAGAGAATCATCCCGTTTTAACAGTAGTACCGGATGAAAATCAGGCAAATCCAACAGCCCCCGCCGCGGAACAGCCAATTACTAGGGCAGATCTGGACAAGGTTGTGGCTGAAGTAACTAACCGCTTCACATCTCAACAAGAAGCCTTGGTGGACCAACTCATGTCACGCCTAAGGGATGCAGAAGAATCCAACCGCAACACCGAATCATGGGGTGAGTCCCAATCTGGAGGATCTGGAAGGCGACAAAGATCTTTCTTCTTCGAAGAGGTTAACAACAGAAACAGCCATGGTAGGAGCCGAGCCCAGACTCAGCCCGAATTCCGACCCGAGGAAACACTTGGAACCGAACCCAACGGGGGAGGTGCCAGGCAAGGGTCGGATGTAGCTGAGCTTGTCATGCTACCTAACCATTAAAACACCAGTAGACGGGGCCGAGTTGGAGTCCAGCCCGGAGTTGGACCCGAGGAAGTGCTGAGAACAGAACCCAGCAGGGGAAGATCAAGGCAAGGGCCAACTATGGCTGACCCCAGCATGCCTCCAGAAGACCAGAGGCAGCCTTTGGAGAATGTTAGGGGTGACAGACGATACCATCCCTACAAGTCGTCTGGACGGACTCAATCCCGCAGAGAAGAACCAAACTCATTTCTATCCGCTCCAAGTTCTGATGAAAGGATGGCGCGATTGTTCAGTGAGTGCGTCCAACGGGAGCAAAGGGATCGAGGAATAGACGCTAGGGTAACCAGCCCCTTTACCCGCAATATCGAAACTTCCATCACCCCCCGGGAATGGAAAATGCCAACAATGGAACCTTACAAGGGAACCTCTGACCCCATCGTACACTTACAAAGATACACCCAGCATATGCTCATGAGCGAAGCAACAGAGGGAGTGTTATGTAAATGTTTCCCACTTTTCTTGGCAGATCTAGCTACCTCCTGGTTCTGCCACCTACCCCAAGGGTCCATCAGCTCATGGGAAATGTTGTAAGAAAAGTTCATCAGCCAGTTCCGCATTCATGTGGAACAACCCAAGGACGCTTATTCCTTATCTAATATCAAACAGAAGCCTGGAGATACAGTGCAATAATATCTAACCCGATTCAACGCCGCAGCGGCCGTAGTCCAAGATGCCGACGAGAAACTTATCCTAATGGCCCTCTGCAGTGGTGTACATCCGAATACTAAATTTGCTAGAAGACTAACCAAGGAAAAACCAGCTACTTTACCTGATTTCTTCCATGAAGCCGGAAAATATATGAGACTTGAAGGCGCTGCCACTGAGAGGCAATCAGGGCAACAGGCTAAGGCGGCTACAGACAGGGTCCCCGGTGCAGCAAAGGATGTTTGAAAAAATGACTCTAGAGACAATGCTGGGGGCAAAAGGGAGAAAAGCGCTTATATCGACCAGGACCAAGATTTGATCCTTACACTCCTTTGAATGAAACAATCGAAAACATATTCCTAGCCACTCAAGACGAAGTTAGATACAAGCGCCCCCCGCACAAGAAGGAGTCAGATAACAATCAAGTCTGGAAAGTTCTGCCGCTTCCAAGAATCCCATGGACATGACACCAACGAATGCCACAATCTCCGGGACTTGATTGAAGAACACATCAGAAGGAAGAGACTGGAACGCTATGTAAAAGGCCAGAACAGGACTTCAACTCCTGCCAATGAGAATCCTGGACTACCCTCCCCAGAAGCAGGCGGAGGAAATCGCAACACCAGCGGCTCTAGTCAAGAGAAGATAGTGGTCCACACCATATCAGGAGGACCGCACATCGCCGACAGAAGCTGGGCGGAGATGGAAAGATACGGTAAGTCACTTAGGAACGATGAAGGCTACGTTAATTCTGTCATGGAAGAGCGCCACCCGAAATGGAAAGAGAATGACGACATCACATTCAGTAAGTGTGACCTAGAGGGAAGACAGTAACCACACATGGATCCTATGGTCATCTCCGCTTGGTTCGGTCCAGCCAAAGTTTTCCGAATTTTAATAGACACTGGAAGCTCAGTAAATATCCTATTCAAGCATGCTTTCGACAAAATGAAGCTGTCAATGAACGATGTGTCTCCCTGCAACAAACCGCTACATGGTTTCACTGGAGATGCGAAGATGCCCCTCGGGCAACTGGACCTATTTGTTGAAATAGGAAGTCATCCCCGCTGCATTGTGCGAAAGCAAACATTTGTGCTAATATAGAACCACTCGGCCTACAACGCCTTTTTGGGGAGACCAGCCTTGTCTGACTTCCAAATTGTCCTAGCCCCATGGTGCTTAAAGATGAAATTTCCAACAGATAACGGAATAGGAGAAATAGAGGGAGATTAAGACGCTGCTCGAGACTGCTATGTAACTGAACTTCGCAATAACCGCAGAAAAGATAAAGGGAAAAATGCAGAGACTACCCTCTACATGAAAAACTTGGAAGCATAGCAACTAAAGAAAGCCCCTCCTCTTCGATATACCAGTGACCCTTTCAATGAATTAGACCCGAGGGATAAAGAGGAGGAGGCCACCGCCGAGCTTGCAGAGGCTATGGAATTCGTAGCTGTAGACAAACATGACTCAAGTAGACTATTGAATATCGGATCTCAACTGAAAGAAGTGTTAAAGGATCAACTCATCGATTTTCTTCGCCACAACATGGATGTATTTGCATGGATGCATGCTGATATGACAGGAATCTCCCCAGATATAGCATGCCACGCACTGAACATCGGTCCCACGAAGGTGCCAGTAAAGCAGAAAAAGAGAAGCATGAGGGCAGAACGATCCGCAGCCCTAGAGGAAGAAGTGAAGAACCTACTTGCCAATGACTTCATACGAGAAGCCATCTACCCAGAATGGATCGCCAATCCGGTACTGGTAAAGAAAGCTAACGGGAAGTGCCGAACAAGCATCGATTTCTCCAACTTAAATGACGCTTGTCCGAAAGACTACTTCCCACTCCCCCGAATCGACCAACTCGTGGACAGCACTGCCGGACACGAACTCTTATCCTTTATGGACGCATACTCAGGATATAACCAGATCCCTATGCATGCCCCCGATCAAGACCATACTAGTTTCATCACTGACCGGGGATTGTACTGCTACAAAGTAATACCTTTTGGACTTAAAAACGCCGGAGCTACTTATCAGCGCCTTGTTAACAAGATGTTTGCGGAACTAATAGGACACACTATGGAAGTATATGTGGATGACATGCTGGTAAAATCAAGGAAAGCCAACGATCATATAAACCACCTGGATGAGATGTTTCAAGTACTTCGCCAATATGGAATTAAGCTGAACCCTTTAAAGTGCTCCTTCGGAGTATCGTCGAGAAAGTTCTTGGGATTCATCGTTCATGCCGGTGGGATTGAAGCGAACCCCGAACAAGTTCGAGCTTTGCAAGATATCAAAATACCATCCACTCGAAGAGAGATGCAAAGCCTAAACGGGAAAGTGGCCGCCCCAAGTAGGTTCATATCTAAAGCAACCGACAAATTCATCCCTTTCCTCGAAGCTCTAAAGAAAGACAAAGGAAAGTTCGAATGGACTGACGAATGCTCGGCAGCCTTCCTTAACTTAATTGGACACCTCTAGAGACCACCGGCACTCTCAACTCCAAATGAAGACGAGGAACTATACCTATACCTTGCTGTATCGTCCCATGCTTTAAGCACTGCTTTGGTGAGAGAAGACGACCGCGCGCAGCGGCCCGTATACTTTGTAAGCAAGAGATTTACAGGGGCAGAAGCAAGATACCCTAAACTTGAGAAGATAGCATATTGTCTGCTAATCACATCACGGAAACTGCGACACCATTTCCAATCTCATTCCATCAGAGTTTTAACCGATCAACCGCTAAGGCAAGTGCTCCATCTCCCCGACACTTCTGGGTGATTACTTAAGTGGTGCATTGAATCGAGTCAATATGATTGTTATCCCGCCTTCTGGCAAGGCCGAGATACCAAGCAACTGACTGGAAAATAAGGGTGACATGTCCTCAATTTTGAATGATTGTCGGTTTACTACAAATATCGATGGATTTTTCCCAAGTCCGGATCGGGCTACAATTGATAGGACACGACAAGCGAAGCTGTGGAAACCAACGTTCCAAATTTCAAGGCAATCTAAGTTTGTATGCTCAAGTTATCGCCAATGGAAAGTGGAGGAGACAACCTCAGTTCGAATCGATCAAAAGAAGTTTAGGCTCGAATCCGTGAGAGAGCCTCACAATCGAATCGATAAGCCATGAAGTGGTTCCAACCCATCCTCCCAGAGCCTTGCTTCGAATCCATCCAAAGCCTTCCTTAGTTTGAATCCATCAAGTCACCCCTTCCTTCGAATCCATCCCAATGGCTTTCTTTCGAACCCCTCAAGGCGAGATGCCTCGAATCCATGGGACTACTCGACTTCGCTTACATCAGAGCATATGAGTTCGTATCCATCAGATGGCCCCGCCTCGAATACATCCAGCAGGTCTAGGTTCAAGTGCACGAGACATAATCTCGCTTCGAATCCATCAAGGAGGAGACATTCGAATCCATGCAGTTGATTCACTTCGAATCCATCGTTGAAACGCATGATCGAATCCATCATTTTCCCCCCCGCTTCGACTCCACGAATGCTATCTCGAATCCACTAGGTCAAGGCGGCTAAAATGGTGGATTCGACCCTATGGATTCGACCCTAAGGAATCGATTCGAACCAGGCTCGTTGACCGAAAGAGCAATCTTGAACCGGTCATAACTTGAAATCTACAAGTCCAAATGCTATGAAATTTTCAAAGGAGCTTGTACGTACATAGAAGAATGTCCACGCCAAGTTTCATCACGATTGGACACTTTTTGATCGATTCGAACCAAGGGTCGAATCGATCCCAAAGCGGGCCCGGATTTCCAAAATTCGGCCATGTGGGCCCCGCACACGTGCCAGAAGTGGTCTCCCCGAATTTAAGAGAAATATCGGCCTCCAGCACCTATAAATAGAGCCCCTGGACATTCAGAAAGGAGATCGGAGAATTTTAGAAATAAAGCACGTCTAGACACTACCAGAATTGCTTCAGAGCACCACCGCTGCCTTTGATTTCGAATTTTGGCTTACTACTCGCTGTACTTTGACATTAAAGAGTTGTATTCTCCGAATATAAAGCAATAAAGTAACAAACCTTCATAGTGGACGTAGGTAAATCGTCGAACCACTCTAAATCGTTGTCTCTTGTGCAATTTACTTTCTGCTATTTGGAGTTTTTGTTAGATAATTCACGTTTTAATTTACTTTCTTCATTTATTATCTCTTCAAAATTTCCGAGGAGTGTTGTGCCCAATTTTGACACAAACACTTTGGTGCTTTCACTGAGAAAAAACCCAGTTTTTTCCTCCTGCTCCTTGGATCTATCTTCGATACCGGATTGCATAAATCTAAGAGAAAGATCCAAACCTCATATTCAGATTCCTTCCGTTCTATTCAGATTTGTTAAAAGTCTAGGAAAGAATTCAACGCTTCAAGATGGTGAGTACAGAACCACCTCTAACATTGGTGATCAAGAAGGTGGGGATAGGCAAAATCCCACACAACTACAGTCCACTAATCAAGATGCTGTTGGGCATACGGATCAGTCGGGTCCGGTCACAAGACAAGAGTTCCAGGCGCTACTCCAGGAACTAACCCAAAGCCGACAACAGCTAACTGAGCAGTTGCGCGCTAACGCTGAGTTAACCAATCAACTAAATCGCCAAAAGCGAAGAAGATCCAGAAGGGATCAGGCTCCTCATTCTTCCACCGAAAGCTCCGCTTCATCTGACTACAATAAAAGATTTATCTGTCCCAGGCTAGACGGAAACCATGCGCAAGCTGCTGACAATCAACAGGCGTTAACCATTGGGCAAATAAGGGTTGGCCCATCTACCAGCTTCCATACTGGACCTTCCTCCCGAGGAGGCACTATTCCACAATACACTGCAGATGATCGAGCTGCTACAGCCGCTGCAGTTGACATAGGAGTTGACGCTCGAGATCACTCCAATCAAAATTATCATCAGCAGGGACAGGCTCCAGAGCCATATGTCCCAGAAGACATTGAGCCAAGGAGGCGAGATGAGGATCGTCGACAGCGCCCGATCCCACCTCGCACTATGGAACCCGACCATACTTTGGCTCACCACCCATAGAATTTTCTAATACCAGACTTCTCAGCCATGGTACGACGAATGATTCGCGAGTGTCAAGGCCTAACAAATGACGATTGGGGAATCTCCCGGAGTCATACCCCATTACTGATGATATATTGTATGCTGAACCTCCTCGGCGATTCAGAATGCCAAACCTTCCCATGTATGAAGGAAATTCCGACCCAAATCAACATATTCTGAAATATGAATGGTCGATGACCGCTGCGAGAGCTGATGACGCAGTAAAGTGCCGCAGTTTTCCCATTTCCTTAGGGGGAATTGCGACAATGTGGTTCACACGATTACCGCCACGATCTATTTCTTCGTTTGACCAGTTAGCTACTAAATTTTTTGAACAATTTCGCATGCATATTGCCCGACCTAAAGATGTTAATACCCTATCAAGTGTCACTCAAGCTCTCGGAGAAACACTTAGACGATATTTGGAGAGATTCAATGCTGCATGCGCAGAGATCACCAACCCTAATGATAATTCCATTCTAATGGCTTTGACTAAAGGAATCGACCCTGATTCCGAGTTTGGAAATTGGTTAGCCGGAAAACCTCCCGCATCGTTGGACCGTTTCTATTCCAAAGCCGCTCAATTCTTGAGGCGAGAGGATGCGAAACAGTCTAGGAATCAAGACGATGCAAGGCCCAGCAGTGAAGGGATTCAGAGTAATGTTGCGGTTAAACAATCCGGAGAAAGTTCAGGAAAAGTCGAATTGAATATCCAAAATAAACAGACTCTACGATCAAGAAACGGTGATAACCGAAACAAGAAGCAAGACCAGAATCGTGGTTCGAGACGTAGGGCTGCAATGTTTGACAGTTATACACCGCTTAACACGTCACTGGAAAACGTATACTTACAGACTTGTAATACTATGCAATACAAGAAGCCTGCTCCGAATCCTTCGTCGGAGAGGCAGATTCAGACAGGGAAGTTCTGTAGGTTTCACGAAAGTCATGGGCATAATACCAATGAGTGTAGACATTTGCAAGACCTCATTGAAAAGTTGATCAGAGAAAGGAAGTTGGACCAGTTTGTTCGGGCGCCACAGTCTCGTGGAGCGGGCCCATCTAATCAGAATCGAACGCAGAATCAGGAAATACAAGGTGAACCCGCTCGCACGGGCGAAAGGTTGGTTACCAATACAATAAGTGGTGGTCCCCATCCAGCAGACAGAAGCTGGAGAGAAATGGAGTCATATGCTAGCTCAATCAGGCATGTGGACTTTGAATGCTATAGTAACTCGAAAGACGGAACACCGGCTAAACAACAAAAAACAATGGCTGATGAAATCGTGTTTAGAAATCGAGATGCTGATAGAGTCGAAGCTCCCACAATTGACCCGTTGGTCATATCCGCTCAAGCTGGTCCTGCTTGGATGAAGAGGATCTTAGTAGACAGCGGAAGTTCCGTAAATATATTGTTTAAAAGAGCATATGATTTAATGAAAATGGAAGCTAAGGACTTAAAGCCTTGTCAATCACGAGTCCACGGCTTCAACGGGAGTGCAACGATACCAACCGGAATAGTTGAATTGCCAGTAGAGTTGGGAGCGGGAGAATGCCGAAGAGTTCGGATGTTGCAATTTGTTGTCTTAGATATTCCTTCCCTGTACAATGCTTTTTTGGGCCGACCGACCCTTGCTGAATTCAGGGCTGCTATTGCCCCATGGTGTTTAACTCTGAAGTTCCCTACTGACCACGGGATAGGAGTTGTACAAGGAGATCAGGCTGCTGGAAGAGCCTGTTATGTTGCTGAGCTGCGGGAGGCGCAGCGAAAAGAGAAAGGAAAGGGCGTAGAGGAATCTCTCTGCGTCCGCTTTACTGACGATTGACAATTAGCGCCTGGGCCTTGGCCTGGGCACCACAACCAATTCCAAAAGGATCTTGATCCAAGGGACAATGGTAATAAAGAAGAATCTACGGAAAGTCAGGCTTCTCCGGCCGAGCTAACCATTGATGTCCCGATTGACGATGATCACGATGACTCGGGAATGTTGAAGATTGGGTCTCAGCTTAACCAAAAGACACAACAGGAATTGGTTGATTTTCTCCGGCCGAATCTTGACGTGTTCGCCTGGACACACTCTGATATGTGTGGAATCTCGGCTGACATCATGAGCCACACCTTGAACATTGACCCGCGGTATATCCCGGTCAAGCAGAAAAGACGTGGTATGGATCCAGAGAGATCTGCCGCCTTGAAAGAAGAGGTCGATAAGTTGAAATCAAATGGGTTCATTAGAGATGCTTTATACCCAGAATGGGTGTCCAATCCCGTACTTGTCCGGAAACCAAACGGAAAATGGAGAACGTGTATCGATTACTCCGACCTGAATAAAGCCTGCCCGAAAGACAGCTTTCCACTTCCCCGGATCGATCAACTGGTACATTCAACCGCAGGACATGAATTGTTATCCTTCATGGATGCTTACTCAGGTTACAGCCAGATACCCATGCATGTACCGGACCAAGAACACACAAGCTTCGTAACCGACTTGGGGTTGTACTACTACAAGGTCATGCCTTTTGGATTAAAGAATGCTGGCGCTACTTATCAACGCTTAGTCAACCGAATGTTTGCCGATCAGATTGAAAAGACTATGGAGGTCTATGTAGATGACTTTTTGGTGAAGTCACGATACTCTGGTGATCATGTCAAAGACTTGGAGTCAATGTTCGATATCCTCCGGAAATACGGGATGAAGCTTAATCCACTAAAGTGTCATTTCGGAGTCGCATCCAGAAAATTCCTTGGGTTCATTGTCAATGCCCGAGGAATAGAGGCCAACCCCGAAAAGATCTGGGCTATCAAAAATCTCCAAACTCTGAGAACCGTAAAGCAAGTTCAGAGTCTTAATGGAAAAGTTGCAGCACTGAGCAGGTTTATCTCAAAATCGACCGACAAATGCATTCCCTTTTTCGATTTGATTCGAAAGGGGAAACGAAATTTCGAATGGACTGCAGAATGTGAGGGAGCATTTCAATCGCTAATCCAACATCTTTCCGTACCACCAATCCTTTCAAAGCCTGTAGATCACGAACAGTTATATCTTTACCTGGCAGTATCAGAGAATGCAACCAGTGCTGCATTAATTCGGGAGGAAGACCAAGTGCAAAAGCCGGTCTACTATGTGAGTAAACGATTGACCGAAGCCGAGAGAAATTACCCAAAGCTTGAAAAGTTGGCATATTTCTTAGTCATTGCCTCGAGGAAGCTCCGTCCATATTTCCAGGCTCATCCTATTACTGTGTACACCGATCAGCCGTTACGACAGGTCCTTACGCGGCCTGAGACGTCTGGTAGGTTGCTAAAATGGAACATCGAACTGAGTCAATTCGACATCACTTATACTCCAAGGAGAACCATTCCCGGCCAAGTCCTAGCAGATTTTATAGCCTAATTCACTATCCCTGAAAACTTGCCCGAGACCAGCAAATCTCCCGAATACATCTGGAAGTTGTACACCGATGGTGCGTCAAACGATCGGTGCTCAGGAGCTGGGGTAGTGCTTAAAACCCCTGAGGGATGATCCATATGTTATGCTTTAAAGTTCGAGTTCCATGCAACCAACAACGAAGCCGAGTATGAAGCCCTGCTTACCGGGCTAAAGCTTGCCCGTGATCCGAAAATCATTGCTGTAGAGATCTACTGTGATTCCCAGTTGGTAGTATGCCAAGTTCGAGGAGAATATCAGGCCAAAGACCGAAGATTAGCCGCTTATCTAACTCGGGTTCTGGAGATTCTTAACCAATTCGATTACTATGCCATTTCTACATACCCCGAGAGCACAATCAAAAAGCTGATTCATTGGCAAAGTTAGCAAGTACGGGTGAGGCTCAACAGTTGGGGGTTGTTCCGGTTGAAACCCTATCCTCTCCGAGGATTGATCAAAGGGAGACTGATTTCACATTTGAAGCTACCTCCAATAAGGAGTCATGGATGACTCCTTATCGAGATTATATCGAACTTGGTGTATTGCCCGAGCAACGAAGCGAGAAAAGGCAAGTTCTACGAAAGGCCTCATGATTTGTTATTCAAAATGGAGTCATGTACCGGAGAGGATACTCTGTTCCTCTCCTCCGGTGTATCGCGCACGATGAAGTCAGACGAGTGTTACGCGATGTACACGAAGGACAATGTGACGATCACACTGGGGGGCAAGCACTCGCAAAGAAAATACTTCGATATGGGTATTATTGGCCTCCTGTTAATCGCGATGCTGCAGACTATGCTAGGAAGTGTGACAAATGTCAGAAACACGCTCGAATTCCTAGAGCTCCTCCTACTGAGATAACCCAAATGGTCAGTCCTTGGCCATTCGCGGTATGGGGAATAGATATCATCGGCACATTGCCTCTGGCCAAAGGTGGCGCGAAGTACACCATCGTCGCAGTTGATTATTTCACCAAATGGGCTGAAGCTGAACCCCTTGCGACAATTACAACAAAGAAAGTAATCAACTTTGTAGTGCGTAACATCATATGCCGTTTTGGTCTCCCACATACTATCATCACGGATAATGGAACTCAATTCGACAGTGCTAAATTCAAGAATTTCTGTCAACGATTCCACATCCATAAGAAATTCTCTGCAGTAGCGCACCCTCAAGCAAATGGTCAAGTTGAAGCTGTTAATAAAGTTATCAAGTCCATTCTAAAGAAGCGACTGGAAAAAGCTGGGGGCAAATGGGTCGACGAACTTCCTATGGCACTATGGGCCTATCGAACGACTCATAAAACTGCAACCGGTCATACCCCGTTTTCTCTATCTTATGGTTCTGAAGCCGTTATTCCGGTCGAAATGGAAGTGCGCTCTCATCGTGTAACGTATTACGATCCGAAAATAAATGCCATATTACTTGCTGAATCTTTGGATTTACTCGATGAGAAGCGCGAAGAGGCTATTTGAGGGCAGTCGCATATCGAAGTCGTGTCGCCCGACTGTACAATGCCAAGGTCTGTCCGCGAACCTTCGAACTCGACGATCTCGTACTCAAAAGGGTTTATCCGATTCCTTCACACATGAAGCCAAATTGGGAAGGGCCGTATGTGATTTCACAAAAGCTCGGAAATGGCACGTTCAAATTATCAACAGTTGACGGTTTTGCCCTGCCGAGAGCTTGGAATAGCGAAAGTCTCCGTCGCTACTACATATGAAAAACTTTACTTGTTTATTTTCTGTCAATTTATTCCTTTGCATTTTATTCTAGCATTTTGAGATTTAAATTTGTAATAAGGCAACTGACTTTGCCATATTTTCTCGTTTCAGCAATAAAATGCCATCTCTTCGAGCCACAGCTATGATTTACTGAATATGACATACAATATCACAATGCGCGGAGAGCTAAGTTCCATCAAGCGGTGGGATTTATTCAAATAGGAAGTGACTGTGATACGACCGATCACTCGCTAAGTGAAACCCGAGCTCGGGGGCAGAACACTACATCAACATTCACAGGGATTGATACACGACAATCCCTCCTCCAACTCCAAATTCCCAGAGTGTGAATTGGAGTATAAACTTCGACTCTCGATTCCCGGAGCGCGAACCGGAGTATAAATCCACCGCTCCCAGAGTGTGAGCCAACTCCAAATTCCTAGAGTGTGAATTGGAGTATAAACTTCAACTCTCGGTTCCCGGAGTGCGAACCGGAGTATAAATCCACCGCTCCCAGAGTGTGAGCCAACTCCAAATTCCCAGAGTGTGAATTGGAGTATAAACTTCAACTCTCGGTTCCCGGAGTGCGAACCGGAGTATAAATCCATCGCTTTCGGAGTGTGAGCCAACTCCAAATTCCCAGAATGTGAATTGGAGCATAAACTTCAACTCTCGGTTCCTGGAGCGCGAACCAGAGTATAAGTCTAAATTCCCGGAGCGCGAATTGGAATATAAAACTCTATCTCTAAATTCCCAGAGTGTGAACTGGAGTATAAACGTTAAGTACAAGCTCCCAGAGAGCGAACTAAGTCATAAACACTGATAATTAACAAGTTCCCGGAATATGAGCCGAACTGTTAATTACAAATTATGTTAAGTCCCCAAAGTGTGGACATGTATTCAAGGCTTATGGCATATGTGAGCATGAACTAATCAAAGCGATACTTGAGTAAAGAAGAAAAGAGTTGTTTCCCATGTTATCAACAAACAAAAAAGGAGTTTGATTACATGATAAAACTAAAAACATTTCATAAAGTGGGTGCCGAATCCACACTTATACACGGCCTAGAAAAAGAGAAGTAGAAAGAATTGCCCTTTCACAACTACATGGTAAAACGAGAAGTTCACTCTTTCTTCTTCCGGGGTTTCTTCTTCGGGGTTGAGCCACTAGACCCACTACCCGGCTTCTTGCGAGATTTCTTGTCTTTCTTTGGAGCATCCTCAGGATCTGGCATGATATCCACGTCTTCCTCAGAGCTGGAAGGGATAGAGATCCTTTTGTGAGGACGAACCGGAGGCGGAGAAGCCGTAACAGGTGGCGGAGCTTCGGCGCTAGAAGTTATAGCTGTACCGGTGAGAGAAGTAACCATTGAAGGAGTTAAGCTTGGCGGAGCAACATCACCTCCGGAACCACCAGCCGTCGTCACCGTAGCCATTTCAGCGCTTATCTCGGCAAGAATTTCTTCTTCTCGGGAAGATCGAGCAGCGCTGGAAACATTGACGGTCGGCATAAACGAGCTAAAAGTTGGGGCAACTCCACCTATTGCAAAGGAAGGATCGGAAAAAGGTTCACAGGGTTGCTTGAGAAGCTCCTCAATCATCTGAACATCAAACGACATTGAACTCCCCTCTCCCATCTCGCTGGTTACGGCAGTGGTTGTGGTGGCCTCAGTAACGACGGCTCCTTGCATTGGCTGCGAAGTTTGTGGTATTGGAAGTGCTGGCGCATCACTTTCAGTCACTGGTCAAGAAGAAATGAGAATAATTAGTCAAATGATCGGTTCCAAGTTCAACATTCCACAAACACTTAAGCAACATTTAGAATACCTTCTTTGCCCGGCTCGGTGATGGGACGAGTTCAGAAACGGTAGTTGTACCTAGAGACAGTTCCGGTCGATCCGGGTTATAAGCAAGGACAACATGTGGACCGACTGTAGTGGTGACTCCAGATGAGGTTGGGGCATCAACTGAAACATGGTGAAAACATGGTGAAAACCAAGTCTCTCTTTCTCTCAGCGGAAATCATCGCATCATGGAGAAGTTTCCTTTCCTCCTCGCTCAACAAGCAAGATTCAAGTTCAAATTCGTCTACGGCGCCTTCAGGGAGAGATGCTCTCTTGTTCGCCACCAATTTTTCCCAAGCACTGAGCAGAAGCGTAGAATAATCTCCGAGCCACGAGAGATTCCTGTGCTCAAGTACATTAGCATTATAAGTGTCGAGAAGATCATCAAACTCGGCTTCTGCTCTGAATATCTCTGCTTGAACTCTCCCTTCCACTTCTGCCTCCACCGCTTCAACTTTAGCAACCGCCGCGTCTCGCTCAGCTCGGAGAGACACAGCTTGCTCGCACACTTCCTGTGCGGCCGTGTTAGCGTCATCTTTTTCCTTGTTTAAGTTGGCGAATTTAACCTTTAGCTCCTCAAGTTCTCTGACCGCCGCATCTCGCTCGGCCTCAACATTTTTGTACCGATGACCCAAATCTTCAACTAAAGTACAATGCGCTTGTTGCATTTTCGTCATCTCAGCTAGTGTCTCATCGACCTTCTGTAGCGACTCCAGTTCGGCCTTGCGAGAAGATTCCGTTTCAGATTGAAGTACGTCAACAATACGGTTCTTCTGAGCCAAGTCCGCTTCCAGTTTCTCAATAACTTTGGCTCGTTCGAAGGCTACTTTCGAGGCTTTAACAGCCGCCCTGTACCATTCTTTATACTGAGCATAAAAATCCCGGGTATAGCTGAGGGCGGTGTTCACGGCCTCTTCGTGAATTCTTTTGAGATTGGGTGGAAAGATATAGGCATCAAAGCATATTTCTGGAAAGTCTTTTTTCAACTGAGCAATTCTAACAGCCCCTTCACCAGACGGTTCAAGAGGTGCCTCCTCCACAGTTACGGTCGTAGCCGTATCAGTCCTTGAACGATGTGGACTAGG
Source organism: Allium cepa (assembly GCA_030765085.1). Taxonomy (NCBI): domain Eukaryota; kingdom Viridiplantae; phylum Streptophyta; class Magnoliopsida; order Asparagales; family Amaryllidaceae; genus Allium; species Allium cepa. The sequence continues at coordinate 106,543,595 of CM060930.1, read as the reverse complement.
TTTAGAGGTTTGTTGAGATGGCTATTGCCGCTAAGGTTCGACTGCAGGTGCCTGGCCCCTGGATGGTGGAGGAGAACGAGAGGGTGAACGGTACCTTCGGTCCCTATCAGAACGCTCCTGGCTAGAATAATATCGGGAATGGTCCCTATCGCGATGCTCTTGCTCATAATACCTCCGCTCATGATCTCGGTCAGAATCCCTACGGCGAGACTCATAATAGGATGAAGAATGGTGCACTCGTCGAAGTTTATCAAGTGTAGAAGGACGATTCGACATGGCACCTGTAAAGAAGGAACAATTCGATTAAGTACCAAGAAAAAGCACTGCAATGCATGTGGAAGTCGTGAAGTGTTGTGAAAAGTGTATAAATGCGTAAACCCCCCGACCAACCAGAAGCGTCGATTACACTAACGGGTAAAGATTCGCTTATATCAAGCGCTCCCCGGAGCTCTTCCAACCCGGACCCATGGTGGAGAGATACGTAGTCCGGAATGGAAATATCGTCCAACCCTGTGAAAAGGTCTCCAGACTGGCAAGGAGAGGCGCTGGAAACAGTAACCCCAGGTTGGGAACGGGTTACGACTACAGACTTCCATCTCTTAAACTTAGGTACAGCAGCCTTGCCTGTCTGGCCCTCTTCTATTCGGGAAAGGTCGGCTGCTATCTCAGTGTCTGTGGGCGTTCTTTCGTCATCGCTCATTTCTATTATCACAATGACAGGTTTTCTTTTTGCCGCTTTCTTCTTCTTCCTCGAGGCCGATTTCGCCAAACCTTCAATTACAATACTCTGGCCCATCTCAATCAAACCCAATGTCCTTAAGTTATCATCGGTCAACAGCAAATCTATGTGCCTTGAGTCATGGGGAACCCTTTGTAAGCTTTGAACGACACCTCTATAATGCCCACCAGTAGGTCTCGAAATGATAGCTGCAAGAATAGCAGGGTATTAGTGTAAAGTATTAAAAGTAACCATTCAAGAACGAATTATGATACTTACGTCTGGATAACCATCTCCTGGCAAACCCTGGGGGGCATCGAACAAAAAACCACTCATTCTTGAAATAACTAAGCCTGGTCCAGGCCCCAGTACGAACCTGACAGTTCCTAACCGCCTCCAGAAAAGTAAAAGACAGGCTCTCACCCCTACTCTTAAAGTTGAATATGTGCCTAATCTCGTTAGGTCTTGGCGGGCGAAAAAGGCAATCCATAAATATGACAAAGACGCTGTTCAGAAGTGCATGCCCGCTGGGATAGAGTTGTGAAGGAGCGATTCCCAAATACGACAACATCTCTCTGATATATTGGTTAAAAGGAGGAAGAGATCCAGCCGCACAGGCATGACGATAGAAGGCAGTATATCCTTCAGGTGGGTTATGTGGTCTGTCACTAACACTAGGTAATAAAACATAGTCCAGGGATATGTTATGTTTCGAACATATCTGGCCCAACAGAGGCTCCGAGATATTGGAATGAACAGAATCGACAGGATCTTCGATAAATATGGCCTCCGACAATTCATCCGGGGCCGGATCTACGACTTCAGGAGGGATTTCCGGAATCTCAACTGGAAGAGGCGAACTTTGTGCTTCTTGTTGTCGATAACTCGAAGATTCCATAATTAACTAACTCACCAGAAAGCGGCGTTAAAATATATAAAAAGCCCATGCATTCCCCCCAGTGCAAAGTGTATGAGTATGTCGTGCGGTGCAAGTGCTATGCAAAAATTTAAGCAGATTCTACGGAAACAAAACGAGATTTCCGAACGATGAAACTTTGGAATTTGAGAATGAAAACGACCGTCATCGCTGACCGTCACTTTCACGCCACCCAGATGCTACTGACAAATCCAAGTATAAATTCGTTATATTTAGTTTAAGTCATGGTGCCATCGACGAGCTCCAAAGGAAAGGTCATGTAAAAGTTCGATTATGCAAGGCCGAAGCTCGCCGAAGTCAAGTATATTAAAAGTTCAGTAAGTTCGTCAAAGTTCAGCTTGAAATTGGTCGTAGTTCAGATATTGAAGCAAATCAGAAGAGTGGAAGTCCCAGGAGCAAGAACGTTCGAATCGATCGACTCGAATGGACACGGGTCGAATCGATGGACTTCGAGTTGGTACGCCCCAACTCCATGTAGTTCGACTCGATGAGACTCTGGGAACAAAGGAGCAGTTCGAATCCATGAAGCCCTACATACTTCGAATCGATCAAAGTTGGACTCTTTCGAATCGATCACCATATCATTACTTCGAATCGATCCATGTAAAGCTCCTTCGAATCGATCAGAATATCGCTATTTCGAATCGATTGTCGCGACCTTTTTTTCCTTTGCAACCATCGATTCGAAGCTATGCATTCAAAATCAACTCAAATTGCTCATCTCGGATCGATGCGAAGCAATGAGAGACAACACTTTGATCGATGCGACTTGAATGACCTCACTCCTTAGTCCCATTGAGTCGAACCACCTTGTCCAGATCCCACCACTCGTCGCAATTTTCAAAAAGGAAAGGTTGAATCGATGTCAAAAACTTCCAGTTCCATCATTCCTCACTCGGCTTGATTCACCAATTACCTGACTTGGTAAAATCACGAGGGAAAGCATAAAGAATTCGATCGATTCATGGAAAACGCGCTTGTCTTAAGCTCTGGAAGATCGATTCGAAGAAGAAGTTACAGAAACAGTAAAAAGTGAAAAGTTAAAAAAGAGCCCGGCCTCACGTATTTATATGGATCCCAGGGGAGAAACGGGACGATTCGTCTCCCAGTCAAAATGACCGACCCCAATAGGTCACATGCTATCGATTCGAACAAGCCACGTTCGAATCCTTCACGTTCGAATCCACCGAGTGCGAACCCACTGCGTTCGAATCCATCACAGCGTAGAGCCATTGCTTCGAATCCATTGCCTTCCTGTCTTTGCACAATCGAATCCATCCCAGCTTAGTCGGTGCGAGGCATCATCGGTTCGAGGATGCACTGAGCCGATGCCAGACAATCGATTCAAACGAGCGTGACTTTGAATCCATCAAGACAACATCGATGCGAAGCGTCATCGATACGAAGCATATAAACAAGGGCTAAATTGAAAAATCCTATTGGTTCGAAGTACCTATTCCATAACCATCAATTCCATCGATTCGAAACCCTATCGGTTCGAACAAACATGCTTCGAATCCATTAGACACCATCGATGAGAATGAACGCAGTGCTTCGATATGAAAAATTACTGGTCTACCTTTTACAACGATTCAGGAGAGGATCGTTACAAGAGGATGATCATAGATGATTATAACAACAATGTTTTAACCCAAATCTCAAATCGGTTCAGGAGAGGGCCGATGCAGAATTCGATAACAAACCAAACTGAAAACAACTAGCAATCGTGCAACGTTAACCAAAGCCAAAGTGGTACATATATCCACATGCGTATGACTAACACTTGATCTTTAACATTTACAGGGATCAAATGTTCACCTTGTTATAGTTACAATGGCTGATGACTTTCAGAAGAGCATGTCTTGATTGTCCAACGTGAAACTGCAGCTTTTCAAAGCACGCCATGTTTACACAAGACGTACTTTGGGGGGAAAATGTTATCCCGCCTTCTGGCAAGGCCGAGATACCAAGGAACTGACTGGAAAATAAGGGTCACATGTCCTCAGTTTTGAATGATTGTCGGTTTACTACAAATATCGATGGATTTTGCCCAAGTTCGGATCGGGCTACAATTGATAGGACAGGACAAGCGAAGCTGTGGAAACCAACGTTCCAAATTTCAAGGCAATCTAAGTTTGTATTCTCAAGTTATCGCCAATGGAAAGTGGAGGAGACAACCTCAGTTTGAATCGATCAAAAGAAGTTTAGGCTCGAATCCGTGAGAGATCCTCACAATCGAATCGATAAGCCATGAAGTGGTTCGAACCCATCCTACCAGAGCCATGCTTCGAATCCATCCAAAGCCTTCCTTAGTTCGAATCCATCAAGTCATCCCTTCCTTCGAATCCATCCCAATGGCTTTCTTTCGAACCCCTCAAGGCGAGATGCCTCGAATCCATGGGACTACTCCACTTCGCTTACATCAGAGCATATGAGTTTGTATCCATCAGATGGCCCCGCCTCGAATCCATCTAGCAGGTCTAGGTTCAAGTGCACGAGACATAATCTCGCTTCGAATCCATCAAGGAGGAGACATTCGAATCCATGCAGTTGATTCACTTCGAATCCATCGTTGAAACGCATGATCGAATCCATCATTTCCCCCCCCCCCCCCCGCTTCGACTCCACGAATGCTACCTCGAATCCACTAGGCCAAGGCAGCTAAAATGGTGGATTCGACCCTATGGATTCGACCCTAAGGAATCGATTCGAACCAGGCTCGTTGACCGAAGCGCAATCTTTAATCGGTCCTAACTTGAAATCTACAAGTCCAAATGCTATGAAATTTTCACAGGAGCTTGTACGTACATAGAAGAATGTCCACGCCAAGTTTCATCACGATTGGACACTTTTTGATCGATTCGAACCAAGGGTCGAATCGATCCCAAAGTGGGCCCGGATTTCCAGAATTCGGCCATGTGGGCCCCCCACACGTGCCAGAAGTGGTCTCCCCTAATTTTAGGAGAAATATCAGCCTCCAGCACCTATATATAGAGCCCCTGGTCATTCAGAAAGGGGATCGGAGAATTTTAGAGATAAAGCTCGTCTAGACACTGCCAGAATTGCTTCAGAGCACCACCGCTGCCTTTGATTTTGAATTTTGGCTTACTACTTGCTGTACTTTGACATTAAAGAGTTGTATTCTTCGAATATCAAGCAATAAAGTATTAAAACTTCATAGTGGACGTAGGCAAATCGCCGAACCACTCTAAATCGTTGTCTCTTATGCAATTTACTTTCTGCTATTTGGAGTTTTTGTTAGATAATTCACGTTTTAATTTACTTTCTTCATTTATTATCTCTTCAAAAACTTCCGACGAGTGTTGTGCCCAATTTTGACACAAACAATGATATCACCTACCATCCTCGCACCGCTATCAAGGGGCCAGCCATAGCTGATTTCATTGCCGAATTTACTACTAACGAAGGTGAGGAGCAATCTGAAATAGAAGACGATATCAAGTGGAATCTTTTCGTAGATGGGGCATCAAATGAACAAGGCTCGGGGGCAGGTGTTGTAATAATCACCCCCAGGGGAAGAAAGCTGCACTACGCCCTAAGGTTGGAATTCGCTGCCACCAACAATGACGCAGAATACGAAGCAGTGATAGCCGGATTAGAACTTGCCCTGGAAATTGGAGTCGGTTCTTTATGTCTCCATAGTGATTCTCAACTTATTGTAAATCAAATACTGGGAGACTTCCAGACTCGAGGAGAACGACTCACAGCATATCTAAAAAAGACCAAGCTGCTGCTCAATCAATTGGATCACTATCTAATTAAACACATTCCTTGAGAAGAGAACCAAGAGGCTGACGAACTAGCAAAGCAAGCTAGTATGAAGAACATCACTATTTTCTGAGCATTAACCATCTCAAAACAGCTGGCACCAAGTTTCGAGCAAGTGAATCTGATAGCTGCGATCGACGAAGAAACTTGGATGACTCCTATCCGGAAATATTTACAAGATGGCACACTGCCCGACAGGCATAACGAAATCAAGAAAATCTTGAGGAAAGCTTCCCGCTATACATTACAAGAAGGCATCCTCTATCGGCGCGGCTTCTCTAACCCCTTATTAAGGTGTATCGCTGGAAGGGAAGCCAGGGAAGTCTTATCAAACATCCATCAAGGAAGTTGCGGAGATCACACTGGAGGGCAGACTCTGGCAAAGAAGATACTCCGATATGGATATTACTGGCCCACTTTAAACAAAGATGCCTTGGACTTCGTCAAGAGATGTTACAGATGTCAGAAATTTGCCAAGATTCCTCGACTACCCACAAATGAGATTACTCAAATGACCATCCCTTGGCCCTTTGCAGTATGGGGAATTGACTTGATTGGCGAACTGCCAACGGGCCGAGGCGGAGTCAAATATGCTATAGTGGCGGTTGACTATTTCACCAAATGGGTGGAGGCGGAACCTCTAATAAAAATATCTTCGGCAAAAGTTATCAACTTCTTGATCAAAAATATTCTGTGTAGGTACGGAGTCCCACTCAAGATCATATCAGACAACAGACTTCAATTTGACAGCGAAGAATTCTCCAGTTGGTGCCAAGAGCACGGAATTCACAAAAGGTTCTCATCTGTAGCTTATCCTCAAGCAAACAGACAAGTCGAAGCTGTCAGCAAAATCCTCAAAACCTTAATCAAGAAGAAACTTGAAAAGTCAAAAGGCGCTTGGGTGGACGAACTTCCTATGGCACTTTGGGCCTATCGCACATCTTACAGAACTTCAACAGGGCATACTCCTTTCTCTTTGGCATACGGATCAGAGGCCATGCTCCCAATTGAAATTATAGTGCCCTCTCACCGTAGGATCCACTACAACCTGGAAGAGAACGAAGAACTCCTCCTCATGTCTTTGGATCTAATTGAGGAGAGAAGAAACGATGTAACACTCAAAGCAGCAGCTCATAAGCAAAAAGTTGCAGCACAATACAACTCCAAAGTCAAGTACCGCAGCTTACAAGAAGGAGATCTTGTCTTCAAGCAGATCTTCCCGCGCCCCGGAGCGCTAGATCCATTCTGGGACGGACCCTACGTAATTCATAAAGATCTCCGCAACGGAGCCTATATTTTGTCAACTGTGGATGGAGAGGTGTTCCAGAGGGCATGGAACATACAACACCTCCGTCGATACTTTTCTTAACTTGTACTGCCCATATGAAGTGAATTAACAAAGAGAATCAGTGGATGTAGGCATTTTCGTGCCGAACCACTTTAAAAATCTTGTCTCTTTTTAACTTGTTCCTTTATATCTTGGCTGCTTGTTAAGCTTTATCCTTTTCTGTTGAACAAAATCATGTATAACGACATTTCCATACTAGAACGTCACGGCGCAACCTCACCTGCACAAGACTCAACAGGTACTATGCGATTCTATGCACTCGCCAATGAGACACTTTTGCTCCAACATCCCTCTGCTGCGGGTTAACTCATTGCTCGCGACTGCCCTCAAATCCAACTGTAATGAGCCGATTATAAGCCATCAAGAAGGCCGACTATAGCCGATGGCAGCTCATTACGGCGTTCGGCTCGTCGGTAACTGTGAACCTACTTTAAGCCCCAACATAAGGTGTGTCCAGCCAGGGGTAGTTTACGGTCGACGATCGGCACCCACGCTAGCCGGCCACAGTAAATCGAATAATACCCACGATTACGGGCCATAATGGCTCGGGTAGTTACTGTGCGCGATCTCGGCTGAGATATGTCTTAAGTGCGGCTGTGGTAAAAGAGATAAACTCCCCGCGGAGGCGTAAGATGGGTGACAAATGTCTCCAAGACCCACAGCTAGGGAAAGTGACTACAAAACCCGTTTGCCACGAAATTAAGCATATCGACGGCCTTCCGTGACTGGAAGTTTTACTTTTCCTATATTTCCATTCCATTTAAATATTTTTCTTGTATCCTGCATAACGGTCCCCAAAGTACAGGACACTAAGTAGGAGGCATTCGCTCACGAGAATCTGAGCCCGCAAACTGGGTGACAAGGCACTCAGCCGCATCCATGGTTAATTACACAAGATGTCCAAAGCTACCCCCTGCAACCAGAACACGAAGGGCGGTACTCTTTTCTCTTGTACATAATCACGTAGCTATGACTTATTCATAACATTGCAAAACATGAGATTATATTTCAAGCAAAAGCTTAACATCGAACACAATCAAATCACAGGCATATGCATAACTATGTTTTTTATACAACACTTCAAAATAATAACAGCATTCAAAATATAACAGAATCAGCTTATGTTATAAACTTACATAAAGACGTCCAGTAACATAATTACAACTTAAGAGTACATTAATGTCTTGAACTAGCATGTACAGGAATTTCAACCAGACCAAATAAAATAACCAACTGCACCAGTGCTCCACCCTCGTCCTACCAGCTCTTCGAATCTACTTGACTGCAGGATCGGAGCTCCCAGCATGATGACCAGAGGTCCCGCCTGCCCAATTCAAAAGATAATCCATCAATAACCACGAAAGATAAGCAATCAAATCATGAAAAAATTAAAAGGGAAGACTTACCAGCGTCAGCTTCCTGGTCTTCATCCTCCAATTGCACACACACTTCCTCGGCGGCGAGCAGCCTCATGCCTTCCTTCACCGCCGCCTTCTCCTCCTTGGTGAACTGTACGGTAACCACGTCCATTCTGAAGGCCGTGCCACCCTCCTTATCTGCATCGGCCTTGGCCTCCTCCAAAGCCCAGAGATATATCCTGGCCATGACTCGGGGATGGTCATCCATCCAGGATAGATTACCCTGCTTCCAAGTACGGAAGTACATATCCTGCAACATCTCGTCCATCATCCCCTCATTCTCCTCAAATTCCCTCACCCGGGCCTCGGAGGACAGCAACTTAGCAATAGCAACATCCCTCTCTGATCGATATCTCAAGCGGTCAGCCTGGAGAGACCTCCTCATTTCCTCCATCTCTTCCTTTAGCCTGGCCTGAGCAAGCTCTACGGCCTCAAGCCTCCCAGATAACTCCTCTACCTGCTCGAGATCCACCCTCCGAACCTCATCCACCGTAGCAATGGCTATGTCAATCCGCTCCTTGCAAGCGGCCTCCATCTTTCATAGTTCTGCCCTACTAGCCTCTTCCATAGTCTCCTTCAACCACCTGGAGGCTGCCTCGTGTTGAGAAATCTGAATGGCTTGATCAGCAAGCTGTTTGGCCTGATCAGCAACCTTCAGCCGCAACCGAATATTAGCACTCCCAATCTCCTCTCCAGCCTTGACCAGACGGGCATGATGCCCCATCAACTTCCTGGTCTCCTCCGCGACCCGATCAATATTATCCTTGGCTTCGTCCCCCATGGTAACTACCCGAGTAGTAAGCAAATCGAGGTCTAAGGACTTAGCCTCATTAAGCACCCATACCATGGGATTGCGGGGAAGAAGATGCTCACCCGTGGCCTCGTCAAAAGAGATATCCTAAAAACTCAGATCCAGATCCGGATGGCCGACAAATGGGTTGCGAACCAAACCGGGATGGTCTATCGGGGCGACGGTTGGATTTTCGGACGGATGTGGGGAAGGTATAAGCTCAGTATCCTCCTTAGTAATATCATGGATAGGCTGGGCTGGAGGCTGAGGGCCAGGTGAAGGTTCAAACGAAGATCGGCCCCTCTTTCTCTTTTGTATATCTTCTTCAATAACTCCGAGAAGAGGGCGATATCTAACCACATCTCCAGGACGGCTAGCTGACGGCTTTGGTTTGGCGGAAGCTTTGAGTAACTTATACTGTTCAAGGCGGTGCCGAATATCTAATGTCTTGGCCACCTTACCCATTCCTGGAATGAAAACCAAGTGTTACAAGCATACAACGATCCATAATTCAAGAAATACGTTAAGTTAAAAGGAATAAGAAGGCACATCTATTATACAAACCTTGTGGAAGAGTAGGATACTGCAATAAGTCCTGAATCTCATTCCAGGACGGGAGCGAACCATAAGATATTCCTAAGTCCCTATCGTAAATAGAGTCTGCAGAAGGAGTTAAGAATTCACCTTGAACCGCCGGAGTTGCCTTAGCTGAAATACTCTCAGAAGATAGGCTGGCGCCGGACCCGGCCTTATCAGACCTCTTCGATTTCTCCACCAAGGCTGATCCTTCCTCCAACCCCTCAAAAGCCTGGCGGAAGGCATCATCCGTCCACTCTTGAATCTCGCCTGCTTGCCCAGGAGGCAAAGCCCCGGCGCCGTCACCACCACCATCACCTTCTCTGTCGTCTACGCTTTCTGCCTCTCCTCCTACATCGCCTCCTTCGCCTTCACCTCTATCCTCCTCCACGTCTTCCTCCCTCGGAGTCATTGGGCACGTGCTAGGGGAAGGGCCGTCGGACTTCTTGAGCTTCTTACCTTCGAGAACTGGAGATTTTGTAAAAGGCCTCCTCTTGCTGCTCTTCGCAGTAGCCCCATCTTTAGCTTTAGCAGCCCTTTCCTCGGCTGTATCTCTCTGCTTAACCACGGATTGACGTGGCAGAATCAGGTTGTGCTCCAAGAGAGTGGCATTCCTGATTAGGTAAGAAGCCGACCTATCCCTTCCAGAGATAGCCTCTATCTCTGCGGCCATCTGTACCAGGCGATCATTCTCCACGACCATAAAGCCACCTGTCGCTAGCAAGAAATAAAAGCATATAAGAAGAAGCATTGCAGTCGGGACAAAGAAATTACAAGTGGAATTCAACATACAGCCAGAAGTGAAGAGGCGAAAAGAAACGGAGTCGTCCTTGACGAAGAACCATTCCTTCTTAAACATGGTAAACTTCGAGTATAAGTCCAAGACCGGCTTGAAGGACATGGCCGACTATAAACTAATGTACGGAGACCCCTTCTTATAGCCCCTCAGATTATATAGATATCGGATTTCCCGGTTAGAAGGGGGCGCCCATATCTCCTTTGGAAGATAACGAATAGACATACTAAGATGGCGTAGGAGTTGGGCTGAAGTTGAAAAGGAGCCACTTTCAGGCAAGTAATGAAGCTGACTATCCATGCATTGATCGGAGGAATGGCCCCGCACATGCAATGGTATCGGCTATACGCGAAATATCCTTCAGGAGGATTGTACGGCCTCACTCCGTCCCCCGGCAACAGCATAAGTGATCTATCAATCCCAAAGGAGCGGGATATAACATCAAGCTACTCCTCTCTGAGAGAGCTAGGAAAGCAGTCGGGAGGAGAATTCAAGAGCTCCTGAGGACCATATCCGTCCACTAATGACCTCGGGGCAGGTCCCTGTCGAGCTGGTCCTGGCTAGGCAGGGGGCACAACGGGAGGTTCACTTCAGTCCGTGGATTTTCTTTTTTCTGATCGAGTTTCCACTTTGCGAGACATTTATCTGTAACACCGGAAAAACATATTGTTAGAACAAGGAGTATGGGAATACAACAAACAAGTACATGCAACCTAGAGTCTCATTCGCAATTCGAAACATAAAAACTCAAAACCGAAGACCATTCAGCCTCACACTTCCCAAACTCATTCGGTAAATAAAACCACAAGTTCATTCGGTACTTGGGGGCAACAAACACATTCGATAAATCAAAGCTTTCAGGCTCATTCGGTACACGAAGTCCCCGAGTCCATTCGGTAATTAAAAGCAGAACCTCATTCGGTGGTCCAAGCCACAAGACTCATTTGGCAATTGAACTCCATCGAGTTCATTCGGCATTTAAAACGTAAAATTCATTCGGCAAGAGAAGAATAACTCACATGATTCGGCAGTCAAACGTGATCAGCTAATGGAGATAATTCGGCAGGGAAGAGTCTGATTCGGCTATTTCGGTTGGTAGGGAATAACGATGGCACAAGGCCCCTACTATAGGCAATTACGAACAACCGGACCATTTGGTTCGACATACATATCCGAGCTAAAAACAAAGCACGCCATGTGCATGCACATGCCCTACTTTGGGGGGCAAGTGTTGTGTGCATTTTCACCACCGAACCAACATTTCTCCAATGCCTGCCGGTCCAATCCCACCTCCGAGCTCATACCGAACCAACCACTCCCTGGCTCCTACCGGACCACTTCTCCACCAAGTCCCACTGGTCCAACATCTCAACGGACCGGCTGCATCCCTACTACCGATCCACCCCACTTCCAAGCCGATCCAACCAACTTCCCTCCTACGACCGAACCATCTCATCCTCCATCCTCTTGCCGAACCAAGCATAGCTGGACCAGAGTGCCACCGAACCAACTCCACTTCCAGGTACTACCGAACCAGAGCATATTCCAACCCTCGACTACCGAACCAAGGCGTACCAAACCAACACTGCCAGGCCAGATTGCATCGGCCCAGGCCCACCAGCAGCTATATACATCCAAGACCCCTACCCTCAGCCTCACTCTATAAATAGAGGGGCAGGAGTACAACAATGGAAGACAAGTTTGAGAGCTCAAGCACGGAAGGAACTTTCAAACAGTTTTTATATACTTGTAATCAAGGCTTTGTACTTGTAATCTGAATAATAAGAGGAGAATAACATAAAAAGTGGACGTAGGCACGTTCTGGCCGAACCACTATAAATCTGCGTGTCTTTTACATTTCAGTCCCTGCTTTTTACATATTCACACAACTCATCCAAATCACTAAGAACAACATAAAATCAAATAAATCACACGACTTGGAGGTGTTTGCCCATTTTTCATGCAAACAGACAACATGATGCAAAGATAATAAGAGTAATAGTATGCCAAATCTTCGTCTTCGTCATTCAGAATAGATCTTCAATAAGCTGAAAATCTCAGGATTGACCCGAGCTTAATGAAAAGACAAAACACTCGAGTCAGGATTAAAATATCCTTATGAAAGTTAAATCAATCGTAAATAAATATGACTGTAACGGCGTCATAGGTGTTTACGGGGTTTGACATCTCATATCCAGTGTCAACGTGCATGCAATAACTTAAAAGATATTACGGGATTTTCCATCTCTAAAGGATCCGTTAAACTATCTACTATGTAGTACAATATGCTATTATAATATGTCTATAGTAAAGTAAAAGTATTAAAATAGCGTTAAGGTGTTACCATAATTCCCCTTAGCACATTTTTATAATGCCATAGTCTATACAGCACCGTAAGCCCCACCGTAAACTGGTGGTTATCAGAGGGTACCCCATAGGTATAACACAAAACAAAACGTAGTGGTCGCGAATAGGATAATCAGTATGACAAGGTACATGAGGCGATACCAACTAGGATACTAGTAGTTGCATGATCCGGACTGATGTTGAGCATAGCCAGCAGCTATCCCAACACCGCGAAACAATACTCCCAAATCAAGGGGTGCACCCAAGTTGAATCACAAATGTAATAGATATGGTATCGAAGAAGTGTGTCCGCTAGAGATGGCGAACCTCAATGGCCCGGCGCGGATCCTGTTTTAGTCATGTCAGGGGTCATCCAATATCATTCTCTTTCTTCAATCAATGCGTTCACCAAACCATCCGCTTCATTCTGAATCAACACCCCGCGTATAATAGTTATTAAAGTGGTTTTCGGTATCGATAGAGAGTATGTCCATATCTGATCCCGGCCTCTTTAATAACTACGTATTATTACACCGGTGGCTCCTTTACATTTCAAATCGATTCATAGTTGATATCAAAATATCATATTCGCTTCAAAATCAAGTCCATTTCAAATATCATCGTATTTACTCAAAATGTAAGGTTCCGTTTCAAAAACATTTTTGGCCTCAATATCTCATTTCGATTTCCAAATCATTTCGAATTTTAATTTAGGTTGCAACTTCATTTAACCCAATTCGTATTTACATTCGAGATTTAAACATAAACATTTCACCATATTGACCAACTTGAATTTTTAGAAAATAGTTTTATGTAGTTTAAAAGTAGTTTTAAATAATTAAAATAGTTAAAATAGTTAAAATCTTAAAATAGATTTAAAATAGATAAATTAGTTTAAAATAATTTAAATTGGGTTAAGTAGATTTAAAATAGATTAAAATAGTTCAATAAAAAATGGTTTATATAACAGAGTAATTTGGAAAACAAAATAAAACAGCTTCAAAACCAGTCCATTTCAATTATAACTTCCCAATTCAAATCAATTTCAATTTCCATTCTACCGATTCAATTTCGATTTCAATTCAAATCAATGTCAACTTTGACTTCAAATTAATTCAATTTTACATTCACCTTCAATTAATTCAATTTCAATTTATATCGATTTGGAGCTTGATTTTCAAAATATCAATTTATAACACTTAACAAAATTATCCTTCAATATTCAAATTTAAATCCAAATTTCAAATACGATTCAATTCCAAGCTCAATTTCAAAATATCATTTTTATGTCACTTTTACTTTGTAATACTCAAAGCTCGAAATAATGTTCAATCTTTAAAACAAATAAATTTTCGAAATTCAATCATATCCCGATTTTTAATCTCAAAGTCTCAACTTAAATTATTTAACAATTTCCTTTGACCAAAATTTATTTCAACATTCCAAACTCAATTTTCCGATAAATTCGATTTCTATAAATTGATTTCTATTTATAACTGTAACGACTCGCATTTTGCCCGCTCGAAAATCGACATCCATACTTCAAATCGTATTCGAATGCCGTAGATTCGACCGTTCAAATCCGATTCGCCGGAGCTTATAACAAAATTAAGTAAACAACACAGCGGAATAAAAGAATAATACATTGATATACAGCTTTGATACAATATCTGATACAACAGATGATCCAATAGATATCAATATACATCAGAGATATGATACAATAAATAGAAGCGGAAAAGAAAATAGATAACACTAACAGCGGAACAATATAACTCTAAGATAGTCTTCAAGGAAGAACTCCAGAAACTGCAACTCCATTTCCAAGAACTAATCCAGTGATAGCTTGAACCCCCATAACGATGCACCAAGCTGAGCAAGACTGGTGCGATCCAAAGAATGAACTAACTCCAGATAATCTACTAAACCTGACTATCTAAAAAAAAATCCAACTCTAGACTGCTCGTGTAGAAATATAATGAGCACCCAGAGTTTAGGAAAGAAAACAATAAACTCCGAGTCAGTCGTGGGACTGGTGTGAGCAACAAAAACAGTTTATTTTTCTTTAAAATCAAAACAGAGGAATATATTTTAAAATCAATTCGCAATGCTTTTAAAAATGTAACTACCATAAGACCTCCCACCACACACACAATGTAAACGCAGACTTGGAGGAGATTTCTTCTTATGTTAGTCAAAGATGCTTGATACGCATTAAAATAAAGCATTTGATATTATTATTAGTGCATAGTGTAGAACAAATTCTTTCGAAAGTAAAGATATAAATCTTAGCCAGCATAGGTACCATTATATTATGCCTACTATAGCTACCTCCTGAGGAAGCAGGTTCTACAACTAAATTCGTACAAGATCGTATTGTTTCTTTGGATTTCCAACAAATGGTCAGGCCAAGGAACTTCCCATTGCCACATGAGAATGCCTCTGGAAAGACATTCCCGAGAACCAAACCGGAACTCTGCCAACACAAGGCCGGGTTACCCCTAACTGGGTAACTACTGACACGAGCACGCCATCCCCCGGTCCTTTGGGACCTTTTCAACCGAGAGCTCTCTAATCAATTCACACAATCATAAAAACAAAGTGTTTCAACATGAGTAAGTATCTGGGCTCCATACCATGATACCACCCTTTTCCAGAAGGAAATGCACATACCCTAAGGGGAGCTACAGCAACCCCTAATAACCTTGCCGCATCTTTCCTGTTTTGACCATTTCCGGGATGTGAGGCTCAACGAAGTCACGTCCACAAAAACACACTTTGTACAAAAAGCCGTGCTTTGGGTCAACAAATGATCAACACAATGATCACTAAGATAGACGATCAAATAAATGATCCTATCACAAATAATCAACACAATGATCATTTCAGCATCACTCAGCATGTCACATTACCAAAATGGGATATATCGCTGATAACTTCAACTATATAACCTTTGAGCTCGTACGTCTCAAAGAAGGGTGTTAAGCAAAGAATAAATTCTCCGCCACCAACAGAAATATATTTGAAAGAAATCGGCTTTATATCTCAAATTGTAATGTCAGGCATACAATCCATACAAGTCTGTTCCGGGCTCGAACAGAACCGAAGGCACTTACAAAGAAGTCCTTGCAATCCGGATATTCACAATCCTGATCAGATTCACCATCACATATGGAGAACTCTATACCGGAGCAACTCGGTGCAGAGTCAATCGATAGTTCATCCTATCGCTCTTGCAAATACCGGTCTTCAACACCGATCTTCAAATGCAATTCATAACGACGTATCACATATTCGGAATGGGTTATACGACCCCATGGTCCTTTCCCGGTTAACCCGAATAGTGAGCGCAAATATTTTAAAAATATCTGGATATTGGGATTTCAATTAAGTCACAACTTAATAATTCAAAACTTTTCTTCAAATGGCTTAACAAATTACCATTTTCAATCTTTAAACAAAAAGATTCACTTTCACAACCTTTAACGGTTTTAAACAATTTTCATATTTTAATCTTTTAAACAAAAGATTCATTCACAATTTCCCAAATCAATTCCCATTTCAATTTAACTCGTTAAATCTTTAAATCAAAGATTTAACTTATAGCCTTCAAAACAATTTCATTTCAATTTGATTTAAACAAATCATCAATTTAAATCTGATAAAAATAAACAGATTTAATTCATAGCTCTCTAAAAGAATTCATTCATAACTTAGGGAAAATCATTTCTCTATTCAATCTTGAAATTCCCCTAATTAACTGGAATCTCAGTTCTTATCTAAAAGTGTTTATCATTTGAAAACAACAGTTTTCATTTTGGAAATCTGATTCATTTATACGAGTTGAAATCCTTGGGTTAAATTCAAATTCCCAAAAACAATACTTAAAAGTGGTTTAATCCCTATATAACCAATATAACATCTTTTAATCCCTAATTTCAAATCATAGAATTCAATTTCAAGTATTGAATTTAAATTTAAATCAAATTGTTTTAAATTCCAAAACTTAATCAAGTAATTTAAAAATAATAAATTTTTATTTTGAAATTCCGTTCCAAAAGCTTTTCACATTTATTCCGATTCCATTTCCAAAACATTTGAATTTAAAATTTCAAATTTAAAACTATTTCAAACATCTGTGACTTAACCGATTTCCTCGTGAAATCCATTATTGTGTGTGTAAGGTGTGGTCCAGAGGTTTAACACAATAGTGCAACATCATCATCATCACAAATTAAAACACAGAAATATAGCTGATAAGCGATATAAACTATAACACTTATCGTTCATTCACAGATAATATACGAATGTAAACAAATAATCTGTACACAGCTCAAAGCATAGAACAAAATATCACAGATCAGATAGGATAATCAATTCAAGGCATCTTATACAATACAACCATTCATAAGTAAAGTCAAGCATTCAATCGTCATTTATAAGTAGGATTAATTAATTGTTTAATCCTAAATTAATTCAATTAAATTTTTAATTAATTTAATTACTTACGAATTAATGATCAAATCCCGATAAATTATAAATTAATTAGTTAATCACCTTAATTAATTATTCTTAATTTATCACATTAATTTAATTAACCTTTAAGTTAATTACATGATTAATTAACCTTAATCATTTACTTTAATTAATTATTTTTCAATCATAACTTAATTAACCAGTAATCATTAATCCTTAATTAATGTAATTATCCTTTTAATTAATTGACTCTTAATTAATTAACCTAAACCTTGATTTATAACTTTAAACTTCTATTTACTAATTAATACAAAACATTAATTATTCCATTCTAATTTAACTCAATAACTAATGAATTTTAAATTATTGAGTTTTTTTTTTCATTAACTTTAAAGTGAAACTCATTCTTATCGATGGTTAAAATTTTCACTTACAAATATGTTTAATACTATATATTTTCAAATTTACTTTTGAATTTCATTTTAAATTTTCAAATTTTAAAGTGGATATTAATTGATCTTTAAATAAATTTTAAAACTAACTTTTAAAATCTTTAAATTTACAAGTTAAACTAATACTTTTGAAATGAAAGAAATTTAAAAGACTTTGAAATCAAATTCCCTTCGGATGCAAGATATTTAAACTCGTTTAACTTTATTAATCTCAAAATTCTGCTGGCTTAAAACCCTTCAACACAACACCCGAGATCTATCCAGGTATCACTCGAGTGTTACTCTGAGTGCGTCACGCAATTTCCCCGAGTCCTCCTTCTACTGTGTATTTCTTTCTTCTACTCTCCCTCTCTTTTTTTTCTCTTTTTTTTTATATTCAAGTTACAACAGCAGTAACTTGTGGAAACAAACCCACGCGCCCAGGTCTCGCCTCGAACCCAAATTTACACGTCACATGCCAATTGGGCCGAAGCCCAAGCTGAAGAAAACCACCCAAAACCATTGCTCTTCCTTCCCCAAACAACTCAACATCCTTTCCCAGATACACGAGCCTATGGCGTGCACGTGCACACAGGATTTCAACGGCTCCGACCATCGCCATGAACCCCAACGCATCACTCAACGATGCAGCAACCAACATCAATCATCAATCGACACTCAAAAGCCTACAAACGAAATCGAGCTACCCCAGGGATTGGAACCCCAAAACAACCTCCAGTAAATCGGTTCGCCCCCACTGTCCCGTCCACCAGAGTTCGTACAACTCCGGCCATCTACTCATCACCGCGACCCCTACGTTTTCCCTGATTCACATCGCACTCGATCAACCAGCCGTGGCGAAAACACCTTGTTTCCAGACCCCATCAATTCCGAGTTTAAACCCTAACCTCGCCTCGACACCTCAAGTCTTGCAGTAGATAATTTTTTTTTACAATTTTCCTGTATTTATGAATCAACAAGCTAACTTCACCTCAAATTTCAACATCTATAATTCGTTAAATCAACAGAAATTCATGAAAAAGCAATTTTGGTTCCTTTATAAACCGCACCTTGAACACATAACTAAAAATCATCAAACTTGCTTTAAAAATCCTATCTTCTAATGCCAGTTCATATTATGTAATTGAATCATTAAATCGTGACATTCGAATTTATTCAAAATTTGAACTTTCTCTGTAAAAACCACATTCTTTTTATACTGTATATTCTTATCCTTCTTGAAACTATTTTTAAGTTTGAATTTATACCTAAACTCACACATTTGTTGTTGGAAACAAGGCCTAACAACAATCGAATGTTTAGATATTAGTTTGATCAAGAGGGGTGCTCTGAAACAAGAAGACAGAGGAGTATATTTGTATTCATACAGCCTTTTTTATAAATGCATAACTTTATCAGATTCATATCCATACTCAAACCATACTTCAAAGCAAACTTCCATCACAACATTTTAAGTAACATCAGAGGTATAACTATTTTAAAAAAAGAAATGGTACTCACCTGTCTCAGAAGAATTAAACAGAGGAGAGGTTTTGCTTTGCTTACAGGCTGAATTCTCAGGCTTTGGATTTGCATTTGCAACTCAATTTTGTTTCCAGGTTTGATGAAGATATGATTACATATTTACATAGCTTTGTTTTCAGTTTTCTTAGCTTTTGAATATCGAATTAATGAAACAAGGATGATATTATAAAAGAAAGTGTACAGGGGATTGTTATCTTATATTGTACAATCCATCTGACCAGATTTTTTTATTGTTTGCTCATTATGCAAATCTCAGTTGAGAGATTCGTGGTGGCTGATAGGTAATGTGGTGTGTACCAAGGACATCTTTGCATTAATGACTTAAGTCCTTTATACTTTCAAACTTATCCTCTTTTATGCTTATAATATTGCCTCTTGCTTTGCATTTTCTTTTGTTTACAGGCATTATATTTGAATTGTTTGTTCAAAGATATATTGTTTGTTCATGTATGTACCTTTTTACTTTGTCTATGTTCTTTTCATTTCCTGCATTTTGGGCTGCATATACTTGTTGTTATTATTTTTATTTATTTGTTTTCTACTTGCATGTTTTCTTCTTTAGCTCGGCTTGTACAAACATTAGAGATAGTGGTGGCTGATATCTTGCTTTTGCTCATGTACTTGATGTTGATATACTTTATTTCTTTTACTTGCATGTATTTGCTCAGCTGAAAACATTTATTTGTTTTTATATTTTTTTGTCTTGCATACTTGTATTTATTTTATTTTTAGTTTACTATGGATACTTACTTTCCTTATCTTATACTTTAATAAATATGTTTCTATGTTAAATTTTTAATCATTTATTTTAACTTGGTAAGTACATTTGTTTCTTATTTTGTTTACATGCATTGTTATTGTTTTTATATATCAATGTTCTTATTTTTATTCATAACTTAAAATTATTATTACTTTACAAAATAAGTGAACTTCTATTTTTATTTTGAGTATTTATTTTATCTTACATACAAATTGTTTTGTATCTTTCTATATATTTATTTCAATAGTTTATATTTAATTAAAAGATATTTTATTTTGTTTATGTTTGTGTTTTATTACTTTATAGTATGAATAACTTCCGTTTTAACATGTTGTTAAAATTTATTTATGAGTTACTATATATATATATATTTTTCTTAATTTATTTTATAACCCAAATATTTATTAAATCATGCATCTAAGATTTAAATTCAAATCAAAATATATATATATATATACACTCAAGATTTTATAATTTGAAATTGACTCATATATATCCAAATATACATATACAGATATATATTCACATATATACATATATATATAATATTTAAAAATTTAAATGATTTATATAGAATATACTTGAACTCGGGGAAACTCGCTTCCATTTATGATAATTTTTATAAATTTTTTATTCAAAATTTCATTTAATTATCAAATTTAAATTAAATTAAAATCTAGGGTCGTTACAAACTTCCCCCCTTAAAAGAATTTCGTCCTCGAAATTCGCAGGCACGAAAACAACACAGATAGATGAAAGATAGAGAAATATCTTTCAGATCAAACTGGATATCTATTCTGCATTTGGCTCACCAAATCAGAATATCAATAATAGATACAAGAAATTATGATAAAATTTCAAATTTTGGTTTTAAACAAAATCATTTTATCGATACAATTCTAATCATTCTTCATATTCTATTAATCAATTTAATTCAATTAAAAATTTCTAATTTATTCAAAAATTTAATTCTAAATTTCAAATTCATTAAAGTTTAAAACGAAAAACTGATAAGAAATCGATGAAGATGCGAAGTAAGAATTTTCTACAACGATTCGTAGAGCCATCACCACACCGAAACATCTTCTTGTAGCTGGTACGGACAAATCAAAAGAATTTGGAAACGAATCAAAGAAAATTGATAGAGAAAGTTATTTCCACTGTTGTTACAGAGTTTTTTTTTTTTTTTTGACTAATTATAGTCGTATTTCCCTGTCCTCTATCTCGTTCTCTTCTTGCACTCATACTTACTATCAGTGGATAGTAAGAGAATTTACTGAGGCATTCAAACGGATATCTTAAGGATTACTCATTCTAGGATTTACTTCATCCTATCTCTAATGAGCTACTTAATGTGTTACACTCCTAAGCTAAAGTTTAACCTTAGCTCTGATACCAAATGTAACGACTCGCATTTTGCCCGCTCGAAAATCGACATCCATACTTCAAATCGTATTCGAATGCCGTAGATTCGACCGTTCAAATCCGATTCGCCGGAGCTTATAACAAAATTAAGTAAACAACACAGCGGAATAAAAGAATAATACATTGATATACAGCTTTGATACAATATCTGATACAACAGATGATCCAATAGATATCAATATACATCAGAGATATGATACAATAAATAGAAGCGGAAAAGAAAATAGATAACACTAACAGCGGAACAATATAACTCTAAGATAGTCTTCAAGGAAGAACTCCAGAAACTGCAACTCCATTTCCAAGAACTAATCCAGTGATAGCTTGAACCCCCATAACGATGCACCAAGCTGAGCAAGACTGGTGCGATCCAAAGAATGAACTAACTCCAGATAATCTACTAAACCTGACTATCTAAAAAAAAATCCAACTCTAGACTGCTCGTGTAGAAATATAATGAGCACCCAGAGTTTAGGAAAGAAAACAATAAACTCCGAGTCAGTCGTGGGACTGGTGTGAGCAACAAAAACAGTTTATTTTTCTTTAAAATCAAAACAGAGGAATATATTTTAAAATCAATTCGCAATGCTTTTAAAAATGTAACTACCATAAGACCTCCCACCACACACACAATGTAAACGCAGACTTGGAGGAGATTTCTTCTTATGTTAGTCAAAGATGCTTGATACGCATTAAAATAAAGCATTTGATATTATTATTAGTGCATAGTGTAGAACAAATTCTTTCGAAAGTAAAGATATAAATCTTAGCCAGCATAGGTACCATTATATTATGCCTACTATAGCTACCTCCTGAGGAAGCAGGTTCTACAACTAAATTCGTACAAGATCGTATTGTTTCTTTGGATTTCCAACAAATGGTCAGGCCAAGGAACTTCCCATTGCCACATGAGAATGCCTCTGGAAAGACATTCCCGAGAACCAAACCGGAACTCTGCCAACACAAGGCCGGGTTACCCCTAACTGGGTAACTACTGACACGAGCACGCCATCCCCCGGTCCTTTGGGACCTTTTCAACCGAGAGCTCTCTAATCAATTCACACAATCATAAAAACAAAGTGTTTCAACATGAGTAAGTATCTGGGCTCCATACCATGATACCACCCTTTTCCAGAAGGAAATGCACATACCCTAAGGGGAGCTACAGCAACCCCTAATAACCTTGCCGCATCTTTCCTGTTTTGACCATTTCCGGGATGTGAGGCTCAACGAAGTCACGTCCACAAAAACACACTTTGTACAAAAAGCCGTGCTTTGGGTCAACAAATGATCAACACAATGATCACTAAGATAGACGATCAAATAAATGATCCTATCACAAATAATCAACACAATGATCATTTCAGCATCACTCAGCATGTCACATTACCAAAATGGGATATATCGCTGATAACTTCAACTATATAACCTTTGAGCTCGTACGTCTCAAAGAAGGGTGTTAAGCAAAGAATAAATTCTCCGCCACCAACAGAAATATATTTGAAAGAAATCGGCTTTATATCTCAAATTGTAATGTCAGGCATACAATCCATACAAGTCTGTTCCGGGCTCGAACAGAACCGAAGGCACTTACAAAGAAGTCCTTGCAATCCGGATATTCACAATCCTGATCAGATTCACCATCACATATGGAGAACTCTATACCGGAGCAACTCGGTGCAGAGTCAATCGATAGTTCATCCTATCGCTCTTGCAAATACCGGTCTTCAACACCGATCTTCAAATGCAATTCATAACGACGTATCACATATTCAGAATGGGTTATACGACCCCATGGTCCTTTCCCGGTTAACCCGAATAGTGAGCGCAAATATTTTAAAAATATCTGGATATTGGGATTTCAATTAAGTCACAACTTAATAATTCAAAACTTTTCTTCAAATGGCTTAACAAATTACCATTTTCAATCTTTAAACAAAAAGATTCACTTTCACAACCTTTAACGGTTTTAAACAATTTTCATATTTTAATCTTTTAAACAAAAGATTCATTCACAATTTCCCAAATCAATTCCCATTTCAATTTAACTCGTTAAATCTTTAAATCAAAGATTTAACTTATAGCCTTCAAAACAATTTCATTTCAATTTGATTTAAACAAATCATCAATTTAAATCTGATAAAAATAAACAGATTTAATTCATAGCTCTCTAAAAGAATTCATTCATAACTTAGGGAAAATCATTTCTCTATTCAATCTTGAAATTCCCCTAATTAACTGGAATCTCAGTTCTTATCTAAAAGTGTTTATCATTTGAAAACAACAGTTTTCATTTTGGAAATCTGATTCATTTATACGAGTTGAAATCCTTGGGTTAAATTCAAATTCCCAAAAACAATACTTAAAAGTGGTTTAATCCCTATATAACCAATATAACATCTTTTAATCCCTAATTTCAAATCATAGAATTCAATTTCAAGTATTGAATTTAAATTTAAATCAAATTGTTTTAAATTCCAAAACTTAATCAAGTAATTTAAAAATAATAAATTTTTATTTTGAAATTCCGTTCCAAAAGCTTTTCACATTTATTCCGATTCCATTTCCAAAACATTTGAATTTAAAATTTCAAATTTAAAACTATTTCAAACATCTGTGACTTAACCGATTTCCTCGTGAAATCCATTATTGTGTGTGTAAGGTGTGGTCCAGAGGTTTAACACAATAGTGCAACATCATCATCATCACAAATTAAAACACAGAAATATAGTTGATAAGCGATATAAACTATAACACTTATCGTTCATTCACAGATAATATACGAATGTAAACAAATAATCTGTACACAGCTCAAAGCATAGAACAAAATATCACAGATCAGATAGGATAATCAATTCAAGGCATCTTATACAATACAACCATTCATAAGTAAAGTCAAGCATTCAATCGTCATTTATAAGTAGGATTAATTAATTGTTTAATCCTAAATTAATTCAATTAAATTTTTAATTAATTTAATTACTTACGAATTAATGATCAAATCCCGATAAATTATAAATTAATTAGTTAATCACCTTAATTAATTATTCTTAATTTATCACATTAATTTAATTAACCTTTAAGTTAATTACATGATTAATTAACCTTAATCATTTACTTTAATTAATTATTTTTCAATCATAACTTAATTAACCAGTAATCATTAATCCTTAATTAATGTAATTATCCTTTTAATTAATTGACTCTTAATTAATTAACCTAAACCTTGATTTATAACTTTAAACTTCTATTTACTAATTAATACAAAACATTAATTATTTCATTCTAATTTAACTCAATAACTAATGAATTTTAAATTATTGAGTTTTTTTTTTCATTAACTTTAAAGTGAAACTCATTCTTATCGATGGTTAAAATTTTCACTTACAAATATGTTTAATACTATATATTTTCAAATTTACTTTTGAATTTCATTTTAAATTTTCAAATTTTAAAGTGGATATTAATTGATCTTTAAATAAATTTTAAAACTAACTTTTAAAATCTTTAAATTTACAAGTTAAACTAATACTTTTGAAATGAAAGAAATTTAAAAGACTTTGAAATCAAATTCCCTTCGGATGCAAGATATTTAAACTCGTTTAACTTTATTAATCTCAAAATTCTGCTGGCTTAAAACCCTTCAACACAACACCCGAGATCTATCCAGGTATCACTCGAGTGTTACTCTGAGTGCGTCACGCAATTTCCCCGAGTCCTCCTTCTACTGTGTATTTCTTTCTTCTACTCTCCCTCTCTTTTTTTTCTCTTTTTTTTTATATTCAAGTTACAACAGCAGTAACTTGTGGAAACAAACCCACGCGCCCAGGTCTCGCCTCGAACCCAAATTTACACGTCACATGCCAATTGGGCCGAAGCCCAAGCTGAAGAAAACCACCCAAAACCATTGCTCTTCCTTCCCCAAACAACTCAACATCCTTTCCCAGATACACGAGCCTATGGCGTGCACGTGCACACAGGATTTCAACGGCTCCGACCATCGCCATGAACCCCAACGCATCACTCAACGATGCAGCAACCAACATCAATCATCAATCGACACTCAAAAGCCTACAAACGAAATCGAGCTACCCCAGGGATTGGAACCCCAAAACAACCTCCAGTAAATCGGTTCGCCCCCACTGTCCCGTCCACCAGAGTTCGTACAACTCCGGCCATCTACTCATCACCGCGACCCCTACGTTTTCCCTGATTCACATCGCACTCGATCAACCAGCCGTGGCGAAAACACCTTGTTTCCAGACCCCATCAATTCCGAGTTTAAACCCTAACCTCGCCTCGACACCTCAAGTCTTGCAGTAGATAAATTTTTTTTACAATTTTCCTGTATTTATGAATCAACAAGCTAACTTCACCTCAAATTTCAACATCTATAATTCGTTAAATCAACAGAAATTCATGAAAAAGCAATTTTGGTTCCTTTATAAACCGCACCTTGAACACATAACTAAAAATCATCAAACTTGCTTTAAAAATCCTATCTTCTAATGCCAGTTCATATTATGTAATTGAATCATTAAATCGTGACATTCGAATTTATTCAAAATTTGAACTTTCTCTGTAAAAACCACATTCTTTTTATACTGTATATTCTTATCCTTCTTGAAACTATTTTTAAGTTTGAATTTATACCTAAACTCACACATTTGTTGTTGGAAACAAGGCCTAACAACAATCGAATGTTTAGATATTAGTTTGATCAAGAGGGGTGCTCTGAAACAAGAAGACAGAGGAGTATATTTGTATTCATACAGCCTTTTTTATAAATGCATAACTTTATCAGATTCATATCCATACTCAAACCATACTTCAAAGCAAACTTCCATCACAACATTTTAAGTAACATCAGAGGTATAACTATTTTAAAAAAAGAAATGGTACTCACCTGTCTCAGAAGAATTAAACAGAGGAGAGGTTTTGCTTTGCTTACAGGCTGAATTCTCAGGCTTTGGATTTGCATTTGCAACTCAATTTTGTTTCCAGGTTTGATGAAGATATGATTACAGATTTACATAGCTTTGTTTTCAGTTTTCTTAGCTTTTGAATATCGAATTAATGAAACAAGGATGATATTATAAAAGAAAGTGTACAGGGGATTGTTATCTTATATTGTACAATCCATCTGACCAGATTTTTTTATTGTTTGCTCATTATGCAAATCTCAGTTGAGAGATTCGTGGTGGCTGATAGGTAATGTGGTGTGTACCAAGGACATCTTTGCATTAATGACTTAAGTCCTTTATACTTTCAAACTTATCCTCTTTTATGCTTATAATATTGCCTCTTGCTTTGCATTTTCTTTTGTTTACAGGCATTATATTTGAATTGTTTGTTCAAAGATATATTGTTTGTTCATGTATGTACCTTTTTACTTTGTCTATGTTCTTTTCATTTCCTGCATTTTGGGCTGCATATACTTGTTGTTATTATTTTTATTTATTTGTTTTCTACTTGCATGTTTTCTTCTTTAGCTCGGCTTGTACAAACATTAGAGATAGTGGTGGCTGATATCTTGCTTTTGCTCATGTACTTGATGTTGATATACTTTATTTCTTTTACTTGCATGTATTTGCTCAGCTGAAAACATTTATTTGTTTTTATATTTTTTTGTCTTGCATACTTGTATTTATTTTATTTTTAGTTTACTATGGATACTTACTTTCCTTATCTTATACTTTAATAAATATGTTTCTATGTTAAATTTTTAATCATTTATTTTAACTTGGTAAGTACATTTGTTTCTTATTTTGTTTACATGCATTGTTATTGTTTTTATATATCAATGTTCTTATTTTTATTCATAACTTAAAATTATTATTACTTTACAAAATAAGTGAACTTCTATTTTTATTTTGAGTATTTATTTTATCTTACATACAAATTGTTTTGTATCTTTCTATATATTTATTTCAATAGTTTATATTTAATTAAAAGATATTTTATTTTGTTTATGTTTGTGTTTTATTACTTTATAGTATGAATAACTTCCGTTTTAACATGTTGTTAAAATTTATTTATGAGTTACCATATATATATATATATTTTTCTTAATTTATTTTATAACCCAAATATTTATTAAATCATGCATCTAAGATTTAAATTCAAATCAAAATATATATATATATATACACTCAAGATTTTATAATTTGAAATTGACTCATATATATCCAAATATACATATACAGATATATATTCACATATATACATATATATATAATATTTAAAAATTTAAATGATTTATATAGAATATACTTGAACTCGGGGAAACTCGCTTCCATTTATGATAATTTTTATAAATTTTTTATTCAAAATTTCATTTAATTATCAAATTTAAATTAAATTAAAATCTAGGGTCGTTACAATAACATTTAAATCAAAACATTTAAATAAATTTCAAATCGACGATTTTAAAAATTATTAATTTAGCCAATCCGGTGTCCGTATATAATTTTCTATTCTATGGCCAAGTGATCAGTTATTTCAATTAAATGTCAGGGATGAATATATATCACTTAAATCAAATCACAGTGTCATATGTATGCATAACAGGATATATATAAGCAAATAACATCCAAACATTTAAATATCAACCAATAGCATTCATCGAAATACATCATCCAATAGACAATACAATTCACGGCAATTTCATAGTTATCAATATCAGGTAATTTAATCGCAATTCAATTTTAATTTCAATTTGACTGTCAATTAAATTTTCAACGGTGAATTCAAATGACAACTAAATTTTATCAAACAACGACAAATAAAATTCATAACACTTCATAATGTCAAATTTAACTAGCATAAACATATTCAGTACGTTGTGAGTGTTATAAAACACTCACCTTGATTCTACGATTTTAAATCAAATCGAACGACATTCGATTTAACCTAAAATTTAATGAGCTCCAAACACTCCCGAATCTGTACCACAGCGTAGCTCTCGTCCCTGCGATTCCAGCGCTTCTTGTTTCGTCAGATTCCGACCAAGTATGGAAAAGTTATGCATTTTTAAACTTTGTACAAATTTTAATATAACTAATTTCACAATTTATTTCCATATTTTTACCTAGATCAGAATCTGGCGGTTCATCTCCATCCCTTTAGATCTGAACCGCACCTCATAGCTTCCTCCCCAACATGAAATTCACGTATGCAAACCCATTAGCCGTCGTTTCTTCCATCAATTTTCAGGACCTCTACGTCGACTTCCAGAGCGATCAGGGAATACCACCACGCACGCCACCATACGAGCCACCAATGCCTGGAGCAGCTCGAAGATCAGCCCCCCATCTCGCCTCGAAAAACATGAAAAACGCAGTGGCTTTGAACTGAAATTTCCGTCGATCCGTGGCTCCGTTTTCGATCTCCACCGTTGGATAGCTAGATCTTGATGCCCTCTACAACTTTGTAGTTGACGACATTTGCTAATTGTTTGTAGATTTGAGGAGATAATAGAGGAGGAAGTTCGATTATTTCTGGCCTTCGAACATGAAAGTAGCGGCGGGAACAAAAGGAGTTAGGGTTTGGAGCAAATGGAAGAGGATGGGTCCTTTTATAGAAAATTGCAAAAACACTATTCATCCGAAATTTTTCGAACTCCAAACGAAGCGTGCCGGCTGGCATTTTTAGGGTTTACCCCGCGTTCCGGACACAATAGAATAGGTTTCGGAAGCTAATTCGATCATCTGTGTGAGTTACGGCAATAAACGATCAAATTTAAATTAAACCGATTAAACTAATTTCTATGCGTTTTGGCTTGCCCCGGACAAACGGTAAATCCGATTGACACGAAATTTGAAACCTTTCAATAATATGACATTACGGATCCAATGATACTAGTTTCGTCGAAATCCGAGACTGTTTGAAAAATGGCTATTTTAACTCGTCAATTTAATATTAAAATATTCAATTTTCACAAATTTACTTTTAATCGATTTTAAAAGTTCTACAACATCATTCTAACTTTAATATGATAAAATAAAATTTTACAAATAATTTTTAATCATTTATTCAATTATTTAATAAATTCCAAATATTAAATTTAAACAATTTTGATTATCCAATAATTCATTATCCTTTGAAATATTTGAAACTGAACTTATAAGATTCAACTTTTAAAACCAATTCACATCTTAGAACACTATTTCCAATTTACAGTTATTCAATTATTCAATAAGTTTTAAATATTTACTTTAAACAATTTACCTGTTCAATATTCAATTATTTGAGTTTAAATAGATTTTACTTATCAATCAATTACTCTATTATACCCAATGAATTCAACATTTATTATCCTATCCAACTATTGGTTGCAAAGGCATTCACTAAGTGGTATTTATTTTTCAATACTTATTACTATTCAAATCTTCGAAACCAATCTGTTAAAATTTGTATTACTACCTAAATAATTCACGATTCTTATTCACTTATTTACATTTGTTTTTCCATATATTCCCTTATAACCAAGTTATAACATTTGAGTCAATTCAATTAGATTAAAACTCCATTCAATCTATAAATAATTACTTGGATAATTATTGTTGCAATTCATTCCAGTTATTACTATTCCAAACGAATTACAAATTTTTTTTCTAACATTAAATCATGAAATCTTATTAAATTAGCTATTTTAATTATCGAAAATTTACGGGTCGTTACACTCTTCATCATCTCGTCTATTTTAAAGGTACTTTTGAAAAAAATAATAAAATGCCTCAGATTCGACTGTTGATTTCATTTTTTATGAACAAAATTGTATCGTGCCCATTTGCTAAGTATATTTGCAGCTTCTCACTTTCCTTCATCCTCTGCTTCCTTTCTTCCTAGATTTTCCAACCGCCTACATCATCCCTTTTCCCCTCTCGCTCATCCATCGGCCAAATCAAAACTCCGACCTGAGCACAGCCGTGCCTTCCAACAAGCCACCATTTTCTACACCTTCCTCCGCCCCACGCTCATGTCGCCTCTCCCCGCCTCATCTCCAGAGCCGACTTCCTTTAGCCTGTGCGAGCCGACCGTTTATCAAACCTAAAGCACCGCCTCCATCTTCTCCTCCACGTCCCGATGTACTTCACCACCTTGGCCACGCAAGCTTCAACCAAGAACCCATATCACCATTGTCCAGCCTTCCTCTTCATCTTCTTCTAGTGTTGCACGTAAGTAATATATAAAGGGTAGCTTGTATATTTATTCTGTCTACACAAGTTTTGTTGAAAACATTGGTTTCTATATTGGGTTTAACATTTCTGTTTATACAAGTTTTGTTGCTAAAGTCGATATAATATGTTTAAATATCTAAATTTCACATCATAGGTACAGATAAGTTTAAGCCTGCTATTATATTTGTAATTTATACAACCTATTATATAAGCATATGAAAACTTATGAATTTTAGTTAGATTTGTTTATATATTTATGCTATCAGATATGAGGTTTATTGAAGAAGCTCGTAACAGTTTACATTTTATAATATGGTCTGTATGACAGTAAAAGAGCATGCATAAAAAGTTTATATAAGCTATAAAGTAGATGCTGACCGTGTACATATATAGTTACGTGCGTTGATTTCGATATAAATATTGATATAATTTTTTTTATAACCTATGTGTTGTGCTGTATATAATAAGCTATATTTTTGTTTTAAGTTATTGTATATAAGTTTATATAGTAAGGCTTATTAGCTGTGTTATATAACAGTATCATTACAGTTGTTTATATGTATACAAATATACTATAATAAATTGACCTTTATAAGGTTTATTGTTGAAATTATAACATATGCGTCAGCTTATACTAGCGTATATGGGTATACTTTGGTCCGGGTTTTAATAAATATGTAGTGTTTTTTTTGTGTTTAGATTTTGTATTTATTTGAAAGTATATATGTATGTATGTATACATATATTTAATCAGAATTCCAAATTTAATATTGGTTTAAGAAATTAAGATAAATAATATATATATATATATATATATCATTGCTGTTTCTATCAAACTGATTCAAATTTTTTCATCAATTACTCTTTATCTGTCCAAATTCGTGCCAATCTTATTTCTTTGAATTCGTGCTTAGATTCCTAACTCAACTCAGCTTCATTGTCTATCTCTCTAGCCTCGAAAGGTGAGCAATCACTCACGATTTGCGTTTTTATACTTATTAAATTTGATTTCAATTGAAACGACAATTGAAATATGCTGCTTGTTATATATGCTATTATCTGTAACTGTTCACCTATGGGATGTGACAACATATCATGTTGTTTATATTATATTGTTATTTATGATATATGCCTGTTGTTATATTTTATATTATCTGTTATCAATCTGCAAGTTCCCTGTTAGTATAGAATTCACTATGGGTTGAAATGGTACATATTCGAATGGACTTTAGACTAGGAGAAAATCATCATGGGTTGAAATGATAAACCCAAGCAATTTTCATTTGAACTGAATTTGGGATTGCGGGTCGAAATGATATATACTCGTATATATTTAAATTATGGATTGAAATGATAAATATCCGTAGCACTTGACCATAGGTTAGGAAACTATATACAGACACCGTTGGTCCATACATAAATATTTTGAAAATAAATTCTATGGGTTCTGGAAAGAAATATATGGTTTTACTAATGTGATTCTTAAATTATTATATATATGTAACGACCCGTAAATTTTGATAAATAAATTGGTTAATTTAATTAAAATTTAGTAATTAAATTTAGATGAAACCAAAAAAAACTTTATAAGTTAATATTGAAATGAACGCTGAAATGAAATATAGTAAGGGTGATTAAAAACTAAGTATTAGTATATGGAATAAAATCCTAATAAAGGTAGTAGTGAAATTGTTAAACTTGGGAAAAATTTATATATATATTAAAGGTAAGCATTTAATTATCCAATGCAATAATTTATTTGTTAAAAGTAACTGCATGTAAATTTAGGCAATAAAGTTAGTCAAAGCTGAATTTGCATAAATTGAATGAAATTGCAATAAATGAAGTAATGTAAAATGGTCTAACTTGGTTTTAAGTTGAATGCAAGCAACAAATGTAAATGATGATTTATTAATATAAATCTGCGTAATAAATGGGAACCAAGATTTTTAATAAATGTGATAAAGTGAATTAATTGGAATTTGATGCTTGAATATTTCATAAATAAGAATTGATTTGAAATGTGGAAAGTATTAAAGCATCAAAATATAACGAAGGCTAAATTTAAGGTTAATAATTAATGGGTTGAATGAAATGGGTTTAATGTAAATGTTATATTAGGCTATAAATCAAATGGAAGAAAACAAGCGTAAGTATTGAATTAATTTATGAATTAAAGTATATTGAATAGTAATTGAATGTAAATCATTGTGATAAGGTTAATGCAAGTTGATAAGTAACGTTATTTGTGCAATACATATTAATTGGAAACAAATTGTAAAAGTTACAATTGAGTGAAATTTGTGAATTTGTAGTTAAGTAATAATGGACATAGTAAAGATGGCAATCAAATCAAATCAATTTGGGAATCAATTTTTGTTTAATTGGAAGGTAATCAATAATTAATAAATTTAATGGTAAGTAATTAGAATTAAATTCTATATTAATTGAAACTGAATGTAATTTAATTTAATAAGGTTAGTGCAATACCAATTTATTGAAATAACTGTAAGGTTGAAATTGATTGGAATTCAATTTATAATAAATATTACATTAATGTGAAATGTAATACAAATGGTTAGGGATTGTCAAATTTGGTAAACTAAGGTAATTATTAAAAAGTTGAATGAATTTCAATTCAATGAAAATAATGTAAATATATACTTTGCTACCAATTGAATATATGAAAACAAATGTAAGCATTGGATTAAACTAATGAATTTAAATTATAATAAATGGTCATTTTTAAAATCAACGTTCTGGGAGTAATTATAATATTTGTTTGAAGGAAATACATTTAGTTATTGGTAATTAAAGTTTAATGGTTACAATTGTTATAAATTACCTATTTGTTTAGTTCATAGAATTTAATTTGAAAGAAATTGTAGTAATTGACTTAATTAGTGTAATCCTAATTTATTAAAGCAATTAATAGGATAAGAAGAATGGAAATCAAAACTTTATTTATTTAAGTGAAATGGAAAATTCAATAATTGGATTTAATGGCAATTAAATGAAATTGAAATAGTTAAATAATACGTTATTTGAGATAAAGATAATATGAGAAATTTATGTAATAGTTTTGAATCCAATATTTGATTCATCTATTTGACAGGAATAAATGGAATAATAATTAATTAATTTAATTAAACGGAATTTTGGGAATTTTATTTTTAATTTGCGAATTTAATGAAATTGGGGTTAATATTGAAATTTATAAATTAATCATCTCTAAATTGACAGTTAAATTTTTTTAAATCATTGTAAATGATTGAGGAATCATGAGGAATGAAATTTGTCAATTTTCGAATTGAAATTTGAAATTTGATTTAATCAGTTAATTCTTTTAATTTATTTAATTAATATAAAAATAGCCATTTTGGCCACTGACTCGGATTTTGACGAAGCAAGTTTTATCGGATCCGTAACGGTGAATTATTGTAGGATTTCAAGTTTCGTAGCGATCGGACTTATCGTTTGATCGTACGAACTCGAAACGCCTTGTAATCAATGAAACTAAAATCAATTGAAATCAATTTGGAAAATATTGATTTTAGAATAACTTCTTCATACGATGGAATTTGGACATGAAACCTTTTCCATTGCGTTTAAAATATTTTTAAACATCTATTTCGATATATGGGTTGACCCAATTTCGTTCCGGAGGCCGAACGGGCTTTTCGGACCATTTATCGTTCAGCGCGTTTATAAATCGGGTCCATCTATTCTATTTTAACATTGCCTATAAATACCCCGTTATAAACCCTATCCTACCTCTATTTCTCACTTTTCTGTACGTACAATCTCTCCTACTCAATGGCAGACAAACAAATTCCCACTTCGAGATCCAATTCCAAATCAAATCCAAAGCTAAAATTTCAAACTCCTCAGAAAAATTCGAAAAAATATATATTGAAGCTCTCGATGAGCGCAACCTAAATCTAAGATTCGTTTTTCGATTCGAATCACCGTTTGTCCATAAATTGAAGGTAAATTCTCGACCATCCATTGTGTCGAAATCGACTCTGCCTGATCGCCAAATTGATGGTGCCGTTGGGTAGAGATCGTCGAGGGGATTCGATCGGAGTCGTTCGCAGACGATTTCAATGGTCAGATCAAGGCGGATAATTCAATTAGGGTTTGATGTTTTTGGCGGTACCGTGGGTTTTGGGTCGATATGGGCGACCGGAGCCACCGATCGGGGCCAGTAGGGGAGCGGCGCGACTTGGTTGGCTCGATGGTGGGTTGCCGACGTGACGTAGGCGCACGCGATGATTGATTGGCGGTTGCACTGGTTCTCATTCGAAGAATTTGCGTGAAACATTTGGTTCTTATAGCCGATGATTCCTGTAGCTTGTGAGTTGCAGATGCATGACCGTGTTGACGTGGCAATTGTGTAAGGTTAATTTATTTTTTTCCTATTTATTCTTAATTTAAATTTCAAATAGTTTAAGGATGATAACTATTGCATACGACATCCGATTTACACGTGGTTTTCTCCGCTAGGTTCGTATTGGAATTCCAAACACTTTGGCGCTGGTTTGGACAGATTCTGAGACTGTCAAATTTTTGGGTTTAAATTGAATTTAAATTCAATTTAAATTCAAAAGGTGAGTGTTTTAACCCACTCACAATTTGTAAAATTTCTTATGTTTGTTAAATTTAATTTTGTTGCGATTATGCATTTATTTATGAATGTTTCAGATATTTTTTTATCATCATCTCAGTAAATTGCATTTATTAAAATTTGATTGTTATTTAATTTATTATTTAGTATAACTGCCAGTTAATTTCCTGTTAAATATTTGTTATCCCGCTTTTTGGCAAAGCCGCGATACCAAAAGATCGATCAAAAAAGGAGAACAGTTCGTCTCAGAGACCGGTCATACTTCATTTCACTATGGATATCACTGAATTTTGTCCGACTCCAAATTGTGCTATAATTGATAGGATAAGACAGTAAAGACCTTAGAAGCCGCCATCTCAAATTTCGAGTCAATCCGAGTTCATACGCTCAAGTTATGATCGGTTCAACTTGAAGGGAACACACCGGTTTCGAACCCATCATGGTGGGTGTCTTCGAACCCATCATCATTGTGATATCCCGGAATTTTAGACAATTTAAATTTAATAATCTGAGTTTAAATTTAAATTGAATTGATAATTTTTGTTAATAAATTTGATTTGATTTTAATAATCTTCTTTATTTAAATATTTAATTTGTGAAATTATTTTAATGAGTTAATAAATTGTTTTCTATTTAATAATGTATAAGTTTTTGTATATATTTTAAATAGACAAGTTATTTAATTTAAAATAGTATAGCATCTTTTTAAATGTTTTAAAAATAGGAATTGTGATTTATTTTCAATTTAAGCTTTTCAAAAACATTTAATAAAATACTATATGATTTTTAAACATGTAAGATAAATGTTTTAATTGGTTTAGAAATTCATTTTGACTCAAGTTTGAATATTAAAATAAGTTATAAAATGTTTGTGTCATTCTTTTTAAAATATTGATTGATAAATTTGATTTGTTAATTTAATTTGTAAATTTGAAATACAATTTTAAATATGAACATGCATTCATTAAGTTAATTTTCTTTAACCTTAATTTAAATAACAAAAATATTAAAAAGACATATGTAAGCATAGTTGAACATGTGTTAGATATTTAAGTGAGTATATTTACATGTGTTCATACTTGAGACATGTGTCATTTGTTTAATTTTGTTTTCTTTTAATTTTAATTTAAATCGTTATCTAATTTGCACTCTTCCCATTCTCTTTTCCCTTCTTCATTTCCATTTTTATAAAAGAAAATTTCAATTGCATATCAATAAGAATCTGAAATTCATCTCCTCTAACCTGTAAATGCATTTGCATTCAAACATGCAATCTGCATCCAAAATAAAATCTGCATTCAAAAAGCCTATAACTCCTCCAAAACTAAATGCCTGCATTCTTCAAAATTTTATTCAAACCTGCATTTCCCAAAGTACAAAAGCCTGCATGCATTACCAATTTTAAACATGCATTCATCTGGAAAGGCTAGAAGACTCTGCATGCATCAAATCAAGCCTGCATTCACTTTCTTTAAAACCTGAGGGGGAATTTGCATCTGCATTCATGAATCTTCAAATTGGAAGCATGTATAAAACAAAGGATTAGAAAGCATTTAAAACAGAGGCCTGCAATTTCAATTAGCAACCTGCATTTCATCTGGGAAAAGGGGTTTTCAACATTAAGGACTGTGCTCTGCAATTTTAAAACTGTGAGTAACTTTCTTTTATTAATTAAAGGATAAATCAGTTGCATGCTATTATGCTAAAAATATAAATATTTCATATGGATTATAATTCTACTTGTCTGATGTACACATATATATATATATTGGTGTGAGTGCTGTTGAACTCTCTTACCCTATTTTACTGACACAAGTCTTTCTTATATAATCCTATCTTTAAATTAGTCTTTGTTAATTGAAGGATTTAAACAAGATTAGTATGTTGTTTCCAGAGTTTAGACTGTGAGACTTTGTTAAGGCAAAAAATTAAATGAACTTGCTGTACAATAAGTAGCAGAGCAGCTAATTTTTTTTATAAGTGAAGATATTAAACATTGCAAATCAATGTTTAAGAGTGAAACTTAAAACATCATGAAGGATTAGGATTTTAAAAAGAAAAAAAAAATATAAAATGACAATTTATAGAGCTGTGTATAAGTGCAGTTTCAAAATGTACTGTATTTACATATTGATCAAGTACAATTGAAGTTTGCATTGGTTTTGGATGAATTTGATTTTGAAGATAGTATAACTATCAAATGTTATAGGAAAAAAAATACTAAACTTAATTACAAACAAATCTGGGTGATGCAATTTGGGTTTTCAGGTCTTGAACCCTAGTTTTCAGGGCTGTAGTGATGTGGACTTCTCTGCATTTTTAGTGAATCGAGTTAGATGTTGTTTTGGGGATTGGAAGAGGTTAGTGAGTTGATGTTATCGCCGGAGTTTCAAGATGTATGGAGGTCGGAGTGGGGAGTTGATGCCATTGACAGGCTGGGCGCTGAAGTGAGGAAGTTTTTCCAGATTTTGGATGAAAACTTGAATCCAAATCTAAGTTGAATTATGGGTATTTGGTGATTGAATGTTGATATGGGTAGTTTGGTCGATGGAGGGTGGTCATAGGTGATCGCCAGTGGTGGCTGGAGTTGGGTTAAGGGTGCACAGTGAGGTTGTGTGCAGGTTGGTGTGTTATTTGTGGCAGGGTTTCATGTCTCGGGATTATCTCGGGTAAAATGAAGAATGACTCGAAGCAGGGTAGTGATTTACCCGAAGTAAAATTTATGTTGCTCGAGTAATAGATGTTCAGGTTTTGTTTTAACAGAGCCTGTTTCTTTTCAGGTTTTGATATTTTAAAAGTTTTTAAAATGTAGTTTAAAACCTGAAATAAGTATAAGTTTAAGTTGAATTTAACTATAAATTCAATTAGTTTAAATTTTAAGTTTGAAATAATTTAAATTTTGAAAATTTTATTTGTACTGAAGCAAAAATAGAAAGCCTGTTTCCAGGTTTATTGAATTGAAGTAAAAGTCAATTGCAAACTAAAATCTGGATTTAAGATTTAACCTGGAATTTAATTCAAATTCAATGAGTTAAAATTTCAGGTCTTGAATAATTTGAAATGTTTTCAAACTCAAGTTTGGGTTTTAAATCTAAAAACAGAAACTGTTTTTCTGTGTTAAGATTTTAAAGTAAATTTTAAATTGTTAAATGGAGTTCAACTAGAAGTTTTAAAACCTGAAGTTTAAATTTGAAGTCAATAGCTTAATTCTTGAAATTTAAACATTTTTGAATTCTATATGTTTAAAACCAAAACAGTAAACTGTTTCTGTTTTTATGTTTCAAATTATAAAGTAAACTTTAAAATGCAAATGAAAATTTAAACAAGTTAAATCTGGAAGTGAAGTATGAAAATGAATCTGAGTTTGATTTAATTTAAATCTGGAGTTTAAATTCAAACTTCAGTTTTTAAAAATAAAGGTTTAAATCTAAATTTGTTTTAAAATAATGATTTGCATTTGAAAATGAAGATGGAATGTAAAAATAGTTTTAAATTCTTAAGATTTAATCTTAAATGAAAAATTGAATTATATTTCAGTTTGAAATTTAAAAAGGAAATTTTTAAATTTGAATTTTTGTTTGAAATAAAGTGTTAAATTACTTTGTTAAAGAAGAATGTTTCTTGAATTTGAACTTAAGGAATTGGTTTCATTTAAATTATTTAGTTAATTTAAATGGAATATTAATTATTTAATTAATTAATAATGTGGATGATTAACTAAGTAATTAATAATTTTTAAGTTAATTAATTAAGGTTTGAGATTAATTAATTAATGTTAATTAATCTATAATTAAGGATGGTTAATTAAGTTTTAATTAATGATTAAGATTTACTTAATCAAGTGATTAATGATAATTAAGATTTTAATTAACACTTAATTAATTAATAATTAGAGATTAATTAAATTATAATTAAATATTAATTAGTTGTTAATTAATAATGATTAATTATAAGTTAATTTCTTAATTAGGTAATTAAGAGGTGTTAATGAAGATAATTAACTTAAGATTATTTAACAATTAATTAATGTGATTAATTTTAATAGTTAATTAGATTAATTAATTAATAATAATCAATTGTTTAATTACTTAATAAAAGTAATTAATGAATTAATTACTTGGTGTAATTAATTTGATTAAGGTGATTAGTTTAGATTAATTAAGTTTAATTAATTTAAACCATTGTTGATTGTTTGATAATTACTTTATGTAATTAATGAATTTATAATTACTTAGAGAAGTAATTAATTAATAATTAAAGGATGTAATTAAAGATATTAATTATAGAAGTAATTTTGATTTAAATTACTTTGAAAATTAATCAAGTGATTAATCAAGATAATTAATTAAGGGTAATTAAGTTATGGGAGGAGTAATTAAAATAGTTAATTACTAATTGGATATTAATCATGGGTGATTAATATATATGGTTTAAGTTGAAGATTAATTACTTATGTAATTAATTTATATTTAGAGATTGATTAAATGTGGTTAGAAATCATTAATTAATTAATTAATGATGTAATTAGGAATTGATTAATTAAGGTATAATTAATATTAAATGCTAATTACTTATTGTAATTAGGGAATTATTAATCAATAAGGATTAATTGAAATGAATATTGAGATGATTTATAAATTGATTTATAATCAATTGATGATTAAGATAAGCAGGATTTGATGATGAAATGATTAATTTAATTTATTTTAAATTAATTAGAGAGTAAGTAATTAATTTAATTCATTTTAAATTAATTATAGAATGGAATGATCATTAGATAGTTGCTTATGTTTGATGATTGGTATTGATTGGTATGGTTTGTAATCTCAGTTATGAGATTAGTAGTGTATGTGATATGTATGCATTGGTTGCTTTTGGATGATAGTATGGATATCTGATTATGATATGAATTATCTGTTGGTAATGATAATGTTGATTATCTATTGTGTTGTGAATTATCTATCTATGTATATTTAGATAATGAATTGAATTGTTTTAAACTTAAAACAACTTGGACCTTAAAAGAAACGCTTTGGTTTTCGATGAGACCGGGATCGGGTTTCCTTATTTGGACATCCGAAAACCACATCGATTTCAAATAACGTTAGATCGTGAATCCAAATGGTGCGAGTGAAGACTCGAGGTGTAAGGGCTATACGTCAGTATAACTCTGTGGGTGATTCCGTAATGAGTTTGACGGAATAGCACTTATAGATTCGAGATGGAGATTCAGAGTGCAAGGGTTATTGTCGTTAACTCTGAGGGTAATTCCAATACGAGTGTAACGAGATAATGCCTTCGGTTTCGTTCGAACCCGGAACGAACTTGTATGGATTGAATGCTTTCAGAACATCGTCAGGTGGACGATGAGCATTCTAAGTGATATGTCCTATAAAGGTAATCGTAGCCTCAAGCCTCATCAACCGGGAATGGCTAAAACAGGGGAGGTGCAGCAAAGCTTCGTGGGTAGCCCCCACTTGAGAGCAAGATTTATCCCTGTCTAGAGGTCCCTTTATTTTCGGCTTAGTGGTGCGGTTGCTGATCACAACTGCGGGGTTGTCTTGTTTGGAACTGTTCAGTAAGGAACGGGTCCGGCTTTGTGTTGCAGGGGATGAAGGGAGTAATCCTCGGTACGGTGATCTAGGCCACGTACTGTGACGGGCGGTACCCCAGTAGCCCAGCCATTGATGGAATCCAAAATCCAATAAGTGCCAACGGTTTTGATTGTATTACCCACTTTTGTGGCTAGTAGCTGGAATTTAATCATGTAAGAATTTCGGCTATTTCTTATTTATTTGAAAACCCTAGACACTATTATAATATCATCGGATTTCCTATCAAATGTTTTGGTTAGCGTAAGGTAAAAACTTTTCCATGTTTATGTGTGGGAAGTCTTACGTGATACCTTTTCTTTTTCAAAGGCTTTTCAAAGTTAAGCAACTTTAACCTGTTACTCACACCAGATCCATGTCTGACCCGGAGTTATTTCTGTTTTTCTATAACTCTTGGGTACTCAAATTTTTATGCGTAGCCAAGGGAATTCAGGTTAGGATTCAGGATTAGCTTTGACGAATTGTGGAGGAGCAATGGAGCAGGAGGCTTCTGCGTATAGTTATATAGTTTCCGCTGTGTTGGTATCTCTGAGTGTTTGTGTTTGTGATTGAGATGTAATAACTAGACAGGTGTTTATAACTGTCTAGTATGTGTTGTATATGTCTGTGTAACTCTGATATTTGATGTATACTATGTAATACTTTGGTTATTAATATAATTTATTCGTTCCGCTGTTGAGATTCTTGTGTTGTTTCTTCTTTCTCTTCTTTCTTTTCTTCTTCTATCCCTTTCTTTCTTAATTCATGACGCGATTTTCTGGGAGTGGAAAGTCGGGTCGTGACAGCTGGTATCAGAGCTGTAGGTTGAGTGAATACCTAGGCTCTGAAGTGTGTCTTTCTTTAGGGAGCGTTAGGTTGAGTGAATACCTAGGCTCTGTAGTGGTGTCTATCTTGAGAGAGCGTACTTGTATTTTTATTATATATATATATATATATATATATATTTATGGTTCTACCTATTTGTTGGTTTACCTGTTCGGGTTTTTCCAATGTAAGTTATAAAGGTAGATGAGGTAGAAGTGTGTGTAACACGACTAAAATTGGTTGGTGTTTGATGGATGAGGTTGGAAGTGTATTTGTCGAGACTGTAGACCTAATACCGTCTCGAGTGAGTTTTGTTTGGTTTAAGGACTTCATCGATCTCTGAAGGAAACTTGTAAAGGTTCGGAGTTCATCTATGAAGTGCTAAGTTGAGTTTTGATCTGTCGGTAGGGCAGAAGCC
The DNA here is from genome assembly GCA_030765085.1 of Allium cepa. NCBI lineage: Eukaryota > Viridiplantae > Streptophyta > Magnoliopsida > Asparagales > Amaryllidaceae > Allium > Allium cepa. Next base: position 106,501,597 of record CM060930.1, on the reverse strand, counting down.
AGTGAGTAATGATATTTTGTTATCTCAGGGAGTAGTAGCTGCGTGATGAGACGCAGTGACTATGGATATTTCCGAAGATGTTTCTTTGGAACAAGAGTAAGAGGTGAGTCTGCTCGATGATGTGGCTGAGTTTAGCAGAGTATTCTGAGTTGGAAAGGAGTCTTCTGGCTGAGTAGTTTTTCTGAAGTGGAGTTCAGAAGCAGCAGAGTGGGTCTTTTTCTCGTGTAAGTTGGCTAAGCCAGCATAAGCTGTTCTGTTTGGTTGAGAGAGAGTAGTTTCTTTGGATTTAGGCTGAGTTGATCGCAAAAGTGACTTGCGATAGTTTGTTCTTTGGATTGTTGGAGATTGTCCGGGTTTCTTCCAGGAAGTCAGAAGTTTGTCTGCATCTGGAGATCGAGTTTTCTTTCCAGGATGGAACTAGTGGTTCAGTTAGTAGATAGATGGTTCCTTGAGATAGAAGTTGGTGGAGTAACTCAGATTGGGAGAACACATCTGAGTTTTCTTTTATGGATACGTGGAACCATATTTCTGTGCTGGGTTGTCTGGTCTGTGCTTGTGCTCTTAGTCAGCATTTTCTTCTGTTTCGGATCAGAGTTGTGCAGCGGAAGCAGTTTGGGAATGTTTCTGTTTTGTTTTTCCGGATAAGGAGAGTTTGTTCTGTCTTCTATTGTTAAGAAGCAGGGCGTGTGTTCTTGGTTTTTGAGTGATCTTGAGGAGATCATTGGATTGTTTTGATTCAGTCTGTTTCTAGTGGAATCAGCAAGAGTTAAGCTGATCAGGATGGATGTTGGTAGCCCAGGATCGTCCGAAGAGTTTTTTGGATAAGAGACGGGAGAATTTGGATTCTGGAATCGGAGATTGGATTTGGGTTAAGTTTTTCTCTGATTCAGGGAGCTATAAGTTTGAGAAGCTAGCTCCGTAGTGTTTTGGTTTCTTCTATGTTTTGGTTAGATCAGTGTTTGGATTTCTAGAGTTGGATTGCCAGTTAGGATAACTGGGATTCAGTATGTTTCACGTATCTCTGAGGGAGTACGTGTTTGATATTTCTGGTTGTAGAACCACTAGTTTAGGATGGTTTGTTTGTTGAGTCAGACTCGTTTGTAGTCTGATATTCTGTATAGAATTGGTGTTAGAAGCTCTATAGCTTAATAGTATTGATTGATTGGATTCTATAGAGCGATTATCCCGATATATATATACCGGGGAAACTCGTGAAAGTTTTATCCAAAATTCTTTTGGATAACTAGATTTGTTTTGATTGTGTGAATTGGTTGCTTTGGTTGTTGGCATATGATTAACATATGCTGTGTTTTAAAATTAAATCTGTAAATAGATTGTTAAATTGCCTTTGTTTTAAATTTCGGGGACGAAATTCTTTTAAGGGGGAAGGATTGTGATATCCCGGAATTTTAGACAATTTAAATTTAATAATCTGAGTTTAAATTTAAATTGAATTGATAATTTTTGTTAATAAATTTGATTTGATTTTAATAATCTTCTTTATTTAAATATTTAATTTGTGAAATTATTTTAATGAGTTAATAAATTGTTTTCTATTTAATAATGTATATGTTTTTGTATATATTTTAAATAGACAAGTTATTTAATTTAAAATAGTATAGCATCTTTTTAAATGTTTTAAAAATAGGAATTGTGATTTATTTTCAATTTAAGCTTTTCAAAAACATTTAATAAAATACTATATGATTTTTAAACATGTAAGATAAATGTTTTAATTGGTTTAGAAATTCATTTTGACTCAAGTTTGAATATTAAAATAAGTTATAAAATGTTTGTGTCATTCTTTTTAAAATATTGATTGATAAATTTGATTTGTTAATTTAATTTGTAAATTTGAAATACAATTTTAAATATGAACATGCATTCATTAAGTTAATTTTCTTTAACCTTAATTTAAATAACAAAAATATTAAAAAGACATATGTAAGCATAGTTGAACATGTGTTAGATATTTAAGTGAGTATATTTACATGTGTTCATACTTGAGACATGTGTCATTTGTTTAATTTTGTTTTCTTTTAATTTTAATTTAAATCAAAACATTGTTATCTAATTTGCACTCTTCCCATTCTCTTTTCCCTTCTTCATTTCCATTTTTATAAAAGAAAATTTCAATTGCATATCAATAAGAATCTGAAATTCATCTCCTCTAACCTGTAAATGCATTTGCATTCAAACATGCAATCTGCATCCAAAATAAAATCTGCATTCAAAAAGCCTGTAACTCCTCCAAAACTAAATGCCTGCATTCTTCAAAATTTTATTCAAACCTGCATTTCCCAAAGTACAAAAGCCTGCATGCATTACCAATTTTAAACATGCATTCATCTGGAAAGGCTAGAAGACTCTGCATGCATCAAATCAAGCCTGCATTCACTTTCTTTAAAACCTGAGGGGGAATTTGCATCTGCATTCATGAATCTTCAAATTGGAAGCATGTATAAAACAAAGGATTAGAAAGCATTTAAAACAGAGGCCTGCAATTTCAATTAGCAACCTGCATTTCATCTGGGAAAAGGGGTTTTCAACATTAAGGACTGTGCTCTGCAATTTTAAAACTGTGAGTAACTTTCTTTTATTAATTAAAGGATAAATCAGTTGCATGCTATTATGCTAAAAATATAAATATTTCATATGGATTATAATTCTACTTGTCTGATGTACACATATATATATATATATTGGTGTGAGTGCTGTTGAACTCTCTTACCCTATTTTACTGACACAAGTCTTTCTTATATAATCCTATCTTTAAATTAGTCTTTGTTAATTGAAGGATTTAAACAAGATTAGTATGTTGTTTCCAGAGTTTAGACTGTGAGACTTTGTTAAGGCAAAAAATTAAATGAACTTGCTGTACAATAAGTAGCAGAGCAGCTAAATTTTTTTATAAGTGAAGATATTAAACATTGCAAATCAATGTTTAAGAGTGAAACTTAAAACATCATGAAGGATTAGGATTTTAAAAAGAAAAAAAAATATAAAATGACAATTTATAGAGCTGTGTATAAGTGCAGTTTCAAAATGTACTGTATTTACATATTGATCAAGTACAATTGAAGTTTGCATTGGTTTTGGATGAATTTGATTTTGAAGATAGTATAACTATCAAATGTTATAGGAAAAAAAATACTAAACTTAATTACAAACAAATCTGGGTGATGCAATTTGGGTTTTCAGGTCTTGAACCCTAGTTTTCAGGGCTGTAGTGATGTGGACTTCTCTGCATTTTTAGTGAATCGAGTTAGATGTTGTTTTGGGGATTGGAAGAGGTTAGTGAGTTGATGTTATCGCCGGAGTTTCAAGATGTATGGAGGTCGGAGTGGGGAGTTGATGCCATTGACAGGCTGGGCGCTGAAGTGAGGAAGTTTTTCCAGGTTTTGGATGAAAACTTGAATCCAAATCTAAGTTGAATTATGGGTATTTGGTGATTGAATGTTGATATGGGTAGTTTGGTCGATGGAGGGTGGTCATAGGTGATCGCCAGTGGTGGCTGGAGTTGGGTTAAGGGTGCACAGTGAGGTTGTGTGCAGGTTGGTGTGTTATTTGTGGCAGGGTTTCATGTCTCGGGATTATCTCGGGTAAAATGAAGAATGACTCGAAGCAGGGTAGTGATTTACCCGAAGTAAAATTTATGTTGCTCGAGTAATAGATGTTCAGGTTTTGTTTTAACAGAGCCTGTTTCTTTTCAGGTTTTGATATTTTAAAAGTTTTTAAAATGTAGTTTAAAACCTGAAATAAGTATAAGTTTAAGTTGAATTTAACTATAAATTCAATTAGTTTAAATTTTAAGTTTGAAATAATTTAAATTTTGAAAATTTTATTTGTACTGAAGCAAAAATAGAAAGCCTGTTTCCAGGTTTATTGAATTGAAGTAAAAGTCAATTGCAAACTAAAATCTGGATTTAAGATTTAACCTGGAATTTAATTCAAATTCAACGAGTTAAAATTTCAGGTCTTGAATAATTTGAAATGTTTTCAAACTCAAGTTTGGGTTTTAAATCTAAAAACAGAAACTGTTTTTCTGTGTTAAGATTTTAAAGTAAATTTTAAATTGTTAAATGGAGTTCAACTAGAAGTTTTAAAACCTGAAGTTTAAATTTGAAGTCAATAGCTTAATTCTTGAAATTTAAACATTTTTTAATTCTATATGTTTAAAACCAAAACAGTAAACTGTTTCTGTTTTTATGTTTCAAATTATAAAGTAAACTTTAAAATGCAAATGAAAATTTAAACAAGTTAAATCTGGAAGTGAAGTATGAAAATGAATCTGAGTTTGATTTAATTTAAATCTGGAGTTTAAATTCAAACTTCAGTTTTTAAAAATAAAGGTTTAAATCTAAATTTGTTTTAAAATAATGATTTGCATTTGAAAATGAAGATGGAATGTAAAAATAGTTTTAAATTCTTAAGATTTAATCTTAAATGAAAAATTGAATTATATTTCAGTTTGAAATTTAAAAAGGAAATTTTTAAATTTGAATTTTTGTTTGAAATAAAGTGTTAAATTACTTTGTTAAAGAAGAATGTTTCTTGAATTTGAACTTAAGGAATTGGTTTCATTTAAATTATTTAGTTAATTTAAATGGAATATTAATTATTTAATTAATTAATAATGTGGATGATTAACTAAGTAATTAATAATTTTTAAGTTAATTAATTAAGATTTGAGATTAATTAATTAATGTTAATTAATCTATAATTAAGGATGGTTAATTAAGTTTTAATTAATGATTAAGATTTACTTAATCAAGTGATTAATGATAATTAAGATTTTAATTAACACTTAATTAATTAATAATTAGAGATTAATTAAATTATAATTAAATATTAATTAGTTGTTAATTAATAATGATTAATTATAAGTTAATTTCTTAATTAGGTAATTAAGAGGTGTTAATGAAGATAATTAACTTAAGATTATTTAACAATTAATTAATGTGATTAATTTTAATAGTTAATTAGATTAATTAATTAATAATAATCAATTGTTTAATTACTTAATAAAAGTAATTAATGAATTAATTACTTGGTGTAATTAATTTGATTAAGGTGATTAGTTTAGATTAATTAAGTTTAATTAATTTAAACCATTGTTGATTGTTTGATAATTACTTTATGTAATTAATGAATTTATAATTACTTAGAGAAGTAATTAATTAATAATTAAAGGATGTAATTAAAGATATTAATTATAGAAGTAATTTTGATTTAAATTACTTTGAAAATTAATCAAGTGATTAATGAAGATAATTAATTAAGGGTAATTAAGTTATGGGAGGAGTAATTAAAATAGTTAATTACTAATTGGATATTAATCATGGGTGATTAATATATATGGTTTAAGTTGAAGATTAATTACTTATGTAATTAATTTATATTTAGAGATTGATTAAATGTGGTTAGAAATCATTAATTAATTAATTAATGATGTAATTAGGAATTGATTAATTAAGGTATAATTAATATTAAATGCTAATTACTTATTGTAATTAGGGAATTATTAATCAATAAGGATTAATTGAAATGAATATTGAGATGATTTATAAATTGATTTATAATCAATTGATGATTAAGATAAGCAGGATTTGATGATGAAATGATTAATTTAATTTATTTTAAATTAATTAGAGAGTAAGTAATTAATTTAATTCATTTTAAATTAATTATAGAATGGAATGATCATTAGATAGTTGCTTATGTTTGATGATTGGTATTGATTGGTATGGTTTGTAATCTCAGTTATGAGATTAGTAGTGTATGTGATATGTATGCATTGGTTGCTTTTGGATGATAGTATGGATATCTGATTATGATATGAATTATCTGTTGGTAATGATAATGTTGATTATCTATTGTGTTGTGAATTATCTATCTATGTATATTTAGATAATGAATTGAATTGTTTTAAAATTAAAACAACTTGGACCTTAAAAGAAACGCTTTGGTTTTCGATGAGACCGGGATCGGGTTTCCTTATTTGGACATCCGAAAACCACATCGATTTCAAATAACGTTAGATCGTGAATCCAAATGGTGCGAGTGAAGACTCGAGGTGTAAGGGCTATACGTCAGTATAACTCTGTGGGTGATTCCGTAATGAGTTTGACGGAATAGCACTTATAGATTCGAGATGGAGATTCAGAGTGCAAGGGTTATTGTCGTTAACTCTGAGGGTGATTCCAATACGAGTGTAACGAGATAATGCCTTCGGTTTCGTTCGAACCCGGAACGAACTTGTATGGATTGAATGCTTTCAGAACATCGTCAGGTGGACGATGAGCATTCTAAGTGATATGTCCTATAAAGGTAATCGTAGCCTCAAGCCTCATCAACCGGGAATGGCTAAAACAGGGGAGGTGCAGCAAAGCTTCGTGGGTAGCCCCCACTTGAGAGCAAGATTTATCCCTGTCTAGAGGTCCCTTTATTTTCGGCTTAGTGGTGCGGTTGCTGATCACAACTGCAGGGTTGTCTTGTTTGGAACTGTTCAGTAAGGAACGGGTCCGGCTTTGTGTTGCAGGGGATGAAGGGAGTAATCCTCGGTACGGTGATCTAGGCCACGTACTGTGACGGGCGGTACCCCAGTAGCCCAGACATTGATGGAATCCAAAATCCAATAAGTGCCAACGGTTTTGATTGTATTACCCACTTTTGTGGCTAGTAGCTGGAATTTAATCATGTAAGAATTTCGGCTATTTCTTATTTATTTGAAAACCCTAGACACTATTATAATATCATCGGATTTCCTATCAAATGTTTTGGTTAGCGTAAGGTAAAAACTTTTCCATGTTTATGTGTGGGAAGTCTTACGTGATACCTTTTCTTTTTCAAAGGCTTTTCAAAGTTAAGCAACTTTAACCTGTTACTCACACCGGACCCATGTCTGACCCGGAGTTATTTCTGTTTTTCTATAACTCTTGGGTACTCAAATTTTTATGCGTAGCCAAGGGAATTCAGGTTAGGATTCAGGATTAGCTTTGACGAATTGTGGAGGAGCAATGGAGCAGGAGGCTTCTGCGTATAGTTATATAGTTTCCGCTGTGTTGGTATCTCTGAGTGTTTGTGTTTGTGATTGAGATGTAATAACTAGACAGGTGTTTATAACTGTCTAGTATGTGTTGTATATGTCTGTGTAACTCTGATATTTGATGTATACTATGTAATACTTTGGTTATTAATATAATTTATTCGTTCCGCTGTTGAGATTCTTGTGTTGTTTCTTCTTTCTCTTCTTTCTTTTCTTCTTCTATCCCTTTCTTTCTTAATTCATGACGCGATTTTCTGGGAGTGGAAAGTCGGGTCGTGACAATCATGCATCATTCGAATCGATCACCTTCGAACCGATGGACTTCGAACCCATCGGGGTGCTTCGACTCGACTCCGTCAACTTCGAATCCATCTGGTTCGCGCTAGTGGACCTCATGACCATGGAGAGTTGGCGAGGCTCGTATCCATCCAAAGATCCTTGTTCGAATCCACTAAGCTTTGGTTGTTCGAACCCATCACAGAAGCCTTGTTCGAACCTACCTGTGAAGCTTCGTTCGAACCCACTGGGTCTATAACGACCCGTATTTTACGTGTCGATATAATCGTAGAATTATTAGGTCGTTAGTGTTGTTTATGTCATCCATAGCCTAAGTCGTGTAAAAGATAGCTCGTAAGGAAGTTAACTCGGTTGCATAGGGTCCTTAGATCGGCTCTTGGTTAGGTCGTAGAGGGTTCTTAAGTCGTAGACGACTTAAAGTGGTTGCATGAGTTAGGGGTTAGCGACCTAGTAGTATTACGAGTTAACGACCTAAGAGTTAGCGGGTTAGTAGAGTTAGCGACTTAGGGTCTGATGAGCCGTGGACGAGTTAAGAGTTAGCTCGTGTGAAGCTTAAGTCGTATAAGATTTAGGTAGTGTGGAAGTTAACCCGTGTGGTGTTTAAGTCGTAGGAAGCTTGGGTCGTTTGGTAGTTTAGGTCGTGTGAGCGAGTTAGGGAAAGCTAGCGACCTATAGAATTGGAGCGACCTATAGATACTAGCGACTTAGTGAGGTAGAGCGAGCTAGGGACTTAGGTCGTATGATAGTTAGGTCGGAGGAGTTTTGGAACAACCTAAGGAAGCTAGCGGGTTAACGAGTTAAGGTAGTTAGCGGGTTAAGGATTCTAACGACCTAGTGGGGAGCGACCTAGTGGTGAGCTGCTTAGAGGAATGAGCGACTTAATAGTTGTAGCGACCTATAGGAAGTAACGACCTAGTGGATGGTATGTGTTGTAGTTAGGTCGCTGAGTCGTGTGAACGACTTAGTGATGGGTCGTGGCTTCGTTGAGTCGTTGGGTCGGTTTAGTGTTAGGTCGTGAACGACCTAAGGCTTGAGTCGTGTGTGTTTTAGGTCGTCTTATAGTTAAGTCGTGTGATCCTGTGTTGAGTCGTGAGTCGTGCATACCTGTTGAGTCGTTGACTCGAGTCTGTAGGCTGCTTGTAGTGTTAAGTCGCGGCCCTTGTTAGGTCGTAAGTCGTTAGGCCGTGTTGGTTAGGTCGTGTGGGGTTGTTAGGTCGTAAGTCGTTAGGCCGTGTTGGTTAGGTCGTGTGGGGCTGTTAGGTCGTAGGTCGGCCATAGTTAGGTCGTGAGCGACCTAAAAGCGAGCGACCTAAGGGGCGTTCCAGCCTATAAATAGAGGGGTTTGGTTCACTTTTTGGCACCGGATTTCGAAGCGACGAAGTGCTGCCATTTTGAGAGCTCGACTACAACATTTCTTCATCTTCTTTTCTCCATTCCAATCTAGTTCTAACATCCATCCAAGATCGAAGATCGAGATTGAAGATCCGAGAGCCAAAGTTGAAGATCTTCATCCAACGAAGCTAGATTTCATCATTTCAAGCGAGATTTCGACGAATCAAGCTTGAATCCTTGCTGTCCAGATCTGAAGTGATTAGTTTTTGAGGTGTTTGGGTGATTCGGTGAGTGGTAGTTATCTCTCACGCGGACCCAAAGGAGTATATTGGATTGGTGGTTTGTTTGGGTGTTAAAAACAGTGATTTCATGCATTTTTCTTAGATCCAAGTATAGATCCATTTCTTATGAAGATATTTACTTATGCAAGTTCATTTATCAAGTTAGAGAAACAAAACCCATGATTTATATTTGTTAGATCTATGATAGAAACCCATGATTCATGTATGTTAGACTTATGCTCATTTATTTACGAAATTGCCACTATAGTTAATATTGCTTATTAGATCTTGTTTGAATGCTTGATTGTTTGGATGTATGATTGATTTGATTGTCTCAAGTTAGCTAGTGGTTGATTTGGAACAAGATGGTTGAGGATGATTAAAAAGCTAAGTGGAAAAGGCTCTTGAATGGTGAAAGCTGCTTGTGGCATATGAAGCGGATGTTGAAGCTCATATGTATGGATTAGATGATGTTGAGATGGGAATTTGCCATGATGCGATGAGGCAAGCCATGATGTTGAGAGGAGACTTCGCTATGATGCGATAAAGCGAAGCATGATGTGAGATAGCCTTGGTTTAATCCAGACGGGATCATCCCAAGCATGTTGATAACTCGATGATGCGATGCGAGTTGGTTGATAATGGTTAGCTTGAGAGGCGCTTGAGCTAGTATGGAAATAGTCGTCAAGGAGGATGACTAGGAGGCTGAGATCTCATCGTTGTTGAAGGTTCTAGCATGCTCAAAGCAAGAGTACGTTGGAACGGGCTGCGACGACGTTCCAAGCACGGGCTGCGACGACGTGCTAGTAGTCTGGGTAGTTGCGAAAATTCCTAGGCACGGGCTGCGACGACGTGCGGAGTTATGTCTAGAACCGGGGTTACCATTAGCCCTTGACAGATGGATAAAAGAATGAGTTGGTCATTCAATTAACGGTGAAATCAGGGCAATGATAACAGTGATAGCCAGAGTCATGGATGTTTGGCTGTACCATCATTCGGTCTCAAGAGCGTTGTTTTCTGGGTGCTTATCTGATCTTGGTTTAGGCCTTGGGGGTTTGTATTTGGAAAACATCGACCTTGACTCGAATGATTGTTGCTTTACTTTAATTATCTACTTTGCTATGCTTGCTTCTCCTTAGTGTGTGTCTATGGGCTATCACTGTAGAAAGAGGTGGAGTGGGATGATTTGGGTTCCTATTCTATTTAACCTTTATGCTCTTTTGGTATGTTTGATAGTTAATTTACCGCTCACTAAGACTTTGTCTGACTCAAGGTTTTGTCTTCTCTTATTACCTTGGGCTGTTCATCCATGTTGGGATGGGCAGACTGGGTGACAGGTGGCAGGTGCTGATCTTAGTGGCTCACGTTGATGATGACGAAGGCGAGCAGGAGGCTTTACATATTATTTTCATATTCTATGTACTGGATAATTCCGCTGTTTGTTGATTACTCTGAGTGCTATGTAGTGAGGCTTCTTGTATTCATGATTCAGACCATGTATAAAGCTATTATGATTAGATGATGATATTCTGTTCTATGGGAGCTTCACTATATTATATTTCTCTATTGTATTTTATCCATGCGCTGTGAGTTTTACGATAGAGTCTGAAATGTTTATTTTACCTTTGACGGTCACTCATGGTTGCCTGGCACACTTTCAGCGCACTATTCCCTTGTTTCCGTGCGGGAGTCATGGACGGTCGTCACATTTGGTATCAGAGCTTTGGTTAATCGATTTTAGCCAACGCTCGCTGACGTAACTACGTATGAGAGACGTAATTGTATTTTGATGAATGATTACTATATATAATATAGTAGTTTAGATGGATTTGAACTCCTTATGTAGTTGTTCCTCTAGGTGTTCTAATTAGTCCTTTTTGTAGATACTAAGGATGAGTCGAAGAGGGAGACCAGTTGCAAGGGAAGGCCGTGCCACTGAAGGAGTTGCTGATTATGGAGCTATGTTTGAAGCCATGATGACTTCTATCATAAGAAGGATACCAGCTCCAGGGCCATCAGTGGATGTTGGAGTTCAAGTTCAAGCTCTAAGACTAGTGGATTTTGCTAAGCTTTGTAAGGACTATACTGCTCTTGGAGGGAAGGTTTTCTTGGGAACGGAATCGACCATTGAAGTCCAAAGATGGATAGATGCTTGTAGAAGGATCTTTGGAGATTTGGGGATTGAGGATGCAACTAAGAGGAAGCTTGCATCAAGACAGCTTCAAGGGAGAGCTTCTGATTGGTGGAACTCTATCACCATCGATACTCCAGAGGAAGAGATTACTTGGGAGCAATTCCAAGTCAGATTTGAAGCTAAGTTCATCTCTACGGCTCAGAAATCTGTCTTGTTTAAAAAGTTTGTGGAGCTCAAGCAAGGTGGAAGACCCGTTCTTGAGTATGTTTCTGAGTTTGAAGCTTTGTCCAAGTATGCCAGATCGTATATTGATTCTCCCTATCAGAAGAATGAGAAGTTTGTGACTGGTTTGGATGCTTATCTTGGAAGACAGTTGGTGGATCATCTGGATGATCCGTTTGAGAAACTTGTGGAGAAAGCTCTCAGGCATGAGAATTTATTTCCTAGGGAGAGTTCTGTTGTTGCTGTAACCAAGGAAGGGTTTAAGCAACAGAAGGGTGGAAACAAGAAGAGGAAGCAACAGCAACAGAAGGGTAAGGATGGCCAGAAGAAGCCGAGGGGCGAAATGACTTGCTATAATTGCCAGCAGAAGGGCCATCTCTCCAAGGATTGTAGGAATCCAAAGGCACCGACAAAATGCCACAACTGTGACAAGCCAGGGCATTTCAGGAAAGATTGTCCAGAACCGAGGAAGGACAGGCAGATTGTGCAAGCTTATGCTTTGGGAGATGTGCCATCGTTTTCAAAAGCTCTTACTGCTGAAGAGAAAGGGAAGAGTGTGGCGGTTCAAGGTACTCTTTCCATTTGTGGTATTCCAGTTAGAGTGTTGTTTGATACTGGAGCGTCGCATTCTTTTGTTTGTGATGATCTTGTAGGCCGGTTAGGTTTGGAACCGGATATTGTTGATAGGCCATTGGTTGTGACTAATCCAGTTGGGGGTTCGTCTTGTTTGTGTATGCTATGCCGTGGTCTAGTTATATCGAGTCATGATTGCTCTTTCGTTTGTGATTGTTTTGTTCTGAACTTTGTGTGGTTCGGAATTATTTTGGGTATGGACTGGCTTAGGAAGTATGCGACAAGGATTGATTGTGAGAGGCTAGAGGTGACAGTCGGGAATGTGGAAGGGCGAAAGGTTGTAATACGATGTAAGCGTGAGGAAGGCGTCTTCATGAGCTTCATGTATTCGCTGGTTGTTCCACGGGATGGACTGTCATCGGTGCCTATTGTGAATAGATTTGAGGATGTCTTTGACGAAGTCAAAGGATTACCGCCGTATAGGGAGATCGAGTTTCGTATCGATCTAGTTGAGGGAGCCAGACCTGTTGTGATGCCTCTTAGGCGGATGGCGCCTAGGGAGCAACAAGAGTTGAAGGTGCAAGTTGATGACCTTTTGCGGAAAGGATTCATTCGGCATAGTGTGTCCGAATGGGGTGCACCAGTTGTGTTCGCAACCAAAGCAGATGGATCGTTGAGGTTGTGTGTGGATTATCGTGAGCTGAATAAGGTGACTAAGAAGAACAAGTATCCATTGCCGAGAATAGATGACTTGTTTGATCAGCTTCACGAAGCTAAGGTGTTTTCTCAGATGGATTTGGCAACGGGATTTCACCAGTTGAGAGTGGCTAAGGATAGTGTGCCGAAGACTGCTTTTAGGACACCATCCGGTTTCTATGAGTGGCTGGTAATGCCGTTTGGATTGACTAACACACCAGCATATTTTGTGGATCTTATGAATAGAGTGTTCAGAGATCAGTTGAATAAGTTCGTGCTTGTGTTCGTGGATGATATTCTGATTTATTCCAGAACTGAGGAAGAGCACAAGACGCACTTGCGTATTGTTTTGGAAATCTTACGGAAACATCAGCTGAAGGCTAAGTTTTCGAAGTGTCACTTCTGGAAGAGTGAAGTGAGATTCTTAGGCCATGTTATCTCTGGAAATGGAATAGCGGTTGATCCCACTAAGGTGGCAGCGATCCAGGATTGGGTTAGACCTAAGAATGCATCCGATGTGAGAAGTTTTCTTGGATTAGCTGGATATTATCGACGGTTTATCAAAGACTTTTCCAAGATAGCTGCACCATTAACAGGATTGACGAAGAAGAACCAAGTGTTCAGATGGGATGATAAGTGTGAGCAAGCTTTCGTAATCCTAAAAGAGCGACTAACAAGTGCTCCTGTTTTGACTATTCCAAGTGGGAATGATGAGATGGTGGTTTACAACGATGCATGTGGTACTGGACTTGGAGCAGTGCTAATGCAAAAGGATAGAGTTGTTGCATATGAAAGTCGACAACTGAAGCCGCATGAAAGGAATTATCCGACTCATGATTTGGAGTTAGCGGCGATCGTATTTGCTTTGAAGATGTGGAGACATTATCTATTGGGAGTTAGATTCGAGTTGTTTACAGATCATAAGTCGTTGAAGTATCTGTTCTCTCAAAAGGATTTGAATCTTCGACAGCAACGGTGGCTAGAGTTCTTGGCATCGTATGATTTTGGTATAGCCTATACTCCGGGAAAAGGTAACGCAGTGGCTGATGCGTTAAGTCGAAGACATGTCGGATTGGGAGCCATGTTTTCAGAATGGAAGAGTCTCGAGTATTTGGCTGGATTTGACTTCAGGCCTAGATGTGAATTGGAACCTGAAATGTTGGCAAACTCATCGATAAGACCTACTCTTGTGGAAAGGATTGGCGAGGGCCAAAAGCGAGACGATAAGCTTGTCAAGATTATCCGAGATTTGAAATCTGGATTGGTCCCAGAAAAGGATAGAAGATTCGAAGTCGACCGAGAGGGTTGGCTTCGGAAGCAAGGACGACTGGTTGTTCCCGATATCGATGAGTTGAGAGATGAAGTCTTGAAGGAAAGTCATCACTCGAAGTTGACAATTCATCCAGGAGGAAATAAGATGTATCGGGATATGAAGAGAACCTATTACTGGGAAGGTATGAGGAAGGACGTTGGAAATTTTATTTCCAAATGTATGAACTGTCAGTTGGTAAAAGCTGAACAGAAAAGGCCAAGTGGATTACTTCAGCCATTAGAGGTTCCTACATGGAAGTGGGAGCAAGTGTCGATGGATTTTATCGATGGCCTACCTAGAACCAAGGCGGGAAATGAAGGGATTTGGGTCATCGTAGATCGGTTGACTAAGAGTGCAAGATTCATTCCTGTTCGATCGACTAGGACTGCATCGAAGTTGGCTGAGTTGTATGTTAAGTGGATAGTTCGATTCCATGGTATTCCGAAGAGTATAGTGAGCGATCGAGACCCATTGTTCACTAGTAGATTTTGGAAGAGTTTCCAGGAAGTTTTGGGAACCAAGTTGTGTTTGAGTACAGCTTATCATCCCCAAACAGATGGTCAGACTGAGAGAGTCAACCGAGTTTTGGAAGATCTTCTCAGAGCTTGTGTTTTGGATTTCGGAGGATCGTGGGAAGATCATCTTCATTTGGTGGAGTTTGCGTACAATAACAGTTACCAGTCAAGCATTGGTATGGCACCGTATGAAGCGCTGTATGGAAGACCGTGTAACTCTCCGACATGTTGGTTGGAAACTGGAGAAAAGCTAATACTTGGGCCAGAGATGATTCGTCAGACTACGGATTGTATAGAGATCATTCGGCAACGAATGAAGGCAGCCCAAGACCGCCAGAAAAGTTATGCTGATAAGCGTCGTAAGGATTTGGAGTTCGACGTAGGTGATATGGTTTTTGTGAAGATTTCTCCTCTAAAGAATGTTATTCGATTCGGGAAGAAAGGAAAGTTGACTCCGAGATTTGTTGGACCATTCCCGATCATCGAGCGAATTGGAAAGCTCGCTTATAGATTGGAGTTACCGGAAAAGATGGCGGGTGTGCACAATGTTTTTCATATATCTTATCTACGGAAGTATGTGCACGACTCGAATACAGTGGTTTCTGCTGATAGCTGTGAAGACTTGGAGGTTGATCCAGCGGTTACGAAACCTCGTAAGCCGCTTCGTGTTGTTGAAACTGACACGAAACAGCTTAGGAGGAAGACGATTACGTTGCTCAAGGTACAATGGAGTGATGATGTTAACGACTGTACATGGGAGGAGGAAGAGAGGATGAAGGCAGCTCATCCTGAACTCTTCAAGGTATAGCCCTAAGGTGTCGTGACATCTCATGAATTTGAAACTTGATCCGATCTTAGAATTCTGCATGCTAGGCTAGAATTGGATGCATGGTTTGTTGATTGCTATGGATGGTAGGCATGCAGAATAGTTTTGGTTGCTCTTGTTTGTTTGGAATTTCGGGGGCGAAATTCCTAAGGGGGAGAGAATGTAACGACCCGTATTTTACGTGTCGATATAATCGTAGAATTATTAGGTCGTTAGTGTTGTTTATGTCATCCATAGCCTAAGTCGTGTAAAAGATAGCTCGTAAGGAAGTTAACTCGGTTGCATAGGGTCCTTAGATCGGCTCTTGGTTAGGTCGTAGAGGGTTCTTAAGTCGTAGACGACTTAAAGTGGTTGCATGAGTTAGGGGTTAGTGACCTAGTAGTATTACGAGTTAACGACCTAAGAGTTAGAGGGTTAGTAGAGTTAGCGACTTAGGGTCTGATGAGCCGTGGACGAGTTAAGAGTTAGCTCGTGCGAAGCTTAAGTCGTATAAGATTTAGGTAGTGTGGAAGTTAACCCGTGTGGTGTTTAAGTCGTAGGAAGCTTGGGTCGTTTGGTAGTTTAGGTCGTGTGAGCGAGTTAGGGAAAGCTAGCGACCTATAGAATTGGAGCGACCTATAGATACTAGCGACTTAGTGAGGTAGAGCGAGCTAGGGACTTAGGTCGTATGATAGTTAGGTCGGAGGAGTTTTGGAACGACCTAAGGAAGCTAGCGGGTTAACGAGTTAAGGTAGTTAGCGGGTTAAGGATTCTAACGACCTAGTGGGGAGCGACCTAGTGGTGAGCTGCTTAGAGGAATGAGCGACCTAATAGTTGTAGCGACCTATAGGAAGTAACGACCTAGTGGATGGTATGTGTTGTAGTTAGGTCGCTGAGTCGTGTGAACGACTTAGTGATGGGTCGTGGCTTCGTTGAGTCGTTGGGTCGGTTTAGTGTTAGGTCGTGAACGACCTAAGGCTTGAGTCGTGTGTGTTTTAGGTCGTCTTATAGTTAAGTCGTGTGATCCTGTGTTGAGTCGTGAGTCGTGCATACCTGTTGAGTCGTTGACTCGAGTCTGTAGGCTGCTTGTAGTGTTAAGTCGCGGCCCTTGTTAGGTCGTAAGTCGTTAGGCCGTGTTGGTTAGGTCGTGTGGGGTTGTGAGGTCGTAAGTCGTTAGGCCGTGTTGGTTAGGTCGTGTGGGGCTGTTAGGTCGTAGGTCGGCCATAGTTAGGTCGTGAGCGACCTAAAAGCGAGCGACCTAAGGGGCGTTCCAGCCTATAAATAGAGGGGTTTGGTTCACTTTTTGGCACCGGATTTCGAAGCGACGAAGTGCTGCCATTTTGAGAGCTCGACTACAACATTTCTTCATCTTCTTTTCTCCATTCCAATCTAGTTCTAACATCCATCGAAGATCGAAGATCGAGATTGAAGATCCGAGAGCCAAAGTTGAAGATCTTCATCCAACGAAGCTAGATTTCATCATTTCAAGCGAGATTTCGACGAATCAAGCTTGAATCCTTGCTGTCCAGATCTGAAGTGATTATTTTTTGAGGTGTTTGGGTGATTCGGTGAGTGGTAGATATCTCTCACGCGGACCCAAAGGAGTATATTGGATTGGTGGTTTGTTTGGGTGTTAAAAACAGTGATTTCATGCATTTTTCTTAGATCCAAGTATAGATCCATTTCTTATGAAGATATTTACTTATGCAAGTTCATTTATCAAGTTAGAGAAACAAAACCCATGATTTATATTTGTTAGATCTATGATAGAAACCCATGATTCATGTATGTTAGACTTATGCTCATTTATTTACGAAATTGCCACTATAGTTAATATTGCTTATTAGATCTTGTTTGAATGCTTGATTGTTTGGATGTATGATTGATTTGATTGTCTCAAGTTAGCTAGTGGTTGATTTGGAACAAGATGGTTGAGGATGATTAAAAAGCTAAGTGGAAAAGGCTCTTGAATGGTGAAAGCTGCTTGTGGCATATGAAGCGGATGTTGAAGCTCATATGTATGGATTAGATGATGTTGAGATGGGAATTTGCCATGATGCGATGAGGCAAGCCATGATGTTGAGAGGAGACTTCGCTATGATGCGATAAAGCGAAGCATGATGTGAGATAGCCTTGGTTTAATCCAGACGGGATCATCCCAAGCATGTTGATAACTCGATGATGCGATGCGAGTTGGTTGATAATGGTTTGCTTGAGAGGCGCTTGAGCTAGTATGGAAATAGTCGTCAAGGAGGATGACTAGGAGGCTGAGATCTCATCGTTGTTGAAGGTTCTAGCATACTCAAAGCAAGAGTACGTTGGAACGGGCTGCGACGACGTTCCAAGCACGGGCTGCGACGACGTGCTAGTACTCTAGGTAGTTGCGAAAATTCCTAGGCACGGGCTGCGACGACGTGCGGAGTTATGTCTAGAACCGGGGTTACCATTAGTCCTTGACAGATGGATAAAAGAATGAGTTGGTCATTCAATTAACGGTGAAATCAGGGCAATGATAACAGTGATAGCCAGAGTCATGGATGTTTGGCTGTACCATCATTCGGTCTCAAGAGCGGTGTTTTCTGGGTGCTTATCTGATCTTGGTTTAGGCCTTGGGGGTTTGTATTTGGAAAACATCGACCTTGACTCGAATGATTGTTGCTTTACTTTAATTATCTACTTTGCTATGCTTGCTTCTCCTTAGTGTGTGTCTAGGGGCTATCACTGTAGAAAGAGGTGGAATGGGATGATTTGGGTTCCTATTCCATTTAACCTTTATGCTCTTTTGGTATGTTTGATAGTTAATTTACCGCTCACTAAGACTTTGTCTGACTCAAGGTTTTTGTCTTCTCTTATTACCTTGGGCTGTTCATCCATGTTGGGATGGGCAGACTGGGTGACAGGTGGCAGGTGCTGATCTTAGTGGCTCACGTTGATGATGACGAAGGCGAGCAGGAGGCTTTACATATTATTTTCATATTCTATGTACTAGATAATTCCGCTGTTTGTTGATTACTCTGAGTGCTATGTAGTGAGGCTTCTTGTATTCATGATTCAGACCATGTATAAAGCTATTATGATTAGATGATGATATTCTGTTCTATGGGAGCTTCACTATATTATATTTCTCTATTGTATTTTATCCATGCGCTGTGAGTTTTACGATAGAGTCTGAAATGTTTATTTTACCTTTGACGGTCACTCATGGTTGCCTGGCACACTTTCAGCGCACCATTCCCTTGTTTCCGTGCGGGAGTCATGGGCGGTCGTCACAGGGTCAACCAACCATGATGACGTGTCTTTCATCGGTTCGAATGCGCCGAGATATATGGAGTCGAAGCGGTCAACTCGGAGTGAAGACCGGATTGATTCGAAGTGTGCTCTACACGTCTACACGAAGACATGTGCCACCATGGTTTCGAAAACATCGATTCGAATGCATGGTTTTGAACCAAACAACCACGCAGTGAACCCCATTTCGAATCCATCATATCTCCCAATCCACTGATCCAAACGCCACGAAATTTTCACAGAAGCTTGCATTCATGTGGAAGAGTGTCCACACCAAATTTTGCCTCGATTGGATGAATTCTTGATCGGTTCGAATGGAGTTCGAATCGATGCCAAAGTGGGCCCAAACTGCCAAAGACCGGGCGTGTGGGCCCCCTCAGCGAAATATCAGCAGCCTACGCCTATAAATAGAGCCCCAGGGCCATCAGAAAAAGGATCTTTTCGACTCTGAAGCGCCCAGACTCTGCTGGATTAAGATCTCCATCATCCTACATCGTATACTAGCTATTGATTTTGAATTTTTCAGTTGTATCCTGGTTTTGCTTGCTGTAATCACTTGTAATCGTTGAAAGAGAATTAATAAAATTGCAAAAACTTCACAGTGGACGTAGGCAACGTGCCGAACCACTAAAAATTGCTTGCCTTTGTCTTTACTTCACTGTTGTTTGGAGTTTTTGTTAGATAATCCTCATTTTTAATTCATATTCTTCATTTATTATCTCTTCAAAAGACTCCCGAAGAGTGTTGTACCCAATTTTGGTACAAACAATATTATCAGATATATATTGATATTGATTGATGGTTTCGGATGATGATTGTGATGGATGTATGATTTTACGATGGATGAATGGATGTTTTAATTATATCATCATAATCTGCAGCTGTTATGCTTTTATTTTTGATTCAGGAGTGCGGTTTGAAATGATATATAGCTGTATTTTATTTTTAAATTACGGATTGAAATGATAAATATCCGTATCACTTGACCAAAGGGTAGAAAATTATATACAAACACTGTGGTCTATATATATAAAATTATTTTGAAATGATTTTCTATGGTTTGGAAAGAAATATACGGTTTAATAAATATTAATTTTTGATATTATATAAATATTATTTTATATATATAGTTAAATTCTTGAATTTAAGTTATGTATAAATTGGTTTAATAAAAATAAGTTGAATACTGGAGTTTGATGGTTTTTATTATATGGTCAAGTACCTATTCAAGGTATTGTATATATAGAGTTTTTAAATGACTTAAATGAAATTTAAGTTAGAAGATAAATATGAAATTGGTTTAAATTGAATTATTTAAGAATTGTACTTGGATAAATTTGATTTGAAATTTAAATAAAAATGGAGATTTTAAAAGGGTATGATTCTTATAACTTGATGTGGTTTAAAGTGTTTTAAATGAATATAAAGTTGAGATAAATGAATATATCAAGTTAAATAAAGTAAAAAAATATCCAGTTGTTTGAGGATAAAAGTTTACTTAAATTATATTGGATTTATTAAGTAAACATTTCAAAATCTAAATAACAGAAATTGAATTTGATATATTTAGAATTATCAATGAATTAGTTTTGAAATGGTGGAATATTTAAAGCTTTGAAATATATGAATTGAAATGGTTTATTTAGAGGTTTAAATCGGTATTTGGAATTTATTTGTGAAATTAAAAAATCTATTTTATTATATAAAGTAATTTATTATTTAAACCATTTAAGTATTTGAAGTTATGTTTCAAAGCTATGGGTTTTCAAGGTATATAGATTTGAAAGTGCTATGATTTTGGAGAAAGGATATATTTGAAATAAAAATGATATCATATTGATTTGGGTTTTAAAAATAGAAATGATATCGTAATTATATGGTTTTGAAATGGATATTATATTCTGGTTTGAAGTATAATTATTTTAAAATGACCGCGGGGTTGTAATAACGTTTGATTGTTAAAGAGACCGAGATCGGAAGTTGTCATGCTCTCTGCCAGCTCCGAAAACCACTTTAACAACCGTGTACGCGGTGGAAATCCCAGAATGAATTAGGATGGTGATGGCGTTTCCTTTGAGGTAAATACGTGGACCCAACTCTCATGAGTTGCCATAAGGTGGCTAAAACAAGAGCGATCGACGGGTTAATGAGGTAGCACCTTTGATCGGACACATCACTTCGATATTATACTTTGACTTTTGGATTGATTCGGTGGCCACTTTTGATTTCTTTGATTTGGGGGTGTGGCTCGAGGTAGGCAGTAGCTGTGCGCTACGCGTTACCACCGGCCCGGAAGCATAATTGGTATATCTACCTTGGCATTGCCTAGTTGTCCCGTGTCACCTACCCTAGCGCGCCTTGTACGAGTTTATATTTGTGTCGTACCTATGAAGTATCCTCTATTAGCCTCCCGATCCTGAGGTATTACGGTACTGTATAGACTATTGGCATTATTTGTGTTAAGGGCTATATGGGTAACCCCTTAATGCTATTAAAAAGTAAGTTTACTTTACTATTAGACATTATTATAATAGCGAAATATACTACATAGTAAATAATTTAACGGATCCTTAGGAGAGCATCTCTTGAGTTACCGCACTCATGTTAGACACTAGATAGGAGATGTCAAATCCCGTAAATATCTCCGACCCCATTGCACTCATATTTATTTCTGTTGATTTAACTCACATAAGATCTTTTAGTTCTAACTCGAGTGTTTTATCTTTTCAATTCGCTCAGGTCAGTCCAAGCGTTTCAGGATTTGAAGAATTTATTCTAAAGGATGAAGACGAAGATTTGTAGTACTATTATCTACTATATTATTCCATTACACCATTTAATTCCGCTGCATTAATTATTATTCTTTGATATGTGAATTCTGATATTTATTGTATAAAGAAAAATCAAATGTTTTGTAAAACAGTTTTATGAACTGTATATTGATTATTATATTTTATCGTTCCGCTGCAAGATTCTGTTTCATTTTTTTTTCTTCTCTTCTTTTCTTATTTACCCCATAACAATCCGCCCTTTTGTATGTTTTAAGTCTGACGTGTGTGGTTTATTGTCGATTTAAAGCGTACGAAAAGGCAGGACATTACAATATAAATGGTAATGATATATATAGATTTAATAATAATATTTAATTTAATTAAGATTGATCTAATACATATAATATGTTTAAGTATATAAATTTATATTTCAAAATAGATTTTGGTAATAATTTAAATAAGTTAAGGTTGGGAAGATAATTTGAATTTAGTTGAAATTGTATTCAATAAAGAATTTTATTTTATTAAACCGTTAAGATATGATTTATAACTTGGTCTTGATTTAAGTAATTTAAGGAATATTTCTCTTTTAAATAAATTTAAGGAAATAATTAGTAAAAATGTAATTTAAGGTTAGTTAAATGATACTGAATTTATTAACTGAATATTTCAAGACAAAATAATAATGAGGTTAAATCGAGATCTATATGAAATTGCTAAATTGAACTTTGAAATGTTGAATATTAAAGCTTTGAAAAATACTAGAATTTTAATGGTTAATTTGTGATTCAGATCTGTATTTGATATCAATATAATTTGAATTCATTATTTAGAAACCGAATTGAATGGAAATTAATAAATTAAGATCGAATTAAATTTGAATGGGAAGTCGAGTTGATTTTGAAACGATTTTGAGGTTTGAGGAAATTATTTAATACACACACACACACACACACACACACACACATACACACTATTTTGGAAAATAGATATATTTAAGAATGAAATGATATTTTGATTTTGAAGTACAAATTAATTTTGAAATGACTACGGTCTTATAGTGTGTATTTCTACATTGTGGGTAATTCCACAGATCCTTAGAGGATGGTTATCCCAAACATCCTTTAAGTTACTTGTATTTCAGTTGATATTTCACTTGAGTTGGATTTAGTGATATAAGAATGTTAATCCTGACTCGAGTGTTTTGTGTTTTGCTTTACGCTTCGGTCATACTGAGTAATTCAGCATTTGAGACTCGCCTTTGGAGTTTGGAGCTTCGCTTGGAGATCCAACCATCGATTCACCTTTCAGCTTTTCAGTTGGTTAGTTCAGAGAGGTGTATTGGAGACTTCACTGTATTTAAGATATTTTGTTGTATTTTATTCCTAACTCTGATGTTTATGTAGTAGCTTCATGAACTACTATTTATTTATTCCGCTGTGTATTATTGTATTACTCTGTGTCTGTGATTTAGTGATTGATTTATTTGCTGTATATGCTGAGTTTGCCAAATTTAAATTAACAATCTGATATTTTGAGCAATCCAAGTCCGGCATGTGTGGATATGAATGGTTGAAAATATCAGGTCGATACATGTTTTTATCACCGTACAAATGTAAAAGAAAACCTTTATTTATACTACTTTTACACTTATATATGTAATTTCTATTATACTTATATTTCATTTATGCTTAACAACTTTATATATATACAACTTATATATATTTAAAGAAAGTATAAACCCCTATTAAATCCCACTTTGCTCCATTTTATTTTAAATACCCTTTTTGAAAATCATTATATTAAATTCAAACAAAGCTTCATATTCACAATGTACATATATATCTATAAAAATTATAAACATTATCTTAAATCCAATTTATTTTGAGAAATTATCTTTTGGATTAAATTTAAATCCAAATTCAAATTCATTTTCAATTTAAAGTCCAATTTTGAAATCACTCAAATATATGTATGTATTAAGCAACACAAATTAAATTTGTAATCAATAATTTTATTTAAAATCAATGTATATATACATTCAACATAACTACAAATATAAATATTTATTTTATCAGATTCATTCGTTCAATCTATAATTCAGTATTCCTATTAATTAACCCAATTATATTATCAATTACAGATACCCAGAAATCCGATTTATCACATTCCTCCCCTCTTTGAATCTTTTCGACCTCGAAAAGGAACGAGGCCAGAATTTTATTAAAATACTTAATATTAATTAAATCACTTTTGATCATTTTTAAAATACTTTAAAATCTATATAATTTTGCCAAAATAGTTTTATAAAGATACTTTTATAACTCGATGTTTCAACAAGTCCATCTTCGTTCTTTCATAAATTCGGTCATACGTTGATAAGTCGTAAGAATGAAAATCTATAAGTACTTAGCAGACCCGTTTTCAACACCCAGTGAAAATAATTGGAAAATAATTTTATTGAAAATATAGAAAACATTTTTGAAAATAGAGGAAATATCTTTGGTGAGAATGCTCTGGAAATTATCACCCACATCCATGGTCCCAGTTACATCCTGGGTTATGTTGCCACATAGCAAAAGTCCATGTAAGTGTAGGCACTCCGCGCCCATCGATTACGCCATGGAACCCACGGCCGATCGCAGTTACATTCTAGGGTTACGTTGCCATCACAGTAAAAGTCCATGTAACTGTAAGCATCAGCGCCCTCGATTTTCGCTGCCAGAATGAAACTTCTCCACTCTCACATAGGTCGCACAATGTAAAATCAAACACAGACTGTTGGCTCTCAGCGACACACACGACTTTTGCTATGTTACCTTAGATCACAGTCTACTGATATAAAATCAAACGTAGACTGTTGGCTCTCAACGGCACACACGACTTTCGCTATGGTCTGTAGTAGATCGCAGTGACATCAAGTTAAACTGCCGTCACAACATAACTCAAATGCCTCTGTAGGCATCAGCGCTCACGACTTTCGCTACACACTACCCAAAATTCTCATGAACTGGTTTTTTCCGGACTCCTCAAAGGATCAACTTTAGAACCCCCCTAGGGTTCAAGGCAGTACAACCTATGGCACTCCTGAGAAGTTTAATTCAAGGGTGCGCCTTTTTTCCCAGAGCCATTTTCAAAACAATTTATACTATACACATATAGTACCTTCCAAATCATACACCTAGTATGAATCTCACATAAATCTTCTTTCTCAAAATCGATTATCCCAAAATCGATAATTCTCAAATTAGGCTTTTCCAAATTCCAATATTGATTTTACCCAAAAATCAAATGCCTTTCCAAATCTATAGGCTTCAAAAAACCTTTCCTCCAAGATCATTCTCATAAAATCCTTTATATATATGTAGATATATATAACCTTGAAAAATCTTTGGATCATTTCAAACTTGTATAAAACCCCTTTTATACTTTAAATATTTTCAAAACCCTCTTCTTCTGGCTATAGATTCAACAAGGGGAGATTTATCTTATATATATAACAAAGATACATAACTATGTTTATTCTAAATCAAATATTCAAATTTGATTACTCTTTTTATAAAGTTGTTTCCATCTTACTTATCATCATAGAAATATCCAACTTTCACTTTTATTCATTGTATATTTCACAAAATATACTTTCATTTCAAAAACCATTTTACAGTTCTTATCCACAAACTTTCAATATCAATTTCATTCCAATCCGTCCGATGTACACATATCATCCGTACGCAATATCAATCTGATCGCTCACTCAATCACACATTTTCTCTTCCAAACTAGTATTGTCCACCCAACTTCCTAGTGAGGACTCAAATCTGGTTTCTTGATAAGAAACCGACATTCTCCTTGCATAGCCATAACTATGATAGAGAATATCCAGAACCAATCAACAATCCATATCCAGGTTCGCCGTCGAAATTCGAGTGAAAAATCCCAACTCGGATCGATAAGCTATCTCGAAATTCTGTGCTCGAATCCGGATCAAATCACTATGCGAACAGGATAATATACGTATATCCTACGTATTATCTTTATTGATTATTAGCCAAATCAACCTTCTTTTCTATTCACATTCACTTTAATTTCTGTTCACCTATTCACAATTGCTTAAGTCCTCATTTGGATTGTCACCTCAATTCTTATTTCAAATGGATGTATAAATGATAAATAGTCCGAACTCTATCCAGTTTAAATTTAGAAAATAGCTTGAAATTTTTTAAAATAGATAAGTATTTGAAAAATAATTATTAGTTTGTAAAATATATGTAAAATAGTTAAGTAACGATAAAATAGTTAAATAATTATAGAAATTTTAAATAATTGCCAAATAGTTATAAAATAAAAATTAGTGATAAAATAGTTAAAAGATAGTAATTAGTTTATAAAACAGTTGTAAAATAGTTAAATAGTTCCAAAAGTAGTTGCAAAACAAGTATAAGATAGTTTTAGGTTTAAAAAGAAAAGTTGTATAGTAAATAGTTTGGAAAAAAAATAGATTTATATTAAAACAATTTATTTTTAAAATAGTCCAGAGTCAAACTGTTCAATTTCCAATCTCCATTCTCGTCAATTCAATTTAAATTTCCACATCCATTTAAATTGACTCAATTCCAATTTAAATTACTTCAATTTCCATTGAAATTGATTTAACCCAATTCAAGTTGAATTGATCCTCAATTTCTTTTCTAAATTCAAATCAAATTCCATTTTTAAACCATCTCGAGTTATATAATTTCGAGTTAAATTTTTAATTATTGATTTAATCCTTTAAATCAAATCAATTTTTTAACAACCCGTATGTTTAACGATTTTATATTTAAATGCTTTATTTAAATATAGCGTCGTTAGTCGGATTTTTGGTGTCCGAAAAGCTACTTTTTGCAAACGGCCAAATTGGAACTTGAAACCGCCTCCATTGATTCCAAAATGGCGTTTGCGATCTTTTTGAGTATAATCTTTGATATGTTTGGAGTTTGTTAAATTTTGGCTACTTTTTCTATTGGGTTTTGGGTTGGGTTCAGCCCACTAGCTTAACTAAATACCCTAAGTTAGCCCCTTCTCTTCATTCATCTTCTTTTCATTTTCATTTCTCTAGCAAAAACTGAAAATGGTGGAAGGGAAGAGGAAATAGAAATTGCAAGCCCTAGTTCCATTTGCAAACTCCAAATTCTTGCTCCAAAATCAAAGAGAATCCATTGGTAAGCTCTTCTTCATTTTCTCCAACTCATCTCCTCTTCAATTTCAGAAAATTTCCTAAACCTAAATTGGGAAATATGTGTTTTATTCTTAGATTGAAGCTTGTTGAGTTGAAGTAGAGTTTGGTTGGTCTTCTCCTTGTTATTGAGCTTCTTCTTCTTTGTTTTGGGTTAAAGGTGAGTTTTGAACTCACATCTACTTCTCTTGATTTCATTGATGTTGGATATGAATTCCTAACACTTGTTCATATGCACTTGCTTTTGGTTTGGATTGAACTGGAGAATATCCAAATTTTTAGTGTTTGGGTTCAATTCTTTAAAGATCCTAACTTTGATGTTTGAACATGTTTTGATGGCAAATCGGAGAGCTAATGGAGCTGGGGTATCTATTGGCTAAGGCTCCTTAGGTCCATTGCTCGAACGATCGCGTTTTGGAGGAATTTGCATTTCATTGAAAAAGGGCAGGAACTGCAGAAATTTGCAGTTCGGCCGACCAAGCCCTGTGGTCGGTCGACCGACCTGCTACCCCGAGCCTTGTTTTATTTTTTGCATCTGGCCAGCCGAC
This sequence comes from Allium cepa, assembly GCA_030765085.1. Classification (NCBI taxonomy): domain Eukaryota; kingdom Viridiplantae; phylum Streptophyta; class Magnoliopsida; order Asparagales; family Amaryllidaceae; genus Allium; species Allium cepa. The sequence goes on along the minus strand of CM060930.1, from coordinate 106,474,560 downwards.
CGAGCCCTGTAGCAGGTCGACCGACCTGCTCATGTTTTGCCTGTTTTGCCTATTTTTGCATATTTTGATTGGTTTTCCAAATTTTATCGATTTAAGTGCTTTTTAGTAGTTGTTATTGCATCTTTGACTTTGTTAACTTATTCTTCACTTCATCCACGGGTTTTATAAAATAATCTCTCGAATCACATTTAAAAGCTCGTTTCTCCAATTTATAAATTCTATTTAAAACACACACAATTTCGCACTTCGAGCGAAGTGGAAGGGTGTTTAAATGGTTGGGAAAAACACGGACCATGAATCTATGTGTTTAGCCTTCTGATTAAACCCCGACCTATTCAATTGATCGTTTTGACCTTTGGTTTGGTTTACCGATGAGATGAGGTGAACTTTGTTATTGCTTTGAGTGTGAAATTGACTGACGGATAGTAAACCGTTTAGTGCGAACGAGTGGTTATGGGACTCACGTTAACACTTTTCGGATTCCTTTTCGAGAGTTATGACACATTCCGCCAGTTAGTGGTGTCCAGTACTGGGTCTCTGACCTTCACCACTACGGTTTGTTGCCTTCGGGTATGTTGCCTTCGGGTTTGTACCTTCGGGTTTGTACCTTCGGTTTTGTTGCCCTTTAGTATCGCTTCCGATGTTGGTCGTTATGAGCCGCATGGGTGATATTGGGTTGCCCTTTAGTATCGCTTCCGATGTTGGTCGTTATGAGCTGCATGGGTGATATTGGGTTTGGAGTCTTCGGGCTCATGGATCCTTGTTTGTACAGTACTGAGCTCGAGCAAATTTTATGATGTTTCATTAATATGTATATTCCCTTGGTATCGCCCTTCGATGTTGGTCATTTTGAGCCGCATGAAGTATAGCGATTACCGTGTGGAACTTGTATACCTTATGGGTATTTGTTATTTGCCTTTTGGCTTGATTTGGGATAGTTGTATCCTTTGTTTATCTATGTCGCCGATGATATGAGGCTTGTTATCATATGATTCATCTTTTGTTAGATGATTCTGTTATCTCTTTTAGAGATATTTGTTATACTTTGTAACCTTGCAGGTTTATTGTTGTTCAGTTTATCTAACTGATTTGTTTAGCTAGACTGACCCGTGTATTTTATACTCGGGTCAAACCGAGATGTTTCAGGTTAGGTATATTTGGACTTAGCCTATTTTGCTTCCGCATGGACTACTTCTCTAGCTTCTTTTTGTCTTAGCTTTTGTGTAGTCCTATTATGTTGTAACTCTGATATTTATTCTTCTTGACTCGTCTGTATATTGTGGTCTGCTATACCACTTGACTTGTATTATTTTGTATACTCTGCTATGTATCGGTATATATGTATATGATGATTTATTGTTCCGTGATGTATATTACATTCGAGTTGTTATATTCTGTTCTGATAGATCCTTCAACCACCTATGGTTTTGTTTTAAGTATTCATTGGGTATGTCGACCTGCTTGGTATGTTTATTGTCGATGTATTCAATAGATAGTTAGAGCAAGGCTATAGATGGTCGCTCCCAACAAGCCTTATTCTCCGTGTTAGTTGACGGCATTACCTTGTAGTGTCCTTGGCTAGCGTGGGTATAGAGGTGGGGCGTCACAGCCTGGTATCAGAGCTGAGTTCAGAACAAAGTATGATAAACACAGAATAGAAGCACATATTACCATACATCAGAGTGTGATAAGTGATACAAATCTTTGAATCATCGTGTCTCTTTATTCCATCAAGGTTAGATAGAGTTTAGGAATACGTCTAGGAATGCGTTTTATTCCGTAGTATTCCATATTGCAACATCTACCTTGTGAATAATCTTATTTTTATCTTACTTTCAGCGTATGGCTGGAAGAGACAGGGGACGACGTTCGGATGCTGGGCAATCCAGTGGCTCACATCCGGATGGCGTTTATATGTCTGCCGATCAGTTTTTGGAGTTGTTTAGGAGCACTCAGCCTCCAGTTCCTCCTCGAATGTCTCCACCTCGCAAGTCTGCCTTTGCATGCCAATGCAGTGATTTTGCTCGTCTTGGAGGAAAGCCGTTTAAAGGCTATGAATCCGTTCTTGAAGTCCAAGCTTGGTTTCGCACATGCGAGGGTATCTTTTCTCGTATGATACTTTCTGACCATGATAGAGTTCTTGTAACTTCTAGCTTATTACAAGGGCATGCTCTTGATTGGTATGAGCTTCTTATAGCCGAAATTGATGAGTCTACTCTTTCTTGGACTCAGTTTCGGGAGCGATTTGAACTCAAGTTCGTTCCTGAATCTGAAAAAGTTTTATTGACCCGTCGCTTTCTTGAGTTGAAGCAAGGGAAATCTTATGTTTCTGAGTATGTTGCATCATTCGAGGCTTTATCTAAGTATGGTCTTGAATTCGTTAGCACTTCTTATAAGAAGAATTTGAAGTTTGTCTCTGGTCTTAAGAAATATCTTAAGAAGTCTTTGTTGCTCCAGCTTAAGCTTTCTTTTGAGGAGTTGGTTGATTAGGCACTTCATCTCGACCGCCGAGAAGGAGTGTGATAGTGATGTTGATGTTGAGGTTTCCAAGAACCCCAACAAGAGGCCGTTTCCAATTCAGAAGTCCAGGCCTTTTCCTTCTAAGAAGAAAAAGACTGGTTCTTCTAGTTCTCAGCCTCAGTCTTCTGGAACACCTTTCGTCCGGAAGTGTTTCAATTGTGGGTCTCCGAATCATATTATTCGAGCTTTTCCTAAGCCTCTCTTCTGCCGTTATTGCAAGAAGGAAGGTCATCATGTTTCAGCTTGCCCTACTGTTCTGGCTGGTGCCAAGTCTAGCAGGCTTTATGCTGCTAAGGCTTCTGAAGGTCCTTCTCAACCCAGAGGTATATCTCCATCTATTTTGGAAGGTTCTGTTTTATTTCATGATCATTGTATTCGAGTTCTTTTCGATACGGGTGCTTCACATTCCTTCATATCGAAAAAGCTCGTCGATGATTTATCTTTGTATGTTTCTTGTTTGGTTACTTCATTGAGGATTGCGAATCCTATTGGGGGATCCGCGACCCTTAGTATGCTTTGTGATGATATTGAGATTGTTTTATGTGGCTTTTCTTTTTGTGTGAATCTGCACGTTATTTCTTGTCTGGGATTTGATATGATTTTGGGTATGGACTGACTAGTGAGATATGAGGCCAGGATTATTTGTTCGGAGAGAGTTATATATCTTCGACATCCGGATTCGCCTACTCAGCTATCACTTGTTCTTCGGGATGTGGATAATTCTAAAATGGATTTATATTCTCTTGACCCGCGAGATGATGATGATATATCGTATTCCTATTGCTTGTGACTTTTCTGATGTATTTGAGCCTGCATCGGGTTTGCCACCCAAGCGGGCAATTAAGTTCCGCATTGATCTCATTCCAGGCGCGCAGCCAGCTAGTCGTCCTCCTACGAGGATGTATACAAAGAAAAATGAGGACCTCAAGAAGCAGCTTTTAGAGCTTGAGTCCAAGCAGTTGATTCAGTCTAGTTTTTCTCCATGGAGATCCGCGGTTATCTTTGTGAAGAAATCTGATGGAACTCTTAGGCTTTGCATTGATTATCGCAAGCTTAACGAGTTAACCGTCAAAAATAGGTATCCATTGCCTAGGATCGATGATATGTTCGATCTATTGAGTGGTGCTAAGGTCTTTTCTCAGCTTGACCTTGCCATAGGTTTTCACCAGTTACGAGTCGCGGAGGATAGCATACCTCTTACAGCTTTCCACACTCGATATGGTTCTTTTGAGTGGCTCGTTATGCCGTTCGGGTTGACGAACGCTCCTGCTTTCTTTGTCGATCTCATGAATCGGGTATTCCGGGAATATCTCGACAAGTTCGTCCTTGTTTTTATTGATGATATCCTTATTTATTCTAAGTCGGAAGCCGAGCATGCTAATCACTTGAGTATTGTCTTGAGTACTCTTCGTCATCATCAGCTTAGAGCCAAATTCTCCAAGTGCTATTTTTGGGAGAATAAGGTTAATTTCTTAGGCCATGTTGTATTTTCCGATGGCATTTCTATCGATCCCTCAAAGATCGAAGCCATCCAGAATTGGAAGAGGCCCGAGAATGTTCATGAGATTCGTAGTTTCCTTGGATTGGCGGGTTATTACCGTCGGTTCATTAATGATTTTTCCCGTGTTGTGCTTCCTCTCACCAGCCTTACTCAGAAAGGCATTCATTTTATTTGGTCCGATAAGTGTGAAGCTTCCTTTCAGACATTGAAGGAACTTCACACTAATGCTCCTATTCTTGTGGTTCCCGATGGGAATCATGATCTTGTTGTCTACACCGATGCTTGTGGTAGTGGTCTCGGTGGTGTTCTTATGCAGAAGGATCGGGTAGTTGCTTATGCTTCTGGGCAACTGCGTCCGAATGAAGTTCGCTATGCCACTCATGATCTTGAGCTTGCTGCCATTGTCTTTGCCTTGAAGATTTGGTGACACTACTTATTAGGCGAGCGCTTCATTCTCTATACCGATCATAAATCTTTGAAGTATTTGTTTACTCGGAAGGAACTCAATATGAGACAACAACGTTGGCTCGAGTTTCTTGCTTCCTATGACTTTGATATCCTGTATACCCCTGGTAAGGGTAATCGTGTGGCAGATGCGCTTAGTCGCAAACATTCGGCTGTTGTTTCCATGATGCTTGTCGAAAGGGATGTTCTTGAGACTCTATCTTTTTGTGAAATTCGTGATCGAGGTTCATCTTCTGATTCTCCTATTCTATTATTTAGTTTTGGAGCTCGACCAATTTTATTGGATCGTATTGCCGATGCTCAGCGGCGTGATCCTGGTTTGTTGCATCTTATTCAGCTTTGTGAGTCTAAATCTTGTGATGAGGCGTTGCGGGATTTTAGCATTGATTCTCACAAGTGTCTTCGCAAGAAGAACCGTCTCTTTGTACCTTCTGATTTTGCACTTAGGCATGACATTCTTGATGATTGTCACCGTTCTAAGTTTACTATTCATCCCGGTAGTAGCAAGATGTATGCCGATATACGTCGTCTTTATTATTGGGAAGGCATGAAGCGCGATGTTGCGAGTTATGTGAGTAATTGCATAACTTGTCAGTGTTTTAAGGCCGAGCATCAGCGTCCTTCTGGTCTTCTTCAGCCTCTTGAGATTCCATTGTGGAAATGGGATCATATTTCTATGGATTTCATTGACGGCCTACCTCGTTCGAGATCAGGCCATTCTAGCATCTGGGTTATTGTTGATCGCCTCACTAAGTCTGCTCATTTTGTCCCTATTAAGTCTAATAGGACCGCTTCTCATTTGGCTAAGTTGTATGTCAAGGAAATCATGAGACTTCACGGTGTTCCTAGTTCTATTGTGAATGACCGTGATCCTTTATTCACAAGTCATTTGTGGAAGAGTCTTCAGCAAGCTTTGGGGACAAAGCTTAATTTTAGTACAACTTATCATCCGCGGTCTGATGGACAGACTGAAAGGGTGAATCGTATCTTGGAAGATCTTCTCCGCATTTGTATTTTTGATTTTGGTGGAAGTTGGGAGGATCACCTACCTCTTGTAGAGTTCTCCTACAACAACAGTTTTCAATCTAGTGTCGGTATGGCTCCTTTCGAAGCCTTATACGGAAGACCATGTCGATCACCTTCTTGTTGGTTAGAATCTGGGGAAAAGCTTATTCTTGGCCCAGATTTTGTTCGTGATTATTTCGAGAATATTGATCTTATCCGGTTGAGAATGAAAGAGGCACAGAGTCGCCAGAAATCCTACACGGACAGCCGTAGGAAGCCTCTCGAGTTCTCGATCAACGATCTTGTTTTTATTCATGTTTCTCCTTTGAAGGGGGCTATGCGTTTCAGTACGACTGGAAAATTGGCTCCTCGTTATATAGGACCATTTTCTATTACTGAACGTATTGGCCCTGTGGCTTATAGAGTTTCACTTCCAGCTCATTTATCTGGCATTCATGACGTGTTTCACGTCTCTCAGCTTCGGAAGTGTCTTCAGGAGTCGTATTCTGTTATTGCTTCTCCTGATTTGCAAGAGCTTAAGGTCTCACCGGACTTATCTATTGTACAGCAACCTATTCGCGTACTTGACATGGAGGTGCGACACCATCGAAACAAGGACGTGCCGCTCGTTAAGGTTCAATCCGCTAATCCCAATGGCTGTACTTGGGAAACCAGAGAGTTTATCGAGGGATCTTATCCGGGTTTTCTATCTTAGCTTGAGAATGGTGAGTATATCTTTTCATCTAATGCTTATTTCCTTTTCTTTTTAGTAGTTTTTATTGCATCTTTGACTTTGTTAACTTATTCATGACTTCATCCACGGGTTTTATAAAACAATCTCTCAAATCACATTTAAAAGCTCGTTTCTCCAATTTATAAATTCTATTTTAAACACACACAATTTCGCACTTCGAGCGAAGTGGAAGGGTGTTTAAATGGTTGGGCAAAACACGGACCATGAATCTGTGCGTTTATCCTTCTGATTAATCCCTGACCTATTCAATTGATCGTTTTGACCTTTGGTCTGGTTTACCGATGAGATGAGGTGAACTTTGTATTGCTTTGAGTGTGAAATTGACTGACGGATAGTAAACCGTTTAGTGCGAACGAGTGGTTATGAGACTCACGTTAACACTTTTCGGATTCCTTTTCAAGAGTTATGACACATTCCGCCAGTTAGTGGTGTCCAGTACTGGGTCTCTGACCTTCACCACTACGGTTTGTTGCCTTCCGGTATGTTGACTTCGGGTATGTTGACTTCGGTTTGTACCTTCGGGATTGTGCCTTCGGGTTTGTTGCCCTTTAGTATCGCTTCCGATGTTGGTCGTTATGAGCCGCATGGGTGATATTGGGTTGCCCTTTAGTATCGCTTCCGATGTTGGTCGTTATGAGCCGCATGGGTGATATTGGGTTTGGAGTCTTCGGGCTCATGGATCCTTGTTTGTACAGTACTGAGGTCGAGCAAATTTTATGATGTTTCATTGATATGTATATTCCCTTGGTATCGCCCTTCGATGTTGGTCATTTTGAGACGCATGAAGTATAGCGATTACCTTGTGGAACTTGTATACCTTATTGGTATTTCTTATTTTCCTTTTGGCTTGATTTGGGATAGTTGTACCCTTTGTTTATCTATGTCGCCGATGATATGAGGCTTGTTATCATATGATTCATCTTTTGTTAGATGATTGTGTTATCTCTTTTAGAGATATTTGTTATACTTTGTAACCTTGCAGGTTTATTATTGTTCAGTTTATCTAACTGATTTGTTTAGCTAGACTGACTCGTGTATTTTATACTCGGGTCAGACCGAGATGTTTCAGGTTAGGTACATTTGGACTTAGCCTATTTTGCTTCCGTAGGGACTACTTCGCTAGCTTCTTTTCGTCATAGCTTTTGTGCAGTCCTATTATGTTGTAACTCTGATATTTATTCTTCTTGACTCGTCTGTATATTGTGGTCTGCTATACCACTTGACTTGTATTATTTTGTATACTCTGCTATGTATCGGTATATATGTTTATGATGATTTACTGTTCTGTGATGTATATTACATTTGAATTGTTATATTCTGTTCTGATAGATCCTTCAACCACCTATGGTTTTGTTTTAAGTATTCATTGGGTATGTCGACCTATTTGGTATGTTTATTGTCGATGTATTCGATTGATAGTTAGAGCAAGGCTATAGATGGTCGCTCCCAACCAGCCTTATTCTCCGTGTTAGTTGACGGCATTACCTTGTAGTGTCCTTGGCTAGTGTGGGTATAGAGGTGAGGCGTCACAAACTTATATCTTTAAACCATTTAATTCTGAATCCAAATCCCATTTTTAATCCTATTTCAAACTTCAAATAATAATTCAAATACTTTTTAAACAACTAAATCTTATAAATTCAATTTATCACCAAATTTCAATTTTGAAACCAAACCTTTGAAGTTTTATCTTAAACATTCAAACTTTAAGTCTAAAGTGATTCCATGTCCTTAATTTCAAATTAAAGTTTAGTTTCCCTTTTATCTCAATAATGGATATATCACCACAATCCATTTCTTCATTTATTTAAACAAATCCAATTTCAGCTTAAAGATTATTAATAACAACAGGATGGTATCATTCAAATTATTTTAAAATATCCATCCATTTCCAATTTCTAGATCTCAAACCTATTTTGAGACCACACAAACTCCCAATTCAACTTAACCATTTTAACTTCCCAAGTTAAATTCCAATTTCATCTTGAAATTTCCAATCAAGTTGTTTATTCAAACTTATTTAACTTCTTCTAAGTTAAATTCAATTTAAATCTCATTAACCTTACTCAAATTTGAATTCCCACTTTAATTTCAAAATTATTTACCACTTATAAGTTCAAAATTTATATCACTTTGAGTTTTCTCATCTTATTCCAGATAAGAATTTAAAACTCAGCACGTAGAGTTTATTTCAAACCATCTTTGATATTACGCATATCCATACATATACATATTTATTTCTTGGCCCATAAGGCCAAATTTTAAAATTTAAACCACCTTTGGTATTAATTCGAACAAATTTCATTAAATTTTCAAACAACTTTTGTTTGAAATAGGACCCTTTTATTCAAGTACATAATATTATTTCCTTAACATTTTGAAACAATTTTCAAAATCTGGATCTAGATTTAAAACTTCACAATTTAGATCATCTTCGGTTCCAATTTATATGTCATACTTGCCTAAATGTTTTACTTCCCTAAAACATTTCATTTTGCTTACTTATTAATACACATTTTATTATTAAACACAACAATTATTTATGATAATAACCCAGATTGTCATACCTGGAAACCAATTCATTATTATCTTATTTTGAAACCTTTCCCCAAGTTCAAGATTTAAATTCAGTCTGAATCCATTTCAAACTTATCTTTATTCAATTTCAAATTGGTTGTATTTATATTTTCACTTAATTTAATTTCAATAATTTAACAACCAATTACCATAATATTTATTAGACAGAAATATTGCTTTATATATCAAAATATATTCTTATATAAAATCATTTAAAATCTTTATATAAGAAAATAACAAGTACGCTCTCATATATATATATATATATATATATATATATATATATATATATATATTCATTCTACTCATTCTAGGGTACCATTGACCCTATCCTTAATGAATAATCCCACCAGAGCCAAGGTTCTCGCTTAACCTTCTGCTCTGATACCAAATGTAACGACCCGGAATTTTCAATCCAGAAAATTCCAGATAGTTAGCGAAAAGAAGAATGAAATAGGAGAAAAGAAGAACAGAAACACCAACATCTCACATTCGCAGCGGATAAAATATAATAATAAATAATAATAGTTATACAAAGGAAAACTGTACTTGTCAAATTACACTTTAATACATCAAAGTTTCAATATATATACAAACACTGGACAGACACAATCAATATGTCTCAGATATACAACAATATATCACAGCGGAAATACTCTATACGTTCCTGCCATCCTGCTCGTCTCCTGAGCTCCAGAACGTCCTTACCTGAAAATATGTAATACTCGGTCTAACCCGAGAATTACATCAAAGTAACACCTGGGTCAGGCTGGAAACCAGCGTGAGAAAACCTATCTAACATGGAATACAACAGCATAAAACTTGCATAAAACCCGGGTAACTTGTATCAATTTACAACTTCGCAAGTCGTTATAGACATCACTTACATCACACATCAATTTCTAAGTACCAAACTTATAGTAAATGGTCCAATTCACTTAAATCATTCCATTTCAGCGTATTGATTCCACATATCAATTTATAAAGAATCGAAGTGGTTTCGGGTATTAACTAATACCTGACTCGGGTCTCTTCGAATCCAATGTCATCTTATCCTAAGTAATTCAAGTGATTAAATTTTAAATATTCGATGTCACTTTTACACAGCAAATCATCATTGATAACCACATTATCTCTGTTCAACCCAACATATCATATTACAAAAAACATTTCATTTCCACAGTCATATATCATGGATAACAAATAATCCAAGGCATTCAAATATCATTCAATCATTCATAAGCAAGATAAATTAGTCATACCATTTCTAATTCATTAAATTAACTACCAATTAATTAAATTAATTACTTTATTACTTAAACCTTGCATATTTAACATTAATTAATTATATTCAATTAATTAATCATCCCTTAATTATTCATCTTGATTAATTATCCTTGATTAATCATTCTTTAATTACATTAATTAATTATCCTTAATTAGTTAGACAAGTTAATTAAACCCAAAACTACTACCATTCCTCATTTAGTTACATCCAGTAATTACCCACTAATTACATCACTAAGTAATTATATTTTATAAAATACTCTAAGTAATTTTACTTAACCCATCAATCCAATGATTATTTAAATTAATTAAACTAATTAATTAACTTAACTAATCACATAAATTTAATTAATTACCTTGAGTAATTAATTCCTCTAATTACTTTCATTGAGTAATTATACTTAATCAATTTCCATAAATGATTATCTTTAATTAATTAATATAATTAATTATTAAAATTAATCACATTAATTAATTATCTAATAATCCCTAGTTAATGATCTCCATTAACTATTAACAATTCTTTAATTACTTCTCTTAATTAATTGATTATTTAAATTAACCCAACAAATGACTAATCATTAATTAAATAATTAGTTAACTTCTTATATTTAAAAATCCTTAATTAATTAAGAAAATCATTTATCTTAATTAAGATTTTTACTTATTAACAAATCACTTTCATTAATTAACTATTCATAAATCAGTAACAATAATTAATTAACCTTTATATTTTTTACAAATTAATTATCTCAAATTAATCAAAAACTTTATGTCTTAAAGACAACTCTTTATTTTTAATTGATTTACATAATTATATCATTAATCCCTATTTAGAAATAAAACACTTAGAAATCAATTATAATTTAAAAGCAATTTAAACATCTTAATTTTAACATTTAAAATCCTTGAAACGTTTTCAAACATATTTAATTTAAATTAACAAATATTTATCTTTGGAAACTTGAATATCAAATCCTTTGAACTAATCCATTTAAATAAAATTTGAAACTTAGTTTTAAAACTCTATTTTATAATTACTTCGAATGAACTTTATAACTTGAAATATTCTTATTTAAACTTGTTTGAGTTTTCTTGAAAAAACTAGATCTAATAGTTTTAATTGAAAATACTTTTTGAATTACAATTCAAAATTAATTTAGCTAATTACTTTTAAAATAAACTATTTTAAACATTTCAAATCTTGAAATATATAAATTAAAACATTCGCAAAATTCTTGATTGTCATTTATTTAGAAGAACCTACTTTTGAAATTTAAACATGATTTCCCTTTTAAAAGAAAATATTTGCCTTACTGAAACCAAACTAACAAACCAGAACTAACCCGAGCCAATCACCCAAATCAACTGCTTCGAGTCATTCCTTCACTCGCACGAGAACCCACCAGAGCTACTCAACTCCAGACACGACATGCACGTGGTGCACGTACACCAGCACCTCCGACCACCATAGGTCATCACGGCGATGCTCGACAACCAGCCGAACCCACGCAACCACACATTCGAACCCAGATCGAACGAAAACCAAGCGAATCGAAATAAGGCATTCTTGACCAAACTGGAAAACCACCATGGCCAAAATCCTCGTCTTCCCAACGCCTCCGACCACGAGATCACTGACACACTTCACCCAAGCTACATCACACCTTCCAGCAACCATTCCCATAATCGTGATCCCCTCTGTCATCTCCACGGCAACGCAAAACTCACGAACCCATTGACTAACAAAACTGACCCGAAACCCTGCACCATTGCTGTCCGGCCATCCCGTTTCTCGAGAATTACTCCGAGCATTTTTTCCAAGACCACCGTTTTCCAAGCTTGCTTCAGCAATCATCCCTACCACCCTAACCTCGTCGTTCATCAGTAAATGACCGAAACCCAAATTGCGTTCAACTCACTATTCCTCTCGATTTACATCATTAAAAATCATGATTTGAATTTGAAAAATCATAGTTTTTGGAAGAAAATCACATTTTATTCATGAATCCTTTAATTATTGAAATCGAATTTTCAGTATAATTTAGTTTTTTCTGCAGTTTACCTTCCAGAGGAAAAGTACCTACAAATCTTTGTTGAAACTATTTTTAATCAAAAATCTTGTTATTTCAAACATACTTTGTTCATACATCATGGCTTATAGATGATTAGGTGCAAAGGAATTAAATTTTGATCTTATTTGAAGTCTGTAAATGAAGAATAGAGCAAAAGTGTTGAAAAACTGACATACACACAAGTATCGGTATACATATATACATGCAGTCATATTATACAAACATGCAAAACAAATTTCAGAGATATATTTCAAGCATTAGATCATCAGACAAATCTTAAGCTTTATTAAGAATGTGTTTACTCACCTGCTTTTATTTGGACAGAGAACCTGGAAGTTTTTCTTTAATTTGGAATTACTTGAGTTTAATCTGGTATTGAATTTTGTTGTTGAGTTGATCTTGTTTGATCTGAACTTGATTGTATAATGGATTGGATAGAATTTTGATTTGCACTTTAAATTTATTTTTTTGTTTCAGGTTTTAGTGAGATAAATTGAACTTTATTTTGATCTTTGCACTTTGGTTTCATTTCATTTTCATATTTTTTAAACACTTACACAATTTAATATTAAGAAAACAAATGTTGCCATTTGTTTCTTGCGTGCTATTTTAGCTTACACATGTCAATACATGTTTTTATTACCTTACAAATGTAAAAGAAAACCTTTATTTATATTACTTTTACACTTATATATATAATTTCTATTACTCTTATATTTCTTTTATTCTTAACACCTTTATATATATACAACTTATATATATTTAAAGAAAGTATGACCCCTATTAAATCCCACTTTGCTCCATTTTATTTTAAATACCCTTTTTGAAAATCATTAGATTAAATTCAGACAAAGCTTCCTATTCACAATGTACATATAACTATAAAAATTAGAAACATTATCTTAAATCCAATTTATTTTGAGATATTATCTTTTAGATTTAAATTTAAATCCAAATTCATTTTCAATTTAAAGTCCACTTTTGAAATCAACTCAAATATATGTATGTATTAAGCAACACAAATTAAATTTGTAATCAATAATTTTATTTAAAATCTATGTATACATATTGCAAATATAAATATTTATTTGATCAGATTCATTCGTTCAATCTATAATTTAGTATTCCTATTAATTAACCCAATTATATTATCAATTACAGATGCCCAGAAATCCAGGTTATCACAAATGAATTCATTGATTATTTTAATAATTGAATGGAAATAACTTATGTAGGTAAATAAATGTAAACTAATGGAAATATTGCATTGTATGAATGACTGAGAAATAAATTTCGTAAGTGGTGAATGTAAATTAATTAATAAACATTGTATGCATGAATGAGAAATGAATTTTGTAAGTAGTCAATGCAAATTAATTAAATATACATTGTATGTATGAATGAAACTGAATAACAGTAAATAATATGAAATGAGATTAATAAGAATAAATTTAATTGATATTTAAACTTTTTGTTTGTAATATCTTATGAGATTATTAGGAAAAGATACTTCTAACTGTATAAAATGTGTAAATAATCTATTGAGTTTTATCTAAGACTGTTGAGTGTGGGGTATACTTAGTTGTTTATTTATCATTTATATGATTAAAAGTTTATGAACTCGAACAAACCATTTGTGTTGGTTGTTATAGATGGATGGTTGATTACTTTGATCACATGAGATGATTGTATATTTTCTTTGCAAAGTGACTCTTGTTAAGTTGTGTTGAGTTGTTGTTATTGATTGAAACAACGTAAATATTTCTCTTTGCATAATTCTAACTCTTTTGGATTATATAAGTGAAATACACGTTCATAGAAACAATTGCTACTGCTTTTGGTTTCATAAATAAAGCATTGTTTGCTCGACAAATAGGTACGTTTTCGGATTATAGTTTATAGCGATATTATATTGTTTTCTCATGGTTTGGGATATTTATTTTAAAATATGATATATATATATATATATATATATTATTGATATTGTTATTTCTCTTAGAGCTCTCCGTACACATGAGACTCTGTCAAAAATTTCCATGAATTTTGGACTTAATTTTTTTGTGAAAAGAGAAATATTTTCGCTTTATTAACTCGAATATGAAAGGATTTAATTGTTTATAAATTTATAAATTTTATTTAAATTATGTAATTATGTAAATTGATTGTTTATAAATTTAACGCTTTGAATAAGATATACTAATTTCTTAATTCCCTCTTTCCACATCTTTTTCCTTTTTGAAGACGAAATTTTTTTTAGTGGGAGATTGTAACAACCCATGATTTTTGATAATTAAAAATGGTTAATTTAATAAGATTATGTAATATATTGTTGGATGAAAATAAAATTTATGATGTAGGAATGGGAAAACTAACTAGAATGAAGTTTAAAAATGTAAATTAATGTAATAGATGACTATTTGAATGTAATCTCAAATTTTGTAATAATTATAAGTTATAATTGATTATAAATTTAAAATAAGGAATAAATAAATGTTATATTAGTTAATGAAATAATGTGTAATTAATTGTAATTGGATAAAATTAGTATTGTATAAGTTTTTGTAACATTTTTTTGTAAATAATAAACGTATAAATGCGATTAAATTTAGAAATGGTGACAATTGTGATATGTTACCTATTTATTTAATCTATTGAATTAAATTGAAAATCAATTACAACTAAATGTAATTAAATATTATGTTAACAGAAATTAAGATAAAATTGGAAAATATTAATGTAATGAGATATAAACCAATGTTAACTATGTCCATAGAGTCAAGATTGATTGAATAAAAAGACTGAAATCAGAATAAATGGATTTAATTGAATTTAAATTATACTTAATGAATTTATTGCAATTAAAATGGAGCACTATAATTAACGTAATATTTAACACTAAATTTGATATGCTAATTTGTTTTAAATTATTGTAAATGTCTAACGAATCAAAAATGACAAAATTTGTTAATTATAAAATTTGAATTGAGAAAATGATCTAATTAATTTAATATTAATTTATTTAATTAACGTGAAAATAGCCATTGTGGCCACTATCTCGGATTTTGACGAAACCTTTTTCATTGGATCCATAACGGTAAATTGTTCTAGGATTTCAAGTTTCTTAGCGATCGGACTTGTTGTTTGATCGTACGGGCACGAAACACCCAAAACAATTTAATTGCAATTAATTTAGAATAAGCTGATTTTAAAGCTGACTTCTTCATACGACGGAATTAGGACTTGGAACCTATTCCATTGACTTTAAAAATATCAAAAACATCTATTTCAACATATGGGATGATCCATTTTCATTTCGGAGGCAGATTTTTGGGTCGCTATTCGTCGTTCGTACAAATTCGATATATGTTTATTTTTCTTATCAGGCTTTGTTAAGATAAATAGATCCCTCCAAACCCTAGCATCCATTTATTCCTAATTACTATACGTACAATTCTTTATTCTTCTCTCTTATTAATGACAGCAAATAGTAAAATTACAAACCCTACAATTCAATCTCCAAACCAACTTCAAAATCAAACCCTCCAAACCATATCATATTTTATACGGATTCGAAACTATCGACGAGCATAACCCAAATCTGCATTCGTTTTTCAACTGGGTTCATCTTTTGTCTATAAATCAAGGATGAACCTCAACCGTCCATTCTATGTTGTGACGATCCAACGGTGGATCTTTTCCCGACCGACGATCGGGAGATGGTATTGTGAAGAGGGTGGAGAGCAGGTCACAGATCATGGTTCGTTTGTCGAGATGGTCAACGAAATCACCAAATTTGGCATTTGAATGCGAGCGGGTGGAAATCGTGCTATGGGCGACCGGAATTTGCGGCATTTGCGTGGTTGGGTCGGCCATGTCTGGGTGTAGTGTTGATGTGGCCTGATCGAGCTGAAGGTGAATGTGGTGGTCGGAATATTCGAAGCCGTGGGTGGTGACTAGGGTTTGAACAAGCCTAGGCATCCTCGAATGTGTGAGATGGGTATGAGGGTTCGTGGTCTTCTACTGTTATGTGGCTAGATATGTATGGCTCCTATTTTATTATTTTATTTTATTTTAATATTAAATCATTCTAACTTACATATCTTTTACGTACGAGGTCCGATTCAAGATCGGTTCGTTCCTTATGAATCGTATTGAAATTCTAGTTATTTTGGCACTAGTTTGGATGTAATCAGAGACTGTTGAATTTTAGGCCTTATTTTGCATTTTAAATCGATTTGAAATCGAAAGTGAGTGTTTTAACTCGCTCAAAACTACTAAATTATCCTCTGTTAGATAATTCAAATTTATGATGCAATTAGAAATTGATTCGTCGATGGAAGGTATATTTAAATTGTTATTCCAATTAAATATTACTTTATTGCATTTAATCATCATTTAATTTAATATTGAATTTAATTGTCAATTGAATGCCTATAGATGATAATCAGTTAACTGATGTTATTTATTGATTGATTGAATAGTGATTGTGATATATGTTTGATCATTGATATTAGACGACTGTATGTTATATGTTTATACTGTTATAGCACTACAAGTTCCCTATGGGTTGAAATGATACATACCCGTACGATCTGATGGATTAAGGAAAATCGTTATGGGTTGAAATGATAGACTCGAGCGATTTCATGGATTTGTAATTAAATTCGAGTTTTCGGGTTGAAATGATATTTATATATCTGTAAATATAAAATACTTGCGAATTGAAATGGTAATATCCGTATCACTTGACCATAGGGTGGAGAATTATATATAGACATCGGATTGGTTAAATTAAACGATTTTAAATCCTTAAATTTTTGAATTCAGCTAAACGATATATTGAAAAAAGAAACTGATTTGCATGAACTGAATTATTTTCGAAATCCAAGCATTAAATGTTTAAATTTGGAATTGAATTAATGAATTATTTAAAGAATTAAATAAACATTTCAAAGTTGAATTTTGAAGCATAAATGAAATTTATCGAAAGTGAGTTATTGAAATTGTTTGAATGTAACTTTGAAATCTATTTAATTTGAAGTGGTATAAAGTGATAATTCAAACGTGGATTTAAAATCGATATTGATTAAATGATTTTAATTGAGAATTTGAATTGAAGGACCAATTTTGGTTAGTTGATTTGAAAATTGGACATGATCCAGATGTTTTGGGATGAAATATATGGCTTAATTTTGATATTCATTTCAAAATAATTATTTTAATATAAACTGTTTAAAATTTTATTATTTTAAAATCCCGATTTCTAAGATGTTCAAACTATTGAACTAATTTAACACTATTTAACCTATTTTAAAACTATCAAACTATTATTGTAAACTATATCAATCTGTTTTTTAATCTATTTTAAAACGTTTAAGACTACATTAAACTATTTTAATCTAATTTAAATGATTTAAACTATATTAAACTACTTAAATCTATATTTAAACTATTTAAACTATTTTGAAGTATTTAAACTATGTTAAAGTATTCAAACTATTTTAAAATATTTAAAACTATTTAACCTATCATAGACTATTAAAACCCATTTAAAACCATATTTTAAGTATTTTAACCATTTAAAAACTATTTTAAACTATTTATAACTATCTAAACTATTTTTTAAATTTCAAACTGTATAAAGAGGAAGTGTTTATATTAAATTCTTGACTTTCAAGAAAATATGGTTAATTGATGTTATAACCAAAGTTGGGATTTGAAATGATATTTTCTAGTGAAATGACACCCTTTGAGTAAATATGATGATTTGAAAATATGATTTCAAAGGTGATATGATTTCGAAATTGAATATGATTTCGAAAGTAAATACGATTCCGAAAGTGATATGGATTTGAGAATATGATGTTTTGATATCAATTATGAATTGATTTTTGAAATATACAAGAACCATCTGGTGTGAATAAGCATTTGGTTGTTAAATAGATCGGAATCGGATATTGTCATACACTCTGCCAATACCGAAAACCACTTTGACAACCTTGTACGTGGTGGAGATTCCAGAATGAAGTTGGATTGTTTGGTGTATGATTCTGTATGAGGTATTTACGTAACCATGACTCCCACAAATCATCTTAATGTGACTAAAACAAAAGCAATACCGAGCCAAGTGAGTTCATTCCTTCGATCGAGCATATTTCTTCGATACCATACTATTACTTTGTGATTGATTTGGTGGCCACCCCTCGATTTTGATTATGAGTTTGTATTCCGAGGTGGGCGCTAGTAGCTGCTATGTGTTACCACCAGTCCGAGAGTGCAAATGGTAGAATCCTTCCCTGGCATTGCCTCGAGTGTCATGTTCACATGCCGTATCATGCCTTCGACGAGTTTGTTTTGTGCCGTACCTATGGAGTGCCTTCTGGATAAACCACCGATTTGGTGGAGCTTACGGTACTGTATAGACTATGGGAATATATAAAGTGTGTTAAGGGGGATATAGGTAACGCCATAACGCTATTTTAATACTTTACTTTACTGTAGACACTATTGTAATAACGTATTTTACTATGTTTGTAAATAGTTTAATGGATCCTTAGGAGATGGAACTCCCAAACATCTCTTAAGTTACTGCACTCACGTTGGACACTAGATAGAAGATGTCAAACCCCATGAACATCTCTGACGGTATTACATCATATTTATTTACTGTTGATTTAAGTTACATAAGGTCTTTTAGTTCTGACTCGAGTGTTTTGCTTTTCAATTCGTCCGGGTTGGCCTGAGCTTTTTAGTTTATCGGATACTGCTTTTCCAGAGGACGAAGACAAAGGTCTAGTACTATTATTATTTATTATACTATATCCGCTGCATTGTTATTTATTTCTGCTATATGTACTCCAATTCTGTATTGTAAAAGTGTAATCAAATGTTATTTGTAAACAGCTTCATGAAATGTTTATTTGATTATTTTATTTGCATTCCACTGTGAGATTTTGTGTGGTGTTTTCTTTCTTTCTCTGCTTTTTCTTATTTACCCAATAGTAATCTACCATTTTGAAAGGATTAAGTCTGACGTGTGTGATTTATCGTCGAACCATCCAAAAAGGTGGGTCATTGTAGTTTTTGAATATGGTGGATGTATTATTGTCGACTTGTGAGGGTCGAAAAAGCAGGTCGTTACCGATAGAGTTAGGATTATGCTCTAGGGGTAAATATGTAAATTTTTACATATATCTAACTCATTGACCAATCTTGTTCGTAATAAAAGTGTTTTCTTTCTATTACATATTTGATACAATTTGTTATATTAATTAATTTAATTAAAAGTATATTTAATATGAATCCATAAATGGAATTTTATGATAGTAGTTGCAAAATGTTGTAACCGTGAGTAATTTATCACAATGCAAACAAATATACCATTTTAAACGTTCCTAGTCGAGATGCATCGAGATTGGATATCAATGTATCCGTTAAGACTAGAGTACGTAACGCTCTTCAAATGTTAGGCAGTTTATGACTCATGAATGCTAAGGACACCTGGAGTTATGTATCGAAAGTTATTGGATAACTATGAAATGACTCACTCGATAGTATTCTATTAGTTAATATAGCTAAGGTCAAACAGAAAATATTGATAGGACTGAATTTACCTAGTTCTTTCGACTTAAGAATACTGTGAATCTTCAATATGAAAGCTCCACTTTTTATTACAGTCAAATCATAGCACAATATTCATCAAATGACTATTGTTGGGTCGAGTGAAAATATTAGAAGTAAAGCACTGTTCTCAAGAGGATTCGTCTCCTTTGTTATACGGGATTAGTATCACACTCAACTCAAGTCAACCCAAACTCAAAATCTCTAGCCAGAGTATTTTGGTTAATGATAATTATTATTATTGAACCAAGGACTTTGTTTTTGGACTATAGAGTTGAATGCGAACAATGTTGGAATTTTGGAAATTATCAAATTCAATAAGTCCAAAATGATATAGTTTTGATGAAGAGAATTGGTTTAAGTAATTGTCACAACTAGGTAATGCTTAAGTAAGTGAAACTGGATTTTACCAAAGCTGAGTAAGCAATAAATTAGGCCATAATGTTACACCACATACTAAGTGACGTGTGAATATTAACATTCGAATAGTTCGATGTTAATCGCTGACCAAATTTACACCCAAGAGTCATACAACCGAAATAATGAATTCTCTTTAGACCAAATGATTTAATTAGTTTATAATTTTTGTAAATTAAGTATACTAATTAATATTAATGAAATACCAATTATGAAATTTAAATATGATTTTAGAAATAAAATTATTGCATATATTCATAATAGTTACAAATATATTGATCGATATGAGATATCGATAAAAAAAATAGGCTAATTATGATTATACATATTTAATTTAGGTTAAATGTGCTTAAACCCATAATGTTTAGAAATGATAAGCAGTTGGTTTGGCCAGGGATAGAGGCGACTACAACATAGGATTAGAGTTTGGAGGTATGTAGCTAGGATCTAGGGAGAAACTTACACAGTTTCCTCTTTTATCCAACCATTATAAATACTAATCTCAAAATCCTAATCAAGTTTTAATTCATTTTTGAGCTGCCATCTTCTTCTTCCTTTTCATGGCAACAACTATTGTATAAAATTATTCCAAAACTGCATATCCAATTCAAGTTTAAATCAGAGGCTATTTGACATTTTTCTATGGTTTACACATCGTTATATGTTTTTTATAAAAGCATATGCATGGTCGAGTCTAGTGGCATCTTGATTGACGGCTTATGTTCCTAGGATCAAGACTTCATTATGAGATGTACGGTTGAAATTTTTTGGAATCGGGCTATCCGATAGTCAAAACGACCTCAAAATGCATGGAATTATCATTCAGGTGCGCTAACTTTGATAACAATGAAATTTTTACCATTGGGGCCGAAAAAATAAGGTGATGTATGCCGACGAATTTTATGCCGATCCATATGCTATATGATCATAGAAGCTCAAAACGTGTGGCGATTTATTTGGCAAATCAAATAATACACATATATATATATATGTATTTATGTGTGTGTGTATATATATATATTATAAGTACTACTCTTCCCTATAAAAATATGGAAGGCCTTATTTTTCTTTCTCCTTCGTAGAATCCACCTCCTTCTTCAAATTAAATTAAGAGCTATGGGGCGAGAGAAGAAGGTTCCGTAGGGTGCATTGAGTTCCTAGAGAGCAGAAGCACCTCTTATGCCATTCAAGATGGGTATGGTAATAGTTATGGAAGGGAGCTCCGAGCTAGATTTTAATTTATTGGTCCCATGGTCAAAGATGGAGGGGATGATGGCCGACATTGGAGTAGTGGAGGCGTGATGCGTTGGGAGTGGAATTTTTGTGAAGTCCGGTGGTGGTTTGGGTGGTGAGACGTTGTGTGGTTGATGGGAAAGTAGTAGGTCAGATTTATGAGGGGAAGGTCAGGCATGCAGATTTTTATGTTGATAGGTTGAACATTTGATGAGGAGTGCAATGGCACAATTGTCATTTGATTTTATGGAGTGGAGATCTGTATCATGGCATGCTTGCATGGTGAAGGGAATGGGTTCATGCATATAATGTCAAATCGAGATGTAGCTTTCGCTGTTGTAACCGTACCGAGATTATCTATGTCATGGCGGAGGTTTGGACTGGATCCGAGCATATGAGATTTTACAATTCAAGTGAGCAGAATTATGACTTATAATTTATATTTTAGCATAAATTCTCATAATTGTATATATTGAAAAATATTGCCTAGAAGAGGTAGAATAACATATATATGTAATTATTCCCTTGCTTAATTTGATTAGTTTGAATAGATATTTAGAATAATTGATTAAGATCAGGTGTATATAAATATGGAGTTCTATGCGCATTGAATAAAATTAAATTGAGTTGTATTGGTCTATAACATTATTATAAATTGATTGGACTCCAATATTCTATTTGTATTAGTGATAAAAATATTTTATATATTTTATGTAACGATCTCGTTTTTAAATCAATATTAAACTAGTACTTGATATGAATTTTGGAATTTATTTTGGAGTTAATTTGAATTTAATTTGAATTTGAATTTGGATTTGAATTTAAATATAAATATTTTGGTAAAATAATTTAGATTTGGAGAATGATACATGTAATCTTTTATTAATACATAATTTAGTTTCAAATTTACTTTCTTCAAAAGTCATATATATATATATATATATATATATATGAATAAATTATGATTTGAATTTGAATTTGGAATTCAAAATATAAAATATCTTAAAAATATTTGGATTCAAAATATTAATATATATGTATGATTTTTCATTAGGGTATAAAATTGTTTTAAAACATTTTCTTTTAAAATTGTATGAATATAACAAAGTAAATGTGATTTTATAAATAGAAAATGCAATTTAGAATAATATACATAAATGTTTTTATAAAATAAGAAGTACAATTTAAAAATAATGTATAGACATTTTCTCATGCAAGAAAATTTACAAGTTTTAATATTTGACATATCAATTGACGAGTGTAACATTATAAATGAGAAATTAAATAAGTGTTAAAATTTTGATACACGTAAAGACAAGTGTTAATCTTTTTTCTTTTTTCTTTTATTTATAAAAATTAAGAAAACAAGGCTATAAAGATTTCTACTCCTACACTTTCATTTTTCTATTATCTTCACTATCAAAAACCAAAATCAGAAAAAGCAAGAAATCAAAACCTAAGAAATTCTAAAACCAGAAAACAAGAGATTCAAAACAAATTCCAGTAAACACAAAAATCTGAAACCCGAATCAAATTCAAATTACTGAATCAAAGTAAAACATCAAGTAGCTCAACACAGCAAAGTCCTCAAGTAATTGAGCAAATTCAACTCAGCAATCAAGCCATTCAATTCAATAAAAAAAATCAAAGCTTTCAAGATTAAACAGCTCGGGTTTTCAAAATTCAAACAGCTTCCAGGATTTTTTACAACCTCTCTGTTTCAGGTTGACAGGTGAGTAAACACCATTTTAAAAATTTGGAATGGCACTTGTTGTTTGTGATGATGCTTGAGATAAAATTGTAAAGTGTTTATACGCAAGCAGATACATGTAGATTATGCAAGGATGACTGCGCATGTTTGTTATCAAATTTTTGCCTCTGTTTGGAAACAAGTTTTCAAAACCTGTTTGAAAATTAAAATCCTTCTCCTCTGATTCTTGTTCAACCTTAGGATCCAAACAAATTTTTTTTGTTTAAACATGTTTAAGCACTAAAAAGAAATCCAAGCATAATTAATATAAGAATTTTCTGGAAATCAGAAAATACAGGAAAACCCAAAAACATATGGAAAATTTGAACATCATGATTTCGGGTTTTAATTCTATCATGTAAAATGCTTTCGAAAACAATGATTTTTGAAAGTGGAATTGGGATTTTTAAATTAATAAACCTAAAGAAATCTTGGGTTGATCGTTTTGGGGTTTTGTGGTGTTTCTCGACGATCAGAGTAAAATGGAGAAAGTGGATCGCTACTGTTAACCTGCCTTTTGTCAAAGCCATAAGTAGGCGGATTCAACCTAACTAACTTGACGATTATCGAGTTTGGAGTATGATGGATTTGGTTTTGAAGGATGAAGTTTACATGTATATGTCATTTGGTCAAGAAATGAAGGGGATACATGGCACAAGTACTTCGTTCGGCCTACGAGTACGTTCGGCATAGTTGCCCCGTTCGACCTACAAGTATGTTCGGCTTAGTTGCCTCGTTCGGCATACGAGTATGCTCGGCATAAGGGATGGCTCGGCATTGGTGGTCGCTCGGCATAAGGGATGACTCGACATTGGATGGATCGTTCGGCATACGAGTATGCTCGGCATAAGGGATGGCTCGGCATTGGTGGTCGCTCGGCATAAGGGATGACTCGACATTGGATGGATCGTTCGGCATATGAGTATGCTCGGCATAAGGGATGGCTCGGCATTGGTGGTCGCTCGGCATTGGATGGATCGTTCGACATTGGATGGAACGTTCGGCATCAGGGATCGTTCGACGTATTGGATCGTTCGGCGAAGACATCGTTCGGCCGAGACATCGTTCGGCCAAGACACTGGATCGGCTTTCGGTATCGTTCGGCACGAATACATCCCACAACATTCAGAATATTCGGCCTCACTGTACTCGGCATTGAAGTACGTCCGGCATTCTTTCACTCGGCATCTTCCACTCGTCATTTGTACTCGGCATCGAAGTTCGCTCGGCACACCGCACCCCAGCATCGATCGGCATGCATCACTCAAATGCCTCGACCGACATTATTCTATCAGACTTCGTTCGGCATTCTTCCTCCAGACGCTTCGTTCGGCATGGAACGGTTCGGCATTGATGGCTCGGCATTACATGGCTCGGCATATGTGGACCAGCCATAAACTCGGTGGGCCTGAATCACGCAAAGGCCCAACAACTCAGGATTTGCCTATAAATACAGCATGCGGGGGTTCAGAAAAGGGATCCTGATTCTCTCTCCTGCTCTCTAACTTTCTATCCCCTAAGGCTAAGGTTAGCCTATCACTTTGTAACTGTAATCGATTGTTACAGCAATAAAAAAGAAATTATTGAAGTGGACGTAGGCCAGAGTTAGCCGAACCACTATAAATTCCGTGTCTTTACCGCTTTCATTTTAATTCTGTTATTCTTCATATTATTACTCTCTACATACACTCTATCTATTACCAGTAACTGTTAATTGGTGCTTTCATTCGCATTTGGGTGTTAGTGACCAATTTTGGCGCTAACATTTTGGTGCTTTCACTGAGAATTGAACTTAGGAATTTTGGAGTTAGAAACTTGGATTTAAAAGAGCAATGGCTAGACCATCAGCAAGGAAACAAGTAATGGAAAGGAGCAATCAGGAGGGAAGTCAAGAGGCTTCCTCTGGAGATGGAGCAGGTGGAGCATCCATTTACATCACTAGAGAGGAAATGGAGGCGATGATGAAAAGACAACAGGAGATGATGCAGACTCTTCTCAGACAATTTGCACAAACAGAAAATGCAAGAGCTCAGATCCGTGGAGATGGATCAGAAGCACTCAATCAGCAAACAGCTACCAATCCAGATGGATCTAGACTTGGGGGCATACCACCAGGAAATGTTGGACCAACCCATGGAGGGATACCAGACGATGTTGTGCAACCCGACACCAACAGGAGTGCAGGAGTGCGAGATGAGGAGTATGTGCCAGAATTCCCTCATAAACTCGGGGGGCATACCAGAGGCGATGGACAAGGATTACATCTTGGGGGCAACAACAGACTAGCGGAGATGGTTAGACGGGCTATGAGAGGTGGATTGGTAAATAGAGACTTGGAGGATGTAAATGGGAGTCCCTTTACTCCTACTATCAGGCAAGCTAGGAACCCACCCGAATTTAAGCTACCAAATTTGGAAATGTATAATGGGAAGGGCGGATCCAACGGTTCATCTGACGAAATACATAAGGTATATGGAGGTACTTGGGGCATCGGATGAGGTCATGGCTCGATGCTTCCCATTGTATTTGACAGATATCACAGCTATGTGGTTTAGACAGCTGGAGAATGGTTCTATCGGCACATGGACGGAGCTAATTGAGAGGTTTATGAGACAGTTTCGGGTCCACATAGTTAGACCCAAGAACGTGATGACTATGACATCTATGAAACAATGGATAGGGGAATCGCTCAGGGACTTCTTAACCAGATTCAACGCAGCGGTAGCCTCAGTGGATCGACCCGATCCTTCAATGGTTTTGATGGCAGCCGTCTCGGGAATCGCGGATAACTCGGATTTCAAAATATCATTGGAACGGGACCCACCGAGGGATCTCGGGGAGTTCTATCATGAGGTGGAGAGGTTCTTGAGACAGGAGGATGCGCAGGCTGAGAGAGTAGGGAGAGAGGCAGAAGCTTATGCAGTGAGGGGTGGAGGTCCATCCAGGGAGGATCTAAGTAAAGATGATAAAGGAAAAAGGAAAGCGAATGGAAATGGTGGCACTTCGACGAAACCTCGGAGGGAGTCAAAGTTTTCTTCTTACACAGATTTAACTGAGACTCTAGAAAGGATTTACTTGGACACTCGAGGGCGGCTCCAATACCGAAGGCCAGCAAAGAGGGAGCCTTCAGAATACGAACGGACTTCGGGAAAGCATTGCCTATTCCATGAGCTGGATGGGCACAACACAAACGACTGTAGGCATTTGAGGGATATCATTGAGGAGCATGTAAGGAATGGTCACCTACAACAATATGTCAGGAATCGAACTACGGCAGGGGAGCAAGAGCAGCCACCACCTACCTCTAGCAATGGCGGCATTGGGTCTGGTCAACGCCGGTTTACTATCAACTAAACAGGTTCATGGTTTTGAATGAGTAATAGAACTCAAAGTAATACGGCTAGGTCACTTACACACGTACGGGATCGAGGACGGTCCCTAGGCATGCTCTGAGATAACTGAAAACCGTACTACTTGAGTCTATTAAATTCTGCTTTCTTTCTAGTTTTCTGTAAACTTTGGTTCTCTCTTTCGTATTACGGACATTTACTTTTCTTTGGTATGGTTTTGGAGTTTGGATTGAACTCCCGATTTGGTTGGTTTTTTCTTGGTTTCCCATTCTGGTTTGGATGTTTGATTTTTGATACGGATTTATGATTTTATATTTGGTTTTGGATCAATGTAATAAACAATTCAGGTTTTATAATTACTGCCTCGACCGGAGAGACGGGGCAATGGTCACAAGTTATGAGTCCCTTCACCGGAGAGCAGAAATGGACTCGGGGAGAATACAAAAAGTCCTTGACCGGAGAGTCGAGGCCGGAGAACACAAAAAGTCCTTGACCGGAGAGTCGAGGCCGGTGAATATAAAAAGTCCTTGACCGGAGAGTCGAGGCCGGAGAACACAAAAAGTCCTTGACCGGAGAGTCGAGGCCGGTGAATATAAAAAAGTCCTTGACCGGAGAGTCGAGGCCGGAGAATATAAAAAGGTCCTTGACCGAAGAGTCGAGGCCGGTGAATATAAAAGGTCCTTGACCGGAGAGTCGAGGCCGGAGAATATAAAAAAGTCCTTGACCGGGGAGTCAAGGCCGGTGAATATCAAAGTCTTTGACTAGAGAGTCGAGGCCGGAAAACGTACAAGCCCGTGATGGAAAAGTCAAGGCTGGAACAGGATAACGCGACCCGGCGAGGTCTATAGATTCAATTTTAAGCCCAGAGAGGTCGTGGATTTGATAATATGGTCACAAAAAGGATATGGACATTGGATATTGGATTTGAGGCTATTCAAAACACACCTTCCAATAGCAAGGCATGTTTTAGGGGGCAAGTGTTAACCCGCCTTTTGTCAAAGCCATAAGTAGGCGGATTCAACCTAACTAACTTGACGACTATCGAGTTGGAGTATGATGGATTTGGTTTTTAAGGATGAAGTTTACTTGTATATGTCATTTGGTCAAGAAATGAAGGGGATACATGGCACAAGTACTTCGTTCGGCCTACGAGTACGTTCGGCATAGTTGCCCCGTTCGACCTACAAGTATGTTCGGCTTAGTTGCCTCGTTCGGCATACGAGTATGCTCGGCATAAGGGATGGCTCGGCATTGGTGGTCGCTCGGCATAAGTGATGACTCGGCATTGGATGGATCGTTCGGCATACGAGTATGCTCGGCATAAGGGATGGCTCGGCATTGGTGGTCGCTCGGCATAAGGGATGACTCGGCATTCGATGGATCGTTCGGCATATGAGTATGCTCGGCATAAGGGATGGCCCGGCATTGGTGGTCGCTCGGCATTGGATGGATCGTTCGGCATTGGATGGAACGTTCGACATCAGGGATCGTTTGACGTATTGGATCGTTCGGCCAAGACGCTGGATCGGCTTTCGGTATTGTTCGGCACGAATACATCCCACAACATTCAGAGTATTCGGCCTCACTGTACTCGACATTGAAGTACGTCCAGCATTCTTTCACTCGGCATATTCCACTCGGCATTTGTACTCGGCATTGAAGTGCGCTCGGCACACCACACCCCAGCATCGATCGACATGCATCACTCAAATGCCTCGACCGACATTATTCTATCAGACTTCGTTTGGCATTCTTCCTCCAGACGCTTCGTTCGGCATGGAACGGTTCGGCATTGATGGCTCGGCATTACATGGCTTGGCATATGTGGACCGGCCGTAAACCCGGTGGGCCTGAATCACGCAAAGGCCCAACAACTCAGGATTTGCCTATAAATACAACATGCGGGGGTTCAGAAAAGGGATCCTGATTCTCTCTCCTGCTCTCTAACTTTCTATCTCCTAAGGCTAAGGTTAGCCTATCACTTTGTAACTGCAATCGATTGTTACAGCAATAAAAAAGAAATTATTGGAGTGGACGTAGGCCAGAGTTAGCCGAACCACTATAAATTCCGTGTCTTTACCGCTTTCATTTTAATTTCTGTTATTCTTCATATTATTACTCTCTACATACACTCTATCTGTTATCAGTAACTGTTAATTGGTGCTTTCATTCACATTTGGGTGTTAGTGACCAATTTTGGCGCTAACAGCTACTGGAGGTAGCAGGGTGATGTTCGAGCTGAGGAAAAATGATCAGAAAAGTTTCTGATCATCGTGGAGTAGAGACAAGACCGATTTAGGGTTTGAAACCCATATTTGTTCATGGTCAAAATAGTTGTCACCGCGTCATCGTCGATGCACCGGAGCCATTTGCACCGGTGGGATTCGCAGCGTAGGGGTTCGATGTTGTTCTCGCCGGCATCACGTGACCTCTGATGGTCGGAGGTGGAAGTTCGAGGCGTTTGTTTGACGATCGTGTTCATTCCAGGATGGGTCAGAATGCTCTTTAGCGAATTCATCGTAGTTTCTGACTTTTGGCTGGATTGGTGGTTTTGGAAGGTTGTCACTGACTTGTCGACGACCGGAGCTTCGACTGAAGGTCGCCGTTCCGTTTGTTCACGTGCATGAGGCCTGTTTTGTATCAGGTAGCTTGTTAGAGGAATGAGGGGTGGATGTCTCGAAGTAAACTTTGAGGAGTTTGTGCGTTGGCTCGTGTTTGGAATCGGGTATTTGCAAGTTAATCCCGGGTGTAAAAAGACTTAACCGAAGTTTAAGTTAAAAATGAAAATTGGGGGTTGGTTCTTGGGGAACTCGAAGTAAACACGCGATTTCCTCGGGGAAAACTCGGGGTTGATTCGAGTATTAGAATTTCCAATTTTTAAAATTTCAACAATTTAAGTCAATTAAATTTCTAAATCTATTCTTTTTAAAATGAATATTGTTTATCAAATTGGAATGTGTAATAAAAGGTCTTGAAAGTGAAATGTTTTAAATTAATTAATTTTAAGATGTTTAAAGCTTATATTTTAAAAGAGTTTGTTTTTAAATAAAAAAACTTAATAAAGTGACTAAGGAATTAATCAAATGTGTTTTAAATTGTTATCTTAAAAGTTAAGTTAATTTATATTGTTAATGATGATTAAATAATTAATGATTTATAATTACTTAATAAGTAAAGAATGATTTATTAAAGGTTAATCAATTATTAATAAAAGGTTAATTAATTTATAATTAAGGATTAATTAATTAAGGTAATTAATTAAGGGATAATTAATTAATGAAGGTGATTAAGATTTAATTAATTAAATAATTAAGGATAATTAGTCATTGATTAAAGATAATTAATAAAAGGAATTATGTGATTAGTTAATTATAATCACACGGTTTATTCACCTTACTTATAGATGATTAATTTTAACTGAATGCCCTGAGCTGATTGATACCCCTGTTATGTGATTGTGATACTTTATAGTGTGAATTGCTGTGTATTGAACCGTGATATCTGTGATTTGTTTTTGTGTGAATGTGAAAATCTCTCGGCCCGTAAAAAGGCATTCGAATTTCGATGCGATGTGGAGTCGGATTCTAGGTTGTTATCCGAAACCCACATCGAATCTTAATGGCGAATCTTTGTGAATGATATATTCACGTGTTTATAAAACTAAGCGCTTACTATTCGGTTTGGTCGAGAGAGGAATTTATGTCATATAACCCATTCCGCATAGTGAAACGACGATGTGTATAGCATTTGAAGACTAGTGGTGAAGACCAGGTATTTTCAAAGATGAAAGGATTACCTGTCAAATGTCTCTGCATCATGGCTTCGATATAGATATCTCGATATGTGATAGGGAGTCCGATGGGGATTGTGAATACCTGGATTTGCAAGGGCTTCATTGTGAAGTGCCCTCGTTCTGTTCGAATCCGGAACAGACTTGTATGGATGTATGTCTGACGTTAAACTTTGAGATGTAAAACTGGTTTCTATCAAATACATTTCTATTTTGTGGTGGAGAATTTATTCTCTTAGCTTAACACCCTTCTCTGAGACGTACGATCTTAGAGGTTATGTAGTTGATGGATAATGTGGCATACGAAGTGCTGCTGATCATTTATTGATCGCAGCATGGCTTTTGTGCAAAGCGTAGCTTTGTGGACGAGACCTCGTCGGACCTCACAACCCGAAAATGGTCGAAACAAGAAGAATGCGACAAGGTTATGAGGGTCGCGCACTTTAGGGTATGCAATTTCCTTCTGGAAATGGATGGTACCATGGTTTGGAGCCCAGATATTTAACCTATGTAGTTGCTGCAAATTTATTACTTTGTGGTTGTTGTTTTATGGTTGAGGATCCTCAGATAAAGGTCGCTAACGACCGGGGGATGGCATATTCGTGTCAGTAATTACCTAGTTATAGAGGTAACCCGGCCTTGTGTTGGCAGACAGCTGGTTAAGTTCTCGGGACGTTCCTCCAGAGGTGTACCCATATGGCATAGGAAGTTCCTTAGCCTGACCATTTGTTGGAAATCCAAAGAAACAATGCGTGCCCTATACGGTTTTAGCTGTATTACCTGCCTTTTACTTATGGTGGTGACCCGTCGTTTAATTGGTAGTAGGTATACCATAATGGTGGTATGCTGGGTAAGATTAATATTATACTTTTGAAATGTTTTCTACACTATGCACTAATAATAATATCAAAAAGATTTTTCTCGTATCAAGCATGTTTGACTATCATAAGAAGAAATCTCCTCTAATTGTGTGATTGCATTGTGTGTGGCGGGAGGTATTATGGTAGTTTCATTTTCCAAAATCATATCAGATTTCTTTTTAAATTATTATTTTTACAAACAACTGTTTTTATTTACTCATACCAGCCCCATGACTTACTCGGAGTTTACTGTTTTTATTATTCCCTTCCTAAACTCTGGGTGCCTATAATTTTCCACACGGGCAGCCTAGAAGCAGGTTATCCGTGTTTTGGAACTAGCTTGGATAGTAGATTTGGACCTAGGAATCTTTGAGTTCTTTTGGAGTCTTTGATTTGGAAATCTTTTGGAAGCATTTGAAGATTGGAAGAAGGTGCTTATGCTGGATTTTTGCTCTCTATCCTTTTCTTTTGGAAAACTCTATTGAAGTCATTATAGCCTTGATGTTGTTTCTCCGCTATGGTGTTAAGTTGTTGTAATCAAATATTGCAATGATGTTGTATTTTTGTTATGGTCAATGATAATTCATTTTGTTTCCGCTGTTTTATATTCATCTGATATTGTTATAAGCTCCGCCGAACTGGAGTTCAATGTTTGAATCATCGGCAGTCGAATACAAGTGAGGTATTTGATGTCGATTTCTGAATACTGGATTTCAGATTGTGACAAGTGGTATCAGAGCTAAAGGTTGAGTAAGAACTTTAGCTAAGGAGAATAACACATTAGGTGGCTCATTAGAGATAGGGTTGGAAATACCTTAGAATGAGTATAACCCGAAAGACCAAAAGCCTAAAATTTCTTGGTCCATTTCTTTAAATTGTTGATATTCCCTAAGATATCCCATCCGTGTGCCTAAATCAAGTTTTCTTGCAATTACAGATAGTGAGAATGAGATGGAGAAGAGGACGAGGTAGGGGACGATGAGATACCACTACAATTGGTCAAGTCCTGCAACAGCAGCTATTCCTATTCAACCTCAGCCGAATCTGGCTGATGTATATCGAAGTTTTTCAAGACAAGGTGGAAAGTCTTCTGGCACGGAGTCTGTTATTGAAGCACAAGCCTAGATTTGATCGTGTGAAATAATTTTCAGAGGATTTAAGTTGGAAGATGATCAGAAGCGATTGATAGCTTCTTGGAAACTCCAAGAAGGAGCTTTGGTATGTTGGGAGACTATTAGAGTGGATGAGCCGAAGGATGAGTTCTCTTGGGATTGATTCAAAGAAATGTTTGAGCAGCGAAATATGTCGTCCGCTGATATCTCCAGAATGTACTAGGAGTTCATAGATTTGAAGCAAGGGAGCTTATCATTTGAAGAGTACTTGAACAAGTTCAACGAGTTATCTCAATTTGGTCCAGAGTTGGTGAATACCCCTTTGAAGAAGAATGAAAGATTCATTCGTGGAATGAATAAGAAATTCCATGAGAGGATGACAGCCCACGTGAAGGAATCTTTTTCTGATTTGATCGATATGGGTTATAAATATGATTCCTTGGATAATTAGGAAGTTCCGGTGGTGAAGAGAAGTTCAAGCAATCCAAATTTGAAGAAAAGTAATTCCGGAGGGAAAAAAACCATGGCAAGGCAAGGAAAAGAAGAATAATTAGGAGGAAAAGGCAAAGGACGTTTCTTGTTTTAATTGTTCGGAGAAGGGCCATTTCTCGAGTAGATGCAAGAAGCTCAAAAACGAAGTAAAGAAAGATTTCCCAGCAAAGAAGCAAGCACAAGTAGCGAAAATGCACGTGATAAAAGATTACCCCTCAACTTCAAAAGCGAAGAAAGAAAAAGGAGTTTTAGAGGGTAACCCTCTCATTTATGATACAGTTGTTAGAGTTTTATTCGAAACGGGAGCCACTCATAGCTTTAGCTCCTATCAAACCGTAGATGAATTAAAACTTGAACTTGAATTTTTCGACGAACCCATTTGCGTAAAGAATCCGGTTGGTGGCCCTACAAATCTTTGTCTATATTGTAGGAAAGTGCCCATCTCATATTCTTGTCATCAATTTCCTATCAACCTTTATGTTTTCGACTTCAATGAATTTGAAATCTTACTCGGAATAAATTGGTTAAGCAGATACGAAGCTAAATTAGATTGTAACAATCAAACAATTTCGGTGAGAGCCAAATTCGAGAATTTTATCGAAATCTCTTGTGAGGATCCGAGTCCTAAAAGAGATAAGCTGATGTATATTTTGAAATATCCCGAACCTAGTTTGGAATCTATACCTATTGTCCGGGAATTTCCAGACGTATTTGTAGAAGTTAAATCTTTACCTCCACACAGAGAAATTGAATTTAGAATTGATTTAGTTCCCAATGCTCGTCCTGTTGTTCATGCAAGTCGCAGGATGGCACCTAGGGAAAAAATAGAATTGGTCAAGCAAACCTGAGATTTGCTAGAGAAAGGATTGATACGTCCCAGTGTTTCCGATTGGGGTTCAGCTGTGGTGTTTGTGGCCAAGTCTAACGGATCTTTGAGATTGTGCATGGACTACCGCGATCTCAATAAATTGAATCTTAAAAATAAATTCCCTATACACAGAATCGACGATCTGTTTGATCACTTGCACGGCGCTTGGTTCTTTTCAAAGATGGATCTAGCCCAGGGATTCCATCAGCTATGAATTACTAAAGATTATGTTCACTAGACTACTTTTAAGGGACCAGATACATTCTACGAATGGTTAGTCATGCCTTTGGGACTAACCAATGCTCCCGTAGACTTTGTAGACTTAATGACCCCGGTTTTCCGAGAAGTATTGAATAAATTTGTACTTGTGTTTATAGACGATATTTTAATCTACTCCAAAACTGAAGAGGAGCATGCTGAGCACTTGAGAATTGTTTTGGAGATATTGAGAAGGAACATTCTATTAATGGCACTTTTGGGTTAAGGAAGTTAGATTTCTCGGTAATATTGTTACCGAAGAGGGAATATCTGTTGACCCAGGCAAGCTTTCTGCTATTCTAGACTGGAAACAACCCACTACTCCAAAAGAAGTTCGAAGTTTTCTACGATGGGCTGGGTATTACAGAAAATTTTTCCAGGATTTCTCTAAATTGGCCAGTCCGTTTACTAAGCTAACGATGAAGAATGCTTAGTTTGATTGGACTCCGAAATGTTATGAAGCATTCCAGGAGTTAAAGAAGAGATTAACTACCGCTCCCATTCTCTCTATTACTAACGAGAATCAAGGCTTATTTTTTTATACAAATGCTTGTGGTGATGGTGTGGATGCTGTGCTAATGCAGAATGGAAAAGTAATTGCCTACGCGAGTGGACAATTGCGTCCGCATGAGAAAAATTACCCAACCCACGATTTGGAATTCTTGGCTGTTATTTTTGCTTTGAAAATCTTGCGACATTATCTTCTGGTTAAGAATCTCTTTCAGCTTTCCTAAAAATTTAGAAGTTTAAATTAACTTAATGTTTATACTTAATAAACCCTCCTTGCTTTAGGTGACAATTTTGAATTATTCACCGACCACAAATCTCTCAAGTATCTCTTCACCCAGAAAGATCTAAATTTGAGGCAACAACATTGGTTGAAATTTATAGTGTCATACGACCTGGATATTCTGTATACGCCAACAAAAGCCAACGTAGTAGCCGATGCTTTGAGTAGAAGACATGATGTTCTCACATATCGTGTTGTCACTCCTACTCTTCTGAAGAAGATTGCAAGACAGCAGACAGAAGACAAGTTTCTTCGAGAAATTTATAGAAGAATATGTCATGTTGAAGATTCTAGTTTGGAAATGGATAATCGAGGAATTATAACGCTAAATGGTAGAATGTGTGTTCCAGACATCCCTGATTTAAAATATGAAGTTTTGGATGTATGTCACAAGTCCAAACTTAGTATCCATCCAGGAGTTAATAAGATGTATCGATGTATCAAAAGGACTTTCTGGTGGAAAGCAATGAAAAGGGATATATCTATTTATGTCAGTCGTTGTGCAACTTGTCAGCAAATCAAAAGTGATCAGACGAAAATGGTGGGTTTACTCCAACCATTGGAGTTGCTTATGTGGAAATGGGATCAAGTATCTAAGGATTTCATAGATGGATTGCCACGGACTCGAAAGGGGAATAAAGCAATTTGGGTTATTGTGCATCTTTTGACTAAGACAACCCACTTCATCCCAGTAAATTCTTCCCGAACAGTAGCAAGTTTGGCTGAATTGTATGTGAAAGAAATTGTACGTCTCCATCGTATGCCAAGCAGTATAGTGAGTGATCGTGACCCAATCTTCACTAGTAGATTTTGGGAGGCTTTACAAGCCGCATTGGGAACCAAACTGAACATCAGCAGTGCTTATCACCCGCAGTCTGATGGGAAGACAGAAAGAATAAATCAAATCTTAGAAGACCTATTGCGTGCTTGTATACTGGACTTTGGTGGTTCATGGGTGGATCATTGACATCTGATTGAATTCTCATATAACAATAGTTATCAGGCCAGTATCGAAATGACTCCTTTCGAAGCTTTATATGGTCATCCGTGTCGATCACTTGCATGTTGGATCGAGTCAGGTGATAGACTCGTCCTTGGACTAGATATGGTTAAAGAAGCTATGGAAAAAGATGATTTTATTCGAAAGAAAATGATAACTGCTCAAAGTCGTCAGAAGAGTTATTATGATCGTCGGAGAAGATTTTTAGAATTTCAGGTTGGAGATTCCGTATTCTTAAAAGTGTCCCCAATGCGTAGTGGGTTGAGGTTTGAAAAAACTGGTAAGCTAGCATCGTAGTATATTGGTCCTTTTCCTATACTGGAGAGGATCGGTCCATTGGCATATCGAGTGCAGCTACCCAACTGGTTATCTGGCGCACACGATGTGTTTCATTTTTAATATCTTCGAAAATATGTGCACGATCCAGACTGTATCATTGAAGAGGCAGCTCAGCAGGATTTGGAGATCACATCAAATCTGGCAGTAAAGAGAGAACCGTTAAAGATCATTGATCGAGATGAAAAACGGCTAAGAAATAAAGTTGTGAAACTAGTTAAGGTGAAATGGAGTGGTGATCCAAATGACTGTACTTGGAAAATAGAGGATAGCATGTAGAAGTCCTTTCCCAATTGCAGAGTGGATATTCCGGCTTGATTGGTAAGCAATTTCTTTATCTTTTTTGGTGTGTCCATGTATTCTTTGTTTCTCTCTTTCTCTTTCAAATTTCGAGGACGAAATTTTAAGGTGGGAATCTATAACGATCTCGTTTTTAAAATTTTAAATCAGTAATTGGTATGAATTTTGGAATTTATTTTAGAGTTAATTTGAATTTAATTTGAATTTTAATTTAAATATAAATATTTTAGTAAAATAATTTAGATTTTGAGAATGATACATGTGATCTTTTATTAATACATAATTTAGTTTCAAATTTATTTTCTTTAAAAGTCATATATATATATGAATAAATTGTGATTTGAATTTCAAAATATAAAATATCTTAAAAATATTTGGATTCAAAATATTAATATGTATGTTTGATTTTTCATTAATGTATAAAATTGTTTTAAAACATTTTCTTTTAAAATTGTATGAATATAACAAAGGAAATGTGATTTTATAAATAGAAAATGCAATTTAGAATAATATACATAAATATATTAATAAAATAAGAAGTACAATTTAAAAATAATGTATAAACATTTTCTCATGCAAGAAAATTTACAAGTGTTAATATTTAACATATCAATTAATAAGTGTAACATTATAAATGAGAAATTAAACAAGTGTTAAAATTTTGATATATGTAAAGACAAGTGTCAATCTTTTTTCTTTTATTTCTAAAAATTAAGAAACAAGGCTATAAAGATTTATACTCCTACACTTTAATTTTTCTTTTATCTTCACTTTCAAAAACAAAAATCAGAAAAAGCAAGAAATCAAAACCTAAGAAATTCTAAAACCAAAAAAATAAGAGATTCAAAACAAATTCCAGTAAACATAAAAATCTAAAACCTAAATCAAATTCAAATTACTAAATCAAGGTAAAACATCAAGCAGCTCAACACAACGAAGTCCTCAAGTAATTAAGAAAATTCAAATCAACAATCAAGCCATTCAATTCAACAAAAAAAATCAAGCTTTCAAGTTTAAAGAGCTCAGATTTTCAAAATTCAAACAGCTTCTAGGATTTTTTACAGCCTCCTTATTTCAGGTTGACAAGTGAGTAAACACCATTTAAAAATTCAGAGTGGCACTTGTTGTTTGTAATGATGCTTTAGATAAAATTGCAAAGTGTTTACATGCAAGCGGATATATGTAGATTATGCAAGGATGACTGTGCATGTCTGTTATCAAATATTTTGCCTCTGTCTGGAACAGGTTTTCAAAACCTATTTGAAAATTAAAATCCTTCTCTCTTGATTATTATTCAACCTTCGGATCCAAACAAAAATTGTTTGTTTAAACATGTTTAAGCTCTAAAAAGAAATCCAAGCATAATTAATATAAGAATTTTCTGGAAATCAGAAAATACAGGAAAACCCAAATACATATGGAAAATTTGAATATCATGATTTTGGGTTTTAATTTTATCATGTCAAATGTTTTCAAAAACAATGATTTTTGAAAGTGGAATCAGGATTTTTAAGTTAATAAACATAGAGAAGTCTTGGGTTGATCGTTTTAGGGTCTTTTGGTGTTTCTCGAAGATCAGAGTAAAATGGAGGAAGGGGATCAGTACTAGAGGTAGTTGGGTGATGTTCGAGCTGAGGAAAAATGATCAGAAAAGTTTTGGATCATCATGGAGTAGAGACAAGACCGATCTAGGGTTTGAAACCCATATTTGTTCATGGTCGAAATAGTTGTCGCTGCATCATCGCCGATGCACCGGAGCCGTTCGCACTGGTGGGATTCGCAGCGTAGGGGCACGACGTTGTTTTGGCCAGCGTCGCATGACCTCTTATGGCCAAAGGTGGAAGTTTGAGGCGTTTGTTTGACGATCATGTTCGTTCTAGGATGGGTCAGATAGCTCTTTGACGAATTCGTCGTAGTTTCTGACTTCTGGGTGGATTGGTGGTTTGGGAAGGTTGTCACTGACTTGTCAACGACCGGAGCTTTGATCGGAGGTGGTCGTTCCGTTTGTGCATATGCACGAGGCCTGGTTTGTATCAGGTAGCTTGTTAGAGGAAGGAGGAGTGGATGTCTCGAAGTGAACTTCGAGAAGTTCATGCGTTGGCTCGTGTTTGGAATCGGGTATTTGCAAGTTAATTATCCCAGGTGTAAAAACACTTAACCAAAATTTAAGTTAAAATGAAAATTAGGGTTTGGCTCGAGGGGAACTCGAAGTAAACAGATGATTTCCTTGGGGAAAACTCGAGTTTGACTCAAGTATTAGCATTCAAGTTTGTAAAATTTTAACAATTTAAGTAAATTAAATTTCTAAATCTATTCTTTTAAAATGTAGATTGTTTGTTAAATTGGAATGTGTAATAAAAGGTTTTGAAGGTGAAATGTTTTAAATTAATTAAGTTTAAGATGTTTAAAACTTATATTTTAAAAGAGTTTATTTTAAATAAAAAAACTTAACAAAGTGATTAAGGAATTAATCAAATGTGTTTTAAATTGTTAACTTAAAAGTTAACTTAATTTATATTGTTAATGATGATTAGATAATTAATAAATTATATATACACAATAATTAAAGAATGGTTTATTAAAGGTTAATTAATTATTAATAATAGGTTAATTAATTTATAATTAAGGATTAATTAATTAAGGTAATTAATTGAGGGATAATTAATTAATGAAGGTGATTAAGATTTAATTAATTAAATAATTAATGATAATTAATCATTAATTAAAGATAATTAATAAAATGAATTATGTGATTAATTAATTATAATCACACGGTTTATTCATCTTACTTGTAGATGATTAATTACGATTGAATGCCTTGAGCAGATTGATACCCTTGTTATGTGATTGTGATACTTTGTGGTGTGAATTGCTGTGTATTGAACTGTGATATCTATGATTTGTTTCTGTGTGAATGTGAAAATCCCTTAGCCCATAAAACGACATTTGAATTTCGATGCGACAGGGAGTCGGATTCCAGATGGTTATCCGAAACCCACATTGAATATTAATGGTGAATCTTTGTGATTCATATATTCACATGTTTTTAAAGTTAAGTGCTCACTATTCGGTTTACCCAAGAGAGGACTTTGTGTCATATAACCCATTTCGAATAGTGATACGACGGTGTGGATAGCATTTGAAGACCGGTGGTGAAGAGCGGGTATTTTCGAAAACGAATGGATTACCTGTCGAATGTCTCTGCATCATGGCTTCGGTATAGAGATCTCCATATGCGATGGGGTATCTGATCGGGATTGTGAATACCTGGATTTGCAATGGCTTCTTTGCGAAGTGCCTACGGTTCTGTTCGAACTTGGAACAGACTTGTATAGATGTATGTTTGACGTTACACTTTGAGATGTAAAACTGGTTTCTATCAAATATATTTCTATTTGGTGGCAGAGAATTTATTCTCTTAGCTTAACACCCTTCTCTGAGACGTATGTTGGGTGTATTCTCACCACCGGACCAAGGCACGACTGGACCAAGGCATGACAAAGGCACTACCGAACCAAGTCATGCTCCTCCCACTACCGAACCAGACCACGCTCCATTCACTACCGGACCAGACCACACTCCACTCACCACCGGACCAAGGCATTACCAAACTAACATTACCATGTCGAATCACGTCAGCCCAGGCCCACCAGCAGCTATATACCTCAA
Source organism: Allium cepa (assembly GCA_030765085.1). NCBI lineage: Eukaryota > Viridiplantae > Streptophyta > Magnoliopsida > Asparagales > Amaryllidaceae > Allium > Allium cepa. The sequence goes on along the minus strand of CM060930.1, from coordinate 106,434,531 downwards.
AGACCCCTACCCTCAACCTGACTCTATAAATAGAGGGGTAGGGGTACAACAATGGGAGACGGTTTGGAGAGCTCAAGCACGGATAGAACTTCCAAACAACTTTCATACACTTGTGATAAAAGCTTTGTACTTGTAATCTGAATAACGAAAGAGAATAACATATAAAGTGGACGTAGGCACATTCTGGCTGAACCACTATAAATCTGTGTGTCTTTTACAGTTTAGTCCCTGCTTTTTACATATTTGCATAAATCACCCAAATCACTGAGAACAACATAAAATCAACTAAATCATACGACTTGGAGGTGTTTGCCCTTTTTTTTTGCAAACATTTTTGGTGCTTTCACTGAGAGTTGGCGCTCGAACCTTCAGCTTCTCCCACTTAACCTTCTTCCTAACAGCATCACTCACTGCTCCGAAAACATGCCTCCAAGGCAGAGGAAAGATATTAAAAAAGGAAAGAACGTCACAACTAGCAGTATTCCAGATCCAGTGATCACAGATCAAGAGAATCGTCCCACCCCAACAGCAGTACCAAATGAAAATTATGCAAATCTGATAGCCCCTGCCACGGAACAGCCGGCGGCAATTACTAGGGCAGATCTAGATAGGGTTGTGGCTGAAGTGACTGACCGCTTCACATCCCAACAAGAAGCCTTGGTGAACCGACTCATGTCACGCTTAAGGGATGCTGAAGAATCCAACCGCAACACTGAATCATGGGATGAGTCCCAGTCTGGAGGATCTCGGAGGCGACAAAGATCATTCTTCTTCGAAGAAGCTAACAACAGAAACAGAAATGGTAGGAGCGAGCCCGAACTCAGCCCGAATTTCGACCCGAGGAAACGCTTGGAACCAAACCCAGAAGGGGAGATACCAGGCGAGGGTCGGCTGTAGCTGAGCCTGTCATGCTACCTAGCCATGGAAACACCAATGAACGGGGCCGAGCTAGAGTCCAGCCCAATGTTGGACCCGAGGAAGTGCTCGGAACAGAACCTAGAAGGGGAAGATCAAGGCAAGGGCCAACTGTAGCTGACCCTAGCATGCTCCCAGAAGACCAGAGACAGCCACTGGAAAATATTAGGAGTGATAGACGATACCATCCCTACAGGTCATCTGGACGGAATCAATCTCGCAGAGAAGAACCAAACTCATTTCTATCTGCTTCAAATTCTGATAAAAGGATGGCGCGACTGTTCAGGGAGTGCGTCCAATGGGATCAAAGAGATCGAGGGGTTGGTGCTAGGGTTACCATCCCTTTCACCCGCAATATCGAAATTGCCATCACCCCCCGAGAATGGAAAATGCTAACAATGGAACCTTACAAGGGAATCTCTGAACCCGTTGTACACTTGCATAGATACACACAGCATATGCTCATGAGCGGAGCCACAGAAGGAGTATTGTGCAAATGCTTTCCACTGTTCTTGGCAGATCTAGCTACCTCCTGGTTCTGTAATCTACCCCAAGGATCCATCAGCTCATGGGAAATGTTGAAAGAGAAGTTCATCAGCCAGTTCCGCATTCATGTGGAATAACCCAAGGATGCTTATTCCTTATCCAATATCAAACAGAAGCCTGGAGAGACAGTGCAACAATATCTAACCCGATTCAATGCCGCAGTGACCGCAGTCCAAGATGTCGATGAGAAACTTATCTTAGTGGCCCTCTGTAGTGGTGTGCATCCGGATACTAAATTTGCTGGAAGATTAACGAAAGAAAAACCAGCTACCTTACCTGATTTCTTCCATGAAGCCGGAAGTATATGAGACTTGAAGACGCTGCCAATGAAAGGCATACGAGGCAACAAACTAAGGCAGCTCATGGAAACACACCCGCTGTAGCAAAGGACGTTTGAATAAATGACTCTAGAGACAATGCTGGGGGCAAGAAGGGAGAAAAACGTCTATATCGGCCAGGACCGAGATTTGAAACTTACACTCCTTCGAATGAAACATTCGAAAAAATCTTTCTGGCCACCCAAGACGAAGTTATATATAGACGCCCCCCGTACAAGAAGGAATCAGGTAATGCAATTAAGGCTGGAAAGTTCTGCCGCTTCCATGAATCTCATGCTCATGATACCAATGAATGTCATCATCTATGGGAATTAATTGAAGAACACATCAGAAGGAAGAGACTGAAACGCTATGTAAAAGGTCAGAATAGGACCCCAGTTCCTGCCAATGAGAACCCAAGGCTACCCCACCCAGAAACAGGAGGGGGAAATCGCAACACCAGCGGCTCCAGTCAAGAGAAGATAGTGGTCCATACCATATCGGGAGGACCACACATCGCCGACAGGAACTGGACAGAGATGGAAGGATACGGAAAGTCACTTAGAAACAATGAAGGCTGTGTTAATTCTGTTAGGGAAGAACGCCACCCGAAGTGAAAAGAGAATGATGAAATTACATTAAATAGGTGTGACCTAGAAGGAAGGCAGTATCCTCATATGGATCCTATGGTCATCTCTGCCCGGTTCGGCCCAGCCGAAGTTTTTTGAATTCTAGTAGACACTGGAAGCTCAGTAAATATCCTATTCAAGCATGCTTTCGACAGAATGAAGCTGTCAATGAAGGATGTGTCTCCCTACAACAAACCACTACACGGTTTCACTGGAGACGCGAAGATGTCCCTCGGGCAATTGGACCTCTTTGCTGAAATAGGAAGTCCCCCTGCTCCGTTGTGCGGAAACAAACATTTGTGCTAATAGATAACCACTCGGCCTACAATGCCTTTTTAGGAAGACCAGGCTTGTCTAACTTCCAAATTGTCCTGGCCTCGTGGTGCCTGAAGATGAAATTTCCAACAGACAATGGAATAGGGGAAGTAGAGGGAGATCAAGACGCCGCTCGAGATTGCTATGCAACTGAACTTCGCAATAATCGCAGGAAGGATAAAGGGAAGAATCCAGAGACTACTCTCTGCATGAAAAACTTGGAAGCATAGCAACTAAAGAAAGCCCCTCCTTTTCGATATACCAGTGATCCTTTCAATGAATTAGACTCCAGGGACAAAGAGGAGGAGGCCACCGCCGAGCATGCAGAGGCTATGGAGTTTGTATCTATAGGCAAACACGACTCAAGTAGACTGTTGAAAATCGGATCTCAGCTAAGAGCAGAATTGAGGGATCAACTCATTGATTTTCTCCGCCACAACTTGGATGTATTTGCATGGACACACGCTGACATGACTGGAATCTCCCCAGACATGGCATGCCACGTACTAAACATCGATCCTACCAAGGTACCAGTAAAGTAGAAAAAGAGAAGTATGGGGGCAGAACGATCAGCAGCTCTCGATGAAGAAGTAAAGAACTTGCTTGCCAATAACTTCATACGAGAAGCCATCTACCCAAAGTGGATCGCTAACCCGGTACTAGTAAAGAAGGCTAATGGGAAGTAGCGAACATGCATTGACTTCTCCAACTTAAATGATGCTTGCCCGAAGGATTGCTTCCCACTCCCCCGAATCGATAAGCTGGTGGACAGCACAGCCGGGCACGAACTCTTATCTTTTATGGACGCATACTCAGGATATAACCAAATTCCTATGCACGCTCCCGATCAAGACCATACTAGTTTCATTACTGGCCGGGGATTGTACTGCTATAGAGTAATGCCTTTTGGACTTAAAAACGCCGGAGCTACCTATCAGCGCCTCGTCAACAAGATGTTTGCGAAACTGATAGGACGAACTATGGAGGTTTATGTGGATGACATGCTAGTAAAATCGAGGAAAGCTAACGATCACGTAAGCCACCTGGGCGAGATGTTTCAAGTACTTCGCCAATATGGAATGAAGCTGAATCCTCTAAAGTGCTCATTCGGAGTATCATCAGGAAAGTTATTGGGATTCATCGTCCATGCCAGGGGGATTGAAGCAAACCCCGAACAAGTCCGAGCTCTGAGAGATATCAGGATACCTTTCACTCGAAGAGAAATGCAAATCCTAAATGGGAAAGTGGCTTCCCTAAGCAGATTCATTTCTAAAGCGACTGACAAGTGCATCCCTTTCTTCGAAGCTCTAAAGAAAGACAAAGGAAAGTTCGAATGGACTGACGAATGCTTAACAGCCTTTCTCAACCTAATCGAACACCTCCAGAGACCACCAGTACTCTCAACTCCAAACGAAGGCGAAGAGCTATACCTATACCTGGCCGTGTCATCTCATGCTCTGAATGCCACTTTGGTGAGAGAAGACAACCGCGCACAGCGGCCAGCATGCATTGTGAGCAAGAGGTTTAACGGGGCAGAAGCCAGATATCCTAAACTTGAGAAGCTAGCATACTGTTTACTAATCACATCACAGAAACTGCGACACTATTTCCAATCCCATTCCATCAGAGTTCTAACCGATCAACCGCTAAGGCAGGTACTCCATCGTCCCGACACATCTGGGCAACTACTTAAATGGTGCATCGAACTGAGTCAATATGATATCACCTACCATCCTCGCACCGCCATCAAGGGACAAGCTATGGCTGATTTCATTGCCGAATTCACTGCCAACGAAGGTAAAGAGCAATCTGAAATAGCAGAAGACATCAAGTGGAATCTCTTTGTGGATGGAGCATCAAACGAACAAGGCTCGGGGGCAGGTATTGTAATAATCACTCCCATGGGAAGGAAGCTACATTATGCTCTAAGGTTGGAATTCACTGCCACCAACAACGATGCAGAGTATAAAGCAGTAATAGATGGATTAGAACTGGCCCTGGAGATTGGAGTCAGTTCTCTATGTCTTCGTAGTGATTCGCAACTTATTGTAAATCAAATACTAGGAGAATTTCAGACTCAAGGAGAACGACTCACAGCATATTTGAAGAAGACCAAGCTGCTACTCGATCAATTGGATCACTATTTGATCAAACACATTCCTCGAGAAGAGAACCAAAAGGCCGACGAACTGGCAAAGCAAGCTAGCATGAGAGACGGCACCATTTCCGGAACAGTAGCCGTCTCAAAGCAACTAACCCCGAGTTTCGAGCAAGTGAATCTGATAGCTGCAATCGAAGAGTAAACTTGGATGACTCCCATTCGAAAATTCTTACAAGATGATGCATTTCCCGATGGGCATAACGAAGTCAAGAAAATCTTGAGGAGAGCTTCCCGCTACACAATACAAGGAGGCATCCTCTATCGGCGCGGCTTCCCTAACCCCTTCTTAATGTGTGTCGCTGGAAGGGAAGCCAAGGAAATCTTATCAAACATCCATCAAGGAAGATGCGGAGATCACACTGGAGGGCAGACTCTGGCAAAGAAGATACTCCGATATGGGTATTCCTGGCCCACCTTAAACAAGGACGCCTTAGACTTCGTCAAAAAATGTGACAGATGTCAGAAGTTCGCTAAGATTCCTCGACTACCAACAAATGAGATCACTCAGATGACCAGCCCTTGGCCCTTTGTAGTATGGGGAGTTGACTTGATTGGTGAACTGCCGGTGGGCCGAGGCGGAGCCAAATATGCTATAGTGGCAGTCGACTATTTCACCAAATGGGTGGAAGCAGAACCTCTAAATAAAATATCCTCGGCAAAAGTTATTAACTTCTTGATCAAAAATGTTCTATGCAGGTATGGGGTTCCACTCAAAATCATATCGGACAGTGGACTTCAGTTTGACAGTGAAGAGTTCGCTGACTGGTGCCAAAAGCATGGAATTCACAAAAGCTTCTCATCTATAGCTTACCCCCAGGCAAACAGAAAAGTCGAAGCTGTCAACAAAATTCTCAAAACTCTAATCAAGAAGAAACTTGAAAAGTCAAAAGCCGCGTGGGTGGATGAACTTCCTACGGCACTTTGGGACTACCGCACATCTTTCAGAACATCGACGGGGCATACTCCTTTCTCTTTGGCATACGGATCGGAGGCAATGCTCCCATTCGAAACTGTAGTGCCTTCCCACCGTAGGATCCACTATAACCCAGAAGAGAACGAAGAACTCCTTCACATGTCTTTGGATCTAATTGAAGAGAGAAGAAACGATGCAGCACTCAAAGCAGCAGCTCACAAGCAAAAAGTGGCAGCACAATACAACTCCAAAGTCAAGCATCGTAGCTTACAAGAAGGAGATCTTGTCCTCAAGCGAGTCTTCCCGCGCACCAGAGCACTAGATCCAATCTGGGATGGACCATATGTAATTCATAAAGATCTCCACAATGGAGCTAATATTTTGTCAACAGTGGACGGAGAGGTGTTCCAGAGGGCATGGAACATCCAACACCTTCGTCGATACTTTTCTTAACTTGTACTGCCCATATGAAGTGAATTAACAAAGAGAATCAGTGGACGTAGGCATTTTCGTGCCGAACCACTTTAAAAACTTGTCTCTTTTTTAACTTGTTCCTTTATGTCTTTGCTGCTTGTTAACTTTATCCTTTTCTGTTGAACAAAATCCTGTGTAATGGCATTTCCATTAAAGACACATCACAGCGCAACTTCACCTGGACAAGACCTAACATGTACTATACGAATCTATGCCCTCGCCAGTGGGACACTTTTGCTCCAGCGTCCCTCTGCTGCGGTTTAACTCATTGCTCGCGATCGGCCCTTAAAGCCAACTGTAATGAGCCGATTATAAGCCACCGAGTAAGCCGACTATAGCCTAGGCATCTCATTACGGCGTTCAGCTCGCCGACAACCGTGAACCTACTTTAAACACCAACATAAGGTGTGGCCAGCCAGGGGTAGTTCACAGTTGACGATCGGCACCCACGCTAGCCGGCCACGGTAAATAGAATAATACCCACGATTATGGGCCATAATGGTCCGGGTAGTTACTGTGCGCGATCTCGGCTCCGAGTGTCTTAAGTACGGCTGTGGTAAAAAAGAGAAACTCCCTGCGGAGGCGTAAGATGGGTGACAAATGTCTCCAAGACCCACAGCTAGGGAAAGTGACTACAAAACCCGTTTGCCACGAACTTAAGCACATCGCAGACCTTCCGTGATTGGAAGTTTTACTATTTCTTATATTTCTATTTTATTTAAAAACTTTCCACTTATCCTCTATAACGATCCCTAAAGTACAGGACACGAAATAGGAGACACTCATAATTGGATGACAGGTCACTCAGCTGCATTCCATACTCAGTCATACAAAGCATTCAAAGCAACCATCTACAACTAAAACATGAAGGGCGGTACGTTCTTCTTTTGTATATGAATACGTAGCTATAATTTATTCACACATCACACTAATATTGCAAGATATGATATTATGTTTTAAGCAAGAACTTGACATCAAACACAATAAAATCACGAGCGTGTGCACAACTGTATTTCTTATGCAACACACCAAAATGACGAAAGCATTCAAGTATGACAGAATCAGCCTAAGTTTGAAATTACATAGTAAAGTCGTTCGTTACCAATAACACAATTACAGCTTAAAGGTTACACGAATGTTTTAGGACTGACATAGGCAGCAATGTCAAACAAACTAAAACGATATCCAGATCAAGTCAAGGAATCGACTGCGTCGGAGTTTTACCTCTATCCTACTGGCCCTCCAAGAACTCCTTGACCTCGGGGTTGGAACTCTCAACATGTTAACCAGAGGTGGTTGGTGCTCCAGATGTCCCACCTATCCAATTCAGGAGAGAATTCATTAATAGTCATAAAACAATAAGCAATCAAGTTACGAGAAGCTAAAAGGGAAGACTTACCATCATCTTCTCTTGATCATCATCCTCTAACTGCACACCAACCTCCTCAACAGTAAGCAGCCGCATACCCTCTTTCACCGCCACTTTCTCCTCCTTGGTGAATTGAGCCGTGACCACATCCATTCTAAAGGCCACGCCACCCTCCCTATCTGCATTGGCCTTAGCCTCCTCCAGGGCCCTGAGATAAATCCTGGCCATGACTCGGGGATAATCATCCATCCAAAATAAGTTGCCCTGTTTCCAAGTGCGAAAGTATATGTCCTAAAGCATCTCATCCATTATCCCCTCATTCTCCTCGAACTTCCTTATTCGGTCCTCAGAAGCCAACAACTTTATAGTTGCAGCATCCCTCTCCGATTGGTATCGCGAGCAGTCAGCCTGGAAAGATTTCCTCATCGCCTCCATCTCCTCCTTCAGCTTGGTATGAATAAGCTCTGCGGCTCCAAGTTTCCCGGATAGCTCCCGTTCCCGCTCGAGATCCGCTTTCCGGACCTCATCCACCATTGCAATAGCCATATCAATTCGTTCCTTACAAGCAGCCTCCATTTTCCGAAACTCTTCTCTGTTGGCCTTTTCCATGGTTTTCTTTAGTTGCCGTGAGGCGGCCTCATGTTGGGAGATCTGGATAGCCCAATCAGCAAGTTTTTTGGCCTGGTCTGAAACCATTAGCCGCAGTCGAATGTTAGCACTCCCAATTTCTTCTCCATCCTTGACCAGTCGGGCATGATGCCCCATCAGTTTTCTGGTTTCCTCAGCAACCCGGTCAATATTTGCCTTAGCTTCGTCCCCCAAAGTTACAACCCGAGTGGTAAGCAAATCAAGATGTAGAGACTTAGCTTCATCTAATACTCTTACCATAGGATTACGGGGAAGAAGGTGCTCACCGGTAGCCTCATCAAAGGTAATATCACAAGAACTCGGATCCAGATCCGGATGACCTGCAAATGGATTACGAGCCAAGCCGGGATGGCCTATCCGGGTAACGGTAGGAATTTCAGACGGGTGTAGAGAAGGTATAAATTCAGTATTCTTCTTTGTGGTATTCCGAAGAGGCTGAGTTGGGGACTGAGGACGAGGTGAGAATTCATATAAGGAACGACTCCTCTTCTTCCATTGGATATCCTCCTCAATAACTCCAAGAAGAGGGCGGTAGCTGACTACGTCTCCAGGGCGATAAGTCGAAGGCTTTGGTTTAGTAGAAGCCTTGAGAAATTTGTATTGTTCAAGACGGTGCCGAACATCTAATGTATTGGGCGCCTTACCCGCTTCTGGGATAAAAACCAAGCATTACAAGCAGATATTGAACTATAATTCAAGAAATATATCAAGTTAAGAAGAGTAAAGAGACGCTTTTGCCATACAAACCTTGGGGAGGAGTAGAATACCGCAATAAGTCCTGGATCTCATTTCAGGACGGGAGCTGACCATAAAATATTCCTAAATCCTTATCATAAATGGAGTCTGCAGGAGTCAAAAATTCACCTTGAATCGCAGGAATTGCCTCAGCTAAAGCGCTCTTGGAAGAGGAATCGGCGTCGTCTCGGCCTTGTCAGCTTTCTTAGACTTCTCCACTAAAGCCGATCCTTCCTCCAACCCATCAAAAGCTAGGCGGAAAGCATCATCTGTCCACTCCTGGATCACACCTTCTTGCTTAGAAGACAAAGCCCCAGTGTCATCGCCACTCTGTCCGTCGCCACCATCATCGCTATGCCCATCACCATCACCTTCTCCACCACTTCCACTCTCCACCTCACCTCCTTCATCCCCGCCTCTTTCCTCCTCCACACCTTCCTCCTCCAGGATGTCTGGACATGTGCTAGGGGAGAGTCCATCGGACTTCTTAAGTTTCTTCCCCCCGGCAATTGGATGTTGCGAAAAGGGTTTCCTTTTGCCGCTCTTCGTTGTAGCCCCTCCTTTAACTTTGGTGGCCCTTTACTCAGCTGTGTCTCTTTGCTTGACTACAGACTGGCGTGACAGAATCAAGTTGATCCCCAAAAGAGTAGCATTCCTGATCAAATAAGAAGTTGCCCTCTCGTTTTCCGGAATGGTTTCTATTTCCGCAGCCATCTGAACCAGACAATTGTTCTCTACGACCACAAATCCACCTGTCGCTAGCAAGAAATAAAGCATATAAGGAGGAGCATTGTAAAGAACGGAAATTATAAATGAGATTCAACTTACAGCCAGAGGTAAAGCGGTGGAAAGAAACGGAGTCATCCTTGACAAAGAACCATTCCTTCTTGAACATGCTAAATTTTGAATATAAGTCCAGGACTGGCTTGAAAGACACGGCCGATTCTAAGCTAATATATGGAGACCCCTTCTTGTAGCCTCTCAAGTTGTACAGTTACCGGATCTTCCGGTTGGAAGAGGGACGCCCGTATTTTCTCTGGAAGATAATGAACAAACTAACCAAGATGGCATAGGAGTTGGGCTGAAGCTGAAAAGAGGACACCTTCATGTATGTGATGAAGCTAACTATCCAAGCGTTGATCGGAGGAATGGCTCCGCACATGCAGTGATATCTACTATAAGCAAAATATCCTTCAGGGGGGTTATATGACATCACTCCTTTCCCTGGCAACATCATATGCGCTCTTTCAATCCCAAAGGATCTAGATATAACGTCAAGCTGCTCGTCCTTGAGGGAGCTGGGAAAACAGTCAAGCGGTGAGTCCAAGAGCTCCTGAGGGCCGTACCCATCTACTAATGATCTCGGGGACGGTCCATGTCGTTCTGACGCTGACTGAACCGGGGAAACTATGGAGGACTCCCCTTTGTCCTTGGATTTCTTCTTGTCAGAACGAGTTTCTACTTTGCGAGACATTATCTGCAACACGAGAAGGCACATCGTTAGAACAAGGGATGTAGGAAAACAAGTACCAATAGTCTGGAATCTCATTCATGATTCAAAACATAAAAAAATTCGTTCGGAAGTTTGAGGCTAAGAGCCCATTCGGCACTCGTACTCCCCAGGTTTTCGGTAGTTCGAGGCGAAAAGACCATTCGGCGCTCGTGCCCCCAGGTTCATTCGGTAGTTCAAGGCGAAAAGACCATTCGGCGCTCGTAGTTCGAGGCTAAGAGTTCATTCGGCACTCCTACTCCCCGGACTCAATCGGTAGTTCAAGCATAAAGATCATTCGGCGAAAGAAGACTAAATCACCTGGACCGGCAGTCAAATTTGGTTTGGTGATATGGTTGATTCGGCAGACCAAAGCTTGGTTCGGCTATTTCAGAAGGTATGGAATAGCAGAGGCGTAAAGCCCATACTTATAGGCGAGCGTAGGATAACCGGACTAACTGGTTCAGCACTTGGGTCGAATGATTGTGTCCAAATCGAATGATCTAAAACAAAGCGCGACATATGCAGGCATATGCCCCACTTTGGGGGGCAAATGTTGGGTGTATTCTCACCACCGGACCAAGGCACGACCGGACCAAAGCACGACCGGACCAAGGCACGATCGAACCAAGGCACGACCGCACCAAGGCACGACCGGACCAATGCATGACCGAACCAAGGCACGACCGAACCAAGGCACGACCAAGGCACCACCGAACCAAGTAATGCTCCTCCCGCTACCGGACCAGACCACGCTCCATTCACTACCGGACCAGACCACGCTCCACTCACCACCGGACCAAGACATTACCGAACCAACATTGTCAGGCCGAATCACGTCAGCCTAGGCCCACCAGCAGCTATATACATCCAAGACCCCTACCCCCAGCCTGACTCTATAAATAGAGGGGTAGGGGTACAACAATGGGGGACGGTTTGGAGAGTTCAAGCACGGATAGAACTTCCAAACAACTTTCATACACTTGTGATAAAAGCTTTGTACTTGTAATCTGAATAATGAAAGAGAATAACATATAAAGTGGATGTAGGCACATTCTGGCTGAACCACTATAAATCTGTGTGTCTTTTACAGTTTAGTCCCTGCGTTTTACATATTTTCATAAATCACCCAAATCACTGAGAACAATATAAAATCGACAAAATCATACGACTTGGAGGTGTTTGCCCATTTTTTATGCTAACAACGTACGAGCTCATAGGTTATGTAGTTGATGGATATTATTGATACAATACCAATTTGGTAATGTGGCCTACGAAGTGCTGCTGATCATTTGTTGATCGAAGCATGGATTTTGAGTAAAGGGTAGCTTTGTGGATGAGACCTCGTCGGACCTCACAAACTGGAAATGGTCGGAACAGGAAGAATGCGGCAAGGTTATAAGGGTCGCGCCCTTTAGGGTATGTCATCTGCTTCTGGAAAAGGGTGGTATCATGGTATGGAGCCCAGATATTTAACCTATGTGGTTGCTACAAATTTATTACTTTATGGTTGTTGCTTTGTGGTTGAGGATCCTTGGATAAAGGTCGCTAACGACCGAAGGATGGCATATTCGAGTCAGTAGTTACCTAGTTATAGAGGTATCCCGGCCTTGTGTTGGCACAGAGCTAGTTAAGTTCTCGGGACGTCCCTCCAGAGGCCTACCCATTTTCCATAGGAAGTTCCTTAGCCTGACCATTTATTGGAAATCCTAAGAAACAATACGCACCCTGTACGGTTTTAGTTGTATCACCTGCCTTTTACTTACGGTGGTGACCTACCATTTAATTGGTAGCTATAGTAGGTATACCATAATGGTAGTATGCTAGCTAAGATTAATATTATACTTTCGAAATGTTTTCTACACTATGCACTAATAATAATATCAAAAATAGTTTTCTCGTATCAAGCATGTTTGATTATCATAAGAAGAAATCTCCTTCAATTGTGCGATTGCATTGTGTGTGTGGTAGGAGGTCTTATGGTGGTTTCATTTTCCAAAAGCATATCGGATTTCTTTTTAAATTGTTTCTTTTACAAAGAACTGTTTTTGTTTGCTCATACCAGCCCCATGGCTGACCCAAAGTCTATTGTTCCCTTCCTAAACTCTGGGTGCCCATAATTTTCCACATGGGCAGCCTCGAAGCAGGTTATCCGTGTTTTGGAACTAGCTTGGATAGTAGATTTTGAGTTTGGAGTCTTTGAGTACTTTTGGAGTCTTTGATTTGGAAATCTTTTGGAAGCATTTGAAGCTTGGAAGAAGGTGCTCATGCTGGATTTTCGTTCTCAATCTTTTTCTTTTGGAAAACCCTATTAAAGTCATTATGGCCTTCATGTTGTTTCTCCGCTATGGTGTTAAGTTGTTGTAATCAAATATTGTAATGATGTTGTATTTGTGTTATGATCAATGATAATTCATTTTATTTCCGCTGTTTTATATTCATCCGATGTTGTTATAAGCTCCGTCGAACTGGAGTTCAACGTTTGAATCTTCGGCGGTCGAATACAAGTGAGGTATTTGATGTCAATTTCTGAATGTTGGGTTTCAGGTCATGACATTTTATAACAGATATTCGGGGTAATTGCTTAAGATCCTATACATATAAGTAACATGTTTTATTCATTTTGAATTGAGTTAGATGGATTTTATGTTATTTTAAACCATAGTTATAAATTAATTAAAATTAATTTGCTATTATATTAGTGGTAGAGATATTATTATGTATCTTACTACTAATTCGATGTGAAAGTAAAGTGATTGTGAAGTGAATGGTAACTATTAATAAATCATTTATGCAAACGGTCGAGGAAGCGATTGAGACAAGGAACGCATGGCACATAATATTTATAGATAGGAAAAGTAAGAGATCAAGATAGATATCAAGAGATAACTGAATATGAGATCAGGACAGTGATTGATTTCACAGTCATGTACGATGGTGTGGATGATTAATAGGAACACATGAAGGCATGGAGTCGGTTCCTGACTCAGGCTAACTTGATTTGTTAACTATGGACCATAAGGAACGGTTAGAGTTATATATGTATGATGAATTATATTAATGAGCTATATAGTATTTTGAGGCTCTATTGATAGCTACACTTAATTTAAAAAAAGAATTAAGTGATATTGAGATATAAAAAATTGAAAGGCAAGCTGATGAGGGTTTCTTCCTTAATTCCGTATGTAGGTTGGCACGATGGTTTGGCTGACTTCGAGAATACTTTAGGCTGCTCGGGAAATCAGATGCAACGAAAAGTGACATGTATGTGATCAATAACGTCCAGATATGGTATCGGTGCAGTGATTGGTTGCATAGTCACATCTCGTGAGTGTGTACGATTAATTGGAGTTAGTCCGCGTCTCTTGGCTTTGACCTTAGGATACATATGATTTGATGAATTTTATTTGTCTTATATTAGTGACTGTATGTGTTGCTAGAGCTTTGGAAAATGGAATTGTTTTGAGGTTTAGATCCGGGTATCGAGATTTGGGTTTTGAAGAAATTGTTAGGACTCGCCAAGCTTCTAGTTTCATTCGGGTAAAGCTATGGAAATGTTCAATCTTGCTAAGACTTTGGAGTTCTAATGAAGTTCAATGGCATGTGATAACTTGAATTCAGATTATGAATCCATAGACAATCGGATGACATTAGTTTTGTAAAAGGAATCCATTATACCATTGAGTTGCACGACCTGCAGATATGGTTCTAGAGCAAGGGTAGGAAGAGATTTAGACATCGACCTACAGTAAGTCATATACTATTCCGTAGTTATCTTGGGTGTTGCGACAAGACATATATGCCAACTCTGTTTGAAGTATTGGTTTTGAGGGTAGTCCAAAATATAGCCATGGCTTTTAATAAGTCTTTTTGGTAGCCATTGAAAATTCCGCATAGGTATCAATTATTGATATTCATATTTCGGTACAGGGTATGGGAAGATCCATATACTTGTGGCATAGAAGGCAAAGCTTAAGATTCAGATGATATTAGTTTTAAAAAGGAATCCATTGTACCATAGAGGCGCACAACCCGCAGATGTCATCCCAGAGCAAGGGAGTAGAGTGATTGGAACAAAAATCTAGAGTACTATTCTATAGTACGATCGAATGTTGAGATAGGACCTACAAGTTGGTTTTTAGGAGAGTCCATAAATTAGTTGTGGCTCTCGATTAGTCTTTATAGTAGCTAATGACAATTCGACATGGGTACCGATTATAGAAATTCATATTTCAATATGGGACATGGTGGGATATACACAAGTTCAATCACACTAGACATGGCTCGGCGTCTATGGAACGATTAGGAATAGACTTCATTTATTTCGGACCCTACATAGGGATCGTTGGACCATGTTAGATATCCATAGCAGACTCTACCCATCAATAATTATGGGTGTCAAACGGTATTCTCTATTTGTCATTTATTGTTAGGATTGTGTGTTTTACTAGTTAGCTAGTTGTTATTACTGCATATTGTGTGCTAGACTTATATTTTGATATCTATATCACCTTTTTACTTCTATATTTGGTTATCTGTATCGTTGTATATTATTACATGCCAGTCACATTATATTAATTGTGCTGACTCATTGTGTACAAGAGAAGAGTACGTTATGTAATAATTTCCTATCTTTTGGGATATGTTTACTTTGCTTATTTATGGACAGTCTGGATTACCACTAAGCCACGTTCATAGAGAGGTCGGCTTTGCCTTAGCAGTTTTAGTTTATTTGTATACTATTTTGATGTACAATATGTTGGGATAGCCCCGCTCACATCGGACTTTACGTCTGAATTACGTTTTGTCTTTGTATGTTTATGTCATGACAACTCTAGGGTACTCGATTGAGTAGTTTGGAAGTCAGGTGCTTTGGGGATAGATTTACAAGATAGTTGGAGCATTTTGAAGGCATGAAGTTGACGTAGTGGAGATACACACGTACACTATTTATATTAATGTAATACATGGCAGACATACTATTTTGTAAATGAGACTTGGGATATCAGATACTATATTCAGAACTCTACATGAATGGAGTTAATGTATTCTGACATTCTTATTGATATTATTTACCAGATGCTTGCACTAGTGTTGTCTCTTGTACATTATTTATCTTATTATGTTAATGTAAATTCAGTATATTATATGTTATCTTCTCATAGTGAGATTGTATCGTTGTGCCTTGGTATGGTATTTTGTTTAAATTTTTATCTTGATGGGCTATCTTTTGTGGTATTTAAAAGTCGGACATTGTCATTCGATGTTGATTTAGAGTATTACAAGGGACGGGACATCACATAACCATTTTCCTAAGCTCGTTGGATAAGGTTCTAGGTTTCCTTGCAAATCTTTGGCACTTGTGACATTTGATTGAGTACTTGCCGCATGTCGGCCCATAATTGGTAAGAAATATCCATATTGATGTATTTTTTAACCAAATTCTACCCCCGGTATGATCTTCACAACTTCTTTGATAAACATCCTTAAGAATTTTCTTCATTTTCCCTCTATTGATGTAACTTAGCCGAGGGGAGGGGCAAGGAATCTCCTTCAAAATAATACTTTATCTTGCGTAATATAACATGATGCTATGCACAGGATCTTCTATCGTCTATTCCTACTTTTTGAAAGGTTAACCTTAGTTAGATACACTTTGAATGGTGTCATACATGACTCCTCCTCGACCTTTCAGATAGTCATGCCCATTCATCGGTACTTGGAGACTTCAAAACTTCTACAATAATCACCAAAATGAAAACGATCATTGATAGCATTGCAAGATACGGTTTTGTATTAAATGTTATATTTGTTCATTTTCTAGAAAATAAATAATATGAACACACTATCACATTAACCACACATAATTTTTTAAGCAGGATGAAAGTTTTCAACGCAAGGTCGCTTTACACTTAAAATGTATTTGTCAAACCTGGATAAAACTTTATGTCATGTGGTAGTGTTACGCTTCATAATTTTCATTATATCATTTCCATAAACTAGCATGTAACTCGTGCATTCCACATGATAATATTGTAAAATCTAGTATTTATACTTTTAATACTAAAATTAGAAATTTGTCACGTAATGTATGATAAATTCAATAAAATAAATGAACTATAAATTCAAATTAGTGTTAATAATTATGTATAATAAATGTTATGTAGCCCATTTATCTTTATCAATGACTAGAAATTTTATCTTTTTTATTGATATGCTTTACTAGATGAATTAACGAACACTACTTAACTAAATATTTTACATATATTCAATTTTAAATTATGTAATTTGTTTAAATATTTAGACTTAAAGGTAAATAGTAGAAACGAATTGAGAAGGATTTTATAGACATTTAATGCAGATTTATTTGAAATTGAGAGGAATTTTGTAATGTGGTTTATTGATAAATTTTGAGATAAACGATCACAATTGTTTGAAAAAATAACTTTTCCGTTAATGTTTATGCACATAATTTAATGTATGCAATCTATATATCATTGTGGTTGAATTGGAAACTTATTTTACCATTTTTTTATGAAAACACACACATATATATTAATTAAAATTGACATATTTTGTAAAGATTTATTAGAAGCATAAACTAACTGTTTACTAAGACTATATAAGTAGTTTGAGATTTTGCAAATAGTTTTTATATACGAATTTTAATTTAAAATGTTAGGAATGAATTGAGGGGGTGTAATTAATTTTAGAAATGTTAAAATGTTGGTATTTGAAACTAAAACAGAATTTTACAATATAGCTTATGATAAATGTATTGAGATAAATGAATAGTAAATTAAATTCGTTAACATTATTTATGTTTATTTTTTGTGTTATGTGATTTATATATATCCCTTGTTTGAATGAAAAAACAAATTTATTGCTTTTGTTGATATGAATATGGTATACATATTGAAACCTTCATATTTTAAGACCTAATAGATAAACTAATGAATATCTGGTTATTGAATTTATTCGAAAGTCTGAATCGAAAATTACATAATTAATTAAACTATTTTTATTCAAAAGTACAATATTAGGTGAAATTATGGAGGGTTTTGTAAAAAACTGTAGAAATTTCATTAAAAATAATAATTTTACAATGCATTTCATAGTGAATATATTAATATAAATGAATTGTAAATTAAATTTGTAATTGTTAGTTATGTATATAATTTATGTTATGTGATTGATGTATTTATATATCTGAATGAATCTTTTTATACCATCTTTATTAATATGAAAATGTCATAAATATTGGAATTTTCATATTTTATAATTTGCTAGATAAATCAAAAAATAATATATCATTTAATATGTTGGTAGTTTAAAGTATGAGATTAAATACAATTTTAAGATGAAGCTATTTGGTGTTAAAAAAATAACATTGTAATCCACTACATGAAATTATTAGGACAATTGATTGATGAATTTAATTTGTTGTTATTGTTTATGCATATACTTTATCTTATATGACTTGCATATCTTTACTTTATTGGAAAAGTAACTTTTACGTCTTTGTTAATATAAATATGTACAATTAGATTTTTTATGTTTTCATAATTTCATGGACGAATAAGCAAATATTAGTTAATTGGATTTATTCACTTTTAATCTAATATTGCATAATCTATTTAATACCATTAATACTGAGTAATGGTTTCCTCAGCTCTAAAACACTCATGAGTTTTCCAATAAAAAAATTCCACATGTATTCTGAAACTAAATGGTTTTTTGTCTTCTCTGACTGTTCTTCATTCTCCTCTTCTCAATGTCTTCCAAATCCTACTTTTAATCTATACTATATCTCCTCTCACCTTGAATCTCATATTTTCCTCTTTGCTTTGTCTCATACTGATATGTGTCTTCATTAAGTTTCTTAAATCTTCGTCTATTTCACAGTTTGTTTTCTCAATAAATATTCTTGCTTCCCTTCATCTTTGCATCTCACCATTCGCCAATATAATTTCCTTTACTTACCTTAATTTCCACTGTTTTTCTAATTACTTTAGTAGATTTTCACATTCCCTCCTTTTTTTCACCTTGCCAACTTCTCTAATATGATTTCCTTTTCGCCCCTTAATTATACGGTATTTCTCATTAGTTTAGGTGATTTATCCTCATGTTGTGTTAAGAGAATTCTAACTCGAGACCACTCAGATCAAAACTCCAAAGCACAAGGGAAAATGTGATCGTGGTAAGAGGTGAAAAACAACCAATCAATATCTCAAACCAAATCTCAATCCAATCTAAAATCAAATACAATCACCCAAAAAGCAATAGAGAAACAAAGTAATGACGATAAAACAAATCAAACACATACTTATATTAGTTCCGCTAACATCTAGCTATCGTACATCTACTTTGAGAGATAGCCTTTATTAATAACAATGAAAAGAGTACAAGGAATTGAATACAATGACCACTACTCAAATAGAATAGATTTGTGGAGAAGATAATTGAAGAAAACTAGGTTTAGATATACTCTATTTTAATGGAAGATAAAACCCTTAAGCTCTTGGATCATTAAGTCACCTTCCTTTGAATTATAAAAATAGCTTATATAGTGCACCATCCTTCCTAAACAAATACCCGATTTTCCCCATGAAGTCCTATAAGTAAATACCCAAATTTTATGTCAGAAAAACAAAACTACAACATGTCAAACGACAGTCAAAAACTTTTAGATGTCTGTTGCAACTTTCAGGCTGAAAACTTTTCGCTTAGAAATGTCTGGCAAGTTCTCTTAGATGTTTGACAAAACTCGCGGGTTAAATTAAACCTGCTATCAGACGTTTAAGGATTCCCGTCAGACATCAAACACAACTTTCAGCCTATGCATCACCGACATAAAATCGTGATAACTTGAGCGTCAGAGCTCCAATTCATTCGCAGCTTTCACCGTACCAAGCTATTCTCAACCTCTTTAATTCGCTATATAGTGTCGTTAAAATTTATCACTCCACATCAATACTATATTCATCTCCACCACCAGAACCAATAGTGCAAAATTATCCCTAGCTCTAACTTCTACCCAACAAGCTTGAATATTTTCACTATTAGCTCCGACAAAGCCATTGCTTATTATACTCCATCAATGAGCTATGAAAAGTCACCTCCTGCCAACGTAATGTTGAAAGTACCCAAATCCAAAATCGTCTCATCAAAAGGAAAAAGTAACGTAGAGTGTAACTCACCAAGAAGACATAACACAAATCTCTCACAAATACTCTTCATCGTCCACAATCATGCTCCGCCCTGAACCTTGACATCCCGTGGCACCTAGAACTTCAACAAGCGAATCAAGTTCAAGCAATGCTCAAACTATCCAATTGGCAATGTCTTACTCAACACATTCGTCATGTTATCCTTTTTATTCCAAAGATATACTTACTTATTTTCATCCATAGCTACTAAAAATGACTCTGTCACTTCAGTATGCTTAGTCCGTGAGTTAAATGCCAAATTATCCACCAAATGAAGAGCACTGTGGCTATCACAGTGAACATCGACACTATCATATTCATATCCCAAGTCACACAACAATCGCCTCAAATAAATTTCCTCTATTTTCGCCTCCATCGCAGCTATCAACCCCGCCTCCGTAGTGGATAAAGCAACTACAGTTTGCAATCTCGATCTACAATTTAGAGCTATACCACCAAGTGTGAAGACATATTAGAAAGTTTATTTTCTCTAATCCCCATCATCGATGTATTCTGAATGACAATAACCAAATAACTTGCAATCTATCCTCTCACTACCGCCAAAAACAAGACCATGAGATGAAGTACCTTTAAGATATCTCAAAATAAGCTTCACAGCTTCCCAATGCGATTTCCCCAGATTAGCCATATACCGACTAATCGTCTCGATGGCATTTGCAATATCATGCCTTGTACACATCATAGCGTACATTAAACTTCCAACCGCACGAGCATATGGCACCATTTTTGTCTTTCTCCAAGATAGGTGCTCCCTTACTCGAAAGCTTCACATGTAAAGGTAAAGGTGTATTTGATGTATTTGCATTCTCCATGGTAAACCGACAAATCACTTTCTCTATATACGCTTTTTGAGTTAATCTTAACTCAAAATGCTTTCGATCCCCTTCTATTTCCATGCCCAATATCCTCTTTGCTTCTCCAAGATCTTTCATTCCACCATCCAAGTCACTGTCCAAGAAGGAGGTTTTCACATCAAGCTGCTCAAACTCAAAGTCATGAATAGAAACTGTAGCATGTAATATTCAAAATGAAGTATAGTGCATAACCAGTGCGAAAATCTCATCATACTCCTTTACCTTCCTTCCTGCAAACCCCTTAGCTACTAATCTAGCTTCGAATCTCCTTCACCTTATATATCGATATCCACCTAATAGCATGTTTCTTTTACAAAGTGGAACCAAATCCCATGTTTGGTTCTACAATAACGATTACATCTCTTCCTCCATGGCAAAAATCCATTTCCAGCTTTCACTCGCATCCATGACGTCATCAAGGTCCATCGGCTCATCTTAGGCAACACGCAGAGCATAATCCAAATTATCACAAAAGCTATGATAGTTCCAATCAATTTATCTATCGGGTGGTCATATTGCATGATGACCTAACCGAGTGGCAATACCATCACCCAAACTCCATTCGGCTCTACCTCGAACCGAATCCTCTCTTGAATCATGTAAATCACCAACACTACTAGAGGCGGCATGTGGACTATGTAATGTAACATCAACCGCTTCCTTCTCACAATCTCCAACTACTCATCAAAAGTAATATTACAATAATTTACAACCTTCTTCATTTCTGGATTTCATATTCGATAGCCTTTAAAATGTCCGTATAACCAACCAAGACCCTTTTTGAAAGCTCTAGGATCACGCATATCATTTCCCGGATCATGCACATAAACCAGACTACCAAACACATGAAGATAACTCAATTCAATGCTCTTTCCCTGCCACACTTCCTCTGGAATTTTGTTACCAATAGCCAAGCATGGAATTTAATTAACAATATGCATCGTGGTTGACAACGCTTCGACCCAAAATCTCTTAGACAAACCCGATGTCAATTTCAAGCATCTAACTTTTTCAAGTAGAGTATGGTTCATCATCTCCGCAGCTCCATTCGATTGTGGATTACCAAGTGTAGTAAAATGCCATCAGATACCATGACGCTTGCAAAGCTCTAAGAACTCTCCGAAAACTTACTCTCCGCCATTATCGGATCTTAGAACCTTTAAAAACCTACCACTCTCATTCTCAACAAGAGCCTTCCATGCTTGGAACTTTGCAAATGCCTTCGACTTAGCCTTCATTACATACACCCATACCTTCCATGAAAAATAATCAATGAAAGAAATATAATAGAGAGCTCCTCCCAAAGAAGCTACTGGTTTCGGTCTCCAAACATCCATGTGAACATACTCAAGAACCACTTTCGAATCATGATTTCCTACACCGAATGATACTTTTGTTTGCTTTACCATGACACATTTGTCGCAAAACTCTAGTTTGTTAAAACTCTCTCCATCGATCATCTCCTTTTTCCAAAGAATATCCAAACAGCTCTCCGAGACAAAACATTGCCGCAAATGCCACAATCTAGTCACATCTAAGCCACGAGAACTATCAACACCTACACAAGTTTCTCCTTCAGTAGTCACACCTTAGAGAAAATAAACCCCATGAGTCCTAGCACCCTTCAAAAGCACATCCTTCGAAACCCGAAAGCTATCACTCTCTATAGTGATATTACAACCTAAAGAATTCAATTGTCCCATGGAAATAAGAGACTTCCGATGTCCTGGAACATAGCATACATTAGTGAGAGTACAAACCACTCTATCAAATATCTAAATTTGCACAGAACCAATACCCTTCGACTTGCAAATAGCACCTTAACCGTAGCAATTGAATTTCCTTCTTTGTCGACATAAAAAGGAAAATAATTCTTATTCGCCATCATATGATAAGACGCCCCTGAATCGAGCACTCATTCGCTACCTGTAACATCCGATGCTACCACATGTAACATCCGATGCTACCACAGTCAAAACATCTACATCTTCCTCACCAATTTCACTCTCCACTACTACGGATGAAGATGGTACTTCCTTCTTTGCCTTCTCCTTGTCCGGACACTCTTTCTTCTAATGATCAGGTTTCTTACAAATAAAGCACTTTCTTTTTCTTTCCCTTGACTTTTCTCTTCAACCGGGCTATCTTGATTCAGAACACCCTCAATTTTCTTTATTCTCATATCTCTCCTTCTCCAAAAATAAACTGTGACCACTACTAGCACCACAACTTCCATCATCCAAATCCTTCATTTGATCGCACAACTCCTCACTAAGAAGATCCATTTTGACATCATCAAAATTCAAAGTACCCCGGCTATAGATCAAACTGTTGGAGAAAACCGTATAATGGTCCGGCAACGAACATAACAATATCATTGCCTTTTGCTCCTCCTTAATCTCTAATCTACTGCCTTTATCTTCATTAGCAAATCGTCAAACACATTCAAGTGCGTATTTTGGCAAAGTACCCTTCTTCATCTTATAGGTGAAGAACGTTCGCAACAAGTCAAATGATTAGTTATTGACTTCTTCATATACAACTCCCCTGACTTCACAAATGCCCTTAGCGGCAGTCTCACCAATAATTTCGAAGATAACATTCTATCCCATAGAAAGTTGAAGTGTAGTGAATGACCACTCTTCCATTTCCTTTCTCTCAACATCCTAGATATGCCTGGTAAAAAATGTATATCAAACATTACCTGATGCACTCGATTCCACCTAAGAACCGCTTTCGTCTTCCGTTGCCACATTTTGAAATCGTTATCTCCATTCCACTTCTCTCTAACCAATTATGATCCCGAAGCTGCGTATGACCCTTCTACATCTAGTGCTACACCATTTGGACAAACCATTGAGGTACTACCAATGGTATTATCTGATTTTGGCATTTCAATAATCACCTACTAACACCAAAGCTCTGATGCCAAATGTTATGGGAATTCTAACTCAAGACAACTCAAATCAAAACCCAAAGCATAGCGAAAAATGAGATCATGGCTAGAGGTGCAAAAAAACCTAATCAATATCTCAATTCATATCTCAATCCAATCCAAAATCAATCACAATCACCCAAACAAGCAATAGAGAAACAAAGCAATAACGATAAAACACTAAAATTTATATTGGTTCCACTAACGTCTTGTTAATACCAATGAGAAGAGTACAAGAGATTGATTACAATGATCAATATTCAAATACAATATATTTATGGTGAAGGGAATTAAAGAAAACTAGGCTTAGATAAACCCTATTTTAGTGGAAGGTAAAACCCTTAATCTCTTGGATCATCAAGTCACCTTCCTTTAAATTTTGAAAATAGCTTGAACCCTCTTTCCTTAACAAATTCACAATTTTCCCCTTGATGTCCTACAAGCAAATACACAAATTCTGGGCTGAAAAAATAAAATTATAGCACGTCAAATGTCTGTCAAAACTCTCAGACATCTATCGCAACTTTTGAACTGCAAAATTCCTATTGAAAGAAGTTTGACAGGTTCTCTCAAACATCAAACAGAACTCGCAGGTTACAATAAACTTGTTGCCAGATGTCTGAGGATTCCGGTCAGACATCTGACGCAACTTACAACCTACGCATAACCTTGCTTCAAATCGTTATAACTGGAGCATCCGAGCTCCGATTTGCATGCCATTTTCACTGTTATCAAGCTATTCTCAACCTCTTCAATTCACCATATAGTGTCACCAAAATTTAACATCTTGTTCCTTCCAATTCTTGAAATTTTACTACCATGTCATCCTAATACATAAAATTTTTACAATTCCTGTCAATAAGACGACGAGAGTTGATTAATTAGATGGAAAGTTTATTCACTTCTATCATTTCATTCTCTTATATCCCATTCAGCATGGAAGATCTTTGTAGATAACGTTATCCTTTTATTTTTAGTTGATTTTATATGATTTTTGTTAAGGAATTTTATTTGTATAAGGTTTTGATTTGTATATACAGATGGTGACTTTCCAAAACGATTCTTAAATTCATATTAACTGAAATGGAGACAAATTTTTATAATTACAATCAATAAAACGATGAAATTGATCCGTTAAACGAAAATTTTACTCACTTCTGCCATTCATTCTCTTATCCTGTTCAGTTTGGATGATCTTTATAGCTAAGGCAGTTCTTTTAGTTTTAGTAGATTGATTGTCAATTTTGTTATGCAGTTTTATTTATTCATGATTCTGTTTTTTGTACATAAATGGTGAGATTTTTCGAAACAATTCTTTGCTCTGCTCTAATTCATATATACTATAACGGTGATAATTTTTCTTCTTCTTCTTTTCAAAATTTTATTAGCTTAATGGGGATAATTAGATTAGTTAGACTAGTTCAAAATTTTCATATTATTAGGAACAGTCGAGCAGAAAAAGCTTTTGTTCAGCCATATATTGATCAATCAAATGTTGTTTACTAATAATATGATGTTTATGTCATTTTAAGTCTAATACATACATATTTTTAAAGATTGTTAAATCCATGTTTGATATTTCCATTATAGGCGCTTAATTTGTCAATATGTTCATATATGCATTTCTCATGTTAGGCCATTTACTTCTAGTCCATTTTTATTAATCCATTAGTATTCAAGACCGAAAATTTTCTACGTTAACTTTTGTAACAATTGTTTTTAATTCATTATATGTGACAGCTGCTCAAGAATGGGACTTACATCAAAATTAGAAGCATATCGACCTCTAAACTTGCAAAACTAAACGGTGGACGCTAAATTCTGCATGAATTTTTCTTATCTTATTCATTAGGGCTAATTATTATAGACCAGACAAAATCAAAATAAATATCTTACATCTAGCACACTGTTGTGAATTCATGCAGGTTCGGCAGCATACATTTGTAGGTGGATATTTTTCCTTCATTCTTGGAGGTTATTTTGTCAGTTCTAAGTTATTTGTTTATTCATTTGCTTTATATGTATTTTTTGCTACACTTGTTAAAAGTGACTTAAATTAAATAAATAAAGTAATTAAAGAGTTTTTATCGACACTCACATTCATCACGATTGTTAAGGCATAGGATTCACACGTGATGATGGCACGTGCTCCACATGTGAAATGTTTTTCTATAAATTATATATGTTTAGTACACTCAAGAGAAAATGATTTATAGAACTATTTAACCATGTTTTTATGTTGAAATAGTTTGTTGTTAGTCTAAAATTTATGTTTAAGGTACAACATCTAATTTTTTTAAGTTTGAATTTTTATTTATATTATTAATTGATAATTTACTTGCTAGATCATATTTTGGAGTGATATTAAGATTTGATAGCATCTGTAAATGGACGTTTTGAATTTGTAAAAAAAATTGTTAGATCCTATTTTTAAATATATTAAAATTTAATAATAATTGTAGATGGATGCTTTGAATTTGTATAAAAATTAATTATTATATATGATTTTCAAGTAATCTTAAGATTGCATATTGAAGCGTTTTTGGAACTTCACACTGGTATAAAAAAATTATGACATTAAAGTATTACAACTATTATTAAAGATGTGAATGAAATTGTGAATATGGATTCACCTTTCAAAAATTGAAATAATCATTCATGTGAGCTCAAATATTGGGTATCATTCATAAAATTAGCATTATTGGTTATAAATGTCCATATGGTGTTTTTTCAAGTAATGCAGGCTTCTTTGCATGCACTTAATGAATGAGGGAATATGTATATGGAGAAAGTAAGAGCAAAAAGGGATATTAATGATCATGTAAAAGATAAGAAAGTGTACTAGACGTAGAAATATTGTTTACATTATTGCTAAAATTATAATAAGCATCAAATTTTACATGTATTTGGAAAGAGCTATAGCCAATGTTAGCGAAAAAACTTTTTGATGCCTTAAAGAAAATTTCAAACTGTAATGAGCCTGTCGAAACCACCTTTTGAACAGATTAAAATAGTTTATACCGTTTGAATCCTTTTATACAAACAATCTAGACGACTTAGATCTTCTTTAAGACTACCTTTCGAAAAGGTTGTGGCAGTTGAAACTTCTTCTAAACAAACTACCGATGTAGTCAAGAGACTTAAACAATTTTGAAAATACCTTTTTGAACTAGTTGAGTTAGCTTAAGATCCTACCGAAATATCCTTTCGAAGTGGTCAAGGTGACTAGAGGTTAGGATCTAATGATCTAAGGGTTTTAGCTGAATTAAATGGTTTCGACTCCTTCGAAAGGTAGACTTTCGATCAAGTTGATAAAAGAAAATCATATCCAGGATCACATATAAACATTACATCGGCCAATATATCCAAAAATGCCATACGCTTGCTTTGATAATATTTTCCATTATCACTAGAAGTTTAAGTAATACAAAGAAATCAAATCCCCAATCTAATTTTAGAATTAGGGTTTATAAATTTAAGAAAGAACAACTATGGAGTGAATGAAATCGGATGAAATGGCGCTGACTCGACCTTCGAAAATCAGCATCGAATATGACATTCATATTCAAATGCCGCAGATCCAAACGTCGAATCTGGTTCGCCGGAGCTTATAACACAATTAAGTAAACAACACAGCGGAAGAAAAAGAAATGAATATCATATACAACTCCAAAGATACAATATCCAAATATACAACGATGATAATATCAGAGACAATAAACAATAGTGGAAAACTAATAGCAAAAAGAGACAACTACAATGATCAAACTGCAACTCCAATCCAATCCTCAAAGCCAAAACTCCAAACCCCTAGCTCGAACCACCATCAAGTTGCACAAAGATGAGCAAGTCTCGTCCGTGAATTCAAAGGCTCCAATATCCAAGATCTCCAAAGAATACCAGAGAGAAGGCTAAAAGCTACCGAATCGATATCTATATCTACTACCTGAAAAACCCAACTCTAGACTGCCCGTGTGGAAAATTATGGGCACCCAGAGTTTAGGAAGGGAACAATAAACTCCGGGTCAGCCATGGGACTGGTATGAGCAAACAAAAACAGTCTTATCTTTAAAACAACAAAAGAATTTAAATTTGAAATCCGCAATGCTTTTTTGGAAAATGAAACTACCCTAAGGCCTCCCTCCACACACATAATGCAAACGCAGAATTGGAGGAGATTTCTCCTTATGGTAGTCAAATATGCTTTATACGAGAAAATTTCTTTTATATTCTTATTATAAGTGCACGGTGTGGAAAATCATTTCGTAAGCATAATATAAATCCTAGCCAGCATAGACATTCCAAACTATGCCTACTATACCTACCATCTAAACAGTGGCGACCACCATAAGTAAATGGCAGGTTCTACAACTAAAACCGTACAAGGCACGTATTGAAGAATGGATTTCCAATAAATGGTCAGGCTAAGGAACTTCCTGGGCCACATAGGTACGCCACTGGAGGGACGCCCCGAGAACCTAACCGGATCTCTGCCAACACAATGCTAGGTTACCTCTGTAACTAGGTAACTACTGACACGAGTATGCCATCCCCGGTTCGTAACCAACCTTTATCCCGGGATTCACCAACAACCACAAAGTAATAAATTTGCAGCAACCACATAGGTTAAGTATTTGGGCTCCATACCATGATACCACCTCTACCTAAAAGGAAATGGACATACCCTCAGGTTGAGCTACCCCCAAATAACCTTGCTGCATTCTTCCTGTTTCGACCATTCCGGGTCGTGAAGTTCGACGAAGTCTCGTCCACAAAGCTACGCTTTTTAAAAAGCCATGCTTTGATCAAAAATTGATCAGCAGCACTTCATATGCCACATTACCAAATTGGGAATGTATCACTAGTAACCATCAACTACATAACCTCTGACCTCGTACGTCTCAGAGAAGGGTGTTAAGCTAAGAGAATAAATCTCTGCCACCAAATAGAAATGTATTTGATAGATTCCAGTTTTACATCTCAAAGTGTAACGTCAGACACACATCGATACAAGTCTGTTTCGGGTTCGAACAAAACCGAAGGCACTTCCGAAGAAGCCCTTGCAAATCCGGATAATCTCTAATCACGTCCGGACTTCCCATCACAATGGGTGCTCAAATCTCTATACCGGGGATCAGCTGATGCAGAGACATTCGACAAGAAATCCTTTCGTTTTCGAAAATATCCGGTCTTCACCATCGGTCTTCAATTGCTATCCATAACGTCGTATCACTATTCGGAATGGGTTATACGACACAATGGTCCTCTCCCGGCTAAACTGAATGGTGAGCGCAATATTTAAAACCATATGGATATGGGATCTCAGTTAAGTCACAACTTATTATCCAAAACTTTTCTTTCAAATGGTTAAACAAATTACCATTTACAAATCTTTCTGAACAAAAGATTCACTTCACAGAATTCACAAATTTTACCAATCTTTCACAAAGATTCAATTATAGTTTTCAAAGCCATTCTACTTCAAATTTGAAAATCTTTTCATCAAAATTTGGAAATTCTTTCCTTATATAAAAGCTATTATTATTTGAAATCACTTGTTTCTGTTTATATTTGTATGAGTTAAAG
This sequence comes from Allium cepa, assembly GCA_030765085.1. Lineage (NCBI taxonomy): Eukaryota > Viridiplantae > Streptophyta > Magnoliopsida > Asparagales > Amaryllidaceae > Allium > Allium cepa. The sequence goes on along the minus strand of CM060930.1, from coordinate 106,405,415 downwards.
CCTTTAAATATAAACTTGGGTTAAATTCAAATTCTCAAAGTAATACTTTTAAAATGGTTTAAAATCCATATAAACACATTTTTAGCTTGTATAACCTTTTTACATCTTAAATTCCCAAAATAGAATTTAATTTCAAATTTTGAATTCAAATTTAAATCAGATTTCATAACTAAATTAAGTTATTCAAAAATAACTTTTATATTTGAAAATTCCTTTCAAATTTTTTTTCGCTTTAAACCCAATCCATATCCAAAACCATTTGGATTTAAAAAATTCAATTTTAAAACTATTTCATAAATCTGTGACTTCACCGATTTCCTCATGAAATCCATATTTGTGTGTGTATGGTGTAGCCCAGAGGTTTTACACAATAGTGCAAAAACATCAATCATCACAGATTCAATCATAACAATATCGTTAAGCGGTATATTCCAATAATGCTTATCTATATACACAGATTCATAGATAAATAAGTTACATAACGAATGAATAAATTACATCGCAGATGAATAAATTACATCACATATGAATGAATTACATCACATTTTACAGCACAAATCAGAATAATTCTTATCATAAAGCATTACATATGAGGAATATCAAACCGTGCAAAACATTCAAAAGAATCCAAACATTCATAAGTAAGATTTATTAGTCATCTGATTAAATTAAATCATATTAATTACATATGAAAAATTTACTAATCCTGGTTAATTAATATTAATCAATTAAAAATCAATTTGATTAATTAACCCTTAATCGTTAAATAATTAGCCTTTAATTATTTAAATATCCTTAATTTATTACATAAATTAATTAACCATTAATTAATTACCATTTAATTATCCTTAATTAATTATTGCTTAATCACTTGATTAATCGACCTCTAATCATTAATTAATTATCCTTAATTACTTTCATTAATTTAAAAGATAAACCATTTATCTTTGTTATTTAATCCTTATTTAACAACCTCTGGAAATAAATCATCATCAATACATTAATTAACTTAAAATTTTTAAGTTAGATTAAAGATTATAAAACATTTTCTTTTCTCAATTATTCACTTAATTTCAAAAATTAAGTTTATAAACTTTAAAACAAAAGTTATATAGATTAAAACAATTTTAACTTAATAAATTTGAAATAATTTATTTTGAAAACAATTTGAGATTAAATTAAATAATCACCTAATATTTAATTATTCAAATCAAGATAATTTAATTTCAAAATACATTTACATTTATAGTCTCTATATTTTAAAATTTTGTTTAAAAATATTGTTAAACGTTTTTATGGAAACTTGCTTATTTTCATTTAACTTTGAAAACTTTGATTTATAATTTGTTTTTACTTGAACATTTTCCTTTTTCCCTTGAATTTTTAAAACCCAAAAACTTGTTAACAACTCGGGCCAAACGCCTGATTTCCAGGGAACAACTTCGAGTCACCCCTTCCTTTATTTTCCCCGAGTTATTACGCGATTCTCTTCTAGTTCGAACCTAAGCATCCTTCTTCTCCCCCCCAAACCCACAACTACACCTGACACCATACTCTCGCGTGCACGTGCATGATCGATACAACCATCGTCGGCCATGTCTTCGACCACGACCAAGTCGCCGTTGATAACCCCAAATCTTTAGGCCACCCATATCAACAATCCCCTCTTGAATCTAAATTTGAGTATTTCGATAAAAATCGAAACTGAACCCATCACCTGGAAACTCCTCATCCCATTGATTTAGTACACCAGAGATCACGCAATTTTGGTCGGAGCTTCGACAAACTCCAACGCACCATTCCTCATTAGTGCGATCGGCTCTGATACATCAACGCCATCGCATTTAACCAAAAACTTGACCTCGACCAAATTAGGAAATTAAACCCTAGATCAACACCATCTACCTTCCATGATGAATTGTAAAATTTTGAACATTTTTCCGATGATCTTCCAACACCAACCAAGCTCCAACTTCAATCACGAGACCCCAAGTTATTCTGACCATTTGAATTTGCCAATAAACCCAAAGTTGTTAAAACCGCAAGTTCCCCGAGGATTCATACTTTAAAATTATGAAATGGTTCTTAAAAATCATGATTTCACATTACGAATCTTTTTATAACATCAAAACGTAATTTTCAGATATTAATTTTTTTTTCTACATATTGAATTATTACTGAAATTTCTAAATTTTGAAATAAATACTCTGTATATTTATTTAAAACTATTTTTAAAAACAAATCTACGTTATTACAATCATTTTTCATTAAGGAATCATAGCCTAAAATTGATCATGTGAGGAGCAGTTTAAATTTTGTTTAAATGGCTTTGAGCCTGTTGAACAACAGAACAGTGTACAGGTATATAATATATATACTTACACACAAACATGGTTACCTACATGCAACATATACATTCAATACTTAATCATAGGCAACCAAATACAGATATAGGTTCAAAATTTGCTCACCTAATCAATGAAGAGCAGAGAACATGTTTTGATCTGAAATCTAGAATTTCTTGATTTACTACTGAGCTAAATTGATCTTGGGTTGTTTGAGTTGCCTGATCTTTCTGAATTTTTTCATGCTTGATCTGGAAGTTGTATTTGACCTGAAGCTTGATTGTTGAAATCATTACTTTGGAATGCTTGAGTTTTTGAAATAGTTTTACTGCTTTGATTTGCTTCCCAGGTTTTGAAAATTGTTTTGATCTTTGATCTTTGGTTTTGGTTTGGATTTTCAGGTTTAAGATGATCTACTAGTTTTGAAACAAATTTGTTTTCTGGTTATTGTTTCATTTCCAGATTTAAGTTTTTGAATTTGAGTTGCTTTACTGGTTTGATTTTCACCTCAGGTTTTCTTTTCTTATTTTAAAACATGTTTATACAAATTCAAATTAAAAGAAAATTCCTCTTTGCCACTTGTTAAAACATGTTAACACTTGTCTATACACATTATATAAATCTAACACTTGTTAACATATAGGTATTTTGTGTTTTTAACCTTGTTTAAAAATTAATTTATAACTTTGTTTTATATCCCTCTTTTAAATAATTTTATAAATTTTGTTTTTAAACCTTTATTCTTTTATGTTTAGTTTTATTTGTTTATATGGATTATCTATTTACATGTGGTATACATATATATATTAGATAACATGAATTTTAGCTTTTTAAATCTTAATTTATTTTTTAAATCAAATTTCAATTAAAAATCCATTTAAGTTACACTTGTAAACTTCTTTATAAAAATGCGTACACTTGTCTACATATTTAAATTTATGTTTAATCCTTTACTTTAAATAAAATTATAGATTTTGTTCTAAACCCTATGTTAATGAATTTGTATTTTTTGTATTTATATCAAATTCAAAATAAAACTTTCAAATCATCATATTATAAATAAAACTTTCTATTAGTCTTAAAAGTATAGAGTTTTAAATCAAATTTAAAAGAAGGTATGTAAACTCTTAATTTAATTCTTATTGATTTTCAAGAGATATGTATATTAAATAATATGAAATTTAGTATTAAACAACTTTTTAAAATTATTTATATTAACATAAAAATTTAACTTTCAAAATATATTACATATGTCTCTTAAAATTTAGAAAACAAATTTCTATAAAATTATATAGTTTTCGAATCCAAATTTATTGCAACACATTTATATTTGAATTTCAAAATCACATTTCACATGAGTAAACTAATAACTTGTTTAATTTGAAAAATACAAATAAATTTTTTTTACGAAGTATTTATTTTTTATTTTTTTAGAATTCCTAGATGAAAAATTCTTTTACAAATTTTATATTTTTATTCCCTATTTTTTATTTATAAATACTTATTCTTAAATTCCAAATAAAAATTCTATATAAAAAAAATCAGTTTGTTGAATTTTCGAATCGATCCCTTTATACAATCTTTATATATATATATATATATATATATATATATATATATATATATATATATATATATATATTCATTCAAATTTTCAAATTAATCGGCAATTAAATTTGTAATTAAAATATTATTCAAAATATTTATTTCAGAATTTCTAATTAGAAATTCTATTTAAAAATAATATTTACATTCATTTATATTAATAAGCAATCAAATATCTATTAAATTTTTGATTAATCCATAATTTAATTCCAAAAATTAAATTTATTTCCAATTTCAATTCGATTTAAAAACGGGAATGTTACATCGGATCACCAAAACTACACCCCTAGGGTCTTATTTATAGGCAAAGGTTGTCCGCTTTCTAATCGGTCCTCTCGACTTAGTTGCAAGCATGCCTTGAAGACGTTTCATTCTTGTTTAACATCAGGGCACGTTCCACTTTTCTTTTAAGTGGAACTTGAGTGCTTTCGAGTTCGTCGAAAGATATAGATGTGCTTTCCACTTTGTTGTTGATGCACTGTTGCTAGTAGGGAAGGCTATGGGCTTTTGATTATGTCGGTAAGTGAATCTTTGGGGTTTCGAAGGACAAGGAAGGTAGTTGAAGGCTTAAATGCAGAAGGTAGCTTTCGAAGGTATATTTTTGACTGATGTGGATGATTGCTTTCGATGGTAGAGTTTTTATAATATTGGATGGCTTTAATCGATTCGAAAGACTAATTTATTGAAACATCCCACACTCCTTCATATACCCAAAAGGACACATTAAAAGGCGTGGTACGTTTTAGGCATAACTGAAACTAACAAAGACTAAGATTCACATGACAAAATTAGGTAAAAATAGCGAAAACTAAAATAATAACTTAATTAAAACAAAGCTTCATAATTACTTCATAAGTAAGACAAATACAACATCGATACCTCAAAACCCATCATGTCTTATGAAATAAAAATTCATAGTCTCAAAATAAGAGTACATAATATCCTTCAAAATAAGCTAGTACATTGAAAGAACAAAAGCTAAAATAAAAGAAATACATAGAAGAAATCTCCTCCAAGAAAACTCCAAGCTGCAGCAATCTACTGATTTCTCCCTTGATTGCCTAAGGGGCGAAGGGGAAAATAGAGGAGTGGGCCAGACTAAAAGTCTGGTGAGTGACAATAATTACTAGAGTCTTTAAGCAAGATAAAAGTAATAGACTCTACAACTGTTCTAGCATAAATAAGGATAAAACAGGAAAGAGATTTATGTATGATTAATTGTTGTTCAATTCAAAAGACAGGTTAACTATGATTTCTTGCACTTGTCCTTGATTTCTACTTTGATTAGGCTGAATTTCTAATACTGAAATTAGGATGTGACCCTAATTCTACCCTTTTTGATCAGCCTGCTACTCCATAGACCTTACTGTAGACCAGCATCTATATAACTCCCTAAATAGCAGCCAATGGTATCTACGCAAGATGCTCAGAGCAACTACTATGGATCCGGACGACATATATAGCTCCGTACACAGAAGGCAATGGTCACTATGAAAGACACTCATACTAAGCGCTTGGGACTCATAGATTTTACTGAGTACCCAAATGGAAGACGCACGCGTAACTGCCACCATGCCCATGCTACCTTTTGCTCCACATATTGGGTCTTTTTATTACCTCCAACTTCCAGCATAGCGTGCCCCTCATCTCACTTCAGGCTAATGTGAGATAACCATGCGTCTATAGAAAATAGAGGAAATGTTGTTGGTACTAGCCCTTCATCCAAACAATATCTAATTGCACCTCTTATCCATATCCCCCGTGATTAGGACTTCAATTTGACCAATTACTACCATCCTTAGCATTAGTATGCCCTCATCTTACTTCAGACTAACGTGAGACACCGTTTTGTCTAACAGGGAGCTATTTGGCACAGGTGCTGCTTTCATCTTTACTTATTAACTTAGATAATTTATTTAAATAATCCTTTATTATCATTTTTATTTTCTACTCTTATTAATTATCCTAAGTCTTAAAATAAGTCTAATTATGTTCTTATTATAACCTACATTATAGGTCTAAGTGTGAAAATAAGCTTCTTTCATCTTTTACTCTATTTCGTTATAATTCTACATTATAGCTATGCCAATCTTTAATTAATCCAATTCTAATTATAATTAGGCATGAATTCAGTTCAATTCCATTTATATTACAGTCTTTATAATTTACATCTCACAATTATAAATAGGCCAATCTCTTTAATTCAGTCCAATAAGTATCATAATTAGGCATAATTTCAGTCTTAATCCATTTATATTACATTCTTTATACTTTACATCTTATTTTTCATTATTTTAGAATTCTTATAATTTAATCCAATTTCACGTTAATTCTATTCAAATCTATACAAGAAGAAGAAGGAGAAATAAAAGAATACAAAAATAGAAGAAATTCCAAGGCGTAGGAAGAAGATGTCAATAACGTATAAATAAACCAAAGTACTATAATTGAAGGAAAAGCTATAATTAACATATATAAACTAAAATCACTGAAAATAATAGCGAAAGGAAATAGACTGAAAGTAATTCTGAAAATTGTAAATAAAACTGCTAAAAAGGTTATTTTGAAAATCGTAGTAAAACTACAACAACTGAAAACCCTATTACTTTAAATTACATAAAGAAATCATAAAATAATTACAATCACTCACCTCTGGTCCTAAGCTCTTCCCTTTAGGTCTTCCGAATCAACTTGAGGGTATTAAAATATTTTTATTAAAAAGATTTTCTTCGTGGAAAATTATTCCTTTTAGGGTTTCTCCTGCAAACGTGAACCCAAGCGGAAAAAATCTAGAATGAGAAAAAGTATTAGATCGAGAGGTCTATTTATCGGGGTAAAAGTAGATCTCGGACTGTTGGATTTGGAGATTGAATAGGATGCAACCACATCATGGGCTTAATAGGGGCCATTGGATGCAGAAACGGAAGGACTAGATTGAATAAAAGAGTGCAAATGACGCACTGAAAACGTATAGCACGAAGAAGAAATCTTCTTCGCTTGGCGGGTTAACCGCCTGGTCGACCTTCACCACCACAGGTCGACCGGCTGGTCGACCTAGGTGATGGTTAGGTCGACCTCCCGGTCGACCTGGCCCATCTTTTTTTTGATTTCTTGTTTCGTGCGTAACTTCTTCATATTGACTCTGATTCAGACGTTCTATAATTGGAAATTGACCAGAAAATTACCACGGACACAATGGTGCAGCTCCCTTGGCTCAGTTCTGAAAATTTAATAATTTTTTTTATAATTTAGTTAATTAAAGAATTAATAATCATGGTTTAAATTTCAGGTTATTACATTCACCCCTCCTTAAGGGATTTCGTCCCCGAAATCTCTAAAGATGAAAGAATGTACTAAATGTTTTCATCCAATTCTACAACCAACTTCTCAATCATCAACCATTCATTCATTGTCCTTATGTTTTTCTAATGAAATTTATATTACTTATGAAATTAGTGTAGTGTAAGTGTTTCTAACTAATGCAAAAGATTAGGCGGTCCACTAATTCAGTTGACATCCTTTATGCAATCATGTTCGTGCCATGTATCCAATTGAATGCAAAAATTTCCTAATGTTGCTGATAATTCTATATGTGCGCTACAAACATCATCCAAATGAAACAATCATGTGATAAACATCCATTTATAGAAACCATGGAAATTAAGTAAAAATGCGCACACTTCCATATACATATGTTCTAGTGTCCTAGTTTGGCGAATCCCTAAGTAATAATAGTGCCCAGTGTATCTATACGCATCCACTAGCAAACAATTGCAACCACTAGCATACGTCATTCATAACATGTTCTATTAACATGTTTACATCAAATCCTACTATCCATAGGTTAAATCCTAAGTTCTACCCTCCCAAATGATAATAAAGGAAAGAACCTAATCAAAACTAAAGAAGGAAAAAAGGAAATTCTAAAACCTATTATTAAAGAGACATGGATATGAGATACGAATTTTCACCTAATCAAATTAGTCTTCTCCGAAATCTCTCTAATAATGTCGGAACCAATAAGCAACCTTTCCGTAGACTCCAACCAACATGAAGTCATCTTACACGGCCTTCCTGAAAAGAGCTTCAAAAGGTGTCATTCCAATGCTAGCTTGAAAACTACTATCATACGAATTCCACTAAAGCAAGATGCTTTTCCCAAGTTCTTCCAAAATCAAGATTGCCTATTCTCAACCATGCTTATCTTACTATCCTACCAATTCCCTCTTACTGTTCTTTATGAATCAATATTTATAGATTCTCTATATTGTCCTATACACTTCATGGAAACTTCCATCATTACTTCAAAACGTAATTACTGCTATCTCCTTACATCTTTTCCGTTACTCCTAGGAAATGATTCTTATCTACTCCACATTTAAGAGTTTGGTTCGGTATTTATCACCTTGTATTAAAAACAAAGGTTTTTAATTTTTTTTAAAACATCAAATCCCAAAATCTTTATCTTTAAAAGTGTTATCTTTTCAGTTTCTATTGATTTTAAAAATATTTAGCCACTTAATATTATTTCCCAAACCTAGAGGGAAAGGCTTCTAAATTTTTAAGTTTAAAACTTATATCTCGCTTTCTTTTCAAGATTTTTACAGTTTACTATAAAAATTTGAATTTTCAAATTTTACTTTTTTTTCAATTCAAAAACTTATTTATTATTTCACCAAACCATTTTCCTTTAAAATATCTTTAGAATATCCTCTATGAGTTTTCAAAACAGCTTCTTATTACACCTAATAGTCTCATATCTTAATGTATTGGAACTACTTTCTCTTATGAGAAGGTATTAACACTAAAATCTTCTATGAACCTTTCAAAAGAGAATTTCATGTTTATGCAAAATTACAAGGAACTTACTTTATATTTTTCGAAATAGGCTATACAAAATATGGTGCTTTTCATACCTTTTATATCTCTTTCATGTATTCCCTATAACTTGCATAAAATTTTTTTATCGGTTTTATAAAAACCATACCATTATTCTTTTCATGCCAATAGATTAAAATTTGGTTAAATTATATACTTCCTTGATAAATATTTTCTAATATCTAACTTACGCATTTTCCTTTCACAAAAACTCATCTTTGAAACCGTTTTAATATTTCCATAACTGCAAAAACACTTCCTTGTACTTATTAATAAGTGTACTTTACAAACCATTTTGTTTCTATACTTAGAAATTACCATTTAAAGTAAATTTTTAATTGGATTAAAGCGGATGTTGCGTAAATCACCGTTACTACAACCCAAAAAAATACTGGTGTATGGATTCAATTAAATAAATACCAATAGATCTCATATACCTATATAAAAATATTTCTCTCGAGAGTCACTTGCTATAACAATAGTGTTATAGCCTATGCTCCACTCACTTTCCACGAAAACGTTTATTACAACAATAAAAGTTGTAGTCTACGTTTTCGATACTTGATACACTCTAAGTTTTCATGTTAAAAACCTTTGTTTACTTATAATGAAACCAGTGAGTTATATACAGACACAAACACACACCACACACATATACAAACACACACTCTATAATTTTTCAAAATGAATTCCAATTTTTCATTATACAAAAACCAACTTAAATTTCACACCATTCTTCAAAAACCCCCATGTTTATTTTTTGAAAGAAAATATTAACAATGAAAATTTTCAATTCCAACAATTACTATTTTTTTCAACTTTTTAAATCTCGAAAATTTCATTTTATTGGGCTTAGCGTAGAGTGCATCTTCCTACTTACTACCCTCGAAGTACTTTTCCCAAACTAAAGGCTTTTACTCCTATTCCTCTAGTACACTCAAATTTATTCTAAGGCATCATTGTTAAATCCATTTGTCTGAGGCAATTATAATTTCTACATTTACTTATACATGGACTTTTTTCTCTGCTTATCTACTATTTTTTTTTATTGTGCATCTCCATCCTTTGGCTATCTCTCTTTTGATTTCCATAACCCCAATCCTAAATGTGCAAAACCGTCTCTTAAATCCCTATTATGTGTAGACATTCTCTATGCCCTAATAAAAGCACTTCAAAAGTGATACTTCATGAAGCATACAAAGAATCTCCTTTAGATGAATAACATTTTCTTCCATACTTCTTAGAAAACCAAAATATCCACCATGAATACCGCCACGAACTTTATTTTAGGACATCTCTAAAAACATGGTTCATCAAATCTATAGAATAATCTGGGACATTAGTTAACCCAAAAGTCATGACTATCCACTCAAATAATCCGTGTGGTGTCCTAAATGTGGTATTCTCAGTGTTATCAATAACGACCCAAGGCTGATAAAATCTAGTGGCTAAATCAAGCTGCGAGAATACTAAAGAGCCAACTAACTGGTTGGAGAGATCATCTACCCTAGGGAGTGAATAATGTTCTTCTTTATGAGCTTATTCAAATCCCTATAGTCAATGCAAAGTCGAAGAGAGCCACCTTCTTTGATAGCGAAGATGACTGGTGCTCCCTATTCCTATATGTTTCTTCTTATGAAACCTTTCTCCAAAGCCCATGGATCTACTTGCTCAATCCGTTCTTTTCCAAGGCGCCATATGCCCTACGGGTAATGCAAGTGGCCAGACAAATAAATCCTAAAATCAATCTCTCTCGTGGGGTGTAGTCCCCTAACCTGCTCAAAGATGTCTGGAAAAAGCTCTGACGATAGGAATCAAATCTAACTCTGATTATGATGAATCGAGGAAATAAAGGAAGCTCAACATAACTTACCCTAGTGGGTCACAAGAAATATCGAGAGTCTTACTTATGCATGTCTCTAATCTAACAACTCTCCTCTCGCAATCTAATATGGCTTCGTATATGGATAGCCAATCTATTCCCAAAATCATCCCATCTCTCGTAATCCCAAAATATAGGCGTCATAATCAAACTCTACGCTTAGTATAAAAATTTCCGAACCCCTATAAATCAATAGGAGTGCCGATCCTCGCATGGGGTTTGAAATAACTATTGGGTCTACTACTAAAGAGATGTCGAAGTGCAAATAATCTACCAAATAACTAGAGATGAAAGAGTGTGTTGCTCTTGGATCGAAAAGATTCTGAGTGGGAAAATCAGAAATAGAAACCAAACTTTTCCTACCTTGATCTAGTCCACTGCTAGAAGGCGCTGCATCCAAAGCCTGAACCGACCCTGTAGGTGCACTCGCTACCTGCCCCATCTTCTGAGGACAAAACTTACGAAGATGACCGAGTTGTCCACAGCGATAACACTTCTTCCCATTCTCTCTCTTGTAGTCTCTTGCGTAATGTCCAGTCATTCAACAATGGTTATATATCCCACTTTTCTTGATTCGCTTATGAGCACCTTCCCATTTCCTCTTATCCTTCTTGCCCTTCCATCATGGCTTCTTAGAGCACGTAGGAACCTCTTTAAGTTCTCCCTTTAGCTTCCAATAAGTAGATTGAATTCGATGTTGGTCCTCCAAACCTAACCGCATTAACTTTCGCTCCATATCTTCCAACCTAGCTTGTGTCTCCTTGAAATCCTTCGTGCCAGAAAATTTTCCACCCCTTACGCTAGTGAAGTCATTGCATAGTTTAGAAAAATCGATTGGTGTAGGTGGATTAAAGGGATTTCCACCTATTGGTGTTGTATTGGGCGCTTGCCTTTGCACCTCTGGTACCATAGCTCTACAGAACCAGTCATCCATACTATGTAAAGAAAAGGAAACTTAGGCTCGAAAGAATCGAAAGAAGGTTGAAATGGACTTCGAGGGGATTTTTATAAAAAATCTTTATACTTGAAAACTATTTCTAAGAGTTCTTTTTCAAAAAATACTCTTAACCTTAGGCTCTGATACCAAGTGAAACACCCCACACCCTTTAGTGTACCCAAAAGGAAACATTAAAAGGCATGGTGCACTGTAATTATAACTGAAACTAATAAAGATTAGGATTCACAAGAAAAAAATAGGTAAAAACAGCGAAAACTAAAATAATAACTTAATTAAAATAAGGCTTTATAATTACTTTATAAGCAAGTCAAATACAACATCTATATCTCAAACCCATCATGTCTTATGAAATAAAAATTCAAAGTCTCAAAAATAGAGCACATAATATGTCACATAATAAGCCAGTATATTGGAAAAACAAAAGCCGAAATAAAAGAAATACATAGAAGAAATCTCCTCCAAGAAAACTCAAAGTTATAGCGATCTACTGAATTCTCCCTTGATTGCCTAAAGGGGAAAGAGAAAAATAGAGGAGTGGGTCAGACTAAAAGTCTGGTGAATGACAGTAATTACTAGAGTCTTTAAGTAAGATAAGAGTAATAGACTCTACAACAGTTCTAGCATAAATAAGGATAAAATAAGAAAGAGATAAATTTGAAATAATTACGATTAATTATTGCTCAATTTATAAGATAGGTTAACTTTGATTGCTTGCACTTGTCCTCGATTTCTGCTTCGAGTAGGCTAAATTCCTAATCCTAAAATTAGGATGTGACCCAAATTCAACCCTTTTTGATCGGCCTGCTACTTCGTAGGCCTTACTGTAGACCAACCGCTATATAACTCCCTACACAGCAGCCAATGGTATCTACGAAAGATGCTTAGAGCAACTACTGTGGATCTAGACGACATATATAGCTCCCTACACAGAAGACAATGGTGTCGACGATAGACACTTATACTAAGCGCTTGGAACTCATAGCTATTACTGAGCACCTGAATGGAAGTCGCACGCGTAACTGCCACCATTCCTATCCTACCTTTTGCTCCGCCTATTGGGCCTTCTTACTGCCTCCAACTTCCAGCATAGCGTGCACCTCATCTCACTTTAGGCTAATGTGAGATCACCATGTGTCCATAGAAAATAGGGGTAATGATGTTGGTACTGGCTCTTCATCCAAACAATATCTAGTTGAGTTCCTTATCCAAATCCCCCGTGATTTGGACTTCTATTTAACCAATTACTACCATCCTTAACATAAGTGCGCCCTCATCTCGCTTCAACTAATGTGAGACACCGTTTTATCTAATAGGAAATGCTATTTGGTATAGGTCCTACTTTCATTTTTGCTTATTAACTTAGATGAATTGTTTAAATAAGCCTTTATTATCATTTTTACTTTCTACTCTTATTAATTATCCTAAGTCTTAAAATTAGCCCCATTATGTTCTTATTATAACCTACATTATAATCATACTTATTGCTTAACCCAAAGTCTAGGTGTGAAAATAAGCTTCTTTCATCTTTTACTCTATTTCGTTATAATTCTACGTTATAACTATGCCAATAATCTTTAATTAATCCAATTCTAATTATTATTATTAGGGTTAAGTTCAATTCAAATCCGTTTATATTACAGTCTTTATAATTTACATCTCACAATACAATAGGCCAATCTCTTTAATTCCGTCCAGTAAATATCATAATTAGGCATAATTTTAGTCTTAATTCCATTTATATTACAGTCTTTATACTTTACATCTTATATTTCGTTATTTCAGAATTCTTATAATTTAATCGAATTTCGCGTTAATTCTATTCAAATGCATACACGAAGAAGAAGGAGAAATAAAAGAAAACTAAAAATAGAAGAAATTCCAAGGCGTAGGAAGAAGATGTCAATAATGTATAAATAAACTGTAAATAAACATAAAAGATATAATTAATAGAAATAAACTAAAATTATTGAAAAAAATAGATGAACATAAATAGATTGAAAAATAATCCTAAAAACTTTAAATCAAACTGCTAAAAAGGTTATTCCAAAAATCATAGTAAAACTACAACTAGTGGAAACCCTATTACTTTAAATTACATAAAGAAATCTTAAAATAATTACAATCACTCACCTTCGGTTCTAAGCTTTTGTCTTTAGGTCTTCTCAGATCCATTTGAGGACTTTAAAATATTTTTATTAAAAAGATTCTCTCCTTGAATTTTTTTCCTTTTAGGGTCCTTCCTGAAAAGGTGGTCCCATGCGTAGAAAATCTAGAATGAATAGGAAGCAACAACATCATAGGCTGAATAGGGGCCATCGGATGAAGAAACGAAACGACCAGATTTAATAAAAGAGTGCAAATGATGCATTAAAATCGTAAAGCATGAAGAAGAGATCTTCTTTGTTTCATACGTTGGGTAGTTCGACCGCGTTGTCGACCTTCACCCCTTTAGGTCTACCGGCCGGTCGACTTAGGTGATGGTTAGGTCGACCTTGCCCATATAATTTTTTTAAATTTCTTGTTTTGTGCGTAACTTCTTCATATTGACTCAGATTCTGACGTTCTATACATGGAAATTGACCAGAAAATTACCATGGACACAATGGTGCAAATCCCGTAGCTCAATTCTAATAATTTAAAAAATATTTTGTCACTTATTTAATTAACGAATTAATTATTATGGGTTAAATTTCGGGTTGTTGCATTTATGCTTCCAAAGGGATAGTTGTACCCAATGTTCTTCTATGGAATGTAAATGATGGAGAAACTAATGTTTTGAAAGGTTTGGAATGCATGTGAATGCTTGTAATCTATTGTCTTTGAAAGGTACCTTTAACATACTTGAAACTCCTTCATGCATTCGGAATCTACTGTTTCAAAAGGGATTCATTGAAGCGACAGGGTGGCTCTATCGCCTTTCGACCTCTTTGAAAGTGCTCGGCTCATATAACTTTTTGCTGAAGCATCCATTTGACTCTTTTAAAAGGTTTTTTTAGTGCTATCTTTCCTTATGAATCCCTCTTTTATATTTTTTATGGTTTCGACAAGGTTGAAGTGAATACTGATGGTAATAGCCAAGAACTTCATATGATCTATGGAAGGTTAGCAAGCTATGATGTTTTCGAATTTGTACAAATTTTAGAAACGTTCATATACTTTGCATTACTTCGAATTTCATCACATAGTTTAATAAATGATTAGTCTTAATACTGATATATTAACACACCCATCAGTTTCTTCAAAACTAGGTCAAACTCTCTTCTCCAAACTATTTAATAATATATGGTGTTTTGCCAAAAATAATACACCTTACATAAATTATTATGAGAAAATATATTCATGCTCAAACAACAACAAAATTTTCACACATTTTTGTCATTCTTCATTTTTGATAAACATGATATGTAATGTATTTATGGATGTTTTTTTTACCGTTATTTGATTTACCAAAAAAAGGTTCATTTAGTGTCTAACATCAGTAATCTCATTTTTAAAGACATAATTATTTAATGACTTTAAAATATAAGGTTATCTAACCAAAATTTATAAATTATTCTAAAAATGCACTAATAATTTTTTTATAGTAATGATTCGATGATAGGATACAATTCATGGATAGAGATGGATAGTTAATGGGTAAACAAAAGGGTGCATGACAAAGAGTAAATTCTAGCATAATACTCTATAGCGGTAGAACAAGAATGAACTTATCGGTTGAATTGATATAATAGTAGGAATCGTGTATGGTCATCCATGCAACTAATAGCAATCGTTACGGTAAGACTAAATATTAAAATGAACTCAATTAGCCTTTATAGAAAGTGTGATTTTAGCATAACTATGACTATATTAATTACTGTCCAACCATTCTTATCCCATGTTATATTTATTACTATTCTTATCCTATATTTCTAATATTTCAGCCGCACGATGCAGTCTTCATTCTTCCACCGTATGCACCTACTAAAATATACAATAACTCTCCTTACACTCATCCCACACCACCAAAAATAATCAAATTTCATGTATTTTTTAGTTTCGTTAGGAAGTAATTTAGTGGATGGATATACCAATATTAGTATAAGTGTGTGGTTTGTATTGACACACATATATAATTTGTTTAATTATTTATTTATGTTTGAAAATTCACACACACACATATATGTGTGTGTAGGCGCACATACATTAAATGTATTAACTATATATGCATTAAAAATAGTGCTATTCATGAAGCTATTTAAGATATCTTCATCTTATGCAATAATGTTAACATTAAATTTTTAACCCATCTATGATTTTCTTTTAAAGGAGTACATCATATGTCATATTTGCAAAACTATGTCATCAACCAAGCTTTTCCAAATGATTTTCTTTTTCAACTCAGTCCAACTTAATAAAAGGAAATTTAGACGACTTTTGTAATTTTAGATAAATTAAAAATTACGATTGGTGTTTGAATAACAAAACAAACATATTTGAATGTGCTAACAAATTTCTACAAGCACATAATAAACAATATAGTTACTATAAATATTTTAAATTAAATTCATTATATAAATCTTTATTTACCGTAGGTGTAGCACAAGTTCACACTTGGTAGTTTTAATATACGGGCTAAAATGAGAAATATTAGGAATAAAAATCAGGCGAGTTCTGTAAATATTATGGTGATTTTAAATGTTGGTATTAAGGTTAAAAATGAAACTTTATAATGTGGTGTATAATAAATGAATTATGAAAAATAAGTTACAAATTAAATTTTTCATTATTTTTTATATAATCTTTATATTATACGTGAATAAATGAAAATTAGTTTACCATTTTGATTGAACAATAATTGTATTACATATTGAAATGGTCGTTCTTTAATAATTTTTTAGGTATATTAATAAATATTAGTTAATTTAATTTATTCGAATAATTTAAATTTTTGATTCTTTAATTATCTTAAATATATGGATTTAAATTTAAAATTTTAGAAGGTAACTAATGAGTTATTTGTATACAATCTTTGTAGATGTACGTAGAGCTAGAATTTTGTTTCCTTGCTTATTGTTTAATAGACAATAAGGAAACCCTGAAGTGCTCTAAAATCTGATTCTTGTTAAATCTCATTCTATGGTTTGCCTCTTCTGCCTCTACCATTCCTACCATTTCCTTCTTCCAACGCTACTCTTTCTCTCCATTTCTTTCTCCACCACTCTTCTCCTTAGGTATTAACAAAATAAATATCATCGTTGAACCACGACTTCTTAGGCAATTGTTTTTTTTTTCAAAGTATCTCAATGTCTCCTCTTTTTCATTTAGTTTCTTCAATTTTCTAGTTTTATTAGGCTAAATTTAATGCCTTATTTTTTTTCATTATAGTCAGTTGGCTTAACATTACGAAAACCGTCGAATGTAGTACTAAGCTAAAAATGGATAAATTCTTTACTGATATAATTTTATATGTTTAGAAGTTTTGATGTGGAAAGAAATTTTATACATGGATGCTTATTTGAAAGTTAGAGACATGTCGAATTACTTACATTGACTACATCAATTGAATTAACTATGAATTTAATGATAATTTATTTGAAATTAGTTGTTTACAACATCATAAATTGCTAGCATGTCTATATGATTTATCTACAGTGGATCAATGTTATCAAGCCTTTTGACTAGGTAGAATCCGAATAGACTAGGCAGATAGAACTTGGGGTTATTAAGGTAGAAAGCTTGAAGGGATAGACCAGGAGCCCAGAAACCAAGCACAGACAAAGTCATAAAGTCAAAGCCAAAACCATCAGAAACAACAAGGCAATGGGATCCCCCAATTTGGAGATCGGTACCGACTTTCAAATATGGCTTAGGTGTATTGGACCCCCATATTCTTCCCACATGTCTACCTTGATATCAAGGCCCTATTTCCAAAGTCATTTTGTTAAATCAATGTAATTCTTTATTGGCCTTCAGGAACATTTTCACCTACAACTTTGTTCTCCGTCAACTCCATCATTAGGACTTAGAAACAAACTAGAAATGGTGCAAACAACTATAAAATCACGAAGCCTACCAGAAGACGATTCGATGTGAGGGATTAATGCCTCCAAATATAAACATCTTGGGAATTGGTACCGACTACTAGTTTCTGCTGAGGTGGCACCTAATAGGTTGGGAGAATGAGTCTAATTCATGCATAATGGCTTGGTGATATTTTAGACGAGATTTTAGGCCCTGTACCTCCATAAATAGGAAGGTAAGGCTCATTTTTTAATATATTTTGGCTCTAATTCTATTATTTGTTATACTCTTGTAATTCAGAAATTCTATGTGTTCGACTTGTAGCGAACCCCTAGAATTTCTTCCACCAAACAAGAAATAAGCAATAAAACATCATAGTGGACATAGGCCTTGTTTTGCCGAACCACTATAAATGATTGCATCTTGTTTTTTCCTTGTTTTCACTTTATATTTCTTTATATTTTATTCTCTTCTATAACTACCGGGTGTTTATGCCATGTTTCGCTCAAACTTTTTGGCGCTTTCATTGAGAGTAGTATTCTCGTGACATTTGGATCCATCGTCTATGATTGGATTTCCTATATCCAAGAGATGGATCCAATTTCTCAATCTTATAATTCCATAACTCAAATTTGAAAAAATCTACTAAGTTCTTTCTACCATGGTCCCATCAAGATGAGATCGCTCTACCAATTCCAGAGCTACTACTGAAATTAAGAATTAGAATCCTCAACAAAGAGATGGAGTTGTCCGACCAACTCAACCCGAGATCAACACTTCAAATAACGTTGTGACCATAATGGATGTGATATGATGATCAAGAAAATGGAAGTAGATTCCAAGCTAGCCAATAGTAGTTGAAGAACACGATGCAACAGTGCCTAAGGCTGTTGAATGAGGTGACACAAAACAGCCGCAAATAGAGTAGTAGGCATTCCAACTTAGAATCAAAGAATTTTTCTTCATCCAAGCATAGATGGAGGAAAGGTAGGTAGAAGAAAACTCAAAATGTTCTTGGAACATCTGCACAAGGAAGAGGATGTGCACTAGGCTTGAATCAAGGGATCGGTACTGACCCCACTTGAGACTAAGTATCAACCCAAAAAATGGTAGGTCTTGGGACCATCCTCTAAAAGGTGACGTAGAAGTCATCCCTGGACATGTTGTTGAAGGTCTGAATCTAGACAATCTCAACATTACTGATGATGCAGCTTATGGGAATCAAACAACGAAAATGTTGGAGAAATGGGTCCCTCGGTGTTTGCGCAGCCTAGGTATCGAGCACCTTCTCGAGAGTGTTTGCCAGGCCAAACACTTAAGGCATGACCCGATTACCATTGGCTAGTTGAACCTGTTGATTCAAACTATTTGAAGGATATGGTTGGCAAAAGTAGATCCAGGATTAATGATGCTTGGGGAACTTACGCTAGTGGAAACTCGTTTATAGAGGAAATCCTTCGTGCAAGATACTTCCGAAGATTCAACATGCCAACAATGCTGTTGTGCGAAGGAACGGTGGATCTTGGGAAACACTTATTAAGACATGAATGCACATGGATTCATCGAGGTCTTCGAATGAGGTGAAGTGCAACTGTTTTCTAATTTTCTTGGAAGGGGTGGTATGATGTGGTTTACTCAGCATCCGTCGAGGTCCATGTCATCTTTTGCTGAATTGTCATGGAAATTCATGGAACAATTTCATTTGCAAACCTCACGTTTGAATATGTGATGTCATTTTCTAATGTTCATCAAACGAAGGGGAGCCATTGAGGGATTATTTGAATTGGATCCATAGGGCTGTAATGGAGATAACGGATCCCATGAAATACATGGTGTTGATGGTTCTCTATAGAAGAGTTCATTCTGACTTGGATTTTGAGGATTGGATAGAAAGAAAGCAACCATCGACAATACAAGCTTTCTATAGTAAAGCTAATGAGCATTTGTGTTGGTAGGATGAGCGTAAGCATCCACGGAGGACTAATGCTGGAAGTTTACATGAGCTGATCCAAAGCAATATTGCTGTAAAGCAATCTGGAGGAAGCACTGAGAATGTTGATGTGAAAATTGGTAATCATAACAAAGGAGGAAAACTAAGCAATGATGGGGCAAGGAAGGGAAAGCCAGATAGCAAGAGTCGTCTTAGAGGCACTAAGTGTGATAATTACACTGAATTGAATAACTCGATAGAGAACATCTATCTAGCTACTCAAAACACCGAACCATATAGGAAGCTGGCCACAAGAGAGACAGCTGAGAAGGAAAAGAAGTCGGGAAAGTTTTGAAGATTCCTTGAGAATTATGGTCATAATACTGATGACTGCAGGCACTTATGCGACATGATTGAAGATTTAATAATGAAAAATAAATTGCAACAATATGTTAAAGCATTAGCACCCGCGAGTCATCTTCACAGCAGGGGCAGGCTTAGCCTACTGCTCATGCATTTACGCAGCTACAAAAATGATTAGTGATTAACACAATCATCGATGCGCCCTATCTAATTAATAAGAGTTTTGCGGAAATGGATAGATAAGAGTTTTTGGGAAATGAATAGATACATTGGTGCCTTAAAGCATGCTAAGAATAAATGTTGCTATGCTGTCGAGGATGAAGCTCCAGCAAAACAATCTCAAACCACGACGGATGATATTTTTTTCGTAATAAGGATGCTGATCGGGTGGAGGCTCCAATAGTTGACCCACTTGTAATTTCAGCCACGATTGGTCCTACTGTTGTACGAAAGGTGCTTTTTGACTATGGGAGTTTAGTCAATATTTTGTTCAAGAAAGATTATGATCAAACAATGTCGAAGGAGAGAGATTTAAAGCCTTGTAGATCTCATATACAGGGGTTCAATGGGATGGCTACTGAAGCCATACGATTTTTTGAATTATCGATGGAACTTGGTAAGGGCGACCACAGGCTAATGCGAGTCATGCCATTTTTAGTGTTTGCTATTTATTCTACTTTTAACGCATTCTTGGGCCAACAGGCCCTCACTGAATTTAGAGAGGTCATCGTTCCCTGGTGTTTAACCATGAAATTCCCTATAGATAATGGAGTGGGAATCCTGCAAGGAGATCAAGTGGCTGGCAAATAGTGTTGTGTCGTTGAACTGAAGGAAGCATGGCATAAGGAGAAAGGAAAAAATGTAGAGGGGGACTTTTACATTATGGCTGTGGACACACTGCAACTACCACCTGAGCCCTAGTTAGGGCAAACTAGTCGGCTCTATGATGACATTGACCGATAAAAGAGCCAGAGGGCAGACGAGTAGCTCCCGCCGAGTTGACAATCGTTGCTCCATTCAGCAGGGATGACCCAAGTAAAGCGCCGTATGTTGGATCTCAGCTCGGTACTAGTGCGATGATAGAGTTGGTTGGTTTTCTTCGAGCAAATCTGGATTTTTTTTTGGGCACGCTTAGAAATGTATTTGACTTTACCCGGAATAGCGAGCCATGCATTAAACATCATTACCAAATGCATTTCTATGAAATAGAAACGTTGCAACCTGGGTATGGAGAGATCTGCTACACTCAAAGAGGAAGGGGAAAAGCTAAAGAGCAAGGGCTCAATCTGTAATGCTCTACACTCGGATTGTGTATCCAACCCTGTTCTGGTGAAGAAAACAAAAGGGAAGTGGAGAACATGCATCGACTATTCGGATTTGAACAAGGCATGCCCAAAGAACAGCTTCTCGGTTCAAAGGATAGATAAATTAGTGGACGCGACTGTAGGACATGAGCTACTTTCCTATGTGGATGCATACTCTGATATAATCAAATCTCGATGCACGTCCCATATCAGGAATGCACCAGCTTTTTAGCAATCTCGGACTCCGTTGCTTTCTGGTCTTGGCTTTTGGATTAAAGAACGCAAAAGGAACTTATTAGAGACTTGTGAACCAGATGTTTAAGGACCAGATTGGGCGATCAATGGAGGTTTACGTAGACTGTAACATTCCCGAATTTTGAACAAGTTTAATTTGACGATTAATTTAATTTTTGGAATTAAATTATGAAATTATTTGTAAAATAATATGAAATTTCCAGAAAAAATAAAAAATATATATTTACCTTTTGAAATTTATAAAGCCTAATACCATTTGAAAATAATAAAAACATAGATTGTATGTAACATTAAAATATATACATATTATATACTTATTTATTAGACTTGATAATATATTTTCTTTTAAAATAGCTAAACAATAGTTATATATTCATGAATATAAAATGTAAAAACATTTACATATATATATATATAAATGTAATTAATTAAAGGATTTAAAAAAAATTAGATTAATTTATAATTAGAAATGATTAATAATGTATAAATCTAAGATAATTTCTTCAGAAAGTAATTAAAGATGTGTTATTAGTTAATGAAGAAAATTAACTAAGGATTATTAAGTATTAATTAATGTGATTAATTTTAATAATTAATTAGATTAATTAATTAAGATAATCAATTGTAAATTGTTAATTACTTAATGAAAGTAATTAAGGGATTAATTACTTATTGTAATTAATTTTGGATATTTTTATTTATTAAAGTTGATTAAGTAATTAGGGATAATCACTTATTGTAATTAATTAAGAATAATTAATTAAGTGGTAATTAATTAAGAGTTGATCAATTTTTAAGGAATAAATTAAGGGAAATTAATCAAAGGATAATTGAATAATTAAAGGTTGAGTATTTAATAATTAAAGGTTAATTCTTTAATAATTAAAGGTTGATTAATTTAATTAATAAATGATTAAAAGACGATCAATCAAATGATTTGAAATAAATTAATGTTAATTAACCATGATTGATGACTTATCTGATTTAAATAAATCAGATAATTAATTGAGCTTATTTATGGATGATTATATTCTATTGAATGCTGTATTGGGTTGATAACTCTGTTATGTGATTGTGATTGTGATACTTTGTAATATGAATTGCTTTGTGCTAAGCTGTTATATCTGTAATGAATATACTGTTGTATGAATATGAAGATCCTTTTTTTCCTGTAAAACGGCAATTAAACTTCGATGCGAGAGGGAGTCAGTTTCCAGTTGGTTATCCAAAGCCCACATCGAATTGTAATAATGAATCTTTGTGATTGGTAAATTTATTTTATCTGTGGAACTGTGAATAAATAAGCGTTATGGGTTAAACCGTTTATCGATATTGATTGAATCTGTGATGATGATGTTGCACTATTGTGTGTAAAACCCCTGGACTACACTATATACACACAAATATGGATTTCACGAGGAAATCGGTTAAGTCACAGATTTTTGAAATGGTTTTAAAAGTTGAATTTTGAATTCAAATGGTTTGGAAATGGAATTGGGTTAAATATGAAAATCTTTTGAAAAGGGGTTTTTGAGGATAAAAGTTATTTTGAATAACTTGATAAAGTTTTGAAATTTAAATGGTTTGAATTAAATTTGAATTCAAGGTTGGAAATTGAAATTTGTGTTTGGAAGTTGTGGTTTAAAAATGTTATACAAAGTTATAATGTGTTTATATGGATTTTAAACCATTTTAAAACATATTGTTTGAGAATTTGAATTCAACCCAAGTTTTATACTTGAAGGGTTTTAACTTTAGAAAATGTAATCGGATTTCCCCGAAATGAAACCACTTGTTTTCAAATAATAATAGCTTTCATTTAAAGAAAGGATTTCCAAATTATGTTGAAAGGTTTTCAAGTTTGAAATGGAATTGAAATGTTTTGAAAGCTATGAAATGAGTCTTTGATTCAAAGACCGGACGAGTTAATCCAACTTGAATTGGAATTGTTTTGAAAGGCTATGAATGAATCTTTGGAAACAAATTTTGAAAAATATAAGTTAAATCTTGATTTAAAGATTTAACGATTTAATTCAATTGAAATAGAAATTGTTTTGAAATCCATGAGTGGATCTTTGTGAACGGGGTGAACTTTGTGAATTAAATCTTTTGTTTAGAAGATTAAAGTGTGGAAATTGTTTAAACCGTTGAAGGTTTTTGAAATGAATCTTTTGTGTTTAAAAGATTAGAAATGATAATTTGTTTTAATTATGTGAATAAAAGATTTTAGGCTTTAAGCTGTGATTTAACTGAGATCCCATATCCATATATTTTTTAAATTTTGCGCTCATTATTCGGTTTAGCCAGGAGAGGACCTTGTGTCATATATCCCATTCCGAATAATGATACGACATTATGAATAGCATCTGATGACTGGTGGTGAAGACCTAGTATTTGCGAGAGCGATAGGATAACCTATCGATTGTCTCTACACTGAGTCGCGCGGTATAGAGATTCCCTAAATGATGGGAAGTCCGATCGAAATTGTGAATTTCCGGATTTGTAAGGGCTTCTTCGGAAGTGCCTTCGGTTCTGTTTGAACCCGGAATAGACTTGTATGGATTGTATGTCTGACATTACAAATTGAGATATAAAGTTGATTTATTTCAAATACCTATCTGTTGGTGGCGGAGAATTTATTCTCTTAGCTTAACACCCTTATCTGAGACATACGAGCTGAGAGGTTATGTAGTTGAAGGTTATTAGTGATATACTCCCAATTTGGTAGTGTGACATGCTGAGTGCTGTTGATCATTTGTTGGTCGAAGCATGGCTTTGTGAAAAAACGTAGCTTTGTGGATGAGAATTCGTCAAACCTCACAACCCGGTTATGGTCGAAACAGGAATCGTGGCAGGAAGGTTATTTGGGGGTAGCGCCCCCGAGGGTATGTCCATTTCCTTATGGATTGTAAGTAGTATCATGGTATGGAGCCAGATACTTACTTTGTGGTTGCTGCAAACTTATTGCTTTGTGATTGTCAGTTGGGAAGCGCTTCGGATAAAGGTTGGTAATGACTGGGAGGTGGCATACTCGTGTCAGTAGTTACCTAGTTACAGAGGTAACCCAGCCTTGTGTAGCAAAGATCCGATTAGGGTCCGGGGATGTCCCTCCTGAGGCATTCCATTTTATTTTTATATAGGAATTTCCTTTGCCCGACCATTTGTTGGAAATCCAATCATCCAAATACGGGCCCTTTACGGTTTTAGTTATAGAACCCGCCATCTACTTATGGTGGCGCCCCACTGTTTGGATGGTAGCTATAGTAAGCATAGTACAAAATGTCTATGCTTGCTAAGATTAATATTATACTTTTAAAATGTTTTCCACTATGCACTTATAATAATAATATCAAAGGATTTCGCGTATCAAGCATTTTTGACTATCATAAGAAGAAATCTCCTCCAAGTCTGCGTTTGCATTGTGTTTGTGGTGGGAGGTCTTATGGTAGTTTCATTTTCTTAAAAGCATTGCGGATTTCAAATTTTAAATTCTTTTATTTGTATTAAAGATAAAAACTAATTTTGTTTGCTCACACCAGTCCCATGAGTGACCCGGAGTTTATTGTTCCCTTCCTAAACTCTGGGTGCCCACTATTTTCCACACGGGCAGTCTAGAGTTGGGTTTTTTAGATAATAGATATAGATATCGATTCTGTAGCTTTTAGAATTCTCTTTGAAATTCTTTGGAGTCTTCGGATTCACGGACTGAACTTGCTTAGCTTGGTGCAAATTGATGGAGGTTCGAGCTAGTGGTTTGGAGTTTTTGCTTTGGGTGCTTTGGAGTTAGAGTTGCGGTTGCTGTTTGGATTTTTTTTGGTTCCACTGCTATATCATATTGTTATTCCGCTGTAGCATTGTTATCTTGTATCTCTGATATTGATTCATATTGTATCATTGTTTTATCAATGTTGTATATCAAGCTGTGTTATTATACTTGATGTATTATAAGCTCCGACGAACCATATTCGTCGTTTGGATCTGCGGCATTTGAATACGAGTGTCGTACTCGGTGCCGATTTTCGAAGGTCGAGTCAGGACCGCTACATTTGGGATCAGAGCTGAGGATTAAAAATTTAGCTCAGGAATATAACACATTAAGTAACTCATTAGAGATAGGGTGAAGTACACCCTAGAATGAGTATATCCCTAAGATATCCGTTCGTATGCCTCAGTAAATTCTCTTACTATCCCCAGATAATAAGTATGAATGCAAGAAGAGGACGTGATACGGGATAGGGGAGTACCACTACAAATGGTCAATACTCTGCAATAGGGGAAACAACGTCCTCTATCAATCTCCTTTGATTCGTCTTTTCAATTCTTTGATGATTCCCGGTAGATCCAGAAAGAAGCTTTGATATATTTGCATGGGACATAAACTCCAAATGGGTCGGAATTGCTTGTTTGGATGAATTGTTTGTATTGATCGCTATGGTTGATGGGTATATTTTGGTTGTTTAAACTAAAATTTTTGAATTGCATCTATATATCTATTTATTCTGTTGGGTCGAGATAAATTTTACTAGGGGTTAGTTATCCTTTGAACTAATCAATACCCGTTTATATTCGTAGATCTGGTGACCCGAGTGTCTTGTATTGTATGAGTTCGTTCTCATAATTATTAGTGATATTTTGATTTGGTAAGCTAAATGAAAAATAGATAATCGGCTTGATTTATGAGTCCATTCTCTATCTTTGGGTATCCATCTTTTGTTGTCTCCCTAACAAATTTCGAGGACGAAATTTTCTTAAGGGGGGAAATCTATAACATTCTCGAATTTTAAACAAGTTTAATATGACGATTAATTCAATTTTTGGAATTAAATTATGAAATTATTGGTAAAATAATATGAAATTTCTAGAACAAATAAAAAATATGTATTTACCTTTTGAAATTTATAAAGCCTAATACCATTTGAAAATAATAAAACCATAGATTGTATGTAACATTAAAACATATACATATTATATACTTATTTATTAGACCAGATAATACATTTTCTTTTGAAATAGCTAACCAATAGATGTATATTCATGAATATAAAATGTAAAAACATTTACATATATATATATATATATATATAAATGTAATTAATTAAAGGATTTAAAAATATTAGTTTAATTTATAATTAGAAATGATTAATAATGATTAAATCTAAGATAATTTCTTAAGAAAGTAATTAAAGAAGTATTATTAGTTAATGAAGAAAATTAACTAAGGATTATTAAGTATTAATTAATGTGATTAATTTTAATAATTAATTAGATTAATTAATTAAGATAATCAATTGTAAATTGTTAATTACTTAATGAAAGTAATTAAGGGATTAATTACTTGTTGTAATTAATTTTGGATATTTTTATTTATTAAAGTTGATTAAGTAATTAGGGATAATAACCTATTGTAATTAATTAAGAATAATTAATTAAGTGGTAATTAATTAAGAGTTGATCAATTTATTAAGGAATAAATTAAGGGAAATTAATCAAATGATAATTGAATAATTAAAGGTTGAGTATTTAATAATTAAAGGTTAATTCTTGAATAATTAAAGGTTGATTAATTTAATTAATAAATGATTAAAAGACAATCAATCAAATGATTTGAAATAAATTAATGTTAATTAACCATGATTGATGACTTATCTGATTTAAATAAATCAGATAATTAATTGAGCTTATTTATGGATGACTATATTCTATTGAATGCTGTATTGGATTGATAACTCTGTTATGTGATTGTGATTGTGATACTTTGTAATATGAATTGCTTTGTGCTGAGCTGTTATATCTGTGATGAATATACTGTAGTATGAATATGAAGATCCCTTTTTGCCCGTAAAACGGCAACTAAACTTCGATGCGACAGGGAGTCGAATTCTAGTTGGTTATCCGAAGCCCACATCGAATTATAATGATGAATCTTTGTGATTGATAAATTTATTTTATCTGTGGAACTGTGAATAAAGATAAGCATTCTGGGTTATACCATTTATCGATATTGATTGAATCTATGATGATGATGTTGCACTATTGTGTGTCAAACCCCGGGACAACACTATACACACACAAATATGAATTTCACGAGGAAATCGGTTAAGTCACAGATTTTTGAAATGGTTTTAAAAGTTGAATTTTGCATTCAAATGGTTTGGAAATGGAATTGGGTTAAATATGAAAACCATTTGAAAAGGGATTTTTAAGGATAAAAGTTATTTTGAATCACTTGATAAAATTTTGAAATTTAAATAGTTTGAATTAAATTTGAATTCAAGGTTTGAAATTGAAATTTGTGTTTGGAGATTATGGTTTAAAAATGTTATACAAAGTTATAATGTGTTTATATGGATTTTAAACCATTTTAAAACATATCGTTTTGAGAATTTGAATTCAACCCAAGTTTTATACTTGAAGGGTTTTAACTTGAGCAAATGTAATCGGATTTCCCCGAAACGAAAACCACTTGTTTTCAAATAATAATAGCTTTCATTTAAAGAAAGGATTTCCAAATTATGTTGAAAGGTTTTCAAGTTTGAAATGGAATTGAAATGTTTTGAAAGCTATGAAATGAGTCTTTGATACAAAGACCGGCCGACGAGTTAATCCAACTTGAATTGGAATGGAATATCTTAGCTTAACACCCTTATCTGAGACGTACGAGCTGAGAGGTTATGTAGTTGAAGGTTATTAGTGATATACTCCCAATTTGGTAGTGTGACATGCTGAGCGCTGCTGATCATTTGTTGATCGAAGCATGGCTTTGTGAAAAAGCATAGCTTTGTGGACGAGACTTCGTCAAACCTCACAACCCGGTTATGGTCGAAACAGGAGTCGTGGCAGCAAGGTTATTTGGGGGTAGCGCCCCCTGAGGGTATGTCCATTTCCTTCTAGATTATAAGTGGTATCATAGTATGGAGCCCATATACTTACTTTGTGGTTGCTGCAAACTTATTGCTTTGTGGTTGTCGGTTGGGAAGCGCTTCGGATAAAGGTTGGTAACGACCGAGAGGTGGCATACTCGTGTTAGTAGTTACCTAGTTACAGAGGTAACCCACTGTTTGGATGGTAGCTATAGTAGGCATAGTACGAAATGTCTATGCTGGCTAAGATTAGTATTATAATTTCAAAATGTTTTCCACTATGCACTTATAGTAATAATATCAAAGGATTTCGGTATCAAGCATTTTTGACTATCACAAGAAGAAATCTCCTCCAAGTCTACGTTTGCATTGTGTGTGTGGTAGGAGGTCTTATGGTAGTTTCATTTTCATAAAAGCTTTGCGGATTTCAAATTTTAAATTCTTTTATTTGTTTTAAAGATAGAAACTATTTTTGTTTGCTCACATCAGTCCCATAACTGACCCGGAGTTTATTGTTCCCTTCCTAAACTTTGAGTGCCCATTATTTTCCACACGGGCAGTCTAGAGTTGGGTTTTTCAGATAATAGTACAGATATCGATTCTGTAGCTTTCAACATTCTCTTTGGAATTCTTTGGAGTCTTCGGATTCATGGACTGGACTTGCTTAGCTTGGTGCAAATTGATAGTGGTTCGAGCTAGTGGTTTGGAGTTTTTGCTTTGGGTGCTTTGGAGTTAGAGTTGTTGTTGCTGTTTGGAGTTTTTTTGGTTCCGCTGCTATATGACATTGTTATTCCGCTGTAGCATTGTTATCTTGTATCTCTGTTATTGATTCATATTGTATCATTATTGTATCAATGTTGTATATCAACGATATTCATTTCTTTCTTCCGCTGTGTTGTTATACTTGATGTGTTATAAGCACTGGAGAACCAGATTCGACGTATGGATCTGTGGCATTTGAATACGAGTGTCATACTCGGAGCCGATTTTCGAAGGTCGAGTCAGGGTCGTCACATAGACAATATGCTCAACAAGTCATGACGCTTGAGATACCACATTGATGTTTTGGCAGAGATGTTTGGTGTCCTTCGAAAATACTAAATGATACTTAATCTCTTGAAATACTCTTTCGGCTTGGCATCAAGGAAATTCTAAGGTTCCATTGTAACCTCCCAAAGGATTGAAGACAACCCTAGAAAAATCAAGGCTTTGAGAGAGATCAAAGCCACAAAGACAATCAAGGAGGTCCAAAGCTTAAATGGAAAGGTCGTTACTCTGAGTTCGTTCATCTCAAAATCCACTGACAAATGCATCCCTTTCTTCAAGGTGATCAAGAAGGGAAAGAGAATCTTTGAATGGAATCAAGACCGCAAAGACGCATTCCAAGAATTGGTGGATCACTTATAGAGACCTCTCATTCTCTCGAAACCGATGGATAATGTGAATTTGTTCTTATACCTAGCAGTATCGATACATGTCCTAAGTGCCACACTTATGTGTGGGGTGTCTTGCATCCAGCGATCGGTTTATTACATCAGCAAGTGATTGAAGATTGACAGGAGTAGAGAGAAACTACCCGAGATTGGAAAAACTCACATAATGCCTATTGATTTGCATCCAGAAAGCTCTGCCATGATTTCCAAGCTTATATAATCAATGTTCTTACCGACCATCCTTTACAACATGTCTTACAATGTCCACAGACTTCTGGAAGGCTGTTGAAATGGAATATTGAATTGAGTCAATAGGGAATCACTCATGAACCTCGGAGAGCAATTCAGGATCAGGCTTCGGCAGATATCATGGCTGAATCCACTACATGATATATTCCCCAAAGAGCAATGGAGAAAAAGAAATTAGATTGAAGATGTACATAGATGGTGCATTCAACGATCGCTGGTCCGATGCAGGAGTTATGCATGTCACTCCCGAAGAACACCCATTCAACTACGCATTGAAACTCGATTTTCCAACAACAAACAATGAAGCTCAATACGAGGCCATAATTGTAGGATTCAAGACCGCCAAGGAACTAGGAATGACAACTTTACACATTTTCTATGACTCTCGGTAAGTAGTATGTCAAGTTCAAAAAGAGTATCAGGCGAAAGGAGCAAGGCTAGCTCCCTATCCAAATCGGGTCCTCAAGCTGCTTGACGACTTTGAATATTACACGATCGCTCATATTCCAAGAGAGAAAAATGAGAAAGCTGACTTGCTTTCTAGGTTAGCTAGTTCCAGAAATGCATAGCTCATGGGCCTGTCTCCAATGGAAGTATTTTTAGCCTTGAGAATCAACATATGGATGTTAATTGGATCATGGAGATTGAACCTAAGAGGAAGTTTTGGATGACTCTGATTCATAATTATTTGCAAAGAGGAATCCATCTAGAGAAAAGGAATGAATGATGAAAAATTCTTCGACAAGCTTCAAGATATATCATGTAAGAGGGAATGCTATACAGGAAGGGTTTTCTGTCCCTATGCTACGGTGTGTCGCTCACGACTAGGCCAAGCGAGTTCTGATAGAAGTTCTACAAAGAGCCTATAGTGACCACATTGGAGGGCGGACCGTAGCAAAGAAGTTCCTTTGTTATGGATACTTCTAGTCGACTGTCAATTGAGAAACAGCAGACTACACCCGAAAATGTGACAAGTGCAAGACATTTTCTAAAATCGTGAGGGCCCTGTCGACGAAAATAACTCAATTGGTCAATCATTGGCGATTATCAGCTTAGGGTATTGACGGAATCGATGTGTTGTAGATATATAAAGGTGGCATGAAATATGCCATCATAGTAGTTGACTACTTTACTAAATAGGATGAGGTGAAGCCTTTGGCCTCGATTACCATGAAGAAAGCAATCAAATTTGTTGTTCAGAATATCATCTGTCATTTTGGAGCTCCACAAGTGATCGTTACCGATAACAGCACCTAATTCGATAGTATGGAGTTAAAGGATTTCAGCTACCGGGCTTGCATAGAGAAGAGGTTTGCAGCGGTGGTGTGCCCTAAGGCAAATGGATAGATTAAAGCTGTAAATAAGATTATTAAGTTCATTCTTAAGAACGACTGAAAAAGGCCAAAGGCAAGTGGGTTGATGAACTCCTGTTAAAACTTAGGGCTTATTGAACCACCCATAAGTCCACGATTTGCCACTCTCCCTTTTCCTTCGCATACAGATTGGATGTTATAATTCTGACGGAACTGAAAGTGCCTTCTCATCAGGTTACTTAATGTGATCCACGGACAAATGAACAACTCCTCCTAGAGTCTCTTGATTTGATCGATGAGAAACAGACCAAAGTTGAGTTGGGAGTAGCTGCACACAGACACCATGTCGGTTGATAGTATAATACCAATGTCAGAAATCAAACCTTTGAAATTGGCAACTTAGTCCTCAAACGAACATTCCCAGGCACTCCCAGGCCCAAAGAACTTAGGCCTGGATTGGGAAGGTCCATACGCAATAGAGGAAAAGTTTGGAGATGGTACTTTCAAGCTCGCAACTATGGATGGGATTTCTCTCTTAAGGGCATGGAATAGCGAGCACCTGTAACACTATTTCACTTAGAATAAATCTGTAAATAATGGGCTAGAGCCATGTTATAATATAGATTCTATCATTTTTCATGTTTTATGAAATAAACGCCTTTTCAGCCCTAACTTCCATCTTCTCATTTCTTAGGAGTTGTAAACTGGTTAATACAAATGAATGTGCATATGATTAATGCAGGTGTGTAGATACATAGAGATAGGTGCCGACAAAACTTTGGTGGCCTATGATTGGGCCCTCGAAGTCTCCTTTGGTGTTTGGAAATCGATATCAGTCGATTCTTTCCTTCAGATTGGGGGCATGAGCATAACACTGTCCGTATTGTAACTCTCATTTTCAAAGTTGGAGCCGGAGTATAAACTTAAACGGGATGTGGTACGAGCATCCATACCCTAGCTCTCGTTCCTGGAGTAGGAGCTGGAGTATAAACTTAAGTCGGATGAAACATGATCATCCGCAAACTACCTCTTGCATTTGGATTGGGAGCAAGAGCACAAACATTAAACCGATGTGGCACAACCGTCCATACAAAACTTCTTACCCTCAGATGGACGTATAAATCAAAAGGAGTGTTATACGGCCAATCGCTCACAACTCTATTCTCAGACTGGGGGCAGGAGTATAAATGGAAACAAACATAAAAAGTCCATCTAATCCTTAACATATTGCCCGGGGTAGGCTGAACGAAAAGTCCACGCTTGGAGTAAAATGGGATCCAATTTTTAAGCCTTCGATCATTGGTCGGAGTTAGGTATGGTTGAATGCTAACATCCTGGTTGAGGATGTATGGACTACGAATTTAAGTAGTTAACTTAAACTCACGCTCGAAGTTTGGCGCGGTTGGAACTTATTATACTAGAAAAGGTTACTTAAACCACTATCTTAAGTGGTTTACCCTAAGGATTGCTTTACATCCTCTAGAATGAAGCAAGTCCGCAAATCACAAAATGATTAAGGATTTCATCCGAAAATAGTCGCTAAAAGAAATAAATTGCAAGTACAGTGAATGGGATGCGAATTTCTTAGGTACTTAGACAAATCTGAACTAAGATTTAAACAAACAAAAAGACTTTGTTATATACACTAGAATAAAAGCTAAGTACAAATGTGTTGAATATGCGCTTTGCGCTTATATGATTTTTGTTTGATGATAATAAACCATATATACATTCGTTTAAATGTATTTGTTAATGTACTATTTTATTTTTCATAGATTAAATAAATATTTGTTGAATAAAATAAATTACACAGAATTTGAATTCAAACAGAATAAGTTACACAGAATTTGAATTCAAACAGAAATTTTATTCAAACAAATATTTATTACAATTTTGAATAGTACAAATTCAAGCTCTCACTATACATATACAATTTTGATTCTAATTACATCAATTTCATATTTACAGTTGTCCTCACTACATATCACTCACACTCGTAGTTTATCTTCAACTTCATTCCAGTTATAATACAGCATCTGAGAAATCTGCAAAAATATTCACTAATGCGGTAAAATTGAAAAAGAAATATTTTTGCAATATAAAATGAAATATGATTTTTGAAAATATGATTTGCCTCAGTTATTTGGGTTGTTCATCATCATTTACATTTGAATTCATCATACACGAACAAAGTGACATGCATAGTGTATCACTGTACATGCCACAAGGCCGTGCACATCAATATACACTTGATAATGCTACAGGGACAGGTGAGCACAGGTCAAAACAAAATGAAAAGCCGGGTTCAACTGACGAGCAATATATTTAAAATCACGACACGAGCATAAGGTCAAACCCGAGTTTTGAAACTGGATTCAACTCAAGTGAAATTTTAAAAAATCAACATGAAATGATCAAGAATCAGATCAGAGACCAAGTACAAGGCACAGTGCACCACTGACAAGAATACAAAGACAGGAAAACATGCATGCAACATTGTAAACAATGACACAGAAAAAATGAAAACACATTATGAACCACAATGCAGTGTACATGAATACAACTACAGGTAAAAGCTCAAGTTCAATCCCAAAGCAACCAACAATGCATGCAAGTGCCGACCAGAATGAAGACCACAAGTAAACAAGACTACAGTGATACAAGTTGTACAAGATAACAACAACAATGAAAATCAGTGCAACATGTAGACAACAACTTCAATATGCACAAGTGAATGAAAATTCAAAAGTTCAAATACAACAATGTGTAGCAGCAATTACAAGGAACCAAATACTCAAGACAACATGAAGTGGACAGCACTGACTCAAATACACAACTACAAGGCATAGCAACTGCATAGCAACTGCAACAAGGCACAACAATGAAGACTACAGCCCAATAAACCAGAGACAACAACAGAGCACAATGCACCAAGTAAGTAACAGCTAGCAACATGGTCAGACACACATACTTCAATAATGCACCAACCAGAAATTCAAGGCAACAGAGACCAAGCAATGAACAACATGAATACTGAAACAACCAAGGACCGAGCAACTGATATATGCAAACGAATGGAATGCAACTACAGTGATCAAATAGACTGCAAGAAGTATGCAAGTGCAGGATCAAGGTGAAAAATGTACCAGTGAAACAAGTACAGGTTAAACCAACCAGAGGAGATGGTCAGAGTCAAAGCTCACAGGCCAGAAAATCAAATCCAATCCTAACAGCATCAATGTAACATGAACCAGAGCCAAGAATACATGAACTCGAAGCAATGCAAGTTCATATGTACAACAAACTACAGGAACTCAACAACAATGAGTATTGCAGTAAATGATGCAGTCAACAACTACACAAAAGCTCAATGCATATGATACCAAGAACGCTAGCATGAAGTACAACAATGCACAAGTGACCGACAACAAACACCAGCAAGTTCATATAACAAAAGTGCGTAAGGGCAGTATAATGATGAAACTCAGGAATAAACATGTTCGAAGTCGAAAGAATAAAAATGCAGACCAACAAAGCTGTAATTTACAATGAAGTCGAAGTTGACAAAAGTTTAAAAGTGCAGGGATGACCAAGTCAAGAAATCGAATTCAAAAATCAAAAACGTATCTTTGAAAAAGTCACAAACCAAAAAGAGGAAAGTTTTTTTTGCCGTATCGGTCAAATCGAACGTTTCACAAATTAAAGCCGTTGTCATCACAAAATTGATTCAAAACCGTGTCAACCAAGCAACGAAAATATTCGCATATGAATTAGTCAAGGAAAAGTCGCAAGCATCCAAGCATAAACGATCGGCAGAGATAATTTCAAATATATATTGTACGAACGAAAATTAAGGATTAAAAATCCTATATAAACCATTCATCATTGGCAAATTCAATCATCGAGTTCAAGCAAGCAATTAAAACCAGCAACGAAAAAGATTACATACCGCAACAGTGAACTTGATCGTCTCGAAGCAACCAAGTCCAAATTTCATAAAACGATCAAAGGAGCAGCTGCGAACGAGGCAAGCAACGCAAACCATCCATCATCAGAGAAGTCGCGAGCAAGAGCAACACCAGAGAATCATATTTGAAGAAAGCCCCAATTTGGATCGAAGAACGAAGCCCTAATTTAGTGGCAAAGGGGATCGGCCGACATTTTCAATCACAAGTCAGAAAAGAGAACGGGCTAAAGGAATAATAAATTGGCCGGCCTTGTTAAAAGGGGAATTGGTTTTTAAGAATTTATTCTTTATTTTTAAGGGTGTTTAATTGTTTTTTGTTTTTACTTTTCGAGTCAAAGAACTGGTGAAATCACCACCTAGGTTGTAGGTAGTGTCAGATTGTCTAGTTAGAATTAGTTCAGTGAGCAGGGTGTGCGAGTTTGCAAAACTCTATAGGCGGGAGCAAGGGTTTGCGAGTTTGCAAAACTCTATAGGCAGGAGCAGGGGGTGAGAGTCTATTAGAGTGTTTGTGAGCGGCAGCAGGGTTTACGAGTCTGTTAGAGTGTTTGTAAGCGGAAGACTGTTTAATTCTAATAGAAATCTGGGAATGCAGCAGTAGGCAGGGGTTGCCGAAGCTGGGTAAATTTTGTGTGTGATTTACTTTTCAGCATATTTATTTCTGCAGTTTGTTTCTGTGTTTAAATCGAGAAAATTTGCTATAACCCTATTCACCCACCCCTCCTCTAGGGTTAATCTAGATCCTACAAGTGGTATAAGAGCATAGTATTTTTCTTTAACTCTAGAGGCATGAATCCACCAAATAATACTTTTGTTGAGGGTCGTTCCAATATTATTCCTTCTATTTTCAATGGAACAGATTTTTTGAACTGGAAATTGAAAATGGAAATTTATTTAAAATCTGTTAATATTAAATGTTGGGATATTATTGAAAATGGGTGTGATATAACAAATAAGGAAATTATCTCGATTAATGCTCTTTCTATGCATATATTATATTCTCATATTAATCGTGATAATTTTTATTTCGTCTCTCATTATGAAAATGCACAGAAAATCTGGAATACTTTGATGCAATATATGGAGCAAAAGTCAACAGCAATGAGATGTCCTCCACAACCGACTCAGTTAAAGAAATGTGCTTAACAGGAGTGGTAAATAGCAGTTGTGATGAGGATGATGATGATGGAGCAGCCAAGCTAGCATTACTAATAAAGAAATTCAAAAGGAGGAACCGCAAATACGGAAATCCAGCTCTAAATCAAAATTTAAAAAACAGAGAGCACAATATGAAGCCAAGCGAGGTATCAAAACTCACTCACTCTGAATTACTTATTTATTTCCACGAAGTGAATGGCTGTTTTGAACGACTTAGGGAGAAGTATGACAAACTTGAATCACAAAAAGACACTTTGATAGAATTAAATGAACAACTTGACCAATTAGTTAAAACCTATCAAAGTAGGATCCCAAAGTGTGATAAGTGCCCAATATTCGAAGAAGAAATTAAAAAAATCAGAAATTAATATAACATGACTTGAAAATGAAATTCAGATTTTGAAAGAGAACGAAAATACTACGAGACAAAATTCTATCAAAAAGTGCACACAATTATTGAATGAAAATGAATCTCTCAAAATACAAGTCCAACAATTGTCAATAACTTTAGATAAATTTTCAAAAAGTGAGAAATCGTTGAATCTGCTATTAGGGAAGCAAACTGTTAATACAGCTGGACAAGGACTTGGATATAATCAATCTGAAAATGTTGAAAGTGATATTAATCAAAAAAATTCCATGTGCACAATTTGTAGAAAATATGGACACGGTCACAATAATTGTTGGTATAGACCCAAACATGTGAAAACCATACCAATTTGGGTTCCAAAAGGCACGAATATAAAATCTCTCAAAGTTAAACAAATTTGGGTGCCAAAAGGAAAATATATAAACAGTTTTGGGTCTCCACAAAATTATTTTTCTAAATCTTCTGCCACTAACAACCATGGACCTATAAAAACAAATAGGTCACATTAATCTTTTCCCGTGTAGGTGTGGTGGCAGGCTAAGGAACAACAACAGTGTTTTCTGGATTTTGGCTGTTCCAGAAACACAACGGGCAACAAAGC
Source organism: Allium cepa (assembly GCA_030765085.1). Classification (NCBI taxonomy): domain Eukaryota; kingdom Viridiplantae; phylum Streptophyta; class Magnoliopsida; order Asparagales; family Amaryllidaceae; genus Allium; species Allium cepa. The sequence continues at coordinate 106,367,944 of CM060930.1, read as the reverse complement.
AAAAGTTCCTTAGCCTAGTACAAAGGTGACAGAATCACAATGGGCAAACACGAGAAATTATCGTAAAGGTAAAACAGGTGAAGGTATATTAAATGTGATAATCTGCACCATATTCTGAATGAAATCAGCCAATATTGAGATGTTGTAAAGATGATGTTTTTTGATTCTGACTTGTTCAACATAGTTGGCAAATTACATTTATTCCAAAAACACTATTCTTTGATTTACTTCATATATATTAGTTTAAACATAGTGTTTTGTTGGATATTAATGCATTTGGTTATAATTTGGCTAACTCTACATTCACAGTTTCTGATAATTTACACGACTTCAATTCAAATTCAAGAATGTTGTAAAAATTTGTGAGTTTGAAATTTTTGATGCACACTTCATGGTCTGGTCTATCAAATTTAGTTAGTGATATTTTGGAGTGAAAGAGAAATTCAGATGCAGATCATACTGGTAATCTAGTTGACAGAAAACTTACTAGTTGAATGTGATTTATGGTGAGACATTTAGTAACTGCATCGTTTTTCAAAGAAAATATCTACATATTTTTCATTTCAAATAATTTTCAAATAGCAGAAAATTCTCTCATATAACCCCCTCGAGAAAATTATTTTTAACCATATTTTCAGATTAGTCATTTTTATTTGATTTTAAATGACAAATTTTGACTAATCCGACTCCTTACTAATTATCAAAAAGATATATAGTGATTGAAAAGGGGAAAAGTGTTGATACTTAACATACATTACTCAAGAGAGTATATTTGGAAAATTTCTTTAGAAATTCGAACAAGAGTTATAAAAAATTTTGTTGGGTAAAGCTTCCATGATCATTTCTATATCTATCATATTTCTATCGACCATTGTTTATCAAAGCTTAAATATAGTTTGTCGATATGTGGTACTATAATCAGGAATCATTTGTTTTTTCATGTCACATTTTTTTTGTGAAAATAAATAAATATCCAAAGTATTCGCTCTCATTTAAAAGTCTTCACGGTTATGCATGGGTGAATTACTTGGATTTTTGATTATGTGCTTCCATGCTCATTTAAAAGTCCTTACGGTTATGCATGTATGGAACGCATATCAAAATTAATTGATTAAATAGACAAGTTGATTCTAATCCCAGTTAAAAGTCCTCACGGTCATGCGTGGTTAGAAGATACTTGATTCATTTTTAAAATTAAATTGGAATACTTCTAATCTCATTTAAAAGTCCTAACGGTTATGCATGATTAGTGGATATTCAAATTCCTGATATAAATGTACCACAAGTTGATACAATTGTATGGTTTTATATTAGAACATCATTTCCATTCTTTCTAAAAGAGGAATATGCGCCTAACAAGGGTAGTTATGATTTTTGTTTGATTTTTATTGAAGTTCAATATTTATATTCAGTTTGACTTTAATGTTGGATTAATATTGATCACTTTATCTCTATTTTTCTCTAACACTATTATTATTTTGCTGATAACAAAAGGGGGAGAGAAAAGTTAAGATTTTGTCAAATAAAATCAAGCAAAGGTCAAATAATTTTCCATCTGCATTTAGGCTCATTTATATATTTTTATTTGTATGCATACATGTAGGGGGAGTATCATGTAGAGAGGAAGCATTTAAATAGGGAGAGCCATTAGAGCATATCATTGATCAAATACATTTAACACCGTCAAAATCTTAAATATATGTTTGTTATCAACAAAGGGGGAGATTGTTGAATATGCGCTTTGCGCTTATATGATTTTTGTTTGATGAAAATAAACCATATATACATTCGTTTAAATGTATTTGTTAATGTACTATTTTATTTTTTATAGACTAAACAAATATTTGTTGAATAAAATAACTTACACAAAATTTGAATTCAAACAGAATAAGTTACACAGAATTTGAATTCAAACAGAAATTTTAGTCAAACAAATATTTATTACAATTTTGAATAGTACAAATTCAAGCTCTCACAATACATATACAATTTTGATTCTAATTACATCACATTTCATATTTACAGTTGTCCTCACTACATATCACTCACACTCGTAGTTTATCTTCAACTTCATTCCAGTTATAATCCAGCATCTGAGAAATCTGCAAAAATATTCACTAACGCGGTAAAATTGAAAAAGAAATATTTTTGCAATATAAAATGAAATATGATTTTTGAAAATATGATTTGCCTCAGCTATTTGGGTTGTTCGTCATCATTTACATTTGAATTCATCATACACGAACAATGTGACATGCACAGTGTATCACTGTACATGCCACAAGGTCGTGCACATCAATATACACTTGATAATGCTACAGGGACAGGTGAGCACAGGTCAAAACCAAATGAAAAGCCGGGTTCAACTCACGTGCAATATATTTGAAATCACGACACGAGCACAAGGTCAAACCCGAGTTTTGAAACTAGATTCAAATCAAGTGAAATTTCAAAAAATCAACATGAAATGATCAAGAATCAGATCAGAGACCAAGTACAAGGCACAGTGCACCACTGACAAGAATACAAAGACATGAAAACATGCATGCAACATTGTAAACAATGACACAGCAAAAATGAAACCACATTATGAACCACAATGCAGTGTACATGAATACAACTATAGGTACAAAGCTCAAGTTCAATCCCAAAGCAACCAATAATGCATGCAAGTGCCGACCAGAATGAAACCACAAGTAAACAAGACTACAGTGATACAAGTTGTACATGATAACAGCAACAATGAAAATCAGTTCAACATGTAGACAACAACTTCAATATGCTCAAGTGAATGAAAATTCAAAAGTTCAAATACAACAATGTGTAGCAGCAATTACAAGGAACCAAATACTCAAGACAACATGAAGTGGACAGCACTGACTCAAATACACAACTACAAGGCATAGCAACTGCATAGCAACTGCAACAAGACACAACAATGAAGACTACAGCCCAATGAAAAAGAGACAACAACAGAGCACAATGCACCAAGTAAGTAACAGCTAGCAACATGGTCAGACACACATACTTCAATAATGCACCAACCAGAAATTCAAGGCAACAGAGACCAAGCAATGAACAACATGAATACTGAAACAACCAAGGGCCGAGCAACTGATGTATGCAAACGAATGGAATGCAACTACAGTGATCAAATAGACTGCAAGAAGTATGCAAGTGCAGAATCAAGGTGAAAAATGTACCAGTGAAACAAGTACAGGTTAAAACAACCAGAGGAGATGGTCAGAGTCAAAGCTCATAGGCCAGAAAATCAAAGCCAATCCTAACAGCATCAATGTAAAAAGAACCAGAGCCAAGAATACATGAACTCCAAGCAATGCAAGTTCATATGTACAACAAACTACAGGAACTCAACAACAATGAGTATTGCAGTAATGGATGCAGTCAACAACTACACAAAAGCTCAATGCATATGAAACAAAGAACGCTAGCATGAAGTACAACAATGCACAAGTGACCGACAACAAACACCAGCAAGTTCATATAAAAAAGTGCATAAGGGCAGTATAATGATGAAACTCAGGAATAAACATGTTCGAAGTTGAAAGAATAAAAATGCAGACCAACAAAGTTGTAATTTACAGTGAAGTCGAAGTTGACAAAAGTTTAAAAGTGCAGGGATGACCAAGTCAAGAAATCGAATTCAAAAATAAAAAACGTATCTTTGAAAAAGTCACAAACCAAAAAAAGGAAATTTTTTTTTGCCGTATCGATCAAATCGAACGTTTCATAAATTAAAGTCGTGGTCATCACGAAATTGATTCAAAACCGTGTCAACCAAGCAACGAAAATATTCGCATATGAATTAGTCATGGAAAAATCGCAAGCATCCAAGCATAAACGATCGGCGGAGATAATTTCAAATATATATTGTACGAACGAAAATTAAGGATTAAAAATCCTATATAAACCATTCATCATTGGCAAATTCAATCATCGAGTTCAAGCAAGCAATTAAAACCAGCAACGAAAAATATTACATACCGCAACAGTGAACTCGATCGTCTCGAAGCAACCAAGTCCAAATTTCATAAAACGATCAAAGGAGCAGCTGCGAACGAGGCAAGCAACGCAAACCATCGATCATCAGAGAAGCCGCGAGCAAGAGCAACACCAGAGAATCATATTTGAAGAAAGCCCTAATTTGGATCGAAGAACGAAGCCCTAATTTAGTGGCAAAGGGGATCGGCCGACATTTTCAATCACAAGCCAGAAAAGAGAACGGGCTAAAGGAATAATAAAAGGGCCGGCCTTGTTAAAAGGGGAATTGGTTTTTAAGAATTTATTCTTTATTTTTAAGGGTGTTTAATTGTTTTTTGTTTTTACTTTTCGAGTCAAAGAACTGGTAAAATCACCACCTAGGTTGTAGGTAGTGTCAGATTGTCTAGTTAGAATTAGTTCAGTGAGCAGGGTTTGCGAGTTTGCAAAACTCTATAGGCGGAAGCAAGGGTTTGCGAGTTTGCAAAACTCTATAGGCGGGAGCAGGGGGTGCGAGTCTATTAGAGTGTTTGTGAGTGGGAGCAGGGTTTGCGAGTCTGTTAGAGTGTTTGTAAGCGGGAGACTGTTTAATTCTAATAGAAATCTGGGAATGCAGTAGTAGGCAGGGGTTGCCGAAGCTGGGTAAATTTTGTGTGTGATTTACTTTTCAGCATATTTATTTCTACAGTTTGTTTCTATGTTTAAATCGAGAAAATTTGCTATAACCCTATTCACCCCCCCCCCTCTAGGGTTAATTTAGATCCTACAAAATGATCCACACCATAAGAAAAAACCAAAAAGTGTGATCCATACAAACACAAACCCTACAAACAAATAGACTATTATCAAAAAGAATCTATGTACACAAAAAGCAAGCCTGCCACTATTTCTTCTTTGATGGCTTTTGCTTCTTCTTCTTGCCACTGGAGGGAAACTTCACTTGAGCTTTCTCCTACTCAATTACCTCCCCTTCCTCTGTCTCTTTTACGCTTGGCAGAAGTGCTTTGCAATGAGCCGATAGGAGCATTCGTGGCACTCCGAGGCGGAGGAACGGAAGTTGGAACGCTTTATGAAAATACCATCAACATACTTTGAGAACTACCAAATGGTGGAATATGAATTGGAGTGAAAAAGGTTTTCCCGGGCGCTTGGGCAAAGCGATCAACAATGGAGTAGGAAAGATTTCTATTTATTCTTGCTTTATTTGACTGGCCAAGAGGCTATCCATCTCAATTTTTTTTCGAGCTCATGCATGGAGGGGCCCAACAAGGATTTGGAGGCCGTAGTAATAATAAAATCCTTATCTACTAGAGTCCCATGATTCTCATCCTTTCCTTCTTCCAACAAAGCGTCCATCATCGATATTTATTTCCCCAGTTGAGAATCCTTGGGAGGAATCAGAGCAATGCAGGATGACATGTAGCCATAGAAATACAAAATGAGATACTAATGACATTGATCAACGACACGTCAACTCTTTGAAAAGCAGGAGGAGTCAATGAGATACCTTCTTTAGCATGAACTTCTGCATGAGTCGGAGTGCTGCCAAGAGTTCCCTCGGGAATAAGAAGAGAACATCGAATTTTTGGAGCTTTGGCTTCTCTGGAACATAAACAATGTCCGTAGAGGAATCAACAGTAGAACTAGGAGCAGCTTGAGTCCCAAGAGTTTGACGAGCTATAGCATCATGATGGATAGAGCAGGAACCTTCACCTAATTTCTTTTGAGTGGCTGCATCCAAGTTCCAAATGAATCAGATGCTGGTTATCATGAAGGATTTTGGCTCGTTTCCCTTCAAAATATCCTTTTCCAGTTGTTCCATATCAATATTATCACTTTAAAGTTCTCTTCCTTGATAAGCCGTTCCCAGGCACGGGAGAGCATTAAAGGGTATTCCACCTTGAACTACTCTCGATTTTGAAACTTAAGCACAATAGCGTTATTTTGAGTGATCAATGGCTCAAATCTCCACATCATCTGCTTTTCTACCCGCTGCTCTATGGCTTCAACTTTTCTTTTGACAGTGGCTTCAACCTCTCTTCTAACAAGGGCGTCCACGTCCATGGATTTTTCAAGCACTTCATCCTTCTCTATTATGATGGAGACCAGCTCATTGCATGCATCCTAAGCAATTTTTTAAGCTTCGTCCCTTTCATTGGACTTGCACTCAAGCTAAATTCAGTTGTGTTCCTGTTGGCAGCATCCCTTTCCATTACAAGCTCGTGATTCCGATGATGTGCTTGCTCGATTTCGTTCAAATGCTTGGGTATCTCAGCATCGGGTGCTTTAATGGCCTTATAGGCCTTCTTCTCCACATAGGCTTAGGATTTTCTAGAGTTTTCAATCTCATTGTTGAGAGTGGCTATGATTCTTTTATTCTTGGCTTCAATAAGATTATGTTTCTCTATCTCCTTCAACCTGTCTCTTGAAACTTTTGAAAAATTTTCGGTTGGCTTTGCCTATTAATTTTCCTGATTATAGACATCAATCGTGCAGTTGATGGTCCTTTATTGGACTTCAGTAGGAATTCCTTTTAAATTTTGGCAAAAACATATCTCCATCAAAGCAAATGTTGGGGCATTCATTCTTAAGCTCGGCGATTCGACCCGTAGTGTCTACCTGCTGCCTTCTATAATGGCCGAGCAATAGCACTCCCTTTACTAGACCTATGATGGATAGTATCGGAGTTGCTTTTACAATGTCTGGGCTTTGAAGACCGGTTGGAATAGGACAATGTTTTAGGCGATGCAGGAATAGATGTAGGAGGAGGAGCTCGAGAAATGTTGGTCGATGGATTTTCACCACGGCAGTCAGATTTCCTATTCAAGCCACTAAAAGTTGGTGATCTGGATCTAGGTCGATGCTTAAAGGGGGAATCATGGGAAGAACGGGCCCTGTCATAACTACTCCTTTCTCGGTCATCTATATCACAACTGGAGTGGTAACTTGAATCATAGTCGCGACTGCCCAGTTGATGGTACGAGCTCGACGTAGGGAATTGAAAATTATGTGTTTTCTCTTCTAGGGATCAGAATGAAAGCTTTCTCTTATCCATGAAACCTATAAGACAAACAAGAATGAGTTAGATCAAATGGGCAAGGACACGGGTCAAGTGCGAGTGTCGTATAATGCACGTGTGCGTATGTGTCCTAGTGTCCCCCCAAGGAACCATGTACTAAAGCCTTACTCATGGGAGTAACCTCTCTATACCGGTTGGAATGGCATCTTTCTTAAAGTGGATCGGGGAACCGATGTCACCGATACTAATGCAACCAATGTGTAAAGAGCTAAAATCCATAGGGATAGACCGTAAACCGGTGAACAAGCCCATTGAAGGAATAGATGGAGTCTTCTCTACTATTGTGACCGGTGGAAGGTGAGTGAAAGTCTGCATATTTGAAATTTTCACAATCAATCTTTTTTAGGAGCAGGTGGTGGGTCGTCTCTGGGTTGGTCGTTCTTAGACGCATGGCCTACTTCAATATTTCTTTGGCCAGTCTCACCATTCTCTTCAATAATTTCATCTTCGATGCCTTCATGTTCCTGCTCTATGTTTTACACAACTCCATCCCAAGGACTTAGGACAAATCATGATTGACCATGCCTTCTACATGCTGATTGTTATCATCATTATCATCGCCATTATCAATGTCGACAATTGGAATTATGCTGGTGTTGCAGCCTGCCACTAATAAACCATGGGCGAGAACATTCTCGTCTGCCAATAGAGTTCTTACATACCTATCCCCGGCTAGGACTCTTATTAGAGTATTAATGGTCCCGAAAGTGATCCGCTATTGGGTCTCGTCGGAACATCTGTGTAACAGAGAAAGGTAAATTATGTATGCAGACTATGAGGCAAATGCGTGAATGACGTTTGAAATAAAAACTTACGTCTGAATATCCATCTACAAGCGACCTAGGTGGATAGCATACATAAAACCATTCAGCCTTAAAATAAATCAGCTAGTTCCAAACCTCGGTAACTATTATGTAACCTCTCATCCACCCTAAGTAAATAAGAGATGGGTTTTCTTAACGGATCTTAAAGCTATAGATGTATCAGTTTTCCTAATCGCTAGGAACTCAATTCAAATGCTAGGAGAAGACCATATAACTACTAATAAGAAAAGTGTAGTTGTCCAGATGTAGTTATGTGGGAGCCAGTTTCATAAAGTTTAGAACTCGACAGACAAATTGGTTAAATGACGGGACGCAATCCGCGACGCACATATATCTTATCAAGCTGTATATCTGATATGCACGTAAATATTCATATTTTTACTTCCATATTAAATCTACTTTTATTTAAATAAATGTCGTAATTGGTTATTTTTTACATGTTTTTATAAAATCCAAATTTCATCAAATCATCATTCATTCATCTTCATTTAGGGGAAAATGTTAACTTTATGCATGAATTAATTTTGAGAATATTCACTTGACATTTTGTTTTTATTTATAATAATTTGGATGGAAAATGGATTAAGCCTTAATATATTCATGCATGCACAAGTGAAGGAGGACAAATGAATGAAAAAATAAAAGAATTCATGAAATCATGGAGGACCCCACCTTCCTGTAGAATATGCTAGTATATGATTTTTGATTAATAATAATAAACATATATGTTCATTTAAATGTATTTTTTATTTTACTAATTTATTTTTTACATAATTGAATAAATATTTGATGAATAAAATAAATAACACAGAATTCATATTCAAACAAATATTTTATTTAAACAAATATTTTATTACAAATTCAAATAGTACAAATTTGAGCTCTCACTACATTTATACATTTTTTCAATTACACTACAATTTCGATTACATCACAAAATTCAATTTACAATTTTGACCTCACTACACATTCACTTATCACTCGTAATTTTATCTTCAACTCTATTCCAAATTGTACCAACATCTAAATTATCTGCAAAATAAACACCGACGTAGTAAAATTGAAAAAGATAGTTTTAGCAGTGTATAATGAAGTGTGTGTTTTTGAAATATGCCCTAGTTATTTGGTTTGTTCGTCATCATTTATTTTGAATTCATCTTCACGAAAAGCTTGTAACATGCACAGTGTATCACTATACATGTCACAAGACTGTGTATATCGATATGCACTTGATAAAATTACAAGGACAGGTGAGCACAAGGTCAAACCCAAGACAAATGCTAGATTCAACTCAATTGCTTATGAGTCTCGACCAAATCAACCAAAACCAGACATGTACAAGTTCATATGCACAGACTCAAATACAACAACCAAGTTTATATGCAATAATGAGACAAACTCAAGTCTACAGCATGATTACAACCAGAGGCATCAAGTTTAAAGATTCAAGTAAAAACCAAAGATCTGGAACCAACACTTCAATGAACCCGAACCAAATCAGTGAAGCGTGCTACTACACCAGATCAAACCACACATGCAATTGGTCAAAGTGCTTAAATGTACAAAATTCAGAGGCGACACAATAGTAGTCATGGTAGAGCTGACAAGCTACATGAAAACAAGGGGTTCAACACTGACCAGAAAATGAGTCACATAAAAACAAGTCTGACAACATACATGTATACACACACACACATACACACATATGTATGCACACATGCATACATATCAAGACCAACAAAGACCAGTCTGGAATGAATGCAAAAAAAAATGAACCAGAGGACAGAGTAGCCATAGCAACCATTGACCATATACAAGAGGAACCACACAAGCATTCAAACCGAGACCAGAGCAATGCAGACATAACACATATGACTACATGAACAAGATGACTAGACCCATAGTATAATGTATCCTAGACTTTAAACAAATGGTCAGGTGCAAAGCGATGGAGCAACAAGTAAATGGCACGAAGCCAATGCAACTGCAATAGGGCATCAACGAAATAAAGCACATAAGCAGTCAAAACACACTGCAACTCAATATGAATAACTACACCAGATTCACATACCAGTGGAATACAACATCAGCTACAAACTACAACAAGAACAAGGGATGCAATAAGGACTGACTCAAGTGGCACCAATGTAACATGCAACAAGACATCTAGTATATATGGTGGCCAAGGCAAACAAAGAACAGACCCAACAAACCAGTCCAAGTTCAGACTGCAAATGCAACAATCTAGACATAGCTAAGCGACATAATTATGCACATATAGATATAAGTACATACACATACATCGGGCCAGAGGCATGAACAACTAGAGAGCAGACTCAAGGCAACATGAAGACAAGAGCAATGAAAACTACATTCATATGAAACAGAGTGAAATGCAAGGCTACCAAGTTCAAATATGCACAGTAGCAGTTCAAGTAACAAAGTCAAGGAGTTGAAAAAGCAGCAATTTGAATTGGATTTCAAAATAAAGAAGTCGAAGTCAAAAATCACATCAACCCAATATACAATCTTAAATATTCAAATGCCAAAATAAAAGGAGTATACGTACGAGATGGAACTAACAAATTATCGCAAAATTAGAAAAATATTCAAATTTTTTAATTCAGATTTTATCTCAAAAATTAAAACATCGAAGTCAAAAGAAAAAGAACGAAACCGACTCAAGAATTCCAAATCCACCAACCATTGAACAAGTCAGTGCAATCACTATTGTTCAATCAATTATCTAATGGCCAAGCAAAATCATGAAATATTCAAACCCAGAAATATACGAACATATTATAGGGTTTTCATCCCTATAGAACCCAATAATCATCATTGACACGAAAGCATCGAGTTCAATCCCAAGCAAATATACAGAGAATAATTCGAGCATAATCAATCGAAAAGGGGGTAAAACTCACATACCAAATCATAGCAATCGAACTCGAAAAATGGAGCAGCAATAGGCGAACAAAGCAGAAATTGATTGACAAAGCAATCCAAAGAAAACTCATACTTCAATCGAAGAAAAAGAACAATCGATGGCTTCAACACAGAGAAACCCTAACTTTGAAGAGAGGTGGGCCAAACCCATTTCACAGATAAAAAGAAACAAAAAGGGGACTGTCTTTTATTAAATAAGCGGGCAGGCTCTATTATTGTTTTGGGATTAGAGTTATCAATAATAGGGTTTTATTTATTTTGCTTGTTTTAAATTTTATTTGTAATTTTTCTTTTTCAACTTGTGAAGCTTTCTAGTCGTGTTACTAGGTTACGAACTACGATGGTGTAGTTCGAGAATTCGCAACTCAATGATAGAGTCGCCGTAAGGTTTTGAGCATAAAGTTGGGTTAGTCATTAGCGGGTGTCGTAAGTTTACGTGTGCAAGCATCTGACTACTTAATTTCTAGTAGAAACCTTAAGGACGACACGTAGGTAGGATTTTGCCGAAGCTATGTAAATTTGTGTGTGATCTCTTCTGCATTATCTTTCTATTTTATTATCCGTGATTACTTTCATTTCCGCATTAATTTTATTTATTATTAGTATCACCCTATTCACCCCACCTCTAGGGTGAAATCGATCATACACTTCCCGCTTACTATGATCTACAATTAGAAGCTAATGCACATATTAGTGGATTTTAAAAGCACATGCACATTTAATGGAGGATTAATTCATGCTAATGATAACTTATCGTCCACACTTCCTAAAGGGTATTTTGGATACTCCTCCAAAATATGGATTAGGGTTTTATACATATATAAATAACCCTCTTATGCTCTTGTAATGAAGATTTTTATCATACTATGCAACTTGTAGCCACAAATTAAATGAGAAATAAAATGACTTCCTAATCCTTTTATTTTTCTTTGTTCTCTTCATTGCTTTTATTTTATTTTCACGCTCATTTTTATTTGCATGCTCTTTTGCCTTTCATGTTAGTAGTTAGCTTAAATTTATGCATGTTGTTTAGCTCCATTTTTATTTAATTAGCTTGCACTTCTTTTGTTTTCTATGTTGAAATTTATATGTGTTGAAATGATAATACAAATGGGTAGCTAGACCCTTTCACTTTAGGGGTAATGAAGAACTCTAAAATTATGTAAATTCAACATATTCTATGATTTATGACCTCCTTTTATGCTTCATGTAAGGTTGGATGTTGATGTAAGTTTATTAGGAAATTTGATAGCCTATGTTGTAATCACAAATGGGCTAAGCTTAATCAAACATAAACACAATTTATGTCATCATCTTACTAATTAATTTTGGTCATGGAATTAAAGCAGAAACAAAATTTCATGATCTTTGTTACTAAACAAAATAGTAAATAGATCATGCTTATAATTGCTTTTGATTGGAATTCATGTTCATTTTCATTATAATTGATAAGTGGTTTTAGTTATTGTATTATTGTTTGAGGGTTTAAGTTATGTTAATTAGTAATATAAATAGAACATACTTATGATAAACATATCACATATTCTACTTAGATTAAAATAGAGAGATCATGAATTGTTTTTGTGCTGATTTATACAAATACATATGAGAGTGGATTTGCCTCTAAATTGTCTTCTAATCTCATACATCTAATCAGTTTTGTTCCAGTTTAACTTTTGCTATTTTTTTAGTTTGAACAAACTTGAAAATTTGGGTTAATTTATTTGAGTAGAATTTATAATGAATTCAATTCCATATGGATCGACTCGTATTTGCCATGTACTAAAATTGTATGTCGTGTGCTTGCGACTAATTTTTCACCTAATTTTTTGGTGACTTTTTAATTCGATAGAAAACTCACCGTCAAAAAAGTTTTTGGCATCGTTGCTTGGGAATAGATTTTTTATTTTACTCTTCGAATTATTTTTATTTGATTTAATTGATTTTTTCATTTTCTTTATTAAGTTGCATTTTAAAATAGAAAATCTTTATGTTTTTATGTGAATTTTTCCTTCATTTGATTTATATGCTTGTTGTTTTGCTATTTGAATTTGCGTTGCAAAAAAAATGATATAAAATTTCATTTCAAAGATAATATTTTTTATTATAATCCATTTCATTTAAAATTACAAATTTTTCTTTTTACAAATTTCTTTTTTCCAGCAAAACTGTGCACTGTGCACCAAACCTCCTCACCGTGCATAATTCTCAACTCACTATCTTCACAAAGCTATCCACTCCATCTTCCTACCTTAACAACTTGCTACCTTCTCCTATCACTTTTCGAACCCAAGCTCATCAACATCAACAACACAGCCACTCTCACCATCACCTCCGACCACTACCTACCTTACTGCCTTCACAACAACAACCATCTTCTGCCTAACTACTTCATCAATACAACCACTGTTAGGAAATCAATTCTATGGTTTCGATGATAACAACTATACAATGGAAATCGAATATGTATATATATATATATTTCTACTCACAGGTAATTGTTAGAATAACATCACCAAAGAGACAAGAACAAGACTCAATGAAAGTATCAAGAAGCTACAAGTCGACTGAATCAAGAGACCAATGACACGGACACAAGAAAAGCAATATGCACAAGTTCAAACGTCTGGATACACTAGCCAGATGTCTGATTGATTCCTCTGGTTCGCAAATCAGTCAGATTCAAACGTCTGGTTAATGTACTCAGATGTCGGAAAAGCAACCATATACACAAAATATATAAGAGCTAGACATCATAAACATTTTCCAGACGTCTGATTTTGAACTCGGGTGTTGATATTCAAAGTACAACTGTCACAATTGAAAAGACACTTTCGCTCCTCTTCAATACAACCCTTCATCACCATCGAAAGCGATCATAGAACATCAGGATGCAACTACACAAGGAATCTCTCTACCGCTATAAATAGCATCAAGAATCCAAGAGAAGATCTCACCTTACTTACTTATGCTCTTTACTCATATACTCTGATTTATACTTGATCTCTAGCAATCAAATACCTATATTTCAGTCTTCCATATATTCTGAACTCTTCAACCAATATTCTCTAGATATAGATTGGAAGCATTTGTACTTAATAGTCAATATTCGTGTTATAGAACACACACTTGACAAGAACAAGCTTTTGTAACCAAGCCTATTCCTCCGGACGAAGTGAGGGTGTTTGTTAGTCGAATTCTGAAGATGAGCTTTGGGACTGGACGTAGGACGGGAGGTCTGAACCAGTATAAAATCCTGGTGTGATTATTTCCATTTACTTTGCTATTGTCATCTATCATGTTTGTATTAGATACATCATATAGTTAGTCACTTATACTAGCATATATATACACACTACATGATCCATCATATAGACTTTCAATTGGTATCAGAGCAAGGTTCGATCAAAGAAAAGTAACATATTTTTGAATCACTTTAATATGGAAAGTATTTTTCAAGAAGGACAATCCACAACACGACCCCCACTTTTTAATGGTTCTAACTATGCATATTGGTCAACACGTATAAGAATTTTTATGGAAGCTAATGGTCTAGAAATTTGGTCATCCACTCAAGATAAATATGAAGAACCTACTACTTCTATGAACACATGGACCGATACACAAAAGACCTTAGCATCAAACAATGCTAAAGCTATGAACGTTTTATTTTGCTCTTTAGATAAAAATGAACTTTCATGTGTCATGTTACGCACAACTGCATTTGACATTTGGCGTACCCTACAAATTACACACGAATGTACAACAAAGGTCAAACAAACTAAGATTTCAATTTTTCAAGCCCAATTTTCGTCGTTCAAAATAAAGCAAAATGAAACTACTGTTGACATGTATTCTAGATTTCAAACTATCCAACGTGATCTTATGGCATTAGGAGATAAGTTTACTGATTTTGATTTAGTTCTCGAATACTCAACTCTTTAACATCGGATTGGGAAAGGAAGGTATTAGCTATTAAAGAAGCTAATGATCTCTCTACACTCAAAGTTGAAGAGTTGATAGGAAATTTAATGTTCTATGAAGCTAATTTGCAGGCACGAAAAGAATTAAGAGAAGAAGAATATAGCATTCCCAGAGATAAAAAATGATGACTTTGATTTAGATGAAGAAGAGATAGTCTTCATTGCCAAGAATTATAACAGATTTAAGAAATTTAGAAACATGACCAAATTCCAGAAAGAAGGAAAGTCCAACACAACAAACCTATCCCAAATCAAGTCTATGAATGTGATTAATACGGACATATGAAGAAGGATTACCCCAAACTCAATAATGATGAAAAGAAAAACAAAATTTGAAAAATTCAAAAAGAAGATGGCTTTCAAAGTAACAAGGGATGACTCGGATTCTTCATCATCTGAAAGTGATAGCGATAGTGACGGAGAACAAGCTAATGTGTGTTTTATGGCACAAACTGATGAGGTATGTCCGAAACTTAGCTATGACGAATTATTAGAACTTAGTATGGAATTAAATGATAAATTTAGACAAATTAAAAAAAATAAACAAAGACTATATAGTCAAAATAAATAGATTAGAACTTGAAGTAGGAATGTTAAAAGATGAAAAAATTATCTTAGAAGAAGAACTAGAATTATCTTTAGAAAAAATTAAAAATAATTTAATAAAAAGTGAGGATATTGCTATTAATTTCGAAAACACTAAAATAGTGAAGGATAATTTGTTAAAAGAAATATCAATTTAAAAGGCAATATTGAATTATTGAAAATTGAAAATTTAGAATTAAAAGAAATATTAGATAAAATTACAAATAATGTGTCAAAATTTAATAAAGGAAAACACGATTTGGAAAATCTTATCAAAACTTCAAAACCGTCAGGCAATAGAAATGGAATAGGATTTAAAAATATTTCTAAACAAAAAGGTAATGATGCTAAACATTTTAGTCAAAAAAAAACTAAAGGTTTACCTACGTCTAACATGAATACCAAAAATATGAAAATTTGGATTCCTAAAACAAATAATAATTTGATTAGACAAAAACATTTTAATAATTTCTTAAAAAATGTAGTCTAAAATAAAAATTATATTTATAAAGGTACCAAACCATCTTGGGTATGGCTACCTTCACCTAACAATTAGGACCCTAACAAATATATGGGTACCAATTAGAACATCTTTTATTTTGCAGGTACCCAAAATAATAAATAAGGAAGCGGATGCTCTA
Source organism: Allium cepa (assembly GCA_030765085.1). Taxonomy (NCBI): domain Eukaryota; kingdom Viridiplantae; phylum Streptophyta; class Magnoliopsida; order Asparagales; family Amaryllidaceae; genus Allium; species Allium cepa. The sequence goes on along the minus strand of CM060930.1, from coordinate 106,351,887 downwards.
AGCATATGAACGGAAATTGAAAAATGTTATCAAATATAACATACGTCGATGGTGGAACGGTAACCTTTGAAGATAATTCAAAAGGATATGTCATAGGCATTTGAGAAGTCATCAACTCTGGTGTATCTAATTCTCCTATTATTTCAAATATTTTATTAGTAGAAAATTTAAAACACAACTTACTAGGTATTAGTCAATTATGCGATAAAGGTTTCCAAATAAATTTTGAAAAAAATAGATGTAATATTTTAGATAATAACAAATAACTTATTTTTGAAGGTTTTAGAAACAAAAATATTTATGTATTAAACATGAATATAAATAAAATTCAAATTTGTGTTTGACCGCCAAACATGATGATCCATGGTTATGGCATAAACGATTTTTTCAAATCAATTTTAAGAATATTAATAAATTGGAAAAATATAAACTAGTTAGAGGTTTACCTAAAATAAATTACAAAGTAGAAAATTTATGTGACGATTGTCAAATTGAAAAACTAAAGAAAAGCTCTTTTAAATCTAAAAATAATATTTCTACGAAACAACCATTAGAATTATTACATTTAGATTTATTTGGACCAACACAAATACGATCTATAAATCACAACAAATATGTTTTCGTAATAGTTGATGATTTTCAAGATATACATGGACTTTGTCTTTAAAACATAAAAGCAATATTTTTGGTATGTTTAAGACATTTGATAAAAGAATTAAAACACAAATGGACTTAAAAACTAAAAATATTCGAAGTGATCACGGAGGAGAATTCAAAAATGATCTATTTCCTAATGTTTGTAATAAAAAAGGAATAAGTCATAATTTTTCTTTTCCTCGCACACCTCAACAAAATGGTGTCGTAGAAAGAAAAAATCGAACGTTACAAGAATACGCACGAACATTATTAAATAATAGTGGTTTACCAAAACACTTTTGGACAGTAGCTATTGCTAAACCTTGTTATGTATTGAATCGAGTAACTATACGTCCTTTGACTAAACAAACTTGTTTTGAAATATTTTTTGAAAGAAAATCTAAAGTATCATATTTTAAGATTTTGGCTCAAAATGCTTTATATTAAATACAAAAGATAACTTAGGAAAATTTGACCCGAAGGCCGATGAAGGTATCTTTGTTGGATATTCCGATGGTAGCAAAGCATATAGAATTTTTAATAAACGAAATAATACCATTGAAGAAAGTTTACATGTTTCGTTCGACGAGAATCTTTTTAATCATCATCCTAATGTTGAAGAAGAAATTATTCCACCAACTAATTCTATTAATAATGAGACAAATGTGCAAAATAACACTTTGATATCATCCCCTAGAATTCATAAGAATCATCCAAGAGATAATATCATTGGAGATCTCAATACTAGAGTAACTAGAAATCAACTTAATCAAATAAGCAATATAGCATTCGTGTCAAATTTTGAGCCAAAAAATTATAAAGAAGCTTCAAATGATAATTTTTGGATAATCGCTATGCAAGAAGAATTAAATCAATTTGAACGTAATAATGTTTGGAAATTAGTACCAAGACCTCAAGAACAATCGGTTGTAGGAACAAAATGGGTATTAAAAACAAAGCAGACGAGAATGGAAATACTGTTCGAAAAAAAGCACGTTTCGTTGCTCAAGGCTATAATCAAGAAGAAGGTATTGATTATGACGAAACCTTTGCTCTAGTAGCTAGATTAGAGGCCAAATCGTACATTACTCGCCTTTGCAACTCATCACAATTTTAAATTATTTCAAATAGATGTCAAAAGTGGTTTTTTAAATGGTTTTGTCAAAGAAAATGTATATGTAGAACAACCACCATTATTTGTTCACGAAAAATATCCTGATCATGTTTTTAAATTACACAAAGCATTATATGGATTAAAACAAGCTCCACGAGCATGGTATGAACGGCTTAAAAATCATTTAATTACATCTGTTTTTCAAATAGGCAAAATAGTTACAACTTTATTTATTAAAAAGATAATAATGATATTTTAGTTGTACAAATTTATGTTGAAGATATCATTTTTGGTTCAACCAATGAAAATCTATGTAATCAATTTTCCAATATTATGAAAAATGAAGTTTAGATGTCACATATGGGAGAATTAAATTTCTTCTTAGGTTTATAAATAAAATAACTTGAAAATAGAATTTTTATTTATCAAGAAAAATATTGTAATGATCTATTACGTCGCTTTGAAATGGATAAAACTTTGAGCAAACCAACACCAATGAGTACCACTGTTCACTTAGAAAAGGATGATAACGGAAAAGATTACGATCAAAATTATATCGTAGCATGATTGGTTCTTTACTTTATTAGATGACTAGTCGACTCGATATTATGATGAGTGTATGTCTTTGTGCTCGATTTCAAGAATCTCATCTAAGAGTTGTTAACTGTATTTTGCGTTGTCTATCTAGTACTAGAGATTATGGTTTGTTTTACCCTAAAGGATCATCATTTGAACTAGTTTCATATAGCGATACAGATTTTGGTGGATGTAGAACAGATTGCAAGAGTACTAGTGGAACTTGTCACTTCATCGGACAATCATTAGTTTCATGGTTTAGCAAAAAGCAAAATTGTGTTTCTTTATCTACTTGCGAAGCCGAATATATCTTCGCAGCTCTAGTGTGTGCATAAGTGATATACATGCAACAAACACTTATGGATTTCGGCAAAATTATTAACAAATATCCAATATATTATGATAACACAAGTGCTATAAATTTATCAAAAACCCCTGTTAATCATTCATGAACTAAGCATATAGATATACGACACCATTTTTTAAGAGACAATGTTGAAAAAGGAACTTTTTCTTTAGAATACGTAAATACCGAAAATCAAGTAGCACACATCTTCACAAATCCACTGAATGAACAAACTTTTATTAAATTTCGACGAAATTTAGGATTTTCTCACTTAATGATCTTCTTCCTTAAAAATGATCACTGCTTCATTTTAGGCTATGATTAGTCATTTATTTTACTACCACAAATTATACTTAATAATTTCCGAACCTTTAATTTTTTTAGATAGTTAGTTTGTCTATAAATAATTTTTTCAACCTATATATAACAATTTATTAAAAAAAAATATGAACAAAAAATTTATATTCTCTTCAAGGAAAAAAATATAGTCATGTCTTCTGAGAACTCCTGCATATCCATCTCGACACCTATAACGCATAGTTCGGCTGATACACCACAACGACTTCCTACACCTACACCAAAGCAGGTACCGATGTAAAGGTGGTCCTCGTATCACATGGGATTTACCCCCGATAGCAAGAAGACCAAAAGATCTCTGTTTGTTTCTCCTAACACAAAGGAGAAAATTGATGAAATTCATCACTATCAGAAACAACAGATAGATCTACAATGAGAACTATATTTTGAATAAAAAGTTACCGCACGACGACTAAGCTTTTTGGAGCAAGTAGCGACGAAGTTTTGTACGTCAAGGAAGAAAGATGTCCATGAAGCACTTCCAAAACCTTGTAGCTCTTTGGATACCTCGTCTTCGTATCGTGCTCCTTCGGACCCCTCACCAAGACGATTTTCTGACTCCCCGAAAACTCATGAACGAGGAAGTATAAGGTCTCCACATAAACCATGGAAGGATAACAAGTCCAGAGATCATAAAACTCCATCGCTTTCTAAATAAATTATATTTGTTATTCATTATATCTATGTTTATTTGATTTCACATAAAAATATGTTTTATTTATAAATTATACAATCAAAAAATAAGCAAAACCATCAAATTTTAGGTTATTTTTAGACAACCTGCCAATTCTTGACGTCTGATACTCTGATATTCGTCTAATTTTTAAAGCACTATGCATATGTCATACGTCTGATATACCCCCCAGACGTCTGAAAATTTGCTCTGTCTCCTCGAAATATAAAACACACAATTTCAGAAGTCTGAAACTCGACCTAGACGTCTGATTTAGTTCTCTGCAACAAATTTTTTCGAACATGACCTAATCCAGACGTTTTATTTTCAAACCCAGACGTCTAATAAAACTCTCTGCCAATCCAATTTTACAAATTCGATCAAACCAGACATCTAACCCAAAACACAGACGTCTGAATTTATCTGTTGTACTAAATTTAGGGCAAATCAGACGTCCGATTTATGATCCAGACATTTGGAATCCAATCGACTCTTTAAATTTACCCAGATAACGTCATTTTTCACTCTCATCTCAAATATTTAATCTGTGATTTCACCATTGGCGATTTTTCCCTCAAACAATTCTTCTTTTTACACGAAGATCAAATCACAATGCCTCCTAGAACATAAAATATCAAAATATCAAAATGAAAACAAGACCAACCAACCTCATCTTCAAATCCTCAAGTGTGCTCCGATGATCAGATTGAAAGGTGGATGAATAGAGCGCCACATTCCATCAAAAGGTTTGAAGATATAAAAAAGAAAACGCTCCACATAGGTCCGTTCAATAATCTCCTAAAGTTTCCAATGTATGATTTGGATGAACTATGTGAAAATGTCGGGTCAAAAACCTTGATTTCATTCACTCCTAATGACATCCAAATCGACTAATTAGCAATATTTCTATTTTATGTGAATTTGAATAGCACTTCAGTATGGAACACTGAAGATGAAGATAACTAGCTATGGTCTAGCGTGTATGGCAACACGATTAGATTAACTCCAGGCATAATAGGTAGAACTCTAGGATGCTCTGACACAGGGGAAGATTTATATAACATTCCCGATATGCGCTTCAAGCCACGGAACAATATTTCTCGTCAAATTTGGGAAGACGAAATGCCAAAATTTGCCTCTAAATATCTACGTCCAAAAGCTCGACTCCTAACTCGAACGATAATCAATACAATTGTTCCACGTATGGGAAGCCACGAGAAAATAACTGAGTTAGAGCACAAAGCCCTTTATGATCTATTTAGTGGAACAAGGGTAAATTGGGCCAAATTCATCTTCGACGAGCTCAAGCACTTTTGGACTCGATCACGGCCATCAATTATTTATCCAACTTATATTATGAGACTTCTTCGTGCACATAACATTCCATCCTACCTATCGACCTTCGAAGAAATCTCACCTAAATATGCTTCCACCAAATTCTTATCCCTTATGAACCTACCGGAAATTCCTTCAGAATTCATATCCTTTGAAAATTGGACGTATGATCAGCAATCTAGACGAGTTGAGCCTCCTCCTCAACCGCACATTGAACCATCCAAAGAGGAGGAACAAAATCAAGAAGCAACTCCACCTCCTCCTGCACCATTTGATTATCCAGGTCAAGATGAGATTATGGAGACTCGAACGGATACAAATCCAAATGAAAGTGTTCGAGATCTCACCCTTCGAAACCGACATATACTATCTCAAAATCAAAAACTTATGGCTAAGCGAATTGACAATTTCGAAACATCATTTTCTAAACGCCTAGCCAGAGTTGAAGAATCTCTTTCGACTGTTTTAACGGTTCTCAAAGAAGTACTACAACAGGTTTGTGGTCCAACACCACCTACTGAAGATTGGCCAACCCCAGTACCTTCTCCTCCAGCAAAACATACTAAACTTTCTGAGGACGAACCTCTCAACCAAGCCTTGACATCTCCTACAAAGGCTAGCACTTCTGAAAAAGAAGAAACAAAGGAAGCTGATCAAGATAAAACTTCTCCAAAAGAATCATATATTTTGGGAATCATAAATTTTTGGTTTTTGGGATATCAACTCTTGTAAATTTGACAAAATCTATGTATGCAATCACTTTCGAATTATTAATGAAATTTTCTTTTTTTGATAATGCCGAAGGGGGAGAAATATAAGTGTAATTATAAAATATTAAGAATAAGCACATATTCAGGGAGTGATTTATAATTTATATATAAGTACATTGAATAGTTTTCATCATAAAAAAGGAGGAGATTGTTAGGAAATCAATTCTATGTTTTCGATGATAACAGCTATACAATGGAAATCGAATATGCATATATATTTCTATTCACTGGTAATTGTTAGAATAACATCACCAAAGAGACAAGAATAGGACTCAAAGAAAGTATCAAGAAGCTACAAGTCGATAGAATCAAGAGAGCAATGACAAAGACACAAGAAAAGAAACATGCACAAGTTCAGACGTCTAGGTGCACTATCCAGACGTCTGATTGATTCCTCTGGTTCGCAAATCAGACAGATTCGGACGTCTGGTTAATGTACTCAGACGTTTGAAAAGCAACCATATACAAAAAATATATAAGAGCCAGACGTCTGAAACATTTTCCAGACGTCTGATTTTGGACTCGGGTGTTGATATTCAAAGTACAACTGTCACAATTGAAAAGACACGTTCGCTCCTCTTTACTACAACTCTTCATCACCATCAGAAGCAATCATAAAACACCTGCTAATGGATGCAACTACACAAGGAATCTCTCTACCGCTATAAATAGCATCAAGAATCCAAGAGAAGATCTCACCTTACTTACTTATGCTCATTACTCATATACTCTGATTTATACTTGATCTCTAGCAATCGAATACCTGTATTTCAGTCTTCCATATATTCTGAACTCTTCAATCAATATTCACTAGATATATAGTGTAACGACCCAGAATTTTTATTAATTGAAATTTGAATATTTAATTAATTTTGAATATTAATAAGTGAATTTATAAGTCAAATAATTTTTATTTTGAATTATTGGATTTAATTGGATAATTAAATCGATAATTTAATATGTTAAATTATGAAAATAATTGAAAATATAGTTAAATATGATTGAAAATATTTGTAAAATTTTATTTTATCATATTGAAGTGAGAATGATATTTTAGAACTTTTAAAATCGAATTAAGAGTTAATTTGTGAAAATTGAATATTTTAATATTTAAATCGACTAGTGAAAATAGTCAATTTTTGAACAGTCTCAGAATCGAACGAAACCAGTTCCATTGGATCCGTAATAGTTAGTTATTACCGGATTTCAAATTTCGTGTCAATCGGAGTTACCGTTTGATCGTGGCAGCTCGAAACGCATCGAATTATTTTTAATTTAAATTTAGCGAGTCAAAATAGCCATTTTTCAAAAAGTCTCGGAATTCGACGAAACTAGTTTCATCGGATCCATAATGTGATATTATTGTAAGGTTTCAAATTTCAAGTCAATTGGATTTACCGTTTGTCCGGTACGAATTAAAACGCCTAGAAATCGGTTTAAATCGGTTTAATTTAAATTGAGCGTTTTCAGCCATAACTCGCACAGATGTCCGAATTAGCTTCCGAAACCTGTTCCATTATGTCCGGAACGCGGGGTAAACCCTAGGTACGTCAGTTTCGGCGCGTAAATCGGATTTCGGAATTTCCGGATGAATAGTGTCGATCGTTTCTCTATAAATACACCCACCCCTTCATAATTTTAAAAAAAATAAAAATAAAATTAGGTTACAAAACCCTAGCCGCCACTTATACAACCAAGGGCCAGAATTTGTCAAAATTCATTCATTAATCTCTCTCAATCCGTAAGGAATTACGCGAAGTGCTCAACTACAAAGTCGAAGAGCTCGACGAGAGCTTCGATTCTATACGGTGATGATCGGAAATGGTGCAACGTAGAGGGAGATAGATGGGGCCGTTTGCAGCAGGTCACGCGCGCATTTTGGGGCTGTAGAGGTGGCCGAGCTTCAGGTGGGGGATGGTGGTGGTAGCTCTCGCGAAGAGCTTCGATTTGCAAGTGGTTTGATGTGATTTCGTCGAGTATAGGTGGAGTAATATTAAACCCTAGTATTGGATACGTGAGGGAGATGAAGGTAGGGGACGGTCCAGATGAGGAGTTGTGGGATCTAAGGGCTGTAGATGCCTAGGGTATAAAAAAATTAAAGTTTATGTTGATTTGTTTATATAAATCGTGTTCAAACTTCAAAAATTCATAACTTTTTCATACGAGGTCGAAAAAATGCAAACTCAGTTGCGTTGGAATCGTATGGACGAGCACTACGCGATGGAGTTGGTTTGGAGTCGTTTGGAGTTAGTGAGAATTTTGGGTAAAATTAAACGCACGTTTAATTTTATTCGAAATAAATCGCTAAAACGGAATTTAAATCAAGGTGAGAACTTCTCACTCAATCGAATCAGTTTCGATTTTATTTTAAATAGTTAGATTTAAAATATTTGAATGCATGTTTGAATGTTGATTGATATCTATTGAATGTTAAAATAGACATTATACGCCGTTAGTAAGCGGATGTTATTTATTAAAAACATATACCGCGAATATTTCATAAACAGTGAAATTGGTATTATATATAATATCAATATATATATATTGGCATATGTATATATTGCAGTTGTTGATTCCCCGCATTTTTTTTAGCGGATGAGACCCTATTACGCCGTTATTAAGCGGATAGTATTTAATAAGAACATATACCGCGATAATTTCGTACTGGAACGAAATTGGTATTGTGCTAATGTTTGTGATGCAGGAAACAGGTTGGAGGGATCCAACTGGATTCCTCAACAGTATTTATTTGATTATGGATATTTTGATATTCGTTGATTATCATATATGATATGTGATACCGTTGTTGTCGTGATTGACTATTTGGTATGTAGCATCATTGGACCAAGTTTTGGAATTTTAAAATGATTTTTAAAGTGATTTTTGAAGTATAAAATATTTTTGGAATTGATCCATGTTAAATAAATAAACGTTATAATTTTCAAAGTTATAAAATTATGGTTTTTGTGAAATATAGTTAAAAGCTGATTTTTGAGAAATAAGGGTTAATGATTTTATAAAATAGTTTAAATTGGATTTTTGAATTATTATAAAAAGTTAAAATATAGGATTTATAAATTTTGATTATTTTATAAATCTAAATGATGAAGTTTTAAAGGAATTTAAAGACGTTTTAAAGAATAATATAAATTGATTTATATTAAGAGATTTATAAATGGAAATTTATAAATTGAAATATTGACATTATAAAACGAGTTTTTATAAGTGTTTGAATGAAGTGAAAATGAATTTCATTAAAGAATGAAATTTATAGAATTATAAACTGTGAAGTTATAAATGAAATTTATAAATAGTAAGATTTATAAACTTGGTGAAATTATTTAAAGAATAGATTGGTTAAATAAATGGATCTTATAAGTTATAAGATTCATAAATTGGAAAGTCTTTAAAAGAACGATTTTGTAAAATAATCGTTTTATAAGCATTTAACTTATAATGTGAACTTTTGGTTTATAATTGAGTTATAAATCGAATAGATTAATAAAAGAGATTTATAAAAAGGAGTTATAAAATAAATAGAAATGGAAATTTATAAACGTTGTTTTATAAATTCGCCAACGACTTATTTTGATAAGTAAATGGTTATAACTTATAAATGGAGCTATATTCACGTTTTTGAACTATGAATAATCCTTTAAAATGAAATGAATAAAAGGATGAAATTTGTTAACAAAGAATATTCACGTTTTTGAATAGTGAATAAGATGTTAAAGAAATTGTTTTGAATGTGAATGTTTTAAATAGAATTAAAACGATCTAACGATGTTTTAAAAAGGTGTTGAGATTCGAAACCATAGATTTCAACATTCATTGTTGAAATAGATGTTTCGAGAAATTGAAGGAAATGGTGGACTATAACACTGTTGTTATAGTAAATGATTTCCGAAAGGAAATGTTTTGTATAGTATTGGGATTTATATATCTATCTTAATTTCGAATCCCTATACTAGTGATTTTGGGTTGTCGTAACGATGTTTTACGTAACATTCGTTTTGACCCAAATAAATATGTTTAAGAGAATGATTTCCTTAAAGAATGAAATATATACTTAATCTCGATTTAAGTATATTGAATATTTTCCAGTGTTGAAATTAAAAAGATTTGTGAATTACTTATGTTTAAATAAGTATGGAAATGTTTTCCAATATGAAGTGAATATTTAGAATTTATCTTTTTGAAGATAAATTGAAAATGGATAGTTGAAATCGTATATGCATGGATATTTTGAAATATAAATTCATTATGGAATTTATAAATGAAAAGTGGAAATTGTTTGAAAATAAATATTGATTTATTTTTGAAGTGTTGAAATTTTATATCTTCTGAAGATATTTTGGAAAGTAAATAATTTGGAAAATTATTTGGAAACTGGTGATGTGTGCATACCCATTGATAGTTCAATAGCCGACTATCAATATTTCCCTTTGAATGGGTAATTGATGTGATTTGTTTGAATTTGAATGCCACACTTATTTTTGAATAAGCGCTCACTATTCGGGTTAACCGGGAAAGGACCATGGGGTCATATAACCCATTCCGAATATGTGATACGTCGTTGTGAATTGCATAGAAGATCGGTGTTGAAGACCGAGTATTTGTGAAAGCGATAGGATGACCTATCGATTGTCTCTGCACTGGGTAGCTCCTGGTATAGAGATTCCTTAAGTGATGGGAAATTCGATCGGGATTGTGAATACCCGGATTGCAAGGGCTTCGTAAGAAGTACCTTCGGTTTTGTTCGAGCCCGGAACAGACTTGTATGGATTGTATGTCTGACATTACAAGTTGAGATATAAAGCCGATTTCTTTCAAATATATTTCTATTGGTGGCGGAGAATTTATTCTTTTAGCTTAACACCTTTCTCTGAGACGTACGAGCTCAGAGGTTATATAGTTGAAGTTATCAGCGATATATTCCCAATTTGGTAATGTGATATGCTGAGTGATGCTGAAATGATCATTGTGTTGATTATTTGTGATAGGATCGTTTATTTGATCGTCTATCCTTGTGATCATTGTGTTGATCATTTGTTGACCCAAAGCATGGCTTTTGTACAAAGTATGTTTTTGTGGACGTGACTTCGTCGAGCCTCACACCCCGTGAATGGTCAAAACAGGAAAGAAGCAGCAAGGTTATGAGGGGTAGCACCCTTTAGGATGTGTCCATTTCCTTCTGGAAAAGGGTGGTATCATGGTATGGAGCCCAGATACTTACTCATGTTGAAAACACTTTGTTATGATTGTGTGAATTGCTTACGAGCGCTCGGTGAAAAGGTCCCAAAGGACCGGGGGATGGCATATTCGGTCAGTTGTTACTTAGTTAGGGGTAACCCGGCCTTGTGTTGGTAGAGATCCGGTTTGGTTCTCGGGGATGTCCATCCAGAGGCATTCTCATGTGGCAATGGGAAGTTCCTTGGCCTGATCATTCGTTGGAAATCCAATTCCCAATACGAAACTTTGTACGGTATTAGTTGCAGAACCTGCCATTCACTTATGGTGGTCACCACTGTTTGGATGGTTGCTATAGTAGGCATACGATAATGGTCGTATGTTGGCTAAGATTTATATTCTACTTTCGAAATAATTTTTCTCTACATTATGCACTAGTAATAATATCAAATGTTATTTTAAATGCGTATCAAGCATCTTTGACTATCATAACGAGAAATCTCCTCCGATTCTGCGTTTGCATGTGTGTGTGTGCGGGAGGCCTTATGGTAGTCTCATTTTTAAAAGCATTACGAATTGAGTTTAAAAATATTCCTCTATTTTGATTTTAAAGATAAATAAACTATTTTAAGTTCTCACACCAGTCACATGACTGACTCGGAGTTTATTGTTTTCCTTCCTAAACTCTGCGTGCCCACCAATTTCCACACGGGCAGTTAAGAGTTCAGGTTTATCAGGATATTCTGGATATTCTGGATTTGCTGGAGGCAAGCTGGATGGCACGGCGTATTACTAGTTTATATAGTATTTCTTTTTCCGCTGCACTGTTTGTTGTTGTTATTGTTGTACACTCTGATGATATGATGTAATGAAATGAAATGTAATAACTGATATAGTTCTTTGTTTAAAGATTATTCATTTATTATTATATGTTGTTCCGCTGCGAATTGTGAGATTCTGTTGTTGTTCTGTTGTTCCTTTCTGTCCCGGTCTATATTCTATCTTTCTGTTCTCTTTTCTATTTTCTCTTCTTCCTATTTTCTGTTTTCTTCTCTATCTTTTCCCTCTATTTTCTCTCTTCTTTCTTCTTCCTTTTCTTAAATTCTTTTTAAAACCCATAACATTTCGGTTTTTCGGCAACGAAAAATCGCTAACGTTACATTTGGTATCAGAGCTTATGGTTAAGCGACAACCATGGTTCTGTTGGGTATTACTCATTAGAGATAGAGTCAGCAGTACTCTAGAATGAGTTTGAGTGTAATAATAGCTATGAGAGCGTATTTGTTAGTGAAAATATAAAATTGTTTTATATTGTGATGGTTGGTTTATTGAGTGGCATATGAACTTTCGTCAGCGTGGTCCGCAAGACTATGCCGAAGGGGTTTCTAAACACTTAAATAGAACAATTCGGCACAATATTGTTTTAAAAAAATTGGGTAAATGAAATAATTTTATCTTGAGTATATTTTTGTTTGCGCCAAAATTGGTCACAAACACCCAATATCACGAAAGCACCCGTTTGCGTATTCAACTTGATAATAATCAACACAGAACTCAGCAACAATCAATATAGAATTCAGATCTACGTAACAAATCACAGTTATTCACAAACAACAATCACAAACACAGGATTTATAGTGGTTCGGCGTTCGTGCCTACGTCCACTTTGAAGGATTTTTCTTTATTGCTTTGCTCGATTCAATCGATTATAATGGATTACAGTAGATGATAGCTTTTAAATCTGAATACAACAGTGATTCTGATCAATAGGCGTTAATCCGGCAGAGTCTCAGCGTTCAATGGCGGAAGTTCTTCCAAGCTCCCCCTTTTCTGAAGGCTTCAGGGTGCTATTTATAGGCGTTGGAGGCCCAGATCTGGCTGAAACTTCGTGAGACTTCTTCTGGCACGTGAGTGGGCCCACGCGACCGATCCCACCAAGTTTCGTCTCGATCCGACATCGGTTCGAAGTGATTTCGAACCCATCAAGAATTGGTCCAATCGAGCTGAAACTTGGCAGGGACAATCTTTACCTCATATGGAAGCTACTGTGAAAATTTGGTTGCATTTGGATTTGTGGTTGAGGAGATATGCTCGGTTCGAAATGGGGTTTTCTTGGTTGGCTGTGTCGTTCGAACCCATGATTTCGAACCCATGGTTTCGAACCCATGAGTGCACGTGGGTTTGCAGTGACGTGGCGCGTATCTCTCGAATCGATCCTAACTTATCTCCGAATGGACCGCTTCTACTCCGTGAACTACGGCGAACACGTCATCCAAACCAACTGACTCGGTGGATTCGAACTAAGGAGTATTCCTGGGTTCGAACGTGACCGATTCGAATCAAGGAATCCGTATGGGTTCGAATTCGATCCGTTCGAACTGGGTCGCTCGATGGGTTCGAATTAAGGGCTTGCATGGGTTCGAAATAAGGATGCGAAGCTGAGCGGCGCCATGGATTCGAAGGTAGGCCATTGTGGTGGAGTCGAAGGCGATGGAGTCGAAGGCGATGGAGTCGAAGCAGGTACTAGCTGATGGGTTCGAACGTGGCTTGGGTTCGAACTTCACGGTTTCGAAGGCAAGCGCGTGGATGGGTTCGAACTATGTGGGTTCGAAGGAGATGGTTTCGAAGGTGATGGGTTCGAAGTACTCCAGTGCGATGGGTTCGAAACAGACAGTGACCACCTTCCTCAATTTGAATCCATCATATCTCGAGCATACGAACTCGGATTGTCTTGAAATTTGAAATGATGACTCCTACGACCTTTCTTGTCATGTCCTATCAATTGTGGCCTGTTCCGGACTCGGACAAAATTCATCGATATCCATAGCAAAGTGAAGTATAACCAATCTCTGAGACGAACTGTCTTTCGTTTTCGACCAATCTTTTGGTATCACGGCTTTGCCAAAAAGCGGGATAACATTTTGCCCCCCAAAACATGCCTTGCAGTAGGAAGGTGTGTTTTGTAATGCCTCGAGTTGGATGTTCGTATCCGATCATCAACCTGCAAAGAACTTGATAGTTTTCATATGGCCTCAAATGACGATCGTTCGGGATCAAGCCATTTGGGATGAAGCGCGGTCGTTCATGGTCGAGCGCATAACGTCAAATGACGATCGTTCGTGATCGAGTCATTCGAGGTGAAGTGCGACCGTGCACGGTCGAGCGTATAAATCCATGCATCGATCGTTCGGGATCATATGCTGTTTGAGGTGAATTGGGACCGTACGCGGTCCGTGCCGTTCGTGGCATAGGATGGAATAGGACTGTTCGCGATCGATGCCGTTCGCGGCAAATGATGAGAATAGGACCGTTCACGGTCGATGCTATTTATGGCAAAGGATTGAATGGGACCGTTCGCGGTCGATGCCGTTTGCGGCGACTGACGATCGTTCGCGACCAAGTGCCATTCAAGGCGAATGGCGACCATTCGAGGTTGGGTTTCATAATTAATGAGCCATGACCGTTCGCGGCCGATGGCGTTCGAGGCAGAAAGTGATCGTTCGCGATCGCGTGCCGTTCGAGGCGAATTTGTGACCGTTCGCGGTCGTGTGTCGGACCTCAAGTGACGATCGTTCGCGATCAAACCATTTGAGGTGAGGCGAGTTGTGACTGTTCGAAGTCGAGTTGTGATCGTTCGCGATCGGGTGCCGTTCGAGGCGAGTTGTGTGTGCCCGGGAGGGCTTGGTGTTACCGATGCCAAGGTCACGTTCGGGTGAGTTCCTGGATCGTTTATAGGGGCGGTTCATCGCCGTCTCAGAGCATACCTAAGGATCGTTCGCGACCCCATACATGTATAAGTAGCTTAGTCATTCCAGAGTTATCAGAATCAAATAACTATTAAACGAATGAGTTTCACAAACAATGTCCAAACAAACAGCAAACAAACAGGGTCTAAATGTTTAAATTGAAATGATATGAAAGCAAAGCATGGATGTCAAAGTGTAAGTTCCCACTACAAAACGGTCAATGATCATCCAGAGCATGCCTGGAGATCGTTCGCGATCTCGCACATGTGTAAATGATTTGATTGCGTTAGTGGAAGCTTACAACTTGTTCATCGTTATCTCACTCAATTGATAACCAAACGGTGCCTGGATTCGGGGTCGCCTCTAGCTGATGTGGACGGTGGTCGTTCTGGTTCCGCCACAGGAGCTCGCCTCCTTACATATTGAAGGAGCATACCGTTCCTGATATGCCCTTCCACCTCGTCCTTCAGGTGCCTACAATCATTAGTGTTATGACCATTTAATTCATGGAATACACAGAACTTATCTGATTTCCTTTCGTCAGAGGTAGGATCCCTTCGCATTGGCCTACGATACGGAATCTGTTCTTTGGTATCCTGGTAAATTCGCTCCAGGCTCTCGTTCAGCTCAGTGTAGGTGGTAAATCGTGGCTCCCTCCGTTGCCGTTTTGATCTGTCTCCATTATTCTCAATCCTTCTTTTACCTTTATCCTTGTCCGAGTCCCTTCTAGGGAGTTTTTCGTCTTTGAGTGCATAAACATCTACCCCATCTCCTTCTTCTCTTTCTGCATTCGCATCTTCTAATCGTAAAAACTTTTCTGCCTCATGATAGAATTCCTCTAGATCTATGGGTGGATCTTTAGTCAATGAATTCTTAAACTCTGTGCCGTCAGCTATTCCGGACACAGCTGCCATTACTACCATGGACGGATCCGCTCGATCCACTGAAGCTGCTGCTGCATTGAATCGTGCTAGATAACTCCTCAAGGTCTCTCCGGCTTTTTGCTTTAGGGTTGCCAAAGTCATCACATTCTTGGGTCTTGTAATATGAACCCTGAATTGCCTCATAAACCTCTCCACTAAACCATTCCATGTTCCGACGAATCCATTCTCCAATTGTCTAAACCATAATGCTGCGATATCTGTCAAGTATAATGGAAAGCAGCGGGCCATAACCTCCTCCGATGCCCCCAGCACTTCCATATGTCTCATATATTTTGTCAGATGGACCGTGGGGTCCGTTCTCCCGTCATACATATCCAACGACGGTAGTTTGAAATCCGGTGGGTTCCTAGCTTGCCTGATTGCTGAAGTAAAAGGACTTCTATTAACATCCTCTAGGTCTTTGTTCACCATACCGCCTCTCAAAGCTCTTCTAACCATCTCTGCTAATCGGTCATTGTCTCCGAGACGTAACCCTTGTTCACTACTTTCAGCCTGCCTCCCGAGTTCACGAGGTAACTCCGGGATCTGCCCCCTTGACTGAGCGTTCGCTCCTCTACTACTACCGGGTTGCGCAGATCCTTCTCTCCCTCTTTCCAAGATTGGGTCAATGTTTTCCATATGCGTGCCCCCTAGCTCTGGTGCCATGCCGGATGGTCCTGCTCCGTTCTGGACTCCATTGGCTTCCCTATTCTGTGCTCCAAGCTGTCCTGTCTGTTGGAATAAACTCTGGATCAATTCCTCTTGCCTCTTCATCATCGTCTCCATCTCGTCCCTAGTGATGTATATCGATGGTTGATTCGCTCCTGAGGAAGCCTCTTGACTTCCTTGTGGTTCGCTTCTCTCAGGCCTTGGCTTTATACTCGATTGTCTTGCCATAATTCCTAGATCTGAACTCCTGGATTTTCAAATTCAACTTCTTCCTGAATCAGTTCTCAGTGAAAGCACCAAAATGTTTGCGCCAAAATTGGTCACAAACACCCAATATCACGAAAGCACCCGTTTGCGTATTCAACTTGATAATAATCAACACAGAACTCAGCAACCATCAATATAGAATTCAGATCTACGTAACAAATCACAGTTATTCACAAACAACAATCACAAACACAGGATTTATAGTGGTTCGGCGTTCGTGCCTACGTCCACTTTGAAGGATTTTTCTTTATTGCTTTGCTCGATTCAATCGATTGCAATGGATTACAGTAGATGATAGCTTTTAAATCTGAATACAACAGTGATTCTGATCAATAGGCGTTAATCCGGCAGAGTCTCAGCGTTCAATGGCAGAAGTTCTTCCAAGCTCCCCCTTTTCTGAAGGCTTCAGGGTGCTATTTATAGGCGTTGGAGGCCCAGATCTGGCTGAAACTTCGTGAGACTTCTTCTGGCACGTGAGTGGGCCCACGCGACCGATCCCACCAAGTTTCGTCTCGATCTGACATCGGTTCGAAGTGATTTCGAACCCATCAAGAATTGGTCCAATCGAGCTGAAACTTGGCAGGGACAATCTTTACCTCATATGGAAGCTACTGTGAAAATTTGGTTGCATTTGGATTTGTGGTTGAGGAGATATGCTCGGTTCGAAATGGGGTTTTCTTGGTTGGCTGTGTCGTTCGAACCCATGATTTCGAACCCATGGTTTCGAACCCATGAGTGCACGTGGGTTTGCAGTGACGTGGCGCGTATCTCTCGAATCGATCCTAACTTATCTCCGAATGGACCGCTTCTATTCCGTGAACTACGGCGAACACGTCATCCAAACCAACTGACTCGGTGGATTCGAACTAAGGAGTATTCCTGGGTTCGAACGTGACCGATTCGAATCAAGGAATCCGTATGGGTTCGAATTCGATCGGTTCGAACTGGGTCGCTCGATGGGTTCGAATTAAGGGCTTGCATGGGTTCGAAATAAGGATGCGAAGCTGAGCGGCGCCATGGATTTGAAGGTAGGCCATTGTGGTGGAGTCGAAGGCGATGGAGTCGAAGGCGATGGAGTCGAAGGCGATGGAGTCGAAGCAGGTACTAGCTGATGGGTTCGAACGTGGCTTGGGTTCGAACTTCACGGTTTCGAAGGCAAGCGCGTGGATGGGTTCGAACTATGTGGGTTCGAAGGAGATGGTTTCGAAGGTGATGGGTTCGAAGTACTCCAGTGCGATGGGTTCGAAACAGACAGTGACCACCTTCCTCAATTTGAATCCATCATATCTCGAGCATACGAACTCGGATTGTCTTGAAATTTGAAATGATGACTCCTACGACCTTTCTTGTCATGTCCTATCAATTGTGGCCTGTTCCGGACTCGGACAAAATTCATCGATATCCATAGCAAAGTGAAGTATAACCAATCTCTGAGACGAACTGTCTTTCGTTTTCGACCAATCTTTTGGTATCACGGCTTTGCCAAAAAGCGGGATAACAATTTTATATAAAGAAAATAATTTTTCAAAATTATTAAAGTGTATATAAGTTGATTGTTTAGTTGTTTGAATAATCTAAATAAAAGGATAATTGTATAAATAAAAGAATTATGAGAATTAAATTATAATTAATGTGATTTACAATTGTGGAATAAACTTATATATATAAGAAGTAAAATTATATGAATATGAGTTGTAAATAATCAAGTGGATTAAATAAATATGACTTAAGAGTTATATAAATGAAAATTCAACTGTAGTAATTGAATTGAATTAATGAATTGAATATTAATCAATTGAATGTGAATAATTGATATGAAATAATGAATATAAGTGTTAATTCATTAAAATCTAATGTTATTGGAAGTTGAATAAATTGAATGAGAATGGATATAAGCAAAGGAATTTGGGTGAAATTAATAAACGTTGGTTGTTATATGATTGTTAGTTGATTGTATATAATTCATTAAGTGTTGATGAAATTAAATTAATGAAATTGAAAGCTATATAATTGAATTCAAATTAAAGGTAAATAAATTTGAATGGAATTGAATTTGAAGTGAAAGTGAACCAACTTGAATATGAATTAGTGAATATAAACTAATTGAAAATGAATGTTAGAAAACATCCACTGTTAATGAATCAAATGTGATTAAATTGAAAACCAATTCATTAATATTAATGAGAATATGAATGAATATATATTGGTTATGAATTAGTTGGTTGATGTTTGCATTTGTTGCTTTTGTTTCATTTGCTATGTTGGCATGTATAGTTAGTATGTTGCTATATGTTGTATATCGATACTATTGTCTATATGCATGTTCTCATGTTGTTTGTTGAGTGTTTAGTAGGTGCGGATCGCGTTTGCTTCGCATTTGGAGCTCGCTTTCGCGCTATATTAGCCGTATTTGCTCGCTAATAAAATGTAAGGTACATATCTCGGATTAAATATCGCACTTTTACATTTTTTTCCCTGCGGGATGCCTCATTACTTGATGAGATGTATATTTGTGATATATATATACCGTCATTTTTTTTTCGGATCGAGCCGCGCAAAGGAGACTATGGCGAATTTTTCCGGAAATTTAAGGCGTTAGAAAATTTTGAGAAAATTTGGGAAAATTTTTGAAAACTTAACTTTGATTTGAAGTTGAAAGTTAAACAATAATAATTGTTTTTGAAAAGATAACTAAGTATGATTTGAAAACTTAGTAAAGTATTGTAAGAAGTTTAATTATAAATTTTTGGAAAATTAATAGATTCTGTAACTTTCTTACTTGTAATTTCGAGGACGAAATTCTTTTAAGTGGGGAAGATTGTAACGACCCAGAATTTTTATTAATTGAAATTTGAATATTTAATTAATTTTAAATATTAATAAGTGAATTTATAAGTCAAATAATTTTTATTTTGAATTATTGGATTTAATTGGATAATTAAATCGATAATTTAATATGTTAAATTATGAAAATAATTGAAAATATAGTTAAATATGATTGAAAATGATTTGTAAAATTTTATTTTACCATATTGAAGTGAGAATGATATTTTAGAACTTTTAAAATCGAATTAAGAGTTAATTTGTGAAAATTGAATATTTTAATATTTAAATCGACTAGTGAAAATAGTCAATTTTTGAACAGTCTCAGAATTGAACGAAACCAGTTCCATTGGATCCGTAATAGTTAGTTATTACCGGATTTCAAATTTCATGTCAATCGGAGTTACCGTTTGATCGTGGCAGCTCGAAACGCATCGAATTATTTTTAATTTAAATTTGGCGAGTCAAAATAGCCATTTTTCAAAAAGTCTCGGAATTCAACGAAACCAGTTTCATCGGATCCGTAATGTGATATTATTGTAAGGTTTCAAATTTCAAGTCAATTGGATTTACCGTTTGTCCGGTACGAATTAAAACGCCTAGAAATTGGTTTAAATCGGTTTAATTTAAATTGAGCGTTTTCAGCCATAACTCGCACAGATGTCCGAATTAGCTTCCGAAACCTGTTCCATTATGTCCGGAACGCGGGGTAAACCCTAGGTACGTCAGTTTCGGCGCGTAAATCGGAGTTCGGAATTTCCGGATGAATAGTGTCGATCGTTTCTCTATAAATACACCCACCCCTTCATAATTTTAAAAAAAATAAAAATAAAATTAGGTTACAAAACCCTAGCCGCCACTTATACAACCAAGGGCCAGAATTTGTCAAAATTCATTCATTAATCTCTCTCAATCCGTAAGGAATTACGCTAAGTGCTCAACTACAAAGTCGAAGAGCTCGACGAGAGCTTCGATTCCATACGGTGATGATCGGAAATGGTGCAACGTAGGGGGAGATAGATGGGGCCGTTTGCAGCAGGTCACGCGCGCATTTTGGGGCTGTAGAGGTAGCCGAGCTTCAGGTGGGGGATGGTGGTGGTAGCTCTCGCGAAGAGCTTCGATTTGCAAGTGGTTTGATGTGATTTCGTCGAGTATAGGTGGAGTAATATTAAACCCTAGTATTGGATTCATGGGTTTGTGGTGTCGGCCTTTGTCTGTAGAAGATACGTGAGGGAGATGAAGGTAGGGGACGGTCCAGATAAGGAGTTGTGGGATCTAAGGGCTGTAGATGCTTAGGGTATAAAAAAATTAAAGTCTATGTTGATTTGTTTATATAAATCGTGTTCAAACTTCAAAAATTCATAACTTTTTCATACGAGGTCGAAAAAATGCAAACTCAGTTGCGTTGGAATCGTATGGACGAGCACTACGCGATGGAGTTGGTTTGGAGTCGTTTGGAGTTAGTGAGAATTTTGGGTAAAATTAAACGCACGTTTAATTTTATTCGAAATAAATCGCTAAAATGGAATTTAAATCAAGGTGAGAACTTCTCACTCAATCGAATCAGTTTCGATTTTATTTTAAATAGTTAGATTTAAAATATTTGAATGCATGTTTGAATGTTGATTGATATCTATTGATTGTTAAAATAGACATTATACGCCGTTAGTAAGCGGACGTTATTTATTAAAAACATATACCGCGAATATTTCATAAACAGTGAAATTGGTATTATATATAATATCAATATATATATATTGGCATATGTATATATTGCAGTTGTTGATTCCCCGCATTTTTTTTAGCGGATGAGACCCTATTACGCCGTTATTAAGCGGATAGTATTTAATAAGAACATATACCGCGATAATTTCGTACTGGAACGAAATTGTTATTGTGCTAATGTTTGTGATGCAGGAAACAGGTTGGAGGGATCCAACTGGATTCCTCAACAGTATTTATTTGATTATGGATATTTTGATATTCGTTGATTATCATATACGATATGTGATATCGTTGTTGTCGTGATTGACTATTTGGTATGTAGCATCATTGGACCAAGTTTTGGAATTTTAAAATGATTTTTAAAGTGATTTTTGAAGTATAAAATATTTTTGGAATTGATCCATGTTAAATAAATAAACGTTATAATTTTCAAAGTTATAAAATTATGGTTTTTGTGAAATATAGTTAAAAGCTGATTTTTGAGAAATAAGGGTTAATGATTTTATAAAATAGTTTAAATTGGATTTTTGAATTATTATAAAAAGTTAAAATATAGGATTTATAAAATTTGATTATTTTATAAATCTAAATGATGAAGTTTTAAAGGAATTTAAAGACGTTTTAAAGAATAATATAAATTGATTTATATTAAGAGATTTATAAATGGAAATTTATAAATTGAAATATTGACATTATAAAACGAGTTTTTATAAGTGTTTGAATGAAGTGAAAATGAATTTCATTAAAGAATGAAATTTATAGAATTATAAACTGTGAAGTTATAAATGAAATTTATAAATAGTAAGATTTATAAACTTGGTGAAATTATTTGAAGAATAGATTGGTTAAATAAATGGATCTTATAAGTTATAAGATTCATAAATTGGAAAGTCTTTAAAAGAACGATTTTGTAAAATAATCGTTTTATAAGCATTTAACTTATAATGTGAACTTTTGGTTTATAATTGAGTTATAAATCGAATAGATTAATAAAAGAGATTTATAAAAAGGAGTTATAAAATAAATAGAAATGGAAATTTATAAACGTTGTTTTATAAATTCGCCAACGACTTATTTTGATAAGTAAATAGTTATAACTTATAAATGGAGCTATATTCACGTTTTTGAACTGTGAATAATCCTTTAAAATGAAATGAACAAAAGGATGAAATTTGTTAACAAAGAATATTCACGTTTTTGAATAGTGAATAAGATGTTAAAGAAATTGTCTTGAATGTGAATGTTTTAAATAGAATTAAAACGATCTAACGATGTTTTAAAAAGGTGTTGAGATTCGAAACCATAGATTTCGACATTCATTGTTGAAATAGATGTTTCGAGAAATTGAAGGAAATGGTGGACTATAACACTGTTGTTATAGTAAATGATTTCCGAAAGGAAATGTTTTGTATAGTATTGGGATTTATATATCTATCTTAATTTCGAATCCCTATACTAGTGATTTTGGGTTGTCGTAACGATGTTTTACGTAACATTCGTTTTGACCCAAATAAATATGTTTAAGAGAATGATTTCCTTAAAGAATGAAATATATACTTAATCTCGATTTAAGTATATTGAATATTTTCCAGTGTTGAATTAAAAAGATTTGTGAATTACTTATGTTTAAATAAGTATGGAAATGTTTTCCAATATGAAGTGAATATTTAGAATTTATCTTTTTGAAGATAAACTGAAAATGGATAGTTGAAATCGTATATGCATGGATATTTTGAAATATAAATTCATTATGGAATTTATAAATGAAAAGTGGAAATTGTTTGAAAATAAATATTGATTTATTTTTGAAGTTTTGAAATTTTATATCTTCTGAAGATATTTTGGAAGGTAAATAATTTGGAAAATTATTTGGAAACTGGTGATGTGTGCATATCCATTGATAGTTCAATAGCCGACTATCAATATTTCCCTTTGAATGGGTAATTGATGTGATTTGTTTGAATTTGAATGCCACACTTATTTTTGAATAAGCGCTCACTATTCGGGTTAACCGGGAAAGGACCATGGGGTCGTACAACCCATTCCGAATATGTGATACGTCGTTGTGAATTGCATAGAAGATCGGTGTTGAAGACCGAGTATTTGTGAAAGCGATAGGATGACCTATCGATTGTCTCTGCACTGGGTAGCTCCTGGTATAGAGATTCCTTAAGTGATGGGAAATTCGATCGGGATTGTGAATACCCGGATTGCAAGGGCTTCGTAAGAAGTACCTTCGGTTTTGTTCGAGCCCGGAACAGTCTTGTATGGATTGTATGTCTGACATTACAAGTTGAGATATAAAGCCGATTTCTTTCAAATATATTTCTGTTGGTGGCGGAGAATTTATTCTTTTAGCTTAACACCCTTCTCTGAGACGTACGAGCTCAGAGGTTATATAGTTGAAGTTATCAGCGATATATTCCCAATTTGGTAATGTGATATGCTGAGTGATGCTGAAATGATCATTGTGTTGATTATTTGTGATAGGATCGTTTATTTGATCGTCTATCCTTGTGATCATTGTGTTGATCATTTGTTGACCCAAAGCATGGCTTTTGTATAAAGTATGTTTTTGTGGACGTGACTTCGTCGAGCCTCACACCCCGTGAATGGTCAAAACAGGAAAGAAGCAGCAAGGTTATGAGGGGTAGCACCCTTTAGGATGTGTCCATTTCCTTCTGGAAAAGGGTGGTATCATGGTATGGAGCCCAGATACTTACTCATGTTGAAAACACTTTGTTATGATTGTGTGAATTGATTACGAGCGCTCGGTGAAAAGGTCCCAAAGGACCGGGGGATGGCATATTCGGTCAGTTGTTACTCAGTTAGGGGTAACCCGGCCTTGTGTTGGTAGAGATCCGGTTTGGTTCTCGGGGATGTCCATCCACAGGCATTCTCATGTGGCAATGGGAAGTTCCTTGGCCTGATCATTCGTTGGAAATCCAATTCCCAATACGAAACTTTGTACGGTATTAGTTGTAGAACCTGCCATTCACTTATGGTGGTCACCACTGTTTGGATGGTAGCTATAGTAGGCATACGATAATGGTCGTATGTTGGCTAAGATTTATATTCTACTTTCGAAATAATTTTTCTCTACACTATGCACTAGTAATAATATCAAATGTTATTTTAAATGCGTATCAAGCATCTTTGACTATCATAAGGAGAAATATCCTCCGATTCTGCGTTTGCATGTGTGTGTGTGCGGGAGGCCTTATGGTAGTCTCATTTTTAAAAGCATTGCGAATTGAGTTTAAAAATATTCCTCTATTTTGATTTTAAAGATAAATAAACTGTTTTGAGTTCTCACACCAGTCACATGACTGACTCGGAGTTTATTGTTTTCCTTCCTAAACTCTGGGTGCCCACCAATTTCCACACGGGCAGTTAAGAGTTCAGGTTTATCAGGATATTCTGGATATTCTGGATTTGCTGGAGGCAAGCTGGATGGCATGGCGTATTACTAGTTTATATAGTATTTCTTTTTCCGCTGCACTGTTTGTTGTTGTTATTGTTGTACACTCTGATGATATGATGTAATGAAATGAAATGTAATAACTGATATAGTTCTTTGTTTAAAGATTATTCATTTATTATTATATGTTGTTCCGCTGCGAATTTTGAGATTCTGTTGTTGTTCTGTTGTTCCTTTCTGTCCCGGTCTATATTCTATCTTTCTGTTCTCTTTTCTATTTTCTCTTCTTCCTATTTTCTGTTTTCGTCTCTATCTTTTCCCTCTATTTTCTCTCTTCTTTCTTCTTCCTTTTCTTAAATTCTTTTTAAAACCCATAACATTTCGGTTTTTCGGCAACGAAAAATCGCTAACGTTACATATAGATTGGAAGCATTTGTACTTAATAGTCAATATTCATGTTATAGAAACACACACTTGACAAGAACAAGCTTTTGTAACCAAGCCTATTCCTTCGGATGAAGTGAGGGTGTTTGATAGTCGAATTCCGAAGAGGAGCTTCGGGACTGGACGTAGGACGGGAGGTCTGAACCAGTATAGAATCCTGGTGTGATTATTCCCATTTACTTTGCTATTATCATCTATCAAGTTTATATTAAATGCATCATATAATTAGTCACTTATACTTGCATATATATACACTACACGATCCATCATATAGACTTTCAACCACTGTGTAACATCACGTACCCACATGCACATCTCCATACATTGGTGTCACCTCCCTTCTTGCATACAACCGTCATTGCACATCACTTCTTATCCTCTACCATATAACAAACCACAAACCAACATCTCCATCTCCTATACAAACATCAAATACTTCTCATCGTCAAACAAGCACCACCACAGTTATCTCCATAACCAAGACATTGCATCATATCAAAAACCCATCACCACCTCCCTGCATTCCCTGACCACAAACATATGTTGCCTCCCTCCTACAGTCACTGCCTACCCACATACAACAACTCGCATACAGCTACTCAACACAGCCTGCACCATCCGTTCATTTCTATTTACTGCCTTCACAAACTTCACATATAAACTTGCCTCTACATTCCAGCATCCCCTATGCACATACATTTACCATACCATCCATTCCTTGTGCCATATCTTATTTACTGCCACTTACCATAGTTCAACCATTTCATTAACTTCATCACAGGGTACACAGACCCAGTCATCACACCTCTATCATTTCGATCACGGTACCATCAAAAACATCCTCACACAAACTCTGCCAAATTAGTTGCTCCTCCCTGCCATTTCATCAACAAACACAATACCACTTCCACCCACTAACACAAAACAACTACACTACAAAACTCTCCTCTGTCCACTCCACCTCCTCGACTAACCCAAACCACTACAACTTCAACCAAAATTGTGCATATCATATCACCACTACGATCACCTTATTGCTGCTAGCACTTCCTGCCATTTCGTCCTTTGTTCCTCAACCATAACACAAGTTCAACCTCCAACCATACACACTTCCTGCCATAACTTCCTCCATATCTTTCTGCCTGCACATAAATCAACAAAATCACATTCTGCTACTGCTCCATCATCACTGCTACATAAATCAATCACACCACATCACCATCTTCCAACCATACTTCGCTCTCCCACTACGGTCATCACCGCAGTTCATCCTAAACTAGCTTTATCATCTTACCTGACACCATCACCTTGCTTCTCAGCATACATTGTTAATCACCATGACAATCACCCAAAATCCAAACCCAAATAGCCGTCGACCGAACATGAATTCATGTATTCTCAATCATTCCAACTTGCAATTTCACCCGAATCCACCCTAACCCTATACCATCCACCATCAACCGAATGCAAATCCTCAACCATGTAAACTCGGAAAAACTCTCGAATTTGCTTTTAAATCGCGATTTTGATTTCACGATTTCAATTTTTGTTTCTAAAATTTTGCTCTATTGTTTTCTATGATTTTAATTTATTTTGTATGAAGAGAGAACGGGGAAGTAACGTTGATAGAATTTGATTTAGAGTTGTTTAAATTAGTTTGCATTTGGGCGGGGTAGGCTTACATCTTTTTTTTTTTTAGTTTCCATTTTTTTAAGTCCTTTTCCTTTTCTGTTATTCCATCTTATATATAAAAGTTTATTTACCTTTTCATTTGCTTCCATTCGTGTTAGTATTTGTTTTCATTTAAAGGTTGCAAAAGCAAATAAGGGAAGGAATTGCTTGCTAAAAAAATTGCTTTGCTTGCTTATAAAAATTTTTTACCGCTTTAAAATAAAAATTCTACTAATAATTCTACACGCTCTAGTATCGTGCCCTTAACACTTGTTTTTATTAGTTTTGCACAGTTGGTTGCTTGCATTTTTAGAAAAGTATCAAAAATAAAAACAAATTTCATTCGTAGTTGTATTGTTAAATCACGTTTATATTCAATTTTGCATTCATATCATCTTATTTTCTTTTTAAGGGCAACACCCAAATCCACGTAAGGAAGAATATTTCATCACCCTTCCTTGGCCCATAAATTGCAATTCATCCCAGAATTTGCTAATAATAAAGGATAGGCTTTAAACTTAAGGGAGTCACGAGCTCACCTAGTGCTTAATTGTATCTTGACAAGTTGTCCTCCTTTGAAAATTTAATTTATTGATATCTAGGCTACGGCAGAGCAATAATCATTTATAAATATTACGGTAATTCGTAAATATTACAGTGATTATTTCTCTGAAGGTACTTAAACCTTCGGCTGCATTTCTATGATGATTCGTAGTGCACCGATAACTCATGTTTGTTACGTGGCTAAGAAATATTTTGTTGAATTAAGACAAAGTGTGATTATACAATTTTGGGTTAGGAGCTACTGAGGACAATTTTTTTTTAATTAAGTGCTTGTTACATTAGTTCATGCATATTTAAAAGAAAAAAGAAAAAAAAATTCAAAATCCAAAAGTAAAAATATTATAAATTTGACTTAACATAGTTCTTTTTCCAAAAATAAAAAAAATCATATAAAAACTTTTCCTTTGAAAATTTTCAATCAAAATAAAACAAATCCAAAAAACAATTATTTTACTTTTGAAATCCAAAAAAAATTGAGTTAGTTTTTCTTAGAAAAACAAAATCCAAAAAAAAAGAAATAATCTTCTCGAAAACAAAAAAAGAGTAAAAACATATAAAAAAGAAAAAAATGGTAAATCCATAAAACAAATCAAAATCAAATTTTCCTTTCGAAAAATAAATCTTTTTTGGTAAATATTTTTCCCTTAGAAAAATATAGAAAAAAAATAAACAATTTCTCACTTCATTTTCTAAACCTTGCTTCTTTCTCTAAATTTGATTCTAACTTCTTTCCCTTCTCGACTTTTACTTGTGCATGAGTACTTAAACTCGTGACACTTCTATAAATCGTTTAACTCGAACAAACGATACTCCAACCATGGCAAATTAGAACGCCCCTCGAACTCTAATGGATTGAATCTTTCCGATAGAGTTTTTATCCCTTCTTGCATCACATTACCCTCCCCTACGGGTAATCACTTCAAAATTCATTCAAACCATATTGCCACGCTTTAAAATTTTGGCAATTTTGAACGCGATTTCCTTTACATTTTCTTAACGAAAATCGAACAAGTTTGCGTAACCATTAAACTAAAACAACTTTGTAGCGACGGAATAAAACTCCAATTAATTCCATTTGCTCTTACCGGTTACGGTGAAAAATGTTTGTATAGCTTACAATTAAACTCGATTAAAACTTAGGACGAATTCATTAAAATTTTCTTGAAAAAGTTCTACCCTTTGGAAAAAACAACTAAAATTCGAAATGAAATTATCAATTTCCATCAATTGAGGGGTGAACCATTTGAAAAATATTTTAAAAGATTTAAAGAACTTTTGATAAAATGTCCACACCATGATTTCGAAAAATAGACCCGGTACCAAATCTTATACGATGGACTCTAAAACAGCTCACAAACCATGCTTGAATCTATGTGCCAAGGCAATTTTCTTGTCGAACATCACAATGTTGCTTGACAATTTCTTGTAAACCTAGCCGAAAAATCATCCTAATGGGAACGTTCTAATGAAAAATCAATTTACTCACGATCGAGCGCACACTCTATAGGATCATCTTTGGCTTTGGAAGCTAAAATTGACGCAACGATTAACAAATTCGACATTATTTTCTCATCATACCAAATGAACCAAGCTTCCCAACCTATGTGTTATAAATATAACGATCCGAATCACGTAGCCGATTAGTGCACTAATTCGATCGAATAACTCAACACTTTCAACAAGGTTAAACATGACCTGTTTTCTCCAACGTACAATCCTGGTTATAGAAATCATCCGAACTTTTCATAGAACCAGTATAATCCCAACATAAATTTGTTTCGTCCCAATTTTCAAGCATTTCCAAACAATTCTTCGAATCCTCCCTTTCGAGCCAATCATTTTCAACAAAATTTTGCGGGTCCGTCTCAAAATCAACCGTAACAATCGTTTGCTACCCGAGACAATAAACGAATAAGTTCACTTGAGAAAAGTCTAGATACTTTGGTGAGGCAATGACTCAAAACTTCCAATCAAACAGTAATTTGCAAAATTTGTTAACCTCATACATGCATATACGAGCCAATCAATTGCCAAACTTGAAATACAAATGAGTCAATTAGCCATGTTTGTAAGTGAATGTGAATGAGGCACATTCCCAAGTCAGCCAGTTCCAAATCCCAGAAATCAAAACACGAATTTGAATCAAGCCCATGTTGCTCAAGATAGCAACGTAACCCAAATGAATGCTATTGCGATTTTGCGTTCTAGTAAACAAATCGATAATCAAGTCGTTAATCTAAATAATAACCGAAAACCTCTCTCGACACTTCTATAATAGCAAATGAATTTGAAAAAAATGTTGAGCCAAACATCAAATTAAATTCCACTCCAAGTTCTTCTTTTACTCAAATAGACCCACCTACTCAGCATCATGTTCCATATCCAAATTGTCTTCAACCCAAGAAACATTCTGACCAAATGGAAAAGATGTTGGAAATTTTTATACAAGTTAAAGCTAGCAACCTGCTTCTAGATATCATGCAACAAGTGCTAGTTTACACTAGGTTTTTCTTGGACTTTTATACCTAAAAACGACACACTCATGTACCCAAGAAAATCTTCTTAGCCGTCAGACACAACAAAGCATTGTCCCAATCAATTCCCATCAAATTCAAAGATCATGGATATCCAACGATATCGTACACGACATGAGACAAAACGATTAACAAATGCATACTCGATTTGGATGTGAGTGTCAATTTGATTCCTTATTTAGTTTACAACCAACTTAGCTTTGGAGAACTTAAACCGACGACAATAACTCTTCAATTTTCCGATCGTTCGATATATAAACTCATGGAAGAAATCGAGGATGTACTCATCAAAATTGGTCAATTCATATTCCCAGTCTATTTCATTATTTTGGAGACTCGACCCATGAATAATCCAATGACTTAAATTTCATTGATTTTAGGCCAACCTTTCTTGGCTGCTTCAAATGCTTTAGTTAATTGTCAAAACGGTTCGATGAAAAATTCTTTTGGAAACATGACTTTGGATGAAAATTTTCAGTCTTGATAATTAATCAAATGAATCGCATGACCAAATGCTAGAAGTTAACTTCATTCAAGAAAATTTCGATAACGAAACAGTTGACCTAAGTAACGAACGCGAGACCGAATACGAACAACTGTTTCAAGACGAGCTTAACGAAAGTGAGAATGTGCTTTCTTTTGAACCCCTTACCGCTGAATTAGAACTTCCACCTAATTCTTTGATTCAGCAACCTCTGAAGTTGGACCTTAAACCCCTTCCCGATCACCTTAATTATGAATACATATGTGAAAAATGAAATGTTTCCCGTCAAAATCTCTTCAACTCTATCTTTTGATAATGAAGCTCCTTACTTTAAATTCTATTGAAAAACAAAGAAGCAATTGGATGGTCGATCACCGATATAAAGAGAAATAATCCCGCTCTTGTTCAACATCGCATTCATTTAGTTGATGATGCTAAGCCTGTTTGTGATGTCCCGGAAATTTAGGCAATAATTATTTAATAATTTCATTAATAATTATTTTTAAAATGTGAAATATTGATTTAAAAATCTAATTCAAACGGGAATTTTCTTTTGAAGATTAACAATTGTTTAATCTGTCAAATGATATTCTTTTCAAAATAATAATAATTTAATTTAAATTGAGCATCTGATTGTTTTCAAATGTTAAAAATATTTAAATGATAAATTTATCTTTCTAAACTGATTTAAAGATATTTATTTATAATGTATATATGTGTATACATTGTAAATAGGAGTTTTGATTTTAATTTAAATTTAAATTTAATAAGAATATTTTCAAATCTATATAAATGTATAAATCGTAAATTGATTAATTTGATTTAAAATTAGTATTGAAAACTTTTCAAAGGAAAATTTTAAAGTCTTTCTTATATCTTCATAGTAATGTAAGTAAGTATTTATTTTGTTTACAAAAATAAATATAGTTTAAATTTTGTTTTATAATAAAAGTTTATTTTTTTTTGTTTTAAAAATTATTTTCTTTGAAATAAATTTAATTCATTCACATTAAAATGTAGTATTTTGATTTAAAACTCTTGAATAAAATTGATTCAACATTTCTTTTCTTTTTAAAATCTTCTCTTTTGAAAATTAGTTTTAAAAGAATATTATTTTAAAACATTCAAATAAACATTTAAAATTATGTGTAATCTTATAACAGAAGTAAACGTGTAATCATTTTCAAGGCTAATGTTAATAAACATTTAAAACATGCTAAAATAAATTAGAAATGGTTTTAGATAAATTTAAATACATTTATAAATTTAGAATTTTCTTTTTAGATTAAAAATGTACATGTGTTAAACTCTTATACCATAAAGTAGACACTTGTAAAACATTTGACATAATGAGTTAACAAGTGGCATGTTGTTTATTTTTTTTAATTTATTCTTTTAAATAAGAAAATATAACAAATGCATTTTTGTTCAACCCTTATTCTCATTTGAAATCTGATTCTCAGATTTCAGTAAAATCAAAACCTAAAACAATGCATGTTTTAAAATTCTGCAAACAAACTTCATATCTGCAAAACCAATTCAGGAAACCCAAATTCATATATAAAATCCGCAATCATTTTCTTCAAAGTATTAACTGCAATGTAAAGATTAATTACATACTCAAGCAAAGAAGAATAAAGGCCGGCTGCTAAAATTCAATTCAACTTCAAGCTAGTAATTTAGTATTCAAACTTGGAAGTGAACTCATCATATTCATCAACAAGTTCAAAAGGAAAATTCAATTCCACAGGAGATTCAAATTGAAGTTCCAGGAAACAGAATTGCAACTAAGTTGTCTCTGCTTCTTCAATATTAAGGTAAGTAAACTTCTATTTCAAAAAAAGATCTTTCTTTTATATATAATGCTTAAGCAATATACTAAAACTCAAGTTCAAACAAAACTGTCATTTTTAAAAAAAATAATCAAAACTGCTATGATTTGAAAACAGCAGTGCCTTCATTTTTATGAATAACTTCACAATTTTAAGGGTTGTTTTAAATTAGTTGTGCATGTGACTTGATAGAAGTAAGCATGTTTGGTTGATTATATTATGATGATGTTTTGTGTATACATATATAAATATGTATATATGTGTAGGTGATACCAAAAAAAAAGTATCTTCATACCTGTCTCTGTTTGAAACTCAGATTTGAATGGAAACTCATTTCCACTGGATTTGATTCTCTGCTAGCATTGATGTGTAAACAAAATATGTTGTTTAGGATAAATGTAGGTTTTATAAAATTATGATTTAGTTAAAATAAGTTAGAACTGAAGTATGTTACCCTCTGAAACAACTCTACAGTAAACATTTTGAAATAAAACAAAAGTTTCAACATCATTAACTATTTAAAACAAGATTTTAACATGAATATATGTTAGAAATCAGAAATTTTAAAACAAATTTCACCTTTTAAAATGGACTGTGGTATTAGCATTTTTGTTATGAACAGAAATAGGAATTTTGAAAGTATCTGATAGGCTAGTGAATTTTGGGGGTTAAGATGCTTCCTGTTGTGGAGGTTTGATGTAAGAATGGAGGAAATTCTTGGCAGTGGATGATTAGAGAGAGGAGGAGATGGGGATTGGGGGTTTTCCAGGTTTTCAAACCCTTGCTTTAAGTGTTGCAGTTCTTAGTTTATTTACATGCTCTCTGTTGCTTCGAGTAGTTTGAGGCTTTGGGAGATTGCAGAGGGGATGTAGATGGGTCATTAGCCGGAGTTGCAGTGATGATGATGATCGGAGGAGGGACTATGGTTGTTGACAGGTTAGGGTTTAAGGTGCTGTGAAGTTTTTTTTTCCAGGTTTGGATAAATTCCTTGATTACAAAGTTTGAGCTGCAGTGGGAATTAGGTAGTCGTAACCATGTTAGGAGATGGTCGGCGACTAGGAGGAGTAGTATAGTGTGTCTGGAGATGATCAGAACTCCGGTGTATATGCACAGTTCATGTTGAAGTCTGATGAACATTTTTGGATTGTTCAGTATTCTTTTCTCGTGCAATTCTCGGGTAAAACATGCAGTGACTCGGAGCAGGTAGCTTAAGAACTCAAAGTAAATAATGGGTTCTTGGGTTTGTGTAGTTGCAGGTGTTAAATCCTGTAGTTTTGCAGTTTTTAATTTAAATGAAATTCATATTTTTAAAAGTTGAAACTTGATTCAAGTGTGACTTGAATCTGAATTCAAATGAAGTTTTGAGTTTAAGGTTTTTAAAATGAAAATTTTAAAATTTAAACATGATTTAAATTTAGTTTTAAATCAAGTTTAAAAACAGTTTTCAGGTTACTTTTAAAAACCAGGCTTTAATCCAAAACAGTTTTTGTAAGTTTTTAAATTATGAACAGATTTAATTGTTTTAAGCAAGATTTAAATCTGTTTTGAAATCAAGTTAAAACAGTTTTCAGATTTACTTTGGAAACCAGTTTTGAATTCAAAACAGTTTGTAAATTTTTTTAAAAAAATATGAACACATTCAAATGTTTTAAAAGAATTTGATTTCAAATAAGTTTTAAAACTCGAAAGAATTTATTTCCTTTAGTATTTGAATTAAGATATGAAGTGTTAATTTAAAATTGAAAGTTAAAATAATCAATCTATTTTCAAAGCATGATTTATTTTAGTCAAGTAATTTTGTTTTAACTTTTCTTTTATATTTAAGTAATGTTCTTTAACATTCATTTTATTTTAAGGTTTATATTTATTTAAAAATTGGATTAATGTTTAAATAATTAAACATTTTAAATATTAAATTTTAAAATGGAATTTGAATGTAATTTTAGAAATGTATTGTTTAAATACATTTTGAATGTAAATGAAGTCTTTTGATAAGTAAATAGATTATTTTGAAAAAATAATTAAGAAAATTAAGAATTTACTTAATTATTTGGTTTTAAATAATGGTCTAGAATAATTTTTAATTAGAGATGATTTATTGATAATTAATCTAAGATAATTTTTCTTAAGTAAGTAATTATCGAAAATATTGTTAATTAATAAAAATAATTATCTAAGGGTAATTAAGTAATTAATTAATGTAATTAATTTTGACAATTAACTAGATTAATTAATTAAATACTATCAATTGTAATTTGTTTGATAAAACTAATTAAGGAGTTAATTACATATTGTAATTAATTTTTATATTGTGATTTGTTTAAATTAATTAATTTAGTTTAATTAATTTAAGTAAATCATTTGATGATTTAATGGAGGTAATTACTTAATGTAATTAATGGAGCAAGATTACTTAGAGAAGTAATAATGATAAATTACTTGAATGTAATAAGTGAAAGGTGATTTATTTTAATAAAATAATTTGGATAATTACTCTTGTAATTAATTAAGGAATTAATTAATTAAGATAATTAATTATTGGATAATTAATTTGTTAATGAGTAATTAAAGATAGTAAATTACTAAATTTAATATTAATCAAGGTGATTAATAATTAGATTAATTACTAAATGTAATTAATTTTAATTAAATAATTTATTTAAATATTAGAGATCATTAATTATTATAATTAATGATGTAATTAAGGATTGTTGATTAAATAATAATTAATTAAGAGATTAATTAATTGTAATTAATTAAGGATAAATATAATTAATTGTAATTAATTAATAAATGAGTAATTAAATGTTAATTACTTATGATTAAAGTTAATTAATTTATGAAATTAATTAAAGACTAATTACTTATTGTAATTAGAGAATGATTATGTACTTGGAGAATTGATATCTGATAATCAAACAGCTTATTTACCAGACAGACAAATAAAAGATGGGATATTAATTGCACATGAACATATCAGAAATTTTAACAAACAAGGCAGCAACAAAATGTGCATAAAGGTTGACCTGAAGAAAGCATATGATTCAGTCAATAGAAATTTTATTCTTCACATGATGGAAAGAATGGACTTTCCTGTCAAGTGGGTAAAAATTATTCAAGAAATGATAAGCACTCCAAGTTTTTCACTGTCAATTGAAGGATATCATAGGGGATATTTTAAAGGCAGCAATGGTTTAAGGCAAGGAGATCCCCTATCCCCTTATCTATTTACTTTATGCATGGAATATTTTACTTTGTTAATGGATGCTAAAGCCAGTAAAGGAAAAGTGGAATCAGTTATCAAAAACAATTCTAACATAACTCATCTAATTTATGCTGATGATTTGCTTATTTTCATAAATGCCACAGAGGTTGGAGCTAAAGCTATTAAGAATTGTTTCAAAAAATTGAAGAGAGTCACTGGTTTAGAAATGAATAATCTCAAAACTCAAGTATTTTTTAACAAGTTTTGCACTAACAAGGAGAAAGTGCTCAACATTTTGGATATTCAAGAAGGAGAACTACCTGTTAGATATCTTGGGTTACCTCTATCTGTGTCATATATAAAACACTCAAATTGCAAACATTTGATTGACAAAGTGTTAAATAAAATGCAGGGTTGGGAGTGTAAATTTCTCACAGTTTCAGGAAGAATTGAATTAATTAAGGCTGTAGTTTATCCTATGGTCAGTTTTTGGATGCAGTGTTTCATGCTCCCTAGCTTAACTATCCAAAAAATCAATCAACTTTGCAAAAATTTTATATGGAAGGGTAAAAAAAGTAGTGTCCCATGGGAAACAGTTACAAGTGCCAAATCTGAAGGTGGAATGGGATTGAAAAAATTGACAGACATAAACATCACTTTTTGCATCAAAAGAATTTGGGAGGTACTCAACAATTCTTCATATAGTGCTAAGTGGCTGAATGTTAAATATGCCAACAATGAAACTCTATGGGATTCTAATTTCAATAATAATTATTCTTGCACATGGAAAAAAATGCTTTATCATAGAAAAGATGCACAAAAGCTAATTGACAGAAGAATTGTGGATGGAAAATCTACAAGTCTGTGGTTTACACCATGGATTAATGGGTCAACTTTATTGGAAAAGCTAGGATATGAAACTTTATCATATTCAAGGAGTCATAAACATAAGGTAGATCAAATTATATCTGGAAATAACTGGAAGCCTGAAAACATCTCATTTCTTGGTAATGTAAGTGAGGAAATAAAAAAAGTGCCCATCCATTATGACAATACAGCAGATTACTGGTTTTGCAGAAGCAGTAAAAATGGTCAATTTAATTTTCATGATGTTTGGAATGATTTTAGAACTAAACTACAGGAAATCAGTGATTACAAAATCATATGGAACAACATTTCTCTCCCAAAAATGAATGTATGTTTATACAGAGCCATTTTCAGTTTTCTACCCACAAAAGATAAATTAAAAATGCAAGGAGTGACTGAAGATGATGTTTGTGTACTATGCAAGAGAGAAGTGGAAACTTGCAAGCATATATTTTTTAATTGTCCCTTTTCTAAACATATATGGTGTTGGATCAGAATCATGATGGGAGATCCTATAACTCAAAGAAACTTTCAAACTTCTATCTTAGATGCCATTACATATATCAATCGGAAGTTCGCAGCCAACAATATCAAAAAGGAAATCATAATAGCCGCGCTAAGTTCATCTATATGGTTCATTTGGAAAAGCAGAAACTCCATTATTTTTAATAATGAAAAAGCAGATAGAATTAAGATGTGCAATATCATAAAGTACAATGTTCGTGATATCATCATCAACAGATCCAGATTTATCAGACATAGCATGAACAATTTTGAAGAAACCATCGAAAGATGGGAGATTATACCTTTGCGAGTCGATAATAACATTACCTCAATCCTGAACCCTAATTCCCCTTCCATAACATCCTCCTCAAGATACATGATTGATAGAGAAGAAGATGAAGCTGAGAGATCTAGATTGTCCAGACGCACCGAAATTTTTAACGCTAATGTTGAAAGAGAAGAAGACTTGGCAGGAAGGGAAAATGAGCCGCCATGAGAAGCATTGTTGCTAGGTTTACGCAGTGTGTGTAGGGAGGTGTTTGCGGGTTCGAATTAGCAACCCGTATATATTGTATATACTATGTTTGTAATGTTCTATCATTATCAATAATATATTTGACCTTTCTTCAAAAAAAAAAAAAAAAAATTAGAGAATGATTAATCTAAGTGCTTAATCAAGTTAAATACTTAGTGGACAATTAATTAACCGGGTTAATTAATTTATGGATATTAAGCAGGATTTATAGAAGTGTTAATTAATTTAATTTATTTTAGATTAATTAGAGATGGTTGTAATTAATTTAAATATTTATAAAATTAATTATAATTGATGGTTAATAAATCATTGCTTATGGATATTATTGATTGAATGGTTGTGATCTCAGTAATGAGATGAGTTGTATTTGTATGATATGAATGCTTGGTTTAAGTATGATGGTTTGTGATGGATTATTTAGTTGGAATGATTATCTGTTTGTGATGATGATACAGATTATCTGTTTATGATATGAATGTGATTATCTATTGTTAGATGCAGTTTATCGATCTACGTGAATTAGATAATAATGAAATGAGTTATTTGTTTAAAACCCTTAAGTACAACTTGGACATTAAGATGGCGTTTGGTTTCGGTGATACCGGGATCGGGTTTCCATATTTGGATATCCGAAAACCACATCGATTCCAATTAAACGTTAGGTCGTTAATCCAAGTGGAGCGAGTGAAGACTCGAATTGTAAGGGTTATACGTCAATATAACTCTGTGGGTGATTCCGTAATGAGTTGACGGAATAGTGCTTATAGATTCGAGATGGTGATTTAGAGTGCAAGGGCTATGGTCGTTGACTCTGAGGGTGATTCCAAAATGTTTGCAACAAGATAGTGCCTTCTGTTTCGTTCGAACCCGGAACGAACTTGTATGGATTGAATGCTTTCAGAACATCGTCAGGTGGATGATGAGCATTCTAAGATTGATATGTCCTATAAAGGTAATCGTAGCCTCAAGCCTCATCAACCGGGAATGGCTAAAACATGGGAGGTGCAGCAAGGCTTCGTGGGTAGCCCCCACTGGAGAGCAAGATTTATCCCTGTATAGAGGTCCCTTTATATTCGGTTGTGCGGCAGTTGGCGACGGCCAATCTGCGGGGTGGTCTTGTTCGGAACTGTTCAGTAAGGAATGGTTCCGGCTTTGTGTTGTAGGGGAGCGGGCGTACTCCTCGGTACGGTGATCTCGGCCACGAATTGTGACGGGCGGTACCCCAGTAATCCTTCCATTGATGGAATCCAAAATCCAATAAGTGCCTATACGGTTTTGATTGTGCCCAACTATGTTGGAACGTGAGATGTAAGCATTCCAGCTATTTCTGTATTTTATTTTGAAAACCCTAGACACTATTATAATATCACTGGATTTCCTATCTAATGTTTTGGTTAGCGTAAGGTAAAAACTTTTCCATGTTTATGTGTGGGAAGTCTTACGTGATACCTTTTTGTTTTCAAAGGATTTTCTAAAGTTAAGCAACTTTTGTCCCCGTTTACTCACACCAGACCCCTGTTTAACCTGAGTGTTTATTTTCTGTTTTATTAAACTCTTGGGTATTCATATTACATATGAGTAGTCAAGTGTTTCACGATTTCTTTGGCAAGTTCTGGAGGAGATAATGGAGCAGGAGGCTTCAGCGTGTAGATATATGTAGTGGTTCCGCTGTGTTTGAGTTGTATCTATTTTCTCTGATATACTTGAATTGTAATTGCTAGACAGATGTTTATAACTGTCTAGTTTGTGTTGTATTAGCTGTTTAACTCTGATGTATATGATACTATGTAAAGTTTTATGTGATATAATATAATTTATTCGATTCCGCTATGAGATTCTGATGTTGTCTGTTCTTTCTTTCCTTTCTTTTCTCTTTTGTATCCCTTTCTTTCTTCTTAATGATGCGTCTTTCTATGGAATGAAAGGCGGGTCGTTACATTGTGGTATCAGAGCTCTAGGTTGAGTGAATACCTAGACTCTGGAGTAGTGTCCTTCTTGAGAGAGCGTATTTGTAATTTTGAATATATATATTTATTTATTTCTACCTATTAGATTGGGTTACCTGTTCAGGTTTTCCAATGTAAGTAATAAAGGTAGATAGGGTAGTGGTGTGTGTAAAACAACTACCAATGGTTGGAGTTCGAGTGTTTGAGGTTGGAAGAGGTCTGCTAGGGCAGTATTGGGCGTCTTGAGCATTTTTGCAGTTTGGTGTGAAAGATTTCACCAATCTCTGAAGGATATCTTTTCAAGATTCAGAGTTTATATATCTTTGGATTGTAAGCTTGGTAGCACTCGTGTGAGTGGTTTTTCTTGAGTTTGGATCAGTTGGGAGTACTAAAGCCAGAAATGGTATCTTGGCAACCTTAGGAAGGACTTCTGTCTATATTTGAGTTTGAGACTCAGTTTGGAAGAGTGTTTGTGTTTAGTTTGAGTCGAGTTTCCTGAGGGATATCTGTCTTTTGAAGACTCTATTGTGAAGAGGTTGGTGTAGCTTTGAGATTCGATGAGCTTTTGGATTAGGAAGTTTTTGGCAGCAGTAGCAGTAGTGAGTGGCCTGTTCATCGATGGTTCAGAAATCTCTGTGATTCTTCTGTCAGTAGTCCGGGCATATGGTGGAGTTTGTCCATTTCTTTTGGAAGCTCAGCTGGGTGTGATGTTTGTGGTTGGAGGTAGACCACTGGTTCTTCTTTTGATTAGAAGGCTTTAGCTGTTCTAATTTTGTAGTGAGAACGATTTCTTGGGATCTGAACTGAGTAGGACCGCAAAAGTGACTTACGACGGTTCGAAAGTTCTCTAAGTGTTCTTTGTTTGGATTGAAGCATCTCTAGTGGATGTTTGAGTTATCAAAGTGGTTTGGTATTTTCTGGATGTCTTCGAAGGAGTTGAGATTTGCATCCATCGAGAGTTTGAGTTATGTTTCGACTTGGCTCTTGAAGCTTTACCGGTGGTTCAGCATAGTAGGAGATTCTTTGAGAATGAAATCTGTTTAAGCCGAAAAATTAATCGGATTAAGTTTTCTGGTTGAATTTTTGCTGTGGTATTGTGACCGAATCGGATAGGTCAGTGAGATTTTATGGAATTTGATGAACGGTGTTTCAGGGATAAGTTGATCAAGTTTATACTTGTGTTCATCAACAGCATTCTTAAATCAGAGTTGCGCAGTGGAAGCATGGTGGCAGCTATTCCAGAATAGAAGCAACACCGATTCATTAGGAATTTGAGTTTTGTCTTAGATCAGAGGATTTCTATAGGAAATTCATTTGGATCTGGAGACTTGGATGTTTTGTGCATCTGTTCTATTTTCCAAATAAGAGTAGTTTGTCTGAAGTCTTCTGATATTTGTGTAGAAGAGTTGTGTGGTAGATTTGATTGATCTAGAAGGTTGGAGGCAGCCTAGGATCAACAGGAGAGATGCGTGGATATGAGATTTGAACTTTCTGTCTTCTCTTAAGGATTAAGTGTTTGGTCTACATGATTGAATTTCCAGTTCGGATGGCTGGAATTTGTTATGTAATTCACGTAGCTCTGAGGGAGTACGTGTATGGTTTATCATTGGTTTTAGAATCAGTAGTTCTAGGAAATTTTGAAGTTGGTCAGGATTTGTCTGTGGTTCAGTTCTCTGTTTAGATTTATAGATCAAGATATATAGGAGCTCTTGATTTGTGTGGTGTAGCTAGTTTATATTCTGTAAAGCGAGTGTCCCGGTGTTTGTACCTGGAAGACTCTAGGGAATCGTATCCAGAATTTTGTCTGGATAGTTAGAATTATTTGTTTGAATTGGTTGCTATACTTGCTAGTATTTTGGTTGATAGCATATGTTTGCTCTTTTAAATTTTAAAATCTGTATGGGATTATTAAATTACCTTTGCTTTTAAATTTCTGGGACAAAATTCTTTTAAGGGGGGAGGAATGTGATGTCCCGGAAATTTAGGCAATGATTATTTAATAATTTCATTAATAATTATTTTTAAAATGTGAAATATTGATTTAATAATCTAATTCAAACAGGAATTTTCTTTTAAAGATTAACAATTGTTTAATCTGTCAAATGATATTCTTTTCAAAATAATAATAATTTAATTTAAATTGAGAATCTGATTGTTTTCAAATGTTAAAAATATTTAAATGATAAATTTATCTTTCTAAACTGATTTAAAGATTTATTTATAATGTATATATGTGTATACATTGTAAATAGGAGTTTTGATTTAAATTTAAATTTAAATTTAATAAGAATATTTTCAAATCTATATAAATGTATAAATCGTAAATTGATTAATTTGATTTAAAATTAGTATTGAAAACTTTTCAAAGGAAAATTTTAAAGTCTTTCTTATATCTTCATAGTAATGTAAGTAAGTATTTATTTTGTTTATAAAAATAAATATAGTTTAAATTTTGTTTTATAATAAAAGTTTATTTTGTTTTGTTTTAAAAAAAAATTCTTTGAAATAAATTTAATTCATTCACATTAAAATGTAGTATTTTGATTTAAAACTCTTGAATAAAATTGATTCAACATTTCTTTTCTTTTTAAAATCTTCTCTTTTGAAAATTAGTTTTAAAATAATATTATTTTAAAACATTCAAGTAAACATTTAAAATTGTGTGTAATCTTATAAAAGAAGTAAACATGTAATCATTTTCAAGGCTAATGTTAATAAACATTTAAAATATGCTAAAACAAATTAGAAATGGTTTTAGATAAATTTAAATACATTTATAAATTTAGAATTTTCTTTTTATATTAAAAATGTACATGTGTTAAACTCTTAAACCATAAAGTAGGCACTTGTAAAACATTTGACATAATGAGTTAAAAAGTGGCAGTTGTTTATTTTTCTTAATTTATTCTTTTAAATAAGAAAATATAACAAACGCGTTTTTGTTCAACCCTTATTCTCATTTGAAATCTGATTCTCAGATTTCAAAAAAATCAAAACTTAAAACAATGCATGTTTTAAAATTCTACAAACAAACTTCATATCTGCAAAACCAATTCAGGAAACCCAAATTCATATATAAAATCTGCAATCATTTTCTTCAAAGTATTAACTGCAATATAAAGATAAATTACATACTCAAGCAAAGAAGAATAAAGGCCAGCCGCTAAAATTCAATTCAACTTCAAGCTAGTAATTTAGTATTCAAACTTGGAAGCAAACTCATCAGATTCATCAACAAGTTCAAAAGGGAAATTCAATTCCATAGGAGATTCAAATTGAAGTTCCAGGAAACAGAATTGCAACTAAGTTGCCTCTGCTTCTTCAATATTAAGGTGAGTAAACTTCTATTTCAAAAACAGATCTTTCTTTTAAATTTAATGCTTAAGCAATATACTAAAACTCAAGTGCAAACAAAATTGTCATTTAAAAAAAAAAATCAAAACTGCTATGATTTGAAAACAGCAATGCCTTCATTTTTATGAATAACTTCACAATTTTAAGGGTTGTTTTAAATTAGTTGTGCATGTGACTTGATAGAAGCAAGCATGTTTATTTGATTATATTGTGATGATGTTTTGTGTATACATATATAAATATGTATATGTGTGTAGTTGATACAAAAAAAAACTATCTTCATACCTGTCTCTGTTTGAAACACAGATTTGAATGGAAACTCTTTTCACTGGATTTGATTCTCTGCTAGCATTAATGTGTAAACAAAATATGTTGTTTAGTATAAATGTAGTTTTTATAAAATTATGATTTATTCAAAATAAGTTAGAACTGAAGTATGTTACCCTCTGAAACAACTCTGCAGTAAACATTTTGAAATAAAACAAAATATCAACATCATTAACTATTTAAAACAAGATTTTAACATGAATATATGTTAGAAATCAGAAATTTTAAAACAAATTTCACCTTTTAAAATGGACTGTGGTATTAGCATTTTTGTTACGAACAGAAATAGGAATTTTGAAAGTATCTGATAGGCTAGTGAGTTTTGGGGGTTAAGATGCTTCCTGTTGTGGAGTTTTGATGTAAGAATGGAGGAAATTCTTGGCAGTGGATGATTAGAGAGAGGAGGAGATGGGGATTAGGGTTTTGCAGGTTTTCAAACCCTTGTCTTTAAGTGTTGCAGTTCTTAGTTTATTTACATGCTCCCTGTTGCTTCGAGTAATTTGAGGCTTTGGGAGATTGCAGAGGGGATCTAGATGGGTCATTAGCCGGAGTTGCAGTGATGATGATGATCGGAGGATGGACTATGGTTGTTCACAGGTTGGGGTTTAAGGTGCTGTGAATTTATTTTTTTCCAGGTTTGGATAAATTCCTTGATTACAAAGTTTGAGCTGCAGTGGGAATTAGGTAGTCGTAACCATGTTAGGAGATGGTCGGCGACTAGGAGGAGTAGTATAGTGTGTTTGGAGATGATCAGAACTCCGGTGTATATGCACAGTTCATGTTGAAGTCTGATGAACATTTTTGGATTGTTCAGTGTTCTTTTCTCGTACAATTCTCAAGTAAAACTTGCAGTGACTCGGAGCAGGTAGCTTAAGAACTCGAAATAAATAATGGGTTCTCGGGTTAGTGTAGTTGCAGGTGTTAAATCCTGTAGTTTTGCATTTTTTAATGTAAATGAAATTCATATTTTTAAAAGTTGAAACTTGATTCAAGTGTGACTTGAATCTGAATTCAAATGAAGTTTTGAGTTCAAGGTTTTTAAAAATGAAAATTTTAAAATTTAAACAAGATTTAAATTTAGTTTTAAATCAAGTTTAAAAACATTTT
Organism: Allium cepa; assembly: GCA_030765085.1. Taxonomy (NCBI): domain Eukaryota; kingdom Viridiplantae; phylum Streptophyta; class Magnoliopsida; order Asparagales; family Amaryllidaceae; genus Allium; species Allium cepa. Next base: position 106,307,942 of record CM060930.1, on the reverse strand, counting down.
TCAGGTTACTTTTAAAAACCAGACTTTAATTCAAAACAGTTTTTGTAAGTTTTTAAATTATGAACATATTTAAATGTTTTAATCAAGATTTAAATCTGTTTTGAAATCAAGTTAAAATAGTTTCCAGATTTACTTTGGAAACCAGTTTTGAATTCAAAACAGTTTGTAAATTTTTTTTAAAAAAAAATGAACACATTAAAATGTTTTAAAAGAATTTGATTTCAAATAAGTTTTAAAACTTGAAAGAATTTATTTCCTTTAGTATTTGAATTAAGATATGAAGTGTTAATTTAAAATTGAAAGTTAAAATAATCAATCTATTTTCAAAGCATGATTTATTTTAATCAAGTAATTTTGTTTTAACTTTTCTTTTATATTTAAGTAATGTTCTTTAACATTCGTTTTATTTTAAGGTTTATATTTATTTAAAAATTGGATTAATGTTTAAATAATTAAACATTTTAAATATTAAATTTTTAAATGAAATTTGAATTTAATTTTAGAAATGTATTGTTTAAATACATTTTGAATGTAAATGAAGTCATTTGATAAGTAAATAAATTATTTTGAAAAAAATAATTAAGAAAATTAAGAATTTACTTAATTATTTGGTTTTAAACAATGGTCTAGAATAATTTTTAATTAGAGATGATTTATTAATAATTAATCTAAGACAATTTTTCTTAAGTAAGTAATTATTGAAAATATTATTAATTAATAAAAATAATTATCTAAGGGTAATTAAGTAATTAATTAATGTAATTAATTTTGATAATTAACTAGATTAATTAATTAAATACTATCAATTGTAATTTGTTTGATAAAAGTAGTTAAGGAATTGATTACTTATTGTAATTAATTTTGATATTGTGATTTGTTTAAATTAATAAATTTAGTTTAATTAATTTAAGTAAATCATTTGATGATTTAATGGAGGTAATTACTTAATGTAATTAATGGAGCAAGATTACTTAGAGAAGTAATAATGATAAATTACTTGAATGTAATTAGTGAAAGGTGATTTATTTTAATAAATTGATTTGGATAATTACTCTTGTAATTAATTAAGGAATTAATTAATTAAGATAATTAATTATTGGATAATTAATTTGTTAATGAGTAATTAAAGATAGTAAATTACTAAATTTAGTATTAATCAAGGTGATTAATAATTAGATTAATTACTAAATGTAAGTAATTTTAATTAAATAATTTATTTAAATATTAGAGATCATTAACTATTATAATTAATGATGTAATTAAGGATTGTTTGGTTAAGTAATAATTAATTAAGAGATTAATTAATTGTAATTAATTAAGGATAAATATAATTAATTAATAAATGAGTAATTAAATGTTAATTACTTATGATTATGGTTAATTAATTTATGAAATTAATTAAAGACTAATTACTTGTTGTAATTAGGGAATGATTAATCTAAAGTGCTTAATCAAGTTAAATACTTAGTGGACAATTAATTAACTGGGTTAATTAATTTATGGATATTAAGCAGGATTTATAGAAGTGTTAATTAATTTAATTTATTTTAGACTAATTAGAGATGGTTGTAATTAATTTAAATCTTTTTAAAATTAATTATAATTGATGGTTAATAATCATTGCTTATGGATATTATTGATTGAATTGTTGTGATCTCAGTAATGAGATGAGTTGTATTTGTATGATATGAATGCTTGGTTTAAGTATGATGGTTTGTGATGGATTATTTGGTTGCAATGATTATCTGTTTGTGATGGTGATAGAGATTATCTGTTTATGATATGAATGTGACTATCTATTGTTTGATGTAGTTTATCTATCTATGTGAATTAGATAATAATGAAATGAGTTATTTGTTTAAAACCCTTAAGTACAACTTGGACATTAAGATGGCGTTTGGTTTCGGTGAGACCGGGATCGGGTTTCCATATTTGGATATCCGAAAACCACATCGATTCCAATTAAACGTTAGGTCGTTAATCCAAGTGGAGCGAGTGAAGACTCGAGGTGTAAGGGCTATACGTCAGTATAACTCTGTGGGTGATTCCGTAATGAGTTGAACGGAATAGTGCTTATAAATTCGAGATGGTGATTTAGAGTGCAAGGGCTATAGTCGTTGACTCTGAGGGTGATTCCAAAATGAGTGCAACAAGATAGTGCCTTCGGTTTCGTTCGAACCCGGAACGAACTTATATGGATTGAATGCTTTCAGAACATCGTCAGGTGGACGATGAGCATTCCAAGATTGATATGTCCTATAAAGGTAATCGTAGCCTCAAGCCTCATCAATCGGGAATGGGTAAAACATGGGAGGTGCAACAAGGCTTCGTGGGTAGCCCCCACTGGAGAGCAAGATTTATCCCTGTCTAGAAGTCCCTTTGTATTCGGTTGTGTGGCTGTAACAAGCCGCATATTTGTCGATTTTATATTTAAATATTTTATTAAAATATTTTATCGATACTCGGAATTTTGTCCGAAAAGCTACTTTTTGCATACGGTCGAATTAGGACTCGGGACAACTCCCATTGAGTTTAAAATGCCGTTTGCGACCTTTTTGAGTATAAGCTTCGATATGTTTGGAGGAGGTTGATTTTTGCTAATTTTTTTACTTAGGGTTTTGGTTTGGGCTGAGCCCACTTATGTATTCAGTCCCAACCCCTCTCCTCCTCATTTACTTCATTTCCAATTCCTAATACTCAAGCTAAAGCATCAATGGTGGGAGAGATTGGAAATTAAAACTCCAAAACCCTAGTTTTCTTTTGCAAATCATCTCTAGCTCCAAACTAATAGAAGAACCCATTGGTAAGCTTCTCTTCTTCTTCTCCAGCTCAATCTCTAATCAAAATTCAGAAATTTCATAAACCTAACTTAGGGAATGTTCTTCTTATAAAGCTTTGAATCAAGCTTCTTGAGTTGGATTTGAATAGTGGTTGATTCTCCATTGATTTCAAGCATCTTCTTCAATCGTTTGGGTTCAAAGGTGAGATTTTTAATCTCACATCTAGGTCTATGATTATCTTCGATTGTTAGGTATGAATTCCTAACACATATTCATGTGCATTTGGTTTTAGTTTGGATTGATTTGGTGTATATTCCAATTTTTAGTGTTTCGAGTTCAAATCTTCAAAAATCATAGCCTTGTAGTTTGAACTTGTTTGTGGTGATGCATCGAAGGGCTTATAGGACCGGGTAGCGATTGGCATAAACCCCTAGTGACCGTGCTCGCCCGATTGCATTTTGAAGAAGATAGCATCTTCAATTCATAGGCTGGAAAACAGCCTTGGTGCCAGTCAGTCGACTGGACCCTTGAGTCAGTCGACTGGCTGTAGCACATAGGCATTCCGAAGGCAATAACTAGAGGCTCGGGTCCTCTGTTTCCCTGCATTCAGTCGACTGAATTTTTAGGTCAGTCGACTGACTACAGGAAATTATTTTTCCCTGCTTCTGTTTCAGTCGACTGGACTTTTGAGTCAGTCGACTGACCTGCACCAATTTGCCTAATTATGCCTATTTGTGCATATTTTTGCTTGGTTTCCAAATTCCATCGACTCGTGTTATTTCCCACTTGTTGATGCTACGACGTCAATGACTTCTATTATTGGAATTTTTGGGAATATCCATTTTGATGGATTCGGATCGATTTCTTTGGATCTTTATTCGCGTCTTTGAATATGAATTTTGGTGGTTGATTGTTCTACAATTATTTTTGTGTTTTGTCACTTTAAAAATATAAAGGTTTCAATACTAGTAGTAAACATCAAAACTCTTTCCTCAAAACGATTTCAACTCTATTTTCAATACCAAATTCGTTTATAAAACCATTTTCCAATCTATTAGTATATACGAACCTTTACCTCACTCGTACGAGAAATCTAATTAAACGGCTTAGTAAAACAGGTGGTATGAAACGCTTGCGTTTACTTCGTCGGTTGATTCTTAGACTTGTTCGATTGAATCTCTTGTGACAATTTCCTAGTGGAGATCTACAATTTGTTCGTAAATATTTAAGTTAAGCTAGTGGTTATGGGACATGAAGCTAAGCTCATATATTTACTAGCTTACTGTAATTGACACTTCTTGATGATCATGACGATCATTTTTATGATTTAGACTAGCAATGTGCGATGTCTCTTTATCTGCGAGGGAGACTAAACCCCGTTTTGTGGAGTTTCGACTCAAATTGGTGGGGTAGCAACCCATGGTCTTCGGGCCGTTTGTGGAGCTTCGGCTCAATTTGTGATGGTTAGCAACCATGGAATTAGCATTCCGTTTGTGATACACGTGTTGGTGAGCTTTATGCTCCCGTTTGTGATAGGCCTCCCCCTCTTTGTGATTTCAGGATTTCTTGAGATGATTTCTAGAAACTGTATTTCACCAATTTTCGTGATTTCCATTGATAAGCTTTATCGATATTTGTGCATTGGTGAATTTGTGCGTCATTGACTTTTGTGATTTTTGGATTTCGTGTGTTGAATTCTGGAATTTGTGTGTCATTGACTTTTGTGATTGACATTGATATTATCGTCAATATTTATGGTTTGGTGAACTAAATTAGGAGTATGACGTTTCTGTGATTCTTGTGTAGATTTTGTGACATTGAATAATCCCTTGATGATTTTCAACTGCTTATATATATCACAGCTTGGCATTGTGATTATTATGTGTTTAGTCATATCTCTTATTCTATATCATTTCATCTGATATTTATAGTTAGACTGATCCATTTATTAATTTCTTATTAAATAATACTCGGGTCAGACCGAGATGTTACAGGTGCTTCTGCTTGACTTCTCCCCAGGGATTCATTACTCTGACTATTGGCAATCTACTTAGATTAGTAGTTTATTTTGTTATATACACTTGAGATATAGACTCATTGTTGTATTCTTTTGTATAGCACGTGTTGCTATTCTTTTTTATTGTTGTGGATCTTTTTGACCACTACTCTGATATACACTTCCATGTGTTAATTATATATTCATATCTTCTTCCGCCTTTGTGATATGAATTATCTGTGACTGATTTATGTTATGTTTATTTCTGTATTTGTTTCCGAAGATATTATAGCCACTGTGTAGTAGCTTTGAGTTTGCGTCGGTATGTCGGATTTCCTCTTGATAAAGTATTGCATGTTATACTATCTGACATATCGATGCTCGAACAAAGAAATTACACAGATGGTCGCTCCTCAATAGCCTTATTCTCCGTGCTAGTTGACAGCATTACACCGTAGTGTTCTTGGCTAGCGTGGGTATAGAGGTGGTGCGTCACAGCTTGGTATCAGAGCCAAACTTCGGAACAATATGGAATATTATAACAAGGATCATCGTCCTAAGTCCATCTTAGGAGTCGTGCTTTAGGATTTAATTCGAGTCTTCGTACCGTTCTATCCTATTTTCTTTTATGATTCCTTGTTTTATTTATCAAGATTTCTTGATAGTTATTTGGTGAATAACCTTTTTCTTCTTCTTCTTTCTTTCTAAAGGAAGAGAAATGTCTAGACCAGGCCGTCTCAGAGCCGTACTGTCTAGTGTTCCACCCCAAGATGGAGTTTTTATGACTGCTCAACAGCTTCTTGATTTAGTGACAAATGCTCAAGCAGCTGGAGCTAACCCGGAACCTACTCACCCAAAGTCGGGGTTTGCACGCTTGTGCATCGATTACACTAATTTGGGTGGGGAGCCATTCAAAGGTTCCAAAACTATTATTGAAGTACAGGCTTGGCTAAGGTCATGCGATCGAATCTTTTCTCGCATGAATCTTATTGACCTTCACCGAGTTCAGGTGGCCTCTAGTATGCTCCGAGAAAGAGCATTGGACTGGTACGAGCTTCTTATTTCTGAGATTAATGAAGCGGATCTATCCTGGGAGCAATTCCGGGAACGCTTCGAGTTGAAATTTGTACCAGAAGCAGAGAAAGTGACATTGGCTCGACGATTTATAGACCTTTTTCAAGGTGAGTCCTTCGTGACTGATTACGTCGCCTCCTTCGAGTCGCTTTCCAAATATAAGGTTGAATACATCAACACCCCTTTAAAGAAGAACCAGATGTTCGTCTATAGCTTAAACCGAAATCTCAAGAAGCCATTACTTCTAAACTTAGAAGTTTCTTTCGACCAACTCATTGATATCGCTCTTCGTCTTGAAGAGGCGGATAGGGAGAATGATGTTGAAGTGGTGGGTTCCAAACCAAACTTCAACAACAAAAAGAAAAGGCCTAGTAAATTCAAAGGTCCTTATCCCAATAAGAAAGGGAAGCAAGCAACCCCCGTGGCAAAGACTTCTTCCTTTGGTCGTGGGGAATGCTATAATTGTGGTTCGAAGGACTATTACGCGAACAAGTGTCCAGAGTCTCTCTCTTGTCGCTACTGAAAAGGTCCCGGTCATGTTATATCTTCATGTCCCAAGCTTCAGGGCAAGAAGGAGGGAAGGTTGAATGTTTCTCAAGCCCCTGGCAACACATCTCGAAATCAAGGTATTTCTCATTCTATCCTTGATGGAATTATTTTATTTCGTGATCATCCTATTCGAGTTCTTTTGATACGGGTGCGTCCCATTCTTTTATATCAAAAGAACTTGTTGATACTTTTTCTTTGGATGTTTTGTGTTTAATGACTTCTTTGAGAATTTCGATCCCGGTTGGTGGATCCGCAACAATCAGTTTATTGTGTAAAGATATCGAGATTATTTTGTGTGGTTTTTCTTTCCTAGCCGATTTGCATGTCATGCGTTATTTAGGCTTTGGAATGATTTTGGGAATGGATTGGCTTAACCGTTATGAAGCTCATATCCTATGTCCTGAGCAGACTATTCATCTTCGACATCCTCAATCTGTTAATCAGGTTTCTGTTATTCTTAAAGATTCGGATTCTGCCTTGGTTGCATCTTTATATTCTTTAAATCCTCGTGATGACGATGATGATGATGAGGGCAATATTATTTCTCTTATTCACATCGTTCGTGAATTTTCCGACATATTCGAGCCCGTTTTAGGATTACCACCTAAGCGAACAATTGAGTTCAGAATTAATCTTATTCCTGGAGCTCAACCTATCACTCGTCCTCCTTATCGTTTGTCCAATAAAGAAAATGAGGAGATGCGCATACAATTATCCGATTTGGAAACGAAGCAATTTATTCGCTCTAGTTCCTCGCCTTGGGGAGCTTCAGCTATTTTTGTGAAGAAATCCGATGGTACACTTAGGCTTTGCGTTGACTACCGCAAGCTTAATGATCTTACTATCAAAAATAAATATCCTTTACCTCGGATTGATGATCTATTCGATCAACTTAGTGGTGCTAGAGTCTTTTCACAATTAGACTTAGCTACTGGATTTCATCAGCTTCGTATTGCAGAGGATAGCATTCCTTTGACATCATTCCGAACTCGTTATGGATCTTATGAATGGCTTGTTATGCCACTTGGTTTTACGAATGCTCCGGCTTATTTCGTTGACCTTATGAATAGAGTTTTCAAAAACTTCCTCGATCGATTTGTTCTCATCTTTATTGATGATATTCTTGTGTATTCAAAAACCGAGGAGGAACATGAGAAGCATCTTCGGATTGTGTTCGAAACTCTTAGGAGTAATCAATTGAAAGCAAAGTTTTCTAAATGTCATTTTTGGCAATCTCGTGTGAAGTTTCTCGGTCATATTATTTCCGAATCCGTAATTTCCGTGGATCCTTCAAAGATTGAAGCGATTCAAAGTTGGAAGAAACCTGAGAGTGTGACTGAAATCCGCAGCTTTCTCGGATTGGCGGGCTATTACTGTCATTTTATTAAAGACTTTTCTATGATTGTCGTGCCTCTCACTAGCTTAACGAAGAAAGGTATTAAATACATTTGGTCGGACAAATGTGAAACTTCTTTTCAGAAACTAAAATAACTCCTTTCAGATGCTCCTATTCTTGTTATTCCCGAGGAAAATCAAGATTTCGTTGTTTATACCGATGCTAGTCGCGTTGGTTTGGGTTCCGTTCTTATGCAAAGAGAACAAGTTATTGCTTATGCTTCTAGGCAATTGAAGCCTGATGAGACTAGATATGCCACTCATGATTTAGAGCTCGCGGCTATTGTTTTCGCCCTTCGTATTTGGCGTCATTATCTCTTAGGAGAGAAATTTGTTCTTTATACCGATCATAAGTCCTTGAAGTATTTATTCTCTCAAAAGGAACTTAATTTGCGTCAACAGCGTTGGCTCGAATTTCTTGCACCATATGATCTTGATATTCTTTATACCCCCGGTAAGGGTAATCGTGTCGCTGATGCTCTTAGCCGTAAACAACAAGCTGTTGTTTCTATGATGATATCTGAATGGAACGATCTCGACATTTTATCCACTTGTGAAATTCGAGACCGTATTTCCGATTTATGTTCATCTCTTGTTTTATGTAGCCTTGAGGCTCATCCTTCTCTTCTAGACCGCATTCTTGAAGCTCAAAGGCTAGATCCTGAATTGGCTCTTCTCGGCCAAAATATTAAGGATAAAATTGATATTGAAAGTTTGAGACTTTGATATTGATTCTCGTGGCGGCATTCGAAAATTTAGTAGACTTATCGTACCAAATATTGGTGATCTTCGTAAAGATATTTTAGAAGATTTCCATCGTTCTAAATTAACCATTCATCCCGGTAGTAGCAAAATGTACGCGGATATGAAGCGACTTTATTATTGGGAGGGAATGAAACTTGACATCGCTAACTTCGTTAAGCATTGCATGACTTGCCAACTCGTTAAGGCCGAGCATCAAAGGCCCGGTGGGTTATTGCAACCTTTAGAAATTCCAATTTGGAAGTGGGACCAAATTTCCATGGATTTTATAGATGGCCTTCCCTGTTCTCGTTCGGGTCATGATAGCTTATGGGTGATTGTTGATAGGCTTACTAAATCTGCCCATTGTCACGACCCGTTTTCCCGTACCCTTTGAATCGACAATAAACCACACATGTCCAACTCAAATTGCACGAAAATACGGAACATGAAGGGTGATTAAGAAAAATAGACAGAACAGAATCTCACACGAATGGAATAACATATATTATTTCAATAAAAATATTTACAGCGGAAAATTTTGAAATACAATATCAGAGTCTAACCTAGATTCAGCTTGGACAGTTATAAAACCTGCCCTTACAATTGCTGACAAACATCAAACAAAATACACTAAGCAATGGCGATGAAAGAATATCTCCATGCGTCCATGAATATCTCCAGCTCTCCTCTGGAACTTCAACTTCCTTCGACTATCCTGAAACTACTCGGATCTGACCCAAGTATTGAAAATACCCGGATCAGGCTTGATAAACCAGCGTGAGAAAAACTCAATAATAAATGACAGTGTCATATATCAGCCTTTGGATAAAATTCTTTGAAATAAATAGTATCTCATAAGACCACGTCCACACATAAACACGAACGGGTTTTTACCTTATGATAACTAAAACACTTTTATATCAAAACCTTTGATATTATTTCTAATGACATCTCTTTGAAAACATTTGCAAATAAACTTATCAATCTTATCCGAAATGGTTACCCATATAGCATTTCGAGGCTATTCATTACGCCAATACAAACAAAACCATAGGTTCTTATTGGAGAATGGATTTCCATACAAATGACCAGGCGCAGGATCTACCTTCCGAAATGGGTACACCTCTAGATGGATGTCCCGAGGCACAGAACATCTGCCCTCTACCAACACAAGACCGGCCTACCTCTGTAACTAGATAGTACCAAATATGTCATCCCCCGGTCGTTGCCGACCTTTAACCGAGCGCTCGTTTTCCATACACCACATTAATTAACATCCCGACGTCATAGCGGGAAGAAATATATCTAGAAGGGGATGATCATACCCTAATGGGAATGACCCACATAGCCCTGCTGCATCTAATCCTGTTTCGGTCATTTCCGGTTTGATGAGGCTTAAGGCTACGATTACCTTTTCACAAAGCACATATCAAATCTTTGAATGCCACATTTCCATTTCCGTTAACTACTAATTGCCTTCCACAAAAATACAACCCTTGAGCTCGTATGTCTCAAGGAGGGTGTTAAGCTAGAGAAGTTGCCTTCTCCGCCACCACTGATGTACGTTTGTAAAAACCAATGTACGTAATCTTTAGAAATGCAACGTCAGACAAACGTCCATACAAGTTGTCCAGGAACAGGACAAACCGAAGGTACTTTCCTCGGCCATTACTAGGCGAGAAGCCCTTGCAATCCGCAAAATCTCCATCACGAGGAGACCACTGCTATATATAACTCTACAATGGGTGCGCACCCTGAGCAAATCAACAAGCAGTCCTCACGCTATGAAGATCCACGTTCTTCAATCACCATCTTCAACATGTCTTCACGTTCGAACGTACACATTGGTTCGAAGTGGTTTTCGGATAGGAATTAACCAAATCCGACTCCGGTTCCTTCGAAATCCAATCATCGATAAAAAGTGAATATGAGAATATAGGATTTATTAAGTCTCTTTTCACTTTAATTCTCTTCGGATGATTTCGAAATTCTCTTTCTTTCAACTTAGGATAATTCTAAGTAATTCATTCTTTTGTTTTGGAAAATATCTCAGATTTCTTTACTTAATTCTTGATCCAAATTTCTTAACTTTTAACTTAAGGAAAACATTCCCTTTATAATATCACCTTCCAAAACATCCATTTAATTTAAAGGATTATTCACTGTCCAAAATCGCGAATATAATTCCTTTAACATTTAACTTATCAATTTAAATTGATTTCAGATTTACAAAACGATGTTTATAAATTCCATTTTTATATCTCACTTGTAAGTCAAAATCCAATACTCTTATTTACCAATTCATTCCTTTCAAATCTTAGCATTCCTAAAATTCATTATAAATTCTTTTCTAAACTTCACAGGTTCGTAGAAATCATTCATTTTGGAGATTGCTTAACTTTTGGATAATACCAATCTTCTTTTATTTTGGAAAACCTAACAGAATATTTTTATTTTGAGAGCATCCGGGCTTTCCTTTCGATCTGTTCCACCCCTCGCCTAAGAAAAGAAAACATAGGCCAGGTAAGTTCAGGGCACTGGTTGCTCCATCCCTAACCTTAGTTAAACACCTTGTTTTATCTTCCCAGATCTCACAGGCGGGACAAATGTACTAGTCGTTTCCGCATACTCAGATTTTCAACTTATTTTGGAATTGCTTATAAATATTCCAAATTATCTTTCAAAACGCTTAATTATCCTTTTTAAAACATTCACAATTGATTCTGGGAAACATCATTACATTTAAACTCATATTCCAAAAGTTATATAATTCACAGCATAAAAGTGCTGCGGAAAGTGCTATATAAGCCTATTTGATTAAAACAACTTTTAAACATTCGCTAATTCATATTTTCCAATCCAAATCTCTTTTAAATCATTTAAATAGATTTATCAAATTTATTTCATATTTTTTCCTTAATTAAAAACATCCATTTAAACAGATTTCCTTTTATGGTCACTAAACTGCACTAGCGCGATTTTTCTAGAAAATTGATTTGGACATAATTCAAAATCTACTTATCGAAACTTTGATTTTCTTTCTTCATTTAGAAGATATGGATATAATAGTCCGGAATTTTCTTATCTCGAAGAATTCCGAGCAATATTCCACTCTACACATTCATTTGAACTTTTCAACGCGAAATCGCGAACTACCGTTGCGCGACGCGTCTAGTTTTAACTTATTTTTCAACATTTGAAATAATTTATTCAAATTGGATTTCAATACTTATAAAATGATTAGAAACCCTTTTAAATCAATATTTTCACCTTTTAAAGCTTTTAAAATATATTTTCACTCTTACCACATTAAAATATTATTATATTCCCATTATTTTAATATTAAACTTTAAATCCCAATTTTAACTCAATTTCAATTCTAATCTCAAATTAAACATATTTAAAACTTAGATTTCAAATCTAATTCCAATTTAAATTTCAATTTAATCTCAAACTAAACTTCACTTTTTCAAAATCGATTTTAATTTCAATTTCACTATTCATCTAACTTTCAATTTTCTAATTAGCTATTCTTTTCAAATCCGTTTCACTTCAAATTTCAAATTCTCTTTCATTATAACTTAAATTTCACTTCTAAATGAAAAGAGACTTGTTTTTCCACAATTTCTCATATTACTAAAATATGGTCTTTTAAACAAAAGTGATTACTAAATCAATAGGAATTTGATATCCAAATTATCATCACATCCATATAACAATCATATAACATCAACATTTTCAATATGGTAAATGTCATAATATTACTACGGATTATCCAACATATCCAAACAATCAACCAAACATACATATCATCAAATAGTGATTATCTAACATAACAATTTAGCATGATAATCAATATAATTTAAAAGCGATGAGAATTTCTCACCTTTACCCAAATGTTTAACTTCCTACCAACATTCATATCAACAACACTTCACTAAAACTTCAACTAATCAACTTTTACTTCATTTCATCGACCACTTCTTCCATAAGTTCGGCCTCCTCCTATTCTTCCTCTTTCTCCATCATTTCTTCACTTATTAGATGTTAAACCATGTTCTCATGGTATTCTAAGGTCTTTGACAAAGTTTGGTGGTGTTTGGAGTTGATTTAATATGGTTTTGAAAAAGTTAGTAAGCATTTTGGAAGAGAAGAAGAAGCCATTAAAGAGAGCTTCAAAGAGGAAGAAGAAGAAGAAGAAAGTGAAGAAGAAGGTAGAGAATGAAGTGTGAAAAATGAAAGGTATGGATGCATATTTATATTTGAGCTTTGGATGGCAAATGACTAAAATACCCTTCTTTACTTTTTGACTTTTTAATTTACTTTTCTACCCTTGATTTAACTCTTTAAGGACATGCATTAATGGTGAAATGATGGTAGGATGTAAGTTTGTACTTAATGAAATGATGTTTGCCTCTTTTTCTTAAACTTTTAAAATGTTAAAATAATATTTTGCTCCTTTTCCATGTAAAGTAGTAACATCTCATTAATGTGATTTGAATTTATAAAATGATTACTCTTTTTTTTTTCTTAAACTTTGTGTAAAAAGGAAATAAGACTTTTGCTTGATTTGATTTGCATTAATGGTGGAAAGATGGTTTAGTAATGATATTGTTTTTATGTCAAATCATGTCCTTTTATTTTTTTATTTATGTAAACTATTTTCAAAAGTAAACTCCTTTTGTCTTTTAGTGCTAAATGTAAAGTGTTTAAATAGTTTGTAAACTTGTAATTTTAAGTTATAAAATGTATTAAGTTGCAACAACTTGTCGACAACTTGTTTTGGTTGAAAACGGTGTTTTCCGCCGACAAAGTTTACAGTCAAAATTTGACGTTTTTATTAAGCTATATATTGATGTAAACCAAACTTTAAAATGAACTTTTTACTTCTTTAAATAAATTAAAACATGTCTCTTTATATTAAAAAATCATATTTAATTAATATCAAAATCTCTAATTTTACCGCGTATGTAAAACTAACAAAATGCGACAAATTTTGGTTATTTTTGTAAAACGATTATTAACAAACTTTTAAATCTTTTAACATACTTTTATTATCTTTATAAGATTTATCCTTTTAGATTTTAAATCGTTCGAAATCTCTCATTTTCGAAGTAGCGAAAATACGGGTCGTTACATTCTCCCCTACTTAGAAGCATTTCGTCCTCGAAATGAAAGTTAGATAAAGGAATCTATCTCATACTCATCTCCTCAAATAATTTGACTTATTTCTACTGATGATAGAAAAGAAGAAGGCCGATATCATAACAATACTAAAACAAATGATGCCAAACATGCATATAAAGATTCCCCACACTAACCTAAGTATCTATTACGTACTTACGGTTATATGTACATACATCAAGTCAAACTTCTATCCTTCCCATCCTAGTGCGTACTGCACACTTAAGATAATGTATCCAACTATCAAATAAGACTATACATCCAAAAACAACCAAACTAATACTATATCAAGATAAATGAATACATCCACATAACCCATCCTCTGACCTAAGCATGTACTACACCTGAGGTCTATATATTAAAACATAAGTCCAACCCTTATATCTTAGCGTCTACTATTTAAGATAACTATCCAACTACTATGTTGACATACCCAAAACATCATAATATATGTTATATTTGATTCGATCTATTATTCAATCCACAACTTTTCTTTCGAACTAGTATCGATCCCCCGATTTTCTATTGCGGACTTTGATCAGACTTCTTAATCACAAACTCTTGCTTTCCTTGCATAGCTCTCAACTATGATAGAAAACTCGTGTACATAATCACAAACTCTCATCAATGTTCGCCATCAAAAATTGAGTGATAAATCCTTTTTTTCGGATTGGTGTAAACACCTCAAAGTTCTATACTCAAATCTTAGATCAAAATTTATATGCCAAAATGATCTACGTTTAACTTATGTACTTATTCACATTTATCTTTACTTAATACATTTCTTCCAAAACTTCTATTAATCCAAGTTTATTTCACAACCATTTACTTTCTTCTAAATCCATTATTACTTAAGCTTACAAATATGACTTAACTTGTATAATATACCTTTACTTCCTAAGAGTATATATACATATCCCAAATCTTCACATCGTCATTACTTTAATTAGCGTCTTCAACAAATGTGGAATTCTATTATTCCAAATAAATAAGTTATAAAACTCAATCCCTAGTTTTCTTTACCTAAGGTTTCAATTTAACTAATATTATTTATCTTATCCCTATATTAATAAGACAACTTTACTAAGTGTACATCCTTTTTCTTACAAAGTTAACTTATTTACCTATCCATTTGCCAAATCAAAATTTCTTAATCTTAAATCCATCAAATACCTTATAGTCAAATTTGTGAAACTTAATTCACATGGTATTTGTTATTTAAACATTTTCATCCAACATTCAACTACTAACCATATTATTCAAAACCATCCACTTTTCATCTTACTTCATTTTGAATTACAAATGTTACCCTAATGTATCATTAATTCAAATTTTTATATTAGGATGATATTTCTTATATCTCTTGTTCCTAAATTTCACTTTGATTTTTAAACTTAATCAAAGTGTCTAAATTTCAAATTACCTTAACTCATTTATAAGTTATAGAACTTATCCTTTCATAATATATTTACCAAAATTTCAATTTTGGCTTATCTTTTCTGTCTTATTGATAAGAATTTTTCTAAGTGTAAATTTTCACTTTACTTCCTCTAATTACACTTCTAGCTTCAATATTATCATCAAATATCTTATAATCAAATTGCGAATTTTACTTCACAAGATATTTGTACTTAGCTTTTAAATCCATTCATTATGATAATCACTTAATCATTATTATTTCTTAATACCAAAGGTCTAGGGGTATATGGTCAAAATTTTTAAATTCTAGCTTTCAACTAATTAATTTTATATGAAATATCTTATAGTCAAATTTGTGCAATTCTAATCACAAGATATTCATATTTTAATTTCACTAAGCTAAATCACAATCAATCCTTAACCCAAAAGATAATAATATCCCCTTTAGTATTTATAATATAAACCCAAGGTAAAATTATTTCATTTACCAATTTCTTTTAAAACAAAATCATTTTTATAAATTTAACAAATACGCGCTCATATATATAATACTCTCATAACTCATTCTAGGGCGTTACTAACCCTATCTCTAATGAGTTACTCATCCTAGGATATTACTAATCCTATCTCTGATGAGACTTTACCCATAACAGAGCCAAGGTTCTCGCTTAACCTTCAGCTCTGATACCAAGTGTGACGAACGGACAACTCCTGCACCCGCCCCGGTAGGCTTTTCAACCATCCCGCTACCCTTCTGCTTTTCAACATGGGGGTACTCCTGCTTTTCAACATGGAGGTGACCACAAGTGATACCTCGGATCTGCTTTTACGGCAAGCCTCTCGACTATCAACCAACCCTTTCACACTAGGGACATGTAGGGGCAAGAGTCTAAGCTTCGTCACTGTTCACAAAGCGAGAACCCCCTATCATGCTGAACATAATCAAGCAAAACCGATGTACATAATCTTTAGAAATGCAACGTCAGACAAACGTCCATACAAGTTGTCCAGGAACAGGACAAACCGAAGGTACTTTCCTCGGCCATTACTAGGCGAGAAGCCCTTGCAATCCGCAAAATCTCCATCACGAGGAGACCACTGCTATATATAACTCTACAATGGGTGCGCACCCTGAGCAAATCAACAAGCAGTCCTCACGCTATGAAGATCCACGGTCTTCAATCACCATCTTCAACATGTCTTCACGTTCGAACGTACACATTGGTTCGAAGTGGTTTTCGGATAGGAATTAACCAAATCCGACTCCGGTTCCTTCGAAATCCAATCATCGATAAAAAGTGAATATGAGAATATAGGATTTATTAAGTCTCTTTTCACTTTAATTCTCTTCGGATGATTTCGAAATTCTCTTTCTTTCAACTTAGGATAATTCTAAGTAATTCATTCTTTTGTTTTGGAAAATATCTCAGATTTCTTTACTTAATTCTTGATCCAAATTTCTTAACTTTTAACTTAAGGAAAACATTCCCTTTATAATATCACCTTCCAAAACATCCATTTAATTTAAAGGATTATTCACTGTCCAAAATCGCGAATATAATTCCTTTAACATTTAACTTATCAATTTAAATTGATTTCAGATTTACAAAACGATGTTTATAAATTCCATTTTTATATCTCACTTGTAAGTCAAAATCCAATACTCTTATTTACCAATTCATTCCTTTCAAATCTTAGCATTCCTAAAATTCATTATAAATTCTTTTCTAAACTTCACAGGTTCGTAGAAATCATTCATTTTGGAGATTGCTTAACTTTTGGATAATACCAATCTTCTTTTATTTTGGAAAACCTAACAGAATATTTTTATTTTGAGAGCATCCGGGCTTTCCTTTCGATCTGTTCCACCCCTCGCCTAAGAAAAGAAAACATAGGCCAGGTAAGTTCAGGGCACTGGTTGCTCCATCCCTAACCTTAGTTAAACACCTTGTTTTATCTTCCCAGATCTCACAGGCGGGACAAATGTACTAGTCGTTTCCGCATACTCAGATTTTCAACTTATTTTGGAATTGCTTATAAATATTCCAAATTATCTTTCAAAACGCTTAATTATCCTTTTTAAAACATTCACAATTGATTCTGGGAAACATCATTACATTTAAACTCATATTCCAAAAGTTATATAATTCACAGCATAAAAGTGCTGCGGAAAGTGCTATATAAGCCTATTTGATTAAAACAACTTTTAAACATTCGCTAATTCATATTTTCCAATCCAAATCTCTTTTAAATCATTTAAATAGATTTATCAAATTTATTTCATATTTTTTCCTTAATTAAAAACATCCATTTAAACAGATTTCCTTTTATGGTCACTAAACTGCACTAGCGCGATTTTTCTAGAAAATTGATTTGGACATAATTCAAAATCTACTTATCGAAACTTTGATTTTCTTTCTTCATTTAGAAGATATGGATATAATAGTCCGGAATTTTCTTATCTCGAAGAATTCCGAGCAATATTCCACTCTACACATTCATTTGAACTTTTCAACGCGAAATCGCGAACTACCGTTGCGCGACGCGTCTAGTTTTAACTTATTTTTCAACATTTGAAATAATTTATTCAAATTGGATTTCAATACTTATAAAATGATTAGAAACCCTTTTAAATCAATATTTTCACCTTTTAAAGCTTTTAAAATATATTTTCACTCTTACCACATTAAAATATTATTATATTCCCATTATTTTAATATTAAACTTTAAATCCCAATTTTAACTCAATTTCAATTCTAATCTCAAATTAAACATATTTAAAACTTAGATTTCAAATCTAATTCCAATTTAAATTTCAATTTAATCTCAAACTAAACTTCACTTTTTCAAAATCGATTTTAATTTCAATTTCACTATTCATCTAACTTTCAATTTTCTAATTAGCTATTCTTTTCAAATCCGTTTCACTTCAAATTTCAAATTCTCTTTCATTATAACTTAAATTTCACTTCTAAATGAAAAGAGACTTGTTTTTCCACAATTTCTCATATTACTAAAATATGGTCTTTTAAACAAAAGTGATTACTAAATCAATAGGAATTTGATATCCAAATTATCATCACATCCATATAACAATCATATAACATCAACATTTTCAATATGGTAAATGTCATAATATTACTACGGATTATCCAACATATCCAAACAATCAACCAAACATACATATCATCAAATAGTGATTATCTAACATAACAATTTAGCATGATAATCAATATAATTTAAAAGCGATGAGAATTTCTCACCTTTACCCAAATGTTTAACTTCCTACCAACATTCATATCAACAACACTTCACTAAAACTTCAACTAATCAACTTTTACTTCATTTCATCGACCACTTCTTCCATAAGTTCGGCCTCCTCCTATTCTTCCTCTTTCTCCATCATTTCTTCACTTATTAGATGTTAAACCATGTTCTCATGGTATTCTAAGGTCTTTGACAAAGTTTGGTGGTGTTTGGAGTTGATTTAATATGGTTTTGAAAAAGTTAGTAAGCATTTTGGAAGAGAAGAAGAAGCCATTAAAGAGAGCTTCAAAGAGGAAGAAGAAGAAGAAGAAAGTGAAGAAGAAGGTAGAGAATGAAGTGTGAAAAATGAAAGGTATGGATGCATATTTATATTTGAGCTTTGGATGGCAAATGACTAAAATACCCTTCTTTACTTTTTGACTTTTTAATTTACTTTTCTACCCTTGATTTAACTCTTTAAGGACATGCATTAATGGTGAAATGATGGTAGGATGTAAGTTTGTACTTAATGAAATGATGTTTGCCTCTTTTTCTTAAACTTTTAAAATGTTAAAATAATATTTTGCTCCTTTTCCATGTAAAGTAGTAACATCTCATTAATGTGATTTGAATTTATAAAATGATTACTCTTTTTTTTTTCTTAAACTTTGTGTAAAAAGGAAATAAGACTTTTGCTTGATTTGATTTGCATTAATGGTGGAAAGATGGTTTAGTAATGATATTGTTTTTATGTCAAATCATGTCCTTTTATTTTTTTATTTATGTAAACTATTTTCAAAAGTAAACTCCTTTTGTCTTTTAGTGCTAAATGTAAAGTGTTTAAATAGTTTGTAAACTTGTAATTTTAAGTTATAAAATGTATTAAGTTGCAACAACTTGTCGACAACTTGTTTTGGTTGAAAACGGTGTTTTCCGCCGACAAAGTTTACAGTCAAAATTTGACGTTTTTATTAAGCTATATATTGATGTAAACCAAACTTTAAAATGAACTTTTTACTTCTTTAAATAAATTAAAACATGTCTCTTTATATTAAAAAATCATATTTAATTAATATCAAAATCTCTAATTTTACCGCGTATGTAAAACTAACAAAATGCGACAAATTTTGGTTATTTTTGTAAAACGATTATTAACAAACTTTTAAATCTTTTAACATACTTTTATTATCTTTATAAGATTTATCCTTTTAGATTTTAAATCGTTCGAAATCTCTCATTTTCGAAGTAGCGAAAATACGGGTCGTTACACCCATTTTATTCCCGTTCGGTCTAACCGAACCGTTCCTCTTTTGGCCAAGCTCTTTGTTAAAGAGATTGTTAAATTGCGTGGAGTTCCTACTTCTATTGGTAGCGACCGTGATCCATTGTTTACTAGTGGATTTTGGAAGAGTCTTCAAAAAGCTTTGGGAACGAAGCTTAATTTTAGCACCGCTTATCATCCTCAGTCCGATGGACAAACCGAGCGTGTGAATCAACTCTTGAAGATCTTCTTCGTGCATGTATTCTTGATTTTGGTGGAAGTTGGGAAGATCATATTTCTCTTGTTGAATTTTCCTATAATAATAGCTTCCAATCTAGCATTGGCATGGCACCTTTCGAGGCCCTCTATGGAAGGCCATGCCGATCTCCTTCTTGTTGGCTTGAGGCCGGTGAGAAGATGGTTTTAGGTCCAGATTTTATTCGTGATTCCACAGAAAAGATTGACCTTATTCGTCATAGGATGAAAGAAGCCCAGAGTAGACAAAAATCCTATGCCGATAATCGGAGAAGGAAGTTAGAATTTTCTGTGGGAGATCTTGTGTTCATTCGTGTGTCACCTATGAAAGGTGTGGTACGTTTCAGTCGATCGGGAAAGTTAGCGCCTCGATATATTGGGCCATTTCCTATCACTGAACGTATTGGTTCCATGGCTTATCGCCTTTTATTACCGGCTCAATTTTCAGCTATCCATGACGTGTTTCACGTTTCTCAACTTCGGAAGTTTCTTCGAGATTCTGATTCTATTCTTGAGCCCGGTGTTGTAGAAGAGATTGAAGTTTCACCGAATTTAACTTTTGAGCAGCATCCTGTTCGTATCATTGCTTCGGAAGTCAAACGTCTTCGAAATAAAGATGTTCCGCTTGTTAAAGTTTAATGGTCTTCAAATCCTAAGGATTGTTCTTGGGAATCTAGAGAGTTCATCGAGCGAAAACATCCGGCCTTAGTTTCCCGTGCTCTTTAAGGTGAACTTCTTATTTCAAACTTCTTTTGTGTTGAATATGCTTTTATGGTTGTTACTACGTATCTTCTTCTTAAATATTGCAAGGACGCAATTTCTTTAAGGAGGGGAGTCTGTAACAACCCGCATATTTGTCGATTTTATTTTTAAATATTTTATTAAAATATTTTATCGATACTCGAAATTTTGTCCGAAAAGCTACTTTTTGCATACGGTCGAATTAGGACTCGGGACAACTCCCATTGAGTTTAAAATGCCGTTTGCGACCTTTTTGAGTATAAGCTTCGATATGTTTGGAGAAGGTTGATTTTTGCTACTTTTTTTACTTAGGGTTTTGGTTTGGGCTGAGCCCACTTATGTATTCAGTCCCAACCCCTCTCCTCCTCATTTACTTCATTTCCAACTCCTAATACTCAAGCTAAAGAATCAATGGTGGGAGAGATTGGAAATTAAAAATCCAAAACACTAGTTTTCTTTTGCAAATCATCTCTAGCTCCAAATTAATAGAAGAACCCATTGGTAAGCTTCTCTTCTTCTTCTCCAACTCAATCTCTAATCAAAATTCAGAAATTTCCTAAACCTAACTTGTGGAATGTTCTTCTTTTAAAGCTTTGAATCAAGCTTCTTGAGTTGGATTTGAATAGTGGTTGATTCTCCATTGATTTCAAGCATCTTCTTCAATCGTTTGGGTTCAAAGGTGAGATTTTTAATCTCACATCTAGGTCTATGATATCTTCGATTGTTAGGTATGAATTCCTAACACATATTCATGTGCATTTGGTTTTGGTTTGGTTTGATTTGGTGTATATTCCAATTTTTAGTGTCTCGAGTTCAAATCTTCAAAAATCATAGCCTTGTAGTTTGAACTTGTTTGTGGTGATGCGTCGAAGAGCTTATAGGACCGGGTAGCCGATTGGGATAAACCCCTAGTGACCGTGCTCGCCCGATTGCATTTTGAAGAAGATAGCATCTTCAATTCATAGGCTGGAAAACAGCCTTGGTGCCAGTCAGTCGACTGGACCCTTGAGTCAGTCGACTGGCTATATAGCACATAGACATTCCGAAGGCAATAACTAGAGGCTCGGGTCCTCTGTTTCCCTGCATTCAGTCGACTGAATTTTTAGGTCAGTTGACTGACTGCAGGAAATTATTTTTCCCTGCTTCTGTTTCAGTCGACTGGACTTTTGAGTCAGTCGACTGACCTGCACCAATTTGCCTAATTATGCCTATATGTGCATATTTTTTCTTGGTTTCCAAATTCCATCGACTCGTGTTATTTCCCACTTGTTGCTGCTACGACGTTAATGACTTCTATTTTTGGAATTTTTGGGAATATCCATTTTGATGGATTCGGATCGATTTCTTTGGATCTTTATTCGCGTCTTTGAATGTGAATTTTGGTGGTTGATTGTTCTACAATCATTTTTGTGTTTTGTCACTTTAAAACTATAAAGGTTTCAATACTAGTAGTAAATATCAAAACTCTTTCCTCAAAACGATTTCAACTCTATTTTCAATACCAAATTCGATTATAAAACCATTTTCCAATCTATTAGTATATACGAACCTTTACCATACTCGTACGAGATATCTAATTAAACGGCTTAGTAAAACAGGTGGTATGAAACGCTTGCGTTTACTTCGTCGGTTGATTCTTGGACTTGTTCGATTGAATCTCTTGTGACAATTTCCTAGTGGAGATCTACAATTTGTTCGTAAATATTTAAGTTAAGCTAGTGGTTATGGGACATGAAGCTAAGCTCATATATTTACTAGCTTACTGTAATTGACACTTCTTGATGATCATGACGATCATTTTTATGATTTAGACTAGCAATGTACGATATCTATTTGTCTGCGAGGGAGGCTAAATCCCGTTTTGTGGAGTTTCGACTCAAACTGGTGGGGTAACAACCCATGGTCTTCGGGCCGTTTGTGGAGCTTCGGCTCAATTTGTGATGGTTAGCAACCATGGAATTAGCATTCCGTTTGTGATACACGTGTTTGTGAGCTTTATGCTCCCGTTTGTGATATGCCTCCCCCTCTTTGTGATTTCTGGATTTCTTGAGATGATTTCTAGAATCTATGTTTCACCAATTTTCGTGATTTCCATTGATAAGCTTTATCGATATTTGTACATTGGTGAATTTGTGCGTCATTGACTTTTGTGATTTCTGGATTTTGTGTGTTGAATTCTGGAATTTGTGTGTCATTGACTTTTGTGATTGACATTGATATTATCGTCAATATTTATGGTTTGGTGAACTAAATTAGGAGTATGACGTTTCTGTGATTCTTGTGTAGATTTCGTGACATTGAATAATCCCTTGATGATTTTCGACTGCTTATATATATCAGAGCTTGGCATTGTGATTATTATGTGTTTAGTCATATCTCTTATTCCATATTGTTTCATCTGATATTTATAGTTAGACTGATCCGTTTATTATTTTCTTATTAAATAATACTCGGGTCAGACCGAGATGTTACAGGTGCTTCTGCTTGACTTCTCCCCAGGGATTCATTACTCTGACTTTTGGCAAACTACTTAGATTAGTAGTTTATTTTGTTATATACACTTGAGATATAGACTCATTGTTGTATTTTTTGGTATAACACGTGTTGCTATTCTTTTGTATTGTTGTGGATCTTTTTGACCACTACTCTTATATACACTTCCATGTGTTAATTATATATTCATATCTTCTTCCGCCTTTGTGATATGAATTATCTGTGACTGATTTATGTTATGTTTATTTCTGTATTTGTTTCCGAAGATATTATAGCCATTGTGTTGTAGCTTTGAGTTTGTGTCGGTATGTCGGATTTCCTCTTGATAAAGTATTGCATGTTATACTATCTGACATATCGATGCTCGCACAAAGCAATTACACGGATGGTCGCTCCTCAACAGCCTTATTCTCTGTGCTAGTTGACAGCATTACACCGTAGTGTTCTTGGCTAGCGTGGGTATAGAGGTGGGGCGTCACAGTGGCAGTTGGCAACGGCCAATCTGCGAGGTGGTCTTGTTCGGAACTGTTCAGTAAGGAATGGTCCCGGCTTTGTGTTGCAGGGGAGCGGGCGTACTCCTCGGTATGGTGATCTAGGCCACGTACTGTGACGGGCGGTACCCCAGTAGCCCTGCCATTGATGGAATCCAAAATCCAATAAGTGCCTGTACGGTTTTGATTGTGCCCAACTATGTTGGAACGTGAAATGTAAGCATTCCAGCTATTTCTGTATTTTATTGTGAAAATCCTAGACACTATTATAATATCACTGTATTTCCTATAAAATGTTTTGGTTAGCGTAAGGTAAAAAATTTTCCATGTTTATGTGTGGGAAGTCTTACGTGATACCTTTTTGTTTTCATAGGATTTTCTAAAGTTAAGCAACTTTTATCCCCGTTTACTCACACCAGACCCCTGTTTGGCCTAAGTGATTATTTTCAGTTTTATTAAACTCTTGGGGTACTCATATTACGTATGAGTAGTAAAGTGTTTCAGGATTGCTTTGACAAGTTATGGAGGAGATAATGGAGCAGGAGGCTTCAGCATGTAGATATATGTAGTGGTTCCGCTGTGTTTGAGTTGTATCTGTTTTCTCTGGTATACTTGAATTGTAATTGCTAGACAGATGTTTATAACTGTCTAGTTTGTGTTGTATTAGCTGTTTAACTCTGATGTATATGATACTATGTAAAGTTTTATGTGATATAATATAA
This sequence comes from Allium cepa, assembly GCA_030765085.1. NCBI lineage: Eukaryota > Viridiplantae > Streptophyta > Magnoliopsida > Asparagales > Amaryllidaceae > Allium > Allium cepa. The sequence continues at coordinate 106,283,592 of CM060930.1, read as the reverse complement.
TTTATTCGATTCCGCTGTGAGATTCTGATGTTGTCTGTTTTTTCTTTCCTTTCTTTTCTCTTTTCTATCCCTTTCTTTCTTCTTAATGATGCGTCTTTCTATGGAATGAAAGGCGGGTCGTTACATTGTTCGTGGTGTGCAACGAAGGCTTAACCCAAAAATGAAGGATGCGGTTCGTGACAAAATTCTTAAGCTCCTCGATAATGGAATCATTTACTCAATCTCTGATAGTTCATGGGTTTCCCCAATTCATATCGTGCCCAAAAAGTCTGACTTACTGTTATCAAAAACGACTCTAACGAACTCATTTCAACTCGTACTCAAATGGGCTGGCATGTTTATTTGCATCGATTATCGAAAAAAATGCTCCAACATGTAAGGATCCTTTCCCTCTCACTTTCATCGACCAAATGCTTGAATGTTGAGCCGCTCAGGAATTCTATTTCTTTCTTGATGGTTTTTCCGATTAAAACCAAATATCAGTCGATCCTGAAGATTAAGAGGAAACGAATTTCACGTGTCCTTTTAGCACTTTTGCCTTTTTGACCTTTGTAACACTCCTACTGTGTTTCAAAGATGCATGGTCGGCATCCTTTCCTATATGATCGAACGTTTTCTGAAAGTGTTTGTGGACGATTTTTCCATCTTGGGAACTCTTTCTCTGAGCGCTTACACCATCTTAAATCAGTTGTAAACGATGCAAGGGCAAACATTTAACTTTAAATTAGGAAAAAAGTCACTTTATGGTTAAACATGGCGTTGTCCTTGGGTATGTTATTTCAAACAAAGGCACTAAAGTAGATAAAGCTAAAGTTGATGTAATTCCAAATATATCCATTCCCAAATCTTTCAACGACATTCATTAATTTCTTGGACACGCTAGTTTCTTCGACACTTTTTGAAGGACATCAGCAAAATTTCTCAACCACTTACAACCCTTCTTAGAAAAGACGTCCATTCGACTTCAATTCTGACTGTGTCTCAACTTTCGAACGCCTAGTAAACGAATTCATTTCTACTCAAATCATTTGCTCACCTAATTGGGACCCACCTTTCGAAATAATGTATGACGCTTCTAACTTTATAGTTGGTGCCATCTTAGGACAACGCTGAAAGGGAGAACGGATTAAGGATCTTAAGGCTAATTTAACACTAATGGGGGGGGTGAATTGTGTTTAATGGTTCTAAGACTTATATGAACTAATTTAAAATTATGACACAAACAAATGCGGAACTTAATCACAGAACAATCATACAATCAAACAAAGATGCAGAAAGTAAATAAACAACAGTAAAAAGAAAAAACACATTGGATTTTATAATTGTTCGGAGTAACCCTACATCCAGTCCTGTACCAAGGCAAACCACCTCATGTAGATTTTTATTATACCAATGACGCGATTACATTTCTCAATTTCTAAAGGCCTAGAGGTACCCTCCTATCTCACCAGTCCGGGGCAAACTCTCTTGATTTTCGGGCCACAAGATTATCCAATGATTTCCAGGCACAACCACACCTTTTAGAGACACTCGATAAACTTTTGATTACAAATTGATCCTATAACTCTGAATAGCACTTTGATCTTCGAGAGAGGACAGAGAATCAAACAAAAATGAGATTCTAATTTGATTCACTCGAGAATTTGGCAGAATTTCGACATGATCTTAAAAATATGAAAATTATAGAATATGGATTTGTGGAGAAGAAGAAGTGAAGAAAATATGAAAGTAGATGATTAAAAAATTTGTTTATGAAGCCTATTTATAAAGAACCAACGGTCATAACCATTCGTGAAGAGATTTCAACGAATAGACGCTTCTTTTGAAAATTGAAACTTTTAAATTCGACGACCACCATGTCGACATGGGGTATCCCATAGTGTCGACATCCCTAAGTAAAATACAATATAAAATTTGTTTTTGAAAATGAAGTTTAAAACAAGAGTGTATTTTAAAACGAAAAAAAAATATTTTAAGGCTAAAACATCTTTGTGAAAAATCTTTTGAAAAGATAATTTTAAGGCCAAAATATTTTGAAAAGCAGTTTTGAAAATGATTTTTGAAAAACCATTTTGAAGAAGTTTTGAAAGCTTCTTCCTGCAGAATATGTCATCACATGAGGACTCAAGAATTTGTACAAAACCAGGATGTTCGTGGGTTTGTAAGCCACTTGTCGTAGGTTTGTAAGCTACTTTTCGTGGGTTTGTAAGCTACTAAGAAGGTAGAAATGAGTTCCATCCCAAATGAAATTCGGAAAGAAGATTTCAATGCTAGTATGAAGTTTTAACAAAAAAACTAGACACGTATCTTGAAATCTTGATCTTGATACTCATGTGTAATGACCTGATTTTTCAATATCCGAAAATCGGCATCAATACGTCCACTGTATCAAATGCCGAGCAATCGAATGCCGAAAAACCGAACCATTAGGTTTAAAGAAGGAAGATGTAGAAATAGAAATAGAAACAATATCAGAATCTCACAATCGCAGCGGAACAATATATAATAGATAAATGACTAATCTTTAAACAAAAGAACTATATATGTTTATACATTATATCATCAAAGTCATATAAAACACAACAGCGGAAAAGTAACATCATATACGAGTGATACGTCTCGTCCAGCTTGTCTCTTGATCTCCACATCATACTTTCCTGACTTAGCTCTAGATCTACTGATAACCTGACTCTAGGCTGCCCATGTGGAAACTTTGGGGCACCTAGAGTTTAGAAAAGGGAACAATAAACTTCGAGTCGGTCATGGGACTGGTGTGAGATTTCAAAACAGTCATTTGCATAAATGAAATAAAAAGAAATCTGTTCATGTATTTGGAAAATAAAACTACCATAAGGTCTCCCGGCAGACACATAATGCAATCGCACACTTGGGGGAACCATAATAGTCAAACATGCTTGGTACGCGAAAATCCGTTTGATATTATAATTAGTGCATAGTATGGAAAACATTTGCAAATATAATATAAATCTTAGCCAGAATATGTACCATTATGTTATGCCTACTATAGCTACCATGTTAAATGGCAAGTTCTACAACTAAAACCATATAGGGCTCGTATTTGATTGTTTGGATATTTAACAAATGGTCAAGGCTAAGGAACTTCCTTTTCGAAAGGGTACGACTATGGAGGGATACCCCTAGAACCTGACTGGATCTCTGCCAACACAAGGCCTGATTACCTCTGTAACTAGGTAACTATCTGTCACGAGTATGCAATCCCCCAGTCGTAACCGTCCTTTACCGACGCGCCTCAAAGTCCAACAACCACATAAGTAAAATATCTGGGTTCCATACCAGAATATCACTTTTTTATCCACAAAAGTTAAATATCTGGGCTCCATACAAGAATACCACTTTTTATCCAGAAGGAAATGCACATACCCTAAGGGGCCCCTAAGGGGCACGACCCCCTTAACCTTGCCGCATCCTTCCTATTTCGACCATTTCTGGAGTGTGAGGTTCGATGAAGTCTCGTCCCATAAAGCTACGATTTTCACAAAAAGCCATACTTCGATCAACCAATGATCAACATTTAGCATGCCACATTACCAAATTGGGAATATATCACTAGTAACCATCAATTACATAACCTCTGAGCTCGTACGTCTCAGCGAAGGGTGTTAAGCTAAGAGAATAAATTCTCCACCACCAAACAGAAATGTATTAGATAGAAACCATCTTTATATCTCAAACTGTAATGTCAGACATACATCCATACAAGTCCATCCTGGGTGTGAATGGAACTGAAGGCACTTCGTCCAATTAAGGAAAGAAGTCCTTGCAAATTCGGATATTCCCTAGTCACTTCCGGACTCCCTATCACATAGGGTAATCTCTATACCGGAGCAACTCGGTGCAGAGATAATCAACAGGCAATCCTTTCGTTTTCGAAAATGTCCAATCTTCAACCACCGTCTTCAAATGCAATTCCATTTCATCATATCATTATTCGAAATGGGTTTTATGAATTAATGTCCTCTCCCATCTTAACCGAATAATGAGCGCTTATTTTAAAAACACGTGGATACATTCACAACAAATTTCCATTTTTCAATCTTTTAAACAAAAGATCCACCTTTAAGATTCGATGTGGTTTTAAGATAACCAATTTGAATCCAACCCCTAGTCTCATCGAAATTCAAATTCCATCATAAAGACCAATATTGATAGTCGGTTATTTAACTATTAATTAAGATCCATAAACAACCATCAGATTTAAATAATTTCCCTAAATTATTTATTTCCTTATAAATATCTTCGCAAGATATATTTCCACACTTAAACCATTTGAACAAAAAATTCAAACTACTTTTCTCTCATGGAATAAGTTTCCAAATATTGTTTATTTCCACTAAAAATTTGCTAAGTCCGAATACTTATGGCTTTTAAAATAATTTAAATCACTTATCCAAAATATGTACTTGGAAACACTTAAAATAAAAACAACTTTAAACGTTTCATTTAAAATATTAGTTATGAAATTGTATGCTAACATCTCATGTAAAAATTAAGCCAGACTAATTTTTAAAATAAAATATTAGACAAAGTATAATTATTTAAATAATCATCTTCCAAATCAAATACTAGTTAAATCTTTAAAATAATCACATCTATAACTAACTTAGTAAATGTTTGCTTTAAAATCTTAAAAATGATTTAAGAAAATTATTTCTCCAAAAACATTCTTTTTTAAACCCACTTTAGAACTTTTAGTTTATACTTAAAAGCTACTTTGAAAACATACTCGTCTTTCTAGGGAAAATACACTTTCCATTCAAAAAAAAAATCCATTTAAATCAATTAATAGATCCTTCTCGATTTATCTCGATTTATATCCCAAATTCATAAATTTTCTTTCCACACTTTTGAAAAAATATTAAACCATCATTTATTTTTAAAACAAATTATCCATTCCTTTATAAATTCCGTCATGAATTTATATTTCCAAATATCCATTGATATCTTGTTCCACTTTATAAATCTAGTTTATAAATTCCATAGTCTCATCCTTCTTTCAAAACACAGTTTCAAATACTAAATCAATCTCAAAATCGATTTCCAAAATTTACTCCATTTAAAAGTTACTCCTTTACTTATCCAAATTTATTTAAAAACCCTTTAATCCAATCACACCTATATTTATGATTTAAATTCTATTTAAATTAGAAAAACCAATTTCATACTTGATTTCAAAATTCTCCCTTTATTTCTCACAAACCATTTAAAAACCATTCCAAATTTCTTCTTTTAATTTATCCAATTCTCTAAATTATTTTACTTAAAATTCTCTACTTTAATTACCTTCCAAAACTCCAATTTTTATATTTCTGGTATCTTAAGATACCAATAATATATTCGGCCAAACCATAGCCTTTAATAATGTCAATTACCAATATAATTAATCACAGATTATCAATAAATCATATCAAAACATATGAAATAAATTCAAACATTTGAGGAATCCTGTTGGATCTCTCCAACCTGTTTTCCTGCATCCACAGATGTCAGCACAATATAAAATATCAATTCCACTTCGAGGTGGAATATCGCGGTATATGGAGTCATCCGCTATTACGCGGGGAGCAAAGGGTCTCATTCGCCATATAATGCGGGAAATCAATCACTCCAATATATATATATATATATATACACACACTATATATATAACATACAAATCCAACTGATAACAACTATCAATCAAGCAAACAACCAATAATTTAAATTTAACTATTTAAATTAAACCGGGTAATCCGATTGAGTGAGGAGATCTCACCTTTGCTTTTGTTTTGCAATCCATTTCCATTCCAGCGTGTTTTCACGATTTTTTGAACCTTGTATAAATATTATACAGTTTATTACTATTTGAATTAGTCAAACAATTAATCACTATTTATAATTTAACTAAAAATTTTGGTTTAAACAAATAAATTATTTTTAATCTAATAATTTAAATTTGAACTATTATTTTCCTTTAAAAATCTTTTAGTAGCTAAAAATAATTAAATTGGTAAATAAAACAAATTAATTGCCAAAATACGTTGTTTTTAAATAAGCTAGTATATTTTAAAAATGTGTATATGTGTATTTTATTTTATTTTCATTTTGAAAATAAATGTCCTTGTAAAAATAGTTTATATAGATTTCATACATATATACCTATAAAAATAATTTAGATTGCCATTTAAAACTTTCTATATTTAAATCTTATGTACGTAGATTATTTCTATTTTAGATTAATATGTATGTGGATACATACATATATATATATATTAACCAAAATTACTTGATGCTTTATCATAAATATATTTATTTATAATTTTTTCCCTTTTTTTGTTTTCTGCAATCTGCACATATATATACTTAGCTGTACAAAAATTCTTTTTTTCCTGTATATGTTAAACTAGATGTAAATTTGAAAATAATTTATCAATATATATGCATACCTTATAGCCTCTGAATCCAACCCGAGATACTCAATCACACGTCGCAGCACCAACCCTAGCCTTCGCGTGCCGCCTGCACCAAGAGCACGAAGATCCAAACCCCCTAATTTGACCACCCCGAAGAACCCACGCTCGGATCTAGCTAGCAATCCCCCCATATTCACAGTCGACTCCACCGATTCCATAAAGTCGCTATGCGCGAAGACCCTAGATCGCGAAACCCCAAAAGAAAAACTTGGTCCTTTGCCACATGAACACATCATGGCCTCACGCAAGCTTCCCTCATTGTCGCGTGCTTCTCTGGCACTGACTCGATGATGTGATTAGGTTTTGAACTCAATTTCACAATATTGAATTAAGATGAATTTGATTTTGATTTTCGTTCAAGCGAAATATGGAGGACGCCATTGATTTTATATTTTTTTTTCTTTTGAACCGAGGGAGATATGATTTCCTTTGGCTATTATTGCTGCGAATTACATTTCTCGGTACACATTGTCTTTTTTATAAAAACAAATGCATGTGAAATCAAACAGAAGAAAGAAAACACGTTGAATTTTCCCTCTATGTGCCTTTGCTTGCAACAGTGTTGCAAAGAAATTATATTATTTATATTTTGAATTTAAACTCAAATTTAAATCGTCTTTGTTTCCACAACTCACAATCTCGATCTCCAATCGAGACATGCCGCTAGGCATTTATAATGTTATACTCCTATTACGAACGCACTGGAAATGGTTTCAAGTCCTAGTTCGATCGTTTGGAGAAGATAGATTTTTGGACCTAGTTATAATATTAAATTTTGATATAGATTTCAACGTGTTTGCTTACCGTACAACCAAATGATCACTCCAAACACTACGAAAATTGAAATCCGATAATAATACAATATTACGAATCCAATGGAATAAGTTTCATCGAAATCCGAGACTGTGCCTTAGAAGTCTATTTTTTAAATATCGATTTAAATGACATAAATTCAAAACTAAACATATCACTTTTAAATTAAATTTTAACAGTTCTATTACCTTCAGTATTATCAATATGAATTTTCTAAGCCTTTAAAAATATTTTTAACAAGCATAAAAATCAAGATTCAATGTTTTACCCAACTTCCAATAATTAAATTTAAAAAATTAATTTCCAAATAAATGGTTATATTTGGAATTCAAGTTAGAAATTAACTTTTAAATATTAAAATCAATTAAATATCTCAATTTCAAATATACAGAAATTCCGGGTCGTCACATTCTTCCTCCTTAAAAGGATTTTGTCCCTGAAATTAAGAAGAACGATCCATAACCTGTTCACTATTTTCCTAATCCAAATAGTTTTTAACAACTTCCCAAAACCCAACAGTTTCAATTTTCCACAATAATTTTTTATTAAAGACATTATCATTCTTACTAACTTCCCAACCCGAACCATAATTTTCAAACAATATTATTTACTCCACAGTTTGAATTTTAAATTATCAAAATTTTCTGAAAAAATTTCTAACTCTATAAATTTTCGAAAAATTTCGCTAGCGTCTCCTTTGCGCAGCCAACTCGATACAATTACAAAATGCCACTATGGGACCCCAGATTTCAAAAGAAAACAAAATGCCAAGCGGCTAGACCAGAAAATCATCGAATTTCATGCAGAAATTTAAATACATGCCTTTTTGTTGGACAATCAAATTTATCTTCAGAAATCAAAAATCCAATCCTCTTTTCCTTTATAACACCTATATATCCTACTTAACAATAATATCCAACCACAGAATTCAAAATCATTTTATTCACTTCTTTATAAAATTTTCAATATCTATTTTATTCAAGTCTGTACGATGCATATATATCATCAGTACGCAATACCAAATCCGATCACTCACTCGATCACTCAATTTCACTTCCGAACTAGTATCGTCCACCTGACTTCCTAGTGCGGACTCAGATCTAGTTGTTTGATCAAAAACCATCAACTAGGGCTAAGAATTTCCAAAATCAATCAAAAATCCATATCCAGGGTTAACCGTTGAAAATTGAGTGAAAAATCCTAACTCGGATCGATATCATTATCTCGAAATTATGTGCTCGAAATTGGGTCAAATTGCTATGCGAATGAAGTAATATACATATATCCCACATATTTATTTCTAATTGATTATTAGCTATATCAATTCTCTTTTACTCACATTTATATTTTGATTTCTATCCACTTATTCACAAGCACCATTTCACAATTTCCAGTTTAACCTTCACTCAATTATTAAATTTGTATATTTCCAATATCAGATTTACTTAAGAATTTTTCCATTTATTACTTAAGTTCAATGCAAATATTCTGTACATCCTTATATTTAATTTCACTTCACCACTTAGCTTTTGTACCTATTTTTATTTAACTCAATTTTTTTTCCATTCTGAAATCAATTTTTTTATCTTCACTTCTTAATTTATTTCCAAATCAAATTAAATATTGAATTCTATTCACCCTTTCTCAAACCCTTATAAGTTTTTAAACTATTTTTAAATAAGATTCCAGAGTTTAAATAATCACTTAAGTGTTTCAAAAATCATTTTTCAAATGAATTATTTCCAAAATTCACTTAACTCCTTAAATTTCAAAACCAAACCTAGTTTTGCAAACAACTCCAATTATAAAACAATTTGGCTGCCATTCCTCTCATAGAAACTTGAAAATGAACACCGATGATGTCGCGATCGTCATCGGAATTATTTTCCAGCGACCGAAAATATTTTAGTGCTTTTATCCCTTTAAAAATAATTTTCCAAATATTTTTAAATTCCAAATCGCACCAGAATTCATATCCAATTCAAAAATATTTCTTAAATATTTTCACCAATATTTTTTTCAAACCTTTGAAAATCATTTTTAATTCAAAGAAATTTGGTTTCCAAAATTTTAATTCCAAAACCTTCTAATCTCTATGCTAAAAATTACTCTAGCAACATATTTCAGTTTTTATAAATCACATTTCAAATTCCATTTTGTTATCTGAATTTATTTCCTTAACCTTTGGTTATGATATCGATTCCTATTTTTAAATTTTTACACAACAATGATAATAATTTAATATTATCACTTCCTAACAACCAAGCAACCATAAATAACTAGAATAATTCACGAAAAATTATTTCTTTTATATACAAAAATAATTTGGGTAAAATTATTTCATTAACCCTATTTTAAAACAATACTGTGTCGGTTTATCTTGTTTAACAGTTTAGAAATCCCTATTGATAAAATGGCATCCCATATATCGACCAGAATCCACAAAAACTCAACCGATAAGTCAACACAATATAAAAACAATTTTTATATTCAGTAAAATACGTGCTCAAATCTATTATTACACTCAAACTCATTCTAGAGTACTACTGACTCTATCTCTAATGATTAATTCCCCCACCAAAGCTTAGGTATATCGCCAACCTAAGCTCTGATATTAAATTGTAACAACCCGATTTTTCGACGTCCGAAAATCGACATCAATGTCCGAAAATTGACATCAATACGTCCACTGTATCAAATGCCGAACAATCGAATACCGAAAAACCGAACCGTTAGGGTTAAAGAAGAAAGAGGTAGAAGAAGAAATAGAAACAATATCAGAATCGCGCAATCGCAGCGGAACAATATATAAAGATAAATGACTAATCTTTAAACAAAAGAACTATAATTATTTATACATTACATCATCAGAGTCATATACAACACAACAGCGGAAAAGTACCATTTATACGAGTGATACGTCTCGCCATCCAGCTTGTCTTCTGATCTCCACAGCATACTTTCCTGACTTAGCTCCAGAACTACTGATAACCTAACTCTTGCCTGTCCGTATGGAAAATTTAGGGCACCTAGATTTTAGAAAATGGAACAATAAACTCAGAGTCAGTCATGGGACTGGTGTGAGGTCTTAAAACATTTATTTGTGCAAAAAAATAAAAGGAAATCCGTTCATTCTTTTGGAAAATGAAACTACCATAAGGTCTTCCGACACACATAATCCAATCGCACACTTAGGGAAGGTTTCTCCTTATAGTAGTCAAACATGCTTGATACGTGAAAATCCTTTTGATACTATTATTAGTGCATAGTGTGGATAACATTTGCAAGTATAATATAAATCTTAGCCAGCATACGTACCAATGTAGTATGCCTACTATAGCTACCATGTTAAATGGCAGGTTCCATAACTAAAACCGTACAGGGATCGTATTTGATTGTTTGGATTTCCAACAAATGGTCAGGGCAATGGGACTTCCTTTTCGAAAGGGTACGCCTCTAGAGGGACGCCCCAAGAACTTAACCGAATCTCTGCTAACACAAGGCCGAGTTACCTCTGTAACTCGGTAACTAACTGTCATGAGTATAACATCCCCCGATCGTAACCGACCTTTACCGAGGCGCCTCAAATTCCAACAACCCCAAAAGTAAAATATGTGGGCTCTATACCAGAATATCACTTTTTCTATTCACATAAGTTAAATATCTAGGCTACATACTAGAATACCACTTTTTATCCAGAAGGAAATGCACATACCCTTAGGGGCGTGACCCCGATAACCTTGCCGCATCCTTCCTGTTTCGACCATTTTCGGGGTGCGAGGTTCGATGAAGTCTCGTCCCACAGAGCTACGCTATTCCAAAAAGCCATGCTTCGATAAACCAATGATCAACACTTAGCATGCCAAATTACCAAATTGGGAATATATCACTAGTAACCATCAGTTACATAACATCTGAGCTCGTACGTCTCAGAGAAGGATGTTAAGCTAAGAGAATAAATTCTTTGTCACCAAAACAGAAATGTATTAGATAGAAACCAGCTTTATATCTCAAAAGTGTAATGTCAGACACACATCCATACAAGTCCATCCTTAGTCTGAATGGAGCCGAAGGCGCTTGGTCCAATTAAGGAAAGAAGTCCTTGCGAACTCGGATATAACCTAATCACATACAGACTCCCCATCGCATTAGGTAATCTCTATACTGAAGCAACTCGGTGTAGAGATAATCAACAGGCAATCCTTTCGTTTTTGAAAATACCTGGTCTTCAACCACCGTCTTCAATTGCAATTCCACTTCGTTGTATCATTATTCGAAATGGGTTTTATGACTTAACATCCTCTTCCGGCTTAACCAAATAATGAGCGCTTATTTTAAAAACACGTGCATACATTCACAACAAATTTCCATTTTTTGATCTTTTAAATAAAGGATCTACATTTAAGATCGATGTGGTTTTTGGATAACCATTTGGAATCCAACCCCCGGTCGCATCGAAATTCAAATGACATCTTAGAGGCCAATATCGATAGTCGGTTATTTAACTATCAATTAACATACATAAACAACCAAAAGATTTAAATAATTTCCACAAATTATTTATTTATTTATAAATATCTTCGCAAGATATATTTCCACACTTCAACACTTTGAAAATAGTTTTCAAACTAATTTTTTCACACGGAATAAGTTTCCAAATATTGTTTATTTACACTGAAAATTTACTAAGTCCGAATACTTTAGGTTTTTATAATAATTTAAATCACTTATCCAAAATATATACTTGGAAACACTTAAAATAAAAACAACTTTAAAATTTTTATTTAAAATATAAGTTATGAAATTTTATACTGATATCTCATGTAAAACTTAAGCCTAAACTAATTTTTAAAATAAAATTATTAGACAGAGTATAATCATTTAAATGACCATCTTCTAAATCAAATACTAGTTAAATCTTTAAAATAATCACCTTTGTAATTAACTTAGTAAATATTTGCTTCAAAATTTAAAAAAAAATTAAGAAAATAATTTCTCCAAAAACATTCTTTTTAAAACCAACTTTAGAACTTTTAATTTATACTTAAAAAGCTACTTTGAAAACATACTCGGCTTTTCAGGGAAAATACGCTTTCCATTGCAAAATAGTCCATTTAAATCAATTAATAGATCCTCCTCGATTTGTCTCAATTCATATCCTAGATTCGTAAATTTTCTTTCCACACTTTTGAAAAAATAATTAAACCACCATTTATTTTCAAAAACAAATTTCCTATTCCTTTATAAATTCCATCATGAATTTATATTTCCAAATATCTGCTGATATCTTATTCCACTTTATAAATCCAGTATATAAATTCCATAGTCTCATCTTTCTTTCAAAACACTGTTTCAAACACTAAATTAATTTTCAAATCGATTTCCAAAATTTACTACATTTAAAAATTACTCCTTCACTTATCCAAATTTATTTCAAAACCATTAATTCAATATTCACATGTATATTTATTATTTATATTCCATTTAAATCAAAAAAACCAGTTTCATACTTGATTTCTAAATTCTCCCTTTATTTCTCCCAAACATTTTAAAATCCGTTCCAAATTTATTCTTTTAATTTATCCAATTCTCTAAAATTATTTTACTTAAAATTCCTTACTTTAATTTCCTTCCAAAAATCAAATTTTTATATTTCTGGTATCTTAAGATACCAAAAATATATTCAGCCAAACCATAGCCTTTAATAATTTCAATTACCAAAATAATCAATCATAGATTATCAATAAATCACATCACAACATATGAAATAAATTCAAACATTTAAGGAATCAAGTTAGATCCCTTCATTCTATTTTCCTACATTCACAGATGTTAGCACAATATAAAATACCAGTTCCACTTCGAGCTGGAATATCGCGATATATGGGGTCATCCGCTATTATGCAGGGTGCATAGGGTCTCGTCCGCTATATAATGCAGGAAATCAATCACTCCAATATATATATACACTATATATATAACATACTAATCCAACTGGTAACATTTATCAATCAAGCAAATAACCAATAATTTGAATTTAACTATATAAATTAAACCGGGTAGTCCAATTTAGTTAGGAGATCTCACCTTTTCTTTTGTTTTGCAATCCATTTCCATTCCAGCTTGTTTTCATGATTTTTTGAACCTTGTATGAAATTATACAGTTTATTAATATTTGAATTAGTCAAACAATTAATCACTATTCATTCATTTAATTTAACTAAAAATTTAGGTTTAAACCAGTAATTTGTTTTTAATCTAATAATTAAAATTTGAACTAATATTTTCCTTTAAAAATCTTTTAGTAACTAAAAATAATTAAATTGGTAAGTAAAATAAATTAATTGCCAAAATACGTTGTTTTAAAATAAGCTAGTAGATTTTAAAAATGTTTATATGTATATTTTATTTTATTTTCATTTTGAAAATAAATATCCTTGTAAAAATAATTTATATAAATTTCATACATATATACCTATAAAAATAATTTAGATTGCCATTTAAAAATTTCTATATTTAAATCTTATGTACATAGATTATTTCTCTTTTATATTAAATATGTATGTGGATATATATATATATATATATATATATATATTAACCAAAATTACTTTATGCCTTACCGTAAATATATTTATTTATAATTTTTTTCCCTTTTTCCGTTTTCTGCAATCTGCATACATACACTTTGTTGTAAAAAAATCTTGTATATGTTAAACTAGATGTAAATTTGAAAATAATTTATTAATATATGTACATACCTTACCACCTCTGAATCCAACTCGAGATGCTCAATCACACGTCGCAGCACCAACCCTAGCCTTTGCGTGCCGCCTACACTATGAGAACGAAGACCCAAACCCCTAATTTGACCACCCCAAAGAACCCACGCTCGAATCTTGCTAGCAATCCCCCCGTCTTCACAGTCGACTCCACCGATTCAACAAAGTCATTATGATCGAGGCCGCTAAATTGCGAAATCCCAAAAGAAAAACTCGGTCCTGCGCCACACGAACACGTTGCGGCCTTACGCGAGGTTCCCTCATTGTCGCATGCTTCTCTGGCACTGAATCGATGATGTGATTAGGTTTTGAACTCGATTTCGCGATTTTGAATTAGGAGGAATTTGATTTTGATTTTCGTTCGAGCGAAATATGGAGGACGCCATTGATTTTATATTTTTTTTTTCTTTTGAACCGAGGGAGATACGATTTCCTTTGGCTACTATTGCTGCGAATTACATTTCTTGGTACACTTGTTTTATAAAAACAAACGCATGTGAAATCAAACAGAAGAAAGAAAACACGTATTGAATTTTCCGACTACGTGTTTTTGCTTGCAACAATGTTGCAAAGAAATTATATTATTTATATTTTGAATTAAAATTCAAATATCGTTTCCGCAACTCACAATCTCGATCGCCAATTGAATGACGTGCCGCTAGGCATTTGTAATGTTATACTCCTATTACAAACGCAGTGGAAAAGGTTTCGAGTCCTAGTTCGATCGTGTGAAGAAGATAGTTTTTGGACCTAGTTATAATATTAAATTTCGATATAGATTTCAGCGTGTTTGCTTACGTACGACAAATGATCACTCCAAACACTACCAAAATTGAAATCCGATAATAATATAATATTACGGATCCAATGGAACTAGTTTCATTGAAATTCGAGACTGTGCCTCGGAAGGTTATTTTTTAAATATCGATATAAATGATATAAATTCAATACTGAACAAATCATTTTTAAATTAAATTGTAAAAGTTCTATTACATTCAGTATTATCAATATGAATTTTGTAAGCCTTTAAAAATATTTTTAACAAGCGTAAAAATCAAGATTCAATATTTTACCTAACTTCCAATAATTAAATTTAATAATTTAATTGCCAAATAAATGGTGATATTTGAAATTCAAGTTAGAAATTAACTTTTAAATATTAAAATCAATTAAATATCTCAATTTCAAATATCCTGAAATTTTGGGTCGTCTCATAGTGAGTCTTCAAACTTGATTTTTTTCATTCTTGATCTTGATACTGTACAGTCTTTAATAATCAGTACCTGCCTTATATATATATCCTGCATAATAATATTCATATATATCTAGACAACAGCGTTAGTATATAAGTTATAATAAAATAAGTTACAAAGTTTGTTTTCATCAAAACTACTATCTCCAGTTCCTAACAATCTCCTTCTTTTTGATGATGACAACCTTATAAAATATACTTACCACTTCGATCGTACCATTACTCCCCCTTACTCCAAGCCTACTATTTTATCTAACTTTCTCCCCCTTTGTCATCAACAAACTATAACCTATAAACCTCGAACTAATAGAAAATGAGATAGACATATGACATAATAATATAACATCCTAACTGGAATTCATGTTTCTGAACATCGAAGATAGTTTTTAGAAGAACCTTAAGATAACACTTATATACAAATTAACAAACTAATATACAATCAGGAAAGAGAAAAACGAAAAACTCTTAATGAGGATCATTAACTATTGGCGATTTATGGACTGAACAATTTGGATAGTGGAGATAAAAGTTTCCACGTTGTTCAACCGAGTTCCCATTAGCGTCAAAAAGGACGTCTCCAATGCAAATCACACAATCAACTTCGTCCATATGAACATCCGGATTTGGCAAAGGATGTTCTTCTTCTTTACCCTCTTATGGTTCTTCTAGAGGCTCTTCTTCTTAAGAATCCATGGCTTGTGATGATTCTTCAATAACAATGGGATTGGCATGGTTATCCATATGGAATTTTGGTAGATTTCTAAGGATTCTGCATTGCCTATCTTGTTCTCTTACCATTCGTAGTTGACTAAATTTAATCTCCATCATCATTTGAAACAAATCTTCCATCTTCTCTTGCAATTGGATGACTCATGCGTGTGTGGATCGTTGAAAAGGAATAGAATGAGGAGAAGTGGGTGAAGAAGATTCATTTTTAGAAGAGGAAGCCATTAATTTACTGTTTTAGAAGTTTATTACAGAGAATAGAACGTAGAAAAGGAGTAAAAGTCGATATATATATATATAAATATGTAATTTAATAACTAATTTTAGAGGGAAATTTAAATTTGAAAATCACGGCTTGTATGTCGACATAGTGGGATGGGTCATGTCGACATGCCTAGTGTAATCTTTTGAGAAATTTTTATTTATATTAATTATTAATTATACTTGTATTATTTATAATTTATATTTTGGCTAATGAACATATCCCTAATTCTCTTCTAAATTTAGTAAAGTTTTGTTCGTTTAATGATTTGGTTAATATATCAGCAATTTGTTTTTTAGTATTAATATATTTAAGAGTTACGACTTCTTTACTTACATTACCTCTAAGAAAATGATGTCTAATATCAATATGTTATGTTCTTGCATGATGAGTTGGATTCTAATTAGATAAGTTTATCGCACTAGTATTATCATAATAAATTGGTGATTTAGTTATAGTTAATCCAAAATCTTTAAAGTTTGTTGCATATATATAACATGAGAACATGCCAAACCAGCAGATATATATTCTGCTTCAGTTGTTGACAAAGATACAGTATTTGCTTCTTACTAAATCAGGAAATCAGAGAATGTCCTAGAAAGTGACAAGTTCCACTTGTACTTTTTTGGTCTGATTTACAACCAGTGTAATCAACATCACAATATGAAATTAAGAAAATACATCGTTTTTAGGGTACAATAAACCATAATCTAAAGTATGCTTTACATATCTTAAAATTCTTCTAATAGCTTTTAAGTGAGTTTCCTTAGATTGAGATTGGTATCTTGCACAAAGACAAACACTATGCATGATGTCACGAAGACTTGTTGTTATACAAAGCAGCGAACCAATTATTCCCCTATATAATTTTTGATCAACATCTTTTGATTTATTTTCTTTACTTAAAGCTACATTAGCTGTCATTGGAGTTGATTTTCCACCAAAGGTGGTCAATCCAAATTTATTAATTAATCCTTAGCATATTTTTCTTGACTAACGAAAATTCGTTTATCTAATTATTTGATTTAAAGTCCTAAGAAGAAACTTAGTTCTCCCATATGACTCATTTCAAATTCTTTAGTCATTATATCTGAATTTTTTTATTCATTATGTTATTAGTTGATCCAAATACTATATCATCTATATATATTTGTACTAGTTGAGTATCATTTTTATTTCTTTTAATAAAAAGAGTTGTATCTATTTTACCAATTTCAAAATCAGATCGTAGTAAATAAGAACTTAGTCTTTTATACTATGCTCTAGGAGCTTGTTTCAGACCATATAAAGCTTTCTTTAATTTATATACATGATTTGGAAATTTATTATCTTCAAAAAGTGAAGGCTGTTCAACATAAACATCTTCTTTTACAAAACCATTTAGGAAAGCAGTTTTAAAATCCATTTGATAAAACTTAAAATTATTGTATTTTGCAAAAGCAAGTAGAATCATGATAGCTTCTAGTCTTGCTATGGGTGCAAAGGTTTCGTCATAATCAATTCCTTCTTCCTAACAATAACATTGCGCGACTAAAAGAGCTTTATTTCTCACGACCTCGCCAAATTCATTCCTTTTATTTTTACAAACCCATTTTGTTCCTATTATACTTTTATCCTTAGGTCTAGGGACAAGTTCTCGAACATCATTTCTGGTGAACTGATTCAATTCTTCTTGCATAGCAAGAATACATGAATTATCAGATGATGCTTCCATTGGATTTTTAGGTTCAATAGGTCATATATAAGCAACATTACTCATACTATTGAGTTGATTTATTGTTTTAACTATAGATTCAATATTTCCTAGTACATTTTCTATAGGATGATTTTTTAATAGCCTGATACTTTTATTAGGTTGAATGATTTCACAATTTGTTTCATTTGGTTCATTATTTAAAGTTACAAAATCTTCATCATCTTCTATTTCTACAGTATCTTTAATATTTTCATCAAAAGATACATGCAATGTTTCTTCAATAGTGTTAGTTCTTAAATTATAAACTCTAAAAATGCTTTACTTCTATTAGAATATCTGATAAAGATACCTTTGTCTGATTTAGGTTCAAATTTATCTAAATTATCTTTTGTATTAAGAAAAAAACACTTACTACCAAAAAATTTAAAATAAGCTACTACGGGTTTATTATTGTAAAGTAATTCATATGGTGTTTTATTAGTTAATAATGTAATTAAAATCCTATTTAATATATAACACGCTGTAGCGACTGCTTTAGCCCAACATTTGTTAGGTAAATTACTATCAGAAAGCATTGTTCTAGCACACTCTTAAATCTTTCTATTTTTACGTTCTACCACTCCATTTTGTTGTGGATTTCTTGAAAAAGTGAAATTATGAATAATTCCTTTCTGATTACAGAAATTCTCAAAATTTTCATTTTCAAATTCTCTACCGTGATCACTACGAATAGTTTTTATTTTGAAAGAAAGTTGATTTTGAATTCTTTTAGCAAAATTTTTAAATAATTCAAAAGCATCGCTTTAAAGTTTTAAAAAAATTATCCAAGTATACCTAGAATAACCATTTACAATTGCAAAAATATGTTTATGTGATTAATTGATTGAACTTGATGGACCAAATAAATCTAAATGAAGTAATTCGAAAGGTTTAGAAGTAGAAATCATATATTTTACTTTAAATGAACATTTCTTAAGTTTTCCCAATTGGCTGGCATCACATATACTATCTACTTTAAAGTTTAACTTATGAAGACCTCTAACTAAATTAAGTTTTGATAATCTAGATAACAGTTTGAAATTTAAATGACCAAATCTTTTATGTCTCAAGGGCCACTTGTATTAGCCAAAAGACATAAGTTATCATTTGAAACTTTCATACTGAGAATGTAAATGTTTTTCTTCCTAATTCCTTCAAAGATAATATTTGACTTATTATCTTCAATGTGACACTTATCGTTTCCAAATTTAATTTTAAATCCTTTATCACATAGTTGACTTATACTAAGCAAATTATGTTTTAAATTCCTAATTAGCAAAATATCAGAAATAAAAGGAGTTTTAGAATTACCGACATTGCCGATGCCAACCACATATCCTTTTGAGTTATCTCCAAAGTTGACCAATCCACTATCTTAATATAAAATGTCATTGAGTATCTCGGGATTTTCAGTCGTATGCCTTGAACAACCACTATCAAGTATCCATTTATCTTTCTTAATTTGCACGGTTTGTACATTGGTTGTTGATTTTTCAAAAGCCATGTAACATGTTTGTTCCTACATAAGAAGCCACTTCGGTAAATAACTTGATTTTTCATAAAAACTATATGCAGACTTATGATACTTTGATGAAATGCATAAATTCAAACTGGTATTAAATTTTTTTCCTAAAATGCCATTTTTAACTTTTCAAGTTTCAGATTACGAAATCTATGAAAACCTACGCTCTGATACCAATTGAAAGGGAGTGCCGATTAAGGATCAAAGGCTAATTTAACACTAGAGGGGGGGTAAATAGTGTTCAATGGATTCTAAGACTTATATGAACTAATTTAAAATTATGACATAAAAAATGCAGAACTTAATCACAGAGCAATCATCGAATCAAACACAGATGTAGAAAGTAAATAAAAAGCAATAAAGAGAAAGAACACGCGGATTTTATATTGGTTTGGAGTTACCCTACATCCAGTCCTGTACCAAGGTAAAACACCTCATACAGATTTTTATTATACCAATGTCAAGATTACATTCCCCAATTTCTAAAGGCCTTGAGGTACCCTCCTGTCTCACGAGTCCGGGGCAAACTCTCTTGATTTACAGGCCATAAGATTAGCCAATTGATTTCCAGGCGTAGCCACACCTTATAGAGAGACTCGATAAACTTTTGATTACAAATTGATCCTATAACACTGAATATCACTTCGATCTCCGAGAGAGGGAAGAGAATCAAATAAGAATGAGATTCTAAATTAATTCACTTGAGAATTCGGCAGAATTTCAGCATGATCTTAAAAATATGAAAATTATAGAATATGGATTTGTAGAGAAGAAGAAGTGAAGAAAATATGAAAATAGATGATTAAAAAATTCGTTTATGAAGCCTAATTATAAAGCACCAATGGTCATAACCATTCGTGAAGAGATCTAAACGTATAGACACTTCTTTTGAAAAATAAAACTTTTGAATTCAATTTCCACCATGTCGACATGGGGTATCCCATGATGTTGACATCCCTACGTAAAAAGCAATGTAATTTTTTTTAAAAAATGAAGTTTATAATTAGAGTTCATTTTAAAACAAAAAAATAATATTTTAAGGCTAAAACATCTTTTTGAAAAATCTTTTGAAAGGATAATTTTAAGGCAAAAATATTTTGAAAAGCAGTTTGAAAACCATTTTTGAAAAACCATTTTGAAGTAGTTTCGCAAGCTTCTTCTTGCAGAATATCTCATCACGTTTGGACTCGAGAACTTGTACAAAATCAGGATGTTCGTGCGTTTGTAAGCCACTTGTCGCAGGTTTGTAAGCTACTTGTCGTGGGTTTGTAAGCCACTAAGAAGGTAGAAATGAGTTCCATCCCAAATGAAATTCGGAATGAAGATTTTTATGCTATTATGAAGTTTTAACAAAAAACAAGACACATATCTCGAAATCTTGATCTTGATACTCATGAGTCTTCAAACTTGTTTCTTCATTCTTTATCTTTATACTGTATAGTTTTCAATAATCAGTACCTGCCATATATATATCCTGCATACTAATATTTATATATATCCAGACAATAGTGTTAGTATATAAGCTATAATAAAATATATTACAAAGGTTGTTGTCATCAAAACTACTATCTCCAGTTCCTAACAAACGCATCAACAAAATTCTTCACAGAATCTACTACGTAAGTATGACTTTAAACGATGCTCAACTCAATTACACGACCACTAAAAAGGAGCTTCTAGTGGTAGTCTTTACGCTCAAAAGGTTTCGAATTTATTTGATTGGCTCACATATTACTGTTTACACTGACCACTTTGCTCTTAGATACTTTTTCACTAAAAAGGTTGCTAAGTCTCGTTTGATCCATCAGATCCTTGTACTCCAAGAATTTGACCTAACGATCAAAGTCAAAAAAGTATTCGACAATGTCATAGCTGATCATTTGTCATGTCTTCCAAATGCAACATCTCCTTTACCGATCAATGAGAAATTTCCTAATGAAATACTCCTATCGTTTCTGTTATTCCATGGTATGACGACATAGTAAACTATCTAGTCACTAAGGAAGCTCCTTCATTTTGGACGAAACCAGATAAATATAAATTTCTTTCCCAAGTCAAATAATTGTATTAGGTTGATCCATACTTGTTTAAATACTGTTCCAACGAAATCATTCGACGTCGCATTCCAGATTGTGAAATAAAATGTATTCTTTCGTTTCGCTACGATCAAGCGTGCGATAGACATTTTGGTCCTCGAAAAACTACTGAAAAAGTACCTGAATGTGGCTTTTAATAGCCCACTCTTTTCAAAGACTCATTCAAATTTTGTAAAACTTGCAATCGCTGCCAAATGGTAGGAAGAATCTCTCGATGAAATATGATGTCTTTGAACCCCATTCTTATAATAAATCTTTTAATTTTGGGGTATTGATTTTATGGGACCGTTCCCCAATTCATTCGGACATTTGTGTATTCTTCTTGTTGTTGATTATGTCTCCAAATGGGTCCAGGCCATTTCATGTAAAACAAATGACCATAAAGTTGTTGTGAAATTCATAAAAGAAAGCAACTTTTCGAGGTTTGGCACACCTTGCACAATAGTGAGCGATAAAGAAACTCGTTTTTGAAACCAATCATTTGAAACTTTAATTAAAAAAATAGTCGATAACCCATAGGTTATCCATCTGTATCATCTTCAAACTTGTGTCCAAGTTGAAGTTTCAAATTTTAACGATCCCGGTTTTTAAGCCAAATTTATTTAGTAATTAATTTGATTTTTGAATTAAATTAAGAATTAATTTGGAAATTCATTTGAAATTTTTGGATTTAATTGGTAAATTAATTTAAATTTTCCAAATAAAATAAGATATTTGTTTGTTATTTAAATATATATATATATATTTGTATATAAATTGATTTTAAATAGAATTTGGATTTCAAATTCAAAATAAATATATTTGAAAAATAAATTGGATTTGAAAATACTATGTTTAAAATTGATAAAATTTGTTTTCTAATTATGATATAATTATTTGGAAGTTATATTTTGAAATTAATATAATAGTTTTTTAAAAATTAAAATTTGAATATTTGCAATACCATTATTATTTATATAAATTTAAGTGTAATAACTTAAGTTTAATTTAATATTGCTTATAAAGATTAGAACATTTTCTTTTAAAAAAAATTAGTTTGTAAATATATAGAAAAAAGAAATAAGAAAACATAAAAAACGTAATTTATAAATTTGAATAAAGTAGGGGTTTAAATTATAAATGATAAATTAAATAAAGTAAGGGCTTTAAAACATATTTATAAATTAAATAAAGCATGGGATTTAAACATAAAAATACTCATTTTAAACAATTGTTAGTTTAAATTAACAAGTGTACCATTATTTTATCATGCATTTACATGTGTTAGATTTATACAACATACAAAATACAAGTGGCAAAGCTAGTATTTCTTTTTAATTTGAATTAGAAATACAAGTGGCAAAGCTAGAAGGAATTAAAAAAAGACCAAAACAAAATCAAAAGCATTGTAGTTTTAGTTCATAACAGGTTGCTATTTCAAAGCAACTAAGCCAGGGAGATCAAACTACAACATCTCTAACCTGATTCAAGAGTAAATCAAAGCAAAAATTAAAGTTTCAACTCATATCCGTCAGGCACGGATTAAAATCAAGCTTCTGATTTAGAAAGCAAATCTTCAACCTAAGTTTAAAGCTTTAGGCAATTTAAAACAATTCAAAGATCAACTAAAAAAAGGTTTCAGATAAAATCCTAGAACAAAGCAGATCAAAGGTTCAAAACAACTTCAGTTTTTAAAGAGTAGGATAATTCAAATCCAGTGAGGATCAAAACAAAACAAACAGTAATCAAGTTCCAGATCAAATCAAACACCCTGTTTCAAGCTTCCAGTTCTCTGCTTTATCCATATCTAGGTGTGAAAACTCTTAAATCCATATATCCTGTGGTTTGCATGTGATGATCTGTTAATGTGTGACAGGAATTATGCTTGCATATATATATATATATATATATATATATATATATTCCTAAATATATGAATGAGTTGAGGTGTGCATGTTTCATATGTTATGTTCATCTCTGTTTATAGTTACAGAGTTTAAATGTTGAATCAAAAATTCCTAATCCCCTTATTCAATTCCTTGATAGGCTTTAGTTTTCAAACAAAATCTATTTTTTTACATAAACTAAGTATTAAAAATATATTTAAGCATAATAAGTTGAAAACTATCTGGAAATTTAGAAAGACGGTAGAAATTGTAGACATATAAAATCCTCGAATAGAATGATTCATGGTTCCAAGTTTATAATTTGTTTTGTTATCTAAAATCATGAATTTTAAAAAGTAAAATCATAATTTTTAAATTAGGATCGAATGAGTAATTCGTTGATGACCAGAAAATGGGTTTTTGCAAATTCTGACTACCGAAGGTCTCGGGGTGGTCAGAGTTTCGTCTGGAGTTAGCTGGAAGGTTATCGAGGCTAGGAAAAATGGAGGGGAATTTGTCAGACGATCGGAATGATCGAGAAATGGTGAAATAGGATTTTGGGTATGGGTTTGTTCGACATGGTTTGTAAACCAAATTCGTTGACCATGGTGGATTATAGATGATCGGACCGGGGGAAAAGGGTTCATGGCTCATCGGAGCAGCTGTGGTTGTGGTCGCATAGCGTCCGGTGGTCTATGGTGGATATGCTGGGAAGGTTTTCTGGTGATAGTTGGTTCCTGGTTGGATGCAAACAGCTCGATTTCAAAGTTCAATGTTGTTGAGGCGATCTAGGTGATTGTGGTGGTCGAAAGGGTAGTCAGTGACATGTGGAAGGTGGCAGTGTCGATCAGAGTAACTCCGATGAAATGCGCACGTGCATGATTTTTCAATGGTGTCACCAAGGAGTGGTTTGGGAAGAAAGGGGGATGGCTCGAAGTTGTCCTCGAGAAATTCGTGTGCTGACTCGTGAATGGGTTCATGTATTTTTGATGGCATACTGGGTTTTATAAAACTTAAACTAAATCAAAGTTTTGAAAAGGAAAAATGGGATGGCTCGAGAAATAACTCTGGGAAATTGGTTCGTAGCTCGGGGAAGTCTCGGGGAGGTCTCGGGTTCGATCTAAAAAAACAGTTTTTCAACTTCAAACCAAATTGAAACTTTGAACATTTTAACTAGTCCTTTTAAAATAATTGTTTGGATTCAAGTTTAAAGAAGTATTAAGTTATTTAATTATGTGATCACTATTTATAAATTAATTCTTAAATTATTTTAAATCAATAATGAAGTTAAAGAGTTAATTAAAAGAAATGTTTTTGAATCATTAATTGACTTAAATTGCTTAAGATAAATTATGTGTTAATGATAATTAATTACAAAGATTGTTAATTAAAGATTTTAATGATAATTAAGTGATTAATGAAAAGATAATTACTTAAAGGTAATTTAATTAATGAAAGTAACTAATGGTAATTAATTGCTTAAGAAAATTATTTAATTGAAGGTAATAAATGATTAAGGTTGATTAATCATGTGATTAAAAGATAATTACTCAATGTGATTAATTTATGCTTTATTAAAAATAGTTGATTAGAGATAATCACTTATTGTAATTGATTAAGGGTAATTGATTAGTTAATAATAACTAATTAAGGATTAATTAAATATTGTAATTAATTAAGGATAATTAATTGGAAATTAATTAAGGGTTAATTAATTAATGTAAATTAATTAAGGATAATTAATTAAAGGATAATTAATTAAAGGATAATTAAATAATTAAAGGTTAATTATTTAATGATTAAAAGTTGATATATTTATTAATTAATTAATAATTAAAGGTTAATTAATTAAGATGGTTTGTATTTAATTAATATTAATTAACCAGGATTAGTAGTTTATTCATAAGTAATTAATCTGATTTAAACTAATCAGATAATTAATTGACCTTACTTATGGATGTTTGAATTGTATGGAATGCTTTGAATTGTTGATATCCATAATGTGTGATGCTTTGTGATATGAATTATTTTTTATTTGAGCTATGATGAATGTAATTTGTTTATTTGTGATGAATTTACTTTTCTGTGAATCTGTGAATAAAGACAAGCAATATAGGATTATACCGCTTATCGATATTGCTATGTTTGAATCTGTAATGATTGACGATGTTGCACTATTGTGTAATACCCCTGGACTACACCATACACACACGAATATGAATTTCACGAGGAAATCTGTTAAGTCGTAGATATTTTGAATTTAATATTATTATATTCTAAATGGTTTTGAAAGTTGAATTTTGAATCCAAATGGTTTTGGAAAAGGAATTGGATTGAATATGAAAAGCTTTTGAAAGGAAGTTTGAAATTGAAAATATTATTTTAAATTGTTCTAGAGATTTGGTTTGAAAGGTTTATACAAGTTATATAATACACACACACACACACACACACACACATATATATATATATGGATTTTAAAACCATCTTTTCAGTATTTTAAAAGTATTATTTTGGGAATTTAAAAATTAACCCAAGTTTATACTTTAAAGGATATAACTTGTGCATTTTTGATTGGATTTTTCCGAAATGAAAATATTTGTTTTCAAATGATAATGGCTTTCACATAACGAAATAAATTCCAGTTTTGTTGAAAAGATTAAAATTTGAAATGGAATTTTTTTTAAAGCTATGAATGAATCTTTGTTAAAGATTGTTGAACTTGGTTTTGAAATTGAAGAGGATCTAAAAGGTGTATATTTCATATAAAAATTTTGAAATGAAAATTGTTTCTAAAAGCTATGAATCTTTAAAATGGTTTTGAAAGTTATGAATTGAATCTTTGATTTAAATAATTGGATGAGTTAATCCAATTTGAAAGGGAAATTGTTTAGAAAGGCTATGAATTAATCGTTGTGAAAGATGGGTGAACTTTGTCAAGTGAATCTATTTGTTTAAAAGATTTGAAAATGGTAATTTATTTAAACCATTTGAAGAAAGGTTTTGGACTTTAAGTTGTGACTTAACTAAGATCCTAACATCCATACATTTTTAAATCTGAGCGCTTATTATTTGGTTTAGCCGGGAGAGGACTTTGTGTCAAATGACCCATTCCGAATAATGATATGACGTTATGGATATTTGAAGACCGGTGGTGAAGATCGGATATTTTCGAAAGAGAAAGGATAACTCGTCGACTGTCTATGCACCGTCTGATGCGTGGTATAGATATTTGATCATCCTTTGTGATGGGGAGTCCAAATGTGATTAGGAATTATCCGGATTTGCAAGGGCTTCTTTGTATGGATGTATGTCTGAAGTTACACTTTAAGATGTAAAACTGGTTTCTATCAAATACATTTCTATTTGGTGGCGGAGAATTTATTCTCTTAGCTTAACACCCTTCTCTGGGACATACGAGCTCAGAGGTTATGCAGTTGATGGTTACTAGTGATACGTTTCCAATTTGGTAATGTGGCATATGAAGTGATGCTGATCATTTGTTGACCAAGCATGGCTTCTGTGAAAAGCGTAGCTTTCTGGATGAGACTTCGTCGAGCCTCACAACCAGGAAATGGTTGAAATAGGAATGTTGCGGCAATGTTTTTAGGGGTCGTGCCCCGAGAGTATGTCCATTTCCTTATGGATAAAAAGTGGTATCATGGTATGGAGCCTAGATATTTAACTATGTAGTGGCTGCAAATCTATTGCTTTGGGGTTGTTGTTTGAGGACACTCGGATAAAGGTCGGTAATGACCGGGGGTGGCATACTTATAGGTGTTACCTAGTTACAGAGGTAACTCGGCCTTGTGCTGGCAGAGATCCGGTTTGGTTCTTGGGAGCGTCCCTCTAGAGGCGTTCTGTTCGACGAGGAAGTTCCTTAGTCTGACTATTGTTGGAAATCCAATCATCCAATACACGCCTTGTACGGTTTTAGTTGTCGAACCTGCCATCTAATATGATAGCTATAGTAGGCATACTATAATGGTACATATGCTGGCTAAGATTACTATTATACTTGCAAATGTTTTCTGCACGATGCACTAATAATAATATCAAAAGAATTTTGCGTAGTAAGCATGTTTGACTATCATAAGGAGAAATCTCCCCCAAGTGGGCGATTGCATTGTGTGTGTGCCGGGAGGCCTTATAGTAGTTTCATTTTTCAAAAAGCATTGCGGATTTCTTTTAAATTCTTTTGTTTTGTTTTTGATAAAGATAAAATGTTTTTGTTTTCTCATACCAGTCCCACGACTGATCTGGAGTTTATTGTTCCCTTTTTAAACTCGGGTGCCCAAAGTTTTCCACACGGGCAGTCTAGAGTTGGATTTTTTTTAGATAAACAGATAGAAAATGTACATTCGATAGCCTCCAACCTTCTATTTGGAAATAGTTGGAATCGTTCCTTGGATTTGGCTATCGCTTTGTGCTTCTCTTCAACATTCTGGACTGGCCTTGCTTAATAAAGCGTGATGGTGGTGGTTCGAGCTTGTGGCTTGGATATAACTGCTTTTGGATTGGAGATCTTTGGAGCTTTGGCAATGGAGTCGCAATATGTTGGATTCTCGCTTTCTCACTTAGAAATTTTATTGAAGATATTCTTTCCACTTTATCTTGTATCTCTGATAATATTAATGAATTCTTGTTGTGTCATTGTTGTAATCAACTGTTGTGTATCAATGATATTAATTTATTCCATTGTTTTATTATACTTAATGTGTTATAAGCTTCGGCGAACCAGATTCGACGGTTGAATCTACGACATTCGAATACGGGTGATGCATTTGAGTGTTGATTTTGGAAGGTCGAGTCGGGAACTTTATAATGGTATCAGAGATGATGGTTGAACTTTAGCTCAGGAGTATAACACATTAGGTAGCTCATTAGAGATACGGTGAAGTGTACCCTAGAATGAGTATATCCCTAAGATATCTGTCTGTATGCCTCAGTAAATTCTCTTGCTATTCACTGATAGTGAATATGAGAGCAAGAAGAGGATGAGATAGGGGATAGGGGAGTACCACTACAAATGGTCAGTACCCTTCAACAACACGGAAACAACTTTTTCTATCAATCTCTTTGATCATCAATCACCTCCAATTTTTTTGATGGCTTCGTGGCAGCTACAAAAGAAGCTTTGGTGCGGTGGTCGCCCTGCGAATTGTGTAGGAAGTTTCTATTTCGTATTCTCTTCACCAATTTCCCTCAGCTTTCTGTTTCAAATTGAAAGAATTTGAAATTTAAATTGAAATAAATTGGTTAACAACAGATGAAGTTAAATTGAATTATATCGATAAAACGATTTCAGTTAAAACCAAATTTGAAATTCTATTATAATTTCTTGTGTGGATCAAAGTCCGAAGAGGGATAAGCTGGTGTAAAATTTGGGAAATTCCAAGCTAAATTAAGTATCCATTGTTTGTTCTGTTGGGTCGAGATACATTCTACGAACGGTTAGTTATCCCTTCGAACTAACTAATGCCCCTGCTTATTTTGTAGATCTGGTGACCCGAGTATTTTGTGAGATATGGAATGAGTTCATTCTCGTATTTATTAATGTTCTGATTTGGTAAGTTAAATGCAGAATAGATATTTCAATTGATTTGATAATCCATCTTGGATATGTTCATCTGTTCTTTGTTGTCTCCCTGTCTAGCAAATTTCGGGGTCAAAATTTTCTTAAGGGGGAATCTGTAACGATCCCGGTTTTTAAGCCAAATTTATTTAGTAATTAATTTGATTTTTGGATTAAATTAAGAATTAATTTGGAAATTTATTTGAACTTTTTGAATTTAATTGGTGAATTAATTTAAAATTTCCAAATAAAATAAGATATTTTTTTTGTTATTTAAATATATGTATATGTATGTAAATTGATTTTAAATAGAATTTAGATTTAAAATTCAAAATAAATATATTTGGAACATAAATTGGATTTGAAAATACTATGTTTAAAATTAATAAAATTTGTTTTCTAATTATGATATAATTATTTGGAAGTTATATTTTGAAATTAACATAATAATTTTATAAAAATTAAAATTTGAATATTTGCAATAGTAGTATAATTTATATAAATTTAAGTATAATAACTTAAGTTTAATGTAATATTGGTTATAAAGATTTGACCATTTTCTTTTAAAAAAATTTAGTTTGTAAATATATAAAAAAAATAGAAATAAGAAAACATAAAAATAGAACTTACAAATTTGAATAAAGTAGGGGTTTAAAATATAAATTATAAATTAAATAAAGTATGGGCTTTAAACATATTTATAAATTAAATAAAGAATGGGATTTAAACATAAAAATACTCATTTTAAACAAGTGTTGGTTTAAATTAACAAGTGTAGCATTATTTTATCATGCATTTACAAGTGTTAGATTTATACAACATACAAAATACAAGTGGCAAAGCTATTATTTCGTTTTAATTTGAATGAGACATAGAAAATAATACGTTTAAAGAAGAAATCAGTTTATCAAATTTTCTTTCATAACTTCACAAACCTGAGAAGGAATTAAAAAAATCAAAACAAAATCAAAAGCATTCAAGTTTTAGTTTAAAACAGGTTGCTATTTCAAAGCAACTAAGCTAGGGAGATCAAACTATAGCATCTTCAATCTGATTCAAGAGTAAATCAAAGAAAAAATTAAAGCTTCAACTCATATCCATCAAGCACAGATTAAAATTAAGCTTCTGATTTAAAAAGAAAATCTTCAACCTGAGTTTAAAGCTTCAGGCAATTTAAAACAATTCAAAGATCAACTAAAAAAAGGTTTCAGATAAAATCCTGGAGCAAAGCAGATCTCAAGGTTCAAAACAACTTCAGTTTTTAAAGTGCAAGCTAATTCAAAACCAATGAGGATCAAAACAAAACAAACAACAATCAAGTTACATATCAAATCAAACATCTCAGTTTCAAGCGTCTAGTTCTCTACTTTAACCATATCCAGGTGAGCAAACTCTTAAATCCATATATCTTATGGTTTGCATGTGATGATCTATTAATATGTGATAGGAATTATGCTTGCATACATATATATATATATATATATATATATATATATATATATATATATATAGATTCATGAATATATGAATGAGTTGAGGTGTGCATGTTTAATATGTTATGTTCATCTTTGTTTATAGATACAGAGTTTAAATGTTGAATCAAAAATTCCTAATCTCCTTATTTAATTCCTTGATAGGCTTTAGTACAAAATCTATTTGTTTTTACACAAACTAAGTATTAAAAATGTATTAAGCATAATAAGTTGAAAACTATCTAGAAATTTAGAAAGACAGTAGAAATTGTAAACATATAAAATCCTCGTAAAGAATGATTCATTGTCCAAAGTTTATAATCTGTTTTGTTATATAAATCATGAATTTTAAAAATTAAAATCATAATTTTTAAATTGGGATCGAATGAGTAATTCAATGATGACGAGAAAATGGTTTTTCGCAAATTCTGACTGCTGGAGGTCTCGGGATGGTCGGAGTTTCGTCCGGAGGTCGCTGGAGCCTTGTCGAGGCTAGGAAAACTAGAGGGGAATTTTTCAGATGATCGGAGTGATCGGGAAATGGTGAAATAGGGTTTTTGGTATGGGTTTGTTTGACAGGATTTGCAAAGCAAATTCTTTGACCATGGTGGATTATAGACGATTAGACAAGGGGGAAAGGGTTCGTGGGTCATTGGAGCGGCTGGGGTTGTAGTCCCGTGGCGTCCAGTGGTCTGTGGTGGCGATGCTGGGAAGGTTTTCTGGTGATAGGTTGTTCCAGGTTTGATGCAAACAGCTCCATTTCGAAGTTCAATGTTGTTGAGGTGATCTGGGTGATTGTGGTGGTTGAGAGGGTAGACGGTGACATGTGGAAGGTGGCAGCATCGATCGGAGTAACTCCGATGATCTGTGCACGTGCACGATTTTTCAATGGTGTCAGCAATGAGTGGTTTGGGAAGAAAGGGGATGACTCGAAGTTGTCCTCAAGAAATTCGTGTGCTGACTCGTGAATGGATTCATGTATTTTTGATGGCACACCGGGTTTTATAAAACTTAAACTAAATCAAAGTTATGAAATGGAAAAATAGGATGGCTCGGGAAATAACTCGGGGAAATTGGTTCGTAGCTATGGGAAGTCTCGGGGAGGTCTCGGGTTCGATCTTAAAAAACAGTTTTTCCACTTTAAACCAAATTTAAATTTTAAACATTTTAACTAGTCCTTTTAAAATAATTGTTTTGATTCAAGTTTAAAGAAGTAATTAAGTTTATTTAATTATGTGATCACTATTTATAAATTAATTCTTAAATTATTTTAGATCAATAATGAAGTTAAAGAGTTAATTAAAAGAAATGTTTATGAATCATTAATTGACTTAAATTTTTAAGATAAATTATGTGTTAATGATAATTAATTACAAAGATTGCTAATTGAAGATTTTAATGATAATTAAGTGATTAATGAAAAGATAACTACTTAAAGGTCATTTAGTTCATGAAAGTAATTAAGGGTAATTAATTGCTTAAGAAAATTATTTAATTAAAGGTAATTAATGATTAAGGTTGATTAATCATGTGATTAAAAGATGATTACTCAATATGATTAATTTACGATTTATTAAAAATAGGCGATTAGAGATAATCACTTATTGTAATTAATTAAGGGTAATTGATTATTTAATAACAACTAATTAAGGATTAATTAATTATTGTAATTAATTAAGGGCAATTAATTGGAAATTAAATAAGAGTTAATTAATTAATGTAAACTAATTAAGGATAATTAAATAATTAAAGGTTAATTATTTAATGATTAAAATTTGATTTATTTATTAATTAAGGTTAATTAACTAATAATTAAAGGTTAATTAATTAAGATGGTTTGTAATTAGTTAATATTAATTAACCAGGATTAGCAGTTCATTCATAAGTAATTAATCTGATTTAAACTAATCAGATAATTAATTGACCTTACTTATGGATGTTTGAATTGCATGGAATGCTTTGAATTGTTGATATCCCTGAAGTGTGATGCATTGTGATATGAATTATTTTTGATTTAAGCTGTTATGAATGTAATTTATTTATCTATGATGAATTTATTTTTCTGAGATTCTGTGAACGAAGATAAGCATTATAGGATTATACCGCTTATCCACATTGTTGTGTTTGAATCTGTAATGATTGATGATGTTGCATTATTGTGTAAAACCCCCGGACTACACCATACACACACGAATATGGATTTCATGAGGAAATCAGCTAAGTCGTAGATATTTTGAATTTAATATTATTATATTCTAAAAGGTTTTGAAAGTTGAATTTTGAATCCAAATTGTTTTGAAAATGGAATTGGATTGAATATGAAAAGCTTTTGAAAGGAAGTTTGAAATTGAAAATATTATTTGAAATTATTGTGGAGATTTGGTTTGAAAGGTTTATACGAGTTATTATATATATATATATATATATATATATATAGATTTTAAAACCATCTATTAAGTATTTTAAAAGTATTATTTTGGGAATTTAAAAATTAACCCAAGTTTATACTTCAAAGGATATAACTTGTGCATTTTTGATTGGATTTTTCTGAAACAAAAAGTATTTGTTTTCAAATGATAATGACTTTCACATAACAAAATAAATTCCTGTTTTGTTGAAAAGATTTCAAATTTGAAATGGAATTGTTTTGAAATCTATGAATGAATCTTTGTTAAAGATTTTTGAACTTGGTTTTGAAATTGAAGAGGATCTAAAAGGTGTATCTTTTGTATAAAAAATTTGAAACAAAAATTGTTTCTAAAGGCTGTGAATCTTTGGAAATGGTTTTGAAAGCAATGAATTGAATCTTTGATTTAAATAATTGGATGAGTTAATCCAATTTCAAAGGTAAATTTTTTAGAAAGGCTATGAATTAATCTTTGTGAAAGATGGGTGAACTTTGTGAAGTGGATCTTTTAGTTTAAAAGATTTGAAAATGTTAATTTTTTTAAACCATTTGAAGAAAGGTTTTGGGCTTTAAGTTGTGACTTAATTAAGATCCTAATATCCATATGTTTTTAAATTTGAGCGCTCATTATTCAATTTAGCTGGGAGAGGACTTTGTGTCATATAACCCATTCCGAACAATGATACGACATTATGGATAGCATTTGAAGACTGTTGGTGAAGATTGGATATTTTCTAAAGCGAATGGATAACTCATCGAATCTCTCTGCACCAGCTGATCCCCCGTATGGAGATTTGATCATCCTTTGTGATGGGGAGTCCGACGTGATTAGGGATTATTCGGATTTGCAAGGGCTTCTTTGAAGTGCCTTTAGTTCTGTTCGAACCCGAAACAGACTTGTATGGATGTATGTCTAGCGTTACACTTTGAGAAGTAAAGCTGGTTTCAGAACAGACTTGTATGGATGTATGTCTGATGTTACACTTTGAGATGTAAAGCTGATTTCTATCAAATACATTTCTGTTTGGTGGCAGAGAATTTATTCTCTTAGCTTAACACCCTTCTTTGAGACGTACGAGCTCAGAGGTTATGTAGTTGATGGTTACTAGTGATACATTCCCAATTTGATAATATGGCAGAAGAAGTGATGCTGATCATTTGTTGATCAAAGCTTGGCTTTTGTGGAAAGTGTAGCTTTGTGGATGAGACTTCGTCGAGCCTCACAACCTGAAAATGGTCGAAACAGGAATGTTGCGGCAAGGTTTTTAGGATTCGTTCCCCTAGGGTTTGTCCATTTCCTTCTGGATAAAAAGTGGTATCTTGGTATGGAGCCCAGATGTTTAACTATGTGGTTCCTGCAAATCTATTGCTTTGTGGTTGTTGGTTGAGGGCCCTCGGATAAAGGTCGGTAAGGACCAGGGGTGGTATACTTGTAGGTGTTACCTAGTTACAGAGGTAACTCATCCTTGTTTTGGCAGAGATTCAGTTTGGTTCATGGGGGCATCCCTCCACAGGTGTTCCATTCGGTGAGGAAGTTCCTTAGCCTGACCACTGTTGGAAATCCAATCATCCAATACGCGCCTTGTACGGTTTTTGTTGTAGAACATGCCATCTAATATGGTAGCTATAGTAGGCGTACTATAATGGTACGTATGCTGGCTAAGATTAGTATTATACTTGTAAATATTTTCTGCACTATGCACTAATAATAATATCAAGAGAATTTTGCATAGTAAGCATGTTTGACTATCATAAGGAGAAATCTCTCCCAAGTGTGCGATTGAATTGTGTGTGTGCCGAGAGGCCTTATGGTAGTTTCATTTTCCAAAAAGCATTGCGGATTTCTTTTAAATTTTTTTGTTTTGTTTCTGATAAAGATAAAATGTTTTTGTTTGCTCATACCAGTCCCATGACTGACATGGAGTTTATTATTCCCTTTCTAAACTCTGGGTGCACACAATTTTCCACCCGGGCAGTCTAGAGTTGGATTTTTTTCAGATAAACAGATAGTGAATGTAAACTCGATAGCCTCCAGCCTTCTATTTGGAAATAGTTGGAGTCGTTCCTTGGATTTGGCTATCTCTTTGTGCTTCTCTTCAACATTCTGGACTGACCTTGCTTAATAAAGCATGATGGTGGTGGTTCGAGCTTGTGGCTTGGATATAACTGCTTCTGGATTGGAGATCTTTTGAGCTTTGGAAATGGAGTCGCAATATGTTGGATTCTCGCTTTCTCATTTGGAAATTTAATTGAAGATATTCTTTCCGTTGTATCTTGTATCTTTGATAATATTGGTAAATTCTTGTTGTATCATTGTCATAATCAATTGTTGTGTATCAATGGTATTAATTTCTTCCGTTATGTTGTTATACTTAATGTGTTGTAAGCTTCGACGAACCAGATTTGACGTTTGAATCTGCTACATTCGGATACGAGTGATGTATTTGATTGTCGATTTTCGAAGGTCGAGTCAGGATCGTTATACAAATCGTCAGAACAAACAAATTTTAGAGAAAACCATTAATAAAATTCCGAGGCAGAGTTCAACTGCAAAGCTTAGAGCAGGAATTTTTTTTCCAAGTATGGTAGTCTTATCAACCCCTACAATCAAGGCAAATTCCACCTTACTCCTTCACCTTTATCCCTGCCAACTCCTAAACCACGACAAACAACACCCTCGTCCCACTATGTTCATGACAATACCGGTTCTTCTACATCGACGAGTACACAAACACCCAGCTATTAAGATTGATTAAAGTCGAGATGGGTTTGGGTCGGTAGAGGCGAGTCTGACCGAGGCAAGGATGTGGTAGTGTAGGCATTTTCGATTGAAGGTAAGGATGCAACGGCGATGGATCCAGGTGTGGAAGGAGGTGGGGTTAATTAGTGAAATCAAAATCTTCAATGGGGTGCCTGAGTTTTTAGGTTATAGGCAAGAACACAAATGAGAAAAAAGAAAGAATGGAGATGGACATATATAACCTCTCGAGCTCGAATTCTCAAAACCAAGAAACTTGAAAAAAATTTCAAGTGCAGAGTTGGTACTGACTCCCAAATCAAGGATCGATACCGACCCCAAATAAAAATAAAACATTTATATACAAGCACACGTATGGTATAGCATATGTGTGTGAATGCCTATGCACATGTGATGAGCCATGCGTGTATATACCCAACACTTGATGGATAAATTTAAGGAAAAATTGGATTCATATCTAAGGAACTCATGGATTTAGTTAAAATCGTCAGAATAGGAATAGCAAATCATGAGATCATGTTCCAGAATTATAGTCCCGAACATTGACAGAACATCGCAACCGATTACTGTGGACATGACTATTTATGGAAATGACTCCCAAAAGAATGGCTACCATTCAGAGCATAGAGCGGGGTCCTTCGAAGGAATATGAACTTGTCTCGATCCAGAACACATCGTGCTGGAAACGAGATGTACCTTAGGGAGGCAAATGTTATCCAATCTTTTGACCCGGCAGAGAATCCGAAAGACTAGACTGATAGAACTTGGGGTTATCAAGGCGGAAAGCCCCAAGGGATAGCCCAGGAGTCCAAAAACCAAGTACAGACAAGTCGCAAAGTTAAAGACAAAACCATCAGAAACAACAAAGCAATGGTGTCCCCAAGTTGGAGATCGATATCGATCCCCATACCGACTCCTACTCGGGGATTGGTAACGACTCCGAAATATGGCTTTAGTGGACCCCCCATCTTCTTCCCACATGGCTATCTTGATGTCAAGGCCATATTTTCAATGTTGTTTTATTAAATCTATGAAATCATTCGTCAGTCTTCACGAACGCTTGAAATTACAACTTTGTTCTCCTTCAACTCCATTATTTGGACTCAGAAATAAGCTAGCAACGGTGCAAACAACTATGGAATCACAAAGCTTACCACAAGACGGTTCGAGGTGAGGGATTGAAGATGCCGAATATGGACATCGGTACCGACTCTCACTTAGGGATCGATACCAATTTCCATCTTCTACTGAGGTGGCACCTATTATGTTGGGAGAATGAATCTAATTCGCGAACAACGACTTAGATATATTTTAGACGAGATTTAAGGCGCCCTACCTCCATAAATTTGAGGGTAGATGCAATGACTTATAAATTAGAACAAATCCTAAAAATATTAATTGACCAAAATATGGCTAGAAATAAAGAATTTTCAATTATTACTGTAAAATAATAATAATAACAATAATAATAATAATAAAGTTGTTACGATATAAAACATGATTTTAGATCAAATTCTAAAACAACTAATCTTTAATGAAATGGAAGATAGTAACACGTATTAGAATATAATTTAATTGAATGTAATTGACAACTGTATTAATGTAATTACAATCAACTATAACAATAAATGTTACTAAAGAATGAGATAAACAATATTCTAAATATGTTAGCATACAATAAGAAATCAATTATTTGGTAACTATATTTATACTCCTTGTGTAAACAATAAATTAATAGATTCAAATCACTAAGTTGTAACAATTGAATTATTCCTCATCTCATTTATTAATCCACTTTGGTATTTATTTTGTAATCAATTGAATTAAGTGTAATTGAAATCTTTTAAATAAAAAGAAGGAGAACATTAATTGTAATTAATGGACGTAATAATAGAAACATATGTTTGAATTAAAATAAAAGAGGAAGTTGAGGAAATAAAAAGGTAACATATGTTCTAATTGAATGAGAACTTTAATGTGATATAAAGAACATGTAAAGCGAAATAAATGGATAAAATTTTATTTTTATAATTTAATGAAAATAAAACGATTAGTGTGTAACCAACATTCAATTGGAAATTAAGATTCTAGCTTGCGTTGCTTTGGATTTAAGTTTCAAATTTCATGGCGTTGTTTGTCAAATATTTCCTAGCCTCGAAAGGTGAGCTATTCACTCACGATTTATGATCTTATGCTAAGTGGATAAATAACAATTGATACAGTAACGCAATGTTGCAATAGTTTTGAAATTTTTCGTAGTTTGGTTATGATTTGATATGACATATGTTCACCTATGTTCACTTGTTATTTTTGACATGATTATTGTTATTGATATTATGTTGTTTATTTGTAAAAAAATAGAGGTGATAATATGGTTATTAATATGCTTTATGATGTTAATATTAAATTTCTATGTTGAAAAGAAAAAATAGAGAATGTTATATTGATTTATAGGTTGACACGTTTGTGATGGAAATTGTCATTAGCATGTTATGTGAAATTTATGTGTGAAATGAAAAAAAGAAAAGAAAAAAAAAAGAAGAAAAAAAGAAAAAAAATTATATGCATATATATGCTATGTTGTAATATAGGAAATTACCTAAATTGCTATGTCAAAAATGGTTGCATATTGGGTTATGTTATGGTAGGAATCTTATGTCGCCTTCTACGTTAAATATGCATATATTCTATATTATGTAGTTTGTATGTAATTATGTGTATTGTATGTAATTTTTTATGTAAGTAATATGTTATGCTATGTGATTCATTATGTAAGTTATGTGCCATCTTATGTAAATTGTTATGTATGATTTTATGTTATGTTATTTATTTTATGTAAATCATGCTGCAAGTTCCCTTAGTGTAACGCCCTATCTCTATGCTCACAATAACAAAGAGTATTAAACAAAATACCGTCTGTTATCACGAAGGATAAGGTTGGATAGGAGCGGCCATCCGTAGTTAGGCCTTACACTAGTATTGGTTATTTTGATAGGAGTGGTATATATTTATTATTTTTCATCTCTCATTTATTTACTCCCATCGACATACCCAATTCCAGTATAAAACGAACTACGATGGTTCATAATAGTTTAGGACAATAAATATAATAATAACACAGATAAAACAAAAAGTCTCATATATATAATAACTGATGTCAGTTACAATACATGTGATACAGTACATATGATACAACTACAACTGTCTACTAAGGAAGTTATATACACAAGTACATTATCGTGATTAATATACATGAATACATAACACTTATGCTAAGAAAACGACTACTCTAAAAGTATGAAAAGACTTCATAGCTCTAGCAGCAACCCAAAGCAAGGTATCTACAACCTGTAATAACTCGGTCTGACCCGAGTATTAAATTCAAACGAAAATAATACACGGGTTAGTCTAATTCAAACTCAGTTATTAATGCACAGAAGCAATAATAATTAAATAACAATTAGACGACAGTCAAAATAAATTCACTTATCTGATCCTTTAATAAGGAAATCGGATAACGGTAAATATAACACGTAACAGTGTTAAACACAAATCAGCAAGTTCAAATCATCAACAAAGATAAGTGAAAAGAATATCGATGAAGATAATTTAGAAAACATCAGAATTGCCTAAACGACAATTAACAACAAAATCTAATTATTAAATAAATAATTAGAAACTCATAATCTAATTATCAAATAGATAATTAGACAACCACAAAATAATCAAAGAAAACCAACTCAAAATACTATTTCAAAATATAGAATTGGACACAAAACAATTCAAGTAATTGAAATATCAATTAAAAATGTCAATTCTGATTTGGCCTGCCTCGCCAAAATCAGATATACACCTGAGAACAGAGACTATATCTCAAAGCAAAGCTCTAATCAGCAAAAACAGGTACAACAGAATGCACCAGTAAAACAAAATGATGCAACATCAATATTTACAGATGTACATCATGGCACAAGAACCCAATACAGTGCAAACAACTAAAAATAAGATGTACTGCAGCCACCACAAGAACACAAGGGCAAACTAGAACAAAACGCCAGCCACCTCAAGGTCACAAGGGCAAGACTGCAACCAAAAACTCTGATGCAACAATCAAAACAAATGCAGCAGTGGATAAGGCTGCACAGTGCAAATGGTATGCAAACCAAATGCCACCACGTGAA
This sequence comes from Allium cepa, assembly GCA_030765085.1. Taxonomy (NCBI): domain Eukaryota; kingdom Viridiplantae; phylum Streptophyta; class Magnoliopsida; order Asparagales; family Amaryllidaceae; genus Allium; species Allium cepa. The sequence goes on along the minus strand of CM060930.1, from coordinate 106,243,655 downwards.
TATAATAACACTGCACATGGACAAATGAATCAGAGGTGCAACATGGAACTGCATATGGCAGTGGTACACAACAACAATGAAATGAAGTCTGTGTGCCAAAAAGGTTAGAGGTAATGTAAATGCAGACTGCACATAAATGAAGACCACATGAGCTCAATGCATCCCAAATACTAAATTAATCAAGTATGCAAACTGTCTCAAATGGTCAAGACAGCTGTAATGAATGACCAAACTCGATGAAACCACACTGTAGATACAGCACAGCCACCTAAATGCCCAACCCAAGTGAACACAGTGAATGCACAAAGGCATAGCAACTGCACCAAGACTAGACTGCAATGTCAAAGCAATGATATGGATTGATGCTGGTACAAGCAACTATCAAATGAAAGAGTGCAGGCATAAATATCAATACAATGGAAACTACAACAGAGACTACAAGGTGTACCAGCAAAGGCAATGTACCAGTTCAACTCAAGAGCAACACAACACAAGTGTGCATAAGCAACAATGCACTGTACATCAAGTGATACAACAAGGCAACACCAATGACAACTTTAAAACCAATTATAAAGCAGTGTCAATGAATAATGCAAGCAAGACTAGGATGCAACTGCACAAGACAGGTTAGCAAATTGCAGACACAAGTGGTACAAGACCTGCAAACTGTCTCAAAAAAAATGTTGTCAAAACTTCATGAATAAACAAACTTCACGTGTAATACACATGTCAATGAAGTCACAACTCAAACTGCAGTCCAAACCAAGTACAAAGAGCAACACTGTGAACACAGTGAGCCCAATCAAGGCAGCAAGTAAATCAAGTTGAAGCCATGGTCAACAGAATTGAAGTCATGCAATAAATCAACATCTCCAAGTAAATTCAGATGTACATGAATACTTGCAACCGAAATGGGTGCAAATACAACATGTGGTGATACAAAGTAGCACATGATCAAAAGCAATGCAAGCAAAGTTAACAACAACATATACTGTAGTGCTGCATATATCAAGTGAACTAATCAATCTGCAAATATCATAAAGGCACGAATGTGACGTCTCGGAATTTCTAACAATTTAAATTGGAATATTTAATTGATTTTACAATATTCAAAAGCTAATTTTAACTTGAATTCAAGATATCAATATTTACTGGGTAATTAAACTTATTAAATTATATAGTTTAAATATTGGATTTAATAATTGAATTGAGTAAATTGTTGAATCTGAAATTCTAAGCCTGTTTAAAATAATTTGAAGGCTTATAAAATTTATATTAATAGCACTGAAGATAATAGAATTGTTGAAATGTAAATTAAAGGTGATTTGTTCAATTTTAATAATATATCGTTTGAATCGATATTCAAAAATAGCCTTCCGAGGCACAGTCTCGGAATTCGACGAAACCAGTTCCATTGGATCCGTAATAGTTAGTTATTACCGGATTTCAATTTTCGTAGCGTTTGGATTTACCGTTTGCTCGTACGGATGAGAAACGCGTTGAAATTAAAATTGATAAGTTAATATTTTAAATCGATTTATAAAGCTAACTTCCGCGTACGATTAAATTAACTTCCGAAACACATTCCATCGTGTTCGGAATACGGGTAAAGCTTTATAATCGCCTTGCGACATTCCTTTAAAGGAGTTCGAAATTTTAAGTAGAAAACGATGAAGCATTTTGGAAGTTTTATATAAGACAATAAAAATTTAAAATAAATTAGCAAAGATTTTTTTTACAACACAAGATATTTTTACAAGTCAACAAGCGTATCCGAGAAGCTATTTCCTAAACCATTATTTATTTGCGTTCTCCTCTCAAATCATCAACCAGAGAAAATCGAAACTGAACTCTTATAAAAAAGAAATTAAAAGTTGAGCCGAGCCTTCGTTCAAAACAATTGAAGCAATCTCTGAGAAGAAAACATATTATGGATTCCCTATCTTCTTCAAGTATCGAATAGATGTTAGGGCTCGTGATTTCTTGGGGTTTCATTTTCGATTTGGAAAATGATTGTTCGAGGGTCGAAGCCATGTGTTGTCTCTTGCTATCGGTCAGTGGCTAGGGTTTGGGTGTCGCGTGCTCGGTCGAACTGGGTAGGAATCTCTCGTTAGGTGCTTGGCTTGCGTACGGCAAAATAGATGGCTGGAGTCACTAGTTTGATAAAGGGCGCGAGCTCGAGCGGTGGCGCTGCGTTGTGGGTAGCTCACGATAATCAACAGAGGGAGACTTGCGGCTTTTGGGTATCGCGCGATGGAGGAGGCAATTCAACTTGAGGAGTCACCGATCTAATTTTGGTCAAGCAGCTTCGGGGATATCGTCAGCATTTTGGTGAGTTTCCCAAGTTTCTCTCGAGTCAAATTTGAGAATATACTCCAAGTTTAAAATTTAACAGAATCAAGTTTTAAATTAACTGCTTAAACCCTTCTTTTAATAATGATGTTGTTTAATATATATTAATCTAAGATGTATGTTTTATTTAAACCAAGCAGGTACGTCAGATTTGAAATTTATTTAAAAGAGTGGTTAAGAAGAAATTAAGGAAGTAAAATGTTTATTGTAATTTAGACGTAAAGATCTTAAGTTAAATTATAGATTAATGATAATTAAATACCAGATTTATAGAATAAGATTTTAATGTGATATAATTAAGAAATTGATTAATTAACTTAACTTTTAATTAATCTGGGTTTGCGTGATTAAGATTTTTATTTATTTATTTATTTAGTAATTAAGTAAATAAGGAGGAACTAATCAAGTTATGGTAAAGAGTTAATTAATTATGGGTTAAGGGCTATAAGTTAATTAAATTTAGACTAATTTATTTATAGGTAGAAATTAATTATTATAAGTAATTAGAGGAATAGTTACTTAAAAGAGAATCACTTAATGGAAGTAAGTGAAGGATTAACTTGTTCAGGTTTAAATAGATCTAATTAGTTATTAAAGGATAAAAATTTATAATTAAAGTTTAAATAATAATAGCAATGGAATAATTACTTGATAAAAAATAATAATTAAGGTAAATTACTTATGAAGGTAATTAAGAATTAATAGGTGATAAATGAAAGGATTAATCGATTTGTGTTATTTTAAGGCAAATTACTTAAGGAATCTAAGGAGGAAGTTAGGGAATGATTAATTAATAGTTGTAAGTAATTAATACTGATTAAGCAGGGTTAATGTGGATTAAGTAACCAATTTAATTTATATTAAATAAATTAGAAATGGTATGACAAACTAATCTTGCTTATTGACGATTAAAGTATATTGAATGTCTTGGATTATTTGATATCGCTGATATGTGGTTTAAGATGCTACGTTTGGATTGAACTGTTTAGCATGGATTGTCTATTTGTGATAAATTCTGGGTTGATACTAGAATAGTTTAAGCTTAAACGGCTTATTTTTAAGATGAAATTGGATTCAGATAGATCGGGAGTCGGGTATTAGGAAATACCCGAAACCACTTGGAATTTTTATTGATTGATATGTGAAATCTATATGCTGGGGTAGAGTGATTAAAAGGAATTGGACTATTTAATCTAAATCTTGGTATTTAGGAAATTTATATGAGAAATAAATGTGTCGATCACATATGGTGAATTTGTAAATTAAATTGAGTTACCCGGGTTTTATATAAGTTGTTTGCTTTAGTATTCCATGTTAGATGGGTTTACTCACGCTGGTTTCCAGCCTGACCCGGGTGTTACTTTGATGTAATGCTCGGGTCAGACCGAGTATTACAGATTTTCAGGTAGGTACGTTCTGGAGCTCAGGAGGCGAGCTGGATGGCGATATCGTATAAAGTATTCCACTGTATTTATATTATTGTTAATCTGAGTCATGATAATTGTAAATATTCAGTGACTGTATATAATGTGAAACTCTGATGTATATTAAATGTAATCGGCATATATAGTATTCTTTTGAAAGCTATTATTAGATATTATTATATTTTATCCGCTGCGAATGTGAGTTGTTGATGTTTCTGTTCTTCTTCTTCTTCTATCTCTTTCTTCTTTTTCATAACTATCTGGAATTTTCGGCTTCGAAAATCCCGGGTCGTTACATTTGGTATCAGAGCTGAAAGGTTAAGTGAGAACCTTGGCTTTGGTGGGGATTTCTCATTAACCTGAGTCTAAAGTACTCTAGAATGAGTTGAATATATATATATATATATATATATATATATATATGAGCGCGTACTTGTTATTTTATTATAAAAAGATTTTAAATGATTTATATAAAAATATATTTTTGATATATAAAATGATATTTCCTTCTAATAAATATTAAGGTGATTGGTTGTAAAATTATTAGATTTAAATTAAGAAGTAATATAATACAACCAAACTAAAGTTAAATAAAGATAAGTTTGAAATGGATTCAAACTGAAATTGAAGTCTTGAATTGGAATTAAACTGAGTAGAAATAAAAATACAACCAAATTAAAATTTAATGGATTGAAATTAAAATTCTAAATCTGGTTCCAGAATTTGAAAATTTGTTCCAAGGTAATGAAAAATAATAAATAAGAATTATTTAGATAACTGGGACTTGTTGAAAACAATGGGTTGTTTGAAGTTTGATTTGAATTTAAAACCAAGGATGGTTTAAAGTTTTAAATCATGGCTGGGAGGGCCAAGAAATAAATATGTATATATGTATGGATTTACATGATATCAAGGATAATTTAAAATAATGAAGTAAACTCTAAGAGGTTGAGTTTTGATTTTTTTCCCTGAAATGTGATATAAAAACTCAAAGTGATATGTGTTTTGAATTTATAAGAGGGAAAGAATTTTGAAGTTTGAAGCGGGAATTCCAATTGAGTAAAGTTGGATGGATTAGGTAAATTGGAATTTAACTTTGGGAAGTTAAATAAGTGTAGAAAAAGCAAGCTGAATTGAAAATTTCAAGATGAAATTGAATAATAAATAAAAAATTTAAAATAAAAATTGTATTGAAATCTTGTTTGAACATTAAAATACATAAGTAAAGACAATTTAAAACGGAATTTTGAGAATTGAACTCAGAAATTAAATTGATTAAAAACTTTGAATAAAAGTTAATTTGGTTTAAAGAGTTAAACCAATCTTTGAGAATTTAACTTGAATTTATATAATTCGAGATAGTTTAAATTCAAGATTTAATTTGAATTAGCTCAAAATTGAATTTGGTTTGAATTAAGTGGATTGGTGGTTGAAGATGTATAAGTTTAAGAATTTAAATGAGAAATTGAATTGGATTTGAAATAGGTTAAATTGATAATAATTCAAATCGATTGGAATACTTTGAAAATTTAATAAAAGTCGAACAGGATTAAAATCAAATGGAATTTTAATTTAAATTGGGGAAGGAATCAAGACTGATTCAACTTGAATTGGGAATTAATCAAGCCCAATGGAATTTGGAGTTATTTGAATTGGAATTGGGTCAATTTAAATGGAGATTTAAATTGAATTGTTGGGGAAGTGAACAGTTGGCTCTTGACTATTTTTAATATAAATTGTTTGATATAAACTTATTTTTCTAAGCTATTAAATATATACAATCTTTCTTTCTTAAAGCCAAATTATTTTATATACTTGTTTTACGATTATTTTTGAAGCTATTTAACTATTTTTCAACTATTTTCTAAACTAATTACTATTTTTCAACTATGTTACAAATTAATTACTATTCTACAACTATTTTACAATTATCTAAAATTCCAGAAATTATTTAACTATTTTCCAACTAACTTACTAATAGTTAACTAGTTTACAGCTATTTTGCAAACTAATAATTACTTTTCAACTACTTATCTATTTTTAAAATTTCCAAGATATTTTCTAAATATAAACAGGTCGGAGTTCTAACTGTTATTAATTTAAATATCCAACTGAGATAAGAATTGAAGTGATAATCCAAATGGGGATTAATGAAAAGGTGAATAAGGAATGCGAAATGGTTCTTTTGAACTGAAAGAATATTTTGAGAAATATGAAATGAATAAAGATGAAAATTGGATATTTCTATGGTTTTTGAGAGTGTTTGGGGTATAAAAGGTGTTTTATACAAGAAAGTAAGGATCCAAAGTTTTAAAATTTTATATATATATATATATATATATATATATATATATATATATATATATCTGAATATATATATAGGATCTTATGAGGATTTTGGGAAAGGCTTTTGATTTTTGGGAAAAATCAATATTGAGTGTTGGAAAGCCTATTTTGAGAATTATCAATTTTGGGATAATCGATTTTGTGTAAAGGAGCTTTGTATGATATCATACTAGGTGTATGATTTGAAGATACTATATGTATAGTATAAAGTGTTTTGATGATTGCTCTAGGGGAAAAGGGCGCTCCCTAGAAATGAACTTCTCAGGAGTGCCACCGGGTGGTGCTGCCTTGAGCCCAGGGGGGTTCTAAAGTTGATCCTGTGAGGAGTCCGGACAAAACTAGTTCCTGAGGATTATTGGGTAGCGTAAGTCGATAGCGTTGATGCCTACAGAGGCATTTGGGTTATGCTGTGACCATAGTGTAACTCGATGCCTCTGCGATCTACTGTGGGGACCATAGCGAAATCGTGTGGAGGATGAGTGTCAACGGTCTACACTTGATTTTGCCGGAAAGGCAACGCAACATCGGTAGACTGCGATCTATGGTCAAGTGGAGTGGAGAAGTTTCATTTTTGGCAGCGAAATTCGATGGCGCTGATGCCTACAGTTATATGGGTTTTTGCTGTGATAGCTACATAACCCCAGTTGTAGCTGCGATCTGTCGTGGGTTCCATAGTGTAATCGTGGGGCGCGGAGGCCTACAGTTATCTGTGGATTTTGTCGGGACGGCAACGTAATCATCGGGTTAACTGCGACCATGGATGGGGGTGATGATTTCCAGGGCATTCACACCAAAGATATTTTCTCTATTTTCAAAAAAAAAACTGTTTATATATTTCCAAAAACATTAATTTCCAAATATTTTCACTAGGTGTTGAAAATGGGTTTACCAAGTACTTATAGATTTTCAGTCCTACGCTTGATCAACGTAAGACTGAATTTCTGTGAGAACAAGGATGGACTGGTTGAGACATCGAGTTATAAAAATATTTTTATAAAGAGTTATTTTTAATAGTATGATGTAAATTTAAAAAGACATTTCTAACAAATTTTAAATAAGGTATTGGAATTTTGGGGAAATAAAAAGGAAATCCAAACTGGAATTTTGATAAAGTGAATTTGTAATTTAAATCGAACATTGATTTAGAAATCGGAAGTAAGCTAATAAACAATTAATTGATAAAGTATGTTAATAATATTTAACCTTGGTAAATAAATGGATTGTAAATGAATAATGGAGTTTGGGAATGAATTAAAATTGTAAATAGAATTCGAGTTAGATTTGATAATGAATTAAATAGGAGAGGATGTTGTAAAATAAAAATAAAATAGAGTTGGATTGAAAAAAAAATGTAGTGGTTTGAATTACAAATAAAATTCAAAAGCGATTGAATAATATTTAATGGAAGTTACAAGTAAAGTGGATATATGAGAAGTGTTGTCGAATGAAATGAAAGTGATTATAATAGAAATGGTTTGAGTTGCAAAACAAAACCCAAATGAATAGAAATAAATGGAGAATGGCCTTATGTTAGTAAAATAAATTCGATAACGAATTAAGTAAGTAAATTAAAATTTAAACGGGTTAATCGAGTTAAATAAATTAATGGATGAAGTCTGAAAGAGTAAAAACAAAATCAAGGTTGTGATTGAATTGGATTATCAGACTGAACTTAAATTCGGTGGCATATTAATTTGAAGTATAAATGAGTTGAGTTTGTGCTTGAATATAATTATGATAAATTGAGAAGGTGAATTTGAAATTAAAATTTAAAATGGATGGGCTAACTAAATTTAATGGAAATTGATTAAATGAGAATCAAATAGAAGTAAACTAAAGTTCGATGTTGGAATAAACTAAAGTAAATTAACTTAAGTTTAAAAATTTATGGAAGCTTGGCTTCGGATAAGAGTGGGAGCCCATTAAATAAAAAGCTTGGATTAAATTAATTTGAAAATGGTTATTAATTTATAAGTTTGAATGTTCCAAGCTTAATAAATGGTTTTGAATGAATCCAATGTGGGGATGAGATAAAATGCATTGAATGGTTGATTAATAAATTAGAAATGAAATGAAATAAAATTCAGAATGAGTTGAAATTAATTTGAAATAGTTATAAACTAAAATAGATACTTTATTAACTGAATATCGTCGAGATTGCATAACAATAATTATTGTTTGGCGTAAACCAAAGTAATTAAAATACCATGAGTTGATAGAGATTTAATGAAATTGATTTTTGAATCATTTGAAGTGAATATGAGCTTGTTTGGATTAGAAATAAATTGAATATAAGAAAACGAGTTGAAAACCATTAAAATTTAATGAAACGGCTTATGATTTGGTTGAAAGCAATTGAATTGGATTTAAAAACATATAAATTACTCATAGAAGTTATTTCAAATGCATTTCCTTTATAATTCAAGTGTTACAGTTGTTTAAAGTAAGATAAGTATTACAAACTTCATATGTATGGTACTTATATGTTTAAATTGAGAAAGTACAGGTACATGAAGGCCGTTTGGCTGGATTTGGACGAGATATATGCTAAAATAAGTAAGCCACATGCTTAAAATGCTTAATAAGGTACGCCTACGCAATAAAAATAGGAAATATGAACTGTTTTTGCTTTTTCCGACCGGGTGGGTCGATGTATATATATTTATATCTCTTGTCAAATTGCAAAAGCTCCTCCGTACAAGGGAGACTCTGCCAAAATTTTCCATAAATTTTGGAAGTTAGAAAATTTTTGAAAAAATTTTTTGAGAAAATTTTTGTTAAGCAATTAGACGATTTTAAATATGAAACTGAAATAGACTAGCAGATGGAACTAATAAGACTCAATTATAAATGGAAAATAAAAACTTAATATTCAAAATTGAAAATAAGTTGAATTCATATTGAAACGGGAAAACCGAATCTAAATAGAAGTAAATATGAAAACCTATATAAGAGAATGTATATAATGATTTGTAAAGTCTCGATTGAATATAATTGCTGAACAAGATATGCAGGTATTAAAAGGGGGAAGGAAAATTGGATTTGATTCCAAAAGATAAATTTGAATTGCCCGACAAAAAGGTATGTATTTAAATTTCTGTATGAAATTAGATTGGGTTTTTTGATGTAGCCACTAGGCTTTTGTTTTCTTTTTGGAATTTGGGAGCCCGTAGAGGCCTTTTGTAGTTGTACCGAGCTAGCCGCGCAAAGGAGACGGTGGCAAAAAATTTCGGGAATTTAGAGAGTTAGAAAAATTTTGAGAAAATTTTGATAATTCAAAATTTGGTTTTAAACGGAAATTTAGATGATTAAGCAAAAAGGGTATTGTTCGAAACTATAGAAGGTTTGGAAAAGTTGGTGGATGTGATAGTGAGTCTTTAATAAAAGATAGTTGGTAGGGTGTTGAATTGTGAGTTTTGGGAAAAGTAAACGGGTATTGGTCCATTCTTCCTAGTTAGTAATTTCGGGGACGAAATTCTTTTAAGGGGGGAGGAATGTGACGTCTCGGAATTTCTAACAATTTAAATTGGAATATTTAATTGATTTTACAATATTCAAAAGCTAATTTTAACTTAAATTCAAGATATCAATATTTACTGGGTAATTAAACTTATTAAATTATATAGTTTAAATATTGGATTTAATAATTGAATTGAGTAAATTGTTGAATCTGAAATTCTAAGCCTGTTTAAAATAATTTGAAGGCTTATAAAATTTATATTGATAGCACTGAAGATAATAGAATTGTTGAAATGTAAATTAAAGGTGATTTGTTCAATTTTAATAATATATCGTTTGAATCGATATTCAAAAATAGCCTTCGGAGGCACAGTCTCGGAATTCGACGAAACCAGTTCCATTGGATCCGTAATAGTTAGTTATTATCGGATTTCAATTTTCGTAGTGTTTGGATTTATCGTTTGCTCGTACGGATGAGAAACGCGTTGAAATCAAAATCGATAAGTTAATATTTTAAATCGATTTATAAAGCTAACTTCCGCATACGATTAAATTAACTTCCGAAACACATTCCATCGTGTTCGAAATACGGGTAAAGCTTTATAATCGCCTTGCGGCATTCCTTTAAAGGAGTTCGAAATTTTAAGTAGAAAACGATGAAGCATTTTGGAAATTTTATATAAGACAATAAAAATTTAAAATAAATTAGCAAAGATTTTTTTTACAACACAAGATATTTTTTAAGTCAACAAGCGTATCCGAGAAGCTATTTCCTAAACCATTATTTATTTGCGTTCTCCTCTCAAATCTTCAACCAGAGAAAATCGAAACTGAACTCTTATAAAAAAAACAAATTTTAAAAGTTGAGCCGAGCCTTCGTTCAAAACAATTGAAGCAATCTCTGAGAAGAAAACATATTATGGCTTCCCTATCTTCTTCAAGTATCGAATAGATGTTAGAGCTCGTGATTTCTGGGGGTTTCATTTTCGATTTGGGAAATGATTGTTCAAGGGTCGAAGCCATGTGTTGTCTCTTGCTATCGGTCAGTGGCTAGGTTTGGGTGTCGCGTGATCGGTCGAACTGGGTAGGAATCTCTCATTAGTTGCTTGTCTCGCGTATGGCAAAATAGATGGCTGGAGTCACTAGTTTGATAAAGGGCGCGAGCTCGAGCGGTGGCGCTGCGTTGTGGGTAGCTCACGATAATTAACAGTGGGAGGCTTGCGGCTTTTGGGTATCGCGCGATGGAGGAGGCAATTCAACTTGAGGAGTCACCGATCTAATTTTGGTCGAGCAGCTTCAGGGATGTCGTCAGCATTTTGGTGAGTTTCCCAAGTTTCTCTCGAGTCAAATTTGAGAATATACTCCAGGTTTAAAATTTAACAGAATCAAGTTTTAAATTAACTGCTTAAACCCTTCTTTTAATAATGATGTTGTTTAATATATATTAATCTAAGATGTATGTTTTATTTAAACCAAGCAGGTACGTCAGATTTGAAATTTATTTAAAAGAGTGGTTAAGAAGAAATTAAGGAAGTAAAATGTTTATTGTAATTTAGACGTAAAGATCTTAAGTTAAATTATAGATTAATGATAATTAAATACCAGATTTATAGAATAAGATTTTAATGTGATATAATTAAGAAATTGATTAATTAACTTAACTTTTAATTAATCTGGGTTTGCGTGATTAAGATTTTTATTTATTTATTTATTTAGTAATTAAGTAATTAAGGAGGAACTAATCAAGTTATGGTAAAGAGTTAATTAATTATGGGTTAAGGGTTATAAGTTAATTAAATTTAGACTAATTTATTTATAGGTAGAAATTAATTATTATAAGTAATTAGAGGAATAGTTACTTAAAAGAGAATCACTTAATCGAAGTAAGTGAAGGATTAACTTGTTCAAGTTTAAATAGATCTAATTAGTTATTAAAGGATAAAAATTTATAATTAAAGTTTAAATAATAATAGCAATGGAATAATTACTTGATAAAAAATAATAATTAAGGTAAATTACTTATGAAGGTAATTAAGAATTAATAGGTGATAAATGAAAGGATTAATCGATTTGTGTTATTTTAAGGCAAATTACTTAAGGAATCTAAGGAGGAAGTTAGGGAATGATTAATTAATAGTTGTAAGTAATTAATATTGATTAAGCAGGGTTAATGTGGATTAAGTAACCAATTTAATTTATATTAAATAAATTAGAAACGGTATGACAAACTAATCTTGCTTATTGACGATTAAAGTATATTGAATGTCTTGGATTATTTGATATCGCTGATATGTGGTTTAAGATGCTACGTTTGGATTGAACTGTTTAGCATGGATTGTCTATTTGTGATAAATTCTGGGTTCATACTAGAATATTTTAAGCTTAAACGGCTTATTTTTAAGATGAAATTGGATTCGGAAAGATCGGGAGTCGGGTATTAGGAAATACCCGAAACCACTTGGAATTTTTATTGATTGATATGTGAAATCTATATGCTGGGGTAGAGTGATTAAAAGGAATTGGACTATTTAATCTAAATCTTGGTATTTAGGAAATTTATATGAGAAATAAATGATTCTATCACATATGGTGAATTTGTAAATTAAATCGAGTTACCTGGGTTTTATATAAGTTGTTTTCTTTAGTATTCCATGTTAGATGGGTTTACTCACGCTGGTTTCCAGCCTGACCCGGGTGTTACTTTGATGTAATGCTCGGGTCAGACCGAGTATTACAGATTTTCAGGTAGGTACGTTCTGGAGCTCAGGAGGCGAGCTGGATGGCGATATCGTATAGAGTATTCCGTTGTATTTATATTATTGTTAATCTGAGTCATGATAATTGTAAATATTCAGTGACTGTATATAATGTGAAACTCTGATGTATATTAAATGTAATCGGCATATATAGTATTCTTTTGAAAGCTATTATTAGATATTATTATATTTTATCCGCTGCGAATGTGAGTTGTTGATGTTTCTGTTCTTCTTCTTCTTCTATCCCTTTCTTCTTTTTCATAACTATTTGGAATTTTCGGCTTCGAAAATCCCGGGTCGTTACAACGAAGGCACAAGGCCACACTCAAAACAACTCAAACTCTGTACATACCCAATAATATATGCATACACACATACTAATATATGTATGCCTGTATCTGCAGACTTGAATAAGTAGGTGACAGAGCAAGGCCACCCTTTAAAACAAATTGAAACAGCAACAAAACTACAATAGTTTGAAAACAATGCAAAGATACATCATGAAACCAGTGGTGCAGCAGCCTCAATTTGAAAACTAGTCAAATGAACGATTTCACAAAATTAAGTCTGTAGCTTTCTAACCAAAGACAGTGTCGAAGATAAGTCTGTAGCTTTCAAACCAAAGACAGTGTCGAAGACAACAAAACGAACGAAATCAACATCAGAAAAATCCAAGCAAACCGAGTAAATCACAAAAGCACAAGTTCAAAATCACCAATATCTCGAATTAGATTTGAGTAAAACTTAAATCACCCACCTTGATGAAGAGCACGAATTAGAATCGAGCAAGGCTACAGGCGAACACCCCATCACCGATTCGATCGAATTAAAACGACGCTTCGAAAAGCCCTAAGCTTCAGAGAGGAACGAAGATCGAAAGCCCCAAATCTTCAGAGCGAACGAAGAAGGAACAAAGCCTCCATTTTCGCTCGTATGTTTTAGTTAGGGTTTGTCAAAAGGAATGAAGGGTGGAACGAGTACAACCAATATCTCAACAAAAGGAAATGGGCTAAATAAATAATGTTTAAAGGCCACAAACCCTTTAACAACTTTTATACAAGAAAACCCGATTTTTAAAAACTCCAAATAGCAATTAGCTATCACCATTAATCGAAATGACGATAATTTAATAAATGCGAAATCCCGGGTTGTTACAGACTCCCCTCCTTATAAATATTGCGTCCCTGCAATTTTCATAATTAAGGTTGTCAATAACAATTATTTTTCTAACATAAACTGGTTAAGCTAGAAAAATAAAGTCGGGAACACAAACGCCAAAGAAATATTTTAATTTCATAAAAGAAATTCACAAATTCTCAATCAAATCTAATTATCAAATAGATAATCAAAAAACACAAAACTGAATAAATATAATTATCAGCCATATTCAATTATCAAATAGATAATTAGAATACAGAAACTACAAAATAACGATATCTAATTACCGATACGATAATTAGCAAACAGCAAAATCTAATTATCAACAAAGATAATTAGGAAACACAAATCACCAATTTACATAACTGCAATTATCTAGTTATCAACCAGATAATTAGAAAACACGAACTTCATAATCAACAAACTCTAACTATCAGCAAAGATACATAGAAAACAACAATTCAATATAATCAACATAAAATCTAGAATCAATTAAAGACTATAAAATCTTATAATTAGCAAAATTAGCAATTTTCTAATTATCAAAACGATAGCCAGAAATCTCAAATCAACAAATATCTAATTATCAAAAACGATAATCAGAAATCTCAAATCAACAAATGTCCAATTATCAAAAACGATAATCAGAAATCTCAAATCAACAAATATTTAATTATCACAAACGATAATCAAATCTCAAATCAACAAATATTTAATTATCACAAACGATAATCAAATCTCAAATCAACAAATATTCAATTATCAAAAACGATAATCAATATCTCAAATCAACAAATATTTAATTATCACCACAAATGATAATCAAATCTCAAATCAACAAATATTTAATTATCACAAACAATAATCAAATCTCAAATCAACAAATATTCAATTATCAAAAACGATAATCAAATATCTCAAATCAATAAATATTTAATTATCACAAACGATAATCAGAATCAATAAATATCTGATTATCAAAAAAGATAATCAAATCTCAAATCAACAAATATTTAATTATCACCAACGATAATCAAATCTCAAATCAAAAAATATTTAATTATCACAAACGATAATCAAATCTCAAATCAACAAATATTCAATTATCAAAAACGATAATCAGAAACAACAAATATCCAATTATCAAAAACGATAATCAGAAACAACATGTAACGACCCGTTAAATTTATGATATTTAATAAAATGAATTAATATAATTTCTAATTTGGTTAAGAATAAATGTAGAAATTTGGTAGTGGTTGCAATTTAGTGTAACTATAAAATTTTATGATTATAGATGTGGATAATGTAAATTTTCACAACTTGATTTAAAGTAATTTTGAAGAAACAAATAAATGTTGAATTTGTGAATGTTAGTATAAATATTAACTTAAATGGTGTTCATTAATACAAAGATGTAATTAGTGTAGATAGTAATAATTTGTAACAACCCTGAGATTGCAATTACCGAATAATGAATTAAAATTATGATTTTAAGTTAAAAGGGGAGCTAAACAAATTTTTGGGAATTTAAATTTGCAATTGGTTTGCAAATTAGAATATTTTGGGTTGAAATGGGGAATTTTTAAATAAAAAGTGATTATGGGTTAATGGGCCAAATGAGATAATTACATGGTTTTAATTAAAACTAGAATGCTTATTAGGATTTTTGTTCACATGATAACTTAGAAAATAAACTAAGTCCTAATGGGTTTCTAAACCCTCTTATCATAACCCATTAGCCTAACCCCCTCCTATATAATATCTTAAACTCATAACCCTAACCCTCCTCCTCTTCATAAATTCATAAAACCTAAATCTAAACAAAATTAATGGCCTCCATTTAGAAGCTCCATCTCCTTCTCTTCATAAATTAGTTTAATCCTAGAAGAAAAAAAGAAAAGAGAAGAAGAAAGGTAATGCAATCTCTCCTATTCTCTAATCCTCCTTCTTAATCCTATTTATCTCCTCCATTAGTAATTATTGTGTTTTTTTTTTGTTGATTTTGGGTCCTTGAAGTCTCTTGATATTGGCTTGGAGGTTGAGAGTTTGGATTGCTTGATATTGTGCACTAAAACCATTTGATCTTTTGCTTAATTGAGGTAATTACTATTTATTAGTAATTATTGCTAGTTGTAATGCTAAGCTTTGACATTGGTTTTCTTTAAATTAGTGTAATAATTATTATATGGTGATTAGTAGTTGTTATTAGTGATTTTTTTGATGCCAAAAACTGAAGAAGAAAAACAACCCAAAATCACTAAAATGCACAATTTCTGCTGGCTGGAAAAGTGCAGGCTGGAAACAGGCCAAAACAGGTCAAAACAGGCCTAAAAATGGACTCTGGGTGCACCAAGACAGGCCTGGGTTGCACCCAGGCCACAGCCCGGGCGCAGCCCGGGCGCGCACAGGCCCCCAGCCCACCCGGGCTGGGGGCGGGACAGGCAACCCCAGCCCGCAGCGGGCTGGGGCGGCCCAGGCAACCCCAGCCCGCTGCGGGCTGGGGCGGCCCAGATCCCCAGCCCGCAGCGGGCTGGGGCGGCCCAGGCACCCCCAGCCCGCTGCGGGCTGGGGCGGCCCAGATCCCCAGCCCGCTGCGGGCTAGGGCGGGCCAGGAAACCCCAGCCCGCGGCGGGCTGGGGCGGCCCAGGCACCCCCACCCCAGCCCGCTGCGGGCTGGGGCGGCCCAGTCACCCCCAGCCCGCAGCGGGCTGGGACGGGCCGGGCACCCCCAGCCCGCAGCGGGCTGGGGGAGGGCCCAAGTACCCCAGCCCAAGCGGGCTGGCCCAAGCGGGCTGGGGGCAAAAAAAAAAATAATAAAATAAAATAAAATAAAAAATAAAAAATTCAAAACTCACCTCTGTTCCAGCTTTTGAGCGCCACTTCGCGATGCCGCCACGTTCGCCTCGGAAGTTGGAATTCGATGTTTTTGGTCTCCTTAGAAAGGTGGAGTCGCGAACTCCATCTCTGGAAAATTTGGGCAATATTGGGGTTCGTTTGCTACTTCGATTTTCGTGCCAAAGTTAGACTCTGGTCGCTGTTGGAAAACAGTATGAATCTTTCTCTGGGTTCAACTTTGAGATGTCGCTGCCACTTCGTCTCAACTCGGAATCCAGAAATTCTTTTTGCATCGTAAAGTAGGGATGTTGGACTATATTCCTACTAGTTTTCATGCCATTTGGACACAGTTTGCTGGTCCAACTAAATTGCCGAACTTGGGTTCGCAGCAGTTTTTGAATGGTTTTAAACACTTAGAATATTTTTGATGATTTTCTGGTTTTCGTCGATTTCTTTGAGATTTGTCCCTGTATTTCGTACACGGGCTTTATAAAAAGGATTTAAAAGGATTTTTCACTCCAAAATGGCTTTTGAAAATTATTATATAAAATTATTTTTAATTATTAAATTAATTACTCCATAATAGGAGACTTTTCAAAAGACCGTTTTAAAAGTGATTTCGAAATCAATTACAAATCCTTTACACCATTATTTTCTATAATAAAAATCTCACACTCACTTTTAGCACGTCGAGCGAACTGGAAAAGTGCTTAAACGGTTAAGAAATATTCGGCCTATGGAAACCGTGTGTATTTTCTTTCCGGTTAATCCCCGACCATTTCGATTGATCGTTTTGACCTTTGGGTCTAGTCTACCGATGATATGAGGTGGACTTTTTATTGTTTGGAGTGTGAGCTTGCTATTGGTTAGGAAACCGTTTAGTGCGAACGTGGGGTATGGGACTCATTGTTAACACTTTACGGGTTCCTCTCCAAGAAGTTAGTGGCACATTAGCCTCTGGGCGGCCAGTACTGGACCTCTGGGTCACCACGCCTCTGGGCAACCATCTCTGGACACCTGTTCTATGGAGCAGTTTTTATTCGGCATGTGCCTCTGGGCCTTTATCCTTCTGGGAAGGATCTTGCCGTTTCGCGCGTTCCGCATCTGTGCGAGTGATCGATCACAACTCTACAGTACTTGGCAACAACAACTCTGGTCGGTGCACGTGCAATACTTGTATTATCTGATGATTTTATATCCATTCGAGTATCGCCATTCGGTGTTGGTTCTATGGAACCATACGATGTAAGTGCGATTACCTTGTGGATTCACAGTGTCTCTGGACACTGCTTTTCAGTGTTTGATTTCATTGACTTTTCAGTATATCCATATTGCTCTTGGAGCATCGATCTTTGCTTGGGCATTGATTATTGACTCTGGTCACTCTTGGGATAATTGCCTATGGGCAACTTTATCTAGCTTTGGCTACGCCGATGATATGAGGCGGTTTTATTTATTCCACACTTTGGTGTTTGTATTCTCTTTGGAGATTTTTACTGTTTATTGATGATTAGGGATCGTCATTATATTCATGTAGTCCATATTACTCTTCTCTTTGGAGTAGTACTGTTTTATTTATGTACTGCATTATTATATATATCTCAGTTATTACTGATTGTTTAGCTAGCCTGACCCGAGTGTTTTCGCTCGGGTCAGACCGAGTTGTTTCAGGTTAGGTCTCTGGACTTAGCTTTCTGTGCTTCCGCTTGGACATTATCTGCTATGCTGATAGATAGTTCTTTTATTTGTCCACTATTCAGCTACTCTGTTATTTCAGACTCTTATGTACATATTTTTGATTCACATGTGTGAGCGGTGGCTTTGTACCCACCTTTTGATACTTGGATCTGTATTGACGATATATTGTACCTATGTTCTGTGACTGCTATGTGACTGTTCTGTGATGATGATGTTATCATTTTGTATTATGTTTGTTCTGAACCTATTTTCTTAGCCATTGTAGTTTCGTTATAAATATTTATTGAATATGTCGAACCACTTGAGAAAAGAAAACCACCTATTCGACGTATTCAGTAGATAGTTATAGCTTGATTACATATGATCGCTTCCATTATACTCTATTCTCCGTTCTAGTAGACGGTATTACTCCGTAATACTCTTTACTAGAGTGGGTCTCGGAGTGGGGCGTTACAGTTTGGTATCAGAGCGAGGTTCAGAATTAAGCATAACAAACACAGAACGGATACACTTAGTACAATACATTTTAATTGGATCCGAATTAAATCAAATCCCTTCCTTATGCTTATTGATAGATAAGTTAGGAATATGTGTAGGAATTTATTATATTCCGTAGTATTCCTTAATTAAGTATCAATCATTGAATCATGTCTAACTCTAATTCCCGTTTGACTTTCAGTATGTCTGGAAGGGGAAGTGGGAGAACCACACGTCAGACTAGTGCTGCTGGGCAGTCTAGCAACACTCATCCAGAGGGCGTGTTCATGACTACCGACCAGATCATGGAGCTGGTTCGGAATTCTCAGTCTCATTCTCAGTCTCCAGCCCCAGTTGCTGATACTCCGCGCATGTCTGTTTTTGCGCGTCTCTGCAGTGATTTTACCCATCTCGGAGGGAAGCCGTTCAGTGGCTCCGAGAATGCCTTAGAGGTCCAGGCTTGGATTCGGATATGCGAGCGCATTTTCACTCGTATGGATATCCCGGATCATGACCGTGTTCTTATTGCTTCTAGTCAGCTTCTGAGTCGTGCCCTGTATTGGTACGAACTACTTATTTCCGAGGTTGATGAGACCACACTTACTTGGGCTCAGTTTCGTCAGAGATTTGAGCTCAAATTCATCCCAGAGTCAGAGAAGAACTCCCTTGCTTGCCGCTTTCTTGATCTCAAGCAGGGGAAGTCCTCCGTATCCGACTATGTCTCTTCCTTCGAGGCCCTGTCGAAGTACGGCCTTGAGTTTATTGCTACTCCTTATAAGAGGAACCTCAAATTTGTTGAGGGCTTGAAGAAATATCTGAAGAGGCATCTTATGCTACAGCTTGAGCTCTCATTCGAGAAGCTAGTCGATGCAGCCCTACATCTTGAGTCAGTCGAGATGGAGCATAGTGATGATGATCGTGGGGGTTCCAAAAACCCCAACCAGAAGCGGGGTCCATTTCAGAAGAACAAGCCTTGGAACAAGAAGAAGAAGACTGGCAGTTCTGCTGTCCAGGCTCAGCCTCAGATTCAGTCACAGCCTAGTGGAACCCGTCCTCCGAGGAAATGCTTCAACTGCGGTTCTCCAGATCACTTTATTCGAGAGTGTCCCAAACCTCTCTATTGTACCTTTTGCAAGAAGGAGGGACACAGGATCTCCACTTGTCCTATTGCTCCAGCTAGTGCCAAGCCTGGCAAGCTTAATG
This sequence comes from Allium cepa, assembly GCA_030765085.1. Lineage (NCBI taxonomy): Eukaryota > Viridiplantae > Streptophyta > Magnoliopsida > Asparagales > Amaryllidaceae > Allium > Allium cepa. The sequence continues at coordinate 106,223,944 of CM060930.1, read as the reverse complement.
CTGCCAAGGCTCCTACATCTTCAGCTCAGCCTCGAGGTACGCATCCTTCCGTTCTCGAAGGTTCTATTTTATTTCATGGCAGATCTTGTAGAGTTCTCTTTGATACGGGTGCTTCTCACTCATTCGTATCAAAGGAGCTAGTAGATGTTTTATCTTTGGATGTTACTTGTTTGGTTTCTTCCCTAAGGATCGTGAATCCCATCGGCGGATCCACGACCCTTAGCTTGCTTTGTGAGGATGTTGATATTGATCTTTGTGGATTTTCTTTCCGTGCGAATCTGCACGTTATGGAGTATTTGGGCTTTGACATGATTCTTGGCATGGATTGGCTCGCTCAGCACGACGCCAAAATTATTTGTTCGGAGCGGATATTATTTCTTCGTCATCCTGACTCGCCCGCTCCATTAGCTATTGCTCTTCAGGATGTTGGGATTTCTGATGTTACTCTATTTTCTCTTGATTCACGAGATGAAGATTTGGACTTATCTCGTATTCCTGTTGTTCGGGATTTCCCTAACGTATTCGAGCCAGTATCTGGCCTGCCGCCAAAGCGGGCCATTGAGTTCCGCATCGATCTCATTCCAGGCTCCCACCCAGTTGGGCGTCCTCCCACGAGGATGTCTACTAAAGAGAACGAGGAACTCAGGAAGCAGTTAGTGGAGCTTGAGGCGAAGCAGTTAATTCGATCCAGTTCTTCGCCATGGGGTGCTGCTGTGGTCTTCGTTAAGAAGCCCGATGGCTCTCTTAGGCTTTGCATTGACTATCGCAAGCTTAATGAGTTGACCATCAGAAATCGTTATCCATTGCCACGGATAGACGATATGTTTGATCAGTTGAGCGGTGCGAAGGTCTTTTCATAGCTCGACCTTGCCACCGGATTTCATCAGCTCCGAGTTGCGGAAGATAGCATCCCTCTTACCGCCTTCCGCACTCGTTATGGTTCTTTTGAGTGGTTGGTCATGCCATTCGGCTTGACGAACGCACCAGCTTTCTTCGTCGATCTTATGAATCGAGTATTTCGGGAATACATCGATAGATTCATTCTGGTTTTCATCGACGATATTCTTATTTATTCTAGATCCGAGGCAGAGCATGCTCTTCATTTGCGGATCGTCTTGGATACTCTTCGTCAGCATCAGCTTAAGGCCAAGCTCTCCAAGTGCCATTTTTGGGAGAGCAAGGTCAAGTTCTTGGGCCATATCGTATCATCTGAGGGTGTTTCTGTCGATCCTGCCAAGATCGAAGCTATCCAGAATTGGAAGCAGCCCGAGAACGTTCATGATATTCGCAGCTTCCTTGGTCTGGCGGGTTATTACCGTCGGTTTGTCAAGGATTTCTCTCGAGTTGCACTTCCCCTTACGACGCTGACTCGTAAGGGTGTTCGCTTTATTTGGTCTGATAAGTGTGAAGCTTCTTTTCAGCGATTGAAGGACTTCTCACTCATGCTCCTATTCTTGTGGTTCCTGAGAGTAACCAGGATCTGGTTGTTTACACTGATGCTTGTGGTAGCGGGCTCGGTGCTGTGCTTATGCAGAAGGATCGGGTAGTTGCTTATGCTTCCAGGCAACTGCGTCCGAATGAGGTTCGCTATCCTACTCATGATCTTGAGTTAGCAGCTATCGTCTTTGCCTTGAAGACGTGGCGTCACTTTCTATTAGGCGAACGCTTCACTCTTTACACCGATCATAAGTCGCTGAAGTATCTATTCAGTCAGAGAGATCTCAATATGAGGCAGCAGCGATGGCTTGAGTTTCTCGCCTCATATGATTTAGATATTCAGTATACCCCTGGCAAGGGTAATCGTGTTGCAGATGCGCTCAGTCGTAAGCACTCGGCGGTAGTTTCTATGATGATTGCCGAGTGGGATGTTCTTGAGACTCTATCTTTATGTGATATTAGAGATCGAGCTCCACCTTCTGATTCTCCGGTCTTATTATTCAGCTTGGAAGCTCGTCCTGTCTTATTGGATCGCATTGCCCATGCTCAGCGGCAGAATCCAGACTTATTGCATCTTATTCACCTTCTCGAGTCGGGATCCAGTGATGAGACATTGCTGGATTATTCTCTTGATTATCATCGGTGTCTTCGTAGAAAGAACCGTATTGTTGTACCATCTGATTTATCACTTAGGCGTGACATTCTAGACGAGTGTCATCGCTCTAAGTACGCTATTCATCCCGGTTCGAGTAAGATGTATGCCGATATGTGCCGGCTATATTATTGGGAGGGTTTGAAGAGAGATGTTGCAAGTTATGTAAGCCGTTGCATGACTTGTCAACAGATCAAAGCCGAGCATCAGCGTCCACCTGGTCTTCTTCAGCCGCTAGAGATTCCATTATGGAAATGGGATCAGATATCCATGGATTTTATTGACGGTCTGCCTCGATCGAGGTCAGGCCATACTTCTATCTGGGTTATTGTTGATCGCTTGACCAAATCGGCTCATTTCATTCCGATTAGGTCCACTCGGACTGCTCCTCAGCTTGCCAAGCTATGTGTGAAGGAAGTCGTTCGACTTCATGGCATTCCTAGCTCTATCGTCTGTGATCGAGACACTATCTTTACTAGTCACTTCTGGAAGTGCCTACAGTCAGTTTTGGGCACAAAGCTGAATCACTCGACTGCTTATCATCCTCAGACCGACGGTCAGACGGAGAGGGTGAATCGTGTTTTGGAGGATCTTTTGCGCTGTTGTATTCTGGATTTCGGAGGTAGTTGGGAGGATCACTTACCGCTTGTAAAGTTCTCCTACAAGAACAGCTATCAGTCTAGTATTGGCATGGCACCTTTCGAGGCTCTATACGGAAGGCCATGTCACTCTCCTGCTTGTTGGTTAGAATCTGGCGAGAAGCTTATTCTTGGTCCAGATTCAGTTCGGGAATCTTCTGAAAAGATTGTTCTTATCCGTCAGAGAATGAAAGAGGCACAGGACCGTCAGAAATCCTACGCGGACAACCGTAGGAAGCATCTTGAGTTCTCCATTAGCGATTCTGTCTTTATTCGGATTTCTCCTATGAAGGGGGTTGTGCGTTTCAGCTCTACAGGGAAGTTGGCTCCTCGCTATGTTGGACCATTTCCTATTACGGAACGCATCGGCCCTGTTGCTTATAGAGTGGCTCTACCTGTAACAACCCTGAGATTGCAATTACCGAATAATGAATTAAAATTATGATTTTAAGTTAAAAAGGGAGCTAAACAAATTTTTGGGAATTTAAATTTGCAATTGGTTTGCAAATTAAAATATTTTGGGTTGAAATGGGGAATTTTTAAATAAAAAGTGATTATGGGTTAATGGGCCAAATGAGATAATTACATGGTTTTAATTAAAACTAGAATGCTTATTAGGATTTTTGTTCACATGATAACTTAGAAAATAAACTAAGTCCTAATGGGTTTCTAAACCCTCTTATCATAACCCATTAGCCTAACCCCCTCCTATATAATATCTTAAACTCATAACCCTAACCCTCCTCCTCTTCATAAATTCATAAAACCTAAATCTAAACAAAATTAATGGCCTCCATTTAGAAGCTCCATCTCCTTCTCTTCATAAATTAGTTTAATCCTAGAAGAAAAAAAAAGAGAAGAAGAAAGGTAATGCAATCTCTCCTATTCTCTAATCCTCCTTCTTAATCCTATTTATCTCCTCCATTAGTAATTATTGTGTTTTTTTTTGTTGATTTTGGGTCCTTGAAGTCTCTTGATATTGGCTTGGAGGTTGAGAGTTTGGATTGCTTGATATTGTGCACTAAAACCATTTGATCTTTTGCTTAATTGAGGTAATTACTATTTATTAGTAATTATTGCTAGTTGTAATGCTAAGCTTTGACATTGGTTTTCTTTAAATTAGTGTAATAATTATTATATGGTGATTAGTAGTTGTTATTAGTGATTTTTTTGATGCCAAAAACTGAAAAAAAAAAAACAACCCAAAATCACTAAAATGCACAATTTCTGCTGGCTGGAAAAGTGCAGGCTGGAAACAGGCCAAAACAGGTCAAAACAGGCCTAAAAATGGACTCTGGATGCACCAGGACAGGCCTGGGTTGCACCCAGGCCACAGCCCGGGCGCAGCCCGGGCGCGCACAGGCGCGCACAGGCCCCCAGCCCACCCGGGCTGGGGGCGGGCCAGGCAACCCCAGCCCGCAGCGGGCTGGGGCGGCCCAGGCATCCCCAGCCCGCTGCGGGCTGGGGCGGCCCAGATCCCCAGCCCGCTGCGGGCTGGGGCGGGCCAGGCAACCCCAGCCCGCAGCGGGCTGGGGCGGCCCAGGCACCCCCACCCCAGCCCGCTGCGGGCTGGGGCGGCCCAGATCCCCAGCCCGCAGCGGGCTGGGGCGGGCCAGTCAACCCCAGCCCGCAGCGGGCCGGGCACCCCCAGCCCGCTGCGGGCTGGGGCGGGCCGGGCACCCCCAGCCCGCTGCGGGCTGGGGGAGGGCCTAAGTACCCCAGCCCAAGCGGGCTGGCCCAAGCGGGCTGGGGGCAAAAAATATATATATATATATATATATATATATATATATATATATATATATATATATATATATAAAATTCAAAACTCACCTCTGTTCTAGCTTTTGAGCGCCACTTCGCGATGCCGCCACGTTCGCCTCGGAAGTTGGAATTCGATGTTTTTGGTCTCCTTAGAAAGGTGGAGTCGCGAACTCCATCTCTGGAAAATTTGGGCAATATTGGGGTTCGTTTGCTACTTCGATTTTCGTGCCAAAGTTAGACTCTGGTCGCTGTTGGAAAACAGTATGAATCTTTCTCTGGGTTCAACTTTGAGATGTCGCTGCCACTTCGTCTCAACTCGGAATCCAGAAATTCTTTTTGCATCGTAAAGTAGGGATGTTGGACTATATGCCTACTAGTTTTCATGCCATTTGGACACAGTTTGGTGGTCCAAATAAATTGCCGAACTTGGGTTCGCAGCAGTTTTTGAATGGTTTTTAACACTTAGAATATTTTTGATGATTTTCTGGTTTTCGTCGATTTCTTTGAGATTTGTCCCTGTATTTCGTACACGGGCTTTATAAAAAGGATTTAAAAGGATTTTTCACTCCAAAATGGCTTTTGAAAATTATTATATAAAATTATTTTTAATTATTAAATTAATTACTCCATAATAGGAGACTTTTCAAAAGACCGTTTTAAAAGTGATTTCGAAATCAATTACAAATCCTTTACACCATTATTTTCTATAATAAAAATCTCACACTCACTTTTAGCACGTCGAGCGAACTGGAAAGGTGCTTAAACGGTTAAGAAATATTCGGCCTATGGAAACCGTGTGTATTTTCTTTCCGGTTAATCCCCGACCATTTCGATTGATCGTTTTGACCTTTGGGTCTAGTCTACCGATGATATGAGGTGGACTTTTTATTGTTTGGAGTGTGAGCTTGCTATTGGTTAGGAAACCGTTTAGTGCGAACGTGGGGTATGGGACTCATTGTTAACACTTTACGGGTTCCTCTCCAAGAAGTTAGTGGCACATTAGCCTCTGGGCGGCCAGTACTGGACCTCTGGGTCACCACGCCTCTGGGCAACCGTCTCTGGACACCTGTTCTATGGAGCAGTTTTTATTCGGCATGTGCCTCTGGGCCTTTATCCTTCTGGGAAGGATCTTGCCGTTTCGCGCGTTCCGCATCTGTGCGAGTGATCGATCACAACTCTGCAGTACTTGGCAGCAACAACTCTGGTCGGTGCACGTGCAATACTTGTATTATCTGATGATTTTATATCCATTCGAGTATCGCCATTCGGTGTTGGTTCTATGGAACCATACGATGTAAGTGCGATTACCTTGTGGATTCACAGTGTCTCTGGACACTGCTTTTTAGTGTTTGATTTCATTGACTTTTCAGTATATCCCTATTGCTCTTGGAGCATCGATCTTTGCTTGGGCATTGATTATTGACTCTGGTCACTCTTGGGATAATTGCCTATGGGCAACTTTATCTAGCTTTGGCTACGCCGATGATATGAGGCGGTTTTATTTATTCCACACTTTGGTGTTTGTATTCTCTTTGGAGATTTTTACTGTTTATTGATGATTAGGGATCGTCATTATATTCATGTAGTCCATATTACTCTTCTCTTTGGAGAAGTACTGTTTTATTTATGTACTGCATTATTATATATATCTCAGTTATTACTGATTGTTTAGCTTGCCTGACCCGAGTGTTTTCGCTCGGGTCAGACCGAGTTGTTTTAGGTTAGGTCTCTGGACTTAGCTTTCTGTGCTTCCGCTTGGACATTATCTGCTATGCTGATAGATAGTTCTTTTATTTGTCCACTATTCAGCTACTCTGTTATTTCAGACTCTTATGTACATATTTTTGACTCACATGTGTGAGCGGTGGCTTTGTACCCACCTTTTGATACTTGGATCTGTATTGACGATATATTGTACCTATGTTCTGTGACTGCTATGTGACTGTTCTGTGATGATGATGTTATCATTTTGTATTATGTTTGTTCTGAACCTATTTTCTTAGCCATTGTAGTTTCGTTATAAATATTTATTGAATATGTCGAACCACTTGAGAAAAGAAAACCACCTATTCGACGTATTCAGTAGATAGTTATAGCTTGATTACATATGGTCGCTTCCATTATACTCTATTCTCCGTTCTAGTAGACGGTATTACTCCGTAATACTCTTTACTAGAGTGGGTCTCGGAGTGGGGCGTTACATAATTTATGCCTATAGTGAAAGGAAAAGAAAACTAATAGAAACATAAAATTTATTTTATGTAAACAAAAGTATAGTTTTGAACAAACTTATGAAAATTGATAGAAACAGTGTTTGTAATCAGTTTGGTTATTTTATATTTGAAAGATAGAGATGTGTAAATACGTTAATGAATTTATAATGGGAAGGAATGGTAGAATGAAAAGAATATATATAATAAAAAGCATTTGATTCAATTAAGGGAATTAAATTATAATAAATGGTCATTTAATAAATTCAACGTTTGTGAGAAATCATAATAGTTGTGTAAAATGTGTACAAACTTGGATTTGGAAGTTTATTGGATTTATAACGGTTTTGTTATTAAGTGTATGAGTTTAAAAGTTATTCCCTTTTGTAAAGTAATAGAAGAATGCATAAAGATATAAACATGGCTTAATAGAATTGACACTTAATGAATTGAATAAATTATCCATTTATGTAGATATGTATAGTGGAATAAATGGCCTAAGCAAATTAAAATGGGATAATCATTGAGATTTGTACTATGAAAATAAATAGTAACATTTATTCGCAAGGAATAAAAGACTATTTAGGTGACTAGAATTTGGAGTAATGACTATTGTATGTTACCTACCCTTGTTTCTTGTTAATTTAGATTTTGGGAATCAAATTCAATTTATCCGCCAATTTACCGCAGTTAAAGTGAAATGAATTGGTGATTGAGAAATGTTAAATACAAATAAGATGTAAACCAAAGAAAATCCCATTTGTAATAAATTATGTAGAATAAAGTAAAGAAACTAGGAAATGAAAATGTGAAAATGTGGATGCAGTGAGATCTTAAGTGATAATAACCTTGTTAGGCAAGTGATAACGGAATTTTGTGTATATGTAATATTTACTGGTGTGTCAAGTAATAAACACATAGATGCAAGAAAAGGAAAGTTGGTAGCAATCTATATATGTTATTTATCTTACTTAGTATATTAAATAAGGTTTGGAATTCAAATTTTAATTAAAGGAGTTGGTAGCACGTTAGTAGGAAATAATTGTAAGGGTGGGATAACAACTACTATAAACTACCTAATTTAAATGAGTCAATGAACTTATTTGAAATAACGTTCATCTAAATATGAGTAATTAAAATGGCGGGGTCAACAATAAACGTTACTTTAGAATTAATTTATATTTTAACGGAAGTGTGAAAGTAAAGCAATAGAAGCGTAAACTTATCAAGGTAGAATTTAGTAGTGTAATGAAAAAATGTTAAGAATGTTATAGTATAATGATTGATTGGAAATCAAAATTTACTTGTTTGAATGTAACTTTAGGGAAATTGGATTTAATTAAAATAAAAAGGAAGAAAAAAAATTGGATGAAATTTAATGTTGGAATATTATGTAAATATAAACTTAGATAAAATTTAAGGATATCTACGTAATAGAGTGTAAAACCAATGTTAATTTCATCTATTTAATACTAATAGGTTAATAATAGAATGAAGAGTAAATTTAATGTTAAGTTAATATGAATTAAGGTAATATTGGGGAATAATGTGAATTTTCTTCATAATATGATAAGTTGTAGAATACAACGTAAACTTAAGTATAACCTTTGGATTGAAAACATTGTTAAGGGTTACCTGTTAAATTTGGATGGAATTGGCAATAAATGTTACACTTATGGGTAAGGAAATAAAAATGTCCAGAATTTGAGTATATTAAGAAATGGGGATTGAAATTGAAATCTTGCAACGAATCTAATAATACGTTACATAAGTGTTAAATTAAGGTAACATTTGGAAAATATGGTAATGATTTTCAAATTGAACAAGTTGTGGAATTAATAAGGATGGAAGAAAAAAAAATCAAGGTTTATTTTATTTATTGGAATGAAAAATTTATAATTTGATTTATTGCGAATAATTGAAATTTAATTTGGTAATTGGCGAAATGATTAATGATTGAATTAACATAGAACTTGTTGTTAGTTATTAAAATTGTTTAAGAAATCAAAGGAGAGAAATTTTATAAAATTTTAAATTTTGTAATTGGATTGGCTAAAGTGGGAAAGTGGAATTAATCAACGTTGTTACTTTTATCTCCTTCCCTATTAGATCCTTATGTGATTGCATCCACATTTATTGTTGATTATTCCTATATATTGTCACCAATTAATCGTACTTGATGTATGTTTAGCAATTTTGTCACACAGTTAAAGTATGAATATATATATATGATGTATTCAAATTTTTCTGTATCTAGCACTTAATTAATTTAGAATCAAACTAACGAAACGTGTCATTTATTTTTGTCCCTCCATATTCATTTTCTTTCTAATTAATAAATACCTCTTTTTAATACCTGCTACTTTAAAAAAAAAAGGACTGTCCATATTTGCTATATTTCAATACCAAGTGTTCATATTCACTTTATTTCTAATTAATAGCAGCCTCTCCTTTCAAATCTATTTGTCCCTAAACCTAACTCTAACCTTATAAATAACCTACTTCTTATTCTTCTATTACATTTTGTTTCTCCTAACTCTAACCCTAGCCTCCATGCTATTCTTCTTCTTCTTCTTCTTTTTTCTTGTTTTTCTCAAAGCTCCTTATTATCTCTCATTTTAATTTTTTTTTCCTTTCTCTTCAAATATTCTTCTTCTTCTTCTTCTTCAAATTTACTTCTATTTCAAACTTTCTTCTTTTCAAATCTAGATCTTCTCTTCCGTTTTCAGTTTTTATTTTAATCATTTTCTTTTTCAATTCTTCTTTTTCAAATCTTTTTTTTTTCCAAACCTTTTAAAAATGCATACATTCATATAATAAGGAGGAAAATTAAAGTAAATCGAAATAAAAGAAAAATTACGGAACAAAGTTAGCAATTAAGAAGAAGCATATGCGTTTTTCACGAGGGAAGGTGGATGCGGCACGGTACTTTATTTTTGTTTTGTTTATTTTTAATTTTTTTTTTATTTCAATTGCAAATCGTTTAATTGTGATAACTTTCTCATACGACATCGGATTCAAACGAAATTTCTTTTGTTAGGATCGTAATTTAATTCCGGACTTGATGACGCTGGTTTGGACGAATTCCGAGACAGGCGAATTTTTGGGTTTAAATCGAATTTAAATTCGATTTAAATTCAAAAGGTGAGTGTTTTAACCCACTCACAATTACTAGAAGCTTTTATGTTTGTTAAATAAATTTTAGAAATGAATAGAAATTTATTTATGAGCTTTCGGCATGTTATTTCACCCATATCTGTTGAATTGCATTTTTTGAATTTAGCTGTTAATTAAATTGATTGATTGCGTATTAATTGGCTGTTAGAAATTATTGTTTGCATAAGAACTGCTAGTTAACAGTTATGTCAATTATCACTGAAAATAAACTGTTAGATTTATAGTTGATAAATATAATTTGAATTAAACTGCCAATTATTACCTGTTGTATATTCCCAAACATATTTTGTTATTGGTTGATATTGCTTGATGTTTGTGACTGGATGATGGATGTGTTGTTGAATGGATGTTTTATTTGATATCATCAAACTGCAAGTTGCATACATTTTACATTTCATTTGGGATTGTGGTTTGAAATGATAAAACCGCAAAGTTTTATTTTTTAAATTGCGGATTGAAATGATAAATATCCGTATCACTTGACCATAGGATAGAAAATTATATACAGGCACCGCGGTCTATATATAACTATTTTAATGTGATTTCTATGGTTTGGATTGAATACGGTCTATAAATCTTAAATTTATATTGTATAAATATTTTATTCCATATTTATATACTTATGAAGTTGAAATTTTGAAATTAAAAGGAATATAAATTTCTTTATTGAAAATGGAAGAAATTTAGAAAATGGAGTTTGGTAAATTTATATCCTATGTATAAATGTAAAGTTGGAAATTTTAAGATATGATATTTGAAATTGGATTTTCCCAAAATAAATAGAAATGGATATTCTAGTATAATTTGAAGTGGAAAAATTATATATATATATATATATATATATATTTACTATAAATTGAAGTCTTATTAATTATGGATTTTATGTGAATGGTCAAGATTAATTAATAGAATATTGATTTTGAAAGGATAAAAATCCAATTTTAGTTGAAATATTAATGCTCAAAAATGGATATAAATATATATAAAATTGAAATGGTTTTGGGACTTGAAGTAATATTTTGGATTTTTGGTTTAACTTTAAAACAAGAAATATTTGGAAAGCCATGTAATTTATTCTTTATAAAGCAACAGTAAAGTTAAACCTTTTTAATTCGCATACCGTTGAATATCCAAACCATTTAGTTTTGAAAATAATGGTTTTAAAATACTATGGATTTTCGAAGAATTATGTTGAAAGTTACAAACAAAATATTGGTTACATGGGATATTAAATAATAAAAAGTGACATAATTTTTGGAAAGGAAAATTTTATTTGGGAAACGATATCATTGATTTGGGCTTTTATAAAATAATATGAAAATAAATTGTTTGTGTTTTTAAAGAAGAAATGATATCGTAATATTATGGTTTTGAAAGGGATTATATTCTGGTTTTAAAGTATAAACTGTTTTTAAATAACCGCGGTGTTATAATAACGATTGGTTGGCAAAGAGACCGGGATCGGATATGGACATACTCTCTGTCGATACCGAAAACCACTTTGACTAACCGTGTAGGCGGTGGAGATTCCAGAATGAAGTAGGTGGTGGCGACGTTTCCTGTAAGGTAAATACGTGGACCCAACTCCCGTGAGTTGGCATAAGGTGGCTAAAACAGGAGCGATTCTCAGGCCAATGAGGTCATTCCTCTGATCGGACGCTCCTCTTCGATATTATACTTTGACTTGGATTTGATTCAGTGGCCACTTCTATATTTTGATTTTGGGGAGTTAGTCCGAGGTGGGCGGTAACTGCGGCTACGCGTTTCCACCAGCCTGGATAGCAATTGGTATATCTACCCTGGCATTGCCTAGTTGTGCCGTGTCACCTACCATACCGAGCCTTTACTACGAGTTTCTATTTGTGTCGTACCTATGGAGTATCCTCTGGTAGCTTCCCGATCAGGAGGTATTACGGTACTGTATAGACTATTGGCATTATTTGTGTTAAGGGCTATATGGGTAACCCCTTAACGCTATTTAAAAGTAAGTTTATTTTATAAATAGACACTATTATAATAGCGCAATATACTACATAGTAAATAGTTTAACGGATCCTTAGGAGATGTAAATCCCGAACATCTCTTGAGTTACTGTACTCATATTTATTTCTGTTTATTTAACTCACATAAGATATTCTAGTCTGACTCGGGTGTTTTTGTCTTTTCAAATTCGCTCGGGTCAGTCCGAGCGTTTCAGGATTTGAAGATTTAGCTTTGGAGGACGAAGACGAAGATTTGTATTATTATTATTTATAGTATTGCACCACACTCATACTGTTCCGCTGCATTGATTGTATTGGTATGTGTAACTCTGATATTTATTGTGTAAAGAATAACAAGTGTTTGTAAACCATTTATGAACTGTATATTTATTATTATATTTTATCCTTCCGCTGTGAGATTCTGTTTTGTTTTTATTTCTTCTCTATTTTTCTTATTTACCCCATAACAATCCGCCCTTGCGTATGCTTTGAATTGACACGTGTGTCGGTTTAAAGTGTGCGAAAAGGCGGGACGTTACAGTTGGTATCAGAGCTTTGGTTTAGCGATAAACCTTGGCTTTGTGGGGTTTGACTCTTTGTTAATAGGGTAGAAATATCCTATGGGAGTCGCTGAGTGTATATATATGAGAGAGCGTATTTGTTAGTATTAATAAAAAGATTTTTATATTGTGTTAATCTGTTCCGCTTTGTATTTATAAATTCTGGTTGATGCATGGGACGCTATGTCATCAATAGGGATTTCTAAACACTTAATAGGACAGACCAACATAATATTTGTTTTAATATAAGTGAATGAAAGAATTTTGCCTATTATATTTTCTATATATAAAAATATTTTTATAAAGATATATATATATATATTTGGTTGCTATAGATTGGGTGTTAGGAAATAAAATATTTATAATAACTGAAGCTAAGTTGAAATTATGATAAATCAAATTGGAGATTTTAGAACTTAAGTCCGGGATTTTTCCAAATCTGCTTTCAAAGAATTTGTGAAATTTATTGATTTGGTTTATAAGAAATTTCTTATATAAATATTTCGTATAATTTGGAAGAATTGTTTTAAAGAAGATTTTGGAAAAAAAAAATTAAATTCTGTACTTTCCTCTCTGTCGCTGGAAAATAAATTCGGTGATGACGGCCGCATCATCGACTTTCATTTCAAGTTTCGAAGGGGAAGGGCCACTGTAGTAAATTCTACTGCAGATTTATTACGAAATTTTCTAAAAAAAATTTCTTTTATTGTTCTAACTATAATTAGAGATTTTGAGTTGTAAGAACTTATTTATCTATTATTTTGAAATAAACTGAAATCTGACCCGGGATCCAATTCTAAAATTCTCCATTAATTAATCAATTGTTAAATTGTAGTGAAATAAAAGTTAAGTAATAAATGAATTGAAACCTCTAATTGAAATAAGAGAATAATTGCAAAGCTATAAAGAGGAATTTGCATACATATGAGACAAAGAGTAATATGGATAACCATTAAATTTAATTAAAAGAATGGAGATTAAACTTGTATAAGTTCAATTGCAATTTCCTTAACATAAATAACTTACCCAAATATAAAAGTTGAAGTGTTAAATGAGAAACTGGAATTGAATATTTTACAAGTAGGAATTTAGGAAAAATGAAGTATTCAATAAATTACTGTTATAATAAGAATTTAATGGTATAAACTTAGGTTATAATTGAAATTTTACTGAAAAAGGGTTAAGAATTATTAATAGATGATATGAACCTAAGTATATAAAATGAAATTCAAAATAAGAATTGATTGTATGATTATTGACTTAAGTATGTTTTAATCTTCCCTATTCTAATATAATGGAAAGTAGGAAGAATTTAAATGACTGTAATCCATAGTTAATAGATAAATAAAAACTTCCACTTATAAGAATGAATGTTAGCAGATTAAGAATTTAAGGGAAACCTTACAAGTAAAGAGTAAAGAAAGGAAGATATTCAAAATATTTGTTGTTATTAATGAGAATTATTTTATAAACTTAAGTAATAAAACGGAAATACAAATATAATAAATTTGGTGATAATTGGAAAATAAAACTTGTAAGAACAAAGAAATCCCTCATAAATGAAGGGAAGAAAATCAAACCACTGAAGTATGAAATAAATGTAAATAAAATATTTTGGTGTTGGTTTGGATTGTTTGGTTGATGTATGTTGGTTGGGTAAGAAATTTTGGAGTTATGGGATGAACAAATAGTCTATCTTTGTTCCATCTAAGACTGTTAAGTAACGGATGCAATTGATAGTTATTCTTCATTCCGTACAATTTCAGAATTTGAACCCGAACAACAAATTGATTGTTTGATTGAATGGTTGTCTATTGGTGGCATGTGCTGTTTGTTAAAATTTATGGTTGTTGCATTTGATTGGATATGAATGATTGAATCTACCCAAACATTTCACTGTAATATAAATATTTAACTTTTAGACTATATAAGTGAATACAGGTGATGGAAGCAACTGCTACTGCTTTTGGTTCCAAAATAAAAAAAAAACGTATAGTGTCCGACAAATAGGTACGTTTCCGGATTACGTATAAAGCGCTATTTTATATATTTTCCCGTGTTGGGATATTTTATTTTGGATATATATGTAATATATTGTATATTTGGATATTATATTTTCTCCAGAGTCCCTCCGTACAAAGGAGACTTTGCCAAAATTTTCAGGAAATTTTGGACTTAGAATTTGGTGAAAGTATTTTTCCAACTTTAATAATTCAAGTATTAAAGGATATAATGATTATAAAACAAGTATATTTCATTAAAGGAAATTAATCCAGTAAAATATTGTTTATAAGTTAATATTTGAAATAAGATGCACTGTAAATCTTCCTCCTCCCTTCTTTTTCCTTTTCGGGGACGAAAAGTTTTGAGTGGGGGAGATTGTAACGACCCGTTAAATTTATGATATTTAATAAATGAATTAATATAATTTCTAATTTGGTTAAGAATAAATGTAGAAATTTGGTAGTGGTTGCAATTTAGTGTAACTATAAAATTTTATGATAATAGATGTGGATAATGTAAATTTTCACAACTTGATTTAAAGTAATTTTGAAGAAACAAATAAATGTTGAATTTGTGAATGTTAGTATAAATATTAACTTAAATGGTGTTCATTAATACAAAGATGTAATTAGTGTAGATAGTAATAATTTATGCCTATAGTGAAAGGAAAAGAAAACTAATAGAAACATAAAATTTATTTTATGTAAACAAAAGTATAGTTTTGAACAAACTTATGAAAATTGATAGAAACAGTGTTTGTAATCAGTTTGGTTATTTTATATTTGAAAGATAGAGATGTGTAAATACGTTAATGAATTTATAATGGGAAGGAATGGTAGAATGAAAAGAATATATATAATAATAAGCATTTGATTCAATTAAGGGAATTAAATTATAATAAATGGTCATTTAATAAATTCAACGTTTGTGAGAAGTCATAATAGTTGTGTAAAATGTGTACAAACTTGGATTTGGAAGTTTATTGGATTTATAACGGTTTTGTTATTAAGTGTATGAGTTTAAAAGTTATTCCCTTTTGTAAAGTAATAGAAGAATGCATAAAGATATAAACAGGGCTTAATAGAATTGACACTTAATGAATTGAATAAATTATCCATTTATGTAGATATGTATAGTGGAATAAATGGCCTAAGCAAATTAAAATGGGATAATCATTGAGATTTGTACTATGAAAATAAATAGTAACATTTATTCGCAAGGAATAAAAGACTATTTAGGTGACTAGAATTTGGAGTAATGACTATTGTATGTTACCTACCCTTGTTTCTTGTTAATTTAGATTTTGGGAATCAAATTCAATTTATCCGCCAATTTACCGCAGTTAAAGTGAAATGAATTGGTGATTGAGAAATGTTAAATACAAATAAGATGTAAACCAAAGAAAATCCCATTTGTAATAAATTATGTAGAATAAAGTAAAGAAACTAGGAAATGAAAATGTGAAAATGTGGATGCAGTGAGATCTTAAGTGATAATAACCTTGTTAGGCAAGTGATAACGGAATTTTGTGTATATGTAATATTTACTGGTGTGTCAAGTAATAAACACATAGATGCAAGAAAAGGAAAGTTGGTAGCAATCTATATATGTTATTTATCTTACTTAGTATATTAAATAAGGTTTGGAATTCAAATTTTAATTAAAGGAGTTGGTAGCACGTTAGTAGGAAATAATTGTAAGGGTGGGATAACAACTACTATAAACTACCTAATTTAAATGAGTCAATGAACTTATTTGAAATAACGTTCATCTAAATATGAGTAATTAAAATGGCGGGGTCAACAATAAACGTTACTTTAGAATTAATTTATATTTTAACGGAAGTGTGAAAGTAAAGCAATAGAAGCGTAAACTTATCAAGGTAGAATTTAGTAGTGTAATGAAAAAATGTTAAGAATGTTATAGTATAATGATTGATTGGAAATCAAAATTTACTTGTTTGAATGTAACTTTAGGGAAATTGGATTTAATTAAAATAAAAAGGAAGAAAAAAAATTGGATGAAATTTAATGTTGGAATATTATGTAAATATAAACTTAGATAAAATTTAATGATATCTACGTAATAGAGTGTAAAACCAATGTTAATTTCATCTATTTAATACTAATAGGTTAATAATAGAATGAAGAGTAAATTTAATGTTAAGTTAATATGAATTAAGGTAATATTGGGGAATAATGTGAATTTTCTTCATAATATGATAAGTTGTAGAATACAACGTAAACTTAAGTATAACCTTTGGATTGAAAACATTGTTAAGGGTTACCTGTTAAATTTGGATGGAATTGGCAATAAATGTTACACTTATGGGTAAGGAAATAAAAATGTCCAGAATTTGAGTATATTAAGAAATGGGGATTGAAATTGAAATCTTGCAACGAATCTAATAATACGTTACATAAGTGTTAAATTAAGGTAACATTTGGAAAATATGGTAATGATTTTCAAATTGAACAAGTTGTGGAATTAATAAGGATGGAAGAAAAAAAATCAAGATTTATTTTATTTATTGGAATGAAAAATTTATAATTTGATTTATTGCGAATAATTGAAATTTAATTTGGTAATTGGCGAAATGATTAATGATTGAATTAACATAGAACTTGTTGTTAGTTATTAAAATTGTTTAAGAAATCAAAGGAGAGAAATTTTATAAAATTTTAAATTTTGTAATTGGATTGGCTAAAGTGGGAAAGTGGAATTAATCAACGTTGTTACTTTTATCTCCTTCCCTATTAGATCCTTATGTGATTGCATCCACATTTATTGTTGATTATTCCTATATATTGTCACCAATTAATCGTACTTGATGTATGTTTAGCAATTTTGTCACACAGTTAAAGTATGAATATATATATATGATGTATTCAAATTTTTCTGTATCTAGCACTTAATTAATTTAGAATCAAACTAACGAAACGTGTCATTTATTTTTGTCCCTCCATATTCATTTTCTTTCTAATTAATAAATACCTCTTTTTAATACCTGCTACTTTAAAAAAAAAAAGGACTGTTCATATTTGCTATATTTCAATACCAAGTGTTCATATTCACTTTATTTCTAATTAATAGCAGCCTCTCCTTTCAAATCTATTTGTCCCTAAACCTAACTCTAACCTTATAAATAACCTACTTCTTATTCTTCTATTACATTTTGTTTCTCCTAACTCTAACCCTAGCCTCCATGCTATTCTTCTTCTTCTTCTTCTTTTTTCTTGTTTTTCTCAAAGCTCCTTATTATCTCTCATTTTAATTTTTTTTTTGCTTTCTCTTCAAATATTCTTCTTCTTCTTCTTCAAATTTACTTCTATTTCAAACTTTCTTCTTTTCAAATCTAGATCTTCTCTTCCGTTTTCAGTTTTTATTTTAATCATTTTCTTTTTCAATTCTTCTTTTTCAAATCTTTTTTTTTTCCAAACCTTTTAAAAATGCATACATTCATATAATAAGGAGGAAAATTAAAGTAAATCGAAATAAAAGAAAAATTACGGAACAAAGTTAGCAATCAAGAAGAAGCATATGCGTTTTTCACGAGGGAAGGTGGATGCGGCACGGTACTTTATTTTTGTTTTGTTTATTTTTAATTTTTTTTTTATTTCAATTGCAAATCGTTTAATTGTGATAACTTTCTCATACGACATCGGATTCAAACGAAATTTCTTTTGTTAGGATCGTAATTTAATTCCGGACTTGATGACGCTGGTTTGGACGAATTCCGAGATGGACGAATTTTTGGGTTTAAATCGAATTTAAATTCGATTTAAATTCAAAAGGTGAGTGTTTTAACCCACTCACAATTACTAGAAGCTTTTATGTTTGTTAAATAAATTTTAGAAATGAATAGAAATTTATTTATGAGCTTTTGGCATGTTATTTCACCCATATCTGTTGAATTGCATTTTTTGAATTTAGCTGTTAATTAAATTGATTGATTGCGTATTAATTGGCTGTTAGAAATTATTGTTTGCATAAGAACTGCTAGTTAACAGTTATGTCAATTATCACTGAAAATAAACTGTTAGATTTATAGTTGATAAATATAATTTGAATTAAACTGCCAATTATTACCTGTTGTATATTCCCAAACATATTTTGTTATTGGTTGATATTGCTTGATGTTTGTGACTGGATGATGGATGTGTTGTTGAATGGATGTTTTATTTGATATCATCAAACTGCAAGTTGCATACATTTTACATTTCATTCGGGATTGTGGTTTGAAATGATAAAACCGCAAAGTTTTATTTTTTAAATTGCGGATTGAAATGATAAATATCCGTATCACTTGACCATAGGATAGAAAATTATATACAGGCACCGCGGTCCATATATAACTATTTTAATGTGATTTCTATGGTTTGGATTGAATACGGTCTATAAATCTTAAATTTATATTGTATAAATATTTTATTCCATATTTATATACTTATGAAGTTGAAATTTTGAAATTAAAAGGAATATAAATTTCTTTATTGAAAATGGAAGAAATTTAGAAAATGGAGTTTGGTAAATTTATATCCTATGTTTAAATGTAAAGTTGGAAATTTTAAGATATGATATTTGAAATTGGATTTTCCCAAAATAAATAGAAATGGATATTCTAGTATAATTTGAAGTGGAAAAATTATATATATATATATATATATATATATAATTTTTCCTAGAAATTGAAGTCTTATTAATTATGGATTTTATGTGAATGGTCAAGATTAATTAATAGAATATTGATTTTGAAAGGATAAAAATCCAACTTTAGTTGAAATATTAATGCTCAAAAATGGATATAAATATATATATAATTGAAATGGTTTTGGGACTTGAAGTAATATTTTGGATTTTTGGTTTAACTTTAAAACAAGAAATATTTGGAAAGCCATGTAATTTATTCTTTATAAAGCAACAGTAAAGTTAAACCTTTTTAATTCGCATACCGTTGAATATCCAAACCATTTAGTTTTGAAAATAATGGTTTTAAAATACTATGGATTTTCGAAGAATTATGTTGAAAGTTACAAACAAAATATTGGTTACATGGGATATTAAATAATAAAAAGTGACATAATTTTTGGAAAGGAAAATTTTATTTGGGAAAAGATATCATTGATTTGGGCTTTTATAAAATAATATGAAAATAAATTGTTTGTGTTTTTAAAGAAGAAATGATATCGTAATATTATGGTTTTGAAAGGGATTATATTCTGGTTTTAAAGTATAAACTGTTTTTAAATAACCACGGTGTTATAATAACGATTGGTTGGCAAAGAGACCGGGATCGGATATGGACATACTCTCTGTCGATACCGAAAACCACTTTGACTAACCGTGTACGCGGTGGAGATTCCAGAATGAAGTAGGTGGTGGCGACGTTTCCTGTAAGGTAAATACGTGGACCCAACTCCCGTGAGTTAGCATAAGGTGGCTAAAACAGGAGCGATTCTCAGGCCAATGAGGTCATTCCTCTGATCGGACGCTCCTCTTCGATATTATACTTTGACTTGGATTTGATTCAGTGGCCACTTCTATATTTTGATTTTGGGGAGTTAGTCCGAGGTGGGCGGTAACTGCGGCTACGCGTTTCCACCAGCCTGGATAGCAATTGGTATATCTACCCAAGCATTGCCTAGTTGTGCCGTGTCACCTACCATACCGAGCCTTTACTACGAGTTTCTATTTGTGTCGTACCTATGGAGTATCCTCTGGTAGCTTCCCGATCAGGAGGTATTACGGTACTGTATAGACTATTGGCATTATTTGTGTTAAGGGCTATATGGGTAACCCCTTAACGCTATTTAAAAGTAAGTTTATTTTATAAATAGACACTATTATAATAGCGCAATATACTACATAGTAAATAGTTTAACGGATCCTTAGGAGATGTAAATCCCGAACATCTCTTGAGTTACTGTACTCATATTTATTTCTGTTTATTTAACTCACATAAGATATTCTAGTCTGACTCGGGTGTTTTTGTCTTTTCAAATTCGCTCGGGTCAGTCCGAGCGTTTCAGGATTTGAAGATTTAGCTTTGGAGGACGAAGACGAAGATTTGTATTATTATTATTTATAGTATTGCACCACACTCATACCGTTCCGCTGCATTGATTGTATTGGTATGTGTAACTCTGATATTTATTGTGTAAAGAATAACAAGTGTTTGTAAACCATTTATGAACTGTATATTTATTATTATATTTTATCCTTCCGCTGTGAGATTCTGTTTTGTTTTTATTTCTTCTCTGTTTTTCTTATTTACCCCATAACAATCCGCCCTTGCGTATGCTTTGAATTGACACGTGTGTCGGTTTAAAGTGTGCGAAAAGGCGGGACGTTACACAACAAATATCTAATTATCAAAAAGGATAATCAGAATCAACAAATATCTAATTATCAAAAACAATAATCAGAATCAACAAATATGTAATTATCAAAAACGATAATCAGAATCAACAAATATCTAATTATCAAAAACGATAATCAGAATCAATAAATATCTATTATCAAAAACGATAATCAGAACTCATATCAACAAATATCCAATTACCTGCAGATAATTGGAAACAACAAATATCTAGAATCAATTAAGATAACTAGAAAATCAACATAAAAGGTTGGATCGATCCCATCATATGGCGAGTTTTTTAAGCTACGCCGCACGTGCAACAACATATGGTCGAAGCCTACCAAGTACCGTTAACATAATTTTGGCGCCCAACAAATGACCCGGAGATCCAACAAATGACCCGAAGGTCAGGTACTGGTATTGACCCGAAGGTCCTCATATGACCTGAAAGTCCTCATATACCCGAAGGTCCTCATATGACCCGAAGGTCCTCATAGTGGCTTGAAAGCACACGAAAATCATCAAATATTTCAATTAACGACTCCGGAGTTAACCAAAATAGCAAACGCACATGTCCCATAACCACGAGTTTTACTAAATCATTTAATTCTCTTCATCGTTTCCTTGAATGTGCAAAATTGTGTATTCCAAAAATAACATTTCACATTCTCAAACGGACAAGTCCGGAATTAAGCGAATCAGTAAAAGAAAGGGGTCATAATCCTCGATTTTGCTGAAACGTTTAAATCGCTTCCTCATTCTTTTGAAAGCGCAAACTGCAAAACTTCTGAAAACAATTTCACTTATTTTATAAAACTTATAATTTACATTCTCAAACGGACAAGTCCGGAATTAAGCGAATTGGTAAAAGAAAGGGTTCGTAGTCCTCGATTTTGCTGAATCGTTTAAATCGCTTCCTCATTCTTTTGAAAGCATAAACTATAAAAAATTTGAAAAACAATTTTTATTTTTAAAACGATTTGCGAATCCGTGATAAAAAAAGCAATATTAATGACAATTTCGATAAGGAAATTGTACTTCTCAAAACACCTTAGAAACGGATCTCAAAATCAGCATTGCGGGATAACCGCTTGAAAATTCACTTTAAAATTCGACGGTTACTGAAGCCAAAGCGACAGTAATTTTTATATGTCAAAATCTCATCAAAATAATTCACATCAAAATATAACATCAATGAATTTTCATTCAATAAAAATGTCAACAAAACACCGCGCTTCAAAAATTCAGCACCGGCGTAAAAATCCCGTTATAAAAATAACGGCAACAAAATACGTTAAAAACCAAACATCGGTTCAACGTAAAATTTAATGCAATAATATGCAACTTAAATTTGCACGTATACTACAAAATGAACAAAGAAATTAGTCGAATATATCTTCAATGAAGATAATTCAAAACAACAAAATCTCAACAAAATCACATAACTGCAATCGCTTCGAATCCTCAAATCGGATTCGAAATTTTCAAAGAAAACAAATTAAACAGAGCTATGTGAACAACAAATGAAATTTATTTCAATTTCATATTTTGATTTTTAAAGCGAAAAGGTTATCAGCTATATTCAGCGAAGGCAGTCTCACTGTTTCCGCTGCGCACTCTGATAAAAAGAACACGGATTTATTCAATCATCAACACAAATTCACTTTTATTTTTAAATAAAGCTATTTAAAAATTTCATCATAATTTCAAAACTTTAGTTTTGACTCAAAGCACAACTAAAACATCGACAAATAGTTGTAACACATGTTCCATCTAAGTTATGTTTTATATTATGTCCATAAACCCCAAGCTCTGATACCAACTGTAACGCCCCACCTCTATGCTCACAATAACAAAGAGTATTAAAGAAAATACTATCTGTCATCACGAAGGATAAGGCAGGATAGGAGCGGCCATCCGTAGTTAGGCCATACACTAGTATTGGTTATTTCGATCGGATTGGTATATATTATTATTTTTCATCTCTTATTTATTTACTCCCATCGATATACCCAATTCCAGTATAAAACGAACTACGATGGTTCATAATAGTTTAAGACAATAAATATAATAATAACACAGATAAAACAAAAAGTCTCATATATATAATAACTGATGTCAGTTACAATACATGTGATACGGTACATATGATACAACTACAACTGTCTACTACGGAAGTTATATACACAAGTACATTATCGTGATAAATATACATGAATACATAACATCTTATACTAAGACAACGACTACTCCAAAAGTATGAAAAGACTTCATAGCTCTAGCAGCAACCCAAAACAAGATATCTACAACCTGTAATAACTCGGTCTGACCCGAGTATTAAATTCAAACGAAAATAATACACGGGTCAGTCTAATTCAAACTCAGTTATTAATGCACAGAAGCAATAATAATTAAATAACAATTAGACGACAGTCAAAATAAATTCACCTATCTGATCCTTTAATAAAGAAATCGGATAACGGTAAATATAACACGTAACAGTGTTAAACACAAATCAGCAGATTCAAATCATCAACAAAGATAAGTGAAAAGAATATCAATGAATATAATTTAGAAAACATCAGAATTGCCTAAACGGCAATTAACAACAAAATCTAATTATTAAATAAATAATTAGAAACTCATAATCAAATTATCAAATAGATAATTAGACAACCACAAAATAATCAAAGCAAACCAACTCAAAATACTATTTCAAAATACAGAATTGGACACAAAACAATTCAAGTAAATGAAATATCAATTAAAAATGTCAATTCTGATTTGGCTGCAGTACACGCACGCATGTACTGCCTCGCCAAAATCAGATATACACCTGAGAACAGAGACTATATCTCAAAGCAAAGCTCTAATCAGCAAAAACAGGTACAACAGAATGCACCAGTAAAACAAAATGATGCAACATCAATATTTACAGATGTACATCATGGCACAAGAACCCAATACAGTGCAAACAACTAAAAATAAGATGTACTGCAGCCATCACAAGAACACAAGGGCAAACTGGAACAAAACGACAGCCACCTCAAGGTCACAAGGGCAAGACTGCAACAAAAAACTCTGATGCAACAATCAAAACAAATGCAGCAGTGGATAAGGCGGCACAGTGCAAATGGTATGCAAACCAAATGCCACCACGTGAATATAATAACACTGCACATGGACAAATGAATCAGAGGTGCAACATGGAACTGCATATGGCAGTGGTACACAACAACAATGAAATGACGTCTATGTGCCAAAAATGTTAGAGGTAATGCAAATGCAGACTGCACATAAATGAAGACCACATGAGCTCAATGCATCCCAAATACAAAATAAAACAGGTATGCAAACTGCCTCAAATGGTCAAGACAGATGTAATGAATGACCAAACTCGATGAAACCACACTGCAGATACAGCACAGTCCACCTAAATGCCCAACCCAAATGAACAAAGTGAATGCACAAAGGCATAGCAACTGCACCAAGACTAGACTGCAATGTCAAAGCAATGATATGGATTGATACTGGTACAAGCAACTATCAAATGAAAGAGTGCAAGCATAAATATCAATACAATGGAAACTACAACAGAGACTACAAGGTGTACCAGCAAAGGCAATGTACCAGTTCAACTCAAGGGCAACACAACACAAGTGTGCATAAGCAACAATGCACTGTACATCAAGTGATACAACAAGGCAACACCAATGACAACTTTAAAACCAATTATAAAGCAGTGTCAATGAATAATGCAAGCAAGACCAGGATGCAACTGCACAAGACAGGTTAGCAAATTGCAGACACAAGTGGTACAAGACCTGCAAACTGTCTCAAAAAAATGATATCAAAACTTGATGAATAAACAAACTTCACGTGTAGTACACATGTCAATGAAGTCACAACTCTAACTGCAGTCCAAACCAAGTACAAAGAGCAACACGGTGAACACAGTGAGCCTAATCATGGCAGCAAGTAAATCAAGTTGAAGCCATGGCAACAGAATTGAAGTCATGCAATAAATCAACATCTCCAAGTAAATTCAGATGTACATGAATACTTGCAACAGAAAGTGGTGCAAATACAACATGTGGTGATACACGGTAGCACATGATCAAAAGCAATGCAAGCAAAGTTAACAACTACATATACTGTAGTGCAGCATATATCAAGTGAAGTAATCAATCTGCAAATATCATAAAGGCATGAAGGCACAAGGCCACACTCAAAACAACTCAAACTCTGTACATGCACAATAATATATGCATACACGCATACTAATATATGTATGCCTGTATATGCAGACTTGAATAAGTAGGTGACAGAGCAAGGCCACCCTTAAAAACAAATTGAAACAGCAACAAAACTACAATAGTTTGAAAACAATGCAAAGATATATCATGAAACCAGTGGTGCGGCAGCCTCAATTTGAAAACTAGTCAAATTAACGATTTCACAAAATTAAATCTGTAGCTTTCTAACCAAAGACAGTATCGAAGATAAGTCTGTAGCTTTCAAACCAAAGACAGTGTCGAAGACAACAAAACAAACGAAATCAACATCAGAAAAATCCAAGCAAACCGAGTAAATCACAAAAGCACAAGTTCAAAATCACCAAAATCTCGAATTAGATGTGAGTGAAACTTAAATCACTGACTTTGATGAAGAACACGAATTGGAATCGAGCAAGGCTACAGGCGAACAACCCATCACCGATTCGATCGAATTAAAACGACGCTTTGAAAAGCCCTAAGCTTCAGAGAGGAACGAAGATTGAAAGCCCCAAATCTTCAGAGCGAACGAAGTAGGAACAAAGCCGCCATTTTCGCTCGTATGTTTTAGTTAGGGTTTAGCAAAAGGAATGAAGGGTGGAACGAGTACAACCAATATCTCAACAAAAGGAAACGGGCTAAATAAATAAAGTTTAAAGCCCACAAACCCTTTAACAACTTTCATACAAGAATTTTAACCCGATTTTTAAAAACTCCAAATAGCAATTAGCTATCACCATTAATCGAAATGACGATAATTTAATAAATGCGAAATCCCGGGTTGTTACACTTAGTTTTAAGAATTCCCTATGGGTTAAAATGATACATACCTGAATGATCTTTTATAATAGGGAAAAATCATTATGGGTTGAAATGATAAATCCTTGCGATTTTTGTTGATTTTGGAAATTTGGGATTGTAGGTGGAAATGATATATACCCATAAGTTTTAAATTATTACGGATTGAAATGATAATTATCTTTATCACTTGACCTTAGGATTGAAAACTATATACGGACACCATTGGTCTGTTTTTTAAAGTGCTCTCTAAAATTTTGGAAAGATGTGTTTGGGAAAAAAGGAAAATGATTTTTTTAATTTAATATTCAGATTTTATTTTAAAACATATATGTAAAATTTAGATTTTAAAATTTTATGTTTTAGGAATTCTAAATTTATAAGTTATGTTTTTAAAATGTAAATTTTAAGTTTTTACATATAATTTTATTTACTCTTTTTTTCATAATATATAATTTAATTTAATATAATTTAATAAATATAAAATATACTACGTTTAAAATATTTAAATTAATATATTTATTTCAATATATAACCTATTTTAATATATACTATTTCTAATATATATATTATATCAATCTCTAATCTATTTTGATATATAAACTATTTCTAATATGTAAACTATTTTAATTTATAACCTATTTTTAAAATATAAACTATTTTTAATGTTTAACCATTCCAATATATACACTACTTTCATTATTCAAAATATTTAAATTTGGAACAATTATGATTTAGACTTGATTGATTTAAAATGCGAATATTTTGATATGATGGTTTATCCTATTTTGTGGTTATGATTTTTAAAAAATATGATTTTTTGAAGTGGATTTGATTTCGAAAGTGAAATGATTTCAAAAGTAATATGATTTTGAAGTGAATTTGATATTTTCATATGAATATGAACCATTTGAAATGAATTGACGACGGTGTGAAATAAGCATTTGGTTGTTAAAGAGACCGGGATCGAATATTGTCATACTCTCTGCCAATACGGAAAACCAATTTAACAACTATGTACATAGTGGAGATTCTAGATCAAAGTAGGATGGATTGGCGATGATTACGTATGAGGTATTAATGTAGCACTAACTCTCTCGAGTCAGCTTGATGTGGCTAAAATAGGAGTTATACCTGGCCAAGTGAGATCGCACCTCCGATCGAGCATGCTAATTCGAAACCATTCTATTACTTGTGATTTGATTGGGTGCACTTTTGAGTTGGGAGTGTGTCTCGAGGTGGGATGTAGTAGCTGCTATGAGTTACCACTAATCTGGGAGTGCAAACGATAGAATCCTACCCTGGCATTGCCTCACGTGCCTTGTCACATGCCTTATCCCACCCTCTATGAGTTTGTTTTGCACCGTACCTATGGAGTGCCCTCTGGGTAAACCACCGGTTTGGTGGAGCTTACGGTATTGTATGGACTACGGGAATATATTAAATGTGTTAACGGGGATATGGGTAAAGACTTAACGCTACTTTAATAGTTTACTTTACTGTGGACATTAATTATGTAGCGTATTGTATTATGTATGTAGATAGTTCCACAGATCATTAAAGGATGGAACTCCCAAACATTCTTTAAGTTATTGTATTTCATTTGGACATTTCACTTAAGTTGATTTACTTGCATAAGGTTGTTAATCCTAACTTGAGTGTTTTGTGTTTTACTTTATGCTTGGGTCAGCCTGAGTACTACAGCATTTGAGACTCACCTTCTGGAGCTTGGAGCTTGGCTTGGAGATCTATCTTATTTATTCAGCTTTCTAGTTATTCTGTTATTTCGATGATTTAGTTATTTCTATTTAAACTTGTTATTTGCAAATGTATTAGAGACTTCTGTGTATTTAGACTTCAGTTGTCTTTTGTCTTGGACTCTTTTGTTTCTGTAGTAGCTTCATGAACCACTATTTATCTATTCCGCTGTGTATTGTTGTATTACTCTGTGTCTGTGATTCTGTGATTGATTTATTTACTATATATGCTAAAGTTTTGCCAAATATAAATAATAATCTATTGTTTCGAACAATTCAAGTCTAACATATGCGTCTGCTTATGTAGTTTATTGTCGATTTGAATAGTTTAAACAGCATATCGTTACAATTGGTATTAGAGCTCTAGTTTTGGCAAAACTTAGCTTATGGAGTACAAACTCATTAGAAATTGGTTAGCAATACACTAGAATGAGTAGAGTCATTTACGGAATCATCCTTCCTTTCAAGCCTACCTTCTTAGTTAAGATTCTCTTTCATTGTGGTTCCTCTAAATTTGAATCTCTATCTTTGTTCTAAAATCCATTCTCGAATAATCCTATGAGAGAGCGTATTTTTTAGTGTTAGAAAAAATTTATTTTATATCGTACTATTTATTTGTTAAGTATGACTAAATTTTATATATAAAAGTATAATTTTCTGAAATTAGATACTTAATTGAATAAATTGTTAGAAATGAAGATACTTAATTGAATAAATTGTTAGAAATGATAATACTAGATTTTCATTTATTTTATTTTTAACATTACTAAACATGTAACTATTGTTTTGTGGTATATGGAGATGAAATTTTATAAACATGGTTTATAAATCTGATATGCAAATGAACTAAAATTAAATTGTGGGTTTGAGAATTTTAATTTTCGAATTAAATTGTGGGTTTGAGAATTTAATTTTCGATGCTTTTTAAAATTTGGTTTTCAAAGTTTGAAAAAAATAACATTAGTTATTTAAAGGTATTTTCAAGTAGAAATTATTTCTAACTTTTTTAAAAAGAAGCAAGTCAGTACTCTCCTCTTTTGTCATTGGAAAATAATTTCGTTCATGACTACAGCATCATCGACATTCATTTTTGAGTCTCAGAGTGAGGGAGACCGCTTAGTAATTTTGCTACACTTTTGCTTTGGAAATTGAATTTTTATTTGAATTTCTCAAGTATGATTTGGAATGTAAAAATATATATATGCATATATTTATTTCAAAATGGTTTAAAGTGAAACCGAAAATTAAACTCTTATGTTTATGTTAAGATATGTTTTTTAATTATTGAAATGAAGTAAAATTTCTGAATAATTGGAGTGTCTAAAATGAGAAATGAAATCGAAACACCTTGAAATAGTACCTAGGATAAAATTAATTTGTATAATACTCAATTGCATTCTAAAACATATATAACTTACTTGAAATATTTAAAAAGTTAAAATGTTAAGAGGAAACTTAAGTAATAAAAATGTTCAAACTAAATTTCGCTTAGTAAAAATATTGTAAATAAAAGGTAATAGTATAGTGCTCAATTACATTCCGAAACATTAATAAAAACTTACCGGAAAAAAGGTTTGAATGTTAATGAGTACATCTAATTGAATAGTATATAATATAAAACGGTAATAAATAAATTTATATTTGTAAACTGTTTGTGATACAAAGGTAAATTACAAAGAATGGTTGAATCAAATTAGTAAAATGTAAATCAATTAAAATCGAATGGATTGAATATAAATCCTTGAATTACTAACGAGATGAATAATAATAAGTGAATGTTAATCAATTAAGAAGTAAATAAGGTGAATGCAAATAAATTAGATATGAATGTAAATTAATTGAAAGTGAGTCAATTAGAATGATAATAATAAATGGATGTTAATAAGTAATAAAAGTGTATAAAGTTAATGTTCAAAATGAGATTTATATGGTTTTGAATTAATTATTTGTATCTGGTACTATTCATTTCGAATCTATCTTATCTTTCTATTTGCTTATATTCTACTATCTTGTCCTTTTTCGGGGACAAAAATTTGTAAGTGGGGGGAGTGTAACAAACTGTAAATTCAAGCAAATTTTAAAACATAATTATAATTGTTGACTAGAATATGGCTAGAAAAAAAGAATTTTCAAATATTACTATAAAATAATAATAATAACAACAACAACAATTATAAAAAATTTGTTAGAATATAAAACATGATCTTAGATAAAATTCTAAAACAACTAATCTTTAAAGAAATGGAAGATGGTAACGAGTATTAGAATATAATTTAATTGAATGTGATTGACTACTGTATTACTGTAATTTCAATCAACTGTAACAATAAATGTTACTAAAGAATGAGACAAACAATATTCTAAATATGTTAGCATACAATAAGAAATCAATTATTTGGTAACTAGATTTGTATTCCCTGTGTAAATAATTAATTAATAGATATAAATTATAAGTTGTAACAATTGATTTATTCCTCATCCCATTGATTAATCCGCTTTGGAATTTATTTTGTAATCAATGGAATTAAATGTAATTGAAATCATTCAAATAAAAGGAAAGAGAACATTAATTTTAACTAATGGGGTTAATAATAAAAACGCATGTTTGAATTAAAATAAAAGTGGAAGTTGAGAAAATATAAAGAAAACATATGTTTTATTTAAAAGAGAAATTTGATGTGATATAAAGAACATGTAAATCGAAATAAAAGGATAAAACTTTATTTGCATTATTTAATGAAAATAAAATGATTAGTGTGTAACCACATTCAATTGGAAATTTAACATTGAATTATTTGCGATTAATTCTTTTAATTAAGGTAAAGAGAAATAGATGGTAATTGATTCAATCAAGAATAATCAACATATGTCAAATTGAATAAAATGAACATTTGAATGAAGACAAACCAACGTTAATAAATGAAGTTCAATTCAGCCAATATTAAAATATATTATTACTTGAATTTGAATAAAATTTAAAGGTTAAAATTAAGGAACAAATTTGGAATATTGAGTAATATAGTTTTCCAAATTCGATGAAATAGAAAATTTTCTAAAACTTTAAACTTTAGCCAAAATTTGACTTTTGGTTGAAAAATTATATTTAAATTTTAAAATTTTATTCTTTTTATATGATACTAGAATGAATTCTAATATTTCTCTACTTTTTGTTTCGCCAAAATCAAATTTCTATTGCTCTAAATATTTGAACTTCTGTTAAAAACTTTACGTACATAATTTTCTCTTCAGAAAACTTTTTCAATACACATCCTTCTTCCTCTCTAAATTTACAGAAAGCTCTAGATCTTAAATCTTCAAAACCTCATCAATCAAAATTGTTTCCTCTTCTCCTTCAATCCTTCCTTCCTCCTCCTTGTACTGCCCTCTCTTCCACCATCCAAGCCAACATCTCCTCCTCCTTTTTCGACTACCACTCACCGCCTACAGCCAAAACCCTCCCCCTCTTTTCCTACCCTAGGCCGAGCCCTCTTTATCTCTTTTCTCTTCTATTTCATAAAAAAGGTTACATATTTCTATTTTGGTGATCCATTGGTTCGAGCTTGCGTTTCTTTTGAATTAAGATTCAAGTTTGTTAACTTTGTTTTGTCAAATATTTCTTAGCCTTGCAAGGTGAGCTTTTCACTCACATTTATAATCTTATGCTAAGTGGATGAATATCAATTGATATGTTAATGGAATGTTGCAATAGTTTAGAAATTTTGCGTAGTGTGGTTATGATTTGATATGACATAACACCTATGTTTGCTTGTTATTTTTGACATGATTATTGTTATTGATATTATGTAGTTTATTAATAAAAAAATAGATGTGATAATATGGTTATTAATGTGCTTCATGATGTTAGTATTAAATTGCTATGTTGAAAAGAAAAAAAAGGAAAAAGTTATATTGATTTAAAGGTTGACACTTATATTATTAGTATGTTACGTGAAATTTATACGTAAAATGAAAAAAAAAAGAAATAAAATAAAATTTGTATACATATATGTGTTATTCTGTAATATAGAAAATCACCTAAATTGCTATATTAAAAATGGTTGCATACTGGGTCAGGTTATGGTAGAAATCTTATGTCACCTTCTATGTTAAATATGCAAATATGCTATATTATGTAGTATGTGAGTAATTATGTGTTATTGGATGTAATTGGTTATGTACGTAATATGTTATGTGATTCATTATGTAAGTTATGTGCCATCTTACGTAAATTGTTATGTATGATTTTGTGTTATGTTATTTATTTTATGTAAATCATGTCGCAAGTTCCCTTAGTTTTAGGAATTCCTAATGGGTTGAAATGATACGTGCTCAAATGATCTTTTAGAATAGGGAATTTATTGATTTTGGAAATTTAGGATTGAGGGTTGAAATGATAAATACTTGTAAATTTTAAATTATTGCGGATTGAAATGATAAATATCTGTATCACTGACCCTAGGATAGAAAATTATATACGGACACCGTTGGTCGGTTTAATTTTAAGTGATTTATGAAATTTTGGAATGGTGTGTTTGGAAAAAAAGGTAAATGATTTTCAAATCAATATAAAGATTTTATTTAAAATATATATGTAAAATTTAGATTTTAAAATTTATGTTTTCAGAATTCTAAATTTACAAGTTATGTTTTGAAAATGTAAATTTTAAGGTTTTACTTGTAACGTTATTAATTTTTTTTCATAATATAAGATTCGATTTAATAAAATTTAACAAAAAATATATTATTTTAAAATATTTAAATTAATATATTTTTCTTTTAATATATAACATATTTTAATATATAAACTATTTCCAATACATAAACTATTTCAATCTATAACCTATTTTTAAAATATAAACTATTTTTAATGTATAATTGTCCAATATATATACTACTTTCAATAATCAAAATGTTTAAAGTCGAAACTGTTATAATTTATATTTAATTGATTTAAAATGCGAATATTTTGATATAATGGTTTAACCTATTTTGTGATTATGATTTTTAAGATGAATTTTTTTTTTTTGAAGTGGATACGATTTCAAAAGTGATATGATTTCGAAAGTCATATGGTTTTGAAGTGAATTTGATATTTCGATATGAATATAAACTATTTGAAATGTATTGACCATAGTATGCAATAAGCGTTTGGTTGATGAAGAGGCCGGGATTGGATATTTTTATACTCTCTACCAATACCGAAAATCACTTTACAACTATGTACGTGGTGGAGATTCCAGAACGAAGTAGGATGGCTTGGCGATGATTCTTTATGAGGATTAACGTAGCCTTGACTCCCGCGAGTCACCTTGATATGGCTAAAACAGGAGCTATACCGGGCCAAGTGAGGTCGCACCTCCGATCGAGCATGCTTCTTCGATACCATTCAACTACTTGTGATCTAATTATGTACACCTTTGATTTTGGAGTGTGTCTCGAGGTAGGCGATATAGCTGTTATGCGTTACCACCAGTGCAGGAGTACAAACCGTAGAATTCTACACTGGCATTGCCTCGCGTGCCTTATCACATGCCTTATCGTGCCCTCTACAAGTTTATTTTGTATCGTAACTGTGGCGTGCCCTACGGGTAAACCATTGGTTTGGTAGAGCTTACGGTATTGAATAGACTACGGGAATATATAAAATGTGTTAAGGGGGATATGGGTAAAGCCTTAATGCTACTTCAATGTTTTACTTTGCTATAGACATTATTTATGTAGCATATTGTATTATGTATGTAGATAGTTCTACGAAACCTTAAAGTATGGAAATCTCAAGCACTCTTTAAGTTATTGCATTTCATTTGGAAATTTCACTTGAGTTGATTTTCTTGCATAAGATTGTTTACTCCAACTCGAGTGTTTTGTGTTTTGCTTTATGCTCAGGTCAGCCTGAGTATTACAGCATTTGAGACTCGTCTTTTGAAGCTCGGAGCTTGGCTTGGAGATCTATTTTATCTATTCAGCTTTTCAGTTATTTTGTTACTTCAGTCATTTATTTATTTCTATTTAGACTTTTTATTCGCATATGTATTAGAGACTTCAATGTATTTGGACTTTTGTTGTCTTTTTTCTTGGACTATTTTTTCTGTAGAAGCTTCATGAAGTACTATTTATCTATTCTGCTACGTATTCTTGTATTACTCTATGTCTGTGATTCGGTGATTGATTTATTTACTGTATATGTTAAGTTTTCCCGAATATAAATAACAGTGTGTTGTTTTGAACAATTCTAATCTAACATGTGTGTCTGCTTGTGTGGTTTACTGTCGATTTGAATGGTTAAAAATAGCAGGTCGTTACAGTAGAGCTTATTTTTAGTCATCTTTTAGCTCCAATTTCATTATTTCTTATATTCCTGTAATTTGGAAATTCTAAGTGTTGGAGTTGTACCGACCTTAAGAACTTCTGCCTTCATTTGAAAAATAAGCAATAAAACTTCAAAGTGGACGTAGTCCTTGCTTTGTCGAACTACCCTAAATGATTGCGCCTTGTTTTTTCCTTGTTTTCATTTTATATTTCTTCATATTTTATTCTCTTCTATGACTTCTAGGTGTTTGTTCCATTTTTAGTTCAAGCAATCGACATTCTTCTATTACTTCTAGGCTTGTATTTCCCACCCTTGTGTCACCTTTTTCATAATGTTTATCTTTCATGGTTCTATAATACATTTGTTTTTAACATGTTGGCTCTCTTACATACCTCTAAGTATAGAAGTGAAGTGGATTATGTCATCAATCAACCATTTATTCATTTACGAGTAAGATGTCCATGCCACTGGCATGATTATGAATGTTGTATATATTTGTGTGTTGTTTTATGCGTTAGGCTATTGATTTTAAATTCTTTTGAATATCTATATAATAATATTTTTTATTATAAATCAAATATAATTTGACTTGACTAAAAAATATTAATTCAAACCTAAAACCGAGCTCTTATTTTAATGCAATAAACAAATTTAATGAGGACCCAACTAGTGAGAATATATTGATTGTGTCATGGACCTACTTTGTACTTATGCTAACTTATTTTTTTTGACCATTTTCACCCATTTTCAACAGAAGATGATTGATATACCTTATCTTCTCTCTTTTCATTTTCTCTTTTCATTAATCGATTACTACACTTAAGCATGCATCCGTAGAAAATTTCATTTAGTTATCTTTACTGTATTAGGCTCTAATACAAATGGCATATAAATAAGCTATACTTGGAAAATCCATTTTTAACAATAAGTATTACTACCTATTACCATAAAAGAAATAAACTATGGTACCCAACAATCAAGTAAATTCTACAAGTATGACACAATGGAAACTGGGTGCTTAAGTCTGACAACAAACCTAAATTTGAGGCCCTCCTGGCACACATTTCTCACAAAAAAAGCCTTGGGGATTATATGTACCATGATTGAATCTGATATGCATAACGCAATTCTCCTTTAGGAGTTTACCAGTCCACTCGATTGTCCTGAGTATAATTTCAACGAAAAAACATTTAGGTAAAAATATTCTCCTAATTTTGTTACTTTAAATTATGAAGATGGAAGCAGCGTCACTACTACAAAACAGGCCATTTGCATCGGTTGTTCATCCCCCTGTTGCATCAGTTCTACAACCGATGCACATGCAACCGATGCAACAGGATTAACAGTTTTGCATCAGTTCTAAAACCGATGCAAAACGGTCCTTTTTGCATCGGTTGTTACTAACAACTGATGCAAAATATGGTTGCAACAAAGGAACATGTTGCATCGGTTGTAATGAAAATCGATGCAACAAAGGAACTA
Source organism: Allium cepa (assembly GCA_030765085.1). Taxonomy (NCBI): domain Eukaryota; kingdom Viridiplantae; phylum Streptophyta; class Magnoliopsida; order Asparagales; family Amaryllidaceae; genus Allium; species Allium cepa. The sequence continues at coordinate 106,188,538 of CM060930.1, read as the reverse complement.
GTTGCATAGGTTGTTGTTGGAAACCGCTGCAAACTAATCCCTCTATTATTGATTATAGCAAACAATTATTGCATGCAATATGTAACGACCCGTAAATTTCATGGATTTAATTTGGTTGAATTAATGAGTTGTTGTAATTAAATTTAGTAGGAATAAAAACTTTATAAACAAATATTGGAGTGAACGCTAAATTAAATTATATAAATGGTGACTTAAAACCTATTTACTAGCAATTTGAATAAATTTCAATAAATGAAATGGGGTAAGTATTATACCTGGATATAAATTTCATTTAAAGGGAATTAACTAATATGTTAATGTAAAGTTAGAAAATATTGGAATAAATGGTAATTCCATTCATACTTGTAAGCAGTTATTATAAGTTGCATGTTGAAATGGTTGATTGAATTGGAATTTAGAATTTGATTTAAATGAAAAACAATAATGGTTTACAATAACGGAAATTTAGGTAATAAAGTCAGAACAAGTTGATTAGTAATAACCAAAATAAGGGAATAGTATTAATGTAAATAAACATGAAACAAATTGGATATAGAGAAATAAATGTAAGCATTTAATGTATTAATTAATGTTGGTTTGATGATAACGTTACTTGGTGATTAATTTTATAGTAACGGAAGTGTGAAAGTAAAGTAATAAAAGCGTAGATTTATGTTAAGTAATAATTTGTGGATTTGGAAAATAAGTTGAAATTTTTATAATTAAGAAATTAATAAGAAAAAGTGTGTAAAGTAAGTTATAGAATGTAAAATAAGTTATAGAATGTAAATTCAATGTTGTAAATTTAATAGAATGTAAAGTATTTGAAGACCGTAATTAATGTGTTCAATATATAGGAATACACATTTAAAAACATAATATTCATTTAAATTTAAAATGTAAATAGGTGTATATTTAGGTAATGAAATAAAATTAGCATTGAAGATGAAATTTGAATATATCAATGGAATGAAATGGGAGACAAGTGTTAATTGTGGTATAGAGTTATAATAGACTCAATTTAGGGTTGGAATTGAATTCGATTTGTTTAATTTGAAACTTATTGAAATGAATTGGATTCAATTTATAGTAAAGAGATTATTTTAAAAAATTGAAAGAAACACTATAACTGGTGAATGAAACTACTTTAAATTGAGATGGGAATTGGTTTAAAGTATTATAAATTAATAAGTAAATCAAGATGATAAATTTGATGAATTATTGAATTTGAATTCTAATATTGAGCTAATTTATTTAATTTATAATAGTTGGATTTATTGCCCATGAATGAAATCAAATATTTAATTATTACGTTAAATTAAAAATTAAGTTGAAAATTGGGAAATATTTATGTAATAATTATAAATCCAATGGTAAACCCTTCTATTTGAAATTATGAATGGAATAATTATGGGTAAATTCAATTAAATGGAAATTTTGGAAATTTATCTATAATTTTGAATTGTATGAAATTGAAGATTTCTATTGATTAATCTTTAATAAGATGACTTCTAAAAATTAGTTAAATCATTGTAAATGTTTGGAAATTTTAAAGTGATAAAGATTGCAAATTTCAGAATTTAAATTTGAAATTTGATTTAATTATTTATTTTAAATTTAATTAATTAATATAAAAATAGTCATTTTGGCCACTGACTCGGATTTCGACGAAACAAGTTTCATCGGATCCGTAACGGTGAATTATTGTAGGGTATCAAGTTTCGTAACGATCGGACTTATCGTTTGATCGTACGAACGCGAAACGCCTTGAAATTGATTTAATTGAAATCAATTTGAAATCAATTTGAAAATATTGATTTCAGCATAACTTCTTCATACGATGGAATTTGGATGTGAAACGTTTTCCATCGTGTTCAGAATATTTTAAAACACCTATTTCGATATATGGGTTTACCCAATTTCGTTCCGGAGTCAGAACGGGCTTTTTGGGCCAATTATCGTTCAGCACGTTTGTTTATCGGATCCATATACTCTATTTCTAACCTACCTATATAAACCCAGTTATAAACCCTAGCCTCCATCTATTCTCATTTGTTTGTGCGTTCATTTTCCTCAACTCCTCCTCTTCCAATGGCTGCAAATACTAGATCCAAATACAATTCAAAAATCAAATCCAAAGCCTAAATTCAATGTCCTCAGAAAAATCTCAAAAAAAAATATGTTGAAGACCTCGATGAGCGAAATTCGATGGTGCAATTCGTTTTTCGATTTGATTCAGCGTTCGTCCTGGAATTTGCAATTGATTCTCGATCGTTTATTGTGTAGCGTCGAGTTTAGCGATAGATTTGAGTCTTTGGGTTGATCGGAGGGGATAGTAGCGTAGAGGGGGGCAAGGCAAGTTCATCCATGTGGTTACATTTCGCCAACGATGTCAAAATTCGCCAGAAATCAAGCATAAGCGGCTGAATCTCACCTCGACCTGAGCGTAGTAGGCGGCGTCGTGAGTCTCCTGTAGGGGCGACCTGACATGGAAATTGCAGCGGTGGTCCCTGATGGGTGCGAGGGTGGACGTGAGAGCGGCGAAAATTGGACAAAGGAAGAGATCGGTGGCGGCTGAGAAGGGTGAGCACACGTTCGAATGATTAGGGTTTCAGGATGTTATCTCGTGCGCACGTTTCAGCTTGCTGACGTGGCAAAAGTGTTTGGTGAGTTTGTTTTGTTTGTTTTAATTAAATATCAAAATTCAATCACATAAATCGAGATATTTTCCACATACAATATCCATTTCACGTGCGATTTTTTTCGTTAGGATCGTATTGAAATTCCGGACTTGATGACGCTGGTTTGGACGGATTTTGAGACGGTGAAATTTTTTGGGTTTAAAGTGGATTTCGTTTCAGTCTAAATTTAAAAGGCAAGTGTTTTAACCCACTCACAACTCTAAGGTTTCTTATGTTTGTTAAATTATTTAAGATACGAGTGGAAATTTATTAATGACTGTTTGGCATGTTTTATTCATCATCTCAGTTACATCGCATTTTTTTAATTTTACTGTTAATTAATTTTATTTTTGCATATAAATTGACAGTTAAAATTTATTTATTTGCATATAAACTGCTAGTTAAACAGTTATTAAATTTATTATTGAATATAAACTGTTAGTTAATACCTGTATTTATTACCTGTTATATTTTATATGCTCTATATTGATGTTTGTTTAAATTGGATGATGATTTGTAATAAATGGTTGACGATTGATATTTGGATGAATAAATGTTTATTTATATTAACTGCAAGTTGTTATGCATTTCATTTCATTCGGGATTGCGGTTTGAAATGATATACAACCGCATTTTTATTATTAAATTGCGGATTGAAATGATAAATATCCGTATCACTTGACCATAGGGTAGAAAATTATATACAGGCACCGCGGTATATATATAAAAATATTTTTTTGAAAGGTTTTCATGGTTTTGGATAGGATACGGTTTAATAAATATTAATTTTTGACCTTATATAAAATCTTATTTTATGTACATATATGGTTAAATTATTGAATTTAAGCTGTGTATAAATTTGTTAAATAAAATAAATAAGATGAATAATGGAGTTTGATTATTTATATTATATGATTAAGTACATGTTAAGATATTGAGTATATAGAGAGTTTTAATGTTTTAAATTAATTTATATTGGGAGTTAAGTTGAAAATTCATTTGGAATTGAGCTTAATTAAGAATTTAACTTCATAAGTTGATGTAGAATTTATTAACTTGAAATTTTAAAAGGTATGATATTTATAACTGAAATTTTATTCAAGATGGATTAAATGAATATTTCTAGTATAAATAAATTGGAGGAAATTTTGATAGTTAAAAGTAATTTGAGTTTTATTTAAAATGATTTCGGATTTACTATGCCAATATTTCAAAATAAATAATAGGACTTTAAATTGTTGAATAGAAATTTCCAACCTTAGTTCCAATTGTTTAATATTCAAAGTTTGAAATATATTGAAACTGAAAGCGATTTTAAATTTATGGATTTTGACTTAATCTTAAATGAAATAAATGGTAAGTCGCGGAAATTATTTTATTTTATAAAGTAATATAAAATCAACTATTTTATTCTATATACTGTTGAATATCCAAAACCATTCAAGTTTTAGAAGTTATGGTTTTAAAGTTATGAATTTCAAAGTATTATGTTTTGAAAGTTATAATCCAAATGTTTGGTTTCCATATATTATAAATTTTAAGTAGTATGATTTTGGAAAAGAAATATATTTGAAATGAAAATGATATTATTGATTTGGGTTTTATAAAAATAATATCGAAATGAGTTGTTTTCGAAATGGAAATGATATCGTATTTATGGGTTTTGAAATGGATAATTATTTTCTAGTTTTAAAGTATAAACTATTTTAAAGACCGCGGTGTTATAATAATGTTTGGTTGTTGAAGAGACCGAGATCGGAATTTGTCATACTCTTTGCCAACCCCGAAAACCACTTTAACAACCGTGTACGCGGTGGAGATTCCAAAATGAGGAGGATGGTGGTGGCGTTTCCTTTAAGGTAAATATGTGGACCTGACTCCCGTGAGTTGGCATAAGGTGGCTAAAACAGGAGCGATCGACGGGTTAATAAGGTAGCAGCTTTGATCGGACACATCCCTTCGATATTATACTTTGACTTTGGATTGATTCTGTGGCCACTTTTGATTTTATTTGGGGGTGTGGCTCGAGGTGGGCGGTAGCTGCGCGTTTCGCGTTACCACCGACCCGGAAGCGTAATTGGTATATCTACCCTAGCATTGTCTAGTTGTGCCGTGTCACCTACCCTATCGCGCCTTGTACGAGTTTCTATTTGTGTCGTACCTATGGAGTATCCTCTGGTAGCCTCCCGATTAGGAGGTATTACGGTACTGTATAGACTAATTGCTTGTTTGTGTTAAGGGCTATATGGGTAACCCCTTAACGCTATTAAAAAGTAAGTTTATTTTACAAATAGACACTATTGTAATGGCTCAATATACCATATAGTAAATAGTTTAACGGATCCTTAGGAGATGTAAATCCCGAGCATCTCTTGAGTTGCTGCACTCATATTTATTTCTGTTAATTTAACTCACATAAGATCTTTTAGTTCTGAATCGAGTGTTTTGTCTTTTCAAATTCGCTCGGGTTAGTCCGAGAGTTTCAGGATCGAAGACTTTGGATCTGGAGGACGAAGACGGAGATTTCTACTACTATTATTAATTATATTCCACTACACTATTTAATTCCGCTGCATTAATTATGATTGGTATGTGAACTCTGATATTCATTGTATAAAGAAGAATCAAATGTTTGTAAACAGTTTATGAACTGTACATTTATTATTATATTTTATCCTTCCGCTGTGAGATTCTATTTTGTTTTTCTTTCCCTGTTTTTTCCTTAATTACCCCATAACAACCTTCCCTTCCGTATGGTTTGAATTAGCACGTATGTCGATTTAAAGCATGCGAAAAGGCGGGACCTTACACAATATTACAGTCAATCAAAATTAAATTTGATGGCAAATACAAACTGAATAACATAATACCAAAATAAACATATATCAATTAAAGTGTTAATAATCTATACGAAATAATGGTTCATACATTCGTTTTTGCAGAATAATTCAGATCTTCAGTACAATCATTTGTAGATTGGTTTATAACATTGTGTTGTTTAGCTTCAGAAAGCGATATAGGTGTATCGTTCTTTTGATACTGGGTAAGTGACTTGGATTCTTTAGATGCTGCTTGGAGTTTGGTGAGCTCCCTTTGAGTTTCAGCCAGTTCATGCTTGTCTGTAATGAGTTGAATGCATCTGTGGACCTGAAAATCCAACTTAGTTCAGTATGAACTTAACGATAAAATGGTACAAGATAAATGAATGATCATGTAACGTTAACATACGAAATCGAGGTTAAAACACCATAATATTGGAATAACTAAAGTCCAGTATGGCCTTACATTCCAATAAGGTCAAAATTCGAGTTGCATGTAGATTACCTGAAGAGTATGTGTAAAGAAGAAATCCACAGACCTGTTGAGCGATAAAAGCATATAGGAATAGGTTCAACATGATGTTGTGGAGTTCATTGTTGTAAAGATCACCAATTGACATGTTAGGGATCCAACAGCACTGACAAACGGATTGTGGATAGTTTATAGCCAACATAGCTTCCGTTGTTTATTCCTGCGGTATAAGGGTCGGCTTGTAATTTTGAACAACCATCGTTACTAATCACCAAACAATCACCCACCAGCCTCTAGCATCAAAGCATTCCAGACTTCAGGCTCATCTTTGAACTGCCTAAACCTACTTCATCCACCTACTCTTGCATTTAACTAGTTCTACACTCCACTTCTATCTATTTCTCACATAATCATTCTCACTTCTACTCTTGAAATTTTGGACAAAGTGACATGCAGTTTTTTGATGCTTTTCAGGTGCTCTTATTGGAAAAAATACACCAGAAAATCGTCCTACTGGTCCTAGGGGTCGAATTTACACTTTTGAATTTCTCAGAAAGGCACGAGTGATGTACCATTTTGTTTTACATATGTCTTTAAATTGTAGTAGCATTTGAGGATTTGTTTTGCTAAATGTGCATCCACTATATGCAGCTACAACCTCTGTTAACTTGGATTAAAGAAATCGGTGAAAACTATGGTGGGAAAACTCCTACTCAGGTACTTTCTTTTTTCAGGCTGAAAGTACATAACGACCTTCTTTACAAGTAAAAATAAGTTACGTGTTATATATACTAAAACGGAAGAGAAGGACCAACTTTTTCAAAAAGTTCAAAAATAATTAATGTGCAGGATTTTTAGAAGAAACTATTAACGTACTTTTTCCACATTCTATATATTTCAGGTGTCTTTGAATTGGTTAATGTGTCAAGAAAATGTGGTGCCAATTCCCGGAGCTAAAAATGGAGAGCAGACTAAAGAATTTGCAGGTGCACTTGGATGGACTTTAAGCAGTGAAGAAATTGAAGAACTTCGCTCTCTCGCTTCACAGGATAAACCTATTATTGGGTTTCCAGCTGAAAAGTTATAAATACATCGGAAAGTGGTTTGATTGAAGGCCAAAACAAATAAAAGAATGCTCAGATTAGAATCTTAAGGATAGTGTTTTAGTAATACAGTATAACAACACTATATGATTATTAAACATGCCAAACTGAAATTGTTATGTAGATTACCTGAAGACTATGTGTAAAGAAGAAATTCATAGACCTGTTGAGCGATAAAAGCATATAGGAATAGGTTCAACATGATGTTGTGGAGTTCATTGTTGTAAAGATCACCAATTGACACTGTCAGGGATCCAGCAGCACTAACAAACGGATTGTGGATAGTTTATAGCCAACATAGCTTCAGTTGTTTATTCATGTGGTGTGAGGATCGGCTTGAAATTTTGAACAACCATCGTTACTAATCACCAAACAATCACCCTTCAGCCTCTAGCACCAAAGCATTCCAGACTTCAGGCTCACCTTTGAACTGCCTAAACCCACTTCATCCACCTACTCTTGCATTTAACCAGTTCTACACTCCACTTCTATCTATTTCTCACATAATCATTCCCACTTCTGCCTGCTGAAACCACCATCAAATAATCTACCGTTCACTACTCCTATTGCCTACATCACCACACCATCAACTTGCCTTTAATTTCTACATTGCTGCCCATTCAATCTGACCCTCCTCTACTTCGATACTGTGATATTCCAGTCCTCTTCTGTTCACATAGTTCAACAACTGCTACACTGCTAACTTCCTCTTTCACTTCTTTTATTACACCACAAAATACTACAATGTGCACATGAACTACGTGCAACTGTCCCTGACCTTCCCTTCGACGACTACCACTTCAACATCTACCATGTTTCAATAGTCACTGCATATACTTCCTCCACCACCGAGCAGGACATCAAACCAAAAAAAAGTAAAACTGACCATCCCCTTTGCTTCTAAACCATCACTCATACTGCCAAAACTTCTCATCACTACTTCAACTCATTCGTCGCCATCAACTACCAACACAAATCACACGAACTCGCAACCATCCATAGTCGCAGACTTAAAACCAGACATCCACCAAATAATATCCACGTAGCCCCAAACTCGAACACATCGATACCTAAAATCACGACTCCCTAATTCTCCATAAATCGACTTCACAATTCCTCCACACTGACAACCAACAAATCGATCTCGTTCACACCTGAATCGAAATCTATGGACGACTCGAACTACGGGATGAGCAACATAATCACGAACTCGACCAAACACAAACAACCTTGAACTCCACAGTGCCAAATTGCCGCTTGACTTCGATCTTCAACATACTCGACCACGAGCTGATGTTGGAACAGAGGCACGAAAGTTAGCATTTTGTTAATCGGAATTCGAATTTGTGAAAAGCTGTGCTTCCAAGAGGGTGTCACACACCAGTATTTTGCGTGTCGTCAAATAGCTTGGGAAAAGGGATGAGCGAAAGGAAGCATTTCGAAAGGGCTTTCGAAAATGGTAAGATCATCAGTCGGATTTAATGAGAAGCGGTGAAAATCAATTTCTGGGATATTTTTTTGTTTTGGAGCAAGCGAAATCCCTTTTAGGGGAAAGGAAATAAGCGGCAGAAAAATTTGGGATGGCGGAAATTGAAACTATTTGCATTGGTTGTTGGTGACAACTGATGAAAATTTGATTTTTTATGACCTAATGCTTTCCACGTACCAATTGCACCGGTTATTAAGATAGAACTGCATCAGTTTTTACATCAACCAATTCAAATGAGGCGATGCAAATGGCCTATTTTGTAGTAGTGCGTGTAAAATTATAAATTTCAATTTACAATCAATATGACGGTTCAATTGTAGACATTACAATCCACTATTAGTATTTCCCATTATTAATGAAAGTTTATGACCTACTTGAAATATATAGATCAAAAATGTAAATGAACTAAAGAAAAAAATTGATACCTAATGGGTATGAATTGCTGACATAGATTTTTTTAGATGAAAGAGCGAACCTCGAAAAGAGAGAACTCGTTATTTTATCTTTATTAATAGTTGGAATAGAAACACAATCTTTTGGTCCAACTGTGAAGTTTCGAAAATACCCTTATATGACAACAAGAAGTTTGGATTTCGAATCCCACCACGAATAAAAATTAACATATATCTTAAATGTAAATTTTAAAACATAAACAAGATTACAATTTCAATACTCCATTCCACAAAAAAATTATTTTTTAAAATATTTTTCGACTTATTTTTATCAAACTTCGTAAAAAATTTAAATTTAATGATTTTATAGGGGGTTTTAATACGTATGTGCGTTGTATGTGCCAGAAAATCTTGTTATAATAATATATATATAAAGGAACAACTAACACACTCAGTGGTTAGCTTAGTGAAATTAAGTAGATGCAAATAATATTATATATTTGAGTTTTAATGGAAGATCATTAGACAGATGATCTGTAGTAATGGAATTAGATCATTTATAGCTAGCCTGGTGGTTGCATTGTTTAGGTTAACTATGAGGACCCTCAAATAACTTTTTACTATTTCTGTAATACGGTCAACAAACAGAACAATTATTTTTAGGTTATTTGGTTGCATGCTAATGAAATTACTAACTTAAATCATGATGATATTTCGGAATTCTACTAGAAAAATTATATACCAAGCAATTTTCTTGGCTTCCTCAATAGTACAAATTTTGCACCGATTGGTAGTGCGACGAGACTACCAAAAATGAAACCCCTAGCCTCGACCCCTGTTAAAATACTACAAATTAAAAAGTAACAAATAAGTAAAATAGATAGATCTTAATAGTTATTAAATTCAAATACATATAATGTTATATTCTTTTGGTATGCAGTTGTTTGATAATATGTAGCTTTTTTAATCTTTTGGTTAGTGTTATAATGAGCAGTTTTTCAATCAACTTGTGATCTTTTGCTAGACATGATATTTTAACAATGAATTAACAGCATCGTATTTTCATTTTCTTTTTACCGCCTGACAATACCACATTTGTTTCAACTGGAGGTAATGCAAGCCTAGAAATTATGTTGTGTTTTGGATATTTTTGATGTTTAGTATAGACTTAGAAACCTACATATTTAGGTCCTTGAAGCAGTTTAAGGTTATGGGATTTGTTGTAGTTTCATATTCAGTTGCATCCAAAGATAATTTTGATGTTTAATAGAGCTTGTTGTAGTTGCATATTCAGTTGCATCTAGTTCTATTTGTCATTACTTCAATGTTACATGACATATTATATACCTAGGTGTAATAAGTTAACCTATCACGTACCTGGATGCAATATTACATGCTTAAATGTAATAATTTCAGTGTGTAATTATATTTTTAATTACAAAATATAACCAGTTTCTACGTCAAAGTTTGGAAACTTATTTTCCTTTCTATGTCGATGATGGAAAGAGATTGGGTTTTTTAAAACAAGTAATAATATATTGTTTAACTTAATGTGTATTTGTTGATTTAAAACAAGTAATCAAATACTAAAGTCAATTTTTATGTTTTTTTAGCTTTTTTCATTGAACTAGTATAGAGTATCGACAAGGAGCAATGAATTTCATGCCTGCTGCAAAAATGAATGTAATAAGTATAGAAAAAAATTTATGCCCCTGCAAAAATTATCAAAATCTTAGTCATCTTGATGACCGCAACATCATTGAATATTTAATTATAAGAGGAATGGATCCCAGATACATAGGTAGTGTATGGTTTAACTAAGGTGAAGAGATAAATATAGAGAAGAAAACAAATTGGTTTAGCGTATATTATTTATTCAAGATGATTCACTATGAAAATGAAGATTTTTTGAATCATGAATTTTTTTATGATGATAAAGATAATGTTGATTCTTAAAAAAAGATGATGAGTTACTCAAGAACTTGGAATATGCAGAAATTCCATTGTATCCTGCTTGCACATATCACACATAATTCTCTGTCATCGCCATCTTGTAAAATATTAACTATGAGACTGGCATGTCTAGTAGTGGGTTTGATAAGCTTTTAACTGTGCAACTTTTTTTTGCCGAAAAATAACGTGCTTCCCAAAACCTTATATGAAGTATAGAAATTTCTTAAAGCATTCGACATGGGTTTTGAAAAGATACATGCTTGTGAGAATGGATGTTGCCTTTTTAGAAAAGAATACAAAAATTTTGGACACTTGTCCAAAATGTGGTTCTCCGAGAAGGAAGAAAAATCAAGATATAGAAGAGGTTATACAAGGCATTCCAGTTAAAGTGTTAAGATACTTTCCGATAATTCTAAGACTTAGAAGAATGTATAGATCTCAAAAGATGGAAGAAGATTTAAGATGACATTTTAATAATGCAAGCAACGATGGAAAAATGCATCATCCCATGGATTCTATGACATGGAAAACGGTGGATGAAAAGTACAAATCTTTTCCATCCGATCCACACAATCTTAGGCTTGGTCTGGCTACAAATGGGTTCAATCCGTTTTCCATGTTGAGTTCGAAATATAATTGCGGGATGGTAATGCTTGTAGCATACAATCTCTCGCCTATATTGTGTATGGAGAAGGAAAGTATTATGTTAAATTTCCTTATTCTAGCCCCAAAGCAACCCGGGAATGATATTAATGTATATTTTGCGCCATTGGTGGAAGACTTGCATCATTTGTGGTGTAATGGAGTTGATGCTTATGATGCATTTAGTAAAACTTTGTTTAAACTGAATGAAATTTTTCTGTGGACGATTAATTATTTTCTAGCTTATGGAAATCTTGTTGGATGTCAAGTGAAGGGGGAAAAGCTTCCCCATTATGTGGTGTCAATACCTATTCTCACTAGTTGAATCATAGTTGCAAGAACTTCTACATAGGTCATAGAAGATATCTACCTACCTCGGATTCATAAAGGAAAAAGATGGCGTTGTTTGACGGGACCATAGAGAAAGGAGAAACATTTATGCATTGTTGAAGGATTATTCAGATGATTTTGGAAAAGAAAGAGAAAAGAAAAGTAAGAAGTGGAAGTGTGTTTATGATACAGAAGATGAAGATGATAATATTAAAGATTCAACAAAAATGGAGCTATCAAGATGGAAAAATGATCGATATTCTTTTATTTGCCATAGTGGAAGGTTAGTAGCTAATATATTTACTTTTCATTTTTTTAACAAAAGAAAAATCCAATAATGCATTATAGTTTTTGTAATGACCCAAATTTGACCACTTTAAAACATACTATTTAAAATGATTTTAAATTTAAAATATATAACACTTTATGATTTAAATAATATTAGATAGGATTTGCAAAGAGAAATATAAACAAAAATAGGAATAATTGCTTATATCGACAAAAGTGATACAATTCTGATTTCAAAAAATTAAGTTGCAATGGTTAAATAAATTATTTTAACTAATTTATGAGTGTTTATATTTTTAAATAACATTCTACAAATTTATTTTTAAATTTGGTTTATATAAATAAATAGTTTGATTAAAATGTCAAAATGTGATATACATATCTAAAAAGTGGGCAAGGGAGGTGCAGATGTTCTGTGGCCTCGGTATAGTTCACTCTCATTGTAGAGGGATATACATATCTATATTTAATTTCGAAAGGCTGGGACTCGGTTGCCTTGTTATGGCTAGAAACCTCCCGATCAGGTAGCATATAGTTTTGTATGTTCTTATGTTAATATCATTTCAGAAAGGTGATTTGTTTCAGATCCCAAAGTAAAAGATTAGTTTGAATATAAAAGATACACATATACATATTTCAAAAGTTTTGAAATAAGAATTCGAGAATAAAGTCCTAAGAGATCATTTTTGTAAAGATAGTTAGATTTGGAAATCTAAATGTGAAGATTAAGCTAAGTGGGTAGATTTGGAACCAACATTTGCATGACATATTCTATGTAATTATGAGAATTGAATATTTGTTTGCTACATCGTTGGCTCCATGAATCCTGTTTGCGGTAGAAGAACTACATTGTCATGATCCTGCTGTCTAATTGGGTTCCCAATTAGAAAGGGGAGCTTAGGCAATCACAAGTGGTAGTGATGCAGCCCCAATAATAACATAACATTTTTCTGTTTATTCTTTGCTATATATCGTGTATTGATGTATTTTTCCTGCTTATTATTTTATTCCACATTTGTCATTTTTATTAAGTTTGCATGAATGGCTATTGCATTCTCTCTTCTTAGAGTTGTGCAGCGATAGATTTATTTGTGTTTGTATTTGTTACGTATTAAAGCACACCTAGTAGATTAAGTTGATTATTCTGATAACTTGTACAATTGAAATTGTATCTTATACATTTAATAGTGTTTAATATTCATCAAATATTGTGTATTAAGTTGGTAGTTTTCATTCGTAATTTTAGAATGGACGGGTTTTTCAGTGATTTTGACTGGTTCGAAAACCCGGGTCATTACAAGTGGTATCAGAGCTTAGGTTATGTAACATCCCGCCTTTTCGCACGCTTTAAATCAACAAACGTGCCAATTCAAACCATACGGAAGGGCGGATTGTTATGGGGTAAATAAGAAAAATAGAGAAGAGAAAAACTAAACAGAATCTCACAGCGGAAGGATAAAATATAATAATAAATATACAGTTCATAAAACTGTTTACAAAACATTTGATTCTTCTTTGTACAATAAATATCAGAGTTCACATACCAATAAATACCAATGCAGCGGAATAGTGGAACCATATATAATAATAATAATGAAATCTTCGTCTTCGTCCTCTAGAAATAAAGTCTTCAAATCCTGAAACGCTCGGACTGACCAGAGCGAATTTGAAGAACAAAACACTCGAGTCAGAACTAAAAGATCTTATGTGAGTTAAATTAACGGAAATAAATATGAGTGCAGTAACTCAAGAGATGCTCGGGATTTACATCTCCTAAGGATCCGTTAAACTATTACTATGTAGTATATTGCGCAATTATAATAGTGTCTAATTGTACAATAAACTTACTTTTTAATAGCGTTAAGGGGTTACCCATATAGCCTTAACACAAATAATGCCAATAGTCTATACAATACCATAATACCTCCTGATCGGGAGGCTACCAGAGGATACTCCATAGGTACGACACAAATAGAAACTCGTACAAGGCGCGCTAGGGTAGGTGACACGGCACAACTAGGCAATGCCAGGGTAGATATACCAATTGCTATCCGGGCTGGTGGTATGGCGCAGCGCGCAACTACCGCCTACCTCGAACAAACACCCCAAAATCAAAGAAATCAATAGTGGCCACCGAATCAATCCAAAGTTAGAGTATAGCATCGAAGGAGTGCGTTCGATCAGAGGAATGACCTCATTGGCCCGAGAATCGCTCCTGTTTTAGCCACCTTATGCCAACTCACGGGCGTTGGGTCCACGTATTTACCTTATAGGAAACGCCGTCACCAACCTACTTCATTCTGGAATCTCCACTGCGTACACGGTTGTTAAAGTGGTTTTCGGAGTTGGCAGAGAGTATGACAACTTTCGATCCCCGTCTCTTTAACGATCAAACGTTATTATAACACCGTGGTTGTTTAAAATAATTTAAACTTTAAAAACCAGAATAAAATATCCATTTTAAACCCATATAAATATGATATCATTTATATTTTTAAAACCCCAAAACAATATGATATCATTTAGACCCAAAATCATATAATGTCATTTTATTTTCCAATATATATTATTTTCCAAAATCATAGGTTTTGTTCAAAGTAAAATATTTAGAAATCAAAACTCCTTAATATAATATTTCAAATCATACTACCTTGAAAAACATAACTTCGAAACAAATTTCCATCTCTCAAATGGTTAAATATTAAATTAGTTTATAAAACACAATAGTTTCTTTAGATTTCACCAATCAATTTTCGAATATCGATTTAAACTTCCAAATAACATTTCAATTCTTATGTTTCAAAGCTTTAACTATTTCACCATTTCAAAACAAACTCATTTGACAATCCCATATATATTAAATTCAATTACTTTTTATTTAGACTTGAAATATTTACTTAACGAATTTAATATAATTTAAGAAAAACCTTTACTTCACATAACTGGAAATCTTTCAATTTATTATATATTCATTTAAATCAACTTGATATTCATTTAAATCACTCTACTCAAAATCAAGTTATAAAAATTATATCCTTTAGAAATTCTAACTTTTTATTTAATTCCAATTTAACTTAGTATTCATCTTCCAACATTATTCTCATTTAAGTCAATGAAACTACAGAAATTAAATTTTATATAATTGCTTAATCTTATTTCATCCTAAAATCAAACTTTATTTTAAACTTCAAATCAAATTTATACAAAGCTTAAAACCGAAAATTTACTATATATATATATATATATATATATATAACCAAATCAATATCCCATAAACCATATATATATATATATATAGCTTTACAAAACCATAGTAAAGAATTTCCAAAAATAATTTTTATATATTTACCGCGGTGCCTGTATAAAATTTTCTACCCTATGGTCAAGTGATACGGATGTTCATCATTTCAATCCGTAATTTAAAATAAAAATGCGGTTGTATATCATTTCAAACCGCAATCCCGAATGAATGCAATGCATGATAACTTGCAGTTTATACGAAAAAATTACAGCATCCAAATAGCAATCATCGACCATTAATTACAAACATCATCCAATTTAAACAACATCAATATAGAGCATATAAATATAACAGGTAATAAATAACAGGTATGAACTAACAGTTTATATTCAGAAATAAATTTAATAACTGTTTAACTAGCAGTTCATATGCAAATAAATAAATTATAACTGTCAATTTATATGCAATAATAAAAATTAATTAACAGTTAAATTAAATAAATGCGATATAACTGAGATGATGAATAAAACATGCCAAACAATCATGAATAAATTTATACTCATATCAAATATCAATTTAACAAAAATAAGAAATTTTAGAAGTTGTGAGTGGGTTAAAACACTCACCTTTTGAATTTAAATCGAATTTAAATCTGATTTAAAGACAAAAATTCGATGGTCTCCAAAACTGTCCAAACCAGCGTCAACAGGTCCGGAATTTAATTTCGATCCTAACAAAAAAAATTCGCGTGAATCGGATGTCGTACGAGAAAGTTATTCGAGTTAAACGATTTGAAATTCAAAAATTAAATTAAATAAAACTAACCCTAATTTATGTGGCCACGTCACCATCACGTTATGTTTGCAGGCACGTGAAAACAAGCCCCTCGTCCCTTCTCGTTCGAACGCAAGGTACAGCCTCTACCTCATTACCGTTTGACCCCACAGTTGACCATGATTTTCGATCGCCTCCAGCCATCTAGACATCGCCGGCCATCATCCCAACGCTTCCCACTCAAGGCCACCCCATTAGACCAATTGCGCCCCCCCCCCCCCCCCCGGTGGCCGCCGCCCCGCCAGTTAGGGTTTTCGAATCCTAGTTCGAATTTAGTTGTCGATCTGACCGATGAAACTGCCTACAAACCCCGCCGATCGAATCCCTTCGAAAATCTCCCCCCAATGGTACAATCAAATCTATGATCCATAGACATTCATCGGAACGTGATGAACGGTCGATGCTTGTTCAAAATTTTTCGGACGAACAGGGCTTCATACTGGAACGGATCTGGGTTACGCTCTTTGAGAGCTTCATATATATATATTTTTCTCGAATTTTTCTGAGATGTTTGAATTTTCATTTGAATTTTGAATAGAATTGGATCTGAAATTTGCATCCATTGAGAAAGAGAAGGAGTTGAAGAAATGAACATACAGCAAACGAGAATAGAATGGAGGCTAGGGTTTATCACAGCCTATTTATAGACAAACTGCAATAGAATAGGTAGGCACGAACTAATAAACGTTCTAAACGGTAGTAGGCCCAAAAAGCCCGTTCTGACCCTGGAACAAAATTTGTTAAACCCATATATCCAGATAGGTAATTTAAAATATTCTGAACGCGATGGAAAAAGTTTCACATCCAAATTCCATCGTATGAAAAAGTTATGCAGAAAAAAATATTTTCAAATTGATTTCAAATTGATCGATTTCAAGGCATTTCGCGTTCGTACGATCAAATGACAAGTACGATCGATACAAAACTTGAAACCCTACAATAATTCACTGTTACGGATCCGATGAAACTAGTTTCGTCGAAATCCGAGTCCGTGACCAAAATGGCTATTTTTATACTAATTAAATAAATTTAAAATTTGTAAATAATTTTTATATTTCAGTTTCCGAATTGGAAACTTTTATCACTTGCAAATTCTCAAAAATTTAAAATGATTTAACAAATTTTTAAATGTCAATTTATTAAAGATTAAATCAATATAAATCTTATATTCCATAAAATTTAAAAATTATAGATAAATTCCCAAAATTTCTATTAAATTAATTAATCAATGCTTGTTCCATCTATAAATTTTAAGTAGATGGATTCCAGGTTGGGTTCAAAATCTATTGTTCTAATATTCTTGAATTTTAGTTAAATCTCTATAAACGTTATATTTAAACGTAAATTTCATTTATTTTGTAATACTTTAAATTAAACTAAAAATATCATTTTCTATAATTAAATCTATACTCCCATTGATTCATTCAATTTGCACTATTATGCATTATTTTAATAACTCGTTTATAACTTTGAATCTATTTCCCAAATTTCACATTTCTATTGTTACATAAATTTGAATTGATTACTATTTATTATTATTGCTTCACTGATTAATTTAATATTTGCATTGGTTTTGCTTATACTAAATAAATTTCCCATATTAATAAGGTTACAAGACAATTAATAACATTTCCTTAGCCCAAACCCCTTTTACCAACTATTTTCCTTCAAATAATTCATGTCTCTATAAATACTTACATTTTCACTTTATAGTTATTTTAATATACTCATTCCAACACTCTTAACCCTTATCTTTAAGTTCACCCACTTGTAATATTAAATTATATTTATTACAATTCAATGTTGGCATTTATTACTATTAATTTATTCAATGTTTACATCCCCTTATTTCAATTTCTTCCATTTACAGTTGCGACTTTACTATTCACAGTTACTTTTGTATACTCATTTCCTATTTAAACCAAATATAACAAATTCCAATTAAATCCAATTATTGCCTTTAAAATAAATCATAACATTCGAATATCTCTATTAAATTGGAATGTTTCACTTAAGTTTATAAATGATCCACTTGCATTAACATAATTCTTTAAATTTATCCCCATTTACGGTAAATCAATGTTATACTACATTAACCAAATTTAATATCTTCCTTTAATTTCTCATATTCAAAGTATATCTAGGTAAAATCTTTCCACTACTTAATTTATTGAATCTTATGAAATCTTACTATAAATAAGTTTTAAATTACCATTAACTGTACATTCAATTACTATTCAAAGTATATATTCATAAATCAATTCGATATATACGTTTGTTTCCTTCTATTTTATTTATAACCTAGTATACATTTTCCTAAATCCTATTTCATTACATTCATTAATGGGTATTGCATTGAAATCTAATTTATTAGCTTATATGACAATATTACCATTAATTACAATTGGCGTACTAATTTTTATTCAATCACCTAAATAAATAACATATTATTCAATACTTACTCTTGTTTTCTCATATTCCATCAAAATCAAATCACAACTTTTTACATTATTTCATTGAATTGGAAATTCATTTTTTTATATTGTTAACCTTTAATTACAAACTTATTTATTTAACCAAATTAAATCTATGAAATTATATGGGTCGTTACACTCTCCCCCACTCAAAACTTTTCGTCCCCGAAAAGGAAAAGAAGGGAGAAGAAAGAATTAAATAACAATACATCTTATTCCAAATATTAACTTATAAACAATAATTTACTAAATTTATTACTTTAATTAAAGTATACCCATTTGAAATCTTATTATACTTGAATAAATACGGTTTGGAAAAATATTTTCAGAAAAAAAAATTCTAAGATTCTGCAATTTCTTATATAATCCAAAGGGTTACAATTTATCTAAAGTGAAATTTTTTAAGTGGTTTCAATCACTTACAACAAATCAATACAACAACCATCAATTTCAACAACAGTATACACAACAAATACAAAGCAACTATACAATCAAACAAGCAAATAATTGTTTGGGTTCAAAACTTGATATTGTACAGAATGAAAAATAACTATCAAGTGCATCATTTACTCAACAGTCTTAGATGGAACAAAAATAGATTATTTATTCATCCAACAACTTCAAATTTCCTTACCCGACCAACCATAACCTAACAACAACCAAATATGAACAACAAATTTTGTTTATCCTTGTTAATTTCATTCATACATTTGTTGTTTAATTTCTCTTTTTATTTATACAGTGATTTATCGTTTTAATTTACATTTACTCATTCAGTGGTTGTTTCCCTTTTTTTCTACTTATTACTTACAATTATTCATTTTTATTTATTCAGGTCATGTAAGTTTCTTTTATTTGTATTATATTTAATGCACTTCTCAATTTCAATCATTTATTTAATGCTTACATTTATATTATATTTAATTATAGTAACCCTTTTTAATTACACTTAAATTCTTAACTTTATAACATCCATTCTTATAAGTAAAGGATTTTGTTAATTCATTTACTTACTTCCTATTATATTAAACTAGAAACATTTAAATCATACTTAAGTTTATAAACCTACACATCAATCCTTATTCATTAAAGAATTTCATTTTATTTACTTAAGTTTAAAATCACCTATTTATAATACTTGCCTTTAATTATGGTAAAATTTCAATTTATAACTTAAGTTTATACCATTAAATTCTCATTTATAATAGCAATTCATTGAATACTTCATTACCTACTTTTACTTGTACACACTTCTATTACATTTCTTATAAAACATTTCAACTTTTTATTTTTGGTAAGTTATATATGTTAAAGAAAATGCCAATGAACTTATTTAAGTTTTATCTCATCCTTTAATTAAATTTAATGTTCAATAATATTACTCTTGTTTCATATGTTACAAATTTCCATTTATAACTTAGCATTTAAATCTCTTATTTTATTTAGGGTTTCAATTATTTGTTAAATTAAATTTCACTACAATAATTAAAACAATTAATTAACGGAAATTTAAGAGTTAAAGACCGGGTTAAATTTCAAATTATTTTAAAATAATAGATAAATATATGCTTACAACTTATATATCTCTCATTATATTTAAAACAATTCAAAATTTATATATTTCTCAAAATGAATCTGTAGTAAAACTACTACAGTGGCCTTCCCCCTTCGAAACTCGAAAATGAAAGTCGATGATGCGGCGGCCATCACCGAAATTATTTTCCAGCGACAGGGAGGGAAGCACAACTTTATCTTTCCAAAATTTCTTTAAAACCATACTTTCCAATTATATTGAAATATTTATATCAGAAAATATTTCTAAATACTATTATTATACTTCAAAATCCTTTGAAAGTAATTTTTCCAAATCCCGAGCTTAAGTTCTAAAATTTCCAAATTTCATTGAGTTTATTTTAAATCTTATTTTACCTATTATTTATAAATTTTTCCTAACAACCAATATATTGCAACTAAATATAGATACCATTTGAAATTTTTTATTTTATATATAGAAAATATAATAGGCAAAATTATTTCATTCACCTATAATAAAAACAAATATTATGTCGGTCTGTCCTATTAAGTGTTTAGAAATCCCTATTGATGTCACAGCGTCCCATGCACCAACCAGAATCTATAAATACAAAACGGAACAGATTAACACAATATAAAAACCTTTTTATATCACTAACAAATACGCTCTCTCATATATATACATTCAGTGACTCCCATAGGGTATTACTACCCTATTAGTAAAGAGTCAAACCCCACAAAGCTAAGGTTTATCGCTAAACCAAAGCTCTGATACCAATTGTAACATCCCGCCTTTTCGCACGCTTTAAATCGACACACGTGCCAATTCAAACCATACGCACGCTTTAGTTAATTTATGAGTGTTTGTATTTTTAAATAATACTATAAAAATTTATTTCTAAATTTGGTTTACATAAATAAATTGTTTAACTAGAATGTCAAAAGGTGACCATAAAACATTTTGACGAAAACCAACGTTTTGTCGATTAAAAGTTGCCGCAACATTGTTGCATAGTTATGTATATATACATGTACACGTTTTTAAATATGTTAAGTATTAACAATTAACTAATCAAGTTTACTTTTTCTAATTAAGGTTAGAAATTTCTAGAAAATCATTAAGCAAAAGTAAACATAAAAGGACAGAATCATGTCAAATCAAATCATATGGAATCTTTACTTATTTTCCTTATGCATTAAGTGATTGAGGCGCAAAGTAATTATGTAACAAAGTGATGGTAAGGGTTGAAAAAGTAAGATAAAATAAGGATATTTTTGTAATTTTGTAAATGGTTAATTTTGTAATTTATCACTACTTATGTTTCCTATAAATACTCATTCATTCTTCTCATTTTCTTCACACTTCTCATTCTTCTTCTTCTTTATTTTTTAGCATTCTTTTTCTTATTAATGTCTTTTCTTCTTTAAAGAGTTTGGAGGGTTAAAAATAGTGGAGTGCTTAAGCATCAATCCACTAATTACTCTCTAAATTCTTCTTAATTCACTTCTTCTTCTTCTCTTCTTTAAGTAGCCTTAAGCTTGGGGTATTGGGATAGGGAGGTTATGGCCGTAAGCTATGGAGGAGAAAGGATGGTCATGAGCATGGGCAAGGTAATGGAGTTGTTTATGGATGTATTTGAAGTATAGGTTAATTTAGTGATGTATGATTGGATAAGAATGTTGGTAGGAAGAATCGATTAAGTTAAATGTGAGTACTTAATTTTTTTTAATAATAAATATTCTTTATAACTATTTTTAAGTATGATAATATGACCATATCTTAATAGTTTTTACGAACGGGTGATAGCTAGAATGATTATATGGTAGATTTTATGGATGTTGATATGGTTGATAACTTAGTTGTGATAAGTTACGAGAAATCATAATAAAAGGTTTAATTAATAAAAATGAATGGATAACACGTGTATGGATTTTATTTAGCCTCTTAATGTTTTTGAAAGTATAAAAAAGGTTGAAAATGAATATTATAATAATATAATATTATGAAATGATTTAAGAGTAAAAAAGAGATTTAATATGGAAAGATATTGGTTTAAATGTTTGAAAATGATTTATAAATGTTTTATAAAGATATAAAACTGTTTTAGTAAAGTTCGAAAGGTAAATGAAAAAATAAATCAAAAGTTGGCGCATCGTGTAACGGTAGTTCGTAATTTCGCGTCATAAAAATTAAATTAGTGTATAAAGTGGAATATAGCTCGGAATCCTTCGAGATAAGAATTTTCCAGACTGTTATATCTATTGTTTTCGAACGAAGAAAGAAAATCAAGATTTTATTAAGTAGATTTTGAAGTATGTCCAAAATAATTTTCTAAAACATCACGATTTTGCGGTTCGGGATCCAAGATGGGATTTCTTTATAAATGACATTTTTAAATGATTAAAAATATGAAATAAGTTTGATAAATCTACTAAAATAGTTCGAAAGATATTTGAAGTAGAAAATAGTAGTAGGCTAACACCTTGTGATTTATTTCACGATTTGACTATAAGGTGTTTAGCGATAATATTGGTTCGTTTAAATTGTTATAATTAGTTATAATAATTTGACGTCAATGGAATTGTTTTCAAAGTTGGTTTTCCTAAATAAAAGTTTATGAAATATTTAAATAAATAGAAATATTTGGAAATGAATATTTCGAAGTTATACTATATAAAAGTTGCTTTGTATAATGGTTTTATAAAAATGTTTTATAAAACGGGAAGAATTTTGAGGACTAAACCCGATGGTTTGGGTAACCCATAACTACAAAGTGGGCAAGGAAGGTGCAGATGTTATGTAGCCTCAGTATAGTCGGCTCTTGTTGTAGATGAATATACATATCTATATTTATTTTTGGAAGTCTAGGACCCAGGTGCCTTATTATGGCTAGAAACCTCCTGATCAGGTAGCATATAATTTTGTATGTTTGTATATTTATATCATTTCAAAACGGTGATTTGTTGTCAGATTTTGAAGTAAAAGATTAATTTGAATATAAAAGATATATATATATACATATTTATAAAGTTTTAAAATAAGAATTCAGGAATAAAGTCCAAAGAGATAATTTTCGTACAGACAATTAAATTTGGAAATATAAATGTGAAGATTAAGCTAAGTGGGTATATTTGGAACCTACATTTGCATGATATATGATATGTTGTTTTGATAATTGCATATTTGTTTGTTGCATCGTTTGCTCCATGAGTCCTATTTGTGGTAGGAGAACTACATTGGCTTAACCTGTTATATAATTGGGTACCTAATTAGATAGGGGTGTGTGCAGTCATAAGTGGTAGTAATGCAGCTAAATAATAACATAACATTTTTATGTTTATTGTTTGCTATATATCGTGTATTGATGTATTTTTCCTGCTTACTATATTATTCCGCATTTGTCATGTTTGTTGAGTTTGTGGAAATGGATATCGAAGTCTATCTCGTTAGAATTATGCAGCGGTAGATTTATTTATATTTGTGTTTGTTACATATTAAAGCACACTTAATAGATTAAATTTGTAACGACCCGCTATTTTGGACCATTCAAATCGACAATAAAACCGTACATGTCCGACTTGAATAATTCAAAATACCGAATTGTTAATAAAATTTGGCAAAACTTAAAATATACAGTAAATAAATCAATCATAGATCACTTACACAGAGTAATACAATGCAGCGGAATAGATAAAGAATAGTAGTTCATGAAGCTACTATATACCTCAGAGTTAGAAATAAAATACAACCGAATAGTTCAAATGCCATGAAGTCTCCAATGCAACAGATGGCTTCTCTGAACCAATCAACTGGATGACTGAAGGGATAGATAGCTGGATCTTCAAGCAAAGCTCCAACTTCGAAGATGCGTCTCAAATGATGTATCTCTCAGTCTGACCCGAGCGTAAAGCAAAACACAAAACACTCGAGTCAGGATTAACATTCTTATATCTATAAATCTAACTCAAGTGAAATATCAACTGAAATATAATTAACTTAGAGGATGTTTGGGATAACCATCCTCTAAGGGTCCATGGAACTATCTAAAAGATAGAAATATACACTATAACACCGTAGTCTTTTCAACTTAATTTATACTTCAAAACCAAATATCATTTTCACTTCAAATATCTCTATACTTCCCAAATAGTATTTTTATATATTAAATAATTTGTACAGTAAAGAAATTTCAATTCCCTCAACTCAACAAATCGTTTAACATCAACTCGACCACCCCATTTAAATCTATTTCAATCTCAATTTATTAATTTAAATTCAACTCAATTTCTAAAATAACCACTTCAATTTTATCGATCTCAAATTCGGATTTGAAATCACAAAATACCCTTTATGTTCAATATATTTCAAAACTTTAAGTATTCAACGTTTCAAACTAACTTTTTAATCAATTTAGTTTCTAAATAATAAATTCAACTATACTGATTTCAGATACATATCCGAATCTCAAAATAAACCATTTAAATCCCAATATAGTTCAAAGCTTTAATATTTAATTAAATGTTCAATTTAATAGTTCCATATAGATCTCGATTTAACCTCATTATTATCTAGTCTTAAAATAATCCCTCATTAGATACAATATCATTTAAGTAACCTTAAATTACATTTTACTCAATATTTTCTTTAATTTATTTAAACGTGAAATATTCATTAAATCACTTAAATAAAAATCCAGTTACAAAATCATACCCTTAAATTTCCCATTCAAAATTTCAAATTGATTTAATTGAATAAATCCTTATTTAAATACCATTTAGATAAACCCACATTTATCTCCCAATCTTAGTAAATTGTAGAATACTTTTGGAATAAAATTTACATAAATATTTAGCATAATTTATGTATTAAATCAAATTTTGACTAAATTAAATATTATTAAATCTATATATCATTACCCTTTATATATAAAAAAAAATTTAAGGATTAACATTTAATAAGACCATATATTTCTTTCCAAAACAATGAATTAAATTTCAAAATATTTATATATATGGACCAACGATGTTTGTATATATTTCTTATCATATGGTCAAGTGGTGCGGATAGTTATCATTTCAATCCGTACACTAAATGTATACGGGTGGATAGCATTTCAACCCGTAATCCCAATTCAATTAAATGAAAATCGCTTGGGTTTATCATTTCAACCCATAACGATTTTCTCCTATTCTAAAGTCTGTTCGGGTATGTATCATTTCAACCCATAGTGATTTCTATACTAAAAGGGAACTTGCAGAGTGATAACAGATATGTAAATAATAATAACAACAGGCATATATCATCAAAATAAATATATAAACAATAGGATATGGTGTCATATCCCATAAGTGAATAGTTACAGATAATAGCATATATAACAATTTAAATAACTACAGCCTCATATTTCAATTGTCGTCTCAATTGAAATCAAATTTAGTAAATAAAAGAATGTTAATCGTGAGTGATTTCTCACCTTTCGAGGCTAGATAGATTGGACAAAGAATTGAGCTACGCTGGATCACGATCTAGACATCGAACAAATCCAAACAAAATTTTCAAAGCGAAGCAAGATTGGCACGAATACGATGGACAACTGATAAATAGAGATCGATGAAAATAGATCAGAAACTGCTTTATGTAGACCGAAATGTAATACAAATATTATTCTATTATACTACTCTCTTAACCAATATTAGTTTTGAAACGCATTAAAATTACATATACATACATACGTTTTCAAACAAACGCAAATAATAGAAAACTGCAAAACTATGTTTAAAACCAATATTAATATGAATTTTTTATAATCATATTTAAATCAACATTTAAGTCAACATTCCACATTATTATTGTTAAGACCAATATCGACTTTTCTTAATTTGTTGAAACACTACACACCTTATACTTGATATAAATTTACCTTTTGCAAAATATTTATAAGAAAGAGAAGGGCGAGAGCACAGCTCCAACTTAATTTAACAATTTAAATTCCAGTACTTTCTTTAATATTAAAACAGGCTTCAGGCATTTCTTACATGTTAACACTTACATTAAACTTTCTTTATCATCTGAAAAATATCAATGTCAAATTTTAACCCATATAATCACTAGTATAAACTTACATTTTAAAACAACAAATCTTAGATCTTATAAAACTGTATTTGTATAATAATTCATCTCTGGACAGACACACAAACTAACTTAAAATATATTATACTATATATTCTCCCCAAAATTTTATAACTCTACAACTATATTTTAAACAACAGAAGGAAATTTAAACCCATGCAAACTCTACCTATATATCAAACTTATGTTTTATAACTTACTGTATATTAATATGTTTATAAATGTATACTGTCCCACAATATATATATTATAAAATTAACACCTTTTTATAAACAATACAATATAAAATTAACACCTTTCTTTTTTTTATAAAAATCTTACATGATGTAACATATATGTAGACTGCTAAACATCTTATATTATATATAAACAGTATGAAATAACCCAAATTATATTCAAAAGTCATACTAAACAAATTTCAATAAATACTCATATAAAACTAACCATAGAACAAATGCAAATGTTTATAACTTTATATTTAATGTATACTTGCACTGCACTATATAAACATACTTATAATGTAAAATATATACTTGAAGCATGTTATGCTTAAAATAAAGGAAAAGAAAAAGCAATATAAACAATAAGAAAACAAAAGAAAAGGAGGAAAAAGAAGAAGAAAAAGAAAAGAAATAAGAAGAAGAAAAAAAATTAGTGCAGCCATTTACCTACAGAAGAAGCTTCACACGCAAGAGAGGAGATGAAGATCTATTGGTATGGAGTAGGGTATGTACGAGTGATTTGTATTTATAAGAGAAGCCTCACATTGATAGAGTGGAAAGAAATTTTGTTTAAAGTTGCAAGAAATAAAGATAGTAATGGCTAGAGGAAATTTAGGAATTTATTCCTATAATTTAAGGAGAAAAAAAAAGAAAGAGGAAATAATTTAAAACAAATATATAAAGATTAAATGCTGGTGAACAGAGGAAATAAAATGAAACAAATATGTATATAAACATTGAATGCTGGTGAAAAGAGAAAATAAATTAAAACAAATATGTATAAAGATTGAATGCACATGAATAGAGAAAATAAATTAAAACAAATATGTATAAAGATTGAGTGTTGGTGAAAAGAGGAAATAAATTAAAACAAATAAGAAGAGAATGGATTGATTAAAAGGAAAGGCAATGGATGGTTTAGAAATAAATAAATGTAAAACGTATACATTTTAAATTTCAAAAAGGAAAGAAATAAATACGGGAATGGCAACAGATCTTGCAATCAGGGAAATAACGTAAAAAGAGGAAGAGAAAGAGGCGTATAAATGAATGGTAGATAAATTTAGATTTCAAATGAAATAAATGGAACAGCAGAGATTAAAGTATGGATGTAAATCCAGGAATAATAAAAAGCAACGGTTATATGTCGATTAAGAAAAATAATTAAAACAATTAATGGCTTAAATGGGGCAGCATGTTTCAAATTTTTGAAATGCAAAAGAAACGTACACTATAAATATAAAGTTTTCAAAAGCAAAAGAAACGTAAAGCTGTCCATTGATTCATCAAAACGTTATTAAGTAATAAATTGAAATGAATATAAAAATAAAAGTAATTGTAATGGTCAATAGTTGATTTAACTATACACTTAAAGCAATAAATTTTTGTTTGTTTGTACAACACAAAATGAGTTTTGAAAGTCAAGGATATAAAAATGGATAAAGGAAAGAAATCAAGAAATTTTGTGAGCAATAGCTTTCTAAGGAAAGGTAGGCTTACATTATATATACGTGCTGAGATGATTAGGCACGTTCAAAAATTTTGAAGCAAATGAAGGAATTGGAAATAAATATAAAATGAAAGAAATTTGAAAAGTCTGTAGCTATGATTTAGCCAAAATTTATTAAAACCATTTACTAGGAAGGTTGGAACCGAAATAATAGGGAGAGGAAGGCACATTAAATTTGATGACCAAGTTGTGTTCAGATCTATAAGCAAGTTGTTTATATATTATAGGCCTTATGAAAGCGAGGGAAGGAACGGATGCAACTAGCTTGATGATTTGAGATTCTTTCGAGCGTTAAAAACAAAAATAAAGGGAGACCAGAATAAACGCACCACCATAAATATAAATATATGCTTCAATTGCAAAAGAAACGTATAGAGAAAATTATGGGTAGTGGGAAAAGTAAAGTCAGTGCACGAAACTACAAGGAATAATAAAAGCAAGGTCGATGATCTCAAATTTATTAATGGCTACGAATGGAAAAGTCTACCTGAATTGGAAAAGTATTAAGCAATAGAAATCTTTAACGGTAGTAAAAAGAAACCG
This sequence comes from Allium cepa, assembly GCA_030765085.1. Lineage (NCBI taxonomy): Eukaryota > Viridiplantae > Streptophyta > Magnoliopsida > Asparagales > Amaryllidaceae > Allium > Allium cepa. Next base: position 106,159,883 of record CM060930.1, on the reverse strand, counting down.
TTACGCACTGATTCAGAAATCAATTAAAGCAATCAATAGCTTGAATTGGACAGCACGTTTTCTCAATTAAATAAACTTCCATAAAATTATTTGAAAATTTACAATCTGCTATATTTAAATATACGTATTCTAAATATATAAACTTTTTATTTAAAAATTCAATTATTATAAGATTTCACAAATATTCAATTAAATACGTTATAGAATCAATTAAAAATTGTTAAAATTTTCCGGGTCGTTACACTCTCCCCCACTCAAAACTTTTCGTCCCCGAAAAGGAAGGAGGTAGGAGAATAAAACAACCAGAAAAAAATATATTGAAAGCCAAGATAAACAATAAATTTTAAAACTATATAAATTTTATTTAAAATATTTATTTGAAAACTTCATTTGAAATTAAATTTTCTTTAATATTTAATACTTCTCAAACTCCTTTGCAAACAATTATTTACATTATTACTTCTATTTACAAAGACTGTTGAAAATATTAAATCCAAAATTTATGAAATTTTTAATTTATCTCAAGATACCTTTCAAATATTATCAATAAATTAATAATCATTTTCTTTAAAGATGTTTTATTTAATTTATAACTTCAAAAATATTTATAACACTAAAATTTTATATAAAACAATGTAGTATACAAATAAGCAATATTTAAAAGATTTATTCAAAAAGGAAAGGAAGGTAGATTCCGAAAACGGAATATAGGTGAAAAATAAAGCTGAGCAGATGAGGTAGATTCAAAAGAATAGAATCGGGCACGAATAATTTATTTCAAACCATAAGAATTTAAATTTCAAATATTAATACAAAATTTCTTTGTTGAAAATACTTTTATAATAAAATACCTTTATAAATAAAATACTTTTATATCGAAACCAATTTTTCTTTCGAAAATACTTTTATAACTCGATGTTTTAACAAGTTTATCCTCGTTCTTGCAGACTCTGGCCATGCGTTGATCAGGCGCAAAGCTAGAGTTCTTCAAGTACTTAGTAGACCAGTTTCAACACCCAGTGAAAATATTTGAAAAACCTTTTAAAAACAGATATGGAAAGTACAATCCAAACAAATCAACCAAACCAAACCTTTGTCTGATCATGGTTCGCAGATACACAATGGTTACGCCTGGGTCCCCCAGGAAACAATCCATATCCGTAAGCTTTCTCAGCCCTGCGAGTTACGCCATGATGACTAGTAGAGTGCAGGATACACAATGGTTACGCCTGGATCCCCCAGGAAACAATCCGTACCCCTAGGCAAGACTCAGCCAGGCACTTGCGCTACTATTCGCGACCTACACAGATTGCAGGATACACAATGGTTACGCCTGGATCCCCCAGGAAACAATCCGTATCCCTAGGCAAGACTCAGCCAGGCAATTGCGCTATGCATTCACGAGAGAAAAAAAAACCATGGGTTACGCTACGGTGGGAACACTCGAGTATTACATCCGGAAAATCAAAAATCAGAGAGAATAATATCGATAGAATGAATCCACGATGTGGCCACAAAGCGGATATCAAGCAGAAGGCACTTTCCATATCTTTACTTCGAAAATATATATCATATAGTACCTTTTCAAATCACTTTCAAATATCGTACTTATATAAAGTTCATAGGATTTCAATTTTCCCAAATCGAATACTTTCCAAATCAATAGTAGATCAAATCATACTTATATAGACTTCGATTATATAAAATATCTTTCCAAATTGAGTACCTTTCAAATTAATAGATTTCAAATCAACTTCACACTTATACAATCCATTTTATATAGGTTCGACCACTCCCAAATCAAGTGCTTAATAATATAAGGTTCTCAAATTTCAAATCATTTCAATATCAGTTTCAAAATCATATATGATTTCACCAAATTCTCTTCCAAATTAAATATCTCAATTTCAAAGTTCCCATAATAATAGGTTTCCCTGTTTCCAAATTAAAATAATTCAAGTCAAACAAATTCATTTCCAAAATCACCATATAAGTATTGGTTTTAATTTCAATTAAATTTCAAAACCAAATATTTTCTCAAAATCAATTATACTAAAAATAGTCTCCAAATTTATAAGTATCCCTTTAAAACTTTTAAACTATCTATATCTATTTGAAATATCCAATTTACCTTTCTGAAAACCATTATTCAAAACCATATTTTTTTCAAAACATTTCAAAACTAAATTTATATTCTTTATCAAACATTTTATACTCCTCGAAATTTCTTAGCTTTGAAAATTTAATCTCGATTTGGAAGTGTTCGAACATTCAAAATAGTTAGGGAAATCAAATTTTCAATTCAACAGTTGAAAATCAACAATAAATCAATAAACCAATTATTAAATCCGAAACTCGAGGACTGAACACCGGTCTCATTTTAAATTGTTTCAAACATATACTTATATCTTTCTAAAATATCAAATTATACTTCGGAATTTGATATCAAAAACGGTTTTACAAAATCACTTGCATAGCGAAGCTATTAAGGTGGCCACTCCCCCACTCTGAAACTCGAAAATCAATGTCGATGATGCATGCACTCATCACCGAAATTATTTTCCAACGACATAAGTGAGTTCTGGATTTCTATTTTCTTGAAAACTTCTTAGAAATTTCTTCAAAATTATTGGAATTCATTTGAACTCATTTGAAACATTTCTTATTCGAAAAAATACTTTTAAATCATATTATTTTTTATATATTTTCCAAAATCTTAAAACCAATTTCAAAATACCGGAATTCAATTCTCGAATTTCAAATTTAACCCTTCAGTTATAAATCATTTTTATATGAATCACTTTCTTATAAATTTTCGAAATTTCCAATCCTTTCAAAACTTTTATATATAGAATAACATTTCTTATTCGTTTTATATATAGGTATATAATCCTTATCGAAAACATTTTCACTTTTTATATAGAATAAAATCATAATTATCAAAATAATAATTTCGATATATAAAACAATTTCAAAAATGCAAATATACTCGATTTTCAAAGAATAATTTTAAGAATGGATTTCAAAACAAAGATAGAGATTTGAATTAGAGGAACTACAATCAATAGAATTCTGATTCGAAGATAGACTCGATCAAAGATGAGATAATTAAATTACAAAATAGAAGATGGATATACTTCTATAAATCGCGGGCGACCTTAGCCGGGTCAACCGTGACTTCAGGGACATGATCGATGCGGAATTCTAAAACAAATCGACATTCGATTGCCAGAGATAGAATTCGGCATACCAAGATATAGCAACATCGTAAACCGAGGATACAGAAATCTCCGGTGAATCAATGCCAATTGTAAAGGAGTTTTCGCCCCCTTTACAATTCATTCCGTGGAGTTATGGGATACTCCAGAATCAAACGAATATAAATATGAAGAGACAAGAATGAATTTCGGAACTAAGGGACATTCCAAAACTCAAAGGAAATTGAGTCAAAAAGGAAGAGATTCAACTCCAACGAAAGTGATTCTGTAAATAAATTTACCATATATGCTAAGTTTTGCCTAGAGCCAAAGCTCTGATACCAACTGTAACGACCCGCTATTTTGGACCATTCAAATCGACAATAAAACCGTACATGTCCGACTTGAATAATTCAAAATACCGAGTTGTTAATAAAATTTGGCAAAACGTAAAATATACAGAAAATAAATCAATCATAGATCACTTACACAGAGTAATACAATGCAGCGGAATAGATAAAGAATAGTAGTTCATGAAGCTACTATATACCTTAGAGTTAGAAATAAAATACAACCGAATAGTTCAAATGCCATAAAGTCTCCAATGCAACAGATGGCTTCTCTGAACCAGTCAACTGGATGACTGAAGGGATAGATAGCTGGATCTTCAAGCAAAGCTCCAACTTCGAAGATGAGTCTCAAATGCTGTATCTCTCAGTCTGACCCGAGCGTAAAGCAAAACACAAAACACTCGAGTCAGGATTAACATTCTTATATCTATAAATCTAACTCAAGTGAAATATCAACTGAAATATAATTAACTTAGATGATGTTTGGGATAACCATCCTCTAAGGGTCCATGGAACTATCTAAAAGATAGAAATATACACTATAACACCGTAGTCTTTTCAACTTAATTTATACTTCAAAACAAAATATCATTTTCACTTCAAATATCTCTATACTTCCCAAATAGTATTTTTATATATTAAATAATTTGTACAGTAAAGAAATTTCAATTCCCTCAACTTAACAAATCGTTTAACATCAACCTGGCCACCCCATTTAAATCTATTTCAATCTCAATTTATTAATTTAAATTCAACTCAATTTCTAAAATAACCACTTCAATTTTATCGATCTCAAATTCGGATTTGAAATCACAAAATACCCTTTATGTTCAATATATTTCAAAACTTTAAGTATTCAACGTTTCAAACTAACTTTTTAATCAATTTAGTTTCTAAATAATAAATTCAACTATACTGATTTCAAATACATATCTGAATCTCAAAATAAACCATTTAAATCCCAATATAGTTCAAAGCTTTAATATTTAATTAAATGTTCAATTTAATAGTTCCATATAGATCTCGATTTAACCTCATTATTATCTAGTCTTAAAATAATCCCTCATTAGATACAATATCATTTAAATTACATTTTACTCAATATTTTCTTTAATTTATTTAAACGTGAAATATTCATTAAATCACTTAAATAAAAATCCAGTTACAAAATCATACCCTTAAATTTCCCATTCAAAAATTTCAAATTGATTTAATTGAATAAATCCTTATTTAAATACCATTTAGATAAACCCACATTTATCTCCCAATCTTAGTAAATTGCAGAATACTTTTGGAATAAAATTTACATAAATATTTAGCATAATTTATGTATTAAATCAAATTTTGACTAAATTAAATATTATTAAATCTATATATCATTACCCTTTATAAATAAAAAAAATTAAGGATTAACATTTAATAAGACCATATATTTCTTTCCAAAACAATGAATTAAATTTCAAAATATTTATATATATGGACCAACGATGTCTGTATATATTTCTTATCATATGGTCAAGTGTTACGGATATTTATCATTTCAATCCGTACACTAAATGTATACGGGTGGATAGCATTTCAACCCGTAATCCCAATTCAATTAAATGAAAATCGCTTGGGTTTATCATTTCAACCCATAACGATTTTCTCCTATTCTAAAGTCTGTTCGGGTATGTATCATTTCAACCCATAGTGATTTCTATACTAACAGGGAACTTGCAGAGTGATAACAGATATGTAAATAATAATAACAACAGGCATATATCATCAAAATAAATATATAAACAATAGGATATGGTGTCATATCCCATAAGTGAATAGTTACAGATAATAGCATATATAACAATTTAAATAACTACAGCCTCATATTTCAATTGTCGTCTCAATTGAAATCAAATTTAGTAAATAAAAGAATGTTAATCGTGAGTGATTTCTCACCTTTCGAGGCTAGATAGATTGGACAAAGAATTGAGCTACGCTGGATCACGATCTAGACATCGAACAAATCCATACAAAATTTTCGAAGCGAAGCAAGATTGGCACGAATACGATGGACAACTGATAAATAGAGATTGATGAAAATAGATTAGAAACTGCTTTATGTAGACCGAAATGAAATACAAATATTATTCTACTATACTACTCTCTTAACCAATATTAGTTTTGAAACGCATTAAAATTACATATACATACATACGTTTTCAAACAAACGCAAATAATAGAAAACTGCAAAACTATGTTTAAAACCAATATTAACATGAATTTTTTATAATCATATTTAAATCAACATTTAAGTCAACATTCCACATTATTATTGTTAAGACCAATATCGACTTTTCTTAATTTGTTGAAACACTACACACCTTATACTTGATATAAATTTACCTTTTGCAAAATATTTATAAGAAAGAGAAGGGCGAGAGCACAGCTCCAACTTAATTTAACAATTTAAATTCCAGTACTTTCTTTAATATTAAAACAGGCTTCAGGCATTTCTTACATGTTAACACTTACATTAAACTTTCTTTATCATCTTAAAAATATCAATGTCAAATTTTAACCCATATAATCACTAGTATAAACTTACATTTTAAAACAACAAATCTTAGATCTTATAAAACTGTATTTGTATAATAATTCATCTCTGGACAGACACACAAACTAACTTAAAATATATTATACTATATATTCTCCCCAAAATTTTATAACTCTACAACTATATTTTAAACAACAGAAGGAAATTTAAACCCATGCAAACTCTACCTATGTATCAAACTTATGTTTTATAACTTACTGTATATTAATATGTTTATAAATGTATACTGTCCCACAATATATATATTATAAAATTAACACCTTTTTATAAACAATACAATATAAAATTAACACCTTTCTTTTTTTTTATAAAAATCTTACATGATGTAACATATATGTAGACTTCTAAACATCTTATATTATATATAAACAGTATGAAATAACCCAAAGTATATTCAAAAGTCATACTAAACAAATTTCAATAAATACTCATATAAAACTAACCATAGAACAAATGCAAATGTTATAACTTTATATTTAATGTATACTTGCGCTGCACTATATAAACATACTTATAATGTAAAATATATACTTGAAGCATGTTATGCTTAAAATAAAGGAAAAGAAAAAGCAATATAAACAATAAGAAAACAAAAGAAAAGGAGGAAAAAGAAGAAGAAAAAGAAAAGAAATAAGAAGAAGAAAAAAAATTAGTGCAGCCATTTACCTACAGAAGAAGCTTCACACGCAAGAGAGGAGATGAAGATCTATTGATATGGAGTAGGGTATGTACGAGTGATTTGTATTTATAAGAGAAGCCTCACATTGATAGAGTGGAAAGAAATTTTGTTTAAAGTTGCAAGAAATAAAGATAGTAATGGCTAGAGGAAATTTAGGAATTTATTCCTATAATTTAAGGAGAAAAAAAAAGAAAGAGGAAATAATTTAAAACAAATATATAAAGATTAAATGCTGGTGAACAGAGGAAATAAAATGAAACAAATATGTATATAAACATTGAATGCTGGTGAAAAGAGAAAATAAATTAAAACAAATATGTATAAAGATTGAATGCACATGAATAGAGAAAATGTAAAACAAATATGTATAAAGATTGAGTGTTGGTGAAAAGAGGAAATAAATTAAAACAAATAAGAAGAGAATGGATTGATTAAAAGGAAAGGCAATGGATGGTTTATAAATAAATAAATGTAAAACGTATACGTTTTAAATTTCAAAAAGGAAAGAAATAAATACGGGAATGGCAACAGATCTTGCAAGCAGGGAAATAACGTAAAAAGAGGAAGAGAAAGAGGCGTATAAATGAATGGTAGATAAATTTAGATTTCAAATGAAATAAATGGAACAGCAGAGAATAAAGTATGGATGTAAATCCAGGAATAATAAAAAGCAACGGTTATATGTCGATTAAAAAAAATAATTAAAACAATTAATGGCTTAAATGGGGCAGCATGTTTCAAATTTTTGAAATGCAAAAGAAACGTACACTATAAATATAAAGTTTTCAAAAGCAAAAGAAACGTAAAGCTGTCCATTGATTCATCAAAACGTTATTAAGTAATAAATTGAAATGAATATAAAAATAAAAGTAATTGTAATGGTCAATAGTTGATTTAACTATACACTTAAAGCAATAAATTTTTGTTTGTTTGTACAACACAAAATGAGTTTTGAAAGTCAAGGATATAAAAATGGATAAAAGGAAAGAAATCAGGAAATTTTGTGAGCAATAGCTTTCTAAGGAAAGGTAGGCTTACATTATATATACATGCTGAGATGATTAGGCACGTTCAAAAATTTTGAAGCAAATGAAGGAATTGGAAATAAATATAAAATGAAAGAAATTTGAAAAGTCTGTAGCTATGATTTAGCCAAAATTTATTAAAGCCATTTACTAGGAAGGTTGGAACCGAAATAATAGGGAGAGGAAGGCACATTAAATTTGATGACAAAGTTGTGTTCAGATCTATAAGCAAGTTGTTTATATATTATAGGCCTTATGAAAGCGAGGGAAGGAACGGATGCTACTAGCTTGATGATTTGAGATTCTTTCGAGCGTTAAAAACAAAAATAAAGGGAGACCAGAATAAACGCACCACCATAAATATAAATATACGCTTCAATTGCAAAAGAAACGTATAGAGAAAATTATGGGTAGTGGGAAAAGTAAAGTCAGTGCACGAAACTACAAGGAATAATAAAAGCAAGGTCGATGATCTCAAATTTATTAATGGCTACGAATGGAAAAGTCTACCTGAATTGGAAAAGTATTAAGCAATAGAAATCTTTAACGGTAGTAAAAAGAAACCGTTACGCACTGATTCAGAAATCAATTAAAGCAATTAATAGCTTGAATTGGACAGCATGTTTTCTCAATTAAATAAACTTCCGTAAAATTATTTGAAAATTTACAATCTGCTATATTTAAATATACGTATTCTAAATATATAAACTTTTTATTTAAAAATTCAATTATTATAAGATTTCACAAATATTCAATTAAATACGTTATAGAATCAATTAAAAATTGTTAAAATTTTCCGGGTCGTTACAAAATTGATTACTCTAATAACTTGTACAATTGATATTGTATCACATACATTTAATAGTGTTGAATATTTATCAAATATTATGTATTAAGTTGGTAGTTTTCATTCATAGTTTTTGAACGGATGGGTTTTTCGGCGATTTGACTTGTCCAAAATCCCAGGTCATTACAATTTTTCATTTCATAAGAACTTCCATTGCATCACAATTTAGATGTTATGCATGTGGAGAAAGACATTGATGAAAGCCTATTATGTACGATGTTGCATGCTAATAAATCAAAAGATGAAACCAACTGTAGAAAGGATTTAGTGGATTAAGGAATTCGACATGAGCTTCATACACAACCTCGTGGGAATAAAACATATTGCGACGACCCGCAAATTTGTACCTTTTGAATCGACAATAAACCAAACGTGTCCGACCAAAAAAGCACAGACTGATAGAAAGTTATGATAAAGAAAAGAAGAGAGAAAGAAAAGAAGAGAGAAGAAGAGAAGAGAAAAAAGAGAGAAGAGCAACAAAACAGAACAATACAGAATCTCACATCGCAGTGGAAAACATATAATATAATATCAAGATCTTTACAAAACAAAAACAGTATATGCATACATCAATCAGAGTTCAACAATCAATCATTAATTATAAGCCTGGACAGTTATAATAACATATCCTTACAATTTTTGATAATATAAAACAATAACAAACAATGCAGTGGAAAATAAAATTATACGTTTATACAACATGAAGATCTCTAGCTATCATACCGCAGCTCCAAAAGCACCAAATATGGACCTGTAAATATACTCGGTCTGAGCCGAGGCATGAAAGGGAAGAACGCCCAGATCAGTCTGGTAAACCAGTGTGAGAAACACACTCAACTGAATGTATTAAATTACCAAAACATTTTCTTTTAAAACAAAAGTATAACGTAAGACACGCTCACACATAAACACGAACTGGTTTTTACCTTACGATAACTAAAACATTTCATATCAAATCATCTTATACTATAATAGTGTCTAGTATACAAATAATATTAATCATAGCCGAAATGGTTACCCGTATAGCATTTCGGGGCTATTCGTTACGCTAATACAAACACAACCACAAGCTCGTAGTGGGGTTTGGATTTCCGTCCAAATGACTAAGTGAAGGGACTACCTTACGGCAGCACAACTCTAGAGAAATGTACCTAGGAACATCACAAAGGAACCTCTACCAACACAAGACCGGCCTACCTCTACAACTAGGTAGTATCGAATATACCATCCTTCGGTCCTTACCGACATTTCCGAGGGCCCTTATAGCATACAAACCATAGTAATTTACATCTTGTGTATCATAGCGAGAAGAAATATATCTAGAAGGGGATTATGATGTTTTTGAACTCCGAAATATATCTAGAAGGGGACTATAATAAATTTACTATTCATCCAAAAATGTTTTTAACTCCAAACGAAGCATGCCGCCAGGCATTTATAATATTTTACCCCTATTCCAAACACAATGGAATATATATCGGAAGCCAGATACATCATATTTGGAAGATGTATTTTCGAATAGACTTATTTTAATATAAAATTTACTTAAATAAATTTCTACGCGTTTCAGCTTCCCATGACCAAACCATAAATTTGATTGACACGAAATTTGAAATCCTACAATAATATAACATTATGGATTCAATGAAACTAGTTTCATCAAAATCCAAGACCATGTCAAAAATGACTATTTTTACATGTTAATTAAATATTAAAATATCCAACTTCTATAAATTTAAATTAATTTTAAAAGTTTACTAACATCATTCTAATTCAAATAGAATTTAAAACAATATTATAAATCATTTTCATTCATATTAAATTAAAAATCCAATTATTTCTGCAATTTCAAATATTAAATTAACAATTTAATTATCCAAATAAAAACTTATATTTGAACTATAAGTTATTCAATTTACAAATATAACTTATGAATATTTGAAATCAATTAAATATTCGAATTTCGAATGACTGAAATTTTGGATCGTTACATTCTCTCCTACTTAAAAGAATCTCGTCCCCGAAATTATCTAGTAAGAAAAAGCCATAAAATCCATTAACTTTTCAAAAATAATTCATTCAAACTAGCTTACCAACATTATTTAATCCTTTTAACTTTCCCAAAATCCAATGGTCAAACTTCTTATAAAACTTTTCTAAGTTTTAAAATTCATTCTTAGTTATTTTTTCAAAACAAACTAATATCGTTTAACTTTTAACTCAAAATCAAGATTTTAGTTTAAAAAAATTTCAAAATTCTCAAAAAAATTCTAACGCCGGGTGATAAGACTACCTTCCGGCAATACCTTAGTATCCTCATGCTAGTTTACCTATCTATACTGAGTACACATTAAAGCCTAAGAATACACTAAATCAAAGCTCTGATACCAAAATGTAACGACCCGCAAATTCGTACCCTTCGAATCGATAATAAACCACACATGTCCGACCCAAAAAGCACAGACTAATGGAAAATCATGAGAAAGAAAAGAAAAGAGAAGAAGAGAAGAGAAGAAAAGGAGAAGAGAAACAAAACAGAGCAATACAGAATCCCACATCGCAGAGGAAAATATATAACATTATATCAATGATCTTTACAAAATAGAAATTGTATATTCATACATCAATTAGCGTTCAACAATCAATCACTAGTTAGCCACCTGGACGGTTATAATAACATATCCTTACAATTGCTGATAATATAAAACAACCAAAACAATGCAGCGGAAAATAAAAAAATAAGTGTATACGACATGAACATCTCCAGCTCTCCTGCTGAAGCTCTAAAAGCATAAAATCTGAACCTGTAAATATACTAGGTCTTACCCGAGCATTGAAAGGGAAGCATGCCCGGATTAGTTCGGTGAACTAGCATTAGAAACACACTCAATTGAATTTATTAAATTACCAAAACATTTCCATTCAAAAAAGTATCTCGTATAAAATGCCCATACATAAACACTGACATATTTTTAGCTTACGATAATTAAAACATTTCATATCAATTCATCTTATTTTATAATAGTTTCTATTATATAAATAATATTAGTCATGGCTGAAATGGTTATCCATATAGCATTCCGGGACTATTCATTACACCAATACAAAGAAAACTGCAACTCGTAGTGGAGTTTGGATTTCCATACAAATGACCAGGTAAATGGACTACCTTCCGGCAGTAGATTTCTAGAGGGATGTACCGAGGAATATCATAAAGCAAATTCTACCAATACAAGACCAGCCTACCTCTATAAATAGGTAGTACCGAATATATCATCTCCTGGTCGTTACCGACCATTTCAAGGCCCTCATAGCATAGAATATACACAATAGAACAGCCTCCCCAAATTGATCACAAACCATAATAATTTGCATCCCGAACATCATAGCAGGTAGAAATATATCTAGAAGGGGATGATCATATCCTACTTGGGAATGACCCAATTAGCCTTACCGCATCTTACCCTATTTCGGTCATTTCCGGTTGATGAGGCTTGAAGTAATGATTACCTTTCATATATCACATATCACATCATTATGAATGCCGCATTGCAATTTCCATTGACTATTAATTGCCTTCCACATAAATACAACCCTTGAGCTCGTACGACTCAATGAGGGTGTTAAGCTAAGACAAGTTGCCTTCTCCGTAGCCGTTGATGTACGTCTGTAAAAACTAATGTATGTAATCTTAGAAAGGCAATGTCATACACTCGCCTAGATAAGTTTTCCAAGAACAGGACAAACCGAAAGTATTTTCCTACCATATCCTGTCGGGAAATCCCTACGATTAGTAGCGAATAGTCCTTGCATTGGATATTTCATAACGAAGAGACTACTACTACTATATGTATATTGAGATTTTAACCCCAAACTATCAACAAGCAGTTCTTCATTATGTAAATCCTAAATATTAATATCATCACAACCTGCACAATCGAACGTATATACATTGGTCCAAAGTGGTTTACAGATAAATCAAATCCCGGTGTCTTCAAACCAACAACGCAAAAGCATTTCTCAACCTCACACAGAAACTAAGTCTCATAGACTTAACATGTCTCCAACTTTCTACTGGCTATCCTTCGGCCAAGAAGGATTGATAGATTGGAGTAATACTCTGCACTACACAAATCAACATCCTCAACACAAACGATAATCAAGCCTACACAGATGGTTACGTACTAAGTGTAGGACTAAATAGTTTTCACATCAAGTTGACAAACTAAAATGGTAAAATTTTATAGTCGGTAATTTAACTATCAAAGCAAACAAAATATCTAGCACCATACGCAATCACTAGGCCCTTTTAATTAATCTTTTATTAATTAAATCACTTTCCAAATATTCACTTGCAATTATCTTTAAAAGATATATTCTCAAAACCATTTTAATATTTCACTATTTGGAAACATTTCCATGTACTTATATCGACAATATAAGCATATTTACAAATCTCTTTGGGAAAGCTTAATATTTTTCAACGCACATTTAATTGGGTCAAAACAATGTTGCGTAAAACATTGTTACAATAACCCAAAATCGTTTGTATAGGGATTTGATAATTAGATAGATATATAAGTTGCACATACTATACAAAACATCCCCTTTCAAAAATCATTTACTATAGCAACTGTGTTATAGTCCATGCTTTCCTTACATCTTGAAAATATCTATTTCAACAATGAATGTTGAAATCTACGTATTTGATGCTCACATGTTTTAAAACATCTTCAAACCATTTAACTCCATTTAAAAGATCACTTTCCAAAACATTTATTTAATTTAAAGGATTGTGCACTGTCCAAAATTATGAATGAAATTCCTTAACCAAATTCATTACTTCTACACATTTACTAAAAGGATTATCCACTGCCCAAAATCGTTAATATATCTCCTCTAATAAATTTTCATATCTAACTTATCAAAATAAGTTGATTTCGGATTTATAAAATAATGTTTATACATCTCATTTATATTTCATAAACTTCCATATACAAAATTCCTTTACTAACAAATTCCATTTATATCTCAATTATGTCCCAAAATCCGATTATAAGTTAATTTTCTTATAAATCTCTTTGTTTATAAATTCATTCTTTTTTATAACTTCATAAATTTATAGATCTTATTCACTTATAAGATTCGATTATAACTCCATTTTAACACTTATAAAACTTGTCTATACTAACATTATTGTTATTTATAAAATGTCAATTTTATAAATCTTATATATAAACCATTTATAATAAGTCAAAAATCTCAATTTAAACTATTTTACAAAATAGTTAACTCCATATTTCAAAAATACATTTTGATTCCATTTTAAAAAACTTCTTCTTTTATAATTTACAACTTATTATTAAAGCTTATATAACTTCAAAAATCATATTTAAACAGCCTTTTTGTTTTGAAATCATCATTTTAATATTTTTAAAATTCCAAAAATAGGCCTAATGCCAGAAAAGCACTAAATAAGGCAATTCACATCAATCATATCAATCTGGGCATCCAAAACATCATATATCATATGATAACAACACATATAACAATATCTATAAATAAATATCAACACTGGTGAGGAATCTAATTGGATCCCTCCAACCTGTCACTTGCAAAAAAATATACATATTAGAAAATATGTACAATATCCGCTTCGAGGAAAACGCACGTACAAAAGGTCATCCACTCATGCAAGCAATGCTTATGGTCTCATCACTCCAATAGGAAGGAATACATCCAAACCAATCAATGTATATATTACATATCATATATCACCTAAAGAATCATCAATCAGCATAAAATAAATTTATTCTGACTTATATAAAAATATAAGCGAGTCAGAAAGAGTGAGTTGTTGTACTTACTTTGATTCCAATAGTTGTTGCAGTGTTTCATCCCGAATAAAATTAAATGGAAGTTTAGTTTTACCCAAAGTTTTCACTAGCTCCAATCAACTTCAATCTAGCTCCGTTGCGTGGTGTTCGTCAATACAAACCTAATGCAACTTGTTTCGTTAAATTTCGACCTCGTATGAAGAAGTTACATAATTTTAAAGATTACACAGATTCAAATATAATTAATTTACAATTTTTATTTTATTTTCAACCTTGATTCAATCCTGGCCATTTGTTTTGAACTTGAGAAATCCAGGCCACACTCTTTTTTCCCATCTTCTTCGTGAATGCGTTTATTCCTAGGCCAAAGAAACCCAAACGCACACCGTTCATCAACTACTTGTCGCGCCTCCCACGTTGATCGAAACCCCATCACTCCAGCACCAAACGACAGCTTGTACTCGCCTACACTCACGCCTGAAGCAACAAAGAGCTCTGCCACCCCCTTTCCATGATCTAACCCCTTGAACATGCTACCTTCATCACAAGATTCTGGCGAATCCAAACCACTATAACAAAAATCCACCGCTAGATAGATAGTACTCATCGAGCTCGACATTTTTGTTGTTGGAAGTTTTTGATGAAAGTGGATGGATAAAGAGATCGAAAGGGATGAACTATGGAACATTTTAAGCCTAGTGGTGGATGTTGACATAGGGTTAGAGTTTTGACCAAATGGGTGATAAAAGTCCTCTATTTATAAGCAATACAAATTCACTATTCATCCGAAAATATTTCGGACTCCAAATGAAGCTTGCCGCCAGGCATTTATAATGTTTTACCCCTATTTCGAACATAATGGAATATATATCAAAAGCCAATTCCATCATATTTGGAAGATATATTTTCAAATCAACTTATTTTAATATAAATTCACTTAAATAAATTTCTAAGCGTTTCATCTTTCCTTGACCAAACCTTAACTTCGATTGGCACGAAATTTGAAATCCTACAATAGTATAATAATACGGATCCAATGAAACTGGTTTCACTAAAATACAAAACAGTGTCAAAAATGATTATTTTCACGCGTTAATTAAATATTAAAATATCCAATTTCTATAATTTAATTTTAAATCAAATTTTAAAAGTTTTATAACTCCCTATATAACTTGTTAATTGCCATATATCTGTTAAGTTTTGTTCTATAAGGCAAAATAGGCTTCTTCTTTATCTAAGACAAATGATTTAACGCTAATTATTATATTTGAAGTTTAAGACATTTAAACAGAGAAGCCCATACATGTGAAACTGGAATGGAAGCCTGGGAGACCTGCTCCTTCTCTTTTGGCTCCTCAGTTTGAACGGAAGTAGGTTCATCCTCAAGTGGAGTAAAGGATCCAGGGAATGAAGGTGGCATATCCTTATGAGAAGGTTAATCCTTCATAGAAAGTTTAACTTTATCACCACCATCTTTCTCTGAAGCACCATAAGGTCCCCTTATATCTCCACCATGACCTTAGTCTTTGGGGGAACCATCATCATTGTCATCGTCGTCATTGTCGTCCTCTTTTTCTTCTTCGGCACTATGAGTGTCATCATCCTCCTCAGAATTAGATTCAATGTCAAAGGAGAAGATATCAAAAGAAAGCACTTGGCTACATTAACAATATTGTCCTAGCCTTTAGGTCCGGTACCCTGCCTAATCTGGTAGATTTTGTCCATTACTCTTTCGATTAAAGCTGGGTCAAGAGAGGGGAAGCCAAAGTCAGGACATTTTTCGTGATTGTCGGCACAGGCAAGCATAAGGGCATCTTCGTAATATTCCAACATCATACGTCCAAGGGTAACATTAGAAAACCCGAAGAATTGCTTATTGACGTCGAAGAGGGTGCAAATAGCCAGCTTGAGTGAAGCTCTGGTCCTTTTGAATTTGTCTTCCAATGAAGCGTTCTTGGCAACCAAGCGAGCTTTTTCATCTTCGAAGTCTTTCCGGGCTAGATCCATTGCAAATTTTTAATTAGTGGGGAGTTGGTGAGCTTGCCTCTCCGCTTCTAGGTCAGCTTCAACCCTAGTGATGGAAGCCTTGACTCGCTCTAACTCATAGGAAGAGCCATTCTGAGCGGCACTCGAAGAAGATAATTGATTTCTAAGTTTAGAATTCTCCTCCTACAGCCTAGAGGATTCAATTGAAGACTTCGAAATATGATCTTTCAGAGCTATCCAGTTCCATAAAATCTGCAACAATAAAAAGTGTAACACGAGTTAGCAATTATAGAAATCCAGTGATGATGGGATTAGTTGGGTAAGAGATTGGCAAAAGTTGTTGTCCATCAAAGAGCGATAATTTGCTGTCAAAACTGGATTGAATGTTGATGAAGAAGAAGACGTAAAAGACTCAGAATGTAGGATGAGCTCAATGAGTTCATCAAAATTGGTTGATGGAGGGGAAAAAGATGACGACCTCGGAGGAATTTACAAATTAGAAGTAGTCTTCAGTAGAGCAAGCTGCATTTGTGCAAGTGCGGTTGGGAAATCCTTCATAGTAATATGAGTAAAGGGTGCCCGAGTAGGTGTAGTTTGCTCCATTTTATCTTTAGAGACTTCAACAGTGGCGCTCTTTGAAACTTTCTCAAGAGAAATGCGCTTCACTTCTTCCTCCACATTAGTAATTTTAGCCACTTTTGCCGAAGGAGCATCTTCAGAAGGACCCACTAACTCTTTTTTGGAATTTCTTTTGGATTTAGCAAAAGCATCCAAAATGGATGTTACTTCATAAGACGATGGAGGAGGGGCAGCACCGCAAGAAGATACGATAGCTTTAGAAGAAACTTAAAAAAATTCAGGCGATATAAAATCAGTCAAAGTAATTCAAAGAATTATAAAGACAAAGAATGAAAATACAAAACTAATAATATACCATAAATTTCAGCACAAATAGGCGACTTTAAAGTGAAGTGTTCAGCATCACTTAAGGAAAGGAAGCACTTACCACGAGAGGTGTGCATGATCAATGGGGAGGTCCTAGGATCACCTCACCAGGAAGTAGGAAAGAATGTTTTCTTAAATTCGAAGGGGTATAAGCCTCAGCCTGCTTCCAAGTTGTTCTGAAGCTGCGATTAAAGAATCGATGGTTTCATCACTGAGTTTCTTAGAAGATTCGCCTGAAAAAAGTCAGAGATTAGTTAATAGAAAACATATACTAAAGCAAAGACAAAATTAAAATAGAGTGACGAGGGGAAGAAAATGTCCCGTAAATATCAACAAAGCACTTAACGAAGAAAAATTGATTTTTCTAGTCCTTGAACTTATTGATACTGTCTGATATCAGCTTCTTATACACATTGACTCCCTAAATCTGCTTGTTAAGATTACTTAACCTTGCCAACTTGGTCAAGGAGTTTAGAACTTCAGCATTAAGTGAAGGAAATCCGGGTACCAACGACAGCATTTCAAGAGATAGAAGATGGGGTATAAACATGTGGGGATAGTTGTATTGGAGCCACTCCAACATGAGACAAGTATGAGATCAAGAACTCAAGAAAGGGAAGGAAACCCCCATGCCATACCTGGATGGCCGTGTAAGAAAAATACACTTATGGAACGTTGTTAATGGCATCAGTTGGTTGAGGAGGGATAGATTCGATCCTAGTAATACCAAAGTCTTTAAAAATAGTATTGACTTCATTCTAAGTTTCAATGGAAGAATACTTAGCAATGGCAACAACTTTAGGAGAGCTCATGATTCTGCCAGTGCATTTTAGTTAAATCTCTTGTTTAGAAAGAATGCAAGAATTAAACAAATAATTTTGCTTAGATAGCGTAAGAGTGAAAATATACACAAAATTCTAAAAAAAGTGCAAAACGTTTAAGTAAAAAAAAACTTTATTGTTTAAGCTTTCGACAAGGTCGAAAGGTTTATAGTTTAAGCTTTCGACAACGTCGAATGGTTCATAGCTCAAACCTTTTGACAATGTCAAAAGGTTAGGAATTCAAGCTTTCGACAATGTCGAAGGACAATGACATCAACTTTAACCATCATGTTACAACATTATTGAAAAGCCTAAAGAGCAAATAATAAAATAAATTCCTTAGCCGATCGACAAAATCGAAAGGAAGAAATGGAACAATAACCCATTCATCACCTTTTGACAATTTTGAAAGCTCTATAAAGGCCTGTATAGACTTCAAGGGTAACATAAGTTAGGTGGCAAGACCTTTTGACTTGGTAAAAACCAAGACCTTATAATTCATAAGTTAAAAATACTGATAATGGTTATGTTGTCGAAAGGTCTGGTCGAAGTGGACAAAACATGTCCTACCCATTAAAGTCGATAGGTTTTAGGCTCAACTCATGTGTACTTTAAACGTTTCGACAATGATGAGTAGAAACAACTCTAAGTTTGAAGAATTTCCACCTTGTTGAAATCTAACTATGGTAAGGTTTGAAACTCTTCAACCTTGTCGAGAGCTCATTGTCGAAGGGTTAGATTTACTCTATTTAACCGTCGAGCCTTTCGACAACATTGGAAAGGTTGGCATCACAATACCTTTCGACCCCATCGAAAGGTGATGAAGGATAGAAAGGTCATTTTGTGCCATCAAATTGTACACGAGAAGGTTCCAGTTTATCAATTAGGTTTAACTAACCCCAATCCCGATTGTAAATCTAGTTTTCAAAAAAAAATTAAGAACAAGTAAATCAAGCTTATTAACAAAATGGATTTAATCTAAACTCGATCTTATTTGATTACGAAAAAGCTATAAAAATTGTCAATAAGTCAAAAACCCAGAATTAAAACAAAAGGAAAAAATCAAAGACTTTGGATTAAAAGCTAAACTCGATAAGGGAATTTCCTTTATCAAACACCACCAACCTCAAAAATCCAAAACCAAGGATGAGTTTAGTTAATTTACAACTCAATTAAGGAGAAAGTTTTTTTAGAAAACCAAAAATTGGGTTTGGAAAGCTGGAAATTTGATCGAAAGCTAATAAGAGCAGAGATAGTCTAAAATTATGAATCGAATTTGGGAAATTACCTTGTTATTGTAAATTGAAATTTAGGAAGTTTCAGAGAATACTTTTACTTTTGCATGGTAATTTTGTTTGCAGGTAAAAGTGGAAGAAAGAGAAAACGTGTACTATATAAGATGGATCAAATTTAAATAAACGTCCCAGATTAATGCAGGAAGGCCAAGAGGCGGGAACTACTTTAGCTATCGACAGAGATGACTTGGAAAGTCAAAAGCATCCCTTCGAATGGAGGGGGGAAAATGTTACACCAAAAGTCTACCTTTCGACTAAGTTGAATGGTTTTTCAACAAAGACAAAGGAAAAGAAGCACAGCCTAAACCATTCGAAGGAGTCAACGGGATGCAGTCATCAGAGTTTAGCAGTCCCATACCTTTCGAAGGAGTCAAAAGGTTCCACATCTTAGTATCCAAGGAGTTCCTACTTTTTTCAAAGATGAAGAAGCAAGTGTGAGCCATTCCATGGTGACCTTTTTGAAAGCATAGCAAGCTTTTTGAACAGGTTAAAGCACATCCAGGATACCTTTTGACAATGTCGAAAGGTTTTATAAAGAAAGCAAAACTCATAAGTCAGCAAAGAATGAAAAACAACCTTTCGACAACATCAGAGGGAAGCACGGCTCTTGACAACAAGTCTATCCATAAGAAAACCAATGCACTAAATGAAACCAAAATAAAAATGATGAACAAACAATAAATAAACCATGATCCAAAATAAAGTTAACTTGGAAAATGGATTCATCCTGATATCTGAATCACTATATTTTGCGATTATCGTCATTTCAGAATAAAAAAGTATACAATGCAGTTTAATAAAAAATTATGGGTGGTTTCTTCAAAATTCATAATATAAGCTGCATAATATTTACTTACATATTCTTGTGGTTTCTGCAAAATTATGGGTGTGGACCTCAGGGGAAAATTCATATAATTTACATTCCCATTAAGATTTTCTTTATCAACTTCAACCTTTGATTTTGGCCATGCAACTTTCCTACAAACTACATCTCTAATGCATGACATATCAAATGTGGATCGACATAGGTAAGCATCACCATTTATAGCATTGTCCATTCAAATCACAACGGTAGACGGACCTAGCTTGAATACCATTAACTATATTTTTTGGATCTTTGGCATATTTTCTTCCTTTGCCAACTACCCCCTCACCCTTATTCTAACCATAAATCATGCATTTGTCGTCTTTGACGCTGCTGTTACTCTAAAAAGAAGAAGTGTAAATCAAGAGTTTAGTGATTAAGTGAAAATATTGTACGTGACATATTACTAAACTAAATTTGTGGAAGACTTACGAAATTATTGTGAATTGTAAAATTTACCGTACCGACATCATTCTAGTTCACTCGCAGAGCCATCTTAATGCATTGTCATTGACATGTTGCTACCTTTTTCTCTGGGTTTGCTAATACTGTCATGCCAAGTGTAGGCCTCCATAAATAAGTTTCTAGATTTTCAAAAAAATCTATAACGCCCACAGCATTTGTTAAACAAATTTTTGGTCAACACCCAAAAATAATATTAAGAAGGATGTTCTCTTTGGAGATCAAAGAATGTGATTCCTTTAAGAATCGCCGTTCAATTTAACTTTATTAGTTGGTAATATCTGAATCAGACCTTTCGATGTCATGGAAAGGTTAAAACATAGTCTAAATGTCCATTCGGCTTTGTGGAGTTAATGTAGAATGATCATTGATTTAGTTTAGCCTTTATAAGATTTCCCTCAGAAGCACTTTCCTTAATCAAGATAGAATTCCCTTAATTTTGCCTTATATAAAGTGTTGATCTAAATCCTTGCCGGAAGGTTAAGCAAATAGTTATTTGAGATTTTGAGGGTTGGCAAGGTTTTCAGGACAGACCCTTATCGAAAGGTAAGATCCCCAGATTTTATGGTTCCCAAAGGTTTTATGAATGTCGATTCAAGCAAGCTTCCCTTATGGCCGAAGGGTTTAGGTTGCAAGATAGAGGTCTCTAAAGGGTTATAAAGGTTATCTAGGAGGAATGTTATTATCTTTGTTGACAAGAACCTTTCAAAAGAGCTGCACCTGAAAATTGGAATTAAACCAATAGAAATTAAGGTAAATTTTAAAGTAAATTCACAAGACTTAAGACTTCCATCTTTATCCAAGAAAATTCTTCACTTTTATTAAATTCCCCAAGTCACTCCTCAATTAGGGTTACAGAGCTTTGATTTTAGAAGTTACAAGATTGAATGTGGAAAAATCCACCACCAAAATAGGACACCTTGGGTCTTATTTATAGATGCCAACGTCCATGCTTCTGTCCCTTTGCTTTCGACTGGATTGAAGGGTTCCTTTCTTATATACAATTGCTAAACTTTTTTCTTCAATGAAAGGTTTTCCTTTCACATGTCATCGTGGATCATTGAGTGCTGCTGAAGGGTCTTTTCTTTCATTTGTTTTTAGGAACCTTTTTCCCTCGTCGAAAGGTTTGTCATCTATACAATATGTGACCCTACGGAGGTGTTGAAGGGTTTCTTGCTATTGTGAACCCTTCGACTTGGTTGAAAGGTCGCATTTTACTTAAATGTTGCCAAGAACCGAGCTTTCCCTTGAACGTTGCTTTCATCATAGACCCTCCGGCACTGTCGAAAGGGTTTCGATAGGTGTTCCAACTGGCCTGAAAGGCTTATTATGCTTTTGGAAAAGTTTTTACAGGGTCGAATGCCCTTGTCTTGACTTCTTGGCCTTCTTCGAAGGGTAAGAGCTCCTTGGATATTATGGAACAATACCCTCTGTCTTCTCCAAAAAGTCTTAAGCCACTTCATATTGTTGACTGCACCCCTTCAACCTCTTCAGAAAGCCTGATCTAGATTTCTTTTCTACTGTCCTTTGATTGAGCTCTTCTGACTTAGGTAAAAGGTGATTTTTTCGAGTAACAGTTATCTACCATTCTTTGCTAACTTTTGACATTGCTTTCTTAATAAAAACTTTTCGGCCTAGTTGAAAGGTACTCTAGATGTGCTCCAACCGATTCGAAAGGCTTGTTGTGCTCTCTAAAAGGTTGTCATGGAGTTGCACCAGCTTTCTTTGATTTATTCATCTTTTTCGAAAGGTAAGGACTACCTGAACAGAATCTTTCCACTAATTCGAAAGGTTTGAAGCTATTAAATCTCGATGGCTGCATCCTCTTGACTCCTTTAAAAGATTTGGTTTGAGCTCCTTCTCCTTGCCTTTGTTGAAAGACCTCTCGTTCTAGTCGAAAGGTGGATTCTTGGACATCATCCTGCCTATGGACTTTGAAAGATAGCTTTGGACTTCGCTGGAAGCTTCTTGTCGAAAGGTATGATTATCCAAAACATCTCGATGCTTTTTGATCTTTCCACATACTCTCGTGGCCTTCTTTCATACCTTCGTTTTTCTGAACGTTTTATGGTTAACAGCATTAGGTCCAATATAAATGCTATTGGCAACCTCATTTGGGTCCTCAAACAACACTCTCCCATTGGCAATAACTTTAGAGCTTGCACCCAAATTCAATATCGAACATATGTCGTCATTGTTCTACAATCACTCAACAAAAAATTATATGATTATTAAAAACTAAAATCCAAATGTTATTTGTTAAGTAATATAATTATTATTTTTACCAGTCTAGGTGTACTCCCTTCTTTCGAGCTTTCTTTACCCTATAGCATAGCACTAATATTAGGATACTTTAATCTTAGAAGCACTGAAGTGGATATGCGCAATTAAATCACAAATAGCTCACATTTGTATTGGATCTGTACATGTGAGTACCTTTACACAATCACAATTAAATCACAAATAGAAAACAACTAGTAATAGTGAGTCTATGCACACCATTGTACACGCATTACACTCAAACTACGTCTACAAGCCAAATAAAACCATGATCTTTATCATATCATAGTTATAGAGTTTTCAAAATATATTATCTAAACTTGGACCAAGTAAATTGAAAGGGTCAATTATAGATATTAGTAGTGCACTTCACATCTTTATACTGCAAAATTAAGCATTGCAAACGGAAAGAAAGCACTACAAAATGAAACACTGCATCTTAAATTTGTAAGTGACTAAAATATCCCTTGTTTTATATTTTTTTAAAATACTTCATTTTTAAAAGTTTACCTTCTGGTCCACCAGTATTTGTACCATACTTTTCAATTCTATTATTTCCTTTTGAAAACAAGATACTTGTTTATCTCTAGATTTGGCCACAATTAGCTTGGTCAAGGTGCAACCCCTTCCTAGTGCCCTTAACCTTCATGGTTTATGTTGTCTCGATACATATGCAAGAGCGTCTCTGTTGACATTCTGCGACAAGCAGGACTATAATAGGCTACTGAAAAATTTTAATCTTCTCCTACATAAATAAATACATACAGATATGTACGATGGAAAAATTATCATAGTTTCGGACAATTTTTTATATATTGATAAAATAAATAATTCTTACAATAGTATTTACAGCTTCCACGGTCATCGGTTCACCATTTTTTCTACCATGAGATTTAATCGAAATGTCATCTATAGTTGCAGACGATTGATCTGAACTTTCTTTTTTCTGAATTTAGAATGACATTAAATAAACAAACTGAAAGGTACTAAATACTATTAAATAATGCAATACATAATTAACTAACCATGTCTTTGGTCAATCTAGCCATTCCCTTACGACCAGATGTGTGTGGAAGTTGTTTATAACTAAGGACCGAATATTTCTCCATTCATTTCTGAAAATACTGAATGGTGTTAGAAGGACCATGAATATTCTTAAACATGAGTAAATGTGGGTGCTTTGAATTTAAATTATCCTAATATGAACAGCTCGGCATTTTTTCTTGCCAAAATTATTAAAATTTTGAAATTTTGGATCATGATTGTAGAATAAAATTCAAACATGCTTATAGGTTGGTCAAACACGGAAAAATAGTTTGCTCTAAAATCCAATGGTCAGTGACCACTGGTAAGATAGATTTCTTAAGTTGATTTGATTGTTACATACAAGTAATACAACAATGAATAGTATAGATGAAATCAGTGGTTTAGTTTTTGAGTATAATAATATACGTGTTATTATATTGCTTGATATCGACATGTCATATGTTGCTTTACATTCAACAGATGAACAAAAAAAAAATTCAATGTAACCTTTAATTTTGGACTAGTTTTCACCTTCACAAACTTTCTCCATTCGTTCTTGATTTTGATGTCAGTAGGTTTCGTTTTAATATTAGATTACATGTTTTAAATCATCAAAATACATATTAAATTAAGCATTGTAATATCACCTCTTTAAAAAACCCAATTTTTTCCATCATCGACATATCAAGGCAATTAAGTTTCCAAACCTTGACATAGAAATTGGTTATCTATTGTAGTCAAAAAAACAACTATACATTGAAGTTATCACACTTAAGCATGTAAAATTGCATCTAGGTATGTAATATGTTCATTTATTACATCTAGTTATGTAATATGTCCTATAACATTGAAGTACAACATATAGAACTGGCTGCAACTGAATATCCAATTACAACAAGCTATATTATACATCAAAAGTATCTTTGGCTGCAATTGA
Organism: Allium cepa; assembly: GCA_030765085.1. NCBI lineage: Eukaryota > Viridiplantae > Streptophyta > Magnoliopsida > Asparagales > Amaryllidaceae > Allium > Allium cepa. Next base: position 106,134,735 of record CM060930.1, on the reverse strand, counting down.
ATATGCAACTACAACAAATCCCATAACCTTAATGTTTCCAGACTTAAAATATGCAGGTTTCTAAGTCTATACTAAACATCAAAAATATCTAAAACATAACATAATTTCTAGGCTTATATAACATATAGTTGAACAAGCGTGGTATTGTCAGACAGTAAAAAGATAATGAAAATATGATGTTGTTAATTTGATGTTTAAATATTATGTTAAGAAAAAGATCACAAGTTGATTAAAAAACTACATATCATAACACTAACCAAAAGATTAAAAAACTGCATATTATCAACAAAATTGCATATCGAAAGATTATAACATTACATGTATTTAGATTTAATAACTATTTAAATCTAGCTATTTTACTTAATTATTACTTATTAATTTGTAATATTCTAACAGGGGTTGAGGCTAGGGTTTTATTTTTGGTCCTCCCATCGCACTAGCAATTGGCGCGAAATTTGTATCATTGAGGAGGCCAAGAAAATTGCCAGGTATATAATTTTTCGAGCAAAATTCTGAAAATCATCATGATATAACTTAGTAATTTCATTAGCATGCCACCATATAACCTAAAAATAATTGTTCTATTTACTAACTGTTTTACAAAACTGTAAAAATTTATTTTAGGATGCTCAACAATAACCTAAACATTGAAACCAAGTAACAAACATGGATGGTAACTTTCTGAAAACTGACTTCACCATGACAATGCAAACATGATATAAATAAACACCAATTTCTCTTCTAAATTAATCAAAAATCTTAAGAATACTATCTATTTAATTAGTTGAAGTAATTTCGGAAGAATATATCCTTGAGTATGGAACAAACTTCCTTGAAATGCATACTGGTGTAGTCCAACCTGGTGAACAAGCTTTAATAGTTGATGACTTAATTGCAATTGGTGGAACTCTTGGTGCTTCTATTAAGTTACTCGGTATGTTCTTTACATGTACAAACTGCTAACGAATTTTTTCAACTGTTTACAGTCTACTAGCAAAAATATCCATTACCTAAGCATCCTATTTTAGATTTTAAACACATGCTTATGATATTCAGCAGTATTAACTTACTAATATGTAGTATGTAATATATGGTTTTTGATATGGAAACCATATATCAAATGCAAATATCAATAACTTAAGGAATCTCCACTTTTTTAAATCCTTATGGAATCTAGACTATCTACTTATTACTCTACATGTCAAACTGACCCTGTTTACATGAACTTAAAGCAAGTTTACCAAAAAGATGTAAAACGAATAAATTGTATAACATAAAAACCATATGGCTAGAATTTGATCGTTTCAAAGCAACAAAAACTCAACAAAACATGCATTCATTCACATAGATAAAACCAAACAAAATTCATGCAGCATAAAATATGAGCATTTTTAATAGACAGTGAATCAATATTTGAATGCAAACCCAAAAATATTAGTATCCCAACTAAACATTCACAAACTCAAAGAAAATCAAAGCATATATCATCGTTATATCTTAGATTACATAGCGTTTACTAACTTCCCCTTTATATATATATAGGACAGAGATAACTGTAAGATATTAACACCTCATTTTCATTCTAAAACTTCCAGTTCTTGCAATACCCCCCTAAAATGAAACAGTTCTTCACTACTTAGTCCTTGAACGTCCTGCAATATAAAAAAACAGTTCAAATTAATCACATTTATTAAAATAGAATATAGAATAAAATCAACTCCTTAAATTAGGTTAAATCAACCATTCAAGTTTTAGACAGAAGTTCAAAAATATGATGCATTCAAATTAATATAAAATCGAAATTGAATCACAAAATCGATTTAAAAAATTCATACCTAAATATACCTATACCACGAGGAGAAACTCTTGTTGGCTACCGCGATGATGTTGTGCGGAGTACAACAATGGAGTCGATGATGAAAAGGAGAAATTTATCTTCAGTGCGATGAAATTTAAGCGCGGTTAAAAAGGGGGAAATTTTTCATCAGCATAAGCGAAAAGGTGAAAGTGAAAGAGGGTAAATTTTTCTAAGTATACAAATGGATTTAGATGGGTCACATTTATTTAGCTTACGTAGAACCTTTTTAGGATAGGCGGGAATGTGAAATGTTTTTGGCTGCATTTATGTTATTAGTGAAAATATTATTGATTTAATTTAAATAGAAATGCCATGAATTTTTGCTACTCTAAATGGTTTTTCTTGTAGTGTTTTAAACCATATTAACAAAAATCTTATTTTAAACAATGTTTAAAAAAATTAAATTGAGTTTAAACATTTACTAAAATAATTGTTTAACTATCCTTTAAATATCATAATCAAAATAAAAATAAACTTCAAACAATTTCAAAAAGGATAAAATGAAACATTAGACTTTGTAAAATCAAAAGGAGGCTTAATGACCAAAATGGTTCATTCGATTGGGCTTAACTTATCCAAATTATAACTTAAGTATGACATAATAACAAGATATGTAGTAGGAATCAGCCAATAATAATGAACAATGAATGGGTAAATGTCAAAGTTAATAAATAGTAAAATTGGGATTTATTCTGCCTAATAGATGTCAACATAATCTACTTAGTGCATTATGGAAGAACTGATTTATTCCACAAAAGATATTAATTATAAATTAAATTAGCAGAACTATGTTTTATTCCGCTAAACCTATGTCATTGGGTTTCATATTCAATTGCGGTTACTTAAGGGTAATTGACTAAGAAATCCCTTGGATTTAAAATACTCTTTGGAAGAGAGTTACTTAAAACCAAATCCGATCTTTGGAAATAAAATAGTTTAAAACTTTTAAACTTTTTATTTAAAAATAATTAAACCCGTAACTAATAATTAAATAGTAATTTACTTTTAAATAAATAATTAAATCTTAGTAAATCTTTAGTTAATTATTAAATAGTAATTTAAACTCTTTAATAATAATTAAATACCGATTACACTCAATTAATTAATTAATTAATTAATTAATTAATCCTTAGTTAAAACTTAAATAATAATTTAACCTTAATAATTAAATCATATTAAGTTTTAAATAAATTTTAACTTAAATTTACCTTGATTAATAATTATTTAATGCTTAAACCCTTTTTAAGTAAATAATTTAACTAATCCAAATTAAATAATAATTAATCATCACATAATTAATTAAATAATAATTAACTCTTTATTAATTAAAAAATTATAATTAATGTACTTATATATAAATAAGTACTAATTTCCCTAACTCAATTAATGATTAAGCACTAATTACCTTAATTAATTAATTAATTAATCATTAAATAAATAAAAAATTAATTAACTAAATTATAATTTTTTTTAAATATTTAAAATATGTTTGAAAACACTTTTCAAAAAATACTTAAGTAAACACATATTAAATTCAAAAAGATTTCGCTTTCGTGAACTGCATTTATAGCGACTATCGCTATATGACCCATAATTATGAAACTTGTTTTAAATTTCAAATCACTTTCAAAACTTTTTGTAACGACCCGGTGTTTTCAACCATTCGCATGCGCACATGTCGGACTTGAATTGTTCAAAATACCGCGTTGTAAAAAATAAATTTGGCAGAACTCAGAATATGCAGTAAATAATTAATCACAGAATCACAGACACAGATATCAGAATCTCACAGCGGAATATAAAATATCACAGTGGTTCATGAAGCCACTGAAACTTTTACCAAACAGAAATACATTGTTTATAAACTTCGATACAATTTTAAGCCATAAGCAAATATAAAGTCTTTAATGCTTTGAATTACAAAATAGATAAAGATGAAAAAGCTTCCAACTAGCAAGAGTGATCTATGAGTGGTCCTAGCTCCGGAAAGAAAGCTGTAGCTGCAACTCAGGCTGACCCGAGCGTACAAATAAACAAAACACTCGAGTCAGGACATACATACTTATATAATGTAAGCTAAATCAAGTGTACTGTAATATAAAGCAAGTAACTTAAAGGATGCTTGGGATCGCCCATCCTCTAAGGATCCGTTAAACTATTTACTATGTAGTATATTGCGCTATTATAATAGTGTCTATATATAAAATAAACTTACTTTTAAATAGCGTTAAGGAGTGACCCAATATTCCCCTTAACACAAATAATGTCAATAGTCTATACAGTACCGTAATACCTCCTGATCGGGAAGCTACCAGAGGATACTCCATAGGTACGACACAAATAGAAACTCGTAGTAGGCTCGCTAGGGTAGGTGACACGGCACAACTAGGCAATGCCAGGGTAGATATACCAATTGCTATCCGGACCGGTGGAAACGCGTAGCCGCAGTTACCGCCCACCTCGAACAACACTCCCAAATCAAAGGTGCGCACCAAAACAATCACAAGAGTAATAGAATGGCATACGAAGAAGTGCGTTCGATCAGAGGTGCTACCTCATTAATCCGAGAATCGCTCCTGTTTTAGCCACCTTATGCCAACTCACGGGAGTCGGGTCCACGTATTTACCTTAAAGAAACCGTCACCACCATCCTACTTCATTCTGGAATCTCCACCGTGTACACGGTTAGTCAAAGTGGTTTTCGGTATCGACAGAGAGTATGCCAGATATCCGATCCCGGTCTCTTTGCCAACCAAACGTTATTATAACCCGTGGTTATAGTTTGAAAAATGGTATTTATATTTTTCAAATCAATATATATATTTCAAATACCTTTAATTTCAAATCCTTGATTTAAAACATTTCCTTTGAAAATATACCATTTCAATTTATTCAATTAAATTTGGAATTTATTGCTTTTATCAAAAGAATAGAAATCAATTTTCTTCTTTTAAAACTTTCCAAACTCAACTTCTTACTTTATTAGCAATTTCATATTTAAATTCCAAATCTTAACGTATTCCCAAAATAGAGATGAAATTTTAAATAAATCAATTTTAAATCAATTTCACTTCTACAACATCTAGGAAATGCTATCTAAAGTTATGGGTTTAAAATAGTCAAGTTTCAAAAGACAGCAATTAAATGCTGTAGTAGACTTTTAGCTAAACATCAAATTTCAAATATAACTTATTATTTATTATTTCTGTATTGAAATCTTTTCCTTTCCAAAAATATAGAATTTCTAAACAAGTTATATTCCAAAATTTTAACTCAACATTTATTTATTTAACCCCTTTTAAATCATTGTAAATCTCATAAAAATCCTTTATATAATTTAAATTAGAATATCATCAAATTTCTAAATTTAAATAATTTAAAATAATTTCAGAAAATAATATATAAACCACGGGCCTATATAAGATTTTCTAGCCTAGGTCAAGTGAAACGGATTTATATCATTTCAATCCGATATTTACACAACCCCGGGTTCTATCATTTCGAACCCGCAATCCCAAGACAATTTACAGCAGTTAACAGAACAAGTGAACAATAATAATCAATTAGGCCTATCATTTCAGCCCATACCATCTATAATAACAGGGAACTTGCAGTGGTGATTTAAGCAGTAAATAAACAATAACATAACTGCAGAAATAATATAACAGATAATACTGATGAGGTGTCAATTTAAATGGGGACCATCATTCTATATTACACTACAGACAGATAATAGTGAAATACAATTTTACACATACACTTGCAATAATTTACCAAAATATAAATACGTATGTCTGGTGAGAAATACTCACCTGATGGCTGCAGAAAGATTTTAAATTTCAAAACGATGATTCACCGGAAAAGAACTACAGAGAGTAATGATCAAAATCCCTCGGATGTCAAGCTTAGATTTAAATCTAGAACAAGATTCAAAATATTGAATACGCGACTTTAGAATTTACGGTCAAAGAAAAATTTAAAAGTAGGGAGAGAATTTTTTTGTTTGACTTGCTCGACCACTCTACCGTGTACAACAACCAAAACATTTCCAAACACACGAACTGTGCTAATACTATAACCATGATAAAATTTCCTAAAGACAAACTAAGGCAAAATGGTGGAGTTTTCTTATTATGCCGGGGTACATGTACACGTGCACACTTCCATTACACTTACTCGCGTACACGCACTCACGCCAACATTTCCACATACTTACATCTCTTCTGCCACTTTCATTCATTATTTTCTTTTCCTTTTACCTGGATCCAACTACTAAAAATATCATCTACTACTGCAAATCAACCTAAGTACTTACAATATTTCTTTACAGTCTAAATTTAAACTTGCAGGCTTTACAAACTTACAACCAGACAGGAATTCATCATCAGCTACACGCGCCACAACCCCACTTCTTCGAGCTAACCATGGAATTTCTTCGAGAAAAATGCAACAAATCTTCGGGACAAAATATAAAGACTTCGAGAATTTTATGCAACGACTTCGAGTAAAATCATGCGACTAAATCAAAGCATCTACTGAATGTGTACATCTCCTCTCCTCCTTATTCTCTGCTTCCTCTATCATATGAAGGTTACATATATGCAGACTAACTGAACTCACAGTCCTAGCCTACCTCTTTCCCATCCTCACCCCTTGTTTTTTTTTTTTTTTCAAATGAAAGAAAACTCTCTAGGCCTTGTTAACATCCAACTCAAACATGCAAAAAGGGTTTCTCACTGTTCCTATCAGACCTCTACATGAACCAAAACAACTCCTAACCAGATACAAAACAAATGCATGCTTCTAAATATTTGTGACTGTGATACACGTACACGGTGACACCAATGCATAACCCAGTCTAACATCCCTGCCAACATATATTCACGCAACAACAAAACAAAAAAACTAAGCATCATCAGATCCTTACTAAATGAACCCATCCCTCTTTCTTAAATATTTTGACAACACTGCCCTTCCTACTCCTCTCAAACAACTCCAGACCATCTTATGTTCACGCAATTTATACCTCAAGTATATTTTTTTTTCTTCGACAGATCTGTTCCCAAAATAACTCCCAGGCCCTACAACTTTCCTGGCATGACATCAACACAGTTCCCATATACAAATTTGCACAACATTCCACTACCTATGTGTCGAGAGTTAAGCCTATAACACACACACAAGATCTCACTTCCTCTCTGTTTCTAGACCTAACTTTCCAAAACAAAAACAGTTCAACATGTCCAGATCCCATATGTTTAGTTCAAGGCAGATGATAAGAGTCTCATAGAAAGACAAAGTGAATAAATAGTAGTGTGGCCGAGCAAGGCACAGATAGAACAACATCAAGAGAAAGAGGAAGGAAAACTGGAAGGAAAAAAAACAATAAGACTTATTACCTGATGGATCTTGAACGTACGAGGAAGGGGAAGGCAGAGATATTTAGATGCGGAGAAAGAAACTGGTGAGGTGGGTATATATATAGGCAGTGCGAATTAAAGGAGAGGTAAAAGCATCAGTTTTATTGATATAAATTTGGTTGATATGACTGCGAAATTTCCTCATCAGTTCAAAAGAAATAGATAAAGTTCGAACGTTGCAAAAATTAAAAAGATTTGAACTGCTGCAAGATCAATGGGGAGGGAGAGCAATCAGTTGAAGACTTGAAGCTATTAGAGACGAAAGATATGAATACGTGATTTTATTGCTGAGAAAAGAAAAGGCAAAACACATTTCCAGTTTTGAACAAAAGAATATGTTCGAAAAGGTTTGATTGAGATCTTCTTGCGTGATGAAAGAACCACTGATATAGCATGTCAGTTACACAGATATAAAGTTGTTAACATGAATGCGTGAACGTTACTTAAGGGAATATTGATCAAAGGAAGGGCAAGCAAGCATCGGTTATATTGACATAAATTGTGAATATAGATACGTGATTAAAGCAGAGAAAAAAAAAATGGCAAGCGTGATAAATGGTTTGATTTATTCAATGAATTGCGAGATTCATGTACTTGATTTTGGTAGAGCTGTTGGAAGCAGAGAATGGGAGAATATAGGATATGCACGTTTCAGTCTTTAAAGTGCATGCATTGATTGTGTAAAAGGATATCAGAGGGAAAAATATTTCGAACGTTACTTCATATTCATTTTTATTTCATTTTATACATTTTGATCTTTATATGTGTGATATTGATTCTCAGTTATAAATGTTTGAACGTTACCCATATTTATTAAAACATGCGTTGATTGTGGGAATATGGCTTGCGAGATTTAAAATTGCCAATTGAAATTAATGCATGTGATTACTGCAAATTTTATGAGAAGCTTTGATTTCAATATTTATGCGTGATTGATGAACTTGATTTTGTGTAGTACTGCTTGAAAAAGAGGATAAACAGATTTGGACTTTACTTATATGTGTGATTCATTTCTAGTTTATCAATCTTGATTTTTAGTTTGATTGCAATAAATGAAATGGCAAAAATTATGTAAGGCTTTAGGAATGAAACGTATATAAATTTATTTAAAAAAAAAAACAAACTGTCCGTTAAAACAAAATAACGTTTGCTATAAAATCACTGACTGATATTTTATATCCAAAAATATTAAAAATATGATTTTTTTTACAATACATCAAACTGACGTAATACAGAACATCAAAAATTTCTATAAAAATAACATTTTTAAGTTTATACGTTTTATTCCGTTACCTACCATAGATTTTTACGCGTCCTTTAAACGCGAAATCCAACAGTTCATTAATACACTAAATTCTTCAAAATTATTACTTAACAAACTTAATTGGTTTTCACATATTATATATATATATATATATACAAAATTCCTTTTATTAAAATTCAAATGGAGTTGTCTTTTAACAAATTTAACCGTTTCACACTTTAAATTTCCATATTTAGTATTTTAAGGAAATGATTTAAATCAAATTATATATGTATATAAATTGGGAAGTAAATTTTTCTGGAAAGAGAAAAATAACGGATTAAAGTTCTATACGTTTTCTTATATATATATATATATATATATATACACGATATTTATTCCCTAAATTTAGGCACCTTTTTTAAGGCGTAATTACCCAGTTCATTTATATACTAAAAATAATTAGAAATTCTGACCATGCTGAGACTCGAACTCATGACCTATCGTGAATAGCCCAGATATCTTAACCACCTAAGCTATTAATGTTTTCTTAATTAAAACTTGATTTTGCTAGACATTAAGTTATTTACCATCTTCGACAAAACCCCAAATTTCCAAATTAAAGTTAATTCTTAACCATGTCAAAATTTCAGAGATCTTATTATTTAATTAAAAATTTGGTCAATTGTTTTTTTTTATATTTTTAATCACTTTAAATAAACCCCAAAGTTTTTATTTTTAGAAAAATACAAGTGAAAAATACTTGTTAAAAAAATTGGGCTGTTACACTCTCCCCCACTCAGAACTTTTCGTCCTCGAAAAGGAAGAAGGTAGGGGAATAGAAACAACCTGAAAGAAAACTAAATTGAAACTTAAATTAGAATCATTAATCTAAACAATAAAATTCAATTTTAAATTAATCTTTGACTTCATCTATTTATACTTAAAATTTTAACATTTATTTATTTACATATTTACTTGTATAATATCCCTACACTTAAAAAAAAATCATTCAATTTTTTTTATCCAAATTTTTCCCAAGGTATTATAACATTCTAATTTAAAATGTTTAATTTTAATCCAAATTTGAAATGGTAATTTAACTTAATTGTTAAAGTAAATTTACCATTTCCCAAAATAAACTAAATTCCCCATTTAGTTTCTTCTTTATTCCAAACTATAATTAAATTTATTTTTCTCAATATTTTTATCATCTATGTCAAATATTTTTCTCAATATCTAAACCATATAAATTCAATTAATTAATATTCAATAATTGATTTAATTCATTTGATTTTTACAGAAGTTAAATCAATCTTAACTATTTCCAAATTAATTATCTTATTATCCAATTATTTTCTAAAATCAGAAATTTGTATAGTCATTTATAATAATCATCTTTTATTCAACAAATTTAATTCTTCTTTATTCCAGATTATTATTAAATATATTCTGCTTAATATATCTTATCGCACATATTAAGTAGATTATATTTAATATAACTATTCCAATATATTTCTAAATTTCCTTTAACACCATTCGATATTGTATATTATTCAATTACTCTTTTATTTCTATTTACCTCTATTTGTCTTGTTGTAAGTGAAACTTTAAGTGTATAACATTTATTATAACCACTCAAATTTTTATTTATAAAATCCTTTTATATTATACATTATCCAATTACATAGTTAATTTCTGAATGATTTAGATAAGTTATATTGGCATGCAATTTATACAAGTAAAATTTTCCAACTATATTATTCAAGTTTAAATATTCATTCCAAATTTGACTTTATTTTATCATTAGAATCACCTTTTAACATAAATTTATGAATTAAATTTCCAATTAACTTCAAACCCTTTAGAGATAAATAAATACATACATATTGCATATATCAAATCAAATTTAAATCATATATCTATATATATTATAAATTAAGTCACATTTTAGAAATTCAAATTAATTAAATTTTTGAAGCAAAACTACATCGTGGTCTCTTTACTTCGATACTCGAAAATGAATGTCGATGATGTTGTAGTCATCACCGAAATTATTTTCCAGCAACAAAGAGAAGAGCACTAATTTTTAAAACTTTAAAATTCTTTGGAAACAAATTTATATTCGAAAATTATTTAAATAATAATATATCCTTTTAAGACCTTTAAACACAAGGTTTGAAACTATCGAAAATTGAATTCTTAAATTCTTGTTTTAAATTCATTTCTGTTTCCAAATAAATTTATAACCATGTTTATATTCAATTATTTATATAAGACAAAACCAATGGTTTACAAAACAATAAATAAAATCAAACATTATTATCTCTAAACAACTAGCTAAATTCTGAAAATTATACTTATATATAATATTAGATTTTTCCCAAATAGGAATAATTTTTTTTTTTCAAACACGGATAGAGATTCAAATTTTGAAGGACTCAAATTAAAGAGAATTTTGATTTAAAGATAAGTTGGAATCAGAAGATCCGATGGTTAAATAACAGAATAAGAAACCAGATAAGTTTATATAAATCGCGGGCAACCTTAACCTGGTCAACCGTGACTTAAAGAGTCAGATCGATATGGATTTTCTGGGGTAAATCTACATTCGATCTGAAGAGATAGAGTTCAGAATAACCAAAGATACTAGTATCTAAACCGAGGATAAATATAAATCTCCGGTGAATCAATGCTAGTTGTAAAGGAGTTTCACCGCTATATTAGAATATTGGCGAAACCGCCAATTCACTATAAAGATCATCCTAAGTGGAGTTATGCGATACTCCCGAATCGAAAGAAAAATAAATAGTGAGGGACACGAATGAACTTCGGAACCGCAGGGAACGTTCCAAAATTCAAAAAGGAAGAGATTCAAGCTCGAATGAAAGTGATTCTGTAAGTCAAATTTACCATACATTCTAAGTTTTGCCTAGAGCCAAAGCTCTGATACCAGATGTAACGACCCGGTGTTTTCAACCATTCGCATCCGCACATGTCGGACTTGAATTGTTCAAAATACCGCGTTGTAAAAAATAAATTTGGCAGAACTCAGAATATGCAGTAAATAATTAATCACAGAATCACAGACACAGATATCAGAATCTCACAGCGGAATATAAAATATCACAGTGGTTCATGAAGCCACTGAAACTTTTACCAAACAGAAATACATTGTTTATAAACTTCGATACAATTTTAAGCCATAAGCAAATATAAAGTCTTTAATGCTTTGAATTACAAAATAGATAAAAATGAAAAAGCTTCCAACTAGCAAGAGTGATCTATGAGTGGTCCTAGCTCCGGAAAGAAAGCTGTAGCTGCAACTCAGGCTGACCCGAGCGTACAAATAAACAAAACACTCGAGTCAGGACATACATACTTATATAATGTAAGCTAAATCAAGTGTACTGTAATATAAAGCAAGTAACTTAAAGGATGCTTGGGATCGCCCATCCTCTAAGGATCCGTTAAACTATTTACTATGTAGTATATTGCGCTATTATAATAGTGTCTATATATAAAATAAACTTACTTTTAAATAGCGTTAAGGAGTGACCCAATATTCCCCTTAACACAAATAATGTCAATAGTCTATACAGTACCGTAATACCTCCTGATCGGGAAGCTACCGGAGGATACTCCATAGGTACGACACAAATAGAAACTCGTAGTAGGCTCGCTAGGGTAGGTGACACGGCACAACTAGGCAATGCCAGGGTAGATATACCAATTGCTATCCGGACTGGTGGAAACGCGTAGCCGCAGTTACCGCCCACCTCGAACAACACTCCCAAATCAAAGGTGCGCACCAAAACAATCACAAGAGTAATAGAATGGCATACGAAGAAGTGCGTTCGATCAGAGGTGCTACCTCATTAATCCGAGAATCGCTCCTGTTTTAGCCACCTTATGCCAACTCACGGGAGTCGGGTCCACGTATTTACCTTAAAGAAACCGTCACCACCATCCTACTTCATTCTGGAATCTCCACCGCGTACACGGTTAGTCAAAGTGGTTTTCGGTATCGACAGAGAGTATGCCAGATATCCGATCCCGGTCTCTTTGCCAACCAAACGTTATTATAACCCATGGTTATAGTTTGAAAAATGGTATTTATATTTTTTCAAATCAATATATATATTTCAAATACCTTTAATTTCAAATCCTTGATTTAAAACATTTCCTTTGAAAATATACCATTTCAATTTATTCAATTAAATTTGGAATTTATTGCTTTTATCAAAAGAATAGAAATCAATTTTCTTCTTTTAAAACTTTCCAAACTCAACTTCTTACTTTATTAGCAATTTCATATTTAAATTCCAAATCTTAACGTATTCCCAAAATAGAGATGAAATTTTAAATAAATCAATTTCACTTCTACAGCATCTAGGAAATGCTATCTAAAGTTATGGGTTTAAAATAGTCAAGTTTCAAAAGACAGCAATTAAATGCTGTAGTAGACTTTTAGCTAAACATCAAATTTCAAATATAACTTATTATTTATTATTTCTGTATTGAAATCTTTTCCTTTCCAAAAATATAGAATTTCTAAACAAGTTATATTCCAAAATTTTAACTCAACATTTATTTATTTAACCCCTTTTAAATCATTGTAAATCTCATAAAAATCCTTTATATAATTTAAATTAGAATATCATCGAATTTCTAAATTTAAATAATTTAAAATAATTTCAGAAAATAATATATAAACCACGGGCCTGTATAAGATTTTCTAGCCTAGGTCAAGTGAAACGGATTTATATCATTTCAATCCGATATTTACACAACCCCGGGTTCTATCATTTCGAACCCGCAATCCCAAGACAATTTACAGCAGTTAACAGAACAAGTGAACAATAATAATCAATTAGGCCTATCATTTCAGCCCATACCATCTATAATAACAGGGAACTTGCAGTGGTGATTTAAGCAGTAAATAAACAATAACATAACTGCAGAAATAATATAACAGATAATACTGATGAGGTGTCAATTTAAATGGGGTCCATCATTCTATATTACACTACAGACAGATAATAGTGAAATACAATTTTACACATACACTTGCAATAATTTACCAAAATATAAATACGTATGTCTGGTGAGAAATACTCACCTGATGGCTGCAGAAAGATTTTAAATTTCAAAACGATGATTCACCGAAAAAGAACTACAGAGAGTAACGATCAAAATCCCTCGGATGTCAAGCTTAGATTTAAATCTAGAACAAGATTCAAAATATTGAATACGCGACTTTAGAATTTACGGTCAAAGAAAAATTTAAAAGTAGGGAGAGAATTTTTTTGTTTGACTTGCTCGACCACTCTACCGTGTACAACAACCAAAACATTTCCAAACACACGAACTGTGCTAATACTATAACCATGATAAAATTTCCTAAAGACAAACTAAGGCAAAATGGTGGAGTTTTCTTATTATGCCGGGGTACATGTACACGTGCACACTTCCATTACACTTACTCGCGTACACGCACTCACGCCAACATTTCCACATACTTACATCTCTTCTGCCACTTTCATTCATTATTTTCTTTTCCTTTTACCTGGATCCAACTACTAAAAATATCATCTACTACTGCAAATCAACCTAAGTACTTACAATATTTCTTTACAGTCTAAATTTAAACTTGCAGGCTTTACAAACTTACAACCAGACAGGAATTCATCATCAGCTACACGCGCCACAACCCCACTTCTTCGAGCTAACCATGGAATTTCTTCGAGAAAAATGCAACAAATCTTCGGGACAAAATATAAAGACTTCGAGAATTTTATGCAACGACTTCGAGTAAAATCATGCGATTAAATCAAAGCATCTACTGAATGTGTACTTCTCCTCTCCTCCTTATTCTCTGCTTCCTCTATCATATGAAGGTTACATATATGCAGACTAACTGAACTCACAGTCCTAGCCTACCTCTTTCCCATCCTCACCCCTTGTTTTTTTTTTTTTTTCAAATGAAAGAAAACTCTCTAGGCCTTGTTAACATCCAACTCAAACATGCAAAAAGGGTTTCTCACTGTTCCTATCAGACCTCTACATGAACCAAAACAACTCCTAACCAGATACAAAACAAATGCATGCTTCTAAATATTTGTGACTGTGATACACGTACACGGTGACACCAATGCATAACCCAGTCTAACATCCCTGCCAACATATATTCACGCAACAACAAAACAAAAAAACTAAGCATCATCAGATCCTTACTAAATGAACCCATCCCTCTTTCTTAAATATTTTGACAACACCGCCCTTCCTACTCCTCTCAAACAACTCCAGACCATCTTATGTTCACGCAATTTATACCTCAAGTATATTTTTTTTTCTTCGACAGATCTGTTCCCAAAATAACTCCCAGGCCCTACAACTTTCCTGGCATGACATTAACACAGTTCCCATATACAAATTTGCACAACATTCCACTACCTATGTGTCGAGAGTTAAGCCTATAACACACACACACAAGATCTCACTTCCTCTCTGTTTCTAGACCTAACTTTCCAAAACAAAAACAGTTCAACATATCCAGATCCCATATGTTTAGTTCAAGGCAGATGATAAGAGTCTCATAGAAAGACAAAGTGAATAAATAGTAGTGTGGCCGAGCAAGGCACAGATAGAACAACATCAAGAGAAAGAGGAAGGAAAACTGGAAGGAAAAAAAACAATAAGACTTATTACCTGATGGATCTTGAACGTACGAGGAAGGGGAAGGCAGAGATATTTAGATGCGGAGAAAGAAACTGGTGAGGTGGGTATATATATAGGCAGTGCGAATTAAAGGAGAGGTAAAAGCATCAGTTTTATTGATATAAATTTGGTTGATATGACTGCGAAATTTCCTCATCAGTTCAAAGGAAATAGATAAAGTTCGAACGTTGCAAAAATTAAAAAGATTTGAACTGCTGCAAGATCAATGGGGAGGGAGAGCAATCAGTTGAAGACTTGAAGCTATTAGAGACGAAAGATATGAATACGTGATTTTATTGCTGAGAAAAGAAAAGGCAAAACACATTTCCAGTTTTGAACAAAAGAATATGTTCGAAAAGGCTTGATTGAGATCTTCTTGCGTGATGAAAGAACCACTGATATAGCATGTCAGTTACACAGATATAAAGTTGTTAACATGAATGCGTGAACGTTACTTAAGGGAATATTGATCAAAGGAAGGGCAAGCAAGCATCAGTTATATTGACATAAATTGTGAATATAGATACGTGATTAAAGCAGAGAAAAAAAAATGGCAAGCGTGATAAATGGTTTGATTTATTCAATGAATTGCGAGATTCATGTACTTGATTTTGGTAGAGCTGTTGGAAGCAGAGAATGGGAGAATATAGGATATGCACGTTTCAGTCTTTAAAGTGCATGCATTGATTGTGTAAAAGGATATCAGAGGGAAAAATATTTCGAACGTTACTTCATATTCATTTTTATTTCATTTTATACATTTTGATCTTTATATGTGTGATATTGATTCTCAGTTATAAATGTTTGAACGTTACCCATATTTATTAAAACATGCGTTGATTGTGGGAATATGGCTTGCGAGATTTAAAATTGCCAATTGAAATTAATGCACGCGATTACTGCAAATTTTATGAGAAGCTTTGATTTCAATATTTATGCGTGATTGATGAACTTGATTTTGTGTAGTACTGCTTGAAACAGAGGATAAACAGATTTGGACTTTACTTATATGTGTGATTCATTTCTAGTTTATCAATCTTGATTTTAGTTTGATTGCAATAAATGAAATGGCAAAAATTATGTAAGGCTTTAGGAATGAAACGTATATAAATTTATTTAAAAAAAAACCAAACTGTCCGTTAAAACAAAATAATGTTTGCTATAAAATCACTGACTGATATTTTATATCCAAAAATATTAAAAATATGATTTTTTTTACAATACATCAAACTGACGTAATACAGAACATCAAAAATTTCTATAAAAATAACATTTTTAAGTTTATACGTTTTATTCCGTTACCTACCATAGATTTTTACGCGTCCTTTAAACGCGAAATCCAACAGTTCATTAATACACTAAATTCTTCAAAATTATTACTTAACAAACTTAATTGGTTTTCACATATTATATATATACAAAATTCCTTTTATTAAAATTCAAATGGAGTTGTCTTTTAACAAATTTAACCGTTTCACACTTTAAATTTCCATATTTAGTATTTTAAGGAAATGATTTAAATCAAATTATATATGTATATAAATTGGGAAGTAAATTTTTCTGGAAAGAGAAAAATAACGGATTAAAGTTCTATACGTTTTCTTATATATAATCTTTTATATATATATATATATATATATATATATATATACACGATATTTATTCCCTAAATTTAGGCGCCTTTTTTAAGGCGTAATTACCCAGTTCATTTATATACTAAAAAAAATTAGAAATTCTGACCATGCTGAGACTCGAACTCGTGACCTATCATGAATAGCCCAGATGTCTTAACCACCTAAGCTATTAATGCTTTCTTAATTAAAACTTGATTTTGCTAGACATTAAGTTATTTACCATCTTCGACAAAACCCCAAATTTCCAAATTAAAGTTAATTCTTAACCATGTCAAAATTTCAGAGATCTTATTATTTAATTAAAAATTTGGTCAATTGTTTTTTTTTATATTTTTAATCACTTTAAATAAACCCCAAAGTTTTTATTTTTAGAAAAATACAAGTGAAAAATACTTGTTAAAAAAATTGGGCTGTTACACTTTTACTTTATGACTTGCTTTATAATCATAAGTAAAAGGTTTTTGAAAGTAACAAAGTTAGAAACTTGTAATTTTTGGTAAGTTAAAATTAGTAACAAGTTTTTGAACAAAGGATTTTGAAGTCGCAAACTAATCAGTTTAAACATTAACTTCTTTAGCTTAGCACATCATAAGAAAGATCACAACCCTAAATTGATAAACACAACATATAATCATATCATCATCATATACAAAAAGTGATGAAACTAACTTTCAACTTTACTAACTTTAACCTTACTTTCCAAGTTTGTATTACAACACACCCAAGCATATATGTATGCGTTCAATCAAAATTAATTTCATTCAACAAGTAGCGTACCTATTAACCAAGATAATAAAAAAAGATAAAGTTTAAAACTTTATTTAAAGGGGTGAGCTATAACTCAACATAAGCTATCCAAACCGAATCGAACTTCAACTAGGATTTGCACCGAACCAAAAACCTAGCTTAGCTTTAAAAAAAAGGGATTTTGTTGGCCTAAGTAGCCAAAGTGGTTTAGCCATGACTAATCTCGGCCAAGGGGTGAGGGAATGGTGTCTGGGCTTGTTTTGGAAAGAGGAGATGTAAGTTAGGATGCAAAAGGCTTAAAACAATGTTTTATGGATTTTAAAAGTGAAAAAGAGTAGGATTTTTAACTTTGTACATTCATTGAAGCAGTGAAATAGTTTGAAAGCTTAAGTAAGGAGAAGATAAGGTTTGAAATGAAGAATTGGAAATGAAAAATGTGGGCGAAATTAGGAAATTTGATTTTATATAAAACTTCTTAGACAAATTACTAAACTGCGCTGGTACTTTTACCCTTCACTACCTTGCACCACATCATCTACATTGTCTCCCATCTTGAAACTCATGAAAATGCTTGTCCCCCTCATGTCCTCCTCGAGCCAACATGAATGAACATGTATTAATACTTAATTGTACTTATGTTGGCTTACGATGTGACATTTTTTTATTAAAAAATATTTTACATTTTACATACTTGTGTGTATACATATGTGTATATATACACTAATACACACACATACACACACAAATATATATATATATATATATATATATATATCATAACTTATTTATTAATGTGTATATTTACACTAAAGAGTTCACAATGTTGTTGAAAACTTTTATCCGACGAAAAGTGAAAATTTCAAAAATTCGAAAAAAAGAATTCCGGTCACATTTTCTATTTTTTCTTCGAACTAAATATTTTTGTGAACAAATTTTGATAACCATTTCACCATCATTATTTAGTATTTGAAAGAGTTCTGTTTTAATTATAAAACCTATTATTTGAATATTTAAATTAATTAAATATTCCTAAATTAAAGCGGTGAAATTCTAGGTCATTAGACTCTCCCTCTTAAGAGAATTTCATCCTCGAAATTATTCCGCAACCTTAACTCGAAAACAAGAATCCCAAGCATAATCAACACTGCTCATTAGACTATATGATATACATAGATCATTCCTATAAAAAAATTGATTTAATCGCTCACTCGCTCGAATACATAACCTTACCTCTGAACTAGTATCGCTCACCCGACTCCCAAGTGCAAACTTTGATCAGGCTTCTTAATTAAAAACCTTAATTCTCCTCACATAGCCATATACAATGATAGCAAAATTTGGTTTTATATTATGAACCTCATCAAGTGTTCGGCATCAAAATGTGAGTGATAAATCCTTATTCGGAATAGTGTGAGACACCTTAAGTCATGTACACGAATCTTGGATGAGAATTATATGAAAAAGAGGAAGGATCTACGTGCAACTTACATACTTATCTAAGGGTCCCTACTACTATATTACTTTTTACCCTCCTACACCATACTTACGAATCATTTCATAACTTAAATCAAAACATTTTATATTTTGTAACTTATTAAAACCTTTCATAAAATCATTTCAAATTTATTAAGTTGTAAAGTATCCTACTACATCCTAAGAGTATATACAAAACATTTAATTTTAAAATACTATTCACTTTTAATAATTTAAGTGTAGGCCCAAAATTATTTGGGTCTCAAAATTCAGTCGACCAATATAAACTCTTTACCCATAATAGTCTGGTGAGTAGCTAAGAACAGTAGGACGCTGGTATCCAAACTCTGTCCTAAAGTCTACTTCTTTTTAGACACTTCTAAGGTAAATCTACTTATTAGCTGGCTTAATAACATCAAATAAAAATTTACCTCCAAGCATTTAAAATCCAAAAAGATAATGTTTAATAAAACTTAGCTTATTAAATCTTCTCATTAAATTAAATCAATTTTGACTTTATTCACTAACCTACTCTCTAATCATAATACCTTATGATGGTTCAACCTTTACCCTAATGAGTTTGACACAATATAAAGTCATGTACCATATTGGTTCAAGTCCTAGTCTATCAACAAGGCTAAGAGAGATAAAACTATGATAAGAAACCAATATCAAACAAAGGACAACCAATGGAATATTATATGTATAGAACATCATTCAAACTAAAATAACCCTGGATACAAGTCATGTGGCTCCATCATAGAATGGAAGTACACTCCAAAAGATATGATACAATAGATGATACTAAAAAAGAACAACTTACGATACCACTTCCTAATACTAGCCTTAAATCTTCCTAGTGCTAGACTAACCTTTCCATTACCTCCTTTCCCTTGGTTGTTGCTGAGGTGGATGGAGCTGAATTGAAAACAAAGGGACTAGGTTGCTCCCCTTTCTTAAGCATAGGACAATCTTTGAGGAAATGAAGTTTCTGGTGGCAATAATAACAATCCTTTGGTGCAGTCTACGTCTCTAGCTTTGGTATCTTAGTGAGCTTTTCTTTCGCCACTTTTCTTTGCCTACCCAACTTACACTCTTGAAAAAAGTGATCATATTTCCCACCATTGAAGCTACCATTCTTGGGCACATCAATCTTGAGCTTGCACTTCTTATTCCCAATTGGTGTAGTAGTAGGCAGCTTTGGAGATAAATATTTAAATTTTAGAGCATTTCTTGTTACCTTCTCAAGCGATCCTTGAATACGGTTCATCATGTCTCTATGTAACTTGTCACACAAACGCAGCCAAATATTAACCTCGATGATATACTAAGTCATACCATTGAACTTACTTTTATTCAAAATCTTAAAGTTACGGTATAGTGAAGCAAAGTCCGTTGGGGCTTGATCTTGCGGCACTTCCTCAACAACATATGGCTTAGATTCAAAAACATCAATATTCACAATTCTTTCCTACCTGAATTCATATCAAATACCTTAGAATATTGGAAAGAATAAGGTTACTCCAAATCAAGGTTAATAAGAACGGATTGCCACCAAAAAATTCCTAAGGAAAAATTATTCCAAAGGAAGAGATACCTAAGGGAGGGATTTTCTAAGAAAGGATACTTAAGGAGGGATATCTTCTATATAGATCTACATAAGAATTTCTTAAAATGATTCCATTGTATATAAAATATATTCCTTGGTAAAATTATTTCATTTGCTAAATTTAAAACGATATTGCGTTGGTTTGCCTTGCTAAATTTTTAGGAACCACTATCAATACCGTGGCATCACATGTCTCGACCAGAATTCGTAACCACCCAACCGACAAATCAACATGGTATAAAACATTTTGTAATCACTAGAAAATACACGCTTTTATATGTAATACACTCATACTCATTTTAGGATCTCACTTATCTTAGCTCAAATGAGTTCATTCCACCAAGGCCAAGGTTCTCGCTTAACCTTGCACTATGATACTTAGTGTAATGATCCGCCTTTTTTACACCTAAAGACGACACTTAATACATCCTCTATATTCATGTGCCGATCAATTAAGTGTCCAAAAGGTATGTCATTTGGGGTGAAGAAATAAAAGACAGAATAGAATCTCACATCGTGATGAGAAATATATAATATAAACATGATCTTTACAAAAAGAAAAGAACTTCATTACATATACAATGTTGGAGTACACTAACCTATTATCAGCCTAGATAGTTACAATAGTCTGCCCTTACAAATGCTTATTAATACAAACAAAAATCAAAGCAACAAAAATAGCGGAAGAATATAAGATACTTGAATATGTCTCGGAGAATCCAGCACGCCTCTTGAAAGCTCCAAAGTATTTAGCTAGATCTGGAAAATATGCTCGGGCTGACCCGAGCATTATAGGAAAACAATTCCCGGGTCAGTCTCATAAAACCAGCATGAGAAAAGATCGAAATAAATCATATGGATTACTATATTTGAAAAACCTTTCAAAATAAAAAGTATGTCATAAGGCCACGCCACACATAAACACGGATGGGTTTTTACCATATGATAACTAAAACATTTTATTATAAAAATAAAGTGATATTATCGCAATGTCTAGGTTTAAAATAAATATGGAATATAGCTGAAATGCTTGCATCTCACATTTCAACATAGTTTGGCACATATAAATCAATAAAGGCTCGTATTGGAGAATGTGTTCCAAATGGCTAGGTAATGGAATATCTTCCCATGGTACACCTCTAGAAAATATACCTGAGGGCTACAGACGCATCTGCCCATCTGCTACACAGAACTGGCCTGCCCCTTTAACATGCCAAGCCTGATTATCTCAATCCTTTGACATCGAGGCTGCTTTACTTTGCATGTCGATGCTTGCGTGAAAAACAATTCCCAGTGACAATCTAGAATGGGATGATGGGTCCCAATGGCAGCTAACCACATGGCTCTAATGCATACCCTGTTTTAGCCATTCTTCCAGGTTGTATGGCTTGAGGCTATGTTTTTACCTCTTGTACTAATATACCATCTTGGATTACTATCACTACCCTCCAAATCGAGATGCAATGCAAGCATTCATCTGTACAAGTTGTTTCGGGATTGAATATGTGTACCCTACCTTTTGGTCAAGGCCGGGATAACAGCAAATTGGCTAAAAAGGATGGATATTAAGATTGGAGATCGATTGGAAACAAGGCAATGATCGATACCGTTAAAACTAGACTAAGCTCCAATCAGAATGGGATCGATTGGGAATGGTAAACAAAGCTCGTTGAGGCTACATTTCGAATTTCAGGTTAATCAGGGTTCGTACGCTCATGTTATGGATGGATCAATATTCATGGAAAACCAATTCATATAGATCAAAATGGACGTGGTTGTATACATTGGATCGATGCATCCTTATCAATGCTTTGGTAACAGACACATTCTTTTGTGAATTTTTTTTGGATAGCGAACAATTCTTATGGATAGGTTTCTTATCGATCGATGGCATCAGATCGATACGAAGAGAAGGGCCGAAGATCGATACGAGGGAGGGACTAGAGCATCGGTACGGTAAAACAAATTATGAGATGGATACGAAAGCATATGCTCCACCAGAGTGCATGAGACCGATACGAAGAAAGGAGTAGAGTATCGATGCGAAAAGCGGCAAGCATTCTAAGACCATGAACGTGGTCGATACGAAGGAAGCGGTTAAGATGGAGCGCAAAACATGGATCACGGCATGTAACTCGGATTGATACGAAAGCAATGGATACGGGATGATGGAAACGTAATGTCATGGCCCATTTTTCCATACCATTTGAATTGACAGTAAACCACACATGTCCAACTCAAATTGCACGAAAAGATGGAACATGAAGGGTAATAAAGAAAATAAGACATAACAGAATCTTACACGAATGGAATAATATATAATATTGGACAAATATCTTTACAACGGAAAACTTTTACGTACAGATATCAGAGTCTAACCTAAATTCATCTTGGACAGTTATAAACATTTATCCTTACAATTGCTGACAAACATCAAACTAAAACTAACAAACCTCGGCGGATAATAGAATATGTCAATACGTAGATGAATATCTCCAACTCTCCTCTGGAATCTTCAACCGGCATCGACTAACCTGAAAATACTCGGATTAGGCTTGATAAACCAGCGTGAGAAAAACTCAATAATAAATGACAATGTCATATATCAGCCTTTAAATAAAATCGTTTAAAAATAAAGAGTATCTCATAAGACCATGCCAACACATAAATACGAACGGATATTTACCTTATGATAACTAGAAACAATTTTATACATCAAAACATATTATACTATTTCTAATACATTCCTTGAAAACATTTGCAAATAAACTTATTAATCTTAGCCGAAATTGTTACCATTATAATATTCCAACATACTAGGCTCTATAAACAAAACCGTAGATTCTTATTGGAGAATGGATTTCCATACAAATGACCAGGTGAAGGGACTACCTTTCGATGTGTACACCTTTAGATGGATGTCCCGAGGAACCATCACAAAGCTCCTTTACCAACACAAGACCGGCCTACCACTATAACTAGATGGTACCGAATATGTCATCGCTCGGTGGTTACCGACTTTTAACCGATCTCTTGTTTTCCATACACCAATTTCGTTTACATTCTAATCGTCATAGTGGGAGGAAATATATCTAAAAGGGGATGATCATGCCATAATTGGGAATGACCCACTTAGCCTTGCCGTGTCTAACCCTATTTCCGTCATTTCCGTTTTATGAGGCTCGAGGCTACGATTACCTTTTCACATAACACATCTTCTTTCACTTTGAATGCCACATTGCTATTCATATTCACACGACTGATTTCTATAAATGTATAACTTTCTGATCTCGTATGTCTCAGGAAAAAGTGTTAAGCTAAGAGAAGGTGTCTTCTCCACCACCAACTGATATACTTTTATAGAGATCACTCATTGTGATTTGGAAGGCAAGGACATACATCCATCCATACAATTTCGTTATGGGACCGAATGAAACCGAAGGAACTTTCCTCGACCATTACTAGGTGAGAAGCCCTTTTGGTTTTGAGGTTTTTCATAACAAAGAGACCACTGCTACAATATAGTGAATCGGGAGTTTATCCCCAATTAATCAACAAGTAGTCCCTCATTATTGTTAATCTCAATATCTCAATCTTCAAACATCTTCATTCTTTAGACACGTAAATTGGTTCGAAGTGGTTTTCGAATAGGAATCACCCAAATCTGACCCTGGTTCCTTCGAATCCAATCATCACTTTAAAAGATGTTAAGTTTATATATGGATATCAATCATAAATCAATTACTTCATCTTTTATTTAAATCAAATATCTTTCTTAGATGTATTCTCTTCAATTTATTCCATTTTATTTTTCAAGAGTATATGGAATCATTAATCCTCGTTCATTAAATCATTTGATTTATTAAAACCTTTCTTAAATCTTAGAGTAATTCCAAATCATTTTCTCTTTTACTTGGAAAAAGTTTTCCCAATCATTCTTTTAATCTTATTCAAAGATTTCTTATCTTCAAGTTATAACTTTTAACTTCGAGAAAATATTTTCAAATCATTTATTAAATCTTAATCAAAGATTTTCTTCTTAACTTCAAATTATATTCTTGCAAATTGAAGATTTTCATAGCAAAGCACTACTGCCACCTTAAATATGGTAAATTTCACCTTCAGGGACCAATGGTAAGTAATCCTACATCATGAAGATCTTTGTCTTCAATGATCTTCGTCTTTAGTATGTTTTATTTCGAAAACTAGTTTGAAGGGGTTTTCGGATAGGTATCACCCAAATCTGATCTCTGCTTTTTGGATAGGAATCACCCTAATCCTATCCTGGTTCCTTCGTGATAATCATCGAATAAAAGATGTTAAGTGGTTAATTGATATTCAAAAAAATTCTTTCCTTTTATCTTGTAAAAACTTAAATATGATCTTTTAGAGCATCCGGGCTTTTCTTTCGATCTATTCCACCCTTCGCCTAAGAAGAGAAAATATAGGCCACATAAGTTCAGGGTATTGGTTGCTCCATTTCTAACCTCAGATAAACACCATGTTTTATCTTCCTAGATCTCATAGGCGGGGGAAATAAAATAGTCGTTTCCACATACCTAGTTTGTTATTACATTCAATCTTCTTCACTTTTTACTTAATCATTACAAACAATTTCTCTTAACCATTTATTCAAACTCTTATTAAAAATTCCAAATCATCTTTAAATTACTTAATTATTCTTATAAAATTATTCACAAAATATGTAGGAAAAAATTGTTAAGTTTTTTTGAGAGAAATGTGTGATCCTCTATAAAATAGAGGAGAGCACACATATAGCTATATATATATCACAAAGATAAGGTGTTGCCAACATGCCTGGCAGGTAGCAAAAGCTAGAAATAAGAAACAAAAATAAAAAGGTAACCCTAAGATGAGTTATGGCAAAGCCACCACCCATCACACCCTAATATCGAGCTTCGGTGGCCATCGCCCGATATTAAAGTGTTTGGAGTACCTAAAAAACTATAGAACAACCAAAATACAAGAAATCATCACAAGTTAAGAAAAAATCTCAATGCTACAATGAAACAGGTGCCAAGCATGAATATAGATCCTCAAGATAATAGAATGCCATAATGAAGATGAAGCAGCCATGTATATGAGATGGATCTGCTGGTGTATCTAAGAGGAAAATCTGCTCTGATGGTCTCTCTGCAATCCATAATCCTGCAATCCTGCATCTACGGTGGATCAATCAGTGTATCTGATAGGAAAACTCTGCACTGAAGCCCTCTCTGCAATCCACAGTCCTTCATTCTGAAGTCCTAAGAACCTACGAAATGAACCTAATCCCCTATCTCCCGAACCTGCGACTACAAAATGGCTAGGAAAAGAGTAAGATTTATATATATATGTGTGTGTGTGTGTGTGTGTGTGTGTGTATGTATGTATATGTATATTTGACAATTAATATACATATATGTATGAAAGGGGAAGAAAATAAGTTGTCTAAGTAAGACTAACTATCTAAACAAAAAAAATATAGTAATTGGTCATCATAACTTAAAGGATATTTAAGAACCTCTGATCCTAGAAAATTATGGTTAACAGTGAAATCATTATATAAATCTAGATAAATAATAATATTATTATTGTTAATGTTAAAAATATTATTATTGAGTTTAAATGAATTAATATTGTAATTAACTTTATTAAGGCACCCTTTAAAAAATTTATTTTTAGTTAATTTATGTTTGGGATTAGAAATCCAATTAAAACAAAAGGAAGAAATTGTATATATCAATTTATTAACATGATATTATTGTTATTAAAAATTCTTTGATTTCTTTCAAACCAAATATACCAACGTATAATAGTGAATAAAGTATCTAGTAAAAATCTAATATTCTTTATGAACTCAAATCTAAAACTTGTAGCGACCCGACTTTCCACTTTCGGAAAATCGCATCACTAATTAAGAAAGAAAGGGATAGAAGAAGAAAAGAAAGAGAAGAAGAAGAAACAACACATCAGAATCTCACAGCGGAACGATTTAAATATAATATAGAACATATACATAGTATCATATACATCAGAGTACACAACTAAACATCTCAATTTAGACAGTTATAACATTTCTGTTTAATACAATACAAGACATCATACAGAATGACAACACAGCGGAAACACTGACTATATATCTACACGCTGAAGCCTCCTGCTCCAAAGCTCCTCCAGAATTCGTCAAGAGATAACCTGAATCATTTGTCTACTCATATGTAATATGAGTACCCAAGAGTTTAATAAAACAGAAAATAAACACTCGGGTCAGACAGGGGTCTGGTGTGAGTAAACGGTTTAAGATTGCTTAACTTTAGAAAATCCTTTGAAAAGAAAAGGTATCACGTAAGACTTCCCACACATAAACATGGAAAAGTTTTTACCTTACGCTAACCAAAACATTTGATAGGAAATCCAGTGTTATTATAATAGTGTCTAGGGTTTTCAAATAAATATGAAATAGCCGAAATTGTTACATGATTAAATTCCAGCTACTAGCCACAAAAGTGGGTACTACAAACAAAACCGTAGGGTCTCGTAGGGAAAATGGGTTTCCAACAATGGCAGGGCTACTGGGGTTCCGCCCGTCACAATACGTGGCCTAGATCACCGTACCGAGGAGTACTCCCACTCCCCTGCAACACAAGGCCGGGACCATTCCTTACTGAACAGTCCCGAACAAGACCACCCCGCAGTTGGCTGCAGTTCCAGCTGCCCACAAAGCCGAAATAAAAGGGACATCTAGACAGGGATGTATCTCGCTCTCTAGTGGGAGCGACCCACCAAGCCTTGCTGCACCTCCCCTGTTTTAGCCATTCCCGGTTGATGAGGCTTGAGGCTGCGATTACCTTCATAGGACCAATTATCTTAGAATGCTCATCGTCCACCTGACGATGTGCTGAAAGCATTCAATCCATACAAGTTCGTTCCGGGTTCGAACGAAACCGAAGGCACTATCTCGTTGCACTCATTTTGGAATCACCCTCAGAGTCAACGACCATAGCCCTTGCACTCTAAATCTCCGTCTCGAATCTATAAGCACTAATCCGTCAAACTCATTACGGAATCACCCACAGAGTTATACTGACGTATAGCCCTTACACCTCGAGTCTTCACTTGCTCCACTTGGATTAACGACTTACGTTTAATTGGAATAGATGTGGTTTTCGGATATCCAAATATGGAAACCCGATCCCGGTCTCATCGAAACCAAACGCCATTTTAGTGTCCAAGTTATACTTAAGGGATTTAAACAATAGATATTTTAGAAAATATCACTTAACATAAATGGATGTATCATATTACACAGATAGATAAGCATCTATTATTACATGCATCTATACATATCACAAAGCAACATATAAATCACATCTCAGATATAACATATTCACATCATCACATATCAATCAATGTCATCCAACAACAACCAATATCATTAAATCATCCAATCATTAATCATACATAAACAAGTTTGATTCAAACTTGATTAGTTTAATTAATCCTTAAATTAAATTAATCCTTAATTAATCACTTGGATTATCTTCAATCCTACTTCTTATTCATTAATTAATTTCAAATTAATTAACTAACATCACTTGATTATCTACTTCAATTAATCTTCCTTGATTAATTTTCACTTAATTACTTTAAGTAATTCTTACTTAATTACCATATTAATTAATCATCCTGATTAATTACTTCCAAATTATACTAAGTAATTATCTCTTAATTACCTTTTAAATTAATCAACCTTGATTAATTATTCTTTAATTATCCTGATAATTATTCCTTAATTACCTTTAATTAATTACACCTGATTAATCACTTTTAATTAATCACACTTGATTAATTATTTTTAATTAATCACAATTGATTAATTACTTTTAATTAATCATATTTAATTAATTACTTTTAATTAATCACCTTTGATTAATTACTTTAATTACATTTAGTAATTAAAACTTAATTATAAATTAATTATTCTTAAATTATTAATTAATAATTAATTAATTATTTTCATTAATTAATGATCAATTCCATTAATTAAATTTCTTAATTAATTACTTTTACAAGTAATTAATCACTTAATTACAACTCTAAATCCATTTATTAATTAACCATTAATTAAATAATTTAAACCTTTAACTAATTATTAATTAATTCTTTAATTAATAACTAAAGTGATTAACTCTTAATCACATTACTTAATTACTTTTCATGAAGTAATTGTCCTTTACTTAATTACCTTTAGTAATTAACCACTTAATTACTTTAATTACTTCCTTAAGTAATTATATTAGATTAATCCAAAGTGATTATCTTAATTAATCACAAGTTAATTATTTAAATAATTATTTAACTTAATCATTTGAAATTAATTAAATGATTATTTAATTTACTATATTAAAAAGATTCTTAAACAAGAAACCATTTTCTTAGTTAACACATTTATATTAGCCAATAACCTTTCAATGGTTAAAAATTTAATTATCTTAATTACCCTTCCAAATTTAATTATCTTTAATTAAATCAAAATTTCCAATTTACATAAGATAATTCTTTATTACCATTGATTATCAAATTCTAAATCATTAAACTTTAATTAAATAAAATATAATATTTAGAAATCAATTATAAGTAAACATATTCTAAATTGAACTTTAAAATCTTTAAAACCTTTCCAAATTTATTTAATAAAGTTTAATACAAACTTTATTTTAAAATCCACTCATTTTATTTTAAAACTCCATATTTTAAAATATATGAACTTGTTTTAAAACATAACTTTGAAACAAACTTAGTTTGAAACTTGTTTAACCTTTGTTTTAAAAACTTTATTTCTAAAATAAAATTTCTTTTGTATTAACAACTAAACACCTAGATCTAAAGCCTGAATACCTAATTCCCGAGTAAACCTCTCCAAAAACTCGCGTCAACCCCGAGTCTACCCCGTGCTTCCCACCTTCCTTCTTGCTTCGAGTCAGAATGACAAATACACGATGCAATCTTCGAGTCCCCTCTTCTCTTCCTACAACCCAACTTCCTGATACACACTGCCGTGCACATCAACGTGCACGACCACGTCGGTCGACGTTGAACCCTACACTGGCCACCCACAAGTCACGACTAACCCCTACATCACAACGATCAACCCAGAAAATCAAAAATGCTCAGAATTCGAAAAAAGACCTTCGAACCCACCAACATGAAACACTGTGACCAGAAATTCCACACCGCCGACCATCCCCTGCACGATACACCTCGCCACCCTAGCCGAAGCTTCATCACAATCCCCTCGTTCCACAGAAATACACGCGATAACCTCCGGTATCCCCACGACACCGTGAAACCACGATGAACACATCGGCAAAAACAGGTAATAAAACCCTAACTCCTCGATTAACAATCATCACAACCTATTAAAAATTCTCGAAGCATTTTTCGCATGACCCCTGTTGCCTCCACCTCCTTCATGATCGACGGCGAAGTCCAATTCGTCGTAGTTTGCCGTGATTTGGCCAAAATACCCAAAACACAAAATCCTCGAATTCTCTTTAATTACCAATGTAAAAATCATGTTTCAACCATTAAAATTCATGATTTAACATTACGAATTCAATTATGTAATCAAGGCTTAAAATCGTTTCGATAGAATTTGACCCAATTTAAAAAATTGACTGTAAATTTCAAAATTTCAGAGCCAACTATTCACTTTAAACACCTGTAATTATTTTTAGAAGAAAAATTACATGATTTCAAGCAACCTTTATTTACAAATCATAAGCTAGATCGGACTCAACATGGAGTTAATGATTTTATATGGAAATGATAACTGCTAAAATCACACAGTGATCATGTAAACTACATAGACATTCCAATCTACTGAGTTCAAACATGCATTCAATTTATATTCAAATAATTTATTAACATCATGGTGATCAACACAATATCAAGGTGAAATTTAGAATCAAAACTGTTTTTAAAATTTTCGTTTACTCACCTGTAAATTTGCAGAAAACAGAGAACAGAACTGCATATTCTTTTTAGGCTTTCAATTTCCTTTGCATGTTGAATTTAAATCCTGAATTATTTGATTCCAGCTCTAGCATGTTGAATGTTTGATTGCATTTGATTGAATTATCCTCAGATATGAACTTCCAGATTTTACAGATTCCAGTATTCGAACTTTGTTTTGTATTTTTTTTATTTTTTATTTTTGTTTGAGTTTATCTTTGTTTTGATTTGCATTTTTTTTTCAAATTTGCATTCATCTTTGAGAAATGAAGAGAAAGAATTTGCTGAAGAATAAAAAAATTTCTTTTTATTATTTACAATTTAATTTAAAACTTAATTACTAAAGAGAATGACATGTGTCTCTTTAATGTTTATATTGTTATAAATGTAACTTACATATCCTATAATTTTTACAACAGTTATTTTTTTTATAGTTTATTTTAAATTTTGCATGTAATATGTATATGTAATTATGTAATATGAAAATGTGTACTTAAACAAATCTTTAGATTTTAATGAATATAAAAGTAATTTCATGTTAACAATTATTAACAAATAACTTATGCCTTTTTATTCAATTTATATAACGTATGTTTATAAGCTTAAGATATCTATTTTAATTCTTTATATAGAAATTTTTAAAACAATTTATCTTATGTTAAAATTAAAATTAAAAGATTATTAAAACAAATGAACTTTTATTTTAAATCTTATTTAAAAGCTTAGAGTGCATATTTATCATAAATAAGGAATTAACTTTGTTATTTAAAATTTAAGTCTCCATTATCAATTCAAAGTCATTAAATCAAATTAACATTTCAAATTTCAAAACTATATATATATATATATATATATATTAAAGTTTGAAAAACTCTTGGTTAAATTTAAATTAATAATTTTCCTATTTCAAATATAATACAAATATATGTACACATTTCAAATAGAAACATTCTAACATTAAATTTATTAATTTCCATATTAAATTTTAAAACAAATATCAAATCACAATATATACATTAATATATATTACAATTTGAATATAAAGTTTTATTACATTAAAAACTTCTTATTTACCAAATTAAATATTTCCAAATTAAATTATTATAAACTTCCAAAAGAATTTAATCTTGCCTATATATATTGTTAAGAAAAATATTAATAGATATTAACAAATTATTATCATTAACCTTTAAAATAAATTTTAACTTGTCAATTTATAAAATAAAAGGATCAAATCAATTTAATTATTATCAAAGATTATTAAATTGATATTGCTCAAAATTCCGTGTCGTCACATTCCTCCCCCTTAAAAGAATTTCGTCTCCGAAATTTAAAAGCAAAGATAATTTAATAACCCAGCTAAGAATTTAATTTTTTATCAGAAATCAAACAATCAATCATACATTATCAATCATAGCAACCAATTCAAACAAATAATTTTATCTATCCAGAAAAATTCTGAATAGAACTTACTAATATTATCTAGAGTTTCCAGATACCTATACTGGAATACTCGCTCTACAAAATCTTAAGTAACTATACTACTAAAACCAAGAACTCCCTCATCTGATCCTACAAATCTGAACAAGATATCAGACTAAACTCAAAACCAACTCAACTACCAGATTCCTTCTGACTGCTGATTCTATCACTCAAAGAATCATACACATATTCCTCAGAGATATGTGAAATACAATGAATTCCAGCTATCCAAACTGGCAATTCAATCCTGTAGATCAAACTCTAATCTCTAGAGAACACAGGAAAACTCAAAATTCCTCCAGAGCTAACTTTCCAGTTTTACCCAGTCTAATAAATCCTTTGATTGGATAGAACTAAAGTAATATCCAAATTCTAACTGCACATTCCAAATTTTCTCAATTCTTAACTGCATAACCCTTCAGATGCCCTGAGTCACCTCCAATATTCCTGATCAGCTTAACCTCTGCTGATTTCTTCAAGAAACAACATCACCAACTCAAACCAAACCTCCAGGTCCTACTCAACAAAATGGCTCTCCTAAAAATAATTTGCTGAAATCCAAAATACGACTCTAAACCACAAGCATCAATGGACTTCAAACCTATATCTCATATCTGAAAAGCCAAACCGTTGTACTTGACAACCTTGCCTTCCAAATCCAGAAAATTCCTTCATACTTGAATTTCCTGTAGAAATTTCTATAATCCAAGAAAACTGCAACTCCAGGTTGTTTCCATACTAGAATAACTGCCAACTGGCTTCCGCTGCACAACTCTGATCTAGAGCAGATAAGAATGCTATCGAAGAACACAAGAAAAAAAACTTTCTCCATACACTGTTCATCCAATTCATAAAATCTTAGTGACCATTCTTCTTGATCAAAACATCTCAGTAGAATCTCAACTTAGAATAAGATGATCAATCCTTCTCCAAACAGCCCTGAGCTACCTCACCAAACTCTTCTCATTCTAAAAGCCATCCCACTATAAGGTTGAACAATCAAAATTACTCCTGAATTCCAAGCTGATAAGAAAACTCAATCTCTGATTCGGGTCAACTTCTAATTCCCTCAAAAACATCTGGAGACCCTCCAACTACTTCCATAGCTTTTACCTCCATATGAGATGCCTCAATCACAAACCAAAGAATACTAAAAGATTCCCAGACTATTCGCAAGTCACTTTTGTGATCTCACTCGGTTCTGATTCCAAAGAATGTCTCCCCAACTAGAACAGCTTCTCCTATTCAAGACCAATCTTCAAGAATGGCTTACCTATCAGAAACTGATAGATCGCTTCCAAAAATATCATGCTCTGCTGAGCTTCCCAAAAGAAATGGATAAACCTTCACCATCTGCCTGGTCTGCCGATAGTAGAACCCCAAAGATTACTGAATCATCGAAGAAACAGGTCCATGCTGCTGCTTCCAAACTTCACTTCAAAGACACAGCTAAGACAAAAGATCTTCCTTAACCAAAAACTCCTTGAAACACAAAACTAACATCCAATTTTGTCAAAAATCCTTGAGACGAGTCGACATCTTCTTAAGAAACTCGGCTCCAAATCAAACACCAACCACTCATCTTCTTAAGAAAACAATTGAGACCATGTCCGAAATGAGGTAACTTATCGACCTTAGTCTCATACTTCAATAAAGATAAGACACCCTTACTTGAGATCCAGAAAATCTCTAAACATCTGAATCTCCACTGCAGTAGACATCAACATTCCCTTAGCTCCAAAAGAAACATCTTCAGAACCATCTATGGATACTGCATCTCATCACACAGCTATTCCTTCTTGAAGCCACCAAGATACCATCACTTGCTTCTCCTCAGCGGATAGATTCACCTTTCAGAAGTCCTGCTCACTTGAGAGCAAATCAACCTCACACTTCAAGAATATACTCTAATTCTTGAAAATACTTCCTCCGGACTCAAAGAAATCCTTTCTACAATCCATAAAACTTATTCGAGACAGTATTAGGTCTAAAATCTCGATAAACACCTCCAACCACAACATATAAACCTCTTCCATAGTGGTAGTCATGGTCCACACACTTCTACCTTATCTACCTCTATAACCTATGTTGGAAAATCCGAACAGATAACCCAACAGATTAGGTAGTTATATAAATATATATATTTATATATAAAAATTACAAGTACGCTCTCTCAAGATAGACACCACTCCAGAGCCTAGGTATTCACTCAACCTAACGCTCTGATACCAACTGTAGCGACCCGACTTTCCACTCCCGGAAAATCGCATCACTAATTAAGAAAGAAAGGGATAGAAGAAGAAAAGAAAGAGAAGAAAAAGAAACAACACATCAAAATCTCACAGCGGAACGATTTAAATATAATATAGAACATATACATAGTATCATATACATCAGAGTACACAACTAAACATCTCAATTTAGACAGTTATAACATTTCTGTCTACTACAATACAAGACATCATACAGAATGACAACATAGCGGAAACACTGACTATATATCTACACGCTGAAGCCTCCTGCTCCAAAGCTCCTCCAGAATTCGTCAAGAGATAACCTGAATCACTTGTCTACTCATATGTAATATGAGTACCTAAGAGTTTAATAAAACAGAAAATAAACACTCGGGTTAGACAGGGGTCTGGTGTGAGTAAACGGTTTAAGATTGCTTAACTTTAGAAAATCCTTTGAAAAGAAAAGGTATCACGTAAGACTTCCCACACATAAACATGGAAAAGTTTTTACCTTACGCTAACCAAAACATTTGATAGGAAATCCAGTGATATTATAATAGTGTCTAGGGTTTTCAAATAAATATGAAATGGCCGAAATTGTTACATGATTAAATTCCAGCTACTAGCCACAAAAGTGGGTAATACAAACAAAACCGTAGGGTCTCGTAGGGAAAATGGGTTTCCAACAATGGCAGGGCTACTGGGGTACCGCCCGTCACAGTACGTGGCCTACATCACCGTACCGAGGAGTACTCCCACTCCCCTGCAACACAAGGCCGGGACCATTCCTTACTGAACAGTCCCGAACAAGACCACCCCGTAGTTGGCTGCAGTTCCAACTGCCCACAAAGCCGAAATAAAAGGGACATCTAGACAGGGATGTATCTCGCACTCTAGTGGGAGCGACCCACGAAGCCTTGCTGCACCTCCCCTGTTTTAGCCATTCCCGGTTGATGAGGCTTGAGGCTGCGATTACCTTTATAGGACCAATTATCTTAGAATGCTCATCGTCCACCTGACGATGTGCTGAAAGCATTCAATCCATACAAGTTCGTTCCGGGTTCGAACGAAACCGAAGGCACTATCTCGTTGCACTCATTTTGGAATCACCCTCAGAGTCAACGACCATAGCCCTTGCACTCTAAATCTCCGTCTCGAATCTATAAGCACTATTCCGTCAAACTCATTACGGAATCACCCACAGAGTTATACTGACGTATAGCCCTTACACCTCGAGTCTTCACTTGCCCCACTTGGATTAACGACTTACGTTTAATTGGAATAGATGTGGTTTTCGGATATCCAAATATGGAAACCCGATCCCGGTCTCATCGAAACCAAACGCCATTTTAATGTCCAAGTTATACTTAAGGGATTTAAACAATAGATGTTTTAGAAAATATCACTTAACATAAATGGATGTATCATGTTACACAGATAGATAAGCATTTATTATCACATGCATCTATACATATCACAAAGCAGCATATAAATCACATCTCAGATATAACATATTCACATTATCACGTATCAATCAATGCCATCCAACAACAACCAATATCATTAATTCATCCAATCATTAATCATACATAAACAAGTTTGATTCAAACTTGATTAGTTTAATTAAACCTTAAATTAAATTAATCCTTAATTAATCACTTGGATTATCTTCAATCCTACTTCTTATTCATTAATTAATTACAAATTAATTAACTAACATCACTTGATTATCTACTTCAATTAATCTTCCTTGATTAATTATCACTTAATTACTTTAAGTAATTCTTACTTAATTACCATATTAATTAATCATCCTGATTAATTACTTCCAAATTATACTAAGTAATTACCTCTTAATTACCTTCTAAATTAATCAACCTTGATTAATTATTCTTTAATTATCCTGATAATTATTCCTTAATTACGTTTAATTAATTGCACCTGATTAATCACTTTTAATTAATCACACTTGATTAATTATTTTTAATTAATCACACTTGATTAATTACATTTAATTAATCATATTTAATTAATTACTTTTAATTAATCACCTTTGATTAATTACTTTAATTACATTTAGTAATTAAAACAAAATTATAAATTAATTATTCTTAAATTACTAATTAATAATTAATTAATTATTTTCATTAATTAATGATTAATTCCATTAATTAAATTTTTTTCTTAATTAATTACTTTTACAAGTAATTAATCACTTAATTACAACTACAAATCCATTTATTAATTAACCATTAATTATGTAACAGCCCGCAAATCCGTACCCCTTGAATCAACACAATTCCACCTCTATTAACTCAAGTGGCACAGAATTACGAACCATTAGGGTTAAAAAAGAAGAGATAGAAGAAGAAGAAACTAAACAATATCAGAATCTCACAGTCGCAGCGGAATAAAATATAATAGTAAACATAGAAATTTACACAAAATGAAAACTATCACTTAATTATACATCATATCATCAGAGTATCTCATACAATAATCAATACCAATCAGACATACCATACAATCGTAGCAGCGGATATAGATATACAAATACGAATAATACGTCTCGGACTCCAGCTCCTCTACTGTTCCATAGCATCCTGACCTGAACATATAATACTCGGTCTAACCCGAGCATTATAATGGAATAACACCCAAGTCAGTCTGGAATACCAGCTGATACTAAATATGCATCCAACTTGATTATTAAAGTTTCAAAAATCCTTTGAAAAAAACAAAAGCATCTCGTAAGACCACGCCACAAATAAACATGTCGGGTTTTTACCTTACGATAGCTAAAACACTTTTTATAGAAATCCTCTGATATTTTAATAGGGTCTATTTACAAATACTTATAAAATAGCCGAAATTGTTACATCTATTAAATTTCAGCTACTAGCCACAAAAGTGGGTAATACAAACAAAACTCGTACAAGGCACGTAGGGAAAATGGATTTCCAACAATGACTAGGCACTAGGGTACCACCTGTCACAGTACGGGGCCTAGATCACCGTACCGAGGATTACTCTTTTCATCCCCTGCAACAAAAGGCCGGAACCATTCCTTACTAACAGTCCTGAACAAGATAAACCCCGTGGTTGGCGCGACCAACCACCCACTAAGCCGAAATATATATAAGGGACATCTAGACAGGGGAAATATCTTGTCCTGCTTAGGCATGACCCACCTAACCTTGCTGCATATCCCCTGATTTTCAGTCATTCCCGGTTGATGAGGCTTGAGGCTAAGCGTTACCTTAAGAACGTTTTCACTTAGAATGCCCATCGTCCACCTGACGATGTTTCGCATGCATTCATCCATACAAGTCCGTCCCGGTTCGAACGGAACCGAAGGCACTATTCCTACTACATCCATTTTAGAAATATCCTCAGGATTAGTAGCGACTAGCCCTTGCACTTCACTGCTCCATCTTCGACCCTGAACACGTTTTTCGCACGAAACGTACAAACCGGATCGAAGTGGTTTTCGAGAAATAAATCTCGATCCCGGTCTCTTCGAAACGATCAACGCAGTTGTCCAATATTGATAGTCAGTGATTTAACTATCAATTTATATTCATAAACATCCATAAACATCCATCACACAATAAATAATTCCCATATTATTTATTTACCCAAATATCTTTACAAGATATATTTCCAAAGTTTCAAAACTCATTTGAAAACAATTTCCCAAAACTCTTCCTTTACAAGGTAAATCCTTTGCCATATATTTCCATTGGAATAACCAAGTTCAAAACATTTAGATTTAAAACAGTAAAAATACTTTATTCTGAAATATACTTTAAAATATGTAACTTTACTACTAATTATATACTAAAAATATAGTTTCAAAATATTTAATGTTAAACTATTTATTAGGATATAACTCTTGATTTAAAGTAAGGGTTTTAGTTTAACTAAACTTATAAGTAGAGTTTTTAAAAGGCTAATACTAATTTCAATAACTTAGTTCAAAACTAGTCTTTTGAACAAATCCATTTGTAAAAATAATTATTAAGATATTTATAAAATTTACTATTGCTAATTTAATAGTTGCTTTTGAAAATAAATATTTTCAAACACTCTTTTAAACAAGCTTGAATTTTTAAAGCTTCTTTTTTTTATAAAATCGGTTTAAACTCGAACTTGGTTTCCTAGGGAACTCATTTCCACTTAAACATCACAGAAATCCTTCTCACAATATTTGTCAATTTATTTCAATTCAGGTTTATATTTTAATAACATAATCTTGTTTTCCCATTTATCAACTAATAACTTTTCTCTTTGTTTATCATTCCAGATTTACCAATTTTCAATTTTCATTCCAAATGGGTTTTCAAATTTTAATTCTTTAAAATTCATTATTTAACAATATCTTTTATTTCTCTAAAATTCAATTTATCCCATTTATAACTAAATTTTGAATTTATAGTTTATCCAACCATATTCTTTATTTCTTAAAACCCAAATTTTATTCCTTTAAATTCTTTATATACAATTTCTTTTATTTTCTTAAATCACAATTAATCCCGTTTACAATTAAAATTCAGGATTTATATTTATTTTAACAATATCGCAGTACAATTTAAACTCAGATTTATCAATCACAATATGAAAACAGATCACAACATCAATTATAAAGATAATTATTATAATGTGAGGAATCCAGTTGGATCCCTCCAACCTGTTTTCCCTGCATCCACAAATATTAGCACAACGTATATATATAAATATATCAATCCAGACTGATAAGAACAATAATATACAACCAATCACACAGATATTTAAATATTTATTATTTAAATCAGCCAATATCCAGATGTGAGTGAGAATAACTCACCTTGAGTTTCGGCGAGCGTTCGAAATTTAAATTAAACAGAACGACGTTCGATTTAACTCAAATTTCTACTTGCCCGGAATGAGTCCGGATCTGCACCATCGCGTAGTGCTCTTTTCTGCGATTCCAACGCCTCCAATTTCGTACGAATCTGACTACGTATGTAGAAGATATTAATTTTTAAAGTTTTGAATAAAATTTAAACAACAATTTCTTTTTAAATTTTAATTTGATTGCCAGAACCAAATCCTGGCCGTTACTACAACTAAATGAATCAAGGCCGCACGTTGCTTCTTCTCCACGCGCATGCTCCAGTACCATACGAACCCATCGTCGCTTCCTAGGGCTCGAGACCGCGACCACCACAGGCAGTTCCACCTCGATCGGAAGCTACCGTCGCGACGCTCTTTGAAAACTCCACCCACGCCCAAAAACCACACGAGCTCGGCAATTTCCAGGCACGTCGAAACGCGTGCGAACGGCGGCGACAATTATCCCCCTTCCGGCTCCATACGGCGACGATAGGCAAGATCTACCGTTGGATGGGTAGTTGACGAGGTGATCTACAACTTCCCAATTGAAAGTTTTCGAAATCGTCGCTTAGATTGGATGAAAATCGAGGGAGAATAAAGAAGCGCTTTCGGCCATTGAAACAAACGTGCGGCGGCCTGAATAGAATTAGGGTTTGATAAAAGATATTGCTTTATATAATGTTATTTAATATTATTTAATTAATAAAATTTCTCAATTTAATAGTTTGTGCAAACGATCTCCAATTTACGCGTTCCGACAGGCAATTCTAGGGTTTTCCCGCGTTCCGGACACAATGGAACAGGTTTCGTAAGCTAATTTGATCGTATGTGCGAGTTACGGAATTAAACGATCAATTTAAAATTAAACCGGTAAAATCGATTTCGATGCGTTTCGAGCTGCCACGGTCAAACGACAACTCCGATTGCTACGAAAATTGAAATCCGATAATAACTAACAATTACGGATCCAATGGAACTTGTTTCGTCGAATTCCGAGACTGTGCCCCGGAAGGTTATTTTCACTCGTCTATTAAATCAAGTGATTTTCAAAATTGACGAAAACGCTCTAAATTTCACTTTTAAAATTTTAATAACTTAATAATAAATCATATAAAATTTATAAACACATTAAAAATCATTCTGGCTCATTTCGGACCAAAATCTGATTAAATTGCATCTTAACAAAAATTAAATTCATTTTTAAATTAGTATAAAATCCCAAATATTAATTTATCAACTTTAAAATTCATCTAAAATTCCCACCACACTATTTATACTCAAATAACTCAAAATAAATTTTTAAAACCATTTTTATCACTATTTACATTCAGATTTACTTTTATTTCTATTCCGCATATTTTAAATTATTATTCTCCCATTAATCAAATTCAACCGGAATTACTATAATTACAAATTATAGCTTATTTCATTGATTGAGCCCGAATCCATTCATTTCAAAATCAAGTAAGAATCCACATTAAACATTTAAAATGAATTTAAATGTTCAAATTCAATGGCCTAAAAATACGGGATGTTACATTCTTCCTCCCTTATAAAAATTTCGTCCCCGAAATTTGCTAGGGTAGAAAATACTCTCCAACCCATTTACTTACCCAATTTGCTTAGTTAAAAGCTTATATTTACTTACCCAAAATCCTTTAGCTTAATTCCAAACTCATTTGCTTCATTTACTCCAAGTCTTTAATTTTTAACTTATAACTTTCCAAGTTAATAAAATTTTCAAAATTCCCAAAAAATTTCTAACTCCCAAAATTTCCGAAAAATTTTGGCAGAGTCTCCCCTGTACGGAGGAGCTTTCGTGATATCGCGATACACACAAATATATATACATCGATCCACACGGTCGGAAACCAAAACATATCACAATATATATATCATTTCCCAATTATATTTGTGTAGGCGTACCTTTTAGCAAATTTTAATAGCGAGCGGCTAATATTACGCTTATACGCGCTCCAACTCTCTCGAATGCCTTCTATACCTATATTATACTCAACAA
The DNA here is from genome assembly GCA_030765085.1 of Allium cepa. Classification (NCBI taxonomy): domain Eukaryota; kingdom Viridiplantae; phylum Streptophyta; class Magnoliopsida; order Asparagales; family Amaryllidaceae; genus Allium; species Allium cepa. The sequence goes on along the minus strand of CM060930.1, from coordinate 106,093,403 downwards.
ACACATTAGTTTTCAAAGATTTGAACACTATAACAACATTTCCAATATAATGTAAGTCAACATATCCATTGCATAGCCAAACCAAGCAATTTCATAATTATGCATGCTAACCACCTTTAAAAAAAATTTCACAATTCGACAAATTTACAATGCAAATTTACATGTTATTCATGTAATAATCCCATTACTTAAGCTTATAATAGTTTTAAAATTAATTTCCACTTAGATTCATATTAATTTATCAAATTCTGCATGGTTCACAATCCAAGCATTCTTATTCCATTTCAATTATTAAATCAATCCTTATTCTCACCCTTCAAATTTATTAATCAATTTAAGTTTATTTTTATTATTACATTATTATTATTATTATTTACAACTCTCACCCATCTTTAATTCATACTTGCTTATTCCATCACAATAATTAATTAAAATTCTCTTCACTTGCATTTCAATTTCTGCATCTAAACAAATTTATCCCAGACCACATTATTCAGTTTAATCACAATTATTTAATTTGCTTAAGCTTTCCTTACAATATCTCCATTATCTTCTTTATAAATCAATTTTTATTTTCTTTTGTTTCTCCTCCAAATCAGATTCCAATTCATTTACAAACTTTAATGCACTTTGCCTATTTATTAAAACAATTTTAGAGTTATTTTATTAGCAAAGAAACCACTCTAAATTATTTCACTCATTTGAATCTATTTACAATTCAAACCATCATTATTATAATTTAAGTTCATTTTTCATTCACACTTCATTATTTGTTACCACCAATTTAAATCCCATGCTACAGTTGGATTTCTATTTACTTCCCAAATTTTGATCAATTATCAAAATTCTATTCATTACAATAAACAAATTCCATTTAATTGTAATTCAATTAGTCTCTAACCTAATCCATATTAGGGTCTAATTCACTTTCTCAATTCATACTGAACTTATTTATAATACGACCGTTTTCAAATGTTCTAAACAAGAACTAGGTTCCATGTACCCTTCAATTATTAACAAGCTTCCGAAATTATACTCATTCCAGTACTATTTCCATTTAATTAAGCTTATACTAAATTCATCTTCAAGCTGCACTTTATTTAATTCAGCTTATGCTAATTTCATTCTCAAATAATCCCTTTGAATTTAGTTGAGTCAAACTTTTATTCATACAATATCCCTTCAGCAAATTAGATTTCTTTCAATTCAAGTCTTTCCAATTTTAGATTCAAGTTTTAACTAAATTTATTTAGCCATCTTGAATTCATTTCATTTTCCCTTACTATCTTAAATAAGGATTTAATTCCATTCATATTTATTCACAACACAATTGAATCCTGTTTTTAATTAAATCCAATTCCATCTCAATTCTATTCGATTGAAGTTAAATCCAATTCCATCTCATTTTAATTCATTTAGATTTAATTCAATTTCAAATTCTCAACTTTAATTCTCCATATACAAGTTCAAAACTTATTTTCTAACTTAAGTTCATTCGCTTCTTTTATATCTCACTTTACCCTATCTCAATTTACATTTCTTTTCAGATTAAGTCTGAATTCACCATACCATTCAACTATTTCCCAATTGTGATTATAACTCACTTTCAATTTATAAGTTCTCCAACTTATTTATTTTAAAGCTCATATAGCTCATTTTAATCCATCTACATCTTATAATCACAATCTCAGATTTTACATATATATGTATTACTGAATTCTTAGGGATACAAATCTCCTTTCACCTTAATCCTTTGCACATTCACAATTCCAGATTATAAGTATAATACTTAATAGCTTGTGGGTATAATCCACTACACAATGACCCACAATTTCAAAGCCGACTTACATTTCAATTTAATCCAAATCCATTTAATTCTAAGTCCAATTTAATTCTAAACCCAATTTATCTAACTTATCCAAGTTAAATTCAACTTTCCATTCATTTCAATAATTTCATTTGCTTCCATTCACTCACGTTAAATTTAATTTCAAGATTAAATTTTTTCATTATTTCCTTCTTATTATTATCAACTTCACTTAATTAATTCAATAGTTAATTTATTTTAATTTTAACACATTATTTAAATATAATTTTCCAGAATTTAAATTTACCCGATTTTTATTTCAAAACCATTTTGAAATATATCAAATATATAACTATTTGATATATCAATCAAATCTCCAGATTTCCAAACAACTTAGTTGTATCAAAACAATTTCTCCATTTTGAATTTTTCCAAAACAACTGTTATACCCAACAAATCCAAACAATACCATAATCAAGTACTAGGGAAGCAATCCATCACTTTAGAAACTCGAAAATGAATTCTAATGATGTGGCCAGCATCATCAGGATTATTTTCCAGCGACTGAAGTGAGTTCAATGCTTCATACTTTTCCAAATTCATTTCAAAATAGTTTTCCATTCAAACATATTACCCAAATCAATATTACAGTATACCCTTCAAACACCTTAGCAAACATTTCAAACTTTCCCAAGATTTTTCATTTCCAAATCCTTATTTCCATACATTTAAAATTCTTTCCAAAATTTCCAGGATTTAAATTCTGGTCCAATTCAGATTTAGTTATTCTTCCTTTAATATAATTTGTATTTGCAAAATTTTATTTTCATTATAACTATTTCAAATTTCAGATTAAATTTTAGATTCTGATTTGATTTAGATATTAACAACCAATCATCCAAATATATATATAATAATTTCAGAAAATTATTTCCTTTATATCAAAATATAATTTTGGGCATTCTTTACATTAAAATATAATTACAGAAATCCTTTATATCAAATTATAATTTTGGGTAAAATTATTTCATTTACCCACTTTTAAAATGTTACTATGTCGGTTTATCTTGTTCAAGAGTTTAGAAACCCCTATCGATACGGTTGTACTTCCCGTACCGACCAGAATTTATAAACACTCAACCGATAAGTCAACACAGTATAAAAACAATTTTATATTCACTAAAAAGTACGCTCTCATATCTATTAATACACTCAACTCATTATAGAGTACTATTGACTCTGATTAATGAGTAATTTCCCCACCAAAGCCTAGGTTGTCGCCAACCTAAGCTCTGATACCAAGTGTAATGGCCCGCAAATCCGTACCCCTTGAATCAACACAATTCTACCTCTATTAACTCAAGTGGCACAGAATTACGAACCATTAGGGTTAAAGAAGAAGAGATAGAAGAAGAAGAAACTAAACAATATCAGAATCTCACAGTCGCAGCGGAATAAAATATAATAGTAAATATAGAACTTTACACAAAATGAAAACTATCATTTAATTATACATCATATCATCAGAGTATCTCACACAATAATCAATACCAATCAGACATACCATACAATCATAGCAGCGGATATAGATATACAAATACGAATAATACGTCTCGGACTCCAGCTCCTCTCCTGTTCCATAGCATCCTGACTTGAACATATAATACTCGGTCTAACTCGAGCATTATAATGGAATAACACCCGAGTCAGTATGGAATACCAGCTGATACTAAATATGCATCCAACTTGATTATTAAAGTTTCAAAAATCCTTTGAAAAAAAACAAAAGCATCTCGTAAGACCATGCCACAAATAAACATGTCGGGTTTTTACCTTACGATGGCTAAATCACTTTTTATAGAAATCCTTTGATATTTTAATAGGGTCTATTTACAAATACTTATAAAATAGCCGAAATTGTTACATCTATTAAATTCCAGCTACTAGCCACAAAAGTGGGTAATACAAACAAAACTCGTACAAGGCTCGTAGGGAAAATGGATTTCCAACAATGACTAGGCACTAGGGTACCACCTGTCACAGTACGGGGCCTAGATCACCGTATCGAAGATTACTCCCTTCACCCCCTGCAACACAAGGCCGGAACCATTCCTTACTGAACAGTCCCGAACAAGATAAACCCCGTGGTTGGCGCGACCAACCACCCACTAAGCTGAAATATATATAAGGGACATCTAGACAGGGGAAATATCTTGTCCTGCTCGTGCATGACCCACCTAACCTTGCTGCATATCCCCTGATTTTCAGTCATTCCCTGTTGATGAGGCTTGAGGCTCAGCGTTACCTTAAGAACGTTTTCACTTAGAATGCCCATCATCCACCTGACGATGTTTCGCATGCATTCATCCATACAAGTCCGTCCCGGGTTCGAACGGAACCAAAGGCACTATTCCTACTACATCCATTTTGGAAATATCCTCAGGATTAGTAGCGACTAGCCCTTGCACTTCAATGCTCCATCTTCGACTCCGAACACGTTTTTTGCACGAAACGTACAAACCGGATCGAAGTGGTTTTCGAGAAATAAATCTCGATCCCGGTCTCTTCGAAACGATCAACGCAGTTGTCCAATATTGATAGCCGGTGATTTAACTATCAATTTATATTCATAAACATCCATCACACAATAAATAATTCCCATATTATTTATTTACCCAAATATCTTTACAAGATATATTTCCAAAGTTTCAAAACTCATTTGAAAACAATTTCCCAAAACTCTTCCTTTACAAGGTAAATCCTTTGCCATATATTTCCACTGGAATAACCAAGTTCAAAACATTTAGATTTAAAACAGTAAAAATACTTTATTCTGAAATATACTTTAAAATATGTAACTTGACTACTAATTATATACTAAAAATATAGTTTCAGAATATTTAATGTTAAACCATTTATTAGGATATAACTCTTGATTTAAAATAAGGGTTTTAGTTTAACTAAACTTATAAGTAGAGTGTTTAAAAGGCTAATACTAATTTCAATAACTTAGTTCAAAACTATTCTTTTGAACAAATCCATTTGTAAAAATAATTATTAAGATATTTATAAAAATTACTATTGCTAATTTAATAGTTGCTTTTGAAAATAAATATTTTCAAACACTCTTTTAAACAAGCTTGAATTTTTAAACCTTCGTTTTTTTATAAAATCAGTTTAAACTCGAACTTGGTTTCCTAGGGAACTCATTTCCACTTAAACATCACAGAAATCCTTCTCATAATTTCTGTCAATTTATTTCAATTCAGGTTTATATTTTAATAACATAATCTTATTTTCCCATTTATCAACTAATAACTTTTCTCTTTGTTTATCATTCCAGATTTACCAATTTTCAATTTTCATTCCAAATGGATTTTCAAATTTTAATTCTTTTAAATTCATTATTTAACAATATCTTTTATTTCTCTAAAATTAAATTTATCCATTTATAATTAAATTCTGAATTTATAGTTTATCCAACCATATTCTTTATTTCTTAAAACCCAAATTTTATTCCTTTAAATTCTTTATAAAACAATTTCTTTTATTTTCTTAAATCACAATTAATCCCGTTTACAATTAAAATTCAGGATTTATATTTATTTTAACAATATCGCAGTACAATTTAAACTCAGATTTATCAATCACAATATGAAAACAGATCACAACATCAATTATAAAGATAATTATTATAATGTGAGGAATCCAGTTGGATCCCTCCAACCTGTTTTCCCTGCATCCACAAATATTAGCACAACGTATATATATAAATATATCAATCCAGACTGATAAGAACAATAATATACAACCAATCACACAGATATTTAAATATTTATTATTTAAATCAGCCAATATCCAGATGTGAGTGAGAATAACTCACCTTGAGTTTCGGCGAGCGTTCGAAATTTAAATTAAACAGAACGACGTTCGATTTAACTCAAATTTCTACTTGCCCGGAATGAGTCCGGATCTGCACCATCGCGTAGTGCTCTTTTCTGCGATTCCAACGCCTCCAATTTCGTACGAATCTGACTACGTATGTAGAAGATATTAATTTTTAAAGTTTTGAATAAAATTTAAACAACAATTTCTTTTTAAATTTTAATTTGATTACCAGAACCAAATCCTGGCCGTTACTACAACAAAATGAATCAAGGCCGCACGTTGCTTCTTCTCCACGCGCATGCTCCGGTACCATATGAACCCATCGCCGCTTCCTAGGGCTCGAGACCGCGACCACCACAGGCAGTTCCACCTCGATCGGAAGCTACCGTCGCGACGCTCTTTGAAAACTCCACCCACGCCCAAAAACCGCACGAGCTCGGCAACTTCCAAGCGCGTTGAAACGCGTGCGAATGGCGGCGACAATTATCCCCCTTCCGGCTCCATACGGCGACGATAGGTAAGATCTACCGTTGGATGGGTAGATGACGAGGTGATCTACAACTTCCCAATTGAAAGTTTTCGAAATCGTCGCTTAGATTGGATGAAAATCGAGGGAGAATAAAGAAGCGCTTTCGGCCATTGAAACAAACGTGCGACGGCCTGAATAGAATTAGGGTTTGATAAAAGATATTGCTTTATATAATGTTATTTAATATTATTTAATTAATAAAATTTCTCAATTTAACAGTTTGTGCAAACGATCTCCAATTTACGCGTTCCGACAGGCAATTCTAGGGTTTTCCCGCGTTCCGGACACAATGGAACAGGTTTCGTAAGCTAATTTGATCGTATGTGCGAGTTACGGAATTAAACGATCAATTTAAAATTAAACCGGTTAAATCGATTTCGATGCGTTTCGAGCTGCCACGGTCAAACGATAACTCCGATTGCTACGAAAATTGAAATCCGATAATAACTAACTGTTACGGATCCAATGGAACTTGTTTCGTCGAATTCCGAGACTGTGCCCCGAAAGGCTATTTTCACTCGTCTATTAAATCAAGTGATTTTCAAAATTGACGAAAACGCTCTAAATTTCACTTTTAAAATTTTAATAACTTAATAATAAATCATATAAAATTTATAAACACATTAAAAATCATTCTGGCTCATTTCGGACCAAAATCTGATTAAATTGCATCTTAATAAATATTAAATTCATTTTTAAATTAGTATAAAATCCCAAATATTAATTTATCAACTTTAAAATTCATCTAAAATTCCCACCACGCTATTTATACTCAAATAACTCAAAATAAATTTTTAAAACCATTTTTATCACTATTTACATTTAGATTTACTTTTATTTCTATTCCGAATATTTTAAATTATTATTCTCCCATTAATCAAATTCAACCGGAATTACTATAATTACAAATTATAGCTTATTTCATTGATTGAGCCCGAATCCATTAATTTCAAAATCAAGTAAGAATCCACATTAAAAATTTAAAATGAATTTAAATGTTCAAATTCAATGGCCTAAAAATATGGGATGTTACAAATTAAATAATTTAAACCTTTAACTAATTATTAATTAATTCTTTAATTAATAACTAAAGTGATTAACTCTTAATCACATTACTTAATTACTTTTCATGAAGTAATTATCCTTTACTTAATTACCTTTAGTAATTAACCACTTAATTACTTTAATTACTTCCCTAAGTAATTATATTAGATTAATCCAAAGTGATTATCTTAAATAATCACAAGTTAATTATTTAATTAATTATTTAACTTAATAATTTAAAATTAATTAAATGATTATTTAATTTACTATATTAAAAAGATTCTTAAACAAGAAACCATTTTCTTAATTAACACATTTATATTAACCAGTAACCTTTCAATGGTTAAAAACTTAATTATCTTAATTACCCTTCCAAGTTTAATTATCTTTAACTAAATCAAAATTTCCAATTTACATAAGATAATTCTTTATTACCATTGATTATCAAATTCTGAATCATTAAACTTTAATTAAATAAAATATAATATTTAGAAATCAATTATAAGTAAACATATTCTAAATTGAACTGTAAAACCTTTCCAAATTTATTTAATAAAGTTTAATACAAACTTTATTTTAAAATCCACTCATTTTATTTCAAAAACTCCATATTTTAAAATATATAAACTTGTTTTAAAACATAACTTTGAAACAAACTTAGTTTGCAACTTGTTTAACCTTTGTTTTAAAAACTTTATTTCTAAAATAAAATTTCTTTTGTATTAACAGCTAAACACCTAGATCTAAAGCCTGAATACCTAATTCCCGAGTAAACCTCTCCAAAAAATCACGTCAACCCCGAGTCTACCCCGTGCTTCCCACCTTCCTTCTTGCTTCGAGTCAGAATGACAAATACACGATGCAATCTTCGAGTCCCCTCTTCTCTTCCCACAACCCAACTTCCCGATACACACTGCCGTGCACATCAACGTGCACGACCACGTCGGTCGACGTTGAACCCTACGCTGGCCACCCACAAGTCACGACTAACCCCTGCATCACAGCGATCAACCCAGAAAATCAAAAACGCTCAGAATTCGAAAAAAAGACCTTCGAACCCACCAACATCAAACACTGTGACCAGAAATTCCACACCGCCGACGATCCCCTGCACGATACACCTCGCCACCCTAGCCGAAGCTTCATCACAATCTCCTCGATCCACAGAAATACACGCGATAACCTCCGGTATCCCCACGACACCGTGAAAGCACGATGAACACATCGACAAAAACAGGTGATAAAACCCTAACTCCTCGATTAACAATCATCACAGCCTATTAAAACTTCTCGAACCATTTTTCGCATGACCCCTGTTGCCTCCTCCTCCTTCATGATCAACGGCGAAGTCCAATTCGCCGTAGTTTGCCGTGATTTGGCCAAAATACCCAAAACATAAAATCCCTGAATTCTCTTTAATTACCAATGTAAAAATCATGTTTCAACCATTAAAATTCATGATTTAACATTACGAATTCAATTACGTAATCAAGGCTTAAAATCATTTCGATAGAATTTGACCCAATTTAAAAAATTGACTGTAAATTTCAAAATTTCAGAGCCAACTGTTCACTTTAAACACCTGTAATTATTTTTAGAAGAAAGATTACATGATTTCAAGCAACCTTTATTTACAAATCATAAGCTAGATCGGACTCAACATGGAGTTAATGATTTTATTATGGAAATGATAACTGCTAAAATCACACAGTGATCATGTAAACTACATAGACATTCCAATCTACTGAGTTCAAGCATGCATTCAATTTATATTCAAATAATTTATTAACATCATGGTGATCAACACAATATCAAGGTGAAATTTAGAATCAAAACTGTTTTTAAAATTTCGTTTACTCACCTGTAAATTTGCAGAAAACAGAGAACAGAACTGCATATTCTTTCCAGGCTTTCAATTTCCTTTGCATGTTGAATTTAAATCCTGAATTATTTGATTCCAGCTCTAGCATGTTGAATGTTTGATTGCATTTGATTGAATTATCCTCAGATATCAACTTCCAGATTTTACAGATTCCAGTATTCGAACTTTGTTTTGTATATTTTTTTTTGTTTGAGTTTATCTTTGTTTTGATTTGTATTTTTTTTAAGATTTGTATTCGTCTTTGAGAAATGAAGAGAAAGAATTTGCTGAAGAATAAAAATCTTTCTTTTTATTATTTACAATTTAATTTAAAACTTAATTACTAAAGAGAATGACATGTGTCTCTTTAATGTTTATATTCTTACAAATGTAACTTACATATCCTATAATGTTTACAAGAGTTATTTTTTTTATAATTTATTTTAAATTTTGCATGTAATATGTATATGTAATTATGTAATATGAAAATGTGTACTTAAACAAATCTTTAGATTTTAGTGAATATAAAAGTAATTTCATGTTAACAATTATTAACAAATAACTTATGCCTTTTTATTCAATTTATGTAACATATGTTTATAAGCTTAAGATATCTATTTTAATTCTTTATATAGAAATTTTTAAAACAATTTATCTTATGTTAAAATTAACATTGAAAGATTATTAAAACAAATGAACTTTTATTTTAAATCTTATTTAAAAGCTTAGAGTACATATTTAACCTAAATAAGGAATTAACTTTGTTATTTAAAATTTAAGTCTCAATTATCAATTCAAAGTCATTAAATCAAATTAACATTTCAAATTTCAAAACTATATATATATATATATTAAAGTTTGAAAAACTCTTGTTAAATTTAAATTAATAATTTTCCTATTTCAAATATATATATACAAATATATATACACATTTCAAATAGAAACATTCTAACATTAAATTTATTAATTTCCATATTAAATTTTAAAACAAATATCAAATCACAATATATACATTCATATATATTACAATTTGAATATAAAGTTTTATTACATTAAAAACTTCTTATTTACCAAATTAAATATTTCCAAATCAAATTATTATAAACTTCCAAAAGAATTTAATCTTGCCTATATATATTGTTAAGAAAAATATTAATAGATATTAACAAATTATTATCATTAACCTTTAAAATAAATTTTAACTTGTCATTTTATAAAATAAAAGGATCGAATCAATTTAATTATTATCAAAGATTATTAAATTGATATTACTCAAAATTCCGGGTCGTCACAAAACTACTCCAGTAGAAATCACAGTCAGTCATTTTTGTTACTATATTAAAATTAAAAAAATTTAGAGCTTTGTTTAAGATGTAATAAGAATCCATGCAATCATAGTAAATGTGTTTAATATCTTCAGAAAACATATTACAAAAATAACATTTTTTATCATTTTGAATGTTTTTTTCTCTTTAAAAATTCTATGGTATTAAGTTTTCCATGAAGTATTAACCACATATGAATTTTGGATTTAGGAGGAGCATTTGCTTTCCAAATAAAATTAAAAGAGATGTTTATTATGCCCGAAAAATTAATAAATTTGTAAAAAGAGTTTGATGTATATTTCTTACTCTTATCCCATTCCCAACTAATAATATCATTGTCATTGTCAATATTATAAAGATTTAATTTAGCATAAAGCAATGAAATTGCCTAAGAGTTGAACCTACTTGAATTCTGTTAAAACTAAAATTCAAAGGGGGATCATTTTTAGGAGAAAGGACCTCACTAATTAAAGCATATTTAAAATTATAGATTTCATAAAGCTCTTTCAATTATATCTTAAGAGGTAAAACAGAAATCCAACGGTCATGCCAAAAAGAAGTACAATTACCAGAATGAACTATCGTATTAAGACCTAGGTTAAAAATATCATGGCATTTCAAAATTGATTTCCAAAAATTAGAAATATTTTGATTGAAAGGAGAAATGATTCGATATGAGTTAATGCAACCATTATAGTAATACTTTATAATGATCTCTTTCCAAGTAGCATTATCATTTATATCTTTAAACTTCCATAACCATTTATCTAATAAAGATAAATTCATATTACACAAATTAATTACTTCTAAGCCACCATCCTTTTTAGCTTTGCAAACTGTTTCCCAATTAACTAAACATTTTATGCTATTGTTAGTATTTTCCCCACTCCATAAGAAATCTCGTCTAATTTTGTCTATTTTATCTATTACCCAATCTGGAAATAAATGCATGGACAACCATATATCGGGAGGGCAGATAAAACAGAATTTATTAAAACCAATCTACCTTCTCTAGATAATAATATTCCATTCCAATTAGTTATTTTATTTTTGATTTTATCAATGATTATAAGCCAATCTGGAAAGAATTGTTAAGTTTAAAACTCATATTCAAAAGGTTATAGAATTCGCAGCATAAAAATGCTACGGAAAGTGCTATATAAGCTTATTTGATTTAAATAGCTTTTGAATATTTAAAAATTCATAATTTCCAATTAAAATATCTTCTAAACAATTTAAATATATTTATCAAATTTATTCCATATTATTCCATAATTAAAACTTCCATTTAAAAGGATTTCCCGTTATGGTCACTTAACTGCACTAGCGCAATTTTTCTACGAAATTGATTCAAAAATATTTTAAAATATACAAGATGAAATCTTGATTTTATTTCTTTCTTTAAACATATTTAAACATTTATCAAACATTTCTAACTCATTTAAAAGTATTTCCAAAATTTTAAGCATTCCATATACACCAATTTATTTTCAAATGGAAAGTGATTTCCTTTGTGCTTATCGACGTGTATTATCGTAACTTGGTAAAACAATTTAACAATCATATCCAACAATCAATTCTTGATGATAAAAGCATATATAAGCATCCATGGCAATCATAAAACATCATCAAACATGTACATATTTAAATATTAATATTAAAAAGTGTTTCTCACCATTAACCAAAGCGATAACTTCCTACCAATATTCAAACTAAACCATGCTTCACTAACTACTTCGTACTCCACTTAAACATTAGTAAACAACTCCCCTTCCTTCGAGTGCTTGGCTAAGGCTTGAGATGGAGGTGGGCCGAAAGGTTAGAGAAGAAGTGGTAGAGCTTTGACTTTGAATTCTCAAAATTAGACACGAAAAATAGGCTATCTTGCATCTAATTTTAGGCCCTCTAAATCTCAAAATTCTATAAAAAAAATTAACAAGAAAGTTGTTTAAAATTATATTCACCTGAATGTGAAAAAATAATTATTTGAATCCAACTATTTTTAAGGGAAATATGATAGAATGAAGAAGAGGTATTGTCGGATTGACAAAAATGAAGCCCAAAAATGCACTTCAAATAATTGAGTTTCAGGTACAACAAACCTCAAAATTGGAAAAAGTGATCAAGATAAAAATTGTAGCCACTGGAATTTCATATAATTTAAAAAAATAATTTCTTAATTTGGATTAGCCGTGATCAAGTTATGATTAAAACAAAATGGGATATTCTCTATCTTAAAAACTGGGCCAAAGAATGCACCAAAAAGAAGTAGACTTTTGACATGATTAATTTTAGAGTAAGACAAAGTGGTCAACATGAAAGTTTTAGCCAGTGGAAAAATACATAATTTTAAAAAAAGAAATTGTACTTTGGTTCAGTTTTGAAGAAATTATTGCCAAGAGAAGAAGTGGTAAATATGGAGAAAAATGAGTTTGATTTGAAGAGAATGAATATTGATTTCCTTTGAATATTTTGTAAATATTTTGACATTATTTCTTCTAATTTTATCTGTGGCGTGGAAGCCATTAAAGAGGAGAGGAAAAAGAGATAAAGCTTGAGAAAAGAAGAAAAATAAATGTGAATGAAAGTGAAGAAGGAAGTGGGTATTTATAGAAAAAGAAAAAAGTGGTTAATTTACCAAAATAACCTCTTACCAAATTACCAAACTATCCTTACTTCAACCTAAAGCAACATCCACTTTTTCAACACTTAACATCATCATTTCACTACTTACTTTATTTCTTAGTCACTCAATGGTCAAGTAAAGAAAAGTAATTATTTGTTGGATTTTGATTTGATGTGATTTGATGATTGCTTTTCTTACTTTTGTTAATTCTTACTTACTTTTACTAATGACTTCAAGAAGTTTTTCATCTTACTTAGTAAAATTAAACATGTTTATTTATTAAAATTTGTAATATATATGTTAAAACATGTTAACAAAGGTGTTGATAACATTGCGGCAACTTATTTTGAACAAAATGTTTTACAATCACATTTTGACGTTTTTGTTAAACTATTTACTCATGTAAACCAAACTTCGAAATAAATTTCTTATTATCTTTAAATAATTAAAACAAGCATGTTTGACTTATAAAATAATATAAAACAATCTCCATATCTTCCTATAAAAATATGACATCGATTTGTCGGTATGTTCGACGAAATTTGTCAACATTTATAAAACAAGTTTTATATATTTATCAAACCATTATAAATTAAATTACTATTATTATCAAATGAGTTTGATATCGACTATATATATATAAATAAAAGGAATTATTTATGTTTTAAATAAATTTCTCGAATATTTATCGCACTTTATCGGAATCTGACTTTTGTCAATTTTACAATGGAAATACAAAACCTTTATTCAATGTTAAAAATAAGTTTACCATTCTTATTTATCATATAATAATTGATTTTTCAAGTTTGAAAATCCTACATTTGAATAATTAAAATAATTAATATCTCATTTTCAAAGTGTTAAAACTATGGGTCGTTACATGTAATTGATGGATACGAAGTTAATGGCCTACATTTGAAAAGGCAAACTTGGATCGATCATATCTCAAAAAACGACGCATTGGAATTTCATGAAATTTGGAGATCAAGGACTTTTCTCTATCATCTTTCACCATGATCGATCCCACCTCCATTGGAGTATTTCTTGACCGATACGAAAGTGACATGGATCGATTAGAGATTGATCCCAAATGACTCTAGACCAATTATATGGGCCCACAAACGCTTAAGAAAGAGAGTTCCAAGATTCACCGTAGATATTTCCAACTTCACACCTATAAATAGTGCCTCCATTGCAACTAGCGACGGATCTTCTTCTCTTTTAGGTAAAACTCTTTTATTTTTTTATTGATATTTAATGAATTCTAACAGTAATTAGGATACAAAGGTAATAAAAGGATTAATTCAAAGTGGACGTAGACAGGAGATAGCCGAACCACTATAAATTTAGTGTCTTCTCTTACTTTCTCTTATTTTAATTTTGTTATTTCTTCATTTTACTCTCTACATCACCTGAATGTGAGATCTGTGATTGGATGCTAAGGATTTATGACTGTTGCTTTCATTACGTTTGGGGTTTGTGACAATTTTCGACGCAAACACTTTGGTGCTTTCATTGAGAATACTAGCACCCGCTATATTGGATTTGGAGTTCAGATTTGGAAAGCTAAAGGATCGAATCTAGGAGGAACCTTGGTTAGGCAATCAGCTAGAAGGATATTACTAGAAAGGAGCCATCAAGAGGGAAGTAAGCAAGCTTCCTATTGAGCTGGAGCAAATCAGGAATCCATCTACATCATGATGGATGAGATGCAGACTATGATGGATGATATGCAGGAGCGGCTGCTAAAAAGACAGGAGGATATGATGCAGAACCTTCTCAGATAGTTTGGACAAGTAGGAGAAGTAGAAGCTACCGGAGCACAGATCAACGAAGATAGATCAAAGGGACTCGACAGGCAATCAAATAGAGTTGTTCAATAGGGTGGCAGTCCCTAATAAGCAAACATCTATCAATTTGGATGGACCTAGACTCGAGGACACACAACCACGTAATGTTGGACCAATTCATGAAGGAATACCAAGTAACGCTGCATAACATAGTGCCGATAGGAATACAAGAGTGCATGACGAGAGGTACGTACCTGAAATTCGTTGAGGACTCAGGGGGTAGTTAAGAAATGAAGACGGAAGACTACCTTTGATGGACAATGCTGCATTGGCAGAAATTATTAGGAGAACCATGCGCGAAGGTCAGATAAACAGAAATCTGGAAGGAGTAAAGAGGAGTCCATTTACCCATAACATCGGGGTGGATAGGAATCCACCAAAGTTCAAGCTGCCTACTTTGGAAGCATACAATGGTCGGTTGGATCCTACCGATTTTTTGATGAGGTACACAAGATACATGGAAGTGTTGGGGGAATCAGAGAAGGTTATGGCCGGACTTTTCCTTATGTACTTGACGGGTATAGTTGCTATGTGGTTCAAGCAGTTGGAAAATGGTTCTATCAAGACATGAACAGAATTAGTGGATTTGTTTCTAAAACGGTTTCGTGTTCACATCAAAAGGCCAAAGAATATGATGTCACTGACATCGGTCAAGCAGAGGACATGAGATTTGCCCAGGGCTTTACTAACCTGGTTTAATGTGGTGGTTGCTTCGGTGGATCTGCCGGATCCATCAATTATTCTGATGGTGCCCGTATTAGGAGTCGTGGATAACTCCGATTTCAAGATATCATAGATGCAGGATCGACCAATGGATCGTGGGGAATTCTTTCATTAGGCCGAAAGGTTCATTCGACATAAGTACGCAAGCTTGGATATAAAGCCAAAAGAGGTGAACATGGTTAAGGATGGAGGAGCATCCGTTGAGAGCTCGAGTAAGGATAAGGATAAAGGGAAGAGGAAGTCGGATGACGATTCTGGCAGGGCAAGGAAGCAGTGGGAAGAACCAAAATTATCCACTTACATAGGACTAAATAAGACAATGGAATGGATATACATGGAAACTCAGGATCGCATTCCTTACGGAAGGCCGGCAAGGAGGGAACGCTCGGAATGCAAGAGGGCATCGGGGAGGAACTGTCTCTTTCATGACCAGGATGGGCATGTCACTAATAGCTGCAGGAATCTAAAGGATATAACCGAGGTGCACATAAGGAGTGGTCAGTTGCGGAAATATGTTGGAACTCGGAATGCGGTGGTGTAACAGGAGCAGCCACTGTCTACCTCAAACGATGACGACGCGTGGACCAGGAATGATGGTCGATTAGCCGTCGACTAATTGGGATGATAAGGAATAAATAGCAAAGTCTGGGCAGACGGCTAAGTCACTTACCCATGTATGGGAACGAAGATAGCCCCTAGGCGTGCTCTGAGATGATGATAAACTATGATGCTCTAGTTTGTGAAATCTTCTTTTTCTTTCTAGTTTGTTATTTGCTTTTTCTGGTTTGATTTTAGAGTTTGGTTTGGACTCTAGGTTTTGTTGATTTTATAGTTTTGGATTTTAGTTTGGATGCGTGTTTTGTTTTGAATCTTGGTTTCGATTTTGGATTTGGATTTTTTGTTTTTTGATTGGATCTGGATTTAGGATTGAATTTTAATTTGGTTTATGGTAAAAGGTCATCGTGTATAGATTATGCCTAGAAAAGGGTAAGTTGCTTCATCTGAACGTGGCGAATTGACTTATTCAGGTCGTCGAGTATAGACTATGCTCGGTAAGGGTCCGGAGAGATCAAAATTCGGCTTAGGACTTAAGTCATGGCATTACTCAGCATTCAGGGACACTGAATCGGGATCACCGTCGATACAGGAATTATACCAAGGCATTGCTTGATATAGGTCGTCGAGTGTGGATTAGCTTGTCAAGAGCTTAGAGAGGTTACGGATTCTGACATTGGCTATGAACAGCTACGGATTTAGGCATGAACTCGGAGTGGTCCCGGATTCAGATATCGGCACCGAGAGGTCATGGATTTGGTTACTGGTTGTTGGATATGGATGGATTAGAATTTGGTTGTCGAGTTCGGATAAATATGGAATTGGATAAGGATTTGGTTACTAGATTCGAAATCGGATATCGACTCGGGGCTTGGTAATGGATTAGATTATGGACCGGATGATATGGCTATGGTTGGAATACGAACTTTGGATATCGGATTTAAATCTATTCAAAACACTCCATCCTACCACAAGGCATGTCTTGGGGGGCAAATGTTATCCCGCCTTTTGTTCAAGGCCTGGATATCAACAAATTGACAAAAACGGATGGATATAAGGATTAGAGATCGGTTGGAAATAATGCTATGATCTATACCATAAAAATTAGAACAAACTCCAATCAAGGTAGGATTGATTAGGAATGATAAACAAGGCTTGTTGAGGCTGCACTTCAAATCTCATGTCAATCAGAGTTTATACGCTCAAGTAATGGATGGATCAATATTCATGGAAAACCAGTTCGTATCGGTACTTTCATATCGATCAAAATGGACGTGGTTGTATACTTCAGATCGATGCATCTTTATCGATTCTCTTATATCGATTGGGATGGATATGGATATGGAAAACACACACATCATTTTATGCATTTTCTTTGGATCGATTACAAATCGTATCGATAGGTTTCATATCGATCGATGGCATCAGATCGATACGAAGACAAGGGCCGGAGATTGATACGAGGTAGGGAGTAGAGTATCGATATGGGAATACAGAGTATAGGATGGATACGAAAGCATATGCTTTACCAGAGTGCTTGGGACCGATACGAAAGAAGGAGTAGACGATGGATATGAAAAGCAGCAAGCATTTAGGGACCATTTCGTATCGATCCCCTGCGTATCAATCGATGTGAAGGAAGCTGTCAAGATGGAGCGCAAAATATGGATCAAAATGCGTAACTTGGATTGATACAAAAGCAATGGATATGGGATTATGGATACAAAATCACCAGCCTAAATTTGAAAAGGCAAACTTAGATCGATCATATCTCAAAAACGACGCATTGGAATTTCATTAATTTGGAGAGCAAGGACTTTACACTATAATCTTTCACAATGATCGATCATAGCTCAATTGGAGCATTTCTTACTTGATACGAAGGTGACATGGGTCGATCCCAAATGACTCCAGATCGATTTTATGGGCCTACCAACGCTTAAGAAAAAGTGTTCCAAGATTCAAGGCAGATATTTCCAGCTTCACACCTGTAAATAGCACCTCCATCGCAACTAGAGAAGGATCTTCTTCTTCTCTTTTGGGCAAAACTCTGCCATTTTTGTTATTGATATTCAAAGGATTGTAGCTACAATCAGGATATAAAGTAAATAAAAGGATCAATTAAGTGGACGTAGGCCGGAGATATCCGAACCAATATAAATCTTGTGTTTTCTCTTACTTTCTTTCATTTTAATTGATTTACTTCTCCATTTTTACTCTCTACATCATTTGGATCTGATATCTGTGATTGGAAGCATAGGATTTACGTGTAAATACTGGTGCTTTCATTACATACGGGGTTTGTGACAATTTTTGGCACAAACAGAACAAGACTTCAAAATTTTACTATCTTCCTTTTTTGGTATCACCCTCAGGAAGAATAGTATAACTCCTTATCATACTTTATCACAAATGTTATTCGTTAGGAGTGGTTCGAATAAATCAAGAAACCAGTGTCTCTAAATTGAGCGATAATTTCTGACCAACTCAATTTCGATTTTTTGGAAGTATGAAATAAGTACTTGGGTCTTCGCCGGGGAACTCGAATATACCCAACAAACTTCCTAAGTTTAAAATGGTCCAGATTTGATAGTTGGTTATTTAACTATTAAATTAATAAATATTAACAATTCGGAGATTTAATTACCCATAGCAACCACTAAGCCTCAAAACTATTCTTTCATTTATTAAAATCTCTCTTCAAAAGTGTTTATTAAAAACATCCATATACTTATCTCACTAACTTAAGTATATTCAACAAACATTTATGAAAGGTTTCTCATTGATAAGCCAAATTAAAGGATTAAAACAACATGTTATTTAAATTGGAGATAAAGGTAACCTCAAACAATATTCCTTCAGTGTTAAGTGTGGAACGAATGTCCATACATTAGAATTAAGAAGGTCGGTAAAAGGAAATCAAATCTCAAATTCTTTTATAATTTCCTCCAATAAGTCCATCTAACTAATCTCTTTTGTACTTAATATCCTTTACCCAAAACTCAAAATCATTTTGCAAAACCTCTTTTATAAATATTCAAACCATTTTTAACACTTTTATAAATCTCTAAAATCATTTATAAAACTTCTTTATTTAAAACAAAACTCCTTAATAAAACTTAGTCCATAAAGTTCCATTGATACAATCAATTATTTAAAACACCTTTAAATAAACAAGTTATTATTTAAATATTCTTCATTTAATTATTTTTAAACCATATTAGCAAAACAATGATTTTAAACAATAATTTAAAATGATAAAATTAACTTCACACATTTAATAAAATAATTTTTAACTATCCTTTAAATATCATATTCAAAATAATAGTAAACTTTAAACCATTTCAAAAATGATAGAGAAATATTGGACTTCACAAAATCAAAGGGAGGCTTAATGATAAAATTGTTCATTTAATAGGGTTTAACTTATCAAAGTTATAACATGAGTATTACATAACAAGTGATATGTAAATTGAATCAGCCAATAACAATCAATCAACATATGGATAAATCTCTAAGTTAATAAATAGCAGAACGAAGATTTGCTCGGCCTAATAGATGCCAACATAATCTACTTATTGAATTATGGTAGAACTGATTTATTCTACCAACAGATATTTATAATAAATTAAATTAGCAGAACTATGTTTTTTTCTGCTAAACATATGTCATTGGGTTTCATATTCTGTAATGACCTGCTATTTTGAACCATTTAAATCGGCAATAAACCATACGTGCCAGATTTGAATTTTCCAAACCAACAATTTGTTATTTATATTTGGCATGACTTAGCATATACAGTAAATAAATCAATCATAGAATCACAAAAATAGAGTAATACAACAATACACGGCGTAATAGATAAATAGTAGTTTATGAAGCTACTACAGAAACAACATAGTCCAAGACAAAAGACAGCAGAAGTCCAGCTACACAGAAGTCTCTAATACATTTTCAAATAACAAGTCTAAGTACAAATGACTACATGACTGAAATAACTAGAATAACTAGAAAGCTGAATAGATAAGATAGATCTCCAAGCCAAGCTCCAAGCTACAAAAGGTGAGCCTCAAATACGGTAATACTCATGATGACCTGAGCATAAAGAAAAACACAAAACACTCGAGTAGGGATTAACAATCTTATGCAAGTAAATCAACTCAAGTGAAATGTCCAAATGAAATGCAATAATTTAAAGAATGTTTGGGATTTCCATCCTTTAAGGATCTATGGAACTATCTACATACATTATACAATACGCGATATAAGTAATGTCTAGAGTAAAGTAAAGTATTAAAGTAGCATTAAGGCATTACCCATATCCCCCTTAACACATTTTATATATTTCCGTAGTCTATACAATACCATAAGCTCCACCAAACCAGTGGTTTACCCCAAGGGCACTCTATAGGTAGGGTACAAAACAAACTCGTAGAGGGTGCGATAAGGCATGTGACTACGCACGCGAGACAATGCCAGGGTAGGATTGAAACACCCCATACCCCTTAATATTCCCAAAAGGACACATTAAAGGTGTGGTGCGTTCTTGGTATAATTGAAACTAACAGAGACTAAGATTCATAAGACAAAAATAGGTAAAAACAATGGAAACTAAAATAATAAACTATTCGAAACAAGAACTTCACAATTACTTCATAAACCAAATAAGTCAAGTACCAAATAAGTCAAATACCAAATACAACATACATGTCTCAAAATCCAATATGTGTCTTGAAATAAAAACTCATAGTCTCAACAAAAATCAGAGTATAAATACCCCTCTTAAGTGCCAGTACAAAGAATGAAAAACGGAAATAAAGTAGGTAAATACATAACAAAATTTTCTTCAAGAAACCTCCGAGCAACTGCAATCTACTGCCCTCTCCCTTGATTGCCTATGGCGGGCAAAAGGGAAAATGGAGGAGTTTGTAAGACTAAAAGTCTGGTGAGTGATAGTAACTACTAGAATCTTTAAGCAAAGTAAAAGTAATTGAAAGTTCAATAGTTCTAGTATATACAAAAGAAAACAGTGGAAATAGAAAAGAGATAAACTGGAAAATACGATTAACCTATTACAATTGATAAGATAGGTCAACTTTGATTGTTTGCACTAGTCTTTGATAGCTGCTTGATTAGGCTGAATTCCTAATCCTATAATTAGGCTGAAATCTAATTCTACCATTTGATCGGCCTCTTACTCCATAGACCTTACTACGGACTAAACGCTATATATCTCCCTAAACAGTAGCCAGTGGTAACTACGAAACATACACAAAGCACCACTGTGGACTAGATGATACATACATCCTTACATAGAAGGCAATGGTGTCTACGAAGGACAAACGTACTAAGCGCTTGGAACTCATAGCGATTGCTGAGCACCGAAATGGAAGTCGCACGCGTAACTGCCACCATGCTCATGCTACCTGTTGCTCCACCTATTGGGTCGTATTATTACCTCGACTTAGCATAAGCGTGCCTCTCGTCTCATTTCAGGATTATATGAAACAACGTGTCCATAGAAAAGATTGGGGAATGATACCGGTACTAGTCCGTCATTCAAACAATATCTAATAGCGCCCTCTCTCAAATCCCCCATGATTTGAACATATCTATATTTACCAATTACTACCACTACTAGCATAAGCATGCCCCTCGTCTCACTTCAGGATTATGTGAAACACCATGTCCATAAAAATATAGGGGAATGCTATTTGGTACAGGTCCTACATTAATTCTTTGCTTATTAACTTAGATAAATTTTTTGTATAAGCCTTTACTCTTGTTCCTACTATCTGTGCTTATTAATTTATCCTAAGTCATAAAATAAGCCTTATTCTGTTCTATTTCTTATTATAACCTACGTTATAATCATGCTTATTACTTAATCCAAGGTCTAAGTGTGAAAAATAAGCTTCTTTTCTTCTTTTATTCTTTTTAGTTATAATGTTACGTTATAACTAGGCCAATCTTCTTAAATCAATAATTAGGTATAATTTCAGTCCAATTTCATGTATCTTACAGTCTTTATAATTTACATCTTATATTCCGTTATTTCAGATTTTTTATAATTTAATCCAATTTCACGTCAATTTTGTTCTAATCCATACGCGAAGAAGAAGAAGAAGGAGAAATAAAGGAAAACTGAAAATAGAAGGAAATCCAAGGCGTAAGAAGAAGATGTAAATAACGCGTAAATAACAGTAAATAAACTAAAGTGCTGTAAATAAATGGAAAAGCTAGAAATAAACTGAAGTTAATTGAAAAGAGTAGCTGAAAGAAATAGACCGAAAATAATTCTAAAAACTATAAATAAATTACTAAAAAGGTTACTCCAAAAATCGTAGTAAAACTACAACTATTGAAAACCTATTATTTTAAATTGCATAAAGAAATTTAAAATAATTACAATCACTCGCCTCTTTTCCTTAGCTCTTCCCTTTTGGCCTTTATAGATCCACTTGGGGTTGTTAAATATTTTTATTTCAAATGATTTCCTCCTTGGAAAATTATTCCACTTAGGGTCCTTCCTGAATAGGTGAATCCAATTAGAGAAAATCTTAGAATGAGAAAAAGAGTAGAATCTAGGGTTCTATTTATAGAGGGAGAAATGGATCTCAAACTGTTGGATTTGTGGATTGAATATGATGTCACCACGTCATAGGATGAATAGGGGCCCTTAGATGCATAAATGGAAGGACAAGATCAGTCTAAACAATGCAAAATACGTGTTTAACCGTTGCAAAATCGTTCGAACGAACATTCGTACGCTTGCAAAAAGGCAAGGCGGGTCGACCGAGCGATCGACCGCCCCCTTGCGCAAGTCGACCGGTCGATCGATCTATATTATATTTTTTTCGGTTCTTTGATTTTTTCGTTTTTTGCTCATATTTACACAGATTCTGACGTTTTATATATGGAAATTGACTAGAAAATTACCATAGACACAATGGTGCAACTCCCATGGATCGATTCTGATAATTTCGTAAAGTTATTTTATTATTTAATCAATTAACTAATTAATAATTACGGGTTAAATTTTGGGTTGTTATAAGGACTCTGTTGTTTGCACCCCCGTTCTAGTGGTAACGCATAGTGCTACTACCGCCTACCACGGGACACACTCCCAAATCAAAGGTTCACCCAATAAAATCATAAGCAGAATGGTATCGAAGAAGCATGGTCGATGGAGTTTCGACCATACTTGGCCCGATATAGCTCCTGTTTTAGGCACATTAAGCTGATTTGCGGGAGTCAGGGCTACGTTAATACCTCATACAGAATCGTCACCAAACCATCCTACTTCGTTTTGGAATCTCCACCACGTATACAGTTGTTAAAGTGGTTTTCGGTATTGATAGGGAGTATGACAATATCTGATCCCGGTCTCTTTAACAACCAAATGCCTATTTCACACTAGTTGGTTCTTTTACATTTCCAAAACCGACTCATAATTTGTATCAAAATATCATATTCACTTCAAAATCATATCACTTTCGAAATCTTATTCACTTAAAATATATCCCTTTCGAAATCATATTCACTTAAGAAATCATATTCATTTTCAAAATCATAACCACAAAATAGGTTAAACCATCATATCAAAATATTCGCATTTTTAAATCAGTTAAACCAAAATAACAACCGTTCCAACTTTAAACATTTTGAATATTGAAAGTAGTTTATATATTGGAACAGTTGTACTTTAAAAATAGTTTATGTTTAAAAATAGGTTATATATTGAAATAGTTTATATATTAGGAATAGTTTATATATTAAAATTGGTTATATATTAGAAATAGTTTATATATTAAAATAGGTCATATATTGAAATAAATATATAAATTTAAACATTTTAAACATAATATATTTTGTTTTTATTAAATTAAATCTTATATTATGGAAAAAAGTAAATAAAGTTATAAGTAAAACCTTAAAATTTACATTTTAAAGACTTAGCTTATTAGTTTAGAATTATTAAAAACAAAATCTAAATTTTACATATATGTTTTAAAATAAAATCTTTATATTAAATTTAAAAGTCATTTTTGCTTTTTTTCCAAATACATTTTTCCAGAATTTTAGAAATCACTTTAAAAAACAGACCAACGGTGTCATATATAGTTTTCTATACTATGGATAAGTGATATTGATATTTATCATTTCAATCCGCAATAATTTCAAACTTATGGGAATGTATCATTTCAACCCGCAATCTCAAATTTCCAAAATCAATAAAAATCGCTTGGGTTTATCGTTTTAACCCATAACGATTTTTCCTTATACTAAAAGATCATTCAGGTATGTAGCATTTCAACCCAAAAGGAATTCCTAAAACTAAGGGAACTTGTAGCATACATAAAATAAATAAATTTACATAAATGGCACATAACTTACATAATGAATCACATAATATAACATATTACTTACATAACCAATTACATACAATAACACAAAATTACATACAAACTACATAATATTGCATATATGCATACCTTAAATAGAAGGTGACATAAGATTCCTACCATAATATAACCCAATATGCAACCATTTTTAACATAGCAATTTAGAAGATTTCCTATATTACAACATAACACATACATGTGTATATATTTTCTTTTCTTTTTCTTTTTTTCTTTTCATTTTTTTCTTTTCTTTTGTTTTCTTTTCTTTTTTTTCTTTCTTTTTTCATTTCACACATAAATTTCACATAACATACTAATGATAATTTCCATCATAAAAGTCTCAACTTTAAATCAATACAACATTTTCTTTTCAACATAGCAATTTAATATTACCATCATGAAGCATGTTAATAACCATATCATCACATCTATTTTTTTACCAATAAATGACACAATATCAATAACAATAATCATGTCAAAAATAACAAGCAAACATATGTGAACATATGTCATATCAAATCATAACCAAACTACGCAAAATTTCTAAACTATTGCAATATTCCATTAACATATCAATTGATATTTATCCACTTAGCGTAAGATTATAAATCGTGAGTGAATAGCTCACCTTTCGAGGCTAGGAAATAATTGACAAAACAAAGCTATGAAATTTGAATCTCAAAAAGCAACGCAAGCTAGAATCAATTGATCGCCAAAATAGAAATATGTAACCTTTTTTTATGAAATAGAAGAGAAAAGAGACAAAGAGGGCTCAGCCTAGGGTAGAAAAAGAGGGGTAGGGTTTTGGCTTTGGGTGGTGATTGCTGGCCAAAAGAAGGAGGAGGAGATGAGAGTTAGATGGTGGAAGAGAGGGTGGTACAAGAAGGAGGAAGAAAGGATTGAAGGAGAAGAAGAAAGTGTTTTGATTATGAGGTTTTGGAGATTTGAGACCTAGAACCTTCTGTAAATTTCGAGAGGAAGAAGGAAGTGTGTTAAGAAAATTTTCTAAAGAGAAAATTATGTACGTATAAGTTAGTCGGAAGGAAACAAATGGTCGTGAGGAAAAGACACAAGTCTTTTGGTATGATTAGAGTCTCTTGGTCAACCAAGACCCATTAGGACAAAATTAAAACCATTAGGACTTAGCCAAATTTCACAACTAAACACCACAAACTTATGTCAGTTTTTCACAGAAATTAAAATATTTAGAGCAATAGAAATTTAATTTTGGCGAAATGAAAAGTGGAGAAAAGATCAGAATTAGTCCAGTATTGTATAAAAAGAATAAAATTTTAAAATTCAAATTTTAAATTTCAAAGGTCAAATTTGGACTAAGTTTGACCAAAATTTAGAATTTTAGAAAACTTTCTTTTTCACTGAATTTGGAAAAATATACTACTCAACATTCCAAAATTTGTTCTTTAATTTTAACCTTTAAATTTTATTTAAATTCAAATAATAATATATTTTAAGATTGATTGAACTGAACCTCTATTTTATTAACGTTGGTGTATCTTCGTTCAAATGTTCATTTTATTCAATTCAACATGTGTTGCTTATTATTGACTGGATCAATTACCATCTATTTCTCTTTACCTTAATTAAAATATTTAATTCCAATTAATTCAATATGCATTTCCAATTGAATGTTGGTTACACACTAATAATTTTTATTTCCATTTCATAATTCAAACAAAGTATTATCCTTTTATTTCGATTTATATGTTCTTTATATTACATCAAATTTCTCTTTCAAATAAAACATATGTTTCCCTTTTATTTTTCTCAAATTCCTCTTTTATTTTAATTCAAACATACGTTTCTATTATTACGTCCATTACTTACAACTAATGTCCTCTTTCCTTTTATTCGAAATATTTCAATTAAATTTAACTCCATTGATTATGAAATAAACTCTAAAGTGGACTAATAAATGGGATGAGTAATAAATCAATTGTTACAACTAAGTAATGTATATCTATTAATTGTTTGTTTACACAAGGAGTACAAATCTAGTTACCAAATAATTGATTTCTTATTATATGCTAACATATTTAGAATATTGTTCATCTCATTCTTTAGTACATCTACCGTTACAGTTGATTGAAATTATATTAATACAGTTGTCAATTACATTCAATTAAATTATATTCTAATACGCGCTACCACCTTTCATTTCATTAAAGATTAGTTGTTTTAGAATTTTATCTAAGATCATGCTTTATATTCTAACAAATTTATTATTATTATTATTTTACAGTAATAATTGAAAATTCTTTATTTTTAACCATATTCTAGTCAATAAGTATAATCAATATTTTTAAATTTTGTTTGAATTTACAAGTCGTTACATTCTCCTTCACTCAAAACTTTACGTCCCCGAAAAGTAACAAGATAGTAGAATATAAGCAAACAGAAAGATAAGATAGATTAGAAATGAATAGTACCAGATACAGACAATTAATTCAAAACCAAACAAATTTCATTTCGAATATTAACTTTATATATTTTTATTACTTATTAACATCCATTTATTATTATCATTCTAATTAACTCACTTTCAATTAACTTACATTCATATCTAATTTATTTGCATTCACCTTATTTACTTCTTAATTGATTAACATTCACTTATTATTATTCATCTCGTAAATTGTGACGCCCCACCTCTATACCCACGCTAGACAAGAACATTACGGTGAATGCTGTCGACTAGCATGGAGAATAAGGCTGTTGAGGAGCGACCATCCATGTAATTTCTTTGCGCGAGCACCGATATGTCAGATAATATAACATGCATTCTATTTCAAGAGGAAATCCGACATACCGACACAAACTCAAAGCTACTACACGGTGGCTATATAAATCCTTCGGAAAACAAATATAGAAATAAACATAACATAAATCAGTCACAGACAATTCATATCACAAAGGCGGAATAAGATATGAATACTACACTAGGAAGTGTACATCAGAGTAGTGGTCTAAAAAGATCCACAATATCACAAAAGAATAGTTACACGAACTACACAAAAGAATAAGTATACATTAAGGAGTCTATATCTCAAATGTATACAACCAAATAACTACTAATCTTAGTAGTTAACCCAAAAGTCAAGGAGTTAATCCCGGATGAGAAGTCAAGCAGAAGCACCTGTAACATCTCGGTCTGACCCGAGTATTATTTAATAAGAAAATAATAAACGGATCAGTCTAACTATAAATATCAGATGAAACGATATAGAATAAGAGATATGACTAAACACGTAATAATCACAATGCCAAGCTGTGATATATATATACTTAGTTGATAATCATCGAGAGATTAATCAATGTCACCAAATCTACACAAGAATCAAAGAAGTGTCATACTCATTATTTCGTTCATCAAACCACAAATATTGACGATAATATCAATGTCAATCACCAAAGTCAAAGACGCACAAATTCCATAAGACTACACAAGAAATCCAGAAATCACAAAAGTCAATGACACACAAATTCACCAATGCACAAATATTGATAAAACTTATCAATGGAAATCACGAAAATTGGTGAAACACAAATTCTAGAAATCTACACAAGAAATCCAGAAATC
Source organism: Allium cepa (assembly GCA_030765085.1). Classification (NCBI taxonomy): domain Eukaryota; kingdom Viridiplantae; phylum Streptophyta; class Magnoliopsida; order Asparagales; family Amaryllidaceae; genus Allium; species Allium cepa. The sequence goes on along the minus strand of CM060930.1, from coordinate 106,065,192 downwards.
ACAAAGGGGGGGAGGCCTATCACAAACGGGAGCATAAAGCTCACCAACACGTGTATCACAAACGGAATGCTAATTCCATGGTTGCTAACCATCACAAATTGAGCCGAAGCTCCACAAACGGCCCGAAGACCATGGGTTGCTACCCCATCACAAATTGAGTCGAAACTCCACAAAACGGGGTTTAGTCTCCCTCGCAGACAAAGAGACATCGCACATTGCTAGTCTAAATCACAAAGATGATCGTCATGATCAGCGAGAAGTGTCAATTACACTAAGCTAGTAAATATATGAGTTTAGCTTCATGTCCCATAACCACTTGCTTAACTTAAATATTTACGAACAAACTGTAAATCTCCACTAGAAAATTGTCACAAGAGGTTCAATCGAACAAGTCCAAGAATTAACCGACAAAGTAAACGCAAGCGTTTCATACCACTTGTTTTACTAAGCCGTTTAATTAGATTTCTCATACGAGTGAGGTAAAGGTTTGTATATACTAATAGATTGGAAAACGGTTTTATAAACGAATTTGGTACTAAAAGAGTATTGAAATCGTTTGAGTAAAGAGTTTTGATATTTACTACTAGTATAGGAAACCTTTATATTTTTAAAGTGACAAATCACGAAGAAGGTTGTAAGAACGATCAATCACAAAAATTCACATACGAAGACGTGAATAAAATCCAACGAAATCGATAAAGGATCCAGCGAAGTGGATATTCAAAAATCCCTAAAAAGAGTCATCAAAGTCATAATAGATGATAACAACAAATAGGATTATCACGAATCGATTTAAATTGGAATTCCAATCCAAAAAGGCAAATTGGACTCAAACAGCAGGTTCAGTCGACTGAACAGAGAATTTCAGTCGACTGACCCTGTACATGGAAATTTTCCAGGTTCAGAAAACTTTCTGTTTCCAGTTTCAGTCGACTGTGCAGAGTTTTTCAGTCGACTGAATCATGCCTGGAAACTCTCGGGTTTCAGGTTCAGTCGACTGAACAGAGTTTTTCAGTCGACTCAGGTTCAGTCGACTGAACAGAGTTTTTCAGTCGACTGAATCATGCCTGGGCTGTTTTTCAGCCTTATACAAATGAAGAGCAAACTCTTCCAAAATGCAATCGGACGAACATTGGCTCTAAGGGTTTATGCCAATCGGCAACCCGGCCCTATATGCTCCTCGATGCATCACCAAAAGCATGATCAAACATCCATAAAAGGATTTTACACAAATTTGACTTAAAAACCCAAAAATTGGAATATTTACAAAACCAAGAGCAAATTCTCATGAAGAAGTGTTAGGAATTCATACCTAACAACCAAAGATAATTATAGTCATAGATGTGAGATAAAAATCTCACCTTTTCACAAAATCGAACAAGAAGAAGCTTGAAAGCAAATGGAGAATCAACCTTTCTTCAATCACAACCCAAATGAGCTTGAATCTAAGCTCAAAAACAAAAACATCCCGAAATTAGGTTTAGGAAATTTCTGAAATTGAATGGAGAAAGAGTTGGAGAAGAAGAAGGAGATGCTTACCAAGGGGTTCTTCTTGAGTTTGGAGCAAGGAGATGGATTTGCAAGAGAAACTAGGGTTTTGGAATTTTAATTTCCAATCTCTCCCACCATTAACACTCTAAAAGCTGAAATGAGAAGAGAATGAGGGTGAGTGGGGAAGAGTGGCTCAGATTTGAGCATAAGTTAACATAGGGCTAAGCCCAAAAACCAAACCCAAAGTAAAAAGTAGCAGAAATCAACTTTCTCCAAACATATCGAAGCTTATACTCAAAAAGGTCGCAAACGGCATTTTAAACTCAATGGGAGTGGTCCCGAGCCCTAATTCGACCGTATGCAAAAAGTAGCTTTTCGGACTAAAATCCGACTACCGATAAAATATTTAAATAAAATATTTAAATATAAAATCGACAAATATGCGGGTTGTTACATAAATCATTCAATGGATATATATTCAATTCTTTCAATTTTAAGTGATTTACATTTAATTAATTTGTTTTCAATACATTTTTATTCAATCAATCAAATATTTATTGCATCCGCATTTGATTGATTCTAATTTAATGTATTTACATTCAATTGATTTTTCAAATATTTACATTTGTTTCATCCACATTTAATTGATTTACATTCAGTTGATTTACTTTCAATTTATTAACATCATTGCAATTTTTTTCATGCTCACTTATTCATATTCAATGAATTCTCATTCCCTTAATTTCCATTCTATTATGTCCAATTAACTTATACTCAATTATTAACGTTCATTATGTTCATCCTATATATTTACATTTGTTTAAAATCATATGTGTTATTCTCTTTCCAACCAAATTTATTTATGATCATTTATTTTATTTCATTCACATAATACATCTCCTTTAACATCAATATCACTTAATCAACCATTCTACAAATTTACTAAAGTTTATTATCAACATTCCATATTTTCCTATGCCTATTCAAAATGTTTAACCACATTCTTATTTTGGTTTCTACTTCCTATTTTCTCAACTTTCAAGCTATATAGCTTGTATATTCCCAATTCCTTATGTCTCTACTTAATTAACTTTCATTCATAATTTATTTACATTCACCTTTACTTTATAGCTTAAGTTCATTTATTTATTTCTTTTCAAAACAAATCCTATTTTATTTAACGCAATTCATTTATTTAATCCATTTTAATTCACTTAAGTTAATTCCACTTCATAATTCTATTTCAACTATTCTTTGTAATTTACCTTTGTATCACAAACAGTTTACAAAATACAAATTTATTTATTAGTTGTTTAGTTTCTTAAGTTCATATTCATTTACTTAAATAGAATTCTCTTCCAATTATTCAATTTATTTCACTTAACATTTCTTATAACATAGATTAAGTGTAAAAAAAATCATTATAACAACTCAATTTTTTATTTATAACTTTCCTTAACAAATTTCATTTTGGACATCTTATTACTTACATTTTATTTGTATACTATTCAATTACATGTTCTCATTAACATTCAAACTTTTTCCTGTAAGTTTATATTAATGTTTCAGAACGTAATTGAGCACTATACAATTTACCTTTTATTTGCAATATTTTTACTAAGCAAAAAATTAGTTTGGACATTTTTATTACTTAAGTTTCCTCTTGCATACCCTTCAGTTACATATTCACGTTAACATTTTAACTTTTTAAATATTTCAGGTAAGTTATATATGTTTTAGAATGCAATTGAATATTCTAAAAATTAATTTTATCCTAGTTCAACTGTTTCAAGCTGTTTCAATTTCATTTCTCATTTAAGACACTTCAATTATTTAGAAATTTCACTTCATTTCAATAATTAAAAACCATTACTTAACATAAACTTAAGAGTTTAATTTTTGTTTCACTTCAAACCATTTTTAAATAAATATTTGCATATACATTTTTGTATATCAAATTATATTTAAGAAATTCAAATCAAAATCCAATTTCCAAAATAGAAGTATATCAAAGTTACTAAGTGGTCTCCCCACTTTAAGACTAGAATATGAATGTCGATGATGTTACAGTCATCACCGAAATTATTTTCCAAGATAAAATAGGAGAGTACCGACTTTCGTCTTTTAAAATTCTTTTGAATCAATTTCTACTTGAAACTACCTTCAATAATATTAATATTATTTTTACTTTATATTTTTTCAAACTTTGAAAACCAAATTTTGAAAATCCCCAAAAATTAAATTCTCAAATCCACAATTTAATTTTATCTCATTTGCAAATCAGATTTATAACTATGTTTATAAAATTTCATCTCCTTAGAACATACAGTGGTAGTTACCGCTTTTGGAATGTTAACAAAACGATAATGATAATCCAGTATTATCATTTCCAACAACCAATTCATTTAACTATCTAATTTCAGAAAATTATACTTTTATATATAAAATATAATCACATAAAACAAACTAAACAATAAGATACAAAACAATTTTTATAACACTAACAAATATGCTCTCTCATATGATAATTCAAGAATGGATTTTTGGAACAAAGATAGAGATTCAAATTTAGAGGAACCCTAATCAAAGAGAATCCTAACTAGGAAGATAGGCTCGAAAGGAAGGATGGTTCCGTAATTGATTCTACTCATTCTAAGGTATTGCTACCCTATTTCTAATAAGTTTTACTCCATAAGCAAAGTTTTACCTCAACCAGAGCTCTGGTACCAACTGTAACGACCCCCTACTTTGAACCATTCAAATCGACAATAAACCACACAAGTCAGATTTGAATTGTTCAAACAAAAGATTGTAATTTATATTTGGCAAAACTTAGCATATACAGTGTAACGATCCGGAAATTCCGATCCCGAAAATTCTAGATAGTTAGGAAAAGAAGAAAAGAAAAGGAAGAAGAAACAGAAACAAGTCACAGAAACCTCAAATTCGCAGCGGAGAAAATATAATATCAAATAAAATAACTGTTTTACAAAGAAGAACTGTGTCAGCACATTTACATTTTTATACATCAGAGTTACAACATTTACACAACATTGGACAGTTTAGAACAACATGTCCTAGATATACAACTATATAACATAGCGGAAACACTCCATACGCTCCTGCCATCTAGCTCGCCTCCTGAGCTCCAGAACGTCCTTACCTGAAAATCTGTAATACTCGGTATGACCTGAGCATTACATCAAAGTAAAACCCGGGTCAGGTTGGAAACCAGCGTGAGTAAACCTACATAATATGAATACCAAACCATAACACATTAGAATATCAAGGTAACTCATACCCTTTTCAAGTTCTCTTAGTCAACATTTATTACACAACAGTTTCAAATTATATATCCATATTATACAATTCATTCCATTCCAGCCTGTTTAATACTACATATCCAATGTAAAGAATTTTGTAGATTACAAATCGAAGTGGTTCCAAGTATTTACTGATACCAGGCTCCGGTCTCTTCGAATCCAATGTCATCTTAGCCGAAGTTATTCAAGTGAAATATAATTCAACTTTAAATACAAGGTGTCATTTTTTCACAGCAATTCATCATCGATAGATAACCACATTATCACTGTCCACTCAAACATATCGTACCATAAAACATTTCATATTAGAGATATCAATCATTTCAAGGCATTTAACATCGTTCATAAGCAAGATTGATCACTTTTCAAAAATTAATTTAATTTATCTCTAATTAAATCAATTACTAATCTTAATCACTTAGATTACCTTTACTTAATATTAATCAATTACAACCAATTAATTAATCATTCTTTAATTATCCATAATTACCAATTAATCAATCCTAAATTACCATTTGATTAATCCTTAATTACTCTTGATTAATCTTTTAATTAAAGACTAATCATCCTTTAAGTATTAAATAATAAAACCTATTTATTAATTAATAAAACATAATTCCATTCTGAAATTAATTATCCTTAATTACTCTATTAATTGTACCAACTCCTTGATTAATTACATTAATTAATCCTGTAATTGTATTGAGTAATTAACACTTAATTACTTCCACTAAGTAATTTTCCCTTAATTACTATTCATCAAGTTATTTCCCTTAATTAATTACATCCAATAATTATCCATAAGTTCACTAAGTAATTACACTTCATTAATTACATTAAGTAATTATTCTTAACCCACCATCAAGTAATTTTCTTCAATTAATTACTTAATTAATTAACTAATACTAACCACATTAACTTAATTAATTACACTGAGTAATTAATCTTTAATTACTTCCATTAAGTAATTTCATTGATTAATTATCCTCAATTAATTGATCAATCTCTAATTATTAATTTATTAATTAATTAACCCTGACAAATAAATCATTTATTCTCTTATATTAAGTAATTTATCACTTGGGTAATTAATCTCTAATTACTAAGTGTTGGAGTACAAGATCACTTAAGTTCCTACTAAAATTAAAATTCAATACACTAAATTAATCATATATTTACAAATCAAATCAGCTTAATCACCTTTGACTTAATAAATTAAGTTTGAACTTGTTTACAAATTTTTTCAATGCCTTATTTCAAACTTGTAAAAACAAAATTTGCTTTGAAACCTTTGTTTGAAATTTTTGCTATGTCTTGCTTTAAAACTTGGTTCAACTTCCTATTTTAAGTTATCCTTTTAGCTCTTAATTCTGTTAATACCTTACTACCCATATAAAAAAAACTGGATGCATAAACAAAACATCCCGTGGCCATCCCAAATTAAGCAGAGCCACAAATGAAAAATTCCCGAGTCAAAAACACAATCCACAACCACACTTCTCACTGATGACCACATGTACAACCCATCCTTCTTCCTTCCAAAACTCATGTTTGCATACAAGAAAACCCACATCCTTCCCAAAGCCCTCAAATCTTACAGCAAACTCCTGATGCCAAGCAAGCTTGTGGACTGGTGCACGTGCACCACCCTACGGTGGCGCTCCGGCCTACTCGACCATCGTCGACAAGACGACGATGACCAAATCTATCGATCTGGTCCACCAATCTCCCAAAATAAAAACAAAATCACGAATCAACATGGTCGACCCCACTAGAACACATCAACCTGACCGAGGACCGCCTTGCCCAGTCTCCTCTAACCACAGATGTCACGAGACTTCACCCTGAGCTTCGCCGACGTACCATGTTCCTTTTCCCCCATGTCTGGCCTCCTCCGGTGCTCCGATGACGAAGCAGCAACTATAACTTCGACTTCGACTTTGAACTTCCCCAAAACCCTAGTTCCGCCTCGACTGACCACCACAGGAAACCAGAATTTTCCCAACTATTTTCGTCGATGTCGTTGATCACCTGACCTGCTCCAATAATAATCCCGATTCCCAAAACTTCACCAATCAACAGAATTCGTACGAAACACATTATTCGTTCATCTACTAATTTCTCATGATTATCAACATTAAAAATCAGGATTTTATTTTTAAAAATCCTATAATTTGATAACTAATCAGATTATAATCTTGAAACAGTAAATTAAATATGTCGAGATTTTAGAAATGCAACTGTTCTTCTTCCTTCTGATTAAACTAGCTTTGAATTCTTTCTAAAAAAATTTAAAATCTGTACCTGGTTATTATTACCAGATTTTGTTTATAAATCGATGGCTAAAGAGACTCGGGGAAGAAGAAATTTAAATTTATCAAAATTTTGAAGTTAGTAAATGAAGAACAGAGCCAATGTTTTGAAAACATAGACATGCACCCAAGTATCAACAGATATACATACATTCAAATATAATAACCAACATGCAAAACAAATTTTCACTCATGCAAACTAACTGACACATCAATCATTCATATGCATCAGATTTAAACAGTTTAAGCTAGGTTTACTCACCTTTGAAAGCTTGAACAGAGAGTTTGAAGCAGATGTTTAAAAACTGGAAAAACTTGAAACGTTGAACTGCTTTGTTTTGATTTGAGGTTGCTGATTCTTGCAAACTTGAATCTTGTAGAAGAAAACCCTTGAAACTGATATTGTATTTCCTTCTGGTTCTCAGGTTTGCAAATTTGGTCATAGGCTTTAGATTTATTTGATTTTCTAGTGGATTGAAAAAATGTTTTACAAATTCTGGTTGAAGATTTTGTTTTGATTAGTTGAGAAAGTTTAACGGATCTGAGTTTTCATTGTTTTGAAATGAAGAATAGGAAAAGATTTGAAGAAAAAAAGGGAAAGATGCATATATAGATTAAATTAAGATTTATAAGAAATAAACTAAATGGTAGACACTTGTTAAATTACTTTAACATTTGTCAATTACAAAACTTAAGCATATTACACATGTTACAATACGAATTAATCTATTAACATTTGTAATTATGCATTTTTAATTTACTTTTAAATGTTTTTTTAAAGCTTTTAATTTTATTTTCCTATTTAATAAATACTTTCTTAATTTATATAAATAAAGTTATTTATGGAAAAATAATATAAAACAAATTTTATTCATATATATTTTTTAACCCAAAGTATTTAAAATAATTATCTTTTAGATTTAAATTTAAATCTAAATTCAAATTCATTTTCAATTTAAATTCCAATTTTGAAATCAACTCAAATATATGTATGTATTAAGCAACAGAAATTAAATTTGTAATCAATAATTCTATTTTAAAATCTATTTATATCTATCTTTAAAAACATCACATTGAATTTGCTTGGAATTTCTGGGATATCATAGATATCCTTTATTATATTTTCAAATGTATTTACACTCATAATTAGATACATTCATATACTTACATTTGTAATTATGCGTGATATATTTATTTATAAAGCTTTTGTAATTAATTTTCTAATTTATAAATACATATCCTAATCTATAAAAATAAATTCCTTTAAAAAGAAAATAATACAAACAATTTATGTTCTCAATAAAATCAAATAAAATACACTCTAAAACCAAGGTATAATTTATGATATATATATCTATCCTTTCAATTTCATTTTAAATATCCAAATTCAAATTAAATTTCAAATCAATTTTATATATACATATATTTAAACAAATTCAATTTCAACTTGTATATAATAATCCTATTTAAAATCTATGTGTGTATATATATACAACACAATTACAAATATAAATATTTATTTGATCAGATTCATTCGTTCAATCTACAACTCGGTATTTCTATTAATTAACCCAATTATATTATCAATTACGAATGCCCAAAAATTTGGGTTATCACATTTCTCCCCCCTTAGAATCTTTTCGTCCTCGAAAAGGAACGAAGCCAGAATTTATTAAAATAATTAATATTAATTAAATCACTTTTGATCATTTTAAAATACTTTAAAATCTATATAATTTTGCCAAAATAGTTTTATAAAGAATACTTTTATAACTCTATGTTTCAACATGACCGTCCTCGTACTTACAGAAATTCGGTTATACGTTGACCGGGCGACTGAAAATCTATAAGTACTTAGCAGACCCATTTTCAACACCCAGTGAAAATACTTGAAAAAAAATTATTTTATTGAAAATATAGAAAACATTTTTTGAAAATAGAGAAAACATCTTTGGTGAGAATGCTCTGGAAATCATCACCCCCATCCATGGTCGCAGTTAACCCGATGGTTACGTTGTCATCCCGACAAAATCCATAGATAACTGTAGGCCTCCGCGCCCCTCGATTACACCATGGAACCCGCTACAGATCGCAACTACAACTGGGGTTACATTGCTATCACAGCAAAAACCCATATAACTGTAGGCCTCAGCGCCCTCGAATTCCGCTGCCAAAAGAATGAAACTTCTCCACTCCACTTGACCATAGATCGCAGCCTACCGATGTTAGGTTGCCTTCTCGGCAAAATCAAGCGTAGACTGTTGACATTCACCTCCGCACGATTTCCGCTATGGTCCACACAGTAGATCGCAGCGACATCGAGTTACACCATCGTCACAGCATAACCCAAATGCCTCTGTAGGCATCAGCGCCCTCGACTTTCGCTACCCAATAATCCTCAGGAAATAGTTTGTCCGAACTCCTCACAGGATCAACTTTAGAACCTCTCCCTTAGAGGCTCAAGGCTGTAACAATCCCGTTTTTCCATACCCTTTGAATCGACAATAAACCACACATGTCAAACTTAAATTACATGAATAAGCGGATCATTAAGGGTAGAAAGAAAATAAAGACAGCAGAATCTCACACGAATGGAATAACATAATTTATTTCAATAATAATCTTTACAGCGGAAAATTTTAAATACAATATCAGAGTCTAACCTAAATTCAGCTTGGACAGTTTTAAACACATGTCCTTACAATTGCTGACAAACTCAAACAAAATACACTAAGTACAACGGATAATAGAATACGTCCATACGTAGATGAATATCTCCAGTTCTCCTCTGGAAACTCCAACCGTCTTCGACTAAACCTGAAACTACTCGGATCTGACCCGAGTATTGAAAATACCGAGATCAGGCTTGATAAACCAGCGTGAGAAAAACTCAATAATAAATGGAAGTGTCATATATCAGCCTTTGAATAAAATCCTTTTGAAAAGAAAGAGTATCTATAAGACCACGCCCATACATAAACACGGTGGGTTTTTACCTTATGGTAACTAAAACACTTATATATATCAAAACGTTTGATATTATTTCTAATGACATTCTTTTGAAAACACTTTTCAAATAAACTTATTCAAATAAGATATCAATATCCGGACTAAGTCTAAGGTAATATATCCGGACTAGGTCAACGGAATATACCAACGGAATATATGATACCAAAAAGGGGTAGCTGAAATGTTTGCAAGTCATTACAGCTATTTTGGGAATACAATCAAAACCGTAAATATCGTATTGGGTTTGGATTTCCAACATGATAGGAAACTAGTGACCTTTTCTCCGATCCACGCATAACAAACATAGTTCCCACGGTGCCTTAATCGCTTTTCTCAAGCTAGTCACTTGGAAACTATACTTGCTACACTACAAATGATAACCGGTATTGTGACGCCCCACCTCTATACACACGCTAGCAAAGAGTATTAATAGATAATACCGTCTGCTAACACGGAGAATAAGGCTGTTTAGGAGCGACCATCTATAGCCTTGCTTTAATTATCTATTGAATACACAGACAATTGCTTTACCCAGCAGATCGACATATCCAATGAATACTTAAAACAAAACCATAGGTGGCTAGAGGATCTATCAGAACAAAATATAACAACTCAAATGTAATATACATCACAGAACAGTTGATCATCATATACACAAATATTGATGCGCAACGGAGTATACAAAATAATACATGTCAAGTGGTATAGCAAACCACAATATACAAACGAGTTCGCAAGAATACATATCAGAGTTACAGCAAAATAGGACTACACAAAAAGCTATGACAAAAAGAAGCTAGCGGAGTAGTCCATGCGGAAGCAACATAGGCTAAGTCCAAAGGCACCTAACCTGAAAGATCTCGTCTGACCCGAGTAATTAATACACGGGTCAGTCTAGCTAAACAAATCAGTTAGATAAACTGAACAGCAATAAACCTGCAAGGTTACAAAGCATAATAGATATCTCTAAAAGAGATAACACAATCATCTAACGAAAGATGAATCATATAGAACAAGCCTCATATCATCGGCAACATATAGAAACAAAGGATAAGAATATCCCAAAGCAAGCCATAAAGGCAAACAACAAATACCGATAAATACGAGTTCCACAAGGTAAACGCTATATTTCATGTGGCTCCAAAGAACCAATACAGAAAAGCAATACCTAGGGAATATAATATCAATGAAACATCTTGAGCGGTGGTGAAGAAACCACTCCAATATCTCTTGAGCGGTGGTGAAGAAGAACCAATTCGATATCTCTTGTGCGGTGGTGAAGAAGAACCACTCCGATATCTCTTGAGCGGTGGTGAAGAAACTACTCCAATATCTCTTAAGCGGTGGTGAAGAAGAACCACTCCGATATCTCTTGAGCGGTGGTGAAGAAGAACCACTCCGATATCTCTTGAGCGGTGGTGAAGAAGAACCACTCCGAAAGCAATACTAAAGGTAACCGACAATCCCAAATATCTCTCGAGTCGGGGCAAAGGACCAACTCCAAAAGTGATATTAAAGGCAATAAGCCAGAGGAGACAGTCCAAAGACACTATCCCAAAGGCAGCATGTGTCACAAACTCCCAGAAAGGAATCCGAAAAGTGGTAACGTGAGTCCCATAACCACCCGTTCGCACTAAACGGTTTACTATCCGTTAGTTAATTTCACACTCAAAGCAGTACAAAATTCACCTCATATCCTCAGTAAACCAAACCCGAAGGTCAAAACGATCAATTGAATAGGTCGGGGATTAATCGGAAAGAAAAACGCACAGATTCATGGTCCGTGTTTTGCGCAACCATTTAATCACCGTTCCACTTCGCTCGAAGTGCGAAATTGTGCGTGTGTTTAAATAGAATTTATAAATTGGAGAAACGGGCTTTTAATATGATTAGAAAGATTGTTTTATAAAAACCAGTGGATGAAGTCGAAAATAAGTTATCAAAGTCAAAGAGGCAATAACAACCACTAAGAAGCAACTTGAATCGATAAAATTTGGAAAACAAATCAAAATATGCAAAACTAGGCAAAACAGGCAAAACATGAGCAGGTCGGTCGACCGGTTGCAGGGCTCGGTCGGCTGGCCAGATGCAGGAAATAAAAAAAAACACGACATGAGTAGGTCGGTCGACCGGCTACAGGGCTCGGTCGGCCGAACTGCATAAATTTGCAGTTTCTGCCCTTTTTTTCCAATGAATTGCAAGTTCTTCCAAAATGCGACCTTTCGAGTAATGGAGTTAAGGAGCCTTAGCCAATAGATATCCCAGCTCCATTAGCTCTCCGATTCGCGACCAAAAACATATTCAAACATCAAAGTTAGGATCTTTAAAGAATTGAACCCAAACACTAAAAATTTGGATATTCTCCAATTCATTCCAAACCAAAAGCAAGAGCATATGAATAAGTGCTAGGAATTCATACCCAACATCAATGAAATCAAGAGAAGTAGATGTGAGTTCAAAACTCACCTTTTAACCTCACAAACAAAGAAGATGAAGGAGCTAAAACACAAGGAGAAGACCAACTAATCACTACTTCAACTCAACAAGCTTCAATCTAAGAACAAACAAGTATTTTCCTAAGTTAGATTTAGGAAAACTTTCTGAAATTGAAGGGAGAAGAGTTGGAGAAGATAAGAAGAGCTTACCAATGGCTTCTCTTTGATTTTGGAGCAAGAATTTGGATTTGCAAGAGGATCTAGGGCTAGGAGTTTCTAATTTCCTTTCTCTTCCACCATTATCAGTTTTCAGCTTAAATTTTTATGAAATGAATAAGTGAATGGAAGGAGAGAAGGGCTGAGTTGGTTTATAGAACAGTTTGGGTGAAACCCAAACCCAAAAGCCCACTTAGCAAATAGCAAAATTCGACTTACTCCAAATATATCGAAGCTTATACTCAAAAAGATCGCAAACGACATTTTGAACTCAATGGAAGTGGTCTTGAGACCCAATTCGACCGTTTGCAGAAAGTAACTTTTCGGACTATGATCCGACAATTGATGTTATATTTAAATAAAATATTTAAATATACAACCGATAAATATGCGGGTTGTTACAGACTCCCCTCCTTAAAGAAATTGCGTCCTCACAATTCTTAAGAAGAAATAAGAAGTAACAACCACAAACATATCAACAAAAAGAATAACAGAATAAGAAATTCACCATAAAGTGCACAAAAGGATAAGTTCGAACTTGCTTGCTCAGAGAATTCTATGGATTCCTAAGCTCAAAATAATTTGGAACACCGACGTGGTATAAACAATACGTTAAATGATCCGAAGCTCAACAAAATGAAATACAACAAAACGTCCGATGAACTTGGTAAAAAGATCATTCCATTCGGACATCAACAAAGAAACCATCACTTGTTGCTTACAACTAAATGCATTGGCAACACGATCCCTCTTACAGGAATTAAAATATCAAGATCATAAGATGCTAGGAACTCGAACCAACATTAAGTTCCCTATGAGAAAATAAACATTTCAAAATTATGATTAGTAAGGAGAGCAAAATCCCTCACCCAAAAGTAATGATGTTAATTACAAAAAGCGAAAACAACAGCTGCGAGCACTAGATCATAGGTGGCATATCTAGTCTCGGTAAGCTTTAATAGTTTAGAAACATAAGTGATAGCGCGTCCTCTTTTGCAAGGGAACGACATCCAAACCAATACGGTTAGCTTTGGAACAAAAGATAAAGTCTTGGTTCCCTTCGGGAATCCCAAGAATAAGGGCATCCAAAAATATTATTTTTTTTCAAATAATATACTTTACCGAAGAGCTAAAGCTTCAAAATTTCATTTACCTTCATGAAATCATCTTTCTGGAAAAATTTCCTTATTTCAAGTCAATTTACTATGTTTGATTGTCTCATCAAATTGTTTAGGAGATTCCTATCGATAACGTTGATCAAGCGCATCGACCAGAATTCTTAAAGCACTCAATGGGCAATACAATCACAAAACAATCTTTCATATGATAAACATGTTTCTAAAACTTTTTAAAAAAATTCTCTTTATTTGTTTTAAGAAAAAAAATATAGTTATACTTATAAATAAATCTTATGAAAAAGATTTGCAAAGATTGCGAATTTCACCCAAAATCAATAAACATGAGAATGGAGTAATCGAGATATTCGCAGAATACTCGATTCATAAAATGGATGAAATGAGCTAGACAAACTGAATGACATAATAAATCATTCATAAGAATCACAACGAGTGCGGAATGCGGTAAGTGGAGTGCTAACCTCCGCAACTCATAGCCAAATCAAAACCGGTGGCAAGGTCGAGCTGAAAAGACCTTAATAACACTCAAAGAATTGCTTAGGTGATAATCCTAAGACAAGACTAAAAATACCAGAAAATTCTCAAACTACAAGAATGAGAGAATCAACACTCTCCTCGTCATGAGGGCTTAAAGAATAAAATGATGCCATCAAATTGGAATCGAAATCACAAAGAAAAAAAAGAATAGAAACTTTCCAAAATAGATGGAGACATACCTTATCCCCGAGAAGGGCCTCCAGAAGCACCTGTTACATTTAACTTGCCAGATGGTGAATTATTCAGAGCAATGGGACAAGTGGAACTACGATGACCTTCCTTCTTGCAATAGCGGCAGAAGAGAGGCTTAGGACAAGCTCGAATTATATGATCAGGAGAACCACAATTGAAACACTTCCGAATGGAAGGCGTTCCAGCAGGCTGAGACTGAGAATCAGATTCAACGGGCTTTTTCTTCTTGGAAGGGAAAAATTCCGGCTCATCCAAGGGAGACTGCTTTTTGTTGGGGTTCTTACGAACCTCAACCTCATTACCACTATCACACTCCTTCTCGACGGTTTCAAGATGAAGTGCAGAATCTACCAACTCCTCAAAAGAAAGCTTAAGCTAGAGCAACAAAGACTTCTTAAGATATTTCTTAAGACCAGAGACAAACTTCAGATTCTTCTTATAAGAAGTGCTAATGAATTCGAGACCATACTTAGATAAAGCCTCGAATGATGCAACATACTCAGAAACAGAAGATTTCCTTTGCTTCAACTCAAGGAAGCGCCGGGCCAACAAAGTTTCTCAGATTAAAGAACGAACTTGAGTTCGAATCATTCCCGAAACCGAGTCCAAGAAAGAGCAGACTCATTAATTTCAGCTACAAGAAGCTCGTACCAATCAAGGGCACGCTCTTGCAATAAGCTAGAAGTTACAAGAACTCTATCATGGTCAGAAATTTCCATTCTAGAGAAGATACGCTCGCACGTGCGAACCCAAGCTTAGACTTCAAGAACAGACTCGGAGCCCTTAAACGGCTTTCCTCCAAGATGAACAAAATCACTGCACAGGCGTGCAAAGGTAGACTTGCGAGGTGGAGATACCCGAGTAGGAGCTGGAGGCTGAATGCTCCTAAATAATTCCATAAACTGATCGGCAGACATATAAACACCATCCGGATGTGAGCCACTGGATTGCCCAACACCCAAACGTCGTCCCCTGCCTCTTCCAGCCATACGCTGAAGGTAAGATAAGAACAAGATTATTCACAAGGTAGATGATTCAAGATGGAATACTACGGAATAAAATGCATTCCTAGACGTATTCCCAAACTCTATCTAACCTTGATGGAATAAAGAGACACAATGATTCAAAGATTTGTATCACTTGTACACTTTGATGTACCATAATATGTGCATCTATTCTGTGTTTATCATATTTTGCTTTGAACTCAGCTCTGATACCAAGCTGTGACGCCCCACCTCTATACCCACGCTAGCAAAGAGTATTAATAGATAATACCATCTGCTAACACGGAGAATAAGGCTGTTTAGGAGCGACCATCTATAGCCTTGCTTTAATTATCTATTGAATACATCGACAATTGCTTTACCCAGCAGATCGACATATCCAATGAATACTTAAAAAAAAACCATAGGTGGCTAGAGGATCTATCAGAACAGAATATAACAACTCAAATGTAATATACATCACAGAACAGTTGATCATCATATACACAAATATTGATGCGCAACGGAGTATACAAAATAATACATGTCAAGTGGTATAGCAAACCACAATATACAAACGAGTTCGCAAGAATACATATCAGAGTTACAGCAAAATAGGACTACACAAAAAGCTATGACAAAAAGAAGCTAGCGGAGTAGTCCATGCGGAAGCAACATAGGCTAAGTCCAAAGGCACCTAACCTGAAAGATCTCGGTCTGACCCGAGTAATTAATACACGGGTCAGTCTAGCTAAACAAATCAGTTAGATAAACTGAACAACAATAAACCTGCAAGGTTACAAAGCATAATAGATATCTCTAAAAGAGATAACACAATCATCTAACGAAAGATGAATCATGTAGAACAAGCCTCATATCATCGGCAACATATAGAAACAAAGGATAAGAATATCCCAAAGCAAGCCATAAAGGCAAACAACAAATACCGATAAATACGAGTTCCACAAGGTAAACGCTATATTTCGTGTGGCTCCAAAGAACCAATACAGAAAAGCAATACCTAGGGAATATAATATCAATGAAACATCTTGAGCGGTTGGGAAGAAACCACTCCAATATCTCTTGAGCGGTGGTGAAGAAGAACCACTCCGATATCTCTTGTGCGGTGGTGAAGAAGAATCACTCCGATATCTCTTGAGCGGTGGTGAAGAAACCACTCCAATATCTCTTGAGCAGTGGTGAAGAAACCACTCCAATATCTCTTGAGCGGTGGTGAAGAAGAACCACTCCGATATCTCTTGAGCGGTGGTGAAGAAGAACCACTCCGATATCTCTTGAGCTGTGGTGAAGAAGAACCACTCCGAAAGCAATACTAAAGGTAACCGACAATCCCAAATATCTCTCGAGTCGGGGCAAAGGACCAACTCCAAAAGCGATATTAAAGGCAACAAGCCAGAGGAGACAGTCCGAAGACACTATCCCAAAGGCAGCATGTGTCACAAACTCCCGGAAAGGAATCCGAAAAGTGGTAACGTGAGTCCCATAACCATCCGTTCGCACTAAATGATTTACTATCCGTTAGTTAATTTCACACTCAAAGCAGTACAAAATTCACCTCATATCCTCAGTAAACCAAACCCGAAAGTCAAAACAATCAATTGAATAGGTCGGGGATTAATCGGAAAGATAAACGCACAGATTCATGGTCCATGTTTTGCCCAACCATTTAATCGCCCTTCCACTTCGCTCGAAGTGCGAAATTGTGCATGTGTTTAAATAGAATTTATAAATTGGAGAAACGAGCTTTTAATATAATTAGAAAGATTATTTTATAAAAACCCGTTGATGAAGTCGAAAATAAGTTATCAAAGTCAAAGAGGCAATAACGATCACTAAGAAGCAACTTGAATCGATAAAATTTGGAAAACAAATCAAAATATGCAAAACTAGGCAAAACAGGCAAAACATGAGCAGGTCGGTCGACCGGTTGCAGGGCTCGGTCGGCTGGCCAGATGCAGGAAATAAAAAAAACACGACATGAGCAAGTCGGTCGACAGGCTACAAGGCTCGGTCGGCCGAACCGCATAAATTTACAGTTTCTTCCCTTTTTTTCCAATGAATTGCAAGTTCTTCCAAAATGCGACCTTTCGAGTAATGGAGTTAAGGAGCCTTAGCCAATAGATACCCCAGCTCCATTAGCTCTCCGATTCGCCACCAAAACATATTCAAACATCAAAGTTAGGATCTTTAAAGAATTGAACCCAAACACTAAAAATTTGGATATTCTCCAATTCATTCCAAACCAAAAGCAAGAGCATATGAACAAATGCTAGGAATTCATACCCAACATCAATAAAATCAAGAGAAGTAGATGTGAGTTCAAAACTCACCTTTTAACCTCACAAACAAAGAAGATGAAGGAGCTAAAACACAAGGAGAAGACCAACTAATCACTACTTCAACTCAACAAGCTTCTATCTAAGAACAAACAAGTATTTTCCTAAGTTAGGTTTAGGAAAACTTTCTGAAATTGAAGGGGAGAAGAGTTGGAGAAGATGAAGAAGAGCTTACCAATGGCTTCTCTTTGATTTTGGAGCAAGAATTTGGATTTGCAAGAGGATCTAGGGCTAGGAGTTTCTAATTTCCTTTCTCTTCCACCATTATCAGTTTTTAGCTTAAGTTTTTATGAAATGAATAAGTGAATGGAAGGAGAGAAGGGCTGAGTTGGTTTATAGAACAGTTTAGGTAAAACCCAAACCCAAAAGCCCACTTAGCAAATAGCAAAATTCGACTTACTCCAAATATATCGAAGCTTATACTCAAAAAGATCGCAAACGACGTTTTGAACTCAATGGAAGTGGTCTTGAGACCCAATTCGACCGTTTGCAGAAAGTAACTTTTCGGACTATGATCCGACAATTGATGTTATATTTAAATAAAATATTTAAATATACAACCGATAAATATGCGGGTTGTTACGGGTAGTTCCCTGCTTTTCTCAAGCTAACCACTTTATCCATATGGGGCAATAAATGCCTTGAGGCCCAGACGTATCTGGTACCTAGGGCTCAGAACATCTAATAACCTAAATCACAACTATTCGAAATGCGAGCATACATCTGACCACATAGAATCCCATCATAACCGGGGTGTGAGGCTCATGAAGCTACGATCAATTTCTTCAAAGCCACATTTTTCATACAAAACCACGCTTTGATCAACAGGTTCCACTTTGAATGCCACACTACCATTCCTTTGATCATTATGTGACTCCTACAAAAATACAACCCTTGAGCTCGTATGTCTCAAGGAGGGTGTTAAGCTAAAAGAAGTTTCCTTCTCCGCCACCACTAAT
Source organism: Allium cepa (assembly GCA_030765085.1). Taxonomy (NCBI): domain Eukaryota; kingdom Viridiplantae; phylum Streptophyta; class Magnoliopsida; order Asparagales; family Amaryllidaceae; genus Allium; species Allium cepa. Next base: position 106,046,242 of record CM060930.1, on the reverse strand, counting down.
GTACATTTGTAAAAGACAAACGTTGTGTCTCAGAAATGCAATGTCGAACCTTCGTCCATACAAGTTCGTTCAAGGACTGAACGAAACTGAAGGCACTTTTCTCGGCCATTACTAGGCGAGAAGCCCTTGCAATCCGAAAAATCTCCATCACGAGGAGACCACTTCTATAAATAACTCTATAATTGGAGCTACCCAGAGCATGTTCAACAAGCAGTCCTCACGCTATGAAGATCCATGGTCTTCAATAATCATCATCTTCAATATGTCTTCACTTTCGAACATATACATTGGTTCGAAGTGGTTTTCAGATAGGAATCATCCAAATCCGACTTCGGTTCCTTCGAAGCCAATCATCGCTTTAAAAGATGTTAAGTTCATACGTGGATATCAATCATCAATCAATTACTTCATCTTTTATCTAAATCAAATATCTTTCTTAGATATATTCTTTTCAATTTATTCCATTTTCTTTTCAAATGTATATGGAATCATTAAGCCTCATTTATCAAAACATTTGGTTTATTTAAACCTTTCTTAAATCATGGAATAATTCCAAATCATTTTCTCTTTTGCTTAGAAAAACTTTTCTAAATCATTCGTTTAATCTTAACCAAAGATTTTCTTATATTCAAGTTATAACTTTTAACATAGGGAAAATATTCTCAAATCATTCATTAAATCAAAATCAAAGATTTCTTTCTTAACTTCAAATCATATTCTTACAAATCGAAGACTTTCATAACATAGTACTACTGCCACTTTAAATATGGTAAATTTCACCTCCAGGGACTAATGGCAATTTTCACCTCCAAGGGCTAATGGCAATTTTCACCTCCAGGGACTAATGGCATGTTTCCTACATCATAAATATCTTTGTATTTTAACTTGGAAAAACTTAAATATGATCTTTTAGAGCATCCGAGCTTTCCTTTCGATATGTTCCACCCCTTGCCTAAGAAGAGAAAACATAGGCCAGGTAAGTTCAGGGCACTGGTTGCTCCATCCCTAACCTTAGTTAAACACCTTGTTTACCTTCCTAGATCTCACAGGTGGGACAAATGTACCAGTCGTTTCCATATACTCAGTTTGTTATTATATTCAATCTTCTTCACTTTTTGTTTAAGTGGTATAAACAATTTCTCTTAACCATTTATTCAAACTCTTATTAAAACTTCCAAATCATCTTTATATTATTTAGTTATTCCTTTAAAATCATTCACAAAATACATAGGAAAGAATTGTTAAGTTTAAAACTTTATTTCAAAAGTTATAGAATTCGTAGCAGAAAAGTGCTATAGAAAGAGCTATATAAGCTTATTTGATTTAACAACTTTTAAATATTTGAAAATTCATATTTTTCATTGCAAATCTCTTTTAAACCATTTAATAGATTTATCAAATTTATTTCATATTTTTAATCATTTAAAATTATCATTTATAAATAAATCCCATTTTGGATTCTGAACTACAAAACCGCGATGTTTTTAGAAAATTGTTTCGGACATATTTCAAAATCTACTTGATGAAATCTTGATTTTCTTTCTTCGTTGAAAAACTATGGATATAATAGACCGGAAAATTTTTATCTCGAAGAATTCCGAGCTATATTTCACTTTGTACACACATTTAACTTTTATGGCGGGAAATCGCGAACTACCGTTACGCGACGCGCATAGTTTTGACTTGTTTTTCAATTTCTTTTCAAACTTCTTGGAAACACTTTTAAATGTTTATAAAATATTTCTAAATCATTTTAAACTCATTTTAAACAACATTTCCATCATTTCAGATTCATTTTTCATTTTATATTATAATATTATGTTATTATAATATCGTTTTCAATCTTTTTAGATATTTTGAAATCATTAAGAGGCTAAATAATTTCCATACACGCATTTGTATGGATTTAATTGTCATTTAATCAACTATGGTTAATTACTAATCATTTCTCTTATCATTTATCAAACAAGTTATCAACCACATAATCAATCACATAATCAACCAATTTGCAACCAACTTATCAAACACTCATTTAACATATTTAAACTTTTCAAATCATTTTACTTGAAATAACTTATGGATTAAATAAGAGTACTCACCTTTAACTTAACCAATTCTTCCTACCAACATTCATTAGCAACAACACTTCACTTAAATCCTATTATCTTCACCAAATCTTTTCCGTAGACTTTCCTTTTGATTCCGGAAGCACTTCCTTCTCTTTTTCTCGCTCCGAAGCTTCATGAATTTGCTTTCCTCCTTCCTTAGGATCGCCTTGCCTATTCCACTCCTTTCTTCATCATTTCTTTACTTCTTAGATGCTAAACCATGTTTAAGTGGTATTCAAAGGTCTTTGGCAAAGTTTGGTGGTGTTTGGAGTTGATTTGATATGGTTTTGAAAAAGTTAGTAAGGATATGGAAGAGAAGAAGAAGCCATTAAAGAGAGCCTCAAGGAGGAAGAATAAGAAGGTAGAAATGTGTAAAGAAAGTGGAAGAATGGTGGTCTTATTTATAGAAAAAGAAATGAAGTGGTAAATTACCCAAAAATATGCCTTTACCAAATTACCAAAATAACCTTACTTACTTATAAAGTAATTTTATTTTTTTCGACACTTAACATCACATTTCAAATCATTAATTTATGTCATTTTCACTTAGATATTAAGTAAAGTAAGTAATAATTATGTTTCTTTGATTTGATGTTTTACTTTTTGACTTTTGGACTTGTTTTGTTTTTTTGTGCTTACTTTTTCTTAATTGTTTTCTGGAAGTTTCTAACCTTGTTTAGCAAAAGTAAACTTGATTAGTGAATTAATTAATACTTACACTATTTGAATATATGTTTATATATAAGAAAATAAAGGTTCGACAACGTTGCAACAACTTTTAATCGACAAAACGTTGTTTTTCGATAAAATGTTTTACGGTCATATTTTGACGTTTTAGTTAAACTATTTATTTATGTAAACCAAATTTAAAAATGAACTTTTTATTTCTTTATATAAATTAAAACATGTCTCTTTATATTTTAAAATCATATTTAAATAACATCAAAATCTCCAATATTAAGTGTATGTAAAACTGACAAAATGCGATAAAATTTGGTTATTTTTATAAAACGATTATTAGCATACTTAAAAATATTTTAATGTACTTCTATTATCTTTATTAGATGTTTTCAATAAGATTTATCTTTTTAAATAAATATTTAAACCTTTTTATTTAAGCATTTATTTTATTTTTAACAAAACATAACTTTTGTTGATTTGTTCTAAAATCCAAATTTATACTTTTTAAATTATAAACTATAAGAAGAAAAAAATTTCTATATTATTATCTATTATCTATAACTTATTTATTTATGTTTTAAACCTTTTTAAATTTAGAACAAACGAAATCTCTTATTTTCAAAGTAGCGAAATTATGGGTCGTTACATTCTCCCCTACTTAAAAGCATTTCGTCCTCGAAATTACTCAAACAAAAATTTTCCCAAAAAATTTATCTTTAAACAAATCATCCATATGAAATATCTTATTCGATCTCCTATTTGAATACACAACTTTATTTCCGAACTAGTATCGATCCCCCGATTCTCTAGTACGGACTTTAATCAGGCTCTTTGCTTCAAAACCCTTGCTTTCCTTGCATAGTGCTCAACTATGATAGAAAACTCAAGTACCCAACCATAAACCCTAATCAATGTTCGTCGTCAAGAATCGAGTGATAAATCCTTTTTTGGATTGGTGTAAACACCTCAAAGTTCCGAACTCGAATATTTGGTCAAAATTTGTGTGGTTAAATGATTTACATATAACATATATATTTATTAACTCTTAAAATTTTCATAAAAACTTTATCTTAAGCTCAAACATTTTATAAAGGTGCTTCTTTATATAATCCCTTTAATTATTTATTTTCAAATATTTCTATTAAAGAAAAATATTCTAAAGAAGCCATTTTTCACTCAAAAGGTGATTTATCTCTATTATAATTTTTTTTAACAATCCTTTAACTTAGTATGTTTCCTTTAACTCTAACATTATTTATGAATCATTTCATAAAACTATTACTTAAGTTGATTACATCTTATAACTTATGAAAATCAAGCACATTTTAAAGACTTAAGTCCAAATTCTTAATTAATGCTAGAATTCATTAATAAAACATCTTCTAGGTTATAATTTCCCTTTTTTATAATCAAATTTATAAATTATACTTATCGAATTTCATTTACTTAGAGTATTTCACAATCTTTTAGTTTTCATAAATTCCTTAGCTCCGAGTTAGATATGATTCGGAAATTTTCGACTGTCCAAAATCGTCGGAAATCCAGCTTTATCTTATCAATTAGCGATCCCAATTTATCTTTGGTTTAAACACTTTTATAAAGATTAGTACTCAATTTATCAGTTAATGATTCACATTATCCCTTTACTTAAGAAAATTATATAGATTAAGCAACTGCAAAACAATCCAAGGAACTGGGTACTACCAATAGTATCATATATCCTCTTAACTAGAAGAGTAATATTTAAGAGAAGTGCTTACCATCCGAACACATCACTTGCCCATTTTTAGTCTATTTTAGAGTCAATTAGTAATCATAAATACCTCTTTTTATTTGAAATAATACCATTTTCGAAATCTTTTAGAGATTATTTATAAAACCTATTTTATAAATTCATTTTATCTTATATTAATTAACTTCATTTAAATTACCACAATTATTTTACTCGAACTTAAATTCTCATTCCTTTTATATATAACTTTTACAATCATTTTCTATTATTTAAATACATTTCCAGCTTATGTGTTCATTCCTTAAACAAATCTTGTTATTAAATACCTTATAGTCAAATCGTGAAACTTAATTCACAAGGTATTTGTACTTAAACTTTTAAAACGATTGATCAATTTATGATGTACCTTAACATTATCATTTCTTAGTTTTTTTTATTTTTGGAGTAAGTATTAAAGATTTTAATTACCTTATCGGATTTCTTACTTATCTTTATGAAACATCTTATAGTCAAACTGTGAAATTCTAATCACAAGATGTTCATATTTAAATTTCATTAATCCTGTTTTCTAACTATGCAACTTTTCAAAATATATACTTCATATTCAAAATATAATCCTAGGTAAAATTATTTCATTTACCAATCTTTTCAAAATCACTGTATCGGTTCGCCTTGTTTAAGTGTTTAGTTACCCTCATCGATAACGGTGATCAGGCGCATCGATCAAATCCATAAAGCACTCAATAGATAAATCAATGTAAAAACAATTTTATTAGTCCCGAACAAATACGTGCTCATATATAATACACTCAACCTCATTCTAGGGTGTTACTAACCCTATCTTTAATGAGTTACTCATCCTAGGGTATTACTAACCCTATCTTTGATGAGTCTTTACCCAACCAAAGCCAAGGTTCTCGCTTAACCTTCAGCTCTGATACCAAATGTAACAATCCCTTTTTCCGTACCCTTTGAATCAACAATATACCACACATGTCAAACTCAAATTGTACGAATAAGCGGATCATTAAGGGTAGAAATAAAATAAAGACAGAACAGAATCTAACACGAATGGAATAACATATTTTATTTCAATAATAATCTTTACAGCGGAAAATTTTAAATACAATATCAAAGTCTAACCTAAATTCAGCTTGGACAGTTATAAACACTTGTCCTTACAATTGCTGACAAACATAAAACAAAATACACTAAGTATATCGGATAATAGAATACGTCCATACGTAGATGAATATTTCCAGCTCTCCTCTGGAAACTCCAACCGTCTTCGACTAAACCTGAACTACTCGGATCTGACCCGAGTATTGAAAATATCCGGATCAGGCTTGACAAACCAGCGTGAGAAAAATCAATAATAAATTGCAGTGTCATATATCAGCCTTCAAATAAAATCCTTTTGAAAAGAAAGAGTATCTCATAAGACCACGCCCACACATAAACACGGATGGGTTTTACCTTATGATAACTAAAACACTTTTATATATCAAAACGTTTGATATTATTTCTAAGGACATTCTTTTGAAAACACTTTTCAAATAAACTTATTCAAATAAGATATCAATATCTGGACTAAGTCTAAGGTAATATATCCGGACTAGGTCAACGGAATATACCATCGGAATATATGATACCAATAAGGGGTAGCTGAAATGTTTGCAAGTCATTACAGCTATTTTGGTAATACAATCAAAACCGTAAATATCGTATTGGGTTTGGATTTCCAACATGATAGGAAACTGGCGACCTTTTCTCCGATCCACGCATAACAAACATAGTTCCCACGGTGCCTTAATCGCTTTTCTCAAACTAGTCACTTGGAAACAATACTTTCTACACTACAAATGATAACCGGTAGTTCCCTGCTTTTCTCAAGCTAACCACTTTATCCACATGGGGCAATAAATGCCTTGAGGCCCAGACGTATCTGGTACCTAGGGCTCATAACATCTAATAACCTAAATCACAACTATCTGAATTGCGAGCATACATCTGACCACATAGAATCTCATCATAACTGGGATGTGAGGCTCGCGAAGCTACGATCAATTTCTTCAAAGCCATATTTTTCATACAAAACCACGCTTTGATCAACAAGTTCCACTTTGAATGCCACACTACCATTCCTTTGAATACTATTTGACTCCTACAAATATACAACCCTTGAGCTCGTATGTCTCAAGGAGGGTGTTAAGCTAAGAGAAGTTGCCTTCTCCGTCACCACTGATGTACATTTGTAAAAGACAAACGTTGTGTCTCAGAAATGCAATGTTGGACATTCGTCCATACAAGTTCGTTCAAGGACTGAACGAAACCGAAGGCACTTTCCTCAGCCATTACTAGGCGAGAAGCCCTTGCAATCTGAAAAATCCCCATCACGAGAAGACCACTGCTATAAATAACTCTATAATGGGAGCTACCCAAAGCATGTTCAACAAGCAGTCCTCACGCTATGAAGATCCATGATCTTCAATAATCATCATCTTCAATATGTCTTCACTTTCGAACATATACATTGTTTCGAAGTGGTTTTGGATAGGAATCATCCAAATCCGACTCTGGTTCCTTGAAAGCCAATCATCGCTTTCTTGAAAGCCAATCATCGCTTTAAAAGATGTTAAGTTCATACGTGGATATCAATCATCAATCAATTACTTCATCTTTTATCTTAATCAAATATCTTTCTTAGATATATTCTTTTCAATTTATTCCATTTTCTTTTCAAATGTATATGGAATCATTAAGCCTCATTTATAAAATCATTTGGTTGATTTAAACGTTTCTTAAATCATGGAATAATTCCAAATCATTTTCTCTTTTACTTAGAAAAACTTTTCTAAATCATTCATTTAATCTTAATCAAAGATTTTCTTATATTCAAGTTATAACTTTTAACTTAGGGAAAATATTCTCAAATCATTCATTAAATCAAAATCAAAGATTTCTTTCTTAACTTCAAATCATATTCTTACAAATCGAAGACTTTCATAACATAGTACTACTGCCACTTTAAATATGGTAAATTTCACCTCCAGGGACTAATGACAATTTTCACCTCCAGGGGCTAATGGTAACTTTCACCTCCAGGGACTAATGGAAAGTTTCATACATCATGAGTATCTTTGTCTTTTAACTTGGAAAAACTTAAATATGATCTTTTAGAGCAACCGGGCTTTCCTTTCGATATGTTCCACCTCTCGCCTAAAAAGAGAAAACATAGGCCACGTAAGTTCAGGGCACTGGTTGCTCCATCCCTAGCCTTAGTTAAACACCTTGTTTACATTCCCAAATCTCACAGGTGAGACAAATGTACTAGACATTTCGGCATACTCGGTTTGTTATTATATTCAATCGTCTTCTCTTTTTGTTTAAGTGGTATAAACAATTTCTCTTAACCATTTATTCAAACTCTTATTAAAACTTCCAAATCATCTGTAAATTATTTAATTATTCCTTTAAAATCATTCACAAAATATAGAGGAAAGAATTGTGAAGTTTAAAACTGTATTTCAAAAGTTATAGAATTCGTAGCAGCAAAGTGCTATAGAAAGAGCTATATAAGCTTATTTGATTTAAACAACTTTTAAATATTTGAAAATTCATATTTTTCATTCCAAATCTCTTTTAAACCATTTTAATAGATTTATCAAATTTATTTCATATTTTTAATCATTTAAAAATATCATTTATAAATAAATCCCATTTTGGATTCCGAACTGCAAAACCGCAATGTTTTTAGAAAATTGTTTTGGACATGTTTTAAAATCTACTTGATGAAATCTTGATTTTCTTTCTTCATTGAAAAACTATGGATATAATAGAACGCAAAATTCTTATCTCGCCTATTCTACTTGTAACGTCCCGGAAATTTTCGACTTTCGAAAATTCAACATCGATTCTCACTTTATCGACTGCCGAGAAATCGAAGGCCGGAAACCCGAAATGTTATGGTTTAAGAAAAGAAAAGAGGTAGAAGAAGAGAGAAAAGATAGAAAATAGAGAGAAAAGAAAATAGAAGAACATAGAAAATAGAACGGAACAGAAAACAACAGAACAATAACAGAATCTCACAATTCGCAGTGGAACAACATATAATAATAAATGAATAATCTTTAAACAAAGAACTATATCAGTTATCACATTTTGTACATTACATTACATCATATCATCAGAGTGTACAACATCATACAACAACAAACAATGCAGCGGAAAAAGAAATACTATATACTAGTAATACGCCATGCCATCCATCTTGCTTCCAGCAACTCCAGAATATCCTGATAAACCTTAACTCTTGACTGCCCGTGTGGAAATTGGTGGGCACACAGAGTTTAGGAAGGAAAACAATAAACTCCGAGTCAGTCATGTGACTGGTGTGAGAACTCAAAACAGTTTATTTATCTTTAAAATCAAAATAGAGGAATATTTTTAAAGTCAATTCGCAATGCTTTTAAGAATGAGACTACCATAAGGCCTCCCGCACACACACACAATGCAAACGCAGAATCGGAGGAGATTTCTCCTTATGATAGTCAAAGATGCTTGATACGCATTAAAAGAACATTTGATATTATTACTAGTGCATAGTGTAGAGAAAATTCATTTCGAAAATAAAGATATAAATCTTAGCCGACATAGACATTTTGAACTATGCCTACTATAGCTACCATCCAAACAGTGGGGCGCCACCATAAGTAGATGGCAGGTAATACAACTAATACCGTACAAGGCTCGTATTTGAAGAATGGATTTTCCAACAAATGGTCAGGCCAAGGAACTTCCCATTGCCACATGGAAACGCCTCTGGAAGGACGCCCCGAGAACCAAACCGTTCTCTGCTAAACAAAGCCGGCAACCCCTTTTCCCAAGGGATATTACAAACCCTCAGATATGCCACCCCCGGTCCTTTGGGACCTTCAAACGAGAGCTCTCTAACCAACATCACACCATAATAATAAGTGTTTCAACATGAGTAAGTATCTGGGCTCCATACCATGATATTACCCTTTTCCAGAAGGAATGGTCATACCCTAGGGAAGCGATCCCTGAAAACCTTGCCGCACAATTCCTGTTTCGGCCATTACCGGTTTGTGAGGCTCGACGAAGTCACGTCTACAAAAACATACTTTATACAAAAGCCATGCTTTGGGTCAACAAATGATCATAGAAATGATCACAAAGATAGACGATCAAACAAATGATCCTATCACAAATAATCAACACAATGATCATTTCACAGCAACACTCAGCATGTCACATTACCAAATTGGGAATACATCGCTGATAACCTTCAACTACATAACCTCTGAGCTCGTATGTCTCAGAGAAGGGTGTTAAGCTAAAAGAATAAATTCCCCGCCACCAACAGAAATATATTTGAAAGAAATCGGCTTTATATCTCAATTTGTAATGTCAGACATACAATCCATACAAGTCTATTCCGGGCTCGAACAGAACCGAAGGCACTTACAAAGAAGTCCTTGCAATCCGGATAATCTCTAATCACGTCCGGACTTCCCATCACATAGGGAGTCTCTATACCGTAGCTACTCGGTGCAAAGACAATCGACGAGTTGTCCTTTCGCTTTCAAAAAGATCCGGTCTTCAACACCGGTCTTCAAATGCAATTCATAACGACGTATCACATATTCGGAATGGGTTATACGACCCCATGGTCCTTTCCAGGTTAACCCGAATAGTGAGCGCTTATTCAAAAATAAGTGTGGCATTCAAATTCAAACAAATCACATCAAATACCCATTCAAAGGGAAATATTGATAGTCGCTTATTGAACTATCAATGGATATGCACACATCACCAGATTCCAAATAATTTTCCAAATTATTTATTTTCCAAAATATCTTTACAAGATATAAAATTTCAATACCTCACAAATAAATCAATATTTATTTTCATACAAATTCCACTCTCTTTTATAAATTCCATAGTGAATTTTCATTCTAAAATATTCATGAATATACGACTTCAATTCAATTTCTAATATTCATTTTCAATTTATCTTCAAAAAGATAAATTCAAAATATTCACTTAATATTGGAAAACATTTCCATACTTATTAAATAAGTAATTCACAAATCTTTTTATTTTCTACACTTGGAAAATATTCAATATACTTAAATCGAGATTAAGTATATATTTCATTCTTTAAGGAAATCATTCTCTTAAACATATTTACTTGGGCCAAAACGAATGTTACTTTAAACATCGTTACGACAACCCAAAATCACTAGTATAGGGATTCGAAATTAAAATAGATATATAAATCCCAATACTATACAAAACATTTCCTTTCGGAAATCATTTACTATAACAACAGTGTTATAGTCCACTATTTCCTTCTATTTCTCGAAAACGTCTATTTCAACAATGAATGTTGAAATCTATGGTTTCGAATCTCAACACATTTTAAAACATCGTTAGATAGTTTTAATTCATTTAAAACATCAAATCTAAACATTTTCTTTAACATATTATTCACTATTCAAAAACGTGAATATACTACGTTAACCAATTTCATCCTTTTATTCATTTTATTTCAAAGGATTATTCACAGTCAAAAATGTGAATATAACTCCATTAATAGGTTTCAACAATTTACTTATCAAAATAAGTCATTTGCGGATTTATAAAACAACGTTTATAAATTCTATTTCTATTTGTTTTATAACTACTTCCTTTTTATACATCTCCTTTATTAACCTATTCGATTTATAACTCAATTATAAACCAAAAGTTCACATTATAAGTTAAATGCTTATAAAACGATTATTTTACAAAATCGTTCTTTTAAACTTCAGAATTATAAATCTTATAACTTATAAGATTCAATTATTTATCCAAATATATTCTTTAATAACTTCACAAAATTTATAAATCTTACTATTTATAAATTTCATTTATAACTTCACCATTTATAATTTTATTAATTTCATTCACTTATGCAATCCATTTTCACTTCATTCAACCACTTATAAAAACTCGTTTTATAATTCAAGTGTTTTAATTTATAAATATCAATTTATAAATCCTTTATAAAATCAATTTATACTATTATTTTAAAACATCTTTAATCTCCTTTATAATTTCACCATTCTCTTGATTTATAAAATAATCAAATTTTATAAATCCTATTTTTAAACTTTTTATAATAAATTCAAAAATCCAATTTAATTATTTTATAAAAACATTAACCCATATTTCTCAAAAAAAAAATCTTTAACCGTATTTCTCAAAATCATAATTTTATAACTTTAAAAATTATAACGTTTATTTATTTAAAATGGATCAATTCCAAAAATATTTTATAAACGTATACTTTCAAAAATCACTTTAAAAATCATTTTAAAATTCCAAAATTTGGTTCAATGATGCTACACACCAAATAGTCAATCACGACTACAACGATATCATATATCGATATGATAATCAATCAAATATCAAAATATCTGAAATCAAATAAATACTGTTGAGGAATCCAGTTGGATCCCCCCAACCTGTTTTCCTGCATCCACAAACATTAGCACAATACCAATTCCGCTCCAGTACGGAATTATCGCGGTATATGGGATTTAAAATATTATTCGCTTAATAGACGGCGCAATAGGGTCTCATCCGCTAAAAAAGTGCGGGAAATCAATCACTCCAATATATACATATGCCAATATATATATATTGCTATTATATATAATACCAATTTCACTGTTTATGAAATATTCGCGGTATATGTTTTTAATAAATAACATCCGCTTACTAACGGCGCATAATGTCTATTTTAACAATCAATAGATACAATCATCATTCAAACATGCATTCAAGTATTTTAAATCTAACTATTTAAAATATAAATCGAAACTGATTCGATTGAGTGAGAAGTTCTCACCTTGATTTCAATTTCGTTTTAGCGATTTATTTCGAATAAAACTAAACGAACGTTTAATTTTACCCGAAATTTTCACTAACTCCAAACGACTCCAATCCAATTCCATAGCGTAGTGCTCGTCCATACGATTCCAACGCAACTGGTTTCGCGCGTTTTCGACCTCGTATGAAAAAGTTATGAATTTTTGAAGTTTACACGAATTATATACTTAAAATTTACAACTATATTTTAAAATTTTAAACCTAAATCTATTTGGACCGTGAGATCTCACGTTGCTTGCATCTAGCCGTCCACCCCTTCTTCCTTCTCACGCGCTTCAACTCTCCCACGTAACCGAACCCACGGCCGCCACAATGCCCTAAACACGCGACCAACCACGTTGACTTCTACCTCGATCGAACACCACCACTCCGTAGCTCGTCGCCTCCTCTATGCTCGGATCCAATATGCCCAAGCTCGGTCGCCAATTTATGTGGGAATTCGTGCCCAAAACGCACATGAACGTGGCCCATTTGAGGATGATCCGTAGCTCCAATTGCGATCTCCACCGTTGGATATACTCGTCTCTCCACCCTCTACGATATTCATGTTGGAAGTTTGTTGTAATACTTCACGGATTTGAAGCGATTTGGGGATGAAGATGGAACAATTTCGGCCTTTGGTTCTGGAGACGGCGGCGGCTTGCTAGGCTTAGGGTTTGGATTTATTTTTTTTTATTTGTGAGGGTTACAACTCCTTTTATAGAAAATCGAACGTAAACACTATTCATTCCGGAAATTCCGAACTCCGATTCACGCGCCGTAACCAGCGTTCCTAGGGTTTACCCCGCGTTCCGGACACAATGGAACAGGTTTCGAAAGCTAATTCGGACATCTGTGCGAGATATGGCAACAAACGTTCAATTTAAATTAAACCGATTTAAACGATTTTCTAGGCGTTTTAATTTGTACCGGACAAACGGTAAATCCAATTGACACGAAATTTGAAACCTTACAATAATATCACATTACGGATCCGATGAAACTGGTTTCGTCGAAATCCGACACTGTTTGAAAAATGGCTATTTTAACTCGCCAAATTAATATTAAAAATAATTCGATGCGTTTCGAGCTGCCACGATCAAACGATAACTCCGATTGACACGAACATTGAAATCCGGTAATAACTAACTATTATGGATCCAATGGAACTAGTTTCGTTCAATTCTGAGACTGTTCAAAAATTGGCTATTTTCACTAGTCGATTTAAATATTAAAATATTCAATTTTCACAAATTAACTTTCACTATTTTCACTAGTCGATTTAAATATTAAAATATTCATCCCAAGGGAGCGCCTTTTTCTCCAGAGCCATTTTCAAAACACTTAATACTATACACACGTAGTATCTTCCAAATAATACACCTAGTATGAATCTCATATAAATCTCCTTTCTCAAAATCGATTAGCCCAAAATCGATAATTCTCAAACTAGGCTTTCCAAATTCCAAATTTGATTTTACCTAAAAATCAAAAAGCCTTTTCCAAATTCATAGGTTCCCAAAACCTTTTCCAAAATCATTCTCATAAGATCCTTTTTACGTGTGTGTGTGTGTGTGTGTGTGTGTGTATATATATATATATATAACTTCTTAAAACTTTAGATCTCTTCAAACTTGTATAAAACCCCTTTTTATACTTCAAAAACTCCTTTCTTCTGGCTATAGATTCAACAAGGGGAAATTTATCTTATATATAACAAAGATAAATAACTTTGTTTATCCCAAATCAAATATTCAAATTTGATTACTCTATAAAGTCACTTACCAAATTACTTACTTCCATAAAGTAAATTTCTACCATAGAAATATCTAATTTCCACTTAATTTCATCATATATTTCACAAAATATACCTTTCATTTTAAAAACCATTTCACATTTCTTATCCACAAATTCCCAGTACTAATTTCATTCAAACCCATACTGTGCACATATCATCCGTACGCTATACCAATCTGATCGCTCACTCGATCACACAATTTCACTTCCGAACTAGGACCGTCCACCCGACTTCCTAGTGCGGACTGGTTTCTTGATCATAAACCATCATTTCCTTGCATAGTCATAACTATGATAGAGAATATCCAGAACCAATCAAAAATCCATATCCAGGTTCGCCATCGAAAATCGAGTGAAAAATTCCAACTCGGATCGACATAATTATCTCGAAAATTTGTGCTCGAATCTAGATCAAATCACTATGCGAATAGAATAATATACGTACATCCTACGTATTTATCTCATTGATTATTAGCCAAATCAATTTCTCCTCTCTATCCATATTCACTTTGATTTTCATTCACTTACAATTCTTAAATCCTCATTTGGATTATCACTTCAATTCTTATATAAAATGGATATTTAATCATAAAAAGTTCGAACTCTGTCCAGTTTAAATTTAGAAAATAGCTTGATAAATTTGAAAATAGATAATTTGTTGAAAAACAATTATTAATTTGTAAAATACCTGTAAAACAGTTAAGTAATTGTAAAATAGTGGGAAAATAGTCAAATGGTTATAGAAATTGCAAAATAGTTGTAAAATAGTAATTAGTTATAAAGTAGTTGAAAAATAGTAATTAGTTTATAAAATAGTTGAAAAAATGTTAAATAGTTCCAAAAATAATTGTAAAATGAGTATAAGATAGTTTGTCTTTTAAAAAAAAATTATATAGTAAGTAGCTTGGAAGAATAGATTTATATTAAAACAAATTATTTTGAAAATAGTCCAGAGCCAAACTGTTTAATTCCCAATCTCCAATCAATTGCCAATTTCCAATTAACTTTCAATTTCAATTCAAATTAAGTTAACTTCCATTCTCATCCCAAATTCAAATCAACTTCCTACTTGAATTTGAACTCATTCAACTTCAATTTCTTTTCAAATTATCCAATTCAAATTTTCCATTTGAATTTTTTAACTTATCCATTTTTATTCACAATTCCAATTGATTCAAATCAAATTCAATTTGAACTAATTCAATTCAAATTCCAAATTTAAACCATCCCGAATTATAAAAATTCGAGTTAATTTTTTTTAATGTTGATTTAATAATTTAAATCAAATCAACTTATATCTTTAAACCATTTAATTCAGAATTCAATTTCCATTTTTAACTTATTTCAAAGTTCAAATAATTCAAATCCTTTTTAAACAACTACATCTTTGAAATTCAATTTATCATAAAATTTAAATTTTGAAACCAAACCTTTGAATTTTTATCTTAAACTTTCAAATCTTAACTCCAAAATAATTCCATTTTATTTTAAAACATCCATCCATTTCCAATTTTCGAATCTCAAACCCATTTTGAGATCACTCAAACTCCCAATTCAAATCAACCATTTAACTTCCCAAGTTAAATCTTAATTTCATCTTGAATTTCCAAATCAGGTTGATCATTCAAACTTATTTAACTTCACACTAATAATCTTCCCACTTATAAGTCCAAAAACTTATCACTTGGGGTTTTACATCAGATTCCAAATTTAAAACCCAACATTTAGAGTTTATTTCAAACCATCTTTTATATTATGTATATCCATGCATATATACATATTTACTTCTTGGCCCACCAAGCCAAATTTTAAAATTTAAACCACCCTTGGTTTTAATTCAAACAAATTCTTTTAAAATTTACGAACAACTTCTTATTCTAGAATAAGATTTCATTCAAAGTAGTTTGAATAATATTATTTCCTTTAACATTTTGAATTTTTTTTTTCAAATGTTTAAATTTAGATTTCAGAACTTCACAGTATGAAACCCACTTTAATTTACATCCTTTCTAATTTACAAGTTATTCTCATCAAATGGTTACTTCCCTAAAACATTTATTTTTTCTTAATCATTAACAAACATTTCATCATTTTAGGATAATAACCAAGATTATTACAACTGGAAACCAATTTCTATTATCTTATTCTGAAAATTCTTCTTCGAATTCAAGATTTTAATTTCAGTTTGAATCCATTTCAAACTTATCTTTATTCAAACTTTAGTTTGGTTGTATTTCTATAACTACTTAATTTAATTCCAATAATTTAACAACCAATTACCTTAAAATTTATTAGAAAGAAATATTGCTTTATATATCAAAATATATTTTTATATAAAATCATTTAAAATCTTTATATAAGAAAGTAACAAGTACGCTCTCATATATATCAACTCCTTCTAGGGTACAATTGACCCTATCCTTAATGAGTAATTCTCATCAGAGCCAAGGTTCTTGCTTAACCCTGCTCTGATACCAAATGTAATGACTCGAAAATTCTGATCCCGGAAATTCTAGATAGTTAGGAAAAGAAGAAAAGAGAAAGAAGAAGAAACAGAAACAGGTCACAGAAACCTCACATTCACAGTGGAGAAAATATAAGTCAAATAAAATAACAGTTTTACAAAGAAGAACTGCGTCGGTACATTTACATTTTTATACAACAGAGTTACAACATTTACACAACACTGGACAGTTTAAAACAACATGTCCTATATATGCAACTATATAACATAGCAGAAACACTCCATACGTTCCTGCCATCCAGCTCGCCTCCTGAGCTCCAGAATGTCCTTACCTGAAAATATGTAATACTCGGTCTGACCCGAGCATTACATCAAAGTAACACCCGGGTCAGGCTAGAAACCAGCGTGAGTAAACCCACATAATATGAATACCAAACCAAAACATATGAGAATATCAAGGTAACTCAAACCCTTTTCGAGTTCTCTTAGTCAATGTTTATTACACAACAATTTCAAATTAAATATCCATATTATACAATTCATTCCATTCACCCCGTTTAATACCTGTAACGACCAGAAATTTTCGAACCCGAAAATTTCAGATAGTTATGAAAGGAAGAAAGAGATAGAAGAAGAAGAACAGAACACCAAACATCTCACATACGCAGCGGATAAAATATAACAATAAATAATAACTGTTTACAAAAGAATATTATATCTGTCGAATACATTTAATATACATCTGAGTTTCACATATATACAGTCACAGAATATATATAATTATCATGTCTCAGATTTTCAATTTTTATAAATACAGCGGAAATATCCTATACGCTCCTGCCATCCAGCTCGCCTCCTGAGCTCCAAAACGTACCTACCTGAAAAATTGTGATACTCAGTCTGACCCGAGCATTACACCAAAGTAACGCCCGGGTCAGACTGGAAACCAACGTGAGTAAACCCAACTAATATGGAATACCAAAACAAACAACTTATATAAAACCCGGGTAACATATATCAACTTTACAACTACATGAGCTGCTATAGACATCACTTATTTCACAAAGCAATTAAGGGTCAGGACTTAGATTATATGGTCCAAATCATTTAAATCATTCCATTACACCCTATTTATTTCACGTATCAATTTATAAAGAATCGAAGTGGTTTCGGGTATGAACTAATACCCGACTTCGGTCTCTTCGAATTCAGTTCATCTTAACACATATTATCTAAGTGAAATGCAATTCAGTTTTAAACAAAAGATGGCACCTTTACTTAGCAACTCCTCATTGATAAATAACCACATTATCTTTGCCCACCCAAACACAACATACCACAAAACATTTCATAGCAGAGGTATCAATCAATTCAGGGCATTTAATTATCATTTAATCATACATAAGCAAGGTAAATCAATCACACCATCTCGAATAAATCTAATTAGCCAAAATTTAATTAAATCAATCACCTTTAAATCCTGCTTATTAATTAATTACCACTCAATTGATTCACCATCCCATAATCATTCATCTTAGTAAATCCTCCTTGATTAATTATTCCTTAATTACATTATGATTATCATCATTATCTAATTACTTTCATTAAGTAATTATACCGAACCAAACTCCATGAGTGTTTTTCCTCAATTAAACTTAATTAATTGCATCCATTAATCAACCCCAATTACTCATACACAGTAATTACCCCTCTGTAATTACTTACTTAAGTAATTAACCCCTTACTAAATGTTTTTTTGTCCTTTTTGATTTATTTCACCAAGTAATTTATACTTAATTACTTCTACTAAGTAATTACCCTTTAATTACTTCCCATTAAGTAATTCCCTTTAATTTATTACATCCCGTAATTATGAATTACTTCACCAAATCTCATCATGTATTTATATTTAATTAATCACCAAGAGATTACCTTTAATTAACAAATTAATTTCAATCGGGTAATCCATCCCTTAATTACCCTTAAACCCAATTAATAAATCTTAATTGCAGATAAATTATTCATTAATCATAAATAAACCTTAATTATTGATTAACACAACTTAATTACAAATTAAGTATTCCTTAGTCACCAGTTAATAATCATTAGTCATTAGTTAATTAAATTACTTAATTACTTAACTACTAATCATTTGTTAATTAACTTTAAGAAGTTAATTACAAATTTATTTATCATTTAATCATTAATTAATCCAACTTTTATTATACTTAAAAGGTTAATCATTCTTAATTACTTTCTAAAAGTAATTAATTAATATTATTATGCATTTTACTTAACATTTAAAAGAAATTGTCTTTAAATTTTGAGAATCAATTTATATTTAACTTCAAAACTTTAATGTTAATAAATTTTATACTTGACTTAACTTAACTACTTAATTAAAATGATTAGTTAAGACTTAAAGACATCGTTAAACATTAATTAAGATAATTTAGAACTTGAATTAAAATCTTAACTTACCGTTAAACCTTTATTAAGTTACAGTATTTAAAACTTGTAGGAAAACAAGTCACTTAACTTCTCCATTAATGTAATACTGAAATTTTGGGATAAACCCGAGATTACCCCTAATTAACTCAAGTTACACTTCGAGTTGAACAACCCTTTCCCCGAGTCACTTACCTGTATTCAACTTCTTCTTCTCCTTCTTTTTTTTTCCTTCCGTAAGTTTAAATTTGAAACTTAAGTTTACATAACACCAGGCAACCCACTCGCTCGAAATACAAACCGAAGCAATCACCAATTTAGCTCGAGAAATGACTCGAGACGCCAACATCAACGCCATTGACACAATTTACCTCGCCGTACACGTGCACAACGACGTGACCGAGCTCTGACGATCTTTATCAACACAGACAAGTCACAATCACCCCTCAGATTCGAAAACTAAAACCAAATCGTCCTCACAAATTTGAATTCAAAATTTTGTCATTCGCTCGAACCTGAAGCTCAACTAAAACGTCAAAGCCACCTCGTCACCATCGCACCGACCACCGAAGGCGCTCAAACTTCGGCCACTCTACGACAACCCACCAAGCAACCCTCCATCAGAAGTTTGTGCAACTCGATCGCGCATAGAAGTCACCCTCGCCTCTTTTACTGACAGGTCCAGAAACTTGGACTAAACCCTAAACTGAATTCGTTTCTTTAATTTATCCAAAGAAAAAAATATTCAACAATTTTCTCAAAACCTATGATGTTTGTACGTGCTCCAATCCAAATTTCAACATTTATAAATGAAACGATTGTTTGAGAATGGGCAAAATTCAAAATTTATTCGATTGTTAACTGCTATTCGAATACGAAATTAAAAATCTTTGTATTTGTTTTAAAAATTATGTTTTGCAATAAGAATCCAAACTATGATCTTGAATTATTATTTTACATCAATAAATTTTATTCAATTTCTACTTACTTACCTGTAAAATGAAGTTACAGTGTATATTTTACAGTCTGGGTTTAAATCAGCTTTTTTTTTAAAAAAATAAAAAAATAAAATCTTAACTAAGATTTAAACTTCTTGTCTAATTGTATACTTAAAGTTTACAATGATCTGTTGGAAGCAGATTCGAGTTTGAATGATAAACAATCTTGTAATTCATAACGGAGGAAACCAATGTACAGAGTAATCTATGTATGCACAGAATGATACTCAAAGATCAAACAGATACAATATCATATAATAAATGAATCACCTTTACTGATTTAACTAAACTCAAATTTTAAAACTTGATGTCTACTCACTTGACATGGTTGCTGAACATGAACATTTCTCTTTTCCATTTGAAAACCTGAAGTTGTGAACTGTCTTGAATCTGTTTTTAGTTTGCATAAAAATGAGTTTGCCTGCTACCTTTCTTCTTTTTATTTTACTCAGGTTTGCTTTTTAAGTTTGTTAAGTTTTGTAAATGAACACAATAATATGATGTTTATAAATAGAAAGGGCTTAGGCAGTAGGTTACGTCTGGTACAAACCTTACTTGTTTTGGTCAGGTGCATTAAATTACTGCAAAGATTGAAATGATGTTGTATATTTCGGCTGAGATTTTCTTTGACAAATTGTTGTGCTAATTAAATGCTTGTGTCTTCATATTTGTTAACATCTAATTAATGTTTGTTGATTCTTGTATTTGGTACAAAGATAATTGTAATTGAGAATAAAGATAAGTTTGAATATGCTGTAAATACTTGTCTTCTTTTGCATACCAGATTTACATACCATCTTTGTTATATATATATATATATATATATATATATATATATATTAAAATTTATGTATTTACAAATGTATTTTACAGTTTATTGGTTTCCTAACTTATCTTATATAATCAGGTATAGTTATTATAGTATTGTTAGCATAGTTTATAAACTTTATTCTATTTATAATTTAAATTTCAAACATTTATTTATAACATTCTATTTGTATATCTATATTTCTAGTTACTTCTTATAGTTTATAATTATGTTTTATACTTATGTTTTAATATTCATGTTTGATACTAATATGGTTGCCTATTTTTAAGCATTATTATTTAAAGACTACATTTATATTCATATATACATTTTTTTGAATAAGACAGATTTTGTTATAAACATTTTTATTTAAATTAGATTAAATATTTATTAAAATACTAGGGCCAAAATCCAGGGTCGTCACATTCCTCTCCCCTTTGAATCTTTTCGTCCTCGAAAAGGAACGAAACCAGATTTATTAAAATGCTTAAAACCAGATAAATTTTCTTTGATTATTTTTAAACTACTTTAAAAATCTATATAATATTTCTAAAATAGTTTTTATCAAAATACTTTTATAACTCGATGTTCGACAAGTCCAACCTCGTTCTCACAGAAATTCGGTCATACGTTGATCAAGCGTATGACTGAAAATCTATAAGTACTTGGTAAACCCGTTTTCAACACCCAGTGAAAATACTTGGAAAACAATTTTATTGAAATTATCGAAATAGTTTTTTGAAAATAGAGGAAATATCTTTAGTGAGGATGTTTTGGAAATCATCACCCCCATTCCATGGTCACAGTTACATACCAGGGTTACGTTGTCGTCGCAGCAAAAGTGCATGCAACTGCAGGCTCTCCGCGGCCTCTCGATTACGCCATGGAACTCACACAACAGATCACAGTTACATCCAGGGTTACGTTGCCGTCGCAGCAAAAGTCCATGTAACTGCAGGCTCTCCGCGGCCTCTAATTTCACTGTCGAAATGAAACTTCTCCACTCCTACATAGGTCGCAGTCTACCGAGATAAACTCAAACGCAGACTGTTGGCTCTCAGCGGCACACACGACTTTCGCTATGTGGTATACCATAGTGTCGCAGTCTACCGATATAAAATCAAACGTAGACTATTGGCTCTCAACGGCACACACGACTTTCGCTATGTGGTATACACTACTCATAATCCTCAGGAACTAATTTTGTCCGGACTCCTCACAGGATCGACTTTAGAAACCCCCCCTTAGGGGTCAAGGCAGCACCACCCGATGGTACTCTTGAGAAGTTCATTTCAAGGGAGCGCTTTTTTTCCCAGAGCCATCATCAAAACATTTTATACTATACACATATAGTATCTTCAAATCATACACCTAGTATGATATCATACAAAGCTCCTTTATACAAAATCGATTATCCCAAAATCGATAATTCTCAAAATAGGCTTTCCAAAACTCAATATTGATTTTTCCCAAAAATCAAAAGCCTTTCCCAAAATCCTCATAAGATCCTTTATATATATTCATATATATATATATATATTTTTAAAACTTTGGATCCTTACTTTCTTGTATAAAACCCTTTTATACTCCAAACACTCTCAAAAACCATAGAAATATCCAATTTCCATTTTTATTCATTTCATATTTCTCAAAATATTTTTTCAGTTCAAAAGAACCATTTCACATTCCTTATTCACCTTTACATTAATCCCCATTTGGATTATTACTTCAATCCTTATCTCAGTTGGGTACTTTAATCAATAACAGTTTGAACTCCGACCAATTTAGAAAAATAGCTTGAAAATTTTAAAGTTAGGTAAGTAGTTGAAAAATAATTATTAGTTGCAAACTAATTGTAAAATAGTTAACTAATTGTAAAATAGTCGAAAAATAGTTGAATAGTTCCAGAGATTTTTAGACAATTAAAAGATAGTAATTTATTTGTAAAGTAGTGGAAAAATAATATATAATTTAGGAAACAATTGAAAAATATTTAAATAGCTCCAAAAATAATGGTAAAACAAATATAATAAATTAGCTTTAAAAAGAAAGGCTGTATATATTTAATAGCTTAGAAAATAAGTTTATATCAAAACAATTTATATTGAAAATAGTCAAGGGCCAACTGTTCACCTCCTCAACAATTCAATTTAAATCTCCATTTAAAGTGACCCAATTCCAATCCAAATAACTCCAAATTCCATTGGACTTGATTAATTCCCAATTCAAGTTGAATCAATCTTGATTCCTTCCCAAATTTAAATCAAATTCTAATTGATTTTAATCCTGTTCAATTTTAACTATAATTTCATGGTATTCCAATCAATTTGAATTATTATCAATTTAATTCCAGAATCCAAATCACTTCAATTTAATCCATTCCAATTTCCCATTTAAAATTTTTAAACTTATATATTTTCTATCACCAATCCAATTACTTCAACCCAAATTAAATTTTGAACTAATTCAATTTCAATCTTGAATTTTAAACTACCTCGAATTATATAAATTCGAGTTAAATTCTCAAAGGTGGATTTAACATTTTAAACCAAATTATCTTTTATTTAAAGTTTTTAAACAATCTCAAATTTCTGAGTCCAATTCTTCATTTCAACTTATCTCTGCTTATATTTTTTATTATTCCATAAACATTTTATCAAGATTCCAGAATTTCAAATCCAAACCCAGTTCACAAACAATTCCAATTAAAAACATTTTGGTAGAAATTTCTCTTTTAGAAACTCGAAAATAAACATCGACGATGCTGCAGTCATTACCGACGTTATTTTCTAGTGACCGAAAGAGTTCAATGCTTTTATTTCTTTTTAAAAAAAAAACCTTTCCAAATATTTTAAATTTCAAAGCTCCCAGATTTCAATTTCATCACTAAAATATTTTTGAAATAATACTATTACTTCTCCAAACCTTTTTAAACCACTTCTAAATCCAAAAGAATTTTAAATTTTTTTTTTCTTAAAAAATTCCAAATTCCCAATCCATCCGATTCATGTTTAAACATTACTCTGGAATTTCCATCTTACTATATTTCCACATATTCTCTGGAATTTTATTTCAAATTATAACCTCATTTTATTTATGATGTTTATTTCAAATTATCTTTGATATCATGTATATTCATACATACATACATATTTATTTCTTGGCCTTCCCAGCCATGTTTTAAAATTTTAAACCACCCTTGGTTTTAAACTCAAACCAATTTTCAAACAACCCATTGTTTGCAACAAGCCCCAGTTATTTTAAATAATACTTATTTATTTATTTTTTTCATTACTTTTGAATTTAAAAGTTATACTCTTCTTATAAATGTACTTCATTTGACTTACTTAGTAACAAATATCTCATTATTAAATACAACAACGATTTATGATAATACCCAAGGTTATCATATCTAGATACCCATTTCCTTTTTATATTATTCTTATTTCCATAAATTCAAGATTGAATTTTAGTCGAATACCATTTCAACTTACCTCCATTTAAAGCTTTTAAATAATTTAATTTCTGAATTCTAATTTTAGAATTTCATTTCAATTCCATTTCAAGACTTCAATTTGGTTGTATTATATTGCTTCTTAATTCGACCTTCAATAATTTATCAACTAATCGCCTTAATATTTATTAGAATGAAATATTTCTTTATATATCAAAATATTTTTTTTATATAAAACCATTTAAAACCTTTATATAAGAAAATAACAAGTACGCGCTCATATATATATTCTCAACTCATTCTAGAGTACCACAGACTCTATTAAATGAGTAATTCCCACCAGAGCCAAGGTTCTTGCTTAACCTTTCAGCTCTGATACCAAATGTAACGACCCAAAATTTTCGAACCCGAAAATTTCATATAGTTATGAAAGGAAGAAAGAGATAGAAGAAGAAGAACAGAACACCAAACATCTCACATACGCAGCGGATAAAATATAATAATAAATAATAACTGTTTACAAAAGAATATTATATCTATCGAATACATTTAATATACATCTGAGTTTCATATATATACAGTCACAGAATATATATAATTATCATGTCTCATATTTTCAATTTTTATAAATACAGCGGAAATATCCTGTATGCTCCTGCCGTCCAGCTCGCCTCCTGAGCTCCAGAACGTACCTACCTGAAAATCTGTAATACTCGGTCTGACCCGAGCATTACACCAAAGTAACACCCGGGTCAGGCTGGAAACCAGCGTGAGTAAACCCAACTAACATGGAATACCAAAACAAACAACTTATATAAAACCCTGGTAACTTATATCAACTTTACAACTTCATGAGCTGCTATAGACATCACTTATTTCACAAAGCAATTAAGGGCCAGGACTTAGATTATATGGTCCAAATCATTTAAATCATTCCATTACACCCTATTTATTTCAGTATCAATTTATAAAGAATCGAAGTGGTTTCGGGTATGAACTAATACCCGACTCCGGTCTCTTCGAATTCAGTTCATCTTAACACATATTATCCAAGTGAAATGCAATTCAATTTTAAACAAAAGATGGCACCTTTACTTAGCAACTCCTCATTGATAAATAACCACATTATCTTTTCCCACCCAAACACAACATACCACGAAACATTTCATAGCAGAGGTATCAATCAATTCAGGGCATTTAATTATCATTTAATCATACATAAGCAAGGTAAATCAATCACACCATCTCGAATAAATCTAATTAGCCAAAATTTAATTAAATCAATAACCTTTAAATCCTGCTTATTAATTAATTACCACTCAATTGATTCACCATCCCATAATCATTCATCTTAGTAAATCCTCCTTGATTAATTATTTCTTAATTACATTATGATTATCATCATTATCTAATTACTTTCATTAAGTAATTATACCGAACCAAACTCCATGAGTGTTTTTCCTCAATTAAACTTAATTAATTGCATCCATTAATCAACCCCAATTACTCATACACAGTAATTACCCCTCTGTAATTACTTACTTAAGTAATTAACCCCTTACTAAATGTTTTTTATCCTTTTTGATTTATTTCACCAAGTAATTTATACTTAATTACTTCTACTAAGTAATTACCCTTTAATTACTTCCCATTAAGTAATTCCCTTTAATTTATTACATCCCGTAATTATGAATTACTTCACCAAATCTCATCATGTATTTATATTTAATTAATCACCAAGAGATTACCTTTAATTAACAAATTAATTTCAATCGGGTAATCCATCCCTTAATTACTCTTAAACCCAATTAATAAATCTTAATTGCAGATAAATTATTCATTAATCATAAATAAACCTTAATTATTGATTAACACAACTTAATTACAAATTAAGTATTCCTTAGTCACCAGTTAATTAATCATTAGTCATTAGTTAATTAAATTACTTAATTACTTAACTACTAATCATTTGTTAATTAACTTTAAGAAGTTAATTACAAATTTATTTATCATTTAATCATTAATTAATACAACTTTTATTATATTTAAATGGTTAATCATTCTTAATTACTTTCTAAAAGTAAGTAATTAATATAATTATGCATTTTACTTAACATTTAAAAGAAATTGTCTTTAAATTTTGAGAATCAATTTATATTTAACTTCAAAACTTTAATGTTAATAAATTTTATACTTGACTTAACTTAACTACTTAATTAAAATGATTAGTTAAGACTTAAAGACATCGTTAAACATTAATTAAGATAATTTAGAACTTGAATTAAAATCTTAACTTACCGTTAAACCTTTATTAAGTTACAGTATTTAAAACTTGTAGGAAAACAAGTCACTTAACTTCTCCATTAATGTAATACTGAAATTTTGGGATAAACCCGAGATTACCCCTAATTAACTCGAGTTACACTTCGAGTTGAACAACCCTTTCCCCGAGTCACTTACCTGCATTCAACTTCTTCTTCTCCTTCTTTTTTTTTCCTTCAGTAAGTTTAAATTTGATACTTAAGTTTACATAACACCAGGCAACCCACTCGCTCGAAATACAAACCGAAGCAATCACCAATTTAGCTCGAGAAATGACTCGAGACGCCAACATCAATGCCATTGACACAATTTACCTCGCCGTACACGTGCACAACGACGTGACCGAGCTCTGACGATCTTTATCAACACAGACAAGTCACAATCACCCCTCAGATTCGAAAACTAAAACCAAATCGTCCTCACAAATTTGAATTCAAAATTTTGTCATTCGCTCGAACCTGAAGCTCAACTAAAACGTCAAAGCCACCTCGTCACCATCGCACCGACCACCGAAGGCGCTCAAACTTCGGCCACTCTACGACAACCCACCAAGCAACCCTCCATCAGAAGTTTGTGCAACTCGATCGCGCATAGAAGTCACCCTCGCCTCTTTTACTGACAGGTCCAGAAACTTGGACTAAACCCTAAACTGAATTCGTTTCTTTAATTTATCCAAAGAAAAAAATATTCAACAATTTTCTCAAAACCTATGATGTTTGTACGTGCTCCAATCCAAATTTCAACATTTATAAATGAAACGATTGTTTGAGAATGGGCAAAATTCAAACTTTATTCGATTGTTAACTGCTATTCGAATACGAAATTAAAAATCTTTGTATTTGTTTTAAAAATTATGTTTCGCAATAAGAATCCAAACTATGATCTTGAATTATTATTTTACATCAATAAATTTTATTCAATTTCTACTTACTTACCTGTAAAATGAAGTTACAGTGTATATTTTACAGTCTGGGTTTAAATCAGCTTTTTTTTTAAAAAAATAAAAAAATAAAATCTTAACTAAGATTTAAACTTCTTGTCTAATTGTATACTTAAAGTTTACAATGATCTGTTGGAAGCAGATTCGAGTTTGAATGATAAACAATCTTGTAATTCATAACGGAGGAAACCAATGTACAGAGTAATCTATGTATGCACAGAATGATACTCAAAGATCAAACAGATACAATATCATATAATAAATGAATCACCTTTACTGATTTAACTAAACTCAAATTTTAAAACTTGATGTCTACTCACTTGACATGGTTGCTGAACAAGAACATTTCTCTTTTTCATTTGAAAACCTGAAGTTGTGAACTGTCTTGAATCTGTTTTTAGTTTGCATAAAAATGAGTTTGCCTGCTACCTTTCTTCTTTTTATTTTACTCAGGTTTGCTTTTTAAGTTTGTTAAGTTTTGTAAATGAACACAATAATATGATGTTTACAAATAGAAAGGGCTTAGGCAGTAGGTTACGCCTGGTACAAACCTTACTTGTTTTGGTCAGGTGCATTAAATTACTGCAAAGATTGAAATGATGTTGTATATTTCGGCTGAGATTTTCTTTGACAAATTGTTGTGCTAATTAAATGCTTGTGTCTTCATATTTGTTAACATCTAATTAATGTTTGTTGATTCTTGTATTTGGTACAAAGATAAATGTAATTGAGAATAAAGATAAGTTTGAATATGCTGTAAATACTTGTCTTCTTTTGCATACCAGATTTACATACCATCTTTGTTATATATATATATATATATATATATATTTTAAAAATTATGTATTTACAAATGTATTTTACAGTTTATTGGTTTCCTAACTTATCTTATATATTCAGGTATAGTTATTATAGTATTGTTAGCATAGTTTATAAACTTTATTCTATTTATAATTTAAATTTCAAACATTTATTTATAACATTCTATTTGTATATCTATATTTCTAGTTACTTCTTATAGTTTATAATTATGTTTTAT
The DNA here is from genome assembly GCA_030765085.1 of Allium cepa. NCBI lineage: Eukaryota > Viridiplantae > Streptophyta > Magnoliopsida > Asparagales > Amaryllidaceae > Allium > Allium cepa. The sequence goes on along the minus strand of CM060930.1, from coordinate 106,017,513 downwards.
ACTTATGTTTTAATATTCATGTTTGATACTAATATGGTTGCCTATTTTTAAACATTATTATTTAAAGACTACATTTATATTCATATATACATTTTTTTGAATAAGACAGATTTTGTTATAAACATTTTTATTTAAATTAGATTAAATATTTATTAAAATACTAAGGCCAAAATCCAGGGTCGTCACAATACCACATATCCAATGCAAAGAATTTTGTAGATTGCAAATCGAAGTGGTTGTAGGTATTTACTGATACCAGGTGTTAGAAACTGAGTTGATGATGTTTTGATGACAACAACCTTATATAGTTATTATACTTTACTTTATAAAATATATACTAACATTTCCATATAGATAGATATATATATATATATATGTATATAGGAAGTATATGCAGGTATCATCGAAGACTGATCAGTATAAAGACTCAAGCATCAAGATGAAGATTAGAGATTCAAGATTCAAGACTCTAGAGAATCAAGATTTCAAGATCTCAAGATAAGTTTCTAGTATTTTGTTAAAACTTCATAATAGCACTCTCATCTTTCTTCCAATTTTCTTTTGGGATGGAACCCAATTTCTATCGAAACCAGTGGCTTCCAAACCCACGACAAGTAGCTTACAAACCTACGACAAGTGGCTTACAAACACACGAAAATCAAAATCATTTAAACTACTTTGTAAAAGTTCTCGAGTCCTATGGAGGAGCTCTGTAGGAAGGTTCTTGCAATTTCAATTTGAATAGATTTTTCAAAATGTTTTTAATTCTGTTTTCAAAATGTTTTAGCTTTCAAAATCATGTTTTCAAAAATATTTTCGAACTTTGTTTTAGCCTTGAAATATTCCTCTATTCTGATTTTTAAAACTTCTATTTTTAAAACATCAAAACTTATTCTGATTTTAAATATTACTTATATAATTGACGGTCTATATCAATTATATATATATATATATATATATATATATATATATTTAAAATAATGTTTTATATTCATTCTCTATCTCAAAATATTATTTAAACACTTTACTTTGCTTCAGAGAAGTTTCAACTTGTTTTAAATTCAATTGTCTTTACAAAACAACATCTCTATAATTTTGAACTAAGGGATGTCGACATAAGGGGATACCCCATGTCGACATGGTGACAGTTGGATTCAAAATTCAATTTTCAAAAGAAGTGTCCATTCGTTCGAAAACCTTTCGCCAATGGTTATGACTGTTGTGCATCTATATAAAGGCTTCCAAAACGAATTTTTTTAACAACTACTTTCTTATTTTCTTCACTCTTTCTTCTCCACCATTCCATATCCATAAAACTTCATATTTTCAAGATCGTGCCATCATTCTGCCAAATTCTCAATAGGAAATCATTTAGATACTCTCTCTATTTGATTCTCCATCATTCTACTAAAGATCAAAGTGATATTCAGAGTTATAGGATTAATTTGTATTCAAAAAGCCCATAGAGTCTATCCATTCAAAAGGATTGTTATTAAGAAGTATTAGGGTGATATTGTATCCCGTAAATCAAGAGAGTTTACCCCAGACTCGGAGATAGGAGGGTTCCACAAGGCCTTAGAAATTGAGGGTTGTAATTTGGATATTGGCTTATAAAAATTTGTACAAGGATATTGCCTTGGTGCAGGACTGGATGTAGGAGGATTCCGAACCAGTATAAAATCCGGTGTGTTCTTTCCTTTTACTTGCTTTACTTTACTATTTGCATTTGTTATATGTTCTGTGATCATTTGTGTTAGAATTCTGTTTATATTTGTGTTGAAAGTTTTAATTTAGTCATATAGTTCATATATTCTTTAAAACACTATTCACCCCCCCCCCCCTCTAGTGTTATTTCTTCCTTAAGATCTTTAATCCGCATCCCTAACTATTGGTATCAGAGCATTGGTTTTCATTGTTTTCATAATCTGAAACTTGAAAAGTATAAAAATGGAATTTTTGGAAAATTGTGTTAAAATTGTTTTGAATCTATGCATTTCATCAAAGTATCATAAGTCTGCATATAGTTATTTTGAAAAATCAAGTTATCTACCGAATTGGTGTGTTATGCAGGGGCAGACATGTTATATGGCTTTTGACGAATCAACACCCAATGGACAAACTGTGCAAATTGAGAAAGATAAATGGATACTTGATAGTGGCTGTTCGAGGCACATGACTGGAAATCCCGAGATACTCAAGGACATTACTTATCAAGATGGTGGATTAGTAAATTTTGGTGACAACTCTAAAGGATATGTGGTTGGCGTCGGCAATGTCGGTAACTCTAAAACTTTACTTATTTCTGATGTTTTATTAGTTAGGAACTTAAAACATAATCTGCTTAGTATAAGTCAACTTTGCGATAAAGGTTTTAAAATTAAATTTGGAAAAGATAAATGTCACATTGAAGATGATAAGGCTAATATAATTTTTGAAGGTATTAGGAAGAAAAATATTTATATCCTTAGTATGAAAATTTCAAATGATAATCTATGTCTTTTGGCTAATACAAGTGACTCTTGGATTTGGCATAAAAGATTTGGCCATTTGAATTTCGAATTATTATCTAGGATATCAAAACTTGACTTAGTTAGAGGTCTACCCAAGTTAAACTTTAAAGTAGATAGTATCTGTGATGCTTGTCAATTAGGAAAACTTAAGAAAAGTTCATTTAAATTAAAAGATGCTATTTCTACCTCTATTCCTCTAGAATTACTTCATTTAGATTTATTTGGTCCATCTCAAGTTCAATCAATTAACCATAGTAAATATGTTTTTGTTATAGTAGATGATTATTCAAGATATACTTGGACAATCTTTTTAAAACATAAAAGTGATGCTTTTGAAATATTTAAAAACTTTTCTAAAAGAATTCAAAAACAACATTCTTTCAAAATTAAAACTATTCGAAGTGATCACGGTGGTGAATTTGAAAATGAAAATTTTGAGAATTTATGTACTCAAAAGGGAATTACTCACAACTTTTCATTTCCAAGAACTCCACAACAAAACGGAGTAGTAGAACGTAAGAATAGAACGACTCAAGAGTGTGCTCGTATAATGCTTTCTGATGGTAATTTACCTAAACATTTTTGGGCTGAAGCAGTTGCTACAGCTTGTTATATATTAAATAAAATTTTAATTAGACCTTTAACAAATAAAACTCCATATGAATTACTTTATAATAAGAAACCTATAGTTGCTTATTTTAAAGTCTTTAGGAGTAAATGTTTTATACTTAATACAAAAGATAATTTAGATAAATTTGAACCAAAAGCTGATAAAGGATTCTTTATTGGTTATTCTAATAGAAGCAAAGCATTTAGAGTTTTTAATTTAAAAACTAATACTATTGAAGAAACTATGCATGTATCTTTTGATGAAAATTTTAAAGATATTGTACAAATAGATGATGAAGAAGATTTTATAAAGTTAAATAAATTTAATGAAACTATTAGTGAAATAAATCAACCTAATAAGAGATTTAAAATATCAAAAGATCATCCTATAGAAAATGTTTTAGGAAATATTGAATCTGTAGTAAGAACTAGAAATCAATTAAGTAGTATGAGTAGTGTAGCCTTTATGTCAACAATTGAACCTAAAAATCCAAAGGAAGCATCGTCTGATGATTCATGGATTCTTGCTATGAAAGAAGAATTGAATCAATTTACCAAAAATGATGTATGGGAACTTGTTCCTAAACCTGAGGATAAAAGTATAATTGGAACTAAATGGGTTTATAAAAATAAAATGAATGAACTCGGTGAGGTCGTAAGAAATAAAGCTCGTTTAGTCGCGCAAGGTTATTGTCAAGACGAAGGAATTGACTATGATGAAACCTTTGCCCCCGTAGCAAGATTAGAAGCTATAAGAATTCTACTTGCTTTCGCTAATTATAATAATTTCAAATTATATCAAATGGATGTTAAAAGTGCTTTTCTAAATGGTTTTGTAAAAGAAGATGTTTATGTTGAACAACCTCCACTTTTTGAAGATAATAAATTTCCAAACCATGTATACAAGTTAAAGAAAGCTCTATATGGTCTAAAGCAAGCTCCTAGAGCCTGGTATGAAAGACTAAGATCTTATTTACTTCAGTTTGGTTTTGAAATTGGTAAAGTAGATACAACACTTTTTATTAAAAGAAATAATCAAGATATTCAACTGGTTCAAATATATGTAGATAATATAATCTTTGGATCAACTAATAACATAATGAATAAAGAATTTTCAGATATAATGACTAAAGAATTTGAAATGAGTCACATGGGAGAATTAAGTTTCTTCTTAGGGCTTCAAATTAAACAACTAGAAAATGGAATCTTTATAAGTTAAGAAAAATATGCTAAAGACTTAATCAATAAATTTTGTTTAAGCAACTCTAGTGGGAAACCAACTCCAATGTCAACAAATATAGGTTTAACGAAAGAAGATAAATCAAAAGATATTGATCAAAATTTATATAGGGGAATGATTGGTTCGCTACTCTATATAACAGCGAGTCGTCCTGATATTATGCACAGTGTTTGTCTCTGTGCAAGATACCAATCACAACCTAAAGAAACTCACTTAAAAGCTGTAAAAAGAATTTTAAGATATGTGAAATACACTTTAGATTATGGTTTATTTTATTCTAAAAATAATACTTTTGATTTAATATCATATTGTGATGCTGATTATGCTGGTTGTAAATCAGACCGAAAGAGTTCAAGTGGAACTTGTCCCTTTCTAGGACATTCACTGGTTTCCTGGTTCAGCAAGAAAGAAAATACTGTTTCCTTGTCAACAACTGAAGCAGAGTATATATCTGCTGCTCTGGCCTGTTCACAAGTCATATATATGCAACAAACTTTAAAAGATTTTGGAATTAACATAAGTAAATCACCAATATATTGTGATAATACTAGTGCAATAAATCTATCTAAAAATCCAACTCATCATGCTAGAACTAAACATATTGATATAAGACATCATTTTCTTAGATATAATATAATTAAAGAAATAATAACTCTAGATTATATAAATACTGAAAAAAAATTGCTGATATATTAACTAAACCATTAACCGAACAGAATTTTACTAAATTTAGAAGAGAATTATGTATTTGTTCAAAATCTGAAATATAAAATAATATAATATAATAATCAATAAAAATTCAAAATAAAAATTACACTTTTTTGAAGAACATGTCGACATGCCCTATCTCATGATGTCGACATACCCAACAAAAATTTGAAAATTGAATTTCCCTCTAAAGTTAGTTATTTGGTTATTTATCTATTTATTTCGTTTTCTCTCCTCTTTCTTCACTATATTCTCTGTAAATAACTTCTGAAACAATAAAATAATGGCCTCCTCTTCTACTAATGAACCCACTTCACCCACATCTCCTCATTCTGGTCCATTTCAACGAACTACGCACGCTCGAGTGATCAAATTGCAAGAGAAGATGAAAGATATCCTTCAATTGATGACTGAAATTCAAGTAAGTCAACTTAGGATGGCTAGAGAACAACAAAGGCAAGGGAATATTATTAGGAATGTACAAAAATTCCTTATGGATAACCGTACAAATCCTATTAATATTGAAGACTCTTCACAAGCCATGGAATCCGAGAAAGAAGAACCTATGGAAGAACCACAAGAAGACGAAGAGGAAGACCAACCTTTACCTCAACCCGAAGTCCCTATGAATAAGGACGAGAGCGTTATTTGCGTTGGTGAGATCCTTGTTGATACTAATGGAAACATAACTGAACAACATGGAAACTTTTGTCTCCACTACCCTAATTGTTCTATTCATAAGTCTCCTATAGTTAAGGATCGCCATTAAAGCGTACTTTCATTTTATTCTTTGTTTTAAATTGTTTTGTTTGTTCGTGTTTATGTATCTTCTTATATATGTTGTAATAACTAAAATGTGTTCACTTATACTCATTGTTTCATGCTTGTTCTATACATATTATTTATTCATACTAATCATTCTTGAATTCTTAAGTAGTTAAGAGTTTTTGTTAATGACAAAGGGGGAAAAAGTTATAAAAATATATGTGCTTGGTGTAAGAGGGGGTCATGGAGTAAGGGGAGTTGTAGTTTTAAGAAGAAATCACGGAGTAAGGGGGAGTTATGGTATGGTAAGAATATTTTATAAATAAAGGTTGTCATCATCGAAAAGGGGGAGATTGTTAGAAACTGAGTTGATGATGTTTTGATGACAATAACCTTATATAGTTATTATACTTTACTTTATAAAATATATACTAACATTTCCATATATATAGATATATATGTGTATATAGGAAGTATATGCAGGTATCATCGAAGACTGATCAGTATAAAGACTCAAGCATCAAGATAAAGATTAGAGATTCAAGATTCAAGACTCTAGAGAATCAAGATTTCAAGATCTCAAGATAAGTGTCTAGTATTTTGTTAAAACTTCATAATAGCACTCTCATCTTTCTTTCAACTTTCTTTTGGGATGGAACCCAATTTCTATCGAAACCACTGGCTTACAAACCCACGACAAGTAGCTTACAAACCTACGACAAGTGGCTTACAAACCCACGAAAATCAAAATCATTTAAACTACTTTGTACAAGTTCTCGAGTCCTATGGAGGAGCTCTGTAGGAAGGTTCTTGCAATTTCAGTTTGAATAGATTTTTCAACATGTTTTTAAATCTGTTTTCAAAATGTTTTAGCTTTCAAAATCATGTTTTCAAAAATATTTTCGAACTTTGTTTTAGCCTTGAAATGTTCCTCTATTCTGATTTTAAAAGCTTCAATTTTTAAAACATCAAAACTTATTCTGATTTTAAATATTACTTATATAATTGACGGTCTATATCAATTATATATATATATATATATATTTAAAATAATGTTTTATATTCATTCTCTATCTCAAAATATTGTTTAAACACTTTACTTTGCTTCAGAGAAGTTTCAACTTGTTTTAAATTCAATTGTCTTTACAAAACAACATCTCTATAATTTTGAACTAAGGGATGTCGACATAAGGGGATACCCCATGTCGACATGGTGACAGTTGGATTCAAAATTCAATTTTCAAAATAAGTGTCCATTCGTTTGAAAACCTTTCGCCAATGGTTATGACTGTTATGCATCTATATAAAGGCTTCCAAAACGAATTTTTTTAACAACTACTTTCTTATTTTCTTCACTCTTTCTTCTCCACCATTCCATATCCATAAAACTTCATATTTTCAAGATCGTGCCATCATTCTGCCAAATTCTCAATAGGAAATCATTTAAATACTCTCTCTATTTGATTCTCCATCATTCTACTAAAGATCAAAGTGCTATTCAGAGTTATAGGATTAATTTGTATTCAAAAAGTCCATAGAGTCTATCCATTCAAAAGGATTGTTATTAAGAAGTATTAGGGTGATCTTGTGTCCCGTAAATCAAGAGAGTTTACCCCAGACTCGGAGATAGGAGGGTTCCTCAAGGCCTTAGAAATTGAGGGTTGTAATTTGGATATTGGCTTATAAAAATCTGTACAAGGATATTGCCTTGGTGCAGGACTGGATGTAGGAGGATTCTGAACCAGTATAAAATCCGGTGTGTTCTTTCCTTTTACTTGCTTTACTTTATTATTTGCATTTTTTATATGTTCTGTGATCGTTCTGTGTTAGAATTCTGTTTGGATTTGTGTTGAAAGTTTTAATTTAGTCATATAGTTCATATATTATTTAAAACACTATTCACCCCCCCCCCCTCCCTCTAGTGTTATTTCTGCCTTAAGATCCTTAATCCGCATCCCTAACACCAGGCTCCGGTCTCTTTGAATCCAAGGTCATCTTAGCCTAAGTTATTCAAGTGAAATACAATTCAACTTTAAATACAAGGTGTCATTTTTTCACAGCAATTCATCATCGATAGATAACCACATTATCACTGTCCACTCAAACATATCGTACCATAAAACATTTCATATCAGAGATATCAACCATTTCAAGGCATTTAACATCATTCAATCGTTCATAAGCAAGATTGATCACTTTTCAAAAATTAAATTAATTCATCTCTAATTAAATCAATTACTAATTTTAATCACTTAGATTACCTTTACTTAATATTAATTAATTACAACCAATTAATTAATCATTCTTTAATTATCCATAATTACCAATTAATCAATCCTAAATTACCATTTGATTAATCCTTAATTACTCTTGATTAATCTTTTAATTAGAGACTAATCATCCTTTAAGTATTAATTAATAAAACCTAGTTATTAATTAATAAAACATAATTCCACTCTGAAATTAACTATCCTTAATTACTCTATTAATTGTACCAACTCCTTGATTAATTACATTAATTAATCCTGTAATTGTACTGAGTAATTAACACTTCCTTAATTACTATTCATCAAGTTGTTTCCCTTAAATAATTACATCCAGTAATTATCCATAAGTTCACTAAGTAATCACACTTCATTAATTACATTAAGTAATTATTCTTAACCCACCATCAAGTAATTTTCTTCAATTAATTACTTAATTAATTAACTAATACTAACCACATTAACTTAATTAATTACACTGAGTAATTAATTCCTAATTATTCCATTGATTAATTATCCTGAATTAATTGATCAATCTCTAATTATTAATTTATTAATTAATTAACCCTAACAAATTAATCATTTATTCTCTTATATTAAGTAATTATCACTTGGGTAATTAATCTCTAATTATTAAGTGTTGGAGTACAAGATCACTTAAGTTCCTATTAAAATTAAATTCAATACACTAAATTAATCATATATTTACAAATCAAATTAGCTTAATCACCTTTGACTTAATAAATTAAGTTTGAACTTGTTTACAAATTTGGTCAATGCCTTATTTCAAACTTGTAAAAACAAATTTTGCTTTGAAACCTTTGTTTTAAATTTTTGCTTTGTCTTGCTTTAAAACTTGGTTCAACTTCCTATTTTAAGTTATCCTTTTAGCTCTTAATTCTGTAAATACCTTACTACCCATATAAAAAAAAACTGGATGCATAAACAAAACATTCCGTGGCCAGCCCAAATTAACCCGAGCCACAAATGAAAAATTCCCGAGTCAAAAACACAATCCACAACCATACTTCTCACTGATGACCACGCGTACAACCCAGCCTTCTTCCTTCCAAAACTCGCGTTTGCATACGAGAAAACCCACATCCTTCCCAAAGCCCTCAAATCTTACAGAAAACTCCTGATACCAAGCAAGCTTGTGCACTGGTGCACGTGCATCACCCCACGGCGGCGCTCCGGCCTACTCGACCATCGTCGACAAAACGACGATGACCAACTCTATCGATCCGGTCCACCAATCTCCCAAAATAAAAACGAAATCGCGAATCAACATGGTCGACCCCACTAAAACACATCACCCTGACCAAGGACAGCCTTGCCCAGTCTCCTCTGACCACTAGAAGTCATGAGACTTCAGTCAGAGCTTCGCCGACGTACCATGTTCCTTTTCCCCCATGTCCGGCCTCCTCCGGTGCTCCGATGATGAAGCAGCAACCAAAACTTCGACCTTGACTTCGAACTTCCCCAAAACCCTAGTTCTGCCTCGACTAACCACCACAGGAAACCAGAATTTTCCCAACTATCTTCGCCGATGTTGTTGATCACCTGACGTGCTCCAATAGTAACCCCGATTCCCAAAACTTCATCGATCGACAGAATTCGTGCAAAACACATTATTCGTTCATCTACCAATTTCTCGTGATTATCAACATTAAAAATCAGGATTTATTTTTAAAAATACTATAATTTGATAACTAATCAGATTATAATCTTGAAACAGTAAATTAAATATGTCGAGATTTTAGAAATGCAACTGTTCTTCTTCCTTCCGATTAAACTAGCTTCGAATTCTTTCTAAAGATTTTATTTATAAATCGATGGCTAAAGAGACTCGGGGAAGAAGAAATTTAAATTTATCAAAATTTTGAAGTCAGTAAATGAAGAACAGAGCCAAAGTTTTGAAAACATAGACATGCACCCAAGTATCAACAGATATACATACATTCAAATATAATAACCAACATGCAAAACAAATTTTCACTCATGCAAACTAACTGACACATCAATCATTCGTATGCTTCGGATTTAAACAGTTTAAGCTAGGTTTACTCGCCTTTGAAAGTTTGAACAGAGAGTTTGAAGCAGATGTTTAAAAATTGGAAAAACTTGAAACTTTGAACTGCTTTGTTTTGATTTGAGGTTGTTGATTCTTGCAAACTTGAATCTTGCAGAAGAAAACCCTTGAAACTGATGTTGTATTTCCTTCTGATTCTCAGGTTTGAAAATTTGGTCACAGGCTTTTGATTTGTTTGATTTTCTAGTGGATTGAAAAAAAAATTACAGATTCTGGTTGAAGATTTTCTTTCGATCAGTTGAGAATGTTTAATAGATCTGAGTTTCCTTTGTTTTGAAATGAAGAATAGGAAAAGATTTGCAGAAAAAAAGGGAAAGATGCATATATAGATTAAATTAAGATTTATAAGAAATAAACTAAATGGTTGACACTTGTTAAATAACTTTAACATTTGTCAATTACAAAATTTAAGCATATTACACATGTTACAATATGTAACGACCCGGAATTTTGGGTCGCCAGATTGAACATTTAATTCATTTTAAATGTTGAATATGGATTATAATTTGAATCTTGAAAATAAAAGATCTTTGGTTAAGTTAATAAAATTAGAAAATTTCAATATACGGAATTAGTTGAAATTTGAATAATATTAATTTAATATTAGAATTGAGGAAATTGGTAATTTTGAGTGTAGATAGAGATAAAAATAGATTCTAAAATTTAATTTAGGTCTAATTGGGTTTGAATTATGATATTGGGATTGTCAAATGGAAGTAATAGCTGATAGATTGAATTTGAAATTTTATATTAATTTAATAATAGGATTTAATATTATAAAAACGAAAATAATCAAATTTTGATTCGAAATGAGTCAAAATGATTTTAAACGGGCTTATAAATTTCATATGATTTATTATTAAGTTAATAAAATTTTAAAAGTGGAAATTTAAGCGTTTTGACAATTTCAGTAAATCTCCCGATTAAATAGACGAGTTAAAATAGCCTTCCGGGGCACAGTCTCGGAATTTGACGAAACTAGTTCCATTGGATCCGTATTAGTTATTTCTTACCGGATTTCAATTTTCGTAGCAATCGGAGCTGTCGTTTGACCGTGGCAGCTCGAAACGCATGGAAATCGTTTTAATCGGTTTAATTTGAAATTGATTGTTTAATTCCGTATCTCGCGCATACGACTGAATTAGCTTACGAAACCTATTCCATTGTGTCCGGAACGCGGAAAAACCCCAGGATCGCCTGGCGGAACATGAGATTTGGAGTTCGTTTGTAATAGTTGCTTTATAATGGATTTAATATTAAAATAACATTAATAAACGTTTATATATATATATTAATAAATTGGGCCGAAAACCCTAGTTATTTGCAGCAGCCGCCTCCATTTCGTTTAATGGCCAGAATCGATTATCATTCTTCCTCCAAGATCTCCAAATCCACGCATCAATTCGCAATTCCTTCAACTGGAGAATGGAAGGAGACTTCGAGATCTTCGAAGTGAACGGGTGTGATGGATTAAGGAGGAGTGGATGTGCGGTTAGGGGAGTTAGAACGCGGCCGTTCGCATGCGTGTATCTCGGCCTGGGGACGTGCGAGTTCGACGTGGCGCTGGGGTTTGGTGGAGCTGGCCGTGGTCTCCGTGAGGGCGGGTTCTGATCGTCATGAAGTTGAACGATTTTGGTGCAATTTCGAACCCTAGGTGGTGGAAGTTGGGTTCTTGTACGCGTTTGGCTCCTGATGTTTGCGCACGCGTTGAGGAAGATGGGTATAGCCGTGTTTTGCATTGGTAAAAAAAAAATTGTTTTAAATTTATATACAAACTTTATAATTCTATAACTTGAGCATACGTTGTCAGATTCAAGCGAAACTGGAAATGTCGGGATCGCAGAGACGAACACTAGGGGATGGTACAGATCCGGATCCATTCCGGGCAAGTAGGAATTTGAGTTAAATCGAACACCGTCCGGTTTAATTTAAATTTCGAACGCTCGCCGAAACTCAAAGTAAGTTATTCTCACTCACATCTGGATGCTAGACAAATTTAAATAGTTGATATTTAAATATCTGTGTGATTGGTTGCATATTATTGTTGTATCAGTTCGGATTGATATTTTTATATGCGATGTGCTAATATTTGTGGATGCAGGGAAAACAGGTTGGAGGGATCCAACTGGATTCCTCACAATAAAGTAATTATTTTTATAAATTGATGATGCCTGTTTATATATTGTGATTGATACATTTGGAATTAAATTGGATTGTGATATTGTGGTATAAATTATAAACCCAGAACGTTAATTACAAAGAAATTGGAGTTTTAAATTGGGTTTTTAAAAGGAAATTAAGAAGTTAATAAATAAGTAATTTAAAGGAATATAAAAAATTAGAATTTTTTTGGATGGAAAACTGAAATAGAATTGTATAGAAATGTTGCTGGATAAACTATAAATCCATAAATAATTATAAATGGATAAATTGAATTTTAGAGAAATAAGTGATATTGTTAAATAATGAATTTAAAGGAATTAAAATTTGAAATCTATTTAGAATGGAATTGAAAAAAATTGTAAATCTGGAATGATAAATAAAGAGAAAGGTTATTAGTTGATAATTGGGAAAATAAAAGTTATATTATTAAAATATAAAACCAAATTAAAATAGTTTAACAGAAATCGTGAGAAGGATTTCTGTGATGTTTATGTGGAAAAGAGATTTCCTGGGAAAAACCAAGTTCAAGTTTAAACCGATTTTATAAAAAGAAAGTTTTAAAAATTTAAAACTTGTTTAAATGAGAGTGTTTTGGAAGTTATTATTTTATAGTGATAATTTATGAATTAGCAATAGGAAATTTTATAAATACCTTAATAATTATTTTGATAAATGGATTTGTTTAAAAGACTAGTTTTGGATTTAAGTCATTTGAAATTAGTATTTATCTTATTAAAAACACTACTTTTCAATTTAGTTTATTAAAGACCTTATTTAAAAATCAAAGTTTATATCTTAATAAATGGTTTTACTGTACATATTTTGGAATTATATTTTGAGTAAGTAACTAGAAGTGAATTTACGTATTTTAGAGTACATTCCAATATAAAATGTTTTTAACTGTTTCCAAACTAAGTTGTTTTGAACCTGGTTATTTCCAATGGGAATATATGGTAAAGGATTTACCTTGTAAAGGGCATAATTTCGGGAATTGATTTCAAATGAGCTTTGAAACTTTGAAAATATATCCTTTAAAGATATTGAGGCAAATAAATAATATGGGAATTATTTATTGTGTGATGGATGCTTATGGATGTTTATGAATATAAATTGATAGTTAAATCACCGACTATCAATATTGGACAATGCGTTGATCGTTTCGAAGAGACCGGGATCGAGACTTATTTCTCGAGAACCACTTCGATCCGATTTGTACGTTTCGTGCAAAAAACGTGTTCGGAGACGAAGATGGAGTAGTAAAGTACAAGGGCTAGTCGCTACTAATCCTGAGGATATTTCCAAAATGGATGTAGTAGGAGTAGTGCCTTCGGTTCCGTTCGAACCCGGGACGGACTTGTATGGACGAATGCTTGCGAAACATCGTCAGGTGGACGATGGGCATTCTAAGTGAAAACGTTCTAAAGGTAACGCTAAGCCTCAAGCCTCATCAACAGGGAATGACTGAAAATCAGGGGATATGCAGCAAGGTTAGGTGGGTCATGCCCAAGCAGGACAAGATATTTCCCCTGTCTAGATGTCCCTTATATATTTCGGCTTAGTGGGTGGTTGGTCGCGCCAACCACGGGGTTTATCTTGTTCGGGACTGTTCAGTAAGGAATGGTTCCGGCCTTGTGTTGCAGGGGATGAAGGGAGTAGTCCTCGGTACGGTGACCTAGGCCCCGTACTGTGACAGGTGGTACCCCGGTGCCTAGTCATTGTTGGAAATCCATTTTCCCTACGAGCCTTGTACGAGTTTTGTTTGTATTACCCACTTTTGTGGCTAGTAGCTGTAATTTAATCATGTAACAATTTCGGCTATTTTATAAGTATTTATAAATAGACCCTATTATAATATCAGAGGATTTCTATAAAAAGAGTTTTAGCTATCGTAAGGTAAAAACCCGACATGTTTATTTGTGGCGTGGTCTTACGAGATGCTTTTGTTTTCAAAGGATTTTTGAAACTTTAATAATCAATTTGGATGCATTATTATCAGCTTGTATTCCAGACTGACTCGGGTGTTATTTCATTATAATGCTCGGGTCAGACCGAGTATTATTTGTTCAGGTCAGGATGCTATGGAGAAGGAAAGGAGCCGGAGTCCGAGACATATTATATATACCTATATATTTCTCCGCTGCTGTGTTTGTATGGTAGGTCTGTTTTGTGATTGTTGATGTATGAGATACTCTGATGATATGATGTATAAAACAGTTATAGATTTCATTTTGTGTAAAGTTCTATATTTACTATTATATTTTATTCCGCTGCGACTGTGAGATTCTGATATTGTTTAGTTTCTTCTTCTTCTATCTCTTCTTCTTTAACCCTAATGGTTCGTATTTCTGTGCCGCTTGAGTCAATTTGTATAGAATAGTGTTGATTTCAAGGCGTACGGATTTGCGGGCTGTCACACAATATGAACTAATCTATTAACATTTTAATTATGCATTTTTAATTTACTTTTAAATGTTTTTTTCAGCTTTTAATTTTATTTTCCTATTTAATAAATACTTTCTTAATTTATACAAATAAAGTTATTTAAGGAAAAATCATATAAAATAAATCTTATTCATATATATTTTTTAAACCCAAAGTATTTAAAATAATTATCTTTTAGATTTAAATTTAAATCCAAATTCAAATTCAAATTCAATTTAAAATCTAATTTTGAAATCAACTCAAATATATGTACGTATTAAGCAATACAAATTAAATTTGTAATCAATAATTCTATTTTAAAATCTATTTATATCAATCTTTAAAAACATCACATTGAATTTGCTTGGAATTTCTGGGATATCATAGATATCCTTTATTATATTTTCAAATTCATTTACACTCGTAATTAGATACATTCTCATACTTACATTTGTAATTATGCATGATATATTTAATTATAAAGCGTTTGTAATTAATTTTCTAATTTATAAATACATATCCAAATCTATAAAAATAAATTCCTTTAAAAAGAAAATAATACAAATAATTTATGTTCTCAATAAAATCAATAAAATACACTTTAACACTAAGGTATAATTTAAGATATATATATATATATATATATTCTTTGAATTTCAATTTAAATATCCAAATTCAAATCAATTTTTTATATACATATATTTAAAAAAATACAATTTCAACTTGTATATAATAATTCTATTTAAAATCTATGTATATATATATATATATACAACACAATTACAAATATAAATATTTATTTGATCAGATTCATTCGTTCATTCTATAACTCGGTATTTCTATTAATTAACCCAATTATATTATCAATTACAGATGCCCAGAAATTCGATCGATTCCGGTTAGGATTTTTGTCCTTCTTGAGGCTAGGCTGAAAATACTGGAAATGGAAGTTCCATCGACTGAACTGTAAGGTCAGTCGACTGAACCTGGGGACACAAAATTATCTGGCCCTGTATCAGTCGACTGACCATATAGTTTAGTCGACTGAACCTGGAACCAGAAATTTTCCTGAGCCAGTATCAGTCGACTGACCACTGTGTTCGGTCGACTGAACCTGGATACCGAAAGTTTCTGAGCATAGGGTAAGTCGACTAACCACTGAGTTCAGCCGGCTGAATCTGCTTGTCTCAGCCGAATTTGCCGTTTTGTGTGCATTTCCAATTTTAAATCGATTCTTGTTGATCCGATTAGTTGTTATCACTTTTTTGACTTTGATAATTTCTTTTTCGGGATTTTTGGGAATATCCATTTTGATGGATTCAGTATCGATTTCTATGGATTTGATTTACGTCTTCGTATGTGAATTTTTGGTGATTGATTGCTTTTACAATCATTTTTGTGATTTGTCATTTTGAAATACAAAGGTTTCTATACAAGTAGTAAATATTCAAACTCTTTCACAAAGATGATTTCAACTCTATTTTTATTACAAAGCTCGTTTATAAAATCATTTTCCAATCTATTAGTATATACAAATCTTTTCCTTATTCGTTTGAGAAATCCAATTAAACGACTTAGCAAAACCAGTGATATGAAACGCTTGCGTTTACTTTATCGGTTAATTCTTAGACTTGTTCGATTGAAACTCTTGTGACAATCTTTGAGTGGAAATCTACATTTTTTTCCTAAATACTTAAGTTAAGCTAATGGTTATGGGAAATGAAGCTAAACCCTTTTATTTACTAGCTTAATGTAAGCGACACTTCTCAATGATCGATGATGATCATTTAGTAATTTAGACTAGCGATGCGCGATGTCTCTTTGTTTATGTAGGGGAATAAAACCCAGTTTGTGGAGTTTCGGCTCAAAATTGGTAGGGTAGCGACCCATGGTCTTTGGGCCGTTTATGGTACCCCGGCTCAAAAATTGATGGTTAGCGACCATGGAATAACGTTCCATTTGTGATGCACGTGTTGGTGAGTTTTCATGCTCCCATTTGTGATTGTCCTCCCCCTTTGTGTTTTCTGGATTTCTAATTGATGATTTCTAGAATTTGTGTTTCACCAATTTTTGTGATATACATTGACAAGTTTTATCAATATTTATGGTTTGGTGAATATGTTAAAGAATATGACATTCTTTTTGGTGTTTGAGAATATTCGTGATGTTGTATTTTGTTGTTATCTAATGTACACTTGTCATAGTACGGAATTATAGTTATCATATGTTTTTGTCATATCACTTATCCTATCTCATTTTATATGGTATTTACAGCTAGACTGATCCGTTTGTTATTTTCTTCTTAAATAATACTCGGGTCAGACCGAGGTGTTACAAGTGCTTCCACTTGACTTCTTAGCTGGGACTAGCTTTTGACTTTTGGCTAACTACTTAGTTTAGTAGTTTTTTTTATTTTATAAATTCGAGATAGAGACTCCTTGATGTATACATATTCTTTTGTCTAACACTTGTACCGATTCTTCTGTGATGTAGTGGATCTTTCATGACCACTACTTTGATGTACATTTTTATGTGATGTATTCATATTTGTTTCTGCCTTAGTGATATGAATATATGTGATTGATTTGTGTAATGATTATTTTATATATTTTTTCGAAGGCCACTTTGCCACTGTGTAGTAGCTTTGAGTTTGTACTTGATATGTCGGATTTCCTCTTAAAATGAAATATGCGGCGTCTATCAGGCATATCGGTACTCGCACAAAGCAACTACACAGATGGTCGCTCCTTAACAGCCTTATTCTTCGTGCTAGTTGATGGCATTACTCCGTAGTGTCCTTGGTTAATGTGAGTATAGAGGTGGGGCATCACACGGGTTCGGGTATCAGCAAATACCCGAAACCACTTCGATTAGTAATTTTCAATAATTCACTAGATTTGAGTTCAGGATCAAATAGGCTGGAATGGGATAATTTAAGTAAACCGGACCATTGAAACTAAGTAAGGGTACTTAGTGATTGTTTGTGAAGTAAGTGATTGGCTTTAACAAGATAAAACTCATAGTAAGGTACGAGTTACCCTGGGTTTTAAATAAGTTTTATGCATTAGTATTTCATGTTAGATGGGTTTACCCACGTTGGTTTCCGGCCTAACCCGGGTGTTACTTTGATGTAATGCTCAGGTCAGACCGAGTATTACAGATTTTCAGGTAAGGAAGTTCTGGAGCTCAAGAGACGAGCTGGATTGCAGGAACGTATGGGGTTTACCGCTATGTATTTGAGTTTTATTGTGATATTAGTCTGAGACAGGTTGATATAACTGTCTTGTCTATTTGTAATAGTTGTGACTCTGATGAATTGTATGTAAAGAAACAATTACAGCTTTTCTTTGTGTAAATGCTATTATTTGTTATTATATTTTGATCCGCTGAGAAATGTGAGATTCCGAGTTTTGTTTCATGTTCTTCTTCTACCTCCTCCTTTTCTCTAACAATCTTGGATTTTCGGAGTCGACAATTTCGGGTCGTTACATTTTGGTATCATAGCAGAAGGTTAAGCGAACCTTGGCTCTGGTGGGTTTACTCATTAAAGAAAGGGTCGATGGTACCCTAGAATGAGTTGAGTTGAATATATGAGAGCGTACTTGTTATTTTCTTATATAAAGATTTTAAATTGGTTTTAAAAATAAATGACTTTTATATAAGATTATATTTTAACATATATAAAGCAATAGTTTTTCTAATATATTAAGGTAATTGGTTGTTGAATCATTGGAATTAAATAAAATAAAAAGAATTAAGTGGTAATAGAAATACAACAAAATTGAAATTGAATGAAGATAAGTTTGAAAAGGATCCAAACTAAAATTAAAATCTTGAATTAGTAGAAGTGTTTTTAGAATAAGATAATATATAGTGAATTGGTTTTCAGATATGGTAACCTTGGTTATTATCCTAAAATGTTTGTTGTATATTGATAAAGAAATATTTGTTAATGATTAAGCAAAAATGAAATGTTTTAGGGAAGTAAACATTTAGCTGAGTATGACTTATAAATTTGAATTGAAGATAATCTAAATTGTGAAGTTTTAAATCTAAGTCCAGAAAATTTGGAATTTGTTTCAAAGTGCTAAAAGAAATAATCAATAGTATTATTTGAATGAGAGGGTCCTGTTTCAAACAAGAGGTTTTTGAAAATTTTAAAAAAATTGTTTTGAATTAAAACCAACCAATGGTGGTTTAAAATTTAAAGTATATCTTAGTGTGCAAAGAAAATAAATATGTATATATGAGGGATATACATAATATCAAAGATGATTTGGAATAATCTCTAAAGTGTTGAGTTTTAAAAAAAATCCTTGGAATGTGATGTGAAAACCCAAATGATAAGCTTTTGAACTTATAAGTGGGAAGATTATTAATATGAAGTTTAAAATTTGAAATAGGAATTCAAATTGGGTAAAGTTGACAGGATTAAATTTAATTGAATTTAACTTAAGGGAAGTTAAATAAGTTTAGAACAAACAACCTGAATTGGGAATTTCAAGATGAAATGGGGATTTCACTTAGAAAGTTAAATGGTTTATTTGAATTGGAAGTATGTGTGATCTCAAAATGGGTTTGAGATCTGGAAATGGGTAATGGATTCTATAGAGGGATGTTTTAAATTAATTTGGAATGTTTATTTATTTTATCTTGATATCATCATGTCATTATTAATAATCTTTAAACTGTGAATTGGATTAGTTTAAAATGAATTAAAAGTGGATTGAAATAGTCTGTGTATCCATTACTGAAAGTAATGAAAAGAAAACCTTATTTTGAAACTATTTTAAAGGCATGATTCTTGAAATGAAATTGTAAAAATAGAATGGGATCATTTTGAACTTAAGATTCAAATGTTAGAAATGAGCTTGCTGAAAATTTGATAAGCACTGGTTTCGAAGTTAAAATTGGATAATAAATTAGAATCTAAAGATAAAATTGATTTTGAACTCTTAGTTGAACTTTGAAATAAGTTAAGTAAAGGTAATTTAAAAATGAAATTTTGAAATTGGACTTAGAATTAAATGATTTAAAAATTTTAAGTTGTTAATTTAAAAATAAAGGCTGGTTTGATTTAAAGGGTTAAATCAATATTTAAAATTTAACTCCAATTTATGAAATTCGAGATGGTTTTAAGTTGAGATTTGAATAGAATTAGTTCAAATTTAATTTGATTTGAATTAATTAAAATTGTGATTGAAGATGGATATGCATAAAATTCAAATGGAAAATTTGAATTGAATTAATTTGAAGAGAAATTGAAGTTTAATAAGTTTGAATTTCAAATTGGAATTGATTTGAATTTGGGATAGAAATTAAAGTTAGTTTAAATTGAATTGAAATTGGATCAATTTAAATAGAAGTGGAAATTGGAAATCGATTGGAAATGGAGATTGGGAATTAAACAGTTTGGCTCTGAACTATTTTTTATGAATTGTTTTAATATAAATTGTTTTAAATCTATTTTTCCAAGCTATTTACTATATAATCTTTCTTTTTATAGCCCAAACTATCTTATATTTATTTTACAATTGTTTTTGGAACTATTTAACTATTTTACAACTGTTTTGTAAACTAATTACTAATTTTCAATTACTTATAACTAATCACTATTTTAAAACTATTTTGCAATTATCTAATTATGTTATAACCATTTGATAACTACTTAACTATTTTACAGCTATTTTAAAACTAATAATTATTTTTCAACTACTTATCTATTTTTAATTTTTCAGGCTATTTTCTAAATTTAAGCTGGTCAGAGTGCAAACTGTTTATGGTTAATTAACAATTGAGATAAGAATTGAAGTGATAATCCAAATAAGGATTGAAGCAACTGTGAAGAAGTGAATAGAATCATAAATGAAGGTGAATAGAAAAGTGAATTGATTTAGCTAATGATCAATGAAGATAATTAATTAGGATGTACGTAAATTATTCTATTCGCATAGAGATTTGGTCCGGATTCGAGCACAGAATTTCGAGATAATATATCGATCTGAGTTGGGATTTTTCACTCAATTTTCGACGACGAACCATAGATATGGATTTTTGATTCATTCTAGAAATTCTCTATCATAGTTATGACTATGCAAGGAGAATGACGATTTCCGATCAAGAAACCAGATCTGAATCTACACTAGGAAGTCGGGCGGACGATACTAGTTCGGAAATGGAATTGTATGATCGAATGAGCGATCGGATTTGATGTTGCGTACGGATGGTATATGCACATCTTATGTGCTTAAATGAAATTGATATTGAAATTTTGAAAGGAATGAGAAATGATTTTTGAAAGAGAAGTATATTTTGAGAAATATACATAAATAAAAGTGGAAGTTGAATACCTCTATTATGAAATTTACTTTTTGAAAGGCAAGTATTATGGTGAATAAATTTATAAGGGAAATCAAATATTTGATTTGGTATAAATAAAGATATATATATATATATATTTGTTATGTATGATAAGCTCCCCCCATGATTGAATCTAGAACCGGAAGAAAGGGTTTTTGAAAAAATTTGAAGTATAAAAGGGGAATATATATAAGTGATCCAAAGATTATTTTCAAGTTGGAAAGGATAAGTTGTATTTATATATATATATATATATATATATATATATAAATGGTTTAGCGAATGATTTTGGAAAAGGTTTTTGAACCTATGGATTTCGAAAAGGCTTTTAATTTTTGGGAAAATCAATTTTGGGAGTTTGGAAAGCCATGTTTGGAACGATCAATTTGAGATATCGATTTTGTGTAAAGGAGATGTTGACGTAAATCATAAAGGGTATGATTTGAAAGATACTACAATTGTATAGTATAGAGTATTTTGAGATTGGCTCTGGGGGGAAAAGGCGCTTCCATTGGAATGAACTTTATTAGGAGATCCACAGGGTGGGTCTGCCTTGAGCCCTAAGGGGAAGGCTCTAAATTGAATCCTGGGAGGAAGTCCAGATAAACTGAAGTTCCTAAGGATTATGTGTAGTGGGTAGTGAAAGTCGAGGGTGTTGATGCCTACAGAGACATTTGGGCTATGTTGTGACGACAGTGTAACTCAATGTCATTGCGATCTACTATGGACTATAGCGGAAGTCATGTCTGCCATGAGAGCCAACAGTCTACGTTTAATTTTTCCGTGATGGCAACGTAACATCGGTAGACTGCGACCTATGGGGACATAGCGAAAGTTGAGAGGCCTGAGGGCCTAAGGCTACATTGGAACTTGACTGATTAGTCTGCGACCTATGTGGAAGTGGTGAAGTTTCATTTAGCAGCGAAAACCGAGGGCACTGATGGCTATAGTTACATGGACTTTGCCGTGATGGAAACGTAACCCGGGACATAACTGCGATTTGTGGTGGGTTCCATAGCGTAATCGAGGGGCGCGGAGTGCCTACAGTTATCTATGGATTTTGCCGGGATGGCCACGTAACCATTGGGTTAACAGCGACCATGGAGGGGGTGATGATTTCCAGAGCATTCTCACCAAAGATGTTTCCTCTATTTCAAAAATGTTTTATATATTTTCAACAAAATATTTTCTAGTATTTTCACTGGATGTTGAAAACGGGTTTGCCAATTACATATAGATTTTCTGTCCTACGCCTGATCAACATATGACCGAATTTCTATGAGAACAAGGATGGACTTATGGAAATATCAAGTTATAAAAGTATTTTTATAAAACTGTTTTGGTAATATTATATGGATTTTAAAGTGTTTTTAAAATTCTTAAATAAAGGATTAATAATTGAAATGAACAAAGAGTAATTTAGCTATTAATTAGCATTTTAAGTAGATTGTGGTTTCGTTCCTTTTCGATGACGAAAAGATTCAAAGGGGGAAGGAATGTGATGTCTCGGAATTTTAGGCAAATATAATGTAATAATATTCTTTTATAATCTAAAATTTATTCTTTTTCCTAAGCAAATAAAATAAGTATTAATTTGAATATATATATAAGTAGATTTTAAAAGAGAATTTGGATTTGAAATTTAAATATAAACATCTAAGAAATAAATTGGATTTAAAAATAATTATATATGATTTTTATTAGTATATGATTAGTTTTATGTCATTGTCATTAAAAAAATTTATAAATATAAATAAGGATAAATTAAACTAGTATATTTATATAATTATTTTTAAGTATATAATTGGGTTTTTATTGCATTTTCTTTATGTGATATATAGATTAATAAAGAAAAAAGTCTAAATAAAGGCATGAATAAATATTAAACTTAAAATATAATATAAATATATATTAAAACATATTATTACATGGAATTGCAAATGTAAGAAATATGTACACATAACTACAAATGTAGTCCTAAAAATATATCTAATGACAAGTGTATATTGATTTTAACAAGTGTCCTTAATTTCTTTTTATTTTTAAAAATAATTAATAAAAGATAGAATAGGTTATATAATCCTCTCCATCCCTCTCTTTCATTTCTTTTATCGGTTCATTTTCTAAATCAAAACAAAGAAAATCAAATTTGAAACAAATTAAAACAAATAGAATATTTTTAAAATCTAAACCTGGAAACAAATAAAACAAGAAGGAATAAACAATTTCTGTTCAAAATTCAACTGGAAGTTCAAGTTCAAAACTTAAAGCAAAGTTCATAATCAAACTTGAAAGCTAGTAGATCAACTTCGAAATCAAATATCAGAATATCTCAAACAAACAAAAATCAAAGTTCAACATCCAAATAACTTCCAGATTTTAATTTAAAGTCAGCTCCTCTGTTCAAAACCCAAACAGGTGAGTACACTACTATATAAATTTAATCTGTTTATATATGTGGTTGTATGTGATTATCCTTGGAAACTATGATGAGTAGTATGTTTGCATGTTTGTTTAGAGATGGTTATATATATATATATATATATATATATATATATATATATATATATATATGTGTGTGTGTATGTATGTATGTATGTATGTATGTATGTATGTATGTATGTATGTATGTATGTATGTATGTATGTATGTATGTATGTATGTATGTATGTGAATTTGGGAGTCCATGTCTATAAATATATGTAAAAGCTCTGTTCCAGTTTAATAGTTTTAAACTTGATCCAAAAATCAAGTTCTTCTTCCCTTATCATTATTGACACTTGATGTTTAAAAGAAACTTGTTTGAAATGATGTAATACAAATTTAAAAAATATTTGCAAGCGAAATTATTGAGTAAATATTTCAAACAAATGAAATTACAGTGGAAAATCAAAAATAAGTCAAAAACCGATGTTCATAATTTCGTGTTTGGGTTTCATAATCAGATTTGAATTAGAAAATGATGATTTTTAAGAATTATTTCATAAATTTTGAGTTTATATTTGTGGAGAATTTCTGTATTTAACGATAATTACATTATCGTCAAATTCTGACGATCGCGACGCTCGGAAGTGTCGGGGTTCAGACTAGACATTGTTCATTGATCGGTGATCGTAGAAAAATTATTCGAAGGGATTCTAGATCACTGGGGTGATCGAGCTAAGGCGAATTAGGGTTTAAGCTAAGTTTTTGGTTGAGGTTGATTTCAAGGCCAATGTGGCCTCGTCGGCGTAACGAACTTGATCGGTGCTGGGGGAAATGATAGAGGGGAGCAAAGCGAGGTTCTGGACGTGAGGGCGAAGTTCCAGATGATCGAAAGTGGGAGAATTTGAGGGTATTGATGGTCGGGTTTTCAGCCTGCTGGTGTTCGAATTATTTTGTTTTTGTTGTGAGGTGGATCGAGTTTCTGGGTAATCGTTTGGTCGAAATAATCACCAATGACTTGTAGATGCCGGTGGGGTCGATCGGAACGACGGTGAACTTGCATGCATGTGCACATGTTTACGTGGTATCAGGTTTTCACTGTGATTTTTGAGGTATCGAGGAAGATGAGTTTCGGCTCGAAGTAAGTCTCGTGTTTTGATCGAGGGGGAAAATGGGTGGGTAGCTCGAGTCATAGCTCGAGTATTTCTTCTATAGGCTCGAGTCTTTATGTTAACCGTGTTTTAGTAGAGGAATGTATCAGTTCAAGGTTTCAAAACAAATGTTTAAGTGATTTCAAAAGCAAAGGGTTGTGATCAATCATCAAGCAGGTTTTCGAGATTTAAATTTTAAGTCAAATGTTTTAAGATTTACTATTTTGATTTGAATAAGTTTATATTAGGCCAATTATTTAAATTAAACTATTAAGTGTTTACAAATGTAATTTAATGAAGTAATCAAGTAATTAATAAAGATAAATGTTTTATCTTGAATTAAATTAAGATTTTGGGGTGATTATAGATTAAATAAATTAATGTAAGTAATTAAAGAGAAATAAATTAATTAATGATAAAGGCTTAATTAATTAATAATCAAGAATTATAAATTAATACACTAGATATTAATTAATGTAAGTAATTAGAGATTAATTACTTAATTGATAATTACTTAATGTAAGTAATTAAAGGATTTATTTGTTAAGGGTTAATTAATTTAATTAGTAATTAAAGGATAAATTAATTAATGATCAAAGGTTAATTAATTGAGGATAATTAATTAATGGGATAATTACTTGAATGAAGTAATTAAAGGGAAATTACTTAATGGAAGTAATTAAGGATTAATTACTTAGCATAATTAATTAAAGGATTGATTAATGAAGGAAATTAATTAAGGGTTAGTTAATTAATGAGAGTGATTAATTAAAGGATAATCAATCAAGGTAAGTGATTATAGGATAATTAATTTGAGTAATTAATTAAGGATAAATGTAACTAATGTGAACGGGTGAAGGTTAATTAATTTGTGTAATTAATTAAAGGCTAATTACTTAATGTAATTAAAGAGGATAATTAAGGGATGATTAATTAATAGTTTGTAATTAATTAATGTTAAGAAAGCAGGATTAAAAGTGATTAAAGTAATTAATTTAATTTATTTAAATTAATTAAAAATGGTGTGACTAATTAATCTTGCTTATGAATGATTGGATGATATTGAATGCCTCAGATTATTTGGTATCTCTGATATGTGATATGAAATGTTTTGTGATATGATATGTTTGGGTTGATCGGTGATAATATGGTTACCTATCAATGATGAATTGCTGTGTAAAAGCGACATCCTGCATTTAAAATTAAATTGTATTCACTTGAATAACTTGGGTAAGACGACATTGGATTCGAAGAGAACGGGGTCGGGTATCAGCAAATACCCGAAACCACTTCGATTAGTAATTTTCAGTAATTCACTAGATTTGAGTTTAGGATCAAATAGGCTGGAATGGGATAATTTAAATAAACTGGACCACTGAAACTAAGTAAGGGTACTTAGTGATTGTTTGTGAAGTAAGTGATTGGCTTTAACAAGATAAAACTCATAGTAAGGTACGAGTTACCCTGGGTTTTAAATAAGTTTTATGCATTAGTATTTCATGTTAGATGGGTTTACTCACGCTGGTTTCCAGCCTGACTCGGGTGTTACTTTGATGTAATGCTCGGGTCAGACCTAGTATTACAGATTTTCAGGTAAGGACGTTCTGAAGCTCAGGAGGCGAGCTGGATGGCAGGAACGTATGGAATTTACCACTATGTATTTGAGTTCTGTTGTGATATTAGTCTGAGACAGGTTGATATAACTGTCTAGTCTATTTGTAATAGTTGTAACTTTGATGATTTGTATGTAAAGAAACAATTATAGCTTTTCTTTGTGTAAATGCTATTATTTGATTTATATTTTGATCCATTGCGAAATGTGAGATTCTAAGTTTTGTTTTCTGTTTTTCTTCTACCTCTTTCTTCTTTTGTCTAACAATCTTAGATTTTCGAAGTCAAAAATTTTGGATCGTTGCATTAGCGATGTTAAATTTTAATAATATACTTACAGAGGCATTTATGCTATTTCATAGTGACACCAAAAGAGTGTGCCAGTAGCAAATATATTACAACTATCACTAAAGAAACACATATAAAGGACAATTTTGGAACTTCGCGGTCGGACCAAAAGATTGCACTTTCAAGGTAAGTATTAATAAAAAAATTACTTTTAAGTTTCAGTGTCTAATTTTTTTGGATATTTGAATTAATATTTATGTTATTAGTAAATAAAGAAAGAATTTGTCAAGGAATTTCGTTTGTTATATCCTATTTTAAAGTGACATTAAGATTTGGTTATACTAGAGCATTTTGAATTTGTAAAAAGGCTATTTATCAGGTCTATTTTCAAGTGATATTAATGTTTATTAATATTTGTAATGGCATGTGTTGAATTCATAAATTGAGTTTATTTGTTAGATTCAATTTTAAAGGGATTTGGTAACATATATTGATGAGCGTTGAATCATATATAAGTAAATAGTATTTTCGAAAGTTTGCAGTCGGACCAAAAGTTTACATTTCCAAGCCAACTACTAATAAAGATTATCACGAGATATTTTGGCACGTGCAACACATGTTCATATACGCCCTTTATTAAATTATAAAATTTGAAATTTTTATGTAGTCTGGTAAAAATAAGCTGAAAAATATAAAGAAAATTGTAATTTTTTTTGTTGGCATAAGGTTTGAAATTGTAACTTTGTTTACATTTTAAAATTTCAATTTGAAGATAGATGTTAATATTTGTTCACGGTGAGATTCTAATCCATGATCTCTTGTTTGCAAAGAAGGACATTTTTGAAATTTCACACTCAGACCAAAAAATTGCGATTTTAGTTTCCAACTATTAATAAAGATTTATAGATTGCTTAATCTATCATGAAAGATGTTGCATTACTTATTCTAATGCAGCCATGTATATTTGACTCGCTCTCCGAAGTCTAATTATAATTACATTTGAGCAATTCTATCCTGAATAATTGGAATCAACATCTACGTTTGAATACGTCTAAATAACTGAAGGGAGATTTTATCTCCTATTTATTGGGGTGATCATATGAAATAACAATTTAATAGCCAACTATTATTAAAGGTATTTAAAAAGCTAAATATAGGGTATTTTGGGAATTCCGCTGTCGAACCAAAAGATTGTGCTTTCAAGCCGATTATTATTAAAGATTATTATTATTATTTTAAAGTAATAGTTGAAACTTCTTTATTTTTACTCGTATTCTAGTCAATAATTATAATTAATATTTTTAAAATTTGTTTGAATTTACAAGTCGTTACATATTTAACTGGGGTTACTTAAGGGTAATTGGCAAAGAAATCCCTTAGATTTAAAATAATCTTTGAAAGAGAGTTGCTTAAAAAAAAACTGATCTTTGAAATTAAAATAGTTTAAAGCTTTTGAACTTTTTATTTAAAAATAATTAAACCCTTAATTAATAATTTAACAATAACTTACTTTTAAATATGTAATTAACCCTAATCAATCTTTAATTAATTATTAAATAGTAATTTAAATCATAAATAATACTTAAATATCAATTAATCTCAAATACTGAATTAAATAATCCTTAATATAAATTTAAACAATAATCAAACCTTGACAATTAAATCACAATTAATTGTAACTAAATCTTAACTTGAATTTAACTTGATTAACAATTAATTAATAATTAAACCCTTCTTAAATAAATAATTTAATTAATCCTAATTAAATAATAACTGGTCTATAAATAATTAATTAAATAATAATTAACTCTTTATCAATTAAAAAATTATAATTAACTTACTTAAAAATAATTAAGTACCAATTACCCTAACTTAATTAATGGTTAAACACTAATTATCTTAATTAAATAAATAAATAATCATTAAATAAATAATAAATAAATTCTTTTAAATATTTTTAATATGTTTGAAAACACTTTTAAAAAAAATACTTAAGTTAAAAAATATTAAACTCAAAAAAAAAAATCGTTTTCACGAACTACATTTATAGTGACTATCGCTATATGATCCATAATTTCAAAACTAGTTTTATATTTCAAACCACTTTCAAAACTTTTACTTTATGAGTTGACTTACTTTATAATCATAAGTAAAAGGTTTTTGGAACTAATAAAGGTAGAAACTTGTAATCATTTAGTAAATTAAAATTAGTAAACGAGTTTATAATCAAAGGATTTCGAGGTCGCAAACTAATCACTTTAAACACTAACTTCCTTAGCTTAGCACATTATAAGGAAGATCACAAACCTAGATTCATAAACACAACTTACAATCATATCATCATCAGATACAACAAGTTATGAAACTAACTTTTAACTTTACTAACTTTAACCTTGCTTTTCCATGTTTTATCACTACGTATCCAAGCACATACATATACATATAATAAAAATCAATTTCATTCAACAAGTAGCATAATTATCAATCAAGTTAATAACAAAATATATAGTTTAAACATTTATTTAAAGGGGTGAGACTTAATTCACCATAGTTATCCAAACCGACTCGAACTTCCACTAGAACTTGCACCGAACCTAGAACCTAGGTCAGCTTTAACAAAAATGGATATTGGTACCCTTAGTAGCCAACGTGGCTTGACCATGATAAGGATTAGGATCAATCAATGGGTGAGGGAAAGGTGTCTGGGCTTGTTTTGAAAAGAGGAGATGTAAGGAAGGAAGGAGAAGGCTTAAAACAATGTTTTACTGATTTTAAAAGTGAAAAAGTGCAGGATTTTTAATTTTGTAAATTCGTGGAAGCCACGAAAAAGTATGAAAGCTTAAGCAAGGAGAAGATAAGGTTTGAAATGAAGAAATGGAAATGAAGAAATGGAAATGAAAAATGAGGGAGAAATTAGGAAATTTGATTTTACATAAAACTACTTAGACAATATACTAAACTACCCTTGTACTTTTACCCTCCACTACCTTGCACCACATCATCTACCTTGTTCCCTCCTTGAAACTCATGGAAATGCTTGTCCCCCTCATGTCCCCCTTGAGCCAAAATAAATAAGCATGTCCTAATACTTAATTGTATTTATGTTGGCTTAGGATATGACATTTTCTTTTTATTAAATTATATTTTACATCTTACATACTTAGGTATATGCATATGTGTATATATACACTTATACACACACAAATATATGTATGTGTATATATATATATATATATATATATATATATATTCAGACTTATGTATAAATGTGTATATTCACACTAAAGAGTTCAAAATGTTTTCGACAACTAGCCGACGTAAAGTCGAAAATTCGTAAAACGAATTCCGGTCACATTTTTTATTTTTCTTCGAATTAATTACATTTATAAACAAATTTTGAAACTATCTCACCATTATTATTTAGTATTTAAAAGAGTTCTATTTTAATAATAAAACTTACTATTTGAATATTTAAAATTAATTAAATATTACCAAATTAAAGCGGTGAAATTCTGAGTCGTTGTAGGTTGTTCCATGTATATCTCTTCTTCTAAACTACCATATAGAAATGGTGTCTTTACATCCATTTGATGTATAATTAAATTATGTATGGATGCTAACGCTATCAAACAACATATAGAAATAATGTGAGCAGCATGAGCATATGTATCAAAATAATCTTCTCCTTTTCTTTGTTTAATACTTTGAAACTAATTTGGCTTTAATTTTTTCAATAGATCCATCTGTATTCAATTTTCTCTTGAATGTCCATTTGCATCCTTTTAGCTTAAAACCAGGAGGTAAATCCATCAAAACCTAGGTTTTTTGACAAAATTGAATTCATTCCATCATTTGTTGTCTCTTTCCAAATATTTGCATATATGGAACTCATAACATCAGAATAGTTTATAAGATCATCATTGATATTTATTACATATTTAGTGATATTATGAATTTCATCCTTAGTGACTTGATAAGATATGAAATAAAGTCGAGGCCGAAATTCTTTTCTAGGCTTGCACTTTTGCTTCTTCTCCGTTCGGTATCTTCTTCAGGTACTGAAATTTTCCTCTTGTTTTGGTTAGAGATATAATCATCATTAATATCATCATTAGTCCTAGCATGTTATGGACTAGAAGATATTAATGGTTCAGCACTATTTTGGTCTTGTGATATATACTTATTCTTAAAAAATTCTACATCACATATTTTATAACTTCGAAGGTATTAAAAATAATGAATTTATGTAAAACTCCATATATTTAGTAACATTATTTAGAATATTTAATTAGCTAAATTAAAAAAAATAACGTAAGATGATTAATAGATTAAGATTTGATTTAAATAAGGTTAGTCGTGCCTATACGTAAAATGAACTAAAGAAATAAGAAGGTAATAAGTGTTAGGAAATAAGGAAGGGCAAAATGGAAAATAAGATGAACTTATACCCTAAACACTTATGGAAATAAACACACTTTCATTTCATTTTTCTCAAGCAAAGATACTCTAAGGTCGGCCACCATTTTCAACCCTAAGAGAAGAGAAGCCAGGATTCTCAAAAGAAAGAAGTAAATCAACTTATTCAACATCAAATCCCACATCTTTAATCACAAAGCTAAGGTGAATGATTTCTACATCCCATTTTTCTAATAGTTTTCGGTTTTAAGGTTACCCAAAATGATTTTGCATGACAATGTCATGTTTTAGATGATCGAAGGTTTATATGTGTGTGTGTGTGTGTGTTCATGATTTATACATATTGATATTTGTTTTATGATATGTTTGATATGAAAACCATATTAAATGACACTAAATGTCTTGATAATTTAAATGTAGATCAAAAACGATATTTTACAGAAGGTATCAATTTCCATAATTTTTTGAATTAATTTGGATTTTATATTAATTTTCTAGTTAAAAAAAATGATTTATTGGGTTATAAATTATTTACGGCAAATAATTGTTTGGGGCTAAAAATTTTATATGTTAAGAAACATATTAAAAAGGATTTTCTAGAATTTTTGCAAAATTTTCCAAAGAGTTTTGATGAATATATTAAATTATTTAAGGTATGGGATTTAAATGTTTTCTATATTTAATTTAGCAGAAGGGTTTTTTTGCAAATGATTTAAATTATTTAATTTTGAAATTGTGGCAGTACTTTTAGAAAAGAAAAATTAGAAACCCATAAGAGTTTGACAAACCCGGCAGGTTAGTTAAAAAGTTTACTTAAAAATGTTTAAAATCGAAAATTCAAGTTAAAAGTGTGTCTCGCCACTTTTGGATCCGCCCAGGTAGCCTTCGACTAAGACCCTTTGCCTCCATCCTAAAACCAAAGAATATAGTATCAATTTTGGTATACAGTGAATTGGACCACGGTGGATGGTAAGAGTCGAAATCAAGGAGTTTCAAAAGGGTTGAAGTTCCTTTATGTTTTGAATGAGAAAAGCACCTGCTTGCTTTCGACTAAGATGCTTTCGACTGAGTTGACTTTTGACTAGGTCATTTGATTTAAAGAAAGGTTTTGAGGTCGTGCCTTTGTTATCAGTAATAGCTTTCGACTTAGCGCCTATGACTACGTCAATCATTTTAAAGGTTGGTTTCGAAATAGTTGCACCTATATTTTTTAATTAATAGCTTCCGACTATGTCGAAGCCTTTACTATCACTTTCTACCTTTCAAAGCAGAGCCTTCGAAGGGGGTTTTTTGTTTTATAAAGATCCTATCGCTTCTCCAATGCTTACGAAAGGGGTGTTTCGACGCCATTATTCCTTAACTTAGTTATAGCTTTTGATCCTGTTGCTTGTGACCCTTTGTGATTTTTAAAAAATAACCCAATGGTTTCGAAAAAGAATGGTTTCGACATAAATGGTTTCGAAAGGTGTTTTTCCACATGTTTTAAATTGAACCAAAGTGCTTTTGAAAGGTTTGATTTTCTAAAGGTTTGATGCTTTCAAAAGGTTTTAAAGAAGGTTTCGAAGGGGTGGTTCCCATATGTTTTCGAAAGGTTTAAAGGAAAGGTTTTTCCCACGATTTCGAAAGGCAATGTTTAATGGTTTTAAAGAAGGATGTCTAAGGTTTTTAGCTTTCGAAGGAAAAGGAATTTCAATGGTTTCGAAAGGTTATATAAATGGTTTCAAAAGGAAGATTTTACCTTTCGGCCTGGGTTACAGGAAGGGTTTTATATGGTTTCGAAAGGGGTACTTTCAATAGGACCAAAAGGGGTACTTTCAAATGTTTAAATGTTTTCATCAACAAAGATTTGAGTAAAGTATATATCGAACGGTAAGGTGATTTTGAGTAAAGCATAGAGTATAAATGTTTTCCTTGTTTAGGTTTTGTTTAAAAAAATTAAATCAATTTTAGAAGTAAAGGTTTTCAAGGAAAATTTTGGGAAGATATCCCTAAGTGAAAATGACTCAAATATTAGAATACCAGATGGGACTGGTTTAGGGTCGTGCGCTATACATTAGCTATTCTACCCAGCTAATTTAGCCCAAATTTCCAGTATGTAGAGCTTTGTCACAGGTAAGACTAAAATTATGATTGCACAAAAAAGGAAATATATATTTGTATACAGATAGATTATTGGTGAGCCCGCAAAGCCATTAGGATCAGGTGATCCTAAGAGATGTTAAATTAGGGACAGACCGTTCAAAAGAGAAGTATTTAACAAATACTTAAGGACAGACTGTCCAGAAGAGGTGTGTCTAATAGATGTTAGATTATTTTGTTATTTTGTTTGGTAGGCCTGAATCTGCCAAAGGTTAATAGTTAGCCAAATAAAACTAAAGTGTTTAAACAGGTAATCCTTTTATTACCTAATATGTATGTTTACATAATGGTGCTTTACAGTATGTAACCAATTTTGGTTATAGGAAAAGATTTGCAAAAGATAAGTTTTAAAAGAATGTTAGTGAGGGGAAACCCGTTCCGCTAAGCGGCATGGTCTCACTTAACATTAATAACCGGGATGTATAGTATTATTTATACCAGGCTTTATGTCTAATTCGAAATTTATGTTTTCCCCTTAAACTCTCGGGTGCTCAAAATTGATTTGAGTAGGCGGAGGATTGAGGTTATTTCAGTTTTTAGTAGGATGACGAATAAAGCTACCGAAGGCGAGCAATAGATAGCTATTTAGGAGTTGCAGTTCTTTGTTTTGTGTTATTTCTGTTGTGTATGTATTAATCCAATTATGACTATATGACTCTGATCATCCAATGGGGCATCTTCATATTTCGCTCTTGGTGTATTTTGTAATAAGTATACTTTATCATTGTTTGGGAGACATTTAGGATTATGTATTATGAATATGGAACATGATTTTTGTAATGGAAAATTGTTTTTGAAATCTTTGATATGTTTCATATTCAAGTGCTTCTGATATTATAGATACCATTAATATAGCTGTATTTAGTCGTTGAAAGTTAATATTATAGATGATTGTAGCATTTATAGCGCTTAGCTTTAGACCTCTAGATATGGGATGTTACAACTTGGTATTAGAGTATAGGTTTTTGAAATACTTTGACTAAAGATATTTTTTTGAAAACATAATCCTTGGGAATTAGTGTTATGATCGGGGTATGGATAACGCTATAGTAATGTACTTGTATTTGTTATATATAAGTATACGCTTTATCTCTAGTCTCCTATCTCTGTTAGGATATTCTTCATTATCTCACGAGGCTTGAATATAGAAATTGACGGAAGAAGAGACAGAGTTAATTTAAGAGGAGACAACACCACCACTAATGGATATGCCCAATCAAATGTTGGAAGAACTCAAGTTCAGGCTTAGGCTAAGGATATTGTTGTTGGGGTTCCCCAAGTGGACATTGGAGCCATGTATTAGTTTTCGTAAACATGATGCAAGTTGGGATAGCAGCTGGAGTTGTTGGAGGAAATGCTGCTGGAAGAGGAGTTCAGGAAGCTCTGATGGTCAATCAGTGTGCTAAATTGAGCAGAGATTACACCAGGCTTGGAGGAAAGACGTTATTGGAACTGAGGATGCTATTGAGGTGTAAAACCGACTGCTACACTATGAAAGGGTTTTTGCTGACCTAGGGCTCAATGATGAGCAGAAAAGAAGATTTGGTTCAAGACAGCTTCAAGGAGCTATTTTGTTTTAGTGGAATACTATAACTACTGGTGTAGATGAAGAGACTATGATGTGCGTAGAGTTTTAAAGGAGGTTCCAAGAAAGATTCATGTCAGTAACGGTGCAGTCTATGTTGGTTAAGAAGTTTGCTGAGCTGGAACAAAGGGAGATGTCTGTTCTAGAGTATGCTAGTAGATTCGAAGAGTTAGCCCGGTATGGATATGCCATTGTTGATATAGTATTGAAAAGGAATAAAAAGTTTATTAGAGGTTTGAAACCGGAATTGGCTAGGGCTGCTTTGCCATACATTATAGACTCATGTAATGTGCTAGCGGAAATGGCGTTAAGACATGAGGAGATGCTAGCTTGTTTGGAGAAGAAGAAGGAGAAGGAAGTCCAGGTTGGACAGGGCCAAAAGGCAAAGTTTTTCCACAAGAAGAATTCTCAGAAAGGAGGAGCAACGAAAAAAGGAATGTCTGAGGTGGTCTGCTATAAGTGCGATAAGAAAGGACATTATGCTTATTAGTGTCGTACTGGAAAAGGAAAAGGAAAGGAGGTGACTGGAAAGAAGAACATTAGATGTTTTAACTATGATCAGGTTGGCCATTACAAGAATCAGTGCAAGGAGCCTGCAAAGGAAGGAAAGGGCCAAGTGTATGCATTGGAGCCCGCTGCTTCAATGCCGATAGTGCAGGAGAAGGGAAAGGCTGTGTTAGGAGATACGCTTCAGATTCACTGTATGTTTGTTAGAGTTTTATTTGATACTAGTGCATCACATTCTTTTATATCTCGATGCTTGGTAGATAAACTTAACCCAGAACCCACATATTTAGTTACTTCCTTAAAAGTTACAAATCCGATAGATGGGTATGCAATGCTTGGGATGAAATGTGACCACTTAGAGTTTGACTTACTAGGTTACACCTTTGTTTGCAGTTTGCATATGTTTGACTTTGTTGGGTTTGGAATTATATTGGACATGGATTGGTTAAGTAAATATGATGCTAGGATATTTTTCCATGATAGCAAAATATCACTTAGACACCCTGACTGTAGCGATCGGATAGTTTATACCATAGAAAACCCATGTTGTGAGGCAAATGCTCTGTTGGGTGTAATGGAGTTATAAGATGAGTCGAGTCGTGTTTTCGTAGTTAGAGAATTCGCGGATGTGTTAGAACCTGTAATTGGATTGCCACCGAAATGAGCCATTGAGTTTCGGATTGACTTAGTGGCTGTGTAGAACTGGTGAGTAGATCGTCAAGCAGGATGGCACAACAGAGATGAAGGAACTGAAGGGTAATTGGTGGGCTTAGAAGGCAAGAGTTTTATTAGACCAAGTAGTTTGCCTTGGCGAGCAGCCCCTGTATTTTCTAAGAAGCTGGACGGATTATTAAGGGTACGTATCGGTTATCATAAGCTGAATGAGAACATGATAAAGAATCGATATACACTGCTGAGGATTGGTGATTTGTTCGATCAGTTGAGTGGAGCCCAGATATTCTCTCAGTTGGATCTGGCGACAGGATTTCATCAGCTTAGAGTATCGAAGGAGAGTATTCCTCTGAAGGCTTTTAGGACGAGATATGGATCATACGAATGGTTAGTTATGTCATTCGAACTCACAAATGCGCCAGCATTCATTGTGGATTTGATGAATTGAATTTTCACAGAGTACTTGGATAGATTCGCATTGGCATTCATAGATGATATTTTGATATACTCTATGGATGAAAGAGCATGAAGATCATCTTTGAGTGGTCCTTGAGACTTTGAGAGAACATTAGCTGAAGGCGAAGTTTTCAAAGTGTCATTTTGTGACGACCCAGAATTTTTGGACATTTGAATTTGAAATATTTAATTGATTTTAAATATTTGAAAGTTAGTTTAACTTGAACTTCAAATATCACTATTTAATTGGCAATTAAATTATTAAATTTGATTATTGGAAGTTGGCAAAAATATTAAATCTTGAGTTTTAAGATGGTTAAAAATATTTCAAAGGCTTGGAATATTTTTATTTATAAACTGGAGATAATAGAAGTTTTAAAATGTGATTTGAAAGTGGTTTGTTCGGTTTTAAAAATATATCGTTTAAATCAATATTTAAAAATAGCCTTCCGAGGCACAGTCTCGGAATTCGACAAAATCAGTTCCATTGGATCCGTAATAGTGTATTATTATCGGATTTCAATTTATGTAGTGTTGGAGTGATTGTTTGACTGTACGGTAAATAAATGCGCTGAAATCTATATCGAAAATTTAATACAATTTCTAGGTTTGAAAAGCTATGTTCTCCATATAATCGAATTAGGACTCGAAACCTTTTCCAGTGCGTTCGGAATAGGGGTATAACCTTATAAACGCTTGGCGGCACGCATCGATAGGAAGTCGAGATTTTGAGTTGCATAATTTGAATCGATTTAAAATTTAAATTTAGATATAATACATTTGTTTATCCCTTTTGTTTACTGTTAACACACCCAACAGTTGTCCATCCTGAGGACACGTTTCATACCTCTTCTTACACGCGTATTAAAAAAACGAAACAAATATTCTTTTCAAAATGATTTCATCCTCTTTGCTTAACTTGAGAAAAAATAATAATAAAATAATATAAAGAATGGCAGACCAAGTTCCATTGGCGAGTATCACCGAGGGTTGCCGAGTGCTTCAGTTCAACGTTAAGAGGGGTAATATTGAAATCAATTTCAATTTGATTCGCGGGTGTTGCCGAATCGCGTTTGACTTCGACAGGGCGAGATGGGTTTTTGCAGTTGTTTAGGATTGCGCTAATAAGCTTCCAAGCACCACCACCTGGAAGTGGAGTTTGTGACTGGGTCGCGATTGAAGTCGATGGAAGGAGGGTGAGTGTTCGATTGCCTGAAGCAACGGGTCTGGGTGGTAGTCTTACGTCTTCTGGTAGGCTGGGTATAGAACTCGCAGACGAGATAAGGCATGACGATGTTGCCTGGGATGGTGGCATATAATAGTGATGCAGCAGTCAAGGCCGAAGGCTAATTCTTTGGTTCGAGGGGTGAGCTGCTTCATTGGTGGAGGTACGCGAGTGGTTGCGGTCAGCGCGAGGAGTTGGGTGTTGTGAAACTTGTTTAGTAAGGTTATCTACCGTTTTGGTTTTCAATTTATATATATAATATATATATATTGATTAGAAGATATAGAATATATACATCAGCTTGCTGTTTAAATGTACAGTGGAAATTAGTGTATATGTATATATATGACTTGGAAAATATAAGAATTTATATGAATTAGTTTTTAAATCTATGTAGAATTTTTATTTAAGTATATATATGCAGTAAAGGAAAATGTTTAAACAGAAATTTTCTTATAGCTTTTGGAAATATAGGGATTTGTATAAAAACTTGATTTTTAATCAATATAGATTATTTTTATAAGTACAAGTGTTTTCAAAAAAGTAAAAAAATAAAAATTAAACATGCATGTACACATTTAATTTTACTAGCTTGTTTTAATAATATATTATAAGTAATTAACTTGTTTAATAAACTTAATTTCTAATTTTAGTTACTAAAAATAATTTATAAAAAGTAAAAATTAGTTTAAAATTGAATTATTTGTGTAAAATTAAATCGTTAGATTAAAATTTGATTATCAGTTTGGATAAAATTCCTAGTTAATTAAATAATTTAACGGTAAGTGATTATTCGATTAGTTCAAATATTAATAAACCATCTAATGTTTATTCAAGGTCTAAATCGTAGAGAAGACAAGCCGGGTCGGGGTGGGTTGCAATTAAAAATTGAAGGTGAGTTAGTCTCACTTATCTGGGTTTTATTTAAATTTAAATAGTTAATTTTAAATATCTGGTTGAATGATTGGATTGATTGGATGTGGTATATTATATAGTAGTATATAGTATATGTTGGATTGATTGATTTCCCGTATTATATAGCGGATGAGACCCTATGCGCCGCATAATAGCGGAGGATATTATATGAGCCCATATACCATGATAATCCACCTCGAAGTGGAATTGGTATTTTATCTTGTGCTAACATCTACGGATGTAGGGAAACAGGTTGGAGGGATCCAACTGGATTCCTCAAAGTAGTGTAATTTATTTTTACAGTCTACGTTTTATTTGATAATTTGTGATAGATTATTGATTATATTGGGAATTAGAATATTGGACGCTATGAATGGAGTGAATAATTTTGGTATTGAGTTATCAAAATATAAAGATTTTTTTTTTGAAAGGAAATAAAAGGAGAGAATTTTTAAGAAAAATAATTTTGGAGAATTGGGATAATTAAAGAATGAATTGGGAAACAGATAAAAGTTGATTTTAAATTCAAATAAATAATTCCAGTATGGAAAAGGAGATATAGGGATAAATGGGAATAAATGAATTTTAAACTTAAGTGATATTATTTATAGGAATAAAGAATTTATTTTAAATTCAAGGTTTAAAATTTTTTAGAAAGATAAAGAAGAGATTTGGAAAAAGTATGAAATTGGTATTCGCTTTAAATAAGATTTTAGATTATAATAAAGAAATTAAATATGAAATTTATGGGTTTTGAAATAAATGTGGATAAGTAAAGGAATTTATTTTAATGAAGTAAATTTTGGAAATCAATTTGGAAATTGGTTAAGTGTTTGAAATTGTATTTTTAAAAGGGAAGATGAGACTATGGAATTTATAAACTGGGTTTATAAAGTGAAACGGATATCAGTGGATATTTGGAAGTATAAATTCACAGTAGAAATTTATAAAGGAATGTGAATTTGTTTTAAAAATAAAAAGTGGTTTATTTTTTTAAAGGTATGGAAATGGGAAGTGTATTTCCCTAGAAGGGGTGATCAATGGAAATCAGTAGGGATCAGGGTAAAGCAAATTCCAGTCGATGGGCAAGGCGAAGTAGGTGGGCTGCCTAAGATATTACGGTAGTAGTCTGTGAATAGTCGGAGAATGTTAGATTGATCGAAGTAAATTGAATCATTATGGCATATTTCTGAGATAAAGGCGGATCTGCGGTGGCCATTAGCGAGTATGTGGAAGAAAGCAGTATTTTTGTCGCCCTCGCCGATCCATTTAGCTTTGGAACGCTGTTTGCAGCCAATTTCTTCCTGTTTAATCAGTCTGTCAAGCTCGAGTTCCAACACACAAAGAAGATTGGATTCAGGGGCACATAGTGGGCGGGTTTCTTGAAGAATATTAAGCCGAAGGATGTTGTCCTGGGTTGCCACAATACGGGTACGGATCGATCCCCAAATAGATTTGGCCCAAGTTTTGATTAACTTTCTAAGAGCTCTGAGTTTAGAGAATACCTGTGCTGTTGCCGATTGAATCTGGCAGGGTTGCGACCAAGCGAGTTTAACAAAGTCAACAAAAATGGTTCCAAGAGCCAAAGACGTTCGAATCTGAATGGTCGATTTAGTGTAAGATTATCACCAATATCAAGAAGAAGATGGCAGTGGTCAGATAGGGTGGTGGCGAGGCCAAAAACCATAGAGAGGGGTGGAGGTCATCCCAGGCAGGATTAAAGAGGAAGCGGTCAAATTTTGCCAGGACAGGGGCATCTCTTCGGTTGGACCAGGTAAAGCGACGGTTGTTGATTGGAGAATCGATGAGAACACAAGAGTGGATGAAGTTGTTGAAGGCTTCTGAATCCTGAGAATGGGTGCCGGAGCTTCGTTCGTAGGAGGATCTGGTTGCATTGAAGTCACCTCCGATAATCCAGGGGCCATTGATATGCGAGGCGAAGTTCGAATAATTTGACCAAAGAGTGGATCTGCCATGGGGGGTTTGAGGACCATAGATATTAAAGAAGGAATAAAGTAGGCATGAATGAAGATGGCGAAGAATGACATGTAGGGCCGCTGGGTGAGTAATGACTTGACAAAGGGACCAAAATGATTCGTTCCAGGCAGTAATAATACCACCCCTAGAATCAATCGCATCTATGTGGGCCCACCCAGTCAGGTAGGGACCATAAAGCAGTCTGAGATGGGTTGGGGAAGGGTCCACTAGTTTGGATTCTTGGATAAACAAAATTTCAATTTTCCACAGGGCTAGAACGAGATTAACAGCATGACATTTAGACAGATCTCCTAGCCCACGAACATTCCATGAAACAATTTTCATTGGGAACGGGTCATACGCTCGATTTCTAGCGATTGCATGGACGAATAGTGCTCATCGGATAAAATTACTCCCATGCAACGTGCCCTTTTTTATTTAATTTAGAGTTAGCAGACGAAAACACAACGAGTTTAAGAAAACTTCCCGAACTACCAGGAATGGAGTCAGTAGAGTTCAGGCGGATGCTTCTTCTAACAAGGGCAAGGGAGAGTGGAGCAATCTGTCGGGGGGCTGTCGGGATTTCTTGGCTAGGCGATTGGGATTGAAGATGAGGGGATGACGGCTCGTGATGCTAAGAGGTCTGGAGGTATAGTGAAACAGGTAGGTCTACATCAGAAAATAGGTCCCAGCGAGGCTCAACGGCGGACCAGTCCCCCCACCTATTCAAGTCCACGACCTAAAGGGGTCATCACGCTGGTTGAACTGAGGGGCGATAGGGAGGTTCGGCGGAGACATAGAAGCTTCATGATTCATGGCGTCGAAACGATCACCCTGGTCTGACTCATCAGAGGGAATTTGATGGGTTCGGAAAAGTACCGCCAGTCCCGATCAAAGTCAGTACCCAAGATGAGAGTCTCGGGTCGCCGATTGGGATGCACATGCTCCATGGGTTCCACTGTCAGCAGTTACTCTGCATTGTTTAATATATCAACAAAGGTGGAGGGTGTGACTATGTCGTTGAAGAATTGAAACAGCAAATAAAGATATCGATGGTCGAAGTAAGACCAATCGCAATCATCCAGACCGATGGGGCGGCCGATGGAGCTAAGGGCTTCAGTTATTGCTTCCAGATTGTCCTTTAGGAGTACCGGGAAGCCATGCACCCTTGCCCACGATGGAGGTTCGAGGCTAGGAGCATTCGGAGGCACACCATTCGACCAAGTCTGTATATTGACTGAGCCCGAGTTTGTTGTTTTACTTATTGTCCCTAACTGTATAGCTTTTTCACCGATGGATGTGGAGGGACAGTAAACGAGGAAGCAGTTATCAGATAAGATCCAAATAGGACATTCACGTAGGTGGAGATGGGATGACAAGGCGACAGAGAGAGATTCGATTGTCCAAAATCCGCTGGTGATTGTGGCCGTGAAGTACATCGAGGGGTCGTCCATGGAATACTGATGAGGGGTTGGAGATTTGGGATTTTGGATAGTGATATGAGCTGATTGTTGTTTAAGAGTTTGGGCAGTGGAGTGAGAGGACTGTTGCGTGTGGGTTTGTTTTTGACAAGAGACTTTATGCTTGGCAGACGATTTTAGGACCCACTTAGTCTGCACAGAATGATTTTCCTTGGAAGCTGGAACTTTATGCACGGTAGACGAAGCGTTTTGGTTGGGACAAGTCGGTTGGGAATGACCAAAGAAGCTGCAGAAAAAACAAATCTTTGGTTCTCTTCAATCTTTGGCTGTGTGTTCCCTTCCCGCGCATCTGAGACAGCGACGATTCGATTTGAAAAATTCGATGGTGGTGCGGGTCGTTTTGAAAACAGGAAGGAACTTATGGCGCTTGATCACCGGTGGGTTAGGAAGCAGGGGAGGGGAGGACGGGGAGGCCACACCTTGAGTGTATGATTTTTCTGAGGGCGGAAAGGTGCGAAGGACAGACTGAGAACGGATAGAATCATCGAGGGCATGGTTAGCTAGATCGGATGGAGTGCGGATGAGGTTTGATGGGCCCCATCACCGGAAGCCGACAATGCAATGTGTGGGGGCCGAGACTTAGGCGAACTTAGGGAGGGAGAGTGATAGGAACAGGAAGGATTAGGGGGTTGTGAAGAAGGATGAGAGGCCGCCATTAAAAGATTTAGTGTTAAAAATATTGTTTTCATCCGTATTTGATTATTATTCCACTGTATATTCTGTTATGTGGACGGGTTTATATAACTATCCAGCATTTGGATATTGATTGTGTGAATTAACTTGAGTTGTACTCTGATGATGTAATGTATAAAACAGATAAAATTTTCTTTTGTGTAAAGATCAGTTATTATCTATTATATTTTATTCCGCTGCGTTGGTAAGAATCTGATATTGTTTCTATTTCTTCTTCTTCTTCTTTAAACCGTAACAGTTCGATTTTTCGGGCGTCGAAAAATCGGGTCGTTACACATTTTTGAAAGAAGGAGGTGAAGTTTCTTTGTCATGTAATTTTAGAAAGAGGATTGGCAGTAGATCCAACTAAGATCGAAGTAGTGAATAGTTGGAAAAGGCCAC
The DNA here is from genome assembly GCA_030765085.1 of Allium cepa. Lineage (NCBI taxonomy): Eukaryota > Viridiplantae > Streptophyta > Magnoliopsida > Asparagales > Amaryllidaceae > Allium > Allium cepa. Next base: position 105,974,460 of record CM060930.1, on the reverse strand, counting down.
AAGCAGTGACTTTGATAAGAAGTTTTCTTAGATTGATTGGATATTATAGGAGGTTTAAAAATGATTTTTCACGGATATATACGCAGGGAACTAAGCTAACGTGAAAGGATGTGAAGTTTGTATTGACCGATAAGTGTGAGGAAGCATTCCAAAGCTTGAAACACTTATTGACCTATGCACCTGTGTTGGTAGTTCCACAGGGGAATCAGGAATTAGTTGTTTATACTGATGCATGTGGAATAGGATTGGGAGTTGTACTAATGCAGAAGGGTAAAGTGATTGCCTATGCTTCTAGACAGCTTAGACCTCATGAGGTTAGGTATCCGACGCATGACTTAGAGTTAGCTGCAGTTACATTTGCCTTGAAGGCATGGAGGCATTACCCTTTGGGAGAGAGGTTTGAGCTTTATACGGATCATAAGTTGTTGAAGTACTTGTTCTCTCTGAAGGAGTTGAACATAAGACAACAAAGATGGTTAGAATTTTTAACCGCTTATGATTTTGGAATTGAGTACACACCGGAAAAAAGAAATAAGGTTGCAAATGTGCTTAGTAGGAGGCATCAGAATGCAATATTAGCTATGATAGCAGAATGGAAAGACTTACGAGCATTATCAGCTTGAAGAGTACTATGGAGATCTAAGGCTGAGTCTAGTGGAGGATCAGCTAAGTTGTCTTATTTGGAAGTCTGACCAATATTGATTTAGAAGATTGCTTCTAAACAGGAAGAGGATCCAGTGTTAGATGAATGGATCAGGAAGTTAAAGGATGGAACGGAAAGAGAAGACTTGAAAGATTTCAGTCTTGACCCGAATGGATGATTGAGAAAGAAGGGCAGATTATGTGTTTCAAATGTGGGAGACATAACGAAAGAAGTTTTGGAGGAATGTCACCGCTCAAAGTTCACTATACATCCAGGAGGAACGAAGATCTATAAGGATATGATGAAAAGTTTCTTCTGGAAAGACATGAAGAGGGTTGTAAGGTTGTGGGTAAAACAGTGTTTGAACTATCAGAAGGTGAAAACCGAACATCAAAAGCCAAGTGGATTGCTTCAGCCATCGGATACTCCAGTATGGAAGTGGGATTCCATTTCTATGGATTTCATAGACGTATTGCTGAGATATAATAGAGGGAATGAAAGTATATAGATCATAGTGGAAAGACTGACCAAGAGTGCTCATTTCATTCCAGTTAAGGCAAATAGGACGGCACCTGTATTGGCTAAGTTATTTATGAAGAACGTGGTTAGACTTCATAGAATTCCTATTAGTATAATTAGTGATCGAAATTCCTTATACACTAGTGAATGCTGGAGGAGTCTACAGGGTGTTTTAGAAATCAAGCTCAAGATGAGCACCGCTTACCATCCACGGACCGTTGGGCAAACAGAAGAGTTAACAAGATCTTGGAGGACTTATTGCGAGCTTATGTATTGGACTTTGGGGGATCATAGGAAGACCACCTACACCTAGTCGAGTTTTCGTATAACCACTACAAGAAAATAGTCTATTTATAGCAAATGGGGATTGCATCAGAACATGACTTGCAATTGTTGGTCATTTACGTTAAAACATACTCTCAGTTCACGCTATTATTAACGAAAAGGAAATTTTAGCGGTATATCTTTTCTCCTCCCTCTCAAAATTCCTATTCCACCACGATTCCTCCTTTTCACTTCTAAAACCCTAAATTACGAATCTCGTCTTCACTTTAAAATTCTACGACTCCAGACTCTACTCTCTGATGGTGACTGCAACTACTCGATGGCGACTCAGCGGGCAGCGGCGACTCCAATTCGAAGGCGACGACTGCAGACTTCGTGAAGCAGGGACTCCAATTCGAGGCGATGATCCTATATTCCATGAGATAGTGATTGCATTGCTAGAATCAACACAGACGCATCTTGAAAGGGGGTAAAATTCTTTCTTCTTATTTGGTAATTGGCATAATATTTTGATTTCCAATGTCCGTAAATTACTAAATTACCAATGTCCCTAACCTTTTCCTGGCATTAGATGTATTCATGTTTCTCCTTCTAATTTTCTAACATTTGGCATCCTTATATCACACTTTTGTCCATTTCAGTTCATTTGTAAAAAATGTCAGTGATGTATAAATATTAAAACTGAATCGAAGACAAAATTGGCATTGCAGTTTACATCTATACATGTAATTATAATGTGTTTTACATGCTTGCACGTATATTGGTTTTAAAGATTTAATTTGATGTTTAAAGGTTTGCATACATCGTATATGCCTTGCTTGAGGATGTGTGCTTGAAGAACCCCAATTGACAGACAGTTCCTCGACAAATATGGGAGGATCTATTACGGCCTACGTATAAGATGATGGTCATGTATTTTTTACTTAATTTTTGGTCATTCAATAAGCACAGGCTTGTATAACTCTTCATTTCTATGCTTTTTTAGAAAATAACAAGAGAATGTTTCATGCATATATGATGATGAAGTTGAAGAATTACTACTATTGCAACACATCATTTTCATGTATCATGTGTTGCACCAAGCTGACGTCTAAAAATTTACAATCATATGCACTCCTATAATGCAGCAAAGCACTTATAAATTATGACTTACCATAATTTAGGGATAATTCACAAGTTTAAATGCTATTTTTGGCTAATGCGATTAAAATTATTAATTGGGACAATTTTAATTTGGGATTTTCTAAACACTTGAATTATTGTTTAAGTATAAGTTATTTCTTTTTGTTCCTCTTTTCATTGTTTATAAACTATATGAATTATTTAAATTATTTAACTAACAATAATGGTATTAGTTTTTGTATAAGGTCTTGATTTTGCAATCGGCTTTGGGTACCAAAACTCATAGGACCGGCCCTCCTCCAACCCCGCTGATCACCTTGACGAGTTCAGTTGTGCATCTCTAGTCCACCGTTTTCACCATCTGTGTTGAACTAGAGCGAACAGTTCACATTGATGGTGCACCTGAGTAAAACACAGTTATGCTTAAGCTTGTTCAAGAGAGATAGGCCAATGAAGTTATTAGTGGCCAGGTAAGTTTATGCTTAAGCTTGTTTCATGGCATCACAAAGTTTGCCTTTTCTTCTATTTATTGTTTGAAAAATATACTTTGTCCAATCAACGTATATATCATAAATTTGATGATTGAAACAAATGCTTTGTCTTAATTCTTTACTAGGTGTACATAACAAGTTTAACACAAATTATATTTGGTTTGATCGATTTCAAATTTTTTTCCTGTCTACACTGAGCTGAGCCAATCTTACTATGGTCAAATAAATTATGTTTAGTTGAATAAGGTTTGGTAATAGTTCAGTTATAAACTACGAACACTTTCATGTGAACATCTTGTTGACTTAAAACTGATAAACATTAGACTATTGTATTCTTCAAGTTATCAATACTGGCCACTTTGTTGGCAGCTAAAAAAATACATATAAGTTCTATTAGTATTTATATAGTTGGAAATCACCTGGCCTCTGGGGCACAGGAACCGTGTGGCATAGGATAGCAAAGAAATATAGGAGATGCTAACATTAGCGGGCTAAAATTTAAGGAAAAAAATTAAAATGACAGTACTATTTCTGTATGCATGAGTAGTATGCATTCAGTACAGGTTGCCCGTGCTACTGCTACACCCTCCAAAATTGAGCTTGTTCATTTGTACATTCCTTTATTGCTACTATTATTTTGATTTTTCTCTTTAAAATTGTATTTTGGTTTTCATCTTTGTTAGACTGTAGGACATATTGAAATTTAAATATAGTATTTGGGCACTTTGAAATTTTGAATTTTGTTTAAAGGCGTTTGATTGACTGATGAAGTATTTATACCTTTAAAAATTAAAAGCTTTTCGGGATTAAATTTGAGCTTGGGAATAGGATAAATATACCGTGAGTCGGTGAGAATGAGTCCATGCAAGAAAGGACTTGTGTAATTTCTGAATAACTGTGTCTAGTCATTAATCAAGTTTATTTTGTTATTGTTAGTAATAATAATAAATAAATAAACAAAATGAAGTTAAAGAGCCCAATGATTTTATTTTTCATCGTCATAATTTTCATACTATCAAGTATCGATTTTTCATTCAAAACTTGCTGTCTAGGCAGATAAAATTCGGCAGTGAACTGGTTAATTTACTTTGATAACGTTGATTACATTTTTGAACTATATAATATTTTTCACATCTTTTTATCTGCTCACTTGTCATTCGTTATGTTATATGAATTTGTTATTTGTCATCCAACAGTAATAAACTACTAGACTAAATAGGAACTGGATAGCACAAATATGGATCTGAGTAGCAAATAATCAATCGAGAAAAGAAATCTTAAAAGAATGACGGTAAAGGGGAAAAACACCACATAATAAGTTTATAACAATTGACATGCAATTGTTGAGTAAAATATCTAAAACAAAATATAACATTAACAAAGTTCTTTAAGTTTTATAAAAAATAGATAAATTTATAAAAATTAACCTATTTTATAAGAAAATAACTAATTTTTATAGAAGTTAACTAGGTTTTATAGAAATTAAGTAAGTTTAAGTTTTCAAAATAAACTAAATTTATAAAAATAACAAAGTTAACAAAATTCAACTCAGTTTTATAAAATTTGACCAAGTTTTATAAACATCCGATTAAATTAATTAAGTTTGGAAAATTTAACCATGTTTTATAAAAAGCTAACTATGCTTTATAAAAATTTAATTAATTTTTGTAAAATTAAACTATGTTAGATAAATTAATTTTTGTAAATTTAACTAACTTTTATAAAAATTAATTAATTTTATAAAATTAACTAAATTTAAAAGAAGAATAAGAATATAATATAATAATAAGTAAATTTTATACTAATAGTAGTAGTTAACTAAGTTAATTAAATTTTATACTAATTAAATAAGTTAACTAATTTTATACTATAATATAATAATAGTAGTAGTTAACTAAGTTAATTAAGTTTTATACTAATTAAATAAGTTAACTATTTTTTTAAATTTTACTATAGATTGAGCTTAATTATAAGTAAATTTAACGATTGGTTGCTTAGAGGTAATATTACATTTATTCTGCATCATGATCATCAATTTGTGAGGTGATTCTTCCTATAGATTGAGATGGAGGAAAAATAATCATCTGTAGACTCACACAAAAACAACTTATAGTATTTATAGATGTTAAGCTTTTATCATTTTGTAGGAGTTATGAAACTGGAATCAACAAAATTCAGGCCAAGAGAAGTAGTGAGACATGTACTTCAGACAACTGTTGCATCTTTGAAGAATGAACTTATATTGGAAGGGTATGTAGATGAAAATGTCCCAACGGAGGTTAGTTTCCTCACTCAAATTTAGTTTAGCTATGAGCAGTCTGCATTTGTCATGTTTACTTAATTTTATTCTTGTTTCAGTTTGTTTGCTTATTTCATTCCTTAATCATTGTGGCTTCATGTACAATTTGATCCAATATACTATAAGCGATATTTGTAGACTTCTTATATTTAATTTTGGTGTTAAAAAGCAAAACAGTTTGTGCTAATAATCGTTTGACATTTGTTTGTAACTGTATTACTCACGTTATCTTATAGGTAGTTAGAGATGTACTCAGAATTTGGCAAATTCTAACCAACTTAATCAGGTAATTTATGTATCTTATGTGTAGTTGGCGAAAACTCTTATTCGATGATCAAAGTAGTGCCAATTTTAGCTTCATAAGTGTGTCGATAACATTCTTCTAATTCCATCGCATCTGAAAGGTAAAAAATTCAAGCTGTGGTGGTAAAAATCAGTCTCTTTTCTGCATATATGAGAACTAGATAAGTAGTTCAAGTGCTTTGTCATCATTACCCAAACATGTACCTACATGCATGACTGAAATGTATGAACTGTCGACATATGATAATCCTGTAAACTAAGCTAAACTAATTTGCAAGGAAACAGATCTTATTTATAGTCCTAACTAATTAATTGAATAAAATGAATAATTATATACGTAATATATCTGTTTACAAATGTAATTAAACAGATTGTGGAAGTTCCGAGTGAGCCAACACTAATACATGGTGATGCACCTGATAACAAAAATGAGTTTCCTGAGTTGGAATGTGACAAAAGCGTAACTAAATCTGCAGAATATGTGAATTTATTTATCTATTTATTGAAGTACGGATGTTGTAGTTAAGTTTATGTCAATGCAAATAAATAATTATTTTGCTGTAAACTATATTTAGTCTTATGAGATGAAACCAATGACCTGCCTCATCTTGTAGAACATTTCTGTACCAACATAGTTTTAATTAACCGGGATGAATTAATTAAATTCAGTCATTGTACTCTTCATTGTACTGATATGTATTGAATGTTTGTTTTAGTTTTAACAACCTTAGTGTTAAGTCCCTATGTACAATGGCATGTGGTTTATGTTGGTGAAGGTAGTTCATGCCCCTGAAATATATGCAGGAGAAGGGAATAGTAGATTATGGTTAAAGCATGTACATGTGTTATTAATAATAAAACCAGCTTGATAATCTTGAACTGTATAGTTTTGATTATATACTGCTTGATAAAAATATCTTGATATGATAAAGCTATTTAAACAGAGTCTCTACTTGCAATTCTAGAAAAGCTAATTAACTTGCAATTCTGAATGTAGGAAAGGCCACTATGAAGTTTGGTTCAAATAAAAAGCAAGAAGATGATGATTTTCAAAAAAAGGTTGCAACGAGTTATGGATCAAAGTTATTTTTGCTGCTAGAACTACTTTTTGGTTTTAACGTATGTATTACTTGCTTTTGTTTTGCTATTTCTACTTCTAATGTAATGTTCATTAAATATTACGATATGTTATGCATCATTCTATGTGAATGTTGAACGGTTAGTTATTTTTCGTTTAATGTGATATATATGATTATGTGAAATGATACATTGTGTTTATGTAAATTTATCGATTGTAATGTGATAATGGATATATACGTATTGCAAAATGATTTTTAAAACGCTGTTAAGAACGCCATTAATAAGACTTTTTATTTCATGTTCAAAATGCTATAAATAACATGTTTTTTATAGCGTTTCTTCTGTTGCAATAATAGGTCATTGATTTATTACAATATTATTTGATTTACAGCGTTTATAAAAACGCTGTAAAAGCCTTTTATAGCATATTAAGAACGCCATTAATAAGATTTTTTATAGCATGTAAAACACGCTATAAAAATACATGTTTTTTTATAGTGTTTCTTCTGTTGCAATAATAGGTCACTGATTTATTACAACATGTTGATATACAGCGTTTATAAAAACGCTGTAAAAGCCTTTTATAGCGTTTTTTAAACGCATTTAAAGGGTATTTTTGTAGTAGTGAACAATAGTTATCAAACTAGTACTAGGATGGCGCCATTTGAGGCTTTGTATGAAAGACCATGCAAATCCCCTACATATTGGTTAGAGACCAGAGATAGATTGGTACTTGGTCCAAATTTGGTTAGAGATGCTGTAGAAAAGATTGAGTTGGTAAGGGCGAGAGTGAAGGAAGCTCAGTCAAGGCAGAAAAGCTATGCAGATAGAAGATGGAAAGATTTAGAGTTCTCTGTTGGAGATCATGTTTCACCAAAGTATCGCCGATGAAAGGTGTTATCAGGTTCGGGAAGACTAGAAAGTTATCACCAAGATTCGTAGGACCATTTCCTATTTTAGAATAGATGGGGAAACACACATATAGAGTAGAGTTACCACGTAGTTTGGCAGAAATCCATGATGTTTTTCATGTATCCCATCTAAGGAAGTGTGTTAGGGATCCAAACTCTAGTATAGCACCCATTGCGTTAGAGGATTAAGTAGTAGAACCAGACATGACTACAATTCGGATAGTCGAGAGAGATGAGAAGAAGATGAGGAACAAGACAGTTAGATTAGTAAAAGCCTAGTGGAGTGACGATGCTAGAGACTGTACTTGGGAAATTGAGAGTGGGATTAGAGGCGCTTATCCTGATTTGTTTGATGGTATATTTTACCTTTGATTGTCTGTTGTGTTCCTTATCGTAGTTTCGAGGACGAAATTCTTTAAGGAAGGGAGATTGTAACCCCCATATTTTTAGTAACATCATTTAGAATATTTAATTAGTTAAATAAAATAAAATAATAAAAGATGATTAATAGATTGAGATATGATTTAACTTAGGATAACCGTGCTTATATGTAAAATGAACTAAAGATACAAGATGGAAATAAGTGTTAGGAAATAAGGAAGGGCAAAATGGTAAATAGGATGAACTTATATCCTAAACCTTAAGGAAATGAACACACTTTCATTTCATTTTTCTCAAGCAAAGATACTCCAAGGCCATCCACCATTTTCAATCTCAAGAGAAGATGAAGCTAGTATTTTCAAAAGGAATGAGTAAATCAACTTATTCAACATCAAATCTCACATCTTTAATCACAAAGCTAAGGTGAATGATTGCTACATCCCATATTTATTATAGTTTTCCGGTTTTAAGGTTAACCCGAAATGATTTTGCATGATAATGCTATGTTTTGGATGATTGAATGTTTATATATACACGTATGTATGTATGTATGTATGTATGTATGTATGTATGTATGTTGATGATTTATATATGTTCATATTTGTTTTATGATATGTTTGATATGAAAGCCGTATTAAATGACATCCAAATACCTTGAAAATTTAAATACGGATCAGAAATGATATTTTAGAGATGATTTTCAATTTTTATAATTTTTTAATTAATCGGGATTTTATATTAATTTTCTAGTGAAGAAAATGATCTATTGGGTTATAAATTATTTACGGCTAAATAAATAATTATTTGGGTCTGAAATTTTTATATATTAAGAAACATAGTAAAAAGGATTTTCTGGAATTTTTGCGAGTTTTGATGAATATAAAATTATTTAATGTACGGGACATAAATGTTTTATATATTTAATTAAGGAGATGGGGTGTTTTGCAAATGATTTAAATTATTTAATTCTGAAATTATGGTAGTACTTTAGGAAAAGAAAAATTAGCAACCAATTAGAGTTTGACAAACAAGGCAGCCTTGTTTAAAAGTTTACTTATAAATGTTTCAAATCAAAAATTCACGTTAAAAGTGTGTTTAGCCACTTTTGGTTCCGCCCAGGTACCTCCGACCAAGACCTTCCGCCTCCTTCCTCAAACCAAAGTACATTGTATCAATTTCGATACATAGTAATTGGACCATGGCAGAAGGTAAGTGTCGAAACCAAGGAGTTCCAAAAGGGTAGAAGCGACTTTATGTTTTAAATGAGAAAAGCACCAACTTACTTTCGACTAAGATGTTTTTGACGTAGTTGACTTTCGACTAGTTCAATTGATTTAAAGAAAGATTTTAAGGTTGCGCCTTTGTTCTAAGTAATAGCTTTCGACTTAGTGCCTAGCACTAAGTCAATGGTTTTAAAGGTTGGTTTCGAAATAGTTGCACCTATGTTTTTAAATAATAGCTTCCGATTATTTCGAAGCCTTTACTGCTGCTTTCTACCTTTCAAAACAGAGTCTTCGAAAGGTGTTATTTTGTTTTAGAAAAACACTATCGCTTCTCCAATTCTTGTGAAAGGGGTGTTTTAATACCATTATTCCTTAACTTAGTTATAGCTTTCGGAGGATAAGCTTTCGACCCTATTGCTTGTGATCCTTAGTGGTTTTTAAAGAATAACTCAATGGTTTCAAAAGAGAATGATTTCGACTTAAATGGTTTCGAAAGGCGTTTTCCCACATGTTTTAAATTGAACCTAAGTGTTTTCGAAAGTTTTGGGTTTCTAAATGTTTGATGCTTTCGAAAGGTTTTAAAGAAGGCTTCAAAGCAATGGTTCCACTATGTTTTCATAAGGTTTAAAGGAAAGGTTTTCCTATGGCTTCGAAAGACGATTTTTAATGGTTTTAAAGAAGGATGTATAAGGTTTTTAGCTTTCGAAGGAAAAGGAATTTCGAAGGGGGTTTCAAATGATTATATGAATGGTTTCGAAAGGAAGATTTGCACAATACCAGAATTGTCATTTTGTATAGCTGTTGGTAGTAGGTACGTTATTCACATATTTTATAGCGGTTATAACCATTGAAAATTTTGGTATTTCCAACGGTTATAACCTCTAGGATTTTTTAATTTCCAAGAGTTATAACTGTTGGAAATTTCTTGCATACATAGGTAAATAGCAAAATTACCAACACTTATAAGTGTAGCAAACTTGGTACAGTTGAACCATATATTATTCAGCATCAAATAGTATTTCATTCAACTATATCTATACGAATTTATAACAATGGAGAACATGAAACTAAATTTCAAAACTAACATATCATCAAATCATGAAAAAGCATCAAACGTACGAAAGAGTACATATCAAATTCTTCAAAATTCGTTGTGACAACTTCAAATTTCACTACTACAACATATGTAGAAGCTTACTAACAACAAATACGACACTCCGGTCAAACTACAAAACCAAACTATTCATCCTCTAAGTTCTTCATGTATTCCTTGGAGAGTTTTAAATTCAATACGAACTCCTGTTCTTTCACAAGAGAATGTCCAACTTCAAGCTAAGCCTCAACGGTTTACTGTTATAACAAGAGAATGTCAATTTAGATCATCAATAACAACTGTAGGATGGAAAAAGAATATAAAAGAACATAAGCAAAGCATACATGATCTGGGAGAAAACAAGAGAAAATATTCCTTACGTGATAACTCTACATCAAAAGGACTATATGTATTAAATTTCATTGACTTTTGTAGCTACTGAAAAACTATTAAGTTGATTTTCATATAGAGAATATTGGCGTAAACATAGCCCTTAGTTGATTAGTGGTCTAAATTGTAAGATCAAATGTCACAAGAAATTGATAGCCTTGAACACGAAATACATGTTCAGCATTCCAGGTTTGCTTGAAAGACTTCAAAGTAGGGTTGCCGATAGCATGCTTTCTGTATTTGGCACTTGAAATGCATCATCACATGGTGTTTATTCTCCTTAAACGATATCGTTAAAATGCCCTTCTTTTCAACACTAATTTGTTACTTTACAGTGCAGGCAAGGCAAGCTTAATTGGCTTTTTAACACAGACCTGAGACAGAGAAGTTTTCAAGAGTCTTGTGTTTTATTAGAAAACGTTCAATAATTATGCTGCATTTAAGCATTATTTCTTATATTCTACATTGTTATGTTTTTCCTCAATGTCTGTGTTAAAAGGGTTTCATAACTCGTTATTTGAAGTAATGTTTATTTATTTATATACAGTTGCATGGTTCATGCCTTAATTGTATTATAGATAATCGGACTATAGGTGGTTATATAGAATTAAATCATATTTAGTTTTTTTAGGGTAAGTTTTTCCTCTTAACCATGGTGTAATTATATATAGCAACCCTTTTTGTTTTATGTAATATGGAATATTTTTTCATATCGGTGGCTACGTAGCATGAAGTCATCGAGCCAACTATATTCATCGTCCCATGCGCCGTCATTTCTTTGTTTCCATCTATTTGGTAGTCCTTCATTAGCGCAAATGTTCTACCAATAGCTAATTCTTCCTAGCGTTCATTTTAAATGAAGTGTAATTATAGTATAATAAGATCAAGAAATTAAGTTAAACATTTAGATCTGATGCTTTCACTTTCCAACTTGGTATTCAGCCTCATGGTAGTTGTCAAGGGTAAGTGCATGGTTTGTAAACTGAAACGTTCAAAATAGTAAATAATTTTTCTAAACATACCGTTAAAGCAACCATCCCACACATTATACCAAGGCCTTCTGCTGGTTTTATTGAGATTTCTTTCCTTTCTCAAATATTTCAATAACAACGATGACCAATGCAGACTATACATTGGTGCTATGGTGGGAAAAATCTCCTTTTTTTCCCAGATATTTTCATCCCATGTTTGGTGAACGGTGATAAATAACACGGTATATTATATCTTCACTTGACAAGTTGTCATTGGTTATAGCTTAGAATTGATGAGTGTGTGCGCGCTGTCTATAATAATTCAAAATTGATTCAAAATTGTTTGGAATATGTGGCTGTCGTAAGTTCTCTGTAACACATACATAGACAATTTTGGTACAATTTCCATACCTGCAAATTTCATTACCAATGCTTTTATTTTTATTTTTCCTTGTGTGAACTGTCAGTGAAATAGAATTGTTTTTCAATTTTATCCGATCTTACATTTCTCTAAATATGAGTTCTATAGCAAGGTATTTAATTTAAGTAAGAATTGTAGACGGACGGTTCTGTCATTGGTTATAGCTTAGAATTGATGAGTGTGTGCGCTGTCTATAATAATTCAAAATTGATTCAAAATTGTTTGGAATATGTGGCTGTCGTAAGTTCTCTGTAACACATGCATAGACAATTTTGGTACAATTTCCGTACCTGCAAATTTCATTACCAATGCTTTTATTTTTATTTTTCCTTGTGTGAACTGTCAGTGAAATAGAATTGTTTTTCAATTTTATCCGATCTAACATTTCTCTAAATATGAGTTCTATAGCAAGGTATTTAATTAAATTAAGAATTGTAGATGGATGGTTCAATTATAATGGCAATTTGAATTAGGATTCTTGAAAACATACAATATAAACACCATCTTTGTCGGCACATGTGAGGTAAACGATCGAAATGGCAGCAACTGCAGCGATTAGTGGAGCTACTTCCTGCAAATACATAGTTCAACAGCATATATATCATGTTTTTTTCTTCTTCCTTTTTTTTAATACTCAACTAAACTGAATACTATCGGCGAACTTCTAATTATGCATCATACGCAATGGCTTATATTTCAATTATTTAAAAGAAATACATACTCCGCTTCTCATAGGTAATTTCGTAATTTTAATGCAAACCTTAGAAATCCAAGAGCTGCTTGTATTATCTAGTTATATAGTAGAGATAGAGATATTTTAAATAACATCTCAGGTTAACTTTAGTCGAATAGTTTTGAAAACAAAAATTATTACTATTACTGTGTTATATAGTAAAGATAGAGATAATTTAAATACACGTCAAATTGACACAAGATAGAACAAATGAATTATTTATTAGGTATTAAAAGAAAAATAATATACATGGTTGATGGGAAAACTGTACTAGGTGATTTTGCAGTCTAAAAATTAAATTATGTTTTAAGAATTTTTTTGGGAGCAATTAGACGAGGTAAAAGACACTGTTACCATCAAAAAGTTGATCTTATGTAAAAGACAATGTTACCTCAAAAAGAAATACGAAAAAAGCTTCTATGCGCTAAGAACTGCGGCAACCACTGTGCTAGCTGTAGGCGCTCGATCACCACATTTAACATTTAAAGCAACAAATCACATTCTTTAATAGTACCTGCATAATCAACTACAAACCTTCATATTTCGAATATCTTATGTAATCATTTGCAAATATAACCACGCGGTATCTGAGCAAAATATCACCTATATGTATTTTTTTTACCAAGGTCAAAGAAACTTTCTCCTTTACTAACACAAATAGACACTAAATGTTACCTTGGCCTGAACACTATAAATAAACATCAATAACAAATGTGCTTTTGTTACAAGCTTGGTAAAATAATAGGTGACGGATTATGAATAATAAGGAAATAATAATAATGTTTAATGAACGAACCATCATCTATAGCTAGCTTACATCTTTAAATTTGTCCGCTTTCAGTTTGTGTTTATATACATACTGTTTCTTTTGATTATTTTTCTTATATGCCATGAATAATAAAAATGAATTCAAAGCATACAGGGGTATTATGATCATACGATAAGTAATTATTTTATTATTCTTGTCCAAACATTGAAATTTATGAAATTGAAAGAATTAGAATAAAAATCGAAGGTTATACGTAAGACACATTCATTTTAAAAGTTATATAACTGTATATACCAAACATATTTGGACAATGTATTTTCTTCGTTAAATATTTGTATTGTAAATATTTACGTAAACATCATTCATTGCAAATATTTGCATTGCAACCAATAACATTTTTTATAAATGTAAAACTAGTACACATTCATCATTTAAAGAACATTATATTTGAGAATGAATGAAAAAAGAATTACATCAATTTGAATGACAATTTTACAGATACAAAAACAAGGACTTGCCTTACATTGTTTTAATGATAATAATGCTTGCCCAATTAATTTTCTTAATAGGGATGAAAATCAAAACATGACAAATAAATATTTCAAGCTATTAAGTTCGGAGTAAAAGAATGTATCTTAACTCAAATAAAGCAGCAGCTAGTTATTCCATATTTTTTATAAACATTTTTTCTGTCAGGGAAGATATTATAATATAAGTCCAATAATTAATGCAATCATTTTATAGTACCAATCTTTTCTCCTGTCTTACAATACAAAATAGAATAAAGGCCATAAATCATTTACTACCAGCAGTCGCATTGGGTATCTATTGGGCATATGCTTAGTTTATAAATCAAGCAACTACACTCAGTTTATAAAATGGAGCAAATGCTTAGTTTAAAATTGATCACTGCTTGGTTTATAAACTGAGCGTTGCTCGATTTATAAACTGAGCAATTGCACTCAGTTTATAAAATTGAGTGCCATTACTCCGTTTTAAAAACCGAGTGCCATTGCTTTGTTTTAACAACTGAGCTAAACTGAAAAATGCTTAGATTTTATAAAACGAGGAAATTGCACTCAGTTTATAGAACTGAGCATATATAAACTGATTTTATGCTCGGATTTTAATGCTCGGTTTATATTTTTCTAAAGTGAGCATACCATGTTAGCATCACCTTTGTGCATGTGCAAAAATACGGACACACATAATTCCTCAAAATGTTTTGCACCGAGCTATTGAAGCTTATGTTTCACTAATCAATCAACCATCATACTTCATTTGTGGAAGATTTGTCAATACTGCAAAATGTATTACTCATTTAAACCATATGCCAAAATCAAATTTATATTTAGACAAGTTTCTACATTATTTAATACAATAGATCTATCATTTTCGATCTTTGTGGAAAGAAAATGAAAAATTTATACCTAAGGCTAGTGGTGGATTGATAACAAAGTTTCTTGAATGTATGGATTGAGATTATTAATGTTCAGTGTTTCATAAGTCTTTATTTATTATTGATTTAATAAAATATGTTCTAGTAGACTTGGAATAAAGTAATAGAGGTAAAATTGCGGTGATGAATAAATCATGCTTTCCTTTTGCTTTCTAAGCAAGAAGAAATTGATGTTAAATTTTCTTTTTTGTATAGCTATATTGGGCAATGATTAATTAATTGATATCCTCATTTGAAGTAGACATAAAGAATAATCATGATGAGGGTGGGTTTGTCTCAAGTTCTCGTAGAAAGCAAGTGAAAGTATGATATTTTAAAATTACATTCAGTAAGCTAGTGAAAGCTACACCTTTTATTCTGTGTACTATTTATTTTTGTTTAAAGATAAATATTATATTTTCTGAATATATGTATGTATGTATGTATGTTTGTATGTATTTATTATAACTCTCAAAGAGAAATAATGAACACACCCATCACGCAAACAGTATAAATATCCAAAGCACCAAAATATTCTTATTTCATGTCATGTTTTTTTTTGTTCAATGGCTATACTTTTTCCCCTTTGATATAAGATAAGATAATTCAAGTTGAATATAAAATTGGGTCTGATTTTCGAATTTAGTCCAATAATAAAATTACAGATGATTGCATTCTAAAATTTCTGAAGTTTTTAATTAGACTGTGTAGGAATATACGTACAAAAGATAGACTGAAAGTAATGGGATGATGCTTTAAGCAATAACATGATAAAAGATTAGGAAATAATAGCATACACAAAGCATTCTTGTCAGAGTTTACGTACGCAATTCTGATAAGATGAAGATCTTTGAAAACTCATAAAACATCTAAAGGGATTCCATTCTCATTGGTACTATCAACCTGATCACCATGATAATCAATAAAAATAAATAAAAAATAATGTTATTAACAACATTAAAAGGAAATACGTAGGATAATAGATAAACAAATTCAAAAATCCTAAGTAAATACCAACTCGGTGGCTGGAGTTTTAGTCAGAGATTCGGTAGTTAACGTTTTTTGTGCAATGTTGCAAATTGAACAAAGGTTTGGTTTGACGATTGCAAGTTTTTACTACTTACCTAGTATCGAGGCCAAGTTATCTTGATTACTTTTCCAGTCAAACTATAGATGACCATGCATAATTCATCAACCTAAACAGTTAGTCAGAGATTCTGTAGTTAACTTTTTTTGTGCAATGTTGCAAATTGAACAAAGGTTTGGTTTGACGACTGCAAGTTTTTACTACTTACCTAGTATCGAGGCCAAGTTATCTTGATTACTTTTCCAGTCAAACTATAGATGACCATGCATAATTCATCAACCTAAACAGTTTGGAGCAAAAAGCCAAAAGTACGTCAGGATTTTATACGCAGTTCAGAACAAAAAAAATGACAATAAATAGCAATTCTTTTAAATATGAAAATGTATGAGGTGATTAAATTTTAACAAAGCACTATCAATTCAAAATTATATTTTTCTAATTGCATGGTTTCAGTTTTCTTTGTACAGTGATGTTACATTCAAGGGTTTTAACCAACATGCAAGCGTCCCAATATAAAAGTATATGCTGCTTAACATATTCAAAAAGGTAAAATTATTTTCTCTTACTAGACGAAAAAATTATTTTATTTCTATGCTATTTGTAGAAAGATCTCCAGACCATTTGGACAAAAACAATCAGCATACATCAAGATAGCATTGTAAACAATATTTATCTAAAAAGTCAATGATGTATGTTTAATGATTGTTTCATTAACAAAGAAAAAGGATATTATAGTTTACACATGAATATAGTTTAAAGAGGAGAAAATGTTTTATGATATTCTTTATTTTCTTTGCATTAGATGCAAGCATCACATTGCCACCTTCTTGATGCATCTCAACCTAGGCCATTAGATGAAGTTGCTTGACGTTCAGCAAATTACCAGCTTTATTTGTTTCATGGTCATACAATCTTTATAAATTGCAAGCCTCTCATTTTTCTGCTTTCTTCCAGCATATTGATTTTACCTTCAACGCATGCATTTATAGAAAAATGTTCAACACATCGCATTACAGCCTACATGCAATGCCAGCACATGCCAAACCACCAACATGCAATTCTAGCACTCAGCCTATAAAAGCCTTTCAATCACTTTGTATGCAGCCTGTCTTTTCTGCCTGCATTACATTTCAGGCACTGCTCTACACTACAGTGTTTCCACCTATCATTGCAGTCGGTGCTCCTTTGTAGCCTATATTTTCTTCCGATGATCTCCGTCTACAAAAGTCTTGCATTCATGCCATGTACTACCACTAGCTGTGATACAAAATGCCACTGCCCATGCATTCTAGTTGCTTCTTATATTCTATCCAGCCTAAGCAAGCCTTCCATCCCAGTCACATGTTTCAGCATAGTTAGCTTCAGCTAATCCTCCCTTAACAGCATTATACTTTTAATTCCTACCACTGTCCACTTCATCCCCTTTAGCTCCTTATATAGTTATTTTATTATTCATATATTTTTACTATTTTATAAATATCATTGGACAGTTAGGCACTAGTCGTTTGATCGTTTCACACTCATGATCCTTTTTGGCACTTCTCTCATTATTCATGTTAAGTATTTGTACACGGTCACCTACCAGACGTGTTGGTAGGCCTTGTTTGTTGTTACACACAAATAAGCATGAGTGCTCTCCTCTCATTGAGGGTCACTTTCATCATATATATATTGACTTATATATATATATATATATATATAATTTTTTCCACATGTCATTGGGTGCTCACATATCGAATGAGGATAATTAAATCACAAAGGGACTGCAAATTTAACATAGCGAAGGAGGATTTCTCTTAAAGAGAATATATGGAAGCCAAACTTGGCAATGTGGTGAATTTGAGTATAAGTTAGTGTAGTCTATATGCGTATGCTTTATTTCTCACTCAAATACACAGAATGATGAGCATAGCATATACTAGTATGAACATTTATTAGTTTGTGTATAGTGGGATGAATTTAAAAATAATGCAGATTGTATTAATGCCTCAGAGAGTTTCAAAACATGTGTTCAGGTGTCACAAAGAAGTTGTTATTTGTCAAAAAAGATAACAAGAATTGTAAACTTACCTAAATTATCTGATCCATAAAGTAGATCCTAGCTATAGACATTTCCAAGACCACATGAAGCTTGCTGCCAATCATAATTAAAGCAATAATCCCAAGCATTACTTCTCACTCTAACACACTTCCATGCCTTTTGCACGATCATGGTTATCTAGGTGTGAAAAATAGAAAGTTTGGTCTTTACATTGTCACAAACATAAACATCAGTCTATATAGAATATGAAACTGGTGTAACTGGATATAATGGAAAAAGGAGACGAGCTTACCATACATATGCGGACTTGAAAAATATTTAGCAATATCATCAAGATTATTTCAGCCAATTCTGATTTCTATTCATAGAACAAAGGGACTAAAGATTTAAGCGCTAACAATAAGTAAAGAAAAACGAATTCCCATTGAAAGGGCATTCATGGTTTTAGTATATTTAAAATTTATACCTGATACTTAGAGAAAAAACAATTCTTTTAGTACTATAGTGTTATATGCTGAAATTACTTTGGAAAATCTAGATTATAAACATAAATTTTGGTAAACTTGAAAGATTCCCACAAAAGAAAAAAAGAGATTATATCTCCATATATAAAAGGGAACCAGATGTATAAATGTACATAATATTAAGTTTTTGTAAAAAGGAAACACAAAAGATGTAAATTTATGCATATCAGCTCATTTTTTTAGTTAAAACTGTCATAATATTGAATTCATCTAAACACTACCTAGATAATTTCATTAACAACAAAGGCAGGAAGTGCAAAAACATACAGATTAACGTTTATTATAGTATAAATCAACTACATAGTTACACAGAGAAAACAAAATAAGAAATGAAAGGCTAAAAATTAGCCTCAAGTGTAAAGAACGCATATTCTACAGCTGACATGAACAAATAAGGTCACATGGTAAACCATTGGTAGAATCAAGGAGTTTTATTAAGCTAATAACTGGCCAAAACTGAAAAAGGAAAGGCTTTGAGAGGTAATATTATCCAAGCCGAATTAAGAAAACATCCTACTTTGTTTCAGACATTAGATAATCAACATGAATGTATATTGAAAGAATCAATTTCATAATTATTTGTTTCTATAACAAGAATACATGCATTTAGTACCATCCATATTGTTGTATTTTAATTGATAGTAATCTCTAGTTTTTGAAGATGGATAATCCATTAAAAATATAAATTGACCAAGAAAACCATCAATTGCACTTAAATATCATTAGATAGACAAATAAAATAAAGTTTCTTTACTTGATTGAGAAAGATTCCTTGATTTGGTTGAAGTAAAAGAAATAAAGAGGAGATTGCGGCGACCTAAGCAGCGGGAGGGGATTCACATTGGAAAATAACTGATTACGATTTTGGGAGTTCGAAGAGGAGAGGTGGAAAGATAAAACCGTAGACCTAGAGGAAGAAGAGCAAAACGATGGGTTAGAAATGAGGAGTAAGTATTAAGTTTAAAAAATAAAAATTTGCCCTCTTTACTTCGTCTTATTTACACCATGAGAAAAAAGACCAACATATATGACCATTACAATAGTAAAGCAATGAATATAATTGTTATTATTTTGTAACGGCTATAAACATTGGAAATTCTAAGAAATAAGTGTGATGAAATAGCTGAGTGGGTGTAGTGTTGGTCATTCAGCCTAAGTTAAAGAAAGGGTTTTACATGGTTTTGAAAGGGGTACTTTCAATAGGATCAAAATGGGTGCTTTCAGATGTTTAAAGGTTTTTATCACCAAATATTTGAGTAAAGTATATATAGGATGGTAAGGTGATTTTGAGTAAAGCATTGAGTATAAATGTATTCCTTGTTTAGGTTTGGTTTAAAAGGTTTTAAATCAATTTCAGAAGAAAAGGTTTTCAAGGAAAATTTTGGGAAGATATCTTTTAAGTAAAAATGGCTTAGATATTAGAATACCTGATGGGACTGGTATAGAGTCGCGCCTTGTACATTAGCTATTGGCCCGAGCTAATTTAGTCCAAAATTCTAATGTGTAGAGCTTTGTCATAGGTAAGTCTAAAATTATGATTACATACAGAAGGGAATGTATATTTGTATACAAATAAGTTATTGGTGAGCCCGCCAAACTGTTAGGATTATGTGACCCTACTAGCTGTTAAGTTAGGGACAAACCATCCAGAAGAGATGTATTTAAATGGTAGTTAAGGACAGATCGTCGAGAAGAGGTGTGCCTAACATATCTTAGATTATTTTGTTATTTTGTTATTTTTTTAAGGCCCAAGTCAGCCAAAGATTAATAGCTAGCCAAACAAAACTAAATCGTTTGTACAAATAGTTCTTTTATTACATGATATGTATGTTTACATAATGATGTTTTACAGTATATAACCAGTTTTGGTTGTAGGAAAAGATTTGCAAAAGATACATTTTAAAAGGATGTTAATGAGGGAAACTCATTCCGCTAAGCGGCATGGTCTCACTTAACATTAATAACCGGGATGTATAGTATTATTCACTTTAGAATTTATGTCTGACTCGAAGTTTATGGTTTCCTCTTAAACTCTCGGGTGCTCAAAATTGATTTGAGTATGCTGAGGATTGAGGTACTTTCAGGTTTTAGTAGAATGGCGAATAAAGCTACTGAAGGCGAGCAGGAGGCTAACGGATAGTTATTAAGGAGTTGTAATTATATGTTTTCTGTTATTTCCGTTGTGTATGTATTAAGTCAATTATGACTATATGACTCTGATCATCCAAGGGGGCATATTCATATGTCGGTCTTGGCGTATTTTGTAATAAGTATGCTTTACATTGTCTGAGAGACGTTTGGGATTATGTATTATGAATATGGAACGGGGTTTTGAAATGTAATGGAAAAATATTGTTTTAAAATCTGTGATTTGTTTCATGTTCAAGTGCATCTGATATTATAGATACCACTAAACATAGCCATATTTAGTTGCCAGAAGTTAATAGTATAAATGACTGCAGCATCTATAGCGCTTAGCTTTTGGTCTCTAGATAGAGGATGTTACAATTCATAAGTACTACTATTTTGATAATATCCTATAGAAGCATAATTATAAGCTCTGTTTCCTAACTTGGGTCTTTTAGGATCAGATTTTCTAACACAAGCTAAACAACCCTAGAATTTAAGTTTCGATAAGTTTGGTTTCCGATTAAACCATAATTCATAAGGAGATACATTCTTTTATTTGGAAGGAACTCAATTTAGAATGTAACAGGCTGATAGCATAGTATCACCCCTTAATGAATTTGGTAATTTAGAACTAATAAGCGCTGCATTGACCATTTCTATCAATGCTCGATTTTTTCATTCCCCACGTTATTTTGTTATGGAGTATAAGGGACCATATATTGGTGAATTAAACCATGTTGTTTGCAAAATTACGTGAATTCATTTAAAAAATATTCACCGTCCAATCCGAGTGCAACACCTTAATTTTAATTCCAAATTTTGTTTCTACCTCTTGTTAATTTTGAATTTATCTGACATCGCTTCTTTGGTTTTCATTAGATATACATAAGCATATGTAGAGTAATCATCAATAAATGTGACATAGTATTTATTTCCTCCGTATGTTGTAGGACTTTTAAGATTATCAACATCGTTATATATAAAATCAAGCAAACTAGTATTCCTTTCAATATATTTTGAGGATTTTCGATGAATCTTTACTTGAATACATATCTTACATTTGTTAATAGATTCAGAATTGCAATTAGAAATCAATCTTAACTTATGCATAGATTTAAGGAAATTATAGTTAATATGTTCTAATCTAACATGCCATAAATTAAAGGAGTCAACAGTATAAACAGCGTTAACTTTTATTATACTCGACTTAGTCATGTCATTACAAAGTAAACCAGACCCACAAAACAACCATTCTTTGACAGAACAAGCTTATCAGACTCGTACACCATCTTGAATCATTCCTTATTGAGGAGGTATCTAGATATAAGATTTTTACAAATATCAGGTACATAAAACACATTGATCAAAGTAAGAACTATCCCAAGATGAATATAATTTCACCAGTGCTTTTTCCAATGACCTTGCTACGAGCTTTATTTGCCTCGGTAACTTCATTTTCTTCTCCGTTTGTTTATCGTAGGTCTTAAAAAGACTACGGTCCTTGCATATATGTATTGTTGCTGCAGTGTTGTGTCACCAATCATTTCCTATGACGTTAATGCAGTTTTCCTCTTGCAGTACAGTTGTAAGCTTTTCTTTGACCGCTTTCGCTTTTTGTTTCTTTCATTGATGACATTCATGAGCATAGTGACCGAGTTTGTTACAAAAGAAATAAGCACCTTTCATTTTGTCATTTTTTTCTTTTCTTTTCTTGTTTTCATTCTTTGGCTTTGATGGTTGAATTTCTACAACATTTTTGGCCGTGGAATGAAATTCAATTTGTTGACTATCAATTTGTTAACACGTACGTAAGTCTTCTTTCTATGCGAAGATGACATTGTAAAGCTTCTAAATCATAGTTCACTTCGGCGTATTTTAGTTTTTCTAGTAATCATTCCAAGAAGAGATAAGTCGGCATATAATAACCCATTATGAATGATTCATGAAGCTTTATATTGGCATCTTTAAGGTAATTAACAATAATTAAAATCTCATTTACTTGTTTGATGATCATTTTATTGCCATTCACCTTAAATTCCATAAAATTTCTAATAAGAAATTTCTTGTTACTTATCTCAGAAATGCGGTATTTGTTCCACAATGCAGTCCATAGCATCTTCGCAGTTTCCAAGGCTTCAAACATGTATTGTAGGCAGATGTAGACGATGCATTCAATATGCGTCCTCTACACATGAGGTCATTCTCCTTTCGCTTATGTCGTTTAGCTTTTAATTCAACAGTATCTGTTGGAGTTTCAGCCGATAATTCTTCCAAGCCATTTTCTAGTATGTGGAAAAGTTTCACTGTAAGGAGAAAGAACTTCATCGTCTCTTGTCAATGAGTAAAATTTCTCGCCATCAAAACGTTATAGCCCTATTAAATGTTGATTCAGAAGTTGAAGTGCGTTGTAGTTACTCGAACCCTCCATTTACTGATATTATTTTCTAAGAACTGTTGGAATATAGTGTGGGTACCGTTGTTGTACTACTGACTTTGATGATTTGTTACATATGTTGGAATTCCTTATGAATTGAAATATACAAAGTCCCACATCGCCAAATTGTTGAGAGCTATATTGGTTTATATATGGCTTTCTCATGAGGAGGTTGGGGGGCTGTGGCTCCCAAATGTATGCTTCGTTGTGAGGAGGGAGATCATGCATCACCACCACACGCGCGCGCCATCGCCGTCGGCCGTCCGTCCGACCGACCGAACCGGACCGGGCTCGGTTTTGGTTTTGGGTCTAATATGATACTCGTATTTTTACTACAAACTGGACCGGGCTTTCTGACACTCGACTGAAGAGGCGCGGGCGAAACAGTATCAGGTGGTACGAGCGGATGAACAGATGTGATTGTACGAAGAGGTACAGACGCGACTGTTTGAGCGAACGGGTGCAGACACGACCGTTCGGAAGAGACACGGACCAACTATAAATAAGAAGGAAAATTGATCACTTTTCTCGCTGATTTTAGAATCCGAATCTTCTTCTTCTCTTCTGCTACTATACTCTAAATCACAGAGCGATATACTCATTACAATCTCGAGCAGAATACGTCTGTTGTATCTTGGGGAAAATTTTGAAATAAAATTCTTAAGAAAATTGTTACGACAAGCCTCAGATGAAATTTCCTTTATAGTCCGGTTAGAATTCTAGTTTGTTTGTATATTTATATACTTTATTCTATATTCTATCCGTTATTCTGCTTATACTATTTATTCAAAATAGTATAACGCTGTTGTTGTAATTTATTTACAACGTAACTTATAGTTACAATTATCTAATACAGAATTCTAACGTAGTGGAATTCTAATTGATAAACTTGTGCGACGAGTTTATAGTTACTTGCTATCTGTTTTGGTACACTAGCAAATCTAACATCTTAAGAATTTTACTGTTTTTTTACTAAAACAGAGATGACAACAGTAGAATTTTCAAAGAATACTACCCACAACAAACTATATATAGGAAGGGGATATTTATGTGATGGCCTATTTAAGGCAAATGTAGCCGTTGTCGGCAACAAAAATATGTATTCTGATTGTGCTATTAATAAAATTGAAGTTTCTTATTTTCTTGAGCATGAAATTTTACTATGGCATGATAGATTGGGACACATAAATTTCCGCAAAATGAAAACATTATCAAACTTGGGATTAATTCCAAAATTCCAAGTAGATAAGAACTACAAATGTGAGACATGTGTAGAAGCAAAAATGGTCAAACAACCATTTAAATCTGTTGACAGAAGCACCGAACCATTAGGTTTGGTACATACAGATTTATGTGATTTTAAATCACTACCTACAAGAGGTGGAAAAAAGTATTTCATTACTTTTATTGACGATTATACGCGATATTGCTATGTATATCTTTTAAATAGTAAAGATGAAGCAATAACGACGTTTATAAAATACAAGGCTGAGGTAAAAAATCAGTTAAATAAAAAGATCAAGACACTAAGATCTAATCGAGGTGAAGAATATGAATCACCATTTGAACAGTTATGTGCCGAAAATGGTATAATTCATCAAACAACAGCTCCATATTCACCACAACAAAATGGTGTAGCCGAGAGGAAGAACAGAACGTTAAAAGACATGATTACTGCCATGCTTTTAACTTCTGGTCTACCGACAAACTTGTGGGGGGAAGCATTAAATATGTCTAATCACATATTAAACAAAGTCCCTCACAATAAAATAGGAAAAATTCCATATGAGTTATGGAAAGGACACAAACCAAGTTTTAAATACCTCAAAGTGTGGGGGTGCTTGGCAAAAGTTCCAGTTCCGCCTCCCAAGAGAGTCAAAATTGGACCAAAAACAGTAGATTGTTATTATCTTGGGCCAGCCCAAAATAGTAGTGCATACAGATTTTTGGTATTCAAGTCTGATATAACTGATATTCATATAAATACAATCATGGAATCAAGAGGTGCCTCATTCTTTGAAGATGCGTTTCTGCACAAAAGGAATGAAGGAAATAATGTCCCAAAAAGGACAAGGGAAGAATCAAACGATTCACGTGAAGATGAAACTCATCATGAAATTGAGGATGCTGAACCAAGAAGAAGCGTAAGGGTTAGAACTTCCAAAACATATGGTTCAGACTTTTTTACATATGTATTAGAGCACGAACCTCAAACGTACAAGGAAGCAATGTCATCTTCTGAATCCTCATGTTGGAAAGAAGCAATTCAAAGTGAGATTGATTCAATTCTAAGTAATAAAACTTGGAAAATTGTTGATATTCCACCAGGAATAAAATCTATTGGCTGTAAATGGATTTTCAAGAAAAAAAAAGAAAGCAGATGGATCTGTTGACAAGTATAAAGCCAGATTAGCAGCCAAAGGATATCGTCAAAAAGAAGGAGTAGACTTTTTGATACATATTCGCCGGTAACACGAATAACCTCTATAAGAATGCTAATAGCAATTGCATCCATCTATAATATAGAGATTCATCAGATGGATGTAAAAACAGCATTCTTAAATGGAAATCTTGACGAGGAGATTTACATGGAGCAACCTGAGGGATTTATTTCCAAAGAAAATGAAAACAAAGTATGTAGATTAGTCAAATCATTATACGGACTAAAACAAGCTCCAAAGCAATGGCACGCAAAATTTGATAGTGTCATGATGAGAAATGGTTTTCGTATAAATGAATGTGACAAATGTGTTTATTATAAACAACTTGGACAATCATATGTGATGATCTGTCTATATGTGGATGATATGCTAATATTCGGTCCAAATACTCAGATAATTGAGACCATAAAGAAAATGTTGATCAACAATTTCGACATGAAAGACTTGGGTGTTGCAGATATTATTTTGGGAATAAAAATAATAAGAACACCTAATGATATTGAGTTATCTCAATCACATTATGTAGAAAACGTGTTTGAAAGATTTCAAAATTTTGGAATTAAAAGAGTAAATACACCTTTTAATCCATCAGAAGTACTGCATAAAAACACTAATGAAAGTGTAATGCAACTAGAATATTCTCGTGTAATAGGATATCTCATGTATCTCATGAATTGCACAAGACCAGATATAGCTTATGCAGTAAGTCGATTGAGCAGGTATACAAGAAATCCAGGGAAGGAACACTGGAAAGCACTAATGAGAGTGCTTGAATATTTAAAAAATACTGCCAACTATTCCTTACATTATGGAAAATATCCCGCCGTCTTAGAAGGATATAGTGATGCAAACTGGATTGCAGATTCAGAGGAATCAAAATCAACGAGTGGTTATGCCATTACCCTAGCAGGGGCAGCAGTGTCATGGAAATCTACCAAACAAACATGCATAGCTCGATCCATTATGAAATCAGAGTTCATTGCATTAGATAAAGCAGGCGAAGAAGCAGAATGGTTTCGTCATTTTTTAGAAGATATTCCATTCTGGTCTAAACCTGTACCGGCCATATGCATATACTGTGATAACCAAGCCACGCTAAGCAGAGCGCACAACTTTGTGTATAATGGAAAGTCACGACATATTCGTCGACGCCATAACACAGTCAGACAGTTGCTCTCAAATGAAACTATTTCCATAGATTATGTGAGAACAAATGATAACCCAGCGGATCCATTTACTAAAGGTTTATCAAGAGAGAAAATTAACTGTGCATCGAGGGGAATGGGTTTAAAAGCCTAAACCATCAAGAGTTATTTTATACGGAAACTTATCCTAGCGACTGGAGATCACACAGACTAGGATCAATAGGCAAACCAGTTCTGAATAACTCAAGACATAATGCATTTGCGTGGACATAGTCCAACTCCATTCCTATGGTGCACAACATAAATACATGCCTACAGAAGTATTTAAAGATTAAAACTATGTTTTTTAATGATGACCATATCTTGAAAATAACAAATGGAGTATATGAAGGATACTCTTAATGGTTGCGATCACCTATGTTAGTGTGAGCTGGGTCAGTCTATGAGAATTTAAAAGGCTTTTATTCTCTAAAACACTCGCAGAACCAAAAATTGTTCAGGACCAAAATGAACACAACCAAAAGATTGGATGAGAAGGGAATCAATGCTTTGTAAAGCTTATTGTCTGGATATACAATAAAGGCCGACGGTTCAAGATGAAATAATTCACCGATTAGCCAAGTAGATCCGATAGGTTTTAACTAGGGAAAGTTCAAAGTGAAATATCTACTTATCCACGATAAAGCATTAATTCCATATATACTCTGTGATGTTTTGCTTTGTGTGGGGGATATGTATATTATCATTCATGTGGGGGATTATTGGAATTCCTTATGAGTTGAAATATACAAAGTCCCACATTGCCAAATTGTTGAGAGCTATAATGGTTTATATATGCCTTTCTCATGAGAAGGTTGAGGGCCTGGGGCTCTCAGATGTATGCTTCGTTGTGAGGAGGGAGATCATGCATCACCACCACACGCGCGCGCCGCCGCCGCTGTCCGACCGTCCGACCGACCGAACCGGGCTCGGATTTGGGTCTAATATGATACTCGTATTTTTACTACAGACCGGACCGGACTTTCTGACACCCAACTGAAGAGGCGCGGGTGAAACGGTACCAGGTGGTACGAGCGGATGAACAGATGTGACTGTACGAAGAGGTACATACGCGACTGTTTGAGCGAACGGGTGCAGACACGACTGTTCGGAAGAGACACGGACCAACTATAAATAAGAAGGAAAACTGTTCATTTTTCTCGCTGATTTTAGAATCCGAATCTTCTTCTTCTCTTCTGCTACTATACTCTAAATCACTGAGCGATATACTCATTAAAATCTCGAGTAGAATACGTCTGTTGTATCTTGGAGGAATTTTGAAATAAAATTCTTAAGGAAATTGTTACGACAAGTCTCGGACGAAATTTCCTTTATAGTCCGGTTAGAATTCTAGTTTGTTTATATATTTATATACATTATTCTACATTCTATCCGTTATTCTGCTTATACTATCTATTCAAAATAGTATAACGCCGTTGTTGTAATTTATTTACAACGTAACTTATAGTTACAATTATCTAATACAGAATTTCAGCGTAGTGGAATTCTAATTGATAAACTTGTGCGACGAGTTTGTAGTTACTTGCTATCTGTTTTGGTACACTAGCCAACTAACAACATATTCTTTCATAAAATAGTTCAGCCTCATTGAGCGCAAAAGACCATAAACTATTCCCATGGTCAAACAAAGCCTTCCAACGACGTTACGTGATTCAAAGTTTTGAGCGGATATCCAAACATACATGGAACTAGTCAGTAGAGATTTGCAAATTAAATTAGATAAATATCTCAAACTTCACTCAGAAATACAAAATCGACAAGACAGAACAAATAACTCACTCAGTCCATGAAACAAATGACTTGAATTTCAATGTAATCAATTTTCATGATATGTTAACCGGGGCCTATGAAGTGATTTTTGAGATGCATATCTACTAATAATACTCAAATATGATTACAGCATTGCTATGAACTTCGTTTGCAATTAACCTTGAGAATATTCATTCGCAGGCATCGTGGGTATGATATGGTTTACCAGGTATGCAATGCGTGGGCGGCTAGATGATTTATCGATTGCTTCTTTTACAGCATGGTCTTTCATATTTGCTCGTACGTTTTGTGTATGTGTCTGAATATGATATTTAGATGCTCCATCTGAGTGATTTGACTTGTCGAAGGACATTTTACATGATTTTATAAGTACAAATATTTGTAATGAAATAGATGATTAAATGATACATCTTTGCTAAAGCTAAATGCATCTCTAGCTGTTCACATCCATATTATTGTCACTAGAGTCATTTTAATTCCAAGGCCAAAAGTGAACGCTTTGGTAAGTTAAGAATTCACATCCATATTATTGTCACTAGAGTAATTTTCATGTAAATATGCAACATGTATAATTGGCATTATGATCATTGAAATGGTATCATGAAACTAGATAAGAGTTGAAAGCAAATGAATTTATGACCCGCACGTACAGAAAATGGTGGTCCAGTTAAATAAGCAAGTATTAACTAACAGATGCTCTACATGGAAGTTTGCTGGCCGTGGTTAAATGAGAAAGTGGTGGCGAAGTCCATTCAACATAGCTTAAAAGTGATTTTCTTAACAAGTTTAATTGAGGTTGAACGAGCAATGAACTACATTAAATCAAAGTCATCTCAAGAGCATGCCTTCTGAAACATCACCCCCAAGTGTTCGTCGGTCCTCGTTTTTTTTTTCCTTTAGTAACCATAACCCAAATTCCTGCTAAATATAACGAAACAAAACACTCTTCAAATATTAGGTAACTTAATCCACATGCTACACATGCTTCTCATTCAAAGATAAGGAACCGGGAAGTAACTTGATCCACTAGTTGCACTTACAAAGAAGAGCTGATTCTGTCTATCTATAAACGTTTGTGATTGTTTTCTGCAGTGTGGATATGGATATGACATGTGTTAGATCGAATTTACTTTCAACATTAGGTAACTTCTTAGTTATTTCCTAAAAGACAATTTCTTGTAAAACTGCAAGTATGACTGCCAAAAACAGGCATCTATGATACAATTTATGCAAGTTTTAACTTCAAATAACATGCGTGGGCCCTTGGTCACAAGCACCAGTGGCCTCGATCGGACTCCGTACCACAGCACTACATCAATTAGTTTTCCTGTCATGCTAAGATGATGTTGGACAGTTTGTTTTTATATGCTGGAATGATGACTTTTAAACGTGCTTATCTTACAGAAAAGGAAAGGTCTTGTTAACCCTATGCCCTATTATCATTGGCCTTGCATGTTATATTTCCTAAGATTTGATTGGGGTTTCTAGGCTATTAGTCCAGTAGAGACATGATATAAAGCTGTAAACAAATTGGAAATGAAGGCAGTGCAAATTGTTGGACAAAACCTCTACTTTTTCTCGTAATATACTGTTAACAAAATAAATGTTACTCTATAAGCGAGCGTAAAATGTCTATCCAATGAGCGTAAACATAGGTTTGAGTTTTTCTAATCAAATAAACAGTCCAAATAGAATAAAAAACAATGATTGAGTTGTAACTTTATTTGCTTTGGCTTTTTCATCAAAATCTTAATAAATTGGAAACGCATGTTTCTTTCTGAAGCTGGGGCATATGTTACGATGATTCGTGTGAAACATCAAACAAAATTTTCTCGAAATTTGCTTGCTAAGTAAGGGAATTTCAGTATGCTTGCATGCACGTACTAACTTTTATTTGTGCAATATTTGTATGACCTTTTTCTGTATGCATATATATTTAGAAAAGTATACTAGACAAATCACAAACCAATTGTTAAACACAATTTCTATTCCATATACGTTAAATTGAAATGAAGTCCTAGTCCCTATTAACCCTTCAAAGGTCTAAATAGCCACCCAATAATTGAAATATAATTATATTTTGCATGACAGCTATATAAAATTATATGTTGTTGGAAACAATGTTTATTTTCGACTGAGTCGTGCACTACGTCACTTTCTTGAAAACGTTTCGACGATCTACTCTTTGATGCAAGCAGTTCGTAACTATCACCGCCGCCTCTAGAATAAAACAGCCTCTCAAAGGTTTTGTGGTATCGATTTGTTTGCACAGACGAAATGATTCAATTTACACTCAGAAATATTGCTCGAATTTTTCAAAAAGGTTAAAATGAGATGTTGTTCTTTCTGTTTCGTCATCGTATCAGTTAAGAAGACGGAGTAGTAAAAAGAACGTTACTGGTTGGGGAAACGTGGTCTTAAAAAACGGATCTTGAGAAATAACGGGTCAAATCAATGAACGTTATGTAACGTTCTTCAATACGGGTCAGCCCGGTCAAAAAACTGTTAATAAATTTGTATTAAAAATATAAGTGTTACACCACTACAAGCCCGAACCCGGGTCGGGTCGAGTCGGTCGGTCGGTCGACGCGCGCGTGTGTAGTAGTCAAGCAAGATCTCCCTCCTCACAAAAGAGCATCGTTGGGTGCCCAAAGGGTCCAACTTCGCCTCTAATAATCAAGTATAAATACTTGATTCTTACATATAATCCTACAATGTAGGACTATTCACATATATGAGATAATTTACACACTTAGTTAATTTTTTTATTAATTCACTTACTTTAAAAAAAAAATCCAACAATCCCCCACTTGAATTTTTTTTTAAAATATTTTCGAGCAATTTCTGAAAACATAAGATTGTGCATAAACAAAGGTGTCGTTCGACTTGAACCTTTGCATAGTGAATAAGATTCAGTTTTTACTAGAGTGACACGTATTCTTGAACTCTATTCCTGACATCAGACCACACACAATCTTTCTAGAGTGCAATCAAATAAGCCCGTGCATTTATGGTCATGCACGTCTATCCCAGTTTAGTGAATGCTCTAGGAGTTTTGCCAAAATTCCATAGGAAACGGCCAAATTTCCACATTCACACAGGTGAGTCTATCAAGAGTACTCCTGAAGGTAGGTACTCCACTCCAAATGGAGTATAGATCTCATTAAGAGTTTCTATTAACTCATCCTCTAATCACTTCAGGAATACATGCTTCTATATGGATGAAAATGTAGCATGTTCAACTCATATCACTTCACAACTTGTTCTTACCCATTGAACCTAGTTCTTGGGATCTCCTGTCATTAAGTTGGGTTACCATTTGTGTGTGACTCAACAATCTAAGGTCAATAGTCCCATTTTTCTACAAGTCGTAAGGATTTTCTCTCTGGCCAGTCCTTTCGTCAAAGGATCTGCCAAATTCTCGTCACTGCGTATGTGATCCACTCTAACAGCTCCTGAAGAGAGTAGCTCTCTAACAGTGCTGTGCTTACGACGTATCTGTCGTCTTTTAACGTTGTAATAACGGTTCTGAACTTTTTCAATAGCCGCGGTACTATCGCAATGGATCAACACAGCTGGTATCAGTTTTTTCCATAAAGGAATTTCAACTAGCAGATTTTTTAAGTACTCTGCTTTCTCACTAGCTATGGCTAGTGCTATCATCTCAGACTCCATAGTAGACTGAGCCAAAATAGTTTGTTTCTTGGATTTCCAAGAAACAGCTTCTCCAGCAATGCTAAAGATATAGCCATTGGTTGCCTTTGAGTTATCAGATAAAGTATTCCAGTCTGCATCAGTGTAACCTTCAAGAACAGCTGGAAACTTTTCATAATGTAATCCAAGGTTTATGGTTCGTTTTAGGTATCTCATGACCCTCTCAATAGCGTGCCAATGCTCTATACTAGGTCTACTAGTAAGTCTGCATAATAATCCCACGACATAGGCAATGTCGGCTCTAGTACCAATCAGTGGCATACCGAAGACTGCCAATGATGCTCGCATAATCAGACTGCCTTACACCTTCACCAGTGTTCTTGAAAAGCTTTACACTAGGATCATATGGTGTACATGCAGGTTTACAGTCAATGTAATTGTATTTCTTTAAGATCTTCTCATTATAATGAGATTGATCCAAAGAAAGTCCCTTTTCGGACCTAGTAATCTTAATACCAAGGATTACACTCGCTTCACCTAGATCTTTCATATCAAAATTGGCACTTAACAAAGATTTAACAGTGTTTATGGCATGAATGTTTGATCCAAAAATAAGTAGATCATCTACATACAAACATATTATAGTGCAAATGTCAGTTTCAGATTTACAATAGATGCATTTGTCTCTTTCATTAACTTTGAAATCATTTGAGATTATTAAGTTATCAAATTTTTCATTCCATTATTTAGGTGCTTGTTTTAAACCATATAATGATTTATCTAATTTGCAAACTTTATGTTCTTGACCAGGAATAACAAAGCCTTCAGGTTGGTCCATATAAATTTCCTCTTCTAATTCACCATTTAAAAAAGCAGTTTTAACATCCATTTGGTGTATAATTAAATTATAAATAGATGCTAATGAAATTAGTACTCGAATGGATGTGATTCTAGTTATAGGTGAAAAAGTATCAAAAAAGTCTATATTTTCTCTTTGCCTAAAACCTTTAGCTACCAAACGAGCTTTATATTTTTCAACTGTTCCATCAGGTTTTCATTTCTTTTTAAGTACCCATTTACAACCTATAGACTTACAACCAGGTGGTAAATCTACTAAGTGCCAAGTCTTATTGGATTCCAAGGAATCCATCTCATCATTTATAGGGTCTTGCCAAAAATCGGCATCTAATGAAGATAAGGCTTCTTGGAGGTTTGTTGGATCATCCTCTATAGTAAAAGTGCAAAAATCCGAGCCAAAATCTTTATCAACTCTTGCTCTTTTACTTCTTCTAGGTTCAATTTCAGAAGATTCATTAAGTTCTGTTCTAATAGGTACGGTGTTATTTGACGTGCCCCAACTATTTCTCAATTTAAAAGGAAATTTACTTTCACAAAAATCAGCATCAATAGATTCTACTATATTATGTGTATTCAGGTCATAAAATCTATATGCTTTGCCATTAATAGCATAGCCAATAAATACACATTCGTATGTTCTACTTGCTAATTTTATTCTCTTAGGATCGGGTATATGAACATATGCCAAACATCCCCAAGTTCTAAAGTAAGATACATTTGGTTTTTAATTTCTTAAAATTTCAAAAGGTGAAATCTTACGTTTTGATTTAGGGATTCTATTCAATACATAGCATACAGTCAACAAAATATCCCCCCACCAATGTTTTGCTGCACCCGAATTTAATGAAATAGCTACAACTAATTCGGTAAAGGTCATATTCTTTCTTTCAGTTTTACCGTTCATTTCAGGTGAATAAGGTGCAGTTCTCTCATGTATTATACCTTGCAATTTATAGAAATCAAGAAATGGACTAGATTCATATTCTGTTCCTCTATCACTACGAAGTCTCTTAATTTTCTTATTTGATTGATTCTCGATTTCAGTTTTAAATAATTTAAACATATCAAATGCATCACTTTTATTTCTCATAAGATATACATGAGTGAAATCAGAGGTATCATCTATGAAAGTGATAAAATAACGGTGTCCATGTCTAGTCAAAGTGCCATCTAGCTCCCATATGTCAGAATGAATCAAGTCTAAGGTTTTAGAAAATCTATCAACTGATTTACGGGGTTTCTTAGTGATTTTTGCTTGACAACAGAATTCACATTTATCAAAATCGGTTTGTGACATTTTAGGAATCAAATCTAATGTGATCATGTTATGAATTATACGCTTATTTACATGACATAATCTAGAGTGCCAAATATTAAAGTCACACAACATATAAGCAGAACTGGTTACTTTATTAGATTCAACATTAAGTGTAAACATACCCTCACAAGCATAACCCTTCCCTACAAACATCCCCTTATAAGTCAAAGTATACAAATCATCCCCTATAACTTGAGTAAAACCAGCCTTATTAAGGAGAAAACCAGAAACCAAATTCTTTCTCATCTCTGGAGTATGCATCACATCTTTCAAAAGAACTGTCTTTCCAGAGGTAAACTTTATTTCCACATTTCCAATGCCAGCAACTGTAGTGGTGTGAGAATCTCCTAGCAGCACTTTCTGATCATCAGCAGCCGTGTATGTACTGAACATAGCACGATTATAGCAAACATGGCGGGAGGCACCAGTATTTACCCACCAACCCTCTAATCCACCAAACAAGATGAATCTCAGAAATCATAGCCGTAAGCGGCTCCTCAGCCAGGTTAGCCTACGGTGCAGGGCCTAGTCTGTTCCTACACTTGTGTGCCATATGACCTGGTTTTCCACAGTTGTAACACAGAAACAACTATCCAGAGTCATTCTTTTGGGTCGGTTTCTGCTGTCCTTTTTGGTTCCCTTGCGAGTTCCAATTCTGTTTGTTGCGGTTGCGGTTCTGATTCTTAAAGTTTTTCGGATTCGGTTTCAGAACTGCGGGCTTGGACTTTTTAGTGTTGTTGTTGGTAACAACAAGCACTTCCTCCTTCTGGTCCTGCTTACGAGCATCCTCCTCAATACGGAGGCGAGTGATCAAGCTCTTTAAGGAGAATTCCTTAGTCTTATGCCTAAGCACATTCCTAAAGTCTTTCCAACCTGGGGGCAATTTATCAATAATAACAGCAATCTGAAACTTTTCATCCAAACTCATACCTTCGGAGATGATCTCATGAGCAATTTTTTGTAGCACATGAGATTGCATCTCTACTGACCTGTCATCTGTCATCTGGTATTTGAGGTAGCGGCTGACTGCATATTTCTTCGCCCCAGCCTCTTCACTATCATACTTCTTTAGCAGCGCTTCCCAGATCTCTTTGGCCGACTTGTCAGAGTTGTAGTAGTCGTAGAGGTCATCATTGAGGCCATTGAGGATGAATTTCCGGCACAGGTAATATTGCTCTGTCCAGTTCTGCAGCTCCTTTGATTTTTCTGTCCAGGCTCGCATCAAATCTACGTCTTCTTTGTCTGGTCTGTCCGGCAGCTGCGGTTTGTCAGTTGTCAGCACAACCACGACCTTCCTCATGGTTAGGAAGAATTCCATCTTCTGTCTCCAGCGTTTGAAATGGAGGCCATCGAATCTGAAAGGCGCAGCAGAGACCATCGTGACTTGGAAGAGCGAAGCGGGAGCAGCGGCATCGAGATTTGCAGCAGAAGGCATCGTCGTTGGCGTCTTCTTCAAATTGTTGGAAGCAATGTTTATCTTCGGCTGAGTCGTGGACTACGTCACTTTCTTGAAGATGTTTCGGCAATCTGCTCTTTGGTGCAAGTAGTTCGTAACTATCATTGTCGCCTCTAGGATAAAACATCCTCTCAAAGGTTTTGTGGTATCGATTCGTTTACACAGATGAAGCGATTCAGTTTGCACTCAGAAATATTGCTCGAATTTTTGAAAATTATTAAAATGAGATGTTGTTCTTTCTGTTTCATCCTCGTATCGGTTAAGAAGACGGAGTAGTAAAAAGAATGGGGGAAACGTGGTCTTAAAAAACGGATCTTGAGAAATAACGGGTCAAATCAATGAACGTTATGTAACATTCTTCAATACGGGTCAGCCCGGTCAAAAAACTGTTAATAAATTTGTACCAAAAATATAAGTGCTACACCGCTACAAGCCCGAACCCGAACCCAGCCCGGGTCTGGTCGGGTCGAGTCGGTCGGTCGACGCGCGCGTGTGGTGGTCAAGCAAGATCTCCCTTCTCACAAAAGAGCATCATTGGGTGTCCAAAGGGTCCAACTTAGCCTCTAAGAATCAAGTATAAATACTTGATTCTTACATATAATCCTACAATGTGGGACTATTCACATATAGGAGATAATTTACACACTTAGTCAAAATTTTTAATAATTCACTTACTTTAAAAAAAATTCCAACATATGTCTTCTAATAATAAAAGATAGAACAAATTTCAGCAAGCTTCTTTCTTGAACTTACAATCCATCACTACTTTGTACTAGGATGTGTACAATTTTTCTTTATAATGCAAGTTGTTTACATGAAAAAATAAAATAAAAAAACTAGCCTGCGCTCTATGGTTTAATAAAGCAATGTACCAAGTTGGATAGTTTAGCTACATACAATATGCCAATTTTGCTTATTGTTATCCGGCCTTTTCACTATAAATAATATAGTAAATAGCGACGGAAGCCGCCGACGGCGTCTTTCGACGGCTGACGATCTTCGTGGCGTTTTTGTAAATAAAATATAGTGGTTGTCGAAAGCTGTCGAAAATCTACGTAAACAAGTAGTCAACGACCGTCGAAAGCCGTCGAAAAATATCCTGTATGCATGCTCCAGGCCGAGAACCATCTTCATTATCTACTTTCACCCAAAATCAACCAAATCCCTAACTCTAGCATCTCCTTCCCGTCGTCAACCAGCCACCGCGCATCCCCGATCATCTCCAACTTCATCATTCTTCACTCTCGACAAGTCTAGGCCCTTCATCAATCTCCAATCAGGTTTTATTCCTAAATCCTAATTAATTTTAATTTGTTAATTTAAGGTTAATTTATTGTTATAGTTGTATAATACCCTAGTGATTATTTGTTATACACTATTGAATGCTAATTAGGTTGTTGTTATCATTGTTTATCATCTAAATGTTGAGAAAAAAATTATTCAGTGTGTATGTACGTTAATTGGTGTATATGTGTTGATTAATTAGTGCATACGCACATTAGGGCTAGTTTACATTAATTTGAGTCGATGCTCAGAATTTAGTGAATACGTTTTTAAGATGACAAAAATGAAAAAACGATGATTGAATTTATGTGTTTCTTAGAATGTAAATAAATTATTGTAAAAATTGTTTTATAATACGCTTTACTTTTTATAAATCCCTTAGAGAGTATTTGGCTCTATTTGACAAGTATTGTATATGATCGTTGTATATATGTTCTTTTTTATCACAGAATTGACTTTTATATTCATCTATTACAATATTTGTTGGATTTGTCCAAATATTGGACAAGTTACAAACATAGTAGAGTAATTATATTTTGCAGATCATTTTATTTTAAACAGTTCACAAAATTTTGACAACACTTTCTTTTTGTTCCATGTGTACATGCATGTGTGTACGATACAGGGAATAAAGGAGTAGTGATACCGAAATTTTGTTGAATCGTTTAAAATTAAATGATTTACAAAATATAATTACTACTGTGTTTGTAATGGGAAGTAGGATTACCAACCATCAAAGTGTAAAACAATAACCTAAAAATTATAGATTATATTTATATAATAATTTACGTAAATCCATTTGAAAATAAAATTAAATAGAATAATATTATATATTTATGAAAATTTAAATGTATTATTTAACTGAATAATGTCAACACATAAATGATTAATAGGTTTTTATTTTTTAAAGTAGGAAAAATGGTAAATTATTTTATCGATTGGAGCTTGATGTACTAACAAAGAAGAGAAATTGGAGGCTCAATAAGTGAACATATACACGTTTTTATTGAATTCGCTTTAAGTAATAATGGAAACGACGAAGAAATTCGTTGCCCATGTAGTAGGTACAAATTATTGAAGCATTTGGTATCAAATATGTTAATAGTTCATTTGTGCCAACATGATTTCTTGCCGAATTATTTGTTATGAGATTGTCACAGACAACTTATAGCACCTAATCCGGTACATTCGGAGGAGGAGGTGGATACTGAAATTGTTCCGACGAATCTTATACAAGATATGCTTGAAGTTGAAGCATGTTCAATGTTCCTTACTATTGAAGTTGATGGTAACGATATTAATGTCAAAAAAGAAGTAAGTATTGTAGCAAAAAAAATTATGATTTATTGGATGCTGCTAAGAACCCTTTGGGATGGTTGTACAAGCGTACTCAACTATTAGTAACTGCAGAATACATTGTGATGATATCAAATTACAACTTCACAGAAACTGATTTTACAACTATAGTGTAAGCTACAAAATGGCATATGCGACCCGATAATTTAATGTGCGAAAATCATTATGTAGTAAAAAACTTATGTCTGCTTTTGATTTGCCGTATCAAAATATATATACATGTTTAAAGGTTGCATGTTTTTTTTGGAAAGAAGACATCAATCTTAGGAATTGTAAAACATATAATTAAGAAAGATACAAATCAAGAAAAAATAAGGGAAATGAAGTTCTATACATGCGTATGCATTACTTACCAATCACTCCTAGGCTTCAAAGGTTATGTGCATCTTCTATAACCATGGATCATAGGAGATGGCACTTTGTGAAAACACAGGTGGAATGTATGTTAACACACCCAGCTGATGGAGAAGCATGGAAACATTTTGATAACACATATCATGCTTTCGCAGTGAAGAACCGTAATGTTAGACTTGGTTTATGTACGGATGGATTTTCACCGTTTTTTCGATTTGGTTCAAAATATTCATCTTGGCATATAATCGTTACACCTTACAATTTACCTCCGTGGATGTGTATGAAAACTCCGTATATGTTTCTCACTGTTAATAAGAAATCTTATCAACATCCATAATTCTTTGATAAGATAATTTTTTTTGAACATAACGATGCGGTTGAGATGATTTTCGTTTCTGAAAGTGTGTTTTTTGGATGAAATGTCCTAATCAAGTTGATTTGGATGAAAAGGAATAGCAAATGGTCATACCATTCGACCTTATCGAAATGTTAATGAGGCTATTTCAACCCTTCGACCAGGTTGTTTAAATACTAGATTGTCAACCTTTCGACCTTGTCTAAAGGTTAATAGCATGACCACTCCAACTTTCCGCCTAAGTTGGTGTAGAAGGAAATATCTCAATCTTTCGACATTGTCAAAAGGTTGTTAACATAATCACTTCAACTTTTTATCTAGGTTGGTATGGAAGTAAGTTGCCAAACCTTTCGACCTTTCGAAAGGTTTAACAAGGCTATTTCGACTTTTCAATTAGGTTGATATAATTCTCAGTCATTAAACTTTCAGAAATTCATAACTTATTGAGTTCCATCCCCCTTGGAGTAAGAAGCAGTTATGGTTGATGTCTACTACTTCCTTTTAATCATGTCAAAAGGAAAAGTGTGAAACCTCTCAACATCGTTGTAAGGAGACACATAGCTCATTTGCCAACCCTAACTTCTTTTATCCCCTTTGATGTTTATTTTCATTCTTTGGAGTCAATTCGAAGGGTTTAATAATGATTAGGGAAGTATATTCCCTTCAAATGAAGTCGATCATGAGCAGTTATAAGATACATAACTCTAGATTCCATTAGGAAGTAAACCTTTCGATTAAGTCGAAAGGTTTTCCTCCTTTCAAGGCAGTCCCTGTTTATATCTTTAACCCGTGCACTCTTCTTATATAAGACCAATTTAGTTATTCCTATATCCATGCATTCAACATATGCGATACATCATCATCACATTAACTACCCACGTTAAGTATGGATTTCAATGATGACGTATTTCAATGGGGAATGACTAAGTTGATCTTATACGTAAGATCAAAAGAGATTATGAGAAAATGCTTGAAATCATGTACAATTGATCATTAGTCTAGCTAATGATCTAAATGATTCACCTCATTCCCAATATCCATTATGAACAAGCCCACTCCATTTATTTCATATCTAAAATGAGTTACAAGAAATTGAGCTCTCTCCCAAATTCAATTTAGGGTTTTTCCAAGTACAATTATCACCATGAAAGTAGAGAGAATAAGATGAATTCAGTATTCATAATTCGTACCCAAAACTGGACCCCTTGGGTCTTATTTATAGATGCAGGCGGCCTCCCTTTCGAGTCCATGCTCTTGACCAGGTCAGAAGGTTCCCCTTTTATATGATACCTCTAACCTTTTGACTTCATCGAAAGGTTTTGAACCCTTCACTGTGTCGAAAGGTTATGGGACTCTTGGGCTCCTTAGTTCATTTCTTTTGCTTCCCTGCTTTAGTCCTTGTTGAAAAGTCTTCCCTTTGTATGATTTTGTGGACCTTTTCGACATTGTCGAAAAGTTTGTCTTCAACATGCTGTTCTAAATCTTTCGACATTGTTGAAAGGTTTCACCTTTCTCTTGTCTTTATGGACCTTTCGACTTTATCGAATGGTTTTCTTGTCTTTACGCCTTCATGAACCCTTCGACTTTGCCAAAGAATTTGCCTTATTTATACTGTTGTAAACCCTTCGACCTTGTCGGAAGGTTGCTCTTTACTTGAATGTTATCGAGAGTTGTGCTTTCCTTTAAGGTTGTAGAAAAGTTGTCTTTCATTCTTTGTTGACTTGAGTGCTAATTTCTTTATAAACCTTTCGAAATTATCAAAAGGTATCCTAGATGTATTTCAACCGGTTCAAAAGGCTTGCTATTCTTTCGAAAAGGTCACTATGGAGTTGCTCACACTTGCTTTGACTTCTTTGAAAGGAAAGAACAATCTGGATAATGAGAGATGGAACCCTTCCACTCCTTCGGAAGGTTTAATTTGTAGTTGAGGGAGCACTATTGATTGCTTTCAAAGGGGCTCTGAAGTCGTCGTTACTTTCTCATCTGTGACGAAAGGTTGGTTGTGGCGGAAGGTTCTATTGGTTTCCATCCAAGCTGAAGGCCTCTACAGTTTATAAGTAATTAGACCTTCGAAACATTCTTTTTAAGTCTTTCTTAATGATTTGGGCTACCACTTCATCAAAACTTCAACTTTATTTTCCTTCTTTCATACTTCTGCTTTTAAGTATATTTTATGGTCAACATTCCCCCCTTATATGAAAGAATCGTTTGTTCTTCAGGACAAAGTCTTCATAGCTATCTTACTCCTCATAATCTCGTCCTTCTTGCAAAAATCAACATTAAAAGTACCATTGTTACTATCATACTTACATGTATGCTCAATAGTTGACTAGCATACTAATGCCATTATCCGCCTAATAAGCATCATTTGAAATCCAGAATACCAACTTTCAATTTTGGGACTGAGAAAACCAGTTAAAATTTTTGGCTGCTTGTAGTAGATTCAGTTACATCATATCTTCCATGAAATCTAACCCAGATTAGGAATTAATCTGTGAAGTTTAGAGATTGAGATCATGATATTCAGAAACTAAATAGCGGTATCCCATGCATAGTTTTATGTATGTTATTTCTAAACCCAGATGCAGGCTTTTATGACCAATTACAAGGATTAGCAGTATGATTCTCATATTAAATTTTGAGTCCCGATTAGGACATATTTGAGTCAATTCTCTTTGCTGAAAGAACTTTTGGCCTAGATTGGGGGATATATTTTTATGGGCAGATGGTTGTAAAATAGAATTTCCTTACCTGCATTAGGGCATATTTTGAATAACTAGAAGTTCATGAATATAGTCCCCGCAACAGATGCCATGGACCCAAATTAGGGTATTTAGGCAAAATCAGATAACAATTCCAAAACTTGAGTTCGAATATTAAGAATTGTTGTAATCAACAATGTTCGCATATCCTAATTTGGGCTTAGGAAAGGAAGTCGTTGATAAAGTCCCAAAATCTAGATTCGGGTATTGGATTTTGAATTTCGTGTACAGAATCCAAAGCCCAGATTCAGGCATTAATAGATGATGTTAAGAAGGTCTCGAAATCCATATTCGGGTATTAATGGATTAGGTTAAGAAAATCCTGGAACCCAGATTCGGGTATTAATAGATGAGGTTAAGAAAATCCTGAAACCCAGATTCGGGTATTATTAGAAAGTGGAGTTTCATTCTACTCCTCCGCTTTCATCTTCTTTGACATGTTTGACCCTCCAGGTTTTGAATGTATACATAAATAATTTAATTGGCTGCCTCTTGAGCTAGGATGTCTTAGTCCATAATTGGATGTGTCTCCACCTGAGCTTGGACTTCTTAGTCCTCCGATGAATGTGTCTGTTCTTGGGCTTGGATGTCTTAATCCATTATTTGTTGGGCCTCTTCTTGGGCCTAGACATCTTAGTCCATTGTTTAATGGGCCCCTTCTTAGTCCTAGACATCTTAATCCATTATCCGGTGCTCTTGATTAGCTCATCTTAAAGGCTGGAACCAAGGACTTACCCAAACTCCCTCCAAGAGGCACCCTGCCCTAGCCCTTGCGGCGCGGACAGGGGCTTGTTCGGTGCTTTACCCTGACTATCTTAGACGTGGATAGAAACTTACTCCGTCCTCCCTTCAAGAAGTGTAGCATGGAGCAAATACGGGATTGCTCCATAGTCTACCCTGGCCATCTTAGACGCGGATACAGGCTTACTCCGTCCTCCCACCAGGAGGCGCTCTGCCCTGGCCATCTTGGCATCGACAAAGGCTTTTCTACCATCTTAGGTAGTATCCAAATTTGAGGAGAATTTTGTTCCCAACCATGTAGATTTTCTCTTTACAATAAGATGTTCTTTATTAATCCATCTTTGGAAAATACGGCCTTAATTATTTGGCATTCCATGTCTTAGGCACCATATTGCCAACTGGGCGACATAGTTTGTAAGCTCCTGATGGGATTACTTTGATCATGATCAATGGCCCCTCCCAGTTTGATCCTGGGGGTCCATCTGCAGG
Organism: Allium cepa; assembly: GCA_030765085.1. Classification (NCBI taxonomy): domain Eukaryota; kingdom Viridiplantae; phylum Streptophyta; class Magnoliopsida; order Asparagales; family Amaryllidaceae; genus Allium; species Allium cepa. Next base: position 105,931,129 of record CM060930.1, on the reverse strand, counting down.
ATTCTTAGTATTGACCATTACTCTGGGAGTACCAAATCCCCCTTTTGAAATGACCGAGCTCTTACTCTTGAGTTGTAATATTTAGAGATTCTCCTTTGATATTCTATGGTTCTTACCGCTGCTTCATCTCTTATCTCATATATCATGTCTGGTGATTCTTTCTTCAATTCTTGATTCTTATCAAATGCATGGGAAATCCTTCATTGTGAGGTATTTCATTTTTCTTCAATTCTTGATTCTTCGATTCATGTCCTGTTGCTATCTTAGTAGATGTTCAGTAGGCCCATAACACTAATGGTAATTCTTCTACCCAATTTCCTTTTGCTTTATTCAATCACTTTTTCAGAATGATTTTTATGGTCTTATTTGCAACTTCAACTGCCTCGTTATCTTTTGGATGTGCAATAGATGAAAAACTCTTAATAATTCCATTTTTGTGGCAGAATCGAGAAAATTCTTCGCTTTCATAATGTGTCCCATTGTCGGAGATTATCTTTTAGGGAATTCCAAATCTGGTTATGATATTTTTAATGACAAGTCTTAATACTTTTTTCGAAGTAATTTTTGGCAGTGGTTTGGCTTCAACCTATTTGGTAAAATAGTCAATAGCCACTACGACATATTTAGCTCCTCCTTTTAAAATTGGCAATGTGCCGATCAAATATATTCCCCAAAAATCAAAGGGCCATGGACTTGTGATTGGAGTTAATTGACATAGAGGCAACTTGGGTATTTTTGAAAACTTTTGGCACATCTTTTCACATAATCTATTGCTTGGATCACCATGTGTGGCAAATAAAATCCTTCCCACATTACTCCCTTTACAAGCTTTGTTCCATTTGAGTGATCACTTGTGCCTCAGCCATTAGTCTTATTCCATCATTCATGCTCACACAATGAAGAGAAGGAAGAGAATATCCCTTCTTATAGAGTATTTTGTCTATCATAACAAAGGTTGGAGCCTCCCCCTTGAGTTTTCTTGCTTCACCTTTATCGATTGGTAATGTCCCTTTAACAAATACTCAATAATGGGCGACATCCTTGTGCCATCATAAGGGCTATCTACACTGGGTAGGTCAATCCTTTCATTTGTCAGCTCATTACAACATTCTATTTCTTCTCTCATCTAAGATTTGGTTTGAGATCTTGTCATAATCAGCAATTCTTTTCCTTTTTTGGATGTCTCTTTTTCAATGCTTGGCTTCTCTTGATATCCAACAGAAACAATTCGTGTTTTAGGGGATCCCCTTGAGCTAGATAATTTCGCTGAAGAGTCTACTGTGCATTTTCTACCCTTGGAACTTGATTTACCGAAAAATCCTCGAATAAGGCGAGCATTTGCAATATTTTCTCCACATATAAAGATAGCTTGGGGTCCTATGTTTGGTATACTTGCTTCACTTGATTGACCATTAGCTACAAGTCACTAAAAATCTGTATCCGTGGGATTTTCAGTTCTAATGCTAAAGTTAGTCAAACTACCATTGACTCATATTCTACCACATTATTGGTTGCTAGAAATCCTAATTTCATGGCATAGTGCAATCGATGTCCGTTTGGGGTTATAATTGCATATCCTGCACCGACACCTTGCTCAATTGATGCCTCATCCACAAATAATTGGTCCTTCTCTTTTTTCGATTGTTCTTTTATAAAGTTGGCGCATTCATTAACAAAATCCGCTAGGGCCTGGCCCTTGACTCCAGCCCTTGGTTGAAACTCTATTTCATATTGGCTAAGTTTAATCCCCTATTTTACCAATCTCCTTGAAGTCTCAGTCTTACTGAAAACTTGTTTAAGAGGAGAATTTGTCAATACCCTGATCAAATGTGCTTGGAAATATGCTCTGAGCTTTCGAGCTGTAAGAATCAAGCAATAAGCTAATTTCTTTATAACTAGGTATCGAACTTCTGCATCCTTCAACCGCCTGCTTACATAATATACCAGGAGTTGCGCTCCATTGTCCTCTCAAATGAGTACTGAACTGAACGCATGTTCCAATATTTCCATATATGGATACAAAGTTTCACCACTCTTGGGCCTTGAAAGTATCGGTGGTTTCTCCAAATGGCTTTTTAATTCCAAAAAAGCCTTTCTGCAATCTTCTCCCCATTTGAAGTTCTTTCTTTTCTTAATTACATCGAAGAAAGGTATGCATTTATCAGTAGCTTTGGAGATAAACTTGCTTAGGGCGGCTACTTTTTCAGTTAAGCTCATTACCTCCTTACTAGTTTTTGGTTCAGCCATATCCCTTATTGCTTGAAATCGGTCGGGGCATGCCTTTATCCCTTGTTCACTTACCAAGTAGCCTAACAATTTTCCAGAATGGACCCCTAAAGAACAATTTTTTGGACTAAATTTCATTTGATATCTCCACAATGTCCCGAACAATTCCTCTAGTTCTTTGAGATGGTTTTCAAGTTAACTAGATTTTATTAGCATGTCATCAACATAAACTTCGTTGTTTCTACCGATTTGTTCTTTGAACATTCGATTAACCAATCTTTGGTAAGCAGCCCCGGCATTCTTTAGACCAAATGGCATGGCTCTATAACAATAGATTCCCTATTCTGTTATGAAACTAGTACGATCTTCATTTGGCTTGAACATCGGTATCTAATTTTACCCTGAATAAGCATCCATAAGAGATAACAACTTATGTCCACTTATGGCGTCTACCAGCTGATCTATTCGTGGCAACGAGAAATAGTCTTTCGAGCATGATTTGTTTAAATATGTGCAATCAACACATGTTCTCCACTTTCCATTTGAATTTTTCACCAGAATTGGGTTGGCTAACCATTTAGGGTAATATATTTCCTGCATTAATCCATTTTCCATGAGCCTATAAACCTCCGCTTTTATAGCATCCATTCGAACCTTGTCCAATTGCCACTTTCTTTGTCTTATATGGGTTGCTTCTTGGTTGATGTTAAGGCCAGACACATAACAGTCAGGTCAATTCCCACTATCGAAATATGAACAAGTAAACACATCCTTGTTGTCTTTAAGGAATTAAATTATATTTTTCTTTAACTCGCCATCAAGATCTTTTCCTACTTTGACAACTTTAGAAACATCCTCGGAATCTATATGGGTTTCCTCACGGTCCTCTATGGGCTTTTTCTCTTTGTCTCACTCCGATAATCCAATTCTCTGTCTATTGGTGCTTCTTCTCCTGAATTAGTGCCAACCGTCTTTCTCTTGTTTCCTGCAAAAATGTACTTTTCATACATACACTTATTAAACTTCTTACCATTAATCTTTGCTTCGAATGTTGGATGTAAAGATCCATCATCCGAAGGCTGTAAAGTAGTAGAAGAATCAAAATAAGTAAAATACCCCCTTTTATATCAATCGAGGGTGGCAAAGTACATTTCGCGGGAGCTGAATTTCTCCTCGCACAGTCCCCCAGCCTCGCTTTGTCAAGAACATCACTATGAGTAACTTTGGCAAGACGGTAGCATCAATTTCATTTAGGGCCAGCCCACCGAAGAAATCGTTGTAGTAGGAGGGTTGGTCAGTTCTCAGTTATGGATTCAAATGTTTGGCAGGTAGGACGCACCCCCATTTGTACTAGATGCTTTATTTGCCCTGTTGGAGTTGACCCCTTGTTGTTGAACCCAAATATCGGCTCGGTGCTTGGCTCCAATTTATGCTCTGGGTTATTCATCTGATCAAAAGCATGCTTGAAAATGACATTAACTACACTACTTGTATCGACCAGAATCTTGGAGATGATAGAAAGCCCAACTTGTGCGGTTGTCATAAGGGGGTCGTTGTGTTGATGATGGACTCCTTTGCGTAGCTCTTGCGGGGTGATCACCAGATTTGTCATTTGAATATTAAGTCGGGGACTCTTCGTTAGAGGCTCCTCTTGAACAAAATAAATTCCCTCCTTGGCCTCTTTAATATATCTGCTTCGAGCGCCTTTATTATTCCCTACCGGATGTGGCCCACCGTGGATTACATTAATCCTGTTAATTGGCAGGCTTAAGCTGAGGGGATCTTCATCTTCCAGAACATTTACAACGTTACCCGGACGCTTCGGGGGAGCACTTTCAGTTCTTTGAGCTTTGTGCTATTCTTGGATAAATTCTTTAGGATGGCCTTCTCGGATTAGCTTTTAATTTATTCCACCCAAAACTCTGCATTCATCTATTTTATGGCCGTTAGCTTTATGATAAGCGCAGTTGTCCTTGCCCTTCCTCTGCTCTGGATTATTATTAGATTTGTAGGAGGTTGGAAAGTTGAATTTTTCCTTAACTGTAGCATATATATAAGACAGTGGCTTGTTTAAAGCAAATGCATTAGCAACTGGTTCTTCCCATAGGGTCCTTTTGTCGCCATGGTCCAGGCCAAACCTTCCCCCTTCCTTCATGGGAACGATTTTCTACTTGGCGTAATAAATCTCATCTATATGGATGAACTTATCTGCTTGAAAGTGGTAGTCCTATAGATCTTTGCAGCCATTAACAAAGAGCTGCTGCTAGAAAGGGGTATTCTCGATTAAGCCAGAATGGACAGCTATGAGCTTATCACGGTCTTCCATATCCTTAGCCTTCAAAGCTTCTATATTGAATCTAGTTAAATAATCTCCCAAATATTCACCCTGCCTTTATTTTATGTTTGCCAAGATCATGTAATCAATAGTAGGATCCTTGCAAATGCAGAGTTGAGCTGAGAATTCATAAGAAAACTATTTCCAGGTGTAGATGGTTTTTTCTCTGTACCGTCTATACCATTTGGTTGCCACCCCTTGGAGAGTAACGAGGAACAATCGGCATCTAACTACCCCAGAAGCATTATATAAGTCCATCTGGCTGTCAAAAGCCATAAGATGATCATCAAGATCCATACCCCAATGATATTTCATAGACGGTATTTTGACATATGGAGGTATTTCTGTCGCCATGATCTCATCGATGAAAGGTGGCACCCTCTCATCATCATTTACATTCACATCCATGGTTGTTTTCCCTTTTGAATTCATGGCGTCCTTGATTGCCTTCTCGGCAGCATCTTTTAGGAAAGCTTCTACATTGTCATAATTATTCTGCTTCAGGTAATACTCTTTTGAAGTTGAGCTGCCAAGCTACTCTAATGACTTGTTAAGAATCCCTTGATGATTAGCTTCTGCTTGTGGGAGATCTTTCTTCTTTGACGAGGTAAAGTCTACTTTACCTTTTCATTCCTTGGAACTATGTTTTCAGATTTCTTCTAGGAGAAACTACTTCTTCTTCTTGAGTTTGCCTTGGAGTTTTTGATGATCTTTGAGATAAAGCCTTCCTAAATAGATCTTGCATTTCCTGTAAATGTTGCGCCAAGCGCTTGATTTTCTTCATATTTTCATCATGTGGTGTTGGCAATGAAATTTTCCTTGGAAGGACCCCATCCAGGTTGAAAGAAGGAGCTATATTTTCCTTCAGGTTGGAAGTGTGCACTACTCCCTCTTCGAGTCCACTCAATCGTTTTGATATCATTTTTCCTAGGCAAGAGAAACAAAACATAATTAGTCTACATATAGTGATAGGGTCGGGGGTTCGAGCCCTCCTTCCAGCTTCAAAAATGTTAACAAGAAATCTTGTCGACATCCCCAATGCTTTGATAAGATAATTTTTTTTGAACATAACCATATGGTTGAGATGATTTTCATTTCTGAAAGTGTGTTTTTTGGATAAAATGTCCTAATCAAGTTGTTCTAGATGAAAAGGAATAGCAAATGGTCATACCTTTCAACCTTGTTAAAAGGTTAATGAGGCTACTTCAACCCTTTGACCAGGTTGTTCAAATACTAGATTGTCAAACCTTTCGAGCTTGTCGAAAGGTTATTAGCATGACCACTCCAACCATCTGTCTAAGTTGGTATAGAAGGAAATAGCTCAACCTTTCGCCATTGTCGAAAGGTTGTTAACAGCATCATTTCAACCTTTCGTCTAAGTTGGTATGGAAGTAAGTTGCCAAATCATTCGACCTTGTCGAAAGGTTTGACAAGGCTATTCTGGCCTTTCAATTAGGCTGATATAATTCTCAATCATTTAGCTTTTAGAAATCAGTAATTTATCGAGTTCCATCTCCTCTTGGATTCAGAAGCAGTTATGGTTGATGTCTACCACTTCCTTTTTATCGTGTCGAAAGGAAATGTGTGAAACCTCTCGACATCGTTGTAAGGAGACATATAGCTCATTTCCCAACCCTGACTGCTTTTAGCCCCTTTGATGTCTATTTTCATTCTATGAGTCAATTCAAAGGATTTAACAATGCTTAGGGAAATAGATTCCCTTAGAATGAAGTCCATCATGAGCAGTTATAAGACATATAACCTAGGATTCCATTAGATAATAAACCTTTCGACCAAGTCGAAAGGTTTTCCTCCTTTTGAGGCAGTCCATGTTTATATTTTTAGCCCTTACACTCTTCTTATATAAGATCAATTTAGTTATTCCTATATCCATGCATTCAACATATGCGATACGTCATCATCGCTTTAACTACCCGCGTTAAGTATGGATTTCAATGATGACGTATTTCAATGGGGAATAACTAAGTTGATCTTATATGTAGCATAGATCAAAAGAGATTATCAGAAAAAGGTTGAAATCATGTGTAATTGATCATTGGACTAGCTAATGATCTAAATGATTCTTCTCATTGCAAATATCCATTATGAACAAGTCCACTCCATTTATTTCATATCCAAAATGAGTTACAAGAAATTAAGCTATTTTCCTAATTCAATTTAGGGTTTTTCCAAGTACAATTATCATAATGAAAGTAGAGAGAAGAAGTTGAATTCAGTATTTAGAATTCGACCCCTAAAACTAAACTCCTTGGGTCTTATTTATAGATGCAGGCATCCCTCCTTTCGACTCTATGCTCTCAACCAAGTCAGAAGTTCCCCTTTTATATGCCACCTCTAACCTTTCTATTTCTTCAAAAGGTTTTGAACCCTTCGACTGCGTTTAAAGGTTATGAGTCTTTTGTGCTCCTTAGTTCATTTCTTTTGCTTCCCTGCTTTAGCCCTTGTCGAAAAATCTTCCTTTTGTATGATTTTGTGAACCTTTCAACATTGTCGAAAGGTTTGTCTTCAACATGATGTTCTGAACCTTTCGACATTGTCGAATGGTTTCTCCATTCTCTTGCTTTTATGGACCTTTCAAATTTGTCGAATAGTTTTCTTATCTTTACGCCTTCATGAACCCTTCGACTTTGCCGAAGGGTTTGCCTTCTTTATACTATTGTGAACCCTTTGAACTTGTCAGAAGGTTGTTGTTCACATGATTGTTATCAAGAGCTATGCTTCCCTTCAAGGTTGTCAAAAGGTTGTCTTTCATTCTTTGTTGACTTGAGTGCTAATTTCTTTTTAAACCTTTCGACATTGTCGAAAGGTATCTTGGAAGTATTTCGACCGGTTTGGAAGGCTTGCTATGCTTTCAAAAAGGTCACTATAGAGTTGCTCACACTAGCTTTGACTTCTTCGAAAGGAAAGAACACCCTACCATGCATACTGAGAGATGGAACCCTTCCACTTCTTTAGATGGTTTGATTTGTAGTTGAGATATTGATTGCTTTCGAAAGGGGTTCTGAAGTCATCGTTACTTTCTCATTTGTGTCGAAAGGTTTGTTGTGGTGGAAGGTTCTATTAGTTTCCATCTGAGCTAAAGGCCTCTACACTTTATAAGTAATTAGACCTTCGAAACATTCTTTTTAAGTCTTTCATGATGATTTGGGCTATCACTTCATCAAAACTTCAACTTTGTTGTCCTTCTTTCACAATTCTGCTTTTAAGTAGATTTTATAGTCAACATTTCCCCCATGTATGAAAGAATAGTTTGTTCTTTAGGACAAAGTCTTCATAGCTATCTTACTCCTCATAATCTCATCCTTCCTCCAAAAATTAATATTAAAAGTACCATTGTTACTATCATACTTACATGTATGCTCAGTAGTTGATTAGCATATTAATGCCATTATCCACCTATTAATCATCATTTGAAATCCAGAATACCAACTTTCAAATTTGGGACTATGAAAACCAGTTGAGATTTTTAGTTGCTTATAGTAGATTCAATTACATCATATCTTGCACGAAATCTAACCCAGATTAGGGAATTAATCTGTGAAGTTTAGAGGCTAGTTGTGGCCGAAGATTCTATTATTTTTCATCTGAGCTGAAGGCCTTTACGCTATATAAGTAATTAGACCCTCGAAACATTCTTTTTAAGTCTTTTATGATGATTTGGACTATCCCTTCATCAAAACTTTAACTTTATTATCCTTCTTTCGTACTTCTGCATTTAAGTAGATTTTATGGTCAACACTCACTATTTTCATCCCTAGCCCTGATGATTCGACAGAAGGAATCGATATATATTTACAATCGTTGATTGAAGAGTTGAAAACATTGTGGTATGAAGGTGTTTAAACCACCATCAAACATACGACATTTAAAAAAAGAATTTTTGTATGTTCGCCTCTCTTTAGTGGACTATAAGTGCTTTTCCTACGTATGCAATGTTTTCTGGTTGGAGTACGGCTGGTCGTCAAGCTAATCCTTTTTGCGTGGAAGAAACACGAGCATTTTCTTTACCATATGCGAAGAATACTTCATGATTTGACTGTCATCGGTGTTTTCTCCTTATTAAACATCCTTTTAGGGAAGGTAAAAAAACTTTACAAGTAATAGACTTGAAGCGAAGATATTTATGACCTTGCAAAGGATTATCCGAAGATACACGAAACAAGCGAACAAATTGAAATTCAAGGTGAATCGACGATTCATAATTGGTGCAAACAAATTATTTTCTAGAAGTTGCCTTATTAGAAAATTTCCTAATTCGTCATAATATCGACGTGGTGCACAACAAGAAAAATGTGTTCGATAATGTATTTAACATGGTTCTGAATGTTAAAGGAAAGACTAAAGACGATTGGAAATCAAGATGTGATATAGAGGCGATATGCAATCGTCCTGTAACGACCCAATTTTTAGGAATATTATTAAGGATATTTAATTAGCTAAATTAAATAAAATAACGTGATGATTAGGGGATTGAGATTTGTGATTAGTAAGGGGTAGCCGTGACATTTAAACAAATGAACTAATATGAGTAAAAATGAAATAAGTTAGGCAAATAGGTGAAGGGCAAAGTTGGAATAAAAGTATTCTAATACCCTAAACCCTTACGAATTCATACCACGCTTTAATTTCATAATCCAAAAATTAAATATTAAGGTCGACCACCATTAGCAAGGACAAGAGGAAGAAAAGCTAAAGGTAGAAGATTAATCAATTCAAATTCATTCAAATCTCAACTAGTTAATCTCAAAGCTAAAGGCAAATAATGACTACATCTCATATTTTCCAATTATTTTTTATTTTAGGTTGAACCTGAGTTATCTTGCAAAGTTTAGCCATGCTTTTGAATGATAAAATGTTTATATATGCTTGTTGATGATTTATGCTTACTTACATAGGTTTTATGATATATTTTGATGTCAAAACCCTATTAAATGACATCCAATGCCTTGCGATTTTAGATTTAGATCAGAAATGTATTTTAGAGATGGAGTTCAATTTTCATAATTTTCTAAATTTATGTAGATTTAATATTAATTTTCTAGTAAAGAAAATAATTATTTGGGTTTAAAATAATTTACAGCTAAATTATTTATGTTTTGCGTCCGAAATTAATATATGTTGGAAAACAAATTAAAAAAGATTTTTTGAAATTTTATAGAATTTTCCCAAGTGATTTAATAAATATATAAAATTATTTAAGGTATGAGAATTAAATATTTTATATATTTATAAAAGAAGAAGTGGTATTTTGTAAATTATTTAAATTGTTTAATTCTAAAAATTTTGGCAGTACTTTTAGAAAAGGAAATTAGCAACCAATAATATTTTGACAAACAAGGTATCTTAGTTGAAAAGAATTTCCTTAGTTAAAATCAGGTTTTATAAACTTTTTACTTGTTTCGCCATTTTCGTCACCTGTGGTTCCGACTTAGTAGTTCGGCCTCCATCACCATCGAAACCTATGCATATAGTATCCAAAACTTAGTACATAGTGAATTGGATTTAGGCAGAAGGTACTAGGCCAAAGTTATGGGTTCCGTGGGGTTCGAAACGTTGGTTTGCTTTTAAATCTAAACACGCCTACTTTGCTTTCAAAGGGTATGCTTTCAACCTGGTTGGTTTCAACTAGGTCAAAATATTTTAAAGGAATGGTTTCAAAGGAGTTGCGCCTTTTGTTTTAAGTAAATGCTTTCGAAGGGGTCAAAACTCGAAGCTGCCGCTTTCTACCTTTCAAAGCAAATAGTTTCGAAAGGGTAACTTTGTTTATAATAAAATTCAAGCCACTTCTCCAATGCTTTTGAAGAGTGGTTTCAACACCATCACTTTCTTTACATAGAAATAGCTTTTGAAAGAGTGCTTTCGACTTGAATGTTTTATGACCCTTATGTTCTGTTGAAGGTAGAACCCAAAGGTTTCGAAGGAGATAGTTTTAAATGGTTTCGAAAGGTCATTCGCATGTTTTACTTGAACCCAAATGGTTTCGAAAGATTTGAAGTTTTAATGCTTTCGAAAGGTTTTAACGAAGGTTTAGAAGGGGTGGTTCCCAAATGGTTTTGAAAGGTTTGAAAGGAAAGGTTTTCCAATGTTTTCGAAAGGCAATGTTTAAGTGTTTTAAAGATAGGATGTATAAGGTTTTAAAGCTTTCGAAGGAAATATTTTTCAATGGTTTCGAAAGGTTTATATGAATGATTTCGAAAGGAATGTTTTGGCTTTTTCGCCTAGGTTATAAAGAGTTTTCTTGGTTTCGAAAGTGATACTTTCAATAGGATCGAAAGAGGTACTTTCAAAGCTTTAAATCTTTTCATCAACATAGATTTGTGTAAAGTACATATAACATGGCAAGGTGATTTTGATAAAGCATAGAGTATATATTTTCCTTGTTTAAGTATGATTTAAAGGTTTAAGTCAATTTGAGATGAAAAGTTTTTCAAGGAAAATTTAAGGGAAGATTACCCTGAGTAAAACGACTCAGATATCTATCTACCATATGGGACTGACATATGGTCGCGCCCTATACATTAGCTATTAACCTCTAGCTAATTTAGTCCAAAATTCTAGTGTGTAGGGCTTTGTCACATGTAAGACTAAATTGATGTTACAAACAGATGGGAATATATTTGTGCAGAGGTAGGTTATTGGTGAGCTCGCAAAACCATTATGATCAGTTGACATGGAGAAAATAAGTCAGGGACAGACCATCCAGAAGAGGAGTATCTAATAGATGTTAGATTATTTGTTTATATCGTCTGATAGGCCTGGGTTAGCCAAAGATTAGTAATTAGCCAAACAAAACTGTAGTGTTCAGATAGGTAGTCCATTTGTTACCTAATATGTATGTTTACATGATAACGCATTACAATCTTAACCAGTTTTTCCTGTGGGATTAAAATTTGCAAAATATATGTTTTAAAGGGATATAAGTGAGGGGAAACCCATTTCGCTAAGCAGCATGGTCTCACTTAATATCAAATAACTAAGATGTATATTATTATTCACACCAGGCTTTATGTCTGACTCGAAGTTTATGTTTTTCCCCTTAAACTCTCGAGTGCTCAAAATTTGTTTGAGCAGGCTGAGGGTTAAGGATTTACAAGTTTTTAGTAGGTGGACGAATAATGCTTTTGAAGACGAGTAGGAGGCTTAAGTTAACTATTTAGGAGTTGTTTTTTTTGTTTTATTCTGTGATGTTGTATTAAGTTAGTTCTGACTAATTAGTACTCTGGTCAACCAAGGGGGCATCTTTATATGTCGCTCTTGGCGTATTTTGTAATTATTATAATTGATGTGAAACTAGAAAATGTTTGGGATTATGTACCTTGGATATGAAAAGTTGTGATAAAATGTAATCAGAAAAATATTTTAATCTGTGATGATTTTATTTCATATTCAAGTGCTTTTGATATTATAGATATCATTAACATTATTGTATTTTGTCACCGGAAGTTAATACCATAGATGACTGTAGCATCTGCAGTGCTTAGCTTTGGTCCTCCAAATAGGAAATGTTACAACTTGGTATCAAAGCATAGGTTTATGTCAAAAAATTTAAACTAAAATGATTTTTGAAATATAATCCTATGGAATTAGAGATAAGATCTGGGTATAACATAACGCTATAGCAACGTACTTGTACTTGCGATATATAAGTATACGCTAGATCTCTAGTTTCCAATCTCTCTTTGGCTATTCTTCCGTATCTCAGGAGGCTTGAATGCAAATATGGATGCTAGAAGTTGAAGAGTGAATCTTGGGGGAAGCACCATGACAAATGGTAACGCTAGACCAAATACGTGAAGGAATCAAGGTTAGGCACAAGCAGGAAATTTGGGTGCTGGAGTCCCGCAAGTTGATATGGGAGCTATGTATCAGTTTCTCGTGAATATGATGTAGGCGGGTGTTGCTGCTGGAGTGGTTAGAGGAAACGCTGTAGAAGGAATTCTAGAAGCTCCAGTGGTCAACAATTATACTCTTCTAAGTAGAGACTTTGTTAGGTGTGGAGGAAAGCCATTTATCGAAACTGAAGATGCTATTGAAGTGGAGAACTAGTTACTGCAATGTGTGAGGATCTTTGCAGACATGGGGCTCAATGATGATAAGAGGAGGAGGTATGCATCGAGACAACTTAAGGGAGCCGCTTTATTCTGGTGGAATAGTGTGACAATTGGAGTGAATGAAGAGATGATGACATGGGCCAAGTTCAAGTGAAGGTTCCAGGAGAGGTTCATGTCTGGGATAGTGAAATCTACCTTAATCAGAAAGTTTGCTGAGTTGGAACAGGGGGAGATGATTGTCTTGGAGTATGCTAGAAGGTTTGAGGAGTTGGCTAGGTATTGATATGCCACTGTGGATACTATGATGAAGATAAATGAGCCTTTCATAAGGGGGTTAAAATCTAAGTTGGCAAGGGCTACAATACCTCAAATTAGGGATCCTTGTGATGTTGTAGTAGAGATGACGTTGAGACATGAGGAGATGCTTGCTTCTCTAGAGAAGAATCAGGAAAAGGAGGTCCAGGTGGGGCAGAGTTAGAAAAGAAAGTTCTTCCATAAGAAAGAAGCTCAGAAGGGTGGAGCTACTAAGAGGGGAAATGCAAAAGTGGTCTTTCACAAGTGTGACAAGAAGGGACACTATGCCGATAAGTGTCGAACAGGCAAAGGAAAGAAAGTTGCGGATAATAAAGAGGTATGGTGTTTCAACTACAATCGAATTGGACATTACAAGAACTAGTGCAAAGAGCCTACTAAGGATGGAAGGTGCAAAGTATTTTCATTGGAGCCAGCAACCTTGACGCCAACGACAGAGGAAAAAGGTAAAGTTGTGTTGGGTGGTACACTGGGTGGTACACTTCAGATTCATGGTATATTAGTTAGCGTTCTGTTTGATACCAGTGCATCACATTCTTTTATATCTCGTTATTTGGTAGATAAGTTTAATCTAGAACCCTCATACTTGGTTACTTCTTAAGGGTTGCAAATCCGATAGGAGGGTATGCGACACTTGGGATGAAGTGTGACCGCTTAGGGTTTGGTTTGTTAGGTTATTCCTTTATTTGCAATTTGCATGTATTTGACTTTGTAGGATTCAAAATTATTTTAGGTACGATGCTAGGATATTTTGCCATGATAGGAAAATATCACTTAGACTCCCTGACTGTAGTGATCAGATTGTATATACCGTAGAAAGCCCTAGTTGTCAGGTGAATGCTTTGTTGAGTGTTGTGGAGTTAGAGGACGAGTTGAATCGAGTTTCCATGGTTAGAGATTTTGCAGATGTCTTCGAGCTGGTAGTAGGAATTCCACCGAAATGATCCATTGAGTTTCAGATAGATTTGGTGCTTGGAGCAGAACTAGTGAGTAGGCCGTCAAGTAGGACGACACCTATAGAGATGAGAGAGCTAAAGGTACAGTCGGTGGATTTGAAAGGCAAAAGTTTTATCAGACCTAGTAGTTCATCTTGAGGAGCAACCGTAGTGTTTACTAAGAAGCTGGACGAATCATTAAGGTTATGTATTGATTATCGTAGTTGAATGAGAAGACGATAAAGAATCGATATGCACTGCCCAGAATTAACGATTTGTTTGATCAGTTAAGTGGAGCCAAGGTATGTTCCTACTTGGATTTGGCGACAGGTTTTCATCAGCTTAGAGTAGCATAGGATAATATTCCTTTGATGGCATTTAGGACCAGATATGGATCGTACAAATAGTTACTTATGTCATTCGGACTAACTAGCGCCCCGACATTCTTTGTGGACTTGATGAACTGAGTTTTCCGAGAGCACTTGGATAGGTTCGTGTTGGTTTTCATAGACGATATTTTGATATACTCTAGAGATGAAAAGGAGCATGAAGGTCATCTTAGAATGGTGCTTGAGACGCTAAGGCAGCATCAGTTGAAGGCGAATTTTTCGAAGTGTCATTTCTGGAAGAAGGAGATGAAGTTTCTTAGTCATATAATCTCAGAGAAAGGGTTGTCTGTTGATCTGACTCAGATTGAAGAGGTGAATTATTGGAAGAGACCCAAGACAGTGACTGAGATAAAGAGTTTTTTTGGATTGGCTGGATATTATCGGAGTTTCATAAAGAATTTTTCGTGGATAGCTGCACCGATGGCCAAGCTAACGCAAAAGGATGTGAAGTTTGTATGGATCGCTAAGTGTGAGGAAACATTCTAGAGCTTGAAACACTTATTGACCTATGCACCCGTGTCAGTTGTTCCGAAGGGAGAATCTAGATTTGGTAGTATATACAGATGCGTGTGGAACTGGATTATGAGCTGTGTTAATGCAGAAAGGTAAAGTGATTGCCTATGCTTCTCGACAGCATAGATCACATGAAGTTAGATACTTGACGCGTGATTTGGAATTGGCTACAGTGATTTTTGTGTTGAAAATATGGAGATATTACATTTTGGGAGAAAGGTTTGACCTATATACGGATCATAAGTCGTTGAATTACTTGTTCTCTTAAAAGGATTTGAATATGAGGCAACAGTGGTGGTTGGAGTTTTTAGCCGCTTTGAATTCTGGTATTGATTACACACCAGGGAAAGGTAACAAGGTTGCAGATTCACTTATAGGAAATATCATAATGCAGTGTTGGCATAGTAGAGCAGAGTGATTTGGAAGCCTTGTCGACTTATAGAGTGTAGTGGATATCTGAAGCTAGATCTAGTAAGGAAACTGCTATATTATAATGTTTAGAAGTTCGACCAGTGAAAATTTAAAGGGTTGCTTCTAAGCAAGGAGAGGATCCAGTATTAGTTGAACGGGTCAAGAAGTTAAGAGATGGAATGGAGAGCGATGACTTAAAGGATTTTAGTCTGGACCAGAATGGGTGATTGGGAAAGAAAGGTAGGCTATGTGTTCTAAATGTGGGAGACATAAGGAATGAAGTTTTAAAGGAATGTCATCGTTTGAAGTTCACTATTCATCCAGAAGGAACAAAGATGTATAAGGACATGAAGAGAATCTTCTTCTAGGAAGGTATGAAGAGGGATGTAGGCGTTTGGGTAAAGAGTGTCTAAACTGCCAATAGATAAAAACGGAACATCGAAAGCCAAGTGGGTTGCTTCGGCCATTGGATATTCCGGTATGGAAGTGGAATTCTATTTCTATGGATTTTATAGATGGGTTGCCAAGATCTAATAGAGAAAATTAAAGTATATGGGTCATAGTGGATAGATTAACCAAGAGTGCCCATTACATTCCAGTTAAGTCAACTAGGATGACACCTGTGTTAGCTACGTTATTTATGAAGAATGTTGCTAGACTACTCGGAATTCCTAGTAGCATATTAAGTAATAGAGATTCCTTATTCACCAGCGAGTTCTGAAAGAGTCTACAGGAGATTTTAGAAACCAAGCTCAAGATGATTACCGCTTACCATCCACAGACTGATAGGAAAATGGAAAGGGTTAACAAAGTCTTGGAGGATCTGTTAAGAGCTTGTATGCCAGATTTTGGGGGATCGTAGGAAGACCATACACTTATTCGAGTTTTTATATAACAACTGTTACCAGACTAGTATAGGAATGACACCGTTTGAAGCTTTGTATGGAAGGCCATGCAAATCTCCATTTGTTGGATAGAGACCGAGGATAGGTTGGTTCTTGGTCCAGATTTGATTAGAGAAGCCGCCGAGAAGATTAAGTAGATTAGAGCTAGAATGAAGGATATTTAATCTAGGAAAAAGAGTTATGCAGACAAAATACGGAAAGAATTCAGAGTTCTCAATTTGAGATTATGTGTTTGTTAAGATATCATCGATGAAGGGTGTGATTAGATTCTAAAAATCAGGAAAGTTAGCACCAATATTCGTAGGACCATTTCCTATTGTAGAGAGGATGGGGAAACTCACATATAGAGTAGAGTTACCGAATAGTTTGGCAGGTGTTCATGATTTTTCCATGTTTCTCATCTAAGGAGGTGTGTTAGAGACACGGAGTTTACTATAGCATCGACTATGTTGGATGACTTGGAGTAGAACCATAATTGACTATAGTTAGGTAGCTAGTTCAGATAGTTGTGAGAGATGAGAAGAGGCTTAGAAACAAGATAGCCAGATTCGTGAAAGTCGAGTGAAGCGACGATGAGAGAGACTGTACTTGGGAGACTGATGGTAGGATTAAAGATGCTTATCCTAATTTGTTTGATGGTATGTTTTACCTTTATGATTGATTTACTTGTACCTTATCATAATTTCGAGGACGAAATTCTTTAAGGTGGGGTCTATAATGACCCTAACTTTTATCAACATTATTAAGAATATTTAATTAGCTAAATTAAATAAAATAATGCGATGATTAGGGATTGAGATTTGTGATTAATAAGGGGTAGCCGTGCCACGTAAAAAAATGAACTAATATGAGTAAAAATGAAATAAGTTAGGCAAATCTATGAGGGACAAAGTTGGAATAAAAGTATTATAATACCCTAAACGCTTAGAATTCATACTACACGTTCATTTCATAATCCAAAAATTAAAATATTGAGGCCGACCACTATTAGCAAGAGAAAGAGGAAGAAAAGCTAAAGGAAGAAAATTAATCAATTCAAATCCATTCAATCTCAACTCCTTAATCTCAAAGCTAAAGGTGAGTAATGACTACATCTCACGTTTTCCAATTATTTTCGGTTTTAGGTTGAACCCGATTTATCTTGCAAAGCTTAGCCATGTTTTTGAATAATACAATGTTTATATATGCTTGTTGATGATTTATGCTTATTCATATACGTTTTATGATATGCTTTGATGTGAAAACCCTATTAAGTGATATTCAAATACCTTGTGATTTTATATTTAAATCATAAATTATATTTAAGAGATGGGTTTCAATTTTCATAATTTTCTGAATATATGTAGATTTAATATTAATTTTCTAGTGAAGAAAATAATTATTTGGGTTTAAAATAATATGCTGCTAAATTATTTAATTTTGGGTCTGAAATTAATATATGTTGGAAAACATATTAAAAATGATTTTCTAGAATTTTTATAGAATTTTCCCAAGTGATTTGATAGATATATAGAAATTTTTAAGGTATGGGACTTAAATATTTTATATATTTATAAAAGGAGAAGGGATATTTTGTAAATTATTTAAATTATTTAATTCTTAAATTTTTGGCCGTACTTTTAGAAAAGAAAATTAGCAACCCATAATATTTTGACAAAGAAGGCAGATTAGTTGAAAATAATTTCTTTTTAAAGTTAAAATCAGGTTTTATAAGCTTTTTACCTGTTTTGCCACTTTCGGCACTTGAGGTTCCGACTTAGTAGTTCCTCCTCCATCACCATTAAAACCTATGCACATAGTGTCAAAGACTTGGTACATAGTGAAATGGACTTAGGCGGAAGGTACTGGGTCGAAGCTATGTGTTCCAAGGGTGTCGAAAAGTTGCTTTGCTTTTAAATGAAAACTCGCCTGCTTTGCTTTCGAAGGGTATGCTTTCGACCTGGTTGGTTTCGACTGGGTCAAAATGTTTTAAAAGAATGGTTTCGAAGGAGTTGCGCCTTTTGTTTTAAGTATATTCTTTCGAAGGGGTTGAAACCCCCAGCTGCCACTTTTTACCTTTCGAAAGGGTAACTTCGTGTTTAAAAAAATCCGAGCCACTTCTCCAATGCTTTCGAAGGGTGGTTTCGACACCATCACTTATTTACTTAGGATTAGCTTTCAAAAGAGTGCTTTCGACTTAAATTTTTTATGACCCGTTTGCTCAGTTGAAGGTTGAACCCAAAGGTTTCGAAGGAGATAGTTTTAAATGGTTTCGAAAGGGTTTCCACATGTTTTACTTGAATCCAATTGGTTTCAAAAGGTTTGATGTTTTAATGCTTTCGAAAGGTTTTAATGAAGGTTTCGAAGGGGTGGTTCCCAATGGTTTCGAAAGGTTTCAAAGGAAAGGTTTTCCAATGTTTTCAAAAGGCAATGTTTAAGTTTCTTAAAGATAGGATGTCTAAGGTTTTAAAGCTTTCGAAAGAAATGTTTTTCAATGGTTTCGAAAGGTTTATACGAATGGTTTCGAAAGGAATGCTTTGGCCTTTGGGCCTAGGTCATAAAGGGTTTACTTGGTTTTGAAAGGGACACTTTCAATGAGATCGAAAGAGGTACTTCCAAAGGTTAAATGTTTTCATAAACAAAGATTTGTGTAAAGTATATATAACATGGCAAAGTGATTTTGAGTAAAGCATAAAGTATATATTTACCTTGTTTAAGTATGATTTAAATGTTTAAATCAATTTGAGATGAAAAGGTTATTAAGGAAATTTTAAGTGAAGATTACCCTAAGTAAAATGACTCAGGTATTTGTATACCAGATGGGACTGGTATAGAGTCATGCCCTATACATTAGCTATTTGCCCCTAGCTAATTTAGTCCAAAATTCTAGAGTGTAGGACTTTGTCACATGTAAGACTAAATTGATGTTACACACTGAAGGGAATATATTTGTACAGAGGTAGGTTATTGGTGAGCACGCAAAACCATTAGAATCAATTGACTTGGAGAAAGTAAGTTAGGGACAGACCGTTCGGAAGAGGAGTATCTAAAAGATGTTAGATTATTATTTTTATATTGTCTGGTAGACCCAAGTCAGCCAAAGGTTAGTAGTTAGCCAAACAAAACTGTAATGTTCGGACAGATAGTCCACTGTTACCTAATATGTATGTTTACATGATAATGCTATACAATTTTAACCAGTTTTGGTTGTAGGATTAAGATTTGCAAAAGATATGTTTTAAAGGATATTAGTGAGGGGAAATCCATTCCGTTAAGCGGCGTGGTCTCACTTAATATCAAATAACCGAGATGTATAGTATTATTTACAACAAGCTTTGTATCTAACTCGAAGTTTATATTTTTTCCCTTTTTCACTCAGGTCGTCAAAATTGATTTAAGTAGGCCGAAGGTTGAGGATTTACAGGTTTTTAGTAGGTAGGCGAATAAAGCTTCCAAAGACGGGCAAGAGGCTGAAGTTAGCTATTTAGGAGTTGTTTTGTTTGTTTTATTCCGCTATTTTGTATTTAATCAGTTCTGACAATTTAGTACTCTGGTCAACCAAGGGGACATCTTCATATGTCGCTCTTGGCGTATTTTGTAATAATTATAATTGATGTAAACTTGGAAAACGTTTGGGATTATGTAGCTTGGATATGAGAAGCTATTTTAAAATGTAATTAGAAAAATATTTTAATCTGTGATGATTTTATTTCATATTCAAGTGCTTCTGATATTATAGATACCATTAACATTATCATATTGGCTCACCGGAAGATAATACTATGGATGACTGCAATATCTACACCGCTTAGCTTCGGGCCTCCAAATAGGGGATGTTACACGTCCTGAGCTTCATATGAAGCCAAATGACAAAAAACCAAATCATGCTATGAGCTAGACGGTAACCATGTTAAAGTACTGATAAAGTGGATGTAAAGATTAAGATTTTCTGATGAGATTTTCTCTAATCTTCGTAGATGTGTCGACTAAAAGAATGGTAAACTAAGCACGATGAAAAGTCATGATTGTCATGTAATGGTGGAACATTTGTTATTCGTCGCTTTCAAAGAACTATTGCCCACAATAGTTTGGACAGTTGTAATAGAACTTAGTTTATTTTATAAGGAGCTTTGTTCAACTACGTTAAAAGTTGATCGTCTATGTAAACTTGAGGAAAAAATTCTTATACTGCTCTGCAAAATGGAGAAAATATTTTCTCTAGGTTTGTTCAATGTACTGGAGCATTTACCTGTTCATCTTCCATTTGAAGCACGTCTTTGAGGTCCTATGCAATATGGATGGATGTATCTGTTTGAAAGGTATTATTATTGAGTATGTTAAATTTTAGTTTAACTACATGTAATAAAATTTAATTATAATTATTCTTAACAGGTACTTAAATCATCTAAAGAAAAAAGTGAGACAAAACACACGAGTTGAAGGTCCGATATGCAAATCATATATCGAAGAAGAAGCTTCGTTCTTTTTCTCTCATTATTTCAGTGACCATGTGAACTTATCTTTTGAAAGTGCTATGCGTAATGATGAGAACATTGAACAAGATTCTTCTGAACTAGTGCTATCTATTTTTAGACAACGAGGACGCCCTACTAGAAATGTGTTGAAGTATGGTTAGATGACAGAGATTACCATAAAGCCCACACATATGATCTTCTTAACTGTGCAGAAGTTGCGCCATTTGTTAGGTATTATTAAATAACACATCTAAAATTATTTACTTGAATCATATATGTTTGTATTAATTATAATGAAATATATTATCTATATATGCAGTATTTACGAATCACTGCATCCTAGGGGCGATATCAGCAAAATATTTAGTATTTGGTTTTCGAACCACGTGTATGATCTGGTAAACCGTGTGGTCGACGAAGGGTTGAAACATCTTACGATATGACCAAAAAAAGAAGTCAAGACATATCCAATATTCTTTGTAGTTAGGGCTGAAAAATTAACTAACAACATCGGTGTATATGTTAAAGGTAGTGATGATCCAAATGATCACATAAATGATTTTAACGGTGTGTTAACTCAGGTTTTGCAATTAACATGTTTCACCATAACCGTGGAAGAAGTTTATTTATTTAGATGCAACTGGTTCAGTAATGTTTCAGGTTCTGGAATCAACGTGCACCAAAAATATAATACTATTGAAATAAAGCATACATCACGTTATCATAAGTACGATCCGTTAACACTAGCAAAACAAGCTCTACAAGTTTTTTATGCTCCTTATCCATCTCTAAAAAGAGATAAAGCAGATTGATCGGCAATTTTTAAAATGAAGGCAAGATTTACGTTTGATGGTAAGAATATTCTAGATGAACAAGCGTACCAAGCGGATATCGAGGAAAATGGAAAAATTACAGTAACAGATTATCAAACAGATTTGGACCTCTAAATAATGAATCAAATGTATTAGTAGAAGCATTTGAGACCACATAGGAAAACAATATAGAGTACGAGACCGAGTCTGAATCAGAAAACGACAAGCACTGATTTAATAGTATACATGTAGAAAAAAGGTAATTTATGGAAATATTGATTTTACACTTTTTTGTATGTTATATGCGATTATTGATGTTAAATCTTGATATGTTTACTCATAATTGATTGATATATTCTGCCATAATAAAATAATATATATATGAAATATATTACAGATGTCTTTCTTTAGGCGGTGGAGTTTTTCGCAGTCCGGTTCCCCCTCTTCGTCTCGGAGGGGGACCATTCACAGCGGAGGTGATGGCAGCGGCTCGTCATGGGAGGCGCAACGTATGGTGGTTAGGTTACTATCGAAAGTAGATGGCTCGTAAGTATTAAATTTACTTCATCGTTATAAATATTTTGTATGATATATTAGTCATGATTTGTTTGTATCATATTTAATGTAGGGGTTTTGAGCTTGAGCTTTCAAATATAGTGCTCAACATATATATGCACGCATACATGAGCAGTATGACTGCATGTTGGCCGAAATGGAGTAGGGTACCAAAGCATTTCCAAAAGAGCATCTGGCAGGACTTCTTGGTAAGCATAAAATTATATATCATTATATATAATCACTTTACAATTTGCTGATTAAGTATAAATGTATAACTTATTTTTTTTTCAACATATATACAAGGTGCAGTAGACTTACAAGAGGAGGATGTTGTTCTTTGCCAATGCCACTGGAACTCCAAAGTTGTGAAGAATTACCGGGATACGATGTCTACCATAATAAAATTCAGAAAGAAGCCAAATTGGATGGGTGCCAGTATATAGGATGCTTGGGTCGTATGGTGAGGTAGCGATGAATTCAGGGTAAGTCTATCAGTTGTCACCTCAATTGTTTAGAAGAGAATACATAATTTATACTTGTAAAATATAATCTTAAATTTTAATTTACAGGCAGAGTCAGACAGGAATTCGACGAACAAGTAGAAAAATCCAGTCATACACCGTGGTGGCTCGAAATCATTTCAGCATCATCGCGAGGACATGGCAAATTGATTAATTGCAATTATGAATAATTATTATATCTTTTGTATACATTTGTATGAATAACAATAATATACATCAATTTTTGCAGGAAAGAGCGCATGGAGCTCCTGTCTCGTATATGGATGTATTTGCACATACTCATGCCGTCAGGTAGACCGACGACGAGCGATCGGTGACTTATGCCCAGTATGAGGATGATTAAGCATACGCCGCACATGTAAGTATATTTTAGTTATAAGTTATTAATAATGATAATTTTAATTAATTAATTATAAAATGTTATAATAATGTCATGTAATATTTACTTGTATCTAAATTTTGCGTTGCGGGAAAGATTTACGCAAGCACGTGCATAGATGATTGAGCATTCGAGACGAAAGCAATTGGCCACTGATAAGGAGGACGCTATCTTCGACTCTGTTATCGACCTGATATAGAGAAATAGGTGTTATGGGTATGACAATCAATCGATAATTTATAAAAATTAACCAAGTTGTAAAAATTGCTCAACTTTTATAAAAGTTACGTAATAACTTATACATATTTCGACTTGTTTTGTAGGCTCAAGCCTTACAAAAGGCCTATCAAAAGGCTGAGTTTGAGATGGTAATGTTTGATTCTTATATTATTATTGATTTATTTTAGCATATATATCTGATATATATATATATATATATTGATTTGGATGTGTTGTGATATATATTGATATAGATGTGCTATTGGGCTATTGAAATTTTTTTTCCTAGATTTTCGATGGCTACTGACAGTTTCCAACGGCTTATGAGTCGAAATATTCCGATGGCTTCTGACGGCTAACCGGTCAAAAATTCTGACGGCTTCCGACGGCTTTCAATGGTTTTCTAGCGTATTTTTAAGCCATGTAGATGTCAGCATCGTCTGAAAAAATGTCAAAACTGCCATCGAAAAAGCCATCGGAGTCCCACGCAAAGCTGTCGTCGTATCCGTTGGAAATTGACGAAAGCCGTGTTCTATACACCGATGGTATTTTCAACGGCTTCCGACGGCCGCCGACGGCTTGGAGCCGTCGGAAATGACTGTATTTCTCGTAGTGTTTGACCCTGCAACTTTAGTCAAATTAGAAAAGTCGTACGTGTTGAGTTATCGAGGCAAGAGACCCATAAAGATAGCTAGAATACTCAGGAGAGAGGTCCACGCAAGTCCGGAAAGTCGAAAAGCCAATCCCAAACTACCATGCAAAAGATGGAACGATACCCAACCAAGCACCATTTTCGTACTACATGATGCCCAAAATCCTAGAAGTCCATTCCATACTCCATCGATCTTCTTAAGCTCTCCGAATTAGCAAATTCACCCTTCCATGGATCCATCAACTGGACTCAGGTACAAGCTAGTGATGGCTCAAACAACTGTGGAGCCGTAAATATAACGGTAAAGCGACCAAACTTTGAAAGTCAAGAATAATGATTAACAAAGTTTTATGGGTCGGTGCCGACCCATAACTATGGTTAGGCACTGACCCATACAGATTGCTGAGCTGGCCCTGCTTCTTCTTCAGCGACCACCAGAAGATCATGAAGAACGTGGGAATGGATGTGCCTAAGACTTTCCCGCTGGCCTACACCTATAAATAGACCATGAGAGACTTCATTTGAGGGATCTTTTTTCACTTTTCAGCACTTGTACTTATTTCTTGTAATCATTTATCGTTCGACAACAAACCATAAGAACACTTATTGTAGTTTCAGCAATAAAATGAGAAGAACTATTAAGTAGATGTAGGAACACCTTTGCCGAACCATAATATATCATTTGTCTACTGTTTATTTCTCATTTCTAATTTACTTTTTATCACTTTTATTTTTCTACATAATCTAAGGGGTGTTAGTGTCATTCTTGATGCTATTAGTACTTTCATAGAAAAATGATTCTCAGACCTGTTTGGATCCATCATATACTATTGGATTGTCTAAATCCAAGAGATAGATCCCGTTTCCTTTTTTTTTTGGAATTTTTAATTACTCGGGTTTTCAAGAATCTACATAAGTGCTTATTGATGTGGCACCCGAAAGAGAATGTTTCACCACTTCACGGAAGAGACCGTTTCACCACTTCAAGTGTTGCAGAAGATGCTGAGGAGATCGATCCCCAATTTACTGGAGAAATTGCGCAACCAACTGCTACGGAGGTTCTAAACCCATCTGTTGTGATCACCATGATTGAAATGGACTGCGTGATGAAACAAATTGTGGACAAGCTCTAGGAAAATCACAATGAGCTAAATGCATAGTTGAAGTAGAGTTTATATTTACTAACTTAGCTAACCAGTAGTCGTAGGAGAAGTAGGAAGGATAGAGCGCCTTTCGATTCAGAATCAGACAGTTCCTCATCATTGGAACATAGGCAGAGAGATCAAAACCAAAAAATGCTAAGGATGGACGCAAATCGAGGCCAAAGATTATGGATCGATGCCGAACCATCGAGCGTGAGCTATGGTAGTCGATTCCCGGAAAGTGCTACTAGATTGGCGTTTGGACATATTGTGGATGATCGGAATGTCGAAGATCAAGCGGCTACTGCAAATCTACAGCGAAGAGATTATGCGCACAAGATTGTCCAGCGAACGATTCTCATGGATTTAGGGGAAACTGTGTATCATGAGACAAACCAAGATTTGACCAAACATTTGGGGTGTATAATGTTTACCAGCATTCGGTGGAACTAGCTGAACCAGATTTGACCAAAATGATTAGGAGATTAATAAGTGCGAACCAGCATTGTACTAACGATGATGAGGTTCCTACCGAGCCAGCGAATCCGTTTACGGAGAATAGTCCACGCGAAGAATACCCACGAAAGTTTGTGAGCTGACAATGCCATCGTATGATGGAAAGACTAATCCAAGGCAACATTTGATAAAATATGGTTGATATACGGAAACTACTAGGGCTTCTGATGTAGTGAAATGTCGTTGCTTGCCAATATTTCTAGAAGGAGTGGCAACGATGTGGTTTAAACGGCTGCCACCGAGATTCATATCGTCATTTAATCAATTGGCACAAAAGTTTACAGAACAATTTTGCATGCGTGTGATAGGTTCGAAAGATGTTATGTCACTATCTAATATCCTCCGATGAGAGGGAGAATCATCAAAGGATTTTTCGCAGTGGTTTCACAATGCAACTGAAAAGTGAGAAATGCTCAGGAGGATAATGTTTTGATGGCATCGACCAGGGAGATTCATCCCGAGATCGATTTCGGGAGATGGTTGGAAATGAAGCCCCCTTCAATGATTGATATCTTTTATAAGAAGGCTAGTTAGCATTTGCACTTGGAAGAAGCACAAAACAAACCCAAAAGGGGTGATGTTGGGCATAGGAATGAAACGATACAAAGCAATGTCGTCGTGAAACAATCCGGAGGGAATTCCTGCAATGTTGATGTTGATGTAGAGAACCGAAGTAGTGGACAGGGGAAGAACAATAATAGGAGTAAAGATAATAAAATGGATTCGCGGAAGCGTACGAGAATCCCAAGTTCGACCATTACACCCCGTGAATAATTCCACTGAAAACATTTACTTAGCTACTCAAGAAAAAGAGCAATATAGGAAGCCGGCTCCAATAGAGTCGACTAAGAAAGAAAAAAGGACTGGAAAATTCTGTAGGTTCCACGAAACGCATGGTCATAACACTAACGAGTACGGACACTTGCGCAATGTGACTGAGGAGTTAATCAAGAAAAGGAAATTACAACAGTTTGTGCAATCCCTGCAGGACGGTGGGCAAGGAGCTTCCAAAAAGAGCAAGCCGGCTTGGCGTTGATGAGCCCAAACGACTTGAGTAATATTTTGTTATTAACACATTTATTGGTGTACCGCATCCAACTGGGAAGAGTTGGAATGAGATGGAGCGGTATACTGGTGCTCTGAAGCATGCAATAAATGAGAGTTGTTTTGCCATCGAAGACGATGTTTCGGTGAAAAAGTTCAGAACTGTGACTGATGATATCGTTTTTCTTAATTGAGATGCAGATGATGTAATGACCCAGAATTTCTGTCAATTAAAATTTGTACATTTAATTGATTTTAAATATTAATAAGTGAAATTTATAAGTCGAATAAATTTTATTTCGAATATCTGGATTTAATTGCATAATTAAATCGATAATTTAATATTTGAAATTCCAGAAATAATTGAAAATTGGGTTTAATATGACTGAAAATGATTCGTAAAATTTTATTAAATCATATTGGAGTTAGAATGATGTTATAGAACTTTTAAAATTGAATTTAAAGTTAATTTGTGAAAATTGAATATTTTAATATTTAATTAACGAGTTAAAATAGCCATTTTTCAAACATTCTCGGATTTCGACGAAACCAGTTTCATCGGATTCGTAATGTGATATTATTGTATGGTTTCAAATTTCGTGTCAATCGGATTTACCGTTTGTCCGGGGCAAGCCAAAACGCATAGAAATAAGTTTAAATCAGTTTAATTTAATTTGATCGTTTATTTCCGTAACTCGCTCATATGATCGAGTTAGCCTCGGAAACCTATTCCATTGTGTCCGGAACGTAGGGTAAACCCTAGAAGTGTCAGCCGACATGCTTCGTTTGGAGTTCGGAAAATTTTGGATGAATAGTGTTTTGGGCAATTTTCTATAAAAGGACCTTTATGTTTTTATTTGCAAAGATAAACAAAAACCCTAGGGTTCAAGAGCCAGCCGCCACCCTATATTCAATGGCCGAAATTTCAATTCTTTCTCCCCTAAATTTCTTTAAATCTACACAACGATTCAACAAGCTTCCAACTGCAAACTTGTAGAGCTTCGCGAGCTCTACGATTTCAACGGCTATGATCGTTTTTAGGGCTTTGGATCATCAACAATCTGGCCTCGAAGGAGGTACGTTCGCATGCGTTTTCAAGGGGGGAAACGGCGACCGAGCTTCGTGCTACTCAGGCCGTAGATAGAGTAGGCAATGGCCTTTCGTTTTGCAGTAGCTGATCGTCGCAAAAGTGAAGGATGTGGATGCGGCTATTAGGGTTTTGAACGTGAGTTTTGGGTTGTTTGCTCGAGTGAAAACCTGGAGGGAAGAAGAAAGGCGCGGTCGGCCTTGATGGATTCACAAAAAAAATCAACGGCAGATGATAAGGTTGAAATTAATAAAAGAAGTTGTAAATAAAATTATAATTTAAATTGTTGAAACTTTAAAACATTGTATCTTTGTCGTATGAGGTCCGTTTTGGAAGAAACAAATTGCGTCGGGTTCGTTTTGTCGAGCACAATGCAATGGAGCTGGTTTGGAGTCGTTTGGAGCTAGTGAAAATTTCGGGTAAAATTAAACGCACGTTTAGTTTTATTCGAAATAAAACGCTACAACTATTATCGAAAACTTAAGATGAGAACTTCTCACTCAATCGAATTGTTTTGATTTAAATTTTAAATAGTTAGATTTAAAATTTCTTGATTGTGTGATTGGATGATAATTATTATCTGTTGTATTGAAATAGACCCTATACGCCGTATATTAAGCGGATGTTATTTATTAAAAACATATACCGCGATAATTCCAACTTATATGGAATTGGTATTATATATGTACTTGGAGTTGATTTCCCGCATTATATAGCGGATGAGACCCTATTGCGCCGCATAATAGCGGATAATATTTTGTAAATCCCATATACCGCGATATTCCGTCCTGAAGCGGAATTGGTATTGTGCTAACATTTTTGGATGCAGGGAAACAGGTTGGAGGGATCCAACTGGATTCCTCAAATGATTGAATTGGTTTCAATGTTGTATGTTGATCTATTTATAATTTGCGTGATTATCTTTGTGATTGAAATCATTAAAGGCTAAAATTTAGCTGAATATATTTTTGGTATCGTTAGATGCCGAAAATAAATAAAATTGGATTTTTTGGAAATGTAAGTTGACAATTCATAATAAAACTTAATTTTGGAATTGATTCATTTTAAATAAATAAACGTTGAAATTTTTATGTTATAAAAATTATGATTTTTGTGAAATATAACCGGAATGTGATTTTTGAAATAAGTAGTTGATTAACTTATAAAATGGTTTAAATTGGGATTTTTGAATTATTATAAATGATTTATATAAAAGATTTATAAAATTGATATTTATAAATTAAAAATATTGAAATTATAAAACGAGTTTTATAAGTGTTAAAATGAAATATAAATGGATTTCATAAGTGGATGAAATCTATAGATTTATAAATTGTGAAGTTATAAAATGAATAGATTTTTGTAAAATAAAATATTTATAAGTAATTAACTTATAAATTGGATTTTGGCGTGTAAATGGAATATGGATAGTATTTGTTAATAAAGTGATTTTATAAGTTGGAGTTGTTATAAAGTATAAATGGAGTTTATAAACGTTGTTTTATAAATCCGAAATGGACTTATTTTGATAAGTTTAATTATTATAGCTTATTAAAGGAGATATATCCATGATTTTGGGACAGTGGATAATCCTTTAAATAAAATATGTAGAAATTGAATTTGGTTAATGAAGTATATTCACGATTTTGGACGGTGAATAAGATATTAAAGATATATTTTAGGAAAGTGATATTTTGAATAGAATTAAAATGATTTAAAGATGTTTTAAATTGTATTAAGTGTCGAAACCATAGATTTCAACATTCATTGTTGAAATAGACGTTTTCGAGAAATATGGAAATGATGGACTATAACACTGTTGTTATAGTAAATGATTTTAGGAAGAAAATGTTTTATATAGTATTGGGATTTATATATCTATCTCAATTTCGAATCCCTATACTAGTGATTTTGGGTTGTCGTAACGATGTTTTACGCAACATTCGTTTTGACTCAAATAAATGTGTTTAAGAGAATGTTTTCCTTAAAGAATAAATTATATACTTAATTGTGATTTCAGTATATTGAATATTTTCCAAGTGTTGAAAATAAACAGATTTGTGAATTTCTTATTATTAAGTAAGTATGTAAATGTTTTTCCAATATGAAGTGAATGTTTTGAGATTTTATCTTTTAAAGATAAATTGAAAATGGATATTAGAAATCGATTTAAAAATCGTATATTCATAGATATTTTGGAAATGTAAATTCACTATGGAATTTATAAAAGAAAGGGAAATTTGTTTAAAAATAAACAATGATTTATTTTTGAAGTGTGGAAATAAATTTACGGATTTGGAACGTAAGTTTAAAATAAATCGGTAAGGATTTATTTGATTGATTTAAATGAACCATTTTAAATTGAAAATGGATAAATATTTGGAAGTGTTTCTGTTTAAGGAAATTGATTTGAAATTTGTTTTCAAAGATTGAAAGGTGAAAAATGATTTGAAATTTGTTTTCAAATGGTTGAAGTGTGGAAAATATATCTTGTAAAGATATTTGTGGAAAATAAATAATTTGGGAAATTATTTGAAATCGGGTTATGTTGTGAATATTGATTGATAGTTAAATAACCGACTATCAATATTGACCCTTAAATGGCTATTTGTTGTGAATTGGTTGAAATTGAATGCTACACTTATTTTGAACTTATTGCGCTCGTTATTCGGATTACCCATTCCGAATAGTGATACGACGTAATGGATAACATTGAAGACCGGTGGTGAAGACCGGGTATTTGTGAAAACGATAGGATGACCTATCGATTGTCTCTTCACCGTTAGCTACGGTATGGAGATTTCCTTTGTGATGGGAAATTCGATCGGGATTGTGAATACCCGGATTGCAAGGGCTTCTTTGGAAGTGCCTTCGGTTCTGTTCGAACCCGGAACAGACTTGTATGGTTACATGTCTGACATTACATTTTGAGATATAAAGCAGATTTCTTTCAAATACATTTCCGTTGGTGGCAGAGAATTTATTCTCTTAGCTTAACACCCTTAGAGGTTATGTAGTTGGAGGTTATCAACGATATATTCCCAATTTGGTAATGTGGCATGCTGAGTGTTGCTGTGTGATGATTATTTATTGATCATTTGTTGATCAAAGCGTGGCTTTGTGAAAAAGCGTAGCTTTGTGGATGAGACTTCGTCAGACCTCACACCCCGGAAATGGTCGAAACAGGAATATGCGGCAAGGTTATGAAGGTCGCGCCCTTTAGGGTATGTCATTCCCTTCTGGAAAAGGGCGGTGTCAGGTATGGAGCCCTGATGCTTAACCTATGTGGTTGCTCCAATCTCATTTTTCTGTGTGGTTGTTGCTTGGTGATCGAGGGCCCTCAGATAAAGGTCCCAAAGGACCGGGGGGTGGCATATTCATGCAATAGTTACCTAGTTACAGAGGTAACCCGACCTTGTATTGGGAGAGATCTAACCGTAACGTTAGGTTCTCGGGATGTCCCGCAAGAGGTGATCCCATTGACAGTAGGAAGTTCCTTAGCCTGACCATTTGTTGGAAAATCCAAAGAAACAATACGAGCCTTGTACGGTTTTAGTTGTAGAACCTTCCATTTAATATGGTAGCTATAACAGGCATAATATAATGGTACCTATGCTGGCTAAGATTTATGTTCTATTTTCGAAATGCTTTCATCACTATGCACTAATAATAATATCAAAAAAATGATTTGTTTTGCGTAGTAAGCATCTTTGACTATCATAAGGAGAAATCTTCTCCAATTCTGCATTTGCATTGTGTGTGTGCGGGGAGGCCTTATGGTAGTTTCATTTTCCAAAAGCATTGCGGATATTTTTCACTTCCCTTGTTGTTGTTGTTTTAAAGATAAATAACTGTTTTGAGTTCTCACACCAGTCCCATGACTGGTCTAGAGTTTATTGTTCTCTTCCTAAACTCTGGGTGCCCATAATTTTCCACACGGGCAGTCTAGAGTCAGGTTATCAGGTCATTCTGGATTTAGAAGTGCTTTGGAGCTCAGGAGGCGAGCTGGATGGCGAGACGTATTACTTGTATATGATATTATCTTTCCACTGTGTATTTCACTTATAAGGACATGTTGTATAACTGTCCATTGTCCAGTTGTGTTGTATATTGTTGTTGTACACTCTGATGATGATGTGATGTAATGTAATAACTGATATAGTTCTTTGTTTTAAAGATTATTTATTTATTTATTATATGTTGTTCCGCTGCAATATGTGAGATTCAGATATTGTTTCTGTTCTGTTTTCTTTCTTCTTCTATCTTTTTCTTCTACCTCTACTTTTTAACCCTAACAATTCGGTTTTCCGGCATTCGATTATGCGGCATTTGATACAGTGGACGTATTGATGTTGGTCTTCGAGCGTCGAAAAATTGAAACGTTACATTTGGTATCAGGGCATATGGTTAAGCGACAACCATGGCTCTGTTGGGAATTACTCATTAGAGATGGAGTCAGTAGTACTCTAGAATGAGTGTGAGTGTAATAATAGCTATGATAGCGTATTTGTTAGTGGATATAAAATTTTTTATATTGTGATGATTGGTTTGTTGAGTGGTATATGGATTCTGGTCAACACGAGTAATTAACGTTGTTGATAGGGATCTCTAAACACTTGTACAAAACAATTTGACACGATATTGTTTTAAAATAGGGTAAACGCAATAATTTTACTTTAATTATATTTTATATATAAAGGAATAATTTTTCAGAATTATTAAGTATATATGAATTGATTGTTTGGTCGTTAAAAATGTAAGAATGAATATAAGTTAATTAAAAGAATAATTGTATAAGCAATTGAATTATAAAGTATGGAATTATAATTAATATGATTTACAATTGTAAAATAATCTTATATATAAGAAGTGAACTATATGAATGTATTTATAAATGTGAGTTATGAATAAAAGGAAAATTTTGAGAGAATATTAAGCACTGAATTCACTACTGTTACTGAGAAATAATAAGGGTGATGACTGCAGCATCATCAGTATCATTTTCGAGTCTCTATGTGATAGATTTGCTACCATAATAAATTGAAAATTGAAGTTTGGTTGTGATAAACAAATTTGAAATTAAAAATCCAAGTTGAAATAAATTTGAGTTGTCATCAAAGACATGTGACTTGAAATTTAACTAAAGGAAAGTTAAATAAATTGATTTGGATTAGATAAGCTATTGAAATTGATGAATATAAGTGAAATAAGTTTTGAACTTATAATATGAGTTAGTAAATTTAGCTTTGGTAAAAGTTAAATAGAATTTACTTTAGAATTGAAATCTGAATTGGATTTATAAGTGGAATTTTAAGTTAAGTTAAACAAATGATGTTTAAATGGAATATAACTTAAGTGAAGTTGAATAAAGTTGATTTTGGTATCGAAGTAAAGTAATCAAGAGAAGTGATGAATATGAACTTGAGTTATATAAATGAAATTCAACCTTATATTATTAAAGGAATTAGCAATTGAATTGAACTAATGAATTGAATATTAATCAATCAAATGTAGAAGAATTGATATGGGATAATGAATGTAAGTGTAAATTCATTAGAAGCTAATGAAGTTGAGAAATTGAATGGAAGTCAATTTAATATCAATCAATTGGAATTAAAAGTGTGAACCAAATCGAATGTAAATTAAATAATTTGGTTATGTTGATTATACATTGGTTGTTAATTGATTGTGTATAATTCATTAAGTGTTAATGAAATTGAATTAGCGGAATTAAAAGCTATGTAATTGAATTCAAATTGAAAGTGAAGTAAATGAATTTGAATAGAATTGAATTTGATTTGGATTGAAAGTGAACTAATGTGAATTTAATTAGTAAATGTAAACTAATTGGAAATGAATCAATGAATGTTAATTAAATCCAATGTAAATGAATTAAATGTGATTAAATTGAAAACCAATCCAATGAATATTAATGAGAAGTGAATGTATATTGATTTGATATGGATTTGTTGGATGATAGTTTTTTGGTGGTTGCATTTATTGCTTTTCTTGCATTTGCTATATTGGCATATGTAGTTGTTGTAGTGATATATGTTCTATATTGATATTACTTTCATATATGCATGTTCTCATGGTTTGTTGAGTGTTTAGTAGGTGCGGATTGTGCTTTCTTCGCATTTGGGGCTCACTTTCGCGCTATATTAGCCGTATATGCTCGCTAATAAAGTATAAGGTACATATCTCGGATTAAATATCGTACTTTTACACTTTTTCCCCCTACGGGATGCCTCATCACTTGATGAGATGTATATTTTTGATATATATACTGTTATTTTTTTCCGAATCGAGCCGCGCAAAGGAGACTCTGGCGATTTTTTCCGAAAATTTAAGGCGTTAGAATAATTTTGAGAAATTTGAAAATTTTAAAAACTTAGTAAAGTTGTTGAAAGAAGTTTAACTATGAATTATGGAAAAGTTAAACACTTAAGAGATTTGTAAAATCTAATTTGAACGGTTTGTTTTGAAAAGTTAATGGATTTCAAGACTTTTTCTTACTTGGTAATTTCGAGGACGAAATTCTTTTAAGGGGGGAAGTTTGTAATGACCCAGAATATCTGTCAATTAAAATTTGTATATTTAATCGATTTTAAATATTAATAAGTGAAATTTATAAGTCGAATAAATTTTATTTCGAATATCTGGATTTAATTGCATAATTAAATCGATAATTTAATATTTGAAAATCCAGAAATAATTGAAAATTGGGTTTAATATGATTGAAAATGATTCGTAAAATTTTATTAAATCGTATTGGAGTTAGAATGATGTTATAGAACTTTTAAAATTGAATTTAAAGTTAATTTGTGAAAATTGAATATTTTAATATTTAATTGACGAGTTAAAATAGCCATTTTTCAAACAGTCTCGGATTTCGAAGAAACCAGTTCATCGGATCCGTAATGTGATATTATTGTAAGGTTTTAAATTTCGTGTCAATCGGATTTACCATTTGTCCGGGGCAAGCCAAAACGCATAGAAATTAGTTTAAATCGGTTTAATTTAGTTTGATCGTTATTTCTGTAACTCGCTCATATGATCGAATTAGCCTCCAAAACCTATTCTATTGTGTCCGAAACGTGGAGTAAACTCTAGAAATGTCAGCTGGCACGCTTCGTTTGGAGTTCGGAAAATTTTGGATGAATAGTGTTTTGGGCAATTTTCTATAAAAGGACCTTTATGTTTTCATTTGCAAAGATAAACAAAAACCCTAGGGTTCAAGAGCCAGCCGCCACCCTATATACAATGGCCGAAATTTCAATTCTTTCTCCCCTTAATTTCTTCAAATCTACACAACGATTCAACAAGCTTCCAACTGCAGACTTGTAGAGCTTCGCGAGCTCTACGATTTCAACGGCTATGATCGTTTTTAGGGCTTTGGATCATCGGCAATCTGGCCTCGAAGGAGGGACGTTTGCATGCGTTTTCAAGGGGGAAACGACGCCCGAGATTCGTGCTACTCAGGCCGTAGATAGAGTAGGCAATGGCCTTTCGTTTTGCAGTAGCTGATCGTCGCCAAAGTGAAGGATGTGGATGCGGCTATTAGGGTTTTGAACGTGAGTTTTGGGTTGTATGCTCACGTGAGAACCTGGAGGGAAGAAGAAAGGCGCGGTCGGTCTTGATGGATTCACAAAAAAAAAATCAACGGCAGATGATAAGGTTGAAAATAATAAAAGATGTTGTAAATAAAATTATAATTTAAATCGTTGAAAGTTTAAAACATTGTATCTTTGTCATACGAGGTCCGTTTTGGACGAAACAAATTGCGTCGGGTTTGTTTTGTCGAGCACTACGTAATGGAGCTGGTTTGGAGTCGTTTGGAGCTAGTAAAAATTTCGGCTATAATTAAACGCATGTTTAGTTTTATTCGAAATAAAACGCTACAACTATTATCGGAAACTTAAGGTGAGAACTTCTCACTCAATCGAATTGTTTCGATTTAAATTTTAAATAGTTAGATTTAAAATTTCTTGATTGTGTGATTGGATGATAATTATTATATGTTGTATTGAAATAGACCATATACGCCGTATATTAAGCTATTTATTAAAAACATATACCGCGATAATTCCAACTTATATGGAATTGGTATTATATATGTACTTGGAGTTGATTTCCCGCATTATATAGCGGATGAGACCATATTGCGCCGCATAATAGCGGATAATATTTTGTAAATCCCATATACCGCGATATTCCACCCTGAAGCGGAATTGGTATTGTGCTAACATCTTTAGATGCAGGGAAACAGGTTGGAGGGATCCAACTGGATTCCTCAAATGATTGAATTGGTTTCAATGTTGTATGTTGATCTATTTATAATCTGCGTGATTATCTTTGTGATTGAAATCGTTAAAGGATAAAATTTAGCCGAATATATTTTTGGTATCGTTAGATGCCGAAAATAAATAAAATTGGATTTTTTGGAATGTAAGTTGAGAATTCATAATAAAATTTAATTTTGGAATTGATTCATTTTAAATAAATAAACGTTGAAATTTTTATGTTATTAAAATTATGATTTTTGTGAAATATAACCGAAATGTGATTTTTGAAATAAGTAGTTGATTAACTTATAAAATGGTTTAAATTGGGATTTTTGAATTATTATAAATGATTTATATAAAAGATTTATAAAATTGATATTTATAAATTAAAAATATTGGAATTATAAAACGAGTTTTATAAGTGTAAAATGAAATATAAATGGATTTCATAAGTGGATGAAATCTATAGATTTATAAATTGTGAAGTTATAAAATGAATAGATTTCTGTAAAATAAAAGATTTATAAGTAATAAACTTATAAATTGGATTTTGGCGTGTAAATGGAATATGGATAGAATTTGTTAATAAAGTGATTTTATAAGTTGGAGTTGTTATAAAGTATAAATGGAATTTATAAACATTGTTTTATAAATCCGCAATCGACTTATTTTGATAAGTTTAATTATTATAGCTTATTAAAGGAGATATATCCACGATTTTGGGACAGTGGATAATCCTTTAAATAAAATATGTAGAAATTGAATTTGGTTAATGAAATATATTCACGATTTTGGACGGTGAACAATATATTAAAGAAATATTTTGGGAAAGTGATATTTTAAATAGAATTAAAACGATTTAAAGAAGTTTTAAATTGTATTAAGTGTCGAAACCATAGATTTCAACATTCATTGTTGAAATAGACGTTTTCGAGAAATAAGGAAATGATGGACTATAACACTGTTGTTATAGTAAATGATTTTCGAAAGAAAATGTTTTATATAGTATTGGGATTTATATATCTATCTCAATTTCGAATCCCTATACTAGTGATTTTGGGTTGTCGTAACGATGTTTTACGCAACATTCGTTTTGACTCAAATAAATGTGTTTAAGAGAATGTTTTCCTTAAAGAATAAATTATATACTTAATTGTGATTTGAGTATATTGAATATTTTCCAAGTGTTGAAAATAAACAGATTTGTGAACTTCTTATTATTGAATAAGTATGGAAATGTTTTTCCAATATGAAGTGAATGTTTTGAGATTTTATCTTTTAAAGATAAATTGAAAATGAATATTAGAAATCAATTTAAAAATCATATATTCATAGATATTTTGGGAATGTAAATTCACTATGGAATTTATAAAAGAAAGGAAAATTTGTTTAAAAATAAACATTAATTTATTTTTGAAGTGTGGAAATAAATTTACGGATTTGGAACGTAAGTTTAAAATAAATCGGTAAGGATTTATTTGATTGATTTAAATGAACCATTTTAAATTGAAAATGGATAAATATTTGGAAGTGTTTCCATTTAAGGAAATTGATTTGAAATTTGTTTTCAAAGATTGAAAGGTGAAAAATGATTTGAAATTTGTTTTCAAATGGTTGAAGTGTGGAAAATATATCTTGTAAAGATATTTGTGGAAAATAAATAATTTGGGAAATTATTTGAAATCGGGTTATGTTGTGAATATTGATTGATAGTTAAATAACCGACTATCAATATTGACTCTTAAATGGCTATTTGTTGTGAATTGGTTGAAATTTAATCTACACTTATTTCGAAATTATTGCGCTCGTTATTCGGATTACCCATTCTGAATAGTGATACGACGTAATGGATAGCATTGAAGACCGGTGGTGAAGACCGGGTATTTGTGAAAACGATAGGATGACCTATCGATTGTCTCTTCACCGTTAGCTACGGTATGGAGATTTCCTTTGTGATGGGAAATTCGATCGGGATTGTGAATACCCGGATTGCAAGGGCTTCTTTGGAAGTGCTTTCGGTTATGTTGGAACCCGCAAAAGACTTGTATGGTTACATGTCTGACATTACATTTTGAGATATAAAGCAGATTTTTTCAATAAATTTCCGTCGGTGGCGGAGAATTTATTCTCTTAGCTTAACGCCCTTAGAGGTTATGTAGTTGAAGGTTATCAGCGATATATTCCCAATTTGGTAATGTGGTATGATGAGTGTTGCTGTGTGATGATTATTTATTGATCATTTGTTGATCAAAGCGTGGCTTTGTGAAAAAGCGTAGCTTTGTGGATGAGACTTCGTGAGACCTCACACCCCGAAAATGGTCGAAACAGGAATATGCGGCAAGGTTATGAAGGTCGCGCCCTTTAGGGTATGTCATTCCCTTTTGGAAAAGGGCGGTGTCAGGTATGGAGCCTTGATGCTTAACCTATGTGGTTGCTTCAATCTCATTTTTCTGTGTGGTTGTTGCTTGGTTATCGAGGGCCCTCGGATAAAGGTCCCAAAGGACCGAGAGGTGGCATATTCGTGTAGTAGTTACCTAGTTATAGAGGTAACCCGGCCTTGTGTTGGCAGAGATCTAACCGTAACGTTAGGTTCTCGGGACGTTCCACCAGAGGCGATTCCATTGACAGTAGGAAGTTTCGTAGCCTGATCATTTGTTGGAAAATTCAAAGAAACAATACGAGTCTTGTACGGTTTTAGTTGTAGAACCTTCCATTTAATATGGTAGCTATAACAGACATAATATAATGGTACCTATGCTGGCTAAGATTTATATTCTATTTTCGAAATGCTTTCATCACTATGCACTAATAATAATATCAAAAAAATGATTTGTTTTGCGTAGTAAGCATCTTTGACTATCATAAGGAGAAATCTCCTTCAATTCTGCGTTTGCATTGTGTGTGTGCGGGGAGGCCTTATGGTAGTTTCATTTTCCAAAAGCATTGCGGATATTTTTCACTTCCCTTGTCATTGTTGTTTTAAAGATAAATAACTGTTTTGAGTTCTCACACAGTCCCATGACTGGTCTAGAGTTTATTGTTCTCTTCCTAAACTCTGGGTGCCCATAATTTTCCACACGGGCAGTCTAGAGTCAGGTTATCAGGTCATTCTGGATTTAGAAGTGCTTTGGAGCTCAGGAGGCGAGCTGAATGGCGATACGTATTACTTGTATATGATATTATCTTTCCGCTGTGTATTTCACTTGTAAGGACATGTTGTATAACTGTCCATTGTCCAATTGTGTTGTATATTGTTGTTGTACACTCTAATGATGATGTGATGTAATGTAATAACTGATATAGTTTTTTGTTTTAAAGATTATTCATTTATTTATTATATGTTGTTCCGCTGCGATATGTGAGATTTAGATATTGTTTCTGTTCTGTTTTCTTTCTTCTTCTATCTTTTTCTTCTACCTTTTCTTTTTAACCCTAACAATTCGGTTTTCCAGCATTCGATTATGCGGCATTTGACGTATTGAAGTCGGTTTTCGAGCGTCGAAAAATCGAAACGTTACAGATGAGGTGGAAGCTCCGAATATTGACCCACTTGTTACTTCGGCCATGATTGTCCATGTTGTCGTGAAAAAGGTTTTGGATGACTGTGAGAGTTCAGTCAACATTTTGTTTAAGAAAGCCTATGATCAGATGCTTTTGGAGGCGAAGGATTTAAAGCCGTGTAAATCTCGGTTCTAGGGATTTTACGGAATGGCTTCTGACCCAGTGGGTTACGCGGATCTTCCGGTGGTTCCTGGAGAGGGCGATCACAAATGAGTGCCAGTCGTGCCTTTCATTGTGTTGAATATCTATTCTGCCTACAATGCTTTTTTGGGCCGTCCGGCCCTTGCAGAATTCAGATCGCTGGCGAGTCGATAGTTCAAGATGATCAGGGGATCGACGGCGAGTGCTACATCGCCGAACTGAAAGATGCAAGGAGGAGAGAGGAAGGAAAGGGTGTAGAGAGGACTCTCTGCATCAAGGCTCTGGATGCATAACAACCACCACCTTAGCCTTGGTTCGGGCAACACAGTTGATTCCATAAGGAAGAAAAAATATCGATCGGTCCGATCATGAAAATTGGGAATCTTCTGTTTTGACTCGATTTTCATAGTGAAACTTCGGATCTACATGTTTAAACGCGTCAATGGGTGATTCGATGACCCTAGTGCAAGATTAGTTTATAAATAGAAAGCCTTCATCAACTAGAAATGGACTATTTTGTGATTTTTGTGGAATTAAGACAATATAAAGCTCTTAGGCCGACTTTCATAAGGGAGAAGTCTCTGAATTCAAGATCTAATGATTGTACCTCAAAATTCCATTGTAAATTAATTGCTCTATAATGGAGAAACCAATAACAAAGAACAAAATAGACTTAGGTCGAAAATTTTGCTGAACCACTGTGAGTGTTTCTTCTTTCTTTCTGATTTCTTATACATATTTCATTTGTTTAATTCGTTTATTTTCCCTGATCTGGGGCTTTTGGACCAGAAAAAAGTCTAGCACAATTCAAACTTAAAAAATAAGCACTATATTTCCTTAAAATTTTAATAGCGAACAATCTACTCTTTAATTTCTTTTACCATAGTTTCAAGAACTTACTGAGACTTTGTATCGGTGTCCTTCACTCTGACCATCATGCATGTGCAATTTATTTTTACATTTGACTAACGTTTTTTTCCTGGTCCCCCGGTAATTTTTCTCCGCTCCGTACTTATTGTTGTCGCGTTAAAAACACTCGATTAATTTTCTCGAACAATTAATGGTCTGTTGCTTTGTTTGAAGCTGGCAACACTCGGTTTACTGAAGAAATTAGATCTTAGTTGATGAAATTATATCTTAGTTGATGAAACAAACTAGGGTAGTATATACAGAGATGCAAACAGAGAGGAATTCATATTTTCATATATGTATGGGAAATGACATTTCAATATTTTGATGAGGTTTTTAGAAACAATAAATCCAAGATTCCAACGCCAATATTACTACACCAACGAACGAGTTCTAAATATCTGTAATCTTAATTTTTAATAATCAAAACTCAAACACTTATAAGATTCAATTATGTTGAATATAAAATTATAAATAAGTCTCACTTGATAATATAAAGTAATTGAAAATTGGTTGCGTTCTTGTTATTTGAAAATGGATGGGAAAGGAAGGATGGTCGATGTCAACAAAGTAGAGATCGCAAGTGACAAAATAAAAAATTGATACTTTCGGTACAGATTAAAATTCAAACAAAAATAAGATAAAATCATAGTTGCTCATAGATACATTGATAATATAAATATGTTACTCTTTCTTTTTATTTCACTAATGAAATGACAACAATAATAAATTTAGTCTTCTCTTTAAGAAGATGGTCCGCGACACAAATTGTATATCTTGCAAACAATTCATCCATAATGGCATGCCCAAAGTGCCTTTCAAGCATAGGTCCATAAACTGATCTTATAAGATTGGCTACATTTTTTCCACTCTCCATATTGTCAAATGGCTTCTGATCGTCAGCAGAGTCATCATTTGGATCCCAATTCAAAACCATAGTGTATAGTTGATCAACCAAAAATGATCCTTGTTTTATGATCACTTCTTTAACTTCATCTAATGATGGCGCAAAATCTGGAATGTGAAAGCTCTCAACCTTTCCCTCTTGCACAAGCCCCTACGTTAAAAGGGAAAAGTTAACTTACAATAGTGTCGTATGCAACTCAATATCCAGTGTATTAGGTAATTATATCTTTTTTCTGTTTTGGTTACCTGTCTCTTAGCAAGAACTTGTACAGCATGTAATGCTTCAACTTATCCTATTATTATGACTTTGACCAAATGTTTTAGTCGGATGAACTTGTATAGTGCATGATCTCGTTTACATTTCAAAATGCACCAATCATACGATGCACTTCCTTAGAAGTCTACAAACAATGCTCGATTTACTTGGATGTGTTTGTGTGTGTATATGTTCAATGACACTCCTATTTTGTAGCATCTCTTGTGGTACTCCGATTTCCACCACCCAGTCTGATTTAGATAATCTTATAACGTGGAAAAGAGAGAAACAAACATTATTTAAATCAGAATGCGAGATGGAAATTAGAGTGGTGGAAATAATATTTGTTTCTCTCTCTACGTCATAGCATTATCTAAATCAGACCGAGCCGTAGAAGTCAAAAGACCACAAGAGATGCTACAAAATAGGGGTGTCTTGGCACGCAAGCGCTGGGTCTTACCTGGTGGACCATAGATTTGAGTGCATCTGCGAGCAAACCAAGAAGACAACTCAATTCTCCATTCCTAGCATCCAAGCTTTTCCTTTCTAAAAATGATAGGACCATTCTTCCTCCAGGTACTAATTCGTTAAACCTTAGATTAAGAAAAGTTGAAAAGTCGCTTTTGAATTGCTCGTAGTAGGATTTAATTATATTTGGTGTACTAGTCGCTGCTATATGGATATTGTGCTTATTTAAAGGAACTCCTTCCTCAAGCCTAACTCCATCAGGAACCTGTACATTTGATATTTAAACAAAGTTCGATGGTGAAAAACAAAACCTTTGTCTGATTCATGACAAGTTCACTAGAAATAATTCACCTTAGAGCCCCAATGGAGGGCAATCGAAGAATGAAAGAAATGAACACTGTTTAAAGGAAACAACCTCCCATAGAAAGTACCAGGAACTGCCATCACATAGTAGTTTGGTAGACTAGCAATAGCATTTTTCATTTTCTCTATCTTCATTTCCAGAAATTTCATATTTTTGAACAAAGTATTGAAATCATTTCCTGGTAAATCATTAAGAAAACACTGTATGTCTGGTGGCTTTTGACCCAGTTTATGGCAATGGGCGGCAAGTGCATGTATAATCATGGAGAGAAGTAAGAATGTGTTTGGACCAGATGAACAACCCAAGTCTGCTACCACAAAGGTCTCTGTTTGTGTTTTTGTATAGACATCTTTTACGGCCTCTTCGACTAGCAGCTTAGATTCCAAAATTGTTTTCTCCTATACACCACAACAGAAAATTTCAAGTGTAAGATAACAAGAGAAGAGTTTGTCTAAGATTTTATGAAATAGCAACACTTTATAGTTCTCATAATAACTAAGAATAAAATGCAAACCGGAATTCCTGAATT
The DNA here is from genome assembly GCA_030765085.1 of Allium cepa. Lineage (NCBI taxonomy): Eukaryota > Viridiplantae > Streptophyta > Magnoliopsida > Asparagales > Amaryllidaceae > Allium > Allium cepa. The sequence goes on along the minus strand of CM060930.1, from coordinate 105,888,228 downwards.
TGCTGCATAACTTATTTCACCACTTCCTCCAGTCATAGGAAGTACTTCTTCCTTCTCGTCCATATTTTTTGTGCCTTTTGGACCACAACACTAAGCGCTTATAATGACTCAAAGACCAAAAGGTACGTAGAGGCATCCCAAATAGTTAGATTCATTTTTGGTTTGATAAAATAACGGTTTCTGACCATTCAAGTTGCCCTCATGTGCATTCTCAACACAGTAAATTCATTTATGTTGTTGCATCATCCATAAACCAAAACACTGTTTTTCTAATTTACTGACGACTGCACCCCCAAAGTAATAGAAAAGCAACGATGGAGCCAAATAGCATCCGCACCTCACTATCATACGAATTGAAGAAACAGGGAAAGTGATTCTTTTTTTTATTATATTGCTCTGTATTGATATTACAAGATAATAATACAATGCTTCAGCCTTCTGTTGTATTTGCAAATGAAAAATGTAAACGGGCTGCGGGTTGACCTAGAAAGATAAACAACCCGCATTTTGTATTAGTAATAGAAGACTCGTATATGATAAACTTCAGACAACAACTATTACTTTTATTTGCCCCCTCAAACCCAAACTAGGGTTAGGGTTTGCGTGCAATAATTAGATCCTGCTGCTGAGATCAAAATTGAGAAACAGAAGATAGAAACTCAGATCTGACTTGTTCGAGATCTACGATATCTAGTGACATCGAGCTCAAATTGAATCGGAGAAAGATGGATGCTTTGATTACACTCATAGCGACACAGAGGTGTAGATTTGAGAATAAAGTCACCGATTAGAGAAAGCATCTTTGACATAAGCACATGTCTGAGGTGTCTGAAGCTTAGACGCCGTTGGATGCCTCAGAAGTTGCTTGAGGAGCTTTGGGAATATAGATCTGAGCGTTTGATCTCAGATTGGTGTCAGCTTCGTCAACATTAAGCTCACGTCTGAATCGAACAAAGTATGGCCTCGAGAGAGGTTTAGTTAAAACATCGGCCTTCTGGTAAGTGGAAGGTATGTAATTGACCTTGAGTTTTACTTTAATAACTTGCTCTCGTACGAAGTATAAGTCTAGTTCCATGTGTTTCGTACGAGAATGTAGAATTGGGTTGGCAGTAAGTGCAATAGCGCTTTGATTGTCACACCATATAGTGGCTTTGGTGTTAAATGCAACTTGTAATTCACTTAGAAGAGATTTTATCCACATGATTTCAGCAGTAGCACTAGCTATGCTGCGGCATTAAGCCTCAGTGTTGGATCTAGACACTGTTGGTTGTTTTTTTTTGCACACCATGATACAGGATTATTACCTAGAAACACAAAGTAGCCAGTGGTTGACCTTCCGTCATCAGTGTCAGTTCCCCAATCTGAATCAGAGTAGCCATTGATGTAAAGTGATGAGTATGATTGTAAGATCAGTCCTTGATTAATTGATCCTTCGAGATACCTTAAAATTCTCTTTACTGCCTTCCAATGATTGTCTAGTGGTTTTTGCATGAACTGGTTCACTTTATTGACACTATAAGATATGTCAGGAGTTATTGTGACATACTGAAGTGCTCTCACTATACTTCTATACTGTATATCATTTAGTATTGGTTCTCCTTTGTTTTTTGATAGATGTAAGTTGCTAGTCATTGGAGTAGGAAGTGAATTTGCTTTATCCATCTTGGCTCTTATTAAAACGTCATTGATGTATTTTTTCTGACTCAATTGCATCTCTGACTTTGATAACCTTTTGACTTCAATCCCCAGAAAGTAATCCAGCTCACCTAATTCTTTGATGGAAAATTCCTTCTTTAGACATTGTGTTATGTGACAAATCTCTAATTTGCTGTTTCCTGTAATAATAAAATCATCCACATAAATTAGCACAAAAGTCACAGTATGATTAAAGAATTTAGTAAACAAGGAATCATCAGATTTTGTTTGATTGTAGCCATTACTGGAAGTGTGGTTTTAAGCTTGTCAAAGCAGACTCTTGGGGCTTGCTTAAGACCATAGAGTGCTTTATTAAGTTTGCACACCAGTTGCTCACTGCCTTTTTTTGTGAATCCATATGGTTGCTCCATGTATACTTCTTCTTGTAAGTCACCATTAAGAAAGGCATTATTAACATCTAATTGTTGTAGCCCAATTCTTATGCAAAGCAATTGTCAATATTATCCTGATTTATGTGGGTTTCACAACTAGGGAAAATTTTCATTAAAGTCAAACCCATTTTGTTGTGAATACCCTTTTGCCACCAATCTTGCTTTATGCCTAAGAATTGATCCATCTGGATTTTTCTTCAGTTTGTATGTCCATTTACATCCTATGACATTTTTATCCCTGGTTAGTGTGACAAGATCCCAAGTTTTATTTTTGATTAATGCATCATATTCCTCTGCCATGGCAATTCTCCAATTGTTATCAACAATTGCCTGTTGATAAGTGCTTGGCTCACTTATATCAAGTTCAACACTATTTATTTTTGGTTTAAAAATACCACTTTTTGCCCTAGTTATCATGTGATGGCCAGTGTTTGCAGGAGCAGTGGATTGATTACTATCATCATTAGTGGTCTCTTGTTGGGTATTGATTGACTGTTGGTCATTCAATACTGAGCATGGATCTCCAGAACAGTTTCTTTCTGATTCAATATTACCAGTCTTTGATGATTCTTCAGTTTGCTCATGACCTGGCTCATTGATGGGCATTGTGTGTTATGAGTCAGAATCTCTTTCATCATCATCACCTTCACTTTGAATTGGTATGATTATTTCAGGTGAGAATGATACCGGAGGTATGGAGTATTTGGTATTGTATATTTTCTGAGATGTTTTGATACCTGCATTGCTAAAAGGAAATTCATTTTCGTTAAATATAACATGTCTAGACATATACACCCTACCATTGCTATCAAGACATCTGTAGCCCTTTTGATTAATAGGATATCCTATGAATGTACATGGTTTTGACCTATAATCAAGTTTGTGTAAGTTGTATGGTCTTAAATAGGGAAAACACTGACATCCAAATACTTTTAAGTTTTGATAATTTGGTTTAACTTTGGTTAGCACTTCCAAAGGACTCTTGTATTCAAGAACCTTTGTAGGCAATCTATTAATTAAGTAGACTGCTGTAGAAAATGCATCTGGCCAGAAATTGAGTGACATAGATGCTTGTGCTAATAAAGTTAAGCCTGTTTCAACAATATGTCTGTTTATTCTCTCTATAAGGCCATTTTGCTCTGAAGTATAGAGGCATGTGATTCTGTGTGTGATTCCCTTGCTTTGAAAGAATTTTCTTAGTGGCAGAAATTCCTTACCTCCATCCGACTGAAAGATTTTTACCTGATTGTTTGTCTGTCTTTCAGCATTTGCAATAAATTGCATCACTGCATTTTTAGTCTCAGATTTTGATTTTAAGAAGTAAATCCATATAAATCTTGAGTGAGCATCAATAAATGAAATATAGTATTTGTAACCATAATCGGTAATACTTGGAGCAGGTCTCCAGAGATCTGTTGCAATTAGTTTAAGAGTGTTATTATACATAGTCTTAGAATCTGGAAATGCAAGTTTATGACTTTTGCCTAACTGACAATATGTGCATATGTAAGAGGTAGGAATTTTATCAACAAGAATACCATCACATTTACTCAGTACTTGTTTTACAATATTTATACTAGGATGTCCTAGTTTACAGTGCCAAATATCAAAATTTTCAACATACTTTTCAACATTTCTAGTTTCAGAAACATGACACCATTTGCTTTCATGTTCGGACTTTCTTGAACTTGTGGCATCAAATTTGTATAACCCCTTATGTTCTCTACCCTATAATAGAACTTCATCAGTTAGATTATCTTTTACTAGGCAGTATGTTGAGTGAAATTCGAAGTAGACATTATTGTCTTTGGCAAATTGTGAAACACTCATCAATTTTTTTTCTAATTAATGGTACCCTCAGTAAATTATTGAGATAAAGTTGCCTGGTACCATTAATACTTGCATTTCCAATATGAGATATGTGTGCAGATTTACCATTACCCATATAAAGTAATTGTTTACATTTGTATTCCCTGTTGCCAAGATTTAACCGATTCAAGTTGTTTGTTACATGGTTGGTTGCACCAGAATCTGGATACCAACTATCATCATGAATGTCCTCAATCCTTGCTGTGCTAGTATCTGCATTCTCTGATTTTGGTTCTTGATGCATGTTTACCATATTGGCACTAGGATTTTGTGATCTTATGTTATTATTACTCTGTTGTGCTGGTGTGAAATTTTCATCAAACCTGAAATAGCACTTATTTGCAGTATGGCCATATCTTTCACATATTTGACATCTTGGTTTACTGTTATTGTTGAAATTCCATCTGCCACCTCTATTTCTACTTCTACTAGATTGACCAGCTCTATAGTTGTTTGACCGGTTTCTATTACTTTGATTTCTTTCTTGATTCCTGTTCTTGTTAGCTGAGACACGATTCACATTGTATTCCAAGTTTGTTGGTTTCTTCTGCTCTATTCTGCCTTTATGAGCAATAAGCATTGCCTTTACATTTTGAAGTGATGGTAGTTTTTCATTTGTTGATATGATGGCTACAACTGCTTCATATTCATCATCCAAACCACTTAGTATACACAGTATTTGCTCTGTATCTGTTATTTTGTGACCTGCACAAGCCAATTGATCACATATGCTTTTGGCTTTGGACAGATAATCTCTCATTCTTGCATTATCTTTTCTCAATTTTTGCAACTGTCTTTTGTATTGCATTATTCTTGCTGCAGATTGTGAACTGAATATCTGTTCAATTGTATGCCAGATTTCATGAGCAGTCTTACATCCAACTAACCGTGGCAACAAATTTGTGCCTATGGAAGACAGTAGCCAGGAACTGATTAGGCTATCCTGTCTTTTATGGGTGATGTAATCTTTATTATTGATTAACTTTCCTTCATTGTCTACAGTGAATCTTGGTGAGGTGATCATTGTACCATAGACAAATTCTTGCAAGCCATAGCCCCTTTTTGATGTCTCAACCTGAAACTTCCATAGAAGATAGTTAGATTCATCTAACTGGATGATGATTACTTGGCTCTATGGTTTGATGATGGATTTGATGAGATCTTGGGTGATACTTGACTGATCTTGACCAGTTCTTGAGTGTGATCTCGGTGATCCAGCAGTGTTGCTGCTTTCTTCACCCATCTTGATGATCAGGCACTGAGGAGTTTGAAAGTGGATAAAAAAAGAAGTGCTGGAACGAATCAAGAAGTGTAGATGGAGTCAGGAGGATGATGATGATTTTCTGACTCCTACTTCTTGGCATGGCAGTGTGGGTAAGTTAACTGGAAACTTGATAATTCTGATGATTCAGTGCAGCCGATGAGGTGTCGATGATGAGAATCCTCTGAGACACTTCTTCTTGGCATGACACTGGATTCAAGTGATGAATAATCTGATATAATACTATACACAACATTGCTTGTGTGCAGATACTCTCAAGTGATGATATTTTTCTAATGAGAGAAATTGAATCAACCAAATCTGCTGTTAAGCAATTTTGATTTGACTCTGATACCAAATTGAAGAAATAGAGAAAGTGATTCTCTTTTTTATTATATTGCTCTGTATTGATATTACCAGATAATAATACAATGCTTCAGCCTTCTGTTGTATTTATAAAAGAAAAATGTAAATGGGCTGCGGGTTGGCCCAGAAAGATAAACAACCCGCATTTTGTATTAGTAATAAAAGACTCGTATATGATAAACTTCAGACAGCAACTATTCCTTTTATTATACGCAAAGGGAACGAACAATAACAAACTAATATGTATCCATAATTTTTGCCCGGCCTGAAACCTGAGAACAACAGGGTCAAGCAAACTGTTTATTCAAACATCTTATGTGCTTGACAACAAAGTTAATGGCGTTGGTACTGTTTCCAGTTTTTCATAGCATATCAGGAACACTCAATTTCTCCCTTTTCTTTTTTGGTACTGTCAGGCTTAAGATTTATGTAATGAAGTTTGATGTTGGTAGCGGGAATAAACCAATGTTATATGATCTATTATTTTGATAATTTTTTGGAGATATAAAAGAATTAACGAGTAAAGATAATTTTGTAATTAGGCTAGCTCTATTAACACCCTAGAATTTGCCTTACACACCTCATATTTGGATAATAATTGCACATCCTAGTATCTTCTTTTAACATCCACTTTATTACATAAATAATTTTATTTTTCAAAATTTATAAGATAACGTTTTTTATAATATAAAACATGTCCGGATCGAACGTGGTTTTAATAAAACATCGCTCGGCCCAAGCAATGTTTTGTATGAAACCTAACTCGAATCAAAAGAGATAATATATGAAACCATGTCATACCAAGTCAGGTTTTGAAAGAAATACGTATATGAAAAATCCATATTACTTATGCTTCAAGTAAGTGAGGTATGTTATAGTTTTTCATTCGATGCGAGCGTGGTTTGTTAGAATTTCTCACTCGATCCAAGCTTGGTTTGTTGGGTTTCCTTACTTACTGCGATATTGGTTTCTTATGTTTCCGTACTTACTCGGAGTTTGGCTTCTTAAGCATAAATTTACTAACGTTACAGTGTTGAGGAAAAATTTGTCCAAATAAAAATTGTAAATTTACCGGGGCTTGTAAGGCAAAACTTGGGTTTGTATAAAAGACGAAGCCTTATAATTATTACACATTAACCGATGGAGGTTTTAAATAGCTGATACATGGTAAGGAAATTCATGTACAAGCGTAGCACAAAATTTATTAGTTAGAGTTAATTTATTTTTATTTATAATGTTACATTGGAAATAGAATCGAGCATAACAAATACACAATTAAAACAAACATTTTCTTGAATCTAACTTATGTACTAAATAGATTGTCTAGCTCTACAAATAAATCTATACGCATACATATACGAAAACTTCCATAAAAATTTAAAACCTTTTATTCACTTTTCTATCTCGTTTTTTGTTCATTGTTTCATCCTCTATAAAAATGAAGAAGAGAGAACTTTTAAAAAACCCCCATTTTTTATTACATTTCATAAGAAATTCACAGACTTAAATCACAACTTTAATAGGTAAAATCTACTAGTACATTTTCCTTTAACACACAATAGATTTTGGAGCCGAAAGAGGATGTGTCGGATTGGCATGGGGAAAAGGGTCGACCTGGATAAGGAGGAACATGGATGGGTGATGCTCAACTATAAAGTGGAAGCTGAAGTATTAACGCGTAACGTTACAAAGTTACAATTCTTTTGGTGAGATATTTCACAATAAATCCATATAATGTGCTTCTTATCATCGAATACACATTGGATGATTGAATGAAGGATTTGTATAAAATGCAGCAATGATTACACTAGAGTTGGAATTTAGTGTTAAAAGCGTGAAAATGAAGTTTAGAAATGAATTTGGCTCAAAAAAAGTGTACGGTGGTATTTGGGATGAATTGGTGGTGACATCGGTGGTTCTCGAGTGAGATAATTAGAGTTGGTGGTGCGACACTCATGAAACTAACCGGTGCCTCGGTCTTATCATGTAGTTAACTCCTTATATAAGTAATATTCGAAATAAAGTATAAATTACTTGTTTTGTAAACAAATAATTTATACTTTATTTGGAACATTATTTATTTAACGGTACGTGTGTGTGCACGTACATACTTATATCATTAAATGGACATTGTTGAAATAAAGTATAATTTATTCATTGTGAAATAATAGTCCAATGCATAAATGAATGACTACTTTGTTTACGTGTATTCGCAGTCGTAGTTCGATAGCTTAGATCATTATTTATTTTCTTGATGAGGATAATTAAATTTATTATAGTTAAGAACAATACTGATGTGCACGTAAATGTGCATATTTTTACCACCATATTTATTCTATTTAAATTAAATAAATGATCATATTGGGTATTTTAACTTGTTTTAACCAAAATTCATATTAATTCCAAATTTTCACATATTCATCTTCATATAGGGGAAAAACGGTCATTTAAGTGCATATATATTTCTTTGAGAAAAATTGATTGGAAATTTATATATATTTTTGTAGGAAAATGGTCTCAAATAGGAGTGGTTTCATGAAGGAATATGCATGCACAAAGAATATAAAGGAATGAAGAGGGAAATAATTCAAAGTGAAGATAATGGAGGACCCCACCTACCCACCTACCTTAATGTACAAATTAAAGGCTAATGCACATGCTTTTGGACTTAATGGTTTCATGTACACTTAATGGGGGATTAAGACATATTAATGGTTACTTGGCCTCCACACTTCCTAAGGGGCATTTTGGGTATTCCCCAAAAATATGAATTAGGGTTTCATACATGTATAAATACCCATATGTTTCATGTAACATGATCTCTTCTCTTAGTCTCTCTTAGGCCTCCTTCTCTTTAGTTTAGTTTAGATCAAATAAAAGAAAGCTCTCTTTCTCTTTTAATGGCTACTTAGCCAATTTTTATTTCTTGTAATCTTTTTTATTTTATGCAATTTAATACATGCTCTTTCCTTTTCATGTTCATTTACTTTCATGTTGTAGTGTAGGTTTCTCTTATTTCATGCAAGTAGATTAGTTTTGTTTCTTTGCTTTGCTCTCTTTTTCTTTCTTTTTTGCTTTCATGTTGCTTTCTACATTTGTTGATTTGATAATAAATATGAGAGCTTAATCCCTACAATTTAGGGGTAATGAAGCTCTCTAGTATGTAGATGCAACATTTTGATGTTTATACTCTCTTTTTGTGCTTTAATGGAAACACATGAAGTGGTTTAATGATGTTGTTTAGCTTTGAATTTGATAGTCTATGTTGTTCATAACAAATAGGCTATGCTTAAACAAACATAACACAAATTGCCTCTTCATCTAAATATGATTATGGCAAAGAAGTGAATGTTGAAATTGAAATTTGATAGCCTATATTTCTAAACAATAGTTAATAGGCTATGCTTAAAATAGATTTTTATTTCAACTTGTTGTCATATTTCATGAGAGTTAAATGTGTATTAGTGGTTGTGTTATAGTTTGATGGTTTATATTGAGCTAATTAATAGCACAAATATACCATACTTATTATAAGCACATCAACTAATTCACTAATGACAAGAAAAGAGAGATCATAACTTCATTTTGTTGATTTATGTGATCTAGAGAGTGGAAATTGCCTCTAAATTGTCTTAACACTCTCATATTTTTATCTACTTTCTTTTCTCATTTTTCTACATTTTTTTTAGTTAATCACTCTTCCAACTTTGGTTAATTTGATTGAGTAGAATTTTAAAATCATCAATTCCCTGCGGATCGACCCGTATTCGCCGCGTGCTACATTCGTACACCGTGCGCTTGCGGTATAAATTTTATTTCTAAATTCGTTCGACGGTTTTCTAAACTGATAGAATTTCCGTCGCCGAACAAGTTTTTGGCGCCGTTGCCGGGGATTTGTTTTGATTTTGATTTTCTATTCTTCGAATTATTTTCGTTTGATTTTGTGTGTGTGTTTGCATTTGTTTGTGTGCATGTTATTCTAGTTTCTAGTTTCTAGTTGCATTTGTATTTGTATATTGAAAAAAAAACACACAATTTTCTTGAAAAAAAAATTTTTCATTTCATTTCCATTTCATACATTTACATTTACATTTTCTTCTTTTACATTCAGAAAAAGAAAAAAAATTTTCCTGTGCACATCTCTGTTATACTGCTGTTTCTCCTCTCTGTTACACTACAGTCTACCATACTTCATCCACCTTCCAAATCCATCACAAACCCACCACAACATTTCCAGCTACTGCCTCCATCCCCTGGCCTTACCAATGTCCACCACAGCAAACTACCACTTCACTTCCCCTCTGCTGCCATTGCTGCATCATCCACACATACCCACAGCCTTCTATCCAACTTCTTCCCTACACCTCCATCCACACTTCATACCTTCTCTGTCAGCAGCGAAATCACCATCAACATCCACATTTCCCCTGACTACATCCAAACTCCCTGAAACCACCAGTCACGAGCACACAACAACCCTCATTTCCACCATCAAAACCAACCGCACTTCTGTTCCGTCTTCATACCACAACATCATTCAACATATCACTACAAACACCACCATCTTCATACAACATAAAGCATCACCATCAACCATCACAGTGCCATAAAACCACTTCACCATAAAACTGCTGCTTGAACCCCTACATCACCCCCCTTCTCTGTGCATATCACCTTTCTGCACCACCATTCATCAAAAAAAAAACAAAAAAAAACAAAAAAAAAAAATCCTCATACAAACTGCTGCCTCGCATAAACAAGCCTCCACAATTATCACTGCTCCACTGTATCGCAATTGCAGTCTCTCCTGATTGCTACCCATTCATCAAAATCAATTCTGACTTCATCACATCACCACAATTCCACCACACTCCATTGTTTCTTACTTATTTTCCTTCCATAACACTACTTGAACCAGCCATCAACTCCACCAGTCTGACCAGACCCCAAACTTCCATCCATTCACATCAAAAACAATAACAAACCTACCTAACTATCATCAATTCTCAACTATCAACTCATCCACCACCCCCTGCTTCAACATCACAACACAACAACCCTTCCATTCAACTACAGTCCATCGTCATAACAAAACAACCATTGCACCATACCTTACTGTCAAACATCTCCTCCAATCTGCTGCCAGTACTTCACCAACCACGACCAGAGACTCACGCATCACCGAATCGGCTTCCTCACAACACACAATCAATCGACGTTAAACTGTCACACCTTCAACTCTAACATCCCTGCCACTCATTCCTCATCAGCCACTATTTCCAGTCCCTTCACACACTCCAATTCTGAATTACGACCACCACCACAACCAAATTCCACCTCGCGAAATCCCCAAATTCAATCGAGAACCAACCTGCCTTCCACTCGCCAATCACCATCACAACCCGCATCCAATTCCGCCCCAAATTGCCATCGACTTCCTGAAACCACGAACTCAAATATCTCCAACGCTGCAGGCAAATGCTCCTCGACCTCCACCAATTGCCGCAACCAAAAGAACAACCTCTGCCAATCGCTCAAGCCTCGCCGCTCTGACTCCTCATCATCGACCATTCCAAAACCATTTTGACGCTGTTGTCCCAATCGAATCTGAAATTGCCGACCTTCTACAATTCCTCAATTTTCATTTCGAATTCATGGTTGTGTTGCAACCTTAAATCGTGAATTTGATTTTTAATTCTGGGATTCAAGTAAAGTGTTGAATTCAATTTCTATTTCTGGGATTCGAAATATGTTGATTGTGTATTGATCTGTTGGTTTAATTGTGAAGTAAGAACGCTGTGGGATTTTTTTTTTTTTTCCTCTTTCGCACAGTTTGAATGGATTTGGGCTGGGGATTCTCACAATTTAATTTCTTTTGTTATTGGGCCGGGATAAAGGCAATTTAGTGGGTTTGTTTCATTTTATTTTTGTTTCTTTAGTTTGAGTTGTAAGTCTTTTTGTTTCAAAAATAAAAAAGGCTAGTTTTTTTGTTTTGTGTCTCTTTAAAAAAAAAAGAGTTAAAGAGTTTGCTTATTTGTTTTCAGTTTTTTTTTATTTCCCTAAAAAAAACTATATATTTATCTTTGTCAGGTTGCAGATGCAGAAGTGCTTGCCAAAAATAAACAGCGTGCTTCCTTAAAAAAAAAACTGCTTGCTTATTTATAATTTTCTTTTTATTTGCCTTGCATTGTATATATCTATTGTTTTTTGTTTACCTCATTGTTGGGTGCTTGCATTTTATAAAAAAACAAAAATTCAAAAAAAAAAAAAAACCAAAAACAAAAACAATTTTCATTTGTAGTTGCATTGTTAATACACGCTTAATTTCTGCTTTGCATTTCATTTAGAATTTTGATTAGTAATAACGATAGCTCTTAATTGTATATTGACGATTTGTCTTCTTTGAACAATTTAATTTCTTGGTGTCTAGGCTACGGCAGAGCAATAATCAGTTATAAATATTACGGTAATTCGTAAATATTATACTAAATTGTTCCTCTGAAGGTACTTAAACCTTCGGCTTCATTGCTACGGTGATTCGTGGTGCACCGATAACTCCTGCCCGTTACCTGGCCGAGAACTATCTTGTTTATTTAAGACAATTTGTGATCATACAATTTTGGGTTAACTTATGATAAATCATTTGTAATTAACCCCTGCATTCATTTAGTTGCATTAGTTCATGCATATTTAAAAAAAAACAAAAAATCCAAAATCCAAAACTAAAAAAAAATTGTAAACATTCCTTTTCCTTTGAAATTTTTAAATCTTTTTCTCTGAAATTTCAAAAAAAAAAAAACCAAAAAAATTTAGAAAAACCAAAATTCGAAAAAAAATTGAAAAATAAAAACTAAACAAAAATTGATTTCCCTTTTCAAAAATAAATTTTCTTTGTAAATATTTTTCGTTTATAAAAAAAAACAAAAAAAAAACATTCTTGAAAATGTCTGAATATCCATATCCACTTGAATTTTACAATCGTTGTGAAAATCAATATAATCCATATGATTTCAGTCCAAATTCGTATGGATATTTTAACAACAACTATTTTGTAAATAATTCAAATTTCGAACAACAAAATTTTCAAAACGATAACCAACGTTCGACTCTTGAAAATAGCATTGAAATGATTTCATCTTTACTCGAACTTTCTACACGAAAAAATCAAGAGATAAATGATTTATGTAATTCTGATTTGTGTAATAACTCGAGTCAAGGATTTCAAAATTTTAATTCAATTCAAAATTCAAACGATTACGATTATAACCCATGCCAATTTAATTTCGAACTCCAAAATGAATTCCAAACTCAACATGAAAATGGGAACAACTTTTCAAACGAATTTGGCAATGGGAATAATCTTAACCATGTTACGAGTGAAATTTTTTGTTCTCAACAAATCCAAATCGAAAATTCTCAATTTAATAACTATAAATTGGATTTTGTTGAACAAATGAATGAAATTTACGATGATCACACGGATTTGTTGTTTGAAACTTATATGAAACAATGTGAACTACAAAATCAAATCTCAACGTGTGATGAGTCAAGTGATAATCCACCTTTTACCAAAATCGACGATTTTCAAATAACAACTTTTGAATTTGATAATGACGATCTTAATCAAGTTGTTGAAAATATGGTAATTGAGTTGGATTTCAATTCTTTTGAGGGTGCGAAACTCGATTTAAACTTCGATCTTCCTTTTTCTGAAAATTTGAATACGACAACTTTGAAACTCGATTTACATGATGAAGTTGTTGATAATCCAACAAAGGAAGTCGGATTTAACGAACATGAGTTTTATGGACTTTTTGAAAATGAGTTGTTGAATCCTAAAGGGGAAAATTTCGATCACCGTTTTGATTTTGAAATCGATAATTTTGAAGAAGTTTTCAATGATAAGTTTGAACTTCAATTTGGTGAAAATAAACTTGAATTTCAATCAATTGTTTTATCAACCCCAAAAATCATCGAAAATAAAACAACTCATACGATTTTCAATAAAATGACTTTCGTTTTTCCAAATCCACACTCAACTTCGAAATCTTTTACGATTTGGTTTTTCGAGCTTAAGTTGTGTCTCACATACTTGACGAGACAAATGAATCGGTCTTTGGAAGACCGTTTCATTTACTCTTTAACGGCATACTTTCTGATGTCTTGTAAATAATCATCTTTTCATTTTCATTTTCATTTAAATAAAGGTTATGTTTTTATTTTTCTCTTTCCACTTGGGTTGACTATGGGGACATAGTAAAAATCAAGTGTGGGGGGAGACTCATCTTCATTCTTTTTTTTTTCATGGTTTATTTTTACTTTAAAATCAAAAAAAAACAAAAAAAAAATTAAAATAAAAATACCAAAAACAAATTTTCTTTTGATTTACTTTTAAAGAAACACTATAGGATAAATATATGGTTTTGGCTTATTAAATTGAAATTTTTGAAAGTTTATTTATCTTAACAAAAATAAAAATGAAGTTTGATTACAAATAACAATGGTTTAACTAGTATATAGGAAAATTCATACGTGTTAATTATGAAGTACATCCTAATTGAAAATCTTTGTTTTAAAAAGTGGTTGATATAAAGTAAAGGATATAATATATTTTTTGTCTTCCAAGTTAAATGGTGCTAAGATGATTTTGCAAAACTCTCTCTCTCTTAAAAAAATATATATATAAAAATAAAAAAATGATAACATCCAAGTATTCACTCTCATTTAAAAGTCCTCACGGTTATGCATGGGTGATTACTTGGAATTTTTGATTATGTGCTTTCATACTCATTTAAAAGTCCTCACGGTTATGCATGTATGGAACACATGTTAAAAAAAAGACTTAATAAAAACCACCTAAGGTCGATAGGTGTATGCACGAAACTGTGTGCACTCGCCATGCTCTGTACTCCCCTCACATAAGTCCGAAAGGCAGTGCATGGGTAGTATATCTGGCCTCAGTTTACCTGAGCTAGGTGTGTAATTTTTCTTGCAAATAATGAGAGAGCAAGCAATTGAAATCCTAGCATTGTTTTTACTTAGTTGATTTGAATTGTTATTGAAAAGAAATGAAAATACCACTTTGATAAACTTTGATAATCAACTAAGGATCCATTTCATAGTTACACTTTGTTATTAACCAAAACAACGAGTTAAACTATAGTCTATTTGATATGATAACTTGATTTTTGTTGGAAATTTTGACGAGTAAATGGCATAAATTTTCAAGATAATAACCAAAACCTATATTTAACTTATTCGTGTCAATTTAAAAATAAATCCTTCATTTGTAAATATTTTTATCCTGCATTTGGATTTTGTGGGTAGTATCCGCTGAAAACCCTCACGAGACAACACTCCTCCTACTGGGGACACTCAGAGGTTTAACGGCTTGTTGCATACGCTCAATGCAATCGTGCTCCCTACGAAAACGGATTTATCTTAGTTTTTTCCCCTTTATTCGAGGACGAATAAAAAGATAAGTGTGGGGATATTTGATGTGCACGTAAATGTGCATATTTTTACCACCATATTTATTCTGTTTAAATTAAATAAATGATCATATTGGGTATTTTAACTTGTTTTAATCAAAATTCATATTAATTCCAAATTTTCACATATTCATCTTCATGTAGGGGAAAAACGGTCATTTAAGTGCATATATTTCTTTGAGAAAAATTGATTGGAAATTTATATATATTTTTGTAGGAAAATGGTCTCAAATAGGAGTGGTTTCATGAAGGAATATGCATGCACAAAGAATATAAAGGAATGAAGAGGGAAATAATTCAAAGTGAAGATAATGGAGGACCCCACCTACCCACCTACCTTAATGTACAAATTAAAGGCTAATGCACATGCTTTTGGACTTAATGGTTTCATGTACACTTAATGGGGGATTAAGACATATTAATGGTTACTTGGCCTCCACACTTCCTAAGGGGCATTTTGGGTATTCCCCAAAAATATGAATTAGGGTTTCATGCATGTATAAATACCCATATGTTTCATGTAACATGATCTCTTCTCTTAGTCTCTCTTAGGCCTCCTTCTCTTTAGTTTAGTTTAGATCAAATAAAAGAAAGCTCTCTTTCTCTTTTAATGGCTACTTAGCCAATTTTTATTTCTTGTAATCTTTTTTATTTTATGCAATTTAATACATGCTCTTTCCTTTTCATGTTCATTTACTTTCATGTTGTAGTGTAGGTTTCTCTTATTTCATGCAAGTAGATTAGTTTTGTTTCTTTGCTTTGCTCTCTTTTTCTTTCTTTTTTGCTTTCATGTTGCTTTCTACATTTGTTGATTTGATAATAAATATGAGAGCTTAATCCCTACAATTTAGGGGTAATGAAGCTCTCTAGTATGTAGATGCAACATTTTGATGTTTATACTCTCTTTTTGTGCTTTAATGGAAACACATGAAGTGGTTTAATGATGTTGTTTAGCTTTGAATTTGATAGTCTATGTTGTTCATAACAAATAGGCTATGCTTAAACAAACATAACACAAATTGCCTCTTCATCTAAATATGATTATGGCAAAGAAGTGAATGTTGAAATTGAAATTTGATAGCCTATATTTCTAAACAATAGTTAATAGGCTATGCTTAAAATAGATTTTTATTTCAACTTGTTGTCATATTTCATGAGAGTTAAATGTGTATTAGTGGTTGTGTTATAGTTTGATGGTTTATATTGAGCTAATTAATAGCACAAATATACCATACTTATAATAAGCACATCAACTAATTCACTAATGACAAGAAAAGAGAGATCATAACTTCATTTTGTTGATTTATGTGATCTAGAGAGTGGAAATTGCCTTTAAATTGTCTTAACACTCTCATATTTTTATCTACTTTCTTTTCTCATTTTTCTACATTTTTTTTAGTTAATCACTCTTCCAACTTTGGTTAATTTGATTGAGTAGAATTTTAAAATCATCAATTCCCTGCGGATCGACCCGTATTCGCCGCGTGCTACATTCGTACACCGTGCGCTTGCGGTATAAATTTTATTTCTAAATTCGTTCGACGGTTTTCTAAACCGATAGAATTTCCGTCGCCGAACAAATACTACATAGAGAGAAATCAAAAGCATGAATTTTGATGGATTTTTTTTTCCATTGAATGATCATTGAAGTCTTTCTTTAGTAACTACTAATTTATTCTTTAATAAATTTCGTAAGCTACATAAAAGCAATGAATTAGAGAAGGAAGTAAGGTGTATCGATAAAGTGAAAAATAATGTTAATTATGAGATCGCGTAAAGTACAGAAATACCCTTATTTATTTGATCACCGAAGGTTGTTGAATATGCGATTATATGATTTTTGTTTGATGATAATAAACATATATATATATATATATATTCGTGTAAATGTATTTGTTAACGTACTATTTTATTTTTCACAGACTAAATGAATATTTGCTGAATAAAAATAAATAACACAGAATTTGAATTCAAACAGAATTTTTTATTCAAACAAATATTTATTACAAATTTGAGTAGTACAAATTCGAGCTCTCACTATACATACACAATTTTGATTACAATATAAATTACAATTACATCACAATCTTTCATTTACAAATGTCCTCACTACATATCGCTCATTCACTCATAATTTATCTTCAACTTCATTCCAGATTGAATTCAGCATCTGAGCAATCTGCAAAAATAAATGTTAACGCAGTAAAATTGAAAAGGAAATATTTTTTGCAGTATAAAACAATATGTGAATTTTGAAAATAATATTTGCCTCAGTTATTTGGGTTGTTCGTCATCATTTAATTTTCAATTCAACATACACGAACAGCTTGTGACATACATAGTGTATCACTGTATATGCCACAAGACCGTGCACGCCGATATATACACTTGATAAATTTACAGGGACAGGTGAGCACAGGTCAAACCCAAAATACCAGATTCAACTTAAGTGCAATAAAATAATATCACAACTTTCAACACAAGGTGAAATCCGAGCTACAAGCTGGAGTCAACTCAGGTATAATTCAAAAATCAATCCGAATGCGATAAAATAGTCGGGAGCAACATATCATAGATAGTTCACATGCCCAGCCTTACGCCAACATGAAACAAACACAACCCAACTAAAAATGAAAAGCCTCGACCAAAATCAAAATAAACCAAACTCAAAGAAACAAGACTGCACATTCTGGTTTGGACACACATGAATACAACTCACATGCAAGTACAGACTCAAGTATTCAATAATACATGCTCGATGCAAAAGTCCAAACCAAGCTCAAGTTATACAAGCAAAGCTCAAACCAGAGACAACTGACATCAACTAAGTTCAAATGAACATAGACAGCAGCTCCAATGAGCAACTGCACAAGAACTTGAAAGTAAATATCAAAGGAAATGTCAACAAAGCTACAGAACAACTCACATGCATGCAACCTGACCAAAGCAGTTTCAGGTCAAGTAGAGCAACAATGCACAAGTGACACAAGCATCAGAATAAAGTACATCATGAAGCAAAACCAAGTTCAATGACACAGCGAACATGGTTCAAAACAGCATACCAAATGAAACGAGGAACTAGACCACAATGTCATGCAATGGCACTATCAAAATATGCTAGAGTAATGATACAAGCACTTGCAACAGAAAGTGGTGCAAATACAACTCAAATCAAACTAAATTGAAACAGAGATATGCTACGGGATGGTCAGCCACCAAAGTGCAGTGCAACTACAAACAACAACAACAACAACCATGTCATACACAGTGAAATACAACATCAAGCTCAATGAAACAGAAATCACAAAATCAATTGACGAATTCAAGTTACAGAGAAAAATTCAAACCGTACTCAAGATGAACTATTGCATCAGTACAGTCTCAATGCTACAAGCCCAAGTACACAACCAAGTAAATAAACACAACAGTATGTTGAAATAACTCGAAGTACAAGCTAATGCAGACTAAAGAGAATGAATATACAGTGAACTAAGTCAAGGATCAAACCAGCAATGTCATAGAACAGATGGTACAGTTCGAACGTGATCACCAGTTTTTAAGAAATCAAAAAATGGTCGAAGACGTGGATTTGCTTACAAAAAATCTAACCGGAGTCAGAGGAAACGAAGATTAAAATCAAATGTAGCAGTTTCAAACCAAAATCATAGTGACCAAATAATTTGACCAAGTCACTAATCAACACCGTGAGTATCAAGCAACAAAATTATATGAATTGAAGAAGTCAGAGAAATCATCAGCATCAAAGCGAAATCGAACGGCCGAGCAAAGTAATTGACAAATTCAAACAAATTTATACGAACGCAAATAAAGGAGATCGAACGCATATATAACCCAGAATCAACATCGGCTATTAGGTATCGAGTTCAAGCAAGCATTAAACTAGAAAAGAAAAGGAATAAATTACATACCAGAATCAATCGAACTCGACCAACATCGAAGCAGCTGAGTGGAACTCGAACGAGAACAAATTATCACGCAAAATCCCTATCGATCATTCAACAAAGGCGCAACTTCGATTGTAATTCGAAACCCCTAAATTTGCAAAGAGGAACGAACGAAAATTAATCAAGCCGCCATATTTTCATCTCAAGAAAACAGGCCGAAAGTATAAGAGAGAAAGGAGCTTAAGGGGCCGACTTTGTTAAACATATAAATAAGGCTTTGGTTTATTTTTAATAAGTGCTTTAGTTTTGATATTGTTTTTTAATTTAAACTCTTTTAAAAGGTTGTATTTTCTAGTCGTGTGACCAGGGCACAAATTACGTGGCGTAGTTTGAGAATTCGCAACTCAGTGGCTGAGTTGTGGTAGGGTTTTGAGCGTAGAGTTAGGTTAGTCAGTAGCGGGTGTCACGAGTTTACGTGTGTAAGCATGTGACTACTTAATTTCTAGTAGAAACCTTGGAGGCAGCACGTAAGCAGGGTTTTGCCGAAGCTGGGTAAATTCTGTGTCGTTCTATTTCTGCATTTTATTATTCTGCTATTTATCTTGCTGCTATTATTCTGTGATCTGTTTTGAAATTATTTTACAAGCTTCCGCAATTAATTTTTACAATTAATACTATCACCCTATTCACCCCCCTCTAGGGTGAAATCGATCCAACAATTGGTATCAGAGCTAGGAACAAAAGCCATTTTTGTTTTAAAAATTTGATTTTACAAAAACCAATTTTTGTTTAAAAAGTTGAATTTTTAAAATGGCTTCTTTTAATAGTGCTTTTGCTGAGGGTCAATCCATAGTTAGACCACCAATGTTCAATGATAAATATGCTTACTAGAAAAATATGATGGAAATTTTTCTGAAAACCATTGACGCTTGGAATATTGTTGAAACAGGTTATAGAGCACCGACTATAACTGTAGATAATCAGGAAATAGATAAACCAAAGGAACAATGGACAGAACTAGAAAATAAATTACAAAATACTAATGCTAAAGCTATGAATTCTATTATCTGTTCAGTGGATCATTTTGAATTTAATCGTGTCTCACATTGTCTAATTGCGTAGGAAATATGGCACATACTAGAAATGACTCACGAAGGAACATCTCAAGTCAAAGAATCTCGCCTTGCCATGCTAAGCAGCAAATACGAGAACTTCACAATGGCGAAGGAAGAAAATGTCAAAGAGATGCATGAACGACTTTCCAATATCGTATACAAATCAAAAGCTCTTGGAAAATCATACACAGAGTTGGAGATAGTTCGAAAAATCTTCAGAGTCCTTCCGTGAAGCTTTGAAGCCAAAGTGACTGCCATTCAAGAATCAAAAGATTTGAAACAAATGAAAGTCGAAGAACTCATCAGAAATCTCAGCGCTTATGAGCTAGAAATGGAATTCAAGGAAGAGCGTGAAGGAGACGATACTCGAAAGAAATCAATAGCTCTTAAAGGAATAACAGAAAGTGATGGTGATGATGATGATGATAGAGCAGTAGAATTTGAGCTGATAATAAAGAAAGTTAAAAGGTAGAATTACAAATACGGAAATCCAGCTCTAAATCGAAAATTGAAAAGCAGAATAAATAAAATATTAGACAACCTAGAAGAACAGAAGATCATCTGTCATAAGTGCAACCAACCCGGGCACATCAAGCCCAATTGTCCACAAAATTGACGCGACTTTGAAAAGAAATCAAAAAGGAAAAGTTTTGCAGCCACGTGGAATACAAGTGACGAAGATAATCAAAGTTCTAGCAGTGAGAGTGAGAAAGCAGATATGTGCCTTCATGGAAATATAACTGATAGCAACGATGACGAGCCAAGCGAGGTATCAAAACTCACCCACTCAGAATTACTTATATATTTCCACGAAGTAAATGGCTGTTTTGAACGACTTAGGGAGAAGTATGCTAAACTTGAATCATAAAAAGACACTTTGATAGAATTAAATGAACAACTTGACCAATTAGTTAAAAACTATCAACGCAGGATCCCTAAGTGTGATAAGTGTCCAACATTCGAAGAAGAAATTAAAAAACCAGAAATCAATATAAAATCGCTTGAAAATTAAATTCTGATTTTGAAAGTAAGTGAAAATACTAGGAGAGAGAATTCTATTAAAAGGTGCACACAATTGTTAAACGAAAATGAATCTCTCAAAACACAAGTCCAACAATTGTCAATGACTTTGGATAAATTTTCAAAAAGTGAAAAATCGTTGAATATGCTATTAGGGAAGCATACTGTTAATATGGTAAGAAAAGGACTTGGAGATAATCAATCTAAAATTGTTGAAAACAAGATTAATCGAGAAAATTCAATGTGCACAATTTGTAGAAAATATGGACACAATCACAATAATTGTTGGTATAGACCCAAACATGTGAGAACTATATCGATTTGGGTTTCAAAAGGCACAAATATAAAAACTCTCAAAGTTAAACAAATTTGAGTGCCAAAGGGAACAATTATAAATAGTTTTGGGTCTCCACAAAATTATATTTATAAATATTCTGCCACTAACAACCATGGACCTATAAAAACAAATAGGTCACAAAAATCTTTCAACGTGTAGGTGTGGTGGCAGGCGAAGGAGCAACAATAGTGCCACTTGGATTTTGGCTGTTCCAAGGACACAACAAGAAACAAAGCAAAGTTCCTTAGCCTAGTATAAAGGTGACAGAATCACAACAGACAACAACGAAAAATATCGTAAAGGTAAAACAGGTAAATATATATTTATTTGAACGATGTATTAAATGTGATAAACTGCACCATATTCTAAATTAAATCAGCCAATAATGAGATGATGAAAAGATGATGATTTAGATTCTGACTTATTCAAAATAGTTGGCCAATTATATTCTTACGCCAAAAACACTATAAAAATCTCTAGATTCTTTAAATTACTTCATATATATTAGTTTGGATAAAAATAGTGTTTTTTTTGGATGATAATACATTTGTTTATAATACGGCTAACGCTATATTCACGGTTTATGATTATTTACACGGTTTCGATTCAAATCCAAGAGAATGTCATTTAAAAAGCTGTTAAAATTGAGTTTGAAATTTTTTGTGCACACTTCATGGTCTATCAAATTCAATTAATGATAATTTGGAGTGAAAAAAAATTCAGATGCAGATTTCACTGGTAATCTAGTTGATAGAAAACTTACTAGTTGAACGTGTTTTAATTTGAGACATTTAGTAACTGCATCGTTTTTCAAAGAAAATATCTGCATATTTTTCATTTCAAATAATTTTCGAATAGCAGAAATTTTTCTTATAAAACCCCTTCTAGAAAATCATTTTTAACCTTGTTTTCAGATTGGTCATTTTTAGAAAAATTGATTTATAATTATTTTTGAATTTGATTTTAAATGATTATTGTGACTAATCTGACTTCTTAATAATTATCGAAAAGATAAATAGTGATTGAAAAAGTGATGAGTGTTGATATTTATCATATATTATGACTCAAGACGGTATAATTAGAAAATTTCTTTAGAAATGTAAACAAGAGTTATAAATTTTTTTTGTTGGTAAAAAATTCCATGACAATCTCTATTTCTATCATATTTCTAACAACCATCACTCATCAAAATTCTATATAGTTTGTCGTTATGTGGTACTTTAAACAAGAATCATTCGTTTTTCATTTTACATTTTTTTAAAATAATAGAAAAAATTTATATAGTAAAAAATAAATAAATAAGTAAATAAATACTAAAGTATTCACTCTCATTTAAAAGTCCTCACGGTTATGCATGGGTGAATTACTTGGAATTTGTTATGTGCTTCCATGCTCATTTAAAAGTCCTCACAGTTATGCATGTATGGAATGCATATAAAAATTGATTTTTAAAATAAACAAGTTGATTCTAATCCCATTTAAAAGTCCTCACGGTTATGCATGGTTAGAAGATACTTGAATTCATTTTAAAAAAAAAAATTGGAATACTACTAATCTCATTTAAAAGTCCTAACGATTATGCATGGTTAGTAGATATTCAAATTCCTGATATAAATATACCACAAATAGACACAACTGTATGGTTTTATATGATGACGTCATTCTCATCGTTCTAAAAAGTGGAATATGCACCTAACAAAGTATTTATGATTTTTGTTTGATTTTTTATTGAAGTTTAATATTTATATTCAATTGAGTTTTAAAGTTGAATTAATATCGATCATTTTATCTCTATTTTCCCTAACACTATTACTCTTTTGCCGAAAAGTTAAGATTTTGTCAAATAAAATCAAGCAAAGGTCAAATAATTATCCATTTGCATCTAGATTCATTTGCATATTTTTAATTGTATGCATAAATGTAGGGGGAGCTTTGTGTAGAGAGGAAGCATTTAAATAGGGGGAGCAATTAGAGCATATCAATGATCAAATACATTTAACATATTCATAATCTTAAATATATGTTTGTTATCATCAAAAGGGGGAGATTGTTGAATATGCGATTATATGATTTTTGTTTGTTGATAATAAACATATATATATTTTCGTGTAAATGTATTTGTTAACGTACTATTTTATTTTTCATAGACTAAATGAATATTTGCTGAATAAAAATAAATAACATAGAATTTGAATTCAAACGGAATTTTTTATTTAAACAAATATTTATTACAAATTTAAATAGTACAAATTCGAGCTCTCACTATACATACACAATTTTGATTACAATATAAATTACAATTACATCACAATCTTTCATTTACAAATGTCCTCACTACATATCGCTCATTCACTCATAATTTATCTTCAACTTCATTCCAGATTGAATCCAGCATCTGAGCAATCTGCAAAAATAAATATTGACGCAGTAAAATTGAAAAGGAAA
The DNA here is from genome assembly GCA_030765085.1 of Allium cepa. Lineage (NCBI taxonomy): Eukaryota > Viridiplantae > Streptophyta > Magnoliopsida > Asparagales > Amaryllidaceae > Allium > Allium cepa. The sequence goes on along the minus strand of CM060930.1, from coordinate 105,864,332 downwards.
TATTTTTTGCAGTATAAAACAATATGTGAATTTTGAAAATAATATTTGCCTCAGTTATTTGGGTTGTTCGTCATTAATTAATTTTCAATTCAACATACATGAACAGCTTGTGACATACACAGTGTATCACTGTATATGCCACAAGACCGTGCACACTGATATATACACTTGATAAATTTACAGGGATGGGTGAGCATAGGTCAAACCCAAAATACCGGATTCAACTCAAGTGCAATAAAATAATATCACAACTTTCAACACAAGGTCAAATCCGAGCTACAAGCTGGAGTCAACTCAAGTGCAATTCAAAAATCAATCCGAATGCAATAAAATGGTCGGGAGCAACATATCATAGATAGTTCACATGCCCAGCCTTACGCCAACATGAAACAAACACAATCCAACTAAAAATGAAAAGCCTCGACCAAAATCAAAATAAACCAAACTCAAAGAAACAAAACTGCACATTACGGTTTAGACACACATGAATACAAATCACATGCAAGTACAGACTCAAGTGTTCAATAATACATGCTCGAAGCAAAAATCCAAACCAAGCTCAAGTTATACAAGCAAGGCTCAAACTAGAGACAACTGACATCAACTAAGTTCAAATGAACATAGACAGCGGCTCCGATGAGCAACTGCACAAGAACTTGAAAGTAAATATCAAAGGAAATGTCAACAGAGCTACAGAACAACTCACATGCATGCAACCTGAATAAAGCAGTTTCAGGTCAAGTAGAGCAACAATGCACAAGTGGCACAAGCATCAGACTAAAGTACATCATGAAGCAAAACCAAGTTCAGTGATATAGAGAACAAGGTTCAAAACAGCATACCAAATGAAACAAGGGACCAGACCACAACGTCATGCAATGGCACTATCAAAATATGCTACAGTAATGATACAAGCACTTGCAACAGAAAGTGGTGCAAATACAGCTCAAATCAAACTAAATTGAAACAGAGATATGCTACAGGATGGTCAGCCACCAAAGTGCAGTGCAACTACAAACAACAACAACAACCATGTCATACACAGTGAAATACAACATCAAGCTCAATGAAACAGAAATCACAAAATCAATTGACGAATTCAAGTTACAGAAAAAAATTCAAGCCGTACTCAAGATGAACTATTGCATTAGTAAAGTCTCAATGCTACAAGCCCAAGTACACAACCAAGTAAATAAACACAGCGGTATGTTGAAGCAACTCTAAGTACAAGCTAATGCATACTAAAGAGAATGAATATACAATGAACTAAGTCAAGGATCAAACCAGCAATGTCATAGAACAGATGGTACAGTTCGAACGTGATCGCCAGTTTTTAAGAAATAAAAAAATGGTCGAAGACGTGGATTTGCATACACAAAATCTGACTGGAGTCAGAGGAAACGAATATTAAAATCAAATGTAATAGTTTCAAACCAAAACCGTAGTGACCAAGTAATTTGACCAAGTCACGAATCAACACCGTGAGTATCAAGCAACAAAATTATATGGATTGAAAAAGTCAGAGAAATCATCAGTATCAAAGCGAAATCGAACGGCCGAGCAAAGTAATTGACAAATTCAAACAAATTTATACGAACGCAAATAAAGGAGATCGAACGCATATATAACCCAGAATCATCATCGGCTATTAGGTATCGAGTTCAAGCAAGCATTAAACCAGAAAAGAAAAGGAATAAATTACATAACAGAATCAATCGAACTCGACCAACATTGAAGCAGCCGAGTGGAACTCGAACGAGAACAAATTATCACGCAAAATCCCTATCGATCAGTCAACAAAGGCGCCGCTTCGATTGTAATTCGAAAGCCCTAAATTTGCAAAGAGGAATGAACGAAAATTAATCAAGCCGCCATATTTTCATCTCAAAGAAAACAGGCCGGAAGTATAACAGAGAAAGGAGCTTAAGGGGCCGACTTTGTTAAACATATAAATAAGGTTTTGGTTTATTTTTAATAAGGGATTTAGTTTTAATATTGTTTTTAAATTTGTTTTTAAATTTAAACTCTTTTAAAAGGTTGTATTTTCTAGTCGTGTGACTAGGGGACAAACTACCTGGCGTAGTTTGAGAATTCGCAACTCAGTGGCTGAGTTGTAGCAGAGTTTTGAGCGTAGAGTTAGGTTAGTCAGTAGCGGGTGTCGCGAGTTTACGTGTGTAAGCTTGTGACTACTTAATTTATGGTAGAAATCTTGGGGGCAGAACATAGGCAGGGTTTTGCCGAAGCTGGGTAAATTCTGTGTCGTTCTATTTCTGTATTTTATTATTCTTCTATTTATCTATGCTGCTATTATTCTGTGATCTATGTTGAAATTATTTTACAAGCTTCCGCAATTAATTTTTATAATTAATACTATCACCCTATTCACCCCCCTCTAGGGTGAAATCGATCCTACAAAGGTTACATACATTATGATAATTTTGTAATATCAAAAGCTTCATTGTAAGGAATTCTTATATACATATGTGTGTGTATGTTAATATATAAGTACATTTTCACCTAGAAGTGGAAATCCGCGAGGAAAATGTTTAACCAATTGCAATTTCGTAAGATTTTTTTTTGGCAAGGCAAGCCGGTTTTATAGTGGACCGTTCACTTTTATTACGAACGTAATAAAAACATGAAATACAGGAGTAAGGTAAAAGCACCTTAACTACTAAGAAAAAGGAAATATACAGCACTGGAGTGTGATAGACATACCACAACTACAAAATGACTCTAAAAAATAACTACTCCTCCGAACAGGTGGAATCACCATCATCCACTAAAAACTGGGAAGACAACAAAGGGACATTCCCTAACAGACTAGCAAAGGGGAGGAATAGGGAAGCAAGATAGGGATCATAATCCGGAGCATCAGAAGAGTAAATAAGCGAACGGTCCCAGGAAGTATCAGCAAGCATGATAGAGTTTGAAATCACAAAACGACTGTCCAAATCAAGGACTAAGGAATCACCAGAACGTCTGTAATGAAGGCACCTAAGGTCCAGATGATCATCGGAAACAAATCTAAAGAATGTATCAGCTAAGGGGTTAAACCTCATATCATAAATATGATCAACCCAACACCTCTCAACTTTATCCCAAACAATAGCGGGACGATATGAACCAGGATCAGGGGCAACAACAGGAATATCACCAGCATCGAACAAAGCAGTAGGGGAGGCAGGGCCAACAATAGAAGCTGAAGGAGGACCCAGAACAGACAAAGGAACAGGCAGAGGAGGGATAATAGAAGAGACACATGAAGAAACCTTGGGAACCCATTTCCTTAGCGGGGGCCGTGGTAGAGGAATCTTAGGAGCCGCAGCAGAGACACCAAATTGCGAGCAGACAATAGCCAGGTGGCCAAAAGAGTGACAAGAGGAACAAATATCTGGAACCCAACCATAGCGAACTCAGACTTCCACAACATGCCCAACAGTTAGCTGAACAGGGATAGATGAAGGGAGAGGCTTATCAGGGGAGATCACAATCAGAGCCTTAGCATACACCAATTTTTCACGCGCAACAGTATTTGAATCAAAACATTTCAATTTTCCTACGTTACAAGCTAGCCAGTTCAAACCAAGCAAAGGTTGAAGAGCAGAGGGGATTTGCGAAAAGTAAACCCAAACGGGGATAGAATGTACCTTCTCATGAGCACTAGCCACAGTTGGGGACAAGGAGTAATAATAAAGGGTTGCCCATCAAAAAAAGAAGGCTCGGCCTCAAGAGCAAGACGACATTCCTCAGGGGAGGAAAACTTAAGGAAGTACATGGAGTCAACCAGCTTAACAAGTTAAGCACCACGTAGCTTCCACGACAAACAGAAGACGTATCTAGCGGGCGGTGTTTAGGATCCAAGAAGAAACCAACCAAATAATCAGCCCAAAAGTCCAACCCGGCTTGCATCACATTAGGCGGAGGGATCATCACTCCATTCTCTTCAACAATATCAAATTCAATCGGCTTATACACACCTGCGTTACGGGGCAGAGAGGAGAAAAGAGATGACCAGGATTTGGAACCAGCAATGGAAGGGGCAGTTGAAGATCCAAGGTGCACTAGATCATGGGACAAACCAACTGTTGTAGCACAACTCGTACAACCAGAAACGAGATGGGGAACACACTTAACACAGGCATTTACACAAGCACCATTAGAGCGACAATTAACGCAAGACGTATCAACAGTAGCATTGCGCAAAACACTTCCAACCTGACCATCCTTCACGCCAATGACATGAGAGACATCGAGATCTTCACTCGAGACAATCACATTTACCTATGAACATGAAATACCTAAAATACTATTCGAATTTACAGGTAAACCCGACACTTCTCGACGCGAATCAAGAGATAGGGGCATCATTCCACAAGCTATCGAAGGCGCAACACCTACCGCAGAAAGTGACTCAGCAGCAGGCACATAGTTTGAAACCACAAGGGATGAATTGGGGCAAGTGGCAGGCCAAGCAGAGTAGGATCAGAGACGGGCAAGGGAGGAAATTCGGCGACAGAGTGGAGAAGAGGCAAAGGTTGCAACTGCGGAGTCGGCATGACTCTGAAAAGACGACCAGATCTGGTGGATGAGAAGGAAGGCGAAGAAGCGGATTGGAGGGGGAGATGGAAAGGAGAAACAGGCATACGCAATGGGAGGAAGAGGTGAGAAGGAGAGGCGGAAAAGATATCATGGGGAGGAGAAGCAAAGCGAAATCAAAAAGTACGCACAACAAAATATCGCCAGAGCCGCCATTAAATGCCAGATATCAAGCAACTAAAGTATTTACATAAGATTTACGTAATAATATGCATTAACGTTGTATGAATAAACATCCCTCAATAAAAATTTCCCAGTCGTGGATGCTTTTGTGTGAAATACAGATACACCTAAAAAATCAATGTACGTGATGCTCTTCATATGATAGATAGTGATTTACTATTGATCTTGGGGGACCAAAAGATTATTTACTTGTGCTGGTAGAGCACAATCCCTGAAAATCTCCTAGATAATTTTCGTTTGTTTGTTGTACCTAAATGAGAAAATCAAAAGTGATGATGCGTAGTAGTCTTCTAACTTGATGGTATTATGGATCTTTAATGAAAAACCATTCTTCAATTATTAAAATCAGATGGAAAATATTCTGTCGCATTTGTTGTTGGGTATGCTTTATAACTCAAGATGTGGAGCACTGCTCAATGTAATATTTATCTCATTAGATACAAAATGTCTGTATCAACATAATTGGAAGTTGACATAAAATGTCACGACCCGAAATCCAGCGATTGAAAGTCGACATCAAATACCTCACTTGTATTCGACTGCCGGAAATTCAAACGTCGAATTTCAGTTCGAATGGACCTTATAACAACATTAGATGAATATAAACAGTGGAAACAAAATGAATATCATTGATCAACATCACAGATACAACTCAATCACAATATTTGGTTACAATAGTCAGAGTTAATATACATGATACAACAACAAAGCAATAACAAATTTATCTCAACTTCAAGAGAGTTTCCAACGTACTTCGACTTTGAGACGATCCTCCAAAAACTCCAACACTCCAACACTCCAAAAGGTTTCCAAGGCCAAAAGCTTCCAAAATATGATAGCTTCCGAAAAGATTCCTAATCCAAGCTAGCTCCAAAAACACGGATAACTTGCTTCTAGGCTGCCAGTGTGGAAATTATGGGTATCCAGAGTTTAGGAAGGGAACAATAAACTTCAGGTCAGTCATGGGACTGGTATGAGTAAACAAAAATAGTTGTTTGAAACAAAAATAGTTTATAAAAGAAATCCGATATGCTTTTGTAAAATGAAACTACCATAAGACCTCCCGCCATACACACACAATGCAATCGCAGAATTGGAGGAGATTTCTTCTTATGATAGTCAAACATGCTTGATACGAGAAAATTATTTGATATTATTACTAGTGAGTAGTGTAGAAAATCATTTCGAAGGTATAATATTAATCTTTGCCAGCATACCACATTTCGTCGTATGCCTACTATAGCTACCATGTTTTTTAGCAGGTTACCGCCACGCTGCATGGCAGGTTATACAACTAAAACCGTGCAGGGCTCGTATTGTTTCTTTGGATTTCCAACAAACGGTCAGGCTAAGGAACTTCCTTAAAAATGGAACGCCTTTGGAGGGACGCCCCCAAGAACCAAGCTGGTTCCCTACCAACATAAGGCCGGATTACCTCTGTAACTAGGTAACACCTACAAGTAAGCCATCCCTGGTCGTTACCGACCTTTATCCCGGGATTCACCAACTGATAGCAACAACCACACAGATAAATATCTGGGCTCCATACCATATCACCTCTTACCCAAAGAAAATGGACATACCCTAGGGGTGCAACCCCTAAAAAACCTTACCTCAACATTCCTGTTTTGACCATTACCGGGTTGTGAGGTTCGACGAAATCTCATCCAAAAAGCTACGCTTTTCACAAAAGCCATGCTTCGATCAACAAATGATCAGCAGCACTCAGCATGCCACACTAGCAAATTTGGAGTATATCACTAATAACCTTCAACTATATAATCTCTGAGCTTGTACGTCTCAAAGAAGGATGTTAAGCTAACAGAATAAATTCTCCGCCACTAAAAGAGATGTATTTGAAAGCAATCAGCTTTATATCTCAAAATGTAATGTCAGACATATAACCATTCAAGTCTGTTCCGGGATCGAACAGAACCGAAGGCACTTCCGAAGAATCCCTTGCAATTCGGGCATCCACAATCCCGATCGGACTCTCCATCACATACGGAGATCTCTGTACCGGAGCAACTCAATGCAGAGTCATTCGACAGGTTACCCTATCATTCTCGAAGACAGCCGGTCTTTACCAACGTCTTCAAATGCTTTCTATTTCATCGTATCACATATTCGGAATGAGTTATATGACACAAAGGTCCTCTCCCGGCTAAACCGAATAGTGAGCGCTCAATTTAAAAATATGTGGATATATCATTCACAAAGATTCAAATGTTTGATGTGGGTATTGGATAACCAACTGGAATCCGACTCCCTGTCGCATCGAAATTCAGTTGTCGTTTTACAGGCCAATGGTTTTTCACATTCACACAGAAACAAATCACAAATATCACAGTTCAGTACAAAGCAGTTCACATCACAAAGTATCACAATCACAAACAGGGGTATCAATCAGCTCAAGGCATTTCAATAATAATCAATCATTTAACAATGAGATGAATTAGTAGTGTGATTTTAATCAATTAATTACATAATTATTCTCATTAATTATCTTAAATTAACGATGACTTATCCTTAATTTTTAAACTAACTAATCTTTAATTTTTAAATTAATTAAACCTTAATTTTTAAATTAATTAAATCCTTAATTTTTAAATTAATTAAATATTAATTATTAGTTAATTAAACCCTTAATTATTAATTAATTAAATCTTAATTACCTTTTTTTAATTTATTATACTTTAATTAATTACTTTAATTAATTTATCTTTAATTATAAATAAATTAACTTAAACTATTAATTAATTACCCTTTAATTTTAATAATTATGTAATTACAAATCATCAATTATTTAATCATCATTAACAATATATATTGATTTACTTTTAAGTTAACAATTTAAAAATTTTGATTAACTTCTCAATTATTTTGTTAAGTTCTATTTAAAATACTCTATTTAAAAAAATATAAGTTTAAAACATTTTTTTAAACTTAATTTATTTAAACAAAATTATTTCAAGACCATTCCACTTAACAAACAATCATCATTTTATAAAGAACAAATTTAGAGATCAATTTGACTTACATTTTTTTTTAATTTAGAAATTGGAAATGTGATTACCCGAGTCAACCCCGAGTGTCACTCCGAGCCAAACCTCCCTTTGCTTCGAGTTTTCCCAAAATCAACCCGATAGCTTCAAATTTTAAAATTTTGTTTAAGTTTTAAAACCGACCCGATGCACACTTGAAATTGCCTGGACTTAAACTCGAGCCAGTGTGTGAACTACCCGAAGTTGTCTTCGAGTTGAAAAGCTTCCCCTCCATTCCAGACTACTGACACTTCCTCCTGACATGTGCACGTGCACAAATAGAACGGCTATCTCTGGCCGAAGCTCCGGCCATCATCAAGTCATCGTCCACCTGACCACACCTCCAGACTACTCAGGAACAACTACGTCGAATTCGCAATCCAGCGTCACGACCCAGACTGCAACAAAACCTGACCGCCAGAAAACCCCTCGTTCTTTCACCTCTGGCCGTCAGAGGCCATGAAAATTCAACCAAAGGTTCATCTCGATCCCACGCCACTATCCCCACTAGAGCGATCAACTCCGGTGGTCTGACGAAACCGCGACGATCACATTTTCTGCTTAGACCAAAATGTGGGTTAAAACCCTACTTTAGCAATTTCCGGCCACCACGCTAACTTTTAAATTTGATCAATAATTTTTCGATGATCCCTGATCGCCCACCAAGCTCCAAATATGGTCACGAATCCAATCACGTTGCCGATCGCTAGAATTTGGTGAAAAAGGCAATTCTGTTCAACCTCGTATTCCTCGCTCATTTCTTCATTAAAAAAATTTGATTTTGCTTTTAAAATCATTGCTTTCAAAAATGATTCGATTTATGCTTGAAATCAGAAATTGTGATATTTGAATTTTCAAATATTTTAAGCTTGCAAGTATTTTTTAAATTTCTAGGGAAGCCTTAATTTATTTGCTTGAATCTATTTTGAAAATTTGAATAGGGTTAAAACTAACAACTTTAGTTTAGATTCCATAATCTAGTTTGGATCACAGAGAGAGAGAGAGTAATTAAATTTTGAACAGAATTTTTTTTAAAATCCTAGAAGCTAGAAACAGAGTCTTATGACTGTTCTCTGACATGCACACTCAAGGTCTGTATAAAAAAATACATGCAAGTTTTTTTCCAACCATATTCTTATTATTCATCACAAGCATCAACACAAATTCAACTTTTAAAATAGTGTTTGCTCACCTTGCATTTGAGAACAGAGGAGATGTCTATAAGACAATTTGAACTAGGAACTGTTTGATTTCTTTTTACTGATGTTGAAACTTGAATCTGCTGAGTTGAATTTTGCTAAATTATTGAGTTGAAATCTTCACTTGTTTAACATTTGAAACTGCTTTTTGATTTTGCTTTTGATTTACTGCAAAGCTTTGAGTTTTTACTTGATTTCTGGGTTGACGTTGTTGTGTTGAGCTTACAGGCTAAAATTTATAAGAATAGTTTGAAAATTTTCTTTTCCTTTTGATCTTCTGATTTGATTTGTTTTCCGGTTGTAGAATGTTTTTAGATTTTTTTTCTTTTTTTTTTAAAGCTTTGAAGAGATTAAAAGAAAAATGAGGAAGAAGATGGTTTGAGATATTATAAAGTTTTGTTTTCCTTTTTTATAAATTTTCTCAAAAACAAAAACATTCAAAATGACACTTATCTATTTTAATAATTCATTGTTAACACTTGTTCAATTTGTAAGTTAAGAATTCAACACTTGCTTAACTTTTGTTTTATAAATTAACACTTGTTTTATATTAATTCTTAATCACATTTCCTAATTAGTTATGTATAGAGATTTAAAGAAGAAATGTTTTAACAAATTATTTTCATTAAATAAATTACATATTTAGGATTTCAAATGCAAATTATTTTTCTAAGACATTTATTAAATTTTAAATTCAAATTCAAATTTGAATTATAACCCATTTATATGTATATATGTACTCATATAATTTAAATTCAAATAGATTTAAAATATTTATGTTTTTGAATTCTTAAATTCAAATGCAATTTTACAATCTTGTTTATAAATATATATAATTCAATACTTATTTTATTTATTTTCAAAAATTTAAATTAATTTCATAATTTATTCCAAAATTCACATTAATTATTAAATTCTAAATTGATAAAATTTTGGCGATGTTACAGATTCCCCCCTTAAGAAAATTTCGTCCTCGAAATTTGAAAGAGAGAGAAAGACAAACAAAGAATATACGAATACAGAAAAAGATAGAAAATGGCTTACCAGATTAAGCCGAGATATCCACTCTGCAATTGGGATAGGACTTCTACATACTATCCACTGTTTTCCAAGTACAGTCCTTTGGATCATCGCTCCATTGTACTTTAACTCGCTTCACAATTTTGTTCCTCAATCGTTTTTCATCACGATCTGTAATCTTCAGTGGCTCTCTTTTAACTGCTAAGTTGAGAGTGATTTCAAGATCCTGCTGAGCTGCCTCTTCAATAATACTATCTGGATCGTGCATATATTTTCGAAGGTTAGAAATATGAAACACATTGTGCACGCTAGATAACCAGTTGGGTAATTGCACTCGGTAAGCTAAAAGACTGATTCTTTCCAAAATAGGAAAAGGACCAATATAACGTGGTGCCGGCTAACCATTTTTCCCAAATCTCAACACACCACGCATTGGAGAAACTTTGAGGAATACAGAATCATCAACTTGGAATTCCAAATCTCTTCTTCTACGGTCATAATAACTCTTTTGACGACTTTGTGCAGTTATCAACTTCTTTTGAATAAATTCAACTTTTTCAGTGGCTTCTTTAATCATATTTGGTCAAGGACGAGTCTATCACCTGACTCGATCCAGCATGCAGGTGATCGACATAGACGATCATATAAAGCCTCGAAAGGTGCCATCTCGATGCTGGATTGATAGCTATTGTTATATGAGAATTCAACCAAATGTAAATGGTCCTTCGAAGAACCACCAAAGTCGAGAATACAAGCTCACAAAAGGTCTTCTAATATTCGATTTATTCTTTCTGTCTGCCCATCAGACTATGGGTGATAAGCAGTGCTGAAGTTCAGTTTTGTTCCAAGTGCGGCTTGAAATGCCTCCCAAAATCTACTAGTGAAGATCGAATCACGATCACTCACTATACTGTTGGGTATACCATGGAAACGGACGATTTCTTTGATATATAACTCAGCCAAACTTGTTGCGGTCCGGGTAGATTTCACTAGTATAAAATGGGCTGACTTAGTCAAACGGTCCACAATAACCCAACTTGCTTCATTCCGCTTTCGAGTGCGGGGCAACCTGTCGATGAAATCCATCGGAAATATAAATATAAAATAGAAATTTTTAATTAAAATTTGAAAAAAGATGTGCAATGCAATTCATTTGTAAAGTCAGTTGCTAGTAGCTTAGATGTATTGCAAATTGCTTGTTGCATTGAATATAACTAGTTGTGTTATATTTTTATTTTGCCTTCACGTGTAAACAAAGTGCAACATTTTTGCTGTCACTACACTTTTGCTAGGAAAATCCATTTTAGTCATAGAAATACACTACATTTGCTAGGTCAGTGAGTAAATATACTTTTGAGATTTGTACATTGTTTAAAAATAAAATGTTGTGATTTTTTGAATTTGGATTTGAATTGAGTTCAAACTTGCTTATTATTGCATGTTTTTTTGAGTTCATTATTTTGGAAGCAAGTTTTGAATTTGACATTTTTTGTTGTTGATTCAAATAAATTTATTGATCTTGATTACGTTTTGGTTTGTGATATAGATCTAAGTAATATATACATGTTTGATAAATGAAGTTTTCATCTCGAAAACTCTTTGATTTACTTGATCCCATTTCCACTTTGGTACCTCCAAAGGTTGGAGTAAACCCACTACTTTCTTTTGATCACTTTTAATTTGCTGACAGGTAGCACAACGACTCACATATATAGATATATCTCTTTTCATTGTTTTCCACCAGAAAGTTCTTTTAATATCTCTATACATTTTATTGACTCTTGGATGGATACTGAGTTTAGATTTGTGACACTCATCTAAAACTTCATGTTTCAGATCAGGAATGTCTGAGACACAGATCTTGTTTTTCAACCTTATAACTCCATTATCATCGATTCCAAAACTGGAATCCTCACCTTGACGTATTATTTTACAAATTCCATAAAGAAATTGGTCTTCTTTCTGTTTGCTAGCAATCTTTTCAAGGAGAATAGGAGTGACAACAAGAAATGCAAGAACAACATGTCTTCTACTTAGAGCATCGACAACTACACTGGCTTTTCTGGGTACATATTGAATATCGAGGTCATAGGATGCCAGAAATTCCATCCAACGTTGTTATCGAAGATTCAAATCTTTCTGGGTGAAGAGACATTTCAGAGATTTGTGGTCGGTGAATAATTTGAATTTTTCACCTAAAACGGTGCGAGTTTATAAAGTAGATTTATCAAGTTAAGTTAAGCTTTTAAAATTTTCTTTTAGAAAAGCTGAAAGAAATTTTACCCAGAAGATAGTGTCGCCAGATTTTCAAAGAGAAAATAACTGCTAAGAGTTCCAGATCATGGGTTGGGTAGTTTCTCTCATGCAGACGTAACTGTCTACTCGCGTAGGAAATTACCTTCCATTCTGCATTAATACTACACCCAAACCATCACCACAAGTGTTAGTATAGACGGATAAGCCTTGGTTTCCGTTGATAATAGCGATAACAGGAGCAGTAGTCAATCTCCTTTTTAACTCCTGGAAAGCTTCATCACATTTCGGAGTCCAATCAAATTTCACATTCTTCATTGTGAGCTTAGTCAATGGACTAGCTATTTTAGAGAAGTCCTGAACAAACTTCCGGTAATATCCTGCTAAACCTAGAAAACTTCGAACTTCTTTCGGGGTTGTGGGTTGCTTCCAGTCTAAAATAGAAGAAATCTTTCCCAGATCAACAGAGATTCCCTCTTTATTAACAATGAGCTCGAGAAATCTGACTTCTTTGATCCAAAAATGGCATTTGGAAAATTTGAAAAATAGAATGTTCTTTCTTAATATTTCCAAAACAATTCTTAGATGCTCAGCATGCTCCTCCTCGGTCTTGGAATAGACCAAATATCGTCAATAAACACAAGAACAAATTTATTTAACACCTCTCGGAACACACGGGTCATTAAATCTACGAAGTATGCTGGAGCATTGGTTAGTCCGAATGGCATGACTAACCATTCGTAGAACATGTTAGGACCCCTGAAAACAGTCAAATGAACACAATCTTCGGTAATTCGTAGCTGATGGAATCCCTGGGCTAGATCCATCTTCGAAAACAAATGAGCGCCGTGAAGTTGATCAAATAACTCACCGACCCTTGGTAAAGGAAACTTGTTCTTGAGATTCAGCTTATTGAGATCGTGGTAGTCCACACACAGTCTCAGAGATCCGTCAGATTTAGCCACAAACACCACAGCTGAACCCCATTCGAAAACACTAGGGCGTATCAATCCTTTAGCTAGCAAATCACTGGTTTGCTTGACTAATTCAATTCCTTCCCTTGGTGCCATCCTACGACTTGCATGAATGATAGGACGAGCATTTGGGACTAAGTCAATTCTGAATTCAATTTCTCTATGTGGGGGTAAAGATTTGACCTCTTTGAACACATTTGGAAATTTCCAAACAATAGGGATGGACTCCAGACTAGGTTTGGGATATCCTAAGGTATACATCAGTTTATCTCTTTTAGCACTCGGGTGTTCACAAGATATTTCAATGAAATTCCCAAATTTGGTTCTGATCAAAATTGTTCGATTATTGCAATCCAACTTAGCTTCGTATTCTGTCAGCCAATCCATTCCGAGTAAGAATTCAAATTCATCAAAGTTGAGGATGAAAAGAATGATAGGAAATTCGTAACAAGAGTACGAGATAGGAACATCTCTGCATCGCAAACAAAGATTTGCCGGACCACCAACTGGATTCTTTACGCAAATAGGATCGTCAACAAATTCAAGTTTAAGTTTTAATTCATTGATGGTTTGTTGGGGGATGAAGCTATGTGTAGCACCCATGTCGAATAATACTCTAACAACTCTATCATAAATGATAAGGTTACCTTATAAAACTCCTTTTTCTTTATCTGCCTTTAAAATTAAGGGGTTATCTTTCATTGCGTACATTTTCGCTTCTTGTGCTTGCTTCTTTTTCGGGCAATATTTAGCTTCATGACCTGGCTTGTGACAATAAAAACATCCCTTAGTTCTTCGATTTGTCTTCACGGGCTGATATTCCTTCACTCGTTTCTTAGGCTTATAATAATCATTTGAATAATTGCCTTTCTCTTGCTCTTCTCCTTGCCTTGATCCGGTTTCTTTCCTTTCGACTTCCTTTTCTTCCAATTTGGATTACTTAAACTTCCCTCCACTTCCGGAACTTCCTGCTATCCAAAGTAGCATATCAATAACCAATATCAATCAAGTCTGAAAAGGATTCTTTTACGTGAGCAGTCATCCTTTCATGGTACTTCTAATTCATTCCTCAAATGAATCTCTCATTCTTCTTCAAAGGTGTATTCACCAGCTCCGGACCAAAAGGAGATAGTTCATTGAATTTATTCGAATACTCCTCAAATGATAAACTTCCCTGGTTCAAATCAATGAACTCTTGGTACATTCGGGAGATATCAGCAAATGGCATATATCACTGTCCAAAGACCTCTTTGAATCGACTCCAAGTGAATTCATCTTCCGGCTCATCCACAGTAACGGTTTCCCACCAAGCTAAAGCTTCCTCTTGGAGTTGCCAAGAAGCTATTAATCGCATTTGATCGTCTTCTAACTTCATCGCTTTAAAAATTCTCTCACATGATAGGATCCAGGCTTAGGCTTTGACAACAGATTCCTTGCCAGTGAATGGCTTCCCACCAAGTCAGGTAAAATTTCTAAATAGATCAGCCAGATTTGGCTGAGGTTGAGTAGATATAGCTACTGTTGCAGGGACTTGACCGGTTGAAGTGGTATTTCCCCGTCCCCTACCTCGTCCTCTTTGCCCACTCATTCTCACTATCTGTAATTAGTAAGAAAACTTGATTTAGGTATATGGACGAGATATCTTAGAGAATATCAACAGCTAAACAAAATAGACCAAGAAATTTTAGGGTTTCGGTCTCTTGGTTATACTCATTCTAGGGTATACTTCACCCTATCTCTAATGAGCCACCTAATCTGTTATCCTCCGTAGCTAAAGTTCTTACTCAACCTTTAGCTCTAATGCTACTTGTCATGACCTGAAATCCAACGATTGAAAATCAACATCAAATACCTCACCTGTATTCGACTGCCGAAAATTCAAATGTCGAATTTCAGTTCGGATGGAGCTTATAACAACATTAGATGAATATAAATAATGAAAATAAAATGAATATCATCGATCAACATCACAGATACAACACCATCATAATATTTGGTTACAATCATCAGAGTTAATATACATGATACAATGACAAAGCGATAACAAATTTATCTCAACTTCAAGAGAGTTTCCAACGTACTTCAACTTTGAGAAGATCCACCAAAAACTCCAACACTCCAAAAGGTTTCCAAGGCCAAAAGCTTCCAAAATCTGATAGCTTCCGAAAAGAATCCTAATCCAAGCTAGCTCCAAAAACACGGATAACCTACTTCTAGGCTGCATGTGTGGAAATAATGGGCATCCAGAGTTTAGGAAGGGAACAATAAACTCTGGGTCAGTCATGAGACTGGTATGAGTAAACAAAAATAGTTGTTTGAAACAAAAACAGTTTATAAAAGAAATCCGATATACTTTTGGAAAATGAAACTACCATAAGACCTCCCGCCACACACACAATGCAAGCGTAGAATTGAAGGAGATTTCTTCTTATGATAGTCAAACATGCTTGAACGAGAAAATTATTTGATATTATTACTAGTGCATAGTGTAGAAAATCATTTCGAAGGTATAATATTAATCTTAGCCAGCATACCACATTTCTTCGTATACCTACTATAGCTACCATGTTTTGTAGCAGGTTACCGCCACGCTGCATGGCAGGTTATACAACTAAAACCATACATGGCTTGTATTGTTTCTTTGGATTTTCAAAAAATGGTCAGGCTAAGGAACTTCTTTAAAAATGGAATGCCTCTAGAGGGACGCCCCCTAGAACCAAACTGGTCCCTACCAACACAAGGCCGGGTTACCTCTGTAACTAGGTAACACCTACAAGTAAGCCGTCCCCGGTCGTTATCGACCTTTATCCCAGGATTCACCAACTGATAGCAACAACCACACAGATAAATATCTGGGCTCCATACCATGATGTCACCTCTTATCCAGAAGAAAATTGACAAACCCTAGGGGTGCGACCCCTAAAAAACCTTGATGCAACATTCATGTTTCGACCATTACCTGGTTGTGAGGTTCGATGAAGTCTCGTCCACAAAGCTACGCTTTTCACAAAAGCCATGCTTCGATCAACAAATGATCAGCAGCACTTAACATGCCACACTACCAAATTGGGAGTATATCACTAACTACCTTCAACTACATAACTTCTGAGCTCGTACGTCTCAGAGAAGGGCGTTAAGCTAAGATATTAAATTCTCCGCCACCAACAGAGATGTATTTGATAGAAATCATCTTTATATCTCAAAATGTACTATCAGACATACAACCATACAAGTCTGTTCCAGGATGGAACAGAACCGAAGACACTTCCAAAGGAGCCCTCGCAATCCGGGCATCCACAATCCCGATAGGGCACCCCATCACATATGAAGATCTCTATACCAGAGCAACCCTGTGCAGAGTCATTCGACATGTTATCCTATCGTTCTCGAAGATACCCGGTCTTCACCACCGTCTTCAAATGCTTTCCATTTCGTCGTATCACATATTCGTAATGGGTTATATAACACAAAGATCCTCTCCCGGCTAAACCGAACAGTGAGCGCTCAATTTAAAAATATGTGGATATATCATTCACAAAGATTCACAGGTTCGATGTGGGTTTCGGTAACCAACTGGAATCCGACTCCCTGTCGCATCGAAATTCAATTGTCGTTTTACGCGCCAATGGGTTTTCACATTCACACAGAAACAAATCAAAAATATCACAGTTCAGCACAAAGCAGTTCACATCACAAAGTATCATAATCGCAAATAGGGATATCAATCAGCTCAAGGCATTTCAATAATAATCAATCATCTAACAATGAGATGAATTAACAGTGTGATTTTAATCAATTAATTACATAATTATTCTCATTAATTATCTTAAATTAGTGATGAATTATCCTTAACCTTAATTTTTAAATTAATTAAATCCTAAATTTTTAAATTAATTAAATATTAATTATTAGTTAATTAAACCCTTAATTATTAATTAATTAAATTTTAATTACCTTTGCTAATTTATTATTCTTTAATTAATTACTTTAGTTATAAATAAATTAACTTTAACTAGTAATTAATTACCCTTTAATTTTAATAATTAAGTAATTACAAATCATCAATTATTTAATCATTATTAACAATATAAATTGATTTACTTTTAAGTTAACAATTTAAAACTTTTGATTAACTTCTCAATTATTTTGTTAAGTTTTATTTAAAATACTCTATATTAAAAAATATAAGTTTAAAATATTTTTTTAAAAATTAATTTATTTTAAAACAATTTATTTCAAGATCTTTAACTTCTCATTCCACTTAACAAACAATCATCATTTTATAAAGAACAAATTTAGAAATCAATTTGACTTATATACTTTTTTTAAATTTAGAAACTGGAAATGTGATTACCCGAGTCAACCCCGAGTGTTAGTCCAAGCCAAACCTCCCTTTGCTTCGAGTTTTCCCAAAATCAACCGGTAGCTTCAAATTTTAAAAATTTGTTTAAGTTTTATAAACGACCCGATGCACACTTGAAATTGCCTAGACTTAAACTCGAGCCAGTGTACGAACTACCCGAAGTCGTCTTCGAGTTGAAAAGCTTCCCCTCCATTCCAGACTACTGACACTTCCCCCTGACATATGCACGTGCACAAACGGAACGGCCATCTCTGGCCGAAGCCCCGGCAATCATCAAGTCATCGTCCACTTGACCAGACCTCCAGACCATCCTGATGTGCACGTAAATGTGCATATTTTTACCACTATATTTATTCTATATAAATTAAATAAATGATCATATTGGGTATTTTAACTTGTTTTAACCAAAATTCATATTAATTCCAAATTTTCACATATTCATCTTCATATAGGGCAAAACGGTCATTTAAGTGCATATATTTCTTCGAGAAAAATTGATTGGAAATTTATATATATTTTTGTAGGAAAATGGTCTCAAATAGGAGTGGTTTCATGAAGGAATATGCATGCACGAAGAATATAAAGGAATGAAGATGGAAATAATTCAAAGTGAAGAACATGGAGGACCCCACCTACCCACTACCTAATGTACAAATTAAAGGCTAATGCACATGCTAAAAGACATTTAAAGCTTCATGTACATTTAAGTGGGGGATTATTAAAGCTAATGATAACTTAGCCACCACACTTCCTCCAAGGGCATTTTGGATACTCCCCAAAAATATGCATTAAGGTTTCTAACTTGTATAAATACCCCTTATGTTTCATGTAGCCATCTTCCCTTTTAGTTAGTTAGTTTTAGTTTAGAAAATAATTCAAATCTCTCTTTCTTTCCATGGCTACTTATCCATTTCTTCTCTTATGTAATTCTTTTTTTTATGCAATGTTAATTATTGTTTCTTTTTAATTACATGTTCATTTCCTTTTATGCAAGTAGTGTAGATTTTCCTTTATGCAATTAGAATAGTTTTCCATTTCACTTTGCTCTCTTTTCCTTTTCTTTTTCTCTTATGTTGCAAGCTACATTTGTTCATATGATAACAAATATGAGAGGCTAAACCCCTTCAATTTAGGGGTAATGAAGCTCTCTAATCATGTAGTTTCAACTTAATTTGATGTTTATGCTCTCTTTTTGTGCTTAATGAGAATGATTGAAGTGGTTTAATGATGTTGTTTAGCTTTGAATTTGATAGTCTATGTTGTTTATAACAAATAGGCTATGCTTAGTCAAACAAAACACAAATTGCCTCTTCATCTACATATGATTATGGCAAAGAAGTGATTGTTGAAATTAAAATTTGACGGCTTATATTTCTAATTAACAGTTAATAGGCCATGCTTAAAATAGATTTTGCTTTCGACCTTCTTGTCATATTTTATGGGATTTAAAAGTGTATTAGTGGTTGCGTTATAGTTTGATGGTTTATATTGAGCTAATTAATAGCACAAATATACCATACTTATGATAAGCACATCAACTAATTTACTAATTACAAGAAAAGAGAGATCATAACTTCATTTTATTGATTTATGTGATCTAGAGAGTGGAATTTGCCTCTAAATTGTCTTAACACTCATATTTTTATCAATTTTCTTTTGCTTGTTTTTCTTCTTTTCTAGTTTAACATTCTCTTCAATTTGATTGAATAGATTTTTAAAATCATCAATTCCCTGCGGATCCATCCGTATTCGCCGCATGCTACATTCGTACACCGTGCGCTTGCGGTTATTTTTAATTTAAATTCATTCGACGGTTTTCTAAACCGATAGAATTTCCGTTGTCCGAACAAGTTTTTGGCGCCGTTGCCGGGGAATTGTTTTGATTTTAAGTTTTTATTCTTCAAATTTTTATTTTATTTTTATTTTTTTGATTTTAGTGTGTGTGTGTGTTTGTTTTGTGTGCGTTGTGTTTAAAAAAATAAAAAATATCGTGTGTTTGTTTAGTTTTTGTGTGCATTTGTTTGTGTTCTTGTTTGTTTTGCGTTTTCATTTGCATTCCAATTAAAAAAAAAACACCCACAATTTCAAAAAAAAAAAAAAAAACTATTTTTATTCCAATTGCCATCACATTTACATTTTCTACATTAGTGTTACAAGTCTCCTTTTCTTTTCTGTTGCAATTACACTGTTGCATGTTGCATTCTCCCCTCTGTTCTCTGTTTGCATGTAACTGCTCCTCACCCATTTACACTACAAACTGTGCAGTGCCATCTCCCCTTCTTGCCTTCACTAACCCGAACCTCTGCATTGCCTTGCTTCCCTCATTTCTACCACCAAAGAACATCACTGCTCCACCACTTCGCTGTCATTCCACCAGTTCTGCCTCCGCCATTCACAGTGATACAACAGCAACTTCACACCTTACATACACCACAATACAACTATATCCATACAAGCAACTGCAACTTACAAAACCATCACTGCATACAAACTTCAACAACCCCAAGCAACAGTTGCGACCAACCACTGACATCTACAGCTAACACATCCTCCCATTCTCTCTAAAAGATCTGCAGCACTTCCACTACTGTACAGACTTCACCATATCAACCTTCACCACCAGACATCCTACAAAACTCCCTGACCACCTCCTATCACCTGACTACCTTCACACTGCTGCCTCTATCATCTCCACAACTTCATCAATACTATTCTCCAAAACATTCACTAACCCAATACACAATAAACTGTTTGCTGCCAATCAATAGTTGTTTGTATAACAACATACCTTTGCACTGCTCTTCATTGCATTTGCACTACATCGTGCCTCCACAACCAGAACCAAAAATCCAAACTTTCACCCAATCCCTAAACGCAAACAACACTCACGAACCAATCAGTTCACCCCAATTCACGAATCACCACTTGCTACCACCAATTTCCCGCAACCTCCTCCTCATCAACTCCTATCACTTCCATTCATACAATTATCAAGCTGCTGCATTCACCTAATCCCGTACTCATTTTCAAATCAAGCATCTTCATCACAGACCCATATCAATCATCTCCTCAATACTCCACTCTGACCATACTCCACCATCTCATATACAACCTCACCGTGCCAGTGTCTTACATCATCCATACTCCTCTACAACCCATCCAAACAACAATCATTCACCCTTCCCTAACATACTTCAATCTGCTACACCCATACCAACCTGTTAAACCACTACTTCCTCAACCAAAAGCAAGTTGGCGCCTACAACACGGCAATCTCCACCTTCAAACTTCATACCACCCAAACTCCCCCTTCCAGCAGCAATACAACGAACTCCTCGACTACAATCATCTACATTCGCATCCAGACAGCAACATCTACTGCTTGCTCAAATTTCACATCCCCCAAAACTTCCTGCATATTTCCACTTCATTAACCAACTGCTCCTCCCTCTGTCATACTGTCATCAAACATCCTCCCAACAGCCTAGTTCATAACCACTTCATTGATTCATTAACACAGTTCCTCTCAAGTTTCAACACAGTTCATCGAACTACGAGCACAGTCAGCTCCACCTCAACGATTGCCACAAATCGCATCAGCCTCCATAACGCCGAGCACCATTGCAGCCACCCTAATACCCACATCCAACAAAATCGCATACTCCAAACACTGATAGTAGCGGCGCTGTCCACCTACCTGAAACCACGAAATCAAACGCCGCAACAAAACCACCTCAACCGCAAAACATCAATTTCCCCTCTGTACATCACTAACCACTAGTAGCCTCACTGCTACTACAGTAGCCATCGCCTTCCTCTAAACTTGATCAACTGCAAAACTTTCTACTTCATCACTTCGGCGATTCCTCTAACCCGCAACCTGAAGCCATCCAATCGAATCGCCTCCTGCGACCAACATTGCCGACCACGAATCCATTTCCTTAATCTGAATCTCGAACCTAGCTTTAACAGCGAACAACCATTCGAACAGTGAACTCTGGCATCCTTCAAATATAAGAAATGTTGAATTAGTTTCGTAAATTGAATTTTCTTTTGTGAATTTAATTTGGATTGGGAATTGGATTTGCTGAGGATTTGAGAACGTGTTTTGAGCTTGAAGTAAGTGTGAGCTGTGAATTATTGTGAATTTTTTTTATTGGGTCGGGTTTGGCTGTTTAGGCTGAGTAATTTTTTTCTTTAGTTTTTGTTTATATTCTTATTTTGTTTTGTATTAAAAAAATTTCGATTAGTGTTGTTTTCTGTTTGTTCATTCTGGTTTCACTTGTTTTTTTTTATTTACTTTCTTCTTTGACATTGTATATATTTAATTTTTTTTAAGTAAAACCCTACTTTTAAGTTTCCTTTCGAAAAAAAAAGTTGTATATATCTTGCTTTATTTCAGGTTGCCAAAGCAGAACTATAGAAAGAGCAGAAGTGCTTGTTAAATAAATTGCTTGTTTTGAAGTGCTTGCCGAAAATAATAATAACAACTGCTTGCTTGCTTATAAAATTTTATGTTTTAGTTGTCTTGCATTGTTGTTTGCTTTCATTTTAAAAAAAAAAATTCAAAATCAGAAACAAAAACAAAATTTCATTCTAGTTGCATTGTTAATACACGTTTTATTTCAGCTTTGCATTTCATCTTAGAATTTGATTAAATAATAACTCACTTAATTATACATTGACAGTTGTCTTCTTTGAAAAATTTAATTTCTTGGTGTTTAGGCTATGGCAGAGTAATAACCATTTATAAATATTACGGTATTTGTAAATATTATAGTGGTTGTTCCTCTGAAGGTACTTAAACCTTCGGCTGCATTGCTACGGTGATTCGTGGTGCACTGATAACCCCTGCCCGTTACCTGGCTGAGAAATATTTTTGTTGATTTAAGACAGTGTGTGACTATACAATTTTGTGTTAACTTAGGATAAATCATTTGTAATTAACCCTTGCATTCATTTAGTTGCATTAGTTCATGCATATTTTAAAAAAAAAAAGTCAAAATCCAAAACTAAAAAAAACTGTAAATATTCCTTTTATTTTTCTGTTAATTTTTAAATCCTTTTCCTTTGAAATTTCAAAAATCCAAAAAAATTAGAAAAACAAAAATCCAAAAAATATATAAAACTTTTTCTTAAAAAAAAAGCCAATTTTTTTTTGAAAATCCTAAAACAAAACAAAAATCAATTTTCCATTTTCAAAAATAAATTCTACTTGTAAATATTTTGATTTATTAAAAAAAAACACAAAAAAACAACCTTGAAAATGTCCGAGTTTCCTTTTTCTTACTCACTTGAATTTAGTTGTGAAAATCAATGTAATCCATATTAGTTAGCTTCAAATTCATATGGATGCTTTAACAACAACTATTTTGTAAATAATTCAAATTTCAAACAGCAAAATTTTCAAAATGATGACCAACGTTCAACTCTTGAAAATAGCATTGAAATGATTTCATCTTTACTCGAACTTTCTGCACGACAAAATCAAGAGATAAATGATTTATGTAATAACTCGAGTCAAGGATTTCAAAATTTGAATTCAATTCACAATTCAAACAATTACGATTATAACCCATGCCAATTCAATTTTGAACTCCAAAATGAATTTCAAAATCAAAACGAAAATGTGATCCACTTTTCAAATAATTTTGGCAATGGGAATAATCTCGACTACTATGCGATTGAAAAAATTTGTCCTCAACAAATCCAAATCGAAAATTCTCAAGTTAATAACTACAAACTGGATTTTGTTGAACAAATGAACGAAATTTACAATGATCACACGGATTTGTTGTTTGAAACATATATGAAACAACGTGAAAAACAAAATCAAATCCCAACCTGCGACGAGTCAATTAATGATCCATCTTTTACCACAATTGACGATTTTCAAATAACATCTTTTGAAAATGAAAATGATGATCTTAACAAAGTTGTTGAAAACATGGTAATTGAGTTGGATTTCAATTCTTTTGAGGGTACGAAACTCGATTTAAACTTCGATCTTCCTTTTTTTGAAAATTTGAATACAACAACTTTGAACTTTAAACTCGATTTACACGATGAAGTTGTTGATAATCCAACAAAGGAAGTCGAATTTAACGAATATGAGTTTTATGGACTTTTCGAAAATGAGCCATTAAATTTTGATGGGGAAGATTGCGATCACAATTTTGACTTTAAAATCGATAATTTGGAAGAAGTTTTTAATTATAAACTTGAATTTCAATTTGGTGAAAATAAACTTGAATTTCAATCAATTGTTTTATCAACCCCAAAAATCATCGAAAGTAAAATAACACATACGATTTTCAATAAAACGACTTTCGTTTTTCCAAATCCACACTCAACTTCGAAATCTTTTACGATTTGGTTTTTCGAGCTTAAGCTGTGTCTCGTATACTCGACGAGACAAATGAATCGGTTTTTAGAAGACCGTTTCATTTACTTTTTGACAATATACTTTCTGATCTCGTGTAAATACCGTTCGTTTTCATGTAAATAATAATAAACATCCCTTTCACTTGGGTTGACTGCGGGGAAACAGTCAAAATCAAGTGTGGGGGGGGGGAGACTCATCTTCATTCTTTTTTTTTCATGGTTTATTTTTACTTTAAAACCACAAAAACAAAAAAAAATTTAAAAAAATCCCAAAAACAAATTTTCTTTTGATTTATTTTTAAAAGAAACACTATAAGATAAATATATGGCTTTGGTTTATTAAATTGAAATTTTTGGAAATTTATTTGTCTAAACAAAAATAAAAATGAAATTTGATTACAAATAATAATGGTTTAACTAGTATATAGAAGATTCATACGTGTTAATTATGAAGGATATCCTAATTGAAAATCTTTGTTTTAAAAAGTGGTTGATTTAAAGTAAAGGATATAACATTTTTTTTTGTTTTCTTAGTTAAATGGTGCTAAGATGATTTTACAAAACTTTCTCTCTCTCTTAAAAAAAATAATAAAAAAATAATAACATCCAAGTATTCACTCTCATTTAAAAGTCCTCACGGTTATGCATGGGTGAATTACTTAGAATCTTTGATTATGTGCTTTCATACTCATTTAAAAGTCCTCACGGTTATGCATGTATGGAACACATGTAAAAAAAAACATAATAAAAACCACCTACGGTCGATAGGTGTATGCACGAACGTGTGTGCACTCGCCA
This sequence comes from Allium cepa, assembly GCA_030765085.1. NCBI lineage: Eukaryota > Viridiplantae > Streptophyta > Magnoliopsida > Asparagales > Amaryllidaceae > Allium > Allium cepa. The sequence goes on along the minus strand of CM060930.1, from coordinate 105,839,515 downwards.
TGCTCTGTACTCCCCTCACATAAGCCCGAAAGCAGTGCATGGGTGGTATATCTGGCCTCAGTTTACCTGAGCTTGGTGTGTAATTTTTCTTGCAAATAATGAGAGAGCAAGCAATTGAAATCCTAGCACTATTTTTACTTATTTGATTTGATTTGTTATTGAAAAGAAATAAAAATACCACTTTGATAAACTTTGATAATCAACTAAGGATCCATTTTATAATTACACTTTGTTATCAACCGAAACAACAAGTTAAACTATTGTCTATTTGTTATGATAACTTGATTTTTGTTGGAAATTTTGACCAGTAAATGACATAAATTTTCAAGATAATAACCAAAACCTATATTAAACTTATTCGTGTCAATTTAAAAACAAATCCTTCATTTGTAAATATTTTCAAAATTTTGCATTCATCTCTTTGTAAATAAATCTTGTATTTTGTAAATATTTTCATCCTGCATTTGGATTTTGTGTGTAGTATCCGCTCTAAACCCTCACGAGACAACACTCGTCCTACTGGGGACACCCAGAGGTTTAACGGCTTGTTGCATACGCTCAATGCAATCGTGCTCCCTACGAAAACAGATTTATCTTATTTTTTCTTTATTCGAGGACGAATAAAAAGATAAGTGTGGGGGTATTTGATGTGCACGTTAATGTGCATATTTTTACCACCATATTTATTCTATATAAACTAAATAAATGATCATATTGGGTATTTTAACTTGTTTTAACCAAAATTCATATTAATTCCAAATTTTCACATATTCATCTTCATATAATGCAAAACGGTCATTTAAGTGCATATATTTCTTTGAGAAAAATTGATTGGAAATTTATATATATTTTTGTAGGAAAATGGTCTCAAATAGGAGTGGTTTCATGAAGGAATATGCATGCACAAAGAATATAAAGGAATGAAGATGGAAATAATTCAAAGTGAAGAACATGGAGGACCCCACCTACCCACTACCTAATGTACAAATTAAAGGCTAATGCACATGCTAAAAGACATTTAAAGCTTCATGTACATTTGAGTGGGGGATTATTAAAGCTAATGATAACTTAGCCACCACACTTCCTCCAAGGGCATTTTGGTACTCCCCAAAAATATGCATTAGGATTTCTAGCTTGTATAAATACCCCTTATGTTTCATGTAGCCATCTTCCCTCTTAGTTAGTTAGTTTTAGTTTAGAAAATAAATCAAATCTCTCTTTCTTTCCATGGCTACTTAGCCATTTCTTCTCTTATGTAATTCTTTTTTTTATGCAATGTTAATTATTGTTTCTTTTTAATTACATGTTCATTTCCTTTTATGCAAGTAGTGTAGATTTTCCTTTATGCAATTAGAATAGTTTTCCATTTCACTTTGCTCTTTTTTCCTTTTCTTTTTCTCTTATGTTGCAAGCTACATTTGTTCATATGATAACAAATATGAGAGGCTAAACCCCTTCAATTTAGGGGTAATGAAGCTCTCTAATCATGTAGTTTCATCTTAATTTGATGTTTATGCTCTCTTTTTGTGCTTAATGAGAATGATTGAAGTGGTTTAATGATGTTGTTTAGCTTTGAATTTGATAGTCTATGTTGTTTATAACAAATAGGCTATGCTTAGTCAAACAAAACACAAATTGCCTCTTCATCTACATATGATTATGGTAAAGAAGTTATTTTTGAAATTAAAATTTGATGGCTTATATTTCTAATTAATAGTTAATAGGACATGCTTAAAATAGATTTTGCTTTCAACTTTCTTGTCATATTTTATAAGATTTAAAAGTGTATTAGTGGTTGTGTTATAGTTTGATGGTTTATATTGAGCTAATTAATAGCACAAATATACCATACTTATGATAAGCACATCAACTAATTCACTAATGACAAGAAAAGAGAGATCATAACTTCATTTTATTGATTTATGTGATCTAGAGAGTGGAAATTGCCTCTAAATTGTCTTAACACTCATATTTTTATCAATTTTCTTTTGCTTGTTTTTCTTCTTTTCTAGCTTAACATTCTCTTCAAGATTGGTTTAATTTGATTGAATATATTTTTAAAATCATTAATTCCCTGCGGATCGACCCGTATTCTCCGCGTGCTACATTCGTACACTGTGCGCTTACGGTTATTTTTAATTTAAATTCGTTCGACGGTTTTCTAAACCGATAGAATTTCCGTCATCCGAACACATCCAGTAACCATGAACTACGTTGAATTCGCAATCAAGCTTCACGACCCAGACTGGAACAAAACCAGACCATCAGAAAACCCCTCGTTCTTCCACCTCTGGCCGTCAAAGGCCACGAAAATTCAACCAATGGTTCGTCTCGATCCCACGCCACTATCCCTACCGGAGCGATCAACTTTGGTGGTCTGACGAAACCGTGGCGATAACATTTTCTGCTTCGACCAAAATGTGGGTTAAAACCTTACTTTAGCAATTCCCTACCACTACGCTAATTTTTAAATTTGATCAATAGTTTTCGAATGAACCCTGAATCCCTGATCATCCACCAAGCTCCAAATACGATCACGAATCCTATCGCGTTGCCGATCGCCAAAATTTGGTGAAAAAGGCAATTCTGTTCAACCTTGTATTCCTCGTTCATTTCTTAATTAAGAATTTCAATTTTGCTTTTAAAATCATTGCTTTCACAAACGATTCGATTGATATGCTTGAAATCAGAAGTTGCGATATTTGAATTTTCAAATATTTTAAACTTGCTTGTATTTTTTAAATTTCCAGGGAAACCTTAATTTATTTTTGCTTGAATCTATTTTGAAACTTTGAATAGGGTTAAAACTAACAACTTTAGTTTAGATTCCATAATTTAGTTTGGATCAGAGAGAGAGAGAGTAATTAAATTTTGAACAGAATTTTTTTTGAAATCCTGGAAGCTAGAAACAGAGTTATATGACTATTCTCTGACATGCACACTCAAGGTCTATATAAAAAAATGCATGCAAGTTTTCTTTCAACCATATTCTTATCATTCATCACAAGCATCAACCCAGATTCAACTTTTAAAATGGTGTTTACTCAGCTTGAATGTGAGGACATAGGAGATGTCTAGAAGATAATTTGAACTAGGAACTGTTTGATTTCTTTTTTAAGATGTTGAAACTTGAATCTGCAGAGTTGAAGTTTGTTAAATTACTTAGTTGAAATCTTCACTTGTTTAACATTCGAAACTGCTTCTTAATTTTGCTACAAAGCTTTGCGTTTTTACTTGATTTCCGGGTTGACTTTGCTGTGTTGATACAGGCTAAAATTTGTAAGAATAGTTTGAAAATTTTCTTTTCCTTTTAATCTTCTGATTTGATTTTTTTTCTATTTGTAGAATGTTTTCAGTTTTTTTTCTTTTTTTCTAAAGCTTTGAAGAGATTAAAAGAAAAATGAGGAAGAGGATGGTTTGAGATATTATAAAGTTTTCTTTTCTTTTTTATAAATTTTCTCAAAAACAAAAACAATCAAAATGACACTTGTCTATTTTAATAATTCATTATTAACGCTTGTTTAATTTGTACGTTAAGAATTCAATACTTGTTTAACTTTTGTTTTATAAATTAACACTTGTTTTATATTAATCCTTAATCACATTTCCTAATTTATTTGTGTATAGAGATTTAAAGAAGAAATGTTTTATCAAATTTTTTTCATTAAATAAATTACATATTTATGATTTCAAATGCAAATTATTTTTCTATGACATTTATTTATATTCAAATTCAAATTCAAATTCAAATTCAAATTTGAATTATAACCCATTTATATGTATATATGTACTCATATAATTTAAATTCAAATAGTTTTAAAATATTTATATTTTTGAATTCTTAAATTCAAATGCAATTTTACAGTCTTATTTATAAATATATATAATTCGGTACTTATTTTATTTATTTTCAAAAATTCAAATAAGAATCAGCACGAATCGGATTTTTTGAGATTCCAAAATTCACATTAATTATTAAATTCTAAATTGATAAAATTTTAGGGATGTTACATAAAGTCATTAAGTCTTCGACCAAAACAATACATTTAATCAACAAATTTGATCACTCTAAACCAAGTGACTTCAAATGCGCAACTTTGAAATTGAATACAGGCATTAAGAGTGGACCGCGCTCTTAATGTCTAATTGACAAAATGATGACGAAGAGACATAATATGCATAAGATATTGTTTCTTAAGTGTGTAGCTTTGGATTATGAAATAAGATTCTTCATGTAGATGATGTATAAGCATTTGATATTGCATCTACTATTGCACTTCAAGTAATAGAAGCTTTAAATATTTTGAATATTCAAATATTACTAAGTACACAGTGTAACACCTAGGAGTCTCAAAATTATAAACCTTAATTTTTGTTTGAATGATTTTACAAATAATATATAAAAGCTATAAATGAATGCGGAGTAATCAATTTTTTTGGGTATAATCATTATTACTGGTAACTGAAAATAATTAGTACATATAATCTATCAATAAATGTTGTATATATTTGTTTAACAAATGGGTCGAAAATAATTCTTTTTAATTTTTATGCAAGAGCGGTTCTCAAAAACAATGGAGCACTTGTTATTATATTATTTTATATGTATAAAATATAAAATTCATCAACACGTCTGATGGGTCATGATATAAATGTTAACAAGTGTGATCGAATAATATGAGATCATTACATAAATGATCGACACAAATAATGACTATCAATGAGCAAGATATGGACAAGAAGATAAATATACATGAAATATATGATAAAGGTGTGAAACTACCACTTTTATCAAGAGAGCTGTATAAAATGTGTTGTATAACTTGTGCTGCAGTCAACAAAACTTAAATGGATATTAAACCCATTTCATGTTAGTCCAACCTCAATCTTTTCTTTAGGGGAAAAGAAAATGGAAAGTGACAATTTATTTGACCAAGTGAGAAGAACAATACAACACTATTCCAAGGATAAAATTTCTGAAGAATGAATAATGGCAAATTACAACGCCTTTGCACACAAATGGGGTTAATTCACAAGTGGGGCAATACCTTCACCAGAACCCCAAAGAGTTTTAAAGAGAAAACTAGTTATCAAAAGGGAAACTCTACAGCCAAGTAATAAAAGATTTAGAAGTCATCCTCAAGAAACAAATTTCAAGTCAAGACTTCCTAAAGAGTGTAATCTAACATCATCCGTAGAGAATGTCTACTTGCTAACAAAGGATGACCTCAACTATTGGCCATCAAAAAAGAAGAAACCAAAATATGAAAGGAATCTGGGAGAATCCTATTTCCATTACCATACGATGAATGGTCATAAAACTAATCACTGCAGAGCCTTGGAATGGATGATAATCAACTTTTACTTTCAAGGCAAAATTAACGAGTTTATAAAGAAATACTGAATGAGATCAATAAAGGGCTACTTTTCTCTAAAGAGAATTTACACGGTTGGGAGTGAAATGCTCCTTTTATTTGGACGTTACCTTAAATGGTCAAAGCCTCTGTCCACGCCGAGTTGGCCAGAGTAGAGCACCTCTTGGAGGGAGGAGTGTAAGCCTTTAGCTGCGCCATGCCATGGCCAAGTTAAAGCATCGATAAGCCCTAGGCCGTCCCTCTGGTTAGGTCGAGGCACCTCCTAGAGGGAGGAGTGTAAGACTTTATCTGTGCCACGCTATAGCCAAGCTAAAGCATCGGCAAGCCCCTGTCCGCGCCACGCTATGGCCAAGGTGGGGTACTCCTGAAGGGAGGAATGTAAGCCTTTATGCATGCCATGCTATGGTTAGGTTAAAGCATCTACAAGCCATTTGTCGCGCCTCTGGTCAGGTCAAGGCGCCTCCTTGAGTGAGGTTGGGTAAGTCCTTGGTTCCAGCCACTAAGAATGAGCTAACAAAGAGCATCAAACAATAACGGACTACGACATCTAAGACCTAGAAGAGGCTCATCAAAGCAATGGATTAAGATGTCCTAGCTCGAGAAGCGGCACATCTACAAAGGGCTATGTCGTCCAAGCCCAAGAAGAGGCTCAACAAATTACGGACTAAGATGTCCAAGCCTAAAAAGTGGTATATCAAATAGAGGACTAAGATGTCCATGCCCTAGAAATAGCCAATCAAACCACAACTTCATATAAGTCCTAGGAAGTTTATACATGTCGAAAAGACAGAATCCAAGGAGTAGAACAAAACTCTGCTTAATAATACCCGAATCTTGGTTTCAGGCCCTTCATTTCTGAACTTCGTCTATTTAATACCCGAATCTGGGTTTCGGGTCTTTATCAATCACTTACAGTCTTTACCATACCCTCTAGATTTTGAGATTATTGTACAACTTCACTTTAATGCCCTAATCTTGGCTTGAGATCACTATTATAAAGATAATTACTAAGGATTTTTGATTATCCGACATATGCCCTAATCTAGGCTTGAGATTTCTATTATAGATTTCTGATTATCCACTACTGATGCTCGAATCTTGGTCAAAGACATGTCATTATTATGAAATTTCAATTATCGTTCGTGAATACTTGAATCTGAATTTCAATTTTCTTAACTTCTAAACATCATTTACTAATACCCGAATCTGGGTTTTGGGTTGAACTTTCAGATTTTTTTCATTAATGCCCGAATATGGGTCGTTGAATGTCTACTGCAAATTTTTAGATAATAATTTCTAGAATTCTATTATTAATCTTAATAGGATGATTTTCTAATGCCTTCATATCCCTGGACGAGGATAAAATTTTCCACCAATAGGCCTTAGATATTACAGCAATATGGTTAAAGCTAAATTCTTAATTATTTCTCATCAAGATCAAAGATGTATTTCAAGACATTTATTCAAATACAATTACTATTCTTATATTACCATACGATTGACATAATGATTTGTTAACCTACACGAATGATATAGACAGACTTCTATATCAATTTCAAGCTAATAATGAGAAATATTATTTGCTTCATACTTTTTAGGGAAATCAGAAGAGCAAAGGAGAACAAAAATTCTAGCAAACACAGAAATTATGGAATGAGCCATCAAATAAATGTTTCAGAGATAACATTATAGGAAAAGATCACAAATCAGGTGATATTTACAAAATTTACATGATTTACGTAACTTATGAAATTATATACAAGTGTACAGAGCAAATATATACATTTCACAGATATGAATCTTTCATAAATCTTGGGCAGCCTTGTTCAAGTTCTCGACGATTGAACGATCTATGATGTGACGTATGGCGATACAAAGAACTTCTTTTTGTTTCTTTTCTTTCTTCCATATCTTGTCTGCATCATCAATCGCATCAGTATTAGTTTTCAAAGCACAATTGAAAGATCTATTTATGCCTCTAAGTGTTTTATTTTCCCTTTCCAATTCAGCGACGCACTTTAAAATGAGATAGTTATCGTGTTCGAGTCTTTAAATTCTAGAAGCATATTCGTTTATGCGCTGTGAGTATTTAACTTTCTATTGTTCCTCAAAACATTTCATCATTTGGAATTTAACTTTCTTGCACTACTCACTCCCACTACCTTCTCATCTAAGCTGGGGGAGGATTTATCGTAGTGGGAAATTTTTGAGTAGCAAGAGAAGTAGATCTTGTAGTTTTAGCAATAGATGAAATAGCAAGGGAAACTAGTAAATAATACCGGAGATATTATCCCGTATAATAAATTCCAACAACTCACATTGAGCTTGTATGTTGAAAAAGTTTTGACATTTGCGATCGAAGTTAACTGAAGGATTCGACTTAACTTGACGCTTCAAAACAGAGATCGTTTCATTCTTACTATTAACATATGCTTCTAAACTGGCAATTTGATCCTTAATTTTTTTAACAATAGTTTTCTATAGCAAGAATATTTTGTGCTATCTTAAAGCTTCGGCATTGTCGTGAAAGCGAGTAAGTAAAGTATCTTTGAGAAGTTAACTCGTTTTAAGTTCTGCTAGTAGCTTATCCTTAAGATTAACAAAGCATGACGTTGAATCTAATGAAAGAGGTGTCTAGGATAACTGTAACTCCTATTTAAATAAAAAGGAAAAATAATGAAGCCAAAACAAGAATGATTAATGTCTTTATTATTACAATAAAAGGTTATAACTCAAACAACAATGAAACTAAAAGTGTACAGTTAAACATTTTCTTTACATCTAATATTGAGAAACTGCATTTTTAACTTATGGAATGTTTGAATCTCCTTAAGTAGCTTTATTTTCTCATCGCCAAGGAAATCAAAATGGAGATGAGGATCTTCCATATGAAGTTTTTGTAAATCTCTAAGAAAATAATATCTTGTTAATTTTGAAGATTTTAAAATTAATGCCTTTTTAAGGTAAAATCTTTTCAATTTGACATATTGACTTCAGTAATCTTTAGAGATATAATCGCCTAGGGAACATTCTCTCTATGATTACATAATAAAATACAACTAAGTATAAAAAGAAGGCTAAAACAAATATTTAAAAATCAATATTATTACAAATTCACAATCAATCATCCGGTTCATAAAAAATTAACTTAGTAAATAATTCTGAAATGAATTGATCCTTATAATACTTGAGTTTTTGAGGAGGAAGGTCTTAGGAAATTGATCTGACTCGTGGCAACTTCCAACATGCTCCGCGTTGCGGTTCAGATCTGAATTCATCCAAGTATTTTTTGTATAAACACCTAAGTAAACCCCTATTAAAGTTACCTAAATATGAGAAATCAACTCACATTAGTAAAGCAACTGGTCCATCGGGGGAAAACACTAGGACATGCACAAACACTTGCACTTCAATTTTCATTTAGATTTTCGTTGTCACGCTGCTCTTCTCACTGCTAACTCTCTCTCAAATTTCGTACAGGTGGCATAGGACGTACACACGGAATTGATCACCTCTGTGGGTCGTCTATTTTCTATCACTCCGGGCATGATTCAGGTTCTGGGAGACGTCGGGATAGAGACGATGATGGCGATAGGATTATCATTCCCGGGACTAATCATCTCGGAAGAAAACATACTATCAGCCCAAGTACCACCATCATCCCTCTTCTCATACGAAACCAAGCAAAGACAAGCACAGCCATAAGGGGTCGCAATCCGATGTCCTCCGGGATCAACACTATGACTCCTCTACCACTCAACAGTCCCGAGATCCTCACAAGAGGGCTAAACTTTCTAGGCCGTCTCTTCCTGCTCCTGCAACAGATCCAACCGTGTCGGAGAGGCTGGCTGAGCTTAAGGATAAATTTCCAAAAATCTGCTTTGATGGCCTAAAATTCCTCTCGACGATTCATCCTATCCCCGGTCATGTCAAGCAGAGCGCCATCGCTTGTATCAATGACGTCTATGTTCAACATGACGCGTTTGTTCACTTGGCTGAAAAACTTTCCGAAGTCTCCGTGGAGCGCCAACATGAAATCGATCACCTAAAGCTTGAGGCTATCCACGACAAAGACATCATTAAGGATCAGGACGAAGAAATCACAACTTACAAGACTGAACTTGAAGTCGTCCATCAGAGCGCCAAGGACACCGCTAAGGCCGTCACTCGTCTAGAATCAACTCACAAGAAAGAACTCTACGAGGCAGTTCAACGCTGTGGGGCTTTGGCTTTAGAGAAGGACTCAATTCAAAAGGAGAGGGACGCATTCAGCCTCCGAGTCAAGGAACTTGAGGAGCAGCTCCGCAGAGAGAAGGAAGAGAAAACGGCTGCCCAAGAGGAGTCACAGTGATGAGATCATTTCCACTCGACTTTTGAAAGAAAAACTTGAGGACGAGCTTTCCAGGGTTGAGGCGTTAAAGAGTGAGGCCCGTGAAGAGGGTAAGAAGATAGCGTCCATTGATATCGACTCGCGTCTTGAGGCGGCTAGAGAAGAAGGCAGGGAGGAGGTCAAAAATATGTTTGACCCGCTAATTGCTGAGTTCAACGCCTGCGTTATCATGCATCGAGACTTGACTTTCTTGGGCGAGGGTTATCTTGAATCTTTAGCCAAGGCGTGGGAGACTTTAATCGAAATCAGAAAGGCCGAGCATGGTACCAAAGAGATTGACAAGGGGGCCTTGATAAAAAAATTCCTCAAAGGGAACAAGCCTTCCGACATGTCAACAGCTAAAGCTATTTATTGCAAAGGCTCCCCCTCAAAGAAAGGGAAAGAAGTCATTACCGGCCCATCCGGGGTTGTGCCTCCAGCTCATACGCCTACTCAATTGGCCGATCGGTCGATACTCGATCCCTTTGAGCTGCATATCGGTTACAATCCGGAGGACCCCGGCCTTAGCGTCCATATTCTGTCTCCCATTCCGGAGGGTGAGACCCCCTCGACGGCTGAGAGCCTGTCGGAACGTGGTAGATTACTCTTCACTTTAATATTTCAGAAGTCATCATTCTTTATGAAGGACTATTGTATTCTAATGCTTGTTTCTCATGATTTTGCACAGGCCGTTCTGATCTCGGGCCCACTATGAGGAGCGATGTCGCCAAGGAGGTGGAGGAAAAGATAGGTGAGGCCACCCAGGCAGGAGAAGCTCCCGGGCCAGATGCTTAGGTGATTGGAGTGCTGGATGAAGACAAATCTGAGACTTCTTCTCCCATCGAGGGGAGTTATGAAGTAGAGATTACAGGCGCCTTCGAACACACATCCGAACTAAGTATGAAGGAGCAGCTCGAGAAGGAGAAGAGAGAGACGGCCGAGATCAAGGTCGAGCCTCGAGTTATGGACCCAGACGATCCCTTGCATAAGCCATTGAAGGTCATTCTCCCTGGTAGGTCCAAGCCTGTGGATGTTCCCCGTACTTCTGCAGCTGCTATCCCTCCATCAAAGAAGAGTGCCCAGGGTAAACGCACAGGGAAGGAGTCGTCCGAGAAGACCACGGAGGTGAGGAAGTCGAAGAAGCACAAGAAGTGACCATTACTCTTGTTCAACAAGAGTTAGTTTGAGTTATGTAATTATGTCCATCCACTTCCGTAGTCTTTGTAAATATATTGTCTACTCCGAACTTTGTAGTAAAAACTTTGTCTCAGTAAAGCTTAGTTCCTTTTTTTCCTTTCAAAAGGCTCTTGTCGTTCAATTTTTGTATGATTGTGATTTAAATCCGAGCCGTTGTGAACATGGACTTCTCGGTTCACCTTCGTATAGCTCGATGATTCTTCGAGAGTTGTTCATTCTTCCTTCTACGCTTCAAGCACTTAGAATATTTTTTAGTCCGCACATCAGGGACTTAGAGTACTCCAGTCCGTGCTCTGGGGACTTGGAGATTTGAGTCGATTATACTCGAGTCCACGCTCCGGGGACTTAGAGTACTCTAGTCCGCACTCTGGGGACTTAGAGATTTTAAGTCGTTTATACTTGAGTCTGCATTACGGGGACTTAGAGTACTCCAGTCCGCACTTTGGGGACATGGAGATTTTGAATCGTTTGTACTCGATTCCGCACTCCGGGGACTTAGAGTACTCCAGTCCGCACTTCGAGGACTTGGAGATTTTGAATCATTTATACTCGAGTCCGCACTCCGGGGACTTAGAGTACTCCAGTCCGCACTCCGGGGACTTGGAGATTTTGAATCGTTTATACTCGAGTCCGCACTCCGGGGACTTAGAGTACTCCGGTCCGCACTCTGGGGACTTGGATATTTTGAATCGTTTATACTGGAGTCCGCACTCCCGGGACTTAGAGTACTCGAGTCCGCACTTTGGGGACTTAGAGATTTTGAGTCGTTTATACTCTAGTCCGCGCTTCAGGGACTTAGAGTGCTCCAGTCCACACTCTGGGGACTTGGAGATTGTGACTCATTTATACTCGAGTTCACACTCCGGGGACATAGAGTACTCCAGTCCGCACTCCGAGGAATTAGAGATTTTGAATTGTTTGCGCGTGTTCGTACGTCGGCCAGAATAATGTGGTTTCGTTTGCCTGTCACAGGATCATCATACGCAGAGACATTAGTAATTTATGGAAAAGATGGCTTCAAGACTTTAATAATGGAAGCAAGCTGAATTGTCTTAGTACATGCCAAGAACTAGAAATAAAGGCGTAATGGAAATAAATGTAACTAATACATGAAAGAAATAGACTAAGTATAATAATGCCGCAAGTGCTCGCTGTTCCATGCTCGAGGGAGTGTCGCACCATCGACGATTGTTAGCTTGAAAGTTCCTTCTCCAAGCTTCCTTTCGATGACGTATGGACCTTCCCATGCGGGATTCATATGAGACGGGTCGAAAAAAATCGTTTCAAAACGAGGTCTCCCACACTGAAAATTCTTGGTCGGACCTTCTCGTTATAATATTTAGCGACTCTATATCTGTATGCGGCTGCTTTCAAATTGGCTTCTTCACGTTTTTCATCAATGAAGTCCAACGATTCCAATAAAAGATTCTGGTTCAACTCGGGGTCGTAATAAGTTACCCGGTGTAATGGAACTTCAAGTTCCACGGGTATGACAGCTTCTGTGCCAAACGCCAATGCGAATGGAATGTGGCTAGTCGCGATCTTGTGGGTGGTCCTGTAGGCCCAAAGCGCCGTTGGAAGTTCATCCACCCACTTGCCTCTAGCCTTTTCCAGACTATTTTCCAATATGGACTTGATTATCTTGTTTACGGCATTCACTTGTCCGTTGGCTTTCGGGAGAGCAACTGCTGCAAACTTCTTTTCAATGCCATATTTCTGACAAAATTCTTTGAACTCCTTGCTTTCGAATTGAGTCCCATTGTCTGTAATGATGGTCTGTGGAAGGCCGAAACGGCATATGATATTTCATACGATGAAATTAATAACCTTCTTGGTGGTTATTGTGGCCAGAGGCTCTACTTCTGCCCATTTGGTGAAGTAGTCGACTGCAACTATTTCATATTTCGCCCCATCTTTGGCTATGGGTAAAGAACCAACTAGGTCAATTCCCCACACTGCAAATGGCCAGGGACTAACCATTTGCGTGAGTTCCATCGGCGGGGCTCTCGGGATTTTTGTATATATCTGGCATTTATCACATCTTCTCACATAGTCTGCAGCATCTCGATTCACAGTTGGCCAGTACTATCCATAACGGAGGATCTTCTTTGCTAATGTCTGCCTCCCAGTATGGTCGCCGCACTCTCCTTCATGGACTTCCTCCAGGACTCGTTTTATCTCACCACGCGCAATGCATCGGAGTAGTGGGGTCGAGAATCCCCTTTGATACATTATTCCATCCTGTATTACATAGCGATAAGCCTTACGAAGGACTTGTCGTCTTTCGCTCCTTTCTTTGGGTAAGATCTCGAATAGCAGGTACTGCTTGATTAGGGTCGTCCATGATTCCTTCTCGATTTCTTTTCCTAACATGAAATCTACCTCCATCATATCTATACTCGGAGCATGGAGGGTCTCAACAGGAAATAATCCTATTTGTTGTGCTTCGCCCGTGCTTGCGAATTTTGCCAATGAATCGGCTGCTCTGTTTCGCTCGCGCGGGACATGCGAAATGTCATAATACTCGAGATTCGTTAGCAGCTCCTGAACTCGAACCAAATATGGGGCAAGTCTCTGCCCCCTTGCTTGGTAGTCTCCTCGCACTTGGTACACCACCAACTGCAAGTCGCTGAAGATCTCAACCGATTTTACTCTCAGTTCTTTGATAAGTTCAAGCCGGCGATCAACGCTTCATATTCGGCTTCGTTATTTATTGCTGTGAATTCGAGCTTCAAAGCGTAGCAGACCGATCGGTTCTCAGGAGTTACAAGAACTATGCCAACTCCCAAACAACGGTCGTTAGATGCCCCATTGGTGTACATCTTCCATTGAACGGAAGGTATGACATTGTGGTCGTTTGATTCGTCTGTCATAGTAAATTCAGCAATGAAGTCGGCTAGTGCTTGTCCTTGTATGGCCCTTCGCGATTGGTTGGTAATGTCGAACTAACTTAATTCAATATTCCATTTAAGAATTCTCTCGGAAGTTTCTGGTCGTTGGAGTATCTACCGCAAAGGTTGATCAGTGTAGACACTGATCGAGTGTGCTTGAAAATACAGGCGTAGCTTGCGTGATGCAATCACCAAGCAATAGGCTAGTTTTTCAATCTTTGGATAATTTCTTTCTGCCCCCGTCAAATGTTTACTAACATAGTACACTGGCTTTTGAACCCGGTCTTCCTCGCGAACCAAGACTGTACTGATAGCGTGCAGGGATACAACCAAGTATATGTACAACATTTCATGGTCTATTGGTTTCGACAATACCGGGGGACTTTATAAGTGCCTTACAAGAGCTTTGAATGCTTCCTCACAGTCGGATGTCCAGTGGAAATTCCTTTTTCCTTTCTTTATCACATTGAAGAAAGAAATACAATTGTCTGTGGCCCTGGATATGAATCGGCTCAGCGCGGCCACCTTCCCGTTCAAGCTTTGCACCTGCTTTATGGTTCTGGGCACTTGTTTATCACAGATGGCTTGAATCTTCTCCGGGTTAGCCTCGATTCCTCGTGCATTCACAATTAAACCCAAAAACTTTCCCGACGCTACGCCGAATGAACACTTCAAAGGATTGATCTTCATTCCATATTGTCCGAGTATGTCAAAGGTCTCCGCTAATTTTCGGATGTGGTCGTTTGACTGCCGCGACTTCACGAGCATGTCATCCACATAAACTTCCATCGTTTTACCAACCTGGTCTTTGAACATCCGATTCACCATACGCTGATAAGTTGCTCCCGCGTTTTTCAATCCAAAGGGCATCACGACATAGCAATACAACCCAACGCTTGTGACCAAACTGGTGTGTTCTTGGTCTGGGAGGTGCATTGGGATTTTGTTATATCCAGAGTACGCATCCGTAAATGATAGTAACTCATGCCCGACAGTTAAATCGAACAGCTGGTCAATCCTAGGCAACGGGAACTTTCCTTCGGGCATGCTTTGTTTAAATCAGAATAATCAACACAAGTTCTCCATTTTCCATTCGCGTTCTTCACTAGTACCAGGTTTGATACCCATTTCGGATAGAGGGCATCGCGGACGAACCCGTTGGCTTTTAGTTTTTCCACCTCCTCTTTGAGTGCAGCAGACCTCTCTGGGTCCATACCTCTCCTTTTCTGTTTTATGGGAACGTACTTTGGGTCTATGTTCAACATATGACTCACGATTGTAGGAGAAATCCTGCACATGTCAGAATGTGTCCAAGCGAAGACATCAAGATTCGTTCGGAGGAAGTCAGTGAGGTTCTCGGCCACCACGGGGTCGAGTTGTAATCCAATTTTAAGAATTCATGACGGGTCATCTGGCTGACTGGGATATCAATTGTTAGTTCAGCCGGTGCTACATTTGTTTCCCTGGGTACCCCATCACCGTCTCTCGGATCTACGACTCTATGGATCCAAGAATGTTGCCCGAGCCAGGGCTCGGGCGCTACTTGTCAATCATCAGCATTTCGGATGCGGACGGAGCGGTCCACGACCTTTCCTTTCTCTTTACGCCGAGCCTCTCTCATCTCAGCCACATAGCAAGCACGTCCGGTCGCCTGATCGCCGTGTACCACTCCAACACAACTGTCTGTGAGAAATTTTAACGTCAGACACCAAGGGGCCAATGCTGCCCTAAATTCTGCCAAGGCTGGACGTCCTAGAAATACGTTATATGGAGAGTCAACGTCCAACACTACGAATGGTAGGATCCGTACCCTCCTACACTCTCCTTGCTCCAGTTTAACTGGTAACTCCACATATTCCACTGCATCCGTTGTTGCACCGTTAAAGCCATGAATTCTTGTAGTGGATGGTTTCAAATCCTTAATCTCCAGCTTAATTTGGTCGTATGCCTTCTTGAAGATGATGTTAACGGAACTTCCACAATCAAATAGAATTTTCTTCACAAACGCCGACCCGATTGTCGCAGATATGCCCATCGGGTCGATGGTACGGGCCTCCACCTTATCCGCATCTCTTCTCCTGAATACAATATCATCATCCATCGTGCGCTGCTGCTTTGCAGGAGTCCCGTCCTCCACATTCGAACATCACTCATACTCTGCATGTCTTAAAGAGTTAGCATATCGCTCCATCTCCTGCTAATTCTTATCCGCAGGATGAGGTCCGCCAGAAATCGTGTTGATAACCAATCTACCCACAGTTCGAGCAGGTTGTTCTATTTGGCGTGGAGCTGACCCACGTCCGGGGTCCAATGTCTCTTGTCTTCTATGTTGTGAGTCTTTGACGAACTCTTGTAGCTTTTTCTGCCTAATCATCTTTTCTATAGCATCATGGAGGTGTCTGCACTCCTCTGTGTTGTGCCCATAAGACTCGTGAAAGTGGCAGTACTTCCCAGTCCGCTTCTGTTCCTCCGTTGATTCCTTTGGGCGTGGTTTCCTATACTGAAATGTGTTGCAAGTTGACAAATAGATGTTCTCAAGTGATGCATTGAGCGGGGTGTATTCATTGTAGGTCGGGATCCTTGGCTTCCATTTCCCCGTCTCTCTTTTCTTTTCAGGATTTCCACCTCTGGATCCTTTAGACTTCCTAGGCTTGTTTTGGGCGTTGACTTGAGCTTTTCCCGATTTATCGCTGGTTTGCTTCATGGCGACGTACTTTTCACAGTCTCCTGAGCAGGCCTTGGTGCCTTGTCTCGTCTTGTCCATCGAGATTCTTCCCTTCTTATGAATTGATGAGCTTTCGAATAAAAACATTCCAGCATGGCCGAGGGCTTTCCTGCCAACCAATCTCCAAATTCAGAGTCTGGATCCACTGCACGCATTACCGCCATCAAAATAGCATGGTCATTTGGGTTGCTTACTTTGGTAGCAGCAACATGAAATCTCTGCAAGTATGCTTTCAATGACTCTACCGGAGCTTGGATTACGCTTGATAAGGACATCACATCCTTTGGACGAGTGGTGTGTATGCTGATCTGTTCTATGAATTTTATTGCCAATTCGTCAAAGCTGGATATAGACCGTGGAGGAAGTCGAGTAGACCACATGGTGGCGATTCCGGACATAGTGATTGGGAAGCAACTACACTTGGTTGCATCATTAGCTCTTGCAGAATCCATCATCCATTCGTACCTCATCACATACTGCCTGGGATCAGTCTTCCCTTCGTAGGCTGGGATGGTCGGCATATTGAACTTATTGGGGGTACTCAGCCTGCAGGATACCATCCGTAAAGGGAGTATGGCTTGTGGACACTCCCCAATCTTCATTGGTCAAGCCTTGGTTTTCTCTCATCAACTTCCTGACCAAAGCTGTTAAGTCTGGAGTTTGTGTGGAGGATGGAAGGTTGGGTTCCGCTCCACGGGACCGTGCAGGTTGATGTCCCGCCTGATTCGGGTCTTGGAGATTCGGGTGTCCGGTCTCTTCGTGGGCTTGATTCCCAACGCCCTCTTTTGCACCTTCATCCTTACGGCATCTATGCCTAGGAGGTTCGTCAACTGACGTTGAACTATCAGACTCAGAATAAGGGGCTGGGTTACCTCCAGCATTCTGGCGCTGCTGCTGAGTGAGCTGAGTCTTGAGGTTAGTGTTGGCTTGAATCTGCTCAGCAAGTTGTCTTCTACTTTCCTTAAGTTCTCTTATCAAGTCGTTGAACTCTGTTCGGGAAACGACTTCCGCCTGGTTTTGGGTGGAGGGCCCTGTATCTCTTGTTGCTTGCTGATTTCTAGGTCCAACTTGTTGTACGCTAGCAGTTTCGTAGACATCTGCGTTATGGGAGGCCGATTTGGTTCGTGGTCTTCCCATGGTAGAGTTGTTGGTTATAAATCTGAATAGAATCAACAGATGCCTTATCAATGATCTTCGATCTCCTCTGGGGGATTTATGCAATCCAGTAGCTATAAAGCAGATCCTAATAGCCTGAGAATTCAGTTCTCTGTGAAAGCACCAAAATGTTAGCACCAAAATTGGTCACCAACACCCTTAGAGAAATTGTGTGGAGAGATTAATCAAGAAAGTAAATTAAAATAGAAAACAATATGTAAATTTAGGGCAGAGAAGAAGAACACCAAATTTATAGTGGTTCGGCATAACTGCCTACGTCCACTTTGAAGTTGATTTCTATTGATTTCCTTGATAGTTGATTACAGATACAATCCGTTTCTTGTTACTTGAATACAATTGCAAGACAAAAGATCAAGTCTTAAATGAGTGTTGAATGCAGTAGAGTTTCCCCAGTGTTCACAAAAAACCGATCCTTTTCACTATTCCCCTGCCTCTCTATTTATAGACGAAGGTGGGTTGGACTTCCTTGGTGGGCCTGGTAGCTGGATATCACTACCCAAATGGGGTAGACTCTGTGTGCCGACCCGAACATGCCGAACGGCCAAATGCCGATCCATCATCTTCATGATGAATGATGCGGTGTTGCGTGGGAAGAGTAGGCCGAGCAATCAATCGAAGCTGGGGGAGATTGAAAGAGTGCCGAACAATCTTTGGTTGCTGAATGTTCTCAGGAGGCCGAACAATCTTTGGATGTCGAACGATCTTGCGCCGAGCGTCCTGGGTATGCCGAACGTTCTCGGGAGGCCGAACAATCTCTAGATGTCGAACGATCTTACGCCGAGCGTCCTCGGTATGCCGAACGTTCTCGGGAGGCCGAACAATCTCTAGATGCCGAATGATCTTATGTCGAGCGTCCTTGGTATGCCGAACGTTCTCGAGAGGCCGAACGATATACAATGCCGAACGTCTCCCAATGGCGAATGCTTCTGGATGCCAAGTGATCCCTCATGCCGACCGTTCCTTCATGCCGTGCGTTTCTCTAAGGCCGAACGCTCCTAACTGCTGTATGACCCTGGCTGTCGAACGATTCCTTGTGCCAAGCGTTCAGAGTGTCGAACGATACATATATTGCTTAGCTTTGCGCCAATGCTGAGTACCTAGTTGCCTGGTCAAATCCCCAGGAAACAACTACAATAATATACACAGCGGAATACTCTATACGTTCTTCCATCCAGCTCGCCTCCTGAGCTCCAGAACGTTCTAACCTGAAAATTTATAATACCCGGTCTCACCCGAGCATTACATCAAAGTCACACCCGGGTTGGCTGGAAACCAGCGTAAGTAAACCCATATAACATGAAATTCTAATGCATAAGACTTATTTAAACCTGTGGTGACTCGTACCTTACTACAAGTTCTTAACTTATTATATTCAACGCTTAATTCACAAATCAACCTCTAAGTACCCTTATTTAGTTTCAATGGTCCATATCACTTAAATTATTTCATTCCATCCTATAGATTACACATACCAAGTCTATAAAGAATTATAGAAGATTTCAAACCAAAGTGGTTTCAGGCATTTACTGATACCCGACCCCAGTCTCTTCGAGTCCCATGTCATCTTAACCTAAGTTACTCAAATGAAATACAATTCAAACTTTAAATACAGGATGTCACTTTTACACAGTAATTCATCGTCGATAGATAACCACATTATTACTGTTCAAACCAAACGTATCATATCAAAAATATCAACCAATCATTCATAAGCAAGATTAATTAGTCACACTATTTCAATTAATTTAAATAAATTAATTAATTACTTCAATTACCTTTTAAATCCCGCTTACTCAACATTAATTAATTACAACCCAATTAATAAATAATTTTTTAATCATCCATCTTAATTAATCATCCTTGGTTAATTATTCTTTAATTACATTAAGTAGTTAACCTTTAATTACCACATAGATTAATTAGCCTTAACCCTTCACATTAACTTTTAATCAATCTCCTTAATTAATTAATCACATTAATTAATGATTCTCTAATCACTTAATTAAAGTAATTACTTAAGAATTAATCACTTAACCCTGCTTAATCAATCATTAATTAATTACAACCCAATTAATAAACCATTCCTTAATTACTTTATAAATCAATTAGTTAATATTTAATTACCTAATTAATTATCTTTTAATCATTAATTAATAAACCTTCATTATTAATTAATAAAACTTAATTACCAATTAATTAATTCCTGATTACTAGTTAATCAATCCTTAATTACCAATTGATTAATCTCTAATTATTTAAATAAATTAATGCTTAATTACACTTAACCACTTAATTAATTAATCTCTAATCATTAATTAATAATCTCTAGTTATCTAATTAACAACCCTTAATTACAAATAACTAATCTCTAATTAATTAATTTTTAACCTTTAATTACAAATTAGTTAATCCTTAATCATTAATTAATTAAATAAATTAATTACTCTTTCATTGCCTCATTAATTGTCAAAACCTTAATTAGATTAAGATAAAATCATTTCCTTTATTAAATACCAAATCACATATTTGGTTTAAACATTTATCAACCACTTAATTATATTTAAAAATTTAGTTTTAAAACAACTTAGAGATTAACTTAACAAATTTAAGTTAAACAAACTTATAATTCCTAATCACATGTTGAAGAAAAAATTTGTGTAACGCCCCGGAAATTTTCGACTTTCGAAAATTCAACATCGATACTCACTTTATCGACTGCCGAGAAATCGAAGGCCAAAAAACCGAAATGTTATGGTTTTAAAAAGAATTTAAGAAAAGAAAACGACAGAAGAAGAGATAAGAAGATAGAAAATGGAGGGAAAAGAAGAATAGAAAATGACAGAGAAAATAGAACGGAACAGAAAACAACACGGACAGAAAGGAAACAACAAAGAATAGAAAAGAACTGAACAACAACAGAATCTCACAATTCGCAGCGGAACAACATATAATAATAAATGAATAATCTTTAAACAAAGAACTATATCAGTTATTACATTTCATCACATTATATCATCATTACATCATATCATCAGAGTGTACAACAACAACAATGCAGCGGAAAAAGAAATACTATATAACTAGTAATACGCCATGCCATCCATCTTGCCTCCAGCAACTCCAGAATATCCTGATAAACCTTAACTCTTAACTGCCCGTGTGGAAATTGGTGGGCACCCAGAGTTTAGGAAGGAAAACAATAAACTCCGAGTCAGTCATGTGACTGGTGTGAGAACTCAAAACAGTTTATTTATCTTTAAAATCAAAATAGAGGAATATTTTTAAAGTCAATTCGCAATGCTTTTAAAAATGAGACTACCATAAGACCTCCCGCCACACACACAATGCA
This sequence comes from Allium cepa, assembly GCA_030765085.1. Classification (NCBI taxonomy): domain Eukaryota; kingdom Viridiplantae; phylum Streptophyta; class Magnoliopsida; order Asparagales; family Amaryllidaceae; genus Allium; species Allium cepa. The sequence goes on along the minus strand of CM060930.1, from coordinate 105,818,433 downwards.
AACGCAGACTTGGAGGAGAGATTTCTCCTTATGATAGTCAAAGATGCTAGATACGCATTAAAAAGAAACATTTGATATTATTATTAGTGCATAGTGTAGGAAAATATTTGAAAAGTAGAATATAAATCTTAGCCAGCATAGGTACCATTATATTATGCCTACTATAGCTACCTCCTGAGGAAGCAGGTTCTACAACTAATACCGTACAAGATCGTATTGTTTCTTTGGATTTCCAACGAATGATCAGGCTAAGGAACTTCCCATTGCCACATGAGAATGCCTCTGGATGGACATCCCCGAGAACCAAACCGGATCTCTACCAACACAAGGCCGGGTTACCCCTAACTGAGTAACAACTGACCGAATATGCCATCCCCCGGTCCTTTGGGACCTTTTAACCGAGCGCTCGTAATCAATTCACACAATCATAACAAAGTGTTTTCAACATGAGTAAGTATCTGGGCTCCATACCATGATACCACCCTTTTCCAGAAGGAAATGCACACATCCTAAAGGGCGCTACCCCTCATAACCTTGCTGCTTCTTTCCTGTTTTGACCATTCACGGGGTGTGAGGCTCGACGAAGTCACGTCCACAAAAACATACTTTATACAAAAGCCATGCTTTGGGTCAACAAATGATCATAGAAATGATCACCAGGATAGACGATCAAATAAACGATCCTATCACAAAAAATCAACAAAATGATCATTTACAGCAACACTCAGCATGTCACATTACCAAATTGGGAATATATCGCTGATAACTTCAACTATATAACCTCTGAGCTCGTACGTCTCAGAGAAGGGTGTTAAGCTAAAATAATAAATTCTCCGCCACCAACAGAAATATATTTGAAAGAAATCTGCTTTATATCTCAATTTGTAATGTCAGACATACAATCCATACAAGTCTGTTCCGGGATCGAACAAAAACGAAGGCACTTACAAAGAAGTCCTTGCAATCCGGATATTCACAATCCTGGTCGGATTTCCCATCACTTAGGGAGTCTCTATACCGTTGCAACTCAGTGCAGAGACAATCGACAGGTCATCCTATCGCTTTCGCAAATACCGGTTCTTCAACACCGATCTTCAATGCTATCATAACGACGTATCACATATTCGGAATGGGTTATACGACCCCATGGTCCTTTCCCGGTTAACCCGAATAGTGAGCGCTTATTCAAAAATAAGTGTGGCATTCACATTCAAACAAATCACATCAAATACCCATTCAAAGGGAAATATTGATAGTCGGTTATTGAACTATCAATGGATATGCACACATCACCAGTTTCCAAATAATTTTCCAAATTATTTATTTTCTAAAATATCTTTACTAGATATATAATTTCACACTTCAATAATAAATCAATATTTATTTTTAAACAAATTCTCCTTTTCATTCATAAATTCCATAATGAATTTATATTTCACAATATCCATGCATATACTATTTCAATTATTCATTTCAATTTATCTTCAAAAGGATAAATTCTCAAAGTATTCACTTTATATTGGAAGACATTTCCATACTTATTTAATAACTAATTCACAAATTTATTTATTTTCAACACTTAGAAAATATTCAATATACTTAAATCGAGATTAAGTATATATTTCATTCTTTAAGGAAATCATTCTCTTAAACATATTTATTTGGGCCAAAACGAATGTTGCGTAAAACATCGTTACGACAACCCAAAATCACTAGTATAGGGATTCGAAATTAAAATAGATATATAAATCCCAATACTATACAAAACATTTCCTTTCGGAAATCATTTACTATAACAACAGTGTTATAGTCCACTATTTCCTTTTATATCTCGAAAACGTCTATTTCAACAATCAATGTTGAAATCTATGGTTTCGAATCTCAACACATTTTAAAACGTCGTTAGATCGTTTTAATTTAATTTAAAATATCACATTCTAAACATTTTCTTTAACATATTATTCACTGTTCAAAAACGTGAATATACTACGTTAACACATTTCATCCTTTTATTCATTTCATTTTAAAGGATTATTCACTGTCAACAACGTGAATATAACTTCATTTATAGGTTTCAACAATTTACTTATCAAAATAAGTCGTTTTCGAATTTATAAAACAACGTTTATAAATCCCATTTCTAATTATTTTATAACAACTTCCTTTTATAAATTTTCTTTATTAACCTATTCGATTTATAACTCAATTATAAACTAAAGGTTCATATTATAAGTTAAATACTTATAAAACGATTATTTACAAAATCGTTCCTTTAAACTTCATAATTATAAATCTTATAACTTATAAGATTCGATTATTCATCCTAATATATTCTTTAATAATTTCACAAAATCTATAAATCTTACTATTTATAAATTTCATTTATAACTTCACCATTTATAATTTTATGAATTCCATTCATTTACAAAAATTCATTTTCACTTCATTCAAATACTTATAAAAACTCGTTTTATAATGTCAATATTTCAATTTATAAATATCCATTTATAAATCTCTTAATATAAATCAATTTATATTACTATTTTAAAACGTCTTTAAATTCCTTTATAATTTCACCATTTCCTTTGATTTATAAAATAATTAAATTTTATAAATCCTATATTTAAACTTTTCACAATAAATTCTAAAATCCCGATTAAACTATTTTATAAAATTATTAACCCATATTTTCAAAAATCAGTTTTTAACTATATTTCTAAAAAATCAATCTTTAACCGTATTTCTCAAAATCATAATTTCTATAACTCTAAAAATTATAATGTTTATTTTAAAAATGGATCAATTCCAAAAGTATTTTATAAACGTATACTTTCAAAAATCACTTTGAAATCCTTTTAAAATTCCAAAATTTGGTCCAATGATGCTACATACCAAATAGCCAATCACGACAACAACGATATCATATATCGATATGATAATCCATCAAATATCAAAATATCTGAAATCAAATAAATACTGTTGAGGAATCCAGTTGGATCCCTCCAACCTGTTTTCCTGCATCCAAAAACATTAGCACAATACCAATTTCGCTCCAGTACGAAATTATCGCGGTATATGGGATTTAAATATTATCTGCTTAATAACGGCGCAATAGGGTCTCATCCGCTAAACAAATGCGGGAAATCAATAACTCCAATATATACATATGCCAATATATATATATTGCTACTATAAATAATACTAATTTCACTGTTTATGAAATATTCGCGGTATATGTTTTTAATAAATAACATCCGCTTACTAACGGCGCATAATGTCTATTTTAACAATCAATAGATATCAATCATCATTCAAACATGCATTCAAATATTTTAAATCTAACTATTTAAAATAAAATCGAAACTGATTCGATTGAGTGAGAAGTTCTCACCTTGATTTTAATTTCGTTTTAGCGATTTATTTCGAATAAAATTAAACGGACGTTTAATTTTACCCAAAATTCTCACTAACTCCAAACGACTCCAATCCAATTTCATCGCGTAGTGCTCGTCCATACGATTCCAACGCAACTGGTTTCGCGCGTTTTCAACCTCGTATGAAAAAGATATTGATTTTACAAGTTTGTACACAAATTTATTTAATATAATTTACAACTTTAATTATTTTTAAACCTTCATTCAACATAGGCCGTTGATTTCTCCTGCATCCACATCAGAGCCGTGCGTTGCTCCTTCTCCTCCCCACGTTACTTCACGCGTGCATAAAGAGGCCGAACCCATTCTCATTTTCTAGGGTTTAAATTTGCATCCTCCTCGTTCACCTATACTTCGATCAGGCACCTCCATGCGACTCACCTCCATCCCCTCCACGTTCGGCCAGAGCACGGTGGCACTCGGCCCCACCATCTGCACGAAGTTCGAGGCCGAACGCGCGTGCTTCCTCCCCATTTTCTGGCCACCACACTGCTCGAAACTCGATCACAGCCGTTCAACTTGAAGCTCTCATCGCCCTCTTCAATACTCTAGTTGAAAGTTTAGCCTAATTGTCGACGGATTTGGAGTAATCGAGGGAGGATGATGGACAATTTTCGGCCTTTTGTCTGTTGACTGGCGGCTAGGGTTTAGATATTTTTTAGTTTTATTTTTTTAGAGTGAAGGGCTATTTATAGGAAAAAAATCGAACACTATTCATCCGGAAATTCTGAACTCCGATTTACGTGCCGTAACCAGCGTTTCTAGGGTTTACCCCACGTTCCGGACACAATGGAATAGGTTTCGAAAGCTAATTCGGACATATGTGCGAGTTATGGCAATAAACGTTCAATTTAAATTAAACCGATTTAAACGATTTTCTAGGCGTTTTAATTCGTACCGGACAAACGATAAATCCAATTGACTTGAAATTTGAAAACTTACAATAATATCAGATTGCGGATCCGATGAAACTGGTTTCGTCGAAATCCGAGACTTTTTGAAAAATGGCTATTTTAACTCGCCAAATTAATATTAAAAATAATTCAATGCGTTTCGAGCTGCCACGATCAAACGATAGCTCCGATTGACACGAAAATTGAAATCCGATAATAACTAACTATTACGGATCCAATGGAACTGGTTTCGTTCAATTCTAAGACTGTTCAAAAATTGACTATTTTCACTAGTCGATTTTAATATTAAAATATTCAATTTTCACAAATAAACTTCTAATTCGATTTTAAAAGTTCTAAAGTATCATTCTAACTCCAACATGATAAAATAATATTTTACAAATCATTTTCAATCATATTTAACTCAATTTTCAATTATTTCCATAATTTAACATATTAAATTATCGATTTAATTATCCAATTAAATCCAATTATTCAAATAAAAATTTATTCGACTTATAATTTCACTTATTAATATTTAAAATTAATTAAATATTCAAATTTTAATAAATTAAAATTCTGGGTCGTTACAATCTTCCCCCCTTAAAAGGATTTCGTCCTCGAAATTAACAAGTAAGAAAAGTTATAGAATTTATTAACTTTCCAAAATTCATAGTTAAACTTCTTACAATACTTTACTAAGTTTTCAAATCATACTTAGTTATCTTTTCAAAAACAACTACTATTGTTTAACTTTCAATTCCAAATCAAAGTTAAAGTTTTCAAAATTTTCCAAATTTTCTCAAATTTTTCTAACGCCTTAAATTTTCGAAAAAATTCGCCATAGTCTTCTTTGCGCGGCTCGATCTGAAAAAAAAAACGACAGTATATATATCACAAATATACATCTCATCAAGTAATGAGGCATCCCGCAGGGAAAAAATGTAAAAGTACGATATTTAATCCGAGATATGTACCTTATATTTTATTAGCAAGCATATACGGCTAATATAGCGCGAAAGCGAGCTCCAAATGCGAAGCAAACGCGATCCGCACCTACTAAACACTCAACAAACAACATGAGAACATGCATATATGAAAATAATCTCAATATACATCATATAGCAACATAATAACTATATATGTCAACATAGCAAATGCAACTAAAGCAACAAATGAAACCATCAATCAACATCATCCATAACCAATTCGATATTCATTCATATTCTCATTAATATTCAATGAAATAGGTTTTTCAATTTAATCACATTTGATTCATTAACAGTGGATGTTCTTACTAACATTCATTTTCACTTTGTTTATATTCACTAATTCATATTCAAGTTGGTTCACTTCCAAATCAAATTCAATTCTATTTAAGATTCACTTTACTTCCAATTGGATTTTAATTACTTTAGCTTCCAATTTCATTAATACCTAATGAATTATATACAATCAACTAACAACCAATGTATATTAATTTCAACCAAATTCCTTTGCTTATCAATTGGTTTAATTAATTGATTTTTATTCAACTATTCAACTTTCAATAACATTAGATTTTAATGAATTAACACTTATATCCATTATTCCATATCAACTTAATTCAACATCTTTTAAGTTATACTTCCATTTCTAAAGTAAATTTCCATTTAACTTTAAATTCATTTTTATTTTTACAACTCATATTCATAAATATATTCATATAGTTTCACTTCTCATATATATAAGTTTATTTCATAATTGTAAATCACTTTAATTATAATTCAATTCTTATAATTCATTATACTTATACAATTATTCTTTATTTAGATTATTCAAACATCTAAACAATCAACTTATATACACTTTAATAATTCTGAAAAATTATTCCTTTATATATAAAAATATAATCAACGTAAAATTATTTCATTTACCCAATTTAAAACAATATCGTGTCGGTTTATCTTGTTTAAGAGTTTAGAAACCCCTTTCTACGATAGTTAGCTAGACTACATCGACCGAAATCTATAAACAATCAACCGATAAGTCAACACAATACAAAACAATTATATATTCACTAACAATTACGCTCTCATAGCTATTATTACACTCAAACTCAATCTAGAGCACTACTGACTCTATCTCTAATGAGTAATACCCAACAGAACCATGGTTGTCGCTTAACCATAAGCTTTGATACCAGATGTAACGCCCCGGAAATTTTTGACTTTCGAAAATTCAACATCGATACTCACTTTATCGACTGCCGAGAAATCGAAGGCCAAAAAACCGAAATGTTATGGTTTTAAAAAGAATTTAAGAAAAGAAAAAGACAGAAGAAGAGATAAGAAGATAGAAAATGGAGGGAAAAGAAGAATAGAAAATGACAAAGAAAATAGAACGGAACAGAAAACAACACGGACAGAAAGGAAACAACAAAGAATAGAAAAGAACTGAACAACAACAGAATCTCACAATTCGCAGTGGAACAACATATAATAATAAATGAATAATCTTTAAACAAAGAACTATATCAGTTATTACATTTCATCACATTATATCATCATTACATCATATCATCAGAGTGTACAACAACAACAATGCAGCGGAAAAAGAAATACTATATAACTAGTAATACGCCATGCCATCCATCTTGCCTCCAGCAACTCCAGAATATCCTGATAAACCTTAACTCTTAACTGCCCGTGTGGAAATTGGTGGGCACCCAGAGTTTAGGAAGGAAAACAATAAACTCCGAGTCAGTCATGTGACTGGTGTGAGAATTCAAAACAGTTTATTTATCTTTAAAATCAAAATAGAGGAATATTTTTAAAGTCAATTCGCAATGCTTTTAAAAATGAGACTACCATAAGACCTCCCGCCACACACACAATGCAAACGCAGACTTGGAGGAGATTTCTCCATATGATAGTCAAAGATGCTAGATACGCATTAAAAAGAAACATTTGATATTATTATTAGTCCATAGTGTAGGAAAATATTTCAAAAGTAGAATATAAATCTTAGCCAGCATAGGTACCATTATATTATGCCTACTATAGCTACCTCCTGAGGAAGCAGGTTCTACAACTAATACCGTACAAGATCGTATTGTTTCTTTGGATTTCCAACGAATGATCAGGCCAAGGAACTTCCCATTGCCATATGAGAATGTCTCTGGATGGACATCCCCGAGAACCAAACCGGATCTCTACCAACACAAGGCCGGGTTACCCCTAACTGAGTAACAACTGACCGAATATGCCATCCCCCGGTCCTTTGGGACCTTTTAACCGAGCGCTCGTAATCAATTCACACAATCACAACAAAGTGTTTTCAACATGAGCAAGTATCTGGGCTCCATACCATGATACCACCCTTTTCCAGAAGGAAATGCACACATCCTAAAGGGCGCTACCCCTCATAACCTTGCGCTTCTATCCTGTTTTGACCATTCACGGGGTGTGAGGCTCGACGAAGTCACGTCCACAAAAACATACTTTATACAAAAGCCATGCTTTGGGTCAACAAATGATCATAGAAATGATCACCAGGATAGACGATCAAATAAACGATCCTATCACAAATAATCAACACAATGATCATTTACAGCAACACTCAGCATGTCACATTACCAAATTGGGAATATATCGCTGATAACTTCAACTATATAACCTCTGAGCTCGTACGTCTCAGAGAAGGGTGTTAAGCTAAAAGAATAAATTCTCCGCCACCAACAGAAATATATTTGAAAGAAATCTGCTTTATATCTCAATTTGTAATGTCAGACATACAATCCATACAAGTCTGTTCCGGGATCGAACAAAACCGAAGGCACTTACAAAGAAGTCCTTGCAATCCGGATATTCACAATCCTGATCGGATTTCCCATTACTTAGGGAGTCTCTGTACCGTTGCAACTCAGTGCAGAGACAATCGACAGGTCATCCTATCGCTTTCGCAAATACCGGTTCTTCAACACCGATCTTCAATGCTATCATAACGACGTATCACATATTCGGAATGGGTTGTATGACCCCATGGTCCTTTCCCGGTTAACCCGAATAGTGAGCGCTTATTCAAAAATAAGTGTGGCATTCACATTCAAACAAATCACATCAAATACCAATTCAAAGGGAAATATTGATAGTCGGTTATTGAACTATCAATGGATATGCACACATCACCAGTTTCCAAATAATTTTCCAAATTATTTATTTTCTAAAATATCTTTACTAGATATATAATTTCACACTTCAAAAATAAATCAATATTTATTTTTAAACAAATTCTCCTTTTCATTCATAAATTCCATAATGAATTTATATTTCACAATATCCATGCATATACTATTTCAATTATTCATTTCAATTTATCTTCAAAAGGATAAATTCTCAAAGTATTCACTTTATATTGGAAGACATTTCCATACTTATTTAATAAGTAATTCACAAATTTTATTTATTTTCAATACTTAGAAAATATTCAATATACTTAAATCGAGATTAAGTATATATTTCATTCTTTAAGGAAATCATTCTCTTAAACATATTTATTTGGGCCAAAACGAATGTTGCGTAAAACATCGTTACGACAACCCAAAATCACTAGTATAGGGATTCGAAATTAAAATAGATATATAAATCCCAATACTATACAAAACATTTCCTTTCGGAAATCATTTACTATAACAACAGTGTTATAGTCCACTATTTCCTTTTATTTCTCGAAAACGTCTATTTCAACAATCAATGTTGAAATCTATGGTTTCGAATCTCAACACATTTTAAAACATCGTTAGATCGTTTTAATTTAATTTAAAATATCACATTCTAAACATTTTCTTTAACATATTATTCACTATTCAAAAACGTGAATATACTACGTTAACACATGTCATCCTTTTATTCATTTCATTTTAAAGGATTATTCACTGTCAACAACGTGAATATAACTTCATTTATAGGTTTCAACAATTTACTTATCAAAATAAGTCGTTTTCGAATTTATAAAACAATGTTTATAAATCCCATTTCTAATTATTTTATAACAACTTCCTTTTATAATTTTTCTTTATTAACCTATTCGATTTATAACTCAATTATAAACTAAAGGTTCATATTATAAGTTAAATACTTATAAAACGATTATTTACAAAATCGTTCCTTTAAACTTCATAATTATAAATCTTATAACTTATAAGATTCGATTATTCATCCAAATATATTCTTTAATAATTTCACAAAATCTATAAATCTTACTATTTATAAATTTCATTTATAACTTCACCATTTATAATTTTATGAATTCCATTCACTTACAAAAATTCATTTTCACTTCATTCAAATACTTATAAAACTCGTTTTATAATGTCAATATTTCAATTTATAAATATCCATTTATAAATCTCTTAATATAAATCAATTTATATTACTATTTTAAAACGTCTTTAAATTCCTTTATAATTTCACCATTTCCTTTGATTTATAAAATAATTAAATTTTTTAAATCCTATATTTAAACTTTTCACAATAAATTCTAAAATCCCGATTAAACTATTTTATAAAATTATTAACCCATATTTTCAAAAATCAGTTTTTAACTATATTTCTAAAAAATCAATCTTTAACCGTATTTCTCAAAATCATAATTTTTATAACTCTAAAAATTATAATGTTTATTTTAAAAATGGATCAATTCCAAAAGTATTTTATAAACGTATACTTTCAAAAATCACTTTGAAATCCTTTTAAAATTCCAAAATTTGGTCCAATGATGCTACATACCAAATAGCCAATCACGACAACAACGATATCATATATCGATATGATAATCCATCAAATATCAAAATATCTGAAATCAAATAAATACTGTTGAGGAATCCAGTTGGATCCCTCCAACCTGTTTTCCTACATCCAAAAACATTAGCACAATACCAATTTCGCTCCAGTACGAAATTATCGCGGTATATGGGATTTAAATATTATCCGCTTAATAACGGCGCAATAGGGTCTCATCCGCTAAACAAATGCGGGAAATCAATAACTCCAATATATACATATGCCAATATATATATATATTGCTACTATATATAATACCAATTTCACTGTTTATGAAATATTCGCGGTATATGTTTTTAATAAATAACATCCGCTTACTAACGGCGTATAATGTCTATTTTAACAATCAATAGATATCAATCATCATTCAAACATGCATTCAAATATTTTAAATCTAACTATTTAAAATAAAATCGAAACTGATTCGATTGAGTGAGAAGTTCTCACCTTGATTTTAATTTCGTTTTAGCGATTTATTTCGAATAAAATTAAACGGACGTTTAATTTTACCCAAAATTCTCACTAACTCCAAACGACTCCAATCCAATTTCATCGGGTAGTTCTCGTCCATACGATTCCAACGCAACTGGTTTCGCGCGTTTTCGACCTCGTATGAAAAAGATATTGATTTTACAAGTTTGTACACGAATTTATTTAATATAATTTACAACTTTAATTATTTTTAAACCTTCATTCAACATAGGCCGTTGATTTCTCCTGCATCCACATCAGAGCCGTGCGTTGCTCCTTCTCCTCCCCACGTTACTTCACGCGTGCATAAAGAGGCCGAACCCATTCTCATTTTCTAGGGTTTAAATTTGCATCCTCCTCGTTCACCTATACTTCGATCAGGCACCTCCATGCGACTCACCTCCATCCCCTCCACGTTCGGCCAGAGCACGGTGGCACTCGGCCCCACCATCTGCACGCAGTTCGAGGCCGAACGCGCGCGCTTCCTCCCCATTTTCTGGCCACCACACTGCTCGAAACTCGATCACAGCCGTTCAACTTGAAGCTTTCATCGCCCTCTTCAATACTCTAGTTGAAAGTTTAGCCTAATTGTCGACGGATTTGGAGTAATCGAGGGAGGATGATGGACAATTTTCGGCCTTTGGTCTGTTGACTGGCGGCTAGGGTTTAGATATTTTTATTTTTTTATTTTTTTAGAGTGAAGGGCTATTTATAGGAAAAAAATCGAACACTATTCATCCGGAAATTCCGAACTCCGATTTACGCGCCGTAACCAGCGTTTCTAGGGTTTACCCCGCGTTCCGGACACAATGGAACAGGTTTCGAAAGCTAATTCGGACATATGTCCGAGTTATGGCAATAAACGTTCAATTTAAATTAAACCGATTTAAACGATTTTCTAGGCGTTTTAATTCGTACCGGACAAACGGTAAATCCAATTGACTTGAAATTTGAAACCTTACAATAATATCACATTACGGATCCGATGAAACTAGTTTCGTCGAAAATCCGAGACTTTTTGAAAAATGGCTATTTTAACTCGCCAAATTAATATTAAAAATAATTCGATGCGTTTCGAGCTACCACGATCAAACGATAGCTCCGATTGACACGAAAATTGAAATCCGGTAATAACTAACTATTACGGATCCAATGGAACTGGTTTCGTTCAATTCTGAGACTGTTCAAAAATTGACTATTTTCACTAGTCGATTTTAATATTAAAATATTCAATTTTCACAAATAAACTTCTAATTCGATTTTAAAAGTTCTAAAGTATCATTCTAACTCCAACATGATAAAATAAAATTTTACAAATCATTTTCAATCATATTTAACTCAATTTTCAATTATTTCCATAATTTAACATATTAAATTATCGATTTAATTATCCAATTAAATCCAATTATTCAAATAAAAATTTATTCGACTTATAATTTCACTTATTAATATTTAAAATTAATTAAATATTCAAATTTTAATAAATTAAAATTCTGGGTCGTTACAATTTGCATATATAAGAATTTTATTTAAGGAAAGTTTAACTAAATTTCTTTTTAAATTTCAAAACATTGCTTTTAAAAAACTTAAAAAAAACATGTTTAAAATCTTGCTTAAACTCCTGCTTCGGGTTAAACCTGATACCCACTCGAGTACTGCCCCAAGCTTCTTCCTCCTCCTTCTATTTTTTTTTTAAACTTAGTTTAAAAAAATTTAAAACTGATATGTTATACACTCACGTACACGAGTTTAACCCCGAGCTCAACATCCATTCCCCCGTGCTTCGACCCGAGGCAAAATCCTCGTTCCCAAAATTGACACAACAGGAACCGTGCACGAGCACAGTGCCACGGTGGCACTTCAGCGATCCACTCTACCTCCGGCAAGTCATCGATCGCCTCCTCTATCGATCCCATCCACCCAGATATCGTCACAAGCCCAAAATCAAATTCGAGCTTCGCAAGATTAAAATGGAAAGCAACCTTCGCCTGACATATCATCGAACCTCCGATGCCGACCACCAGATCCTTTGGAACTCCGACCACACACTCGCTAGCCTCTACGCAACCATCTCCCAAGCTCTGGTGAAGCTCGATCACCTAGAGACGCCACGTTAAAGAAATTTCTGACCCCGACCAATTTTGGTTTAAAACCTTAATTCCACCAATCGCCGTCGCCACAACGATCAATCGTCACTTCCACATTTTTGCTGATACCACCCATCACCAAACTTGCTTCGACCGAAAACCCGACCATCCAAAATTCGTCGATCACCTGAAAAATGTCGAAACCCATTTTCTGATCGTCTTCGAAATGCACATCGAAAACTCATCTAAAAATTTTGATTTTATTTTAAAAATCCTAGTTTTTATAGTAGATTCAAGCTATATACTTGGATCATTTAATTGTTGAAAACAAATTTTGTCAAACTTTGAGTTTTTACTGTGTATTTATCATCCCAGTAAAATTGACATCAATTTCTATTCAAACTATTTTTAAAATTCAAATCATTTTTATTTCTAATAGTTTATGTTTAAACAACATAACGTAAAATTGATCAGAACAAGAACAAATGGTTTTAGAATTATATTAGCATCCAGAAATTCAAGAACAGAGTAAACAGATGTACATATAGAGATATCCATATACATATACACATATTATCATTAAATCAACATGTAATCTATTATCACCAATTTATTACTCAAGTTTACTGCATGCACTAAGGATTAAACAGGTTTAAATTTTTTAAATCAAAATTGTTTACTCACCTTTTTTGAACAACAAAGGACAGTTCATTCCTGGAACTTCATGTTTGATTTTACGTTGAAACAAAAGTTTGATTGCTGATATGTGATTAAAATGCTTGAGTTGAACCTGAAGCCTTAATGATTCAAGTTGAAGAGTTGTTGCTTGATTAAATTTCTTCTTTTGAGTTTGTTTACAACCCTTTGATTCTTTAGTTTTTGATCTTTAGATTGTTTGATTTCCACTTTCCAGGTTAAAAAACTTGATTTTCGAATTTGTTTCAGGTTTAAGTTTTTGAATATGAATGAAATAAGTTTTTTGAATTGGGAATAAATGAACAAATTTCTCATTCTAGATATCTTATTACATATAAATTATTTTAACTAAAAAAACAAGTGCCACTTGTTCTATTTTGTTAACACTTGTTCATACATGAATTCATGAGAATACAAATGTCATTAGTGATTAAATTATGTTCAAAACCCTTATTTAATTTAATTTAAAATTTTTGGTTTTAAACCCTTATGTTTTACAAATTATGCATCATGTTTTATATCTTTATCTTTCCACTTTCTTTTATTTATATGTATATAACTCAATTAAACAATATAAAATTATTTATTTATATTTTTATGTTTAATATCTTTATATATATACACACAACATATATATATATATATTTAGAAAAATTATGATCCTTTATTTAATCCTATTTTAAACTTGAGCTACCATTTTTAAACTTAATAAGTATTTATCTTTAGTGTTTATAAATATTGGATTCTAACTTTAAATCTCTTGTGAAAATTTAATACATTGAATTCAAATCAATGCTCTCAATTTACTCAACATATATATACACTTATATCCTTGTATATGAACACACTTAAAACTTTCATCATTATTAAGTTTGCACATCACTGTTTATATATTAATTTACTATAAGATATATCACTTCCAAATATTTATATTTCAATATTTATCATAGTTTCAAATCCATCCAGATATCTTTGATTACCAGAATTTATCTGTTCAACCGAATAAGACCAGTTAATTATCCAATTATCAGATGCCAAAAATCCAGGTTATCACATTCGTCCTCCCATAGAATCTTCTCTCCTCGAAAAGGAACGAAGCCAAAATTATTAAAATGCTTAAAATTAGATAAATTTTCTTTGATCAATTTTAAAACACTTTAAAATCTATATAATATTGCCAAAATAGTTTTATAAAAATACTTTTATAACTCAATGTTTCAACAAGTCCGTCCTTGTTCTCACAGAAATTCGGTCACACGTTGATCAGGCGTAGGACTGAAAATTTATAAGTACTTGGTAAACCCATTTCAGCACCCAGTGAAAACACTTGAAAAATAGTTTTATTGAAAATATAGAAAACATTTTTTTGAAAATAGAGGAAACATCTTTGATGAGAATGCTCTGGAAATCATCACCCCAATCCATGGTCATAGTTAACCCGATGGTTACGTTGCTATCTCGGTAAAATCCATAGATAACTGTAGGCACTCCGCTCCCCTAATGTGCACGTAAATGTGCATATTTTTACCGCCATATTTATTATTTTTAAATTAAATAAATGACGTATTGGGTATTTTAACTTGTCTTAACCAAAATCCATATTAATTCCAAATTGTCACATATCCATCTTCATATAGCGGCAAAACGGTCATTTGTGTGCATATTTTTCTTTGAGAAAAATTAATTAGAAATTTATATATATTTTTGTAGGAATTTGGTCTCAAATAGGAGTAGTTTCATGAAGGAACATGCATGCACAAAGAATATAAAGAAATGAAGATGGAAATAATTCAAAGTGAAGATCATGGAGGACCCCACCTACCCACCACCTTCACGTACAAACTAGAGGCTAATGCACGTGCTTATGGAATTAATGGCTTCATGTACACTTAAATGGGAATTATGACATGCTAATGATTACTTGGTGGCCACACTACCTCATGGGCATTTTGGGCATTCCCCAAAAATATAAATCAGGGCTTCATACATGTATAAATACCCATATGTTTCATGTAACCCTTCCTCTTCTCTTAGTCTCTCTTCTCATTAGTTTAGGCTCAAAATAAAAGAAAGATCTCTTTCTCTTTTCATGGCCACTTAGCCATTTTTATTTTATGTAATTTTCTTTTCATTTTATGCAATGTTAATTTTTGTTTCTTTTTTAATTACATGTTCATTTCTTTTTATGCAAGTAGTGTAGATTTTCCTTTATGCAATTAGAATAGTTTTTCATTTCACTTTGCTCTCTTTTTCCTCTTCTTTTTCATTCATGTTGCAAGCTATATTTGATCACATGATAACAAATATGAGAGGCTAAACCCCTTCAATTTAGGGGTAATGAAGCTCTTTAATAATGTAGCTTCAACTTAATTTGATGCTTATGCTCTCTTTTTGTGCTTAATGAGAATGATTGAAGTGGTTTAATGATGTTGTTTAGCTTTCAATTTGATAGTCTATGTTTTTCATAACAAATGGACTATGCTTAAACAAACAAAACACAAATTGCCTCTTCATTTACATATGATTATGGCAAAGAAGTGATTGTTGAAATTAAAATTTGATGGCTTATATTTCTAATTAATAGTTAATAGGCCATGCTTAAAATAGATTTTGCTTTCAACTTTGTTGTCATATTATAAAAGATTTAAAAATGTATTAGTGGTTGTGTTATAGTTTGATGGTTTATATTGAGCTAATTAATAGCACAAATATACCATACTTATGATAAACACATCAACTAATTCACTAATGACAAGAAGAGATCATAACTTCATTTTGTTGATTTACGTGATCTAGAGAGTGGAAATTGCCTCTAAATTGTCTTAACACTCATATTTTTATCAATTTTCTTTTGCTTGTTTTTCTTCTTTTCTAGTTTAACATTGTCTTCAACCTTGGTTTAATTTGATTGAATAGAATTTTAAAATCATCAATTCCCTGTGAAAAATTCTAAAACTAGAAAAGAAGAAAAACAAGCAAAAGAAAATTAATAAAAATATGAGTGTTAAGACAATTTAGAGGCAATTTCCACTCTCTAGATCACGTAAATCAACAAAATGAAGTTATGATCTCTCTTTTCTTGTCATTAGTGAATTAGTTGATGTGTTTATCATAAGAATGATATATTTGAGCTATTAATTAGCTCAATATAAACCATCAAACTATAACACAACCACTAATACACTTTTAAATCTCATAAAATATGACAACAAAGTCGAAAGCAAAATCTATTTTAAGCATGGCCTATTAACTATTAATTAGAAATATAAGCCATCAAATTTTAATTTCAACAATCACTTCTTTGCCATAATCATATGTAAATGAAGAGGCAATTTGTGTTTTGTTTGTTTAAGCATAGCTTATTTGTTATGAACAACATAAACTATCAAATTGAAAGCTAAACAACATCATTAAACCACTTCAATCATTCTCATTAAGCACAAAAAGAAAGCATAAACATCAAATTTAGTCGAAGCTAGAGAGCTTCATTACCCCTAAATTGAAGGGGTTTAGCTTCTCATATTTGTTATCATGTGAACAAATATAGCTTGCAACATGAATGAAAAAGAAGAGGAAAAAGAGAGCAAAGTGAAAAGAAAAACTATTCTAATTGCATAAAGGAAAATCTACACTACTTGCATAAAAGGAAATGACCATGTAATTAAAAAAGAAACAAAAACTAACATTGTATAAAATGAAAAGAAAATTACTGTTTGAGCCAAAATTGGTCACAAACCCCAAGTATCGTGAAAGCACCAGTGTATGAATACGAATCAACAATATCCAAACACAAATCACAGATCTCAGCAAACAACTAGCAGCAATTCAGAAGTAGAAAATAAGAACACACAATTTATAGTGGTTCGGCAATCTCCGGCCTACGTCCACTTCAATAGTTTTCCTTTTTATTGATTATCCTTGCCGATTACAATCGATTACAGCGACTATAGTGAAGTAAATCGTTTACAACAGTGATGGTTGCGAGTAGAATCGAATCCGGCAGAGTCTGGACGTTGAATGGCCAAAGGATCAAAAGATCCCTTTTCTGTTGGCTCTGGGGCTCTGTTTATAGGCGTAGGAGGCTCAAATCTCGCTCAAACTTCTGGAGACTTTTTTTGGCACGTGAGTGGGCCCACGCGACCGACCCCACCAAGTTTCGACTCGATCTGTGATCGGTACGAAATCATTTCATATCGATCAAGATGATGTCCAATTGGGCTGAAATTTGGTGGAGACAACCTTCATCATGCATGCAAGCTCCTGTGAAAATTTCATGGAATTTGGATCAGTAGATCTCTAGATATCGTGGATTCGAAATGATGTTCTTCGTGTGGCTGTCGGCTTCGAATCCATAGTTTCGAATCGATGCCTTCGACTCCATGAACTCACGTGATTCTGCGATGAGTTGGCGCGCTTCCTTCGAGTCGATCCGGACTTTTCTCCTAGTTGAATGCATCAACTCCTTAGATCTCGCCTACTTCGTATCGTGGAATGACACGTCATCCGTGCCTGTTGACTTGGTGGATACGAACATGTGATTGTTCGTGGATTCGAAATGGCCAGCACCTAATGGGTACGAAGGACTTCCGATGGATTCGAATATGCTATGGACCATGGATTCAAAGGACAGTTATATCGATGGATATGAACGAATAAACAAAGGTCGATGGTTTCGAACAGTCCTTCATTCGATGGAAACGAGCTATATAGCTTCTTGATGGATACGAAGTGGACTCTAGTCACTCGTCACAAAGCACACCCCTTGTTGATGGATTCGAAGCCCATCGGTACGAACTCGATGGGTTCGAATGCTGCCGACTCAATCGATATGAAGTGAACACACTTCGACGGCTACGAACGCGGGGCTGCTCCTTCGATCGATACGATCAGGATCGATTCGAAACGAGGCTTTGAAGATGTGTTCGAAACATCATGCTCTTTTGATTGAAACGATCATAACTTGAGCGTATGAACTCGGATTGACTTGAAATTTGAACCACTGGCTTCTACAACTTTGCTCATCATGTCTTGTCGATTGGGGCCCGATCCGGACTCGGACAAAATTCATCAATATCCATGGTTATCCTGCGATGCACAGTTGATATTCAAGAATAGTAATCATTGATTTTCAGCTAATTTTTGGGTATCTCAACTTTGCCGAAAGTTGGGATAACACTTTGCCCCCCAAAACATGCCTTTTTGTAAAAGGTATGTTTTGAACGGTCTAAATTGAGTGTAGTAAATTTACGTTTTATTCATACCTGCAGTATTATCAATCAAGTTTATGGAAGTTCGAAGCCAAATCGTTACCAATTTATTTTAGTTGAAAATCAAGAATGAAGTTTGTTAATCTCTCCGGACTGTCGTTGGTCACTCTGGACCCTTGACAAGCCTATTCCAGACTTGGCGATTAAGTAGAAAGATTCCACTGCACTCTGGCCCCAGCTAGGGAATATAGCGATGTATTGGTTGTTCTAAACCGATCATAGCCTCTCCGGGCTCTTGCTGAATCCCATCTCGTCACTCTCCGGTGAAGGGGAAACAACGTTAAGTGAGTCGATCCTGTCGCTCTCCGGCGAAGCAACTCACTTCCTGCACTCCGGCTCAGTGTATCTGAACATTAAGCGATGTCATGGTCGCTCTAGACCGATCATAGCCTCTCCAGGCTCTTGCTGGATCCCATCCGATCACTCTCCGGTGAAGGGGAAACAATGCTTAAGTGAGTTGAACCTGTCGCTCTCTGGCGAAGCAACTCACTTCTTGCACTCCGGACCCCATTTCTCTGGGTAGGTTCATAAAGCGATTATTTTTATATTGGTATTTAATGTTCATCCTTTGACTCTCCGGTCAAAGGTTTATTTCATGAAATTCAAATTTATTTATTAAATTCAGGTCCTAGATGTTCAATCTCAAACATCAGGAAAAAGCTAAACATTGCCTCTCTAGGCATATCGGTTTATCTCCATCTCAGAGCATGCCTAGGGATCTCTTCGGTTCCCGTACATGAGTAAGTGGAGTAACCGTTTATTCTGAAAACAAATCTAAATGAAATAATTAGATCGAAGTCCCAATCCTGGGCTCGGCCCTTGCCATCTTTAATCAGTGGATGAAGAGTCGTGATGCTGATCTAGGATCGTTCCTGTTAGGTGGAGGCGGTAGTTGTTCAGGTCTTACCGCTGCTGTCCGTTCTCTGACGTAATGTGGCAATCTACCACTCCTGGCATGTTCTTCCACCTCATCTTTCAAATGGCGGCATTCTTCTGTAGTGTGCCCATCCAGCTCTGGAATAGGCAATATTTACCAGTTCTGTGCTCCCGCTCAGTAGGATCTCTCCCGGGTGGCTTTCGATAAGGGAGTTGCCCCCGAGTATCAGTGTAAATTTGTTCCTAGTCTACAGTCAAATCTGTGTATTTCCTGAATCTAGGTTCTCGAAATTTCTTCTGTTTATCAGGACCATCGTATCTGTCATCCTATTTCCTCTTTCCTTTATCTACTCCGGACTGTTCCCTGGAGGTTCCTTCGCTTTGCGCGGCGTTTTTTTCCTGCCTCACGGCTCATGATTCTTCTAATCGGATGAACTTTTCATCTTTGTGATAGAACTCTCCGAGATCTTGCGGTGGATCTTTAGTCAGAGAATCTTTAAATTTGGTGCCTTCCCCAACTCCTGCCACCGCCGCCATCAAAATCATTGACGGATCCGGGCGATCTACAGAAGCCACCGTTGCATTGAATCGCAATAAGAAATTTTTTATGGACTCTCCGGTCCTTTGCTTTATCGAGGCTAAAGTCATCACACTCTTGGGTCGTGTCACATGGACCCTAAACTAGCTCATGAAGCAGTCTACAAGCTCGCCCCATGTTCTGATTGATCTAGTTTCTAGTTGCCTGAACCAGAGCGCAGCCAAATCCAACAAGTATAAAGGGAAGCATCGAGCCATCACTTCCTCGGATGCCCCCATCACTTCCTTGCGCCTAATATATCTGGTGATGTGCATGGTTGGGTCTGACCTCCCGTCATAAGGATCTAGCATTGGCAGTTTGAATTTTGGAGGGTTCCTTGCGTTTCTGATGTTTGGAGTGAACGGACTCCGACTGACTTCTTCCAACCCTCCGCTAGACAATCCTCCTCTCATGATTCGTTGCATTAGGCCAATCATTCTCTCGTCTCTGTCCATGGGTTGACCTCTTGTTAAGATTCTATCCTGCCCCCCTGAACCTTGAAGGGAATTCTGGTACATACTCTTCGGGTGGCTCGTTAGCATAAGCATTGGCTCCAGCTTGTTGAGCTCCGTCTATTGGTCTTCCAGTATCGGACCCTGAGGGTCTGCCCCCAAGTCCTTGTTGATTACCTTCAGCTCCTGCATTCTGGTCTTGAACCTGACCTTCATTAGCTTCTGTAATCCTGATTCCTTGTCCCGAACTTGCAGTTGTTGCAGTTGGTCCAAGGTTTTGCACATTCGCCGCCCTCATTTGTTCGAGGAAATTCTGCAGCATCTCCTGTTGAGTCTTTATCATGCTTTCGCGTAATGAATTAGCCATAGATTCCATCTCATCTCTAGTGATATACATCGAAGCCTGTCTCTCCCCAGCTTCAGAGGATGCTTCTTGGCTCCCTCCTTATTGGCTTCAATTAGCTCTTTGTCTTGTTTGTCGAGTCATTGTCTCTGAATCGGGAATCTTCAAACTCTTAAATCTAAATTCTGAATCTGGTGTAGCGTGTGCTAGTCCTTCTCAGTGAAAGCACCAAAGAGTTTGTGCCAAAATTGGTCACAAACCCCAAGTATCGTGACAGCACCAGTGTATGAATACAAATCAACAATATCCAAACACAAATCACAGATCTCAGCAAACAACTAGCAGCAATTCAGAAGTAATAAATAAGAACACAGGATTTATAGTGGTTCGGCTATCTCCGGCCTATGTCCACTTCAATAGTTTTCCTTTTTATTGATTATCCTTGTTGATTACAATCGATTACAGCGATTATAGTGAAGTAAATCCAACAGTGATGGTTGCGAGTAGAATCGAATCCGGTAGAGTCTGGACGTTGAATGGCCAAAGGATCAAAAGATCCCTTTTCTGTTGGCTCTGGGGCTCTATTTATAGGTGTAGGAGGCTCAGTCTCGCTCAAACTTCTGGAGACTTTTTCTGGCACGTAAGTGGGCCCACGTGACCGACCCCACCAAGTTTCGACTCGATCTGTGATCGATACGAAGTCATTTCGTATCGATCAAGATGATGTCCAATTGGGCTGAAATTTGGTGGAGACATTCTTCATCATGCATGCAAGCTCCGGTGAAAATTTAATGAATTTGGATCAGTAGATCTCTAGATATCGTGGATTCGAAATGGTGTTCTTCGTGTGGCTGTCGGCTTCGAATCCATAGCTTTGAATCGATGCCTTCGACTCCATGAAATCACGTGATTCTGTGATGAGTTGGCGTGCTTCCTTCGACTCGATCCGGTCTTTTCTCCTAGTTGAACGCATCAACTCCTTAGATCTGGCCTACTTCGTATCGTGGAGTGACACATCATCCATGCCTGTTGACTTGGTGGATAAGAACATGTGATTGTTCGTGGATTCGATATGGCCAACACCTAATGGGTACGAAGGACTTCTGATGGATTCGAATAGGCTATGGGCCATTGATTCGAACGACAGTTATATCGATGGATATGAACGAATAAACAAAGGTCGATGGTTTCGAACAGTCCTTCATTCGATGGAAATGAGCTATATAGCTTCTTGATGGATACGAAGTGGACTCTAGCCACTCGTTACAGTGCACACCCTCTGTTGATGGATTCGAAGCCCATCGGTACGAACTCGATGGGTTCGAATGCCGCCGACTCGATCGATACGAAGTGAACACACTTCGACGGCTATGAACGCGAGGCCGCTCCTTCGATCGATACGATCAGGATCGATTCGAAACGAGGCTTTGAAAATGGGTTCGAAACATGATGCTCTTTTGATTGAAACGATCATAACTTGAGCGTATGAACTCGAATTGACTTGAAATTTGAACCACTGGCTTCTATAGCTTTGCTCATCATGTCTTGTCAATTGGGGCCCGATCCGGACTCGGACAAAATTCATCGATATCCATGGTTGTCCTGCGATGCACAGTTGATATTCAAGAATAATAATCATTGATTTTCAGCTAATTTTTGGGTATCTCAACTTTGCCGAAAGTTGGGATAACAATTACATAAAATAAAAATGCTAAGTAGCCATGAAAAGAGAAAGAGAGCTTTCTTTTATTTTGAGCCTAAACTAATGAGAAGAGAGACTAAGAGAAGAGGAGTGGTTACATGAAACATATGGGTATTTATACATGTATGAAACCCTAATTTATATTTTTGGGGAATGCCCAAAATGCCCATGAGGTAGTGTGGCCACCAAGTAATCATTAGCTTGTAATAATTCCCATTTAAGTGTAAATGAAGCCATTAATTACATAAGCATGTGCATTAGCCTCTAGTTTGTACATTAAGGTGGTGGGTAGGTGGGGTCCTCCATGATCTTCACTTTGAATTATTTCCATCTTCATTCATTTATATTCTTTGTGCATGCATATTCCTTCATGAAACCATTCCTATTTGAGACCAAATTCCTACAAAAATATATATATTTCCAATTAATTTTTCTCAAAGAAATATATGCACACAAATGACCGTTTTGCCCCTATATAAGATGGATATGTGACAATTTAGAATTAATATGGATTTTGGTTAAAACAAGTTAAAATACCCAATACGATCATTTATTTAATTTAAAAAGAATAAATATGGTGGTAAAAATATGCACATTTACGTGCACATCAAATACTCCCGCACTTATCTTTTTATTCGTCCTCGAATAAACTGAAAAAAAACTAAGATAAATCCGTTTTCGTAGGGAGCACGATTTCATCGATCGTATGAAACTAGCCGTTAAACCTCTGGGTGTCCCCAGTAGGACGAGTGTTGTCTCGTGAGGGTTTTCAGCGGATACTACCCACAAAATCCAAATGCAGGATGAAAATATTTACAAAATGCAAGATTTGTTTACAAAGAGATGAATGCGAATTTTTGGAAATATTTACAAATGAAGAACTTATTTTTAAATTGACACGAACAAGTTAAATATAGGTTTTGGTCATTACCTTGAAAATTTATGTCATTTGCTCGTCAAAATTTCCAACAAAAATCAAGTTATCATAACAAATAGACAATAGTTTAACTTGTTGTTTCGGTAGATAACAAAGTGTAATTATAAAATGGATCCTCGGTTGATTATCAAAGTTTATCAAAGTGGTATTTTCATTTCTTTTCAATAACAAATCAAATCAAATAAGTAAAAATAGTGCTAGGATTTCAATTGCTTGCTTTCTCATTATTTGCAAGAAAAATTACACACCTAGCTCAGGTAAACTGAAGCCAGATATACCACCCATGCACTGCCTTTCGGGCTTATGTGAGAGGAGTACAAAGCATGGCGAGTGTACACACTTTCGTGCATACACCTATCGACCGTAGGTGATTTTTATTAAATCTGTTTTTTTATATATGTTCCATGCATGCATAATCGTGAGGACTTTTAAATGAGTATGAAAGCACATAATCAAAGATTCCAAGTAATTCACCCATGCATAACCGTGAGGACGTTTAAATGAGAGTGAATACTTGGATGTTATTATTTTTTTATTTTTTTAAGAGAGAGAGAGTTTTGCAAAATCATCTTAGCACCATTTAGCTTAGAAGACAAAAAATGTTATATCCTTTACTTTAAATCAACCACTTTTTAAAACAAAGATTTTCAATTAGGATATACTTCATAATTAACATGTATGAATCTTCCTATATACTAGTTAAACCGTTATTATTTGTAATCAAATTTCATTTTTATTTTTGTTTAGACAAATAAATTTCCAAAAATTTCAATTTAAAAAACCAAAACCATATATTTATCTTATAGTGTTTCTTTTAAAAATAAATCAAAATGCTAAAAAAAAATCTTCTTTTGTTTTTGATTTTTTTCTTTGAGATTTTGGAAGAAAAATGAAAAATTAATCCTAAAAAATCAAGAAGAAGACGAGTCTCCCCCCACACTTGATTTTGACTGTGTCCCCACAGTCAACCCAAGTGAAAGGCATGTTTATTATTATTTACATGAAAATGAAATGTATTTACACGACATCAGAAAGTATATTGCCAAAAAGTAAATGAAACGGTCTTCCAAAGACCGATTCATTTGTCTCGTCAAGTATACGAGACACAGCTTAAGCACGAAAAACCAAACCGTAAAAGATTTTGAAGTTGAATGTTGATTTGGAAAAACGAATGTCGTTTTATTGAAAATTGAATGAGTTGTTTTGTTTTCGATGATTTTTAGGGTTGATAAAACAATTGATTGAAATTCAAGTTTATTTTCACCAAATTAAAGTTCAAACTTATCATTAAAAACTTCTTTAAAATTATCGATTTCAAAATCAAAATAGTGATCCAAATTTTCCCCTTCAGAATTCAACAACTCGTTTTCAAAAAGTCCATAAAATTCATGTTCGTTAAGTTCGACTTCCTTTGTCGGATTATCAACAACTTCATCGTGTAAATCGAGTTAAATGCAAAGTTGTCGTATTCAAATTTTCAGAAAAAGGAAGATCGAAGTTTAAATCGAATTTCGTACCGTAAAAAGAATTGAAACCCAACTAAATTACCGTATTTTCAACAACTTGATTAAGATCGTCATTATCAATTTCAAAAGTTGTTATTTGAAAATCATCGATTTGGGTAAAAGATGGATTATCGTTTGACTCATCACACATTGAAATGTGATTTTGTTTCTCACGAAAATTTTCCAATGTTTTAATCAACAAATTCGTGCGATCATCGTAAATTTCATTCATTTGCTCAACAAAGTCAAATTTGTATTTATTAACTTGGAAATTTTCGATTTGGACTTGTTGAGAACAAGTATTGTCAATTTCGATAAACGGTAGATTGTTATTTGATTCTTCGTGGGTTGAGATTTGATTATGATTTTCACAAAAAGTTTTGTATTTTTCAAGTAATAAATCCCCGTAATCTTTTTCTATTTGGTCAACAAAATCAAATTAATGATTATTAATTGGAAAATATTCATTTTGAATTTGTTGATAACCAAAGTTTTTGATTGTATCTTTATTGAAACTATTTCCATTGCCAAAATTATTTGAAAATTGGTTCACATTTTCATCCTGATTTTGAAATTCATTTTGAAACTCGAAATTGAATTGGCATGGGTTACACTCGAAATCATTTGAATTTTGAAGTGAATTCAAATTTTGATTATTTTGAAAACTTTGATTCGAGTTATAGAACAAATACAAATCATTTATCATTTGATTTTGTCGTGTAGAGATTTCAAGTAGAGATGAAATGTTATTTTCGAGATTCAAGGGTTAGTCGTCGTTTTGAAAACATTGTTTTCCAAAATTCGAATTGTTTAAAGAATAGTTGTCGTTAAAATATCCGTATGTATCCGAAGTGAAACCATATGGATTATATTGATTTTCACAACTATTGTAAAATTCAAGCGAGTGAGGAAACTCAGACATTTTTAAGAAATTTTTTTATAAAGAAAAATATTTACAAATAGAATTTATTTTTCAAAACAGAAAATTGATTTTTGTTTTATTTTTGGATTTTCAAATCTTTTTGGATTTTTTTTTAAAAAGGTTTTATATATTTTTTTGGATTTTTGTTTTTCTAAACTTTTTTTTGGGTTTTTGAAATTTCAAAGGAAAAAGAGTTAAAATTTTCAAAGAAAAATAAAAGGAATATTTACAATTTTTTTTAGTTTTGTACTTTTGAATTTTTTTGTTTTTTTTTTAAATATGCATGAACTAATGCAACTAATTGAATGCATGGATTAATTACAAATTTTTATCTTAAGTTAATTCAAAATTATATAACCACACTCTGTCTTAAATCAACAAGATAGTTCTCAGCCAGGTAACGGACAGGATTTATCGGTGCACCACGAATCACCGTAGCAATGCAGCCGCAGGTTTAAGTGCCTTCGGAGGAACAACCACTATAATATTTACGAATCACCATAATATTTATAAATGGTTATTACTCTGCCGTAGCCTAGATGCCGAGAAATTAAATTGTTCAAAGAAGACAAATTGTCAATATACAATTAAGTGTTATCAATGTCTAATCCTTATTATTAATCAAAATTCTAAGATGAAATGCAAAACAGAAATTAAATGTGTATTAACAATGCAACTACAAATGGAATATTGTTTTTGTTTTTGAATTTTGGTTTTTTTATATAAATGCAAATGCAAGCAACCAACAATGCAATACAAATAAAACAGTAGATAAGCAAGCAAGCAAGCAGTTTTTTTTTGGGCAGCAGTTTTTTTAGTAAGCAAGCGGTTTATTTTTTTTGGCAAGCGGTGCTTCCTTGCAATAAAATATCAAAGAAGGTAAATCTTCATTTTTTTCGTGGTTTATTTTTGCTTCAAAATATCAAAAAAAGTAAATAAAAAAATCGCAAAAACAAATTTTCTTTTGATTTATTTTTAAAGAAACACTATAGGAAAAATATATGGTTTTGGTTTACTAAATTGAAATTTTTGAAAATTTATTCGTTTTAACAAAAAAAAAATGAAGTTTTATTACAAATAATAATGGTTTAACTGGTATATAGGAAGATTCATAAGTGTTAATTATGAAGTACATCCTAATTGAAAATCTTCGTTTTAAAAAGTGGTTGATTTAAAGTAAAGGATATTACATTTTTTTTGTCTTCTAAGTTAAATGGTGCTAAGATGATTTTGCAAAACTTTCTCTCCCTCTTAAAAAATAAAATAAAAAATAAATTAAGAACCTAAAGTATTCACTCTCATTTAAAAGTCCCCACTGTTATGCATGGGTGAATTACTTCGAGTTTTTGATTATGTGCTTTCATACTCATTCAAAAGTCCTCACGGTTATGATGTATGGAACACATGTAAAAAAAAGAACAGACTTAATAAAAACCACCTACGGTCGATAGGTGTACACACGAAAGTGTGTGCACTCGCCGTGCCCTGTACTCCCCTCGCATAAGCCCAAAAAGCAGTGTATGGGTGGTATATCTGGCCTCAGTTTACCCGAGCTAGGTGTGTAATGTTTCTTGCAAATAATGAGAGAGCAAGCAATTGAAATCCTAGCACTATTTTTACTTAGTTGATTTGATATGTTATTAAAAAGAAATGAAAATACCACTTTGATAAACTTTGATAATCAACTAAGGATCCTTTCATAATTACACTTTGTTATCAACCGAAAAAACGAGTTAAACTATAGTCTATTTGTTATGATAACTTTGTTTTTATTGAAAATTTTGACGAGTAAATGACTAAAAAATTTCAAGATAATGACCAAAACCTATATTTAACTTATTTGTGTCAATTTAAAAATAAATTCTTCACTTGTAAATATTTTCAAAAATTGGCATTCATCTCTTTGTAAACAAATCTTGCATTTTGTAAATATTTTCATCATGCCTTTGGATTTTGTGGGTAGTATCCGCTGAAAACCCTCACGAGACAACACTCGCCTTACTGGGGACACCTAGAGGTTTAACGGCTAGTTGCATACGCTCAATGCAATCGTGCTCCTTGCGAAAACGGATTTATCTTAGTTTTTTAGTTTATTCGAGGACGAATAAAAAGATAAGTGCAGGGGTATTTGATTTGCATGTAAATGTGCATATGTTTAGTACCATATTTATTCTTTTTAGATTAAATAAATGATCGCATTGGGTATTTTAACTTGTTTTGACCAAAATCCATATTAATTCCAAATTGTCACATATCCTTCTTCATATAGGGGAAAAACGGTCATTTGTGTGCATATATTTCTTTGAGAAAAATTAATTGGAAATTTATATATATTTTTGTAGGAATTTGGTCTCAAATAGGAGTGGTTTCATGAAGGAATATGCATGCACAAAGAATATAAAAGAATGAAGATGGAAATAATTCAAAGTGAAGATCATGGAGGACCCCACCTACCCACCACCTTAATGTACAAAGTAGAGGCTAATGCACATGCTTATGGAATTAATGGTTTCGTGTACACTTAAATGGGAATTATGACATGCTAATGATTACTTGGTGGCCACACTACCTCATGGGCAATTTGGGCATTCCCCAAAAATATAAATTAGGTTTTCATACATGTATAAATACCCATATATTTCATGTAACCCCTCCTCTTCTCTTAGGCCTCCTTCTCTTTAGTTTAGTTTAGTTTTGATCAAATAAAAAAAACTCTCTTTCTCTTTTAATGGCTACTTAGCCAATTTTTATTTCTTGTAAATTTTCTTTTCTTTCTTATGCAATTCAATATATGCTCTTTATATTTACATGCTCTCTTTCTTATGTTGTAGTATAGATTTCTCTTATTTCATGGAAGTAGATTAGTTTTGTTTCTTTGCTTTGCTCTCTTTTTCTTTTTCTTTTCCTTTAATGTTGCAAGCTATATTTGTTGTTTTGATAATAAATATGAGAGGCTAATTCCTTCAATTTAGGGGTAATGAAGCCTCTAATCATATAACTTCAACATTTTGATAATTATAGCTCTCCTTTTGTGCTTAATGACAATGCTTGAAGTGGTTTAATTTGTTATTTTTGTTTTGAATTTGATAGCCTATATTGTTGACACCAAATAGGCTATGCTTAAACAATCACTAACACAAATGCCTCCTCATCAAAATATGATTATGGCATAAGAAAGTGATTTGATAAATTTTGATGGTCTATATTTCTAATTAATAGTTAATAGGCCATACTTAAAATAGATTTCATTTTCAACTTTGTCGTCATTTTCATGAGAGTTAGTAAGTGATTTAAAAGTTGTGTTATACTTTGATGGCATATGTTGAGCTAATTAATAGCGCAAATGAGTTATACTTATGATAAACACATCATTTAAATTCACTTATGACCAAGAGAGAACATAATTTCATAATTTGTTGAACTATATGATCTAGAGAGTGGAATTATCTCTAAATTGTCACTTAACTCTCATATTTTTATCATTTTCTTTTGCTAGTTTTTGTTAGTTTCTTACATTTCTAGCTATTCACTCTCGACTTCGGCATAATTTGATTGAATAGAATTTTAAAATCATCAATTCCCTGCGGATCGACCCGTATTCGCCACGTGCTACATTCGTACACCGTGAGCTTGCGGTTATTTTTTAATTTAAATTTGTTCAACGATTTTCTAAACCGATAGAATTTCCGTCGACGAACAGCCCCTCGATTACGCCATGGAACCCGCTACAGATAGCAGCTACATCCTGGGTTACGTTGCCGTCACAACAAAAGTTAATGTAATAGTAGGCATCAGCGCCCTCGAATTTCGTTGCCAAAAATGAAACTTATCCCCTCGACCATAGATCACACTCTACCGATGTTACGTTGCCATCCCGGCAAAATCAAGTGTAGACCGTTGACACTCACCTCCACACGATTTCCGCTATGGTCCACAGTAGATCGTAACGACATCGAGTTGCTCTGTCGTCACAGCATAACCCAAATGCCTCTGTAGGCATCAGCTCCTTCGACTTTCGCTACCCAATAATCCTCAGGAACTTTTTGTCCATACTTCCTCACAGGATCCACTTTAGAACCCCCCTAGGCCTCAGGGCAGTATCAACCTATGGTACTCCTAAGAAGTTCATTTCAAGGTAGCGCCTTTTCTCTAGAGTCATTTTCAAAACACTTTATACTATACACATATAGTATCTTCCAAATCATACACCTAGTATGAATCTCATATAAATCTCCTTTCTCAAAATTGATTATCCCAAAATCAATAATTCTCAAACTAGGCATTCCAAATTTCCAAAATCATTCTCATAAAATCCTTCATATATATATATATATATAACTTTGAAAATCTTTGGATCACTTCATACTTGATCAATTCCCTTTTTATACTTCAAATATTTTCAAAAACCCTTTTCTTATGGCTATAGATTTATCCGGGGGAGTTTGTCAATTATATATACATAAATTTTTTTATGCCAAATCAATATTCTAACCTAATTACTCTATAAAGTCACTTACCATATTACTTACTTAATAGAGTAAATTTCTACCATAGAAATATCCAATTTCCCCTTTATTTCAGCATATATTTCACAAAATATATTCTTTATTTCAAAAACCATTTTAAATTTCTTATCCATAAAATTTTCAGTATAAACTTTATTTAAACCCGTACGATGTACACATATCATCCGTACGCTTTATCAATCCGATCGCTCAATTGATCCCACAATTTCGCTGCCGAACTAGTATTGTCCACCCGACTTCCTAGTGCGGACTCAGATATGGTTTCTTCATCGGAAACCGTCATTCTCCTTGCATAGTCATAACTACGATAGAGAATTTCCAGAATCAATCAAAAATCTATATCCAGGTTCACCGCCGAAAATCGAGTGAAAAATCCTAACTCGGATCGATGTACTATCTCAAAATTCTATGCTTAAATCTGGATCAAATCACTATGCGAATAGAATAATATACGTACATCCTACGTATTTTCTTCATTGATTATCAGCTAAATCAATTCTCTTTTCTATTCACCCTCATTTTTGATTCTATTCACTCATCCACAATTGCCCCCAATTCCATTTGGGTTAACACTTCAATTCGTATCTCAATTGGTACTCAACTATAGACAGTTTGTACTCTGACCAAGTTGTATTAAGAAAATAGCTTGAATTTTTTTAAAATAGATAAGTAGTTGTAAAATAGTTATTAATTCCAAATAGTAGTAAAATAGTTAAGAAATTTTAAGATAGTTGTAAATTAGTCGAATAGTTGTAGAATAATTGGGTAATTGCAAAATAGTTGTAAAATAGTAATTAGTTTATAAAATAGTTGTAAAATTGTGTAAAATAGTTAAATAGTTCCAAAAGTAGTTGTAAAATAAGTATAAGATAGTTTTGGGTTTTAAAAATAAAGGTTGTATAGTAAATAACTAGGAAAAATAGATTTAAAAACAGTTATATTAAAATAATTTATTTAGAAATAGTCCAGAGCCAAACTGTTCAATTTCCAATCTCTAATTCCAATGAATTGCCAATTTCCAAATAACTTTCAATTTCAATTCAAATTAAATTAACTTCCATTCCCATCCCAAAATTCAAATCAACTTCCCATTTGAATTTGAACTCATTCAATCTTCAATTTCATTTCAAATTAATCCAATTCAAATTTTCCATTTGAATTTTAAGCACATCCATCTTCAATCACAATTCTAATTAATTCAAATCAAATTCAATTTGAACTAATGCAATTTAAATCTCAACTTTAAACCATCTCGAATTATATAAATTTGAGTTAAATTTTAAATGTTGATTTAATCCCTTAATTCAAATTAACCTTTCTTTTTAAATCAACACTCTAAATCTTTTAACAATTTAATTTTTAGATCCCCATTTATTACTCAATTTTAACTTTAAAATCAATCCTTGTCAAATTTTCAGCAAGCATATTTCTAACACTTAAATCTTTAAGTTTAAAGTGATTCCCTTTTCATAAGTTTGAATCTTATTTGTATTTTATCTCAATCCATTTCTTAATTCAATTAAAATAATCTAATTTACAATTTAAAGATTGTTAATAACAACATGATGATATTATCCGAATTATTTTAAAACATCCATCCATTTCAAATTTCCAGATCTCAAACCTATTTTGAGATCACACAAACTCCCAATTCAAATCAACCATTTAACTTCCCAAGTTAAATCTCAACTTATCTTGAAATTTCCAATTCAGGTTGTTTGTTCTAAACTTATTTAACTTTCCTTAAGTTAAATTCACTTCAATTTAATCCAGACGCTTTACCTAAATTTGAATTCCCATTTCAAATTTTAAACTTCATATTAATAATCTTCCCACTTAAGATTAAAAACTTATTTCACTTTGGGTTTTCACATCACATTCCAAGGAAAATTCAAAACTCAACCTTAGTGTTCATTTCAAATGTACATATTTATTTCCTTTACACACCAAGTTACTTTATATTTTAAACTACCTTTGGTTTTAAATTTAAAACAAATTTCTTTACATTTTCAAACAACTCTTGTTTGAAACAGGACCCTTCATTCAAATACATTAAATAATATTATTTATTATTTATTTATCACTTTGACACAATTTTCAAAATTTCTGGACTTAGATTTAAAACTTACCAATTTAAACCCTTTTTCAATTTATAAGTCATACTTACCTAAATGTTTGCTTCCTTAAAACATTTCTTTTTTGCTTCTCATTAACAAGTATTTCATTATTAAACATAACAACCATTTATGATAATAACCAAGATTATCATATCTGGATACCAATTCATTATTATCTTATTCTGAAAACATTTCTACTAATTCAGGATTTTAGTTTCAGTTTGGATTCATTTCAAACTTATCTTCATTTAATTTCAATTTAGTTGTATTATTATTACCACTTAATTCTTATTATTTTATTTAATTCCAATGATTTAACAACCAATTACCTTAATATATTAGAAAACCTATTGCTTTATATATATA
The DNA here is from genome assembly GCA_030765085.1 of Allium cepa. Lineage (NCBI taxonomy): Eukaryota > Viridiplantae > Streptophyta > Magnoliopsida > Asparagales > Amaryllidaceae > Allium > Allium cepa. The sequence continues at coordinate 105,785,440 of CM060930.1, read as the reverse complement.
TATACATATATATATATATCAAAATATAATCTTATATAAGAATCATTTACTTTTGAAACTATTTTAAATCCTTTATATAGGAAAATAACAAGTACGTTCTCTTATATATATATATATATATATATATATATATATATATATATACACTCAACTCATTCTAGGGTATCATTGACCCTATCCTTAATGAGTGAACCCACCAGAGCCAAGGTTCTCGCTTAACCTCACTCTGATACCAAATCTAACGACCCAAAATTTTGATCTCGAAAATTCCAAACAATTAGCAAAAGAAGAAAAGAGATAGAAGAATGAGAAGAAACAGAAACACCAAAACTATGATTCTCACATTCGCAGCAGATCAAAATATAATATCAAATAAAATAGCAGTTTATACAAAGGAAAACTGTATTAGTTAATTTACATCAATACATCAGAGTTACAACATTTACGCAAACACTGGACAGTTAAAATCAACATGTCCCAGATAACTACAATAATATACACAACGAAATATTCCATACGTCCTGCCATCTAGTTCGCCTCCTGAGCTTTAGAATGTTCTAACCTGGAAATCTGTAATACTCGGTTTGACCCGAGCATTACATCAAAGTAACACCCGGTCAGGCTGGAAAACAGCGTGAGTAACCCATATAACATGAAACTCTAATGCACAAAACTTATTTAAAACCCAGGGTAACTCGTACCTTACTACGAGTTCTTAACTTGTTATATTCAATACTTAATTCACAAATCAGCCTCTAAGTACGCTTACTTAGTTTCAATGGTCCAGATCACTTAAATTATTTCATTCCAGCCTATAGATTACACATATCAAATCTTTAAAGAATTATAGAAGATTTCAAATCGAAGTGGTTTCGGGTATTTACTGATACCCGACCCCGGTCTCTTCGAGTCCCATGTCATCTTAACCCAAGTTATTCAAATGAAATACAATTCAAACTTTAAATGCAGGATATCACTTTTACACAGTAATTCATCATCGATAGATAACCACATTATTATTGTTCAAACCAAACATATCATTATCACAAAACATTTCTTATTAGAAATATGACGTAATCATTCATAAGCAAGATTAATTAGTCACACTATTTTTAATTAATTTAAATAAATTAAATTAATTACATGAATCACCTTTTAATCCTGCTTACTCAACATTAATTAATTACAACCCAATTAATAAATCATTTTTTTAATCATCCATCTTAATTAATCATCCTTGATTAATATTTCTTTAATTAGATTAAGTAATTAACCTTTAATTACCACATATATTAGTTAGCCTTAACCCTTCACATTAAATTTTAATCAATCTCCTTAATTAATTAATCACATTAATTAATGATTCTCTAATCACTTAATTAAAGTAATTACTTAAGAATTAATCACTTAACCCTGCTTAATCAATCATTAATTAATTACAACCCAATTAATAGATCATTCCTTAATTACCTTATAAATCAATTAGTTAATTTTTAGTTACCTAGTTAATTATCCTTTAATCAGTAATTAATAAACCCTTATTATTAATTAATAAAACTTAATTACGAATTAATTAATTCTTAATTACTAGTTAATCAATCCTTAATTACCAATTGATTAATCTCTATTTACTTAAATAAATTAATGTTTAATTACACTTAATTAATTAATTAATTAATCTCTAATCATTAATTAATAATATCTAGTTATCTAATTAACAACCCTTAATTACAAATTAATTAATCTCTAATTAATTAACTTATAACCTTTAATTACAAATTAGTTAATCCTTAATCATTAATTAAATAAATTAATTACTCTTTCATTACCTCATTAATTACCAAAACCTTAATTAGATTAAGATAAAATCATTCCTTTATTAAATACCAAATCACATATTTGGTTTAAACATTTATCAAACCCTTGATTATATTTAAAAATTTAGTTTTAAAATAACTTAGAGATTAACTTAACAAAATTTAGTTAAACAAACTTATAATTCCTAACCACATGTTGAAGAAAACATTTGCTATATATATAAGAATTTTATTTAAGGAAAGTTTAACTAAATTTCTTTTTAAATTTCAAAGCTTTGCTTTTCAATTTTTTTTTAAAAAAAACATGTTTAAAATCTTGCTTAAACTCCTGCTTTGGCTTAAACCCGATACCCACGCTAGTACTGCCCCAAGATTCTTCCTCCTTCTTCCATTTTTTTTAAAACTTAGTTTAAATTTTTTTAAAAATAATATGTTATACACTCACGTACACGAGTTCAACCCCGAGCTCAACATCCATTCCCCCGTGCTTCGACCAGAGGCAAAATCCTCGTTCCCAAAACTAATACAATAGGGAACCGTGCACAAGCACAGTGCCACGGTGGCGCTTCGACAATCCACTCCACCTCCGGCAAGTCATCATCGCCTCCTCTACCGATCCCATCCACCCAGATATCGTCACAAGCCCAAAATCGAATTCGAGCTTCTCAAGATCAAACTGGAAACTAACCCTCGCCTGAAACATCATTGAACCGCCAACGTCGACCACCGGATCCTCTGGAACTCCGGCCATACACTCGTTAGCCTCTACGCTACCATCTCCCAAGCTTTAGTGAAGCTCGATCGCCTAGAGACGCCACGACAAAGAAATTCCGACCCCAACCAATTTGGGTTTAAAACCCTGATTCGACCAATCGCCGTCACCATAGTGATCAATCGTCACTTCCACCATTTTTGCCGATACCACCCATCACCAAACTTGCTTAGACCAAAAACCCGACCATCCAAAATTCGTCGATCACCAGAAAAAGGTCGAAACCCATTTTCTGATCATCTTCAAAATGCACATCCAAAACTCATCTAAAAATTGTGATTTTGATTTTAAAAATCCTAGTTTTTATGTTAGATTTAGGCCATGTACTTGGATCATTTAATTGTTGAATTTTTTTTGTCAAACTTTGAGTTTTTACCGTGTATTTATCATCCCAGTAAAACTGACATCAATTTCTATTCAAACTATTTTTAAAATTCAAATCATGTTATTTCTAACAGTTTTTGTTTAAACAACATAACCTAAAATTGATCAGAACAAGAATAAATGGTTTTATAATTATAGTAGCATCCAAAAATTCAAGAACATAGTAAACAGATATACACGCAGAGATATCCATATACATATACACATATAATCCGTAAATCAACATGCAATCTATTATCACCAATCTATTACTCAAGTTTACTACATGCATTAAGGATTAAACAGGTTTAAAACTTTTAAATCAAAATTGTTTACTAACCTTAGTTGAACAATAGAGGACAGTTCATTCCTGGAACTTGATGTTTGATTTTTTGTTGAAACCAAAGTTTGATTGCTGATCTGTGATTAAAATGCTTGAGTTGAACCTGAAGCCTTAGTGATTCAAGTTGAAGAGTTGTTGCTTAATTAAATTTCTAGTTTTGAGTTTGTTTACAGCCCTTTGATTCTCTTGTTTTTGATATTTAGATTGTTTGATTTCCACTTTCTAGGTTAAAAAACTTGATTTTTGAATTTGTTTTCATATTTAAGTTTTTGAGTATGAATGAAGGAATTTTTTTGAATTGGGAATAAATGAACAAATTTCTCGTTCTAAATATCTTATTACATAAAAATTGTTTTAACTAAAAAAACAAGTGCCACTTGTTCTATTGTGTTAACACTTGTTCATACATGAATTCGTGAGCATACAAATGTCATTAGTGATTGAATTATGTTTAAAACCCTTACTTTATTTAATTTAAATTTTTTGATTTTAAACCCTTATGTTTTATAAATTGTGCATCATGTTTTATATCTTTATCTTTCCACTTTCTTTTATTTATATGTATATAACTCAATCAAACAATATAAACTTATTTATTTATATTTTTATGTTCAATATCTTTATATATAAATATATATATATATATATGTTTAGAAAAAGTATGATCCTATATTAAATCCTATTTTAAACTTGAGCTACCATTTTTAAACTTAATAGGTATTTATCTTTAGTGTTTATAAATATTGAATTCTAACTTTAAAACCTTTGAAAATTTAATACATTGAATTCAAATCAATGCTTCCAATTTACTCCACATATATATACACTTATATCCTTGTATATGAACACACTTAAAATTTTCATCATTATTAAGTTTTCACATCACTATTTATATATTAATTTACTATAAGATATATCACTTCCAAATATTTATATTTCAATATTTATCATAGTTTTAAATCTATCCAAATATCTTTTATTACCAGAATTTATCCGTTCAACTAAATAAAACCAGTTAATTATCCAATTGTCAGATGCCAAAAATCAGGTTTATTAAAGAGAATAGGACGCCTTATTCCAAGACAAGGGGATAACCATATCTATGAAATAGTAAAAGTTTCTAGGAATTGAAAATGGCAACAAAATATTGGTTAAAAGATGGTGGAATATAAAAAGGTAAGGAAAACCAAAAGCCCAAATACCAAACCGATACCGTAAATTGTTTCGTGGATTTCGCAGTGTACGAGACTCCGGGACACACAAATGAATATACCGCAGAGATTATTTACAATGAGACGATCAAAAATGATATATAGATATCAGTGGAACGACCATCCTATCAAAAGTCGATAATCGGTACCGAAAATTCTCCTAAAATGCCGAAAATAAAATAAACGAAGCAATAGCAGTCCATATTTGACGAAACGAAATATGACGTATCACACAGAAGATGATTTACAAATTTATTATGTAAAATTATTCAGGTTTGAAAAATATTTTATTATCATCAAATGTTAACTGATTTATGTTTTAAATAAAATCTCACAATAAAACAGACTTCCATATTATCAGATAAAAATTACCATTTGTTATGTTTAATTAGGCATATTCCAAATATCAAATTTTTATTTCCAAATTCAAATATTAAAAATTTCATAAATATGAGTTATTTACATTATAAAAATTATTAAAAATTTACAGGTCGTTATACTAATGCTTTCAACACGGTCGAAAGGTCATACTCTCCAGACCTTCCCTTTCTTGGGTTAAGTTTTCTTCAAACATTTGATATATTTTTCTTGCTTGAAGTGGTTCTACCTTGCGATTTTACCATAATTCATTTTCATCCCTGCATTTTATGTTAGAAACTTTCCTTTATTCCTTGATATGTTAATAAATAGTTTGGTGTTGATGCTGTTTGATAATATGAAGATCATGAAGCTCTCTTTTCTTTTTACCCTAACCTTTGACGGAAGCCTATCTGATATTAAGAGAGTTTTGTATTGAACTCAAATTCAGGAATTCAATGGAGAGTTCACAAATCATTATAAAAATTCAATAATGTGATAAAAAACTCATAAACCAGAATTTCAATAAGAAACTATTATGGAAATCTCATAAGGAAATCAGGAGTACGAAATCCATAAATTACCATAAAAATAAATCAAGAAATTTAAAACCCATGAAACCACAACTCGGAAAGAAATCATCGTAGAAATTCAATATGAATCTAAGAATATGAAATTCTCAAATCATCATAAAAATTTATAAGGGAATTTATTCACGAAATTAGAAGTCTAATAAGATCAACAAAAGTCTAATGAGGAAATCAAGAATATGAAATTCACAAATCATCATAAAAATTGATAAGCAAATTTAGAATTCAAAAAATCCACACGAAATCTTCATGGAAAGGAAAAAAGAAATTAAGAGTTGATAAGTCAATAATTTAATGGTTAATTTGCCATGATCTCATATCTCAAACAAACTTCACAAATTTTTTGGTAATACTAATACAAAGTCAGAAATTCAATAAGAAGCCTATATATCATTATGGAAATTTAATGAAGAAGTCAAGAAATCAAGTATTCATAAAAATAGGAGTAAAAAAATCATCATGAAAAGAAACATTAGAATTGAAATTTCACAAAATCGAGAATTCAACCAAAATGTTATTAGGATCTTATTTGATGAACAAACTTCTCAAAATTACACTTAATATAAGTATAAAGTCAGGGATCTTTCTAGTAATGGTAGACTTAGTGGGTTTAAGAAAAAGACCAATAAGCTTATCTGGCCTTAATTCTAAACTTATTCCTAAAATACTATGCCAAATTTTTTTTTGCAACATATGCCTTGAATAGCAATGAGGATTCTCGTTATTCAGGAAAGTATCCTAGTAATAGATGTGCAATTCTCAAAGTGCCTATTAGTCAGTAGTATTATTGTTATATTGGAGGATGTAGTTCCATAAGGCCATGCAATTATTCATAATAATAATTCTATCTTACCAATCAACCATTCACAGTAGTTGTTTCGTAAGACTAGCCAACCGTTCAATAGATATTTCCGTTCGATTGTTCATCTTTGTAGCCATTCAACTATTCAGCAGGTAGTTCATTCAGTTGACTAGCCATTCAGCAGTGCAAGCTCCATTTGGCTAGTCGGTCCTTCAACAGTCCAAGTTCCATACTATTACTAGGTCGTTCGGCAGTGCAATGGTCCAAATAACTTGTTAGTATATATATATATATATATATTATATAATATAGACTCTTCTATCCTAAAGGGTCACCTTATTTCTAAGGATTCAGGAGTAGTTTACTTGATCTATTCCTCGAAAGAAGTCATTTTTATCTTTGTAGTAAAAATTTGTTATCTATTCCATTCTTTTAGCTTTTGTATAGATCTTTGCTTTTCATATCATGTTAGGGATTTCTTTACCCATTTTCCTCTCTCGTGTCTCCTTTTAGGATGTAAGCTTTTTAATTCTTTGACGTGGAAACCATTTTTCAGGCATCATATGTACCGAAATTTGCTAGCTCATATTTTGTCTTCCTGATTATGATTTTGGACCCCTTGTCTTTTTCTGATTTGGGCGTTGGACATCATCATCCTTTTGCCTTTGTCATTACCCTTCTCTTGGGTTTCATCTTTGTCTTAGATGGGGGATAGATTTCTTTCTTCAACCCTTTGTTCTCTTAGGTTTTGATTTTTGCTTCGAGTTGCAGACATCTTTGCCTTTCTTCATTTGTTTGATGCCTTTTCCAGGCTTCCCTTGGTTCTAAGGGATGTATTGTACGTTATGTTGACCTTCTTCTAAAAGGTTGTTGATGGGTACTTAACCCGATCCTCTCCCTAAGAGGTGATTTGGATGTTTGGGGTTCTTTAGTGGGTGCTTGACCTGACCCTTCCCCTAAGAGGTGAACTAGACGTTAGAGGTTTTGACCCTCCCTTTATGAGTTGCTATGGAAGATCATCATAGGATTTTGTCCCTCCCTCTAGGAGGTGCTATGGAAGAACGTCATAGGCTTATGTCCCTCCTTCTATGAGGTGCTATGGAAGAACAACGCAGGCTTATTTCCTTCCCTCTAGTAGGTGCTACGAAATAACATCGTAGGCTTTAATATTTGTATATGAAAATAGTTATCATATAAAAAAAATCATTTTTGGCCAATAAAATAGAGTCTCTTTTGAGAAAAATAAGTTTTGCAATTGAACCCTTTTAGTATATCGAGGGATTATCTTTTGAAAAAGAGTTTGAATACATGAATCCTTTCGGTAAAAGATTCTTTTCTCAATGCTGTCTTTTGCAAGTGTTCTATTGTTCTCATAATAGAGACACAAATCTCAAATAAGAGACTAGGAGTTCATGATTCATGAACAAATAGTCTTTTATTGGAGAATAGGATTCTCTAATCCGAGCTTTTGTCAATAAACATTTGATAGCTTTAAAACTTTTCTTGAAAAAGTATGAATAAGCTTCTCCTTGCCAAAGGTTTTAGGAACTTTCGAAATAGTGAGACTGCTTGTTTAGAAATCCTTTGCATGCATTCACTGATGCTATATAATATCTTAAGAAAATTTCACAAATCAGTTTTTTGAAATAGATAGGCATTTGTCTTCCACAGGTTATGGGGTAATCAAAGATAGTTTTTCTATGAAAATACGCTTGGGAAATTTCATTTAAAACAATATGCCAAAAATAAAGTTGGTGTACATAGTTTTTCTCATATATTGGAGAAGGATTAGTAGTGTTCAGAGATTTCTTGAAAGCCAACCATTGTATTGCATTGGTTGAAATATTGATACTCCTCTTGTATCATGCATTTGAGCTGTCTTTTTTCAGGTAGCCCGAAATTTATTGTGCTCCAAGAGTATGTTGAATGCTATGGACTAATTTTGGTTTACTTGTAATGACACTCAAATTCTAAATAAGTAAATGATAAATTTCTAACACAAATCAAAGTATAAATCAAAATACAAATCTAATTAAAAATTATGAAAATAGAGTGTTCATAGTTGAGCTAATGCCACAAGGCTTCATGATTTAATACATATTGGCATTTTAAGGTTGTTAAGAAGCCTTCTTCTTAGCTTGAACAAGAAGTTTCTTTGATGAATTCTTTTAGAAATCCTGACCTAATCATGCCTCGAATTGCTTCTACTAAAATGCGGCATTTATCGGTTTCATGTCCGTTGGTTTTATGGTAATTACAGTAACTACCTACTTTATTTGGTTCAGGAAAGTCCCGGATCTTATAAGGAATAGGAAAACATTCATTGTCCCTTACCATGGTGAATATGCAAGAGAGGGGCTTGTTTAGGACTACATGATTGGATTCGAAAATCTCTTTTCGACTCCCCTTCTTTTATCCACTTTTCCTTGGTCTTTTATTGAGATGCTTAAAGTCGGATTTTTCTTCTCTACTTTCTCAATGAAATTTTATCATAGCATTATGTGTTTCATCCATTTGTGTAAAATTTTCAGCTCGAAGATAGAAATGTTGTAAATCTTTGCATCCATTAACATAAAGGTCTTTCCAGAAAGAGGTTTGCTCAATCAATCCTGATCGAACAACCATAAGCTTTTCCAAATGATTGTGCTTTCTACCTTTAATGCATCTATACTGAATCTATACAAGTATTCACCAAGCAATTCTCCTAGTTTTTTTATTATAGCCAACAAGCTAAAGTCCATGTTTGAGTCTTTGAATATAGAAAATTGAGTCACGAAATCATAAGAAAACTGTTAGACGGTTTCCACTTGGTGATTGTTGTTCCATTTGGTAGCCGCTCCTTGAAAAGTAGTAAGGAAAAATTTGTAGTGAATTAGCCTAGGAGCATTATATATATTCATCCCGTTTACAAAGCTACAAAATGATCTTCTACATCAGTAGTTCCATCTAATTTTAGTGGAGGAATTTGAATAGGAGGACGGAGACTAACTGCCATTATTTCTTCTAAAAAGGAGTCTTTTGTAGGATAATATATTTCTCTAGATTAGGAATTCCTTTTTCCTTACGCATATCCATTCATTGTAAGATGACTTCTTAATCGGCTTTATTTTCGTGGAAACCTTTGCTATTTCCTTGGATTAGACTGCTTGATTGCTCTAGGGACCTTTTAAATTGACTTTCTTGGTTTAATTCTTCATCTTTTACCTCATTTGGAGATTGTGCCCCATCTTTTCTTTTCTATATTCCTTAATGATTCTTGAGCAGGAGCTCTTTAAGAAGTTCTTATATTGCTATCATTTGTTGTTGTAGATTATGGACTATAATCTCATTGTTTACTAATCTCATTAGAGTCGAAGATTGTCCAATTTACATATTCTCTAAGTTGAAGTTCGAAACTATGTTATCTTCCAAGGTTGATTGCGAAGCAGCTTCTTCATTTGGATTATCATTATTCCTTGTTGTTACCTTTTTCTTCTCTCAAATAAAGAGCTCTATGCTATTATTCTATGATGGAAGTGATTGGAAATAGGAGGTTCGAGCCCTCTTTCAAGCGTGAAAATTTTTAACTTGAAAACTTGTCAACACCTCAAAGTGAAGTTTGAAGTATAAGTGGTTCCTTCGAAACTTCCTTTCGAACAAGTGAAGGTCACTCACACTCTTTGTGTAGGTAAAGGAAGTTGAAAGCACTTACTTAATACTTTTCGTCTAGGTCAAAGGGCTAAGCTTCTCTTTAGAAATACCCTTCGAACTAATTGAATTGGTTTAGGACTCTTTCTAAACCTACCTTTCGAACTAGTTATGTTATTCTAAAGGCTGGCTCTAATGATTCAAGGATTTGGCATAGGTGGAATTGACCTTGTCAAAAGCTAGTCTCTTAGATGGTTTGGTTATGTTCGATAGGTTTGAGTAGATAGGTTGAGTTAAAGGTTTCAACAAACCTAATAGGCGAGCATTTGATAAGTAGTGTTTTAGAGCTAAGATCTTGAGTGTGTTAGTAAGGTGAGGGGTTTCGACGTCGTCAGAAGCTTTCTTTTTGATAGAGTTGACATGAGAAGAACATAATTTAATCCAATGAATTCCTCGAAATAGTTACATAATCAAAATTTTCATAATCTCACTTTTTTTATTGAAAAAAAGATGTAAAAATTGACTAAATCCCCAATTTGATTTAGGAATTAGGGTTTGCGAGCTATTAGTTATACAAGTGAGAAGTGAAAGAAATCGGATCCCTTAAACTAGACCCCTAGGATCTTATTTATAGATGTAGGTTGGAACCTTTCGACCCAATGCTTTCGACATGGTCGAAAGACCTGCTATCTTGCTTTCGTGTGCATCCATCGAATCATAAATTCAACCTTGTCGAATAGATTGCGTGGCCATCGTTCCACTGCCACTGAAGATAGGGCTTCCTTCTTTCTTTCTATATTCCTTTCGACTCTGTCAGAAGGTGCATTGCTTGATTGCTTCTAACCTAGTCGAAAGGTATTGCTTGATAGCTTTTGACTTCATCGAAAGGTGTACATATGTGCTTTCTAATTAGCAGCTTACGTGCCATGTAAGTTAGCATGGGAGTTGGCTTCCAAGGCTGTCGAAACATGTGTTTTGTGGGTTTCGAACGAGTCGAAACTTCGTAAAAGATTTATTGAAAAGCTCCATTTGAAAGAACCTTCCTTGACTTATGCGAAACCTCTTCCTTTAGTGTTATCAGATGCATAATCTTTCCTTTATAGGTGAAAATGGTTCTAACCTATTTGAAAAGCTATTATATGCTTTCGAAAGGGTTACTTTTACTAAATGTTCTTTTGATGAGTGTAGACGAAGATGAAACTAATCGTTTCGAATGGTTTGGCTCACGTGCAAAAAGTATGCCACTCATCACCTTCGAAAGGTACCCTTCGACCATGTCGAAAACTCTTTGCTTTTCCAAAATATTGTGATGCTAACAAAAAAATCCACTGAAGAACTAAAGTATGAAAGAAGGTTAATGAAAATGTCAGGCTCTACTAAAATAACAAGCACAGGTTTCGATAAGGTTCATGAAAGAGCATTTCGAAGGCATTAATAAGGCTTTTTAAGGAGTCGCAAGCACCAAGCGCCCTCACAAGTGATAAATAGTCCAAAAGCTTTTGAAAAAGATGAAAAAGAAAGCGGGGCTACCTTTTCTCCTCATCCAAGCCTTTTGATGCAGATGGGATTTTGTATATAGGAGAAGCAAGAACGAGCTCGGAACCCCTTTTAAAGGCAATGAATAATAACCTTTTATGTGCGCTCCAAACCTTTCGAAAACAAAGTTTCACCTTCATTCAAATAACTCAAGGCAAACCTTTCGAAAGCGTAACTGGGCCTTTAGAACTAGTCAAAGCAAATAAAATTAGGGGAAGGTTCCGCATCAATCCATAAACATGCATGCAAAAGCTACCTACCACGTTGAAGCCATCGATACTTCAACACTCTCAAAACCTTAGTAAAAAACCTATCGACAGAGTCGGAAGCTCGTATCTATACCTCTTATGACATTGAAGCAACATGAAGTGAAAAGCGCATTTGTGGCCCTATAAACAGGAATGCTTAAAACTCGACGACAGCGAAAGTTGGACAAAAGACCCTTTCAAAAAGGTCAAAAGGTCTAGAATGAGAAGAAGAGAAGCACAAGGATGAGTTAGAGGACTGGAAAGGGAAGCCTTTCGACTACATCGAAGGCAAGCGAGGCCTTTCGACCATGTCGAATGGAATGATGCGGAAGATAAAAGGCCCTATCGACCTGGTCGAAAGCATTGGTATGGAAGGAGGACGACCTGCATCTATAAATAAGACCCAAGGAGTCGGATTTCGGGGACTAGACTTTGGAATCCAAAGCTCATTTCTTTTACTTCTACTTCTTTGCAACCAAAAATTCTTTGTAGCCCTAAAATAATTTAGGGAAAAGCTCTCAAATTCGTAACTCATTTTGGATTAATGGAAATGGAGAAATGCATCGATTCCTTAAGGATTTCAATTACGAGGAAGATCATAACGATCATTAGCTAGACAAATGAACAAATGCACATGATATATCTTATATTCTTAACTTCTTTTTGTCTATGCAATTCGATAGGGTTGAGTTGGAAAATATACATGCGAAACACAACATCATCACCTCAAGTACCGTATAATGACTAACAAGGATTACGATGATATTTCAACACTAAAATGTTTATAGAACGTACAAATATCTAAGACGATCTCATATCATGTATACTGAATGGAGCTTGAGAAATTATAAATTAGATCTAATTCGAAAGGACAAAACCCCTTTCGATCTGGTCGAAACAGATGTCACGAAGGAAATCTGGTTTGTAACTGGAAAGCCATCATATGAGGAGTTCAGTCGAAAGGTACCGATACTCAACTGCACCAGCAATCCTTAGGGGTTCCTCCATAGAAGAAACGGAAGCAATGAGGTTGAAAGTAGTTACTTCACTTTAATAGGAAGATCATACTTTCTCGCATGGTCGAAAGGGTTCTAACTGACCATTCGACATAATCAAAAGGGATGGATATTCAGTATGAATAGTTATTTTCATCTCATTCTAAGGAGGGGTTTCGAGTAATATGCTTCTTCCCTTGCATTCATTTCTAAGTTATCTTCCAAATCTGTTTTGGCTAAGTAAACTTAGTCGAAATGAAGGTTTCGAAGGAAGCAGTCTTTTTCGATAGCCTTATTTTATATAACCTTATTTGTCTTTCACATATCTGTGGGGATGTTAACAAGTTTTCTTGTTAACATTTTTGACGCTAGAAGGAGGGCTTGAACCTCCTACCTTTTTACTATCTTATTGACTATTTATGGATCGTTTGACTTAACGTAGGAAAATGAGATCTAAGAGACTCAGCAGAATGGATGAAGAGGCTATCGACTCTACAACCCTCGAAGTTAACATAATCCCAATCTATAATTTGGATTGGGTTGTTCAAGGGCAACCTTCAGCATCAGCTCAGTAGGATGAAAATACCGCCAAAATCAAGCATTTAGAGTAGCAACTACAAGAAATGCATGAACTTATCATAATGGCGTTATCTCAAAAGTCCTCAAAAACAGCAAGGCCAACACAAGGGGGTGAGGTGGTATCACCAAGAAGGAACTTAAATGCTCATTCAAATGTAAATAAGAGCAAGATTGATATAACATCTTTAAAGAAAAGAGAGCATCCTCAAAATAAAGCTGATCATCAGGGAAGGGTGCTTAATTAATCGCTTGAACAATCTAGTAGCTTTACGTCAAAAGAATACTATCAAAACCAGAAAAAATCTCTTAATGTTGAAGCCTATCCGAATAATGCGACATAGAAAGCAATTAAAGAAGAAATGAATGCAAAGGGGAAGATGACCATAGATGAAAACATGAATGATAACAAACGAGTGCCACCCTTTACAGATGAGAGTTAGCGAACAATCATCCTATCTTATGTGAAGATTTTGACAATGAAGTATTGCGGAATCGTAGATCCAAAACCATCTGATGGCTTTCGATAGCCAGATGGATCTATATAATGCATCAGGAGCAGTTAGATGCAGATTATTTCCTGTAACTCTCCAAGGGTTTGTGGCCAAATGGTATAGATAATACCGAGAGAAGATCATTTACTCATGGAAACAATTTTCCTACGAATTCTCCTCTCAGTTTGTATATGTAAAGATCTAACCATTGATTTACACAGTTCTGGCCAACATAAAATAGGCAAGCGGAATCTTATGGAGATTATCTTAAAAGATTCAACGTTGAAGCACTGAAAGCTAAGGACATGACTCATCGCGATAAACTCATTGCATTACATTCTGGTTTAATAAAGAACACCCCATTCTAGAAATAGCTTTTTGTTAATGGGTGTAAAGATCCGCAAAACTTCCACTTTCAAACTGACAAGTTCATTTGAATGGATTAGCTATACTACGCTAAAAGGAAAGCAGTTTGCAAAAAGGAAGGAGGAAGATTTTGTCTAGTTCGAGGGCACAAAAGAGCGAAATGGGAAGAACTTATTTCTAATACAATTGCTTTGAACAAGCCATTGTCCTACGTCTATGCTGTGTCAAAGGAAATAGTCAACTTTCTAACTTCTTTCAAGGCTAAGAACCACCCAGAACAAAGAAAAGGAGAAGGCTACTGTGCATACGACCAAGCAAATGGTCACAAGACCGATGAATGCAGAGTTTTAGCCAGAATCATCCAAAAATTGATCCACGAGGGTTATTTAAAAGAGTTTATTCAGGATAAACAGAAGGTTCAAAGAACAAGGGATGGTCCACAAGACTCCCTAGCTATGTTGTTAATATACTGGATGATGAAGACCCTCTAAGCTTAAGCTCGTCATTAAACAGGATTGACGTCATTCATGGTGGGCAGCATCCGGCGGGGAACAGCAAAAGGGCACAAAATAGATATATTAATGAGGCTAAAGAGGGCGTGTTCTACGTCCAAGAAGAGCCCCCGTTGAAGAATCCATGATTCATTATTCCAACGGAAATCTTGTCATCACCCCTCAAGAGTTGAAAATAGGAGTTCATCATCCACACAACAATCCATTGATAATCACAACTCAAATCGGATTGTCCATCATGTCCAAAATTCTTGTAGATACAGGCAGTGTAGTTATTGTTATCTTTAAGCATGCCTTCGATCAAATGAACATCCCTAAAGATAAGCGGGAGCCTAGCATAGGAACCAATTTTCAGATTCAACAACAAGAGGCCAACTCCAATAGGACAAGCAAAGTTGTTGGTGCAAGTAGGGATGCCACCATTTTGCAAAACTTTCGAGACTCTCTTTGTGATTATGAATGAGCCATCTTATTATAATGCTTTCTTTAAAAGGCCTATGCTTGATGAGATAGATGCATTTGTCTCACCACAGTACATAATGGTGTAATTCTTAATAAAGAGAGGCTGGGGCATAGTCCAAGCAGAGCAGTTCAGCTCTTGAGAAATGTATTTCGCTACAATCGATCGATATAAAAGGGAGTATTCTGCTTACTTTGATTCTTCCGATGTTTTCATCCTTTAGATAATGGATTTTTATATCCAACATTCAAAGCAAAAGTTAAATCTAATAAGTCTAGCATGCATATGTATGAAAGGTGCATTCCTTCTAGAGGAAAAGGAAGAGAGTTGATGCTAATTCCAATAAAGAAAGCCCAATCGCCATTGAATTTGATTTCCGAGGAGAAATGGAAAGAATAAAACCTATAGAAGAAGTTAAGGAGGCATGCATAGATTCAAATGATACCACTTAGGTAGTCAAAGTGGGAAAAGAATTGGATAGCAACTTGAAGATTTAATCCAATTTCTTAAGATCAGTAAGGATGTATTTGCCAGGTCTCATTCAGACATGGCGGTGATTGATGCGTTAGTCATGTGTCAGTCGTTCATAATCAATCCGGAAGCAAACCCCATCAGACAGAAAAAGAGATGCTTGGATATGGTACGATCTGATGCTTTGAAAGAAGAAGTTAATAGACTCCTTAGGAATGGGTTTATTTGAGAAATACAATACTCGAAATGGCTAGCGAACCCAGTCTTGGTGAAGAAATTGAATGGAAAATGGGGGACTTGCATTGATTTTATTGACTTGAAAAAGGCTTGTCTGAAAGATTGTTTCCCACTATCGTGAATTTATCAATTAGTCGATGCAACTAGTGGGCAAAAATTATTATCTCTTATGGATGCATATTCAGGATACAATCAAATACACATGTTCAAGCCGGATGAAGAGCACACTAGTTTCATTATAGAATGGGGAATATACTGCTACAAAGCGATGCCTTTTGGGCTAAAGAATGTAAAGGCTACTTATCAAAGGCTGGTTAACAAAATGTTTAAAGAACACATTAGCTGAAATATGGAGGTTTATGTGGATGACATGCTAGTGAAGTCTTGTGAGGCTAAGAATCATCTTGAGAATCTAGAAGAGATGTTCAGAGTACTATGGAAATATCAAATGAAACTGAACCTACAGAAATGCTCCTTCGAAGTCCATTTGGGGAAATTTTTTGGCTACCTTGTAAGTGCCTAAGGGATTGAAGCTAGTCCTGACCAAATTCAAGCCATTAAGGACATGGCTGAACCCAAAACCAGTAAAGAGGTAATAAGTGTGAATTGGAGCATAGCCAGTCTAAGCAAGTTCATTTCCAAAACTACTAATAAATGTATTCCCTTCTTCGATGTAATCAAGAAAAAGGAAAACTTTAAATGGGGGAAGATTGTAGAAAATATTTTCAGGTGTTAAAATGCCAGTTGGAAAAGCCACCGATACTTTTCTAGTCCCGAGAATGGAGGGAACTTATACCTATGCATGGCAGTATCAGAGCATGCAGTCAGTTCAGTATTGATTAGAGAAGGAAGTGGAGCTCAACTTCTTGTATATTATACAAGCAGACGATTGAAGGATGGGGAAGTTTGATACCCAGTGATAGAAAAGCTAGCTTATTGCTTGATCCTCACAGCATGAAAACTTAGAGCATACCTTGAAGCACATCCGATTAGGGTATTTACCAATTTCCCCCTTAAACCAGTTTTCAGTAAGCTGGAAACTTCGGGAAGGTTGGTAAAATAGTGAATTGAGCTTAGCCATTATAATATAGAGTTTCAGCCGCGGGCCACAATAAAAAAACAAGCATTGACGCACTTCATTAATGAATGCACTAATTTCTTTAAAGAGCAATCAGAAAAAGAAAGGGATTAGAAAACTACGTTGCAGTCGTTCGTCGATGGTGTGTCAAATGAATAGGAGACCGATGTAGGGTATGTGGTAATCATACCAGATGGACACCGCTTACATTATGCAATGAAATTAGGATTCCCCACAACGAACAATATTGCTGACTATGAATCAATGGTAGCGGGGTTAACTTTGGCATTACAGCTCAAAATCCCATAGATTCAGATCTTTGGTGTCTCCCAACTAATGGTAAATAAAATGAGGAAGATATGCCAAACAGAAGACTCTAAGCTATCTTTATGTGTAAAGAAGATACTAAAAATGCTTTCTTTATTTGAAGACTTTTCCGTACACCAAGTTCCAAGAGGGAAAAACTCACAGGCAGATTCATTAGCGAAACTATCTAATTCAACAGGATCCCCAGAAATGCGGATTGTTCCAGTAGGATTTCAAGAAATGCCGAGTATTAATGAGGAAAGCATCCGAACAAGAAAAAGAATTGTTAGTTCTGAGAAGGTCTCGAGCTATGTTAAAAGAAAAAGTGGGAAGAGAAATTGATAAAGAAATATCAAATGAGAGGGTTGATCAATGAAGAGAAAATGACCTTTATGATAATACTTGGATGTCACCATCATTGAATATCTTTCTGAAGGAATACTGCCATCTGACAAGAGTGAGGTAAGAAAGATTAGGCTACAAGCTCAAATTGTCACAATAGTGGATGGAGTCCTTTATAAGAAAGGATATGCACTTCCTTACTTAAGATATGTAGGCCAGAAAGATGGGGTAAAATTGTTAGCAGAAGCACACAAGGGATTCTTTGGGGACCATTCAAATGGGTCAAAATTGGAAAAAAAGATAATGAGATAGGGTTTTTTAGGTCTCGTATGGTAAGCCATTGAATATGTGGGGAGTTGCGAGAAATGCCAAAAGCACTCGAAAATTCGCTGATTTCACCTAAGTCAGTTAACTCTAATCTCAAGTCCATGGCCCTTTGACATATGGGCAATTGATTTAATCGGCCCATTGCCAATCTCAAAAGGGGGAGCAAAATATCCTGTAGTTGCTATAGATTACTTCACTAAATGGGTTGAAGCATAACCACTCCCTAAGATCACTTCTACAAAATTACACTTATTTTTCAACAAAAATATTATAACCAGATTTGGAATTTCCCATAGACTATCGCCGACAATGGAATACAATTTGAGAGTGAGTAATCCCCTTGGTTTTGTCATAAGAATGGAATTATAAAGAGATTTTCCTCTGTTGCGCATCTGAAAGAAAATGGGGCAGTTGAGGCTGCAAATAAAACCATAAAGACTATTTTGTAAAAGCGATTGAACAAAGCTAAAGGGAACTAGGTAGAAGAGCGGCCACTTGTATTATGGACTTATTGAATATCTACCAAAATGGCAATATGTCATACTCCATACTCATTGACATATGGGTGTAAGGTGATGTTACCAATTGAGATTAAGATACCCTCACACCAAAGAATCACATACGTTTTCAGTTTAAACCAAGAACGAAAAAGATAACTAATGGATTTGATACATGAGTTGAGAGACGAAGCAGCAATCAAAACAGTGGAATATCAAAGAAGAATGTCAAAGTATTACAACTCAAAAGTAAGAACAAGATCATTTCAAGAAGGAGATTTAGTGATCTAAAGAGTAATGGAAAATATAAGAAATCCTGTAGATGGACCTCTGGGACAAAATTGGGAAGGACTCTTAATCATTTGCAAAGTAATTACCCGAAGAGCTTATAAGTTATGCCGACCAAACGGCAATATGGTTCCAAGAAATTGGAACGCTAAACATTTAAGACCATATTTTTCTATGATGAATGAATAAAGTGTCTCTTCTTAGAAAGAAAAATCTACATAGTTGGTAGTAGAATTCTCCTTACATTTGGAAACTACCTTTACTGGTTAAAGCCTCTTCCCATGCCGAGTTGGCTAGGAGCATCCCCTTAAGGGAGCAGTATAAGCCTTTATCGTCAAACTATAGCGAGGTTAAAGCATCAACAAGCCCTTAGCCGTGCCTCTGGTCAGGTCAAGGCACCTCCTTGAGGGCACCTACGGGAGGGAAGAGTATAAGCCTTTATCTGCACCACGCTATGGCTAGGTTAAAGCATCGACAAGGCCCTGTCCACGCCATGTTATGGGTAGGGCAGGGCACCTATTGGATGTAGGAGTGTAAGCCTTTGTCGGCACTATGCTATGGCCAGATTAAAGCATCGACAACCCCTTGTCCATGCCTTTGGTAAAGTCACGGTGCCTCCTGGAGGGAGGTTGGGTAAGTCCTTGATTCTAGCCTCTGAGAATGAGCTAACCAAGAGCATCAGATAATAACGGACTAAGACGTCCAAGCCCAAAAACGGCTCTTCAAATAATGGACTAAGACGTTCAAGACCAAGAAGTGGCTCATCAAACAATGGACTAAGACGTCCAAACCCAAGAAGCGGCTCATCAAACAATGGACTAAGACGTCCAAGCCTAAGAGGCGGCATATCTACAAAGGACTGAGATGCCCAAGTCCAAGAAGTGGCATATCAAATGAGGGACTATGTAACAACCCTGGTATTGGTGGTTAACTAAAATATTAAATGATAACAATACTTATAGTTTAATATTGAGAATAAAATGAAATGGAGAAAATAAACAAGGTTTTAAATTGTTTATTCCGAATAAACAATATGGTTGAAGTTAAATATTGGGTTAGAATTCATTATTTGGGGATTTTGTTAATAAAATCGAAAATATCGGAATATAAGTAAATTTGAGTTACTAAATTTACCAAGTGATGTATTTCAGCATTTAATTGTTGAAATAAATCCAAATTGATGGAAATAAAGTTTTAAAAAAATTCATTGTAAATTAAAACCAAAATTCACCAAATATGTTGCAAATTAAAGAAGATAATCAACAAATAAGAATCTATAAGGCAATATCTACCCAATACTATGTAAATTTCATCAAAAAACTTTGAACTAATGATATGAATTGTCTGTAACCAATTCTTTGTTACTGCATGTTCTTGTTTTAGCATTTTCAGGTGCTAAAGTTAACAAAGGAGCATCAAAATCATCAAATTGATCATGATCAGTGAAGTCTTCAACCCATTCTTAGTTGCATATCTAAGATGAGGGTTTCCTCCTGCTTTCTAGTTTGAATTCATGCGTTTAATGATGATTTACAATGGTGAACTTGCTGGAAAAAAATCGTTACAGTAATATTTGTTTTGGGATTGAAGTTGAAACGAATTTTGCCATAGCATGTTCGGTTCTTAACCAAATTCAATAATTTTGGATGTTCTGGAAAGCTTAGACATAGTGCTACAATTTTCATGTTTTGAGTTTTCTGAAATTTTGAAGTTTTGCTTGATCAAAACCATGCTTGTTTGTTGCTGTCCCGAGATCAAATCAACAGCAACAACAATCACAGGCCTGAGAATTGTTTTGGCGATAACTCTTTCATTTTATTATCCAAATTTGATAATTTTGGATATTCTGGAAAGCTTAGACATGGCTACAATTTTCATGTTTTGAGTTCTCAACAATTTTGTTGTTTCTTGATCAAAATCATGCTCGTTTGTTGTTGTCCAGAGAGCAAATCGACAGCAACAACAATCACAGGCCTGAGAATTGTTTTGGCCATAACTATTTTGTTTCTTAACCAAATTCAATAATTTTGCATGTTTTGTAAAGCTTAGATCCCATACTATAAGTTTCATGTTTTGAATTTTCTAAAATTTTGAAGTTTTCTTGGTCGAAATTATGTTGTATGATGCTATCCTGAGTGTAAAATGACAGCAATAACAATCATCGACCTTTGAATTTTATTAGCTCATTTTTGCACTCATTCTAATTCGGTTTTATGTTGTTTTTCTAATATTTTCAGAGCTATGATGCCTATCAGCAGGCCAGCTATATTAGGAGAGTTTGAAATTCAAATTTAAATGGAATTTGAATTTATTTTGGGATAAATTTGAATTGAAGTCGTATTGAATTCAATTTATAGGTTTTGAGATATCCTTCTTAGTTTTTATTGTTATCGAGAACGTTTTTCACTAAACTATTTTTGAAATATATGAAAATTCCAAATTATTATATATTATTTTAAAATTATTTGTCTAAATTAAAATATATTTATTTCCTATAATAAACAAATTTCATATATTGGTTTTAATAATTGTTTTCTGACAATCGTTCTAAATTCCTGTTTTCTCTAATAAAATTATTTTATAACTAAATTATTTGTTTTTATGAAATTCGAACGTATGAGAAAGACAATTAAATGGCAATGTAAAATATATGGTATGGGACACATGGATTTGCTTTATCGTATAATATCAGACTTCAACGATCGAAGCCCTTTCGATGAACTATTTGAGATAATTTAAGATGTTATTAAATTTTAGGTAGATTACATGGTTCGAGAACTCCAATTTAGGAGTATATTCGATGAAGGACCATTTTGAGATGTATTTCTTAATCGCCGATGAAATGAAGCGAATTGAGAGCTAGAAATTTCTATTTGGAATTATGGTTATAAATAACCATCCAGATGTTATTTTTACTTGCCGGTGAGATGAGGCAAAGTATATTTTCATGATGTTTATGATGTTTTACTAGTGTGGCTAACTAACGGCTAGTAAACCGCTAGGTGCGAACGTATGGTATGGGACGTACGTTTTACGCCTATTGGGTTCCTATCTGAGAAGTTGAGACACATTCATGATGTTTACTAGTACTGTAGACCACGAGTACTCAATTGGAGTCATCACGATGTAGTTGGTACTCCGATCATCACTATGTTATTAAATCGGGTCTTTATGACTGGGAGTCTTTATGATATTATAGACTATAGTCACCACGATGTTCACGATGCTCTGATGTTACTTGACTCTAGTCATCACGATGTTTATGTACCAAATAGTAATACTAGTCACGAAGTAAGCATGTGCAGTTTCCCATGAAGTTTTAGATGTTTTGATTTAACCTTTTTATGAGGATGTTATTATAGCCTTGAGTAATATGAAGGCTTACGTGTATCGATGGTTTTATGTTGATTTCTAATATGATGTTTTGAACCCTCGTTGAGTTCTATTATGATGGATTTATGAGATTTTAAACTGTTTTATGATAATTATTTATATGATTCAAATCCTTGCCTATTTCACCTATATAACTACAAAAGATGAACCATAGTTAGATAACTAATTGAATTCCCTTATGAAATCATGATGAACCCATAGATGTCTCACCTTAGAGATGATTTGATGATACTTTTATCGTTCCTTTGTCAACAATGGAATGGTTCTCCCTTTCCTCCTATTACTGTTATTTTTACTAATGATAAGTTCTAGCCTACCTGACCCGTGTATTTATTACTCGGGTCAGACCGAGTTGCAGGTCAGGTATGAATTTAGCTCACTCCTTCTTGGATCCGTTAGCTTGCTTTTGTTTAGGCCACTTCTTTCGGGCTTGGACATTGTACCTATTATTTTGTGGGATGGTTGTGTATGTATATTTTGTAGTTCATGCTACTTATGTATGTTGTATTATGTGTGATGTACGGAGATGTATGTGTACTCTGATCAGGGTTTGTTGTTATATGACTATTTATATATATATATATATATATATTTGTATATTGCATTTATTCCGAAATGGTCCTAAACCACCAAGGTATCGTATTAGTTAAGGACTAGGCATGTTGACCATATATGAAGCAATGGAAAAAAAATATTGGCATACTTAGCTCTTAGCTAATGCATTATTATGAGGGTCGCGCTTAACCAGCCCTATTCCCTGCATTAGTAGACATGATTACTTAATAATTCTCTTTACTAATGTGGGTCTCAGGGTGGTGCATCACAAACTAAGTAATCCAAGCTTGAGAAGTATCCAATCAAACTACAACTGCATATGAGGCCAAAATGGGTTTACATATGTTTGAAGAAGACAAAATCTTAAGATTAAAACAGAACTCCGCTTATTAATACTCGAATCTGGGTCTCGAGTCTCTCGCTTCTGGACTATATATTTTAATATTCGAATATGGGTTTCGGGTCTTCACTAATCATTTATGGTCTTTCTCATACCCGAATCTAGGTTTCGAGACTAATATCCGACTTTACTTATTAATGCCTGAATTTGGGCTTGATATTTTTCTCTTATGAAGAAAATTGCTATGGATTTCTGATTATCTGACACATGCCCAAATATGGGCTCGAGATATTTGTTATAAAGATGATTATAACAAATTTTTGATTATCCACCATTAATACCTTAGTCTGGGTTAGAGAATTCTATTCTATAGAATATTTTTGAATCTCCCTTATTAAAAACCCAAATCTGGGTTTTGGACATCTTACTACTAACTTCTAAACTTCACTTAATGATGCCCTTATCTGGGTTTAGAATTCATGACTTTCTAATGCCTAACTTTGAATTTCAAGTCTTTTATTATCAGTTTTGGATTCTATAGACATCTAAATCATCCGCCAAAAACTTTAAGTTGGTCTTCTAAATACCCAGATCGGGTTGTTAGTTAGCAACACTAAACGATGTTCACCAATGTCTATATTCAGACTCCAGGATATTCTTATCTCCAAGAGGAGTTTCTAAATACATATTAAGATTTACATGTTGTAAAGACTTATTTCCAGATAATAGCTTACAACCTCCTATTTCCAGACATTGGCTATCCCAATATGAAGTTTTTAGTCTTTAATTATTATATGCATGGATAATGATTAATTACGTACCTCAGATACTTTATTAAACCAAGATTATAATAAACTATCCATTTAAATTTAGGAGCACCACCATGGTGATTTATCGTGAAGTACATTTATAAGACAGTGAGTTTGTAATGGAAAATATTACTTACTTCGAATTTTGCGGGAAGACCAGCTTATTAGGAGCAAAGAAGTTGTGAAATTTTTGTCCTAAAGAATAAAAAGCTTCTTTCATATAGGGGAAAAAATATTAACAATAAAATCCACTCAAGAACAAAGGTACGAAAGAAGGTTGATGAAACCGCCAGGCTCTATTAAAATAACAACCACGAGTTTCGACAAGGATCATGAAAGAGCATTTCGAAGGCATTGAGAAGGCTTTCGAAGGAGCCGCAAGCACCAAGCACCCTCATAAGAGATAAACTTTCCAAAAGCTTTAAAAAAGATGAAAAAGAAAGTAGGGAAACCTTTCTGCCTCATCCAAGCCTTTCGATGTAGATGGTTTCGTGTATATAGGAAAAGCAAGGACGAGCTCGAAACCCCTTTCGAAGGCAATGAATAATAAACTTTCATGTGCACTCCAAACCTTTCGAAATCAAAGTTGACGCCTTTGTTCAAATTACTTAAGACAACCCGTTTGAAATCATAATCGAGAACCAATCGAAGCTAATAAAATACGGGGAAGGTTTCCATCAATCCACAAACATGCATCCGAAAGCTACCTACTATATCGAAGCCATCGATACTTAAACACTCTTGAAACCTTAGTAAATAACCTATCGAAAAAGTTGAAAGCTCTTATCTACACCTCTTTTGAGAAAAAACAACATGAAGAGAAAAGCACATTTGTGGCTCTTTTGACGACGTCGAAAGCGAGTCAGGGAAAACAGAGCGAAGGAACGCTTAAAACTTCATGGCTGTCAAAGGTGACAAAAGCCCCTTTCTATAAGGTCGTAAGGTCTTAAATGAGAAGAAGAGAAGCACAAGGATGAGTTGGAGGACTGGAAAGGGAAGCCTTTCGACTACATCTAGGGCAGGCGAGGCCTTTTGACCATGTTGAAAGGAATGATGCGTAAGATAAAATGACCTTTTGACTAGGTTGAAAGCATTAGAGTGGAAGGAGGCTGACCTGCATCTATAAATAAGACCAAAGGTGTTCGATTTTTGGGATCAGATTTTAGAATCCAAAGCTCATTTCTTTTACTCCTGCTTCTTTGCAACAACAAATTATTTGTAACCTTAGATCAATTTGTGGAAAAGCTTTCAAACTTGTAACTCGTTTTGGATTAATGGAAATGGAGAAATGTACGGATTCATTAAGGATTTTTATTATGAGGAAGATCATAACGATCATCAGCTAAACTAATGCACAATTGCACATGATACTAACTTATTTCCTTTACTTCTTTTTGTCTATGCAATTTGATAGGATCGACTTGTAAAATATACATGCGAAACACATCATCATCATGTCGTGTACCATATCATGACCAACAAGGATGATGATGATGTTTCGACACTGACAAGCTTATAGAACTTACAAATGTCCAAGACGATCTCATATCGAGTATACTGAATGGAGCTTCAGCAGTTATAAATTAGATCTAATTTGAAAGGACAAAACCCCTTTCGACCTAGTCAAAAGGGACGTCATGGAGGAAATCTGGTTTGTAATTGGCAATCCATCATATGATGAGGAGTCATTCGAAAGGAACCAACACTCAACTGCACCAACAATCCTTTCGGAGGGGTTCCTCCATAGGAGAAATGGAACCAATGAGGTCGAAAGCAGTTACTTAACTTTAATAGGCCGATAATACTTTTTGACATGGTCGAAAGGGCTTGATTTGACCATTCGACACATAATCGAAAGGGAAGAATATTCATCATGAATAGATGTTTTCGTCTCATTCGAAAGATGGGTTTCTAGTAAGATGCTTCTTCCCTTGCGTTCATTTCTAAGCTATCTTCCAAAAATTATTCGACCAAGTCAACTTAGTCGAAATGAAGCTTTCGAAGGAAGCAATCTTTTTCGGCAACCTTATTTTATATAACCTTATTCGTCTTTCACATCGCTTTGGGGATGTTAAAAAGTTTTCTTGTTAATAGCCGAAGCGTACTTTTGGCCTCTTCGATAGGTATTACTGATGCTATTATCTTCCTGTTGAAAGCCTTATGTAATGTATATAGAAACCACTCTAATGCCTTCCGATCCTAATTAATGCTCTTGCTCCTTTCATACTTTCACTCTTGAGAATATTTTATGGATAATGTTTGCGCCAAAATTGGTCACCAACCCCAAATTTCATGAAAGCACCAGTATATAAACACAGATCAGTAATATATATCAAAAAATCACAGATATAGGTAATGTAGAGAATGATAAATGATGAACAATAGACTTCCAACGGAAAGAAATTGACAGAAACACAGGATTTATAGTGGTTCGGCTATCTACGGCCTATGTCCACTCCAAAAGTTAATCTTTTATTGATTTTCCTTGATGGTTACAATTGATTACAGCGATTATAAAGGAG
Source organism: Allium cepa (assembly GCA_030765085.1). NCBI lineage: Eukaryota > Viridiplantae > Streptophyta > Magnoliopsida > Asparagales > Amaryllidaceae > Allium > Allium cepa. The sequence continues at coordinate 105,759,206 of CM060930.1, read as the reverse complement.
AAATTCAAGTACAATAGTAGCTTAATAGTGCGAAAGTGTATCCGGCAGAGTGGATGTCAGATAGCCAAAGGATCCCTTTTCTGTAGGTTCTGGGGCTCTATTTATAGGTATAGGAGACTGATATCTCGCTCAAACTTTGGGGGACTCCTTCTGGCACGTGAGTGGGCCCACGCGATCGATCCCATGAAGTTTTGGCTCGACCCGTAATCGATATGAATCAATTTCGTATCGATCAAGATTTTGTCCAATGGAGTTGAAACTTGGCATGACCTTCCTTAGCATGTACGTATGCTCCTGTGAAAATTTCATCGCATTTGGACCTGTGGATCGTGAGATATGATCGATGCAAGATTGCGTTTCATAAATGCCATCGAGTTCGAATTAATCTTTCGTATCGATCCATTCGTATCGATCCGAGCACGTGATAACATGTTGACGTGGCACGCACTCTCCGGATCGATCCACTTTTTATGCCGACAAGATCGAGTTTTATTTGCACCTTGTTCGTATCGACGATTCGTGCTCTATTTCGTATTGTTGTGGCTCTGTTCACATCGATGTTCACAGGCTATTTCGCATCGATGATTGGGGGACGTGCCACTTCGTATCGTGCACTGTTCGTATCGATCAACCTTGATCATGTTTGTATCTATCAACTAATCGATACGAACTAAGTGTTCATGATTCCTAGAGATCGATACGAATAGCAAGTTTCTGGATCGATGCGAATTAGATCGACACGAATAGTGTGATTAGAGTGTAAACCGGATCGATGCGAACAGAACCAACACGATGACTTTCTGAATCGATTCGAACACATGGACACGAACGGGACTTTCTTCATGGATTCGAACATATGGAATCTAATCGATACGAACTTGATGGATTCAAACAGTGCAACCATAGATCGATTCAAACTTGATGGATTCGAACAGATCGAGGCAAAGTCCTTCTGATGCATACGAATTTGATCGATTTAAACAGATCAATACTACGGCTCTCTGATGGATACGAACAGCGTAATCTTTCTCAACTTGTATCGATCATATGAACTCCGATTGACCTGAAATTTGAAATGTAGCCTCTCCTAGCCTTGATCACCATTTCCTATCGATCTCGCCTTGATTGGAGTTCGATCAAATTTGGATGGCATCGATTGCAACTTTGCTTCCAATCGATTTTCAATCCTGATATTCATCCTTTTCTAGCTAATTTTTTGATATTCCAGCCTTGACCAAAGGGTGGGATAACATTTGCCCCTCAAAATATGTCTTGTGATAAGATGGTGTGTTTTGAATAGTTTCGAATCTGATATCTAAAGTCCATATCGTCCGAGTGCGTCGTTCTTGACTGCTCTGAGTCGATGTCCGATTCCAAATCCAGTAACCAAAGCCTTAACCAATTCCATATCCATCCGTACTCAAAAACCGAGTCTTAATCCATCCTTATCTAATAACCAATTACCGAATCCATGACCTATCCGGGTCGATATCCTAATCCGTAACCACTCCAAGTTCTTGCCAAGCGCAATCCACACATGACGACCGTGGCCCAGTGTCCCTGGACATTGAGTAATTGCCATGGCTTAAGTCCTAATCCAAATCTTGGTCGCTCCGGACCATTGTCGAGTTACCCTATGACCTGAAATAGTAACCGATAATATAGGGCCTAAGTCTTAGGCCAAATACTGGTCTCTTCGGACCCTTGCTGAGCATAGTCCATACTCAGCGACCTGAATAAGCCAATTCGCCACATTCGGGAGAAGAGACTCACCCCTTGCCAGGCACAATCCATACCCGATGACCGTTTACTAGAAAGCCAGATAAAAATCCAGTGAAAATCCAATCCAAAATCCAAACCAAATTTAAAAATAAAAAATCCACGTCAGAAACCAAAACCAACATCCAAACATGAGAACAATCATCCAAACAGAAGTCCAAATCAGAAAACAAACAAAATCAGGAGTTCAAACCAAACTCCAAAACCAAACCAAAAAAAAAAGAGTCCAATCCAAAAACAAAAAACATGAAACAGATTTCGCACACCATAGCATCGTGGTTTATCGTCGTTTTGAGCATGCCTAGGGGCCATCTCCGTCCCCTTACATGAGTAAACGACTTGGTCGATTGCCCTTAGTTTGCTACTTATTTCATACTTTCCCAGTCAATTGATAACCAATTGACCATCATTCCTGGGCCTCACACCGTCACTGTTTGAGGTCGATGGTGGTTGCTCCTGTCCCACTGCTACATTCTGAGCCTCGATGTATTGTCGCAACTGTCCATTCCTTATATGCTCCTCAATTACGTCCTTTAAGTTCCTGCAGCTGTTGGTATCGTGTCTGTCCAAATCGTGGAAGACACGACTTCCTAATTCCCTTTCACGTTCGGAAGGTTCTCTCCTAGCTGGCCTTCGGTAGGGAAGACGATTCCGGGTCTCCAGAAATACCCATCCTAATGTTTCATTCAATCCTGTGTATGTGAAGAATTTTGTCTCTCTCCATCATTTTTTAGCATTTTCTGAATCATCATCAAGCTTCCTTTTCCCTTTACCTTTATCTTTATCCGAGCTTCCGCGGGATGGCCCTCCATCCTCAGCCGCATTCACCTCCTTTAACTTCAAATATGTACATGCATCTTCCTGTCATAGGAATCACCCAGCTTCGTGAAAGAATTCCCCGAGATCCAGTGGTAGGTCCTGTATCAGAGATACTTTGAAATTTAAATCCTCTCTGACTCCCGAAACTGCTGTAATTAAAACCATCAATGGATCCAGTCGATCGATCAAAGCAACCGTTGCATTGAATCGAGTTAAGAAAGCTCTGAGTGATTCATCCATTCTTTGCTTTTTTGACGTTAACATCATCACTTTCTTCGGTCTTTTAATATAAAATCGAAACTGCTTCAGAAACCTGTCCACCAATTCTGTCCATGTCCCGATAGATCCTTTTTCAACTGTCTGAACCACATAGCAGCTATAACCGTTAAGTATAGGGGGAACATCGGGCCATAACTTCCTCTGATGCCCCTAGAACATCCATGTGTCTTGTGTACCTCATGAAGCGATCAGTTGGATCAGCCTTGCCATTATATACCTTCACGTTAGCTAGCTTGAAATCTGGTGGATTTCGAGCTATCCTGATTTCATCACTAAACGGATTCCTGTTTACTCCTTCTAGATCTCTATTGGTCAAACCTCCATGCATAGATCGCCTGATAATCTCGGCCAATCCAGCACTGTCTGTCAAGGGTTGCGTCCTGAGTCCCTTAGGAATTCTGGTAGATACTCTTTATCTCGTGCTCTTACATTCTTGCCAGCATCCTGTTATGTGGTGTTGACTGAAATCACTCCATGAACTGGTTCATCACTGTTAGGGGGTGTGCCCTCGAGCCTCGGTCCATCCGGATTAGCAGGGGTATGCTGACTAGGGATTGTACCTTGTTGAGTTGTTTCATTCGATTGCCTGTTTTTCCCTTCTGCTCCACCTCCGTGGATTTGAACTCCTGAAGCTCCAGCTGTTCCTACTTGTCCAAATTGTCCAAGGAGGTTCTGCATTATTTCTTCCTGCTTTTCTAAAATTCTCAGTGCATCACTCTCATCATCATTTCCATTTCATCTCGGGTGATGAAAGCTTAAGTCTGATTGCCCCCTGTTGAAGCCTTCTGGCTTCCCTCATGCTGACTTCTCTCTGTTCTTTATCTTCTACTCGACTGTTTTGTCATAGTTTTCTAGATCTGAATCCCTAAACCTTCAAATCAGAGTTCCAAATTTGGTATAGCGGGTGCTAGTTGCTCTCAGTGAAAGCACCAAAGTATTTGCGCCAAAATTGGCCACAAATCCCAAAATTCATGAAAGCACCAGTATATAAACACAGATCAGTAATATATATCCACAAATCACAGATATAGGTAATGTAAAGAATGGTAAATGATGAACAATAGACTTCCAACGGAAAGAAATTGATAGAAACACAGGATTTATAGTGGTTCGGCTATCTCCGGCCTACGTCCACTCCAAAAGTTAATCTTTTATTGATTTTCCTTGCTTGTTACAGTTGATTACAACAATTATAATGGAGAAATTCGAGTACAATAGTAACTTAATAGTGCGAAAGTGTATCCGACAGAGTTTGGACGTCAGATAGCTAAAAGATTTCTTTTTTGTAGGTTCTGGGGTTCTATTCATAGGTGTAGGAGGCTGATATCTTGCTCAAACTTCAGGGGACTCCTTCAGGCATGTGTATGGGCCCACCTGATCGATCCCATGAAGTTTCGGCTCAATTTGTGAACGATACAAACCAATTTCGTATCAATCAAGATTTTGTCCAATGGATTTGAAACTTTGCGTGAACCTTCCTTAGCATGTACGTAAGCTCCTATGAAAATTTCATAGCATTTTGACTTATGGATCGTGAGATATGATCGATGTAAGATTGCATTTTCGTGAGTGCCGTCGAGTTCGAATCGATCCTTCGTATCGATCCATTCGTATCGATCCGAGCATGTGATAGTATGTTGACGTGGCACACACTCTTCGGATCGATCTACTTTTTATGCCGAGTAGATCGAGTCTTATTTGCACCTTGTTCGTATCGAGGATCCGTGTTCTCTTTCGTATCGTTGTCGCTCTGTTTGCATCGATGTTCATAGGCTATTTTGCATCGATGATTGTTCCACTTCGTATCGTGCACCGTTCATATCGATCGACCTTGATCCTGTTCGTATCTATCCACTGACCAATACGAACTAAAGGTTCATGATTCCTGGGGATCGATACGAATAGCAAGTTTCTAGATCGATGCAAATTAGATCGACACGAATAGTGTGATTAGAGTGTAAATCGGATCGATGCGAACAGAACCAACACGATGACTTTCTGAATCGATTCGAATACATGGACACGAACATGACTTTCTGCATGGATTCGAACATACGGAATCTGATCGATACGAACTCTATGGACTCGAACAGCGCAACCACAGATCGATTGGAACTTGATGGATTCGAACAGATCGAGGCAAAGTCCTTCTGATGGACACGATTTGATCAACTCGAACAGATCAATACCACGGCTCTCTAATGGATACGAACAACGTAATCTTTCTCAACTTGTATCGATCATATCTGGATCATATGAACACCGATTTACCTGAAATTTGAAACGCGGCCTCTCCTAGCCTTGATCACCATTTCCTATCGAACCCGCCTTAATTGGGGAATGATCAAATATTGATGCCATAGATTGCAACCTTGCTTCCAATTGATTTCCAATCCTGATATTCATTCTTTTCCAGCTAATTTGTTGATATCCAGCCTTGACCAAAGGGTGGGATAACAGATAAAACATTCAAAATTCAATATAAACAATTTTAACCTTAAAACCATGTAAATCAATTAACAAACAAACTTGTATGTACGTAACTTATCATAAATTATCATCAAAATAATCATAATGGATTTAAACTTAAACCAGAAAATCAATTGATCATAAAAAAAGAAGATGGTTTTGATTATTATTCGCCTTGATTGGGATAAGGAGTTTAAGGTTTTGTCCTTGATTAATTCCCCTACCTTGATTCCTTAGCTTTTAGATGAATTTCTCCTCTTTTCTTCCTAATTTAATGGCCGACTTGCTCTTTCTTTTTGCTTATGTTTTAGAGTTTGAAAAATGAACATGAATGGTAAAGGAAATGAGATTTTTATGGTAATGGAATTATGGTGCACAATTTCTAATATGCCCTTGCATTAATTCAATAACATATAAAACCATTCATAAACTCTTTTATTTAATTAAGCTCGGCCTCTAGATAAATTTTCAAATTTCAATCCCCTTATCACTCTAATATTTACATTATCTATTTAATTTATCTAATTAAATCTTCTAAATAATGTCATTAAAAATCAGGAGTATTAAGAGCTCCCCTCCTTGAAGAGTTTCAACATCGAAATTCAGTGAGGACTAAATACTAAACATAGAAATCATCTAAAACCACTTCTAACAACTATACTAGCCTACCTGATTAGCGACTATCTATATAAATCTAATATAGTCATACCTTAAAGCAGATCAGGATAAATATCTCTAATTCTGTCTTCTGTCTCTCAAGTACGGTCATTCCATTGTTGCTGCACTAAACTTTCACCAACCTGACTATCTTATTCCTCAATTTTTTTCACCTCTTGCTATGACACAAATTGGTTGTCTAACAAAAGTCAAATTCGGTTCTACTATCATGTCTTCAAAACTTGTTGGAGGAATATTAGTCTTTGGATCATGCACATACTTACAAAGATGAGACACATGAAATACATCATGGACACCTGCCATACTGCTCGGCAACTCTACTCTGTATGCAAGTTTTCCGATCCTTCCTATAACTAGGAACGTACCAACATATCTCGGGTGCCAGTTTTACTGAATTTCCAAATCGCACCACACCTTTCGTTGTTGATACCTTAATGTAAACTCTATCTTCAATTGAGAATTCTAAGTTTTTACGCCTCTTAATTGCATAAAGTTTTTGTCTAGACTAAGCTTCCTTCATCCATTCTCGGATTAACTCAATCTTCTTTGTTGTCTCTCTAACCAGATGTGGACATAAGACTAATCTATTTCCAGCCTCCAACCAACATGCTGGTTATTTTCATGGCCTTCTATACAAAGCTTCAAAAGGCACCATTCCTATACTAGTCTGACAACTATTATTATAGGAAAAATTGACTAAGTATAGGTGATTATCCCAAGGTCCACCAAAGTCTAATACACAAGCTCTTAGTAAATCCTCAATTACCTTATTGACTCTCTCTGTCTGCCCATCCGTCCAAGGGTGATATACAATACTCATCTTAAGCTTGGTACTCAACACATCCTGTAGACTCTTCCAAAATTCACAAGTAAACAAAGCATCTCGGTTACTTACTATACTATTAGAAATCCCATGCAGTCTAACTATGTTCTCCATGGACAACTTTGCTAAAATAGGTGCCGTCCTGGTTGACTTAACTAGAACGAAATGGGCACTCTTGGTTAACCTTTCCACTATGACCCATACACTTTCATTTCCTCTATTTGACCTTGGAAACCCATCTATAAAATCCATGAATATAGAATTCTATTTCCAAACTCCAATGATTGAAGCAACCCACTCAGCTTCTGATGTTCGGGATTCACTTGTTGATAGCTTGCACACTGCTTAACCTACAAGCCAACATTCCTCTTCAAACCTTCCTAATAGAAGCTCCTCTTTATATCTTGATAAATCTTGGTCCCTTCAAGATGAATTATAAATTTAGATAGATGACGTTCTCTAAGAACTTCTTTCCTTAAGTCCCCAACATTTAGGACACATAACCGTCCCTTCTTTCTCAATCATTCCCTCTGGTCAGGACTAAAATCTTTTGGATCATCGATCTCAGTTCCAACCTCAAGTCCTCTAATCTTCTCAGCTAATAGTGGGTCTTCTATCTACTTAGAAGCAATCATTTTGATCAACATTTGTCGAGCTTCCGAACAGGACAACATGGCAGTTCTCCGACTAGAACTAGCAGTCGATCTTAACTGCACACTACAAGTAGTAAAAGTTCTAAACCTTTCCATTCTGCCAACATAGCTAACACCACGTTCTGATGTCTTCTGCTAAGATCATCTACTACTTTAATTTCTTTCCCAAGAGTATAATCTATAGCAAAATCATAAGCAGCTAAACACTCCAACAACCTCTATATCTCATATTCAACTCCTTCTAAAAGAATAAATACCTGAAGGACTTATGATTTATGTATAGCTGAAATCTCTCTCCAAAGAGATAATGTTCCAAATCTTCAATGAAAAAAATCACCACAGCAAACTCCAAATCATGAGTAAGATATCTTACTTCATGTGGTCTAAGATGTCGTGAAGCATGGGCAATAACTTTAAAATTCTAAACAAACACAACTCCCAATCCAGTCCCATATGCATCAGTGTACACCACTAACCTTTGGTTTCTGCCTGGAAATACTAACACAGGTGCACTGGTCAAAAAATGTTTTAGCTTAATGAATGTTTCCTCCCATTTTTCGGACCAGACAAACTTCACATCCTTCCTAATTAACTTAGTCAAAGGTGCTTCTATCTATGATAAATCCTTGATGAATCTTTGGTAATAGCTAGCAAGTCCAAGAAAACTTCTAATCTCGGTCACTGTCTATGGTCTCTTTCAATTATTAACAGTTTTCAATTTTATCTGGATCGACTAACAAGCCTTTCTCAAAAACCGCATGACCATGAAACTTAACCTCTTTCTTTTAAAAATGACACTTGGAAAACATCGCATTCAGCTAATGCTGCCCTAGCATCTGAAGCATAACTCTACGATGATCTTTATGCTCTCTTTCATCCTTAGAGTATACTAAAATATCCTATATAAATACCAACACAAACCTATCCAAGTACTCTCGAAAAAATCGGTTTATCAAATCCATGAAGAAAGAAGATGCATTTGTTAACCGAATGGCATTACCAACCACTCATCTGAAGCATACCTAGTTCGAAATGCTATCAAAGGAATACTGTTGTCTATAGAAAAAATGGACACAACACTCTTTAGAAGTACTTGAAGAGATAAAATGAAGAAAATAAATATAAAAAGAGGATTATCTAACAAACTCTTGGAAAACAGATCAGATAAACACATAGAAATACAATGATTTAGAGTGGTTAGGCATATGGCCTACGTCCACTACGAAATTGATGAATTTATTAATGTTTTCTTGTCGATTACAACTAATACAGTGAACTATAGTAGTGATTTTTGAGTACAACAGTGGTTTTGCAGTGCAAAATGAATTCGGTAGAGTGTAGACGTAAGAGAGCCGAAAGTCCTTTTTCTGTAGGCTCTAGGATGCTATTTATAGGCGTAGGCCACAAATATCTCGCTCAGATCTCGGAAGACCTCTTTTGGCACGTGGGCGGGCCAATGCGATCGATCCCAAGTGATTTGCACTCATTCCGTGATCGATACGAACCAATTCCGTATCGATCAAGATTTGGCCCGATTGAGTCGAAATTGAGAAGGAACATTCTTTAGGTTGTACGTAAGCTCCTGTGAAAATTTGGTAGCATTTGGACTTGTAGATTGTGAGTTATGATCGATGCAAGTTTGGGTTTTATGTAGGTTGTCTGGTTCGAATCGATACCTTTGTATCGATCAGTTCGACTCGATTTTGAGCACGTGCTTGCAAGTTTACATGGTGCTAGCTCCTCGGATCGATCCACTTTTCGTGCCATGTTGACTGCTTCCTTATTTATATCCATAATCTAAGCCTTGTTCGTATGGATCGATAGTGTCTGGTTCATATCGATCAGATCTTGCTCTATTCGTATTGGTCGCCTCGCTCTATTTGCATCGATTGGTTGTTCTATTATATTCGTACTAATCGAGTGCTTGGGCTTGTTCGTATCGATGGGAAGCATCTACTTCGTATCGATCTATAGTTGATCGATACGAAGTATGTATGATGTTTGATCGACACAAACTAGACACTTGTATTGCAGTCGATGGATACGAAATGGGCAATGGCCGACCGATTCGAAGTGGATCTGCCTTCTGTTGGATACAAAGAAGGCCATCCTCAACGGATACGAAGAAAACAACCACCGATCGATATGAATTAGAGTTGTTTGATGATGGAGTCGAATATATCGATATGAATAAAGAATATTCCCCTGATGGATACGAATTGATGGAGGCGGCCTAAGCGATACGAAATGATGGATGCGATTGAGATGATTTCTTTGGCTTGCATTGATCATACCTTGAGCATACAAACTCGGATTGGCTTGAAATTTGGAACGTTGGCTTTCATAGCATCGCTTGTCATGTCATATCAATTGTAGCTCGAACCGGACTCGGAAAAAATTCATCTATATCCATAGTGAGCAAGAGTATAATCGATTTTCGGGAAAAACTGTCTTGGGTTTCTAGCCAACTCCTTTGTGTCACGGCCTTGCCAAAAGGCAGGATAACGTTTGCCCCTTAAAGTACGTCTTGTGAGAACAAGACGCGCTTTGAAAAGTTTGCAATCTTCATTTTGAAAAGTTCCATCTGACTTGTTGACGATTGTTGTCTTTTCGTCGAAAGTTATATCCTTTTACTGATTTTTCAGTAATACGAATTGTTAACTACTAGCTGTTGTATCGTGTACTATTGTAACTGATTATTGTACGAAAGTGATCAGCTGTTTGTTGTTGTAATTGTTCATCAGGTGGGCATTTGACCTATGAATTTTGAAAATTGAAAATTGGTCCGAAATACATGCATATATGTTAACTTGACTTTCATTAACGTTTGCACGTTCATAAGTCATTGTTGGTTTTCTCATATCGAATTCCATATCGATCCTCTCCTGAATCGATGTGAAACTCGAGTTGTAACAACGCTTGATGGTTGTTTCGGAATGTCCCTTCATATCGATCCTCTCCTGGATCGATGTAAAAGGTCAAAAGACTGTTCTCTCATCAATGTAATTCGCATTGATGGATACGAAATAAACATTTCGTCTCGATGGATATGAGCTTCGACGGATAATAAATTGTCATTTTAAACCGATAGATTCTTGTAGCTCCAATGGGCCTTTGTGGTGTCTTTTGTATCGATGGTTGATCAGTACGAATAGCTTGCGGCTGTAGTTCAGTGGTAAATGAATACGAAGAAAATTATGCATGCGTATCGATGATACCTAGAACCGTTGCTACCTGTCATTTTAACCTGAAGGCGAATCTTTTTTTTGCTTTTGTTTCGTGTCCATATAAATACCGTTTCGTACTTATAAATTTTTTCACTTGCTTTCTACTTTTTATTCTTGCCTTCGTATTGATAAGGAACTCGAGAAAGAAAGACTGCCTTCGTCCCTAAATCAACTAATCCCTTAATATTGTGCAACTACCTCTAAACTTAGGTAAATAGTCAACGAATTCATGTTGAAAATGACGAGACTCGAATTTTAATGCTAGCTCGTCCAAAGTAGTCGTCGATTCCGTCATTGTCGATGCGGAATTTGGTCGGAATGAAGTCGAGAAGGAGCAATGGTGTGTTAACTACTTGGGGAAGAAGGAGTAAGGAGGGATACGAAGAGGAACATTCGTATCGACTTGTGATGAAGGTAGGAATCGTATTGATCTGGGCATGACGAGGCTTCATATCGAACAACGGATACACTTTGTATCGATATATGGCAAAGTCTTCATATCGATCAACTAACGGCTGCGTTCGTACCGATGGATATCCAATGGAATTCGTATCGATATGTCTTGATCAATATGAATTTGGGAGCCGGAGATCAATAATTCGATCGATACGAATTATCGTGGGTTGATCGATATGAAAAGGAGAATATTTCATCGACACGAAGTATACTTTTGGTGATCGATATGAAGGGACGTACAATGATCGAAATGAATTGCTATTTTCTGGATCAGTACGAATTGCAACTTTCATAACCGATTCGAATTGAATCTCTTGTGACCGACCCACGTCTTGGCCGTGATGGATACAAACATTCTGAATAATCGAACATTTAACTCCGGCAAGCTTTAATCTGGCATAATTGGAAATGATCGTTGAACTGCATATTTGACTATTCTTCAAAGCTCGTTGATGGAACTGTAATTTAACTGAATTTAATAAACTTTAGCTTGAATCGGTCTCTAAAGTTTGGATGGCACGATTGTGAAGGTCAACGATGACGCTCACTCCGGTCGAATTCTAAAATCTCGTTGTTTGTATGTTTTCTCAAACTCTGTAGATTTTTTCAAGTAATATGTTGCACTGCATAACACATTCACGCACTTCACACTGCAGAACACACTGGCTTATCATCGTCTAATGATGGTTTTTCATAAGTTAGTTAGTTATGGAGTCTACAAGTTCGCAGCAACAGAAGCTTCAGAGTACATCTCCCTTAGTAACAGAGTTACTGGCCATCGCGACTAAAGTCATCGACCTAGCTCTGGATGAGCTACCGGGTTCTATTTTCATCTATAACCCAAAACATTCGGTTCTGTCAAACGTCTTCGAAGATATGTTGGGATGGATATGCATGAGACATGGCTTGTCGCTGGACGACATATAATCACCGGGACCGAATGATAGACCGCATGCTCCCCCAAAGGGGTTTACTGCCTTCAATCGCCATGCATGTACAACAGGAACACTTCCACCATTTAAACAATACATTTGGGAAGTGCCATCTTTCTTCGGAATTGCTCCGTCATAGCTACATCCGAACAAATATGCTTTGCTGAACAACCTATTCATTGCATTTGTGGAGCATCTTTTTCGACCATCGACCCCGAATGAGATAAGATACTTATTAATGTCAGGAGTTGGGGTGATAGTCCCTTGTTCACATTCCTAGAATCAGTCAGGAATTGTCAGGTTGTGATCATCTCCTGGGCCAAGCTGAGTTATTTTAAAACGAAGTGGTTTTATGTCCGATGTCCTCCAGGATTCGCCAGCCGATGGTTAGTCAAACTTAAGTGTTGCGATCTTTTCAAGTAGTTAACGAGATAATCCTAGATGATATCAAAACAAATATCTTCTTTCCTTTACAGGTGTAATTCCATGACCCGAGGGCGCATGCTTTAAAGAGATAGTTCGTATCCTTCAAGAAGTGCCGAATGAGATGAGGGAAATAGAATTGGTGTTAACAGACGGAAACGTAAAGAAGCGTAATCAGAGTATAAGGCTCGAAGGAACATTGAGGGAAGTCCCGATGAGATGGGTGAAGCGCAAAGTGCTCGAGGCCATAAGTTTCGAGGAGGGTGGCGAAGAAAGTATGCCCACGAACGATGAGCCCGTAGCCGGGCATTTCGGTAGTTTTCAGGATCTTGAGGGAAGAAGAAAAGGCAAGGTTGCAGCCCATAAGCGTTCTGAGTCTCGGAGATGGAAATCTGTGATCGTGCCTCTCCCTGTTTCTGGCATTAGAATTCCAGAGGCTCCTCCCTCGCAAATGGAGAACCTTTTCAAAGGGCTTGCCGGTATCCCGATTCCGGATATTGTGTCGCTCCAACACGACGCTGGACTAGAGTGGATTTAGAGTGCCTTAGACTTAAGGGAGTCTCTTCCCATAAGTGTGGCTGACATTTTTGGTTGGTCGAGGAGTTGCACATGCATATACACTTCACAGCACTACATGATTTGCGATCGCAAGCTGTTTACTTCAGGAGATTGCTAACTTTGTTTCTCTTACTTTTAAGGTACAATTTTTGGGCATGGGTCGATGTTGGGGAGACTTCGCTTAGCTCGCCGATCCTCTTCTTATTATGACTCTCATAGGAGAGAGGCAGAGAGGGATTATGATTGTGGATACTTTAGCCAAGAGAGATATGATAGGGATAAGGAAAGGGACTACAGATATAGATCCCGATCCCGTTCTTCACCTCTTAGAATCCCTACACACCCCTCGAGCTATGGAAAAAAAACTGTAGAGCCTCCCCGCCATAAATCATCTTCCTAAGCCTCTAGGCCTACCATCGTAGACATGAGGCTGAAAGCACCATTGTCACTGAACAGGCTATTACTAAGCCCACCCGGGAAGGGGCTATCAGAATCGCACAACTGAAGAAGGATTTTCCAAATGTCTGCTTTGATGACTACATCTTCCCCCCACACTCGAAGAGAATTCCGACGGAAGAAGAGAACACGATTGTATTCATAACATCTACACTCAGTATAAGGAGTGGGCGAAAGCTGCATAAAAAGCACCGAAGCCGGCCTTTGAGCGGGCGACCACCATAGGGAAGTTAGAAAACGAGCTTGCTCAAAAGGATCAAATCATCCAAGTGCTTAATGATGAAGCTGAATCCTCTCGAAAGTCAAAAATAGAGGCCACTAAAAAGGCCGACAAGGCGAACGTGGTAGTGGAGAGGATGAGGCAGACACATTTTGCCTTGGTGGAGGAGATGGGCCACCGAAACACAGCTGTCACAGCTGAGCCGGATGCAGCCCCTAAAGAACTTAATGAGCTTAAATCCAAATTTTTCGAAATCATCAAAGAAAGGGATGATGCAAATCTCGCAGCCCAAGAAGCATGTGAATACTCCATAGTGCTTCGGGCGAACGGGATGCGGCAATGGCTAAAGTCCGTGTGGTGGAGACTGAGGTTGAGGAGAAGGTCCGAATTATGGAGTGCAGGCTAGAGGCTGACATTGAAGATCTCTTCATCACTTATAATGCCAATGTCTTGAAGAATAGGAACCTAGCCTGGCTCGATAACTATCCGACACACTTTTACAATGCCTGGGGGTGTCTAGTTGAGGATGAGAGAGCTGCTCAACAGGGCGAATCAGTCGACAAATTCGAGCTTGAGAGTCGAGTGCTGAATGAAGACGAAAGAAAAATTCTTTATGATGCTATGATTTCGCATAAGAAGAAGAAGCTTGGTGCTCAACATTTGGAAGTTGGAGATGGTTCTGGCATCGAGGATTGTGATACAAATCCCGAAACTCTTGTGCCGACTCATCCTGAACCGATCCCTGTGGTTGAATCTCAATCTGTTCCTGCTTACAACCCAGATCAACCGCAGATATCTCGAGCTAGCGATCAACTTTTTGAGGTGACTCAACCGACAACAAGTCAAAATGAGTAAGGTATTCTGAACGTTTCGTATACTTGTTCATGATCGGAAGCTTCACTTGAAATGCTTAATAACAACTTTTCTTTGTCTCTTTCCAGTGATTGGAGCTACATCGGCTGCGCCTCCTGCCACCACTCAAGAATCGCATCATGCGCTAGAGGCTATTGTTACTGAAGTGGTCGCTAAAACAACTACCATGTCCATTAGCGGAACGCAGGGGTGCACACTTTCCTTTGATGAATAGATGACGAAGGAACTTCTCGATCATCACAGTGACCCCTTTACGGACCTACCATTTGTCATGAGCGGAAGCGCACCGATGACTTCCTTTGGTCTAGCTATAGAAATTCCTAGTGATGCGCAAACACTTCATGAGGAAGAGATTATAGCTGAGATCAATGCCGAAATTGAAGCAGCAACCCAGACCAGCAGCTTTGGAGGTGGAATGGTGGGACCCGACCAGACTCTGTTAAGGATGATATCTCCCGGTGGTACTGTTGTAGATACCACCGCGCCTATTCCACCTCCTATAGTGAATCCAACCCCTCCGACTCCACCTGAAGGAAGTATTCCTGTTCATTTGAGCTTGGAGGACGAGATGGATATAATGCCACCCACTGGAGATCAGCCGCCTAATGGCAAGAAGAGGAAAATCACTGGCAGCCCTAGTGGGTCCACGCCGAAGAAGACGCCAAGGAAGAAGAAAGAGTAGATAGGTCTCTTCGGCTCATTTTTGGGTAGATAGGAATTTGTTTTTTTCTTTTATAGGCCGTGTATAGATGTGGGTTTGGCCCCCTGTTAGTAGGATTTTTGGAGATAACTTATGCATAAATTCTTTCCATAAATAGTTGAAATGAAATTTTGTTTTGACTTCAACTCAATTATTTTTTGTTTGCCTAAGTGTTCTAGTATTTGAATTCCAATTCAATGCACTTGTGAAGTTTCAGCTTCCGAGTTAAGTTTATGTATATTTTTTAAGTCCTGAAATCATGGACATGAGTCATAACTGGAGATTAAGTTGAATTTTGATGTCGCACTTCTCTAGTCAATGGTTTCACGCTTAAGTTCTGCCTTAGTTTCGGGGATGAGTTGTAAAGACCGGCTAATGATTGAATTTCACCTTTATTTCGTCGAGCTTAGCATTGTTGAATCGATGCTGAAACAAGTAAGAGTCGAGTAGTCGAATTACACTCATTCACTTATTAATGATCACATCCCCACTCTAAGGATTTGCATTTGTACGTCGACGGTTGATCACACATGTTTAAGTTTTAAGTATATGTCCATACTTCAGAGACTTAAGTTATTTTATGGGTGGTCGATCACACCTGAGTTATATTTATTCTCCGACCACATTCTGGGGACTTAGAGTTAATTGCGATCGCTACTCTGGTTCGCACGTTGGGAATCCGAAGATAATCGACGTTTGTACTCCAGTTCGCACTATGGGAACTTGAAGTTGGTTGATGTTTATATTCCAACCCACACTTCGATAATTTAGAGTTGATGTTTATACTCCGATTCGCACTCTAGGAATTCGGAGTCAATGTTTATACTCCAGTTCACACTTTGGGAACTTAGAGTTGATATTTAAACCATAATTTGCACTTTGGGAATTGGAGTTGATGTTTATACTATGATTCACACTCTAGGAATTCGGAGCTGATATTTATACTCCAGTTCGCACTTTGGGAATTTAGAGTTGATATCTATACTCCAATCCACATTTTGGGAATTTAGAGTTAGCCGACAGATGGTCAGTCGCATCTGTTTAGGCTTTTTGGATTTCGTTCGCACTCTAGGAACGATGGATTTATTAGGATCGTGGATGGTCGATTCACATCCACCCCGAATTAACAAGTGAGGTTGTTAGATAGACGGATCCATCCTCCTCGAACTTGGTTAAGATATGGTTGAAGTTGTTAGTCGAACGGATCCACCCTCTTTGAAACCATATTCATGAGTTTATACTCCAGCTCACATCTAGGAGACTAGAGTTACTTAAAGGATTGTCGTGTATCAATCCTTTTTCGGCTTCAATGTAGTGACTTACCCCCGAGCTTAGGTTTCACTTAAGGAGTGATCGGTCATATCACAATCATCCTCTATTTAAATAAATCCCACTGTATGATGGAACTTAGCTCTTCGTGCATCATGATGGTGATATGACACATTCAATAGATCACAACTTTGCTTGAAGAGATGGCATTTTATTGCTGAAATGAGAAAACACGGCAAAGTCAGCTGCATATTAAAAATTCATATTTCAAAATGCAAAAAAAGTTGCAGATGAAAAACAGAACAAATAAATAAAGCCTGTCATGTGTAGTAGCGATGGAGAACCTCGCTATTCCAGGCTCTTGGCAAAGTAAGACCGTCAACGGTCGATAACTTAAATGTACCATCTTCGAGCTTTCATTCAATCACATATGTCCCTTCCCACATTGGTTTCATATGCGAAGGAACCGGGTATATTCTTTTGAGGACGAGATCGTCAAGTTCAAAGGTTCGGGGTCAGACCTTGGCATTGTATAATCGGACGACTCGACTTCAGTATGCGACTACCCTCAAATCAGCCTCTGCACGCTTCTCGTCCGACAAATACAAGGATTCAATAAGTAGTATGGCATTTTTCTTTGGATCATAATAAGTCACATGATGAGAAGGTACTTCCAACTCGACTAGAATAACAGCTTTTGAATCGTAGAAAAGTGAGAATGGAGTGTGTCCGGTCACGGACTTGTGGGTTTTTCGCAAGCCCATAAAGCCATAGGAAGTTCATCAATCCACTTGCCCCCGGCCTTTTCCAGTCATTTCTTTAGAATTGACTTGATAGTCTTATTAACGGCTTCAACCTGGTCATTCACATGAGGATGTGCAACTGTAGAGAATTTCTTTTGAATGTGGAATCATTGGCGAAAATCCCTGAATTCAACATTGTCGAAATGGGTTCCGTTATCAGTGTTGATGGTATGTAGGAGACCAAATCGGTAGATAATGTTATGGAGTACAAAGTTGATCACCTTTTTCATCGTGATTGTAGAAAAAGGTTTAGCTTTGGCCCACTTCACAAAGTAATCAACTACGACGATGGCATACTTCGCACCACCTTTGGCCAGAGGTGGAGAGCCAATGATGTCAATGCCCCATACTGCAAACGGCCATGGACTGACATTTGGGTTATCTCAGTAGGTGGGTATCTAGGAATTCGAGGATGCTTTTGACACTTATCACATTTCCTGGCGTAATCTGCTGCATCATGGTTTACAGTCGGCCAATAATACCCGTATCAGAGTACTTTCTTGGCAAGAGCTTGCCCCCCGGTGTGACTGCCACATTCTCTTTCGTGTGCATCATGTAATACTTGCTTAATTTCATCATGAGCGATACATCGGAGCAAAGGAATGGAATATCCTCTTCTATACATGACTCCATTCTGAATAGTAAACCACGAGGCTTTTTAAAGAATCTGTCTCTTCTCACTCCAACGCTCAGGTAGTGTTTCATGCTCGAGGTAATTTCGAAACGGAGTCATCCACAACTCCTTATGGGAAGTGATTTCAAATATATAGTCTGTCTCCATCTGATCGATGCTTGGGGAAGATAACTTTTCCAAAGGAACGAGTCCCATTTTGTTGTGCTTTGCCCGTACTTGCTAGCTTTGCCAATGAATCGGCCATTTGATTGCACTCACGGGGTAGGTAGAAGATGTCATAATAATCAAACTGATTAAGTATCTCCTAGACTCGAGCTAGATAAGCGGCCAGTCTTCGATCTTTTGCCTGATATTCACCCGAACTTGACACACAACTAATTGTGAATCATAATAAATTTCCAGAGCAATGATCCTCAAATCTCGGGTGAGTTTCAATCCAACAAGTAAGGCTTCATGTTTAGCTTCATTATTGGTCACACGAAAATCAAACTTTAGAGCATAACATATGGATTGACCTTCGGGGGTTTCAAGGACAACTCCAGCACCCGAGCACCGGTCGTTTCATGCATCATCAGCACGCAGCTTCAAGATATACTCAGGAGGTTCACTAGTTTCGATCAAGTCCTATGGGATGGTACATTCGACTATGAAATCTGCTAGAACTTGTCTTTGAATTGCTCGCCTCGGGTTGTAAGTAATATCGAACTGGCTCAGTTCAATGTTTCATTTGAGTAACCTACCAGACGTCTCTGGCCGTGTTAGGACCTGTCATAACGGCTGATCGATGTTAACAGTGATAGGATGAGCTTGGAAACATGGATAGAGCTTCCTAGAGGCAATAACGAGACAACAAGTCAACTTCTCTAGCTTCGAATAATGTCTCTCAGCTCCGGTTAGTCGTTTACTAACGTAGTAGACCAGTTTTTGCACTCGGTCTTCCTTCCAAACTAAGGCAGCACTTATTGCTTTTTTGATACCGCTAAGTAAAGGTACAATTGCTCGTGATTGATAGGCTTTGATAAAATAGGCGGTTTGGAGATGTGTTGAATTAGTGCTCGGAATGCGTCCTCACATTCCGTGGTCCATTCAAAATTATGTTTCCCTTTTCGACAAATCAAAGAACGGAATGCAGTTGTCGGTGGACTTTAAAATGAACATGCTCAGTGTTTCTACTTTCCCATTGAGGCTCTGGAATTACTTTATGGTTCTTGGAGTCTCAAGATTTCTAAACATCCAGATCTTTTTGGGATTTTCTTCGATTCCTCGAGAATTGACGATAAACCCAAGGAATTTTCCGGATGCGACCCCAAAGTGACATTTCAATGCGTTGAGCTTCATCCTGTATTCTCGAAGGATACTAAACATTGACTCGAGGTCTTTAATATGATCAGTGGAGAAACGTGACTTTACCAGCATATCGTCTACATATACTTCCATGGTTTTTTTGATCTGGTTAGCAAACATTCGATTGACTAGTCGTTGGTACGTCACCCCGGCGTTCTTGATTCTGAAAGGCATGACTTTGTAGCAATAGAGTCCTGGATCAGTTACGAAGTTGGTATGTTCTTGATCGGGTAAGTGCATGGGTATATGGTTGTAATCAGAATATGCATCCATAAAGGATAAGACTTCATGTCCACCCGTAGAATCCATGAACTGATCAATTCGAGAAAGTGGAAAACTTTCTTTCGGGCAAGCTCTGTTCTAGTCTGAGTAGTCAACACACTTTCCCTATTTCCCATTTGGCTTTTGGGACAAGTACAGGATTAGATACCCACTCTGGGTATAAGGCATCTCGAATAAACCCATTCCATTTTAACTTATAGACCTCTTTTTTAAGGGCGGCAAATCTCTCTGGATCCATACCACGCCTTTTTTGCTTGACCGGGATGTACCGTGGGTCAGTATTCAACGTGTGGCTTGCGATATCCGGCGAGATCCCGAACATGTCGGAATGAGTCCAGGCAAACACGTCGAGGTTTTCTCGGCGAAATTTAACCAATTCCTCTTGCATTTATTGGCTTAATTAGGACCCAATCTTTATCATTCTAGAATGATCGTTATCATCGATTGGGACATCGATTGTCAGTTCCGCTGAAGAAGCTTGACAGTCTTTACTTTCATCTTCACCTTCGTTATCTCTCAACAAGATCTCTTTGGAATTGGTTGTGGTGCCCGGGCGTAGGCCCAGCACCAATTGTCAATTTTCAACAAAAAGAACGCAAAGAGATTCCTCTACACCCTTTCCTTTCGTTGCGCCCCGCACAGCTCAACAACATAACAGGCTCGCCTAACAGCCTGATCTCCTTGAACGACTCCAACTGCACGATCGGTGGGGAATTTTTATAGTCAAACACGATGGGGCAATGGCTGCCCTGAATTCAGCTAGGGCCGGTCGGCCCACGAAAGCATTATGCGACGAGTCTATATCCGAAACAACAAACTACAGTATCTAGACTCTTCGGCGTTCTCCAACTCCCAATTCCACTGGTAGTTCCACTACTCCAGTGGGTATACTAGCGCTCCCATTAAAGTCGTGGATTCGAGAGTGGAAAGGTTTCAAATCTTTGGCTTCCATCTTCATTTGGTCATAGGCTTGCTTGAATAAGATATTCACAGAACTTCCACTGTCAACCAAGATCCTCTTCATCCAGGCAGGACCTACTTGGGATGGTATGACAAATGGATCAATAGTGGGGGATTCGAACTTGTCAGCATCTCTATTTTGAAACACGATGTCGTCAGTCATCGTCCTATGTTGTTTGGCCAGAGCCCCATCATCAAAACTACTACAACACTCGAAGTCCGCATGCCTACTGAAACTGGCATACGACTCCATTTCCTTCCAGCTTCGATCTGCTGGGTGAGAACCACCACTTACAATATTTATCACTAACCTCCCACCGGTACGAGGGGGTTCCTCCTGCCTCGCCTGATTAGGTACATGATTTTGATTTGATGGGCCCGCAACTCCAGACTGTGGCGCCTGCTCAAACTGTTCTAACTTCCTCTCTCTTATCAACATCTCAATGGGATCTTGCAAATGACGACACTCATTTGTATTATGGACAAAGCTCTCGTGAAATCTATAATATTTCCCTGTTTGGATCTGCCTTTTCGATGATGGCTTCGGAATAGGCTTCTTGTACTGGATAGTATTGCAGGTTTATAGATATACATTCTCCAGCGACGTATTCAGTGGAGTATAATTATCAAAAATAGGTGCCCTACGTTGCGGCCATGGTTCTGATCCCACTTACTATTCTGATTCCTATTGCCTTTTTGCTGAGTCTGTTTATTCTGTATATTCAACTGAAATTTTTCGAAACTCTCCCCGAACTGTTTAAGTGCAACATTACTTTGAATTCCTTCCTTGCTAGGCCCTGCGTCTTCCTACTTCCTAGACTGTTTCGCATCCTCCCTTCTCAAGAATTGGGCTGCCTTGGAATATAAACGATCTAATGACGCAGTGGGTTTTCCGGCCAACCAGTTGCCGAATTAAAAACCGGAGTTAGTCCCCTTAGTCAATGCCATAAGAATGGAGTTATCATTAAGGTTGCTGATCTCAGCACATGCAGCATGTAATCTTTCCAAATAATGTCGGAGTGTCTCTCCCAGAGCTTGAGTGACACTAGACAGAGTGTTAACATCCTTCGGCCTTGCGACATGCATCCGAAACTGCTCAACAAACTTGGTTGCCAGTTGGTCAAAACAAGAAATAGATCGAGGTGGAAAACGAGTGAACCACATAATAGCTATGCCCCTAGAGAGATCAGGAAGCTTCGACATTTAACTGCATCGTTAGCTCGTTCAGCATTCATCAGCCACTCATACTACAGGATGTGTTAATTGGGATCGAAACTTCCTTCATAGATTGGTAAAGTCGGCATTACGAACCGCCGAGGTGGTTCAGCATAAAATATTTCATCAGTAAAGGGAGTATGACGCCTGGAGATTCTCCAGTCGTCATTAGTGAGGCCTTGACTCCCTCGAATCATCTGACGGATGGTCGTAGGGATGTCTGGCATCTATATATTTTGTGCATGCTGGGTCAAGGTGTGGTCGGGTTCCACAATGTGAGGTTGGATCGGTCGTGGTCGACGGTCTGTATCTCGCCTCCTTGGCTCGAAGTTCTCTGGAACATAGGGTTCGAGAGTATGTCCATGTTGACGATTGGTTCGAATTTGACTGATTCTAGGCATTAACTCCTCGTTCAATGGCAGCGGTGGTAGCGCGGTTGTTTGTGGTGTAATGAGGAATAATACCTCCCCGAAAGGAGATTTTAGTCTGGTAGCTGGTTGACGGGCCAACTATGGGTTGGCCAATGTTCAGTGTAGGTTGATGTTTGGTAATTTGGGTGTAACTCCGTCTAGCCGTGGGCGCGTAGATCTGTGATGGTAATTCGAAGAGGCTGAACTCTCCATGGATGAATATGAGGCCTGATCTGTGATGGCCCGGAATTTTGGATATTTGAAATTGTAATATTTAATTAACTTTAAATATTTAAGAGTTAATTTTCAACTTAAATTTCAAATATTGCTATTTATTGGATAATTTAAATGTTGAATTTAATAATTGGAAATTAGGTAAAACAGAGAATCTAAAGTTTCAAGCTTTTTAAAAATATTTTAAAGGCTTATAAAATCTATATTGATAGTACTAAAGGTAGTAAAAGTTTTAAAATTGAAACTAGAAGCGATTTGTTCAGTTTTAAAAATATACCATTTAAATTGATATTTAAAAATAGTCTTCCGGGGAAAAGTCTCGGATTTCGATGAAACCAGTTTCGCGGAATCCATAATAGTGAAATATTCTCGGATTTCAATTTTTTTTAGCGTTGGAGTTGTCGTGTGATCGTACGATAGGCAAACGCGTTGAAATCTATATCGAAAATTCAATATAATAACTGGGTCCAAAAAGCTATCTTCTCCATACAATCGAGTTAGGACTCGAAATCT
Organism: Allium cepa; assembly: GCA_030765085.1. Classification (NCBI taxonomy): domain Eukaryota; kingdom Viridiplantae; phylum Streptophyta; class Magnoliopsida; order Asparagales; family Amaryllidaceae; genus Allium; species Allium cepa. The sequence continues at coordinate 105,736,197 of CM060930.1, read as the reverse complement.
TTTCCATTGCATTCGAAATATGCGTATAACATTATAAATGCCTAGCGCATCTCGATAGGATGTCAGAATTTTAAGCTATGAATTCAAGATGATTTAAATTTGAATTTGAATATAATATAAATAATATAATTGCATTGTCCAGTCAAAATTTCCTCACATCAGCTGCCTTTTTATCACCTCAGAAACACTATAGCAAGCCTATGCAGTCACGTAAGCAAATTTAAAACATGTGTCCTCCCTGATAACACACATCTTCTCTAAAAAAATAAATAAAGTTGTCTTGTTTAAAAAATCGTGTCTCTTCTCTTCATTTCAATTGAGCCGAGCGTAGTAAAAGAAAAATACAATAATGGCAATAGCCTCTTCACGTTTAAAATTCAAAATGAAATCGTTTTCCAGGAAGAAAAAATTAAAGGCTGAACGAGATCATTTGCAAAAGAGATCATCACGCTCAAATACTCTGAGCGAATCGAGTGAATTTCGTTAGAAAATTGATTAAAGCCGTGTTCGAATCACGACGAGGTTTGGATCTCGAGTTCATTCGCATCCTGGAAGCGTGAAGCTGACGACGACGTAAAGGATGAGGCGAAGTCGCGTATGATGGTTCGTTCTGTCTGGTTGTAGCGTCGTTGTTTGGTCCTCAATTCATGAAGGCGCTCGCTGCATGTATTCGATCTGGGAGGCGCAGTGGCACGTCTTGGACGAGCAGGAGTGGAGGAAGAGTTCAGCAATGCTGGGTGTGTTTTTGCATATGATTTGTATTTGTGTATATATGCATATAATAGCTTGGTCTTTTTTTATTTAAACCTACTGATATGCTAGGTGAACGAGAACTAAGGAAGAAAATAAATATGATGTTACCTTAGCAATTTAAATAAACCAGATTTGAAAATATACATTAATTCGTGAGGTAATAGTTCAGTAAAAATTAGATTTTTTAAGCCTGTATAGATTATTTTATATGTAGTTGAAAATGAAAAAATAAAATAAAAATACATATACACATTTTTAAATCTACCAGTTTATTTAAATAATGTATATTAGTGATTAATTTGTTTAATAAACTGATTTAATTTATTTATGTTACAAAAAGGTTTTAAAAGGGAAATTATCAGTTTAAATTAAATTGTTAGTTAATTAAATTATTTAATGGTAATTGACTATTCGATTAGTTCAAATATTAATAAACCATATGATGTTTATACATGGTCTAAAATCGTGGAGAATCAAGCCGGTGTGGGTCGGATTGTAAATAGATAAATCAAAGGTGAGTTAATCTCACTCATTTGGATTACTGTTTAAATTTAAACAGTTAAAATTTAAATTATTGGTTGATTGATTGAATTGATTGGATGTGATATTATATAGTAATATACATATATAAGACATATATATATATATATATATATATATATATATATATATATATATATATATATTGGAGTGATTGATATTCCCGCATTATATAGCAGATGAGACCCTATGTGCCCCGCATAATAGCTAATGACCCTTTATACCACAATATCCCCCTCGAAGTAGGATTGGTATTTTTATATTGTGCTAACATCTATGGATGCAGGGAAACATGTTGGAGGGATCCAACTGGAATCCTCAAAATATTGGAATTTATTTTCATATTCGGTGATATGTTTTATTTGATAATCTGTGACAGATTATATTGATTGTATTGGGAATTGAAAATATTGAATGCTATGGTATGACTGAATATATTTTGGGTATATTGAGATATTAAAATATAAAGATTTGATTTTTAATAGAAAATAAAAGAGGGAATTCTATGTAAATAAATACAGTGAAATTTGATAAATTAAAATAATGAATTTGGGAAAGGATAAAGAGTTTGATTTAAAATCCTATCAAATAGATTCCGAGGGAAAAGTGGTTTTCGAATAAAGGGGAATAAATGAATTTGGAAACTTAAGTGATATTGTTTAAGAGAATAAATGATTTATTTTAAATTTAGGGTTTAAAATGGTTTGGGAGAATTTAAACGGGAGAAATTTTGAAAGGATGTGCGAGGTTGATAATGTTATATTTAAATAAGATTTTAAATCGTAATAAAATGATGAATCTAAAATTAATGGGTTTTGGAATAGATTTGGGTCAGTAAAGGAATTTTTTTAAAATGGTGTTAATTTTGAAAATCGATTTGGAGATTGATTAAGTGTTGAACTGTGAGAAAAAAGAGAGAATGAGATTATGGAATTTATAAATGGGTTTATAAGTAAAGTGAATATTTATTAATGGATAATTTGGAAGTATAACTTCAGAGTGGAAATTTATAAGAAATGGGTGATTTGTTCTAAAAATAAATAGTGATTTATTTTTTAAAGTGTGGAAAAGAAAGTTTACGGGATTGGGATATAAATTAAACTGGAATGAATCAAGAAGGATTTATAAATGATTATGCGGGTTATAATGGAATGGAAAGTATAATTTCCTAAAAAGCTAAGTGTATTTTCAAAGGAAAATTTCTAACTACAAGTTAAAGGGTTTAAAACGTTTAAAAAAGAATGTTTTTAGAGGAATTTATTATTTAAACTGTTTTAAAATCTTTAATGTAAATATTTATTAAATTAATTATAGTAGTAATTGTTTTAAAGGTTAAGATTTGTATTTTGATTAGAAGATAATTATTAAGTCATTATACTTTATAAAATGACTTATTTTAAAAGTAGTTTTTGGCTAAAGTTTTTATTTGAAAAATTAGTATAGAATTTCATAACTTTTATTTTGAATAAAGTCTTTTAATTAGTTTTATTTAAAATGTTTTAATTATTTATTTTGGGATAAAGTGATTTAATTTATTTAAAAATCTAATTCAATAAGATTAGGCATTTTCTATGGAAATAAACAAATGGTTGGAATTTGTTCTGTAAGAATAAAAAGAGATTTGTAACTATTTTCAAAGTGTTGAAACATGAACATAATACCTTGGGAAGATATTTTTGTGATAAATAATTTGGGAAATTATTTAAATCTGATGGTTGTATGTGGATGTCATTTGATAGTTAAATAACCGACCGTCAATATTGGCCAATGCGTTGATCGTTTCGAAGAGGCCGAGATCGGATTTAATTATCCGAAAACCACTTCGATCTGGTTTGAACATTTTGCGAATGAATACCATAAAGATGATGAAGACAGTGATTCGGTTTGTCCAAACTCAAGGCAACTTGTGTGGATGAATGTTATCAGACCATGGTCAAGAGGATGGTGAGCATTCTAAGTGAATGAGTGTTAAAAAGGTAACGCATAGCCTCAAGCCTCATCAACTAGGAATGGCTAAAAAAGGCTAGGTGTAGCAAGGCTAAGTGGCTAGCAACCAATTAGGGTAAGGTCATTCCTGTCTAGATGTCCCTTTTATTTCGGCTATGTGGGCGGTTGCTGATCCCAACCGTGGGGTGATCTTATTCGGACTATCCATTAAGGGGTAGCTCGGGCCTTGTGTTGCAAGGGATCAGGAGTGATCCTCGGTACGTTGATCTAGACCACGTACTATGACGGACGGTAACCCAGTGGCCCTACCATTGTATGGAAACCCAATCTCCAATAAGTGCCTTCGGACTTGTTCGTATACCTATTATGCTGAAATTTAATGAATGTAACAATTTCGGCTATTTGAATAAGTATTTGTATTTAGACATTACTATAATATCAAAGGATTTGATAAGAAATGTTTTGGATATCGTAAGGTAAAATCCCGACATGTTTATTTTTGGCGTGGTCTTACGAGATACCTCTGATTTCAAAGGATTTTGAAAATTTTAATAATCCAATTGAGTGTGTTTTCTCATGTTGGTTTTCCATACTGACTCAGGAGTTATTTTACTATAATGCTTGGCTCAGACCGAGTATTATATACAGGATAGGATGCTATGGAGGTCAGGAGACGAGCTGGATGGCGAGAGGTGTCAGATGTACTTGATATATTCTGCTGTGCAGTATAAGTTGTATAGTTAGTTTTTGTGAGGACAAGTTAATATAACTATCCAGCATTTTGCTATTGATTGTGTTGTATTCTGTTGATGCAATGTATTAAATAGATATAGTTCTTTTTTATAAAGATCGGCCACTTAACTATTATATATTGTTCCGCTGCAATTGTGAGATTCTGATGTTGTTTTGCTTTTTCTTCTTCTACCTCCTTCTTCTTTCCCTTATGGTCTGGTTTTTCGGCATTCGATTGTTTGGCATTTAATGCAGCGGACGTATTGATGTCGATTTTCAAGCGTCGAAAAATCAGGTTGTGACGTCCCTCCTGGATCTCCTCTGCCTTTGGCGGTTTAGCTGATTAGTCAACTCTGCATTTGCACACAACTGTTGAATGAGTTGCTGATAGCTCTGAGTCAGCTCTTGCATAAGCATTTTCAATTCTTCCCTGGTAATAGGGCTTGACGGATCTGAAGGTCTGGTAGCATTCTGATTGGATGGAGGCTGTTTTACAGGATTCTGTCTGTCCTATCCTTCTTGATCTACAGCGTTAGAAGTGGTCCTTGTGCTAACCATGGTGGATGATGAAGTTCTTTCCTAGATCTGATGCAAATCTGAATAGGATGGAAGAACTTTGAACTTGAGATCTGGAACTTCTCAAATTTGTGCAATCCGATATCGATCGTAGATCCAAAGAGCAGGCGAAAAACTGTGTTGTTCTTGGTGAAAGCACCAAAGTGGTTGTACCAAAATTGGGCACAACACTCTTTTGAAGTATTTGAAGAGATGAAATGAAGAAAATAAATGGAAAAAGAGGATTATCTAACAAACACTTCGAAAACAGATCAGATAAACACACAGAAACACAATGATTTAGAGTGGTTCGGCGTATGGCCTACGTCCACTATGAAATTGATGACTTTGTTGATGTTTTCTTACAGGTTACAACTGATTACAGCGAACTACAGTAGTTATTTTCGAGTATAACAGTGGACTTGGAGTGCAAAAATGAATTCGACAGAGTCTGGATGCAGGAGAGCCGAAAGTCCTTTTTCTGTAGGCTCTATGATGCTATTTATAGGCGTAGGCTGCAAATATCTCTCTCAGATCTCGGCAAACCTCTTCTGGCATGTGGGCTGGCCCATGAGATTGATCCCATGTGATTTGCACTCGGTTCGTGATAGATACGAACCAAATTCAAATCGATCAAGATTTGGTCCAATCGAGTCGAAATTGAGCAGGAATATTCTTTAGGTTTTACGTAAGTTCCTATGAAAATTTGGTAGCATTTGGACTTGTAGATTATAAGTTATGATCGATGCAAATTTGGCTTTTACGTAGGCTGTTTGGTTCAAGTCAATACCTTCGTATCTATAAGTTCGACTCACTTTTGAGCACGTGCCTGCAAGTTGATGTGGCACTAGCTCCTCGGATCGATCCACTTTTCGTGTCGTGCTGACTGCTTCCTTATTCATATCCATAATCTAAGCCTTGTTTGTATTGATCGGTAGCGTCTTGTTCATATCAATCAGATCTTGCTCTATTCGTATCGGTCGCCTTGCTCTATTCGTATCGATCGATTGTTCTGCTATATTCGTACCAATCGAGCGCTTGGGCTTGTTTGTATCGATGGGAAGTGTTTACTTCGTATCGATCTATGGTTAGCTAGATGGAATAGAGGTTGCGATGCCCAATTATATACTACTTCGGTCCTAAGACTGAACAAAATCTCCCGAAATCACACGCCTGTATGAACAAACAAAGTTTTTGCAACCGGCTTACGTGGAAAAGATTTGATATTCTATGCAAATAGACTCATGACATCCATGTACTGAGTCGTCAAATGAGTTTTTTTCCCAAGCTGATCGATACGAAGTATTTACGATGTTTGATCGACACGAACTAGACACTTATATTGCAGTTGATGGATTAGGCAACAGCCGACCGATTCAAAGTGGACCTGCCTTCTAATAGACACAAAGAAGGCCATCCCCGATGGATACGAAGAAAACAACTGCCGACGGATATGAAGTGGAGTTGTTTGATGATGAAGTCGAATAGATCGATACGAATAAAGCATATTCCCCTGATGGATACGAATTGATAGAGACGGCCTAACCGATACGAAATGATGGATGCGATTGAGATGATTTCTTTGGCTTGCATCGATCATTTCTTGAGCATACGAATTCGGATTGACTTTAATTTTTGACCGTTGGCTTTCATAGCTTCGCTTGTCATGTCATATCATTTGTAACTCGACCCGGATTCGGATAAAATTCATCGATATCCATAGTGAGTCAGCGTATAATCGATTTTCAGGAAAAACTGTCTTTGGGTTTTTAGCCAACTCCCTAATGTCACGGCCGTGCCAAAAGTTGGGATAACAACTGTCATCACCACTCTTAACCGATGGAAATCTATCGCAGAATTCAACTGGGAAATCACTCTGGCTCCACACAACTAATCAAATAGATCATCTATTCTCAATAAAGGATACTTGTTCTTAACCGTCCTCTTGTTCAACTTACGATAGTTAATACACATCCTTAACGACCCATCTAGTTTCTTTATGAACACCATGGCCGCTCCCCACGGTGAACTGCTTAGTCTAACAAAATTCCTTCCTTCTAGATACACTAGTTGCACCTTCAATTCTTTATCTCGGTCCGTGTCATCTTGCTAGGTGGTCTACTTATAGGTTCATCTCTTGGCACAAGATCTATCCAAAACACAATAGCTCATTTCGGTAATAGTATTGTAACCAGATCAAAAACATTTACAAACTCTCTTGCTACACAAACCTGACTTGACTTTTCTCCCAATTTCATAGCACTTAACAAAACAGAACTACTCCTGTCAGAATTCTCCAATGAGAATTTGATTTGGTTATGACTATCAAGTTGTCTCAATGATTATTAACGAGAAAACTTGTCAATATCATCAAAGCTATGTGAATATAAAATAATTATTTATGCAACAAAATAAGACCATTGTAGGAGTTTGTTTCCTTCGAAACCTTTCTTTCGATCAGGTTGACATGGTCACTACTTCCGGGGGCACTGTTTTGAAAACATTAATAGCAGTTCATTGAACAAATTAACCTTATCAAAATGCAGGTAAAGGATGAGGTATCTTATTGGAAACGGCCCTTTCGATGAGTCGAAAATTGCTATTTATAGCAAATATTTATCCCTTACAACCATGTCGAAAGGTCTATTCAATTCCTTTTGACCATGTCGGAAGTTCCGCTCTTCTTTTAAAGAACTAATTGCATTCAACATCATTGGTTTCATTCTTTGTGGACGAACTCCTTCGAAAGGATTGTAGATGTAGTTGGGTGTATGTTCCTTTCGAAAAAAAATCCATCCTTGTATGATTTCTTGTCGTTTATAATCAATTCTTCTTTTGAGACATCCCTTTCGATCGAGCCGAAAGAGATCTTGTCCTCTCGAAATATATCTGATTCACAATTGTGCGAGCTCTATTTAGTGTATTCAATCGAAGATTATCTTGGATATTTGTACGTTCTATGAACTTATCAATATTGAAACATCATAACCATCCTTTTTTCGTTATATATTACTAATCACGAAGATAATGTGTTCCTCATATATATTATCCAGGCTGATCTCAATACATTGCATAAGACAGGAAGAAGTTAAAAAGATAGGTTAACATCATGTGCAACTGATCATTAGTCTAGCTAATAATCATAATGATCTCCCTCATAATCAAAATCCTTAATGAATCCATGCATTTCTCCTTTTACTATTAATTCGAAAAGGGTCACAAGTTTGAGAGCTTTTTCCCTAAATCAATTCAGGGTAACAAATATTTAGTTTTTGCAAAGAAATAGAAGATTAATAATGAGTTTTGGATTACAAAATCCGGTCCCCAAAATTGGACCCCTAGGGTCTTATTTATACATGCATATCGGTACCCTTTCAAGCTCATTCTTTCGAATCAATCGAAAGGTCCCTCTATCCTCCGTGTCCTTTCTTTCAACGTAGTTGAAAGTTCTAAGTGTATCTTTCCTCTGCTTTCTTCTGGATTGCCTTCTACTTTATTGAAAGTTGATTGATGTTCATTTTCCCTTTATGTTGCTTTGTTGTCATAAGAAGTAAAGATATGAGCCTTCGACTCTATCGATAGGTAGTTTTCTCGGGTTTTAAAGGTGTTGAAGCGTGGATAGTTTTGATTCACGATAGATAGCTTTCGAACGCATGCTTGCAAATTGATGCGGAACCCTCCCTAGATGATAAAGGCTTCGACCGGCTCGAAAGGCATAGTTATGTTTTCGAGGTGATCGTCTTATCAAGGAATTTCCCTTAGTAATTTGAGTGAAGGCGAAACCTTTGGCTTCAAAAGTTTTGGCGCTTATATAAAGGGTTATTATCCATTACATTCTCAGGTATATCCTCCACTCATTTGAAAGACCTTTATGCATACAGAAGCACCTGCTACGAAATGAAACCACTGAAGCGAAAGGGTGCTTTTAACCCTTTTGACCCCTCTGAATGGTAATGATACTTCTGGCCTTTGGCTGTAGCATCTATTATCTCTTATTTTTCTATTTCTTCTACTCATTCAGGTTTTTCCAAGGCCGAAAAGGAACTTAGCCATAACATTTTATATTTGTGAATCCATCTACCTCGGAAAGGTTTAGCACGACGGAAGGGTGGCGTTGTTTTTCTCATTTCATTTCTTTGAAAGCTCTTACATTGTTTATCATTTTTGATGATGCTTGATGCTTGTGACTCCTTCGAAAGCCCTTTCAATGCCCTCGAGACACCCTTCCGTGAACCATGACGAAACCCATGTCTTCAATTTTTGTCGTGGTTAGTGCTTTTATCAACCTTCTTTTACAACTTTGTTCTTAAGTGGATTTTATGGTTATCATTTTCCCCTTTGTATGAAGGAATCTTTTGTTCATTAGGACAAAAATCTCACTACTCCTTTGTTCTTAAAAACCCATGTTTTCCTACAAAATTCAAAGTAAGTAACATTTTGTGTTGTTAACTCATTATCGTATACATATGGTTTATGATTTGGAAATAAAGTCAATATAGCAATGCTTCTCAACTCAAATGATTAATTGATCATAATCTTGAGTTAATAAAGGATATGAAATCCTCAATTGTAAATAACCAAGCGTTAAGGAGTTTTGTCCTGTAATATTATGAGTCCCACCATTTAACTTTTATAGTTGAAAATAGAATTCATAGTTGAACTCTAATGAAATTAATAGCTATTTAGACATATAATAATTGAAGTCCAAGAATTTCCTGTTGAAGGCAACTAATGTTGGAAATAAGAGGCTATAATCTATCATCTGGAGATAAGTCATTGTGATCCATAAATCGTTATTTGAGAGGAATAAGTAATATGTATTTATAAACTCCTTTTGGAGACAAAAATAAACTAAGAGCCTAAATTCAAATGCCGGCTAATGTTGTTTAGAGTTGTAAACTAATAACCTTGATTTAGGTATTTAGAAGACCAACTCGAATTTTCTTGTTAACGACTTAGATGTCTATTGTAGTTCCAATACTACTGCTTTAAAACCCAGATTCGAAAATTGATAGATGGAATTCAAAATTGATGATAAAAGAACTGAAATTCAAATCAGGAATTAAAAATTTAAGAAGTCTAAAACCCTGATTAAGGCATCAATAAGTGGAGTTCTGAAGTTAATAGCAAGATATCTAGAACCTAGATACAGGTTTAAATAAGTGAAATTAAGAAATTGTCTTCATGATAGAACTCTTAAACCCAGATTTGAGCATTTATGATGGATAATCAGAAATCCATAATAACTATCTTCATGGTAGAAATCTAAAGCCTAAAATAGGGCATAATGTTGGATAAATAGAAATCCATAATAGTCATCTTCATTATAGAAATCTCAAGCCCAAATTAGAGCACTAACGACAGATAATTAGAAATCCATAACGATTATCTTTATGATAGAAATTTCAGTCCCAAATTAGGGTATTAAAAAATGAAGTTTGGTAATAGTTTCGAAACCCAGATTTGGGTTTTAAAGGATGAATTTCAGAAACGAGTGACCTGAAACCCAGATTCAAGTATTAATAGGCGAAGTTCAGTTCCACCCCTTTTAGATTTTGACTTCTTTGACATGTGTAAACCACTTTGGTTTTGAATGTAGTTGCATTTTAATTGGCTGCTCATTGAGCTTGGACATCTTAATCCTCGATTTGATATGCCGCTTCTCAGGATTGGACGTCTTAGTCCATAGTTGATATGCATCTTCTCGGGCTTGAACTTCTTACTCCATTGTTAATATGCCTCTTCTTGGGCTTGGACGTCTTATTCCATTGTTTATATGCCTTTTCTTGGGCTTGGACATTTTAGTCCCTTGTTGATATACCGCTTCTTAGGCTGAGATGTCTTAATCCATCATTGTCTGGTGCTGTTGGTTAGATTATTCTCGAGCTAGAACCAAGGACTTAACCAACCTCCCTCTAGGAGGCACATTGGCCTGGCCATAGCATAACGCGATCAAGGGCTTATCGATGCTTTAAATTGGCCAGCATGGCACGGATAAAGGCTTACACTCCTCCCTCCAGGAAATGCTCTGCCCTGGCCATACTATGGCATGAACATGGGCTTGTCGATGTTAACCTGGCCATAGTGTGGTATGGAAAAAGGCTTACACTCCTCCCTCTAGGAGGTGCCTTGCCTTGACCATAGCATGGCGTGGACATGGGATTGTCGATGCTTTATCCTGGCCAGAGTGTAGCGTAGATAAATTTTACACTCCTTCCTCCGAGAGTGCTCTGCCCTAGCCATCTCAGCACAGACAAAGCCTTGGATCGTTAAAGGTAAAGTCCAAATGTAACGAAGATTCTACTCCCAACGTTGTAGCTTTGTAGAATGTGATACTTTATTCACTCATGGTAGGAAAATATGGTCTCAAATGTTCTATGTTCCATGTTTTAGGAGCCATATTGTCGTTTGGTCGGCATTACTTGTAAGCTTCCGGGGGTATTACTTTGCATAATATTAGGGGTGCTCCCCAATTTCGTCCTAGCGGCCTATCTGCGGGATTTCTTATATTTTTCATTACTCTTTGGAGTACTAGATCTCCTTCTTGAAATGGTCTTGTTCTTACTTTTGAATTTTAATATTTTGAAATTCTTCTTAATATTCTGTTGTTCGAGTTGATGCTTCATCTCTCAACTCTTATATCAAATCCAGTGATTCTCTTTTTAGCACTTCGTTTAAATCGAATGCATATGTGACACTTCGATGTGAGGGTATTTCAATCTCAATTGGTAACATCGCCACACACCCATATGTTAATGAATATGTAGTATGTCCCATTGCTGTTCTAGTAGATGTTCGATAAGCCCATAATACAAGTGGAATCTCTTATACCTAATTCCCTTTAGCTTTGTTCAATCGCTTTTTCAAAATAGTCATTACGGTCTTATTTGCAGCCACAATGGCCCCATTTTCCTTAGGATGTGCAATGAAGGAAAAGCTCTTAATAATTCCATTCTTATGACAAAATCGAGAGAATTCTTCACTCTCAAACTGTGTTCTGTTGTCGAAAATAATCTTATGGGGAATTCCAAATCTGCTTATAATGTTCTTGATGATCAATGTAGTACTTTTCTAAAAGTGATCTTGGGAAGCGATTTTGCTTCAACTCATTTAGTGAAGTAGTCTATAGCAACTATAACATATTTTATTCCCCTTTAGATATCGGCAACGAGCCGATTAAATCCATTCTCTATACGATAAAGGGCCATGGAAATGAAATTGGGGTTACTGACGTGGTGGTAATCGAAGAATATTCGAGTACTTTTGGCATTTCTTGCATCTCCTTACATATTCAATGGCTTGACTTACCATATGAAGCTAATAAAAACCCTATCTCATTATCTTTTTTGCTAGTTTTGTTCCGTTAGAGTGGTATCCATAGAATCCTACATGTGCTTCTACTAGCAATTTCATCCCATCCTCTAAGCTCACACAACTTAAATAAGGTAGTTCATATCGTTTCTTCTAAAGGATTCCATCCGCTATCATGAAAGTTGGAGCTTGTCGCTTGATTTTCCTAGCTTCCCCCTAGTCAGATGGAAATTTCTCCATTGAAATATATTCGACAATAAGTAGCATCCAAGTGTTATCATAATAGTTATCTTCCCTTAGCTGGTTAATCCTCTTATCCGTGACTTCCCCATCGATTTCTTTTTCTTTTCTTTCCCGTGACATGGCTTGGGATCTTGTTAGGACTAGCAGTTCCTTTCCTAGTTTGGATGTCCCCTCTTCTATTTTTGGATCTGCTTGATAACCCACTGGCACAATTCGAGTTTCTGGGGCTCTACTTGAATTAGCCAATTTTGCTAAAGAATCTGCCTGCAAGTTTTCTCCTCTGGGAACTTGATGTATAGAAAAATCTTCAAATATATGTAATCTTTAATATCTCCCTTACATATAAAGATAGCTTGGTGTCTTTTATCTGATATACCTGCTTTATTCGATTTACCATCAATTGGGAGTCACTAGAGATTTGAATCTATGGGATTTTGAGTTCTAATGCCAAAGTTAACCGGCCACCAATGATTCATATTCGACTACGTTGTTCATTATGGGAAATCCTAACTTCATGATATAATGTAATCGATGTGCATCCGGTGTTATTCTCACATATCCTACACCTGCTCCTTGTTCATTCGATGCACTATTAATAAATATTTACCACATAGGTCTTTGATCCCTTTTTTTCCGATTGTTCCTTAATAAATTTAGCACACTCATTAATAAAATCTGCCAGTGCTTAATCTTTGATAGCGGCTCATGGATGAAACACAATATCATACAGGCTAAGCTCAATTCCCTATTTTACCAGTCTACCCGAAGTTTCCGGCTTACTTAAAACTTGTTTGAGGGGAAAGTTGGTGGATGTGCTTGAAAGTATTCTCTCAGTTTTTGTGCTGTAAGTATCAATCAATAAGCTACTTTTTCTATAGCCGGATACCACACTTCCGCATCATTTAATCACCTACTTACGTAATATACAGAAAGTTGAGCCCCATTTCCTTTCTTAATCAACACCGAACTGACCGCATGCTCTCAAAATGCAATGTATATGTACAAAATTTCTCCATTCTCGGGACTAGATAGTATCGGTGGCTTTTCCAGACGGCCTTTTAACTCCTGAAAAGCTTTCCTACGGTCTCCTCCCCATTTGAAGTCTTTCTTCTTCTTAATTACATCGAAAAAGAGGATACACTTATCTGTCACTTTGGAAATGAATTTGCTTAGAGCGACTATCCTTTCATTCGAACTCATTACCTCTTCACTAGTTTTGGGTTCGTCCATATCTTTGATAGCTTGAATTTGGTCTGGGCTAGCTTCAAATCCTTGAGCACTCATACGGTAACCTTAATTTTTTTTTTGAATTGACTTTGAAGGAGCATTGTCGTGGGTTCAATTTCATCTAGTATTTTCGTAGGATTTTAAACATCTCTTCTAGATCTTCAAGATGATTTTTAGCCTCGTTAGACTTCATTAGAATGTCATCCACATAAACCTCCATATTTCAACCAATCTGTTCTTTAAACATTTTGTTGACCAGCATTTGAGATGTAGCCGCTGCATTCTTTAGACCGAAAGGCATTGCTTTGTAGTAGTAGATTCCCCAATCAGTAACGAAGCTAGTGCGTTCCTCATCCGGCTTGAACATATATAACTAATTATATCCAAAGTATGTGTCCATGAGAGATAACAATTTGCCCACTAGTTGCATCAGCCAATTTATCTTTTCGCAATAATGGGAAACAGTCTTTCGGACAAGCCTTGTTTAAGTCGGTATAATCAATGCAAGTTCTCCCCTTTTCATTCGATTCTTTACTAACACGGGGTTTGCTAGCCATTTTGGGTATAAATTTCCCGAATAAATCCACTTTCAAGGAGTCTTTTAACTTCTTCTTTTAGGACATCATCGTACTCTATCTAATTGTCTCTTTTTCGGTCTAATGGGAGTTTTTTCGGGATTAATGTTTAGTGTATGACACATCATCGATGGATCAATTCCTACCACATCTGAATGAGAACAAGTGAATACGTCTTTATTGGTCTTAAGAAACTATATTAAATCTTTCTTCAGGTTGCTATGCAATTCCTTTCCCACTTTGACTACCTTGGTGGAATCATCTGTAATAATGCATGTCATCTTAGGGTCTTCTATAGGATTTCTTCTTTTTGTTTCGCCACGAAAATCAAATTCAGTGATGATTGGGCTTTCTTCAACAGAATTAGCATCAACTCTCTTCCTTTTTCCTCTTGGAGGAATGTACCTTTCATATATACGTTTATTAGCTTAATTTGATCTAATTTTTTCTTTGAATATTGGATATAAAAATCCATCATCCAAAGGCCGAAAAACAGTAGAAGAATCGAAGTAAGTAGAAGCCTCCCTTTTATATTGATCAATTGTAGCGAAATACATTTCACGAGAGCTAAATTGCTCCCCATGGACTGTGCTCCAGCCTCTCTTCATCAATAATTTCACCATCAGGTACTTTGTTGAGACAAAAGCATCTATCTCATCAAGTGTAGTTCTAACAAAGAAATCATTATAGTAAGATGGTTGGTTGATGATCACAAATAGATTCTCGAATGTTCGGCAAAATGGTGGCAACCCCATTTGCACTAGCAAATTTATTTGTCCTACTGGAGTCGACCCTTTGTTGTTGAACTTAAAGATTGGTTCCATGCTGGGCTCTAGCTTGTTCTTAGGGATGTCCATCTGATCAAAGGCATGCGTAAATATGACATTGACTGCACTACCCATATCCACAAGGACTTTGGACACAATAGACATTCCAATTTGAGTTGTGATCATTAAGGGGTCATTATGAGGATGGTGAACTCCCTTCTTCAACTTCTAGGGGGTAATGGAAAGATTTGGCATAGCAATGTTGAGTTGTGGACTTTTAAGTAAGGGCTCTTCTTTAATTGACAATACACCTTCTCTAGCCTCCTTAATATTTCTGTTCCTCACCCCTTTACTAGTCCTCGGTAGATGCGGTCCTCCATAAAACACATCGATCCTATTCTGCAGTGGGCTTAAGCTCAAAAGGTCTTCTTCCTCTAGAATATTAATAGCATCTAGGGGCTTTTGTGAACCATCCATTGTTCGTGGAATTTTCTTCTTGTCTTAAATAAACTCTTTCAACTGATGTTCATGAATCAACTTTTGAATTATTCCTGCCAAGATTCTATCCACTAGTCTTGTAGCCATTTGCTTTATGTTAGGCACAGTAGTCATCTCCTTTTCTTTGTTTTGGGTGATTCTTTGCTTTGAAGGAAGATTGGGAAATTGACTCTCTCCTTTGCCATAGCATGTACGTATGGCAATGGCTTATTCAATGCAATTGAATTAGCAATAGGTTGTTCCCATCTTGCTCTTTTATGCCCTCGATCCTGTCTAAACCTTCCTACTTCCTTTTTAGGAATCACTTTCCTTTTAGCATGATAGAGATTATTCATTTGAATGAACTTGTCAGCTTGAAAATGGATGTCTTGTAGATTCTTACACCCATTAACAAAGAGTTGTTTCCAGAACAGGGTATATTCTATTAACCCGGAATGTACCGCAATAAGCTTATCACGGTCATTCATGTCCTTAGCCTTCAAACCTTTAGTGTTGAATCTTTTAAGATGATCCCTCATAAACTCTCCATATTTCTGCTTTATGTTAGCCAAAACTGTATAGTAAATGGTGGGGTCCTTGCATATGAAAGACTGAGCAGAGAATTCATAAGAAAATTGCTTCCATGAGTAGATAATATTTTCTCGGTATTTCTGATACCATTTAGCTGCATCCCCTTGGAGAGTCACATGAAATAATCTGCTTCGAACAGCTCTAGATGCATTACACAGATCCATTGGCTATCAAAAGCCATCAAGTAGTTGTCAGGATCTGTTGGTCCATGATAATCCATAGTTGGGATCTTTACATAAGATGGAAAAGCTACTGCCATGATTTCATTTGTAAAAGGTGGCACACACTTCATATCATTCCATTCTCGTCGAGGGTCCTCTTCCCTTTAGCATTAAGCACATCTTTAATTACTTTTTCTACCACATTTTTTACATAAGCCTCTACATAAACGAAATTTTTCTAGTATGGATAATATTCTTTCGATGTGCAGCTACCAGACTGTTCAGGGATTTATCTAATATTCTTCCTTGATGATTACATATGGTTGGAAGCCAGCCTTTCTTTTCTGAAGACGTTAAATCAATTTTTCTCTATTCTTCATTTGCATAAGCCTTAGAATATCTCCTTGGAGAGATCACTTCATCTCCATTTGTTGGTCTTGCTATTTTAGAAGCTTTTGGGACAATGCCATCTTGAGAAGTTCCTGCATCTCAAGCAATTATTGTTCTAAGTGCTTTATTTTGGTGGCATTGTCATCTTGTTAAGATGATGCTGATGGTTACCCTAGTACAACCATCTTAAAGTTGAAAGTTGTAGTGATATTTTCTTCAAACTTTGTAGTTTGAACAACCTCCTCATCCATTCTGCTACATCTCTTAGATTTCATTTTCCTATGCCAAGTTAAACAACCCATAATTAGTCCATGAGATAACGACAAGGATGGAGGTTCAAGCTATGTTAACAAGAAACTTTTCAACATACCAGATGCTATGCGAATAGCAAATAAAATTATTCATGCAACAAAATAGGACCATTAAAGGATTTTGTTTCCTTTGGAACCTTTCTTTCGATCAAGTTGACTTGGTCAACTACTTTTGGGGTGCATAATTTTAAAAACATTAGGTTCATTGACAAAATTAAGCTTATCAAAATGCAGGTAAAGCAGGAGGTATCTTATTTGAAACCCCACTTTCGAATGAGTCAAAATAGTTATTTATAATAATTTTTTATCCCTTTCGACCATGCCGATAGATCTACTCAATTCCTTTCACCATGTCGGAAGGTCTGCTCATCCTTTAAAGAACTAACTGCCTTCAAAGTCGTTGATTTCATTCTTTATGGATGAAATCCTTCGAAAGGATTATAGATGTAGTTGGTTGTATTTTTCTTTTGATGGAATCCATCCTTATATGATTGCTTTTCATTTACATTCAAATCTTATTTCGAGACATCCTTTTCGATTGGGTCGAAAGGGATCTCATCCTCTAAAACAGATCTGATCCATAATTGCGCAAGCTCCATTTAGGTTATTCAATTGAAGGTTATCTTGGATCTTTGTAATTTATATGAATTTATCAATGTTGAAACATCATAACCATCTTTTTGTCGTTATATACTACTAATCATGATGATAATGTGTTCTGCATATATACTACCCAAGCCTATTCTATGACATTGCATAAGACAAGAACAAGTTAAGAAGATAAGATAACATCTGTGCAATTGATCATTAGTGAAACGACCCTGACTTTACCTTCGAAAATCGGCACCGAATACGTCACCTATATTCAAATGCCGTAGATTCAAACGCCGAATCTAGCTCGTTAGAGCTTATAACACATCAAGTATAACAACAAAGCGGAAGAAAGAGAAATAAATATCATTGATATACAACATTCGATACAACAATGATACAATATGAATCAATATCAGAGATACAAGATAACAATGCTATAGCGGAATAACAATATGATATAGCAGCAGAACCAAAAACTCCAAACAGCAACAGCAACTCCAAAGCACCAATCCAAAAATAGCTCGGACCACCATCACGTTGCACCAAGCTAAGAAAGGCTCGTCCAGTGAATCCAAAGACTCCAATATCCAAGATCTCCAAAGAATTACAAAGAGAAAGCCGAAAGCTACCGAATCGATATCTATATCTACTGTCTGAAAAACCCAACTCTAGATTGCCCATGTGGAAAATTGTAGGCACCCAGAGTTTAGGAAAGGAACAATAAACTCCGGGTCAGTTATGGGACTGATATGAGCAAACAAAAACATTTTTATTTTTAAAAATAAACAAAAGAATTTAATTTGAAATCCGCAATGCTTTTTGGAAAATGAAACTACCATAAGGCCTCCCGCCACACACACCATACAATTGCAGAATTGGAGGAGATTTCTCCTTATGGTAGTCAAACATGCTTGATGCACGAAAACCATTTGATATTATTATTGGTGCATAGTGGAAACATTTCGAAAGTATAATATTAATCTTAGCCAGCATACCACATTTCATTGTATGCCTACTATAGCTGCCATGTTCAATAGCAGGTTACCACCACATTCCATGGCAGGTTATACAACTAAAACTGTACTGGGCGCGTATTGTTTCTTTGGATTTTTCAACAAATGGTCAGGCCAAGGAACTTCCCAATGCCACATGGTTACGCCTCTGGAGGGACGCCCGGAGAACCATTCCTCAGTTCTCTGCTAACACAAGGCCGGCTACCCCCTTCAAGGGGAATAAAACCTAAGATATGCCACCCTTGGTCCTTTGGGACCTTTATTCGAGGATCCTCAATACCAGCAACATCACACAATAATAATAAATATACTACAGTGCCCACATGAGTAAGTATTTGGGCTCCATACCATGATACTACCCTTTTCCAGAAGAAATGGTCACACCCTACGGGCGCTACCCATAAAACCTTGCTGCATCTTTCCTGTTTTGACCATTACCGGGTTGTGAGGCTCGATGAAGTCTCGTCCACAAAGCTACGCTTTTCGCAAAGCCATGCTTTGATCAACAAATGATCAGCAGCACTTCGTATGCCACATTACCAAATTGGGAATGTATCGCTAGTAACCATCAACTACATAACCTCTGAGCTCGTACGTCTCAGAGGGTATTAAGCTAAGAGATTAAATCTCTGCCATCAAACATAAATGTATTTGATAGAAACCAGCTTTACATCTCAAAGTGTAACGTCGGACACACATCCATACAAGTCTGTTCCGGGTTTGAACAGAACCGAAGGCACTTCCAAAGAAGCCCTTGCAATCCGGATAATTTCTAATCACGTCCGGACTCCCCATCACAATGGGTGCTCAAATCTCTATACAGGGGCCATTCGGTGCAGAGACATTCGACAAGTCATCCTTTCGCTTTCGAAAGTATTCGGTCTTCACCACCGGTCTTCAAATACTATCTATATCGTCGTATCATTATTCAGAATGGGTTATATGACACAAGGTCCTCTCCCGGTTAAACCGAATAATGAGCGCAATATTTAAAAACATATAGATAATGGGATCTTAGTTAAATCACTGCATAAAGCCCAAATCCTTTCATTCAAATGGTTAAAACAAATTACCATTTCCAATCTTTTAAACAAAAAGGTTCATTTCAAAAACCTTCAATGGTTTAAACAATCTCCATACTTAAACCTTTTAAACAAAAGATTCCCTTTTAAAAACCCCCTTTTAATTTAAAAACAAGGTTCGCAATCTTTAACAAAGATTCATTTATAGCCTTTTAGAACAATTCCATTTCAAGTTGGATTAACTCATCTGGTCTTTAAATTAAAGACTTATTTCATAGCTTTTAAAATAATTTCCAAAGATTACTTCATAATTTTCATAACCATTCCCATTTCAATCTTTTATATATAAAAGATACACCATTTAAATATCCTCTTCGATTTCAAAACAAAGCTTATCAATCTATCACAAAGGTTCGTTCATAGCTTTCAAAACAATTTCCATTTCAGTTTGGACCAACTCATTCAATCTTTAAATCAAAGGTTTAATAGTTTTCAAACTTGTTTCCAATTCATTGAATTCCATTTTCAAATATTGAATTCAAACTCAATTCAAAATATTTCAAATTTCAAGCTAAATCAAATTATTTAAAATAACTTCTATCTTCAAAAACTACTCTTCAATTATTTTTCAAATTCAACCCAATTTCATTTCCAAAATCATTTGGATTCAAAATTCAAACTTTAAAACCATTTCAGAATATTAAATTCAAATATCTGTGATTTAACCGATTTCCTCGTGAAATCATATTTGTGGGTGTATAATGTGGTCCAAGGGTTTACACATAATAGTGCAACAACATCAACCATTACGGATTCAAACACAGAAATATCGATAAGCTGTATAATCCATAACGCTTATCTTTATTTATAGACTATGAATGAAAAATATAAGTTCATCGTAGATAATAAATTACATCACAGATAAATAACTTACATTACAGATCACATCACAAATCAAAATAAATCATAATGCAAAGCATCATATCAGGGATATCAAACAATTAAATCATTCAATCCAAACATCCATAATTAATTTCAATTAATTATCTGATTAATTTAAATCAGATTAGTCACTAATCTTGGTTAATAAACGTTAATTAATTACAAACCATTTAATTAATTATTCTTAATTAATTACAATAATTAATTAACCCTTAATCAATAATAATCCCTTAATCACCTTCATTAATTAATTAACCTTTAATTAATTCATCACATTATTTAATTGCCCTTAATTAATTATAACAAGTGATTATTCTTAATCACTTAGTCATCGTTAATCATAAATTAACTAGTAATTAATTTACCTTAATTAATTACCTTAATAAATTAGAAATTAATCCACCTTTAATTATTAATTTATTAATTAGCCTTTAATTACTTTAATTAATTAACCTTTAGTTAATTAATTATTCTCAAATTAATTACCTTAATTAACTAATCATATAAACTAATTATTCTTTAATTAATTATTATTTTAATCACTTGATTAATCAACCCTTAGTCATTTATTTAATTATCATCAATTACTTTCATCAAGTAATTATTTTTAAGTAATTAATATCCCTTTTAATCACTTAAATTAATTAATTCACTTTGTAACGATCCTGACTCGACCTTCGAAAATCGGCACCGAATACGACACTCGTATTCGGTGCCGATTTTCGAAGGTCGAGTCAGGATCGTTACAGTGGTATCAGAGCTTACTTCTTGAATTCACTGCCTAATTTTATTTCCAGATTGAAATGCTTTAAATGATCTTCAGTTTTGCTTGAATTTGATTTGTTTTGAACTATAATGCTTTGGTTTCAGAGTGCGGCGCAAGGAAAAGGTTCAGGTGACGTTCCCTGATGGTTTTGGGTTGGAAGGTCGCGATTCACGTTTCAAACTTTTTTCCAAATCTGGGTGGTCGTATGGTTCTGGGGGATTCTCGGCGACTTGTTGGTGGCCGTAGCACCGCCCAACGGCGGCGAGTTTGTTCGTGCACGTGCACGTACTTGGTTGGTGTGTCGGTGGACTGGTTAGGAAGGACAGGGGAAAGCTCGAAGCATGGCACGGGGATATTGAGTGGAAACTCGAAGACAAGCTCGAGTGGTTTCGCGTTGTATCGAGTTACCTTTTAAAACTTAGCAAATTTTTGAAAAAGATCTTAGCTGGGTAGATTTGGCTTAAAACTCGAAGTAGGGGGGAGTTTTCCTCGGGGACGACCCGAAGCATGTCTCGGGTGAGTGAATTTAAAACAGCAACTCAGTTTGTCTTTACCAAATTTTTCAAAAACACCAGTAAACTTATTTCCTGAATAAATTTATGATGATGATAAATAGCATATGAAATAAATGGTATTTCAAATTTATAATTTTATAAAAGTTGTTTTAAAGTTTAACTTAACAAAATTTTTAAAAGTAAAATAAATGTTTAAATGTTGATTTAAAAACCAAATTGATTTATATAAATGAAGTATTTCAAAAACTTAGATTTTAAATAAAATTGTTTAAAAAAATTTAACTTGATAAAATACTTTGGAGTAAATCAAATATTAAATTTTTTAACTTAAAGACAAAATTCTTTATAATGATTAAGTAAAGATTTTAAACAATTAAAATTTGTAATTACCTTATAATTAAAAGTTGATTTAATTAAAGGGTGAAAGTAATTAAGATTTACTTAATTATAAATTAAGGATTTTATGAATTAAGATAATTGAATTAAGAAAAGTTAGTTGATAAAGTTAATTAGGATTGAACCAATTTATAGTTAAGAATAATTAATCGTTGATTTAAATTTTATAAAATAAATTGTGTAGTTAACACACTTAATCATATTCACCCTAATTAGAGATGATTAACTATCATCAATTGTTCTGTATTGGATTGATATTTTTGTTGTGATGTTGTGATTGCTTTGTGATGGACTGTGATTTGTGATTTGTTACCATATGACTGTGAAACCCCTTTTGCCCATAAAACGGCATTTGAATTTCGATGCGTCAGGTAGTCGGATTCCAGTTCGTTATTCGAAACTCACATCGAATCATATTAGTGAATCTTTGTGATTGATAAATTTACTTTATCTATGAATCTGTTGATAAAGATAAGTGTTATGAGTTATACCGCTTATCGATATATCTATGATGATTGATGTTGTGCACTATCGTGTAATACCCCTGGACCACACCTATACACACACAAATATGGATTCCACGTGGTAATGAGTTAAGTTACAGATTTTTGAAATAATTTTAAAGATTGAATTTTGAATCCAAAATAGTCTTGGAATTAGAATTGAAAGCTTTTGAAAATGAATTTCAAAGATAAGAGTTATTTCGAAAAACTTAACAACTTTTTGGAATCTAAATAATTTGATTTAAATTTGAATTCAATGTTTGAAATTGAATTCTATGATTTGGAAATTATGGTTTAAAAAAGGTTATTCAACTTATAAATGTGTTTATATGGGATTTTAAACCATTTTTAAAAGTGTTGGTTTGGGAATTTAAATTAAACCTAAAGATTTAACTTGTATAAATGAAATCGGATTTTTCCAAAACGAGAACTATTTGTTTTCACAATAATAAAAGCTTTCACATAAGAAATGAACTTCCAATTCGTGGTAAAAGGTATTCAAGTTTGAAATGAAAATAATTTTCCAAGTTATGAATAAAACATTGGAAACGAGTTTGAAAGCTATAAATTAAATCTTTGATTTAAAGATTTCATTGAGTTAATCCAAATTGAAATGGAAATTGTTTTGGGAATCTATAAATAGATCTTTGTGAAACTGAGTGAACTTTGTGGGATAAATCTTTTTGTTTTAAAGATTTAGAATGATAATTTTTTTAACCATTTGAAAGAAAGGTTTCTGGGTTTTATAAGTTGTGACTTAACTGAAATCCCATATCCATATGTTTTTAAATATCGCGCTCGCTATTCGGTTTAGCCGGGAGAGGACCTTGTGTCATATAACTCATTCCGAATAGTGATACGACGTTATGGATTGCAATTGAAGACCGGTGTTGAAGACCGGGTGTCTTCGAGAATGGTAGGATAACCTGTCGATTTGACTCTGCACTGAGTTGCTCCGGTATAGAGTTCTCCCTATGTGATGGGAAGTCCGATCGGCATTGTGGACACCAGGATTGGCAAGGGCTTCTTCGGAAGTGCCTTCGGTTCTGTTCGAACCCGGAACAGACTTGTATGGTTGTATGTCTGACACTACACATTTACTTAAGACTCTAATTATTAATTAATTCCTTAAAATTATTCTTTAAGTAATCAACCCTTTAATTATTTTCATTAAGTAATTAATTACATTAATCTATTTGAATTAACCATAAATTAATCGCGATGATAAATTTTATTTAATCAATTTCTATTTAAAAATACTTAAGAAAATAATTATTCAAAAATCAAAAAAAAAATTAAACATGTTTTTAATTTAAAATCAATCTTTGAAAAACTCGACTCAAACTTGTTTGTAATTTAAATTTAAAAAAAATTTGATTAATTAACATTTAATTATTCAATTATTGTAACGTCCCGCCTTTTCGCACGATTTAAATCGACAAACGTGCCAATTCAACCCATACGGAATGGTGGATTGTTATGGGGTAAATAAGAAAAACGAGAAAGAAATAAAACTAAACAGAATCTCACAGCGGAACGAAAAATATAATAATCAAAATATACAGTTCATGTAGCTGTTTTACAAAACCTTTGATTTTATCTATACAATACATATCATAGTACACATACGATATAACAATGCAGCGGAACAATATGAGTGCAGTGGAATATAAATAATAATAATAATAGAAATCTCCATCTTCGTCCTCTAGAGCTAAAGTCTTTGATCCTGAAACGCTCGGACTGACCCGAGCGAATTTGAAAAGACAAAAACACTCGAGTCAGACTAAAAGATCTTATGTGAGGTAAATTAACAGAAATAAATATGAGTGCAGTAACTCAAAAGATGCTCGGGATTTACATCTCCTAAGGATCCGTTAAACTATTTACTATGTAGTATATTGCGCTATTATAATAGTGTCTAAATGTAAAATAAACTTACTTTAAAATAGCATTAAGGCTTTACATTTTCCACCTTAACACGTAATAGTGCCAATAGTCTATACAGTGCCTGCATATCTCCTGATCGGGAGACTACGAGAGGACACTCCATTGGTACGACACAAATAGAAACTCTTAGTGAAGGCACAGTATGGTAGGTGACACGGCACAACTAGGCAATGCCAGGGTAGATATACCAATTGCTATTCGGGCTGATGGAAACGCGTAGCCGCAGCTATCGCCCACCTCGAATAAACTCCCCCAGAAATCAAAGTAAAAATAGCCACTGAAACAATCCAAAGTCAAAGTATAATATCGAAGAGGAGTGTCCGAACAAAGGAATGACCTCATTGGCCCGAGAATCGCTCCTGTTTTAGCCACCTTATGCCAACTCATGGGAGTCGGGTCCACATATTTACCTTGCAGGAAACGCCTCCACCAACCTACTTCATTCTGCAATCTCCACCGCGTACACGGTTGTTAAAGTGGCTATCGGAGTTGGCAGAGAGTATAACAACTTCCGATCCCGGTCTCTTCAACAACCAAACGTTATTATAACACCGCGGTCATCTAAAATAATTATACTTTAAGACCAGAATAAAATATCCATTTTAAACCCATATAAATACGATATCGTTTACATTTTTAAAACCCCAAATCAATACGATATCATTTAGGCCCAAACCAATATAATGTCATTTTATTTTCCAATATATATTCTTTCCAAACTTATAGGGTTTTCAAAGTAAAATATTTAGAAATCAAAACTCTGGAATATAATATTTCCAAATTATACTACCTTGAAAATCATAACTTTGAAACAAATTTCCATCTCTCAAATGGTTAAATATTAAATTTCTTTTATAAAAAAAAATAGCTTCTTTACATTTCACAAATCAATTCCAAATATCGATTTAAACTTCCAAATACCATTCTTAATTCTTATGTTTCAAAGCATTAAATATTTCACCATTTCAAAAACAAACTCATTTGACAAACCCATATATATCAAATTCAATTACATATTATTTAGACTTGAAATGCTTACTTAATGAATTCAATATAATTTAAGTAAAACCTTCAGCTTCACATAATTGGAAAATCTTTCAATTTATTAAACTTGATATATTCATTTAAATCAACCTGATATTCATTTAGATCACTCTACACAAAAATCAAGTTATAAAAACATATCCTTTAAAAATTCTAACTTTTTATTTAATTCCAATTTAACTTAATATTCATCTTCCAACCTTATTCTCATTTAAGTCAAAGAAACTCCAGAAATTAAATTTTAAATTAATGCTTAATCGTATTTGATCTTAAAATCAAACTTTATTCTAATCAAATTTATACAAAGCTTAAAAACCGGAAATTACTATATATATAATAACCTTTATCAATAACCAAATCAATATCCCATAAACTATATATATATAACTTTACAAAACCATAGAAAATCATTTCAAAATATTTTTTTTATATATATACCGTGGTGCCTGTATAAAATTTTCTACCCTATGGTCAAGTGATACGGATGTTTATCATTTCAATCCGCAATTTAAAATAAAAATGCGGTTGTATATCATTTCAAACCGCAATCCCGAATGAAATGAAAATGGCATGATGACTTGCAGTTTATACAATATAAATATAGCATCCATTCATCCAAATATCAATCATCAACCATTATTTGCAATCATCATCCAATTTAAACAATCATCGATATAGAGCATATAAATTATACAGGTAATAAATAACATGTATTAACTAACAGTATATATTCAATAATAAATTTAACAACTGTTAAACTAGCAGTTCATATGCAAAAATAAATGTAAATTTAACTGGCAGTTAATATGTAATAAAAATTCAACATAACTATGACTGGCAGTTAATATGCAAATAAATAAATTCTAACAGTCAAATTATATGCAATAAACAAAATTAATTAACAGTTAAATTAAATAAATGCGATTTAACAGAGATAATGAATAAAACATGCCAAATAGTTATAAATAAATTTCTATTCATATCTAAAATCAATTTAACAAACATAAGAAGTTTTAGAAGTTGTGAGTGGGTTAAAACACTCACCTTTGGGATTTAAATCGAATTTAAATCCGATTTAAACCCAAAATTTCGACGGTCTCAGAATTCGTTCAAACTAGCGTCAAAGCGTCCAGAATTCCAATACGAACCTAGCGGAGAAAACCGCATGTGAAACTGAGTTCGTAGGAGAAAGTTATACGCATTAATGGTGATTGAAATTTCAAAAAAAGAAATTATTTATCACATCATATATTTTATTTAACTTGAAGGGAATTTTTATTATTGTGTACCTTTTTGCTTAGCCAGATTTGGTTTTGCAATTACTTTTTCATTTTGTTTTGTTTTCCTTGCTATCTTAATATATATTTTTTTATAGAAAGTTTTGAAGAGAAGATTATATAAATCTGGATTTGAAGAAAAAGACATGGAAAGAAGAGAAGGTTTAAAAGAGAAAAAAAAATTTAAAGAAGAAGAAGAACAATAAAAAAAAGAAGGAAACTTTGAAAAAGAAGAAGATTTGAAGAATAAGAAGAAGAAAGAGGAAAAAAAGCTTTAGGAAAAAAAAGAGAGAAAGAAGATTTGAAGAAGAAACATGAAAAAAGGAAGGAGGAAGGTGAAGAGTGAGAAAATATGAAGCTATAGAAGATGAAATTTTTTAAAAATGAAATGAAGCTACAAGAATGAGGAATGAAACTAGTGAAAAGCCAATAAAGCTAAATATAAACAAAGTAGGAATTGAAACAAAGTAAAAATATGAACAACCCAATAAAAATGGTACATATTAAAAGAGGTGAAAGAAAGAATTAAAAATATGAAAAGTATGTAACGTTCATGAAATGAAAAGGCTTTAGACCATGTAAATGGAAATGAGTAATGGAACAAATGAGTAAACAATGAAAAAAAAAGTGTGACAATTATTAATTAGAAAGGGAATGAATGGACCAACTCTACTCTATAAACAAACTTTTAGAATTCAAATTTCAAAACATTTGTTCACCCAATTAATTTTTTTTTACCCCCAAACATACCAAATTTGACATTCATTAAAGATTTAATTACCACAACATAACTAAATTTAAAAAGACCAATTACATAACGGGGACAGCAGATACATAAATAAAATATGAACCATGATTTAAAAATCCAAATTTAAAAATAACATTTTTCTCGACACGTAATTATGAACTCAATTATTTAATTTGTTTTAAATTTCAAGGTTAGTAATAAAATCACTTCCGTGCAACCTATGCCTGCTATTTAACTGCTGTAAAATGTTGTTTTAAAAATTCAAATTTCTCTTTTTACAACATTATATTTATATTCAGAATGGAAACGTTCACTTTATTTCCTCAACATTCTTTTATTTCCTTAAAATGCTTATTCGTTACTTGCAATTCATAAATGTAAACATTCTTATATTATAAAATGATCAACTTATACAATATTAAATCCATTCTTATATTTCCAAATAATGTACATTCATAATAAAACATTCTTACATTAATTTTATTAATTGCACTTTGTTTCTTTTCCTTTTTCAATTGAAAGATTTTAATAAATTTATTTCCAATTAATTTTAATCTTCCACTTCAAAACAGACCTTAATTGATGAAATCAATTAAATAAATACGTGAACATTGTAATCCTTATTTATAGTCAAGCAACATGTTTATAAAATTACAGTTTCCAACAAGCATTAAATTAAATATTTTTCTCTATCAATCAATATTCATTTAACTCATCATTAAAATTGACATTTAGTATTCCAATTCCTGTTATTAAATTATATTCTAATACGCGTTAGAACCTTCCAGTTCATTGCTTCATTGTAGTTTTATTGTTTTTTAGAATTTTATTTATGGTCCAAACTTATGATCTAATAAAATAGTTGACATTTCTAACAATCTTCATTGCTTATCTCAAATTCATTGAATTTAGAATTTGTAAATTAAATTTTCAAAAATTTCATTTTCATTCTGTTATTCAGTCTATTATTATCAAAGAGAGGAAATTTTTCATTAGTTCACTATTGCCTTCGTTTATTTCTTTAGATTTCATCTACTTTTCCTTTTAGGCAATATTCTGTATATTAAATTTTCATTTAATGGCTATACATCATACTATCGTAGTTAAATCCAATTAAATAATAAATGTTGATTCCTATTCTTTTTATTCAACATTTGTTTCCGTTTTATTCCATTAATACTTCTACATACATCCTGGATTTGTATAAATGGTTATGACGTGAAATCTTGTCTACTTCACATTTTAAATTAAGGTTTCTAAACCAATTAATATTATTTCCTTGGTCCAACACCTTTTTACCCAAATTTATATTAATATAACCTTAAACTAGATTAATCCCTATTGATTTCCCCTTTTAATTTATTAGACCCTCTTAACGTAATAGTTAAACGTTAATTTCACTTATTTGCAATAAATCCACAAATTTGATTTCAAATTTCAAATAAATAAATCTTGGTTTTTCACTTCTTAAATCACCCAAAACGTCATATTAAAATAAAGTTAACATTGATTGCATCTTATAGAATTAAGAAAATACAATGACAAATCACAACTACACTAACTACCCAAATTTGGCCAAAAGTTTTCAATCCATTTCACATTAAAGTTTATCAACTACCCAAATAGGTATCTTACAATGGTAACTATTCAACTTTTATTTACCTTTAAGTTTTATTTCAATTGTTCTCATTTATTCCTTACCAATGTTCGTTATCACTTATAAATGTTATGTCAGTTTCCTATTTTATTGCAATATTTTTTTTTATTCATTCATTACTGCATAACTTCATTTATTCCATTTACATTTCCGAACAAATTTGAATTCCCTTCAATTAATATTACCAATCAAATTTTTTATTCACACTTTATTATTATTTTAATATACCCATTCCAACAACTCTTAACCCTTATCTTTGCGTTTCACACACTTGTAATATTTAATTACATTTATAACAATTCAATGTTGGCATTTATTTCTATTAATTTATTCAATGTTTATTGCTCCTTATTTCAATTTCTTCCATTTACAGTTGCGACTTCACTATTCACAGTTACTTTTGTATTGCTCCTTTCCTATTTAAACCAAATATAACAAATTCCAATTAAATCCAATTTTTACCTTTAAAATAAGTCATAACATTCGAATAACTCTATTAAATTGGAATGTTTCATTTAAGTTTATAAATGATCCACTTGCATTAACATAATTGTTAATTTATTCCAATTACCGTTTACACTCTTTTATTGCTTTAAATCAATTTAATAATTTCATTAATTTCTCATATTAAATTTTATATCTAGGTAAAAATACTTTTCTACTAAATTAAATTACAAAACTTATAAATTTTAACCAATTTTAATCCACTAAATTTATGGGTCGTTACACTCTCCCCCACTCAAAACTTTTCGTCCCCGAAAAGGAAAAGAAGGGAAAAGAAAATTAAGAAATTAAATAGACAATATATCTTATTTAAAATATTAAATTTATAAAACAATAATTTACAAAATTAATTAATTAAAATAATGTATACCAATTTATAACAATTAAATCTTTTTTTATATACTCAAATTACTAAAGTTTGGAAAACACTTTTCAATAATTTTCTAAGTCCAAAATTTACGAAATTTTTTGGCAGAGTCTCCTTTGTACGGAGAGGCTCGGGAGAAATTATAATATCAAAATATAACAATATACCCAAATATTTCCCAAAATAATATATATCCCTACACGGGAAAATATATAAAATATCGCTATAAACCGTAATCCGAAAACGTACCAATTTGTCGGGCAATTTACGCTAAACTTATGGAACCAAAAGCAGTATCAATTGCTTACATAACCTGCATTTCACTTATAAAATCTAAAGGGTTAACAATTTATATAAAGTGAAATATTTGAGTGGTTTCAATCACTAACAACAAATCAATACCCAACCATCCATTTCAACAAACAGCATACACAAGAAACAAAACAACCCAACAAATCAAATTAACTTATTATAAATTTTATTTCATACTTTAGTTGTTTGATTTTCTTTCTTTCATTCATTGAGTGATTACCTCATTTATTTTCATTTATTCCTTACAATATTCATCTTTCATTTTAATGTCATATGAGTTTCTTTTTATTTGCATTTCATTTATGCATTTCTAAATTTTATTTAATTATTTCTCACAGTTTCATTTATTATAGAATTTCATTCTATTTACTTAAGTTTTAAAATCATCTAATTATAATACTTACCTTTAATTATGGTAAAATTTCAATTTACAACTTAAGTTTATAACATTAAATTCCCATTTATAATAACAAATTCATTGAATACTTTCATTACCTCAAGCTTTACTTGTAAGATTTCCCCCTTACATTTTCTTACTAACACTGTAACTTTTAGTATATGGTAAGTTATATATATGCTTTAAGAATATAAGTGAAAATTATACAAGTTTCTTCTCCATTCCTTTAATTTATTTATGGTTCATTATTTATATATTCGTTTTATAAGTTACAATTTCAACTTACTTTTAATTTCATTCATTTATTTAATGCTAATATTTCTATTATATTTAATAATAGTAACATTTTAGTTACACCAAATTTGTAAACTTATAACCTCAATTCTTATAAATAAAGAATTTCCTCAATTGATTTACTAAGGTTTACAATCCTTTATTTACATTACTTCTCTTCCTGTTGTATTAAATTTTTCTTTACTTAAAGGTTCAAATTTTCTACACTTAATTGTACTATTAATTAAATGGAACTTAGAACCAAATTCTGGGTTTAAATTTAAATCATTTAAAATAATAGATAGATATCTACGCTTAACATATATATATATATATATCGAATTATAATTAAAACGAAAATTTTCTTAATAATTCTGCAGTAAATTACTACAGTGGCCTTCCCACTTCGAAACTCGAAAATAAATGTCGATGATGCGTGCACTCATCACCGAAATTATTTTCCAGCGACAGTGGGGGAAGTACATAACTTATTTCTTTTCAAAGTTTCTTCTAAAACAATTCTTTCAAATTGCATTGAAATACTCATATCAGAAAAATACTTTAAAAATATTATTATTATATTCCAAAAATCAATTGTAAGAATTTCCAAAACCCCGGAACTTAATTTCTAAATTCCCATTTTTCATTTATTTATTTTTTTCAATTTTATGATACCTATTATTTTTAAATTTTATTCCTAACACACAATATTTTTCAACCAAATATAATCTTTATAAAATTTATTATATATATATATATAGAAAATATAATTGGCAAAATTATTTCATTCACCTATATTAAAAAAAAAATATTATGTCGGTCTGTCCTATTAAGTGTTTAGAAATCCCTATTGATGTCGTAGCGTCCCATGCACCAACCCGAATTTATAAATACAGAACGGAACGGATTAACACAATATAAAACCTTTTTATAACTCTAACAAATACGCTCTCTCATATATATACACTCAGCGATTCCCATTGGGTATTACTACCCTATTAGTAAAGAGTCAAACCCCACAAAGCAAAGGTTTATCGCTAAGCCAAAGCTCTGATACCAGCTGTAACGTCCCGCCTTTTCGCACGATTTAAATCGACACACGTGCCGATTCAACCCATACGGAATGGCGGATTGTTATGGGGTAAATGAGAAAAATGAGAAAGAAATAAAACTTAACAGAATCTCACAACGGAAGGATAAAAAATAATAATCAAAATATACAGTTCATGAAGCTGTTTTACAAAACCTTTGATTTTATCTATACAATACATATCAGAGTACACATACCATATAACAATGCAGCGGAACAATATGAGTGTAGTGGAATATAAATAATAATAATAGAAATCTCCGTCTTCGTCCTCCAGAGCTAAAGTCTTCGATTCTGAAACGCTCGGACTGACCCGAGCGAATTTGAAAAGACAAAAACACTCGAGTCAGACTAAAAGATCTTATGTGAGGTAAATTAACAGAAATAAATATGAGTGCAGTAACTCAAAAGATGCTCGGGATTTACATCTCCTAAGGATCCGTTAAACTATTTACTATGTAGTATACTGCGCTATTATAATAGTGTCTAATTGTAAAATAAACTTACTTTAAAATAGCGTTAAGGCTTTACATTTTCCACCTTAACACGTAATAGTGACAATAGTCTATACAGTGCCTGCATATCTCCTGATCGGGAGTCTACGAGAAGACACTCCATAGGTACGACACAAATAGAAACTCGTAGTGAAGGCTCGGTATGGTAGGTGACACGGCACAACTAGGCAATGCCAGGGTAGATATACCAATTGCTATCCAGGCTGATGGAAACGCGTAGGCGCAGCTACCGCCCACCTCGAACAAACTCCCCCAAAAATCAAAGTAAAAATGTCCACTGAAACAATCCAAAGTCAAAGTATAATATCGAAGAGGAGTGTCCGATTAGAGGAATGACCTCATTGGCCCTAGAATCGCTCCTGTTTTAGCCACCTTATGCCAACTCACGGCAGTCGGGTCCATGTATTTATCTTGCAGGAAATGCCTCCACCAACCTACTTCATTCTGGAATCTCCACCGCGTACACGGTTGTTAAAGTAGTTTTCGGAGTTGGCAGAGAGTATGACAACTTCCGATCCCGGTCTCTTCAACAACCAAACGTTATTATAACACCGCGGTCATTTAAAAATAATTATACTTTAAGACCAGAATAAAATATCCATTTTAAACCCATATAAATACGATATCGTTTATATTTTTAAAACCCCAAATCAATACGATATCATTTAGGCCTAAACCAATATAATGTCATTTTATTTTCCAATATATATTCTTTCCAAACTCATAGGCTTTTCAAAGTAAAATATTTAGAAATCAAAACTCTGGAATATAATATTTCCAAATTATACTACCTTGAAAATCATAACTTTGAAACAAATTTCCATCTCTCAAATGGTTAAATATTAAATTTCTTATAAAACAAAATAGCTTCTATACATTTCACAAATCAATTCCAAATATCGATTTAAACTTCCAAATACCATTCTTAATTCTTATTTTTCATAGCTTTAAATATTTCACCATTTCAAAAACAAACTCATTTTACAAACCCATATATATCAAATTCAATTACTTATTATTTAGACTTGAAATGCTTAGTTAATGAATTCAATATAATTTAAGTAAAACCTTCAGCTTCACATAATTGGAAAATCTATCAATTTATTAAACTTGATATATTCATTTAAATCAACCTGATATTCACTTAGATCACTCTACACAAAAATCAAGTTATAAAATCATATCCATTAAAAATTCTAACTTTTTATTTAATTCCAATTTAACTTAATATTCATCTTCCAACCTTATTCTCATTTAAGTCAAAAAAACTCCAGAAATTAAATTTTAAATAAATGCTTAATCGTATTTGATCTTAAAATCAAACTTTATTCTAAACTTCAAATCAAATTTATACAAAGCTTAAAAACCGGAAATTACTATATATATAATAACCTTTATCAATAACCAAATCAATATCCCATAAACCATATATATATAACTTTAAAAAACCATAGAAAATCATTTCAAAATATATATATATATATATACACACACACACACACCGCGGTGCCTGTATAAAATTTTCTACCCTATGGTCAAGTGATACAGATGTTTATCATTTCAATCCGCAATTTAAAATAAAAATGCGGTTGTATATCATTTCAAACCACAATCCCGAATGAAATGAAAATGGCATGATGACTTGCAGTTTATACAATATAAATATAGCATCCATTCATCCAAATATCAATCATCAACCATTATTTGCAATCATCATCCAATTTAAACAATCATCGATATAGAGCATATAAATTATACAGGTAATAAATAACATGTATTAACTAACAGTATATATTCAATAATAAATTTAACAACTGTTAAACTAGCAGTTCATATGCAAAAATAAATGTAAATTTAACTGGCAGTTAATATGTAATAAAAATTTAACATAACTATGACTGGCAGTTAATGTGACGCCCCACCTCTATACCCACGCTAGCCAAGAACACTCCGGAGTAGTGCTGTCAACTAGCACGGAGAATAAGGCTGTTGAGGAGCGACCATCCATGTAATTGCTTATCACACGGTGGCTATAAATAATCTTCGGAAACAAACATAGAAATAATCATATCACAAATCAGTCACAGATATCCATATCACAAAGGCGGAAGAAGATATGAATATATAACTAACACATGAAAGTGTACATCAGAGTAGTGGTCAGTAAGATCCACGATAATACAAAAGAATAGCAACACGTGCTATACAAAAGAATACAACTATGAGTCTATATCTCAAGTGTATACAACAAAAACTGCTAATCTAAACAGTTAGCCAAAAGTCAGAGTGATGAATCCCTGGGAAGAAGTCAAGCAGAAGCACCTGTAACATCTCGGTCTGACCCGAGTATTATTTAAGAAAATAATAAACGGATCAGTCTAGCTATAAATATCAGATGACATGATATAACATAAAAGATATGGCATAAACATAAATATCCATAACGACATACCACTATAAGTATGTAAATAATGATCAACAGAAGATCAATCAATAAGAGATAATCAATATCACAAGAATCTTCTCAAAGATTCGAAGAGGGCATCATACCCTAAACTTGTACTCATAACAAGTCAATGACATAAATTCCAGAAATCAACACGAGAAATCCAGAAATCATAAAAAGGGAAAGAGGCCTATCACATGACGGTCCGAAGACCATGGGGAGCTACCCCACATGTGTGAGTGGAATCACACAGATTGAGGTCAAGACTAACCAAAAAGCAGAAAGGTATGTGTGAATGGAATCACACAAGTGGTGTCTAGTCTAACCTTGCAATGAAAGAGACATCGCGCAATTGCTAGTCTAATTCATAAAGCGATCATCAAGATCAACGAGAAGTGTCAATTACACTAAGCTAGTAAATATAGAAGTTTAGCTTCATGTCCCATAACCACTTGCTTAACTTAAATATTTACGAACAAACTGTAAATCTTCACTAATAAAATTGTCACAAGAGGTTCAATCGAACAAGTCCAAGAATTAACCGACGAAGTGAACGCAAGCGTTTCATACCACTTGTTTTACTAAGTCGTTTAATTAGATTTCTCATCCGAGTGAGGTAAAGGCTTGTATATACTAATAGATTGGAAAACGGTTTAAGAAAAAGAGCTTTGTTATTAAAAATAGAGTTGAAATTGTTTGTTAAAAGAGTTTTGATATTTACTACTAGTATTGAAACCTTTGTATTATAAAGTGACAAAACACATAAGCAAGTGTAGAAACAATCAGTCACAAAGATCGCATACGGAGATGCGAATAAAATCCAAGGAAATCAGCTCAATGTTTTTCAGATAAGATCCCCTACGGAGGGGGGGTCCAGGGGGGGTGGCAACCCCCCAAGGTGGGGGTGCGGGGGCAACGCCACCGCTTACGGGGTTCGACCTGCCCGGTCAGGTCGCGGGGGTCCAGGGGGCAGCGCCCCCGGCGGGGTGCGGGGCAGCGCCTCGACCAAAACGGTACGACCTAGTGAAGACAAAATGAGGTCTAACGACCTAACGACTCAAGGGTCATACGACCTAACGGCTGCGACCTAGGGGTCTAAGGGGTCAAGCGACTTAGTGGTTGCGACCTAGAGGTGTTCGCGACCTAACGATGACTCACGACCCAACATGGCCGACTTAACAGAGTCGAGCGACCTAAGGTAAATGGTCCAACGACCTAACTCGAACGACTTATCTGGAGCCTAGGTCGGAGACGACCTACGAGATAAACCAGGCCGACTTAGTGGACGAGCGACCTAAGGTAAATGGTCCAACGACCTAACTCGAATGACTTATCTGGAGCCTAGGTCGGAGACGACCTACGAGATAAACCAGGCCGACTTAGTGGACGAGCGACCTAAGGTAAATGGTCCAACGACCTAACTCGAACGACTTATCTGGAGCCTAGGTCGGAGACGACCTACGAGATAAACCAGGACGAGCGACTTAACGTTTGCCTAGAGATTATAGGTCGGAAACGACCTAAGACTTAAAGCTTAACTCGCGAGCGACCTACGGCTTAAGGCCAAACTCGTGAGCGACCTACGACTTAAGGCTTAACTCGCGAGCGACCTAACTCCGAAGTGCCAATACTTCCAGAATGACCTAAAGCCCTGCGACCTATGGTACTAACTCGCGAGCGACCTAACGACTTAACTCGTGAACGACTCACGACCCATGGACGAACGACTTAACTCCGAACGACCTAAAAATGGCCAGAACGACCTAAGTGTAGAAAATTCACCAAAACGCTAAAAATTGGAGTTTTTCGCCAATCCAATCCAAACCAAATGCAAATGTGCATGCAAAAGTGATAGGGAATCATTCCCAACAGTCCAATATAGTTATAGACTAGATTTGTGAGACAAAAATCTCACCTTTGCACTAAAGTTTATGAAGATGAAGCTTGAAAGCAAGGAGAAGCAATCCAAAGCTTGAATCCAATATCTTCTACTTGAATTTGGAGTTGAATGTTGGATTTGCAATTGAATTTGTGCTTGGAGTTTTAATTTCCCATTCCCTCCACCATTAATGCCAAAGCTTGATTAGTTAGGAAATTTATGAAGAGTGAGGAGAAGAGGGTTGGAACTTGGGCTTAATAGGCTAAACTAACCCAAAGTCCAAAGCGGGAAAAGTTAGTGAAATTTCACTAACTCCAAACCTATCGATGTTTATACTTAAAAAGTTGTAAACGACATTTCGAACTCAATGGAAGTGGTCTCGAGTCCTAATTTGACCGTTTGCAAAAAGTAGCTTTTCGGACCAAAATCCGATTAACGAGTTAATATTTAAATAAAATATTTAAATACAAACTCGATAAATATGCGGGTTGTTACAGTTAAAATGCAAATAAATAAATTCTAACAGTCAAATTATATGCAATAAACAAAATTAATTAACAGTTAAATTAAATAAATGCGATTTAACAGAGATAATGAATAAAACATGCCAAACAGTCATAAATAATTTTCTACTCATATCTAAAATCAATTTAACAAACATAAGAAGTTTTAGAAGTTGTGAGTGGGTTAAAACACTCATCTTTGGGATTTAAATCGAATTTAAATTCGATTTAAACCCAAAATTTCGACGGTCTCAGAATTCGTTCAAACTAGCATCAAAGCGTCCGAAATTCCAATATGAACCTAGCGGAGAAAACCGCGTGTGAAACTGAGTTCGTAGGAGAAAGTTATATGCATTAATGGTGATTGAAATTTCAAAAAAAGAAAAAAAGAAATTATATAT
This sequence comes from Allium cepa, assembly GCA_030765085.1. Classification (NCBI taxonomy): domain Eukaryota; kingdom Viridiplantae; phylum Streptophyta; class Magnoliopsida; order Asparagales; family Amaryllidaceae; genus Allium; species Allium cepa. Next base: position 105,698,503 of record CM060930.1, on the reverse strand, counting down.
CACATCATATATTTTATTTAACTTGCAATGGAATTTTTAGTATTGTGTACCTTTTTGCTTAGCCAGATTTGGATCTGCAACTACTTTCTCATTTTGTTTTGTTTTCCTTGTTATCTTAATATATATATTTTTATAGAAAGTTTTGAAGAGAAGATTATATAAATCTGGATTTGAAGAAAAAGACATGGAAAGAAGAGAAGGTTTAAAAGAGAAAAAAAAATTAAAAGAAGAAGAAGAACAACAAAAAAGAAGAAGGAAACTTTGAAAAAGAAGAAGATTTGAAGAATAAGAAGAAGAAAGAGGAAAAAAGCTTTAGGAAAAAAAAGAGAGAAAGGAGATTCGAAGAAGAAACATGAAAAAAGGAAGGAGGAAGGTGAAGAGTGACAAAAAATGATGCTATAGAATATGAAATTTAAAAAAAATGAAATGAATCTACAAGAATGAGGAATGAAACTAGTGAAAAGCTAATAAAACTAATATAAACAAAGTAGGAATTGAAATAAAGTAAAAATATGAACAACCCAATAAAAATGGTAGATATTAAAAGAGGTGAAAGAAAGAATTAAAAATATGAAAAGTATGTAACGTTCATGAAATGAAAAGGCTTTAAACCATGTAAATGGAAATAAGTAATGGAACAAATGAGTAAACAATGAAAAAAAAAGCGTGACAATTATTAATTAGAAAGGGAGTGAATGGACCAACTCTACTCCATAAACAAATTTTTAGAATTCGAATTTCAAAACATTTGTTCACCCAATTAATTTTTTTAACCCCTAACATACCAAATTTGACATTCATTAAAGATTTAATTACCACAACATAACTAAATTTAAAAAGGCCAATTTTCATAACGGAGACAGCGGATACATAAATAAAATATGAACCATGATTTAAAAATTCAAATTTAAAAATAACATTTTTCTCGACACCTAATTATGAAATCAATTATTTAATTTGTTTTAAATTTCAAGGTTAGTAATAAAATCACTTCCGTGCAACCTATGCCTGCTATTTAACTGCTGTAAAATGTTGTTTTAAAAATTCAATTTTCTCTTTTTACAACGTTATATTTATATTCAGAATGGAAACGTTCACTTTATTTCCTAAACATTCTTTTATTTCCTTAAAATGCTTATTCGTTACTTGCAATTCATAAATGTAAACATTCTTATATTCTAAAATGATCAACTTATACAGTATTAAATCCATTCTTATATTTCCAAATAATGTACATTCATAATGAAAACATTCTTACATTAATTTTATTAATTGCACTTTGTTTCTTTTCCTTTTTCAATTGAAAGATTTTAATAAATTTATTTCCAATTAATTTTAATCTTCCACTTCAAAACAGACCCTAATTGATGAAATCAATTAAATAAATACGTGAACATTGTAATCCTTATTTATAGTCAAGCAACATGTTTATAAAATTACAGTTTCCAACAAGCATTAAATTACATACTAAATAAATCTTTTTCTCTATCAATCAATATTCATTTAGTTCATCATTAAAACTGACATTTAGTATTCCAATTCCTGTTATTAAATTATATTCTAATACGCGTTAGAACCTTCCAGTTCATTGCTTCATTGTAGTTTTATTGTTTTTTAGAATTTTATTTATGGTCCAAACTTATGATCTAATGACATAGTTGACATTTCTAACAACCTTTAGTGCTTATCTCAAATTCATAGAATTTAGAATTTGTAAATTAATTTTTCAAAAATTTCATTTTCATTCTGTTATTCAATCTATTATTATCAAAGAGAGGAAATTTTTCATTAGTTCACTATTGCCTTCGTTTATTTCTTTAGATTTCATCTACTTTTCCTTTTAGGCAATATTCTGTATATTAAATTTTCATTTAATGGCAATACATCATACTATCGTAGTTAAATCCAATTAAATAATAAATGTTGATTCCTATTCATTTTATTCAACATTTGTTTCCGTTTTATTCCATTAATACTTCTACATACATCCTGGATTTGTATAAATGGTTATGACGTGAAATCTTGTCTACTTCACATTTTAAATTAAGGTTTCTAAAACCAATTAATATTATTTCCTTGGTCCAACACCTTTTTACCCAAATTTATATTAATATAACCTTAAATTAGATTAATCCCTATTGATTTCCCCTTTTAATTTATTAGACCCTCTTAACGTAATAGTTAAACATTAATTTCACTTATTTGCAATAAATCCACAAATTTGATTTCAAATTTCAAATAAATAAATAAATCTTGGTTTTTCACTTCTTAAATCACCTAAAACGTCATATTAAAATAAAGTTAACATTGATTGCATCTTATAGAATTAAGAAAATACAATGACAAATCAAAACTACACTAACTACCCAAATTTGGCCAAAAGTTTTCAATCCATTTCACATTAAAGTTTATCAACTACCCAAATAGGTATCTTACAATGGTAACTATTCAACTTTTATTTACCTTTAAGTTTTATTTCAATTGTTATCATTTATTCCTTACCAATGTTCGTTATCACTTATAAATGTTATGTCAGTTTCCAATTTTATTGCAATATTTTTATTTATTCATTCATTGCTGCATAACTTCATTTATTCCATTTACATTTCCGAACAAATTTGAATTCCCTTCAATTAATATAACCAATCAAATTTTTTATTCACACTTTATTATTATTTTAATATACCCATTCCAACAACTCTTAACCCTTATCTTTGCGTTTCACACACTTGTAATATTTAACTACATTTATAACAATTCAATGTTGGCATTTATTCCTATTAATTTATTCAATGTTTATTGCCCCTTATTTCAATTTCTTCCATTTACAGTTGCGACTTCACTATTCACAGTTACTTTTGTATTACTCATTTCCTATTTAAACCAAATATAACAAATTCCAATTAAATCCAATTTTACCTTTAAAATAAGTCATAACATTCGAATAACTCTATAAAATTGGAATGTTTCATTTAAGTTTATAAATGATCCACTTGCATTAACATAATTGCTTAATTTATTCCAATTACCGTTTACACTCTTTTATTGCTTTAAATCAATCTAATAATTTCATTAATTTCTCATATTAAATTTTATATCCAGGTAAAAATCCTTTTCTACTAAATGAAATTACAAAAATTATAAATTTTAACCAATTTTAATCCACTAAATTTACGGGTCGTTACAATTATCCTATAATTATTTGTCTTTAATCAATTAATTAACCCCTCAATTTACCATCTTTTTAATTGATTATTCTTAATTAATAAATTAATTATCCTTAATCAAAAATTAATCTTAATTGCTTAATTACTTAACTTAAATCATTAGTCATTTTTTTCGATTAAATAATTAATTACCTTGATTTAATTAATCTTAACCAGTTAGTTATCCTTTAATTATTTTTTGATTAATCAAATTAAATTTATGAATTGATTTATTTTAATCACTTTTATTAAGTCACTAGCTTCAAGTAATTAATTTCGTTTAACAAATAAATTTAACTTAAACCCTTAGAAGTTAATTAACCTTTTCAACATTCTTTAACAAATCTTTAATATTATTGAATTAAACCTTCAAAATAGAAGTTATTGTATATCTTTAAATCGTTTTCAAACTTAGTTAATTAAAACAATTAAGTTTAAAACCTTCTTAATAAAAAAATTTTACTTAGAAAAATTTCTAATCTAATAGGAAATTGATTTAAACAAAATTTATATAAAAAACTTGATCCTTCTTTTATGTTCAAAACTGTTTTGGTATTACAACGGGTAACTCAAAAACCCTGTGCTACCCAGGAATCACCCTGTTTACTCGAGCCATTCTTTACTTTACTCGAGTTGTACTTCGAGCCCCCCTTCACCACTCTCTGCTTCGAGTTACTTCATGTAACGCTTCGAGTTACTTCCCCAGGGAACTTCGTCTTCCCCAAATTTTCGAGCGCAACAGATACGCCACCCTAAACGTGCACGTGCACCTTTACTTTGACCATCACTAGTCGTCGCCAAGTACCCGAACACGTCGCCTACAACCCTAGCAACAACTCCGACCACCCAAATCGTCAAGAACCCCCACGTATAAAAATCGAACCTCTATCCTCGAGCTGGAGTCAACAACCATCAGAAGAAACCCCTCGCCACGACGAACGTGCCAACTGGAATGCACGCCGAACCACCTACAACTGCCTCGCACCTCCCCTTTTCGATCCCTCCATATGCGATGACCTCCGATTCCACCTAACCTTCCCATTGTGTAACGACCCGTATTTTACGTGTCGATAAGTCGTAAAATAGTTGCATTAAGTCGTTTGTATTGCTTGAGTCGTGTTGAACCTAGGTGGTAGGGTTTACGGCTTAAGGGGGGTTAGGCCGTGCAATAGCTAGCTCGTGAGTGGCCTTAGTCGTTCGGAATTGAGTCATGACCGACTTAGTGCTTAGGTCGTGTGATAGCTTAACTCGTGTGGAAGTTAGCTTAGGTTGACTACGAGTTACGACTTAGGGGCTGGAACGGGTTGGTAAGTTGCTGGGCTTATAAGTCATAAACGACCTATAGGAGGTAGATGTGACCGACCTAAGAAGGCTATGGGCTAACGAGTTAGTGTGTGAGCAAGTTAAGGAGGATGAGTCGTTTGACCGAGTTTAGTGTTTTACGACCTAAGGTAGATAGGTCGGTAGAGCAACCTAAGATAGTTAGCGACATAGGGTTAACGACCTAACAGTTATGAGTTATGATTTCTGACCGACCTAAGTTTGGACCGACCTAAGTAAGCTAGGTCATAGACGAGTTAAGGCTTGGTGGTTAAGTCGTCATGTTTTAGGTCGTAGCATAGTTAGGTCGGTAGGTTAGTTAGGTCGTTAGATGACCTAAGGAAGGCCGCTATGAGTTGTTAGGTTGTAACTCGTGTTGCTTGATAGGTCGTGACTAGGTTAGGTCGTATAGAGGCTTATGTGTTAGTTCGTAAGCTTTTAAGTCGGCAGCTAGGTAGGTCGTGTAAGTGCATGTGTGTGCTAAGTCGGCCTTGTTTGTTAGGTCGCATAGGAGTTAGGTCGTGAGATCTTGTGTGTTTGGGTAAGTCGTAGGTCGTTGGTTCGAGTTAAGGAAGGCGGCTGTATTTTAGGTCGCATGTACTATTGAGATTTAGGTCGTAAACGACCTAAGTTAGGTCGGGGATCTTTAGGTCGGCAACGACCTAAAACTGGGCGACGACCTAAGGGTGAAATCAGCCTATAAATAGAGGGTTTTGGCTCACTTTTTGGCACCGGTTTTTGAAGCAACGAAGTGCTGCCATTTTGGGAACTCGACTACAACATTTCTTCACTTCTTTTCTCCACTTTAATCGAGTGCTAACATCCATTCAAGATCGAAGATCAAGATTGAAGATTGAAGAGCCAAAGTTGAAGATCTTCATCCAACGAAGCTAGATTTCATCGTTTCAAGCGGGATTTCGACGAATCAAGCTTGAATCTTCGCTGTCCAGATCTGGAGTTGATAGTTTTTGAAGTGTTTTGGTGATTCGGTGAGTGGTGATTATCTCTCACACGGATCCAAAGGAGTATATTGGAGTGGTGGTTCGTTTATGTGTTAAAGATAGTGATTTCTCGCATTTCTCTTAAGTCTGCATGTAGATCCATTGTTTATGAAGATGTTTACCTATGCAAGTTCATTTATCGAGTTATAGGAACAAAACCCATGTTTTATATTTGATAGATCTATGCTAGAATCCATAATTCATGTATGATAGACTTTCACTCATTTATTTACGAAATTGCCATTATAGTTAATATTGCTTATTAGATCTTGTTTGAATGATTGATTGTTTGAATGTATGATTGATTTGATTGTTTCAAGTTAGCTAGTAGTTGATTTGGAACAAGATGGTCGAAGATGATTCAAAAGCTAAGTGGAAAGGCTCTTGAATGGTGAAAGCTACTTGTGGCATATGAAGCGGATGAGGAAGCTCGTATGGATGGATTCGAGGACTTTGCGATGATACGAGGAAGCAAAGTATGATGATGATGGACTTTGCCGTGATATGATGAGGCGAAGCATGATATGGACTTTGCTAAGATGCGATGAAGCAAAGTATGATATGAGATAGTCTTGGTCTAGTCCAGGCGGGATCATTCCAAGCATGATGTTAACTCGGTGATATGGTTCGAGTTTTGATGGATAATGGATGGCTCGAGTGGCGCTTGAGCTAGTATGGGAATAGTCGTCGAGGAGGATGACTAGGAGGCTAAGACTTCATCGTTGTTGAAGGTTCTAGCATGCTCAAAGCAAGAGTACGTTGGGCGGCATTGATATCCCAGGCACGGGTCACGACGACGTGCTAGTACTCTGGGCAGCATTGATATCCTAGGCACGGGTCACGATGACGTGCAGAGTTATGTCTAGAACCGGGGTTACCATTAGCCCTTGACTGACGGATGAAAGAATGTGCCATTCATTCAACTAACGATGAAATCAAGGCAATGATAACAGTGATAGCCAGAGTCATGGATGTTGGTTATATCATCATTCGGTCTCAAGAGCGGTGTTTTCTGGGTGCTTATCTGATCTTGGTTTAGGCCTTGGGGGTTTGTATTTGGAAAACATCGACCTTGACTCGAGTGGTTATCGCTTTACTTTAGTTACCTGTTGCTATGCTTGCTTCTTATTAGTGTGTGTCTGGGGGCTATCACTGTAGAAAGAGGTGGAGTGGGATGATTTGGGTTCCTATTCCTTTTATCCTTTATATTCCTTTGGTATGTTTGATTGTTGATTTACTGCTCACTAAGACTTTGTCTGACTCAAGGTTTTATGTCTCCTCTTATTACCTTGGGCTGTTCATCCATGTTTGGGATGGGCAGACTAGGTGACAGGTGGCAGGTGCTGATCTTAGTGGCTCACGTTGATGATGACGAAGACGAGCAGGAGGCTTTACATATATTTTTCATATTCTATGTACTGGATATTCCGCTGATTGTTGATTACTCTGAGTGCTTTGTAGTGAGGCTTCTTGTATTCATGATTCAGACCATGTATAAAGCTATTATGATTAGATGATGATATTCTGTTCTATGGGAGCTTCACTATATTATATTTCTCTATTGTATTTTATCCATGCGCTGTGAGTTTTACGATAGAGTTTGCAATGTTTATTTTACCCTTGACGGTCACTCATGGCTGCCTGGCACACTTTCAGTGCACCATTCCCTTGTTTCCGTGCGGGAGTCATGGGAGGTCGTCACATTTGGTATCAGAGCTTTGGTTAATTGATTTTAGCCAACGCTCACTGACGTAATTACGTATGAGAGACGTAATTGTATTTTGATGGATGATTACTATATATAATATAGTAGTTTAGAAGGATTTGAACTCCTTATGCAGTTGTTTCTCAAGGTGTTCTAAGTCATTCCTTTTGTAGATATTAAGGATGAGTCGAAGGGGGAGACCAGCTGCTAGGGAAGGCCGTGCTGCTAGGGAAGCTGTTGATTATGCTCCTATGTTTGAGGCCATGATGACTTCGATCATGAGAAGGATACCAGCCTCGGGGCCATCAGTAGATGTTGGAGTTCATGTTCAAGCTCCAAGACCAGTGGATTTTGCTAAGCTTTGCAAGGACTATACTTCTCTTGGAGGAAAGGTTTTCTTGGGAACAGAATCGACTATTGAAGTCCAAAGATGGATGGATGCTTGTAGGAGGATCTTTGGAGATTTAGGAATTGAGGATGCAACTAAGAGGAAGCTTGCATCGAGACAGCTTCAAGGGAGAGCTGCTGATTGGTGGAATTCTATCACCATAGATACTCCAGAAGAAGAGATTACTTGGGAGCAATTCCAAGTTAGATTTGAAGCTAAGTTCATCTCTACGGCTTAGAAATCTGTTCTGTTTAAGAAGTTTATGGAGCTCAAGCAAGGTGGGAGACCAGTTCTTGAGTATGTTTCTGAGTTTGAAGCTTTGTCCAAGTATGCCAGATCGTATATTGATTCTCCCTATCAGAAGAATGAGAAGTTTGTGACCGGTTTGGATGCTTATCTTGGAAGACAGTTGGTGGATCATCTGGACGATCCGTTTGAGAAGCTTGTGGAGAAAGCTCTCAGGCATGAGAGTTTGTTTCCTAGGGAGAGTTCTGTTGTTGCTGTAACCAAGGAAGGGTTTAATCCACAGAAGGGTGGAAACAAGAAGAGGAAGCAACAACAACAGAAGGGTAGGGATGGCCAGAAGAAGCCGAGGGGCGAAATGACTTGCTATAATTACCAGCAGAAGGGCCATCTCTCCAAGGATTGTAGGAATCCAAAGGCGCCGGCGAAATGCCACAACTGTGATAAGCCAGAGCATTTCAGGAGGGATTGCCCGGAACCAAGGAGGGATAGGCAGATTGTGCAAGCTTATGCTATGGGAGCTGTGCCGTCGTCTTCAAAAGCTCCTACTGCTAAAGAGAAGGGGAAGAGTGTGGTGGTTCAAGGTACTCTTTCCATTTGTGGTGTTCCAATTAGAGTGTTGTTTGATACTGGAGCGTCTCATTCTTTTGTTTGTGATGATTTGGTAGGCCGGTTAGGTTTGAAACCGGATATTGTTGATAGGCCATTAGTTGTGACAAATCCAGTTGGGGGTTCGTCATGTTTGTGTATGATATGCCATGGTTTAGTTGTGTCGAGTCATGATTGCTCGTTTGTTTGTGATTGCTTTGTTCTGAACTTTGCGGGGTTCGGAATTATTTTGGGTATGGACTGGCTTAGGAAGTATGCGGCAAGGATTGATTGTGAGAGGCTGGAGGTGACAGTCGGGAATGTGGAAGGGCGAAAGGTTGTGATACGATGTAAGCATGAAGAAGGCGTCTTCATGAGCTTCATGTATTCGCTGGTTATTCCACGGGATGGACTGTCATCGGTGCCTATTGTGAATGGATTTGAGGATGTCTTTGACGAGGTCAAAGGGTTACCGCCGCATAGGGAGATCGAGTTTTATATCGATCTAGTTGAGGGAGCCAGACCTGTTGTGATGCCTCTTAGGCGGATGGCGCCTAGGGAGCAGCAAGAGTTGAAGGTGCAAGTTGATGACCTTTTACAGAAAGGATTCATTCGACGTAGTGTGTCCGAATGGGGTGCACCAGTTGTGTTCGCAACCAAAGCGGATGGATCGTTGAGGTTGTGTGTGGATTATCGTGAGCTGAATAAGGTGACTAAGAAGAACAAGTATCCATTGCCGAGGATAGATGACTTGTTTGATCAGCTTCACGAGGCTAAGGTGTTCTCTCAGATGGATTTGGCAACGGGATTTCACCAGTTGAGAGTGGCTAAGGATAGTGTGCCGAAGACTGCTTTCAGGACACCATCGGGTTTTTATGAGTGGCTGGTAATGCCGTTTGGATTGACTAACGCACCAGCATATTTTGTGGATCTAATGAATAGAGTGTTCAGAGATTAGTTGAATAAGTTTGTACTTGTGTTCGTGGATGATATTCTGATTTATTCCAGAACTGAGGAAGAGCACAAGACGCACTTGCGTATTGTTTTGGAAATCTTGCGGAAACATCAGCTGAAGGCTAAGTTTTCGAAATGTCACTTCTGGAAGAGTGAAGTGAGATTCTTAGGCCATGTTATTTCTAGAAATGGAATAGCGGTTGATCCCGCTAAGGTGGCAGCGATCCAGGATTGGGTCAGACCTAAGAATGCATCAGAAGTGAGAAGTTTTCTTGGACTAGCAGGATATTATCAACGGTTTATCAAAGACTTTTCCAAGATAGCCGCACCATTGACAGGATTGACGAAACAGAATCAGGTATTCAGTTGGGATGCTAAGTGTGAGCAAGCTTTTGGAATCCTAAAAGAGCGACTAACAAGTGCTCCTGTTTTGACTATTCCAAGTGGGAATGATGAGATGGTGGTTTACACCGATGCATGTGGTACTGGACTTGGGGCAGTGCTAATGCAGAAGGATAAAGTTGTTGCGTACGCGAGTCGACAACTGAAGCCGCATGAAAGGAATTACCAGACACATGATTTGGAGTTAGCGGCAATTGTGTTTGCTCTGAAGATGTGGAGACATTATCTATTGGGGGTTCGATTCGAGTTGTTTACGGATCACAAGTCGTTGAAGTATCTTTTCTCCCAAAAGGATTTGAATCTTCGGCAGCAACGATGACTAGAGTTTTTAGCATCATATGATTTTGGTATAGCTTATACTCCGGGAAAAGGTAACGCAGTAGCTGATGCGTTGAGTCGAAGACATGCGGGATTGGTAGTCATGTTTTCGGAATGGAAGAGTCTCGAGTATTTGGCTGGATTTGATTTCAGGCCTAGATGTGAATTGGAACCTGAAATGTTGGCAAACTTATCGATAAGGCCTACTCTTGTGGAAAGAATTGGCGAGAGCCAAAAGCGAGACGATAAGCTTGTCAAGATTATCCGTAATTTGGAATCTGGATTGGACCCACAGAAGGATAAAAGATTCGAAGTCGATCGAGAGGGTTGGCTTCGGAAGCAAGGACGACTGGTTGTTCCTGATATCGATGAGTTGGGAGATGAAGTTTTGAAGGAAAGTCATCACTCGAAGTTGACAATTCATCCAGGAGGAAATAAGATGTATCGGGACATGAAGAGAACCTATTACTGGGAAGGTATGAAGAAGGATGTTGGAAATTTTATTTCCAAGTGCATGAATTTCTAGTTGGTTAAAGCAGAGCAGAAGAAGCCCAGTGGATTGCTTCAGCCGTTAGAAGTTCCTACATGGAAGTGGGAGCAAATATCGATGGATTTTATCGATGGTTTACCTAGAACCAGAACGGGAAATGAAGGGATTTGGGTCATTGTAGATCGTTTGACTAAGAGTGCAAGATTTATTCCTGTTCGATCAACTAGGACTGCATCGAAGTTGGCTGAATTGTATGTTAAGTGGATAGTTCGATTCCATGGTATTCCGAAGAGTATAGTGAGCGATCGAGATCCATTGTTCACTAGTGGATTTTGGAAGAGCTTTCAGGAAGTTTTGGGAACCGAGTTGTGTTTGAGTACAGCTTATCATCCCCAAACAGATGGTCAGACTGAGAGAGTCAACCGAGTTTTGGAAGATCTCTTGAGAGCATGTGTCTTGGATTTCGGAGGATCATAGGAAGATCATCTTCATTTAGTGGAGTTTGCGTATAACAACAGCTACCAGTCAAGTATTGGTATGGCACCATATGAAGCCTTGTATGGAAGACCGTGTAACTCTCCGACATGTTGGTTGGAAGCTGGAGAAAAACTGATGCTTGGGCCAGAGATGATTCGTCAGACTACGGATTTCATAGAGATCATTCGGCAACGAATGAAGGCAGCCCAGGATCGGCAGAAAAGTTATGCAGATAAACGTCGAAAGGATTTGGAGTTCGGCGTAGGAGATATGGTTTTTGTGAAGATTTCTCCACTGAAGAATGTTATTCGATTCGGGAAGAAAGGAAAGTTGACTCCGAGATTTGTTGGACCATTCCCGATTATCGAGCGAATTGGAAAGCTCGCTTATAGATTGGAGTTACCAGAAAAGATGACGGGTGTGCACAATGTTTTTCATGTATCGTATCTACGGAAGTATGTGCACGACTCGAGCATAGTGGTTTCTGCTGATAGCTGTGAAGACTTGGAAGTTGATCCAGTTGTTTCGAGACCTCGTAAGCCACTTCGTGTTGTTGGAACTGACACGAAATAGCTTAGGAGGAAGATGATTACTTTGCTCAAGATACAATGGAGTGATGATGTTAACGACTGTACATGGGAGGAGGAAGAGAGGATGAAGGCAGCTCATCCTGAACTCTTCGAGGTATGGCCCTAAGGTGACGTGACATCTCATGAATTTGTAGCTTGTTCTAATCTTAGTATTCTGCATGCTAGGCTAGTAATTGAATGCATGGTCTGTTGATTGCTATGGATGGTAGGCATGCGGAATAATTTTGATTGCTCTTGTTTGTTAGGAATTTCGGGGGCGAAATTCCTAAGGGGGAGAGAATGTAACGACCCGTATTTTACGTGTCGATAAGTCGTAAAATAGTTGCATTAAGTCGCTTGTATTGCTTGAGTCGTGTTGAACCTAGGTGGTAGGGTTTACGGCTTAAGGGGGGTTAGGCCGTGCAATAGCTAGCTCGTGAGTGGCCTAAGTCGTTCGGAATTGAGTCGTGACCGACTTAGTGCTTAGGTCGTGTGATAGCTTAACTCGTGTGGAAGTTAGCTTAGGTTGACTACGAGTTACGACTTAGGGGCTGGAACGGGTTGGTAAGTTGCTGGGCTTATAAGTCATAAACGACCTATAGGAGGTAGATGTGACCGACCTAAGAAGGCTATGGGCTAACGAGTTAGTGTGTGAGCGAGTTAAGGAGGATGAGTCGTTTGATCGAGTTTAGTGTTTTACGACCTAAGGTAGATAGGTCGGTAGAGCGACCTAAGATAGTTAGCGACATAGGGTTAACGACCTAACAGTTACGAGTTATGATTTCTGACCGACCTAAGTAAGCTAGGTCGTAGACGAGTTAAGGCTTGGTGGTTAAGTCGTCATGTTTTAGGTCGTAGCATAGTTAGGTCGGTAGGTTAGTTAGGTCGTTAGACGACTTAAGGAAGGCCTCTATGAGTTGTTAGGTTGTAACTCGTGTTGCTTGATAGGTCGTGACTAGGTTAGGTCGTATAGAGGCTTATGTGTTAGGTCGTAAGCTTTTAAGTCGGCAGGTAGGTAGGTCGTGTAAGTGCATGTGTGTGCTAAGTCGGCCTTGTTTGTTAGGTCGCATAGGAGTTAGGTCGTGAGATCTTGTGTGTTTGGGTAAGTCGTAGGTCGTTGGTTCGAGTTAAGGAAGGCAGCTGTATTTTAGGTCGCATGTACTATTGAGATTTAGGTCGTAAACGACCTAAGTTAGGTCGGGGATCTTTAGGTCGGCAACGACCTAAAACTGGGCGACGACCTAAGGGTGAAATCATCCTATAAATAGAGGGTTTTGGCTCACTTTTTGGCACCGGTTTTTGAAGCAACGAAGTGCTGCCATTTTGGGAACTCGACTACAACATTTCTTCACTTCTTTTCTCCACTTTAATCGAGTGCTAACATCCATTCAAGATCGAAGATCAAGATTGAAGATTGAAGAGCCAAAGTTGAAGATCTTCATCCAACGAAACTAGATTTCATCGTTTCAAGCGGGATTTCGACGAATCAAGCTTGAATCTTCGCTGTCCAGATCTGGAGTTGATAGTTTTTGAAGTGTTTGGGTGATTCGGTGAGTGGTGATTATCTCTCACACGGATCCAAAGGAGTATATTGGAGTGGTGGTTCGTTTATGTGTTAAAGATAGTGATTTCTCGCATTTCTCTTAAGTCTGCATGTAGATCCATTGTTTATGAAAATGTTTAACTATGCAAGTTCATTTATCGAGTTATAGGAACAAAACCCATGTTTTATATTTGATAGATCTATGCTAGAATCCATAATTCATGTATGATAGACTTTCACTCATTTACTTACGAAATTGCCATTATAGTTAATATTGCTTATTAGATCTTGTTTGAATGATTGATTGTTTGAATGTATGATTGATTTGATTGTTTCAAGTTAGCTAGTAGTTGATTTGGAACAAGATGGTCGAAGATGATTCAAAAGCTAAGTGGAAAGGCTCTTGAATGGTGAAAGATGCTTGTGGCATATGAAGCGGATGAGGAAGCTCATATGGATGGATTCGAGGACTTTGCGATGATACGAGGAAGCAAAGTATGATGATGATGGACTTTGCCGTGATATGATGAGGCGAAGCATGATATGGACTTTGCTAAGATGCGATGAAGCAAAGTATGATATGAGATAGTCTTGGTCTAGTCCAGGCGGGATCATTCCAAGCATGATGTTAACTCGGTGATATGGTTCGAGTTTTGATGGATAATGGATGGCTCGAGTGGCGCTTGAGCTAGTATGGGAATAGTCGTCGAGGATGATGACTAGGAGGCTAAGACTTCATCGTTGTTGAAGGTTCTAGCATGCTCAAAGCAAGAGTACGTTGGGCGGCATTGATATCCCAGGCACGGGTCACGATGACGTGCTAGTACTCTGGGCAGCATTGATATCCTAGGCACGGGTCACGATGACGTGCAGAGTTATGTCTAGAACCGGGGTTACCATTAGCCCTTGATTGACGGATGAAAGAATGTGCTGTTCATTCAACTAACGATGAAATCAAGGCAATGATAACAGTGATAGCCAGAGTCATGGATGTTGGTTATATCATCATTCGGTCTCAAGAGCGGTGTTTTCTGGGTGCTTATCTGATCATGTTTTAGGCCTTGGGGGTTTATATTTGGAAAACATCGACCTTGACTCGAGTGGTTATCGTTTTACTTTAGTTACCTGTTGCTATGCTTGCTTCTTATTAGTGTGTGTCTGGGGGCTATCACTGTAGAAAGAGGTGGAGTGGGATGATTTGGGTTCCTATTCCTTTTATCCTTTATATTCCTTTGGTATGTTTGATTGTTGATTTACTGCTCACTAAGACTTTGTCTGACTCAAGGTTTTATGTCTCCTCTTACTACCTTGGGCTGTTCATCCATGTTTGGGATGGGCAGACTAGGTGACAGGTGGCAGGTGCTGATCTTAGTGGCTCACGCTGATGATGACGAAGACGAGCAGGAGGCTTTACATATATTTTTCATATTCTATGTACTGGATATTCCGCTGATTGTTGATTACTCTGAGTGCTTTGTAGTGAGGCTTCTTGTATTCATGATTCAGACCATGTATAAAGCTATTATGATTAGATGATGATATTCTGTTCTATGGGAGCTTCACTATATTATATTTCTCTATTGTATTTTATCCATGCGCTGTGAGTTTTACGATAGAGTTTGATGTTTTTACCTTACCCTGACAATCGTCCATGGCTGCCTGGCACACCTTCAGCGCACTATTTCCTTGTTTCGGTGCAGGAGTCATGGGCAGTCGTCACACATTGCCTCTTGAATGCCGACGGCAAATTATAGCACTTAAACCATAAATCAATTAATAACTCTCACCATAATGAATTTAAAAAATTTCTTGCATTTTTTCTTCAATCCCTGATCGTACTAACACCTCCATGCCAAGTTTCAAACTTCGAAAATGAGTGGATCATCAGAAAATCGTGAAAATCCAATTTAAGTTCAACTCGCAACTGCTCGTGATTCCCAATCTTAAAAATCATGATCTTTCTCTTAAAAATCATAACTTTCAAAAACAAAACATATAATATAATTGAACCAAGAAATTAAAATACTTAATTTTGACATACTTCAGTGTTTTCACTGTCTATTCCTGATTTACAGTAAAACCATTTGATAATTTAATTAGAGAATATTTTTAAAACTTGAATATGGATTTCATAATCATATTTTGTTTATGTTCTTAAGCCCAAAAATCATCAGAGGAAAGGCTTTTGAATTTATTTTGAAACAGGGACTGGAGACACAGAGGAATGTTATTCTTGCCTGTACACAATATACACTCAGCCATTCATTTTTGTAAGGGCATGCAAACACAATTCACCATCATCCAAACATAATTCACAGCATATATCAAATATAGATCCAAACATCAATGGATATAGCAAAGTTAGGGGAATGTTTGCTCAACAAAGGGATGGAGAACAGAGAGAAGCTTTCGAGTTTCTTGTTTCCCATATTTTGATTTTGCTTCCATATTTTCATTCCTGTTTCTACTTTGAGTTTACAGGCTTTTGATCTAGTTGAATCAGCCGCCTTGCTTAAGATTTGAATCATGCTCGGGTTGAAAATGTTGTTTGTCATTTCTTAGCTTTGATTTCTTTTTTTCTTTTCAAATTACACTTGAAAAAAAACAGGGCTTTGGTTTTGATCTTCTTTTGTTTAAAGCTTCCAGGTTGGTTTCCAGTTTGTAGATGATCGTTTCTGGTTTACCAAGTTTTGATTTCTTTTGTTTTCGATATGGCTTTTGTTTTCAGTTTTGGGAAGAAAATGAATAGAGAAACTTAAAGCTTGGAAATTTGTTAAGCCTATTTACTAAAATTTTAAAAGAAAAGTTTATTTTCTTGCCACTTGTTTCATTTTTTACACTTGTTCAAACTTAAGTTTATTCTCTTCACATTTGTTAAAATGCAACATTTTTTATGTTTAGTCCTTTTCCATTAATTTATTTACACATTATCTTTCAAACCTTGTCTTGATTTAAATTTATAATTTTTATGTTGAACTCTTTTCATTTTAAGATTTTTGAATCAATTTATCTCCTATGTTTTATAACTTAACATATGTATTACATTTTTAAATTTATAAATATACAACTATATTTATTCATTCTTAAAAGAAAGGTGCTTTAAATTCTTTTATCAAATTCAAATTCAAATTTAAAACTTTTATAAATTCTTGTTTCACATCATTCATACATTATACATACATTGTTGAACTATCTATACTTATACATCCTCACAGAAAAATGTTTTGAAACTAAATTACACTTTAATAATTAATCATATATATGCATTTCTTAATTTAAAAATTTTAGTCTTAAATTTCCAATTCAAATCTATTTTCAATCTTATTAAAACAGATTGATTTTCAATTCCAATATTATTTATATATATATAAACACAAACCAAACACATATCTTTATAAAATTTAGAAAAATTCAAATTAACCCATCATTAATTTATAATTAATTTCAAAAATTAAATTAATTAACAATTTAAATTTAGCTTTAAAAATCGGGATCGTTACAGTTTCCCCCCCTTAGAAAATTTCATCCTCGAAATTTGAAAGTAGGGAGACAACAAAGAAATATAGAAAGATTAAGAGATGAATCACCAGATCAAACTGAATATCCATTCTGTATTTGACGTCTCAAATCAGAATATCAATAATGGATACAAGAACGAATCAAGATACTCGGGTCACCAGATCTACGAATATACAGAGGTATTGGTTAGTTCGAAAGATAACTAACCACTCGTAGAATATACTTGGACCCAACAGAATAAACAGATATATGGATGCAATCCAACTATTTTAGTTTAAACAACCAAAATATACCTATCAACCATAGCAACCAAAGCAAACAATTCATCCAAACAAACAATTCTGACCCATTTGGAGTTTGTGTCCCATGCATAAATATATCAAAGCTTCTTCCTGGAGCAGCCAAGAATCATCAAAGAATTGAAAAGACGAGTCAAAGGAGATTGATAGAGAAAGTTGTTTCCGCTATTGCAGGGTACTGACCATTTGTAGTGGTACTCCCCTGTCCCCTATCTTGTCATCTTCTTGCACTCATACTCACTATTAGTGGATAGTAAGAGAATTTACCGAGGCATTCGAACAGATATCTTAGGGATATACTCATTCTAGGGTATACTTCACCCCATTTCTAATGAGTTACTTAATGTGTTATACTACTGAGCTAAACTTTTAACCTTCAGCTCTGATACCAAATGAAACGACCCTGACTCGACCTTCAAAAATCGGCACCGAATACGTCACCTATATTCAAATGCCGTAGATTCAAATGCCGAATCTGGCTCGCCGGAGCTTATAACACATTAAGTATAACAACACAGCGGAAGAAAAAGAAATAAATATCCTTGATATACAACATTCGATACAACAATGATACAATATGAATCAATATCAGAGATACAAGATAACAATGCTATAGCGGAATAACAATATGATATAGCAGCGGGACCAAAAACTCCAAACAGCAACAACAACTCCAAAGCACCAATCCAAAAATAGCTCGGACCACCATCACGTTGCACCAAGCTAAGCAAGTCTCATCCAATGAATCCAACGACTCCAATATCCAAGATCTCCAAAGAATTACAAAGTGAAAGCTGAAAGCTACCGAATCGATATCTATATCTACTATCTGAAAAATCCAACTCCAGACTGCCCGTGTGGAAAATTGTGGGCACCCAGAGTTTAGGAAGGGAACAACAAACTCCGGGTCAGTCATGGGACTGGTATGAGCAAACAAAAACATTTTTCATTTTTAAAAACATACAAAAGAATTAAAATTTGAAATCCGCAATGCTTTTTGGAAAATGAAACTACCATGAGGCCTCCCGCCACACACACCATGCTATCGCAGAATTGGAGGAGATTTCTCCTTATGATAGTCAAACATGCTTGATACGCGAAAAGCATTTGATATTATTATTAGTGCATAGTGGAAAACATTTCGAAAGTATAATATTAATCTTAGCCAGTATACCACTTTTGGTCGTATGCCTTAATAGCTACCATGTTCAATAGCAGGTTACCACCACATTACATGGCAGGTTATACAATTAAAACCGTACTGGGCGCGTATTGTTTCTTTGGATTTTCCAACAAATGGTCAGGCCAAGGAACTTCCCATTGCCACATGGGTACACCTCTTGAAGGACGCCCCGAGAACCATCCCTCAGTTCTCTGCTAACACAAGGTCGGCTACCCCCCTTCCCGGGGAACAAAACCTAAGATATGCCACTCCCAGTCCTTTGGGACCTTTATCTGAGGATCCTCAATACCAACAACATCACACAGTAATAATAAATATACTACAGTGCCCTAATAAGTAAGTATCTGGGCCCATACCATGATACTACCCTTTTCTAGAAGGAATGGTCATACCCTAGGGGCGCTACCCCTGAAACCTTGCTGCATCTTTCCTGTTTTGACCATTACCGGGTTGTGAGGCTCGATGAAGTCTCGTCCACAAAGCTACGCTTTTCAGAAAGCCATGCTTTGATCAGCAGCACTTCATATGCCACATTACCAAATTGGGAATGTATCACTAGTAACCATCAATTACATAACCTCTGAGCTCGTACGTCTCACAGAAGGGTGTTAAGCTAAGAGAATAAATCTCCGCCATCAAACGGAAATGTATTTGATAGAAACCAGCTTTACATCTCAAAGTGTAACGTCAGACACACATCCATACAAGTCCGTTCCGGGTTCGAACAGATCCGAAGGCACTTCCAAAGAAGCCCTTACAATATGGTTAATTTCTAATCACGTCCGGACTCTCCATCACAATGGGTGCTCAAATCTCTATACTGGGGCCATTTGGTGCAGAGACATTCGACAGGTCATCCTTTCGCTTTTGAAAGTATTCGGTCGGTCTTCAAATGCTATCCATATCGCCGTATCATTATTCGGAATGGGTTATATGACACAAAGTCCTCTCCCGGTTAAACCGAATAATGAGTGCAATATTTAAAAACATATGGATAATGAGATCTTAGTTAAATTAGAGCTTAAATCCCAAAACCTTTCATTCAAATGGTTAAAACAAATTACCATTTCCAATCTTTTAAACAAAAAGATTCATTTCAAAAACCTTCAATGGTTTAAACAATTTCCATACTTAAATATTCTAAACAAAAGATTCCCTTTTAAAACCCCCTTTTAATTTAAAAACAAGGTTCACAATCTTTAACAAAGATTCATTTATAGCCTTTCAGAACAATTCCATTTCAAGTTGGATTAACCCATCCGGTCTTTAAATTAAAGAATTATTTCATAGCTTTTAAAATAATTTCCAAAGATTCCTTCATAATTTTCATAACAATTCCCTTTTCAATCTTTTATATATAAAAGATACACCATTTAGAATCCTCTTCGATTTCAAAACAAAGTTTATCAATCTTTCACAATGGTTCATTCATAGCTTTCAAAACAATTTCCATTTCAGTTCGGACCAACTCATTCAATCTTTAAGTCAAAGATTTAATAGTTTTCAAACTCGTTTCCAATTCATTGAATTCCATTTTCAAATATTGAATTCAAACTCAAATCAAAATATTTCAAATTTCAAACCAAATCAAATTATTTAAAATAACTTTTATCTTCAAAAACTCATTTTCAATTATTTTTCAAATTCAACCCAATTTCATTTTCAAAATCATTTGGATTCAAAATTCAAATTTTAAAACCATTTCAAAATATTAAATTCAAATATCCGTGACTTAACCGATTTCCTCGTGAAATCCATATTGGTGTGTGTATAGTGTGGTCTAGGGGTTTACACACAATAGTGCAACAACATCTACCATTACAGATTCAAACACAGAAATATCGATAAGCGGTATAATCCATAACGCTTATCTTTATTTAAAGATTATGGTTGGATAATATAAGTTCATCGTAGATAGTAAATTACATCACAGATAAATAAATTACATTACAGATCACAGCACAAATCAAGATAAATTATAATGCAAAGCATCATATTAGGGATATCAAACAATTAAATCATTCAATCCAAAGGTCCATAAGTAATTTCAATTAATTATCTGATTAATTTAAATCAAATTAGTCGCTAATCTTGGTTAATAAATGTAATTAATTACAAACCATTTAATTAATTATTCTTAATTAATTATAATAATTAATTAACCCTTAATCAATAATCATCCCTTAATCACCTTCATTAATTAATTAACCTTTAATTTATTCATCACATTATTTAATTACCCTTAATTAATTATAATTAGTGATTATTCTTAATCACTTAGTCATCGTTAACCATAAATTAACTAGTAATTAATTTACCTTAATTAATTACCTTAATAAATTAGAAATTAATCCACCTTTAATTATTAATTTATTAATTAGCCTTTAATTAAATTCTTTAATTAATTAACCTTTAGTTAATTAATTATTCTCAAATTAATTACCTTAATTAACTAATCACATAAACTAATTATTCTTTAATTAATTATTATTTTAATCACTTCATTAATCAACCCTTAGTCATTTATTTAATTATCATCAATTACTTTCATCAAGTAATTGTTTTTAAGTAATTAGTTTCCCCTTTACTCACTTAAATTAATTAATTCACTTTTATTTACTTAGGACTCTAATTATTAATTAATTCCTTAAAATTATTCTTTAAGTAATCAACCCTTTAATTATTTTCAATAAGTAATTAATTACATTAATCTATTTGAATTAACCTGAAATTAATCGCGATGATAAATTTTCTTTAATCAATTTCTATTTGAAAATACTTAAGAAAATAATTATTCAAAACTCAAAAAAAAACAATTTTAAACATGTTTTTAATTTAAAATCAATCTTTGAAAAACTCGACTTAAACTTGTTTATAATTTCTATTCAAAAAAACTTGATTAATTAACCTTTAATTATTCAGTTATCCTTTAATTAATTGTCTTTAATCTATTAAATAACCCCTCAATTTATCATCTTTTTAATTGATTATTCTTAATTAATAAATTAATTATCCTTAATCAAAAATTAATCTTAATCACTCAATTACTTAGCTTAAATCATTAGTTATTTTTTTTGATTAAATAATTAATTACCTTGATTTAATTAATCTTAACTGATTAGTTATCCCTTAATTATTTCTTGATTAATCAAACTTAAATTTATGAATTGATTTATTTTAATCACTTTTATTAAGTCATTAGCTTCAAGTAATTAATTTCGTTTAACAAATAAATTTAACTTAAACCTTTAGAAGTTAATTAACCTTTTTAACATTCTTTAACAAATCTTTAATATTATTGAATTAAACTTTCAAAATAAAAGTTTATGTATATCTTTAAATCATTTTAAAACTTAGTTATTTAAAACAATTAGGTTTAAAACCTTGTTAATAATTTTTTTTAACTTAGACAAATTTCTTATCTAACAGGAAATTGATTTAAACAAAATTTATATAAAAAAAACTTGATTCTTCTTTTATGTTTAAAACTATTTTGGTATTACAACAGGTAACTCATAAACCCAGTGCTACCCTGCAATCACTCTGTTTACTCGAGCCATTCTTTACTTTACTCGAGTTGTGCTTCGTGTCCCCCCTTCAATACTCTCTGCTTCGAGTTACTTCAGCAACGCTTCGAGTTACTTCCCCAGGAAACTTCGTCTTCCCCAAATTTTCGAACACAACAGATACGCACCCGAAACATGCACGTGCACCTTTACTTTGACCATCACTGGTCTTCGCCAAGTACCCCAACACGTCGCCTACAACGCTAGCAACAACTCCGACCACCCAGATCGTCAAAAACTCCCATGTATACAAATCGAGCCTCTATCCTCGAGATGGAATCAACAACCATCAGAAGAAACCCCTCGCCACGATGAACATGCCAGCTGGAATCCACACCGAACCACCAACAGCTGCCTCGCACCTCCCCTTTTCGATCCCCCCATATGCGATGACCTACGATTCCACCTAACCTTCCTAATTGCCTCTCAATTGCCGACGGCAAATTATAGCACTTAAACCCTAAATCAATCAATAACTCTCACCATAACGAATATAACATTTTTCTTGCATTTTTTCTTCAATCCCTGATCGTACTAGCAACTCCATGCCAAGTTTCAAACTTCGAAAATGAGTGGATAATCAGAAAATTGTGAAAATCCAATTTACGTTTAACTCGCAACTGCTCGTGATTCCCAATCTTAAAGATCATGATCTTTCTCTTAAAAATCATAACTTTCAAAAACAAAACATATAATATAATTGAACCAAGAAATTAAAATACTTAATTTTGACATACTTCAGTGTTTTCACGGTTTATTCTTGATTTACAGTAAAACCATTTGATAATTTAATTCAAGAATATTTTTAAAACTTGAATATTGATTTCATAATCATATTTTTTTTATATTCTTAAGCCCAGAAATCATCAGAGGAAAGGATTTTGAATTTATTTTGAAACAGGGACTGGAGACACAAAGGAATGTTATTCTTGCCTGTACACAATATACACTCAGCCATTCATTTTTATAAGGGCATGCAAACACAATTCACCATCATCCAAACATAATTCACAGCATATATCAAATATAGATCCAAACATTAATGGAAATAGCAAAGTTAGGTGAATCTTTGCTCACCAAAGGGATGGAGAACAAAGAGAAGCTTTTGCGTTTCTTGTTTCCTTGATTTTGATTTTGCTTCCATATTTTCATCCTGTTTCTACTTTGAGTTTATAGGCTTTTGATCTAGTTGAATCAGCTGCCTTGCTTAAGATTTGAATCATGCTCGGGTTGAAAATTTTGTTAGTCATTTCTAAGCTTTGATTTATTTTTTTGTTTTCAGATTACACTTGAAAAAAAAACAGGGCTTTGGTTTTGATCTTCTTTTGTTTAAAGCTTCCAGGTTGGTTTCCAGTTTGCAGATGATTGTTTCTGGTTTACCAGGTTTTGATTTCTTTTGTTTTTGATATGGCTTTTGTTTTCAGTTTTGGGAAAAAAATGAATAGAGAAACTAAAAGCTTGGTAATTTCTTAAGCCTATTTACTAAACTTTTAAAAGAAAAAATTATTTTCTTGCCACTTGTTTCATTTTTTACACTTGTTCAAATTTAAGTTTATTCGCTTCACACTTGTTAAAATGCAATGTTTTTTCTGTTTAGTCCTTTTCCATTAATTTATTTACACATTTTGTTTCAAACCGTGTCTTGATTTAAATTTATAATTTTTATTTTAAACTCTTTTCATTTTAAGGTTTTTGAATCAATTTATCTCTTATGTTTTATAACTTAACATATGTATTACATTTTTTAATTTATAAATATACAACTATATTTATTCATTCTTAAAAGAAAGGTGTTTTAAATTCTTCTATCAAAATCATATTCAACTTTAAAACATTTATAAATTCTTGTTTCACATCATTCATACATTTTACATACATTGTTCAACTATCTATACTTATACATCTTTACAGAAAAATGTTTTGAAACTAAATTACACTTTAATAATTAATCATATATATGCATTTCTTAATTTAAAATTTTAATTCTTAAACTCCCAATTCAAATCTATTTTCAATCTTCTTATAAAACACATTTATTTTCAAATCCAATATTATATATATATTATATATATATATAAACACAAACCAAACACATATCTTTATAAAATTTAGAAGAATTCAAATTGACTCATCATTAATTTACAATTAATTTCAAAAATTAAATTAATTACCAATTTAAATTTTGCTTTAAAAACCGGGATCATTACAACTAGTCTAGCTAATGATCATAATGATCTCCCTCATAATTGAAATCCTTCATGAATCCAATGCAATTTTCCTTTTTTCCATTGATCCGAAAGAGTTACAAATTTGAGAGCTTTTTCCCCAAATCAGTTTAAGGTTACAAAGATTTTGCTTTTGCAAAGAAATTGAAGTTTAAGAATAAGTTTGGTTTCCAAATTCCGGTCCTAAAAATCGAACCCCTAGGGCCTTATTTATAAATGTAGGCCGACCCCCATTTTGCGCTCCTTTCAAATCTGTCAAGTGGTCCTTCTATCCTCTGTGTCCATTCTCTCGACGTAGTTGAAAGGTTTGTTTCTTTCCTCTCCTTTCTTTTGGACTGCTCTCCACTTCGTCGAAAGGTGATAGATGCGCCTTTTCTCTTTGTGTTTCTTGGTTTACATAAGAAGTAAAGATATGAGCCTGCGACTCTATCGATAGGTAGTTTTCCTAGATTTCGAAGGTGTTGAAGTGTCGATAGTTTCGACGAGGTAGGTAGCTTTCGAAAACAAGCTTGCGAATTGATGCGGAACCCTCCCTAGATGTTAAAGGTTTCAATTGGCCATATGGCTTGATTATGCTTTCAAGGGGATCATCTTATAAGGGAATATCTCTAAGTAATTTGAATGAAGGAAAAACCTTTGGTTTCGAAAGGTTTGGCTTGTATATGAAGGGTTGTTATCCATTATCTTCGAAAGACATATCTTTCACTCATTCGATAGGCCTTTATTCATGTAGAAGCACCTATTTCGAATGGGAACCAATGAAGCAAAAGGTGGTTTTGACCCTTTCGACCCCTTTGAAAGGTTGTGATACTTCTATCCTTTGGCTTAGCATCCTTTCGACTCTTTTGAAAGGTCTTTCCCAAGTTATTATTTCTTATTTTTCTTTGCCTTCTACTCATTCAGGTTTCACCAAGGTTGAAAAGGAATTTGGTCGTAACATTTTATATTTGTGAATCCATCTGCCTCGAAAAGATTTATCAAGGCGGAAGGCTAGCCTTGTTTTTGTCCTTTCATTTCTTCGAAAGATCTTACACCGTTTATCATTTGTGATGACGCTTGATGCTGGTGATTACTTCGAAATCCATCTTAGTGCCCTCGAAACATCCTTCATGAACCTTGACGAAACTCATATCTTCAATTTTTGTAGTGCTTAGCACTTTTATCCACCTTCTTTCATACCTTTGTTCTTATGTGGATTTTATATTTAACATTTTGGCCTTCCCTTGTATGAAAGAAGCTTTGGTTCTTTAGGACAAAAATATCATAACTCCTTCGTTCTTAAAAAACCTTGTTTTCCTACAAAATTCAAAGCAAGTAACATTTTCTATTATGAACTCATTATCGTATGTGTGTGTGTCTATATATGTTTCATGGTTTGGAAATAAAGTCAATATAGTAATGCTTCTCAACTCAATTGATTAGTTAATCATAATCTTGAGTTAATAAAGAATATGGAATCCTAAATTGTAAATGTCTTATAACTAAGGACTTCTATCCTGTAGTATTGTGAGTCCCGTCATTTAACTTTTATAGTTGAAAATGGAATTCGTAGTTGAACCCTCATGAAATTAATATTTATGTAGGCATATATCAAATGAAGTCTAAGAATTTCCTATTGAAGACAACCAATGTTTGGAAATAAGTGGTCATAAGCTATCATCTGGAGTTAAGTCATTATGATTCATGAATCTTTATTTGGGGGGAATAAGTAATATGTATTTAGAAACTCCTCTTGGAGACAAGAATAAACCAGGAGTCTAAACTCAAATGTTTGTTAACGTCATTTAGAGTTGCAAACTAATAAACATGATTTGGATATTTAGAAGACCAATTCGAACTTTTTTGTTCACGACTTAGATGGCTATTGCAGTTTTGATACTAATTCTTTAAAACCTAGATTTGGGAATTGATAGATTCAAAATTGATGATAAAGGACTTGAGATTAAAATTCGGGTATTTAAATTAAGAGGTCCAAAACCTAGATTAAGGCATCAATAAATGGAGTTCTAAATTTAATAGCAAGATGTTTAGAACCTAGACTTAGGTTTTAATAAGTGAAATACAAAAACTGTCTTTATGATAGAACTCTTAAACCCAGATTCAGACATTTAAGATGGATAATCAGAAATCCATAATAACTATCTTCATGGAAGAAATCTCAAGCCCATATTAGGGTATACTGTTAGATAATCGAAAATCCATACAGTCATCTTCATTATAGAAATCTCAACCCCATATTAGGGCATTAATGATGTATAGTTAGAAATCCATAACGGTTATCATTATGATAGAAATCTCAAGCCCAGAGTAGGACATTAACGATGGATAGTTAGAAATCCATAACGATTATCATAATGATAGAAATTTCATGCCCAAATTAGGACGTTAATAAATGAATTTTTTTGATAGTTTCAAAACCCACATTTAGGTTTTAAAAGATCAAGTCCAGAAATGAGTTGCCTGAAGCCTAGATTCGGGTATCAATAGGCGGAGTTCTGTTCCACATCTTTTAGGTTTTGACTTTTTTGACATGTGTAAACCCCTTTGGTTTTGTATGTAGTTGCGGTTTAATTTTCTGCTTCTTGAGCTTGGACATCTTAGTCCACTATTTGACATGCCGCTAATCGGGCTTAGACGTCTTAGTCCATTGTTGATATGCCTCTTCTCGGGCATGAACGTCTTAGTCCATCGTTGATATGCCTCTTCTTGGTCTTGGACGTCTTAGTCTTTTTGTTAATATTCCTCTTCTTGGGCTCGGACGTCTTAATCTATTGTTGTATAGTGCTCTTGGTTAGCTTATTCTCAAGCTGTAACCAAGGACTTGCCCAACCTCCCTCCAGGAGGCACCTTGATCTGGCTATAGCGTGGCGCGACAGAGGGCTTGTCAATGCTTTAACTTGGCAATAACGTGGTGTGGATAAATGCTTACACTTCTCCCTCTAGAATGTGCTTTTCCCTGGCCATCGCATGGCATGGACATGGGCTTGTTGATGCTTTAACCTAGGCATAGCATGGTGCGGATAAAGGCTTACACTCCTCCCTCCAAGAGGTGCCTTGCCCTGGCAATATCATGGCGTAGACAGGAGTTTGATTATGCTTTCAAGGGGATCGCCTTATCAAGGAATCTCCTTGAGTAATTTTATTAAAGGCAAAACCTTTGGCTTTGAATGGTTTGGCACGTATAGGAAAGGTTGTTATCCATTACCGTAGAAAGGTATACCTTCCACTTATTCGAATGGTCTTTATCCATGTATAAACACCTGCTTTGAAAGTGAACCATTGAAGCGAAAGGGTGCTTTTGACCCTTTCAACCCCTTCGAAAGGTTTTGATACTTCTGGCCTTTGGCTATAGCATCCTTTCAACTCCTTTGAAAGGTATTGCCGGATCTACTATCTCTTATTTTTCTTTGTCTTCTACTCATTCATGTTTCAGTAAGGTCAAAAAGGAATTTCGCCGTAACAGTTTATATTTTTGAATCCATCTGCCTCGAAAGGTTTTAGCAAGGCGAAAGGGTAGCCTTGTTTTTTTTTTCATTTCATCGAAAGCACTTGCACTGCTTATCATATGTGAGGATGCTTGATGCTTGCCTCCTTCGAAAGCCATCTCAATGCCCTTAAAACACACTTCCGTGAACCTTGACGAAACTCGTGTCTTCAAATTTTGTAGTGCTTAGCACTTTTTTCAACCTTCTTTCATACCTTTCTTCGTAAGTGAATTTTATGGTGAACAATGATATTTTCCTATCCTAGCAAAATATCTTGACCTCATATTTACCCAACCAATCCATACCCATGATGATCCCGATATCTACGAAATCAAAAACATACAGACCGCATGCGAACTTATGACCTAACAGATCAAGTTCTAATTGGTCACATCTCATCCCTAGAGCTGCATACTCTCCTATTGGATTTGCAACCCTTAAGGAAGTAATAAAGTATGCGAGCTCTAAGCGTAACGTATCTACTGAACAATAAGATATAAATGAATGTGATGCACCGGTATCAAATAGTACCCAAACTGGTATACACTGAATCAAAAGCGTACCTTCCATCACAATCTTCGCTTTTTCAGCTATAGTTGGCCTAGCAAATGATGGCCCAATAACAAAGACATTTTGTCTATCCGCCCTGATTGGTTCTAGACATTGATTCTTATAATGCCCAACTTGTCACAATTGAAGCATTTCACAATTTTCTTTTCTGCAACCTTCTTCACTTTGCTTGATCGGCACTCATGAGCTTAACGACCTTTCTTTTCACACTTAAAGCAAACTAAATCAGCCTTTTCCTTCTTGGCTGCCTCTACCTTCTGAGTTACCTTCTTTTTAAAGAACTTCCTCTTCTTTCCTAAAGAACCCTAGATTTCAACCGGCTTTTCTCTTTCACAAATAGCAAGCATCTCCTTATATTGGATTGCCATCTCCACAACCACATTACAAGGGTCGCGGAGATGTGGCGGGGTTCCCTAGCAATCTTGAGTCTCAATCCCTGAATGAACTTTTCATTTCTCCTGATGACGGTGTCTATAGTTGCATATCCATATCGGGACATCTCATCAAACTTAGTAGCATGCTCAATTACCGACATCTCTCCCTGCACCAAATCCATCAAATTTCTATGCAATGCCAACTTGGCAACTTCAGATAGAAACCTCTACTCGAATCTCCTTGAAATTCTGCCCAAGTCAACTCTTCTTTTGGAACTCCGGCAATAACACTATTCCCTCTGTGAAGTGCTTCCCCTTTGTAACATCCCTGAATTTTATCCAGGATAATTTGATAATTAATTTAATTTTGAAATTAAATTGTGAATCTATTTGTGAATTAATTAGAAATCTCTGGGATAAATAAATATTTTAGATTATAAATATAATTATAAAGTTTTAAGATTTATAAAAGATAGGTTCTGTTATTTATTTTTACTTTTTTTATTTAGTTTAAATTAAATTTTAGAATTAAAATTAAAAATTAAAAATCTTATAAATAAATTAGGTTTGAAAACGATATATTTTAAATTAATAAAGATTTGTTTTCCAAATTATATTAAATAGATATTTTGAATGAGAACATATAAACAAGAATAAAACATTAATTATAAATATTTATTAGTAATGTATAATTTAATTTCAAACCATTTTCCTTTAATTTGTATAAGTATTAAATAATTGGTTTTAACATTTAAACCCATAATTAGAATAAATTGGAATTAAACCATTTTAAAATAGGATTCCTAATATAAGTTCGTAAATTAAAAATAAGATAGGATTTAAAAACATAAACATGATTCGCAAATAAAAATAATATATAAATGTATGAGTGGAAAATAAATATGAATATATTTATGTACTAAACTAAATTTAAGTTTGATATAAAATGTATTACATAAACATTTGTAAATATAAGGATTAGATAATTTTAAAGGTTAGAACTATAAATTTTAAATTAAATTGAATATAGGGGTTTAAACAAAATATATAAATTAATTTAAAGTAAGGGTTTAAAACAAGATTTTAAAAGTTAATTGAATTAAAGGACTTAAACATAAATTTCTTTATGTTAACAAATGTAAACCTTTCCCTTAATAAATTAACAAGTGTAATTAATTTAACAAGTGGCAACATCCTCTTTTCTTTGGAATTAAGTTATATGAATATGAAATAAAAAGGAAGCAAAATTTTTCTTAGTAAAAAATTTTCAAAACCTGGGAAGCAAATCGAATGCAGTTTTCCATGATAATAATTGAAGAACATGCTTTCACAATTCAATTCATCACTAATTTAAGGCAAAGATTCCATTTCAAAAGCAACAGAATCAAAAGCCTGAGATCAACAAAAACAACTTCAAGCATTTAAGCTTCAAATTTCATCCCGAAAACAAGAATCAGACATCATAAACACAATCAAAATAAAACAAATTTCCAGGAGTTTAAACCTGGTTCTCTGTCTTCAGTTTTCCCAGGTAAGTTTTAACTTTATAGTTAATGAATTTGCAACTTTAAAAAAAATAAGTTGTAATAAACTGCAGGTTTGTTTTATGAAAAGAAAATAAAAAGAGTGAGGAGCTTCAGTGTTGCCAATGCAAGATTCAATTCAAAACCTGAAAACATCAAAGTATAATGAAAAGAACAGGTAAACTCTATACTCCATAGTTTGGTAAATTTGTGATTTTGAAATCAAATTGTAACACTTCTGTCAAATAAAATAAGTTGCAGGAAACAAAAAAAAAGAGTCAAATATTAAAGAAAAAAATGTGCACAGGCAAGCATTTGTCTCTGCCTTCAAATATTAAATTCCTGATGAGCAAACCCTTCCATCTTTGATTTATTTTTGTGATGCTTATGAGTAACACTTTTAATAACTTAAGTTTTAAAACTAGTTGCATGTTAATATCTGAAAAATATACCTATGTGAATATTTATATGTGCATTGTTCTGTATGATGTCTGCATGTTGATAACTTGTAAAACACTTTTGTTCCCATTTCAAACTCAATATTTGACGTAAAATAGTCTATCTCTTAAATCCAGTCATTATTAAGATTTAGAATTTAAACAGAATATGTTTGTTATGTCATGGATTGAAGTTTAAAGATTTATTCATGTTAAAATTATTTTGTATTGACCCTGGAAATCAAGAACAGCAGAGGAAATTCAATATAAGTCAAAATCCAAAACTTTGTAAATCATGATTCAGGATTATAAAATGATTTCTGAATCAAAAATTAGATTTTTAAAACTAAAATCAAGATATTTAGTTTTGATTTGATGATGTATATCTGGGCTGAACTAAATTTGAGTTTTTGAGTAATTTTGGAAATCTCGAAGATTTGGAAGGCTGTGACTTGCCGTGGTGATGCAAGAATGTTTGAGAAGTTAGGGAAAAATGTTTGATAGTGGAGCAGATCAAAGTGGCGATGGTGGTTGATCGAGTTTGTTAGCAACCCTAGTTTTGGGGGTTTTGGAAGTTTTTATCGGTATAACTTCTATGGTGGATCGAGCGCTGCAAAACTTCGGGAAAAGGTAGCTTGAATGTGGATGAAGCCGTGGCCAAAGGTGGAAGCACTCCGGTGGTCGGAATTTGACGTATGGCGAAGTTCCAGGTTTTGGGTTTTGGGGTGTAGTCTGGTTTCCAGCTTTTAGATTAGTTAAGTCGATTTTGATTTCGAGTGGCTGTGAAGTTCTAATGATGGTGATCGTTTCTGGTGGTGGTCATTGTTGTGTGAAGACTGCCGGAGGTGGCTGGAGTTGGTCGGAGGCACGGTGCATGTGCACCGTGCACTTTTGGTTTTCTGTTGTTTGCCTGGGTGGAAGCAGGGTAATGGACTCAAGAATTACTCGAGTAGTTGCTGTGTTTTGCTCGAAGTTTTTAGCCTGTTAACTCGAAGCAGGAATTAGGTTGCCTCGGGTTGGTTCTGAGTTGTTAAAGTTTTCTGTAACCTGTCTATGATTTAAATTTAAATCAAATTTAAATGAATTTCAAAGTTGAGATGACAGATTTAAACAAGTTCAAATCTATTATGAAGTATACATTCAAATGGCTTTGAATCTTAAAAGTTTTGAAATATTTAAAGTGGGTTTTCAGTTTTAAAAACCAGACAGTTTCTAAATTTTGATTTTAAGTTAAAATCTGAAACATAATTTAAGCAGTAGTTTAAATTCAAAGCCTAAGTTCAGTCTTCAAATAGTTTTTGAATTTTTAAGTTAAAAATGAAATTTGGATTTTAAATAAAGAGTTTTAAATCAAGGTTTAAAACAAGTTTAAAATATAACTTTTTAAATAAATAATGGATTCAAATTTCTTGAATTCAAATTTGGGTACTTGAATAAGTTTTTAAGATTCTGAATGTTTTCAAAACAAGTTTAAATTAAAATAGCTTGTTAAAAGTAAATTTGTTTTCAAACAAATATTTAAACTTTTTTTTTAATGAAGTTCTTTATAAAAGGTTTATAAATGGAAGTTAAATGATTTGTTAACTTGAATTTGCAAGTTAATAATAATGTACTTGAAAACTTAATTTTAAATAAAATTAAGTAAATTAGTTTAAAGGCTTATCTTATATAAGTTTCAAATGTAAGTAATAAATGTTATTTACATTTATTTAAAGGTTTCTAAATTGAATTTAAATTTGGTTAATGTTTAAATAAATTTGGAATCTTAAATTCAAAATGGAACTTGAATTTAAATTTAAAGCGTAATATTTAAAATACACTTAAATGTTAATGAAATCATTAATAAAGAAATTAACTATCTTAGAGACAATTAAAGTAATAAAATGATTTAATTAATAAGGTAATTAAAGAATGATTTATTTAATTTATAAATAAATAATATAGATTAATTTATAATTATAAATGATTAATGACGAATTAATCTAAGATAATTCCTTAAGAAAGGAATTAAAGAAATGTTATTAGTTAATGAAGATAATTAACTAGGGATTTTTAAGTAATTAAATTAATGTGATTAATTTTGATAATTAGTTAGAATAATAAATTTAGATAATCAATTATAAATTTTTGAATGTAATTACTTAATGAAAGTAATTAAGGGATTAATTACTTATTGCAATTAATTTTGGTAATGTGATTAATTTAAGTCAGTTAATTAATTTAGTTTAATTAACTTAAGAAAATCATTTGATAATTGGATAAGTGTAATTACTTAATGTAATTAATGGAGATAATTACTTAGGGAAGTAATAAATGATAATTACTGGGAGGTAATTAGTGAATATGGTTTATAAATGAAGTAATTTGGGTAATTACTTTTGTTATTAATTGAGGGTGATTAATAATTGTGTTTAATTAAAGATTAATTACTTAATGTAATTAATTTAAATAAAGTAGTTTAATTTAAATATAATTAGAGATCATTAATTAATTAATATAATGATGTAATTTATAATGGACTAATTAAGGAGTAATTAATAATGAGGTGATTAATTGATGTAATTAGTTAAGGTGATTGATTAATTAATTTATATCAAATGATTGTAATTAATTAATCAGGATTGGATAATTAATTCATGAGTAATTAATTTAATTGGAAATTAATTGAATTAATTAGGATTAAACGATTAATTAATGCTATCTATAAATGATTATTGAATGCTTGACCTTGCTTATGAGTGTTTGCCTTGTATGAATTGCCAAGAATTGATTGATCTGTGATTCTGTGAATTGAGCCGTGTGTGTTATTTATTTATTTATTTATTTATTCATCTACGATACATTTATCTGTGAATTTGTAAATGAAGATAAGCGTTATAGATTATACCGCTTATCGATATTTCTGTGTTTTGATCTGTGATGATTAAATAATGTTACACTATTGTGTTAAACCCCTGGACTACACCATACACACACAAATATGGATTTCACGAGGAAATCGGTTAAGTCATAAATATTTGAATTTAATATTTTGAAATGGTTTTAAAGTTTGAATTTTTAATCCAGATAACTTTAGAAATGGAATTGGGTTTTCTGAAATGGAAACAAGTAGTTTCAAATAATAATTATGATGAAAAGATTTCAAATTAGAAATTGAATGGTTTTGAAAGCTAGAATTGAATCTTTGTGAAAGATAATTGAACCCTATTTTGAAATTGAAGAGGATTTTTAAATGGTATATCTTTTATATATAAAAGATTGAAACAGAAATTATTTTGACAGCTATGAAATGAGTCTTTGAATTAAAGACCGGATGAGTTAATCCAATTTGAAATGGAATTGTTTTAAAAGGCTATGAATGAATCTTTGTCAAAGGTTGATGAACCTTGTTTTAAAATTGAAAGGGGTCTTAAAGTAAATCTTTTGTTTAAAAGATTTAATGTGAAAATTGTTTAAACCAGTGAAGATTTTGAAATGAATTTTTTTGTTTAAAAGATTGGAAATGGTAATTGTTTTAACCATTTGAATGAAATGTTTTGGGCTTTAAGTTGTGACTTAACTGAAATCCCATATCCATATGTTTTTAAAATTCTGCGCTCATTATTCGGTTTAGTCGGGAGAGGACCTTGTGTCATATAACCCATTCCGAAAAATGATATGTCGTTATGGATAGCATTTGAAGACCGGGTATTTGCGAGAACGATAGGATGACCTATCGATTGTCTCTGCACTGAGTAGCTACGGTATAGAGATTCCCTAAGTGATGGGAAGTCCGATCGGGATTGTGGATTCCCGGATTTGCAAGGGCTTCTTCGAAAGTGTCTTCGGTTCTGTTCGAACCGGGAATAGACTTGTATGGATTTGTCTCTGACATTACACTTTGAGATGTAAAACCGGTTTCTATCAAATACATTTCTGTTTGGTGGTGGAGATTTATTCTCTTAGCTTAACACCATTCTCTAAGACGTACGAGCTCAAAGGTTATGTAATTGATGGTTACTAGTGATACATTCCTAATTTGGTAATGTGGCATACGAAGTGCTTCTGATCATTTGTTGATCAAAGCATGGCTTTTGTGAAAAGCGTAGCTTTGTGGACGAGACTTCGTCGAATTTTACAACCCGGAATGGTCGAAACAGGAAGAATGCGGCAAGGTTATTCGGGGGTAGCGCCCCCTGAGGGTATGTTCATTTCCTTCTGGATAGAGGTGATATCATGGTATGGAGCCCAGATATTTAACCTATGTGGTTACTGCAAATACATTACTTTATGTTTGTTGGTATCGAGCGCTCAGATAAAGGTTGGTTACGACCAGGGAATGGCATACTCGTGTAGTAGTTACCTAGTTACAGAGGTAACCCGACCTTGTGTTGGCAGAGATCCGATTAGGTTCTCGGGGCGTCCCTCCGGAGGCGTGCCCATGTGGCAATGGGAAGTTCCTTGGCCTGACCATTTGTTGGAAATCCAAAGAAACAATACGAGCCCTTTACGATTGCAATTGTATAACCTGCCTCCTCAAGAGGTAGCTATAGCAGGCATAATATAATGGTACATATGCAGGCTAAGATTAATATTATACTTTCAAAATGTTTTCCACTATGCACTAATAATAATAATATCAAAATGGCTTTCGCGTATCAAGCATTTTTTACTATCATAAGGTAAAATCTCCCCCATGTGTGCGATTGCATTGTGTGTGTGCCGAGAGGCCTTATGGTAGTTTCATTTTTTTTAAAAGCATTGCGAATTTCAAATTTAAATTCTTTTGTTTGTTTTTAAAGATAAACTGTTTTTGTCTGCTCATACCAGTCCTATGACTGACCTGGAGTTTATTGTTCCCTTCCTAAACTCTGGGTTCCCACTATTTTCCACATGGGCAATCTAGGGTTGGATTTTCAGATAGTAGATATAGAATCGATTCTTTATTTTTCATCATTCTCTTTGGAATTCTATAGAGTCTTCGGATTCACGGATTGGAATTGCTTAGCTTGGTGAAAATTGATGGTAGTTCGAGCTAGTGGTTTGGAGTTTTGGCTTTGAGCATTGGATTGGAGTTGTAGTTTGATCATTGGAGTTATCTCTCGGCTATCTGTTTTCTGCTGTTGTTTATTGTCTCTGTTATTCTTGTATCATATTGTATCAGTGTTGTTCCATATTTGGATATTGTATTCATTTGGAATCGTGTATGATATTCATTTTTTTCCGCTGTGTTGTTATGCTTAATTGTATTATAAGCTCCAACGAACCAGATTCGACGTTTGGATCTGCGACATTTGAATACGAGTGTTGTATTCGATGCCGATTTTCGAAGGTCGAGTCAGGATCGTCACATTTCATATCAGAGCAGAAGGTTGAAAATTTAGCTCAGGAGTATAACACATTAAGTAACTCATTAGAGATAAGGTGAAGTATACCCTGGAATGATTATATCCCTAAGATATCCATTCGAACGCCTCTGTAAATTCTCTTACTATCCATTGATAGTAAGTATGAGTGCAAGAAGAGGACAATATAGGGGACAGTGGAGTACCACTATAAATGGTCGATACCCTACAACAGTAAAAACAACTTTCTCTATCAATCTCCTTTGATTCGTCTTTTCAATTCTTTGATGATTCCTGGTAGATCCAGGAAGAAGCTTTGATATATTTACATGGGACATAAACTCTAGATGGGTCAGAATTGTTTGTTTGGATGAATTGTTTGCTTTGGTTGTTATGGTTGATAGGTATATTTTGGTTGTTTAAACTAATTTTTTTGGATTGCATCCATATATCTGTTTATTCTGTTGGGTCCCGGTATATTC
Source organism: Allium cepa (assembly GCA_030765085.1). Taxonomy (NCBI): domain Eukaryota; kingdom Viridiplantae; phylum Streptophyta; class Magnoliopsida; order Asparagales; family Amaryllidaceae; genus Allium; species Allium cepa. The sequence continues at coordinate 105,662,312 of CM060930.1, read as the reverse complement.
TACGAGTGGTTAGTTATCTTTTGAACTAACCAATACCCGCGTATATTCATAAATCTGCTGACCCGAGTATCTTGATTCGTTCTTGTATCCATTATTGATATTCTGATTTGGTAAGCCAAATGCAGAATAGATAACCAGTTTGATTTTGAAATTGTCTCTCTATCTTTGTGTGTTCATTCTTTGTTGTCTCCCTACTTTCAAATTTCGAGGACGAAATTTTCTTAAGGGGGGAATCTGTAACATCCCTGAATTTTGTTCAGGATAATTTGATAATTAATTTAATTTTGAAACTAAATTGTGAACCTATTTGCGAATTAATTAGAAATCTCTGGGATAAATAAATATTTTAGATTATAAATAGAATTATAAAGTTTTAAGATTTATAAAAGATAGGTTTTGTTATTATTTTTATTTAGTTTAAAATTAAATTTTAGAATTAAAATTAAAAATTAAAAATCTTATAAATATATTGGGCTTGAAAACATTATATTTTAAATTAATAAAGGTTTGTTTTCCAAATTATATTAAATAGATATTTTGAATTAGAACATACAAACAAGAATAAAACATTAATTATAAATATTTATTAGTAATGTATAATTTAATTTCAAACCAATTTTCTTTAATTTGTATAAGTATTAAATAATTGTTTTTAACATTTAAACCCATAATTAGTATAAACTGGAATTAAACCATTTTAAAATAGGATTCCTAATATAAGTTCGTAAATTAAAAATAAGATAGGATTTAAAAACATAAACATGATTTGCAAATAAAAATAATATATAAATGTACGAGTGGAAAATAAATATGAATATATTTATGTACTAAACTAAATTTAAGTTTAAACATAAAATGTATTACATAAACATTCGTGAATATAAGGATTGGATAATTTCAAAGGTTTGAACTATAAATTTTAAATTAAATTGAATATAGGGGTTTAAACAAAATATATAAATTAATTTAAAGTAAGGGTTTAAAACTAAATTTTAAAAGTTAATTGAATTAAAGGACTTAAACATAAATTTCTTTATGTTAACAAATGTAAACCTTTCCCTTAATAAATTAATAGGTGTAATTAATTTAACAAGTGGCAACATCCTCTTTTTTTTGGAATTAAGTTATATGAATACGAATTAAAAAGAAAGCAAAAATTTTCTCAGTAAAAAATTTTCAAAACCTGGGAAGCAAATCGAATGTAGTTTTCCCCAGTAATAATTGAAGAACATGTTTTCACAATTCAATTCATCACTGATTTAAGGCAAAGATTCCAGTTCAAAAGCAACAAAATCAAAAGCTTGAGATCAACAAAAACAACTTCAAGCATTTAAGCTTCAAATTTCATCCCAGAAACAAGAATCAGACATCATGAACAAAATTAAAGTAAAACAAATTTCCAGGAGTTTAAACCTGGTTCTCTATCTTCATTTTTCCCAGGTAAGTTTTAACTTTATAGTTAATGAATTTGCAACTTTAAAAAAAATAAGTTGTAATAAACTGCAGGTTTGTTTTATAAAAAGAAAATAAAAAGAGTAAGGAGCTTCAGTGTTGCCAATGCAAGATTCAATTCAAAACCTGAAAACATCAAAGTATAATGAAAAGAACAGGTAAACTCTATACTCCATAGTTTGCTTAATTTGTGATTTTGAAATCAAATTGTAACACAAATTCTGCCAAATAAAATAAGTTGTAGGAAAAAAATCAAAGATTAAAGAAAAAATGTACACAGGCAAGCATTTGTCTCTGCCTTCAAACATTAAATTCCTGGCGAGCAAACCCTTCAATCTTTGATTTATTTCTGTTATGCTTGTGAGTAACACTTTTAATAAATTAAGTTTTAAAACTAGTTGCATGTTAATATCTGAAAAGTATATCTGTGTGAATATTTATATGTGCATTGTTCTGTATGATCTCTGCATGTTGATAACTTGTAAAACACTTCTGTTCCCTTTTCAAACTCAATATTTGATGTAAAATACTCTATCTCTTAAATCCAGTCATTATTAAGAATTAGATTTTAAATAGAATAGGCTTGTTATGCCATGGATTGAAGTTTAAAGGTTTATTCATGTTAAAAGTATTTTGTATTGACCCTAGAAATCAAGAACAGCAGAGGAAATTCAATATAAGTCAAAATCCAAAACTTTGTAAATCATGATTCAGGATTATAAAATGATTTCTTAATCAAAAATTAGATTTTTAAAAATAAAATCAAGATATTTTGTTTGGATTTGATGATGTATATCTGGGTTGAACTAAATTTGAGTTTTTGAGTAATTCTGGAAATCTCGAAGATTTGGAAGGATGTGACTTGCCGTGGTGATGCAAGAATGTTTGAGAAGTTAGGGAAAAATGTTTGATAGTGGAGCAGATCAATGTGACGATGGTGGTTGATCGAGTTTGTTAGTAACCCTATTTTTGGGTGTTCTGGAAATTTTTATGGGTACAATTCCTATGGTGGATCGAGTGCTGCAAAACTTCAGGAAAAGGTAGCTTGAATGTGGATGAAGCCGTGGCCAAAGGTGGAAGCACTCTGGTGGTCGGAATATGAAGTATGGTGAAGTTCCAGGTTTTGGGTTTTGGGGTGTAGTCCGGTTTCCAGGTTTTAGATTAGTTAACTCGAATTCGATTTCGAGTGGCTGTGAAGTTTCTGATGATGGTGATCGTTGGTGGTGGTGGTCATTGATGTGCGAAGGCTGCCGGAGGTGGCTGGAGTTGGTCGGAGGCACGGTGCACGTGCACCGTGCACTTTTGGTTTTCTATTGTTTGCCTGGGTGGAAGCAGGGTAATGGACTCGAGAATTACTCGAGTAGTTGTTGTGTTTTGCTCGAAGTTTTTAGCCTGTTAACTCAAAGCAGGAATTAGGTTGCCTCGGGTTGGTTCTGAGTTGTTACAGTTTTCTATAACCTTTATATAATTTAAATTTAAATCAAATTTAAATGAATTTCAAAGTTGAGATGATAGATTTAAACAAGTTTAAATCTAGTATGAAGTATACATTCAAATGGCTTTGAATCTTAAAAGTTTTGAAATATTTAAAGTGGGTTTTCAGTTTTAAAAACCTGACAGTTTCTAAATTGTGAATTTTAAGTTAAAATCTGAAACATAATTTAAACAGTAGTTTAAATTCGAAGACTAAGTTCAGTCTTCAAATAGCTTTTGAATTTGAATTTAAAAATGAAATTTGGATTTTAAATAAAGAGTTTTAAATCAAGGTTTAAAACAAGTTTAAATCAAGTTAAAAATCTAATGTTTTAAATAAATAATGGATTCAAGTTTCTTGAATTCAAATCTGGGTATTTGAATAAGTTTTTAAAATTCTGAATGTTTTCAAAACAAGTTTAAATTAAAATAGCTTGTTAAAAGTAAATTTGTTTTCAAACAAATATTTAAACTTGTTTTTTTAATGAAGTTGTTTATAAAAGGTTTATAAATCGAAGTTAAATGATTTGTTAACTTGAATTTGCAAGTTAATAGTAATGTACTTAAAAACTTAATTTTAAATAAAATTAAGTAAATTAGTTTAAAGGCTTATCTTATATAAGTTTCAAATGTAAGTAATAAATGTTATTTACATTTATTTAAATGTTTATAAATTGAATTTAAATTTGGTTAATGTTTAAATAAATTTGGAATCCTAAATTCAAAATGGAATTTGAATTTAAATTTAAAGTGTAATATTTAAAATACACTTAAACGTTAATGAAATCATTAATAAAGAAATTAACTATCTTAGAGATAATTAAAGTAATAAAATGATTTAATTAATAAGGTAATTAAAGAATGATTTATTTAATTTATAAATAAATAATATAGATTAATTTATTATTAGAAATGATTAATGATGAATTAATCTAAGATAATTCCTTAAGAAAGCAATTAAAGAAATGTTATTAGTTAATGAAGATAATTAACTAGGGATTTTTAAGTAATTAAATTAATGTGATTAATTTTGATAATTAGTTAGAATAACAAATTTACATAATCAATTATACATTTTTGAATGTAATTACTTAATGAAAATAATTAAGGGATCAATTACTTATTATAATTAATTTTGGTAATGTGATTAATTTAAGTCAATTAATTAATTTAGTTTAATTAACTTAAGAAAATAATTTGATAATTGGATAAGTGTAATAATTAATATAATTAATGGAGATAATTATTTAGGGAAGTAATAAATGATAATTACTGGGAGGTAATTAGTGAATACGATTTATATATGAAGTAATTTGCGTAATTACTTTTGTTATTAATCGAGGGTGATTAATAATTGTGTTTAATTGAAGATTAATTAATTAATGTAATTAATTTAAATAAAGTAGTTTAATTTAAATATAATTAGAGATCATTAATTAATCAATATAATGATGTAATTTATAATGGACTAATTAAGGAGTAATTAATAATGATGTGATTAATTGATGTAATTAATTAAGGTGATTGATTAATTAATTTATATCAAATGATTGTAATTAATTAATCAGGATTGGATAATTAATTCATAAGTAATTAATTGGAAATTAATTGAATTAATTAGGATTAAGCGATTAATTAATCCTATCTATAAACGATTATTGAATGCTTGACCTTGCTTATGAATGTTTGCCTTGAATTGATTGATCTGTGATATTCTGTTCTGTGAATTGAGTTGTGTGCGTAATTTATTTATTTATTTATACATTCATATGTGATACATTTATCTGTGAATTTGTAAATGAAGATAAAAGTTATAGATTATACCGCTTATTGATATTTCTGTGTTTTGATCTGTGATGATTGAATATTGTTACACTACTGGGTTAAACCCCTGGACTACACCATACACACACAAATATAGATTTCACGAGGAAATCGGTTAAGTCATAGATATTTGAATTTAATATTTTGAAATGGCTTTAAAGTTTGAATTTTTAATCCAGATAACTTTAGAAATGGAATTGGGTTTTCTGAAATGGAAATAAGTAGTTTCAAATAATAATTATGATGAAAAGATTTCAAATTTGAAATTGAATGGTTTTGAAAGCTAGAATTGAATCTTTGTGAAAGATAGTTGAACCCTATTTTGAAATTGAAGAGTATTTTAAATGGTATATCTTTTATATAAAAAGGATTGAAACGGAAATTATTTTGAAAGCTATGAAATGAGTCTTTGATTTAAAGACCGGATGAGTTAATCCAATTTGAAATGGAATTGTTTTGAAAGGCTATGAATGAATCTTTGTCAAAGATTGATGAACCTTCTTTTAAACTTGAAAGGGGTCTTAAAGTGAATCTTTTGTTTAAAAGATTTAAATGTGAAAATTGTTTAAACCAGTGATGTGACGACCCAGAGTTTTTAAGCAATTTAAATTGGAATATTTAATTGATTTTGAATATTTAGAGATTAATTTTAACATGAATTCAAATATCATTATTTGTTTGATAATTAAACTATTGAATTAAATAATTTGAAGTTGGGTAAAATGTTGAATCTGAAGTTTTACAGCTGTAAAAATAATTTGAAGGCTTGTAAAATTTATATTGATAACACTGAAAATAATAGAAGTTGTAAAATTCAAATTAACAGTGGTTCGTTCAGTTTTAAAATTTTATCATTTTAAATTGAATTTAAAAATAGCCTTCCAAGGCACAGACTTGGAGTTCGACGAAACCAGTCCCATTGGATCCGCAATAATGTATTATTATCGGATTTAAAATTTCGTAGTAATTGGAGCAGTTGTGTGAGCATACGATATATAAACGCCGTGGAAATTTACATCGAAAATTCTAGTTAAAATTCTATTTATATATTCACGTTCTATCCCTATCAGCTTCCTTCTTTCAAATCCTTGTCTCCTCTCGTACATGCCATCATCATCGTGTCTTACTTTCTCTTATCACGCAAGCTTCATTTCCCCTTAAATAATTCGCCGAAGTCCCCTCCTTCAATCGAATACTCAGATAAATAATAAAAATATAACCGAGCCACTCCTCCTTCAATTAAATCAACAGAACAATGGCAAACGAAACGAATTATCCAAAAATCAAAAGCAAAAGCATAATCATGGCCGAAGCCGTTTCCTTTCTGACCTTATTTTCAAAATTAAAGCAAATTCAATTTGCGACCTTCAGGTCAGCGCGTGGCGGTCAGAGAGTGAAATCAGAAGGTGACTCGATCGTTGCAGAATCGTGCTCGCGTGGAGGGCGCATGAAGGTTTGGTGAAATGTCGCAGTCGACTCGTGTCTGTGGAAGCTCGCGGTGAGAAAGGGAAACTCGTGAGCATGATCACGTCTGGTGATTTAGGGTTAGGTCTTGGTAAGGGGATTCGCGAGTGGATGTTGGGGATTGTGGCGATATTTGCTGTGGAGGCTGTAATGATGGGGTTCAGATGAGGGGCCAGAGGTGGTTCTCGGGGATGGCGGGTCTCTGTTGGGGTTTGCAAGGTCGTCCAGTTTCAGGTGGAATTGCTTGGGGCGGTGATGGCCACGTATTATGTTGAGACTGTTGGAATAGGTAATTGATTTACTTTAAAACTTGTTTAATTAAATTGTAGTTAGTTAGAAAATTATGATATTAACTGTAAGGCATATTTACTATTTATTTAAGAATTTATATGTATATGTCTACAGTAAAACAATTTTTAAATTTAATAAATGTATATATAAGTAAATCAGAAATTTTATATATATATATATATATATATATATATAAGGAAGGATTTATAAAGTTAAATTTTTGGAGGTTATAAATTTGTTTTAAGGGTATATGTAGTTCACAAGAAAAAAATATATACATACTTCATTTTAAATTTACCAATTTATTTTAAATAGGGTACTAATATAGTTAATCTGTTTAACTGGTCCATTTAATTATTTTAACCGCAAAAAAATAATTTATTAAAGGAAAAATGGGTTTAAATCAAATGATAAGTTAAAATGAAATTAATAGATGATAATAGGCCGATCGATTGGTTCAAATGTTAATTAATTGTAGATGTTTATTCAAGGTTTAATACCACAAGGGAAAACAAGTCAGGATCGTATCAGATTGGAAAAATAAAAAGCAAAGGTGAGTTAATCTCACTCAGTTAAATTTAACTTTAAATGATTAAATTTGAATAATTGTTTGAATGGTTGGATTGATTGTTGTGTTATATAGTAGTATACACTACACCTTGAAATGATTGATTTCCCTCATTTTATAGTGAAGATATCTTATATGGTGCTAACATCTGTGGATGCAGGGAAAACAGGTTGGAGGGATCCAACTGGATCCCTCAACATTTATTTAAATTATTTAATACCCTCTGATGTGATTATTTTATATTCTGTGATGAATATTATTGATAATTGGAATATTGGATGTTATGGTTTACCTGAATATATGCCGGTGCAATAAGTGATGAAGATATATAGAATTAAATAATTAAAGGGAGTTTGAATTAAAAGAAGATTAATGAATTTTAAACTTCAGCATTACTATTTTATAAGAACAAAACATTTTTTTAATGATTAAGATTTAAAATATTGTAAAGAATAAGAAGACATTGGGAAAAATCTGGAATTTGTATATTTCAGTTAAAAGTTTTAAAATCAAATGGAAATAATAATAACAACAACAATAATTAAGTCCATACTTAATGAATTTTGAAATAAATTAGGTAATTAAAGAAATTTATTTCAAAGCAAATAAACTGGAAATCAATTTGGGGAAATTGATTTAAGTGATTGAAGTTTGAATTCTCCCTGGATAACCAAGTATGTTTTCAAAGTAAATTTTTAAATATAAGTTAAAAGATTAAAAGTTGTTTTAAAAAGCAAATTTTAGAAAATTTCTTATTTCTAATATTTACATTCTAAAGCAAGTATTTTCTCTTAATCTATTGTAGTAGTAATTATTTAACGAATGACTTAATATTAGTTCTTAAAAGTATAAACCTAGTTTTATATTTATTAAGTAACCTTGTTATATAATATGTGTTTTTAACAGATTATTAAAGTAAAATGTTTTAAAAGTATATATTTCAAAGTAAAATGTTTTACAATTATTTTTAAGATCTAGTTTTGTGTTTGGCAATTTCATTGGAGATAGAAAATATTTGAGAAAGTTTATTCTGGAAAGAAAGATGGTTTTGAAACTGTTTTCAAGGGTTGAAAATAGAAATATATCTCGTGAAGATATTTTTGAGGTTAATAAATAATTTGGAAAATTATTTATTGTTGGCTGGTTGTTTGTGAATATTAATTGATAGTTAAATAACCGACTATCAATATTGGCCAACTGCGCTGATCGTTTCGAAGAGACTGGGATCGAGATTTATTTCTCGAAAACCACTTCAATCCGGTTTGTACGTTTCGTGGAAAACAATTTCGGAGTCGAAGATGGAGCAGTGAAGTACAAGGGCTAGTCGCTACTAATCCTGAGGATATTTCCAAAATGAATGTAGTAGGAATAATGCCTTCGGTTCCGTTCGAACCCGGGACGGACTTGTATGGATGAATTTTTGCGAAAACATTGTCAGGTGGACGATGGGCATTCTAAGGGATATGTTCTGAAAAGGTAACGCTTAGCCTCAAGCGTCATCAAATGGGAATGACTGAAAATCAGGGGATATGCAGCAAGGCTAGGTGGGTAGCTCCCAAGCAGGGTGAGGTCATCTCAGTCTAGATGTCCCTTTTTATTTTTCGGCTTAGTGGGTGGTTGCTGATCCCAACCGCGGGGTGATCTCACTCGGGATTATCCAGTAAGGGATAGTCCCGGCCTTGTGTTGCAGGGGAGCAGGCGTACTCCTTAGTACGGTGATCTAGGCCCCGTACTGTGACAGGTGGTACCCCAGTGCCTAGTCATTGGTTGGAAATCCATTTTCCCTACGAGCCTTGTACGAGTTTTGTTTGTATTACCCACTCTGTGGCTAGTAGCTGGAATTTAATGAATGTAACAATTTCGGCTATTTTATAAGTATTTGTATATAGACCCTATTATAATATCAGAGGATTTCTATAAAAATTATTTTAACTATCGTAAGGTAAAAACCTGACATGTTTATATGTGGCGTGGTCTTATGAGATGCTTTTGTTCTCAAAGGGTTTTGAAACTTAAATAATCAATTGGGTGTTATTTTCTCACGCTGGTAATCCATAATGACTCGGGTATTATTTAACTGTAATGCTCGGGTCAGACCGAGTATTATAGGATACAGGATATGATGTTGTGGAGCTCAAAGAGACGTGCTGGACGACGATGCGTATTCTCGTACTTGTTTTATATGTATATTCCGCTGTGTTGAGTAGTTGTGTATCTAGTTGTATGCTATTGATGTTGTGTGAACTCTGATGATGTACTCTGATAATGTAATGTATAACGGATATTTGTTTTTGTATAAAGATCTATTATTATATATTATATTTTATTCCGCTGCGATGGTTAGATTCTGCTGTTATTTTTCTATTTTCTTCTTCTACCTCTTCTTCTTTAACCCAAATGGTTCGTATTTCTGTGCAACTTGAGTTGATTGTTGTGGAATAGTTTTGACTCAAGGGGTACGGATTTGCGGGTCGTTACATTTGGTATCAGAGCTTAGGTTGGTGATAACCTTGGCTTTGGTGGGAAATTACTCATTTAAAATAGAGTCCGTAGTACTCTATAATGAGTTTGAGCGTATTAATAGATATGAGCGCGTATTTGTTAGTGAATATATATTGTTTTAATATTGTGTTGATTGATTTATTGAGTGGCATATGAACCTTCGCCGACACAGTCTGCGTAGCTGTATCAAAAGGGTTTCTAAACATTTGAATAGAGCAATCGACACGGTATTGTTTTAAAAGTGGGTAAACGAAATAATTTTACCCAAAATATATTTTGATATAAATAGAAGTTTTTATAAACTATTTTAGCTAATATATGGTTGCTTGGATGTTAGAAATAAGGATATTTAAATTATTATCCTTATTGTATGGAAAATTTAACTAGAAATTGAAAACATAACCAAAGGTTAAGGAAATAAATTCATTATAAAATGAAAGTTATAAATATGAATTATAAATGAAATTTATAAATTGAAATATAATCAAATAAGAATTTGTATGAGCATAAGCTATGCAAATGAATGATAGTAAAATTAATTTAAGCAGGATTTGGAAATTTAAATCCCGGGGATTTTGGAAGTGTTTTGAAGATAAATAATAGCACAATTGTTTTGGAGATATTTCTGAAAGGAAATTGTTTTAAAGGGATTTTGAAAGTGATATAGCATTGAAATCACTTGGATTATTGGAAAATAATTCTGATGATGACGTCCACATCATCAGTATTCATTTTCGAATTTCTAAGTGACGGATTGCTACCAAATTGATTTGTTCAAAAAAGCTAGTTATTTTTGAAAGTCTCAAAAGAAATTTGTTGGGAATAAAACAGGATTGGTTTAACTTTTGAGAAATATGATTTGAGATGTTGAAGATTTCAAAATGATTTGAAACCAAAGGTCGGGTGTTTAAAAATCCTGATGAGATAAATTGTAAGCTTATAAATTGAGATGATTTTTAAATCATGAAAGAAATATAAGCTTTGAATAATGGAATTTGTATTTAAAATGAAAATGAAATTAACTTGGATTGGGAAATAAAAATTTAATTGGATTGAAATTAATTGAATAGGCTGAAAATAATATCCAGTTATATTTGAATTAAGTTGAACTCGAATTGAATTAAATAAATTTGAGTTAAAATAAAATTGAATTGGAATAAAAAGATTCAATTGAGTTATTAAATGGAATTGGATTCTTACCAGAACAAATGAAAAATGAGATGAATAAGGATTGGATTGAAGTAAATAAATTAGAATGACTTATAAAAGAATCAGAATTAAATTGCATGGAATAAAAATATGCTTGGGATGTAAATAAGCATAAGGCTTGAGTTAAAATAAAATAATAATATATTCAAGCCTATAATGGATGGGATTGTGTAAATAATAAGTTGTGGCTTAAAATTTTTTAAAGTCGAATAGAAAATCCAAAATAAATATTCTTTGACGTTTTGGGTAATGAAAAGAAAATCCAAACTTGAATTATTAAATGAATAGAACCAAGAAAATTAAATGAAGTGATATTTAGGATTAAAAATCAAGTGTTGAATTTTAACTAGGTGAAGAACTAATTAGATAATAAATTAGTTAATGAAGTTGAATTGTGAGTTTATGATGAAGTTTGGAAATAAACTCAAGTTATAAATTAAATTCGACTTAAATTGTTGGTGAAGTAAGTAAAATTGAACTGTGAGTTCATAAAATTGGGTGGTAAATTGAAAATGGATAGTGGATTCAAAATTTGAGTTATAAATTAAAATTTAACTTGAAGTGTTAATAAATTAAATAAATTGGGAATGGCCATGTAATCAATTAAATGAGCTGAATCTGGAAAGTTAAATTTTATAATAGTTAATCAAATGATATGAGCCTAAGAATAAAATTGGAGTGAATAACCTTAAGCTAAAAGATGGAAAGAAGTTGAATTGAATTCAACTTAAAACTAAGTTCAATAATATTGGATTGGATTTTTATCAGATGACAATAAATTTTAGCTGAAATAAAATTCGGTGAGTTGCCGATAATATTTAATGGAATGAAATTCTTAAATAAATAATAGTAAACCATTTAAATTGTTACGGAATTGAAATAATTAAAGACAATAAGGAAATGGAATGTTTTAAGTTAATAGAATGGATTTAAATGAATGCGGATAAGGAATGAAACACTATTGAATATATCGTTCATAACATTGAAATAGTTATTGGATGAAATAGCTTAGATCGTCTTTGAGCTAAATAAAACGGTTTGGGATGAACAAATATGGAATGAAATGTAAATAAATGGATTGTAAATGAAATTTAAACAGAATGTGTCGAGCTAAATAAATGGTTGTGAATAGATTAAAATAAAAGGGAAAGTTAATTGGCAATTAAGATGAACCTCGGTTGTAAATGGTTTTAAATGAACTAGTTGGTTAATAAGATGAAATGCAAGTGAATATATTCAAATTTGATATGCAATGAAAATGAGAGTATATGGGTTGTGAATAAATTGAAAATGAATAGAATTAAGTATAAATTGAGTTGAAATCAATTTAAATTGGTTATAAACATAAATACTTATTTATTCACATAAATCTTGTCAAATTGCATAGAATTAATTGTTATTTGATGTAAATGGAAGTAATTAAAATTCTATGAGTTGATAGAAGTAAAATAAATTGATTTTGAAAGCAATTGAATTAAATTTGAGTTCAGTTTGCTTAAGAATAAATTAAATGTAAGCGATTGAGTTTTAAACCATTCGAATTGATGAAGTGGTATACGAATGGATTGAAAACCATTCAAATTGAATGAAAATGATTTGTAGATAAATTGAAAACAGTTGAATTAGTATAAAATTGTATAAATTACTTACGGAAAATGTTTGATGTGTATTTCTTTTAGAATTCACATGTTTTAAACATTGTAACTAAGTGAAACATAGTTAAACTGCATATATTTGGCACTTACATGTTTAAATTGAGTAAGTACAGGTACCTGGAAGCCGTGTGGCTGGATTTGGTAGTGCTATTTTCTAAAAATAATAAGCTAATTGCTTAAAATGCTAAATTAAGGTACGCCTACGCAATAAAAATAGGAAATATGAACTGTTTTTGGTTTTTCCGACCGTGTGGGTGGATGTATATATATTTATCTCTTTTGTCATATTGCAAAAGCTCGTCCGTACAAAGGAGACTCTTCCAAAAAATTTCAGAAATTTTGGGAGTTAGAAATTTTTTGAAATTTTGAAATTTTTTGTTAACGACAAACAAATTCAAGTTGGAAACTAAAATAAGTTAGTAAAGGAAACCAATTTAAAGTAATGACAAAATTAGTTATAAATGACAAATAAAATTCAAATAGTCGGAGTTAAAGATGAATTGAATTCATATGTAAATGAAGGAATCAACTTGAATAGAATTAGATATAAACTAAAGTGGTAAGATGAAAGTAAATATAAGAAACATATATAATGCTTATACTAACTTAAGAAGGGAATGGTGAATTCTTGATTGGGAAATTGATACTACAAATAATATTGAAATGAATAGATATTGGCATTTTGTGAGGAGGTCGATAAAATGTTTTTGGAATGTTGTGATCAGATATTAGTATTAATTAGGATATGCAGGTAATATAAAGGGAAGTGAATTGGTATTGACTTCATAAAGATAAAAATTGAGCTGCCCGACCAAAAGGTATGTGTTTAAATTTTTGTGAAATTTGATTGGGATTTTGGATTGAGCCATTTGGCATTTTGTTTTCTTCTTGGATTTGGGAGGCCGTAGAGCCATTTTGTAGTTGTACCGAGTCAGCCGCGCAAAGGAGACGCTGGCGAAATTTTTCGGGAATTTAGGGAGTTAGAAAATTTTTGATAATTCAAAATTTAGTTTTAAATTGAAACTCGAATGATTAAGAAAATAGTATAGTTTGAAACTATGGGAGAGTTGAGAAGTTAATAAGAATGATAATGGGTCTTTTGTAAAAAGATAGTTGGTTAGATGTTGATTTGTTTGGTTTTGGAGGTAAGTAAACGGGTATTGGACTGTTCTTCCTAACTAGTAATTTCGGAGACGAAATTCTTTTAAGGGGGAAGGAATGTGACGACCCAGAATTTTTAAGTAATTTAAATTGGAATATTTAATTGATTTTGAATATTTAGAGGTTCATTTTAACTTGAATTCAAATATCATTATTTGTTTGATAATTAAACTATTGAATTAAATAATTTGAAGTTGGGTAAAATGTTGAATCTGAAGTTTTATGGCTGTAAAAATAATTTGAAGGCTTGTAAAATTTATATTAATAACACTGAAAATAATAGAAGTTGTAAAATTCAAATTAACAATGGTTCGTTCAGTTTTAAAATTTCATCGTTTTAAATTGAATTTAAAAATAGCCTTCGAGGCACAGTCTCAGAATTCGACGAAACCAGTCCCATTGGATCCATAATAATGTATTATTATCGGATTTCAAAATTCGTAGTAATTGGAGCAGTTGTGTGAGCGTACGATATATAAACGCCGTGGAAATTTACATCGAAAATTCTATTGAAAATTCTATTTATATATTCACGTTCTATCCCTATCAGCTGCCTTCTTTCAAATCCTTGTCTCCTTTCGTACATGCCGTCATCATCGTGTCTTATTTTCTCTTATCACGCAAGCTTCATTTCCCCTTAAATAATTCGCCGATGTCTCCTCCTTCAATCGAATACTCAGAAAAATAATAACAATATAACCGAGCCACTCCTCCTTCAATTAAATCAATAGAACAATGGCAAATGAAATGAATTATCCTCAAATTGAAAGCAAAAGCACAATCATGGTCGACGCCGTTTCCTTTCTGACCTTATTTTTGAAACTAAAGCGAATTCAATTCGCGACCTTCAGGTCAGCGCGTGGCGGTCAGAGAGTGAAATCAGAAGGTGACTCGATCGTTGCAGAATCGTGCTCGCGTGGGGGGCGCACGAAGGTTTGGTGAAATGTCGTAGTCGACTCGTGTATGTGGAAGCTCGCGGTGAGAAAGGAAAACTCGTGAGCACGATCACGTCTGGTGATTTAGGGTTAGGTCTTGGTAAGGGATTCGCGAGTAGATGTTGGGGATTGTGGCGATATTTGCTGTGGAGGCTGTAATGATGGGGTTCAGATAAGGGGCTAGAGGTGGTTCTCGGGGATGGCGTGTCTCTGGTGGGGTTCGCAAGGTCGTCGGGTTTCAGGTGGAACTGCTCGGCGCGGTGATGGCAGCGTATTGTGTTGAGACTGTTGGAATAGGTAATTGATTTACTTTCAAACTTATTTAATTAAATTGTAGTTAGTTAGAAAATTATGATATTAACTGTAAGGCATATTTACTATTTATTTAAGAATTTATATGTATATGTCTACAGTAAAACAATTTTTAAATTTAATAAATGTATATATAAGTAAATCAGAAATTATATATATATATATATATATATATATATATAAGGAAGGATTTATAAAGTTAAATTTTTGGAGGTTATAAATTTGTTTTAAGGGTATATGTTGTTCACAAGAAAAATAAATATACATACTAACATTTTAAATTTTCCAATTTATTTTAAATAGGGTACTAATATAGTTAATCTTTTTAACTGGTCCATTTAATTATTTTAACCGCAAAAAAATAATTTATTAAAGGAAAAATGGGTTTAAATCAAATGATAAGTTAAAATTAAATTAATAGATGATAATAGGCCGATCGATTGGTTCAAATGTTAATAAATTTAGATGTTTATTCAAGGTTTAATACCACAAGGGAAAACAATTCAGGATCATATCAGATTGGCAAAACAAAAAGCAAAGGTGAGTTAATCTCACTCAGTTAAATTTAACGTGAAATGATTAAATTTAAATTATTGTTTGAATGGTTGGACTGATTGTTGTTTTATATAGTAGTATACACTACACCTTGAAATGATTGATTTCCCTCATTTTATAGTAAAGATATCTTATATGGTGCTAACGTATGTGGATGCAGGGAAAACAGGATGGACGGATCCAACTGGATCCCTCAACATTTATTTAAATTATTTAATACCCTCTGATGTGATTATTTTATATTCTGTGATGAATATTATTGATAATTGGAATATTGGATGTTATGGTTTACCTGAATATATGCCGGTGCAATAAGTGATCAAGATATATAGAATTAAATAATTAAAAGGAATTTGAATTAACAGAAGATTAATGAATTTTAAACTTCAGCATTAGTATTTTATAAGAACAAAACATTTGTTTAATGATTAACATTTAAAATATTATAAAGAATAAGAAGACATTGGGAAAAATCTGGAATTTGTATATTTCAGTTAAAAGTTTTAAAATCAAATGGAAAATAATAATAATAATAACAACAATAATTAAGTCCATACTTAATTAATTTTGAAATAAATTAGGTAATTAAAGAAATTTATTTCAAAGAAAATAAATTGGAAATCAATTTGGGGAAATTGATTTAAGTGATTGAAGTTGGAATTCTCCCTGGATAACCAAGTACGTTTTCAAAGTAAATTTTTAAGTATAAATTAAAAGACTAAAAGTTGTTTTAAAAAGCAAATTTTGGAAAATTTCTTATTTCTAATATTTACATTCTAAAGTAAGTATTTTCTCTTAATCTATTGTAGTTGTAATTATTTAAAGAATGACTTAATATTATGTTCTTAAAAGTATAAATCTAGTTTTATATTTAACAAGTAACCTTATTATATAATATGTATTTTTAACAAATTATTAAAGTAAAATGTTTTAAAAGTATATATTTCAAAGTAAAATGTTTTACAATTATTTTAAGATCTAGTTTTGTGCTTGGCAATTTCAGTGGAGATAGAAAATATTTGATAAAGTTTATTATGGAAAGAAAGATGGTTTTGAAATTGTTTTCAAGGGTTGAAAATAGAAATATATCTCGTGAAGATATTTTTGAGGTTAATAAATAATTTGGAAAATTATTTATTGTTGGATGGTTGTTTGTGAATATTAATTGATAGTTAAATAACCGACTATCAATATTGGCCAATTGCGCTGATCGTTTCGAAGAGACCGGGATCGAGATTTATTTCTCGAAAACCACTTCGATCCGGTTTGTACGTTTCGTGGAAAATGATTTCAGAGTCGAAGATGGAGCAGTGAAGTGCAAGGGCTAGTCGCTACTAATCCTGAGGATATTTCCAAAATGGATGTAGTAGGAATAGTGCCTTCGGTTCCTTTCGAACCCGGGACAGACTTGTATGGATGAATGCTTGCAAAACATCGTCAGGTGGACGATGGGCATTATAAGGGATATGTTCTGAAAAGGTAACGCTTAGCTTCAAGCCTCATCAAATGGGAATGACTGAAAATCAAGGGATATGCAGCAAGGCTAGGTGGGTAGCACCCAAGCAGGGTGAGGTCATCTCAGTCTAGATGTCCCTTTTTATTTTTCGGCTTAGTGGGCGGTTGCTGATCCCAACCGCGGGGTGATCTCACTCGGGATTATCCAGTAAGGGATAGTCCCGGCCTTGTGTTGCAGGGGAGCGGGCGTACTCATCGGTACGGTGATCTAGGCCCCGTATTGTGACAGGTGGTACCCCAGTGCCTAGTCATTGGTTGGAAATCCATTTTCCCTACGAGCCTTGTACGAGTTTTTTTTGTATTACCCACTCTGTGGCTAGTAGCTGGAATTTAATGAATGTAACAATTTCGGCTATTTTATAAGTATTTGTATATAGACCCTATTATAATATCAGAGGATTTCTATAAAAATTGTTTTAGCTATCGTAAGGTAAAAGCCCGACATGTTTATTTGTGGCGTGGTCTTACGAGATGCTTTTGTTCTCAAAGGGTTTTGAAAATTAAATAATCAATTGGGTGTGATTTTCTCACGCTGGTAATCCAGACTGACTCGGGTATTATTTAACGGTAATGCTCGGTTCAGACCGAGTATTATAGGATACAGGATATGATGCCGTGGAGCTCAAAGAGACGTGCTGGACGACGATGCGTATTCTCGTACTTGTTTTATATGTATATTCCGCTGTGTTGGGTAGTTGTGTATCTAGTTGTATGCTATTGATGTTGTGTGAACTCTGATGATGTACTCTGATAATGTAATGTATAACAAATATTTGTTTTTGTGTAAAGATCTGTTATTATATATTATATGTTATTCCGCTGCGATGGTTAGATTCTGTTGTTGTTTTTCTATTTTCTTCTTCTACCTCTTCTTCTTTAACCCAAATGGTTCGTATTTCTATGCTACTTGAGTTGATTGTTGTAGAATAGTGTTGACTCAAGGGGTACGGATTTGCGGGTCGTTACAAGTGAAGATTTTGAAAAGAATTTTTTTATTTAAAAGATTGGAAATGGTAATTGTTTTAACCATTTGAATGAAATGTTTCGGGCTTTAAGTTGTGACTTAACTGAAATCCCATATCCATATGTTTTTAAAATTCTGCGCTCATTATTCGGTTTAGCGAGGAGATGACCTTGTGTCATATAACCCATTCCGAATAATGATACGTCGTTATGGATAGCATTTGAAGATTGGTGATGAAGACCGGGTATTTTCGAGAACGATAGGATGACCTATCAATTGTCTCTGCACTGAGTAGCTATGGTATAGAGATTCCCTAAGTGATGGGAAGTCCGATCGGGATTGTGGATTCCTGGATTTGCAAGGGTTTCTTCGGAAGTGCCTTCGATTCTGTTCGAACCCGGAACAGACTTGTATGGATGTGTGTCTGACATTACACTTTGAGATGTAAAACCGGTTTCTATCAAATACATTTCTGTTTGGTGGCGGAGATTTATTCTCTTAGCTTAACACCCTTCTCTGAGACATACGAGCTCAGAGGTTATGTAATTGATGGTTACTAGTGATACATTCCTAATTTGGTAATATGGCATACGAAGTGCTGCCGATCATTTGTTGATCAAAGCATGGCTTTTGTGAAAAGCGTAGATTTGTGGAAGAGACTTCGTCGAATTTCACAACCCGGAATGGTCGAAACCGGAAGAATGCGACAAGGTTATTTGAGGGTAGCGCCCCCTGAGGGTACGTTCATTTCCTTCTGGATAGAGGTGATATCATGGTATGGAGCCCAGATATTTAACCTATGTGGTGATTGTAAATACATACTTTATGGTTGTTGGCATCGAGCGCTCGGATAAAGGTTGGTTACGACTGGGGAATGGCATACTCGTGTAGTAGTTACCTAGTTGCAGAGGTAACCCGGTCTTGTTTTGGCAGAGATCCAGTTAGGTTCTTAGGACGTCCCTCCGAAGGCATACCCATGTGGCAATGGGAAGTTCCTTAGCCTGACCATTTGTTGGAAATCCAAGGAAACAATACAAGCCCTTTACGATTGCAATTGTATAACCTGCCTCCTCTAGAGGTAGCTATAGCAGGCATAATATAATGGTACCTATGCTGGCTAAGATTAATATTATACTTTCGAAATGTTATCCACTATGCACTAATAATAATAATATCAAAATGGCTTTCGCGTATCAAGCATTTTTGACTATCATAAGGCGAAATCTCCCCCATGTGTGCGATTGCATTGTGTGTGTGCCGGGAGGCCTTATGGTAGTTTCATTTTTTTTTAAAAGCATTTCGAAATTCAAATTTAAATTGTTTTGTTTGTTTTTAAAGATAAACTGTTTTTGTTTGCTCATACCAGTCCCATGACTGACCTGGAGTTTATTGTTCCTTCCTAAACTCTGGGTGCCCACTATTTTTCACACGGGCAGTCTAGAGTTGGGTTTTTCAGATATTAGATATAGAATCGATTCTTTAGTTTTCAGCATTCTCTTTAGAATTCTTTGGAGTCTTCGGATTCACGGATTGGACTTTCTTAGCTTGGTGAAAATTGATGGTGGTTTGAGCTAGTGGTTTGGACTTTTGGCTTTGAGCATTGGATTGGAGTTGCAGTTTGACTATTGGAGATATCTCTCGGCTATCTGTTTTCCACTGTTGTTTATTGTCTCTTTTATTCTTGTATCATATTGTATCAATGTTGTTCCATATTTGGATATTGTATTCATTTGGAATTGTATATAATATTCATTTTCTTCCGCTGTGTTGTTATACTTAATTGTGTTATAAGATCCGGCGAACCAGATTCGATGTTTGGATCTGCGGCATTTGAATACGAGTGTTGTATTCGGTGCCGATTTTCGAAGGCCGAGTCAGGATCGTCACACCCTTGCAACTGCCTAGAGGCTAGCCTCCTCTTTTACTCATCATTCAAACTCAAGTCAGCGAAGATTCTCTCACAGTGCATCCACAAGATTAGCTCCTCCAACATTCCCAATAGCTCCAGCAGTAGCTCCTACTTGCACCAGATTGACAAAGAATTGATATATCGTTCCCATATCTACCGTTGATTTCCAGCACCCATATTGGAATTTGTGTTTTTTTAGCATTAGCCTGTAGACCTAGGTTCCTCTTAGTGGGTTGAGCATTTCTGTTGGTTGTGGTGCTTCCTCCACTGAGATTTCCTCTTTCATTTCATGCATTCATATCTTCGTTCTCGTAAATCTACATATGAGCCTTAGTAAGATACAAAAGAATGGTCTAAGAGAGAGGGGAATATGTACTTATATATATATATATATATATATATATATATATCAAATACAAGTATGTCACTATAGCTTTAGCTAAAACCTCGATCTTATTTTTCGATTCACTGGATTATGATTGGACAATCTTTTTGGTTTAAATTTCTTTTTAAGTTTTCATAAGCCTATGGTCTGATACCAACTTGTAACATCCCCCACTTGGTGGCCCAAAACTAATGGCTGTGGACGCTGCAGTCATCCATAGTTATTAATCCTCAGCGACCAAATACGGTAATGTTCGCTACATTGATATAAAGAAACACATGGACACAGAAATTTTTTAATATCATTGAACAACTTTCACATTCCATTTAAATCATTTCAACATTCATTGCATAATTCCATATTCGATAACCACGTTCAGAGAAAATATAGTTATTACAAAATATGCCAAGAGAGACATATGAAGATGCCCCTTAGATGATCAGAGTATATGTCTAGGCAACTAAACATCTTTTCCTTTGCGACAAAACATAGTGGAATCAAAATAGAAAAGAACTCTAAGTAGCTATTATGCCTCCTACATGTCTTCGAAAGCTTATTCATAGAGGTACCTAAAAAAACTCAACCCTCATACTACTCAAGTTAATTGAGCACCCGAGAGTTTAAGGGGAAAACATAAACTTCGTGTTAGACATAAACCCTGGCAAGAATAATAACCTACCATGTCAAACCATTTAGATATCTAGTGAGACCAAGCTGCTTAGCGAAAAGGGTTTTCCGCTTACTAATATCTTATCCAAAACATTATAGAAACATTTACTGTGCTCCTACAACCACAATGGTTAAAACAAAATAATTCAAAATATTATGATGAAAAGCAAACAAGTAAAACAATAACGGATTTTCTAACCCCATTCATTTGACTATCTATTTATAGTTTCTAGGATCACCATTAAACTAACAGTTTTCATGGGCTGACTAGTAGCCATTTTAATACTTATAGACTTCCTGTCCAGTTTCATAGTTTGCATGGGATCAGTAAGAACCTATTGGCCTCTGCCTAACTTCATCATTTCATGGGTTCTCCCTGAACCTATTGGTATCTCCAACAACTTCGCTTATTTCCTAGTTTTCATGGGTTGGCTAGGAACCTATTGACCTTGTCAACAACTTAATCCAAATATAGTTTTCATGGGTTCACTACAAATGTAACATTCCCGCTTTTAAATAAAATTTCCGCTTTTAAATCAAATTTAAATTAGTAATTAATTTAAATTTTGAAATTAAATTGTGAATTAATTTTGTATTTTCCAAATTAAATAGATATTTGTTTGTTTATTAATATAAATGTATATAAAAATGATTTTAAATAAAATTTCTAATTGGAAATTCAAAAATAAATATTTTGAATAATATATTGGATTTGGAAAATCTATAATTTAATAATAGAAAATTTCGTTTTTCATTTATAATATGATGATTTGAAAATTTTATTTTGAAATGATATAAATAAATTTACAAAAGCTATTTAAAAAGTTAAAATTAAATATATACATATTACATATTTATTTATTAATGTTTGATTAATTTTAAACCACATTCTTAAAAGTTATAAATATATATAAATAAATAAGCTTATATACTTTCTTTTTAAAATTTACTTAAACTAAGTATAATTTGTATAAATATGAAATTTGTAAAAATATGTAAAATAAAACTAAAATAAGAAACCGTGTTTCATAAACTAAATTAAAGTAGGGATTTAAAACAGAGTTATAAATAAATTAAAGAAAAGGATTTAAACATAAAATTAAATATTTTTAACAAGTGTAACCTATAATTACAAATGTAGGCTAGAGAAAATAAGTAATAGACAAGTGTTGAGTTAAATAAACAAGTAACAATCAAATCTCCTTATAAATTTGGTTTATAAATATAATATATAAGAAGTAAAATCAGGATAATGCATATTTCCTCAAATTTTCTCTTATCTCCAAAATTAAAACCTTTAAAACAAAAAGCAAGAAAAAAGAAAAAAAAGAAAAAAAATCAAAACAGAAAGAAATGAAAACCTGAGAAGGAATCAAAACCAAAACAAAATGGAAAGCCAAACCAAGTTCAAACCGGAAACCAATTCAACTTTCACAAGCTTTCAATCTGGAATCAATAACCTGAATCAAGATCAGAAACAACCATCAAACTTCAAGTTGCAATTCAAATCAAAACCTATTTCAAATTCAACTTGATCTAAAACTGAAGGATCAGGTAAAGATTCAACTCAGATGGATCGAGTGGCAGATCATAATCAAATTCCAGTTTTTAAAATCAAATCAAGATCAAGCTTCAGGATTCAAGATAAAAAAGAACAAATCAAAAATGCAGATAAAAAAATTTGGTTCCAGATTTCATTTCCAGGCTCAGATTTGTGTCCTCTGTCAGTCCCATCCAAGTGAGCAAACTCTTAAAACCCATATATACTTTGGTTTGCATGTGATCAGGATTGGATGTTGGTTTATGGAATGTGTTTGTATGGATGTAAACATGCCTGCATGTATACACACACACACACACACATGAAAATGATTTATGCATGCCTGTATATACTCCTCTGTTTGAATAACATACCCTAAATTATCATGAATTTTTTTATATCTTCCCATTTAATTGAATTCAAGCTATAATCTCTAAAAAAGATATGTTTGTATCAATATAACATCATTTTTAAAAAATATTATTAAGTAAAAGAAATAAGTACGATTGGTGGAAACCAGGAATATCAGTAAAAAAATGAATTCAAGTCAAAGATTTGGTTTTGAAAATTTCAAGCTTTGATCATGTGAACTTATTTGAATTTCAAAAATATGAATTTAGAAATCCATTTCATGATTTTTAAGGGTGTAATCGTCGAGCATTTGGGAGTTGAACGGAAAGTCTATTTTGGGTAAATTCTAGTGATCGAAGATGGTTTGGGTGTCGAGTTTGATAATGGTGAAAGCTAAGGTGATAGGGAGCATCGAAAAAATGGCTACAGAACTTTCAGATCATCGATATGGCAATACAACGTTGATTTAGGGTTTTTGTACAGTTTTCGGTCAAGGTAGTTCCTGCGAAAATTTCGATGACGTCGTTGCATCGGGTCGCACCGGACAGAGGGGAACGTTGCGTGGGTCATCGAGGCATCTATGATAGCGGTGGCGAGGTCCTAGGCATGAAAGATCGTCGGTGCGACATTGTTTTGGTTGATCATGTTTGGTTCTTGTGGACTTTGTCTCTGTTCGATTTCGTTTTAAGGGATGATTCAATGTTTTGGTGGTCAAAATCGTAGAAGGGTGTCGGCGTCGACTTGTCGAAGGGGGCGAGGTTGGTTGGGGGCAATCTGTCCGGTTGTACAGTGCACATGTCGGTGTGCTTTGGTTTGTTTATTGTGGGTTTTGAGAAGATGAGTTTACTCGAAGTCAATCTCGGGAAGATGATGAATTGACTCGAGTGTGTTATCATGTTGGTACACGAGAGTTTGTATGAACAAGATTTTAAAATTTAAATCAAAACAAATTTGAAAAATAAAATAAAATAAATAAGGAGCTCGAGTGTTGTCTCGGGGTTGAGCTCGAGGATTAAGTATGTGGGCTCGGGTTTTCCTATGCAAGATAATGAGTTTTTCAAAAGCAAAAGAAACCCAGTTTTAAAGCAAAAAGCAATACAAGTTTAAAAGTAGATTTTTAACAAGTTTTCTAAAACAAGTTTCAAACTTGAATTTTAAATTCAAATATGATTTGAAAATAATTTGATGTGGTTTTGAAATAAATTTTATATTAGATTAATTATTAAATCTCTAAGAGTTTTCAAATGTAATTAATTAATGTGATTAAATGGATAATTAAGTAATGATTTAGCTTTAAATCTTGAGTAATTAAAGATTGGTTCATTACTTAATAATAAAGGGTTAATTTAATAAATTAAAGAATAATTAATTGATGAAATTAATTTATAAAGGATAATTAAACGATCAAAGGTTAATTAGTTAATTAAAAGTCATTAATTAAGGGTATTTAATTACTTAAAGATAATGACTTAATAAAAGTAATTAAGGATAATTAATTAATGACTATAGGTTGATTAATCAAGTGATTAAACAATAATTAGTTAAAGGTCAATTAATTTATGTGATTAATTAATCAAGATAATTAATTTGAGGATAATTAATTAATTAAAGGTTAATTAATCAATGAAATTGATTAGGATAATCACTTATTGTTATTAATTAAGGATAATTGATTAAAGATAATTAAATAATTAAAGGCTAATTATTTAATAATCAAAGGTTAATTAATTTATTAGTTAAGGTTGATTAATTTATAATTAAAAGGATTAATTAATTTATTAATTAAGGCCAATTAATAAATGATTAAATAATTAATTAAAATGGTTTGTAATTAATTAATGGTTAATTAACCAGGATTAGTAATTTATTCATAAGTAATTTATTTGATTTAATTTAATTAGATGACAAATTGATCTTACTTGTGGATGTTTGGATTGTATTGAATGCCTTGAATGGTTTGATATTTCTGATGTGTGATGCTCTGCTTGGATTTGAGCTGTAATTAATGTAATTTATTTATCTATGACGAATGTACTTTATTTATCTGTGATGAATTTATATTATTTATTTGTGAATCTATGAATAAAGATAAGCGTTATAGGATTATATCGCTTATCGATATTGCTGTAATTGAATTTGTTATGATTAATGATGTTGCACTATTGTGTAAAACCCTTGGACTACACTATGCACACACAACATGGATTTCACGGCGAAATCGGTTAAGTCACGGATATTCGAATTTGATATTATTATATTCAAAATAGTTTTGAAAGAGTTTTGAATATAAATGGTTTCAGAAATAGAATTGAATTGAATATGAAAACCTTTTGAAAGGGAAGCTTTGAAATTGAAATATAGTTTTGAATATACTATATCTAGTTAAATGTATTTGAATTTCTTTCGGAAATCATGGTTTGAAAGGTTTATACAATTTCTATATATGGATTTAAAACTACTTTAAATAAATTGTTTTGGGAATTTGAATTTAATTTAAGTTAGAACTTGCCAATAATACGGCAGTTTGTTGATTTCTGGTTTATACTTTTAAAGACTATAAATTGTATATATTTAACATGATTTTTTTTCTAAAAACAAAATGTATTTGTTTTCAAACAATAGTAGCTTTCAAATAAAGAAAGTATTTCCATTTTTTGTTGAAAGGGGTTTCAAAAATTTGAAATGGAATTGCTTTGAAAGCTCTAGAAGAATCGTGGTGAAAAATTGGTGAATTATGTTTTCAAATTGAAGAGGATCTTGAAGGTGTATATTTTGTATAAAAGATTTGAATTGTAAATAGTTTTGGAAACTATGAATGAATCTTTGTGAAAGATTGGTGAACTTTGTGAAGTAAATCTTTTTGTTTAAAGATTTGAAAATGGTAATTTGTTCAAACCATTTGAAAAAAAGATTTTTGGGTAATAAGTTGTGACATAACTAAGATCCCATATATCCATATGTTTTTAAATACTGCGCTCATTATTCGGTTTAGCCGGGAGAGGAATTTGTGTCATATAACCCATTCCGAATAATGATAAGACGAAATGGATAGCATTTGAAGACCGGTGGTGAAGACCGGGCATTTTCGAGAATGAAAGGATTACCCGTCGAATGACTCTGCATTGAGTAGTTATGGTATAAAGCTCTCCACATGTGATGGGGAGTCCGATTGGGATTGTGAATGCCCAGATTGCAAGGGCTTCTTTGTGAAGTGCCTTCGGTTCTGTTCGTACCCGGAACAGACTTGTATGGATGTGTGTCTGACATTAGACTTTGAGATGTAAAGCTGGTTTCTATCAAATTAATTTCTGTTTGGTAGCGGAGAATTTATTCTCTTGGCTTAACACCCTTCTCTGAGACGTACGAGCTCAGAGGTTATGTAGTTGATCGTCACTAGTGATACATTTCCAATTTGGTAATGTGGCATACGAAGTGCTGCTGATCATGTGTTGATCGAAGCATGGCTTTTGTGTAAAGCGTAGCTTTGTGGACGTGGCCTCGTCGGACCTCACGACCCGGAATGGTCGGAACAGGAATCGTTGTAACAAGGTTTTCGAGGGTCACCCCCCTTAGGGTATGTCCATTTCCTTCTGGATGAAAGGTGGTGTCATGGTATGGAGCCCAGATACTTAACCTATGTGGTTGCTGCAAATTTATTGCTTTGTGGTTGTTAGTTGAGGGACCTCGGACAATGGTCGATAACGACAGGGGGATGGCATACTCGTGTCAGTAGTTACCTAGTTTAATTCATTACAGCGTGATAGAGGGTTCTTGATTCACGTTTGGTGCGAATGGGAGACTCTTACCCCTACACGTCCTGGGTATGGGTTGGTTGAATTGAGTCGAAAGGATGCCCGTAAAAGTAAACCGAGGAGTACCATTGTAAGCCACGGCGAGTTGTTATATGGCCGCTGCCATTGACCGTCATTGTGTTAGGTCGAGTTGACCGTTACAGTGGTAATAGAGCTGAAGGTTGATTAAATTTTTTAGCTTAGGAGTATAACACATTAGGTAACTCATTAGAGATAGGGTTGCAAATACTCCAGAATGAGTATATTTCTAAGATATCTATCCATATGCCTCAGTAAATTCACTTGCTATCCACTGATAGTGAGTGTGAGTGCAAGAAGAGGATGAGGTAGAGGACGTGGAAATACCACTATGTATGGTCAATACCCTGTAACAACCAAAAAAAACTTTCTCTATCAATCTCTTTGTTAATCATCCGATATAAATTCTTGGATAGTTTCGTGGCAGCTACAAGAAGAAGCTTTGGTGGTGGCTCTGCGAATCATGTAAAAAATTCCTATCTTGTATTCTAATCATTGATTCGTTTTTAACTTTAATGAATTTTGAAATGTTAATTGAAATAAATTGGTTAACAAATTATGAAGTTAAATTAATTTGTATCGTTAAAACGATTTCGGTTAAAACCAAACTTTGAATTTTGTTATGATTTCTTGTAAGGATTCAAGTCCAAGGAGGGATAAGTTAATATATACTTTGGGATATTACGACCTGAGTTTGGAATCCATACCTATTGTTTGAGAATTGTGGATGATTATGTCCATTTATTTATTCTTCGGGATCCAGATATATTATACGAACGGTTAGTTGTCCTTCGAACTAACCAGTGCCCTTGCATATCTTGTAGGCCGGATGACCAGAATATCTTGTGTAGTATCGAATGAGTTTGTTCTCGTAATTATTGATGATATTATAATTTGGTAAGCCAAATGCAGAATTGATATTCAGTTTGAACTGGTAAAACATTCTGTTCTTTGTTGGTCTCCCTGTTTAGCAAATTTCGGGAACGAAATTTTCTTAAGGAGGGAATCTGTAACATTCCCTCTTTTAAATAAAATTTAAATTAGTAATTAATTTATATTTTGAAATTAAATTGTGAATTAATTTGGTATTTTCCAAATTAAATAGATATTTGTTTGTTTGTTAATATAAAAGTATATAAAAAATGATTTTAAATAGAATTTCTAATTGGAAATTCAGAAATAAATATTCTGAATAATATACTGGATTTGGAAAATCTATAATTTAATAATAGAAAATTTTGTTTTGTATTTATAATATGATGATTTGAAACTTTTATTTTTAAATTGATATAAATAAATATACAAAAGCTATTTAAAAAGTTAAAATTAAATATATACATATTACATATTTATTTATTAACGTTTGATTAATTTTAAACCACATTCTTTAAGGTTATAAATATATATTGATAAATAAGTTTATATACTTTCTTTATAAAATTTACTTGAACTAAGTATAATTTGTATGCATATGAAAATTTGTAAAACATATGTAAAAATAAAACTAAAATAAGAAACCATGTTTCATAAACTAAATTAAAGTAGGGATTTAAAACAAAGTTATATATTAGTTAAAGAAAAGGATTTAAACATAAAATTAAATATTGTTAACAAGTGTAACCTATAATTACAAATGTAGGCTAGAGAAAATAAGTAATAGACAAGCGTTGAGTTAAATAAACAAGTGGCAATCAAATCTCCTTATAAATTTGGTTTATAAATATAATATATAAGAAGTAAAATCAGGATAATGAATGTTTCCTCAAATTTTCTCTTATCTTCAAAATTTAAAACCTGTAAAACAAAAGGCAAGAAAAAATTAAAAAAAGAAAAAAACAAAACAGAAAGAAATGAAAACCTGAGAAGGAATCAAAACAAAAACAAAATGGAAAGCAAAACCAAGTTCAAACCTGAAAGCAATTCAACTTTCACAAACTTTCAACCTGGAATCAATAACCTGAATCAAGATCTGAAACAACAATCAAACTTTAAGTTGCAATTCAAATCAAAGCCTCTTTCAAATTCAACCTGATCTAAAACTGAAGGATCATGTAAAGATTCAACTCAGATGGATCAGGTGGCAGATCATAATCAAATTCCAATTTTTAAAATCAAATCAAGATCAAGCTTCAGGATTCAAGATAAAATAGTACAAATCAAAAATGCAGATAAAAAAGTTTGGTTCCATATTTCTTTTCCAGGCTAAGATTTGTGTCCTCTATCAGTCCCATCTAGGTGAGAAAACTCTTAAAACCCATATACACTCTGGTTTGCATGTGATCAGTATTGGGTGTTGGTTTGTGGAATGTGTTTGTATGGATGTAAACATGCCTGCATGTACATATATACATGAAAATGATTTATGCATGCCTGTATATACTCCTCTGTTTGAATAACAAACCCTAAATTATCATGAATTTTTTTATATCTTCCCATTTAATTGAATTCAAGCGATAATATCCACAGAAGATATGTTTGTATATATATAACATCATTTTTAAAAATATCATTAAGTAAAATAAATAAGTACGATTGTAGGAAACCAGAAATATCGGTAAAAAATGAATTCAAGTCGAAGATTTGATTTTGAGAATTGCAAGCTTTGATCATACGAACTTATTCGTATTTCAAAAATATGAATTTTTTAATTAATCTCATGATTTTTAAGGGTGAAATCGTCGTGCATTAGGGAATTGAACGGAAAGTCTATTTTGGGTAATTTCTAGCGATCGATGATGGTTTGGGTGTCGAGCTTGATCGTGGTGAAAGCTAGGGTGATTGGGAGCATCGAAAAAATGGCTATAGAATTTTCAGAACATCAGTATGGCAATACGACGTTGATTTAGGTTTTTTGTACAGTTTTGGTTCAAGGTAGTTCCTGTGAAGATTTCGACGACGTCGTTGCATTGGGTCACACCGGACAGGGAGGAAACGTTACGTGGGTCATCGAGGCATCTATGGTAGCGTTGGCGAAGTCCCAAGCGATAAGGATCGTCAGTGCGACATATTTTTGGTGATCGTGTTTGGTTTTGGTGGACTTTGTATCTGTTCGATTTCGTTTTGAGGGACGATTTGATATTTTTTTGGTCGAAATCGTGGAAGGGTGTTGGCGTTGACTTGTCGAAGGGGGCGAGGTTGGTCGAAGACGATTTGCCCGGTTGCACACGTGCACATGTCAGCGTGTTTTAGTTTTTTTGCTGTGGGTTTTGAGAAGATGGAGTTTACTCGAAGTTGATCTTGGGAAGATGATGAATTGGCTCGAGTGTGTTATCATGTTGGTACGCGAGAGTATGTATGAACATGATTTTAAAATTTAAATCAAAACAAGTTTGAAAAAAATAAAATAAAGAAGGAGCTCGGGTGTTGTTCGGGGTTGAGCTCAAGGATTAAGTATGTGGGTTCGGGTTTTCTTGTGCAAGCTAATAAGTTTTTCAAAAGCAAAAGAAACCAAGTTTTAAAGCAAAAGCAATACAAGTTTAAAAGTAAATTTTTAATAAGTTTCCTAAAACAAGTTTCAAACTTGAATTTTAAATTCAAATATGATTTGAAAATAATTTGTTGTGGTTTTGAAATAAATATTATATTAGATTAATTATTAAATCTCTTAGAATTTTCAAATGTATTAATTGATGTGATTAAATAGATAATTAACTAATGATTTAGCTTTAAATCTTGAGTAATGGAAGATTGATTGATTACTTAATAATAAAGGGTTAATTTAATCAATTAAAGAATAATTAATTGATGAAATTAATTTATAAAGGATTAAATGATCAGAGCTTAATTAGTTAATTAAACGTAATTAATTAAGGGTATTTAATTACTTAAAGATAATTACTTAATAAAAGTAATTAAGGATAATTAATTAATGACTAGAGGTTGATTAATCAAGTGATTAAAGAATAATTAATTAAAGGATAATTATTTTATGTGATTAATTAATCAAGGTAATTAATTTGAGGATAATTAATCAATTAAAGTTAATCAATTCATGAAATTGATTAGGGATAATCACTTATTGCAATTAATTAAGGATAATTAATTAAAGATAATTAAATAATTAAAGGTTAATTATTTAATAATAAAAGGTTCATTAATTTATTAATGAAGGTTGATTAATTTATAATTAAAAGGATTAATTAATTTATTAATTAAGGCTAATTAATAAATGATTAAAGGATAATTAATTAAAATGGTTTGTAATTAATTAATGATTAATTAACCAGGATTAGTATTTATTCATAAATATTCATTTGATTTAATTTAATCAGATGGTAAATTGATCTTACTTATGG
This sequence comes from Allium cepa, assembly GCA_030765085.1. Lineage (NCBI taxonomy): Eukaryota > Viridiplantae > Streptophyta > Magnoliopsida > Asparagales > Amaryllidaceae > Allium > Allium cepa. The sequence goes on along the minus strand of CM060930.1, from coordinate 105,631,453 downwards.
ATGTTTGGATTATATTGAATGCCTTGAATGGTTTGATATCTCTGATGTGTGATGCTCTGTTTTGATTTGAGCTGTGATGAATGTAATTTATTTATCCGTGACGAATGAGATTTATTTATTTGTGATGAATTTATATTATTTATCTATGAATCTGTGAATAAAGATAAGCATTATAGGATTATACCGTTTATCAATATTGTTGTGATCGAATTTGTTATGATTAATGATGTTTCACTATTATGTAAAACCCTTGGACTACACTATACACACACAAACATGGATTTCATGAGGAAATCAGTAAAGTCACAGATATTTGAATTTAATATTATTATATTCAAAATAGTTTTGAAAATTGAGTTTTGAATATAAATGGTTTTGGAAATTGAATTGAATTGAATATGAAAAGCTTTTGAAAAGGATGCTTTGAAATTGAAATTTAGTTTTGAATATACTATATCTAGTTAAATATTATTTGAATTTTTTTTTGGAAATCATGGTTTGAATGGTTTATACAATTTATATATATGGATTTATAACTACTTTAAATAAACTGTTTTGGGAATTTGAATTTAATTTAAATTAGAACTTGCCAATAATATGGCAGCTCGTTGATTTCTGGTTTATACTTTTAAAGGCTATAACTTGTGTAAATTTGACTAGATTGTTTTTCCAGAAAAATTAAATATTTATTTTTAAACAATAATAGCTTTCAAATAAAGAAAGGATTTCCAATTTTTGTTGAAAGGGGTTTCAAAAATTTGAATTGGAATTGCTTTGAAAGCTCTAGATGAATCTTGATGAAAAATTGGTGAATTTTGTTTTCAAATTGAAGAGGATCTTAAATGTGTATCTTTTTGTATAAAAGATTTGAATTGTAAATAGTTTTGGAAACTATGAATGAACCTTTGTGAAAGATTGGTGAACTATGTGAAAGATTGGTGAACTTTGTGATGTAAATCTTTTTGCTTAAAGATTTGAAAATGATAATTTGTTTTAACCATTAGAAAAAAAATTTGGGTAATAAGTTGTGACTTAACTAAGATCTCATATATCCATACGTTTTTAAATACTGTGCTCATTATTCAGTTAAGCCGGGAGAGGAATTTGTGTCATATAACCCATTCTGAATAATGTTACGACGAAATGGATAGCATTTGACGACCGGTGGTGAAGACTGGGCATTTTCAAGAATGAAAGGATTACCCTTCGAATTACTCTGCACTGAGTAGCTATGGTATAGAGAACTCTATATGTGGTGGGGAGTCTGATCGGGTTTGTGAATACCCGGATTGCAAGGGCTTCTTTGTGAAGTTCGTTTGGTTCTGTACGAACCCGGAGCATACTTGTATGGATGTGTGTCTGATATTACACTTTGAGATGGAAAGCTGGTTTCTATCAAGTACATTTCTATGTGGTGGCGAAGAATTTATTCTCTTAGCTTAACACCCTTGTCTAAGACGTACGAGCTCAGAGGTTATGTTGTTGATGGTCATTAGTGATACATTCTCAATTTACTAATGTGGCATATGAAGTGCTGTTAATCATGTGTTGATCGAAGCATGGCTTTTGTGTAAAGCATAGCTTTTTGGATGTAACCTCGTCGGACCTCACAACCCGAAATGGTCGAAATAGGAATCGTTGCAGTAAGGTTATCGGGGGTCGCGCAACTTAGGGTATGTCCATTTCCTTGTGGATAAAAGGTGGTATCATGGTATGGAGCCCAGATACTTAACCTGTGGTTTCTGCAAACTTATTTCTTTGTGGTTCTTGGTTGAGGGCCCTCGGATAAAGGTCGGTAAAGATCGGGGGATGGCATACTCTAGTCAGTAGTTACCTAGTTACAGAGGTAACCTGGCCCTGTGTTGGCAAAGATCCGGTAAGGTTCTCGAGGGCGTCCTTCTAGAGGCGTTCCATTCGGTGTAAAAAGTTCCTTTGCCTGACCATTATTGGAAATCCAAAGAAACAATACGCGCCCTATACGGTTTTAGTTGCATAACCTGCCATGGAATGTGGTGGTAACCTGCTATTGAACATGGTAGATTTAGTAGGCATACAATAATGGTTGTATGCTGGCTAAGATTAATATTATACTTTCGAAAGGTTTTTTGTATTATGCACTAATAATAATATCAAAAGGGTTTTTGCGTATTAATCATTTCTGACTGCTATAAGGAAAAATCTCCTCCGAGTGTGCGCTTGCATTGCATGTGTGGCGGGAGGCCTTATGGCAGTTTCATTTTCCAAAAAGCATTGCAGATTCCTTTTTTATTTTCTTTTGTTAAAGATAAACTATTTTTGTTAGCTCACACCAGTCCCATGACTGACCTGGAGTTTATTGTTCCCTTTCTAAACTATGGGTGCCCATAATTTTCCAAGTGGGCAGCCTAGAGTTAGATTTTTTAGATAGTCAGTCAGTGGATGTAGATTCGGTAGTCCTCAGCTTTCTGTTTGGAATTCTTTGGAGTCTTTGGATTTTGGCCATTGCTTTGTGCTTCTCTTCAACATTCGGAATTGAACTTGCTTAAGTCCAAGATAATGGTTGTTTGAGCTTATAGTTTTGGTGATCTTTGGAGCATTGGATTGTAATGTAGATGTTAGAATTTCTGTCCTTCTCCCTTTTGAAGGCATATGTTGGTGTTCCTATTTTGGAGTTGTTTCTTTCCGCTGCTGTACTTTTCTATTGTTGTATCTATCTCTGATAGTGTTGTTCATATCTGTTGTATCATATTGTATCATTGTTGTATCAAATGTTGTTTATCAATGATATATTCATTGTTTTCTTCTGTTGTTTTGTTGCACTTAATGTGTTATAAGCTCCGACGAACCAGATTCGACGTTTGAATCTGCGGCATTCGAATACAAGTGATGTATTTGGTGTCGATTTTCGAAGATCGAGTCAAGGTCGTTACAACAAACCTATTGACCCATGCCAATAACTATTTCTAATAATAGTTTTCATAGGTTTACTATGAATCCATTGGCCCCTGCCAATACCTTATAAAACATAGTTTTCATGGGTTTACTACGAACCTATCTATATGACAACTTCTTTAATCAGTATTTAGACATCCTATGTTCTGGTATACCTGACCTCCTAGATGCAATTCTACTCATACAGGAGTTAACTCAAATTATATTCACCACTAGTTACGGGTCAATTTTAAACTGAATATGTATATTTGAAGAAGCAAGCATAATAACATGTATATTTGAAGAAGCAAGCATAATAACGTAATAACACCAACATTTGTGGTTTAATATCCTTAAAAGAATTATCATATGAAACATGGTCAATCCCTTTAACCTATTATTTTATCAAGGAAAATTTCTTCAAAAACCCCACACTTAAAGGTCAATTTAGAACTCCTTGATTTATGCTGCCGTTTTTCCTTTAAAAATGAGATTGGGTTCATTTCTTTTAAAACTAAGGCTTTTAAAACCTTAAACTTTTACTTTCAAAACTACTGGATAACCTCCTTTGAAAACATTCAAATCTTCTTTTGAAAATACTAAAGATATTTCCTTCAAAGCACTTTAAATCATCTCTTTGGAAACCCTCAAAACATACCATTTGAAAGTATTAAAACATTACTTATTAACCCTTAGAAGCATAGCTTCGAAATAATTAAAAGTACCTTTTCCAAAACCATTGGGTTAATCTTTAAAAACATCTTTCGGGTCAAAGTGAATATAAATGAAAGTACCTCTTTCAAAACCATTAGCCTTTAAGTAAAATGATTAAGGAAAAACTGATGGCTTTAGAACCATCCTTCGAAAGCATTTTTCATTTAAGTAAAACATTGGAAGGTTTGCTTCGAAAGCCCTTTAGAAGCCATTACCTTTTAAACCATTAACTCTTTCATACGATTTAGGAAATGACATAATAATTTTAAATAACAAAATCTACCTTTGGAAAGCATTGATGACTTCAATACATTTGAAAGCCTTAATGTCGGTAGTAGGGTTTCGATTGGATTAAAACTATCCTTTCGAAAGCATTAGTTTTAAAAACATGGCAACTCTTTGGAAAGCTTTGCTTTAAACAAAAAGGTGGCAACATAATCTAAAGCTATTTAAAATACCCTTTTGATGGTTCCGAATCTTTCAAAAGCATTCATCAAAAACAAGGCAAGCACTTTTCTTAGGTAATAAACCAGAAACTTTGGAAAGCTAACTGGTTTCGACCCCTTTGGAAGCATGGTTTCGACACAAAACTTGTCGCCTTTTCCTTTTTAACAAGAAATCTTGTCAACACCCTAAAGTTAAATTAGGGAGAGGGTTTATCCTTTTTTGGATTTCTCTAGTTAGGTTGCAAAGGATGAGATGTATATTTCCTCCTTAATTACCATTTTGAATAGATTGCTATGATGTAAACTTGATCAGATCGACCATTCGATCTGGTTGAAACGATTAATTCCTTTACTTCGCAGCCTTTTGACTTTGCTGAGATATAATGTTTTTCCCTTCGAAATCTCCCCTTTCGATATAGTTGAAATACACAAATGAATTACCTTAGAATCTTCTAGACAAGGTTTGACTTAATGGGTTTTGATCCAATCGAAGGCTAAAGTTGATGAGCGATCTTGGTTTCGATCCATAGTTTGCGGTGGAGGTTTCAAGCTTATCGAAGGCTGTAGGCTTGAATGTCTTGAGTTTATATTGGAAATATCTAGTTAAAGTATTTTGGAGTTAAGTCTCGACCTTGTCGGAAGCTGAATCCTTTAGCATCTTGAGTAAATCAATGGTTTAAGTGGGTTGGGACATTGATTTCGACCTTGTCAAAAGAGGAAGCCTAAGGTAAGGCAGCTTAGATTATATAAACTAAAGTTACTTTCATATGCATCAGGGTTTCGATTGGGTCCTAAGAGACCTTTTGATATGGTCTATACCTGTAGCACAAAGTTAGATTGGAAAAGGCTTGAGAAACAGTAAAGTAAATGAAACTAGCGAAGACTTCCCTCTCCTTCCTTAATGAAGACTTTATTATTTAATATCCCCAATTCAATTTAGAAATTAGAGTTTTACAGTGTTTTGGATAAAGGAAATACAAGCTTAGAATGACCAAAATTTAGATTCCTCAAACCAGACCCCTTGGGTCTTATTTATAGATGTGGGTTAGCACCTTTCGACCCTAATGCTTTCGACCTGGTCGAAAGGTGGCTACCGTGTTGACACTATTATGCTTTCGCCTTTGTAGAATGGAGCAGTTGTGCTTTTCTTTCCTTTGCTACCAGGTAAGATCTTTCGAATCTATGGTTTCGAGGATGTTGGGATGTTTATGGTGTCGATGCTGTTGGCAATGTAACAACCCGGAATTTTTGACAGCATATTTCAATAAATATTTAATCTAATTTAAATTAAATATAAGCTTGTCAATTTTTAAATTGATGAGATCTTGGATATTTAACAGTTATATATGTTTGTAAAAGGAAATTTTGATTTGAAAATTTAAATAGAATATGTCAAAACCATTTAAAACAAAATGTGTCTTATTTAATAGAATCAAATCAAAGACTTTATATTTTTGATATCTGATAAAATACATATGAATACAATTTTAATTTTTAAAATGATAAGTTTTAAAATAAACAAACATGAAATTATTTAACATAAATATGGAAGTACAAAATTAGTATAAAACACAATCATATATTATAAGATGTAATCAAAGTAACATAAATATACAAAATATAAATGATAATTTGAAATATATAAAAACAAGTATTTTTAGTCAAACAATGATCTTCAACATTTAAATTGTACAACACAACATACTTAAATAAAATGTTAAAAACATCATTTGAACAAGTATACAATTTCATATAAAATATAACTAACAAAATAAATAAACAAAAATGTTAACAATAAAATCATAGCAGAAAAGTTTGAAAAACATATAACCTGTATATGTAAGTTATACTTAACAAATGAAACATTCAGGTATAAGAAAACAAAGTCCATTTCAATATAAGATAAGTTTCGCTTTAAATAAAAAAGAAAATAAAACCTGTAGCTTACTAAACAGGTTTGGCCGAAATAATGATAATATTTTGTACAACACAAAGTAAGAAACATAAATATCTTTGTACAAATTTCAACTGCCAGTAAACCATTAATTATTTGCTATCATAATTAAAAACATAAGCATTAATTAGCCTAACTTCTTGTTCAACTAGTACACAGCCGAGATCAATATCATTTCATAATTGCAGTAAAATTTAATACCAATTTCTTGTTGGTCAAACATTGTGGCTGGCCAGTTATCACTTGTTTGTGTTCAAGCATATATACATATCACCTATAACTTTCAGTTTATCTATTTACACTGAACAAAACCTAAACTAAAAAGAAGAAAAAAACTGAAAACAAACAGCAAAAAAAAAGAGAAACAGAGAAAAAGGAAACAAAGAAGGGTTTCAGGAAAGCTTCTTTTGCAGTGTTTCTTCAACACCTTCTGTTCATAGTTTTTGATTGGTAAGTAAACAAACTAATTTCAACTTTAGTTTATATGTTTGTTTGTAGTTTGAACATACTTATTTGTATATGTTCTGTTTGCACTGGAAGTTTACATAATTGTTGTTGATCAGTACTTCACGTTTTGGTATCAGTACTTCAAGTTTAAACAAAACTTATTCATATAACTATTTAAATTTTGTATTGCGTAAATTCAAGTTTGTTTATATGAAAACAAAGCCTGCAAACATGTTTAGAGTTGAAACAGTATGATATTAACTCTGTATTCAAACTACAGGTTTAAAAGAAAATTAAGGTTTAAAATTCAAATGTTGAAATTTGTAAATCCAATAGCATAATTAGTTTTCATATACATAATTATGATTTTTAACATAAAAATCTTGATTTTTAATCAAAGAGAAATAGAGCAGTTTTAAAATGAATCAAAAATGGGTTTTTGTCAATTTAAGAAGATTGAGTTAATTATAACCTCTGTAAATCAGAAGGAAGCAGGTTTGTAAACTAATTAATTCTAGCAAAATATCAATTTATTTTTCAAAAGCATATGTTTTGAGTTTGAATTAAGAATAGGGTTTGTGTGTTTAAGTTTTGATGTTCTGTAAAAAAATGAGTCTCGGCATCATACTTTAATCGAGTTGCCTGCGACCTTTGGAGGAGCTAGGTGGAGGTGTAGGCGACGTCCTGGTTAATTTTCATCACCTCCGGTGATGTAGGGTGGCTGCACGCGTGATTCGTTCATCAGTGATGTTTTCGTATGCTTGAGCTACAGGTCGAATTTTTCATTTCGGCTTGTAATGGAATTTTGGGCTTCGAATTCACTTAAGTGGATCATTTGTGGTGTGTGGGGACTGTAGAGAGTCGCCGCAGGCAAGGTGAGCCACCGTGCACGTGCACGGTGGCGAAGTGGAGTTCGAGGATCCATGAGTGGTGCGCGTGCTCGAGACATTGGTGAGGTCGCTTCGAGCATTCCTGTGTTTCCTTCGAGTAGCGTGCGAGAGTAGCTACAGTTGAACGTTTACAACTTACTTTTAAAAAAAAACAAGAAGAAGAACTGGAGTGGAGTAGAAAGGGAAGGGGAGAGCAACACGAGAGAGACGCGAGGAAACTCGAGTTTTTCTCGAGTAAAGAACGACGTGTCTCGGTGCTTTCAAATGGACTTGTACTGATTTTGTACAGGTTAGTAACTAGTTCAATCCATATTTGTTAATTAGTTAAGCTAGTGTTTTAATTAAAAATTGATTTAAGTAAATATATAAAGGTAGGAGATTATCAGAATGTAGTTAGAATGTTGATTAAAATTTATACTTGAATTTTAAATTAATAATTTTAAGTCGATTTTGAAATAAAAATTTAATCCAAAGTTAAATCAATTCAAATCTTAAGAATGTAAGCTTATCATTAAAAAGTTAATTAGTGAATGAAAGTTAACATACGAGATTAATTAAAGATATTACATTTTAATTAAATTGATAGTTAAATTAATTTGTAATAATTAAATAATTAATTCATTTTAATAATTAATAATTAAGAATCAACTAATTATTTGAGTAATTGAGTAATAGTTAATGAATAAAAGTTAATTAGTTTAAATAATTAATTAAAGATGAGATGATTAATAAATTAATTATTAATGAATAGCTAATTAATTAATTGATCGTTAATAAGCTATTAAATCGGTAATTAAGCAAATTTAAGTAGTTTATTCTTAAGCAAATAATTTAGTTAAGTAAAACCAAACTGTTTGGTATGCATTGATAATTATGTTGATTGACTGTGATATCTGTTAATGATATTTCAGTGATATGTTGTGATATATTATGGATATCTGTAAACTGTATATGATTTATCTGATATATCTGTTATGTTAATTTCTGATATTTAATTAAACTGTTAAGTTAAATAGACAACTTGGCCCTTAAAATGGCGTTTGGATCCGATGAGACCGGGATCGGAAGAATCAATTTTGACTCTCCGAAAACCACATCGATCCAAATTAAACGATAGGTCGTAACTTATCAAATGGAGATCGAGATGGAGTTTCAGAATGCAAGGGTATCGTCGTTAACTCTGAGGGTGATTCCAAAACGAGTGTAACGAGATAATGCCTTCGGTTTCGTTCGAACCCGGAACAAACTTGTATGGATTGAATGCTTTCAACACATCGTCAGGCGGACGATGAGCATTCTAAGATATGTTCAATAAAGTTAATCGTAGCCTCAAGCCTCATCAACCGAAAATGGCTAAAACAGGGGAGATGCAGCAAGGTTAGGTGGCTCATGCCCAAGCAGGAAAAGATTTCCCCTGTCTAGATGTCCCTTTTTATTTCGGCTTTGTGGGCAGTTGTTGTCCACAACCGCGGGGTTATCTTGTTCGGGACTGTTCAGTAAGGAATGGTTCCGGCCTTGTGTTGCAGGGGATGAAGGGAGTAATCCTCGGTACGGTGATCTAGGTCCCGTACTATGACGGGCGGTACCCCAGTAGCCCTGCCATTGTTGGAAATCCATTTACCCTACGAGATCCTACGGTTTTGATTTGTATTACCCACTTTCGTGGCTAGTAGCTGGAATTTAACAGATGTAACAATTTCGGCTATTTTCTATTTACTTGAAAACCCTAGACACTATTATAATATCACAGAATTTCCTATAAAATGTTTTGGTTAGCGTAAGGTAAAAACTTACCCGTATTTATTTGTGGGGAGTCTTACGTGATACCTTTATTTTCAAATGATTTTCAAAGTTAAGCAACTTCAACCTGTTTACTCATACCAAACCCATGTCTGACCCGGAGTTTATATTTTGTGTTTTCATAAACTCTTGGGTACTCAAATTTTTACGAGTAGCCAAGTGATAGGTATTGGAAGTGTTGATTTTCTGGAGGAGCCATTTTGGGGAGAAGACCAGACGTATGTATCTATATATGTAGTTCCGCTGTGTAGTTAGTTTATGCTGTATTTTGGATGTATGTATGGTCATGTATGTATATGATAGTCCTGTTATATGATATTGTATGACTCTGATGTATGTATAACTATGTAATAGATATGTGATTTATTATATTTTGTTCCATTCCGCTGTGAGATTCTGATGTTGTTGTTCTTTCTTTCTATTCTTTTCTATTTCTATCCCTTTCTTTCTTAATGATGAAACGTCTTTCTGGGGTTGGGAAAGGAGGGTCGTCACAGTTGGTATCTGAGCGCTAGGTAAAGCGAGTACCTAGGCTCTTGTGTATATTTATCTTGAGAGTGTGTATTTGTATTTTCAATATTATATATATATACCTATCTAAATTGGTTGAGTTACTTGTTCAGGTGACCGACCTGAGTTCAGGAAGAAGAGGCAGAGTTAGGGCCAGTACTTCTACAGATAATGGACGGAGTCAGAATGTTAGTGAGGTTGTCAATCCAGTACCGTCTCAAGTTAGCTTTGCAGCCTTATGCAAGGATTTCAAACATCTTGGAGGCCAACCATTCAAAGGTTCGGAGTCAATAATTGAAGTCCAGGACTGGCTACGCTCTTGCGAACGTATTTTCAAGAGCATGAGATTGTCTGATGAGCGTAAGAGGCATATGGCATCGTGGCAACTACAAGGCGGTGCAGCAACATGGTGGGATTCAACTATTGCAAATATTTCTGAGGATGATATTTCTTTGGACAGATTCAAGGAGTTGTTTGAAGAGAAGTATGTGCCGACGGCGGGGAGAACCCAACTGTATCAGGATTTTCTGAATTTGAAGCAAGGTAGTATGTCTATTTCGGAATACGAAACTAGATTCAATGAACTCTCTTGTTATGGACCAGGACTCATCTATACTCCTCTGAAAAAGAATGAGAAATTTGTGCAAGGGTTGAGGCCTGAATTCCATGGGAAATTGACAGTGCTTATGAAGGGATCTTTTGTTGATTTGATTGATATGGCATTGAGGTATGAAAGTTTGATGAGTAAGAAGCCAGTGGATTCAGTTGCAGCTTCAAGTGGGAATTTCACTAATCCGAATAAGCGAAAGTTTGATCCCAAATGGAGGAAACCAAATAAGAAGAAACCTGGGAATAACAACGGACCCTGAAAGTGCTACATTTGTCATCAGGAAGGGCATTTGGCAAATAAGTGTCCTAGGAAGGGATTCCAGCAGCAACAGTAGCAACCGCACCAGAGTGGCCCAGGATCAGCTATGGTTCAGAAATCATTGTGCTTTAATTGTCATCAGCCAGGACACATGATCAAGAACTGTCCACTTCTGCAGAGAGCACCTCAGAATAAAGTTTTTGCTTTGGAAGCCGGACCATCTTCTTCTTCGATGGGCAAAGGAGTATTAGAGGGTACTTTATTTTTAAATGGAAAGTATATTAGAGTTTTGTTTGATTCGGGTGCTTCCTTGAGTTTTTTTCTTTGGACTCTGTTGAAAAGTTTTCTCATACCCCTAGTTCAGTAGATAGTTCTATCTTGGTGTCTAATCCTATAGGAGGGGTGACCAAATTAGACTCTATTTGTAAGGACTTGAAGATCTCTTATCTATCCCATAGTTTTTCTTGTGACCCGTATGTGTTGAATTTTGAGGGATTTGATCTTATTTTGGGTATGGATTGGCTGTATAAGGATAAAGCCGTCTTGAATTGTGATGAGAGAACAGTTTCGTTGGAAACTGATCTGGGTAGAATTGCCAGAGTGTCGTGTGATAATTCCAGAATTCACTTGAGCAGTCTTCTGCATGGAATGGAGACATCTGAAGAGAGTGTTGAAGACATCGATGTGGTTCTGGATTTTGCTGCTGTTTTTGAAGAAGTTAAGTGTCTTCCACCACATCGAGAAATAGAGTTCCGTATTGATTTGATTCTAGGAGCTGTACCAGTGATTCGACCCAGTAGGAGAATGGCTCCCAGGGAAAGAGAAGAGTTGATTAAGCAGATGCAGGATCTTTTAGAGAAGGGATTGATTAGACCTAGTTTTTCTTGTTGGGGTTCAGCAGCGGTGTTTGTGGCCAAACCGGATGGATCACTGAGGTTCTGTGTGGATTATAGAGAGTTGAACAAAGTGACTATCCGTAATAAATATCCTCTTCCTTGCATCGATGATCTTTTTGACCAGTTGCATGGTGCTTCTATCTTTTCTCAATTGGATCTAGCTTCAGGTTTCCACCAGTTGAGGGTAGCTGAAGACAGTATTCCCTTGACTGCATTTAGGGGACCGAATTGTTTCTATGAGTGGTTGGTTATGCCGTTCGGATTAACCAACACTCCTGCTTATTTCGTTGACCTCATGAATCGAGTCTTTAGGGATGTATTGAATAAGTTTGTGCTGATATTCATTGATGATATCTTGGTCTTTTCCAAATCCGAAGAAGAGCACAGGGAACATTTGGGGATTGTATTGGAGACTCTGAGAAAGAATGTGCTGAAGGCGAAGTTTTCGAAGTGTCACTTCTGGAAATCAGAAGTTAAATTTTTAGGGCATATTGTTTCTGGTGAAGGCATTTCTGTAGACCCAGCGAAAGTTGAAACTATTCTGGAATGGAAACAGCCAGAGACACCGACGAAAGTTTGCAGTTTTCTAGTATTGGCTGGCTACTACAGGAGATTTATCAGAGATTATTCCAAGATTTCTTCGCATTTGACTAAGTTGACCAGAAAAGGAGCGGAATTCAAATGGACACCTTAATGTGAAGAAGCTTTTCAGGAATTGAAGATAAGGCTTACTAGTGCACCAGTACTTGCTATTCCGGATGGGAAGAACAAATTCGAGGTTTACACTGATGCTTGTATTGTTGGTTTGGGAGCAGTTCTGATGCAGAACGGAAGGGTTACTGCGCATGCTAGTCGACAGTTGAAGCCTCATGAGAAAAACTATGCTACACATGATCTTGAATTGCTTGCCATTGTTTTTTCTCTGAAGATTTGGAGACATTATCTTTTAGGAGAGAAATTCGAATTGTTCACTGATCACAAACCGTTGAAATATTTATTCTCTCAAAAAGACCTTAATCTGAGACAGCAGCGATGGGTTGAATTTCTTGCATCCTATGATCTGGATATTCTGTACACTCCGGGGAAAGCGAATGTCGTAGAAGACGCTCTCAGTAGGAATGCAGTTTTATCTCTTTTGGAAGTGGTTCCATCTCTTATTGAAAGGATATCAAGCAAGCAAGAATCTGATAATATGTTAAGGAGGATCATCAAGGGAGTCAGGAAGGGTCAGTGTCCCAGTTTTGACATTGATGACCAAGGAACACTAAGGATCAACGAGAGAATTTGTGTTCCAAACGACAAGGAGTTGAGGCAGGAAGTTTTATCTGAGAGTCATTGTTCCAAATTGAATATTCATCCTGGAATCTCGAAGATGTATAAAGATATGAGGAGAGCTTTCTGGTGGCCGGGAATGAAGAAGGATATTGCTAGATTTGTGAACAGTTGTGCCATTTGTCAGCAAGTGAAAGGTGATCAACAGAAATCTGCCGGGTTATTGCGACCTCTAGAAATTCCGAATTGGAAATGGGAAATGATCTCGATGGATTTTATTGATGGTTTGCGTAGAACCAGGAAAGGGAATGACGGTATATGGGTTATTGTAGATCGTTTAACTAAGAGTGCCCATTTTATACCAGTAAAGGCAACTCGTACTGCAGTTTCTTTGGCGGAAATTTTCTTGAAAGAGATAGTTCGATTGCATGGAGTTCCAGTCAGCATAGTAAGTGATCGTGATCCTATTTTCACTAGCAAATTTTGGGAAGCTCTGCAATCAGCGATGGGAACAGATTTGAGATTAAGTACAGCCTATCATCCTTAAACGGACGGACAGACAGAGAGGCTGAATCGTATTCTTGAGGATATGCTACGGGCTTGTGTTTTAGATTTTGGAGGATCTTGGGAGGACCATCTTCATTTATTTGAATTTTCTTATAATAACAGTTATCAAGCAAGTATTAAGATGGCTCCTTATGAAGCTTTATACGGAAGACCGTGTTGATCTCCATCTTGTTGGTTGAATCGAAGGATCGTCTTGTGCTCGGACCCGATCTTATTCGTGAAGTTTCTGCGAAGGTTGAGCTTATCAAGAAAAGAATGAAAGCTGCTCAAGATCGTCAGAAGAAATATGCGAATAGAAGACGAAGGCCATTGGAATTTGAGATCGGAGACTTGGTTTTTGTTAAAGTTTTCCCAATTAAAGGTGCTATAAGATTCGGAAAGACGAGAAAACTTGCTCCGAGATACATTGGACCATTCCGAGTGTTGGAGAGAATTGGAACTGTGGCCTACAGGATTGAATTACCAGAACGGATGTCTGGGATTCACAATGTGTTTCATGTATCGCATTTGAGGAAATTTGTTCATGATCCTTCACTGGTTGTAGAACCGGTAGTTCAAGAAGATTTGGTAGTGGAACCCAATTTAACTGTGGTCAGAAATCCATTTTAAATTGTCGACCGAGACGAGAAGCAACTCAGAAACAAAGTGGTGAAACTCGTTAAGGTGCAATGGAGTGAGGATCCTAGAGATTGTACCTAGGAAACTCTTGATAGTTTTAGGAGTGCTTATCCGGATTTATGTTCGGATAACTAGTGTTGTTTGTTAGCATAGACTGTTTGTTTGTTTGCTATTGTATGAATGATACGCATGTTTGGATAGTTAATATAAAAGCTTTTGAATTTACTGTGATTTAAATTTCGGGGACAAAATTCTTTTAAGGGGGGAGGAATGTAACAACCCGGAATTTTTGACAGCATATTTTAATAAATATTTAATCTAATTTAAATTAAATATAAGCTTGCCAATGTTTAAATTGATGAGATCTTGGATATTTAATAGTTATATATGTTTGTAAAAGGAAATTTTGATTTGAAAATTTAAATAGAATATGTCAAAACCATTTAAAACAAAATGTGTCTTATTCAATAGAATCAAATCAAAGACTTTATATTTTTGATATCTGTAAAATACATATGAATACAATTTTAATTTTTAAAATGATAAGTTTTAAAATAAACAAACATGAAATCATTTAACATAAATATGGAAGTAAAAAATTAGTATAAAGCACAATCATATATTATAAGATGTAATCAAAGTAACATAAATATACAAAATATAAATGATAATTTGAAATATATAAAAACAAGTATTTTTAGTCAAACAGTGATCTTCAACATTTAAATTGTACAACACAACATACTTAAATAAAATGTTAAAAACATCATTTGAACAAGTATACAATTTCATATAAAATATAACTAACAAAATAAATAAACAAAAATGTTAACAATAAAATCATAGCAGAAAAGTTTGAAAAACATATAACCTGTATATGTAAGTTATACTTAACAAATTAAACATTCAGGCATAAGAAAACAAAGTCCATTTCAATATAAGATAAGTTTTACTTTAAATAAAAAAGAAAATAAAACATGTAGCTTACTAAACAGGTTTGGTCGAAATAATGATAATATTTTGTACAACACAAAGTAAGAAACATAAATATCTTTGTACAAATTTCAACTGTCAGTAAACCATTAATTATTTGCTATCATAATTAAAAACATAAGCATTAATTAGCCTAACTTCTTGTTCAACTAGTACACAGCCGAGATCAATATCATTTCATAAATGCAGTAAAATTTAATACCAATTTCTTGTTGGTCAAACATTGTGGCTGGCCAGTTATCACTTGTTTATGTTCATGCATATATACATATCACTTATAACTTTCAGTTTATCTATTTACACTGAACAAAACCTAAACTAAAAAGAAGAAAAAAACTGAAAACAAACAGAAAAAAAAGAGAAACAGAGAAAAAGGAAACAAAGAAGGGTTTCAGGAAAGCTTCTTTTGCAGTGTTTCTTCAACACCTTCTATTCATAGTTTTTGATTGGTGAGTAAACAAACTAATTTCAACTTTAGTTTATATGTTTGTTTGTAGTTTGAACATACTGATTTGTATATGTTCTGTTTGCACTGGAAGTTTACATAATTGTTGTTGATCAGTACTTCAAGTTTCGGTATCAGTACTTCAAGTTTAAACAAAACTTATTCATATAACTATTTAAATTTTGTATTGTGTAAATTTCAAGTTTGTTTATATGAAAACAAAGCCTGCAAACATGTTTAGAGTTGAAACAGTATGATATTAACTCTGTATTCAAACTACAGGTTTAAAAGAAAATTAAGGTTTAAAATTCAAATGTTGAAATTTGTAAATCCAATAGCATAATTAGTTTTCATATACATAATTATGATTTTTAACATAAAAATCTTGATTTTTAAGCAAAGAGAAATAGAGCAGTTTTAAAATGAATCAAAAATGGGTTTTTGTCAATTTAAGAAGATTGAGTTAATTATAACCTCTGTAAATCAGCAGGAAGCAGGTTTGTAAACTAATTAATTCTAGAAAAATATCAATTTATTTTTCAAAAGCATATGTTTGAGTTTGAATCAAGAATAGGGTTTGTGTGTTTAAGTTTTGATGTTCTGTAAAAAAATGAGTCTCGGCATCATACTTTAATCGAGTTGGTCGCGACCTTTGGAGGAGCTAGGTGGAGGTGTAGGCGACTTCCTGGTGAATTTTCATCACCTCCGGTGATGTGTGGTGGCTGCACGCATGATTCGTTCATCAATGATGTTTTCGTATGCTTGAGCTACAGGTCGAATTTTTCATTTCGGCTTGTAATGGAATTTTGGGCTTCGAAATCACTTAAGTGGATCATTTGTGGTGTGTGGGGACTGTAAAGAGTTGCCGCAGGCAAGGTGAGCCACCGTGCACGTGCATGGTGGCGAAGTGGAGTTCGAGGATCCATGAGTGGTGCGCGTGCTCGAGACATTGGTGAGGTCGCTTCGAGCATTCCTATGTTTCCTCCGAGTAGCGTGCGAGAGTAGCTACAGCTAAACGTTTACAACTTAACTTTTTAAAAAAAAATAAGAGAAGAAGAACTGGAGAGGAGTAGAAAGGGAAGGGGAGAGCAACATGAGAGAGACGCGAGGAAACTCGAGTTTTTCTCGAGTAAAGAACGATGTGCCTCGGTGCTTTCAAATGGACTTGTACTGATTTTGTACAGGCGAGTAATTAGTTTAATCCATATTTGTTAATTAGTTAAGCTAGTGTTTTAACTAAAGGTTGATTTAAGTAAATATATAAAGGTAGGAGATTATCATAATGTAGTTAGAATGTTGATTAAAATTTATACTTGAATTTTAAATTAATAATTTTAAGTTGATTTTGAAATAAAAATTTAATCCTAAGTTAAATCAATTCAAATCTTAAGAATGTAAGCTTATCATTAAAAAGTTAATTAGTGAATGAAAGTTAACATACGAGATTAACAAAAGATATTACATTTTAATTAAATTGATAATTAAAGTAATTTGTAATAATTAAATAATTAATTCATTTTAATAATTAATAATTAAGAATCAACTAATTATTTGAGTAATTGAGTAATAGTTATTGAATAAAAGTTAATTAGTTTAAATAATTAATTAAAGATGAGAGGATTAATAAATTAATTATTAATGAATAGCTAATTAATTAATTGATCGTTAATAAGCTAATAAATCGGTAATTAAGCAAATTTAAATAGTTTACTCTTAAGCAAATAATTTAGTTAAGTAAAACCAAACTGTTTGGTATGCATTGATAATTATGTTGATTGACTGTGATATCTGTTAATGATATTTTTGTGATATGTTGTGATATATTATGGATATCTGTAAACTGTATATGATTTATCGGATATATCTGTTATGGTAATTTCTGATATTTAATTAAACTGTTAAGTTAAATAGACAACTTGGCCCTTAAAATGGGGTTTGGATCCGATGAGACCGGGATCAGAAGAATCAATTTTGATTCTCCGAAAACCACATCGATCCAAATTAAACGATAGGTCGTAACTTATCAAATGGAGATCGAGATGGAGTTTCAGAATGCAAGGGTTATCGTCGTTAACTCTGAGGGTGATTCCAAAATGAGTGTAACGAGATAATGCCTTCGGTTTCGTTCGAACCCGGAACGAACTTGTATGGATTGAATGCTTTCAACACATCGTCAAGCGGACGATGAGCATTCTAAGATATGTTCAATAAAGGTAATCGTAGCCTCAAGCCTCATCAACCGAGAATGGCTAAAACAGGTGAGATGCAGCAAGGTTAGGTGGATCATGCCCAAGCAGGACAAGATTTTCCCCTGTCTAGATGTCCCTTTTTATTTTGGCTTTGTCGGCAGTTGTTGGCCACAACTGCGGGGTTATCTTGTTCGGGACTGTTCAGTAAGGAATGGTTCCGGCCTTGTGTTGCAGGGGATGAAGGGAGTAATCCTCGGTACGGTGATCTAGGCCCCGTACTGTGACGAGCGGTACCCCAGTAGCCCTGCCATTGTTGGAAATCCATTTACCCTACGAGATCCTACGGTTTTGATTTGTATTACCCACTTTCGTGGCTAGTAGCTGGAATTTAATAGATGTAACAATTTCGGCTATTTTCTATTTACTTGAAAACCCTAGACACTATTATAATATCACAGAATTTCCTATAAAATGTTTTGGTTAGCGTAAGGTAAAAACTTACCTGTATTTATCTGTGGGGAGTCTTATGTGATACCTTTATTTTCAAATGATTTTCAAAGTTAAGCAACTTCAACCTGTTTACTCATACCAGACCCATGTCTGACCCGGAGTTTATATTTTGTGTTTTCATAAACTCTTGGGTACTCAAATTTTTACGAGTAGCCAAGTGATAGGTATTGGAAGTGTTGATTTTCTGGAGGAGCTATTTTGGGGAGAAGACCAGACGTATGTATCTACATATGTAGTTCCGCTGTGTAGTTAGTTTATGCTGTATTTTGGATGTATGTATGGTCATGTATGTATATGATAGTCCTGTTATATGATATTGTATGACTCTGATGTATGTATAACTATGTAATAGATATGTGATGTATTATATTTTGTTCCATTCCGCTGTGAGATTCTGATGTTGTTGTTCTTTCTTTTTATTCTTTTCTATTTCTATCCCTTTCTTTCTTAATGATGAAACGTCTTTCTGGGGTTGCGAAAGGCGGGTCGTCACAGGCTGCTTTTGAACTCTTGTCTGTGTCTTGATGCGAAACCTCCCTATATTATAATGGCTCGACGGGTTCGAAAAGCTTAGTATAGCTTTCGTAAGTGTTGTTCAGGACAATCCGTGCCTTCGAGTGGTATGAGTGGAGGCAAAACTTTTAGTTTTGAAAGGTTTGGTGCGTACTTGAAGAGTTTTCTCTCATTATCTTCGAAAGGTGCTGCCTTAATTCCTTCGAAAGGTTTTCATGCATGTGGATTCACTTGCTTCGAAAGGTGGTCATCGAAATAGAAAGGTGCTTTTGAACCCCTTAACTTCTTCGAAAGGTAATGAATATTTTGGCTTTTTATTATAGCATCCCTTCGACTCTTTTGAGAGGTTTGGTTGGAGTTCTTTCCTCTTGTTCTTCTTTACCTTCTACTCAACCAGGTTTCGGCTAAGTTAAAAAGAAATTTTGGCAGCAACATTTTCCCCCTTGCGAAGGTATGCTCTTGACTTTCCAAGTTAACTATGTAGAAACCTAGAAGTTTCCCGCCTCTTGGTCTTCCCAGGTGAATCTGGACCGCTCATTTAAATCTGATCTAGCGGCCCCCCGCCTTCTTTGACTTTCCCTACAAAGCATGTCTTCTTCCTCCTGCACTTGCAATTTTCTGCAATCAATTAAAATTTTTGAGTGAAAGTAAGGAGTTCTAAAAGTCTTACATTTCTTTTTCCTTAATCAAAGAATAATTCAGATTTGCTCGTAAGTTAAAATTATTTTTACCTTTATAATCTTTATGACTTTTTATTAGTTTTAATGTATCATGGTGAATTCTAATCCCTTAGATTTCATAATTGAGATTTCGATTTAAATTTTGTAATCAAGATTTTTAATTTTTCTTTGACTTTCTGGAAATTATTTAAGTTTTGAAATTCGATTCACCCAAGAGAATTTCGTGATTCAGTTTCATGAATCGATGATATCTAACTTTCATTTTGAACCCAAATCCGGTGTTTATGATCGTTGTTATTTTAGAAAATCTGAATTCTCACTTCATACCTTTAGAAATTTAAAATGGTTAATTCATGTTGAAATCTATAGGTTTGATGGTTTTGATTTGTTTGTTTACCAATTAATTTTTGAATTCTTGGATTTACAATCGGGTTTAGGGAAGAAAGGGTTTATTGTTTTCTTTATCCGGAAGCTTTGGGCTGTACGGATGAAAAATTGGCACCACAAATTTACCTTTCTACCCCTTCAAAAGTGATTAAGGTGGAAACATTGATTTATCTCCCTTAGCCTCTTTCGATGGGGACAAAAGGTATTGTAGCATGAATTTAACCAACCTTGTCGAAAGTCTATATAGTTAAGCATAATGTTGCCACCCTTGTCAAAAGCAATATGTTTCAACTTAGTTGAAACCCTTTAGTGCCGATTGAAACCCTCACTCTTTAATATTATTTTGAAACCATGATGTCCTTTCGACCTATCGAAACCTGTTGTAACTAATGAGTCGAAACCGTATTACAATCACCTTTCTCCAGCATGGTCGGAACATTATAAGTTCACATGATTTTAACTTAGGGCCTTTCGACTCAATGAGTATAAAATGTTTCGACGATATTCATATATCACCTAGAAAAACTCAAGTCATAGTTTTCGATAGTGTCGGAGGGTCTTGTTATCTTGTTAATTGGATACTAGTTGTATATACTTTGCTTAAGTTTTTAAGTTAACTTTAACTGTTTGCTTTTAACAACCTGGTTCTTTATTGAGCTTTCGACATTGTTGAAGGGTGTCAATAAGATATATTCTCCAACCCTCCCTTTCGACTGTCGTAAGCCCAATGGATGTTCACATGTAAGCTTTTGACATTGTTGAAAGGTATCTGTTAAAGGTTAATATATCCCACCTCTTTCGACTCAGTAGAAAGTTCTACGTTTTGATTCCTAGCTTTAATTCTCTCCCAAGAAGATGAAGTCCCATATTTGGTTTTATGTTTAAGTTTCCATAATAGGTTTTTTAAGTCTTGAAGGAATATTTAGTTAACAATAAACTAGAAATTTTAACTGAAACGCTTTCACCTAGCAGAACCATGAGCTCTCCAAAGAAGGCCGAGGCCACTTCTAAGCATTCACTCATATCAACTCAAGACGAAGTAAAAGCCATCCTTAGTGACTATGGAATTACTGGTGTGGAAGCTACTCCTCCTAGGGAAACAGATACCGTCGAAAACCCTCCCAAAGGATTCTTTGCTTACATTGCCATCCATACATGGTATGAAGGATTTCTCACATTCCCATAATTCTTGTCCAAGTTTCTTTCTTTTCTTCGGATCGCTCAAATCCAGCTATCCCCGAATGTTCACACCTACCTCCTGTCTTTGGCGATATTGGCATTGGAGTCTGGCCTCCCCTCTCTAAATGTTGAAGTGTTGAACCACTTAATTGGGCTGGTCAAGCATGGCAATCTCAACAAGCCAAATTTTTAGAGCAAATCCCTAAAAGAAGCTAATACCAAAGGGGTTAACAAATTTAGAGATTGGAAGAACCAGTTCTTCTTTGTCAAGTGCTTTCCAAATATTAGGGGGACTTTCTCTATACCTTGTAAGTCCAGATTCTCATTATTTTCCTTCTATTTAGTGCATTTTCTTGTCTAATCTTTGCTTTTAAGATAAGAGAACTGTTGAACCTCTGATTGCGACCTCAAGCCAAATTAGGAGTCGATTGGCACTGTTAACTCCAACAAATTTACGAAAGTACTCTCTTCTGCCAGTAGGTCGAAGGATCCACGGCAATCCTCCTTCAGTCCAAAATAACTCCGGATGCAATCGCTTCCTCTCTTTGGGAGATCCTTTAAAGTTCTCTCCCATGCTGACCATCTGTGCTGACCACTTTGGTAGGTGATAAACACTACAATTGTTATGTATCGCTGCATTCTTCTTTTAAATTATTCCACTGATTTATAATCTGCTTGGGCTCTTTTCAGTTGCTCCTTAATTCAAAAAGCCTATCAAAATTCCAGCACCTCCTCGTACTACATCTTTGCTCAATCTCTTGCCAAAACTAAAATAGCAATCAAAAGGAAATTGGCGCAATCAATGGAAGTAGAACACCTTTGAAGATAGCTAATGCAGTTAATGTTCCTGATTCATAAGAGGAGGAATTGTCATCTCTTGATAAAGTACAGGAGGGCCTGACTGTTGAAGCTCCAAAGGATAAACCTTAGCAAACTCCTTCCACTGTCAATCTTCCTTCACGTATCACAGTCTCGAGTTCTCCAGCTGCTCTTGAACAAATGCCATAGTCTTTGGCCGTGACCCACACTCAAAAGTGCATTCCTTAGAAGACGTCATCTTCTTCTCCTTTCATCATTAATTTTGAAGAGACGGCACATTCTATCTTAAATTCGGAATTCTTTTGCTCCATCCACCCACCTTCCACCGTGTTTGATTTAGCAGGTAATTACCATTCTCTAATAGAGCAACAATCCTTGGTAAGTTTTCTTTACTTTGACTTTATCATTACTGTTCTTCTCTATATTTTTAACTTGTTCTGCATTTCCTCTGTCAGATTTTTAAGAGTTGTTAGCTCTACATGAGCAAGTGTCTAAATCTTATGTTGAGTCCTTCATGTTCCAGAAGGAAATTTATGCTTTGAAGAATCTAGTATCTTCTTTATCTACGACGGAAACCTCTCAACTGGAGCAATTAAAAACTTCTCTTGCCTAGTCAGCATCTACTCTCTTGGAAGAAAGAAATGCTCGCCAACTCCTCGTCGGTGAATTTTTTTTCCATGCAACTAACACTGAAAGAATCTTACAAGAAGAAGGCCCGCATAGCGGCAAAGAACGCCTCTTTGAAAGAGAATTTAAAGAAACTAATGCTTCCCTAAAACTTGCTATCGATACCATTTTAGGCGCCAAACAGAAAGTATCTCAATTTTTTGACAATACCCTTAAAGAGATCATGTTGAGCTCCTTTGAAGATGCTTTGATGCTTGCCTATGCAGATAATATCGGTAAATGCCTTGAACTCAGTTTTCCCTCGATCGACTACGGTCTTATAGACAGTGTTATAGGCAAAATAAACTAGATGAAGTAAGGAACTGAGGCTATTGAAAAGGAAGAAACTGATGCCTCCTAGATTCTTACTTTCAACGTTCCTTCTTTCGAGGTCGAATCTTACTCGGAGGACGAAGGCGACAAGGGCGGTATTCCCAAAGAGGAGGGCGACAATAATGATGATGATGAAGATAATGACAATGATGATGATCACAACAATAATAGTGGCCAAGGCTCAGTGGTGATGGAGGTGGCCACATCGAAACATTTGATAAAGAAGGAAATGAGAACATGAAAGCTTTTGAAAAATTGCCATCTCCCCTCGAAGCTACCTCGCCTGTATATGCTGCCCCCTCTGCCTCTCAGGAGAAAGAGCTTGCTTCAAGTAATGTTGTAGAACCATGAGGAAAAGAGCAGGTCCCTTAGATTTCTATTCCAATATCTCAGGTATGGGATTCTCTGTTTAACATCCTTTACTTTGAAGATATTAATATTTTGAATCATTCATTTTAGATAAGGAAGAAATCCGTCCTCCCCTATTAAACCAAACTCGAGAGAAAACTAGCAGAGATAAACATATTATATAGCGAATTAGATAAGAAAATAAAGGAGCACAACGTAGTTTTCGATAAATATCATAGGCTTGATAGAATGCATTAGTGCTGGCATCTTTTAAGCATCAAAAAACTGCCCTTACTAGAGAGAGCTTGCCTTCGCTACGGCGCACTTTTAAAAGAAAATTGGGAGTTTATCACCTTATTTTGGATGCTGATTGAAGAAAGAGATATTTTGAACTTCTTTTATAAGGCCTACTATAGACACTCAATTGTTGATTTTTTATATTTAGGTGAATTTAATGGAGGTCTACTTAGGCATTTTCATAAGTGATAATTGGATCAATTTGGATCTACCCCACACCCTTGAGCTTGTTAGAACTTACCATGGGTCAGATCCATTCCCCAGGATCTCCCTCCTAAATTTTTTAAATATTATAAGAACAAATTTGTCTCTAAATTATTTTCTAAGTCTATTTTTATGAACCTGATGAATAATTATAAACATGCAATAATACATTGATTTGTAAATATTTGTTTTAATCTTGCCTTTTATGCTTAGCTTCGTTTTATTATATTATCGTAAAGTGGCCATTCATCAGGTCAACTTGGTTCTAGAGACCATTTAAGCCAATAGGTTAAACTAAAAGAGTTTATCTTGAAAAGGCGTCAATTTAATGTCTTTAAAATTAGCAAGATACTGTTTTCTTATAGATTAACAAAAACTCTAATTGTAATATCCACATTACTGCTTTGATTTCCTTAGTGATGAGAAAAAAACTTCTTAAAGAGATTATAACATTTCATTTGAAAATAATTTGTTGTCATGATAGTCCTTTGCCTCGGAAGTGGGATTATAGCAAATGTCCACCGGTTATTACTCCAGAAGGAGTAAATATTCATTTTGACTCGACAGTTACCCTCTCCGCACACTCATGAAATAAAGTTAGAAATGCAGTTTCTCAACTTTAAATATAAAACAATGTCTAGTGCATCTTTTAGTTTCGTTGTTATTTGAGTTGTAATCTGTTATCATAATAAAAAATAAACTTTTCATTTTGATTTTGACTTTATTTTGTTTCCTTTTCTATTTAAACAGGAGTTTCAATTATCAACATCTTCTCTCTCGCTTGATTCAGTGTTTTGCCTTGCTAATCTTAGAGATAAGCTGTTGACATAATTTGAAAGGAGCAAACTCCTTGAAAATACTTTACTCACAAGCTTTCATGGAAATGCTTAAGCTTTAAAATGGCATAAAAGATATCTACTTCAAAAAACTATCGTTAGCAACCTTAAGGGTCAAGTTGCTAGCTCGGGGGCTGGTATCAAAAGCAGAGTTGAAATGATCTCTACATTGAAGCGACAAGTTAAGTCGAATCCTTCGATTGACTTGACCAAAAAATATCGAAACTTCTTCAACAAATAATTGATATAGAGATTAAACTGAGGGATAGCCAAGCTCAATGCGAATCACTTGAATATATTATGGGGACAATATTCAAATTATCAGTTTACCAACTTCCTGCTCTATTCCTTCTATTACTAGATCTATAAGGTCAGCTTTCCTTGCTGCTTAGAAATTCCTTATAATGACTAATCCTCCTCCTGGCTTAAGCGAAAAGATCGTGTGTGAATGGTGTAGGAAATTCAAGTTTGAAGTGGCTAAATATTTTAATGAACGTCAAAGGGTTAAATACTTGCAACGTATAAACGAGTATGTTGCAAGAATTCAAGAGCTCGAGCATGGAAATTACTTCCTTCAAAAGTGCATTGCGGGAATTAGAAAGAGAGAAAAAACCCTTAGTGGCATGAATGGAGCCTTCAACCGCGCTCAAAAAACTATCATCTATGTAATCAATGATGTAGATAGGATAAGAAAGAAATAAAAGAAACTCAAGGAAGTCCTCTGCATTACAATTCGTCAAATTGTTGATCCTTTGATTACGAAAAATATGAGCAAAGCCACTCAAGACTTGTGATAGACTTGTATTCATAGAATTTATATATCTGTTTTGTAAACTTGTAAATAATTCCATTAATCGTGTAAATCATACATAAACTTGATAAATATCACTTGATTTGTGATTCTTTTTTGTAATATCTTTTTCGAAATGCTTGTTTGATAGATCTTACTATTTTTTGCATCTACCGAATCTTTTTACTCTTCTTTGCTATCTTAATTTCCTTATAAAGTATGAAGCAAACAATGTTTCCAATTATTAGCTTGAAATTGACATATAAATTTATGTATACCATTTTTTTAGATTAATAAATCATCATGTTAATTGCATGCAATGTAGTCTATACCAAATATCTAAACCTTATCCTTAATCATGTGAGAAATAATCAAGAATTTAACTTTAACCATTTTTCTGGAATGTTTGAACTCTATTGATAGGAAATCTTACCCTAAAGCGGGAGCATAAATGCGAGAGAGTCATTCTCTCAAGAGCTTAATATGAAAGAGCCAAAGATCCTTATCCAAATATTTGCAATGGAAACCTAAGAACCCATTCTTGGGTATTAATAAAATTTGAAGATTTTGAAATCCAAAACCCAGATTTGGGTATCAACGGAAACTTTTAATGATAACCTTCTTGAGAATTTTTTTTGACCCTGATTCAGTCATTTGTGATACAAATTTATATAGAAATCCATAAAATAAATTCCAACCAAGCCAGATTAGGGCATTAATAAGTAGTAGCCTAGCAACCCAAATTCAGATACGATAAAGATAATTAGTGATTGATAAAGACCCGAGACCCATACTCGGGTATTAATAAATGAAGTCCAAAAATGAACGTCCTGAAACCCAGACTCCGGTATAATAAAGACTATAAGTGATTAACAATGACCCGAAACCTAGATTCCAGTGTTAATATATGAAATCCTGAAATGAGAAACTCGAAACCTAGATTCGAGTATTTATTGAATGGAGTTCAGCTTTACTCTTTGTATTCCATCTTCATTGTCATGTATGAACCTTTCAGGTCTTGGATATAGTTGTAATTAGATCAACTGCATCTTGGGCTTGGTCCTCTTAGTCCATTGGAGATATACTGTCTCTCGAGTTTAGATATCTTAGTCCATGACTTGTAGATTCTCGTCTCGAGATTGGACATCTTGCACATTGTTGGATGAGCCTCCTCTTGGGCTTGGACATCTTAGTCAATTATCAAATGAGCCTTTTCTTGGACTTGGACATCTTAGTCCTTTATCGTATGAGTCCCTTCTTATGCTTGGACATCCTAGTTCACTATTGTCTGATGTTCTTGGTTAGCTCATCTTAGAGGCTGGAACCAAGGCCTTACCCGACCTCCCTCTAGGAGGCACCTTGACCTAGCCAGAGACGCGGTCAAGGGCTTTTCTGTGCTTTAACTGAGCTACAGCATGGCATGGTAAAGGCTTACTCCGGCCTCCCTCAAGGTGGTGCCTTATTTTGGCCATAGCATTGCGCAAATATGGGCTTGTTTGGTGCTTTATGTTTAACGGTGGAATTCTATTGAATTAGAAAACTGTCAAAAAAATTTGAAATAAATTTAACCGCAAGCGCACGACGTACACTTGTAGTACGTGGCGAATACGGGTCGATCCGCAGGGAATTGTTTAATTTTAAAAATCTACTCAATCAAATTAAACCAAAGTCAATGGAAAGTTTAGTTAGAGAATTATACAATTAACTAACTAACAAAAAGAAAAGAGAAGAAAATACAAGAGTTAAGTGACAATTTAGAGAATAAATCCACTTTCTAAATCATGTAGTTCAACACATATGAAATCATAATATCTCTTTCATGGACAATAATGCTTTAATTTATGTGCTTATCATAAGTATGACATATTTACGCTATTGGTTAGCCAACATATGCCATCAAACTATAACACATCCCTTAAAGCACTTACTAACTTTCATGAAACTTGACAAAGAAAATGAAAATGAAATTTATTTTAAGTATGGCCTATTAATAATTGATTAGAAATATAGACCATCAAATTTTAATTTCAAATCACTTTTTTTGCCAAAATCATATTTTGATGAAGAGACAATTAGTGTTAATGATTGTCTATGCATAGTCTATTTGGTGTCAACAATATATGTTATCAAATTGAAAGCAAAAACAACTAGTAAATCATTTCCATCATCATCATTAAGCACAAAAAGAGAGCATGAATTAACATATAGTTGAAGCTACATAATTAGAGAGCTTCATTACCCCCTAAGTTGAACTTGTTTAGCCTCTCGTATTTGTCATTTGATTAACAAATGTAGCTTGCAACATGAGAGAAAAAGAAAAGGAAAAAGAAAGCAAGATAAAGAAAAACTATTCTACTTGCATGAAAAATAAATCTACACTACAACATGAAAGTAAATAAGCATGAAAAGGAAAAGAACATATATTGAAGTTGCATAAAAAATTACATAAAGAGAAATGGCTAAGAAGCCATGAAAAGAAAGAAGAGAGCTTGGTATTATTTTGATCCTAAAACTAACTAAAGAGAAACTAAGCAAGAGGAGGGTTACATGAAACATAAGGGGCATATATACATGTTTTAAACCCTAATTCATATTTTTGGGGATTGCCCAAAACACCCTTGAGAAAGTGTGGAGGCCAAGTAATCATTAGCTTCTATTAATCATCATTTAAGTGTACATGAAGCCATTAATTCCATAAGCATGTGTGTTGGCCTCTAATTTGTACATCAAGGTAAGTGGGTGGGGTCCCCCATGTTCTTCACTTTAAATTATTTCCATCTTCATTCTTTTGTGCAAGCATATTTCATCATAAAATTACTTGTAAAATTCACCAAATTTTCTACAAAACAACATAGAAAATTTCAAGTAAATTTTCACAATTTAATAAATGCACAAAAATGACCATTTTACCCCTATATGAAGATGAATATGTGACAATTTGAAAATAATTTGAATTTTGGTTCAAAATAATTAAAATACCCAATATGATCATTTATTCAATTTAAATAGATTAAATATGGTGGTAAAAATACACATTTACGTGCACATCAAATACCCATATATTTATCTTTTTATTCATCCTTGAATAAAGAAAAACTAAGAGAAATCCGTTTTCGTAGGGAGCACGATTGCATTAAGCATATGCAACAAGCCATTAAACCTCTGGGTGTCCCCAGTAGGACGAGTGTTGTCTCGTGAGGGTTTTCAGGGGATACTACCCACAAAATCCGAATGCAGGATGAAAATATTTACAAAATGCAAGATTTATTTACAAAGAGATGAATGCGAGTTTTTTGAAATATTTACAAATGACGGATTTATTTTTGAATCAACACAAATAAGTTAAATATAGGTTTTGGTCATTAACTTGAAAATTTAAGTCGTTTACTCATCAAAATTTCCATCAAAAGTCAAGTTATCGTAACAAACAGGCTATTGTTTAACTCGTTGTTTTGGTTAATAACACAGTGTAACTATGAAATTGAGCCTTAGTTGATTATCAAAGTTTATCAAAGTGGTATTTTAATTTCTTTCAATAATAAATCAAATCAAATAAGTAAAAATAGTGCTAGAATTTCAATTTCTTGCTCTCTCACAATTTGCAAGAAAAATTACACACCTATTTCAGGTAAACTACGGCCAGATATACCACTCATGCACTGCCTTTTGGGCTTATATGAGGGGAGTACAAAGTATGGCGAGTGCATACACTTTCGTGCATACACCTATCGACTGTAGGTGGTTTTTATTAAGTTTGTTCTTTTTTTTACATGTGTTCCATACATGCATAACCTTTAGGACTTTTAAATGAGCATGAAAGCACATAATCAAGATTTCAAGTAATTCACCAATGCATATCCATGTTGACTTTTAAATGAGAGTGAATACTTTGGATGTTGTTGTTGTTGTTGTTGTTATTATTATTATTATTATTATTATTGTTTTAAGAAAGAGATTTTTGCAACATCATCTTAGCACCATTTAACTTAGTAGACAAAAAAATGTTATGTCTTTACTTTAAATCAATCACTTTTTAAAACAAAGATTTTCAATTAGGATGTATTTCATAATTAACACGCATGAATCTTCCTATATACTAGTTAAACCATTTTTATTTGTAATCAAACTTCATTTTTATTTATGTTAAGATAAGTAAACTTTCAAAAATTTCAATTTGGTAAGCCAAAACCATATACTTATCCTATAGTGTTTCTTTAAAAATAAATCAAAAACAAAATTGTTTTTTTTTGTTTTTTTTTGTTTTTGAGATTATATTTTTTTGCAAAGAAAAAGTAAAAATAAATCATGAAAAATCGAAAATGAAGATGAGTCTCCCCCTACACTTGATTTTGACTGTGTCCCCACAGTCAACCCAAGTGGAAGGACAAAAATAAAAACATAATATTTTTTTAAATGAAAATGAAAAAATGATTATTTACAAGACATCAGAAAGTATGCCGTTAAAGACTAAATGAACTGGTCTTCCATAAACCGATTCATTTGTCTCTTCAAGTATGCGAGAGACAGCTTACGCACAGAAAACCAAATCGTAAAAGATTTTGGAATCGAATGTGGATATGGAAAAACGAATGTTGTTTTATTAAAAATCGTACGAGTTGTTTTATTTTCGATGATTTTTTGGGTAAATATAACGATTGATTGAAATTCAAGTTTATTTTCACAAATGAAATTCAAGTTTGTCATTGAAAAATTCTTCAAAATTATTGATTTCAAAATCAAAATGGTGATTTAAATCTTCCTTTTAAGGATTTAACAACTCGTCATCCTAAAGTCCAAATAAATCGTGTTCGTTGAATTCGTCTTCCTTATTTGGATTATCAACAACTTCATCGCATATATTAAGTTCAAAATCCAAAATTGTTGTATTCAAATTTTTAAAATCGAGAAAAGGAAAATCGAATTTTAAGTTTGGTTCCACACCCTCAAAAGAATTGAAATCCAACTCAACTACCGTGTTTTCAACAACTTCATTAAGATTATTATTTTCAATTTCAAAAGTTGTTATTTGAAAATCGTCTATTTGGATAAAGATGGATTATCATTTGACTCGTCACACGTTGTGATTTGTTTTTGTTTATCATGTTGTTTCATATTATGTTTCAAACAACAAATCCATGTGATCATTGTATATTTCAACCATTTTTTCAACAAAATCCAATTTATAGTTATTAACTTGAGAATTTTCGATTTGGATTTCTTGAGAACAAATTTTTCACTCGTATCATAGTCAAGATTATTCCCATTCGATAATTATTTGAAAAGTGAATCACATTTTCATTTTGATTTTGAAATTCATCATGGAGTTCAAAATTGAATTTGCATGGGTTATACTCGATATCGTTTTAATTTTGAAGTGAATTCAAACTTTGATTATTTTAAAAACTTTGACTCGAGTTATCACACAAATATGAATTACACAACTCATTTATCGTTTGATTTTGTTGTGTAGAAAGTTTGAGTAAAGATGAAATGCTATTTTCGAGATTCGAGGGTTGATCATCGTTTTGAAAAGTTTTGTTGTTCAAAATTCGAATTGTAAAAACAATAGTTGTAGTTAAAATATCCATACGAATTTGGAGTGAAATTATATGGATTATATTGATTTTCACAACTGTCGTAAAATTCATATAAGTGGGGAAAATCAGACATTTTCAAGAATGTTTTTGGGTTTTTTTATAAAGGAAAAAAATATTTACAAATAAAATTTATTTTTTAAAATGGAAAATTGATTTTTGTTTTGTTTTTGACTTTTCAATTTTTTTTTGTTCTTTGAAATGATTTTATGTTTTTTTGGATTTTGGATTTTCTCAAAAAAACTATGTAATTTTTTTTGGATTTTTGGAATTTTGATTTGAAAATTTTCAAAGGGAAAAAAAGTTAGTTAAGAAAAATTT
This sequence comes from Allium cepa, assembly GCA_030765085.1. Taxonomy (NCBI): domain Eukaryota; kingdom Viridiplantae; phylum Streptophyta; class Magnoliopsida; order Asparagales; family Amaryllidaceae; genus Allium; species Allium cepa. The sequence goes on along the minus strand of CM060930.1, from coordinate 105,600,457 downwards.
ACAATTTTTTTTAGTTTTGGATTTTGAATATTTTGTTTTTCTTTTTTTAAATGTGCATGAACTAATGCAACTAAATGAATGCAGAGGTTAATTACAAATTATTTATCCTAACTTAACCCAAAATTGTATAATCACAAATTGTTTTAAATCAACAAGATAGTTCTCAACAAGATAATGGACGAGATTTATCCGTGCACTACGAATCGTCGTAGCAATGCAGCCGAAGGTTTAAGTACCTTAAGAGAAACATACACTATAATATTTATGAATCACCATAATATTTATAAATGGTTATTGCTCTGCCGTAGCCTAGACACCAAGAAATTAAATTGTTCATAGAAGACAATTTGTCAATATACAATTAAGTGTTATTGGTGTCTAACTGTTATTATTAATCAAATTCTAAGATGAAATGCAAAGAAGAAAATAAACATGTATTAACAATGCAAATATGAATGAATTTTTATTGTTTTTTTTTCAAATGCAAGTAAACAACAATGCAAGACAAACAAAAACAATAGATATATAGACAATGCAAGGCAAATGAAGGAAAATGATAAATAAGCAAGTAGTTATTTTTTTGGGCAAGATCAACAAATCAAACAATTTATTTTAACAAGCACCTCTGCTCCTTCCTTTATCTACTTTGCCAATCTGAAATGAAAAACAAGATATATATACAACTGTTTTTTTGGTTCCCTCAAAAGAAAATTTTTGGTTCCTAGAAGAAACAAAAACAAAACCCTTTTTTATTAAGGAAGAAATGAAAACAAAAACTAACTTTTTTTTTGTAAAGATGGACTAAAATAGAGAGTAGAACAATCAAATTAAAACTAAGCAAAAGAAGAATAAATTTCACAGCAGCCTACACGTTAGGCTTATAACCCGACCGAGTTAAAATAAAGTTAAAATCGCGTTTTGCTCCTTCACAATCAGACAGCAACAGAACCAAACTTTCCAATAGATTTTCTCACTACTCCAAATTCTCAAATCGAATTCAACTTTGCTAACCAAAATTTTCTCTTTATTTTTTAGGGGTAATGGTAGAGGTTTAGGTAAATCATTTGAATTGATTTGGTCAGATTGATAGGCGAGGCAGTTGTTTGATTTAGGTCGAGGAGTTCGATGTATGGTGGCGGAATGATGCAGCGCGATCTACAGAATTACAAGGCTTAAGTCGCTCACGACCTAAGGACGAAGTTTTAGGTCACTCACGACCTAGTGAGGTAAGCTCGCAAGTGCAATCTGCAGTGAGGTTTGATGGGCAAAGACCTAATATGAAGATAGCTCGTCCAAACGACCTAACAAATCAAGGCAAACGACCTATCGAAGTTGATGAAGAATTAGGTCGCTCGGAGTTAAGTCGCTCGGGATATGCCGCTTATGCTTGGATTGGTGATTACTTAGGTTGCTCCGACCTAACGGGTTACGACCTAACAAGCTAGGTCGCTCGAATCATAGGTCGCTACTGTCTCTGTTCTAAGCCGTGTTTTTAAGTCGCTGGAAGCCTAGGTCGCGTGAAGATGATATGTGCTATTTTTGGGTCGTTTCTATAGGTCGTAAGCCGTTTGTAATATAGGTCGTTAACGGCCTAGTGTGAGTTGTTGTTTTTGTTAGGTCGGTGTTGGCCAATGTTGAGCCTCTTATGTTTTATAGTGTGATGTTGTAACGAACTAGTAAGGTCGTAAGTCGCGTGTGAGTCATTGTTTAGTAACTCGTGTTTTTTTAGGTCGTTGGGTCTGTTAAGTCGCGTGTCTTTGTTGATGAGTCGCTGATTGATAGGTCGCTAACGGCCTATGCTAGGTCGTGCCTGTGAGTCTTGTACATATTGTAAGCTTATAAATAGGCATTGTCGGGTCATTTGTAAAGGTAGGTGATTTTGGAATAAACTCTTGTTTGTTAGCTTTGTGCTTTCGTTAAATTGGTAGTTGAATGTGATCTCCCATCTCCACTTTCAACATTCGAGTGCGCTCGAATCTTCGATCGTTGAAGCCAATTCGCGGAATCAAGTGCGCTTGATCCACGCTCGAAGAATTGCGGACCTCTCTTCACGGTATCGTGCGTGATCAACGTGTCAGAGATAGCTAGAATTCGGTATCTTCGAATCAACGAATTTGGGCCTTGCAGTATTTTCAATCTACTAATTGCTAGTTTATTCGATTTCATTGTTTTTTCCGTATTTCCGCTGCATCAGTTTGGTATCATAGCTAGACTTAGACAATCATAGCTAAGTCGAGTCTTGGAGCCGAGTTTGAAGTTTGAAGTTGGTGTTCATCGTGTTCGTCTTGAAGTTGCAACAAGTTGGAAGCTTTCGATCCATTTCATTTTGGATCAAAGTTTTAAAGGAGTTTGAAGTGTTTGAGCCGTCGAAGCATCTTTTGGTATCATTTGTTGAAGTATAGGCCGAGCATAGCTTTGTGTTGAACTTTGAGCCGTGCCTTGTTTGTTTGAGTTTGATCCGAGCTAGGAGGTAGCCATGCATTGTTGAAGTTTTTGAAGATTATTTGATTTGTTGAAGTGTTTGTGATTGTGTAATCATGTCGCCGAGAAGAGCTAACCGCCATCAAAATATTGAAACGTTGTATAGAAGAGAAGAAGCCGATCAAATGGAACAACGCATGCATGAAAAGTTTGATGAGGGAATTGGTAGATTAGAGAGAATGATGCTTGAAATGAATCAAAGTAGAAGAAGGGTTTCACCGGAGTCGAGCCATGGGGGAAGTAGAGTTTCACCAAATTCAGATCGGGAGAGAAGAGAAGATCATGATCGTAGAAGTGTTGACAATCATGATAGGAATGTTGATGATCGAAATCAGAGAGAAGTGGATGATCGTGGTCGGAGGAATGTAGATCGAAGGGATGTTGGTGGTAGAAGTGGTAGTGGTAGAGATGTTGGAAGTCGTGATCGACAATGATATGCATCAGATTTTGATAAAGAGTTTGATGGTGATAGAGGAAGTGTTCATTACCGAGATCGAGATCAGGGACGACGTCAATATCGGGATGTTGAAGATGGTCGACGTTGGGAATCGGGGATGAAGATGGAAATTCCTGAATTTAAGGGTGGAATGGTTGTAGAAGAATTTTTGGATTGGTTGTCTAATGTTGAAGAGATCTTTGATTTCAAGGAGGTTCCCGAGAATCGAAGAGCGAAGTTGGTTGCTACTCGTTTGAGAGATAGAGCTATGGCATGGTGGCAGCAAACCAAACTTACACGAGAACGGATGGGGAAGACAAAGGTTGTTGCTTGGGATAAGATGAAGAAGATGATGAAAGCTACATTTTTACCTTACAACTATCAATCACTTATGTACCAGAGATTGCAGAATCTAAGGCAGGAGACGAAGTCGGTTAATGATTATGCAGATGAATTTTACCAACTCATTGCTAGAAATGATATTATGGAGACGGAAGAACAACCGACTTCTAGATTTGTTAGAGGGTTGAGGATCCAGATCCAGGATATGGTGAATATGTTTGATCCTAGATCTGTTGCAGAGGCACATCAGAAGGCGTTGGCTTGGGAAAAGCAGGGAAGGCGTGGAGGTGGTGTGTTTACAAATTCCAATAATCAAGTGAAGGGTGTTAGTGGAAGTTCTAATGTTTCTAAATCTGTTAGTAAACCAGTGGTGAAGGAGGCTGAGAAGGAAAAGGTTAACAGCGGTTTCAAATGTTACAATTGCCAGGAGATGGGTCATAAAAGCAACGAATGTCCAAAGCCGAAGAAACGAGCAATGATTGCTGAGATTGAAGATGAGGTTGAAGATGTAGAAGGTTCTAATTCATTACCGGTTGAGGAAGAAGACTTATTGTCGGGAGATGATGGGTATTCATTGATGATTAGGAGAAGTTGATTGACACAGAAGCAGGAAGAGGAAAATAGTTGGTTGAGGAACAATATTTTTCAATCTACATGCACTATTCTGGGAAGGGTTTGCAAGTTCGTTATTGATGCTGGGAGTTGTGACAATATTATCTCTATAGAAGCGGTGAAGAAGTTGGAGTTAAAAACTGAGAAACATCCTAAACCTTACAAGTTATCATGGTTGAGGAAGGATGGTGAGGTGAAAGTTGGACGAAGAGCTTGTGTTAATTTTTCAATCGGGAAGAAATATAAAGATGAAATTTGGTGTGATGTTGTAGACATGGATGTGTGTCATCTGTTTTTGGGCAAACCATGGCAGTTTGATAGAGCAGTACAACAAGATGGTCGTGCTAATAGCTACAGTTTCATGTTTGAAGGTACTAAAATCACTTTAGTTCCCAAGAAGCAACAACAGAAGGAAAACAAGTTGGAGGAGATTGAAGAACTGAAAACTTTGCTATCTCTGAAGGAGTTTGTTAAAGAAGTTGAAGAGGTGCCTGAAGTCCTTTTGTTATTTGGACGTGAGAGTAATGAAGTGGTTGAAATTCCTGAAGAAGTCAAACCAGTGCTGGAAGAATTTGACGATGTATTTCCTGAAGAGCTGCCAACGGAGTTACCACCGTTGAGAGATATACAACACCAAATAGATCTTGTTCCAGGAGCTGTGTTGCCACATAAACCACATTACCGGATGAGTCCAAAGGAACATGAGGAGTTGCGAAGGCAAGTGGAAGAATTGCTAGAGCAAGGGCGTGTACAGGAAAGTCTAAGTCCTTGTGCGGTTCCAGCCCTGTTGGTGCCGAAGAAGGATGGAACGTGGAGGATGTGTACCGATAGTCGGGCACTGAATAAGATCACTGTGAGGTACAGATTCCCAATGCCTAGATTGGATGATTTGCTAGATCAGTTGATCGGGGCTACAATCTTTTCGAAGATTGATTTGAAGAGCGGATATCATCAAATTCGAATACGACCAGGAGATGAATGGAAAACAGCATTCAAAACACGGAAGGGGTTGTATGAATGGCTGGTTATACCGTTTGGTCTTTCGAATGCACCAAGTACATTCATGCGGGTGATGAATCAGATTTTTAGACCATTTATTGGGAAATTCGTGGTGGTGTATTTCGATGATATTCTGATATACACTGGAAGTCCAGAGGAACATTTGCATCATCTGAGAGAAGTGTTGATGGTACTACGACAGGAACAATTTTATGCTGCAACAAAGAAATACGTGTTCATGACGTACAATGTTTTATTTCTGGGATATGTCCTGTCGAAGGAAGGCATTCAAGTGGATGAAAGTAAAGTGGAAGCTGTTAGGAGTTGGCCACAACCCAAGACAATTACTGAAGTGAGAATCTTTCATGGGTTGGTATCTTTTTATCGAAGATTCTTTCCACATTTTAGTAGTGTAATGGCACCTGTAACCGATTGCATGAAAGGAAAGAAGTTCATGTGGACAGAGGAAGCAGAGTTAGCTTTTGAGAAGTTTAAAACACGTTTAACGTCAGCGCCAATTCTAGTTTTATCGGATTTTCAGTTGTTGTTTGAGTTACATACTGATGCATCAAAGGTTGGGATTGGTGGAGTTTTGAGTCAGAATGGAAGACCAATTGCTTATTTTAGTGAGAAGTTGTCCGGAGCTAAGTTGAGATATAGCACTTATGACGTGGAATTTTACGCAATTGTTCAAGCTGTGAAGCATCGGATACATTATCTGTTTCAAAAGGAGTTTGTGCTTTATACGGATCATGAAGCTTTGAAACATCTGGAATGACAGGAGAAAATTTCAGCTAGGCATGCATCGTTGATTGCGTACCTGCAGCAATTTACATTTGTTGTGAAACATAAGTCGGGAATTACGAATCGCGTGGCAGATGCATTGAGCAGAAGGAATCATTTATTGACTACTATGAAGATTGAAGTAACGGGGTTCGACGTACTTCCAGAATTATTTGTTGATGATCCTTATTTTGCCAAGGTGGTGAATGAAGTAGAGAAGGGAAAGACGGATGAGTATATGTTAGTGGATGGTTTTCTATTCAAGGGAGACAAGTTGTGTATTCCAGATAGCAGTCTGATATTGAAGATTATCAAATAATTGCACGAGGAAGAACATGTGGACCGTGATCGTACAATGTAGTTGATAACGAAATCTTATTTCTGGCCTTCAATGAGGAAAGAGGTGGAAAGGTTTGTGGAGAGATGTCATATCTGTCAGGTTTCGAAGGGAACCGCGACCAATGCAGGATTGTATATGCCGTTACCTGTACCGACTAAACCTTGGGTTGATGTGAGTATGGATTTTGTTTTGGGTTTGCCTAGAACTCAAAGGAGTAACGATTCCATTTATGTGGTGGTCGACCGATTTTCGAAAATGGCGCATTTTATTGCTTGTAAGAAGACGGCGGATGCTGTTCATGTTGCTCAGTTATATTTTAAAGAGATCTATCGACTTCATGGGTTGCCAGAGTCTATTGTTTCGGACAGAGATACTCATTTTCTGAGTCATTTTTGGCTAAGTTTGTGGAAGATGGTCGGAACGAAGCTGAATTTTAGTAGCGGTTACCATCCGCAAACTGATGGGCAAATGGAGGTGGTTAACAGATCGTTGGGAAACTTATTGAGATGTCTTGTGAAAGACAATTTGAAGAGCTGGGATTTGAAATTGTGTCAAGCGGAGTTTGCTCACAACCATGCGGTTAATCGAAGCACATGTTTCAGTCCATTTCAGGTTGTTTATTTGACAATTCCTAAGGGACCGTTGGACTTAACAACAGTGCCATATCAGAAGGGAGTTGTTAAGCGGGCTTGTGATTTCGTAAACAAGTTGTAGGAGTGCCACAGAACTGTTCATGACCGGTTGCTTGCATCTAATGAAAAGTATAAACAACTGGCTGATAAGAAGTGGAGAAGTGTGGATTTCAGGGAAGGTGATTTGGTTTACGCAGTGTTGACCAAAGATCGTTTTTCAGTGGGAACGTACAATAAATTGAAGGCGCGAAAGATTGGTCCTATAGAAATTTTAAAGAAAATCAATGAGAATGCGTATCAATTGAAATTACTAGATGATGTTCACACCTCAGATGTTTTCAACGTCAAATACCTAATTCCGTATCATGGAAATGAACTTGTTGTGGAAGAAGATGGTGAAAATTCGACGTCGAATTTCTGTCAACCAGGGGAGGATGATGCAGCGCGATCTACAGAATTACGAGGCTTAAGTCGCTCATGACCTAAGGACAAAGTTTTAGGTTGCTCAAGACCTAAGGACGAAGTTTTAGGTCGCTCACGACCTAGTGAGGTAAGCTCGCAAGTGCAATCTGCAGCGAGGTTTGATGGGCAAAGACCTAATATGAAGATAGCTCGTCCAAACGACCTAACAAATCAAGGCAAACGACCTATCGAAGTTGATGAAGAATTAGGTCGCTCGGAGTTAAGTCGCTCGGGATATGCCGCTTGTGCTTGGATTGGTGATTACTTAGGTTTCTCCGACCTAACGGGTTACGACCTAACAAGCTAGGTCGCTCGAATCATAGGTCGCTACTGTCTCTGTTCTAAGCCGTGTTTTTAAGTCGCTGGAAGCCTAGGTCGCGTGAAGATGCTATGTGCTATTTTTGGGTCGTTTGTATAGGTCGTAAGCCGTTTGTAATATAGGTCGTTAACGACCTAGTGTGAGTTGCTGTTTGTGTTAGGTCGGTGTTGGCCAATGTTGAGTCGCTTATGTTGTATAGTGTGATGTTGTAACAACCTGGTTAGGTCGTAAGTCACATGTGAGTCATTTTTTAGTAACTCGTGTGTTTTTAGGTCGTTGGGTCTGTTAAGTCGCGTGTCTTTGTTGTTGAGTTGCTGGTTGATAGGTCTCTACCAACCTATGCTAGGTCATGCCTGTGAGTCTTGTACATATTGTAAGCCTATAAATAGGCATGGTCGGGTCATTTGTAAAGGTAGGTGATTTTGAATAAACTCTTGTTTGTTAGCTTTGTGCTTTCATTAAACTAGTAGTTGAGTGTGATCTCCTATCTCCACTTTCGACATTCGAGTGCGCTCGAATCTTCGATCATTGAAGCCAATTCACGGAATCAAGTGCGCTTGATCAACGCTCGAAGAATTGCAGATCTCTCTTCACGGTATCGTGCGCGATCAACGTGTCAGAGATAGCTAGAATTCGGTATCTTCGGATAACGAATTTGGGACTTGCAGTATTTTCAATCCACCGATTGCCAGTTTCATCGATTTCATTGTTTTTTTCGTATTTCCGCTGCTTCACGGAAGGTGATTCTTTGGGGGATCGCAGTTGGGTTTCAAGCGATTGGTCACGGTGCTGTATGATGATAGTGGGGATTGGGTTGTTCGAGCAGGCCAATTTTGGTGAATTTAGGTTGCGATTTAGGAGGCGAAGTGATTCGATGTAGACGCGAGTTCGATTTTGGGGTTTGGGTGCTTGCAGGGGGTGGTTTCTGGAGCGCGATTAAGGATTGGCGATGGAGATTATGGGTTACGAAGTGGTTTGAGTTCAAGTAGCTATTGGTCAGGGGCGAGTTTCAAATTTTCTTCGTTGGGAGATGGAGTATCTGAGCTCGCGAGTGAAACTGTTGAACTAATGAGGGTGGTAGAGTATGGAACAGTTGAGAGGTTTGTGGAGGAGCAGGTGGCGGTTCAGTTTGCAAGAGAGGTGAGCGATGGAGAAGGAGCATTGATGCTGACAGTAGAGGCAAGTATGGTGCTGTTGTAGTGTTATGAGGAGTTCGTGTGTCGGTGGTGGTGGCTTGGTTGGTCAGAGGGCTTGAACTGGAAGAAGCAGGTGACTGGTAGGGTGTGTTGATGATTGGTGGTCTTGTTGGCAGAAGTCGGGGATGTTAGTGAATTATGCTGGTGGTATGGTATGGTAGAGTAGTGGTAGAGGATTGTGGGATGGTTGTGGGTCAAGTGGAGCTGCAGTTGTTTGACGAATTGGAGTGGAGAGGGAGGCACAGTGTAGCATAGGTGAAATGACAGAGAGTTGGTATAGGGTTTAGCAGCAGTGCAATCTATTTGCACAGAGAAAGAGAGGAACATGGGAGTTGAGTTGTAAACTTGATCAGAAGTAGTGTTTTGGTTGTTTGGTGGTAGTATTGGTAAATATTGGAGGGTGGACTGGTTTGTAGTTGAAGCAGTAGTGAGGTGTTTTGTGATAAGGGGTTGTTTGAGTTAATGAATGCAAGAAGTCTATACAGAGTTGTGGTAGGCAAGGGAATGTGGTAAATTTGGATGTGAAATTGAATGGTGTATGAGTGTGGAGAAGTGGGCTGTAATGAATTGTGCACTGTTAGAAGAACAGACAAACAGAGAAGGGGGAATTTGCAGAGAACATTTTTTTTGGGCAATCAAGTTAGTAAAAGAAATTGAATTGTAAATTTTAATTGAAATGTAAAATGCAATGAATTTTTTTTTTCTTTTCAAATGAAATTGTGTATTTTTTTTAGTATGAAATGCAAATGCAAATTGTAAACAAAACACTAGAGAACAATAACACACAAACAAATGCAAGCACAATTCAAGCACACACAATTTTTTTTTAAATGCACTCAACACGCTAAACAAACACATAATATAATTAAAAGAAAATAAATCGAAGAATAGAAAATCAAAATCAAAACAAATTCTTCGGCAATGGCGCCAAAAATTTATTTAACGGCGGAATTCTATCGAATTAGAAAACCATCAAAAACTTTTAAAATAAATTTAACCGCAAACGCAAAGCGTACACTTATAGTACGTTGCGAATATGGGTCAATGTGCAGGGAATTGTTTAATTTTAAAAATCTATTCAATAAAATTAAACCAAAGTCGATGGAAAGTTTAGCTAGAGAATTAGAGAATTAACTAACTAAGTAAAAGAAAAGAGAAGCAAATATAAGAGTCAAGTAAAATTTTAGAGAATAAATCAACTTTCTAGATCATGTAGTTCAACACATATGAAATCATAATCTCTTTTATGGTTATTAATGCTTTAATTGATGTGCTTATCATAAGTATGAAATATTTGTGCTATTGATTGTCCAACATATGCCATCAAACCATAACATATCCCTTAAAGCACTTATGAACTTTCATGAAACTTGACAAAGAAAACAAAAATGAAATGTATTTTAAGTATGGCCTATTAACTATTGATTAAAAATACAGACCATCAAATTTTAATTGCAAATCACTTTCTTTTTCCATTATCATATTTTTATGAAGAGGCAACTAGTGTTAGTGATTGTTTAAGCATAGCCTATATGGTGTCAACAATATAGGCTATCAAATCCAAAGCAAAAACAACTAGTAAACCATTTCTATTATCATCATCAAGCACAAAGAGAAAGCATGAATTAATAAATAGTTGAAGCTACATAATTAGAGAGCTTCATTACCCCCTAAATTGAAGTGGTTTAGCCTCTCATATTTGTCATTTGATTAACAAATGTTGCTTGCAACATGAGAGAAAAAGAAAAGGAAAAAGAAAGCAAGATAAAGAAAAACTATTCTACTTGCATGAAAAATAAATCTACACTACAATATGAAAGTAAATAAGCATGAAAAGGAAAAGAACATTTATTGAAGTTGCATAAAGAAAATTACATAAAGAGAAATGGCTAAGTAGCCATGTAAAGAAAGAAGACAACTTGGTTTTATTTTGAGCATAAAATTATTAAAGAGATACTAAGCAAGAGGAGGGTTACATGAAACATAACGGGTATATATACATGTGTTAAACCCTAATTCATATTTTTGGAGAGTGCCCAAAATACCCTTGAGAAAGTATGGAGGCCAAGTAATCATTAGCTTCTACTAATCATCATTTAAGTGAGCATGAAGCCATTAATTCCGTAAGCATGTGCATTGAACTCTAATTTGTACATCAAGGTAAGTGGGTGCGGTCCTCCATGTTCTTCACTTTGAATTATTTCCATCTTCATTCTTTTGTGCATGCATATTTCATCATAAAATCACTTGTAAATTCACCAAATTTCCTACAAAACAACATAGAAAATTTCAAGTAAATTTTCACAATTTAATAAATGAACAAAAATGACCATTTTACCACTATATGAAGATGAATATGTGACAATTTGAAAATAATTTGAATTTTGGTTTAAATAAGTTAAAATACCCAATATGATCATTTATTCAATTTAAATAGATTAAATATGGTGGTAAAAATATACACATTTATGTGCACATCACTTTACCCTGGCCATCTTATGGAGCGGATAAAGGCTTATTCCGTCCTTCCTCCAGGAGGTGCCTTGACCTGACCAAAGGCATGACCAAGGGCTTGTCCGGTGCTTTAACCTGGCCATGTTATGGCATGGTTAAAGGCTTACTCCGCTTCCCTCCATGAGGTGCTTTGCCCTGGCCATCTTGGCGCCAACAAAGGCTTTCTACCATCTTAGGTACACTACCATCCTAGTAGTATCCAAATTCAAGGAGTCTTTCACTCCCAACCATGTAGATATTTCTTAGAAATGCAACTCTTTATTGCTCTTTCTTATGTTCTCTTTACAAATTCATTGATCTTTCCTCGACGAAAGAAATTAATTATCATCCCCTCTAGGGCTCTGCAATGTTTGGTCTCATGTCCGTTCATCATGTGATAGCGACAGTAGGATCTCCCCACATTCCTTTCATGTTTTGGCTTCTTTTTCTAGGATGGCCAATAGTTAAGCTCATCTTTGGTTAGCAAGTAGATATTCTCTACTGATATTGTCAAGTTGCATCCTTATGGAAGTCTAGATCTGAAACTTGATCCCTGAGAATGGTTTTTTGGTTTCTTATTTCTTGGCTTTTCAGTTTCACATTCTTCAATTGCTTTTATTTTTACCACCCTTTGTAGTTCTTGGATTAGAAGTGTTCTTGTTGTAGTTTTTGCCACTTATGTGCAAAGGCATTGTAGTCAGCCATTATCTCTTTTTCAAAAATTGTGCCTTTGGAATAATGTTGAATGTTTTTCCTCATTTGACGGAATACATTGTCACTTTCACTTTTCCTTCCTCCTATGGCAAAAATAGAGGTGGGGCCAATATGAAAAATGTTCAAGCTCCATTTCTCAGGATCACATGATTCCGCTTTCACACACCACACGAGGGGAGAATTTTGTTGTTAAATTCTAATGTCGATCATCTTCCAAGTATAGCTTAAATAGGAATATGTTCGCCTCAATCGCTTTTTGGAGATGTCTAAGAAGTCAAGCTCCGCCACTGTTTCTGACAAGCCCAGACCAAGTTCACGACAAGAGGTAGTGGGGACGTCAGGTCCTTCATTCGCCCCCATTCCCAACATTCCAGTTCTCCGTACTGCGGTTATCGGTCTGGCCTCAGATACCATGGACAGAGCTATCATTTTAGATAACCCCGTTGATTCATAGGCCTCTAAAATCGGTTAAGCCACTCTCCCTTGATTATGCTCTATCCATGGAATCTCTTCTAACGACGTTATGGTTCCGTCAACTCAAAATTGGCCCTACTTGCCCCCAGTTGGTTACACTGTGTGAAACGAGTTCATGTGTTGGGCTGGAAGCACGCCACCCTTCAATTCATTTATCCATGAAGTATTACAATATGTAGAGTTTACTCCGACACAACTACACCCTAATAGCCATGTATTTATTCACGGTACATACATTCTCTTCATGAGCTTCATATTCAGACCTCCAATTCTTGCAGACACTCATTATACCTACCGCTTCAAGTGACGTATTGATAGTCCATTCTACATATTCCTCAAGCTATACCTGACACAGCGGATAATAACAAAACGATATAGATCGATGAAAGTAGCAAACGGTGGATTGAAGATACTGAAATGCCCAAATTCGTTTATCACAAAGATACCGAATTCTAGCTATCTTTGACACGTTGATCGCGCAAGATACCGTGAAAGAAGATATACAATTCTTCAAACGTTGATCAAGCGCACTTGATACCGTGAATTGGCTTCAACAATCGTTGATTCGAGCGGACTCGAATAACCGAAAGTGGAGATAGGAGATTACACTCAACTACCAATTTACGATGAAAGCACACAGCAAACAAACAAGAATTTTATTCAAAAATAAACCACCTAAAATGTACAACACACTTGCTATTTACAGTAGTTTCACACCCTGACCCTTAAGCCACTGCCGACTTAACACTTCCCCGACTCACGACTCACTTAAGTCGTGCGCGACTTAACAACAACCTGACGAGTTACAAACGACTCACGACTTACGGCTTATCTCCTTGCTGACTTACGACTTATCACAACACAACTGAAAACGACTCAAAGCAATCATAACAGCGCCTCAACCGTATTACGACTCAACATCACAAACGACTTAAAGACACACGACTTAAAGTAATACAGACTCATCAACACTTAGGTCGTATACGACCTAACGACTCACGACTTAAGGAAATACAATACAGTATAACAAGCACACGACTTACGACTCAACTATGGAGCGACTAAAAACAGCAGCGACTCATTATAGGTCGACATACGACTTAACATGAGTCGTGACTCGTAGCTTCTTGAAGGAGCGGCACCTTCCAATGACCCAACTAAGTTAAGTCGTAACCCATTAGAGTTAGGTCATTAATTCGGTACAAATTCCCCTCTGGTCTCTAGTTAGGTCGGAAACGACCTATACCTTCCATCTTAAGCCATGGACGAATTAACTCCTCCTTAAGTCGTGTACGACTTATCTATTCTCTTCTAGCTTGAGCTGCATCATCCTCCCCTGGTTGAGAAAAATTTATCCTCGAATTTGTAAATTCTTCCATATCAGATTGTCCATCTCCATAATATGGTACAAGATGCTTAACATTGAACACGTCAGATGTGTACACATCCTCCGACAGCTTCAACTTATAAGCATTTTCATTAATCCGTTTCACAACTTCTACAGGACCAATTTTTCTGGCTTTCAACTTGTTATAAGCGCCTATTGGAAATCGATCCTTGGTTAACACAGCGTAAACCAAATCACCTTCGTTAAATTCAACACTTCGTCCCTTCAAATCTGCAGTTCGCTTATACTTCTCATTTGCTTTCTCCAATCGCTCTTGAACGATTTTATGACATTCAGTCAACCCATCAACAAAGTCTACAGCTCGTTTAACCGTCCCCTTCGGTTGTGGCACTACCGTTAAATTCAATGGTCCCTTTGGCAAACTTGAATATATAATTTGAAATGGGCTTAATCCCGTACTACGATTCACTGCATGATTATGAGCAAACTCTGCTTGGCATAACTTCATGTCCTAACTCTTCAGATTGTCCTTCACAAGACATCGCAACAAATTTCCCAATGATCTATTAACCACCTCCGTTTGCCCATCGATTGGTGGATGGTAAGCGCTACTAAATTTCAGTTTCGTTCCAACCATCTTCCATAAACTTAGCCAAAAGTGACTCAAAAATCTGGTATCCCTGTCTGAAACAATAGACTCCGGCATCCCATGTAAACGATAGATTTCTTTAAAGAACAACTGAGCAACACGAATAGCATCCGCCGTCTTCTTACAAGCAATAAAATGTACCATCTTCGAGAAATGATCCACCACAACATATATAGAGTCATTTCCCCTTTGAGTTCTCGGCAATCCCAACACGAAATTCATGCTAATGTCTACCCATGGTTTTGTAGGAACAGGTAATGGCATATATAATCCCACATTTGTAGCTGTCCCTTTCGAAACCTGACAAACATGACATCTATGCACAAACCATTCAACTTCCCTTCTCATTGGCGGCCAATAATAAGACTGAGAAATCAACTGCAATGTTCGATCTCTACCCACATGTCCTTCTTCATGTAGCTCCTTTATAATCTTCATTCTCAAACTACCTTCTGGTACGCACAATTGATTCCCTTTGAGCAAGAACCCATCTACCAACGTGAATTCATCAGTACTCCCGTCCTTGACTTTCTTAACAAATTTCATAAAGTAAGGATCTTCTTCAAGCAATTCTGGCAATAGTTCAAACCCTGTCACTTCAACTTTCATTGTCGTCAACAAATGATTCCTCTTGCTCAATGCATCAGCCACACGATTCGTCACCCCTGATTTGTGTTTAACAACAAAAGTAAACAGTTGTAAATACGAGACCCACGAAGCGTGCCTAGCTGAAATTTTGTCCTGCCCTTGCAAATGCTTCAAAGCTTCATGATCAGTATAGAGAACAAACTCCTTCTAAAACAGATAATGTCTCCAATGCTTCACTGCTTGAACAATTGCGTAAAACTCAACATCATAAGTGCTATATCTCAACTTAGCTCCAGATAACTTCTCACTGAAATAAGCAACTGGTCTTCCTTTCTGACTCTAAACTCCACCAACCCCAACCATCGATGCATCAGTATGTAACTCAAACAACAACTGAAAATCCGGTAAAACTAGAATTGGTGCTGTCATCAATAGTGTCTTGATCTTCTCAAAAGCAACCCCTACTTCCTCTGACCACTCAAACTTCTTTCCCTTCATGCAATCGGTTATAGGTGCCATCACACTACTAAAATGTGGAATGAATCTTCGATAGAAGGATACCAATCCATGAAAACTCCTCACTTCAGTAATCGTCTTGGGCTGTGGCCAACTCCTGACAGCTTCTACTTTACTTTCATCCACTTGAATTCCTTCTTTCGATAGAACATATCCCAGAAATAAAACACTGTCCGTCATAAACACACACTTCTTTGTTGCAGCATAAAATTTCTCCTGTCGTAGAATCGACATTACTTCACACAAATGATGGACATGCTTTTCCATACTTCCACTGTAGATCAAAATATCATCAAAGTAAACAACCATGAACTTTCCAATGTAAGGTCTGAAAATCTGGTTCATCACTCTCATAAAAGTACTCGGTGCATTTGATAAACCAAACGGCACAACCAACCATTCGTATAGACCTTCCCTGGTCTTAAAAGCAGTCTTCCATTCATCACCCGGTCTAATACGAATCTGATGGTATCCACTCTTCAAGTCAATCTTCGAAAACACAACAGCCCCAATTAGCTGATCAATCAAATCATCAAACCTCGGCATAGGAAACCGGTATCTCACAGTGATCTTGTTTAGAGCTCGACTATCCATACACATTCGCCACGAACCATCCTTCTTTGGCACCAATAAAGCTCGCACTGCACAAGGACTCAAGCTCTCCTGAACACACCCTTGTTATAACAGCTCCTCCACCTGCCTTCTCAGTTCCTCATGCTCCTTAGGACTCATCCTATAATGTGGCCAGTGTGGTAATACTGCCCCTGGCACAAGATCAATCTGATGTTGAATATCCCGCGACGGTGGTAACTCCGTTGGCAACGCTTCAGGAAACACATCTCTGAATTCTTCAAATACCGGTTTTACTTCCTTTGGAACTTCTACCGTTTCAGTGGTTTCATGTCCAATCAATAAAAATGTGGACTCTCTTCTACTTCTTCAATAAATTCCTTCAAAGTCAATAAAGTCTTCAGCTCCTCAATCTCTTCTGACTTGCTCTCTTCTTGTTGTCTCTTCTTTGGAACCAAAATGATTTTAACACCTTCAAACATAAAACTGTAGCTATTGGTCCGACCGTCATGTTGCACTGCTCGATCATACTGCCATGGTCTTCCAAAAAGTAAATGACAAACATCCATCTCCACAACATCACACCAGATCTCGTCTTTATATTTCTTCCCAATAGAAAATGGAACTCGAACTCGCCTGTCTACCTTCACTTCTCCTCCTTTTCTCAACCACGCTAACTTGTAAGGATTTGGATGCTTCTCCGTTTTCAGCTTCAACTTTCTCACAGCTTTAGTAGAAATAATATTGTCACAACTTCCTGCATCAATCACAAACTTACAAACCTTTCCCAGAATAGTGCTTGTTGACTGAAAGATGTTACTCCTCAACCAACTAGCCTCTTCTTCTTGCTTCGGTATTAAACAAGATCTCCTCATCATTAGATTACATCATTCATCTCCCGACGCGACATCCTGTTCTTCCTCCTCAACTAGACTAGAATAACCTTCCCCAACATCCTCACCTTCAACTTCAGCGATCAAAGTTCTTTTCTTCGGCTTCGGACATTCATTACTCTTGTGACCCACTTCCTGGCAATTGTAACACTTGAAACTGTTGTTGACCTTCGTCTTCGCAACTTCATTCACAACTGGTTTACTGATAGATTTAGGAATATTAGAGCTTCCACTAACACCCTTCACTTGATTGTTGGAATTAGTAAGCACACCACCTCCACGCCTTCCCTGCTTCTCCCACGCCAATGCTTTTTGATGGGCTTCTGCTATAGATCTAGGATCAAATATATTCACCATATCTTGAATCTGTATCCTCAACCCTCCAACAAATCTAGCAGTCAGCTGTTCCTCTGTCTCCATAATGTCATTTCGAGCAATCAGTTGATAAAATTCATCAGCATAATCATTAACAGTCTCGTCCCTTGCCTTAGATTCTGCAACCTCTGATACATAAGTGATCGATAATTGTAAGGCAAGAATGTAGCCTTCATCAACTTCTTCATCTTCTCCCATGATTCAATCTTCGACTTTCCCATTCTCTCCCGTGTAAGTTTAGTTTGCTGCCACCATGCTAAAGCTCTCCCCCTCAACCTAGTAGCAACTAACTTCACTCTTCTATTCTCCGGGACCTCTTTGAAATCAAAGATCTCTTCAACATTAGACAACCAATCAAGGAATTCTTCTACTACCATTCCTCCCTTGAATTCTGGAATTTCCATCTTCATACCCGATTCCCATTGACGATCATCATCTACATCCCTATATAAATTTCAAACTTGGTCTCGATCTCGATAATGAATGCTAGCTCTATCACCCTCTTCATCATAATCAAATGTACGTCTATATCGATCTCGACCATCAACATCCCTTTGATCACGCATGTCTCTTCTACTATGTCTCTCTTCTTCTGGTTCATTCTCAAACTCTCGTGGAGTTCTCCTCTCTTCATGTCCATAGTCATGGTGATCTCTTCTTGACGAAATTAACGTTTCTCTTCTCTCTCTAAAAGATTGCGGTGATACCCTCCTCGCTTCCGTAACCGATGGTGAAACTCGGTTTCTTCCATGGTTCGAGATTGGTGATCTCCTCCTTTGATTTTGATTCAAATCATTCATCAACTTCTCTAACTTTCCAATACCTTCATCAAATTTCCCATTAATGCGTTGTTCCATTTGCTCGGCTTCTTCTCTTCTATACAACGCTTCAACATTCTGATGATGATTAGCTCTTCTCGGCGGCATGATTGATTCAACACAATCTTCAAACTTCACAACTTTCCAAGCCCAAACTTGAACAACAAGTCACGGCCTCCCACTTACTAGGCAATAGGCAACGACCTAGGCTTAGGTTGGCTCTGCTTCAACAAGCACGGCTTCAAGCACTTTACTTTCAAACTTTGGCACGCAAAAATCTCACGGCCAACTTCAAACAACTTCCACACTTTGATCAAAAAGAATATGGATCGAAAACACCCAACTTGTTGCAACTTCACAATGAACACGATGAACACCAAACTTCAAACTCCTTGGCTCCAAGTCTCATCTTAGCTCTGATTGGCTAAGTCAAGCTCTGATACCAAAAACTGACGCAGCGGATAATAACAAAACGATATAGATCGATGAAAGTAGCAAACGGTGGATTGAAGATACTGAAATTCCCAAATTCGTTGATCACAAAGATACCGAATTCTAGCTATCTTCGACACGTTGATCGCGCACGATACCGTGAAAGAAGATCTACAATTCTTCAAACGTTGATCAAGCGCACTTGATACCGTGAATTGGCTTCAACGATCGTTGATTCGAGCGCACTCGAATAACCGAAAGTGGAGATAGGAGATTACACTTAACTACCAATTTAAGATGAAAGCACACAGCAATCAAACAAGAATTTTATTCAAAAATCAACCATCTAAAATGTACAACACACTTGCTATTTATAGTAGTTTCACACCCTGACCCTTAAGCCGCTGCCGACTTAACACTTCCCCGACTCACGACTCACTTAAGTCGTGCGCGACTTAACAACAACCTGACGAGTTATAAACAACTCACGACTTACGGCTTATCTCCTTGCCGACTTACAACTTATCACAACACAACTGACAACCACTCAAAGCAATCACAACAACGCCTCAACCGTATTACGACTCAACATCACAAACGACTTAAAGACAAACGACTTAAAGAAATAAAGACTCATCAACACTTAGGTCGTATACGACCTAACGACTCACGAATTAAGGAAATACAACACAGTATAACAAGCACACGACTTACGACTCAACTATGGAGCGACTCAAGACAGCAGCGACTCATCATAGGTCGACATACGACTTAACATGAGTCGTGACTCGTGGTTTCTTGAAGGAGCGGCACCTTCCAATGACCCAACTAAGTTAAGTCGTAACCCGTTAGAGTTAGGTCGTTAACTCGGTACAACTTCCCATCTGGTCTCCAGTTAAGTCGGAAAC
Source organism: Allium cepa (assembly GCA_030765085.1). Taxonomy (NCBI): domain Eukaryota; kingdom Viridiplantae; phylum Streptophyta; class Magnoliopsida; order Asparagales; family Amaryllidaceae; genus Allium; species Allium cepa. Next base: position 105,581,077 of record CM060930.1, on the reverse strand, counting down.
GACCTATACCTTCCATCTTAAGCCGTGGACGACTTAACTCCTCCTTAAGTCGTGTACGACTTATCTCTTATCTTCTAGCTTGAGCTGCATCAATACCCCAAATGTCAAGCTTTAATGGGTGCATGGAACAAGCTTTCTCAGTTCAAACAAGAGTGGTTCTGCGTACGTTGTCCTCCCAGCTTTGCGAGAAGATGGATGAAAGGACGTAAGTATCATCCTTATCTCACTCTTCATTCTAAGAGTTAAGGCACATTTTTCGAAAGTCTGAACTTCTTTTAATCCTCGTAGGTATCCACCCCCGATCCGAAGGTACCAGGCACTCAAAGGCCATTGAGGCTATTTGAGCTATCCCTATGGAAGACCGGGAAATCAAATCGGTAGCTACCAACGAACTACTTTTGAGGTTCGAATTACTAGAAGAGGGTGGCACGACAAGCCTTCCAAATGGCACCACAATTATAAGAACGACCATGGAAGCGAGTAATGAACAAGCTGATCCTTCAGTGCCCCCTTCGGGAAGGGCTCCCGGTACTACCAAGGAAGGCAAGATTAAAGAAACTGAGGCGCCAGTGGTGACTGATGTGAATATAAGTTCCGGCCAAGTGCCAGTAGTTGATGTACCCAGCGCCGACCAACTACCCCTTCCTTCGAAAAAGAAGAAGAACTTAGCATATAAGTTGAAAAAGAGAAAGGTCACCGTAACTTCAAAGGTCACGATAACTCATATCGAGAAAGTATCATCTTCTCAAAAATTGGAAATCTCACTTAAGGGACTCTCTGACTTGACCGTCCCCGATGACCTATTGCATTATGACTTCAATAATCACGATGCTATGGGATTTAACTCGCCTATAAGAAGTGAAGAAGGCTCCCATTTTCATGATCAAGGAGAGAAAACTCCGATGAGTAAAGTAAAAACACCGGTCTATTGGGGGGGTGCACTTAGACACACACGAATACTAACACTCCACCATGTACTTAAATTCAATTCGTCGTGTGACTTCTACTAATTCGTTCTCGTTTAATCTTACGTACAAGTGAAATGGGTACACGCATGGCATTGATCATCTCCGAGGTTCCTTCATCTTCTTTCATTCTGGTCGAGACTTAGGATCAGGTAAACGACGAGATAGGGATGATGGCGGATATAGAGACTATCATTCAAGAGAATCATCCTCATTTTCCCGAAGGAGGTCCTATGGCCACACTTCATATCCTAATGATCCTCCCAATCTTCCTGTGTGTATTGGGGACAAGTCTGCTTAGAAGGCTCCCGGTCCGAAGTCCCTCATGACCAACATTTTAGCTCCTCAAGCACTAAGCAAACGCACGAGCTTCAAAAAAAATCCACGACTCCGTTAAGGAAGACTCCCCCGGCTCCTATTCTCGATCCGACCACGGCAGAAAAATTAGCCAAGCTCATAGCTACGTTTCCATAGATCTGTTTCGACGGACTGAAATTTCTCCTTGCAATTCAACCTATTCCTATGCACGATAAACATAGCGCTATTTCTTGCAACAATGACATGTATTTCTAGCATGACGCGTTCGTACATCTAGTGGAAAAAGTCTTGGAAGTCTCCATCGAGTGCCAGCATGAAATTGACCACCTTGAGCTCGAAGCCATTCATGATCGAGATATTATAAAGGGCCAGGATGAGGAACTACTCTCATAAGAATCTCAACTAGAATCCACCCAAAAGAATGCCAAGGAGACAACCGAGGCGGTCAGACACTTAGAGTCGAGTCATAAAAAAGAGTTAAACAGGGCAGTTCAACACAGTGGCGCTCTAGCTTTGGAGAAAGACTCTTTGAAAAAAGAGAAAATGCCCTCACCCGTCGGGTCAAAGAGTTAGAGGAGCTACTTTCCAAAGAAAAGGAAGAAAAAATCGCAGCGCAGGAAGAATCACAAAAATACCGCGATGAAATCGTCGAGATGAGGAATTTTAAAACAAAACTCGATGAAGAGCTACTCAAGATTGAAGCGCTAAAAGTTGTTGCCCGTGAAGAAGGTAGAAAAGTAGCACTTTCGAAGGTAGACTTCGGAATTAAGGAAGCAACCGAAGCCAGTAGAGAAGAGATTATGTCGAGTACATTGCAAGAGTCCTCATACACCGCGACCAATCTTTCTTGGGCAATGGTTGTCTCGAATCACTAGATGAAGCATGGGATACTTTGATACAAATAAAAAAAGTGGAGCCAGGCATTGAATAGGTAGATGAAGAGGATTTCATGAGGGAAGTGCCCTGAGGAGGTGAACCTTCAGACTTATCTATGGCAAAAGCCCTCTTTGGAAGATACTCCCTATCATCAAAGTATAAGGAGGATATTGCTGGTCCATATAGCAATGAGTCTCGTATTCTTCCTCCCGTTTAATCTGCCGAAACTTCGTCACCTGGGCCACCTGAGCTACATGTCGGTTATTACTATGAGAAGCCCAGACTTGGCATTCACATTTTATCCCTAATCCCTGAGGGTGATACTCCAAGGACCATTGAAAGTTAATTGGAAGCTGGTACGTAGCTTCACTCCTTGAATTCAGGAAATCATCACTTATGGCATGTAACAGATGTGTTCTAACATTTTCTTTCCATGCATTCATATAGGTCACTCTAGACCCGAGCCGACTCCAAGGAGCGATGCCACCATGGAGCGAAAAGAAAATAAGGTCAGGCACCTTACACCGGAGGTACTTCTTGTTTTGAAGCTCAAGTGATTGGGGCGCTAGATGAGGATAAACTTGAAGGTCGCTCACATGTAGAAGAACATGATGATGTCGAAATCACAGGCGCTTCCAAGCATACTTCCTAGCTTAGCATGAAGGAGCAACTCGAGGAGGAGGAGAAAGAGAGAATCAAAGTTAAGACAGAATCCAAGGTGGTGGAACACGACGGACCCCTAAATAGGCCGTTGAAGGTTATTCTCCTCGGTGGGACCATACCGTTGAAAGTTCCCCCTTCCTCGGATAACACGTTGCTTAGAAGCAAGGGGTCCAGGAGAATACAACCAGCTAAGGAGATTTCGGAGAAGCTGAAGAAGGAAAGAAAGCCAAGGAAGTAGCTTTCGTCCTGTCATGCCTCGCTTAGCTTAAATAAGGCGAATTCATGCAGTCATTTCCCTTTCCTTTTCCTTTCATTTAATCAGTAGTCGTTGTAGATAGAATTGGTTTCCAAACTTTCGGAGAAGCTGTAAGGAATTTTTTTGAGAAGTAAATAAAATCTTATTTCTTTGCATTCACATAATCTCAGCGCTTAGCTTATAATTTAATCTGTAACTGAAATTCGAAGTCTTGCGGGTCATTGAAGCTCTAGTTCGCTTTCAAAGGACTTGGATATTTTTGAATCATTTATTCTCTATTCCACTCTCTGGGGACTTAGAGTACTCTAGTCCGCATTCTGGATATTTAGAAATTTTTGGATCGTTTATAATCTAGTCTGCGCTTTGGGAATTTGTGATGTTTGGATCATTTATACTCTAGTACACACTTTGGGGACTCAAAGTACTCTAATCCACACTTTAGGGATATAGAAATTTTTGAATCGTTTATACTCTAGTCCGTACTTTAGAGACTCAGAGTACTCTAGTTCGCACTCTAGGGACTTAGAGATTTTGATTCGTTTATACTCTAGTCTACACTCTGGAAACTCAGAGTACTCTAGTCCACACTCTCAGGGCATAGAGATTTTTGAATCATTCATACTATAGTCCACGCTTTGGAGACTCAGAGTACTCTAGTCCAGCACTCTAGGGACTTAAAGATTTTGAGTCGTTTATACTCTAGTCCGCACTCTAGGGACTCAGAGTACTCTAGTCCGCACTCTGGAGACTTAGAGATTTTGAATCGTATATACTCAAGTCCGCACTCTGGGGACTTAGATATTTTGAGACGATTATACTCTAGTCCACACTCTAGGGACTCAGAGTAATTTAGTCTGCATTACGGGGGCTTAGAGATTTTTGTATCGTAGCTAGTCGATTTTTAGTTTTGTGTATGCAATCATATATTATATTGATTAACGCAAATAAATTTTGTCATGAAATTATAAAACACCGAAAACCAATAGATCATAGAAAAATAGCTTCAAGCCTTTATTGATTGAAGAAAATAGGCACAAACTGAATTTTCATATTACATGTCGAAAACAGAGAATGGCAAAAGAAACATATACTGGAAACAATTGCTTCTAAAATGCAAAAGAGATAAACTAAGTATAATAACGGTGCGACTACTCGCTATTCCATGCTCTGGGAAGTTTCATGCCATCAATAGTCGCTAGCTTAAAGGTTCCTTCTCCAAGCCTCCGTTCGATGACGTAAGGACCTTCCCATGTCGGATTCATATGTGATGGGAACTGAAAAACTTGCTTCAAAATATGGTTGTCCACATCGAAAGCTCTTGGTTGAACTTTTTCACTATAATATCGGGCGAATCAGTGCTGATATGCGGCCTCCCTTGAATCTGCTTATTCACGCTTCTCATTGACAAAGTTCAACGCCTCTAGTAGAAGATCTCGATTCGTTCGAAGATCATAATGAGTCACCCGGTAAGAAGGAACTTCAAGTTCCACGGATATAATAGCTTCAGTGCCGTATGATAAGGCGAAGGGAGTATGGCCAGTCACAGACTTATGGGTAGTTCTGTAGGCCCAGAGGGTTGTTGGAAGCTCATCCACCCACTTGCCTCTAGCCTTCTCCGAACGTTTTTTTCAAGATGGACTTAATTATCTTATTTACGGCTTCAACTTGCCCATTCGCTTTAGTCTAAGCAACTATTGCAAACCTTTTCTCAATTCATTATTTTTGACAGAAATCTTTGAATTCACTACTCTCAAATTGAGTTCTATTGTTAGTAATGATAGTCCATGGGAGACCAAAGCGGCATATAATATTTTGCACAATAAAGTTAATGAGCTTTTCGGTGGTGATCGTAACTAATGGCTCTGCTTCTGCCCACTTGGTGAAGTGATCAACCGTGACAACTAGATATTTCGCACCACCTGAAGAGATTGGTAAGGAGTCGATTATATCGATTCCCCATATCAAAAACGGCCATGGATTAACCATTTGCGTGATTTACGTCGATGGCGCTCTAGGTTTATTTTCATACTTTTGACATTTGTTACATCTCCTTACATAGTCTGCGGCGCCCCGATTCACTATCAACCAATAGTATCCATAGCGGAATATTTTTTTGCTAATATCTACCCCCACTATGGTCGCTACACTCTCCTTCATGGACTCACTACACCAAAACATGAAATTCCCAACAAAAATATTTCTGTGACTGTTTTGTTGCGGTTGGTGGTGGTTTTAGGTTGTGACAGAGGGTGGCAGTTTATTTTGGTGAGGTTTGTTGGAGTAAGTGTGGTGGGTAGTTTGATGGAAATGGTTGCAGAGGGCAGTATGGTGGCAATTCTGTGCAGTGTTGTTGAGGTGAATGTTTGGAATGAATGTGGGTTGAAGGCAGTGCGTAATGGTGAAAGCGGGAGGAAGATGGTTGATGAATTTTTGTTGATGACAGCAGGAGCAATGAAGTGGAAGAGGTATGTTTGGGAGTGTTGATAGAGGTGGAAGAGTTGGAGAGTGAAGTTAGTGTGATGGTTGTTATGAAGATATGATTTGCACAGGTAGATAAAGTTGAAGTTGAAGTAGTGTTAGCAAAAAGTATAAGTTTGTATAAGTGTTTGCAGAAGTGGGTAATGATGAGGAAACAAAGTGTTATGGTTTGAATGTCGGATTGGTGAGTTTGGAAGATGTTAGGAACCGGATTATGTTTAAAATATTGATGATGCTAAAAGTTTAAAGATCAAATAATGTCATTAACTTTTCAGGTCTCTCATTCAACACAAACCACTGTCTGCTCCATCCATTTTTCATATTTTCTCCATTGAATAACAAAAAATTGTCATTGTTATTAGATTTTTTTTATTTCAACAGAAAAGTTTGACTTGAACATCGACCCTATGGTAGCTAGACCAATATTGGAGAAGAAGTTTTGACAACGTTATCGAACATTCAAAGCAACGATACGTCATAGATTGCTCAAAAAAGATGGACAGCTCATGCGCAAACATGTTGCACTTAATAGTCGTCCTGATGACGTTGATAAAGTATGGTGGCAGAGGTTTGTTGACATCAAATATAGTGACAAGAAAATGAAACAACGCAAGACAAATTCCGGAAACAAGGCCAAAAGTACTCTAACTCATACATTGGGAAGGAAACCTTATCCTAGACTATATGATGAATCGGTGTGTAAAAACTTTTTTTAGGTTATATTTCAGTGAAAAAAAATACTTTACGAAATTATTCAAATGCAGGCAGTTGAGAATTCAGGACAGAAGATCACACCTACAGTGTCATGGAAAGTGGCTCATACAAGTAGAAAAAGGGAAAGGTGATTCCATATGCCGCCGAAAAATTTGTAAGTACTTCAACATCTATTCAAGACTGTATCGGTAACTGTAAGTATGCCCATTGGGTTTGAGAATTGGATTTGAGAATATGTACTTCTCTTAATAATACAGAGGTATAATTTACCATGTTCTTGAGTTTACAGTTTTGATCACCCTTCAGTTCTTTGTATCATGAAGTTTACAGTTTAAGGATTGTTTATGCTTCATTTTGATGTTGGAAAATAACTATCAGGTTTGAAATCTACAAATGCTAATTACTTAAGTTGAACAATGAAAAAATAAAAATGCACTTGATGAAAACAGTTTGCAGTTTGCAGTTTGCACCTTCACACTTTCACGGACAGTTTGAGGTTCTTCTTAAAATCTAAGTACGATACTCAATTTTAAATCTGAGCACAAACTATACTCTGTTTCAAAAACTGAGTTCAAAGTTGAGTACTCAGTTTTAAAACCGAGTACAAACCCCGGTTTTAAAATCTAGACATTGTATAATACTTAATGCATTGTGCTTTGAATTAACATCAAGTGCTTCGAATTAACCTTGGTCATAAAATATTTACTTGTAATTTCATCACTAATTAAAAAATACAAATTTTAAATAGCATAGTACTTAGTTGATTGCTTTTTTTTTGTTTTTTTTTTGTTACATATATAAGCTTCACAGTTATGAACATCCCATGGTTATTTGTTCTATATCAGTTATATTTGTTTAGTTAGTTCAATCATATCATATTTTCAGCTGCAAAAAGTTTTATCATTTTTTGTATACGGGATCAGACTTGAGAATTAGCATCATTATCTACATTTACAAAATTATAAACTACCCCAAATTTGAATGATTAATGCCAGAAAATGATATCTGCTAATTGGAAAAATAAATGAATAAGCAAACTATCTAACAGCTTGCAAAGATAGGAAAACCAATTTACGTTAGATAGATAGAGCTTAAATAATGTTTGATGATATGCCATATTCATACATTGGGCAGCTTGTATGTATTTTACGTTAGATAGAGCTTTTATTTACGTATGACTATCAATATTATTGATGATGGAAGAGCATATATGTATAGTATAATAGAAGCACTTATTGAGATATATTTGCAGAGAGCATATAAGTAGAACCCCACCCCTTGCAAGCAGTATCGAGCTATAATTAGTATGGTCCTGCTTTTTAGATTGTGCTCACTTTGTCATAAAAGATTCATATATGATTGTTCATGTAAGATTTATACATTTAAGCCTGGAAAAAATGGCTGCATGGTTAATGTAAAATTGAAACGTAAGAGGTGCTAATTCCATTTATCATGACAAGTAATGGTTCATCTTAAAATGTAACATAAGATTTATTTAAACGGTGTTGGTTTATGTTAAGTATGAGTGTGTTTTTCTACTGTTAAATTAGTAAAGATGATTTTGTTGCTCTGTTTGGGAAGAAAACCTGAACTGAGTTTTATTAGTTAAGATGATTATGTTGCTCTGTCTTCTTCTTCACAGAAGTAGAATTTGTTCATCGACACTGAGTAAGGTTGAAGATTTTTCTTGATGTACGTGGTATAGGTATTCATTTTTCCCAAATGCACCACCAAAATTACATAGTTGCCTAAATCTAGTCCAGTACTCAGGTTGCTCGGTTTTAACTTAATCTTTTTGGATGAGCAAAATTATATATTTACATCTTTTGTTACATATTTTCCAACTTTTACTTATTGAAACTATGCACAAAGGATTGGAATTATTATCATTATATCTCTTTTTAAGGGATATTTTTACACACAATTGCTTCACACATAATTCACAAACTAATAAATTAGCTAATGCTTTGAATATATTTTTAACATGTGATTCACAGGCTAATATATTAATTAACCCGAGTACAGTATGTATACTGCTAAGTGCTAAAACATGATATGCTATGATTCCTAGTTAATGTGATGTAATATTCTCACCTTTGTCCTAAAAGACAAGAAACAAACATTAATTTAGAAATTTAGCCGAAGCAGAATTAGAGAATTAGTAAGGTTTTGTATACATTGAGTATAAATGAGAAGTTAGGTACCTATAATTGCCTGAAACCTCAATAACTATAATGAAATGTGGATGTAGTTAGCTTGTATTTTATTATCTATGGCTTTTATTATAAAGGCGTGGCTCAGTTGCATGGTGGTGTTTGCATATGATCACAAGATCTTATAAACATGCACCTGTTGGAAAGATAAATATTAACTTATGTATTGATTCATATAAAGAAATAGTATTAAGAAAGGTTATAAATCTCAATGGATTTTTGATAGAACGTAGGATTATTTTTTTAAAGCTGAGGAACTTTTTTTATTTACGCAGTGCAAAGAGAAAGCTGATAAGGTACTGTGAGCCATAGATTAGTATTAAATTGTATGGTATTTTATAGATCTTTTACTTACCCTTTTCCTTATTAGTGTGCATGTATCTTACATTTTAAAATGTTTGTTAGGATGTTATGGAAAGCCGGAAGAAGTTGCTGGTTTAGTAGAATTTTTGGCTCTTAATCCTGCTGCATGCTACATCACTAGACTAGTAACATTCTTTTTTTTGATATTAATAAAATTTAAGTACTCAATTAAGATGACCTTTTATGTAGATGAAATAGTTTATAAGCCAAACGAAATTCAGATTTGGAAGCATCTGCTACAAAGTTACACACCATGGTACCTTGGAACAATCAAGTACTGTAATTCCAATTGTTACCAGGAACTCTTATTTCTTATAGTATTAGCTGTACTACATATAATTCCTTAATGAACTATCACACATGCACACCCACACACAATTATAGTCATAATATGTACGACTTGATAGCTTTTAAACTATTATTTCATTTGCAAGAGCAAGGGTCACATCTGCAGCTAGATCCACACTTAAGAGCATCTCCAACAGTTCGAAGTGCGGAAATTCGATTTTCCGTACTCCGAAATGTTGGAGCCCTCATTTCTGCAAAAGAATGTTGGGATTTAGGCGCTTGTTAACACGGTTGCTTGCTGCTATTTCTCTAAATACAGGATATGCAAATCGATGCTCATAAATTTTCCAACGTATTAAAATTTCAGAGTTATGACAGAGATTACTATTTGAACATATGCAAGCTCAAGCTTTTGTTTATAATTTATTTCGGTATTATGCAGGCATTAGTTGAAGCAGCGGAGGAAAGACAAATGGAAAACTCTAGTGTCAATGGTAGCAAAATAAAACTCTTTAGTTATGTATGATGAACTTGTGAAATTTTGAATCTTCCTTTAATTTGTTGCCAAATATTTGTTATTTAAGTTGTATGTTTGGATGCGTAATTGCTTATTGTTATCGAAATTCTGTAATTTTTGATACGTATGTACCTACTGTATTATAATAGACAATTCTGTAGTGTAAATGCTAGCAAAAATGCAGCTCTACATGGTTTGGTAGCTGTAACGAACATATTCGTTACTAAAGACGAAATTTATAACGAGCATAGTCGTTACTATTGATGAAATTTATAACGAACAAGTGCGTTACTAATGATGAAATTTGTAACGGACAAGGTCGTGATAATTTAGAATGACAGCCCCTTCTTCTACCATGAAAGGGGAAACCAAGTAACGGAAAATACCCGTTACAAACCAATGCAACTAATAACAAACTTTTTCGTTACAAAAATTTAGATTTCTAACGACAAAGTCCGTTGGTAAGTGATATATCTAATAATGGGTAGAGGCCGTTATAAATATTTGTAACGACATACCTCACGGCTGTACAACTCAAGACTATATCTGTTATAAATTTCATTTGTAACGACTATATTCGTTACAAATACACCTTTTTGGTGTAGTGACTTCACTTGAAACCTGCTTTATCTCATCATGGACGATGCACCTAAGCAAGGGAATGGAGAATCCCTTCCGATATATCATTATGTCCCGCATTATATACCATGAGGCCTTGCGAACGCTTGGTCGTCACTCGTTTTTTCTCTCGGGCAAGGTTCCGTGTAGTAAGTATTCTTTGAACAATGTCATCCACGACTCCCTTTCAACTTCCATCTTTGCCACAAAATCTACCTCCATCTCATTTATAATCAGGGGCACGTAAAGTTTCAACGGGAACCAAGCCCATTTATCATGCATTACTAGTACTTCAAAATTTTGCCAAGTAATCGGCTTCCTCGTTTTTGTTCGCGTGGAATGTGCGAAATATCGTAGTATTCGAGGTCTTCCAATAATACTAAAACCCGAGCGATGTATGGGGCAAGCCTTTGTCCCTTTTCATGATAGTCTTCCCATACTTGGTAAACCATCAACTGTGAATCACAAAAGATTTCAACCAATTTCACTCCATGTTCTTTGGTAAGCTTCAGTCCAGCAATCAACGCTTCAGACTCGGCTTCATTGCTCGTAGCAGGGAAATTAATTTTCGAAGAAAAACAAATCAATCGGTTCTTGGGAGTGAAAAGAATAACACCAGCCCTATAGCAATGGTTGTTAGACGCCCTATCAGTATATAGCTTCCATCGAACAGTGGGAATCACATCACTTCCACTTTGCTTGCCTAATATACTGAATTCTGCAGTGAAATCTGCTAGCGCTTGTCCCTAGATAGCCCTCCACGGCAGGCAGGTGATGTTGAACTAACTTAGCTCAATGTTCCATTTGAGTAACCTTCCAAAAGTCTCTAGTCGTTGGAGCACCTACCGCCAAAATTGATTGGTATATACAGTTATTGGATGCACCTGAAAATTAGGGCGAAGCTTGCATGAAGCAGTCTTCAAACAGTAAGCCAGCATCTCAATCTTAGGATAATTCCTCTCTTCCCTCGTTAAACGCTTACTAACATAATACACAGGCTTTTGGATTCGGTCGTCCTCATGAATCAAAGCTGCACTGACGGCATGCTGGGGTACGACCAAGTAAACATACAACTCCTCATGGTCTACGGGCTTTGACAGAATATGGGGCCTCTCCAGGTGACTCACCGAAGCTCAGAATGCACCTCCACAATCCGGCATCCATTTAAAATTTCTTTTCCCTTTCCTTATCACATCAAAGAAAGGAACACACTTTTCGGTTGCTCTGGGTATATTCGACTCAGCACAGTGACTTTCTCGTTCAGGCTTCGTACTTGCTTTATAGTTCTGGGTGCTTGTACGTCTCGAATAGCTTGAATCTTTTCTGGATTCGCTTCGATTCCTCGCTCGTTGGCAACGAAACCCAAAAACTTCCCCGACGCAACACTAAAGGAACATTTAAATGGATTGATTTTCATCCCATAAAATATGATATCAAAAATCTTTGCTAATTCTCGAATGTGGCCATTCGACTATAGTAACTTCACGAGCATATCATCGACATAGACTTCCATCGTTCTACTAATCTGGTCCTTAAACATTCAATTGACCAAATTCTGATAAGTTGCCCCTGTGTTCGTCAACTCGAAAGGCATCATTAGGTATCAGTACAGTCCAACGTCTGTGATGAAACTGGTATGCTCTTGGTTTGGAATGTGCATCGGGAATTGCTTGTATCCGAATACGCATCCATAAATGACAATAACTCATGTCCTACTGTCAAGTCGACCAGCTAATCAATTCTGGGCGGCGGAAAACAATCCTTAGGGCATACCTTGTTCAGGTCCGAATTTCAACACATGTCCTTCATTCCCCTTTTGCCTTCCTCACCAGTACGAGATTAGATATCCATTCAGGATAGAGGGAATCACAGATGAATCCATTGGCTTTGAGTTTATCCATCTCCTCCTTGAGAGCAGCGGACCTCTCCAGGTCCACGCCTCTCCCCTTTTGCTTCACTGGCACATATTTTGGGTCAATATTCAAAATATGACTTACGATGGCGGGAGAAATCCGACACGTATCAGAATGGGTGCGAGCAAAAACATTGAGATTCGCTCGGAGAAAATTAGTAAGATCCCTCATCATCGAGAGTTTGAGCTGCGACCCAATCTTAAGCACTTGTGACGGGTCATCGTGGCTGACTAGAATGTCAATCGTCAATTGAGCCAGCGCTGCCTTGGCTTCGTTGGGTACTTCATCGTCATCACTCAGATCTTTGTCTCTATAGATCCGACTGTGTTGCCCAAACTAAGGCTCAGGCACTATTTGTCAATTTTCAGCAACATGGATGCGAACAGGCTCGTCTGTATCCTTTCCCTTTTCTCTACGCTGGGCCTATCTCAGCTCAGCAACATAAAAAGCACGACCGGTCGCTTGATCGCCATGAACTACACCAACTCCACTGTCCATTGGAAATTTCAAGGTCAAACACCACGAGGCCGAAGCGCCGTAAACTCCTCCAGGGCCGGTCGGCCCAGAAAAACATTATACAGGGAACCAACATCTAAAACAATGAATGATAGGATCCGTACCACTCTTATGTTCACCTTCTTCTAGTTCAACAGGCAATTCAACAAAACCTACTGCATTAGTAGCTACACCGTTAAAGCTATGAATGCGGGATTTTGATGGTTTCAGATCCTTCAACTCCATCTTTGTTTGGTCATATGCCTTCTTGAAGATAATATTAATAGAACTCCCATAATCAATTAGTATCCTTCTCACAAGCGCCTGTCGATCATAGCTGAGATAACCATCACGTCAATGGTAGGTTCCTCCACTTGATTGGCATCCCTGCTCCTGAATACTATAACATCGGTTATCATTTGCTGCTATTTCATCGGGGTCCCGTCTTTTGTGTTTGAGCAGCACTCGAAGCCCGCACGCTTCAAGGAACTAGCATAGCATTTCATTTCTTGCCAACTCTTGTCTGCCGGATGCGGTGCACCGATTATCATGTTTATGACCAGACTTCCTCCTGTCCGAGCGAGCTCCTCAGGTCGGTGTGAAGTTTGCCCGTGATTGGGGTCGGATGTCCCCTATCTGCCTTCCTACGGATTCTTAACAAACTGCTGTAGCTTCTCCAAGGGAATAAGCTTTTCTATAGCAACATGGAGGTGTCTGCACTCTTCAGTATTACGCCCGTAGGTCTCGTGAAACAGATAATATTTCCAGTCTGCTTTTGTTCCTCAGTCGATTCCTTTGGGCATGGATTTTGGTATTGGAATATATTACAAGTTGATAGATAAATATTCTCCAAAGATTTATTCAGAGGTGTATATTCACTATAGGTTAGGATTCTTGGTTTCGACTTTTCTGCTTCCCTCTTTCGTCTGGAATTTCTTCATCCGGATCCTTTGGACTGCTTTGGTTTATTTTAAACATTGACTAGGACTTTGCCAGATTTTCGCCAGATTACTTTATCGCAATGTTGCTTTGCACTGCTTCTTTACTAGGTCCGGGCGCATCGCTTCATCTTGACCACCTGGCCTCTTCCTTTCTCATGATTTGGTTCACCTTTGAATAAAAGCTTCCATGGTAGCCGGTGGTTTGCCTGCCAGCCAGTCACCAAACTCTAAGTCCGGATATATTCCTCGCATCACGGCCGTAAGGATAGCATTGTCATTCAAATTGCAAACTTCGGTAGTAGCAACATGAAATCTTTGCAAATAATCCTACAACGACTCCCCGGAGCCTGGATCACACTGGGACAATGACATCACGTCCTTTAGGTGAGTGGCGTGGATCCTAAACTACTCCATGAACTTCTTCGCTAACTCATCAAACTTGAAGATCGATCGCGGGGGAAGTCTTGTGAACCACATGTAGCGAATCCGGCTTGGGTTATTGGGAAGCATCTGCATTTGGTCGCATCATTTACCCTAGGCATATCCATTATCCACTTGTATCTGATTATGTGCTGCCGGGGGTCGGTCTTCCCTTCATAAGCTGAAATAGTAGGCATGCTGAATTTCAAGGGGTACTCAGCTTGCAGGATGGTATCTGTAAACAGAGTATGGCTCCTCGATATGACCCAATCATCATTGGTTAAGCCCTGTTTCTCCCTCGTCAGTTGCCTGCCATAGCTGATAAATCCAGAGTCTGGATGGAAGGTGGAAAGTTAGTATCCGTCCTGCATGATTGCTCCGACCGGTGCCTCCTCGGTAGCGATCAAATAAGTGTGCATCCTGAGGACCTACATCATTACGACCCTAGGGAGGTGGTTGAACAACTCTCAAGCATGATTTAGATCCTAAGTTTTCCACTTCAGGCTGGGTGCGACTTCTAAGTTGCAGTTGAGGGGCCACGGTTCCAGCTAAAGAATCTGCACCATTTCTGTTAGTTTGTTCTTGGCGACTCATCACCAATTGCTCCATTGCACCAGTTTGTGCCGTTTCAATCCTAGATCATCTACGCTCAGGGTGTTCATTTGGCGAAGCGGAGCTATCGGATAATGAGTAGGAATTAGGTCTTCCTCCAACGTTTTGATGTTGCTGTTGAGCGAAGGATCATCAGGTTGGCGTTTATTTGAATCTACCCTTTAAGTTGTCTCTTACTTTTCACGAGCTCCCTCATTAGCTCATAGAACTCTGCCCTGGTGAAAGCTTCTGCATGGTTTGTGATGATGGCGGGTTCTGCACTGGCATTAGCTTATCGATTGCTAGGTCCTACTTGCTGGACGCTAGCGGTCCCATTAGCATCGGCGTTGTGGAGGTGAATTTGGTACGTAGTCTTGTCATCTTAGAGTTGTCCATAGGAACTGTGGGTAGAATCTATGAACTCTTGAGAATGAACTTGGATCTACTTCGAGG
The DNA here is from genome assembly GCA_030765085.1 of Allium cepa. Taxonomy (NCBI): domain Eukaryota; kingdom Viridiplantae; phylum Streptophyta; class Magnoliopsida; order Asparagales; family Amaryllidaceae; genus Allium; species Allium cepa. The sequence goes on along the minus strand of CM060930.1, from coordinate 105,565,995 downwards.
GATTTCCTTAATCTAGTAGCAACAAAAAAAAATCCTAACAGCCTTAGAATGAACTTTCTCAGTTAAAGAACCAAAATGTTAGCACCGTAAGTGGTCACTACAGCCTTGAATAGAATTGTGTAGAGAGATTAAGGAAGAAAGCAAATTAAAACAGAGAAGTAACACAGTATGTCGAACCATAGATATATGCTGAACGACATATATATGCCAAACAACAAACATATGTCGAACCAATCAAGTTATACCGATCCCTTGAACTCCAATCCTTCTTTGGCTTGAGTCCCGTCTAAGTCCAATCATAGCCTTTGCAACTATCACCTCATAGCTGGCGAAGGTAGTCGGGTAACATCTCCTTAATGTAATGGCCAGCTTACCTTTTCTTTTTGCTTACGTTTTAGAGTTTTAAAAAATGAACATGAATGGTAAATGAAACGATATTTTAGGGTAACGGAATTATGTTGCGCAATTCCTAATATGCATATGCATTAATTAATTAACATATAAAAACATTCATAAGCCCATTTATTTAATCAAGCTCAGCCTCTAATAAATTTTCAAATCTCAATCAGCTTATCACTCTAATATGTACATCAATCTATTTAATTTATCTAATTAAATCACCTAAATATTGTCATTAAAAACTAGGGGTGTAACACCTGGCTAGAGCGTCTCTTAGAGGGAGGTTAGGTAAGTCCATGGGTCTTGCTGTGGATAAGCTAACCAAGCACACCAGACTATAATGGACTAAAACTTCCAAGCTCAAGTAACGACACAACAAACAATGACAACACATGGAGCCTAAAAGATGGCACACGTTAAAAGAATCAAAACTCAAAGGGTGGTGTAAGACAAAAGGCTCAAATAAAAATCTATGGCCTTCGATTAATTTCCAAAAGAGGATTTCTGAACTTTATTTTTTAATTCCCGAATTTAGATTTGGAATCTCTTACCATCGATTTTTGGACTTCATTCATTAACGTCTGAATCTGCTATTTGGGTCCCATATATTTTAGATTTTTATTAAGGACGTCTTATCTTCTATTAATTCTAGGGTCTATCATATTAATACCCAAATTGGGTTTCGTATCTTCTATTATTTCCAGATAAGGATTTCTGGACTCAAATTATTTGTTCCCAAAAGAAAATTCCTTGTCTCCAATGACTTATTTCCAAATAATGATATCTGGATTTTTATTATTGAATGATTATTCTTGGTCTTCCATCAATTATTCCTAGAAGTGGTTTTCTAAACTTCCATTATCAAGCTAAATTTGGATTTCTGGCTTTCCATTATCAATTCCATAATCATATTTCTAGTCTTCTATTAGTATAACTAGAGTCAGATTCCAGATGTACTTTGTCATTACCAAAGTTGGATCTTTAGACTCCTATTCATTTCTAGCTGTGGAATTTCTATTCACTTGTTATTTTCATATGATGATCTATTAACCACCATTACTTATATTTTTGGAATTAGTAAGATTCCCCATACTATTGCTAAGGGTATAAAGAACCACCAAATATATTCTTGCACAGATTTTAAATTAATGATAAGAAATGATGTCTACTTTGTTCTTTTTAGGAAAAAAAGATCAATAGGGAAGACTGAATGAGTTGACAAACACAAAAACAATAGTTAAAGTTATCTTGAAGCATATTAAAAAAAAACACTTTAAAAAGAAGAAAAGGCTAAAACCAGATGATATTTACATAATTTATAAGATTATTTAAAAGTATATAGTATAAATGTTGTATCATAGATCTTAGACAACCTTATTTGAATTCTCAGAAATTAAAGGATCGACAATATGGCGAATTGCTATACAAAGATTTCTTTAAGCTTCTTTTCCTTCTTATTAATTTCATTAGCATCATCAGTTTATTCAGTATGAGTCTTCAAAGAATGGTCGAAATCTTTGTTAGCAACTTTAAGGGTCTTATTTTGCCTTTCTAAAACAACAGTGTGCTTAAAGAAGATATTTTCATGTTCAAGTATTTGAATTCTAGCCGCATACTCATTAATGTGCTGTGAATATCCCACTTTCTGTTGGTCGTCGAAATATCTCGTCATTTCAAATTTTACCTTCCCGTACCATTCACCTACTACATTCTCATCTGAACCTAGGGAAGGGTTAGTCGTGGAAGAATCTTTTTGAATAGATAAAGATGAAGACCTTGTTGATTTCACAACAGACGAGGCGATTTGAGAAGTTGGTAAATTGATATTTTGAATGTCACACCCAATGATAAATTCTAGGGATTTTCTCTGGGCTTGACAATCTTTTAATTTTATCTCCAAATCACTTATCTTTTTGAGATTAGACATTTCTTGATCAAAGTCGATCGAAGTTTATTCTTTAATTTGATGTTTTATTTGAGAAATTGTTTCACCTTTACTCTTGGTGTCCGCTTCAAGACTAGTGATCTAATCTTTAAGGTCTTTAAGAATCATCCTCCAAAGAAAAAAATTTCCTATGCCATTCCAAAGCTTCAATGTTGCCTTAAAGACAAACGAATAGTGGATCTTTAAGGAGGCTCCTATTTTCAACATCTCCTACCAACCTATCTCTAATGTTGGTGAAATGAAATAGTGAAGCTAATGAAAGCAACATGGTGGATAACAGTAACTCCGATTTAAACGCACAAAAAACAAATTTAATGCTCAAATTACCAATTCATTACAAAAATAGAGTTTACAACTCAAGAGAAAAATAAAAAAAGTACAATCTCGTTATAATAATCAAATACATGTTTTATTACAATTAAAGTCGTGCAACGACATTTTTAACTTTGTTCAATGTACTAATAGAAAGAGTAATTATAGAATCAAAGGGGGCATTAAATCCTTATGGGCTAATAATTTGAGGATATTTGCTGTAATCCCATTCTCCGATAGGAGGACCATCACGATCGCATATTAATTTGGTAAGATATGTTAGATTTTCCTTAAGAAGCCTTTCCTTTTCTTCGCCAAGAAAATCAAAATAAAGGTGGGTAAGTTGCATATAAAGCTGCTATAGGTCCCTAAGAAAGCAATATCTTGCCAATTTTGAGGATTTCAAGAGCTAGGCCTTTTCTAAATGATATTTTCTTAATTTGACATATTGCCTAAATAATCTCATGAAACAAGGCTGATCGAGAGATATTTATTTTGTAATAACGTAATAACATAAGACTAAGTATAAAAGTAAATTAATATATAAAAGTCACAAATCAACAGTATTACATAGTTATAAATGTTCATCTGGTTCGTACAAAACTGATTTTTTGAATAACTTGGAAATGAACTTATCCTTTTAATATTTGAGTATTTTCGAAGGAAATTCATGAGGGATTGATTTGACTCGCGGTAAATTTCAATAAGCCCCCGAATGTGGATCAGATCCAGATTCATCTAAATATCTCCTAAGACGTCAAAGAAGACCCACACTAAAATAACCCAAGAATGAAAAATCCATGGTTGGGTGTCTCTAATAAGCTTTGAATACGAAGTCCACTACGACATCCCTGTCTTTAATTAAAATCCAAAAGAGTGCTGTTAATTCCCTGTTCTCTACTAAGAGCTTGTCATATCGAAGGCTCTCCCTTTTCAATCGTAGGGAAACTTCCTAATGTTTAAAGGATACTAACACCGTGGCGTTCTTATGTTCTTTAAATTGTTTATCTAACTCCCATACAAGCTACTTATTTTCACTTGTTTTTGTTCAAGATTTTTTTTATAAATTTTAATGGATTTCTTCTTTATCTACATTAGAAAGATATCAGCTACTGTTAACTTGGAAGTGAAAGTCATTTAGACAAGAATTCCATATCTGAAAAATAGGAATTGAAGTTAATAGTGCTTGCTTTTTACCCTCATGTCCTCCATCATCAATATTGGTGTCCTTTTCATAGAGATCAGAAGGCTCGGGAAGTTTAGTTTGACTTGTTTCACTAGCACTAGGATCATGAATGACTTTCTCTAAAGCTCCGGGAGTGCTATCGCCTTCCATGCTGTGAGAACCATCATGGCCATCTTCGATACCACCAGAAACCTAACCTCTATCCTTATTTTTAGGGTTATCGTCGTCATTATCATTGCCACCTTCCTCAATGACGATTTCGTCATCCCCGTCATCTTGTTCCTCATCGGTGTTAGAGTCTCCTTCTATAGAAGGAACTTTAAATAATAAGAGTTTTGCAACATCAATTTCTTCTCCCTTAGGAACTTCGATCCCTTGCTCCATTTCTTTGATTTTATCCACGAATCTTTTGAATAGCACAGGGTCAAGTGAGGGGAAGCCTAAGTTTGGACACTTTTTGATATTGTCGGAAAAAGCCAACATGAGAGTGTCCTCGTAAGAATTCACGATGATGTCATTAAGAGAAGTACTCAAAAATCACGACACCTTTTATTTGGCCTTAGAAATAGATTTGATGGCCATAGTTAAAGAATTTTCAACATCTTCTCAAAAAGTGTGTTTCTTTTTGAAAAAAGATTGTTTAGCAATCATTTAGGCCTTCTCTTCCTCCGACTCTTTTAGAGTCATATTTAAAGTCAAATTCACATCAGCTAAGACTTGTTTTGCCTTCATCTTCTCCAAAATGGTGGATTCTGTTTGAGCAAGAGAAGCACCCATGCTTTCTTCTTCCCTCACTGCTATACCTTTTGCAGTAGAAAGGGAAGTAATCTGGTTATTCAGAGTTGAGACTTCTTGAAGTTTAGATATCTCAGCGAATTGAAGCGATTTCCTGAAGGGAGAACCAGTTTTTAGAAATCTAAAAGGAAAAGTACAGCATGAGTCAAAATTAAGTGTAAGAAATAGTAATAAGAAGGTCAAGTAGTATTAAATGTACCATAAACTGTTTCTCAATTACAGATGTAATAGAAATTGTTGCTTAATTAGAGATAAAAAATGTTTTATTGGGTTAGGAATAAAGGAAGACGGATGAATGAAAGTGAATGACAAAGAATTCATGATTGATAGTACAATCTCCATAAATCATTAGGAGGCACCGACTATGTAAATCTATAAGGATTCAACTCCTAGTGAGGATTTGAGGTGCCTAAGTCCCTTTGCACCTGCTCAATAATGCTAGGAGAATCAGATGTAACAATGTGAGCCGTGAAATCATCCTTTATAGGAATCATTCTAGATGGGTCATTAGAAGCATCAAGGGTAGAACCTTCCAGAGTCTTGTTTACATCAATAGATTCACATTCTTTGGAGGAAAAGATGAATGGACATCAGCAATTTTAGTTTTCTTGAGTGCAGGACCTACAGCAGTCATTTTGCTCAATTTTCTTTTGACAATCATCCTTGAATTGGCGATGGCTTGGGTCAGTGCTAAGGCACTAGATTCAGAAGTTGTAAGGATTAGATCTTTTATGGTTAATTTAACATTGGGGCAGCCGCTAGAATACAAAAAGCATAGGTTACCAAAGCAATCTAAGTAATAACATGACAGTAAGTTATAAACAATACATATAAGTTTACCAGGTCGGTTAGGACAAATCAGAGACAATGGTGAAAAATATGTGGGTTGCCCAAAGATAGGAAATGCTTGCACTTGGAAGCTTGTTGGATAAAGGGGAGGTTGCCCAAGAATCTTTTGGCCTATTGGGAGGAGAGAATATTTTTTTTAGATTGCTTAGGATCAACAATGTAAGTATATTCCCAATGCTACCAAATGAAGCAGTTAACAACTTCACGATTCCTTTCCCGTCATCATCAAGATCTTTAGGAGCAGGGCCTAATAAGTAAATGTAATTCAGCGAAAGAGAATAATTTAATGAGAAATGAAAATAATGATCAACTTACATGTAGAAGAGAATGCCCCACTAATATTTGAAAAACATTTGGCATAGAAGAATTATGTCTCCCAATCTTTAAACTTATTTACTCCCTTAGAAATTAACTTCTTGTGTGGGTTGGCTCTAAAAATCTGGCTATTTATAGTGCTAATCTTAACAAGATGCACCAAATAATTTTGAAGTTCTACATTTAGCGAAGGACGAGCTGACTCTAAGGACAGGTGCTCTAAGGAGGTAAGATATATATATATATATATATATATATATATATATATATATATATATATATATATATATATATATCTTTAATAATAGTTGTAATAGCTTTGGTGTCATACTTTTTTGGTATCAACGTAAACTACCAAAATGCCCCTCTATATATTGTTCAATCTTAATTACTTAAAAATATAATCTAATACTAAATTTATTTTACAAATCCAAACGCCCATAAAAGTAGGATCTAATAACTAAACATGCTTTAAAATTCAAAATGCTTTTAAAAATAGGATCTAAAATTAAACCTTATTTACAGATTCAAAATATTTCTTTGCAAAATATCACTTGAAAATAAAAAATTATTTTTTTGACTGATTCAAACATATACAATTTATAAGAAAAATAATTCACGCGCGGAGCGCGTGCCATTGCACTCGTGTATATATATATATATATATATATATATATATATATATTTGGAGGACATTAAATTGGTACTACGCCAAGATGACTCAAGAAGCTTGACAAGAAGTCGGGAATAGAATAAAAACCGCCGTGCCAGATATGGATAGCAGTGTAAGATAAATCCTTCAGGAGGACTCTGAATAGTGTCATTATCACAAGGGGAATGGCTTTAACTCCTGTGATTTCGAAGTGATTAAGTATCACACCAACTTCGTCTTAAGTGAATATAAGAGAATGCCTGGAGAGTACTTCGGCCTTCTTTGGAGAAGAATCTAATTCAGAAGCTGTATCCTTTTTTAGTTTCTTAGATGTCCTTTTCGAACCAACGATCCTTCAAGGTGAAATCATTCTATCAAAATTATAATTTGTTTTATTATAACAACCTTTGACAGTGTCAAAAGCTCGAAAAAATTCTATTATTAATAAGTGCAGCTATCCCCACAATGCTAATTTGAATACATATGTTGTTGAAACTATTAAGAGCATCCCCTAATCAAGTCAAATGAACCTTTCGACAATGTCAAAACCAATAGATTTTAATTTACATAAAAATATGATTATTTCCAAAACGCTATATTCCCATAAGTCGAAAAATTTGAAGCAAAGTGATTCCAATATAAATGAAAGGGCCTTAGGACATTTGTTTATGTTGAGAAAATGATAGTTATATTTCAGTAGACTACAATGGGTCTCGAGCTAGTTGAAAAGGTAAGGGGGAGTTTAAAAAACATGCAAACGACTAGGCTTGTCTTAAATTTAAGGGTTTCAATCAAGTCAAAAGGCTAAATAAGGTTTTCGACTGTAACAAAAATGTATTATTCTCAATCCAATTTATGGTTGGAGATATGAATTTCTAGCTTTTAACTTTTTCCAAAGTAAATTATAATTTGACATGTTTTACCTAAAATAATATTCAATAGCAAATCAAATTTACTTTTTTATACATTAGGTTTTGAATCCTTTCGAAGAGAATGAGGCCTTCGAAGAGATATATTTTGTAGTCATTAAATTGAACCCTTCAAGATGGCTTCTTCAAAAGGTGCTTGAATACGTCGGAACATATATTAGCTATTGAGGAAGTCCATCTCATAACAACAATATCAAACCCATTGGAAAGATCCATTTAAAGTGGATACCTAACTTCCTTTCGACCCCCTCTAAAGGGGTTAGAAAATGATGTGGAGTTAGTCTCATTATCCCATTTTAAAAGGGTTAGAAAATTAAGTTGTGATATTAGTTTATTGAGATACATAACTCAACATTCTCTTCTGAGTTATCAAAAAGGAATTTCTTCCTGATTCATTGTTCACCCAATGCTTCTTAGTTATAGATAACAATATTCATTCGAGTCTGAATTCGCTTTTAACAACAACAAAAACCCTAGCTTTTGCAAATTCAAGCTTGACCATAATTGGCTCTATAGATTAATCAAAATTGAAAGAAAAAATAATAGAAAAAGTCCTCATAAACTAATTAAAAATTAGAATAATAGAATACGAGCCTGAATTCGTGCATAACAATAGCAAATAACCTCAAATTCAACGAATTCAAGTTCAAACCCAAAATTGATATCAAATATAATCGAAACCAACATAAAAATGAATCTAAAGGTTGTTTATATGAACTATGAACTCAATTCAAACTTAGAAAATTGAAATAGAAATGCAAATTCAAACCTTAAAAATTCAAAATTGAAATTGAATATGAACAATAGATGCATACCTCAAATTTGAACTCATGTCTACTAATATTAGGAATTTAATAAGAAATTGGAATTTTTGATTTTTGCTTTTAGTTTCCTAATCGTAGGTAAAAAAAAATGGGAGGGAAGGAAGGGTGATTTATAAGAGAAGTGAACGCAAAGAAAGTCATTCGATCAAATTCAAATGAACGGCCAAGATATATATGAGAATATTAAAAGGCGGGAAATTTTATGCGGAAATAAAAAAGGTGTCGAAACAATTGATTTGAGAAGTCAAGAGCATCCCTTCGCTATAGGGGCTAGTGTTACCATCAAAAACCACTCCAACTTGATCAAGCCTTAAAGAATACAAAAGGTGAATCCATGAAGGATGATAGTAATAGCAAGACCTTTCGAAAGAGTCAAAGGGATGCTTCTGCAAAAGTTATATGAGCGATGCGCTTCCGAAGAGGTCAAAAGAAGACAGGGACAACCTTTTGCTTCAGTTGACCCCTTTCATAAGGATTGCTTCCTCATGCATAAAGGTGTTTCAAATGCGTTAAAGGCACTTTCCAAAGGCGATATATTGCAAGCTTCTACATGTGCGCTAAACCTTTCTAAACAATGGGTTTCACCAACATTTACTATTAACAAGAAAACTTGTCAACATCCTCAAAGCTATGTGATTAACAAGAAATTTTGGTAGCACTTCAAAAGAAAGTTTTTGGAAGTGACCACTCTCTTTATAACCCCTTTCGAATGAGTTGATAGACTTGCGGGGGGTAATCTTATGAAAATATTAATTGTAGTTAATAAGAAGTCCAATCAACTCTACTAAAATTATGGTTAAGAAGAGAACACCCCCTTTGAATCCCCTTTTCTGAGTGAGTCGGAAGGGGTTATTTATATTGGACATTTATCTCTTTCAATTGTGTCGAAAGGACCATTCTGCCCTTAAAAAGGATAAGTAAATTTTGATAGTATTGTTTCTGCTCTTTTGGAATGAACTTCTTCGAAAGGGTTATTCGTATTGTAGTATGTGTTCACCTTTCGAAGATATTCGTCCTATTAGCATAGTTCAATGTTCACACATTAAGTCCCCTCCGAAACGTCCCTTTTGATTAGGTTAAAAGGGTTTTTGCTCTTTCGAAGTGGACTCAATGTATAATACATGAGGTCTATGTCCCATATATAATGTAATAACATCTTGGATAATATAAGTTACATGAACTCATTAGTATCGAAACACTTTCATCATCTTTGTTAGACATTTAATATCATTAAACACGGTGATAATGTGATTCGTGCACATGTTATCCAAGTTGATCCCATTGCGTCGCATAAGTCAAATAGGAATTATGCAAATAAGTAAGCATGTGCAATGGTCATTAGTAAAGCTAATGGCCAAAATGTTCTTTACTATTATCAGATTTTTTATTGAATCCATGCGCTTCCTCTTTTAACATTAATCCAAATTGAATTATAAGTAGAGAGCTTTTCCCTAAATTGGTTTAGGGCTACAAAGATTTGATTTGCTAAAAAATAGAAGAAAGAATTTTGAATTCCGAAATTCGTTCCCCAAACTTAGACCCCTAGGGTCGTATTTGTAAATGTAGGTTGGCCTCTTTCACATCGATCCTCCGCTTCAGTCGAAAGCTATGCAGTTAAAGCACTCGGCAGATTCAATGCAGTGGGGGTGCAAAAAGTCATAGCGGGTATACAGCAAGGATATAGTGGGATATAGTGAATGATTCTTAAATAGCATATAAAACTCGTACTTACACATACACAAATGGTAATTAAATGAAAAAAATAACATTCAATTGAATTATAATTAACACATTTAAATAAAAATATATGTGAATATACTATAAATAAACGTAAAATTGTTATATAACATAATTGAATTTAATAGAATATTAGAGTATTTTTATTCTACAAATATATTTAAAAAATTAATTAAATAAATAAATTTCATGATTTTTATAATGGATAAATGTTATTTTTCAATTCATTTCTTTTAAAGAAGATATTACGAAAATAGCGGAATATAGCAAAACGAGATATAGCAAAAATTGTGGGGCTTAAAGCGGAAAGGTTACATTTGAAGCTATATGGAAAATTCATAGCGGTAGAAATCAGCTATGATATATAGCCGGGTTATATCGAGGTGATAGCGCGGCATTAACTGCATAGGTCGAAAGGCCTTGCTTCATCCTTCTACGTGCATCCTTTCGACATGGTCAAAAGGCTTTCCTTCATCCTTCTGCATGCCTGCGTTCAATGCGGTCGAAAGGCATTTCTTTTAGCCGTTTTCATCCATTCTTACACCTCAACATATTCATTTCAAACCTTTCGACCCAATTGAAAGGATCACCTTGTCAACCTTCCATTGCTGTTAGAGTTTGAGTGCCTCTTTTGTTGCTTTCTATTTCATAGGAACAAAGGGTAGGAGTGCTCTTCACTTTGTGTTGCTATACTGTTGCAAGTGAGAGACAAGTTGAGATTTCATATATTTTCAAAAGGAATAGTGAGTGATGACTAGATCTTAGTGAAAGGACACTGGATCTTCATGCGGAACTTTCAACAAGCCTTGGAAGGATTCCAACTATTTTGAAAGGCCTGTTCTTACTTTCGAAAGGTGTGTATTGGAATTGTTAACCATGAAATCTACATGAAAGCAGAAGTATGAAAGAAGGAAAGTAAAATTGAATTTTTGATGAAGAGACTTTCCAAGTCATCATGAAAGTATAAAAAAGAATGCTTAGAAAGTCCAATTACTCATACAGTGCAAAAGCCTTCGACCTAGATGAAAACGAACTGAACCTCCCGCCACGATCAATCTTTCGTCACAGATGAACAAGCAATTACGAATTTAGAACTCCTTTCTAAAGCAATCAATAGTGATCTTTTAACTATGCATCAAACCTTTTGAATCCAAAGGTTTCACCCAAGAGTGACTTTTTTGAAAGAATAGTAAGCCTATCGAACCAGTAAAGACACATCTAGAATACCTTTCGACAACGTCGAAAGGTTCTATGAAGAAAGCAACACTTAGAAGTCAGTAAAGAGTGAAAGAAACCTCTTGACAACATTGAAGAGAAGCACAGCTCTCGACAACGTTCAAGTGAAGACAGAACTTTCGATAAGGTCAAAAGTTTCACAAAAGATGTAAAAGGCAAACCTTTCTATTAAGTCGAAAGGTTAATGAAAGCATAAGAGTGGCAAACCTTGCGAAAAAGGCGGAAGGTTCATAATGGTATATAAAGGACAAACCTTTCAAGAAGAACGAAAGGTTCATAACAAGGGCAACCTTTCGATGAGGTTGGAGGGTATATAACAGCATGAGGGAAGCATACCTTTCGACAAGGTTGAAAGGTCTATATAGTATGCAAAGAGGAGACCTTCCGACAAGGAAGAAAACAAGGAAGCAAAAGATATAAGCCAAGGATTAAAAGGGACTCCTAACATTTCGACATAGCCAAAGGGTTCATAACCTTTCGATGAAGTCGAAAGGTTTAAGACATCATATAAAAGAGGGACCTTTCAACTCAATCGAAAGCATAAAGTCGAATGGTGGGCCGCCTGCATCTATAAATAAGACCCAATGATTGCAGTTTGAGGGGCTGAATTCTGGATACTGAATTCGTCTTCTTTTCTCCACTTTCATAGAGATGTTCTACTTGTAAAAACCATAAATTGAATTAGGGAGAGAGATCAATTTCTTATAACTCATTTTAGATATGAATAAAATGGAGTTGGCTCGTTAATAATGGATATTGGTATGAGGAGAATCATTAAGATCATTAGCTAGACTAATGACAAATGGTACATGATTTCAACCTTTTTATCATAATCTCTTCTAATATGTGCTCCACAGATATAAGATCGACTTAGATATTGCCCATTGAAGCACGTCATCATCGAAATCCATACTTAATGTGAAGTGATGATGACGTGTTGCATAAGCTAAATGCCTGGTCACGGGAATAAATAAATTGATCTTATAAAGAAAAAGTAAAAAGGGGTTAAAGATATAATCTGGGACTGCTTCGAGAGGAGGAAAACCTTTCAACTAAGTCGAAAGGTTTACTTCCTAGTAGAATCCTAGGTTTTGTGTGTGTGTGTGTATCTTATAACCAACTCATTATAGACTTCGTTCGAAGGGAATAACTTCCTTAAGCATTAAGAAACCCATCGAATTGATTCCACAGAAAGAAAATGGACATCAATGGGGTCAAAAGCAATTAAGGTTGGCAATGAGCTTTGCATCTCCTTGCAACCATGTTAAGAGTTTTCATAATTTACCTTTCGACACGGTTAAAAAGGAAGTAGTAGGCATCGACCATAACTGCTTTCGACTCTAAAGGGAGATGGAATAACCAAATTTTTGATTTCTGGAAGCTAAATAACAAAGAATTTTATCAACTTAATCGAAAGGTTGAAGGAGTCTAGTCATACCTTTTTGACAAAGACGAATGGTTTGGCTACTTACAACTATTCCAACCTAGTCGAAAGGTTGGAGTGATTCTGCACAACCTTTCAACAACGTCGAGCGGTTGGACTAACTCCCACCACCCCATCTTAGACGGAAGGTTAGGAAGGTCATGCCTATAACCTTTCAACAAGGTAGAAATGATTGACAATAAAGAATGTAATCAACCTGATCAAAGGATTGTAGTAGCTACATTAACCTTTCGACAAGGTCGAAAGATGAAACTATTCTCTGTTCTTTTCTCCAAAACTAATTTGATTAAGACAATTTATTCAAAGATACACTTTCAGAAGTGATAATCATCTCAACCACATGGTTAATTATCTTACCAAAGCACTGGAGATGTTGACAAGTTTTCTTGCTAACAAGAATCATGTCTTCTTGTAGTAGATTGATAACGATGAAACCCACTATTTTGAATGAATTGGTTCTTGTGTGCGAGTCTATCTTTCAACACTTTCGAAAAAGTGTTACGAACCTATACTGGCCTTTCTTATATATGTGAATCCATCCACATCGAAAGGTTTAGATAAGGCGGAAGGGTAACCCTACCTTCTTTTCTACCCTTTCGAAAGCTTTTGTTCTTCTTGTTATTTGTAATGGCACCTGGCGCTTGCAACTCCTTCGAATGCCAACCCAATACCCTAGTAATGTTGCTTTTGAACTTTGGCAAAACTATTGTCTTCAATGCTTGTAAAGCCTATCACTTATAAGCTACCTTTATTTTTATGTGAATTTTTATGGTTAACAGTTGGCCCTCCCCCATGTATGAAAGAAGCTTGTGCTCTTTAGAACAAAAATTTAACGACTACTCCATTCTTAATGACCTCATTTCCCTACAAAATTCGATTAAATAACATTTCTATCTTTAGATCATGACTTGTATAAAAATATTATTATTGATTTGGAAATGATGTTAGTATAGTAGAGCTCTTGAACATTAAGTTTAGAAGTAATAAAAATTAGATGGTCATTATAAAAAAATTCTATAGTTGTTGTGAACCAAGAACTTTTGTCCGGAAATATCAGAAGTCCCACCATCCAACTTTTGTAGTTACGAATGAAGTTCACTAATTGAACTACCATTTATATAGTTGAAATCCAAGAACTTTCTGCCGATGAAAACAAATATTTGGTAATAAAAGGCCACGAGTTTTCATTTGGAAATGAGTCATTGAAAACCATGAATCCTTATTTAGGGATAACTAATAGGTATTTAGAAACTCCTATTTGAAAGAATAATGATCTTGGGACGAAGATTCAGATGTTGTTCAAAAGTTAGTAGTAGTAAACCAATGAACATGATTTGGGTATTAAGAAGACAAACTCAAAGTTTTAACTGAAGACCAAGAGTCCACTGAGATTTCAATACCAACTTCCTTGGAACCTTGATTCGAAAATTAACAAATGAAATAAAAAAAATGATAAAAGACCCGAAGCCCAAATTTATGTGTAAGGAAGACCAAAAATCTAAAACCCAGAATCGGACAACCATAAATGAAGTAAGAAGTCAATAGTAAGAATCCAAAACTGGTTTTAGTAAACAATAACCGTGCATAGCCTTCATAATAGAAATCTTAAACCCAGATTTGGGTATTAGTGGATGATAACCAGAAATCCATAATAATAATTTTTATAATAGAAATCTTAAGTCCATATTTGGCTATTAATGATTGAAATCCAGTAATTAATAGTAATAGTCCTGAAACTTTGATTCGGTTATGATGAAAACAATAATTTAATAAAGATCTAAAATCTTGATTCGATTATTAATCAATGAAGTTCATAAATTCTTCTTTGATAATAAGTCGGAGACTCTCGATCCTTCTGTTCTGTACCGCTGCTTGGGTTTTGACTCTTTTGACTCTTTTGACATATGTTACCCTTTAGGCTATATATGCTGTTGCAGTTCAATTTGGTGCTTCTCGAGCTTGGATGTCTTAGTCTATTATTTGATATGCCACTTCTCGGGCTCAAACAACTTAGTCCATTGCTCGATATGCCGCTTCTCTGGCTCAGACATGTTAGTCCTTTATTGTCCGGTGCACTTGGTTAGCTTATCCATAAGCAGGCCCTAAGGACTTACCCAACGTCTCTCTAGGAGGCGCCTTAACTTGGCCATGGCATTGCACAATCAAGGGCTTGTTCGGTGCCTTTGCCAGGCCATAGAATGGCGGGACCAAAGGCTTACTCCATCCTCCCTCCAAGAGGTGCCTTGACCTGGCCATAGCATGGCACAATCAAGGGCATGTTTTGTGCCTTGGCCATGCTTAAGCGTAGCGGGACCAAGGGCTTACTCCATCCTTCCTCTAGGAGGCGCCTTGACCTAGCCATAGCATGGCCCATTCAATGGCTTGTCGATGCTTTAACCCGGTCGTAGAGTGGCTAGATAAAGGCTTACTGTAACCACCCTCCAAGAGGCACTTTGACCTGGTCAACTCGTCGCGGACAAAGACTTTGACCGTTTAAGGTAATGTCCAAGTGTAAGGATAATTTCACGCCCAACCATGTAGATTTTTCTTTTTAAGGAAGAGGTGCTTTATTCATTCATTATAAGAAAATACGATCACAACTGTTCTGCATTCCATATTCTAGGAACCATATTGCCATCTTGTCGACATAACTTATAAGCTCTAGGAGGATTTACTTTGGGTAATATTATGGGGCTTTCCCAATTTTATCCTAGCGATCCTTTCGCATGATTTCTTGTGTTTGCCATCGCCCTACGGAGTACTAAGTCTCCCTCTTGAAATGATCTCGTTATTACTTTCGAACTGTAGTATTATGATATTCTTCAATGATATTCTAAAGTTCGGATAGCCGCTTCGTCTCTCAATTCATTTATTAAATCTAATGATTGCTTCCTCAATTCCTGATTTGGATCAAATGCATATGCAATTCTTCGATGTGAGAGTATATCAATTTCAATTAGCGACATCACTTCACAAGAATAGGGGACATGCCCTATAGCATTCCTAGTGGATGTTCGATAGGCCTAGAATACAAGTGGCAATTCTTCTACCAAAATCCCTTTGGCTTTATTTAATCACTTTTTCAAGGTAATCTTAATAGTCTTATTTGCATCTTCAATGGCCCATTTAGCCTTTGGATGTACCATAGAATAAAAGCTTTTAATAATTCCATTCTTATGGAAAAATCAAGAAAACACTTTACTTTCAATTTGTTTCTCGTTATCTGGTATAATTGTTAGAAATGCGGATTACGAATCTTAAGGCTAGGATTAACACTAGAGGGGTGGGGGTGAATAGTGTTTTAAGAAATTACTAAATCCTTTTGAGTTTATGTCAATTTGAGTACAAATGTATGAAATATTCAGACAGAGGTATGATCACAGAAACAAACACAGATGCAGAAATAAAGTAAAAGCAGTAAAGGAAAGAACACACCGGATTTTATACTGGTTCGGAGTTACCCTACATCCAGTCCCGCACGCAAGTATGGATTTCCTTTCAAAGGCAATTGTACAATTACACCCTCGATTTCAAGGCTACGAGGTACACCCTCTAGATTCACAATCCTCTGGGTAGAGATACTTGATTTCAGAGGCAACAAGTCCACCCATTTGATTTCCTAGGCTACAATCACACCTTTTGCACTTGATTGATTTCCAAGGCTACAATCACACCTTGTACACTTGATTGATTTCCAAGGCTACAATCACACCTTTTACACTAAATTGATTACAAAGAAGTCTATAACTCTGAATAGCATTGAGGATCGTGTTGAGATAGTAATAGAGAATCAAACCAGGAATGATCTAGTTAGATTCAATGTTGATTTCAGCAGAGTAATGGTAAGAATATGTATAAAGAAATGTGGAAGAAGAAGAGGAGTGAAAAACAGAAAAATATGATATGAAATTCGTTGGAAACAACCTCTATTTATAGAAGAACAACAGCCATGTATATTCATGAAGAGATACGACAAATAGACACTTCTTTTGAAATTAACTGCAACTATGTCGACATGGGTATCTTAGGTATGTCGACATCCCAAAGGAAATTTTGGTGATTTGTTTTTCTTTGAAAATAACTTCTATCTTGTATTAAAACTATTTTAAACTTTATAAATATATTTAACTATAGTTCAAATACATAAGTAAATATAGAGAATAATATTTTGATATATATATATATATATATATATATAAATTTACTATAATTTTATATTTAAATCTATGTATAAATATTTAAAAGTTAAATATATTATTATTAAAAGATAGTTTAAAAACAAGGATAGTTTGATTTTGAAAATAAAGATTATTTTGAGGCCAAAATATTTAAAACCAAGATAGATGTTTTTGATTCTTTTAAAAGAAAGGCTTTGAAACCATTTTTGAAAACAGGATATAATTTTGTAAAAAAAAACATTTTGAATAAAAGGTTAGAGGATACAAAACAATGTTCCACTAGATTTTTCATAGGTTCCATCCTACTTAGGGTTTCATCCCTTTAACAGGCTCGAAGTGGATTCCATTCCATGAATAAATTGGATTTTAAGATGCCAGTGCTTTTCTAGGGGTTTTAACAAATTCCTAAATAAATTACTTATAATTGAAATCTAGAACTCTTTATAATCTTGATATTCTTGATACTCATGAGTCTTTAATCTTAATAACTTGAATCTTTATACTATACTGTCTTCATTCTTGATACCTGCATGATTAAATCCTGCATATACATGTATCTAAACTATAATGTTAGTATTTAAATCTTATAATCCTATTCTAAGGTTATTGTCATCATAACCATCATATCAAAAACTAACCCCCTTTTTGATGATGACAACCTTTATTTATTAAATATTACTTTTATCCTAATAACTCCCCCTAAAACTAATAACTCCCCCTTAATCTATTCCTAACTATACTATTTTATATTTCTCCCCCTTTGTCATCAACAAAAACTAACTCCAAACTCTATAATCTCTAAACTATATAACTCCCCCTCACTCTTGGACTAAAGTACCTGCATTAATAAACTATACAATGGAGTATATAATAGATGGATTAAGAGATAATTATGATAATTAATAAAAGATCATATAAATATCAACGCATATTTATACATGTTTTTCACACCAAATATCAATCCAAGCCAAATCAAATCAAATCAATCAAATCAATCAAAGAAAACAGTTCAAATCAAACAAAGCAATCAAATTAAACATTACGAGGTACATCCACCCATCCTTCTTCTCCAAATATAGGGTCTGCTTTAATGGCATCCCAAATTTTCATTATCATTAGTGAGAGAGACCAGAAGACGTGCTTCGTTATCATCCTTGTGCAGGGAGAAAATCATCCATCTTATTGCATCGAAATGCATTTCTTGCTCCTTAATCATCTGCAATTGACTCAAATCTAAGTGTCGCTGGTTTCGAAGAATGAATGAAAGAATATTCTTGAAAGAATTAAGAGTCTCTTTAAGATTTTCGAATAAATTATGAATTGGATTGGCCATATTCAGTATGTGAGAAGAATGAGAGACAAAGTGAATAAGAAACAATATTGAGTGATGAATTCTGGAAGAAATAGGTATTTATAGGTGTAGAAATTCATTTGAAATGAATAGACATAAGATAGTTATTCAAATTTCAAATTTAAAATGAAGTGTCATTTCTGACGAGTACATGTCGACATGGTCATATGGGGGATGTCGACATGGTGTAGTGAATTTTGATGGCTTATTTTGATTTTGTGAATAATTGTGTGTATATATATTTATATAATATACTAACATTTATTCTGGAGATAAGATAAGCTAGATAACGGAAAGGAAATCAATTTCATTTCATGATAACATGATACAACGATTAAACATAAAGAACTACATGAAATTTTAAATTAAAACAAACTTAAAAAATACAACGAGATATGAAAAGATAGAACTAGTTAGAGGATGACGAAGATGAAGATAATCCAAGCTTCTTGCTGACTTTGAAAATAAACTTGTTCATCTTGGATGAAATTTTGTCCAACTTCTTAATAACAGATCGTTTAAGAATTCGTTGATTCTTAACAATGTCTTTTGGTTTTTGATAAGGTTTTTGTTGGTTGGATTAGTAGTATAATCAATGCTTTCCAAAGATGTTTCACCTTCTTCTTCTTTAGTATCCATTTCATCCCCTTCTTCTTCTTCCTCTTCCTCCTCTTCATCTCCTCATGAGCCAAACACTCTTCCTTTTCGGCAAGAGTCTTATAAGGCTGAAAAACAAATGGAATTTTCATAAGAGAAATATTGGAATGATTGAAAACCTTTCTTGAAACAAAATTTTCTCCTTTGAAATCTAATCCAAAATAGTTAAAAACCCGAGTGAGATGGATTCCATGATACAAAGTATTCT
Source organism: Allium cepa (assembly GCA_030765085.1). Classification (NCBI taxonomy): domain Eukaryota; kingdom Viridiplantae; phylum Streptophyta; class Magnoliopsida; order Asparagales; family Amaryllidaceae; genus Allium; species Allium cepa. The sequence goes on along the minus strand of CM060930.1, from coordinate 105,546,978 downwards.
CACCCATTTCAAGACTTTTGGGATGAAGTTCATCCAAAATAACTTGCGCCCAATTAATATCATAATTTCCAAAAATATCAAAAAGTGCTTTGCAAACTTTTGAAGTAGGATTGTTAAAATTTCTCGATCTTGGGGTCAAAGTATGTTGTAAAAGAAGATTAATAATTCTAGCTTTTGGTCGAAAGTTTCATTTTTGAATCCAAATTATCATTTCCTTCGAAAATGTGATGAAATGTCTCATGGTCATTTTCATCGATTTTAAAATTTGAATGATCCATTTCCGTACTCTTGCAATTGAGAACGGTACCCAAAAGATCACAATTTAAGACAATTCTAGTGCCTTTGACACTACTCAAAATTTCATCATCATTTCCAATATAAAATCCATGGTTTAAATTTGCATAGTAAATTTTAACAACATTTGGATAACAAACAAAATCATTTTGAGAAGCATCGACAAGACTAAGAATTTGATTGTTTTCAAAAAAAGAATCAATTTCATAAGAAGAGAAATGTTGAAATATAGCAAACTTTCCGGGATGGACTTTTGCATAGTCAGCGTAATTGATGTATGCTTTTATAGCCTCCGGATCATTGAAGAGTTGCTCTTTTGTCTTTCTGGAAATTCTCATGGTGGAGGGGTTGTTTGAAGAAACCATTGGAGTAGAGAGTAGAGAGCTTGAAGTTTTGAAGAGAGAGTTTGAATTTGAAAATGAGAGTGAAAGGATGTGATAAAAGATAGTGAATAAATAGATTCTCAAAGGACATGTTCCCTGGTCAAAAGTTGTCTTTTAAGAGAATTGAATGAAGTGAAAAGTTGGAGGGAAATTGTGATTTCCCAGAATTTCAAGGAATTTAAAATGTGATAATCTCTTAATTAAATTGTTTAAAATTGATAAAATTGTTCTTTTTAAATATAAATAACTAATTAATTAATAATGAGATGTTTTTTTAAAGTAATTATAGACTGATTTTTAAATAAGAATAATTATTTAGTTTGTGTTATTGCATAAACAAATTTTTAAATTGACTTATTATTTCAAATTTAATAAGTTTTATTTAAATATGTATATATATGTGTAATTAAATTGATTTTAAATTGGATTTTAAATTGAATTTGAATTTGAATTTGGATTTAAAAATTGAATTTAAAGGAATATATAGCTTAAAATAAAAATAATAATATAGTGTGGATTTAAAATATATGGAGAAAGTTTCTATTTAAAAATAATATTTGTTTTATATTTTTTTTAAAGAAAATTATTTATGGAAATTTGGGAAAGTATTTATTTAATAGGAATAAATACAAAAGTTATAATAGCATTTAAAGATGGATTAAATGTATATGATATATGATTTTATTTACATTATAATTGGTTTTTATTTAATTTCTTTTAAAAGAATTTTATGTATATGAATTAAGAAAAGCATTTATAATTAATATATGTACTAATTAATTAGGGAATTTAATTTAAAAAGGCTTTTAAATCATTTTAAAATGAATGAAAAATAAATAATTACAAGTATTAATTTTATATGCATGTTCAATCATGTGTAAGGTAATTAAGACTTTAATGACAAGTGTCATATTTCCATTTTATTTTTCTTTAATTGTAAAACAAATCTATGTAAATATATATCCTTCTCTCCTTTCATTTTCTTTTTTCATTTTCACATTTTCAAATACAAACCAAAACAAGAAAATTTACCAAGCCTGAAATTCATTTCCTAATCTACAACCTGAATTCATTTCTCGGTCAAAAAACAATATCCTATAAAACTTCCTCAAGTACAAATGCAAACTAAACCAAAACTCATCTCCTCTGAAACAACTTTCAGATCTGTAATCTCCTTAAAAAAACAATGAAAACCAGAGAAGAATCAAATCTGAACGTTTCCCAAACTAAAAATCAAAACACCCCTCAATTACTTTGTCTTCAACCTGTAACCAATTTTAAAAGCAAACATGTAATGAAATACCTTCAAGCTGGAAAGCAGTATCAAAGCTGCAACAACATGTTTGCAAAGGTTCAAGCAAGAAAACCTGAAGTGAATCAAAGCTTTCAAACATTCCAGTTTCAAAGCAATTTGTTTTCAATCAAAGCCTCCAAAGCATTTCTGTTTCAAAAGCTTCAGTTTCAATTCAATTCTTTCCAAAGTCTCTGCTTTTCAAAAGGTGAGTAAACCTTTAAATTAAGAGTTTAATTAGATTATTGTTGGTTGCTTATGAAATCTAGTGATGATGATGCCTGCATGTGTATAAATAAGTGAAAAATATGTATATATGATTGTATTCTTGTGTGCATGTCTGTTGTGTTTATGCTCTCCTCTATCTCATATTACAAAGTTCAATTTTTTTCAAAATCCATCCTCTCTTCTTCTGGTATCTAATGTGACTTAGTTTTCAAACAAGAAATGTTTTTTTAATCATAGATTAAAACTTAAAAATGAAGTTAAGTAAAATATTTGTATATTTAACTGGAAAATGGAAAGGCAGTGGAATAATTTTTAAATTATGATTAAATCAATCATGGTAATTTTTTATTTTAGGTTTATAACTGGAATCAATTTAGAAAGTTAGGATTTCTAAAAGCAAAATCATAATTTTTATTGAAGTAATGAGCATGCAATCTGGAGATGACCAGAAATGGTATTTTTGGGTTTTTCTGGTGATTGCAACATCTTGGGTGGTCGTGGCTTCAATGGGAGGAGGTTGGGATATAGGAGTGCTCAGGAAAAATGTCAGGTAAGGTCATTGATCACTGTGGCGACGGTGGCGGCGATCTAGGTTCTAAACCTAGTTTTGGGTCAAGATGGAATTTAGGTCCATGCTTCTCCTCTGGTTGATAGAGTGATTCGAGACGTGGGGTAATGCAGCGTGGAAGGTATGGGGTGGTGTGGCCGGAATTTCTGATGTTCTAGTGATCGACGACGGCTGTTCGAAGGAATTTATGGTGATGTGTGGGTTTCCAGTTTTCAACTGGATTGCTTAATCTTGATCGATGGACTGTGCAAGTATTCTGGTGACCGTATTGGGTCGCATCGTTGATGGGTGACATGCTGGAGAGTTCGTCGATGATCTGAGTGGCTTCTGGTGACGTTGCATGTGCACGAGATGGATTCGTGTCAGTTAGTTGGGTTTAGTGTTAGTCATGAAGAGATGCTCGGGTGGAATGGTGTTGTGCTCGGAGTAGATCTCGAGTAAACTCGTGTAGCTTGTATTGTTTAGCCTGTTAACAGTTTAGTGTAACAGGTTTTAAAATTTAAAATTTAAACTAAACTTTTGAAATTTAAGGAAAGAGTTGAAACTTGGAATGGCTCGAGTGGTTCTCGGGTTTCAAAACTGAAACTGCTATTTAAAAGAATTTTCAAAAGTTTTAAAAAGGTTTTAATAAAACAAGTTTCAAATTTAAATGAAGGAAGTTTTAAACTTTTGTAATGAATCTTGATTTTGAATTCTATCCTTTCTATAAATAAATGTTTTCCTTAAACATTTTGATTAAGAAAATGAAGTTTGTTAAATTTGAATCTTGATAAGTAAATTTAAAGTGATTTAAATTTAAGTTAACGAATGCAAATTTTAAGTTTATATAAACCATGTTTTTAAATTCAAATTTGAAACTAGTTTTTAAAACTATATTTGATAAATGTTTAAGTAAATTTAGTAAGTTATGTTTTGATAACTTTAATTTATCAAGTTAATGATTATTTTAAAACTTAATAAATGACTGAGTTAAGTAAAATTAATTATTAAAATAAAATGGTTTAAAAGTGATTTAAATGGTAGTTAAGGTATTAATAAGATAACGTTTTATCTCAAGATAATTAAAGTTTATTATCTTGAAATTAATTAAGTTAATTAAAGGAAGTTAAGTTTAATTAATTAGTTTAGTTAATAATGATTAAGAATTAATTAAGTATTTAATTAAGAGAAATTAATAGATTTAATTAATTTATTTAAAATTAATAATTAAGGGTTATAAGTTAATTAATTAGAGATTAATTAATTTATAATTAAGAATTCTTAATTTGATAATTAGAGATTATCAATTATTGATTAAGTAATTAAGGTTAATTAATTGGTAATTAAAATGGTAATTAATTTGTAATTATGTTTTATTAATTAATAATTAGGCTTTATTAATTAATAATTAAGAAATTATTAATCTTAATTAAGGATTAATTAACCAATATTTATGGTTATTGTTATTAAGGATTGATTAACTGATTAATTAAGGATTAATAAATTGGTTATTAAGTTTTATTAATTGATAATTAAGGTTTATTAATTAATAATTAAGGATTAATTAATCTGTAATTAAAGACTAATTTATTTATTTAAAGGGATAATTAAGGGATGAATTGCCCAATTATAATCAATCAAATAAGTGTGATTAATGTGGGTTAATCAAATGAGTTGATTAATTAAAGATAATCATTTGGTGATGGATTAAGTATAATTAATTAATGAGATGGATAAGTATAATTGCATAGGGTAAGTAATTATTGTATAATTACTGGGATGTAACTAATTAAAAGGAGAATTACTTAATGGGAAGTAATTAAAGGATAATTACATAGTAGAAGTAATTAAGGATTAATTACTTACTTGGTGTAATTAATCAAAGGATTAATGTAATTAATTAAAGGGTTAATTAATTCAGGTAAGTAATTACAGGATGATAATCACCGTTTATAATTAATTAAAGTTGATTAATAGAAGTAATTAACTAAGGATCATTAATTAATGTAATTAATGAGATTAATTAAGGATTGACTAATTAAGATTAATTAATCAAAAATAAGTGATTATAAAGTGATTAATTGTAATTAATTAAAGATTAATGTAATTATATATAGTTAATGAAGCAATTAAGGTTAATTACTTAATGGTTTGTAGATAATTAATTTGTATAATTAATTAAGGATTAATTACTTAATATAATTAAGGGATGATTAATTAAGATGATGGTTAATTAATTGGAGCAATTAATGAATAAGTAAGTAAGATTTAGGTGATGAAAGTAATTAATTAATTAGAGATGGAAGTAATTAATTTAATTCATTTTAAATTAATTATAGAATGGATTAATAAATCATTGCTTATGGATGTTTAATGATATTGATTGCCTTGAATGGTTTGAAATCTCAGATATGAGACAAATGATGCTGTGTGATATGAATGCTTTGGTTGAAGTATGATGATAATGAGGATTATCTGTTTGTGTTGATAATGTAAATGATCTGTCTGTGAGGATGATGTGAATTATCTATCTGTGTGTATATAGATAATACAATTAAATTGTTTAACTTTAAAACAACTTGGACCTAAAAGATGGCGTTTTGGATTTCGATGAGACCGGGATCGGGTTTCCAGATTTGGATATCCGAAAACCACATCGATCCAAATTAACGATAGGCTGTGAATCTCAAGTGAAGATGAAGACTTAGAGTGCAAGAGTTATTATCGTTAACTCTAAGGGTGATTCCAAAATGAGTGTAATGAGATAATGCCTTCGGTTTCGTTCGAACACGGAATGAACTTGTATGGATTGAATGCTTTCAGAACATCGTCAGGAGGACGATGAGCATTCTAAAGAGATGTGTTCTCTAAAGGTAATCGTAGCCTCAAGCCTCATCAACCGGGAATGGCTAAAACAGGGGAGGTTTAGCAAGGCTAAGTGGGTCATGCCCAAGTGGGATGAGATGAACCCCTGTCTAGAGTCCCTTTTTTATTCGGCTGTGTGGGCGGTTGCTAGCCACAACCATGGGGTTGTCTTGTACGGAACTGTTCAGTAAGGAATGGTTCCGGCTTTGTTTTGTAGGGGATTGGGAGTAATCGTCGGTACGGTGATCTAGGCCCCATACTATGACGGGTGGTACCCCAGTAGCCCTGCCATTGATGGAAACTCATTCTTCCTACGTGCCCTTACGGTTTTGATTGTATTACCCACTTTTGTGGCTAGTAGCTGGAATTAATCATGTAAAAATTTCAGCTATTTTTATTTGAAAACCCTAGACCCTATTATAATATCACTGGATTTCCTGTCAAATGTTTTGGTTAGCGTAATGTAAAACCTTACCCATGTTTATGTGCGGAGAGTCTTACGTGATACCTTTGTTTTCAAAAGTTTTTTAAAAGCTAAGAAACTTTAACCGTTTACACACACCAGACCCATGTCTGACCCGGAGTTTATTCTGTTTTTCTTAAACTCTTGGATACTCAAATTTTTACGAGTAGCCAAGGGACTCAGGTTAGGTTTGACGAATTCTGGAGGAGCAATAGAGCAGGAGGCTTCAACGTGTAGATATATAGTATTCTGCTGTATGTTCTTTGAGTCGTTTGTCTGTATTGTATATTGAGTTGTATAACTAGATAGGTGTTTATAACTGTCTTGTATGTGTTGTAAAAGCTATGTAACTCTGATGTATATGATACTATGTAATATTTATGTGATTAATATAATTTATTTGTTCCGCTATTGAGATTCTGACGTTGTTCTTTCTTTCTTCTCTATATTTTCTCTTTTCTATCCCTTTCTTTCTTAAAAATGATGCATCTTATTGTAGAGAATAAGGCGGGTCGTTTCATTTGGTATCAGAGCATAGGTTGACTGAATACCTAGGCTCTGGAGTGGTGTCTTTCATGAGAGAGCGTATTTGTAATTTTTATATACATACTATATTTATTTCTACCTATTTGTTGGGTTACCTGTTCGGGTTTTCCAACATCAGTTATAAAGGTAAATAGAGTAGTGGTGTGTAGCACGTCTACCAATGGTTGACGTTTGAATGTTTGAGGTTGGAAGTGCATCTGTCGAGATTGTAGACCTAATACCGTCTCGACTAAGCTTTGCAGCTTGGTATAAGAATTTCATTGATCTCTGAAGGAAACCTATTAAAGGTTCGGAGTTCATCTTTGAAGTGTAAGATGATCGCGCTCGTGTGAGCAGATTTTTGAGAGTTTGGATCTGTCAGTTAGGCAGAAGCAAGTGATAGTGTCTTGGCAGCTTCAAGAAGGAGCAACTGTGTGATAAGACGCAGTGATTATGGATGTTCCCAAAGATGTTTCTTTGGAGAGAGTTTAAGAAAGTGTGTCTGCTTCGGTGATTGTAGCTGAGTTCAGCAGGATGTTTGTGTTTGGTTTGAGGTCCGAGTTTTTCAAGGAGCTTTGGATAAGAAGTCTTTGGCATCTATGGCAGTAGTGCAGCTCGGAGTGTTCTGTGTGCCAGCAGGAAGATCTTTGGTTTTGAAGTGTCCCAGGGGTGGAGTTTAGAAGTAGTAGAGTGGACCTGTTTTTTCAATGGATTGGTCGAGGATAAGTTATTCTGGTTAATAAAGAAAGAACAGTATCTCTGGATATTGGATTGGATAGGATCGAAAAAATGAATTGCGATGTTTTGAGTGCTCTCTTGAGTTATAGAGGCGGTCTGAGATTTTTCTAGATATCTTCGGGAAAATCAAAGGTTTGTTCGCATTTGGAGTTTGAGTTCCTTATCGACCTGATTCAACCGAGAAGAAGGGTGTCTCCTGGAGACAGGTTTTTGGTGAAGCAGCTCAGGACTGGGTGGAAACTTCTGAGTTTTCTCTTTATGGATCAGTTGAACCATATTTCTGGGGTATGCTATCAAGTCTATGCCCGTGTTCATCGACGGCATTCTCATCTGCTCCAGATCAGAATTATGCAGCGGAAGCATGGTGGCAACTATTTTAGAGTGGAAGCAACCGGAAGTTGCAGTGTTTTGGAATAGAGAATTTCTATAGGAAATTTTTCAGGATCTGAGGCAAGTAGGCGAGTGATCCTGTTCTGTCTTTTCCGAAGAGGAGAAGTTGTTTTCGAGTGTTGATAGTAGAGTTTGATCTTGATTTTGGGTAGATCTTGTGAGGATCAGTTTGTTGAGTTGTTTTGATCCAGTTTGTTTCTAGAGGCATCAGTGAAGGTTGAGCTGATCGGAAAGGATTTGTAGATAACCTAGGATTATCAGAAGAGTTTTGTGGATTAAAGATGGAGGAATTTGGAATACCAAGTTGGAGACTTCGTTGTTATTTCTCTGGTAAAGGGAGCAATAAGATTTGATAATATTGTGAGGTTAGCTCCAAGGTATATTGGTTTTTTTTTTGAGTTTTTGTAAGGAATAAGTATTTGGCCTATAAGGGTTGAATTGCCAGTTTAGAAGACTGGGATTCAAGGTATTGCACGTATCTCTGAGGGAGTATATGTATGATCCATCATTGGTTTTGGAACCAATAGTTCTGTGAGGGTTTGGATGTTGAGTCGGACTTGAGTATGGTCTGATAGCTTGTGTAGATTGTAGATCTAGATGCGTAGGAGCTCAGTAGCTTAGTAGTATAGCTAGTTTGGATTTAGTAGAGCGAGTATCCCAAGGCCTGTACTTGAGAAACTCGGGGGAAATTTTAGGAAGCTTATCCATATATGTGTTCGGATAGCTAGTGTTGTTTGTTTGATTGAATTGGTTGTTTGGATGAAATTGTTTGTTTAGTTGATTGTGTATGGCTGATATGTATGTTTGAATTGGTTGAAATAAAATAAAACTTTGGATTATCTTTTGTTTTAAATTTCGAGGACGAAATTCTTTTAAGGGGGAGGAATGTGATATCCCAGAATTTCAAGGAATTTAAAATGTGATAATCTCCTAATTAAATTGTTTAAAATTGATAAAATTATTCTTTTCAAATATAAATAACCAATTAATTAATAATGAGATGTTTTTTAAAGTATAATTATAGATTGATTTTTAAATAAGAATAATTATTTAGCTTGTGTTAGTGTATAACTTTTTAAACTAACTTACTATTTCAAATTTAATAAGTGTTATTTAAATATGTATATATGTGTGTAATTAAATTGATTTTAAATTGGATTTTAAATTGATATTGAATTTGAATTTGGATTTAAAAATTGAATTTATTGGAATATATATCTTAAAATAAAAATAGTAATATAGTTTGGATTTAAAATATATAGAGAAAGTTTTTAATTAAAAATAACATTTGTTTTATATTATTTTTTTTAAAGAAATTTATTTATGGAAATTTAGGAAAGTATTTATTTAATAGGAATAAATACAAAAGTTATATTAGCATTTAAAGATGGATTAAATGTATATCATATATGATTTTATTTAAATTATAATTGGTTTTTATTTTATTTCAATTAAAAGAATTTGATGTATATGAATTAAAAAAAGCATTTATAATTAATATATGTATTAATTAATTAGGGAATTAAATTTAAAAAGGCTTTTAAATCATTTTAAAACAAATGAAAAATAAATAATTACAAGTGTTAATTTTATATGCATGTTCAAACGTGTGTAAGGTAATTAAGACTTTAACGACAAGTGTCATATTTCCATTTTATTTTTCTTTAATTTTAAAACAAATCTACGTAAATCTATATCCTTCTCTCCTTTCATTTTCTTTGTTCATTTTCACATTTTCAAATACAAACCAAAACCAGAAAATTTACGAAACCTGAAATTCATTTCCTAATCTTCAACCTGAATTCATTTCTCAGTCCATTAATATCCTGTAAAACTTCCTCAAGTACAAGTGCAAACCAAACCAAAACACATCTCCTCTGAAACAACTTTTAGATCTGTAATCTCCTCAAAAAAAACAATGAAAACCAGAGAAGAATCAAATCTGAAAGTTTCCAAAACTAAAAATCAAAACACCCCTCAACTACTTTGTCTTCAACCTCTAACCAATTTTAAAAGCAAACCTGTAATGATTTATCTTTAACCTGGAAAGCATTATCAAAGCCTGCAACAACATGTTTGCAAAGGTTCAAGCAAGAAAACTGAAGTGAATTAGAGCTTTCAAACATTCCAGTTTCAAAGCAATTTTGTTTTCAATCAAAGCCTCCAAAGCATTTCTGTTTCAAAAGCTTCAGTTTCAATTCATTTCTTTCTAAAGTCTGCTTTTCAAAAGGTGAGTGAACCTTTAAATTAAGAGTTTAATTAGATTATTGATGGTTGATTATGAAATCTTTGTGACGATGATGCCTGCATGTGTATAAATAAGTGAAAAATCTGTATATATGATTGTATTCTTGTGTGTTTTTCTATTGCGTTTATGCTCTCCTCTGTCTCATATTACATAGTTCAATTTTTTTTCAAAATCCATCCTCTCTTTTTCTGGTATCTAATGTGATTTAGTTTTCAAGCAAGAAATGCTTGTTTAATAATAGATTAAAACTTAAAAATGAAGTAAAGTAAAATATTTGTATATTTAACTGGAAAATGGAAAAACAGTGGAATAATTTTTAAATTATGATTAAATCGACCATGGTAATTTGTTATTTCAGGTTCATAATTGGAATCATCAAAATCACAATTTTCATTGAAGTAACGAGCATGTAATCTGGAGATGACCAGAAATGGTATTTTTGGGTTTTTCTGGTGATTGCAACATCTTGGGTGGTCGTGGCTTCGATGGAAGGAGGTCGGGATATAGGAGTGCTCAGGAATAATGTCAGGTAGGGTCCTTGATCACTGTGGCGATGGTGGCATGGCGATCTAGGTTCTAAATCTAGTTTTGGGTCAAGCTGGAATTTGGGTTCGTGCTTCTCCTCCGGTTGATCGAGTGATTCGAGATATGGGGTAAGGCAGCGTGGAAGGAGTGGGGTGGTGAGGCCGGAATTTCTTATGTTCTAGTGATCAACGACGGCTGTTCGAAGGAATTTCTGGTGATGTGTGGGTTTCCAGTTTTCAACTGGATTGCTTAATCTTGATCGATGGACTGTGCAAGTATTCTGGTGACCGTATTGGGTCGCATCGTTGATGAGTAACACGCTGGAGAGTTCGTCGATGATCTGAGTGGCTTCTTGTGACGGTGCATGTGCACGAGATGGAGTCGTGTCAGTTGGTTGGCTTTAGTGTTAGTCATGAAGAGATGCTCGGGTGGAATGGTGTTGTGCTCGGAGTGGATCTCGAGTAAACTCGTGTAGCTTGTATTGTTTAGCCTGTTAACAGTTTAGTGTTGCAGGTTTTAAAATTTAGAATTTAAACTACACTTTTGAAATTTAAGAAAAGAGTTGAAACTTGGAATGGCTCGAGTGGTTCTCAGGATTCAAAACTGAAACTGGTATTTAAAAGAATTTTCAAAAGTTTTAAAAAGGTTTTTATAAAACAAGTTTCAAATATAAATAAAGGAAGTTTTAAACTTTTGTAATGAATCTTGATTTTGAGTTCTATCCTCTCTAAAAATAAATGTTTTCCTTAAACATTTTGATTAAGAAAATGAAGTTTGTTAAATTTAAATCTTAATAAGTAAATTTAAGTTAAGAAATGGAATTTTTAAAGGTTTATATAAACCAAGTTTTTAAATTCAAATTTGAAACTAGTTTTTAAAACTATATTTGATAAATGTTTAAGTAAATTTAAGAAGTTATGTTTTGATAACTTTAATTTGTCAACTTAATGATTATTTTAAAACTTAATAAATGATAGAATTAATTAAAATTAATTATTAAAATAAAATGGTTTAAAAGTTATTTAAATGGCAATTAAGGTATTAATAAATAATGTTTTATCTCAAGATAATTAAAGTTTATTATCTTGAAATTAATTAAGTTAATTAACAGAAATTAAGTTTAATTAATTAATTTAATTAATAATGATTAAGAGTTAATTAAGGAATTAATTAAGAGAAATTAATTGATTTAATTAATTTATTTAAAATTAATAATTAAGGGTTATAAGTTAATTAATTAGAGATTAATTAATTTATAATTAAGAATTATTAATTAGATAATTAGAGATTATTAATTATTGATTAAAGATTAATCAATTAAGTAATTAAGGTTAATTAATTGGTAATTAAAAAGGTAATTAATTTGTAATTAAGGCTTATTAATTAATAATTAGGCTTTATTAATTAATAATTAAGAAATTATTAATCTTAATTAAGGATTACTTAACCAGTATTTAGGTTTAATTAATTGTTATTAAGGATTGATTAACTGATTAATTAAGGATTAATAAATTGGTTATTAAGTTTTATTAATTGATAATTAAGGTTTATTAATTAATAATTAAGGATTAATTAATCTATAATTAAAGACTAATTTATTTATTTAAAGGGGTAATTAAGGGATGAATTGCCCAATTATAATCAATCAAATAAGTGTGATTAATGTGGGTTAATCAAATGAGTTGATTAATTAAAGAAAATCATTTGATGATGGATTAAGTATAATTAATTAATGAGATGGATAAGTATAATTGCATAGGGTAAGTAATTATTGTATAATTACTGGGATGTAATTAATAAGAAGGAGAATTACTTAATGGGAAGTAATTAAAGGATAATTACTTAGTAGAAGTAATTAAGGATTAATTACTTGGTGTAATTAATCAAAGGATAATTAATCAAAGGATTAATGTAATTAATTAAAGGGTTAATTAATACAGGTAAGTAATTACAGGATGATAATTACTATTTATAATCAATTAAAGTTGATTAATAAAAGTAATTAACTAAGGATCATTAATTAATGTTATTAATGAGAATAATTAAGGATTGATTAATTAAGATTAGTTAATAAAAAATAAGTGATTATAAAGTGATTAATTGTAATTAATCAAAGATTAATGTAGTTATATATAGTTAATGAAGCAATTAAGGTTAATTACTTAATGGTTTGTAGATAATTAACTTGTATAATTAATTAAAGGTTAATTACTTAATGTAATTAAAGGATAATTAATCAAGGGTGATTAATTAAAATGATGATTAATTAATTGGTTTAATTAATGAATAAGTAAGCAAGATTTAGGTGATGAAATTAATTAATTAATTAATTAGAGATGGAAGTAATTAATTTAATTCATTTTAAATTAATTATAGAATGGATTAATAAATCATTGCTTATGGATGTTTAATGATATTGATTGCCTTGAATAGTTTGAAATCTCAGATATGAGATAAATGATACTGTGTGATATGAATGCTTTGGTTGAAGTATGATGATAATGAGGATTATCTGTTTGTGATGATGTGAATGATCTGTCTGTGAGGATGATGTGAATTATCTATCTGTGTGTATATAGATAATAGAATCGAATTGTTTTAACTTTAAAACAACTTGGACCTAAAAGATGGTGTTTTGGATTTCGATGAGACCGGGATCGGGTTTCCAGATTTGGATATCCGAAAACCACATCGATCCAAATTAACGATAGGTCGTGAATCACAAGTGAAGATGAAGATTTAGAGCGCAAGGGTTATTGTTATTAGCTCTGAGGGTGACTCCAAAATGAGTAACGAGATAATGCCTTCGGTTTCGTTCGAACTCGAAACGAACTTGTATGGATTGAATGCTTTCAGAACATCGTCAGGTGGAAATGAGCGTTCTAAAGAGATGTGTTCTCTAAGGTAATCGTAGCCTCAAGCCTCATCAACCGGGAATGGCTAAAACAGGAGAGGTACAACAAGGCTAAGTGGGTCATGGCTAAGTAGGATGAGATGAACCCCTGTCTAGAGTCCCTTTTTTATTCGGTTGTGTGGGCGGTTGCTACCTACAACTGCGAGGTTGTCTTGTTCGGAACAGTTCAGTAAGGAATGGTTCCGGCTTTGTTTTGAAAGGGATTGGGAGTAATCCTTGGTATGGTGATCTAGGCCCCATACTGTGATGGGCGGTATCCCAGTAGCCCTGCCATTGATGGAAGCCCATTCTTCCTACGCGCCCTTACGGTTTTGATTGTATTACCCACTTTTTTGGCTAGTAGATGGAATTTAATTATGTAACAATTTCAGCTATTTCTTATTTATTTGAAAACCTAGACCCTACTATAATATCATCGGTTTTGCCATCAAATGTTTTGGTTAGCTTAAGGTAAGAACTTACCCATGTTTATGTGTAGGGAGTATTACGTGATACCTTTGTTTTCAAAAATTTTTTAAAAGTTGAGCAACTTTAACCTTTAACTCACACCAGGCCCGTGTCTGGCCCGGAGTTTATTCTGTTTTTCTTAAACTCTTGGGCACTCAAATTTTTACGAGTAGCCAAGGGATTCAGGTTAGGTTTGACAAATTCTGGAGGAGCAATGGAGCAGGAGGCTTCAACGTGCAGATATATAGTATTCCGCTGTGTGTTCTCTGAGTCGATTATCTGTATTGTATATTGAGTTGCATAATTAGACAGGTTTTTATAACTGTCTAGTATGTGTTGTATAAGCTGTGTAACTCTGATGTATATGATATTATGTAATATTTATGTGATTAATATAATTTATTAGTTCCGCTGTTGAGATTCTGATGTTGTTCTTTCTTTCTTCTCTATCTTTTCTCTTTTTATCCCTCTCTTTCTTAATCATGATGCGTCTTATTGTGGAGAATAAGGCGGGTCGTTTCAGAAATTCAACCATCTGAATTCAAATTTTGAATTTTGAATTCTGTACCTGTTAACGAAAAAATTTAAACGCTAACACCCTGGTGTATAAGATGTGATTGTGAAAGCACCACCCGTTTGTACGGGAAACAGAAATAAGCAGAAAGTATGTAGAAAAACAGAAAGAGACACAGTATTTATAGTGGTTCGGCTTATAATCCAGCCTACGTCCACTTTAATCTTTTTATCACTAGTTTGATTACAATTCTTTACAAGATCTTTCAATTACAACACACTTCAAGTGATAGGATATGTGAAACAAGTAGCTCAAGCTTTGATGTTGACAATCATCTTCAAATCCATGGTGAATGTGGATGATTCCTTCATGGAGTTCCTTTAGAAGTTTGTTGGATCTAAAAAGCTTTGAAGTCGTCTGGAATTTGGCAGAGTAATGGCGCTTGAAGAGAATGAGCCCAAAGGTCCTTTGAACGTTGGAAGTGGCTACGTATTTATAGGCAAACTTCCTAGGCTGAAATTGCAAAGTCATGAGTCGTGGTCGACTCATCATGAGTCGTGACCGACTCATGATGAGTCGTGAGTCGTCTGCAAGTCACTTCTTTGCAGCATGATCTTGAACTTGCCTCTGAGTCTTGTGTCGTGTGTCGGCCCATCTTTTGAGTCGTAGCGGCCTCTTGAGTCGTTGAATTGGTCTAGGCCTTGAGTCGCAGACCCTGCTGAGTCGTTAATCCACACTGTACCTTTAAAGCACTAGCTCGCTGAGTCGTTGCCACCAATGAGTCGCTGACTGCCCTACATGTTGAGTCGCTGACGCTTTAACTTATTAGGCTCCTTAAGTCGTGAGTCGCTCCTTTGAGTGGCCTTATAGGATGAGTCGTGGGCTAGTTGAGTCGCTAGTCTTGATGAGTCGGCACTTACTGAGTCGGTAACTATTATGGGTCGTAGGCTCCTTGAGTCGCTCGGCGTTAACAATTGCCCCTCGAAGTACACACTTATATCATGAGTCGTGTGCTTCGACTTTCTTCTTGAGTCGTGACCGACTCAGGGCGGCCTATGACTCGTGAGTCCTTTCTCATTCTCCCCTGCCTTGTATATAAGCTATTGCGTTGTTCTTCTTCCTCACTTGATCTCTGTCTCATCATCTTGTGACGCCATTAACGCATCTTTGAATCTCATTTCCGAAGGCGAATTCAACCCTGCTACTCTCCGATTCATCCCAACCATTATACTTCGTAAGCAAATTCAATCTTAATCCATAATAATCAACGTTGAATCACAAATTCTCATCTTTCGGCTTTAGTTTGTTTTCATGTGCTGCGCTTCACTTTGAATTGTTGTAATCGATTCTAGATCACTATTCGATACGCGAGTTCAGCAATGCATTGAATTTAAGATCGATGCGAAACATTTCAGATTGTTTCTCGGGTGATTTGTTGGTATGGAAGGACGATGGGCTCCATTGGGAATGTGACAGATCCTTGTTGCCTTAGCATTACCGGGTTAGTGGATTGAGACAGGAAAAGGGGGGGCTGTGAGATGAGGCGTGATGAGGAATTCCAAGAGTTAGCGAATTAGGTTTTGCCTTTCGACCACTGATTTTGAAAAGCCTTGCAATCTCAGCCGTATACGACTCAATGCTTTAGCCATAAACCGTAGATGACTTAAACTATAAGTCGCGAACGACTCAAGCCATGAGCCGTGAACGACTCAGCACTTGGGTTACTTTCCATGACTCAACCTTTCAAACTATACACGACTCAAACCATAAGCCCTGAACGACTCAGTACTTGAGCCTCTTTTCCATGCTTGAACCTATGACCGACTCAACTAAATGCCTCCTTAGATTTGAGTCGCGGCCGAGACAGGATTTAAAGAAATTTGCATTGTTCTGATTTGAGGCTTTTTCCTTCATGCACATTACAACTCATAGAACTTAACTTAACTCGCCGCATATCCTTTAGGCCGTAACCGAGTCATCCAAATAACCAATGACTTAGCTTAACCAATACAAAGAATTATTGAGTCGTTGACGACTTAACACTTGTGAATTTTGCTTGAACTTTGAACTGTTGAACTTTGTCGTATTTTTTCCACAGGTCTCTCTTGCAAGCTAATAACCTGTCTAACACAATGTTTACAGAAAATTGGGACGAATATACTGTCATTGATTGCCCACACCGAATGACAGATTAGTTAACGATAGATGATTAACTTGAATGAACTGCATATATGAAGTGCCTTTAATATATCTATTTCAAACAAAATATCAAAGCAATGCTGAAGTAGTCAATTGAAATCGACTTGCTTGCACTAATATTATGTTTGAACTTTTAAGTTAACAAGTTCTGAAATGTTTACCATCGATCAAGCATCGATTAGTGTAATCCTAGTTATATATACTTGTCACTTTTCTAGTCTTGCACAACACTTCACACTTTTTAGGAAACGCGCACCTTCGCATTTGAACATCCAGTTGCTTGTGTAGAATGACTTCTCATCAAGAAGAGCCGATGAGTCAGACTGAAGATACCTTTCCGGTAGCTATTCCTGTGGATAACCCTCCAGAGAGAATACCAACAACTCTGAATCAACGGACGTTTAATCAATTGTGCGTCCAGTTTGGCATCGATGATGCTGACGCCTTACTACCGGGGCCAAATGATACTGCCGATAGGCCACCTCTTGGTTTTGTTGCTGTCAATCGCCAAATGTGCTTAAATGGCGCTATTCCTCCTTTTAACGACTTTCTTCAACAGTTCTTGCTTCGGCTGTCTATCTCTCCATTCCAATTACACCCCAATGGCTATGCTATTCTGATGGGGTTATGTGTTCTATTTAGGAGAACCTTGGATCGACTACCAAGCTTCGGGGAGATCTGTTATTTTTGCTCATTTACAAAAATTAAAGACCATCCCTCCATTGTGGTTATAAGAAGCGCTCGAAACCGCAAACTTATTACTGATCTCCCCGAAAGCGCTCACGGATTTTTGAATCAGTTTTTCTTCGTTCGTTGCCCTCCAGGGTTTTATGCCATCTGGAGAGTAGGAAGTAAGATTTCCTGTCTATATTCTTTCCGCTTTGAAGCCATTTTTGAGATCCGAACTTTTAGTTGCTAACTTCATTCTTTGTTCCTGTTTTAGCGCTTCCACCCCCTACCAGGGACCCAAGTTTTAAGCAAATTTTAGAAAGATTAAATGCTGTGCCGGCAGAAGAAAGGAGCATAAAGTTTCTGCTAAGCGATGAATTTTTACACCAATACGGACTTCTCCATCCCTCTCGCTTTACTCAGCCTCATGAAGCCCCGACTGAAGTTCCCGATTCTCCGACGAAAACTCTCGACGCCTCGGTCTCCACTAAAGATCGTGTGCAGGGAGAAACTTCTACTGGAACTCCATTAGTGAAGTGCTCTACTCCACGAGACGACACGGGGCCATCCGAAAAGTCCGCGCTTCCCCCCATTACTGGAGAAGAAGAGGAGCAACCTTCCCAAACTATGAAAAATGCCGATAAAGGAACTGATGGAGGGAACCAGGCTAGGCATGACGATGATGATGTCTTTGGGGATTTAAGTGACTTATTTATCTCTTCCCAAGAGCTCTCTAAAGATGATCCTGCTCGTGGTAAAGTTATACCTCCAACAATTGAAGCGACATCTGCCCTCCAACTGACTCCAACTCCTTTATCCCAAGAATTGCCACCGATAGCGAAACCTATTACATCCCCCCAACTGAGAAGTGGTTCGTTAGCCCAACGCGAGTAGTTTGCACTTCACACACCACTTAAGAATTTTCCAGCACACTTATGCACTTATCTTCTTATGCTTTAAAGATTTCTGAAGCTTATCTTTTCTTATTTCAGATTCTCCAATGACACGCGGTGGATCATACTATCAAGATTTTCAACGCTATGGTGGGCGTGGACAGTATAATTATGGGCGCTACTTCTCTTCCTATAGGGAGTCTGATGAAGAGAGGGCTGCTCGAAAAGCTCGGGAAAGGAGGGATGCCGAAGAACGTCGTGATAGAAGGGATAGGGATGAGCATCGCGACTCCCCGCAGAGAGGTGACGATTCCTATAAAAGGAAATCACACGATGACCGGGGAAAAGGTCATGTAGTAGAAGATTCGAGCAAACGAGCTCGACATGGTGAGAGACATGCTTCCACCACTCCCGACAAGCCTACTGCCCCTGCCCCTCTTGATATTTCTTCCGACTCTCCTGCTCTCGGAAAGGAGGACATCCAGACAATAATAAGCAGGCCTAAATTTCAAGTGGGGCCTGGCCCAGCCACCTTACAAAGTCGCTTTCCACAATGGTGCTTAAAAGGCGTGAGATTCGATCTTGACCTGGTTCCAATCGACAAGCCCGCCATGCTGCGAAATCTTGACGCTGTTAAACTTGACATCGAGAGGATGTCAAACTGGCAGAAGCTTGTTGATGAGCTTCAACGAGTTAACCGCGCCAACTTAGAGGCCATGCTCACCATGGAAAATGATAAGGCTGAGTGGCAAAAGGTCCTTGAGCAGCATGATACCGAGATGAGAAGCATTACTTCCTACAACGAGGAGCTTGAAGCAAAGGTCGAGAAGTTGAGAGATGAGCTTGCTGCTTCCTCTACCTCATATTCTCAAAAAGAAGAAGTGCTTCTCAGACAGGTAAGAGATGCTCATGCCAGCCAACGGGATGCTGAGGATAGGCTCGAAGCTCAGAAAAGAATTAATGAGGGCTACATTACTGATGTTGCGGAGCTCCAAATGAAAAACAAATCCCAGGAAGCGGAGATACAAATGCTCAAACTTCAGCTTTCTAAAACGGAGAGGGAGCGCGATGAGGCCGTCGCCGGCAGAATCGCAGCTGAGGAATCTCACGAGGAGACTAAGAATAGCTTTGGCTCGACACTATTCGACTTCTACTTACATAGCGTCTTGGGGCGTGGAAGCCTTGCTTTTCTAGGTCCCAAGTACGAGATCACTTTAGCCGAAGTGTGGGAGGCTGCCCTCGATATGCTTGGTGCTGAGGGTGCTGGTTATGATGAGTCAGCCTTGGAAAGGCATTATTTTGATGAGGACGCTCGCACTGCTCTCGCCAGGGGAAAGGAACAACTTGCTAAACTAAGAACCGAAGCGACAGAAGGGGGGCAGGTTGAAGGAACTACTTCAACTACCCCGGTTCAGCCACCTTCTTTGTCCGAAATCAACATCATTGGTTCCAGTTCCCATTTTGCTTCTCCTACCAAAATTACTACTGAGATTACAAGTGTACATGGTGGAGATGAGGGCGATGAGAGCGCTGACGCGCAAGCATATGAAGTTGATATCAGGAGATCAGCTTCACCAGGTAACCTCACTGTTAATCCCGCCACTGTCAATTCTGTTCAAGCGGGTTATTCATTTGCTTCACATGAGTTTCATGAACTCCTTGGTTATCTTCTCAATCTCGATGAGCCTTCATCTCCTCTCTCTACTAACTTTATTGGTGAGCCTTCATCTCCTCTTTTTACTGACTTTAACCTCTTTTCTTCTGTAGAGAAAGCACCAAGTACTGCTCAAACTTCTACTCCTCCGGTTATCCTTCCTCCATCTCTTCAGGTGGCGCCTCCTACTGCCTCGCAACCCAGATCACAGGAAGAACAAATAGAGGCTCTTCACGGCTTGGATGATCCCGTCGCTTCGCAAGAGCAGAAAGATGAGAGACTTGAAGGAGGTGATATATCCCCGGAGCGAACTCCTTCTGACGACGTTGTTCTATCTAAACTTGTCACTCCGGGGAGTGAGTCTTCCTCGCAAAGGAGAAAGAAGCGTGGGACATCCAAGAGGAGGGGGAAGAAAATCATCGCCACTGAAGAGGAGCCGGAAGTTGAACCGGTTGCGCCTTCCTCTCCTACTTCCCTTATGCCCACCGATCGTCCTGAAAAACTGATCATCCGGCCGGGTAAAGGGTCTAAAGGCAGCAAAAAGAAGTGAAGATCTTTAGTTTCTAGTTTTTTGTGTTTTGCATGTACTGGCCGAGAATTGTGCGGGTACCGGCCCCCGCTTTTCTTTATTTTGAGACCTGTACCTGCACTATAATTGAATAAAATGATTCTTCGTTTGTACAAACTTTTGTTTAAATTAGAGAGTACATTTGTTATTCGTTTTGGCATGAGTTCATTTGATATTGCAGCGAGCTCATGGTATGTTACTTGAGCGTTACCTTTTGCTGGTTTATTTATATCATACAGTGTGTAATTATACTATATTGCCCCTATTCCATAAGTTTGCTGCAATATTCTATACTTCGAGGGGACTTGCACTCTTATTTGCTAAAGAATAATTATGTTATTTTTATTTTAAAAAGAATTCTTGTAGAGTACAACCCCCTTCGTATGAGTTTCTACGCGCTTTGTCCTTTGAAGAAATCACTTCTTTCTTTTTGCTTAAGTACATATCTCATCAAGTGAATTCCTCTATGTGGTAAAGCGGACCTCTGAAGGGTACTTTAACTTCTTTTCTTTTTACGATCATTTCCCATAGTAGGAAAATTACTTTTCCTTTGAAAGTTAAAGTACGCTTTTGATGAGGATTTTTTTTTTATAGAAAGTTGTACCTCTGAGGAGGGATTTTTTCACGTTTCAACACTTGGAAGTTTTATTTCAATCTCGGTGAAACGTGTACCTCCAAAGAGTTATGCTTTAGAAATCCTTTTCACGTTTCAACACTTGGAAGTTTTATTTCAATCTCGGTGAAACGTGGGTTTCCAAAGAGGTCTTTCTTCTTAATTGTGTTCCCGGGAGGGGGTTGTACCTCTGAGGAGGGATTTCTCACGTTCCAACACTTGGAAGTTTTATTTCAATCTTGGTGAAACGTGTACCCCCAAAGAGTTGTGCCTTTGAAGAAAGCCTTTTCACGTTTCAACACTTGGAAGTTTTATTTCAATCTCGGCGAAACGTGGGCTTCCGAAGAGGTCTTTCTTCTTGATTGTGCCTCCGAAGAGGTCTTTATTTTGCTTGTCTTTCAACTCCGGTGAAGTGAAATTCCGAAGAGCGGCTGTTACACTTCAACTCCTGGTGAAATATGCCCCCGAAGAGGTCTTTATTTTGTTTGCATTTCAACTCTGGTGAAGCGCAATTCCGAAGAGCGGCTGTTACACTTCAACTCCTGGTGAAATGTGCCCCCGAAGAGGTCTTTATTTTGTTTGCATTTCAACTCTGGTGAAGCGTAATTCCGAAGAGCGGCTGTTACGCTTCAACTCCTGGTGAAATGTGCCCCCGATAGGGTTTGCATCGCCTGGAAGTTACTCTCTCATGGTTGGAGGGTCATGACTTCTCCAATCTTTTTTGTTGAGTAGAGAACTTTCTTTTTTGTGGCATATATCCCATTAGGGGTCTTTGTAGAGAAGCATTTGGCCTCTGAAGAGGGCTTTTGGCCTCCGAAGAGGGCTTTGGTCTCTGAGGAGAAGCATTCGGTCTCCGTAGAGAAGCATTCGGCCTCTGAAGAGGGCTTTTGGCCTCCGAAGAGGGCTTTGGTCTCTGAGGAGAAGCATTCGGTCTCCGTAGAGAAGCATTCGGCCTCTGAAGAGGGCTTTTGGCCTCCGAAGAGGGCTTTGGTCTCTGAGGAGGAGCATTCGGTCTCCGTAGAGAAGCATTCGGCCTCTGAAGAGGGCTTTTGGCCTCCGAAGAGGGCTTTGGTCTCTGAGGAGAAGCATTCGGTCTCCGTAGAGAAGCATTCGGCCTCTGAAGAGGGCTTTTGGCCTCCGAAGAGGGCTTTGGTCTCTGAGGAGAAGCATTCGGTCTCCATAGAGAAGCATTTGGCCTCTGAAGAGGGCTTTTGGCCTCCGAAGAGGGCTTTGGTCTCTGAGGAGAAGCATTCGGTCTCCGTAGAGAAGCATTTGGCCTCTGAAGAGGGCTTTTGGCCTCCGAAGAGGGCTTTGGTCTCTGAGGAGAAGCATTCGGTCTCCGTAGAGAAGCATTCGGCCTCTGAAGAGGGCTTTTGGCCTCCGAAGAGGGCTTTGGTCTCTGAGGAGGAGCATTCGGTCTCCGTAGAGAAGCATTCGGCCTCTGAAGAGGGCTTTTGGCCTCCGAAGAGGGCTTTGGTCTCTGAGGAGAAGCATTCGGTCTCCATAGAGAAGCATTCGGCCTCTGAAGAGGGCTTTTGGCCTCCGAAGAGGGCTTTGGTCTCTGAGGAGAAGCATTCGGTCTCCATAGAGAAGCATTTGGCCTCTGAAGAGGGCTTTTGGCCTCCGAAGAGGGCTTTGGTCTCTGAGGAGAAGCATTCGGTCTCCGTAGAGAAGCATTTGGCCTCCGAAGAGGGCTCTTGGCCTCCGAAGAGGGCTTTTCATCTCACGGGAATATGTCGACCGATTGTGGTGAAATGTGTGCCCCAGAGGAGGGTTATTGTCAGGAAGTTTGGAGTTTCCTTTTCTTGTTTGGATGGATTCTCGGGAGTGTGTTGGCTGGTAACTCCACGACTTTGTAACGAGAGAGACACCTTTTTCGATGGAGCCCGCTTGAGGTCTCTATCCCCTGAGGAATTATGCCTTCAAAAAGGGCTGGCACTTCCGAAATGATCTTTTGTTGGCTGATGCTTGCTCTCGCATACTTTTTTGCCGTTGATTCATGTTGACAATTCCCATTACTTCGCAAGGGTCATTGCTTTTAGCTGCCAAGCCTCTCCCTTACCCAAAGGAATATATTTTATAGTTAAGCAAATTGGTGGTGGCAGATGTAGGTTCTTTAACTGGCCGTTTGTTTGTTCATACATTTGCGGTTAGCTATATATGATCTGCTTTTATCCACCTTGCTTACTTTCGGTTGAAGTTCTCCTTTTGTAAGATTTGGATATGGGAATTTTGAATGGCTCAGTGCTTGACTACTGGATGTTGTTGCGGATCGCTTCGTCTCATGACTGGTAAGTCTTGTTTTTATGGCCTGCATTATTAAATGGTCTTTTTAGCAACACGCTCAACGTATTTCATACGCCAAAATAAAACAGAGCAGTTTATAATAGTAGGGAACACGAGAATTATAGTGATTTAGCCAGAATTGGGCCTATATTCACTTTACTGCTGTTGTTATTCGCCTGCCTTGCAATTGCCCTTAACAAGAGAATCATATATCTGTAAATTTATTGCAATATCTCAGCAGAGTTTTTATGTAAAATATGGATGTAAGTGGCTATTATTCCAAGTTCTTGGAATTGGTTCTCTTTTGACAGTTGCGAACTTGATTGATTATATTAGCAGTGCCTCAGTGCCATCCTTAAGTGTGCACTATCTTCTTCTGTTGGCGGGTGGTTTTAACTGAAGAAGCATACTCTAGCCAAATCTTATTTATTTGCTTAGAGTATTTCTTATTTAGGTTTTGCCCCTGGACTTTCGTCACTTAAGACTTGCTTTAGAAAGCTACCAAGGGTTGCTTGATATTGTAACGAATCGGCTGGACCTTGATTGCCTGCAAATTTAGATCGATAATTTTAGTGACATTCTTAGAATATTTCACATATCGAAATAAAATAAGCGACTTGTAATAATAGGGAGAACAAGGCTTATAGTTTTTATTATTTATTTGCACTGTCTTTATAACAGATTTTGATACAAGAATTATTGGATCAGCATTCCTTTACAAATTTGAAACATAGTATTCAAGTAAAGTAAGAAAGCAGTTGTTGCCCCAAGCTTTAGGGATTGAATCTTTTGGCTTGAAAGGATTGGATGGCAACGTTTTTCAGAATCGAAACTTCCTTTCACTTTGAAGGTCTTCCTGAAGCGTGTGCATGTCTTCCCGTCTCATCCAATTTTTTCCTACCTGGTGAGGGCTTGCTGTGACGATACTGATGATAGGACCTTCATTTCCCTGTGCCACGGTTCTTTTATTTGAGCTACATTGTTGAGCGGACACCAGCTGCACCTTGGAGGATGAGGAGTAGTTAATTCCATCTCTTTTCTCATATTGTTGCAGTTCATTCTGTTTGAGCAACTCTTCAATCTCCTTCCTTAAATGGCGACATTGATTGGTGTCATGGCCAGGCTGATTGTGAAATCGGCAGAATTTTCCATTGTCTGTTGCGCTTCTCCTCAACAGAGATGGTTTGGGGTACACAACAACATCCTTTGTTGCCAAGAAGATATTTTCCGGAGTGTCGGTCAAGGGAGTGAAGTCAGAGGATCTGAAGCGTCGAGCTTTTTTCAAGAGCTTCTGCTTTCTTTTCCCTCCATCGTCCTCTCTTTGTTCAATCATCTCCGGTATGTATTCTTCATCGTTACCAGGACTCAATGGGTAGTCGTCAACTATTCTCTCGAAAGTTGCCCTTGACAAACGTTCGTGGATAGTTGGTCGTGGCCATGAACTTTCTGTTTGGGGGAATGGTCCAATAATGCCAGTTGCTCGTTGAGGAATATTCCATTCTTCTGAAATCTGAGCCTCCTTAGCAATGGTTTTTATATTGCTTTCTAGTCGACGGACTTCCTCTTGCAATGTGTTCATCTTGTCCAGTATTCTATTACTTTGAACTTCCATGTGTTGATATATTCCATAAATCACAGCATTTAATTCAGCCTTTGTGACCCCAATAGTTGAAGCTGTTTCCCCTAATGTGGGAAGAGCAATGGCGTTGCTGCTAGTACCTTCAAACCTCAAAAACTTTCGTTTCCTTTCAGAAGCCATAATTTCTGCTAGACTTCTAGTCTTCAAGGAAATTCTCTCTACAAATCTTCTGTAAAGCAATGATGATAGAAGTCCTGAGTTCAATTCTCAGTGAAAGCACCAAAATGTTAACGAAAAAATTTAAACGCTAACACCCTGGTGTATAAGATGTGATTGTGAAAGCACCACCCGTTTGTACGGGAAACAGAAATAAGCAGAAAGTATGTAGAAAAACAGAAAGAGACACAGTATTTATAGTGGTTCGGCTTATAATCCAGCCTACGTCCACTTTAATCTTTTTATCACTAGTTTGATTACAATTCTTTACAAGATCTTTCAATTACAACACACTTCAAGTGATAGGATATGTGAAACAAGTAGCTCAAGCTTTGATGTTGACAATCATCTTCAAATCCATGGTGAATGTGGATGATTCCTTCATGGAGTTCCTTTAGAAGTTTGTTGGATCTAAAAAGCTTTGAAGTCGTCTGGAATTTGGCAGAGTAATGGCGCTTGAAGAGAATGAGCCCAAAGGTCCTTTGAACGTTGGAAGTGGCTACGTATTTATAGGCAAACTTCCTAGGCTGAAATTGCAAAGTCATGAGTCGTGGTCGACTCATCATGAGTCGTGACCGACTCATGATGAGTCGTGAGTCGTCTGCAAGTCACTTCTTTGCAGCATGATCTTGAACTTGCCTCTGAGTCTTGTGTCGTGTGTCGGCCCATCTTTTGAGTCGTAGCGGCCTCTTGAGTCGTTGAATTGGTCTAGGCCTTGAGTCGCAGACCCTGCTGAGTCGTTAATCCACACTGTACCTTTAAAGCACTAGCTCGCTGAGTCGTTGCCACCAATGAGTCGCTGACTGCCCTACATGTTGAGTCGCTGACGCTTTAACTTATTAGGCTCCTTAAGTCGTGAGTCGCTCCTTTGAGTGGCCTTATAGGATGAGTCGTGGGCTAGTTGAGTCGCTAGTCTTGATGAGTCGGCACTTACTGAGTCGGTAACTATTATGGGTCGTAGGCTCCTTGAGTCGCTCGGCGTTAACAGTACCCATGTCGACATCATGGTGAGGGCCATGTCGACATGTGCCATATTATGAAAATTATGTATTTAGGGCTTTTGTAATGGCGTCCTGCTGCTGCTCATTCCTATTCTGTACACATTGCTTTTCCTCCCTTTGACCAGCTACACGTCAGTCCATTTCCTCCTATCTTCTTCGTCCTCCCACCTCTTATGCCTGTTTCCCAGCTCACCCTCCCATACGCTTCTTCCCCGCCTCGCTCTTCAACTAGATCTGGTAGGTATTTCGGTGTCATGCCGACTTCATCGCGTCAGAATTTGCCTCTACTCCTTTCTGTCGATGAATTCCCTCCTTTGCCCGCTCCTCAAACATCTCCACTAGCTCCAGCCGAACGCCCAACTGTTAGTTCGTTGGTTTCCACATTGGTGCCTGCAACGGGCTCAGGTGCTGTTGCGACTTCTCACGATGCGTATGCTTTCGGTGAGTTTCCCTTTACTCTTGATGCGTGTCGTGCTGAACATATAGTGATGGGTCAATATGGTAAGTTGAAAAGTGGCAGTGGGGTATCCAATTCAGATTTAAATGTGAACATCTCAGTTGATATCCTTGATGACCCTGTTGGAAATGGAATGATGGATTCTTGTCTTGGTAGTGATTTGCGTTTAGTTTCTGCTGAATTGCTTGGAGTTGAACGATGCACAAATGGTGCTTGTGTAAATTCCTGTGTTAATGCCTGTGGTAAAAAGTGTTCAGTTTGTTTGAATAGGTCTGTTTCTGGTGGTATGACCCTTCCTGCTACCTCTGCCCTTCCTGGAAACAAATCTTGGTCCTCGCTATTCTCCTCTCTCCCCCGTAATGCAGGAGACTACATTCCGATTGAGTTTGAAATATTAGAGCAAGATGGTGTGATGGTCCCTCCGCCTATTTGATGCAGGCTGGTATGGACTTTTGGTCGGATTACCTTGTTGGTTTCTTCTTGGATCCTAACCATCGCCTGCTGGATGCGACTTATGTTTGTCGAAGGACCTGGAAGCTTCATGGTGGTTTGCGTGTTAAGCAGGTTGACTCCATGTATTTCCTAAAATTTTCATCCCCTGAGGAACGCCGTCTTGTCCTTGAGGCCGAGCCTACCTTTTTTGATGGGCAACCCTTTATTATTACTCCTTGGTCCCCGACTGTGGCTAGTGCTCGAGGGCAAGTTCTTTCATCCCTGTTTGGGCTTATTTTTCATAAATCCCCTCTGCTCTTCAACCTTTACTCGGTTTAAACTGGCTAGCTTGTAGCGTAGGAAAATTAAAATGTTTTGATTCAAATACCGTGGCTCGTGAAAAATTGGTATATGCGAAGGCTCTGATTGAGATTTCCCCTGATAAGCCTCTCCCTTCTTCTATTCCGGTTCAGCTAGCTGTTGGGCATGTTGTTCGCTATGGTTGGGTTTCGGATATTTGTACGTCCTGTCATTCTTTTGTCCACCTAGATATTGCCTGCACGCATTCTGTCTCCTCTGCTGCTGCTCCTAAGATTCCTCTGTCCCGCCCCTCGCTTAGGAAATGGGTTCCCAAAGTTTCTGGTTCTCCTATTGTCCCTCCCCTGGCTTCTCCGATTCCTGTCTCGGTGCCTCCTGATGCTCCTGTTGCTGGGCCTACTTCCTCTTCTCCTTTATTGGACGTTGGTTTTGGTTCTGGGTTAGCCCCGGATCCAGTTCCTCCTAGACCTTCTGTTGTTTGGGATGATGCTGAGGGATGTTGGGTTGATCACCTTTCCGATATGCGATTTAACCCCAAGAATAATTCCTACTTTAGATTTGTTTCCGATGATATTCTTGATCTCAGGTTCCTTTATTACATTCCTTCTGTTGATTCCTTAGTCCTCGATGTGGACGGTTCGAATGATGTCTTGCTGGTTGATTCTTCTTGGGATCGTTCCTTTATTTACACTCCTGCTGCTGTGGCTTATGATCCTTGTCTTACTGGCCTATTCCGCCCCTTTTCTGGTCTTTTGGGGAATGTATCTTTGGGGTCTTCCCAGGTTTCTGTGCACGATGGAGATACTTCCTTTATGGAGGAATAGTTATGTTTTCGTTTCTCATAGTAGTTGTGGTATGTCTACCATACTCTTGAGCTGTATTATTTCTTTTACTTAGTAGTTAAGGTGTTTTTACCTTACTCCTGTACTTCAACTTTTATTACTTTCGTAATAAAAAGTGGACGGTCCACTATAAAACCGGCTTGCCTTGCAAAAAAAAATTCTATGATTTATTGTTCCTAGGTATTCAATATATATATATATATATATATATATATATATACACTTATTATTTTTAATGTATATATATATCCGGAATAATTCTGAAATTATAGTATATTCTGTAACATATTTTAATACTCTTAAAACTAAAAACAAAAATAAAAATAAAAAATAGTAAAATAATAGTAAAAAATAAAATTTTTAAAATTCGAAAAAACACCAATTCAAAATCAATCAATTAAGCAATCAAGCATCCAAATCTACCCATGCAATTTCAACCAATTGTATTGTAAATATGTACCTTTTTCTGAGTCTGTTTCTCTGAATTCATGGGAGTCGTGAACTGCTGTGAGACAAATATTTGAATTATCTGTCTTCTAATCATCATCGTTTGAGGACGAGTCTGAATCATCTAGAGTAGTAGTAAATGCACATTTTCGTTTCTTTACGGAATCATTGTTTATAGGAGAATTTCGCCTATCTGGATACGGACAGTCTCTTTTGATATGGCATGCTTCGTCATAGTTGAAACATTTGATATTGTTTGGCACTACATTCTGATTTCCAGAGTTCTTATAGTTGTTTCTCTTGAGATTGTTCATCTTTCTATATTTCAGAAATTTTCGAAAATTCTTGGTCATAAGGGCTATCTCTTCATCATTATAGCTGTTTGAGTCGGATCCATCGGTTAATGCATTGAATGCCATTGATTTCTTTTCAGATGCTTTGCTTTCTCTTCTCCCAATCATTTGGACTTCAAATGACATTAGATTTCTAATTAATTCTTCTATCTTTAAGGTACTGATGTCATTTGCTTCATCGATCGCAAGTGTCTTTTGAACCCATTCTGGAGTAAGAGAATTTAAGATTTTTCTGACTTGATATTCTTCCGAAAATTCCTTTCCCAAAGATATTAGAGAATACACAATACCCTGAAATCTACTATATATATCTGAAATAGACTCATTAGAATTCATTTTAAATAATTGAAACTGATTTTTGAGCATGGAAATTTTGGTTTGTTTAACTTTGCTTGTTCCTTCGTGAGTAACTTGCAGAATTTTCTACATTTCATATGCAGACTTAGAAACTGACATTCTATTAAATTCATTCCTATCAAGTGAACAAAGGAGAATATTCATTGCTTTAGAATTATTTTGTGCAACAGTCTTTTGCTCAGTGGCCCACTGTGCAAAATCAGTTGTGGGTTCAGAATATTCAGTCTGTGTGATATTCCAAGTGTTTAACCCTATAGATTGTAAATATATTTTCATCCTACATGCCAAATATGCATAATTACTGCATTAAAAAGTGGTGGTCTGACAGTAGACTGACCTTCTACAAATGAGCTAGTGACAGGAATGATAGAACTAGTGTTGGTAGCCATTTTGACAATTTTTTAAAAATTCAGATTATGAAAACTTTAAAAACCTTGCTCTGGTACAAATGTTAGAAATGCGGATTATGGATCTTAAGGCTGGGATAAACACTAGAGAGGGGTTGAATAGTGTTTTAAGAAATTACTAAATCTTTTTGAGTTTATGTTAATTTGAACACAAGTGTATGAAATATTCAGACACAGATATGATCACAGAAACAAAAACAGATGCAGAAATAAAGTAAAAGCAATAAAGAAAAGAACACACCGGATTTTATACTAGTTCGGAGTTATCCTACATCCAGTCCCCCACACAAGTACGGATTTCCTTTCAAAATAAATTGTACAATTACACCCTCGATTTCAAGGCTATGAGCTACACCCTCCAGATTCACAATCCTTTGGGTAGAGATACTTGATTTTAGGGGCAACAAGTTCACCCAATTGATTTCCTAGGCTACAATCACACCTTTTACACTTGATTGATTTCCAAGGCTATAATCACACCTTCTACACTTGATTGATTTCCAAGGCTACAATCACACCTTTTACACTAAATTAATTGCAAAGAAGTCTATAACTATGAACAGCAATGTGGATCTTGTTGAGATAGTGATAGAGAATCAAAGCAGAAATGATCTAGTTAGATTCAATGTTGATTTCGGAAGAGTAATGTAATGAATATGTATAAAGAAATGTGGAAGAAGAAGAGGAGTGAAAAACAGAAAAATATGATATGAAATTCAATTAAAACAGCCCCTATTTATAGAAGAACAACAGCCATGTCTATTCGTGTAGGGATATGACGAATAGACACTTCTTTTGAAATTCAAACTTTGAAATTAACTGCCACTATGTCGACATAACCTGACATCCCAAAGGAAATTTTTATGATTTGTTTTTCTTTGAAAATAACTTCTATCTTGTATTAAAACTATTTTAAACTTTATAAATATACTTAACTATAGCTAAAATACATAAGTAAATATAGAGAATAATATTTTGATATATATATATATATATATATAATTTTACTATAATTTTATATTTAAATCTAAGTATAAATATTCAAAAGTTGAATATATTATTGTTAAAAGATAGTTTAAAAATAAGGATAATTTGATTTTGAAAATAAAGAATATTTTGAGGCTAAAATATTTAAAACCAGGACAGATGTTTTTAATTCTTTTAAAAGGAAGGTTTTGAAATCATTTTTGAAAATAGGATATAATTTTGTAAAAAAAAAAACATTTTGAATAAAAGGTTAGCGGATACAAAACAATGTTCCACTAGTTTTTTCGTAGGCTCCATCCTACTTGGGGTTCCATCTCTTTAACAGGCTAGAAGTGGAATCCATTCCACGAATAAATTGAATTTTAAGATGCAGTGCTTTTCTTGAAGTTTTAACAAAAACTCCTAACTAAATTACTTATCATTGAAATTTTGAACTCCTGATAATCTTGATATTCTTGAAACTCGTGAGTCTTCAATCTTGATATCTTGAATCTCTATACTATACAGTCTTCATTCATGATACCTGCATGGTTAAATCCTGCATATATATATATATATATATCTAAACTATAATGTTAGTATTTATATTTTATAATCCTATTCTAAGGTTGTTGTCATCAAAACCATCATCTCAAGGACTAACAATAATCTTATATGGGATTCCGAATCTGGTAATAATTTTTTAATGACAAATCCAATCACTTCCCCGAAAGTAATTTTGAGGAGCGGTTCTCCTTCTACCCATTTAGTAAAGTAGTCTACGGCGACTACAACATATTTTACCCCTCCTTTGGAAATTGGAAATGGCCCGATTAAGTCGATTCTTCACATATCAGAGGGCCAAGGATTTCAAATTAAAGTTAATTGACTTAGTGGAAATCAAGGGATCTTTGAATATTTTGACATCTTTCAATCTCCTTACATATTCAAATGCTTGACTTTCCATTCGAGGCAAATAAAAACCTTGTCTTATTATTTGCTTTGCCAACTTTGCCTCGTTAGAGTGGCCTCCGCAAAATCCTTCATGCACTTCCACAACCAACTTAATCCCATCTTCCAGACTCACACATCTTTGGTAAGGTAATAATGCATATCCTTTCTTGTAAAGAGTTCCATCCACCATTGTGAAAGTCAGAGCGTGTCACCTAATTTTCCTAGCTTCCCCTTTATTCGATGGCAATATACCATTAGAAAGACATTTGACAAGAAGGGATATCCAAGTGTCACTATAAAAGTCATCTATCCTTGGATGATTAATCCTCTCATTTGGGATTTCTTCGTTAATTTCCCTTTCTTCTCTTTCCTATGCCATGGATTGGGACTAGTTTGGACTTACATTTCCTTTCCTTGTTCTGGCATTCCCTTTTGAATACCTGGATTTACTTAATCCCCTACTGGCATGATTCGAGTTTCTGGGGCTTCCCTTGAACTAGCCAACTTTGCTAGCGAATCTGCTTGAGAGTTTTTACCTCTTGGAACTTGATGTATAGAAAAAATCATCAAATAAAGAAAGCACTTTAAATATCTTCTTTACATAAAAAAATAGTGTGGCATATTTAGTCAGATATACTTGCATTACCTGGTTTACCACTAATTGCGAATCACTAATGATTTGAATTCGTGGGATTTTGAGATCTAAATCCAAAGTCAATCCTACAACCATTGATTCATACAGGGCTACATTATTTGTTGCGGGAAACCCTAACTTCATGGCATATTTTAGGCGGCGTCCATGTAGTGTTATTGTGACATATCCTGCTCTAGCTTCTTCCTCATTTAATGCACCATCCATAAATAACCGCCGCATCAATTATTGATGCTTTTCCGATTGTTCTTTAATGAAGTTTGTACACTCATTAAAAAAGTCCACCAATGCTTGTCCTTTGATAGCTGCCCGTGGTTGAAATTCAATGTCATACTGGCTAAGTTCAATTCCCTTCTTTACTAGCCTACCTGAAGTTCCAGGCTTACTGAAGACTTGTTTGAGTGGAAAGTTAGTCAGTACTCTGATTGGATGTGTTTGAAAGTATGCCCTTAGTATTCATGCTGTAAGTATCAAGCGGTAAGCTAGTTTTTCTATTGTTGGGTACCAAACCTCTGCACCCTTTAGTCGCCTTCTCACATAATGAAAAGGAAGTTGAGTCCTACTTTCCTTTCTGACCAAACTAAACTAACCTCATGCTTCTAAAATGCCATGTATAAGTACAAGACTTCACCGTTCTGGGTACTGGATAGTACTGGTGGTTTTTCCAATTGATTTTTCTATTCTTGAAAGGCCTTCTTATAGTCTTCTCCCCATTCATAGTTTTTTTTTCTTCTTGGTCACATTGAACAATGGAATGCACTTATTAGTCACCTTGGATATGCACCTACTTAGGTCGGCTACCTTACCATTTAAACTCATTACATCTTTGCTAGTTTTGG
Organism: Allium cepa; assembly: GCA_030765085.1. NCBI lineage: Eukaryota > Viridiplantae > Streptophyta > Magnoliopsida > Asparagales > Amaryllidaceae > Allium > Allium cepa. The sequence goes on along the minus strand of CM060930.1, from coordinate 105,513,904 downwards.
GTCCAGCCATGTCCTTGATAACTTGAATCTTGTCTAGACTAACCTCAATCCCTTGAGCGCTCACAATATAGCGTTAAAAATTCACGGAATGAACCCCCAAAAGAGCATTTCTGGGGATTCTGTTTCATCTGATATTTCCTTAATACTTCGACCATTTCTTTTATGTCTAAGGTGACTCTTAGCTTCATAAGTTATTACTAGCATATCATTAACATAAAATTCCATATTTCGACCGATCTGTTCTTTGAACATTCAGTTGACTGGTCTTTGATAGGTAGCCCCTGCTGTAACGACCCAGAATTTTTATTAATTAAAATTTGAATATTTAATTAATTTTAAATATTAATAAGTGAAATTTATAAGTCGAATAAATTTTATTTTTGAATAATTGGATTTAATTCGATAATTAAATCAATAATTTAATATGTTAAATTATGGAAATAATTGAAAATCGAGTTAAATATGATTTAAAATGATTTGTAAAATTTTATTTTATCATATTGAAGTTAGAATGATATTTTGGAACCTTTAAAGTTGAATTAAAAGTTAATTTGTGAAAATTGAATATTTTAATATTAAATCGACAAGTGAAACTAGCCAATTTTTGAACAGTCTCAGAATTGGACGAAACTAGTTCCATTGTATCCGTAATAGTTAGTTATTATCATATTTCAATTTTCGTAGCAAACGGAGTTATCGTTTGATCGTGGCAGCTCGAAACGCATCGAATTGTTTTTAATATTAATTTGGCGAGTTAAAATAGTCATTTTTCAAAAAGTCTCAGATTTCGACGAAACCTATTTCATCGAATCCGTAATGTGATATTATTGTATGGTTTCAAATTTCGTGTCAATCGGATTTACCGTTTGCCCGGTACAGATTAAAACGCCTAGAAAATCGTTTAAATCGGTTTAATTTAAATTGAACGTTTATAGCCATAACTCGCACAGATGACCGAATTAGCTTCCGAAACCTGTTCCATTGTGTCCGGAACGCGGGGTAAACCCTAGAAACGCTGGTTACGGCGCGTGAATCAGAGTTTGGAATTTCCAGATTGAATAGTGTTTCGTTGGTTCCCTATAAATAGCCCACCTTCACAAATTAAAAAAAAATAAAAATAACAAAACCCTAAACCTAATGCACAGCCGCCACTTTCCAGAACCAAAGGCCGAAATTATCTCAACTTCATCCCCAAATCTCTTCAAATCCGTGAAGCAATTCAAGAAGTGTTCAACTACGAAGTTATAGAGCACAGCGAGATCTTCGTGTTCAACGGTGGAGATCGAGATTGGAGCTATGGATCAACGGGAAAATGGAGATGACGGAACATGGTTGCGCACGCATTTCGAGGCTGTAGGGGCACCGGGATTACCCATGTTCCAGCCGAAGATAGCTCTTGCAATGGGCTTCAATATGGAGGTAGCTGATCGTGGTGGATGTCGTCGTGATGGTCGAGATATGGAACCCTAATTGATGGCTCTATGGGTTTCATGTACGTGTAGTTTACTGGAAGAAGAACGTGAGTTTGGGGGAGAAGAAAATGAACGGGCCTGATGATGGGGTGATGGATCCAAGGGCTGTGATGGGTTAGGTTGAAAAATAAAAAGATTTTGTTGTAATTATTAAGTTATAAAATCGTGTAACTTCATAAATGCATATCTTTTTCATACGAGGTCGAAAACGCGCGAAACCAGTTGCGTTGGAATCGTATGGACGAGCACTACGCTATGGAATTGGATTGGAGTCGTTTGGAGTTAGTGAGAATTTTGGGTAAAATTAAACGTCCGTTTAATTTTATTCGAAATAAATCGCTAAAACGAAATTGAAATCAAGGTGAGAACTTCTCACTCAATCGAATTAGTTTCGATTTTAATTTTAAATAGTTATATTTAAAATATTTGAATGCACGGTTGAATGATGATTGTTATCTATTGATTGTTAAAATAGACATTATGCGCCATTAGTAAGCGGATGTTATTTATTAAAAACATATACCGCGAATATTTCATAAACAGTGAAATTGGTATTATATATAATAGCAATATATATATATATTGGCATATATATATATTAGAGTTATTGATTTCCCGCATTTGTATAGCGGATGAGACCCTATTGCGCCGTCTATTAAGCGGATAATATTTTAAATCCCATATACCGCGATAATTCCGTACTGGAGCGAAATTGGTATTGTGCTAATGTTTGTGGATGCAGGAAAACAGGTTGGAGGGATCCAACTAGATTCCTCAACAGTATTTATTTGATTTCAGATATTTTGATATTTGATGGATTATCATATCGATATGTGATGTCGTTGTTGTCGTGATTGACTATTTGGTGTGTAGCATCATTGGACCAAGTTTTGGAATTTTAAAATGATTTCAAAGTGATTTTTGAAAATATACTATATTTTTGGAATTGATCCCTTATAAATAAATAACGTTATAATTTTAATGTTATAAAAATTATGATTTTTGAGAGATATAGTTAAAGGTTGATTTTTGAAAATACGAGGCTAATGATTTTATAAAATAGTTTAATCGGGATTTTTGAATTTATTATAAAAGTTTAAATATAGGATTTATAAAATTTGATTATTTTATAAATCAAAATGGTTAAATTATAAAGGGGATTAAAGATGTTTTAAAAGAATAATATAAATTGATTTATATAAGAGACTTATAAATGGATATTTATAAATTGAAATATTGAGATTATAAAACGAGTTTTTATAAGTGTTTGAAGGAAGTGCAAATGGATTGCATAAGTGAATGGAATTTATAAAATTATAAATGGTGAAGTTAAAAATGAAATTTATAAATAGTAGGATTTATAAATTTTTTGAAGTTATTAAAGAATATATTTGGGTAAACAAATGAATCTTATAAGTTATAAGATTTATAATTATGAAGTTTAAAGGAACGATTTTGTAAAATAATTGTTTTATAAGCATTTAACTTATAATATGAAATTCTAGTATATCAATTGAGATATGAATTGAGATAGGTTAATAAGGAATTTATAAAGGAAGTAGTTATAAAACAAATAGAAATGGAATTTATAAACATTGTTTTATAAATTCGCAATGACTTATTTTGATAAGTAAATTGTTGTAACCTATTAATGGAGTTATATTCACGTTTTTGACTGTGAATAATCCTTTGAAATAAAATGTATAGAAAAGATGAAATTGGTTAACACGGTATATTCACGTTTTTGAATAGTGAATAATATGTAAAAGAAATTGTTTTGAATGTGATGTTTGAAATAGAATTAAAACGATCTAACGATGTTTTAAAATGTGTTGAGATTCGAAACCATAGATTTCAACATTCATTGTTGAAATAGACGTTTTCGAGAAATAGAAGGAAATGGTGGACTATAACACTGTTGTTATAGTAAATGATTTCCGAAAGGAAATGTTTTGTATAGTATTGGGATTATATATCTATTTTAATTTCGAATCCCTATACTAGTGATTTTGGGTTGTCGTAACGATGTTTTACGCAACATTCGTTTTGGCCCAAATAAATATGTTTAAGAGAATGATTCCCTTAAAGAATGAAATATGTGCTTAATTTCGATTTAAGTATATTGAATATTTTCCAAAGGTGGAAAATAAATAAAATTTGTGAATTACTTATGAATAAACAAGTATGGAAATGTTTTTCCAATGTGAAATGAAACGTTTAGAGAATCTATCCTCTTGAAGATAAATTGAAAATGAATAATTGAAATCGTATATTCATAGATATTGTGAAATATAAATTCACTATGGAATTTATAAAAGAAAAGGGAATTTGTTTAAAAATAAATATTGATTTATTTTTGAAGTGTGAAAATTATATATATGTTGTAAAGATATTTTTGGGAAATAAATAATTTGAAAAATTCTTTGGAATCTGGTGATGTGTGCATATCCATTGATAGTTCAATAACCGACTATCAATATTTACCTTTGAAAGGTATTTGTTGGGATTTGTTGAATTTGAATGCCACACATATTTTTAAATTATTGCGCTCGTTATTCGGATTACCCATTCCGAATAGTGATACGACGTAATGGATAGCATTGAAGATAGGTGTTGAAGACCCGGTATTTGCGAGAGCGATAGGATGACCTGTCGATTGACTCTGCACCGAGTAGCTACGGTATTGAGTTCTCCATATGTGATGGGAAATCCGATCAGGATTGTGGATATCCGGATTGCAAGGACTTCTTTGTAAGTGCCTTCGGTTCTGTTCGATCCCGGAACAGACTTGTATGGATTGTATGTTTGACGTTACAGATTGAGATATAAAGCGGATTTCTTTCAAATATATTTCTGTTGGTGGCGGAGAATTTATTCTTTTAGCTTAACACCCTTCTCTGAGACGTACGAGCTCAGAGGTTATGTAGTTGAAGGTTATCAGCGATATATTCCCAATTTGGTAATGTGACATGCTGAGTGTTGCTGTGAAATGATCATTGTGTTGATTATTTGTGATAGGATCATTTATTTGATCATCTATCTTGGTGATCATTTCTATGATCATTTGTTGACCCAAAGCATGGCTTTTGTATAAAGTATGTTTTTGTGGACGTGACTTCCTCGAGCCTCACACCCCGGAATGGTCAAAACAGGAAAGATGCAGCAAGGTTATGAGGGGTAGCGCCCTTTAGGATATGTGCATTTCCTTCTGGAAAAGGGTGGTATCATGGTATGGAGCCCAGATACTTACTCATGTTGAAAACACTTTATGATTGTGTGAATTGATTACGAGCGCTCGGTGAAAGGTCCCAAAGGACCGGGGGATGGCATATTCGGTCAGTTGTTACTCATTTAGGGGTAACCCGGCCTTGTGTTAGTAGAGATCCGGTTTGGTTCTCAGGGATGTCCTTCCAGAGGCATTCTCATGTGGCAATGGGAAGTTCCTTGGCCTGACCATTCGATGGAAATCCAAAGAAACAATACGAGACTTGTACGGTTTTAGTTGTATAACCTGCTATGGAATGTGGCGGTAACCTGCTATTGAACATAGTTAGCTATAGTAGGCATACGATAATGGTCGTATGTTGGCTAAGATTTATATTCTACTTTCGGAATGAATTTTTCTCTACACTATGCACTAGTAATAATATCAAATGTTCTTTTTAATGCGTATCAAGCATCTTTGACTATCATAAGGAGAAATCTCCTCCGATTCTGCGTTTGCATTGTGTTTGTGTGCGGGAGGCCTTATGGTAGTCTCATTTTTAAAAGCATTGCGAATTGACTTTAAAAATATTCCTCTATTTTGATTTTAAAGATAAATAAACTGTTTTGAGTTCCCACACCTGTCACATGACTGACTTGGAGTTTATTGTTTTCCTTCCTAAACTCTGGGTGCCCACCAATTTCCACACGGGCAGTCAAGAGTTAAGGTTTATCAGGATATTCTGGATATTCTGGAATTGCTGGAGGCAAGCTGGATGGCATGGCGTATTACTAGTATATAGTATTTCTTTTCCGCTGTTTGTTTTCGTTGTTGTACACTCTGATGATATGATGTAATGTAATGTGATGTAATGTAATAACTGATATAGTTCTTTGTTTAAAGATTATTCATTTATCTATTATATGTTGTTCCGCTGCGATTGTGAGATTCTGATGTTGTTCAGTTGTTTTCTGTTCCGTTCTATTTTCTATTTCTTTTCCCTCTATTTTCTATCTTTCTCTCTCTTCTTCTCCCTTTTTCTTTTTCTTAAACATTGATAATTCGTATTTTTGTTCACCTTGAGTTAATCTATGGAGATTAGCGTATATTCAAGGAGTACGGATTTGCGGGTCATCACAGGTGGTATCGGAGCATATGGTTAAGCGACAACCATGGTTTTGTTGGGTATTACTCATTAGAGATAGAGTCAGTAGTACTCTAGAATGAGTTTGAGTGTAATAATAGCTATGAGAGCGTATTTGTTAGTGAATATAAAAATTGTTTTATATTGTGATGATTGGTTTATTGAGTGGTATATGAACTTTCGTCAACGTATGCCGAAGGGGTTTTATAAACACTTGAATAGAACAATTCGACACAGTATTGTTTTAAAATTGGGTAAATGAAATAATTTTACCTTGATTATATTTTATATATAAAGGAATAATTTTTCAGAATTATTAAAGTGTATATAAGTAGATTGTTTAGTTGTTTGAATAATCTAAATAAAAGAATAATTGTATAAGCAAAAGAATTATAAGAATTGAATTATAATTAAAGTGATTTACAATTGTGAAATAAACTTATATATATATGAGAAGTGAAACTATATGAACATGTTTATGAATATGAGTTGTAAATAAAAAATGAATTTAAAGTTAAATGGAAATTTACTTTAGAATTTGGAATCTGAATTTATTTATAAGTAGGAATTTAAGTTATGTAAAACAAAGTGATGTTTGTAAAATGAAATATAACTTAAGAGATGTTGAATGAAGTTGATATTAGTATCAAAGTAAATTAATAAAGTTAAGTGATATATATGAACTTAAGTTATATAAATGAAATTCAACTTGAAATGGTTAAATGAATTACCAACTGAATTGAATTAATGGATTGAATGTTAATCAATTGAAAGTGAATAATTGGTATGGAAATAATGAATATAAGTGTTAATTCATTAAAATCTTAGGTTATGGGAAAGTTGAATAGTTGAATGAAAATCAAATTAATTAAACCAATTGTAAGAAAAGGAATTTGGTTGCAATTAATATTCATTGGTTGTTATATGATTGTTAGTCGATTGTATATAATTCATTAAGCATTAATGAAATTGGAAGCTAAAGTAATTGGAATTCAATTGGAAGTTAAGTGAATCTTAAATAGAATTGAATTTGATTTGGAAGTGAACCAACATGAATATGAATTAGTGAATATAAACTAATTGAAAATGAATGTTAGTAAAAAACATCCACTGTTAATGAATCAAATGTGATTTAAATTGAAAACCAATTCATTGAATATTAATGAGAATATGAATGAATATTAATAAGGTTATGAATGTTAGTTGGATGTTAGTTGGTTGATGATTGAATATATTGCTTTTGTTTCATTTGCTATGTTGGCATATATAGTTATTATGTTGCTATATGATGTATATTGAGATTAATTTCATATATGCATGTTCTCATGTTGTTTGTTGAGTGTTTAGTAGGTGCGGATCGCGTTTGCTTCGTATTTGGAGCTCGCTTTCGCGCTATATTAGCCGTATATGCTCGCTAATAAAATATAAGGTACATATCTCGGATTACATACCGTACTTTTATACTTTTTTCCCTGCGGGATGCCTCATTACTTGATGAGATGTATATTAGTGATATATATACTGTCATTTTTTTTCGGATCGAGCCGCGCAAAGGAGACTATGGCGAATTTTTCCGGAAATTTAAGGCGTTAGAAAAAATTTGAGAAAATTGGAAAGTTTTGAAAACTTTAACTTTGATTTGGAATTGAAAGTTAAACAATAGTAGTTGTTTTTGAAAAGATAACTAAGTATGATTTGAAAACTTAGTAAGTTATTGTAAGAAATTTGACTATGGATTTTGGAAAGTTAATAGATTATATAACTTTTCTTACTTAGATAATTTCGAGGACGAAATTCTTTTAAGGGGGGAAGTATGTAACGACCCAAAATTTTTATTAATTAAAATTTGAATATTTAATTAATTTTAAATATTAATAAGTGAAATTTATAAGTCGAATAAATTTTATTTTTGAATAATTGGATTTAATTGGATAATTAAATCAATAATTTAATATGTTAAATTATGGAAATAATTGAAAATCGAGTTAAATATGATTGAAAATGATTTGTAAAATTTTATTTTATCATATTGAAGTTAGAATGATATTTTGGAACCTCTAAAATTGAATTAAAAGTTAATTTGTGAAAATTGAATATTTTAATATTAAATCGGCTAGTGAAAATAGCCAATTTTTGTGCAGTCTCAGAATTGGACGAAACTAGTTCCATTGGATCCGTAATAGTTAGTTATTACCGGATTTCAATTTTCGTAGCAAACGGAGTTATCGTTTGATCGTGGCAGCTCGAAACGCATCGAATTGTTTTTAATATTAATTTGGCGAGTTAAAATAGCCATTTTTCAAAAAGTCTCAGATTTCAATGAAACCTGTTTCATCGGATCCGTAATGTGATATTATTGTATGGTTTCAAATTTCGTGTCAATCGGATTTAACGTTTGTCCAGTACAGATTAAAACGCCTAAAAAATCGTTTAAATCATTTTAATTTAAATTGAATGTTTATAGCCATAACTCGCACAGATGATCGAATTAGCTTCCGATACCTGTTCCATTGTGTCCAGAACGCGGGGTAAACCCTAGAAACGCTGGTTACGGCGCGTGAATCGGAGTTTGGAATTTCCAGAATGAATAGTGTTTCGTCGGTTCCCTATAAATAGCCCACCTTCACAAATTAAAAAAAAAATAACAAAACCCTAAACCTAATGCACAGCCGCCACTTCCCAGAACCAAAGGCGGAAATTATCTCAACTTGATCCCCAAATCTCTTCAAATCCGTGAAGCAATTCAAGAAGTGTTCAACTACGAAGTTATAGAGCACAGCGAGATCTTCGTGTTCAACGGTGGAGATCGAGATTGGAGCTATGGATCAACGGGAAATTGGAGATGAAGGCTCACGGTTGCGCACACATTTCGAGGCTATAGGGGGGGCCGAGCTCACCCATGTTCCAGCCGAAGATAGCTCTTGCGATGGGCTTCAATATGGAGGTAGCTGATCGTGGTGGATGTCGTCGTGATGGCCGAGATATGGAACCCTAATTGATGGCTCTATGGGTTTCATATACGTGTAGTTTACTGGAGGAAGAACGTGAGTTTGGGGGAGAAGAAAATGAACGGGCCTGATGATGGGGTGATGGATCCAAGGGCTGTGATGGGTTAGGTTGAAAAATAAAAAGATTTTGTTGTAATTATTAAGTTATAAAATCGTGTAACTTCATAAATGCATATCTTTTTCATACGAGGTCGAAAACGCGCGAAACCAGTTGCGTTGGAATCGTATGGACGAGCACTACGCTATGGAATTGGATTGGAGTCGTTTGGAGTTAGTGAGAATTTTGGGTAAAATTAAACGTCCGTTTAATTTTATTCGAAATAAATCGCTAAAACGAAATTGAAATCAAGGTGAGAACTTCTCACTCAATCGAATCGGTTTCGATTTTAATTTTAAATAGTTATATTTAAAATATTTGAATGCACGGTTGAATGATGATTGTTATCTATTGATTGTTAAAATAGACATTATGCACCGTTAGTAAGCGGATGTTATTTATTAAAAACATATACCGCGAATATTTCATAAACAGTGAAATTGGTATTATATATAATAGCAATATATATATATATATTGGCATATGTATATATTGGAGTTATTGATTTCCCGCATTTGTATAGCGGATGAGACCCTATTGCGCCGTCTATTAAGCGGATAATATTTTAAATCCCATATACCGCGATAATTCCGTACTGGAGCGGAATTGGTATTGTGCTAATGTTTGTGGATGCAGGAAAACAGGTTGGAGGGATCCAACTGGATTCCTCAACAGTATTTATTTGATTTCAGATATTTTGATATTTGATGGATTATCATATCGATATATGATGTCGTTGTTGTCGTGATTGACTATTTGGTGTGTAGCATCATTGGACCAAGTTTTGGAATTTTAAAATGATTTCAAAGTGAATTTTGAAAATATACTATATTTTTGGAATTGATCCCTTATAAATAAATAACGTTATAATTTTAATGTTATAAAAATTATGATTTTTGAGAGATATAGTTAAAGGTTGATTTTTGAAAATATGAGGCTAATGATTTTATAAAATAGTTTAATCGGGATTTTTGAATTTATTATAAAAGTTTAAATATAGGATTTATAAAATTTGATTATTTTATAAATCAAAATGGTGAAATTATAAAGGGGATTAAATATGTTTTAAAAGAATAATATAAATTGATTTATATAAGAGACTTATAAATGGATATTTATAAATTGAAATATTGAGATTATAAAACGAGTTTTCATACGTGTTTGAAGGAAGTGAAAATGGATTGCATAAGTGAATGGAATTTATAAAATTATAAATGGTGAAGTTATAAATGAAATTTATAAATAGTAGGATTTATAAATTTTGTGAAGTTATTAAAGAATATATTTGGGTAAATAAATGAATCTTATAAGTTGTAAGATTTATAATTATGAAGTTTAAAGGAATGATTTTGTAAAATAATTGTTTTATAAGCATTTAACTTATAATATGAAATTCTAGTATATCAATTGAGATATGAATTGAGATAGGTTAATAAGGAATTTGTAAAGGAAGTAGTTATAAAACAAATAGAAATGGAATTTACAAACATTGTTTTATAAATTCGCAATGACTTATTTTGATTAGTAAATTGTTGTAACCTATTAATGGAGTTATATTCACGTTTTTGACTGTGAATAATCCTTTGAAATAAAATGTATAGAAAAGATGAAATTGGTTAACACGGTATATTCACGTTTTTGAATAGTGAATAATATGTTAAAGAAATTGTTTTGAATGTGATGTTTGAAATAGAATTAAAACGATCTAACGATGTTTTAAAGTGTGCTGAGATTCGAAACCATAGATTTCAACATTCATTGTTGAAATAGACGTTTTCGAGAAATAGAAGGAAATGGTGGACTATAACATTGTTGTTATAGTAAATGATTTCCGAAAGGAAATGTTTTGTATAGTATTGGGATTTATATATCTATTTTAATTTCGAATCCCTATACTAGTGATTTTGGGTTGTCGTAACGATGTTTTACACAACATTCGTTTTGGCCCAAATAAATATGTTTAAGAGAATGATTCCCTTAAAGAATGAAATATGTGCTTAATTTCGATTTAAGTATATTGAATATTTTCCAAAGGTTGAAAATAAATAAAATTTGTGAATTACTTATGAATAAATAAGTATGGAAATGTTTTTCCAATGTGAAATGAAACGTTTTGAGAATCTATCCTTTTGAAGATAAATTGAAAATGAATAATTAAAATCGTATATTCATAGATATTGTGAAATATAAATTCACTATGGAATTTATAAAAGAAAAGGGAATTTGTTTAAAAATAAATATTGATTTATTTTTGAAGTGTGAAAATTATATATATCTTGTAAAGATATTTTTGGGAAATAAATAATTTGAAAAATTATTTGGAATCTGCTGATGTGTGCATATCCATTGATAGATCAATAACCGACTATCAATATTTACCTTTGAAAGGTATTTGTTGGGATTTGTTGAATTTGAATGCCACACTTATTTCTAAATTATTGCGCTCGTTATTCGGATTACCCATTCCGAATAGTGATACGACGTAATGGATAGCATTGAAGATCGGTGTTGAAGACCCGGTATTTGCGAGAGCGATAGGATGACCTGTCGATTGACTCTACACCGAGTAGCTACGGTATTGAGTTCTCCATATGTGATGGGAAATCCGATCAGGATTTTGGATATCCGGATTGCAAGGACTTCTTTGTAAGTGCCTTCGGTTCTGTTCGATCCCGGAACAGACTTGTATGTATTGTATGTCTGACGTTACAGATTGAGATATAAAGCAGATTTCTTTCAAATATATTTCTGTTGGTGGCGGAGAATTTATTCTTTTAGCTTAACACCCTTCTCTGAGACGTACGAGCTCAGAGGTTATGTAGTTGAAGGTTATCAGCGATATATTCCCAATTTGGTAATGTGACATGCTGAGTGTTGCTGTGAAATGATCATTGTGTTGATTATTTGTGATAGGATCATTTATTTGATCGTCTATCTTGGTGATCATTTCTATGATCATTTGTTGACCCAAATCATGGCTTTTGTATAAAGTATGTTTTTGTGGATGTGACTTCGTCGAGCCTCACACCCCGGAATGGTCAAAACAGGAAAGATGCAGCAAGGTTATGAGGGGTAGCGCCCTTTAGGATATGTGCATTTCCTTCTGGAAAAGGGTGGTATCATGGTATGGAGCCCAGATACTTACTCATGTTGAAAACACTTTATGATTGTGTGAATTGATTACGAGCGCTCGGTGAAAGGTCCCAAAGGACCGGGGGAGCATATTCGGTCAGTTGTTACACAGTTAGGGGTAACCCGGCCTTGTGTTGGTAGAGATCCGGTTTGGTTCTCGGGGATGTCCTTCCAGAGGCATTCTCATGTGGCAATGGGAAGTTCCTTGGCCTGACCATTCGTTGGAAATCCAAAGAAACAATACGAGACTTGTACGGTTTTAGTTGTATAACCTGCTATGGAATGTGGCGGTAACCTGCTATTGAACATAGTTAGCTATAGTAGGCATACGATAATGGTCGTATGTTGGCTAAGATTTATATTCTACTTTCGGAATGAATTTTTCTCTACACTATGCACTAGTAATAATATCAAATGTTCTTTTTAATGCGTATCAAGCATCTTTGACTATCATAAGGAGAAATCTCCTCCGATTCTGCGTTTGCGTTGTGTGTGTGTGCGGGAGGCCTTATGGTAGTCTCATTTTTAAAAGCATTGCGAATTGACTTTAAAAATATTCCTCTATTTTGATTTTAAAGATAAATAAACTGTTTTGAGTTCCCACACCAGTCACATGACTGACTTAGAGTTTATTGTTTTCCTTCCTAAACTCTGGGTGCCCACCAATTTCCACACGGGCAGTCAAAAGTTAAGGTTTATCAGGATATTCTGGATATTCTGGAATTGCTGGAGGCAAGCTGGATGGCATGGCGTATTACTAGTATATAGTATTTCTTTTCCGCTGTTTGTTGTCGTTGTTGTACACTCGATGATATGATGTAATGTAATGTGATGTAATGTAATAACTGATATAGTTCTTTGTTTAAATATTATTCATTTATCTATTATATGTTGTTCCGCTGCGATTGTGAGATTCTGATATTGTTCAGTTGTTTTCTGTTCCGTTCTATTTTCTATTTCTTTTCCCTCTATTTTCTATCTTTCTCTCTCTTCTTCTCCCTTTTTCTTTTTCTTAAACATTGATAATTCGTATTTCTGTTCACCTTAAGTTAATCTATGGAGATTAGTGTATATTCAAGGAGTACGGATTTACGGGTCATCACACCTGCATTGTTTAATCCAAAAGGCATTGCTTTGTGGCAGAAAATTCCCCAATCAGTAATGAAACTTTTTTGTTCTTCGTCTGGTTTAAAAATAGATATCTGATTATATCTCGAGTAAGTATCAATGAGTGATAACAATTTGTGTCCACTAGTTGCATCAACCAACTGATCTACTGGAGGCAATGGATAACAATCTTTTAGACATACCAAGTTTAAGTTGGTATAATCAACACAAGTACTTCACTTATTATTCGACTTTTTCACCAATACTGGGTTCGCTAACCATTTTGGGTAGTAGATCTCCCGAATGAATCCATTTTCAAGGAGCCTTTTAACTTCGTCTTTAAGGCGTCGTTCCGCACTTTACCCAATTGTCTCTTTTTTCTTTCTAATGGGGATCACTTCTGGGTTGACGTTTAGTGCATGACACATAATCGATGGATCAATCCCATCCATATCTGAATGGGACCATGCAAACACGTCTTTATTGGATTTAATAAACTGAATGAAGTCTTTCTTCAAGCTGTTTCCAGGTCATTTCCCACTTTGACTACTTAGGTGGAATTATCTAGGTCTACACATGCCTCCTCATGGTCTTTTATAGGTTTTATTCTTTCTATTTCCTCACGGAATCAAATTCTATGATGATGTCTCCTCCTTCCATGGATTTAGCATCGAACCGCTTTATCCTGCTTCCAAGGGAAATGTACCTTTCAAACATACGTTTGCTAGTTTTATGAGATCTTACTTTTTCTTCGAATGTTGGATGTAAAAATCCATCATCCAAAGGCTGAAAAATAGTAGAAGAATCAAAGTAAGTAGAATACTCCTTATTGTATTGATAAAGTGTTGCAAAATACATTTCGCGGGAGCTGAATTGTTCTCCATGGATAGTGCCCCAATCCCTCTTAGTTAAGAATTCTACCATCAGATATTTTGGCGAGACAAAAGAATCAACCTCATCATGTGTGGGTCGGCTAAAGAAAGCATTGTAGTGTGGTTGTTGGTTGATGTTTATGAAGGGAGTATCAAAAGTTAGGCAGCATGGTGGTACTCCCATCTACACTAGCAACTTCACTTGACCCACGGAGGTCGATCCCTTGTTGTTGAACCCAAAGATTGGTTCAAGGTTGGGTTCCGACTTGTCTTCTGGGATGCCCACTAATCAAAGGCATGTTTGAAAACACATTGTCCATAAGAATCTTGGGCACTATAGACAGTATAATTTGAGACATGATCATGTGGGGTCGTTATGAGGGTGATGTATCCCTTTATACATCTCTTGGTTAGTAACAACATGATTTGACATCGGTACATTGAGTCGTGGACTTTTAAGCGGGGGCTCTTCTTTACTAGAGAACACTCCCTCTCTAACGTCATTAATGTATATGTTCCTGGTCCTCTTGCTAGTCCCTGTTGGATGTGGTCCCTAATGGATTACATCGAACCTATTTAATGACGGACTCAAGCTCAATATATCTTCTTCTTCCAAGAGGTTGACAGCATTATTAGGAAAAAATTTCGGACCATCACAAGTCCGCGGTGTCTTTTATTTGTCTTGGATGAAATCCTCCAAATGCCCTTCATGAAAAAATTTCGAAATTGTTCCATCCAACACCCTACATTCATCAGTTTTGTGGTCGTTTGCTTTGTGATAAGTGCAATAGTTATCCCCCTTTCTCTATTCAATGAAATTTTTGTCCTTAAATGAAGTTGGGAAGTGAACATTATCATTAGTCACATCATAGATATAAGACAATAGCTTATTTAAAGCGATTGAATTAGTATTAGGCTCTTCTCACCATGTTCTCTTATGCCCCTGATCTAATCCAAACCATCCACTTTTCTTTTAAGGATTAGCTTTCTTTTTAGCGTGATATAACTCATCCATCTGAATAAATTTATTAGCTTAAAAATGGAAGTCTTGCAGATCCTCACACCTATGAATAAATAGTTTCTTCCAAAATGGTGTACTCTCTACCAACCCAGAATGTACTGCAATGAGCTTATCCTGTCATTCATATGTTTAGCTTTTAATGCTTTTATGTTGAACCTCTTGAGGTAATTACCCAGAGACTCTCCCTATCTCTGCATAATGTTGGATAGAACAGTGTAATCAATATTTGGATCCTTGCATATACAGAATTGAGCAGAGAACTCATAAGAAAACTATTTCCATGAATAGATCGCCTTTTCATGATATTGTCAATACCATTTAGCAGCGGCCCTTGAAGAATTATCGAAAACAATCTACATCGAACAACTCTTGAAGCGTTATACAGATCCGTTTGACTATCGAAAGCCATTAAGTGATCATCGGGTTCAGTACTTCCATGATACTTCAGGGTTCAGAACTTTACATAAGATGTGATAACCGTTGATATGATTCATTTATGAAAGGTGCCGCTCGTTTTATTATCGTTTTCTCTTTCATTCGAATTCCACTTCCCCTTAGCATTTAGCTTATCCTTGATTTCCATTTATGCTATGTCATTTAGATAAGCTTCGATATTGTGATAACGTTTCCAGTTTGGTTTATGTTCTTTTGATGTCAAGCTTACAGATTTCTCGAGAGATTTGTCTAGTACCTCTCCTTGATGATCGAGTTTAGTTGGATGACGCTCTTTCTTCTTTGAAGATGTCAAGTCGATTTTGCTCTTGTTCACATTGGTATAAGCCTTTATGTTTCTTCTTAGAGAGATCACCTCATCTCTAGTCCTTGGTTTTGCTGCCTTAGAGGATTTTTTATAAAGTGCTGCTTTGAGAAGCTATCGTATCTCCGGCATTTGTTGTTCCAAGTGCTTTATTTTGGTTGCAATGTCATCTTGTTGAGCTGGGGTTGACGGTTGGGCTTGCACAATTCCCACTCAGTTGAAAGTTGGTGTTATGTTTTGTACAAAAGTTGTGGTGTATATGGCCTCTTCACCCATTCGACTAAGCCTTTTAGATTCAATTTTCCTACACCAAGTTAAACAATTCATAATTAGTCTATCAGTTGCCCGTAGGGTCCGAGGTTCGAGCCCTCCTTGAACGCTAAAGATGTTAATAAGAAAACTTGTTAACATCCCGAAGTTACGTGGTTAACAAGAATGTTGTTAGAACCTCAAAAAAAGTTTCTGAACGAGACCACTCACTTTGAAACCCCTTTCAGATGAGTAGATTATGAAAGATTTCTTGTAAACGATGATCTTATGAAAACACTAATTGTAAATAACAAGTCCAATCAACCCTGTTGAAACGATGGTTAAGGAGAGAACAACCCTTGCAGAGCCCTTTTATTGAGTGAGTCGAAAGGGGTTGTTTATATTGGACATTTGACTCTTTTGATTATGTCAGAAGGACAATTCCATCCTGAAAAAGGAGTATTCACTTTCGATAATATTGTTTCTGCTCTTTTGGAATGAAATTCTTCGAAAGGGTTGTTCATATTGTATATGTGTACACCTTTCAAAAATATTTGTCCTTTTAGCATAGTTTAGTATTCACATTAAACCCCCTTTGAAACGTCCATTTCAATCAGGTCGAAAGGGTTTTGCTCTTTCGAAGTCGAATCAATGTATAATACACGAGGTCTATGTCCCATATGCGATGGAATAACATCTTGGACAATATAATTTCCATAAACTTATTAGTATCAAAGCATTATCAACATCTTTGTTTGACATTTGATATCGTTAAACGCGATTATAATGTAATTCGTGTATACGTTATCCAAGTTGATCCCATTGGATCACATAAGTCAAATAGGAATTACTAAAATAAGTAAGCATCATGTGCAATTGGTTATTAAAAAGCTAATGGCCAAAATGATCTTTCTCATGATCAAAATCTTTATTGAATCCATGCGCTTCCTCTTTTAGCATTAATCCAAATCAATTACAAGCAAGAGAGCTTTTCCCCAAATTGGTTTAGGGTTACAAATACTTGATTTGCTAAGAAATAGGGGAAAGAATTTAGAAATTCAAAAATCCCTAAACTCGAACCACTAGGGTCGTATATATAGATATAGGTTGGCCCCTTTTCACGCCCATCCTTTAGCTTCAGCCGAAAGCCTTCCTTCAACCTTTTGCATGCATCCTTTTGACATGGTCGAAAGGGTTTCCTTTGTCCTTCTACGTGCTTCCTTTCGATGCGGTCGAAAGGCTTTTCTTTTAACCTCTCTCATCCATTCTTATGCCTCTACCTTTTCATTTTAGAACTTTCAACCCAGTCGAAAGGATCACCTAGACAACCTTCCGCTGTTGTTAAATTTTGAATGCTTCTTTTGCTGCTTTCAACTTCGTTGAAAAAGGGGGGTAAGAGTGCTCTTCACTTTGCAATGCTATACTGCTGCAAGTGAGAGACATGTTGAGCTTTCACATAGTTTCTATAGGAATGGTGAGTGATGACTTGATCTTAGTGAAAGGGCACCAGCTCTTCAAGTGGAGCTTTCATCATGCCTTCAAAGGATTCCAACTATTTCGAAAGGCTTGTTCTTGCTTTCAAAAGGTGTGTATCAGAATCATTTCTCCTAGTAGTAGATTGACAATGCCGAAACCCACTATTTTGAAGGAATTTGTTCTTGTGTGCGAGTCTATCGTTCAACACCTTCAAAAGGTGTTTCGAACCTATACTAGCCTTTCTTATATATGTGATTGCATCTACATTGAAAGGTTTAGATAAGGCAGAAAGGTAACACTGCATACTTTTTTAGCCTTTCGAAATCTTTTGTTTTGCTTGTCACTCGTATTGGCACTAGGCGCTTGCGACTCCTTCGAAGGCCATCCCAATACCTTTGAAATGCTACTTTTAAACTGTAGCAAAACCCATATCTTCAATTCTTGTAAAGCCATCACTTTTTTAAGCCTTCTTTTGTACCTTTATTCTTAAGTAAATTTTTAGGGTTAACATTTACCTTCCACGGAAGAATATTGGACCAAAGCTGCCCCTACGAAAGCATGGATTAGCCTTTCGAATTGGTTAAAACCATCTACGTTTACAAAATGAAAGCTTATATGTGTTCAATATGGCCTCATCAAAAAACCAGAGAGTAGGGGTTCCACATCAATCAACATGAATGCGTTCGAATATTAACCCCCAAACTTAACCCTTCTACTATACTCCAACTTGTTTGAAGCCCCAAAGATACACATTTCAACGATTTTAAAGACCGTATCATATCCTGCTTGCAACGACACATCAACAACAAAGTGGATGGTGCACCTTTCGAAAAAGTCAAAAGCACTCATGTTCCACTTAGAAGTGAAGTTAGAAGATACCTTGAATTTAGCAACAAAGAAAGGTCATCAAGGCACCCTTTCGACTAAGTCGAAAGGGCTGATTTAAAAGGGTCCAACTTGCGCCTATAAATAAGACCCTTGGGTACCATTTTGGATCTGATTTCATTAACTCAATACTTGTTCTTCCTTAAAGTTGTAAACCCTAATTATAAAATTAAGTTGGGGGTTTTACTTCTTTGTAGTACTTAGGTTTATGATATCCAAGAAAATTGTTATTAAATGAAGTGTACGACATTTTTGAGTATATTGATTGATCCATGGATTCTCTATGCTTCTTTTTATGGAATACTTGTATCAATGTCAATCGAAAGGTTTCCTTTTGAAGGAGTAGAAACTTAGTGATTCAATTACGAACCATAGATTCGATAGGCCCAACCTTAAGTCACCTCAACCACCTTGAAAGGGGGTTTCGAAGGGGCTCTAAATTATCGCAACTAGTTCGAAAGGTAGTATCCAACTTTTGTATCCAAGTATCTCGACCATTTTGAAAAGGTGTTTAAAAGGAGTTTCAATCGCCTCAACCTTTTTGAAAGGTGGCCTCAAAGGAGATGTAAATCACCTAGACTGTTTGGAAAAAAGGATTTTAAAGGTTCAAACAATCTTCATATGGTCGAAAGGTGCTTTCAAAAGGAACACTTAGACTTCGAACCCATTTTTGAGGCGTTGATAAGTTTTCTTGTTAACATTTTCCTTATTAAAATTCAGAAAAGAAATTTTAATAAGGAAGGGAATTTTAACACCACATATTTTGGAGAGTCCATAATATGGACAATTAATTAGAGTTATAAAATGAAATCAATAATAGATTTTTAAAATAGTTTAATTGAAGAATTGCCTAAGGGTGATTTAATATATTAACTATGAGACACTTTAAAATGTTAAGAATGAACCAAGAGTAATTAGAGGAATTAAGGTTGGCTTTATTAGTGAAAATAAATAATGGGATGGATTGTGTTAAAGGAAGTATAATGGTGCAGCTAGACTAGAATGTGGTGTTAGTTAACGCTCGAAGTACCGTTATAGAGTTATATGAGAAAGCAAGACATGATAAGCTACTAAAAAAGGAAATATTCAGCTTTAGACTTAGCTAGGTGATAAATACTATATGGTCTCATACATATGCAATCCAACAGATGTTCCAGATGAAGATTGGCCCCACTTATTGGGTGTGTAAATCTCTGTTGATATTACTACTTGCGCTCGCAGATACTTTCTTTGGATGCATCTCCTCGTTTCATACCACTTTATTTCATTCTCATTTGCGAAATAAAAATCCACAAAGCTTAGTCAAGGCCCATTGCCATTTTTCTAAGGAGCAGAGGAAATTTTAAGTTAGAAGATTCAAGTTATCAATTTTAAAAAATAAAGAAGATTAAATAATATGGTTTTTCTCAATCAAAGGTGAGTTAAATTTTCCTTAAAACCTTTCTAACCTATTAGGGGTTCGAATTTTGACCGTAAATTAATGTTATAATAATAATTAACATGTTTGGAAGCCTTAAACATTGTTTGATAGTGGTTTGAAATTTGAGTGAAGTTAATTTGTTCATGTTCTAGGACAAATATGAATTAACGAATAGAGATGCAGTGTTTATAATGATGAAATAAAGAAGGGTTTTTTATTTAATGATCATTGGAATTAATTTGGAATTTGTACGAATTTTATAAGTTGATAAAATGGTTAATTTAGGGTAAATTAATTATTAAAAATAATAACTTATTATTTTGACTTGAAATTTTGGGACAGGGTAAATATGATGAATTTGATTTTTGACGAATTTTGGGGCTTTTTCCATCAATATTCTATTTTATACGAATATATTAGCAAAGAAAGAATTGACTATTTAAGGATAATTGATTAATTAAATGGGTATGTAATTAGCTAATTCTAAAAAGTAAGCTGCAAAGAAGGAAATTTACCAAAGGAAGCTTGACACCGAATAGGGGTTGGTGGAAAGTAAATACTTAATAATGAAATGAATCAGTTTTTAATATAATTAGAAATTTGCCATTTAAAACTCATGAAAGCCTTCATATTATCTACTTACAATGGCTTAGGAGGAGTCATGATGTGATGGCCCTTGGAGCTTAATAGTGTGCACGTAAATATGCATATTTTACCACCATATCTAATCTATTTAAATAAACAAATGATCATATTGGGTATTTTAACTTGTTTAAACCAAAATTCAAATTATTTTCAAATTGTCACATATTCGACTCTATGTAGGGGCAAAATGGTCTTTTTGTGCATTAATTAAATTGCGAAATTTTACTTGGAATTTTCTATGTTGTTTTGTAGGAAATTTAATGAATTTTACAAGTGGTTTCATGATGATATATGCATGCACAAGAGTGAAGAGAACAAATGAAGATGGAAATAATTCAAAGTGATGGTCATGGAGGGCCACGCATACCCACCTACCTTGATGTACTCTTAGGAGCTAATGCACATGCTAAAAGGCCATTAAATCTTCATGCACACATAGTGGATGATTATTGGATGCTAATGGTTACTTGGCCACCACGCTTCCTAAGAGGCAGTTTAGGCGTTGCCGAAAAATATGGATTAGGGTTTCTAACTTATTTAAATACCTCTTATACTTCATGTTACCCCTTCCTCTTAGTTAGTTTTAGTTTAGGAACAAAAATAAACAACGCTCTTTTATTTCTCTTTTCAAGGCAACTTAGCTATTTTTATTTCATGTAATTTTTCTTTCCTTTCTTATGCAATTTAATACGTGCTCTTTTCTTTTGCATGCTTCTCTTCTTATGTTGTAGTGTAGATTTGTTTTATTTCATGCAAGTAGAATAGTTCTCTTTTCGATAGCTTTCATTTTCCATTTTTTAGTTTCATGTTGCAAGATACAAGTGTTAATATAATAACACAAACGAGAGGCTAATCCCTTTAATTTAAGGGTAATGAAGCCTCTAATTATGTAGCTTCAACATTTTGATATTATTGCTCTCTTTTGAGCTTAAATGAATGTTGATGTCATTTATTGTTTCATGTTGAATTTGATAGTCTATGTTGTTTATAACAAATAGGCTATGCTTAAACAATCACAAATAATAATTATCTCTTCATTTACGTATAATGATGGTAACGAAGTGAATGTTGAAATTAAAATTTGATGTTCTATATTTCTAATTAACTGTTAATAGACCATACTTAAAATCGATTTTTCTTTCAAATTTGCTGTCATATTTCATGAGAATTAAAAGTGGTTTAAAGGTTGTGTTATAGTTTTATAGCTTATGTTGAGCTAACTAATAGCACAAATATGCTATACTTATAATAAACACATCATTTAAATTCACTTATGACCAAAAAAGAGAGATCATAATTTCATGTTTTGTTGAACTATAAGATCTAGAGAGTGAAGTTATCTATAAATTGTCATTTATTCTCATAGTTTTCTTACACCTTTGTAATTGTTAGTTATTGCAATTTTTAATGGTTAGCTTAAAAATCTTAAATCTTGGTTAATTTGATGGAATAGAGATTTAAAATCAATGATTACCTACGGATAGACCCGTACTCGCCATGTACTAACTTTTGTACGCCTTGCGCTTGCGGATAATTTTACAAAATTTATCAGCAATTTTTTTCTTCTATAGAAATTCTGTCGTTAGACAAGTTTTTGGCGCCATTGTCGAGGAATAGTTTTGATTTTGATTTTCTATTCCTCGAGTTATTTTTCGTTAGATTTTCGTTGTGTTTTATTTGTTGTGTTAATTTGTAGTTCAAAAAGTAAAAAATTATTTGTGTGTGATTTTTGTGGTATCTTCTTTGTGTGCTTGTTTTTCTTTTCATTTTGCATTTCCATTTCCATATTAAAAAAAATACACAATTTAATTTCAAAAACAAACATATTTTATTGCATTCAATTTGCATCTTCATTTACAATTACATTCCTTTTCTTTTCTTTTTTTAAACTGCATATCCCTCTACAAATTCCCCCTTCTCTGTTTGCCTGTTCTTCTAACTAAAGATGGCAATGGGGCGGGATGGGACGGGTTTTTTATGCCCTAGACCCGCCCCAGGTTTTTTAAACCCTGCCCCGGAACCGTCCCATAGACCCGGTGCGGGTCTGAACTTTCGTCCCGTACCCGAAACCTATGCGGGTCAGGGTAGACCCGCCCCGCCCCGCCCCGCCCCAAGACCCGGTGATACTTTGCATATTTATTCAAAATTATGTGTTAATATAAATATATTTATTCATTATATTTGTAGAAGGGATTGTCATTAATGATGCAAGAAATATAGATATCAATGTGTTTACAATGATAAAGTTAGATTATAAAAATAAGACGCATGATAACCGTCTAGGAAAAACATGTGTATGTTATTATATAATTATTAGTGATACAACTTAATACCATAAAATAATACAACTTGTTGAATGGAACATTAGATTATTCATGTTATAACCACTTATGTATAAAAGGATTAACATATCATCTTTGTAGCAGTAAAGCGTTCTCATGCGATCATAGTAGTGCGTGTCGGGTTGGGGCGGGTGGGCCAATCCCCAACCCGACCCTAGACCCGGAGCATTTTTGAGTGGGTCTGGGTTTACCCGCCCCGATGACCCAAGGGGCGGGTCCAGATGGGTAAAAACAGGGGCGGGCCTATCGGGTTTAGACCCTAGACCCGCCCCATTGCCATCCTCTACTTCTAACAGTGCACAATTCATTCATCCCATTCTCATCTTTGTCTCCTCCATACCAAACTGTTATATATTTCACCCATCCACAATACAAATTCCTTCACCACCTATTACATTACATTGTCTTCACTTCTGCAACATTACAGCCCAGTTCTGCCATCAACCACTATACCATCCACGCTACATACCACTTGCATCAACTCACTCAACTGCAAGCACTGTTACATACACCCACCTCACAAATTTCGCTCGTTCCTCAATTCTTCAAATAGCTCCACCCTTCAAGCAGTCATCACATATCCCCTTTTCATACTACATTATAAAGAGCCAACTTCAAGCAACCGCAAGACCGAACTTCAAGCCCATTCCACGACCATCCACACTGTAGTCCAAAAACCATCAACCTATTGTACATAACCAACCTTCCCCCTTGGTGCCCATCAACCCACAAAATAAAACATCCACTGATACTTGCCATTTCTCTGCATCTACAAACCAACATACCCACTACCATCAAACTGCACAAGAAAAACATTTCAGCCACCATATACAAACCCCACCAACCTGTCTACACTAATTCCTTGGCACACCCAAACTACTACCCCAAACATCTACCATCCCATACAACCACATCCCTGTCACTCATTCGATAACCAAAGCAGCCAACTTTTCATGCAACTCCATAACTTGCCATCAACACACTTCATAAACAACTTTTGTCTATCAACAGTACAAACCATATCACTGCACAGTGCAATATACAATTTCCAAAAACCATTTTACAACAGCATTTTCAAAATTGCATTGTCCTTGATTTTGCAACAAATTCACAAAAATCCCATGCCACTACAAACTACAACCGCTTCATCAAGTTCTCTGCCATCTACACTTCAACCCATATGTGCACAGGCCACTGTCTCAACAATCACCATTCAACTTCATAAAAACTTATTACCTATCAACAAACCTCCCGCCAATTCAAATACTTTCAAATTCATAGTCATTCCTACTCTCCACTATCAAACAACCCTGCACATTGCCTTTCCACTCAACTTCAGTCACCCACTAACACTTCCTCATCCTCCAGCCACATTTATACCACTGCTACATATACCAACTTGTACACAAACCCTGCCACCTTCTAATTGCTCGCATCACTCACCTATCACCACAAACAATATCACCCACCGAGCCCCCTATCCAGCCATTAGCAAGCACCTGACAGTAGCCTTTTCGCATAACCTTCCCACTTGAACAACAAACTTCTACTGCCTCAGCCTTCAACACTTTCCCCAACCCACAAATCACCAATACATTCCACTGTCTACCCAAAGCAACTCTCCTCTTTTAGTCATTGCCTCAATTGAGCACACTACCGTCACCTCCCTTCAAATTGCCATATCACCAACAACAAACATCAAGCTTCCCTAAACATCAGTGCTTATACCTCCATTACCCACAAGTTCATCAAATAGCCAGAATCGCTTCCACCTCGCCACTCCTCAAAACACTACAACAGAACCACACTTACATCTACTGTCAGCATCAACGGTCCATCTCTGTCGCTCACCACTGTCGCTACCTGAATCGCCAAGTCGAACAGCCTCTAATCGACTTCACTGCAACATTCACGCCTCAGATAACCTCACCCTCGACTCTTGAAAATATCATTTCATCTTTACTTGAATTCTCCATACAACAAAATCAAAGTATAAATGATTTGTGTAATTCATATTTGTGTAATAACTAAAGTCAAGGATTTCAAAATTTGAATTCAATTCAAAATTCAAACGATTCTGATTACAACCCATGCTAATTCAATTTCGAACTCCAAAATGAATTTCAAAATCAAAATGAAAGTGGAAACAACTTTTCAAATGAATTTGGCAATGGGAATAATCTTAACTATGTAACTATTGAAAATCTTTGTTCTCAACAATTTCAAAGCGAAAATCCTCATGTTAATAACTATAAATTGGATTTTGTTGAGCAAATGGACATAATTTACGATGAAAAAACGGATTTGTTGCTCAAAACATATATGAAACAGGGTGATAAACAAAATCAAATCCCGATGTGTGACGAGTCAAATGATAATCCACCTTTTACCCAAATCGACGATTTTCAAATAACAACTTTTAAAAATGAAAATGATGATGATGATCTCAATGAAGTTGTTGAAAAAACGGTAATTGAGTTGGATTTCAATTCTTTTGAAGATGAGAAACTCGATTTAAGATTCGATCTTCCTTTTCTCGATTTTGAAATTATGAACACAATAACTTTGGATTTTGAACTTGACACATGTAATAAGGTTGTTGATAATTCAATAAAGGAGGACAAATTCAATGAACGTGAATATTTTGAACTTTTCGATGACGAGTTATGGAATTCTGATGGGGAAGATTTAAATCACCATTTTGATTTTGAAATTAATAATACTGAAGAAGTTTTCAATGATAAGCTTGAATTTCAATTTGGAGAAAATAAACTTGAATTTCAATCAATTATTCTATCAACTCCGAAAATTATCGAAAATAAAAAAATCGTATGATTTTTCATAAAACGACATTCTGTTTTTCAAATCAACGTTCAACTTCGAAATCTTTTATGGTTTGGTTTTACAAGCTTAAGTTGTATCTCGAATACTTAAGGAGACAAACGAATCGGTCTTTGGAAGACCATTTCATTTACTTTTTGACTGTATATTGTCTGATCTCGTATAAATAACGTTCATTTTCATGTAAATGTAGGTCAACATTTTATTTTTCTCCTTCCAATTGGGTTGACTGTGGGGACACAGTCAAAATCAAGTGTGGAGGGAGAGTCGTCTTCTTTTTTATTTTTCATGATTAATTTTTCATTTTTCTTCGAAAACTCGAAAAGAAGATAAAAACCTTCAAAGACAAAAAACCATTTTATTTAAGCATTTTGATTTATTTTTAAAGAAACACTATAAGATAAAGATATGGTTTGATTAATTAAATTGAAATTTTTGAAAAAATTATTTATCTCAACAAAAATAAAAATGAATTTTGATTACAAATAATAATGGTTTAACTAGTATATAGGAAGATTTATACATGTTAATTATGAAATATCCTATTTGAAAATCTTTGTTTTAAAAAGTGGTGAATTCAAATAAAAAGATATAACATTTTTCCGTCTTCTAAGTTAAATGGTGCTAAGATGATCTTGCAAAACTCTCTTTAAAAGAATAACAAACAAATAGAAGAAACAAAAATTAAAAAATATATTTCTTGCATATATGTATATAGTTTTCTTTATCAACATCTAGAGTCATGTGTTCAAACTCGTGTGTTCACTCGCTATGCTCTGCACCCTTCTCACGTAAGCTTGAAAGGCAATGTAGATTGGTATATCTAGCCTCAGTTTGTCTGAGTCAGGTGTGTGTATGTAACGACCCGTATATTTTAACGATTTTTAAATAACATTTATAACTGGAATTTTGTGAAATTTTAAATAATTGAATTTTGAATTCAAAATTTGATATTTGGAATACAACTTCTTAGACATAGCAATTAGTAAATTTTCATCGGATAATATGGAATTTTATTGTGTTGTGTAATTTTATTTCAATTTAAATCAGTTAAAAATTCATGATAATAAAATATTTTCCAAACCTGAATATTTTTCTATAGAAAATTTGTAAATCATCTTCTGAGTGAGACGTCATCTTTCCATTTTTCAAATTTTAACTGTTATTGCTCCGTTTATTTTGTTTCTGGCAAATTTGCAGCATTTCGGTACCAATTATCGACTTTTGATAGGATGATCGTAGCATCGATCTATTTGTACCGTTTTGATCGTCTCGTCGTGCTGATCTCCATAGTATATTTGTTGTATGTTTTGGAGTCTGCGAAACAGCGAAAGTGTAATATCCAGCCTTTTTATATGCTTTAAATCGACGATAAACCACACACGTCAGACTTAAACCATACAGAAGGGCAGACTGTTATTGGTGTAAATAAGAAAAGCAGAGAAAGAAATAAAACAAAACTGAATCCCATAGCGGAATGACAAAATATAATAATCAAATGACAGTTCATGAAGCTGTTTTACAAAATATTTGATTATACTTATACAAAACATATCAGAGTTACACATATTAGAGAATAATAAATAATGCAGCAGAACAGTACGAATGTAGTGGAATAATATAATAAATAATTGTAATACAATCTTCGTCTTCGTCCTCCAGAAATAAAGCATTCGAATCCTGAAATGCTCGGGCTGACCCGAGCGAATTGAAAAGACAAAACACTGGAGTCAGAACTAAATGATCTTGTGTAAGTTAAATCAACAATAAATAATATGAGTGGAACGACATCAGAGATGTTACGGGATTTGACATCTCCTATCCAGTGTCTAACGTGAGTGCAGTAACTTAAGTGATGCTCGGAATTCACATCCCTTAAGGATTCGTTAAACTATTTACTATGTAGTAATATTTCGCTATTATAATAATGTCAATAGGTAAAATAAACTTACTTTTAAATAGTGTTAAGGATTTACATTTTCCACCTTAACATATAATAGTCTCAGTAGTCCATCCAGTATCATTGTCCCCCTTGATCGAAAAGCCATCAGAGGATACTCCACGGGCTACGGGAGAAAACCAAACTCGTACAAGGCGCGCTAGGGTAGGTGACATGGCACATAAGGCAATGCCAGTGTAGATATACCAATTACACATCCGGGCTGGTTGTAACGCGTAATACCTACTACCGCCCACCTCGAGCCACACCCCCAAAATCAAATATCAAAAGTAGCCACTAAAACAATCCAAAGTCAGAATACAATATCGAAAGAGTGTGTCCGATAAGAGGGGCTACCTCCTTGGCCCAAGAATCGCTCCTGTTTTAGCCACCTTATGCCAACTCACGGGAGTTGGGTCCACATATATACCTCAAAGGAACGCCGCCGCCAACCTACTTCATTCTGGAATCTCCACCGCGTACAATGTTATCAAAGTGGTTTTCGGAGTTGGCAGAGAGTATGACAACTTCCGATCTCGGTCTCTTTAACAATCAAATGTTATTATAACACAGCGGTCATTTCAAAATAATTTATACTCCAAAACCAGAATATACTATCCATTTCAAAAACCAAATCAGTATAATATCATTTTTATTTCAATTATATCATTTCCAAAAATCAAAGCACTTTCAAAGTTAGACACTTCGAAACCAAACACTTCAAATTATACACTTTCAAATCATAATACTTTGAAACTCGAAATTTTGAAACGTAACTTCCATCACTTAAATAGTTTAAATAATAAGATACTTTATATAATAAAATAGCTTTTACAATTTCACAAATCGATCCAACACAACTCGGATTTCTACATCTTAAATTTAACCAAATCCCAAATCATAAATTTCAATTCAATTCAGTTTCCAAATAAACTATTCCAAATTTATCGATTTCAAAACAGATTTGATCTACAGAATAAACCATTTCAAATTCAATATATTTCAAACTTAAGTATTCAACAATTTCAAAACCAAGGTTGGCAATTCCGATTTAACAATTCAATTTTCTATTATTTAGTTTTGTAATAATTTACATAATAAATCGATTATCATTTAAATAAAGTTCAAATTACAAATAACTAAATATTTCCTTCCATTTATTTATACTTGAAGTATTCATTTGCTCACCTTAAACCAAATCAAGGTATAAAAATCATACCCTCTAAAATTTTAAATTAAATGAATTTCACATCAAACTTATTAGAGTTTAATTCTTAAATAAATTAAATTTCAAATAAATCTCAAAATTTATCCTCCAACCTTAATTTATTTAAATCATTATAAATTCTATATTAGAATATAATTTAAACACTTAACCATATTATCTTCACTAAAAAAACAAACATATTATTAAGCTTGTTCTATATTTAAACAACTTTACATCTAGCTAAAAAAAATCAAGAATAAAATACCATTTATATAATATCTAAAACCAATATTTATATAAAACGATATATCTCTATATAAAACCATAGAAATCATTTTCAAAAATATTTATATATAGACCAGCGGTGCCTGTATACAATTTTCTATCCTATAGTCAAGTGATACCGATATTTATCATTTCAGCCCACAATTTAGAATATAAATACGGTTATATATCATTTCAAACCGCAATTCCGAATGAAAATATAAATCCATAACAACTTGCAGTTTATAACAATTTAAATATAACATCCATTCATCGAATATCAAACATCAAACGTTTATCACAATCATCATCCAATTCAATCAATAACATCAATATAGAACATATAACAAATAATAGGCATTTACTGGCAGTTATATTCAATAATAAATTAAATAACAATTTAATTGGCAGTTTTTATGCAATAATAAATTAAATAACAATTTGACTGGCAGTTTATACGCAATAATAAACAAAACAACAATTTAATTCAATAAATTCAATTTAACTGAGAAGAGATTAAAAATATGCCAAACAGTCATAAATAAATTTCTAATCATACCATAAATCAATTTAACAAACATAAGAAATTTTAGAAGTTGTGAGTGGGTTAAAACACTCACCTTTTCAATTTAGATTGAATTTAAATCAAATTTAAACCTAAAATTTGAACAGTCTCAGAATCGGTCCAAACTGGTGCCAAAACGTCCAGAATTTCAATACGATCTTAGTGGAGAAAACCGCGTGCAAATTGGACCTCGTATGCAAAAGTTATACGCATTAGATCATTTGAAAACAAAATTTAAATTAAAACAAAATAAATAACTTACCCCTCAAAGCTATGCCACGTCACCACACGGTTACACCTCTCTCTCCAGACACACGCACGGCTATAGGAAACCCTAACCGGCGCCGCTTCATCCAATTTGTGCCACCACTACGCGCCACGTCACGTCGATCAGCTGCTCAAATCTCCTCAGGCCGACCGATCTGGTGACTCGTGGCCCCCAACTCGTCGCCTACGTTGTTCACCGTCGCTAGCACCGAGCACGCCATTCGAGGCGCTTCGACCACCTATGACACCAAGTGGCCGCATGGATCGGTCCCTCTCATCGTCCTCTACCTCGCTGTAACCTCCGATCGTCATCAAGATAAAGATCCACCGTCCACTCAGAAACCCTAACAACGGAAGGCCGAGCTTCCACAACCTTTTCTGATCAAACGATACTTCGAATTGAAAAACAAATCACAGAATTGAGATGCGCTGGTCGAGAGCTTCAAAATGATATATAATTCGATATAGTTTTTGGAGTATGATTTCTGAAGTTGTATTGGAAATTGAAAATTGGGTTGTGAAATTTAGGGTTGTCTGCCATTGACAAAGAGGAGCAACAGAAATTTCTTTACATACAGAAACGAGAAATAGAAAGGATGCTAGGGTTTATAACCGTATATATATTGGTAGAGCTGAGAAATAGAGGAACGTATACGATTGGTTTGGACCGTTGAACGATAAATGGCCCGAAAAGCCCGTTCTGACTCCGAAACGAAATTGGGTCAACCCATATATCAAAATAGATGTTTTTAAATATTTTAAAATCGATGGAATAAGTTTCATGTTCTAATTTCATCGTATGAAGAAGTTATGCTGAAATCAAATTGATTTCAATTAAATTGATTTCCAGGCATTTCGAGCCCGTACGATCAAACGACAAGTCCGATCGAAACGAAACTTGAAATCCTAGAATAATTCACCGTTATGAATCCGATGAAACTGGCTTCGTTTGAAATTCAAGTCAATGGCCAAAATGGCTATTTTCCAGTTAATTCAATAAATTTATATTAAATTAGTTCAATCACATTTCGACTTCAAATCTAATTATTTACAAATTTTATCAATTTGGATTACTTGGCAAATTTAGTATCCTTTACACAAGTTTCTATAAGAATTTATCGTTGTATATTTTACCATTTATAGTATGGAATTTCAATTTCAATTAATCTAGTAATTATAAATTGAAGTCCCAATAAATCCATTTTTTTGATTTAAAATCTTGTTGTTCAATAAATTGATATCTTATGGGTAAAATTAGCATTAGTTTATATCCAATTACCCTAATATTTTTACCGTCATCAACTAAATTCATATTAACGTAGTTTTTATTACATTTAATTGCAATGGATTTAGATCTAATTCAACAAATTAAATAAATCCGTAAACAATTAATAATTATCACTATTTGCCTAATTTAATCCCATTCATATTTTATTATCAACCAACATTTATTATAATTACTTATCTAGCATTGATTCTATCAAATTATAATTTATTGTGCAATATTTCATCAATTATTATAACTTTGAATTTTTTTTCCAATTTACTAATAACAATCAATTATAACCTTACAATTGGTTAAATTAATTAGGATTGCACTAAATTAATTGTTTATTAACTTGCATTAACATTATTACCTTAATTTACATTCAATTACTATTAACAATGTGTTATTTCATTAATTAATTCAATACTTACTAATATTTCCTCATATTCAATTTATAACCAGGTATAACACTTTCACTACTTCATTTATTAGAATTTTATTCAAATTGTTAATAATTAGTATTAACTACCATTGCTATATTTCATTTTAGCGTTCATTTCAATATTAAATTATAAATCTTTTATTTCTCTCCAAATTAAATTACAAAATCTTTTTAAAATAACAACTTTTATTATCGGAAATTTACAAGTCATTACAGAAAGCTACAGAATGACTTTCGTAACGGTTCCATAATCTAGCGTTTTGATTTCCCATGACCCTTTATCTATCACCTAGTGAATTCTATCAGCCACTTACTTTTATTGTTCTAAAAGTTTGTGCGTGGCCATTCCTATTCTCTGTTGTTGAGTCATATAGTCTGATAGAATCAATTGTTGCTCTTCCTACTGTTCCAATATACGAAATAAAATTTTATTAATTATTTTGCACTCAAACCTGCTCATCTTCTCCTGACTCATTTTCTTCACTTCACATAGCAAAGTCGGCTTCTCCTTACGTCACCCATATTATTTTGTCTGCTCGCCTATTCCTCATCCACTACTCGAGTGACCACTTCCTTGCATCTCACTTTGGCCACTGTCCTTTGGCACGACCCACCAGTTCGTCCGGAAGCCTTTTCCGTTAACCGCACTCCGCCTCACAACATAGCCGAGCCACCTTATCTCCTCTTCCCTCCTAGAGCCATTGCATCTTCCGAAATCGACCACCAACCTCAGCGATCAACCACCACCGTTTCTTTCCCCGCTGTCCACTGTTGCTTCTTCCCTCTAACCACCTCCGCTTCTTATACTTCAAGCTCTCCTCCTCTATGCATGGAGCCACATGAGTACATATTAGTCTTTGAACTATTTTGCTGTTTTGTGTTATATATATATATATATATATATATCAAGTTATATTACTGTTATATATTACTAACATATATTTTATATAAATAACGCGTTTACAATATTATTCATTATTGGTTTTAAACGTTATATGTATAATATGCCGTCGAACCATGTTTTAACCCGAGTTAAAGTACTATGTGTTTATAAAGGTCTTGTTTGATCTGTAAGTATGTATATTAGTTTATTTACGTGTATATATAATTTACAGTCATATATGTATGTATTTTATATAATTAGTTATAAGGAATCAATGTTATACTTCAGTTTATGTAATTATATATATATATATAGTTATTTATATTATTTATGTTATACTAGTTTATTTATGCGTACATATTTTAATATATATATAGTGTTCCCAATGTACATTTATATAAGTCTGATTTCTAATATATGTTTGTTTATATATTACATGTCTACATAGTGTTAATATATATGTATGTATGTATGTATGTATGTATGTATGTATGTATGTATGTATGTATGTACAATTGTCTAGATTTTAAATAGTATGTCGATATTTAATAGTATATATATGTTTAAAGTATAATATATATGTTAGATATAAGGTTGGAGTATAAATTATATTATATATTGTTATATTGGTGCTTTGATTTCGACTGAATAAGGTTTACATATTTCTGGTTTATATATATATATTGGTCTGCCGACTATAGGTATATAAAAGTTTGCATCGCTTTATTTCTAACAAACTGTTGTTCGCTTTATATATTAAGTGTATGATGTTATCAGTTATATATATAATTACTCTGTCAGTTTATATATTTGATTTATGTAAGTCGTATATACATATATGAAATCTTAAGGTAAATTATTTGTTATCTTATTGATTTGATATATAATTATATATGGTTGTGTATGTTGTATAGGTTTACATTAGTATTTTTATTTCCTGTCGTTGCTTTCGAATATACATGAAGTTATGGATACAATGTATATTTTATCAGAAAAATTGGTTTCGAGTTATACGCATTTATTTCAATAAAATATGGCATAGTTATCTTGATTTTTATATGTGTTGATAATAAATTTCAAGGTCTATATGTGTGCGTGTGCGTGTATATATATATGTTACTACTAATGCTTAGCGTTGAAGAAGTATGTACAATATATACATGTGTATTTATGTTTATATTAATATAATCTTTACTGTCATATATATATATATATATATTTGCACATATGTATTTTCTAGAGATTGTATTTTTCAGTAATTCTATTTGGAAATGTATATATGTATTATTTTAAAAACGAATTCTAAATTTAATATCGTTTAATAAATAATATAATAAGATAACTTATATTTCGTTTTAATTTATATCTGGTAGATTCTAATTGTTTCATTGATTTTTCACTTATTAGCTCGTTCGTCGAACTCGAGTCCATCGTGCTTTGCTTCAAAATTCGTGCTTGGAATCCATTTGATTGTCTAATCTATCTAACAACGAAAGATGAGCAATCACTCACTATAACATTTTTATATTTATTAAATTTGATTTCAATTGGAACAAAAATTGAAATAGGCTCCTGTTAGTTATTTACATTGTTATATATATGCTGCTATCTGTATCTATTCATCTATGACATCTAACACCATTATCAGTTATTTATATTGATGATATATGTCTGATATATTATATTCATATCTGTTATCACACTGCAAGTTCCCTGTTAGTATATAATTCACTGTGGGTTGAAATGATACATACCCGAATGATCTGTAGAATAGGAGAAAATCGTTATAGGTTGAAATGATAGACCCAAGCAATTTTCATTGAATTGAAGTTGGGTTTGCAGGTCGAAGTGATATATACCCGTATATAACTAAACTGCGGATTAAAATGATAAATATCTGTATCACTTGACCATAGGACATAAAATTATATACAAACACCGTTGGTCCATATATATAAATATTTTGAAATTGATTTCTATGGTTTTGGAAAGAATTATATGGTTTTATAAAATATTGATTTTAGATATTATATTAATTATACTTTATATATAGTTAAATTCTTGATTTTTAGCTATGTATAAATTTGTTTTAATGTATAATAAGTTTAATATTAAAGTTTGATGATTTTATTAAAATATAACATGGTTAAATATTTATTTATAATTATATTTTTATATAGAGTTTATAATGATTCAAATAAATTAAGGTTGGAAGTTAAATTTGAAATTGATTTGAAATTAAATTTATTTAAAGAATTATACTCAAATAAGTGTGATTTTAAATTTACTAAATTTGAGATTTTGAAAGATATGATTTTTATAACTTGATTTTGTTTAATGTGATTTAAATGAATATATCAAGTTTAAATAAATTGAAGCAATATTCAATTGAAGTTTGAAAGTTTTATTTAAATGATATTGGATTGATTAAGTAAAATTTCAAGACTAAATAATAGTAAATTGAATTTTATATATATGGAATTATAAAAAAAATTATTTTTGAAATTATGGAATATTTAAAGCTTTGAAATATTTGGAATTTGAAATGGTTATTTGAGGTTCAAATTTGTATTCAAAATTAATATAAATTGAAATGGATTATTGAAAGCTGAATTGAGTTGAAATTTATGAATTGAGATTTGATTTAAATTGAATTTCGGATTCAAGTTGAGTTGAATCAATTTGGGAAGTTTGCGAAAATTATTTTATTTTATAAAGTAATTTTAAATTTAAAACTATTTATATTATATATACTATTTTATTATCTAAATTGTTTAAGTGGTGGAAGTTATGTTTTCAAAGTTATGAATTTCAAAGTATTACGTTTTGAAAGTGTTATAATTTCAAGTGTTTGGTTTCAAAAATGTTATAACTTTAAAAAGGCTATGATTTTTAAAATGATACCGTATTTGGTTTTGAAATGGAAATGATATCGTGTTTGGTTTTGAAATGGCATTGATATTTTGGTTTTGAAGTATAAACTATTTTAAAATGACCGCGGTGTAATAATAATGTTTGGTTGTTAGAGAGACCGGGATTGAAAATTGTCATACTCTCTGTCAATTTTGAAAACCACTTTAACAACTGTGCACGCGGTGGAGATTACAGAATGAAGTAGGATGGTGGCGACGTCCTATTGAGGTATATACGTGGACCTGACTCCCGTGAATTAGCATAAGGTGGCTAAAACCGGAGCGATTCTCGGGCCAATGAGGTAGCTGCTCTGATCGGACACACACCTTAGATTTTATATTCAGACTTTGTGATTGATTTGGTGGCCACTTTTGATTTTTGATTTGGGAGTGTGACTCGAGGTGGGTGGTAGCTGCAGCTATGCGTTACTACCAGCCCGGATGCGTAATTGGTATATCTACCCTGGCATTGCTTCGTGGTGTCGTGTCACATACCCTAACGTGTCTTATACGATTTTGTTTTGTACCATACCTTTGGAGTGCCCTCTGACGACGCCCGTTACGGGGGAGATTACGGTACTGTATAGACTATGAGAATATATAAAATGTGTTAAGGTGGAAAATGTAAAGCCTTAATGCTATTTTCAAATATTTTATACTTTACTCTAGACATTATTATAATAGCGTGTATTACTGCATAGTAGATAGTTTAACGGATTCTTAGAGGATGGTTATCCCAAGCATCCTTTGGGTTACTTGTATTTTAGTCGTTATTTCACTTGAGTTGGATTTTTTGATATAAGAATGTTAATCCTAACTCGAATGTTTTTGTGTTTTTCATTATGCTCGGGTCAGACTGAGTGATACAGCTTTCGAGACTCCCCTTTGAAGTTGGAGCTTTGTTTGGAGATCCAACTACATCTTTTCATCTTGCAGTTATTCAGTTGATTTCAGTGATGTATACTGATCTTGTATTGACTATTCTATTTGAGACTTCAATTTTATCATATTTAACTCTCTTATACATATGGTAGCTTCATGAACTACTATTCTTTTGTTTCCACTACATATTGTATACTACTCCGTGTCCGTGATTCTATGATTATTTATTTACTGTATATGCTGAGTTTTTCCAAATATAAATTTATAATTTGGTATTCTAAGCAATTCAAATCCGGCATGTGTGGATGCGAATGGTTGAAAATATCTGGATGTTGCATGTGGTATCAGAGCTCTGGTTTTAGGCAAAACTCAACATATAAGGTAAATTTAATTACAGAATCACTTTCGTTCGAGCTTAATTCTTTTCCTCTTTGACTCGGTTTCCTTTGAATTTTGGAACATTCCCCTTGGTTCAAAAATCATTCCTTATCCTTTCCTATCCATGTTTGTTGATTTTGGAGTACCTAATAACTCCACTTCGAATGATCTCTATTATAACTTGGTGGTCTCGCCAATCTTCGAATGATTTGTAAAGGGGTGAAACTCCTCTACAATAGGCATTGATTTACTGGAGATTTCTGTATCCTCGGTTTACAATGCTATCTATCCCTTGCTATGCCTGAATTCTATATATTGCGATCGAATGTCGATCTGCCTTGAAATCTGCATGGATCTTATTCTTGAAGTCACGATCGTCCCGGTTAAGGTTGCCTATGATTTATATAAACTTATCCATCTTTCTATTTTTCTATGTAATCATCTTATATTTGTTTCAAACCTATCTTCGAATCAAAATTTTCTTTGATTTGAGTCATTCAAATTTGAATCTCTATCCTTGCTTGAAATTCATTCTTGTATCATCGAGCGAGGAGGTGTATTTGTAAATTAATATTAAAATGTTTTATATATATACACACACATATATTGTGTTATTTGAGTTGTTAATGTTGATTTGGGATTTAGATCAATTCGTCTAATCAACGCTATCGATAGGATCTCCAAAACACTTGAACATAGCAAATTGACACACTATTGTTTTCAAATTTGGTAAATGAAATAGATTTGTATGATTATATTATATAAGTATAATTTTCTAAAAATTAATATTTAACTGGGTTGTCCGAAAATGATAATATTTGATTTTCTTTTATTGTTTTGTAAATCATTGACTATTCCAACATATGAATAAATGAAATTAAAACATTGTTTATAAACTAATTGGAATTTAATGAATTTAAATTAGAATTTGAGAATTTAATCTCCGGTGATTTCAAACTCTGGTTTTAAAGTTATAAAATGTATAGTATTTGAAGTATTTTCGAATATAATTTGTTTTCAAAGAATTTTTAAGCTTTAAATCAATACTCTTCCCATTGTCGCTGGAAAATAATTCGATGATGACTACAACATCATCGACATTCATTTTTGAGTTTCAGAGTGGAGAGACCATTCTGTAGCTTTTCTACACTTTTATTTTAGAAAACGAATTTTGATTTGAATTTCTAAAGTACGATTTTTTTATATTATATATGTATACATTTATATATTTTCTTTGGTGTATGTAGTACATAATTATCTCTAAATGGTCTGAAGTGAATCGGAAATGTAATTCTTAAATTCTTGATTAAGGAATGTTTTCAATTATCAAATTGAAGCTAAATTTTTAATAAATGTTTAAACTTGAAATAATTAAATTTGGAAACTTTTACTTGTATGATACCCAGTTTCATTCCGATAGAACTTACCTATTATTCAGATGTTGAATATGTAATTGGATAATATACAATATAAAATGATTTTATAAATAAATTTTAAGTGGTTATAATAAATGTTATACCCACTTTGATTGTAGTTATAAAATGTTAATAGAGATAAATAGAATAATAAGTTGATTAAATAGTAAATAGGACAAATTAAAGAAAATTATGCTTTAAAAGAAACCTTTTGGTATCAAATATTAATAAATTGAAATAAAATCCACTTAATGCAATATCTTAAGTTTAAAATCAAATATTGAATATTAATTAATTTAAACTGAAATTTATATGGTATAAATTAATTTTTTTTTCAAATCTACTTTCTTTCTGGTTATTTTATAATCCTACCTCCTTCCTATTCGGGGACGAAAAGTTTTGAGTGGGGGAGAGTGCAATGACCCTTATATTTTAACGATTTTTAAATAACGTTTATAACTGGAATTTTGTGAAATTCTAAATAATTGAATTTTGAAATAAAAATTTGATATTTGGTGTACGTCTTCTTAGGCATAGAAATTGATAAATTTTCATCGGATAATATTGAATTTTATTGTGTTGTGTAATTTTATTTCAATTTAAATCGGTTAAAAATTGATGATAATAAAATATTTTCCAAACCTAAATACTTTTCTATAGAAAATTTGTAAATCATCTTCTGAGTGAGATGACATCTTTCATTTTTTTCCAAATTTTAAATGTTGTTGCTCCGTTTATCTTATTTCTGGCAAATTTGCAACATTTCGGTACCGATTATCGACTTTTGATTGGATGATCGTACCACCAATCTATGTATACCGCTTTGATCGTCTTGTCGTGTCGATCTCCGCAGTATATTCATTGTATGTTTTGGAGTCTGGGAAACAACGAAAGCTATGGAACAATTTCCGTAGCGGTTCCGTAATCTAGCCTTTTGATTTCCCATGACCCTTTATCTTTCACTTGATGAATTCATTCAGCCACTTACTTTTCCAGAAGTTTGTGCGTGGCCATTCCAATTCTCTGTTATTGATTTATATAGTCTGGTAGCATCAATTGTTGCTCTTCTCACTGATCCAATATACGAAATAAAATTTTATTAATCATTTTGCACTCAAACCTGCTCATCTTCTCATAACTCATTTTCTTCGCTTCGCATAACAAATCCGGCTTCTCCTTACGTCACCCATACTATTTTTTTCTGCTCGCCTATTCCTCTTCCCCTACTCGAGCGACCACTTCCTTGCATCTTACTTTGGCCACCGTCTTCTGGCCACGACCCACCAGTTCGTCCGGCAGCCTTCTCCATTAACCGCTCTCCCCCTCACAGCAAAGCCGAGCCACCTTATCTCGTCTTCCCCTCCTGAAGCCATTGCATCTTTCGAAATCGACCACCAACCTCGGCCATTAGCCACCACCATTTCTTTCCCCGCTATCCACTGTTGCATCTTCCCTTTAGCCACCTCCACGTCGTCTACTTCCAGCTCTTCTCCTCTGTGCATGGAGTCATGTGAGTACATATTAATCTTCATACTATTTTGCTGTTTTGTTATATATATATCTAGTTATATTACCGTTATATATTACTTACATATATTTTATATAAATAAAGCGTTTACAGTATTGTTTACTATTGGTTTTAAACGTACATATATAATATGCCGTCGAACCTTGTTTTAACCCGAGTTAAAGTACTATGTGTTTATACAAGTCTTGTTTGATCCATAAGTATGTATATTAGTTTATTTACGTGTATATATAATTTACAGTCGTATACATGTATTTTGTATAGTTAGTAATAAGGAATGAATGGTAGACTTCAGTTTATGTAATTATATATATATATATACATATACATATATATATATAGTTATTTATGTTACATTAGTTTATTTATGCGTATATATTTTATTATATATATAGTGTTCCCAATGTACATTTATATAAGTCTGATTTCTAATATATGACTGTTTATATATTACCTATTTGCATAGTGTATTGTTATATATATATATATGTGTGTATATATATACAGTAGTCTAGATTTTAGATAGTATGTCGATTTTTAATAATATATATGTTTAAAGTATAATATGTATGTTAGATATAAGGTTGGACTTTAAATTATATTCTATTTTGTTATATTGGTGCTTTGATTTGTTCGCTTTATATATTAAGTGTATGATGTTATCAATCATATATAATTTTTCTGTCAGTTTATATATTTGATTTATGTAATTCGTATATACATATATGAAATCTTTAGGTAAATTATTTGTCACCTTATTGATTTTAAATTTTTGATATATAATTATATATAGTTGTGTATGTTTTATAGGTTTACATTAGTAATTTAATTACGTGTTGCTGCTTTCGAATATATATGAAGTTATGGATACAATGTGTATTTTATCAGAAAAATTGGTTTCAAGTTATACGCATTTATTTTGATAAAATATGGCATAGTTATTTTGAATTTTATGTGTGTCGATAATAAATTTCAAGGTCTATATGTATACATTGATATGTACATGTAGGTACAAATATTTATAAATACTACTGTATTGTAAGAAGTGTATATATATTTTACTACTAATGATTAGCGCTGAAGAAGTATGTACAATATATTCATGTGTATTTATGTTTATATTAATATAATCTTAATTGTTATATATATATATATTTGTTCATATATATATATATATATATATATATACATATTTGCACATGGGTATTTTCTAGAGATTGTATTTTTCAATAATTCTATTTGAAAATGTAAACACGTATTATTTTAAAAACGAGTTCTAAATTTAATATTATTTAAGAAATAATATAATAAGATAATTTATATTTCGTTTTAATTTATATCAGGCATATTCTAATTGTTTCATCGATTTTTCATTTATCAGCTCGTTCGTCGAACTCGAGTCCATCGTGCTTTGCTTTGAAATTCGTGCTTGGAACCCATTTCATTGTCTAATCTATCTTGCCTCGAAAGATGAGCAACACTCACGATTACATTCTTATATTTATTAAAAAAAATCAATTGAAATGACAATTGAAATATGCTGCTGTTGGTTATTTACATTGCTATATATATGCTGTTATCTGTATCTGTTCACCTGTGCCATCTGACACCATTACCAGTTATTTATATTGATGATATATGCATGTTATATTATATTCATATCTGTTATCACACTGCAAGTTTCCTGTTAATATAGAATTCACTATGGGTTGAAATGATACATACCCGACAGATCTATAGAATAGGAGAAAATCGTTATGGGTTGAAATGATAGACCCAAGCGCTTTTCATTGAATTGAATTTGGGATTGTGGGTTGAAATGATATATACCCGTATATATTTAAATTATAGATTGAAATGATAAATATCTGTATCACTTGACCATAGGATAGAAAATTATATATAGACACCGTTGATCTATATATATAAATATTTTGAAATTGATTTCTATGGTTTTGGAAAGAAATATATGGTTTTATACAATATTGATTTTAGATATTATATAAATGTTACTTTATATATAGTTAAATTCTTGATTTTTAGCTATGTATAAATTTGTTTTAATATATAATATGTTTAATAACAAAGTTTGATGATTTTTTAAAATATAACATGGTTAAATATTTATTTAAAATTATATTTTCACATATAGATTTTATAATGATTTAAATAAATCAAGGTTGGAAGTTAAATTTGAAATTGATTTGAAATTAAATTTATTTAAAGAATTATATTCAAATAAGTGTGATTTGAAATTTATTAAATTTGACATTTTAAAGGATATGATTTTTATAACTTGATTTTTTTTAAGGTGATTTAAATGAATATATCAAGTTTAAGTAAGTTGAAGCAATATTCAACTGAAGTTTGAAAGTTTTATTTAA
Organism: Allium cepa; assembly: GCA_030765085.1. Taxonomy (NCBI): domain Eukaryota; kingdom Viridiplantae; phylum Streptophyta; class Magnoliopsida; order Asparagales; family Amaryllidaceae; genus Allium; species Allium cepa. The sequence goes on along the minus strand of CM060930.1, from coordinate 105,471,898 downwards.
AGGATATTGGATTTATTAAGTAAATATTTCAAAACTAAATAATAGTAAATTGAATTTGATATATATGGAATTATAAAAAAAATTAGTTTAGAAATTATGGAATATTTAAAGCTTTGAAATATATGGAATTCGAAATGGTTCTTTAAGGTTCGAATTCGTATTTGAAATTGATATAAATTGAAATGGATTATTGAAAACTGAATTGAGTTGAAATTTATGAATTGAGATTTCATTTAAATTGAATTTTGGATTCAAGTTTATTTGAATCAATGTGTGAAGTTTGAGGAAATTATTTTATTTTATAAATTAATTTTTTATTTAAAACTATTTATATTATATATACTATTTTAATATCTAAATTGTTTAAGTGGTAGAAGTTATGTTTTCAAAGTTATGAATTTCAAAGCATTACGTTTTGAAAGTGTTAAAATTTCAAGTTTTTGGTTTCGAAAATGTTATAACTTTGAAAATTCTATGATTTTTGAAATGACATCGTTTTTGGTTTTGAATGGAAATGATACCGTGTTGGGTTTTGAAATGGCAATGATATTTGGGTTTTGAAGTATAAGCTATTTCGAAATGACCGCGGTGTAATAATAACATTTGGTTGTTAAAGAGACCGGGATCAGAAGTTGTCATACTCTCTACCAACTTCGAAAACCACTTTAACAACTGTGTACGCTGTGGAGAATCCAGAATGAAGTAGGAAGGTGGCGACATACTATTGAGGTATATACATGGACTGACTCCTGTGAGTTGGCATAAGGTGGCTAAAACATGAGCGATCCTCAGGCCAATGAGGTAGCTGCTCTGATCGAACTTACTCCTTCGATATTATATTCAGACTTAGTGATTGATTTGGTGGCCACTTTTGATTTTTGATTTGGAAGTGTGGCTCGAGTTGAGCGGTAGCTGCGACTATGCATTATCATCGGCCCGGATGCGTAATTGGTATATCTACCTGGCATTGCCTCGTTGTGTCGTTTCACCTACTTTAGTGCGCCTTATACGATTTTTTTTGTACCATACCTATGAAGTGCCCTCTCATGATGCCCAGTACGGGGGAGATTACGTGTGACGCCCCGCCTCTATACCCACTCTAGCAAAGGACACTACGATGTAATACCGTCAGCTAACACGGAGAATAAGGTTGTTGAGGTGCGACCATCCGTGTAATTGATTCATGCGAGCACCGATATGTCAGATAGTACAACATGTATTTGGTTTTAGGAGGAAATCCGACATACCGATACAAACTCAAGGCTACCACACAGTGGCTATATATATATATATATATATATTGTTCAGAAACAAATATAGAAATAAAATAACACAAATCAGTCACAGATATCCATATCACAAAGACGGAAAAAGATACGAATATAACACATGCAAGTGTACATCGGAGTAGTGGTCAATCAAGATCCACAACATCACAAAATGATAGCTACAAGTGCTAGACAAAAGAATAAGGATACTTCAATGAGTCTATATCTCAAATGTATACAAAAAAAACTACTAATCTAAGTAGTTAGCCAAAAGTCAGGGTGATAATCCCAGATGTGAAGTCACGCAGAAGCACCTGTAACATCTCGGTCTGACCCGAGTATTATTTAATAAGAAAATAATAAACGGACTAGTCTAGCTATAAATATCAGATAAAATGATATAGAATAAGAGATATGACAAAAGCATATGATAACCATAAAGTCATACTGTGAAAAGTATGCAATTGGAAATCAACTAGGGATTAATCAATATCACATGAATCTTCTCAAAGATCAAAAGGAATGTCATACTCTATATTTTCATTCACCAAAACCATGAATATTGACAATAATATCAATGCCAATCACAAAAGTTAATGACACAAATTCACCAATGCACAAATATTGATAACACATATCAATGTAAATCATGAAAATCAGTGAAACACAAATTCTGGAAAATCATCAATGGAAATCCAGAAATCACAAAAAGGGGGAGGCCTATCACAAAACGGGAACATGAAAACTCACCAACACGTGTATCACAAAATGGAACGCTATTCCATGGTTTCTAACCATTAATTTTGAGCCAAAGCTCCACAAAACGGCCCGAAGACCATGGGTCGCTACCCCACCAAATTGAGCCGAAGCTCCACAGAAACGAGGTTTAGTCTCGCTCGTAGACAAAGAGACATCGCACATTTGCAAGTCTAAATCACAAAAATGATCATCAACGATCATCAAGAAGTGTCAATTACAGTAAACTAGTAAATATATAAGCTTAGATTCATGTCCCATAACCACTAGCTTAACTTAAATATTTACAAACAAATTGTAGATCTCCACTCGAAAATTGTCACAAGAGATTCAATCGAACAAATCCAAGAATTAACCGGCGAAGTAAATGCAAGCGTTTCATACTATTTGTTTTACTAAGCCCTTTAATTAGATTTCTCGTACGAGTGAGATGAACTGACAAATCACAAAAGTGATTGCAGAAACAATAAATCATAAAAATTAACATTCGAAGACGTGAATAAAAATCCAAAGAATTCGAATCCAAATCCATCAAAGTGGTAATACCCTTGCGATTTAATAGCCACGACTTAAGACTTAACCTAAGTCAACACAAGAAATCGGCGGGTCAAGAAATAGCTTACGGCTTAACAGAGCAACACAACATGGCGCGACGTATGGCATGACGCGACCTAACAGAGCAAGCGACCTAACATGGTTGCGAGATAGCAGGTGCGACCTAACATGGTTGAGCTATAGGGTGGAACAACCTAATGGCCGAGCGCGCGACCTAACATAGCAAGAAACATAACATGGCCGAGCGACCTAGGGGGTTGCAACCAAAGGAGCTAGTGGCATAACAGGCCGAGCAATGTAAGAGATGCGGCCTAGGTAGTGCGACCTAAGGGGTACGCGACCTAAGGAGTACGCGACCTAAGGAGGTAGCGGCTTAAGGAGTGAGCATGAGGCCTAGGTGGTGAGAGTTATACAAGGAGCGACCTAGCACGGCGCGACCTAAGTAACGCGACCTAGCCGAGCGACCTAACAAATACGGTTTACATATGGTCGAGCGACCTAGGGACAAAACGACCTAAGGGGTAAAGAAGGCCGTGCGAATTAAGTGGGGGTGACCTAGCATGGCACGACCTAAGGAGTAGCGTGATATAACATGGCCGAGCAACGACCTAGGCGTGACGCGACCTATAGGGGTGCGACCTTAATGCAGGCCGATCTAAACTGCAGGCCGAGAATCCTATGTGCAGGCCGAACGACCTAAGCCACAAAAATGCTAAAAACTCACTCAATTTTCAACAGATCGAGCACGAACGCTAGGGGATTACGCTTATCGGCTTCCCGGTCCTATTGGCTCCTCGATACATCACCAAAAACGTATTCAAACATCAAAGATTGGATTTTTAAAGATTTGAACCCAAAACACTAAAAATTGGGAATTTCACCAATTCAATCCAAACCAAAGGCAAATGCACATGAATAAGTGTTAGGATTTCATACCTAACAATCAAAGATAGTTATAGACAAAGATGTGAGATAAAAATCTCACCTTTACACAAAATCAATGAAGAAGAAGCTTGAAAGCAAGGAAGAATCAATGGGTTCTCTTTGAATTTGGAGTTAGATGTTGGATTTGCAAATGAACTAGGGCTTGGAGTTTTAATTTCCCATTCCTTCCACCATTTTTGATGAAGCTTGAGTGCTAGGAAATGAAAGTGAAGTTATGAAGGGAAGGGGGTTGAGCTAGAATTAATAGTTTAGGCTAATGGGCTAAACCAAACCCAAAGCCTAAAGTGAAAAGTGGCAAAATTATAATAACTCCAAATATATCAAAGTTTATACTCAAAAAGATTGCAAACGGCGTTTTGAACCCAATTGAAGTGGTTTCGAGTCCTAATTCGACAGCATGCAAAAAAAGTTACTTTTCGGACTAAAATCCGACTAACGATAAAATATTAAAATAAAATATTTAAATATTCAATCGTAAAATATGCGGGTTGCTACAGACTCCCCTCCTTAAAGAAATTGCGTCCTCGCAATATTTAAGAAGAAAATACAAGGTAAAAACCATGAAAGCATATCAACACAAAGGAAATTTGAAATAAGAAATTCACCTCATAGTGCATGGGAAAGTAAGTCCGGATGTGTTCGCTCGATGAACTCCCTAGATTCCCAAGAGCAATCCTTAGGATTTGAAGACCATTGAACTTTAACAAGCGGAACATCTTTATTTCGAAGGCGCTTGACCTGCGAAGCAATAATACGAATAGGATGTTTCTCAGAAGTTAAATTAGGCGAAACTTCAATTTCTTCCACAACACCGGGCTCAAGTATAGAATCGGAATCTCGAAGGCATTTCCGTAATTGAGAAACGTGAAACAATTATGAATAGCAGAAAACTGAGCAGGTAATAAAAGGCGATAAGCCACGGAACCAATACGCTCGGTGATGGGAAATGGACCAATATATCGAGGTGCTAACTTTCCCGATCGACTGAAACGTACAACACCCTTCATAGGTGAAACACGAATAAAAACAAAGATCTTCCACAGAAAATTCTAATTTCCTTTTCCACTTATCGGCATAGGATTTTTGTATACTCTGGGATTCTTTCATCCTACGACGAATAAGGTCAATCATCTTTGTGGAATCACAAATAAAATCTGGACCTAAAACCAGCTTCTCACCAGCCTCAAGCCAACAAGAAGGAGATCGGCATGGTCTTCCATAGAGTGCCTCGAAAGGTGTTATACCAATACTAGATTGGAAGCTATTATTATAGGAAAACTCAACAGGAGAAATATGATCTTACCAACTTCCACCAAAATCAAGAACACATGCACGAAGAAGATCTTCAAGAGTTTGATTCACACGCTCAGTTTTTCCATCGGACTGAGGATGATAAGCGGTGCTAAAATTAAGCTTCGTTCCCAAAGCTTTTTGAAGACTCTTCCAAAATCCATTAGTAAACAATGGATCACGATCACTAACAATAGAAGTAGGAACTCCATGTAATTTAACAATCTCTTTAATAAAGAGTTTGGCCAAAAGAGGTACGGTTAGATTGGACCGAATGGGAATAAAATGGGCGGATTTAGTAAGTCTATCAACTATCACCCATAAGCTATCATGACCCGAACGAGAACGGGGAAGGCCATCTATAAAATCCATGGAAATTTGATCCCACTTCCAAATTGGAATTTCTAAAGGTTGCAATAACCCACCGGGCCTTTGGTGTTCGTCCTTAATGAGTTGGCAAGTCATGCAACACTTAACAAAGTTAGCAATATCAAATTTCATTCCCTCCCAATAATAAAGTCGCTTCATATCCGCGTACATTTTACTACTACCAGGATGAATGGTAAATTTAGAACGATGTGAATCTTCTAAAATATCTTTACGAATGTCACTAATATTAGGCACGACAAGTCTACCAAATTTTCGAATGTCGCCACGAGAATCAATATCAATGTTTTTCAAACCTTCAATATTAATTTTATGCCTAAAATTTCGGCCAAGAAGAACCAATTCGGGATCTAGCTTTTGAGCTTCAAGAATGCGGTCTATAAGGGAAGGATGTGCCTCAAGGCTACATAAAACAAGAGATGAACATAAATCGGAAACACGATCTCGAATCTCACAAGTGGATAAAATCTCGAGATCGTTCCATTCGGATATCATCGTAGAAACAACCGCTTGTTGATTGCGACTAAAAGCATCGGCAACAAGATTTCCCTTTCTGAGAGTATAAGGAATATCAAGATCATAAGGTGCAAGGAACTCGAGCTAACGTTGTTGACGCAGATTAAGTTCCTTTTGGGAAAATGGATACTTCAAAGATTTATGATCGGTATAGAGAAAAAATTTCTCTCCCAAAAGATAATGACGCCAAATACGAAGGCAAAAACAATAGCCGTGAGTTCTAAATCATGAGTGGCATATCTAGTCTCAGCAGGCTCCAATTTCCTAGAAGCATAAGCAATAACACGTTCTTTTTGCATAAGAACGACACTCAAACCAATGCGACTAGCATCGGTATAAACAATAAAATCTTGGTTTTCCTCGGGAATAACAAGAATAGGAGCATTAGAAAGGAGTTCTTTTAATTTCTGAAAAGAAGCTTCACATTTGTCTGGCCAAATGTATTTAACTCCCTTCTTTGTCAAACTAGTAAGAGGCATGGAAATTTTGGAAAAGTCTTTTATAAAACGACGGTAATAGCCCGCCAATCCAAGGAAGCTACGAATTTCTGTCACACTCTCCGGTCTCTTCCAATTTTGAATCGCTTCAATCTTTGAAGGATCCACGGAAATTCTGGATTCGGAAATAATATGACCGAGAAAATTCACACGAGATTTCCAAAATTGGCATTTAGAAAATTTTGCTTTTAATTGATTACTCCTAAGAGTTTCCAACACAATCCGAAGATGCTTTTCATGCTCCTCCTCGGTTTTTGAATGCATAAGAATATCATCAATAAAGATGAGAACAAACCGATCGAGGAAGTCTTTGAAAACTCTATTCATAAGGTCAACGAAATAAGCCGAGCATTCGTTAAACCAAATGGCATACCAAGCCATTCATAAGATCCACAACGAGTACGGAACAATGTCAAAGGAATGCTATCCTCTGCAATACGAAGCTGATGAAAACCGACAGTTAAGTCTAATTGTGAAAAGACTCTAGCACCATTGAGTTGATCGAATAGATCGTCAATCCAAGGTGAAGGATATTTATTCTTGATAGTAAGATTATTAAGCTTGCGGTAGTCAACGCAAAGCCTAAGTGTACCATCCGATTTCTTCACAAAAATAGCCGAAGCTCCCCGAATAAATTGCTTCGTCTCCAATTCAGATAATTGTTTGCTCATCTCCTTATTTCCTTTGTTGGACATACGATAAGTAGGACGAGTGATGGGATGAGCTCCAGGGATGAGATTAATTTTGAACTCAATTGCTCGCTTAGGTGGTAATCCTAAGACGGGCTCAAATATGTGGGATAATTCACGAACAACGTGAATAAGAGAAATAATATCTTCCTCATCATCATTATCGTCATCATGAGGATTTAAAGAATATAAAGATGAAACCAAGATGGAATCCAAATCTTTAAGATCAATAGAAATCTGCCTAACAGATTAAGGACGTCGAAGATGAATAGTCCGCTCAGGACATAGGATTTGAGCTTCATAGCGGTTATGCCAATCCATTCCTAAAATCATTCCAAAGCCTAAGTAGCGCATAACATGCAAATCGGCTCGGAAATAAAATTCACACAAAATAATCTCGACATCTTTACACAATAAACTGAGTGTTGCAGATCCACCAACCGGATTCGCAATTTTCAAAGAAGTCGTTAAACACGAAACATCCAAAGAAAAAGTATCAACAAGTTTTTTGAAATAAAAGAGTGGGGCGCACCCGTATCAAAAAGAACTCGAATAGGGTGATCACAAAATAAAATAATGCCATCACGGATAGAATGAGATATACCTTTACCATGAGATCTGTTTCCATGGGCTTGAGCAACATTAAGCCTTCTCTCATTTTTTCCTTGAAGTTTGGGACAAGAAGATAAATAATGATCCGGGCTTTTGCAATAGCGACAAGCTCGGGGTTTTGAGCAATTGTTTGCATAATGGTCCTTAGAACCACAATTGTAGCATTGCCCACTACTAGAGGTAGAAGTCTTCGCCACCGAAGTTGTTTGCTTCCCTTTCATATTGGATAAGGACCTCTGAGCTTATTAGGCCTTTTCTTGTTGTTGAAGTTTGGTTTGGCACCCATAACTTCAACATCACTCTCTTTATCTGCCTCCTCGAGTCGAAGAGTGATATTAATAGTTGATCAAAAGAAACTTCTAATTTTAGAAGTAATGGCTTCTTGAGATTTTTATTCAAGCCATAGACAAATCTTTGGTTTTTCTTCAATGGGGTGTTTATGTATTCGAACCCGTATATAGAAAGTGACTCGAAGGATGCGACATAATCTTCCATAGAAGATTCACCTTGAACAAGGTCTATAAAACGACAAGCCAAAGTCACCTTCTCAGCTTCTGGCACAATTTTTAATTCGAAGCGTTCTCGGAACTTCTCCCAAGTAAGATCCGCTTCATTTATTTTAGAAATTAGAAGCTCATACCAATTTAATGCTCTTTCTTGGACCATACTAGACGCCACCTGAACTCGGTGAAGATCAATAAGATTCATGCGAGAAAAGATTCGATCGCACGTTCTCAGCCAAGCCTGGACTTTAATAATTATTTCAGAACCCTTGAATGGCTTCCCACCCAAATTGGTATAATCGTTGCACAAACGTGCAAATCCAGACTTAGGATGAGTAGACTTCGGATTAGAACTGGCTTCCTGAGCATTCTTTACGAGATCAAGAAGCTGTTGGGCAGACATAAATACTCCATCTTGGGGAGTAGCACTAGATTGACCGGCGCTAGGACGGCCAGGTCTAACCATTTCTCTTCCTTTAGAAAGAAAGAAAGAAGAAGGATAAGGTTATTCACCAAATGAATATCAAGCAATCTTGATAGATAAACAAGGAATCATAAATAAAATAGGATGAATCTGCACGAAGACTCGAATTAAATCCTAAAGCACGACTCTTAAGATGGACTTAGGACGATGATCCTTGCTAGATTATTCTACATTGTTCCAAAGTTTGGCTCTGATACAAAGCTGTGACGCCCCACCTCTATACCCACTCTAACCAAGGACACTACGATGTAATGCCGTCAACTAGCATGGAGAATAATGCTGTTGAGGAGCGACCATCCGTGTAATTGCTTCGTACGAGCACCGATATGTCAGATAGTATAACATGCAGTTGGTTTCAGGAGGAAATCCAACATACCGATACAAACTCAAGGCTACTACACAGTGGCTATATATATATATTATTCAAAAACAAATATAGAAATAAACAAAACACATCAGTCACAGATATCCATATCACAAAGGGGGAAAAAGATATGAATATAACACATGAAAGTGTACATCGGAGTAGTGGTCAATCAAGATCCACAATATCACAAAAGAATAGCTACAAGTGCTAAACAAAAGAATAAGGATACATCAACGAGTCTATATCTCAAATATACAACAAAAACTACTAATCTAAGTAGTTAGCCAAAAGTCAGGGTGATAATCCCAGATGTGAAGTCAAGCAGAAGCACCTGTAACATCTCGGTCTGACCCGAGTATTATTCAATAAGAAAATAATAAACAGATCAGTATAGCTATAAATATCAGATAAAATGATATAGAATAAGAGATATGACAAAAGCATATGATAACCATATAGCCATACTGTGAAAAGTATGCAATTGAAAATCAACTAGGGATTAATTAATATCACAAGAATCTTCTCAAAGATCAAAAGGAATGTCATACTCTATATTTTCATTCACCAAAACCATGAATATTAACAATAATGTCAACGCCAATCACAAAAGTTAATGACACACAAATTCACCAATGCACAAATATTGATAACACATATCAATGTAAATCACGAAAATCGGTGAAACACAAATTCTAGAAAATCATCAATGGAAATCCAGAAATCACAAAAAAGGGGAGGCCTATCACAAAACGGGAGCATGAAAACTCACCAACACGTGTATCACAAAATGGAACGCTATTCCATGGTTGCTAACCATTAATTTTGAGCCGAACCTCCACAAAACGACCCGAAGACCATGGGTCGCTACCCCACCAAATTGAGCCGAAGCTCCACAGAAACGGGGTTTAGTCTCCCTCGTAGACAAAGAGACATCGCACATTTGCTACTCTAAATCACAAAAATGAACATCAACGATCATCAAGAAGTGTCAATTACAGTAAGCTAGTAAATATAAAAGCTTAGCTTCATGTCCCATAACCACTAGCTTAACTTAAATATTTATGAACAAATTGTAGATCCCCACTCAAAAATTGTAACAAGAGATTCAATCGAACAAGTCCAAGAATTAATCGTCGAAGTAAATGCAAGCGTTTCATACCATTTGTTTTACTAAGTTGTTTAATTAGATTTCTCGTACGAGTGAGATGAAGTGAAAAATCACAAAATGATTGTAGAAACAATAAATCACAAAAATTCACATTCGAAGATGTGAATAAAAATCCAAAGAATTCGATTCCAAATCCATCAAAGTGGAAATACACTTGCGACTTAATAGCCTCGACTTACGACTTAACCTAAGTCAACACAAGAAATCGGCGGGTCAAGAAATAGCATACGGCCTAACAGAGCAACACAACATTGCGCGACTTATGGCATGACGCGACCTAACATGGTTGCGAGATAGCAGGTGCGACCTAACATGGTTGAGCTATAGGGTGGAACGACCTAATGGCTAAGCGCGCGACCAAACATAGCAAGCAACATAACATGGCCGAGCGACCTAGGGGGTTGCGACCAAGGAGCTAGTGGCATAACAGGCCGAGCGACCTAAGAGATGCGGCCTAGGTAATGCCAAGGAGGTAGTGGCTTATGGAGCGAGCATGCGGCCTAGGTGGTGAGAGTTATACAAGGAGCAACCTAGCACGGCGCGACCTAAGTAACACGACCTAGCCGAGCGACCTAACAAATACGATTTATATATGGTCGAGCAACCTAGGGACAAAATAACCTAAGGGGCAAAGAAGGCCGTGCGAATTAAGTGGGGGCGACCTAGCATGGCGCGACCAAAGGAGTTGCGTGATATAACATGGCCGAGCAACGACCTAGGCATGGCGCGACCTGTAGGGGTGCGACCTAAATGCAGGCCGACCGAAACTGCAGGCCGAGAATCCTATATGCAGGATGAACGACCTAAGCAACAAAAATGCCAAAAACTCACTCAGTTTGCAACCGATCGAGCACGAACGCTAGGGGATTACACCTATCGGCTTCCCGGTCCTATTGGCTCCTCGATGCATCACCAAAAACGTATTCAAACATCAAAGATTGGATTTTTAAAGATTTGAACCCAAAACTCTAAAAATTGGGATTTTCACCAATTCAATCCAAACCAAAGGCAAATGCACATGAATAAGTGTTAGGAATTCATACCTAACAATCAAAGATAGTTATAGACAAAGATGTGAGATAAAAATCTCACCTTTACACAAGATCAATGAAGAAGAATGACGCAGCGGATATACTTCAAGTTATGATCAAATGATGGACAACGAACAAACAATGATGGAATGATGCAAATATGGAATGATGGATTGAAGATACCAAGGATAAATGCCCAAATCCATTGATCTCGCGAGATACCGGATTCTAGCTATCTCCAACACGTTGATCGTGCACGATACCGTGTTACAAGATCTACGATTCTTCTACGTTGATCCTGCGCACGAGATTCCATGAATCAGCTTCAAATCCATTGATTTGAGCGCACTCGAATAACCGAAAATGGAGAAAGGAGACAACGTTCAACTTCCAATTTTTAAAGAGGCACAAAGCACTCAAACAAAAGTTTATTCAAAATCAACCATCTTTACAAATGACCCATCACCTCTATTTATAGAGTTTTTACAACACAACTCATATACCGTAACTCACGACCTAACAGTAGTGCGACCTAACAACATGCGACCCAACTCTAGTGACTCACGATCTACGACCCAAGACAAATACAAGTTACAACGAACTAACAATAAACGACTCAAAAGAATACATCACGCAACTCAAGAAAAAACAAACATCCACGCGACATACGACCTAAAACAGAGCGACATAAAATACAACACTTCTCCATGAACCAACGGCTTAGGAATCACACTGCCTCAACGACCTAAGGAATGCGGCTTAAGTTGATAGCATGCGGCATAAGGTCGAGCGACCTAAAACTTGAGCGGTTTAAGGATTAATGCGACCTAAGGCAATGGTGACTTAACTCATTAGGTCGTTATCTTGCTTGAGCATAGCTCGTTAGGTCGCTCAGCGACTTAACATAGGTCGCAGGATCATCCTTTCTGGCATAACTCGCTGTACCCTTCTCCACTTCATAACTCCCATACTTCGTTAGGTCGCTCAAACGACTCAAGGTCTGGTGCCCTGTTTCCTGCGACTTAACGTTGGAGCGACCTAAGGCATGCGGCCTTTCACAATGCACTGCAACCCTTAATATGTTAGGTCGTAAGTCGTTAAGTCGTTCGCGACTTAAGGCATTCGAGCTAACATCCTGCGCTACATCACAGAAGCTTGAAAGCAAGGAAGAATCAATGGGTTCTCTTTGAATTTGGAGTTAGATGTTGGATTTGCAAATGAACTAGGGATTGGAGTTTTAATTTCCTATTCCTTCCTCCATTTTTGATGAAGCTTGAGTGTTAGGAAATGAAAGTGAAGTTATGAAGGGACGGGGGTTGAGCTAGAATTAATAGTTTAGGCTAATGGGCTAAACCAAACCCAAAGCCCAAAGTGAAAAAGTGGAAAAATTCCACTAACTCCAAATATATCAAATTTTATACTCAAAAAGATTGCAAACAGCGTTTTGATCCCAATGGAAATGGTTTCGAGTTCTAGTTTGACCGTATGCAAAAAAAGTAATTTTTCGGACTAAAATCCGACTAACGATAAAATATTTAAATAAAATATTTAAATATTCAATCGTAAAATATGCGGGTTGTTACATTACGGTACTATATAGACTATGGGGGTATATAAAATGGGTTAAGGTAGAAAATGTAAAGCCTCAACGCTATTTTCAAATATATTATACTTTACTATAGACATTATTACAATAGCGTATACTACTATATAGTATATGGTTTAACAAATCCTTAGAGGATGGTTATCCCAAACATCCTTTGATTTACTTGTATTTCAGTTGTTATTTCACTTGAGTTGGATTTATTGATATAAGAATGTTAAAACTGACTCGAGTGTTTTTGTGTTTTGCTTTACGCTCGGGTCAGACTGAGTGATACAGCTTTTGAGACTCACCTTTGGAGTTGGAGCTTCATTTGGAAATCCAGCTACATCTTTTCAGCTTGCAGTTATTCAGTTGATTTCAGTGATGTATACTGATCTTGTATTGACTATTCTATTTGAGACTTCCATTGTTTCTTATTTAAGTCTGTTATATATATAGTAGCTTCATGAACTACTATTCTTTTGTTTCCTTTGCATATTGTATGTCACTCTGTGTCCGTGATTCTGTGATTATTTATTTACTGTATATGCTGAGTTTTGCCAAATATAAATTAACAATCTAGTATTCTTAGCAATTTAAATCCGACATGTATGGATGCAAATGGTTGAAAATATTAGGATGCCATAGTGAATATAAAAAGAATTTTTCTTATAATACCTATATTCAATAACTGTTCACACTTGTGTGTTTACTCGTCAGGCGCGCTCTGTATTCCCCTCACATCAATCCGTAAGGCAGTGCATGGGCAATACATCTGGCCTTAGTTTACCTGAGTTAGGCATAGATATTGCTAAAATCAATAAAATTTTCAAATAAAAGAGTGTAAGCAATTGAAATTCAAACACTATTTTAACTTATTTGGTTTGACTTATTATTGAAAAGAAATGAATGTACCATTTTGATAAACTTTGATAATCAACTAAGGATCCCTTTCATAGTTACACTTTGTTATCAACCGAAATAACGAGCTAAACTATAGTCTATTTGTTTATCTTAACTTCGTTTTTATTGGAAACTTTAACGAGTAGATGACTAAAATTTTCAAGATAATAATCATAACCTATATTTAGCTTATGTGTGTCGATTTAAATGTGAATCCTCCACTATAAATATTTTCAAAAGCTTGCATTCATCCCTTTGCAAATAAATCTTTCATTTACAAAATATTCATTTTGTAAATATTTTCACATCGCATTTGGATTTTGTGCGTAGTATCCACTGATAACCCTCACGAGACAACAATCGTCCTACCGGGGACACCTAGAGGTTTAACGGCTTATTGCATACACTTAATACAATCATGCCCCTTACGAAAACAGATTTATCTTAGCTTTTCTTCATTCGAGGGCGAATAAAAAGATAAGTGTGGGGGTATTTGATGTGCACATAAATGTGTATATTTTTACCACCATATTTAATCTATTGAAATTGAATAAATGATCATATTAGGTATTTTAACCTTTTTAAACCAAAATTCAAATTATTTTCAAATTATCACATATTGATCTTCATATCAGGGAAAAATGGTCATTTTTGTGCATTTATTAGATTGTGAAAAATTACGTGGAATTTTCTATGTTGTTTTGTAGGAAATTTGGTGAATTCTACAAATGGTTTCATGATGATATATGCATGCACAAGAGTGAAGAGAACAAATAAAGAAGAAAATAATTCAAACTGATGATCATGGAGGACCCCACTTACCCACCTACCTTAATGTACACTTAGGAGCTAATGCATATGCTAAAAGGCCATTAAATCTTCATGCACACTTAATGGATGATTATTGGATGCTCATGGTTACTTGGCCACCACACTTCCTAAGGGGCAGTTTGGGCATTCCCCAAAAATACGAATTTGGGTTTCTAACTTGTATAAATACCCTTTATACTTCATGTAATCCTCCTTCCTCTTAGTTAGTTTTAGTTTAAGAACACAAATAAACAAAGCACTTCTCTTTCCCTTTTCATGGCTACTTAGCCGTTTTTATTTCACCTAAATTTTCTTTTCTTTCTTATGCATTTTAATACATGCTCTTTTCTTTTACATGCTTCTCTTCTTATGTTGTAGTGTAGTTTTCTTTTATTTTATGCAAGTATAATAGTTCTCTTTTCCATTAACTTTCATTTTTATTTTTTTATTCCATGTTGCGTGATACAAGTGTCGACATAATAACACAAACGTGGGGCTAATCCCTTTAATTTAAGGGTAATGAAGCCTCTAATCATGTAGCTACAACATTTTTATATTATTGCTCTCTTTTTTGCTTAAATGAATGTTGATGTGATTTATTGTTTCATGTTGAATTTGATAGTCTATGTTGTTTATAATAAATAGGCTATGCTTAAACAATCGCAAATAATAAATACCTCTTCATTTACATATGATGACGGTAACGAAGTGAATGTTGAAATTAAAAATTGATGGTCTATATTTCTAATTAATTGTTAATAGACTATACTTTAAATTGATTTTGCTTTCAACTTTGTTGTCATATTTCATGGGAATTAAAAGTGGTTTAAAGGTTGTGTTATAGTTTGATGGCTTATGTTGAGCTAACTAATAGCACAAATATGCGACTTAACTCTCGAAAGGTATCAATAAGTGATAGCATAAGGAAGCTATCAACTAAGGGTGGCACTTGATGGCGTAACATGCGATAGGTTAAGGATGTTATCTACTCATGATGGCTGTAGAGGAGTTAGTGTGCGATGGCTATATAAAAGATTACATGTGATAGCCATAGAGGAGATAACATTCAATGCCTGTAGAGGGGATAACACATGATGGATAAAGACGAGGCAATAGACGATGGCCCTAGAGAAGTCCATATGTGATGGCTATAAGGGAATCAACCTACGACAGCTTCTTGGAGTACAATACATGATAGTTTGGGAAGTTTTCTACCCGTGAAGGATTTTTAGAAGCTAACACATGATAGCTGAGGAAAAACATAAATAAACTAGTTATGGCATAGGAAGAATCAACCCATAATGGTTATGGGATAACCGATACAAGATGACTAAGCTTAACGTTCGAAAGCTATGAGATAACTAACATATGATAACCAAAGTCAATTTGCAATAGCTTGGAAAGCAATATTTTTCCAAGTAAAAAGAGATTACTTTGGTCATTTTGGAAGACAGTTTTCAAATGTTAATCAACTATTTCATAGAGATGAAATAAAGGAAGGATTTTATACGTTAAAATTGTATTAACTTAATTTTGAAATGTAGTATAGCTTGAAGAAGTCAATAAATGATATGGTATCATTTGAATTGAAAGAAAAAGCGGTTTTATATAAAGAAGTTGTAGGATGCGCTATAAATGAATGAAACAAAAGAGGTTTGAACTATGATCGTAGTGATAAACCGGCTCATGGAGTTATTGGATGGTGGGATTTCTTCACTATTAGTCAAAAGTCCAATGGTATATGGCTGGGTGACATGATAAGGTTCAATACCAAATGGTTTATAAACTCTGAAGGGGATTTAAGGCAGGGTGCCAGAACATCGGGATGGTGTTATAAATAAAATAAATAAATCAACAACATGAATGATAGCGGTTTAGGGACTAAAAGGGGCTATTGACGTATAGTAAGGATGCTTACTAGAATGTATACAAGGTGCTTACATTCAACCTTTTAGGAGAGCCAAGGTGGCTCCCATTGGTGGAATGTGTGGCCATCTAATCTGGTGACACTGTTCGAGAAAAGTTAAATTAGTGATAGACAGACTCAGGGAAGCAATCACAAAACAGGTTAATGATAACTTAACAATTAAAGCCTAAAACAAGAGATTATGTGATGTTTGAATGGATGATGAATGACTATATAACATGTTTCATAACGGGATGATAAGTATAAGGTATATTTAATTGAATCTAAGTAATCAATATTGGTATCGGGTACGTATCGGTCAAGTACTGATATGAAATATTTCAAAATATTGTGATAATATCGAGTAACATCGGTAAAATATAATGTGTAAAACATGTTATAAATTATATTATACCATGTTATAATGTTATATTGATGTTAAGTAGTCAAATATTTTAATAAATAATTCCAAATTACTACCAAAGACTGATTGCATAAAATTTATAAATTATAATTCGTTGACCGAGATATTCTATTTAATAGAAATCATAATATAATCTCATAAAAACCGAGAATTTGTATAACGTACTTCTTTATTACCTTTTCATTTTTATACTATATTCATTGTTTTCAGTCATCTACTCATCTATGTTACTTTCTCAAATTTTCTATATTTATAAATTCATCTTTTTATTTTTGCTTAGTTTATCGAATATGTAATGGTGATTTGATACCAATTACAATTCAGCTTGTTCCATATTAATAAGTCGAATATACATCCATACTGCACTATTAGTTTTAGTTCATATTGCATGATAATAAGTAATAAAAACGAATTTTCGTAAGCTAACTTACAATTAGAAATGGTGAACAAAAGATAACTAAAAAGATAAGTAGCTCTTTCATGAACATGTCATTAGTTGTAAGTCTTCAAGGAAAATAAAACATATAAAATAATGGAATAAGTAGAGTTTTCTTTATTGAAAGATTAATGAAGAAGTCTAAAACTATATGGTTAACACTAAAAAATTAGTGCATTGGGATTTCTAATATGTCTGCAAATTTTCATTTACCGTATACAAGAAAGAAATATTGAGAATGTGAAGATGTATATTTGTAATGATATTTTTTCCAACGCATACAACAATGAATGATATTCTTAAAAAAAATTCAAATATTTTACACCAAATATCAGAGCGATATTTTGACAAATATCAGGCGATATATTAGTAACGATATTTGTAGTGATGTGTTGAAAATGATATCGACTTAAGAGCGATGTACCAGTGATATTATTGGATATTAACTACATAGACTTGAATTGATGTATGACATGGCTCATAACTGAATTATAAGTGTAGGGTACACTTTTTGATTGAATATATGTACATGGTTTCTTTTTATGTAATGGTTGTTTACATATACTATTTATCTTGGCTGTCAAAGAGTGATGGGAAACCTCATTCCACGTTAGCGATGTGGTCTCACAATAGATGACTGGGGTAAATATTTTACTCATACTAGCTTTATGTTTGACCCATGTTTATTATATCCCATAAAATCATGGGTACTCATTCGAGTGTGCTAAGTTTATGGATTAGACATATGTATATTTAAAGGGTGAATAAAGATTTCAAAGATGAATTATAAGGCTTTTCTAGAGAAAAAAAATGTTTTAAAAATATACTATGTAAAACCAGAAGTTAAAACCGGTTATGTTTCATGTTGGCATTTTCATATGTTGGATATGCCAGTACTCTTATTTTCTATTTTCTTTACCCCTACGTGAGAACACGATGAGTTAAAAATGATGTAATGAACTATGTGATTAAAAAAAGTTATTTAGATACTATGTTTACTTATGTTGTGCAGAATACTATTAAATTCACTTTATCATTAGAAAATGATTTTGATGGTGAATGCAACATCATCTTCATCTATGTTAAAGTCTCAGGATGAGGGATGCCACACATTGTGTCATTACGGTAGTGATGACGATAGGGGAGGAGTAGCATGTTCGATGAGTTCCTATGAACCTTCATATATAATAAGGAAATTCCATGCAAATTGGTTTGCAGAAAAAGATTGCATTTTAAAACATAATGTTATGAAGAATACTTTGAGTTGGATCCAATATTAAGGGTTTATGAAGGGGGATATAGATCTAAAGGAGGGGTTTAGGATTTGTAAGAGGGAGACAATTAACGTTTCTTCTTGTTTGAGAGATGAAAAAATTGAATGAAAATGAAGAGGAAATTGGAAAAATATAAGGAAGAGATGACCATGAAAATAAATAATGATGCCCTCTTTGTCAAAATGTTATGCTGCAAATCGACACTAAATATGAAAATTAAGATAAATATAACACTATGTAATAAAACGTTATCTCATGGCATTACAAAATATTCACATGGTTCCTGAACAAATAGAAATAAGAGTGTTAATCATCGGAATACAATGAAACTATTATCTTAAAGTAGTAAAAGGAAGATAAGTCGTAAGCTTAAGTTATAAAAATAAGCCAAATCAAGTTCATCATAATTATGAACCTAAAATGTAAATGTATGGACTACAGAACAACAGGAATTTATGAAGATTAATGGGTGTAAAAATGTAGAGGGAAAAGATTCAGTGGTTATCACAAGCCATAATTATAACCGTATATTAGAAACTCTAATAAATATTAAATATCAAGTACTTGGAAAGCTATCAAGGGGTGAGAATCTTGAAAGCTATCGAATGTTGATAGCTATTGAATATAAGAAACTTTGAAAGCTATCAAAAGGTGAGAATATTGAGAGCTATCAAATATATGAAACTTTGAGGGCTATAGAATATTAAGAATTCTAAGGGATATTGAATGTTAATAACTATCAATTATCAAGAACTTGAAAAGAGGTTAAACGTTAATCAATCTTGTAGAATATGATTTTTGTTTGATGATTATGAACACACACACACACACACAAACACACACACACACACATATATATATATATATATATTCGTTTAAATGGATTTTTTGTTGTACTATTTTATTTTTCACAAAATTAAATAATCATTTGTTGAATAAAATAAATAACTTAGAATTCTTACTTGAACAAATATTTATTCAAACAAATATTTTATTGCAAATTCAAATAGTAGAAATTTAAGCTCCCGCTACATTTATACATTTCCAATTTCAGTACAACTTCGATTACAACATATTTCCACATTACAGTTTTTTCATACATATTACATGAAACGATCCCCTTTTTAAGTTAAATTTAAATTGGTAATTAAAATAATTTTTTAGGTTAAATTGTGAACTAATTTGAAAATTTCAAATTAAATAAGATACGTGCCAGTTTATTTATATAAATAGATTGCAATATAAAATTTGAATTTGAATTTTCCAAAATAAATAATATTTGTTTGTTATACATATATATGTATATAAATTGACTTTTAATAGAATCTAAATTTGAAAATCCAAAAATAAATATTTTTAAGAATAAATTGGATTTGAAAAACATTATACTTTAAATTAATAAAAAAATTGTTTTGAAATTATAATATATATATATATGTTTGATTATTTATTAAGTGTATAGTTTGATTTCAAATTATTTTTCTTAAGGTTATATAAATATGCATACCTTTTGAAAATTAATAAGATAAATATAGTTTGAATAAGATATTAATAAAGGAATAATGTTCTTTCTCTTTAAAATAATACTATATAAATAGTTATAAAAGGAAAAATAAATAGAAAATAATATAGAAATAAATTTAAATATTTTTACACATGCAAAATACATATATAAACATTTTAACAATAAAATTAACATGTGCAAACATTTTATGAGACAAGTTAACATTTGTAAATATATAAAAACATGCAAGCTTCAGATCAAAATCAGGAATTAACATTTCCAAATTCAAGTTTAAAACCAATTTCATTAAAGTTATAAATATTTTTATAAAAAGAAAATACAAAATATTAAACATGAGCTATATACTTAAAAATATATAAAGACATTTGTATGGTTAATATTAAAGGATATCAACATTTGTAAGCAATTTCAACAAAGAGATAAATAAGTGTAAAACATGTAGAAGAAACTATAACAAGTGACATTTGTCTTTTATTATCAAAATAATGAATAAAATTGTAACAAGTTGTATAAATACATATCTCCTTCCCTTCTCATTTTCTTTCTTCAAAACCAAACTCAAAATCTAAAACCTAGAAAAAAAACCAGGAAAGAAAAATTTAAAACAAAAGGAACATAATCAAAGCAAAGATTCAACGAAAGATCAGATTCAAAAATCAAACCTGAAACAAAGCATTCAAGTTTCAGTTTTAAAACAAGCTGCTGTTTCAAAGCAACTGAGCTAAGGATCAACCAAGCAAGTGGATCCAAATTCAACTCAGATCAACTAGCAAATCAACTCATATTCATTAAACAAAGGTCAGTTTCAAACATCAAGGATTCAAATTGAAAACAAGACTCAAGCGTCTGTTTCAAATTAAGTTCCAGTTCTCTGCTTTAAAAACAAGGTGAGCAAACTGACCCATTTAGAATTTGAATCTATCTTCATGTTTTGTGGAATAGTTGTTGTGAAAAATGATAAATATATCTACATGTATATATTTGTGTGTGGATTGAGATATGCATGCCTATGTATATATGTCTATACTCTGTTGTATTTCTAGACCCAAACAAATTCAAAAGAAATTCAATTCTCTTCGTCCAATTCTCGTTAGGCCTTGTTGTTAAAACAAAACGTGTTTAAAATTACTAGAAATAAATTTTAAATAAATTTTTAAGTATGGTTAACAAGAATTTTTAACCTGAAATAAAAATATACGGTGAAAATAGGAACATGGGTTAAAAACGATCAAGCTAATTTCAATCTTTGATTATATAATTTGAAACATTGAGCAAAATGTTGAATTTTGATGTGAAGATCATGACTTTTAGATAAGTAATTGTTGAGATAATTGGCGTTGTTCGAATTTGGGTTGATTGTCGATTTCGATGATCGGTGTGATGAAGTTCATAGGGATCAACACTAGAGGTAGCGGTAGCCTGGTGGTTGCAAGAAAAATAGTGGACGGTTTTATCGTTGGTTGTGGCGGCTAGGGATCATCGGAATAGGGTTTGGTCGACAGTTTGGGTTGTCGACGTGTTCAAGGGGAATGCGTCGACGTGGGAAGACCGGACTCGATCGTGAGTGGTAGGATCAGAGTATGGTGACATGGAGCAGCTCCAGGTTGGTCGGCGTGTGGTCCAGTAGTCAGAGGTGATGGATGGCGGTGATTTTTCGATCAGGTTTGTTCTAGTTTTTGGGTCGAATATCTCGTTATCGATTGGTGGTCGATTTCGCCAATCTGGCTGGACGTAGGGGTCAGCGAAGATGTCATCGATTTGTCGAGGGCCGGAGAGATGGTCGGAGGTGTGTGTTCGATTATACACGTGCACAAGTGCACGTTTTGTTCTGGGTTGATTCAAGTTTGGGGAAGAAGAGGAGTGTCTCGAAGTCGACCTCGTAAAGTTTCGTTGCTGGCCCGAGTGCGTACTCGAGTATGTTCATGTGTGTGATATCATGTTTAAGAAGTTTTAAAATTTAAAACCAAAAATAAGTATAAAGAGGAAAGAAAGGAAGAAACCCAAAGTTTTGCTCGGGGAAAATTACTTTGAGCTCGGGTTGATAACCGAAGTAATCTCAGAGTTATAGCATAACATTTTTGACTTTTAATTTTAAAACTAGTTTATCCAATTTAAATTTAATCATGTTTTAACATTTTTTTTTAATATAAAATGTTTTTTACTATGTCGAAATTAGTTAAAGTTTAAGTAAATCATTTTAGATAAAAAAAGTTAAAATGTTTTAAATATATATATATATATAACCTTTGTTTTTAAAAAGTTTATTTTAATAAACTTAATATTGTGATTAGATAAATAATTAAGAAGAAATGTCTTTAATTGTTAATTAACTTTAAGGTACTAAGCTAATTAATGTGTCAATAATGATTTGTTTCCAATGATTATTAAATAAGATCCTAAATGATTTTGTATAATAATAATTTCAAGTATTTATCATAATAAGATTTAAAGAATGTAATTAAGTTATTAAGTAAGTATAATTACTTTGTGTAATTAAATTTAAAGTTAATTACTTTGTGTGATTGATTTAAAAGCAAATTACTTTGTGTAATCAAATTAAAGCTAATTACTTTGTGTAATAAATTTAAAGCAAACTAATTATTGTGATTAAATTAAAGAATAATTAATGTAATTAATTAAAGGATTTACTAATTAAGGGTAATTAATTACTTAAAGATAATTACTTAATGAAAGTAATTAAGGATAATAAATTAGCGATTTAAAGTTTATTTACTCAATACAATTAATTTATGATTTATTAATATAAGTGATTAGGGACAATCACCTATTCTAAGTAATTAAGAATAATTAATTAAATTGTAATTAATTAAGGGCTAATTGATTTATATAATTAAGGATGATTAATCAAAGAATAATTAATTAATTAGAGGTTAATTGTTTAATGATTAAAGGTTGATTTTATTAATTTAGGTTGAATAATTAATAATTAAAAGTTAATAAATTTATTATTAAATGTTAATTAATAAATGATTAAAGGACAATTAATTAAAATGGTTTGAAATTAATTAATGTTAATTAACCAAGATTAGTAATTTATTCATAAGTAATTAATCTGATTTAAATTAATCCAAAGATTAATTAATCTTACTTATGGATGTTTGGATTGTATTGAATGATTCGAATTGTTGATATCGCTGATGTATGATGCTCTATGATATGAATTTTTTTGAGCTGCGATGAATGTAATTTATTTATCTGTAACGAATTTATACTATTTATCTATGAATCTGTGAATAAAGATAAGCATTGTAGGATTATACCGCTTATCTATATTGTTGTGCTTGGATTGATGATGGTTGTGACATGTTATTGTTGTGTGTAAAACCCCTAGACTACACCACACACATAAATACGGATTGCACGTGAAATTGGTTAAGTCACATATATTTGAATTTAATAATATTTTATTCATATGGTGAAATGGTTTTAAAAGTTGAATGTTGAATTTAAAATGGTTTGGAAAAGAAATTGGTTAAATTTGAGAAACTTTTTGAAAAGGAGTTTTGAAATTAAAATAATTTGATTTCAATTTGAATTCAAGATTTTGAAGTTGAATTCTATATATACATATATGTTTGAAAACTATGGTTAAAAAGGTTATACAGGTTATATAATGGATTTTAAACCATTTTGAATATTTTGAAGATTTGAGTTTAATTCAAAACAGAACTTATCAGGAATACGGAAATTCGCCGATTTTCCAATGTATACTTTGAAAGGCTATAACTTGTGTAAATTTAATCGAATTTTCCCAAAATGGAAAGCATTTGTTTTTCAAATGATAATGGCTTTCATATAGAGAATGAATTTCCAGTTTTTTTGAAAAGATTTCAAATTTGAAATTGAAATAGTTTTGAAATCTATGAATGAAACTTTGTGAAAGATTGGTGAACTTTGTTTCAAATTGAAGTGGATTTAAAGGTGGATCTTCTATTTAAAATATTAAAAGGTGGATCTTTTGTTTAAAAGATTAAAAGTGGAAATTTATTTAAGCCATTCAAAAATAAAGGTTTTGGGCTTTAAGTTGTGATTTAACTAAGATACCACTATGTACATATGCTTTTTAAAATTAGCGCTCATTATTCGGTTTAGCCGAGAAACGACTTTATGTCATAAAAGCCATTCCGAATAGTGATGCGACGAAATGGATAGCGTTTGGAAACTGGTGGTGAAGACCGAGTATTTTCGAAAGCAAAAGGATTGCCTATCGAATGTCTCTACACCGAATGGCCCCGGTATAGAGATTTGATCATCCTTTCTGATGGGGAGTTTGGACATGATTAGGGATTATCTGAATTTGCAAAGGCTTCTTCTTTTAAAGTGCCTTTGGTTCCGTTCGAACCCGGAACGGACTTGTATGGATGTATGACTGATGTTACACTTTAAGATGTAAAACTGGTTTCTATCAAATACATTTTTGTTTGGTGGCAGAGAATTTATTCTCTTAGCTTAACACCCTTCTCTGAGATGTACGAGCTAAGAGATTATGTAGTTGATGGTTACTAGTGATACTTTTCCAATTTGGTAATGTAGCATGCTAAGTGTTGCTGATCATTTGTTGATCGAAGCATGGCTTTTGTGAAAAGCGTAGCTTTGTAGGACGAGACTTCATCAGAACCTCACAAACCGGAAATGGTCGAAATAGGAAGAATGCGGTAAGGTTATGAGGGTCGCACCCTTTAGGCTATGTCTATTTCCCTCTGGAAAATGGTGGTATCATGGTATGGAGCCTAGATATTTAACCTATGTGGTTGTTAGAATTTTGTTGGTGTTGAGGATCCTCGGATAAAGGTCGGTAACGACCGGGGGATGGCATACTCATGTCACTAGTTACCTAGTTACAAAGGTAACCCGACCTTATGTTGGCAGAGAGCTGGTTAAGTTCTTGGGGTGTCCCTCCAGAGGCGTACCCATGTGGTGGGGAAGTTCCTTGGCTTGACCATTTGTTGGGAATCCAATCAAACAATACGAGCCCTTTACGATTGCAGTTGTATAACCTGCCACCTCAGGTGGTAGCTATAGCAGGCAAAATATAATGGTACCTATGTTGGGTAAGATTAATAATATACTTTCAAAAAAAATTATGCACTATGCACTAATAATAATATCAAAAAGGTTTTTGTGTATTAAGCATGTTTGACTATCATAAGGAGAAATCTCCTCCAATTGTGCGCTTGCATTGTGTGTATGTGCGGGGAGGCCTTATGGTAGTTTCATTTTCCAAAAAGCATAGCGAATTTCTTTTTAAATTCTTTTTGTTTGTTTTTGTTCAAATAAACTGTTTTTGTTTGCTCACACCAGTCTCATGACTGACCTAGAGTTTATTGTCCCCTTTCTAAACTATAGGTTCCCACAATTACACGGGAAGCCTAGAGTCAAATTTTCAAATAATCAGCTATTAGATATAGTTTTGGCAATCTTTGGAATCTGTGGTTTGACATTGTGCACCGAGTTGCTACAAGTTCAGCATTAATGGTGGTTCGAGCTTATTGGATTGGAGTCTTTAAAGCTTTTGGGTTGAGCTATTTATGGTATATGGAGTTGCACTATATGTTGGATTCTTTCGAAGCCTATGTTGGTGCTATTTTTCCGGTGCTGTGTTTACACTGTTGTGCATTTTTTGCTCTGATATTGTTGGGCATCTGTTGTATTATATTATATCAAATATTGTATCCATTGTTGTATCAATTATATATTGTTTTTCTTCTGCTGTGTTGTTGTACTTAATGTTTTATAAGCTTTGGTGAACCATGATCAAGTTTGAATCTACGACATTCGAATACCGATGATGTATTTGGTGCCGATTTTCGAAGGTCGAATCAGGGTCATCATAAGTGGTATGAGAGCTGAAGGTTGAGTAAGAACTTTAGCTCAAGAGTATAACACAGTAGGTAACTCATTAAAGATAGGTATATATACGTCCTAGAATGAGTATATCCCTAAGATATCATGCATGTGCCTTAATAAATTTTCTTACTATCCACTGATAGTGAGTATGAGTGCAAGAAGAGGATGAGATAGGGGACAGGGGAATACCAATACAAATGGTCGACGCCCTGTAGCAACAAGGAACAATCTTTCTCTATCAATCTCTTTTGATTATCTTACATCAATTCTTTGATTGCTTCGTGGTAGCTACAAGAAGAGGCTTTGGTGTGATGGTGGCCCTGCGAATCATTGTAAAAAGATTCCTATTTCGTATTCTCTTCACCAATTTCCCTCAGCTTTTCGTTTTAACTTTAATGAATTTGAAATGTAAATTGGAATAAATTTTAACAAAATATGAAGCTGAATTACATTGTATCAGTTTGTCTATTCCTTAGGATCTCAATATATTCTACGAATGGTTAGTTTTTTCTCTAGACTAACCAATGCTCTTGCATATTTCGTAGAACAGATGATCCGGGTATTTCATAAAGTATCGAAGCAGTTTGTTCTCATAATTATTGATGATATTCTGATTTGGTAAGCCAAATACAGAATAAATATTTCAGTTTGATCTGGAAAACTGTTTCTTTATCTTTGTATGTCCATCTGTTCTTCGATTGTCTCCCTGTCTAGCAAATTTTGGGGATGAAAATTTTCTTAAGGGGAAGAATCAGTAACGATCCCATTTTTAAGTCAAATTTAAATTGGTAATTAAAATAAATTTTTGGGTTAAATTGTGAGTTAATTTGAATTTCTCAAATTAAATAAGATATGTGCCTATTTACTTATATAAATAGATTGTAATTTAAAATTTTAATTTGAATTTTCCAAAATAAATATTATTTTTTGTTTATATATATATAAATTGATTTGATTTTTAATAGAATATAAATTTGAAAATCCAAAAATAAATATTTCTAAGAATAAATTGGATTTGAAGAACATTATATTTTAAATTAATAAAAAAAATTGTTTTGGAATTATAATATATATATATGTATGTATGTATGATTATTTATTAAGTGTATAATTCAATTTCAATTTTTTTCCTTAAGGTTGTACAAATATACATATCTTTTGAAAATTGATAAGATAAATATAGTTTGAATAAGATATTAATAAAGGAATAATGTTCTTTCTCTTTAAAATAATACATATATAAATAGTTATAAAAGGAAAAATCAGTAACGATCCCATTTTTAAGTCAAATTTAAATTGGTAATTAAAATAAATTTTTGGGTTAAATTGTGAGTTAATTTGAATTTCTCAAATTAAATAAGATATGTGCCTATTTACTTATATAAATAGATTGTAATTTAAAATTTTAATTTGAATTTTCCAAAATAAATATTATTTTTTGTTTATATATATATAAATTGATTTTTAATAGAATATAAATTTGAAAATCCAAAAATAAATATTTCTAAGAATAAATTGGATTTGAAGAACATTATATTTTAAATTAATAAAAAAAAATTGTTTTGGAATTATAATATATATATATATATATGTATGTATGTATGATTATTTATCAAGTGTATATTTCAATTTCAATTTTTTTTCTTAAGGTTGTACAAATATACATATCTTTTGAAAATTGATAAGATAAATATAGTTTGAATAAGATATTAATAAAGGAATAATGTTCTTTCTCTTTAAAATAATACATATATAAATAGTTATAAAAGGAAAAACAAGTAGAAAATAATATAAAAATGAATTTAAACATTTAAACACATGAAAATACACGTGTAAATATTTGAACAATAAAATTAACATGTGTAAACATTTTATGAGATATGTTAACATTTGCAAATATATAAAAGCATGCAACCATCAGGTCAAAATCAGGAATTAGCATTTCCAAATTCGAGTTTAAAACTAATTTCTATAAAGTTATAGATATTTATATAAAAAGGAAATACAAAATATTAAACATGAGATATATACATAAAATATATAAAGACATTTGTAAGGTGAATGTTAAAGGATATTAACATTTAGGAAATTTAAACAAAGAGATAAACAAGTGTAAAATATGTAGAAGAAAATATAACAAGTGTCATTTGTCTTTTATTTTCAAAATAATGAATAAAATTGAAAAAAGTTGTATATATACATATCTCCTTCCCTTCTCGTTTTCTTTTCTTCAAAACCAAACTCAAAATCTAAAACCTGGAAAAAACAAAACGAGGAAAGAAAAGTTTAAAACAAAAGCAACATAATGAATGCAAAGATTCAAAAATTAAAATTGAAACAAAGCATTCAATTTTTAGTTTTAAAACAAGTTTCTATTTTAAAGCAACTGAGCTAAGGATCAAGCAAGCTAGTGGATCCAAATTCAACTCAGATCAACTAGCAAATCAACTCAAATTCATTAAACAAAGATTAGTTTCAAACATCAAGGATTCAAATTGAAAACAAGACTCAAGCTTCTGTTTCAAATTAAGTTCCAGTTCTCTGCTTTAAAAATAAGGTGAGCAAACTGACCCATTTAAAATTTGAATCTATCTAGATTCTTTGTGGAATAGTTATTATGAAAAATGATAAATATATCTGCATGTATATATTTATGTGTGGTTTAGGTATGGATGCCCATGTATATATGCTAATACTCTGTTGTGTTTCTAGACCCAAACAGATTCAAAAGAAATTCAATTCTCTTCATCTAATTCTTGTTAGGCCTTGTTGTTCAAACAAAATGTGTTTAAAATTACTTGAACTAAATTTTAAATATATTTTTAAGTATGGTTAACAAGTATTTTTAACATGAAACAAAAATGTAAAGTGAAAATAAGAACATGGGTTTAAATCGATTAAGCTAATTTCAATCTTTGATTATATATTTGAAACGATGAGCAAAATGTTGAATTTTGATGTGACGATCATGATCTTTAGATAAGTAATTGTTGAGACAATTGGGGTTGTTCGAATTTGGGTTGATCATCGATTTTCGATGAAGTTCTTCGGGATTAACGCTAGACGTAGCGGGTAGCCTGGTGGTTGCAGGAAAAATAGTGGAGGGTTTTATCGTTGGTCGTGGTTGCCAGGGATCATCGGAATAGGGTTTGGTCGACAATTTGGGTTGTCGATGTGTTCAAGGCGAATGCGTGGCCTTGGGAAGACCAGACTCGATCGCGAGTGGTGGGATCGAAGCATGGTGACATAGAGCAGCTCCAGGTTGGTCGACGTGTGGTCCAGTGGTCGGAGGTGATGGCTGGTGGCGATTTTTTCATCGGGTTTGTTCCAGTTTTTGGGTCGAATATCCCGTTTTCGACTGGTGGTCGATTTCGGACGTAGGGGTCAGCGAAGATGTCGACGATTTGTCGAGGGCCGGAGAGATGGTCGGAGGTGTGTCATTCGATTTTACACGTGCATATGTTCACGTTTCTTTCTGGGTTGATTCAAGATTGGGGAAGAAGAGGAGTGTCTCCAAGTCGACCTAGTGAAGTTTCGTTGTAGGCCCAAGTGCGTGCTCGAGTATGTTCATGCGTGTGATATCATGTTTAAGAATTTTTAAAATTTAAATCTAAAACAAAGTATAAAGAGGAGAGAAAGGAAGAAACCTGAAGTTTTGCTCGGGAAAAATTACTTTGGGCTTGGGTTGATACCCGAAGTAATCTCAGAGTTATAACATAACAGTTTTGACTATAAAATTTAAAACAAGTTTAACCAATTTAAATTTAATCAAGTTTTAACATTTTTTTTTACATACAACGTTTTATACTATGTTGGAATTAGTTAAAGTTGAAGTAAATCATTCTAGATAAATCAAGTTAAAGTGCTTTAAATACATACATATATATGAAACTTTTATTTTTAAAAAAATTATTTTAATAAACTTAATATTGTGATTAGATAAATAATTAAGAAGAAATGTCTTTAATTGTTAATTAACTTTAAGGTCTTAAGCTAATTAATGTGTCAACAATGATTTATTTCCAAAGATTATTAAATAAGATCTTAAATGATTTTGTATGATAATAATTTCAAATATTTATCTTGATAAGATTTAAAGAATGTAATTAAGTGATTAAGTAAGTATAATTACTCTGTGTAATTAAATTTAAAGTTAATTATTTTGTGTAATTGATTTAAAAGCTAATTACTTTATGTAATAAATTTAAGGCTAATTAATTATTGTGATTAAATCAAAGAATAATTAATGTAATTAATTAAAGGATTTATTAATTAAGGGTAATTACTTAAAGATAATTACTTAATGAAAGTAATTAAGGATAATAAATTAATGATTTAAAGTTGATTAATCAAGTATTAAAGGGTAATTACTCAATGTAATTAATTTGTGATTTATTAATATGAGTGATTAGGGATAACCACCTATTGTAATTAATTAAGAATAATTAATTAAATGGTAATTAATTAAGGGCTAGTTGATTAATGTAATTAAGGATGGTTAATCAAAGAATAATTAAATAATTAAAGTTTAATTATTTAATGATTGAAGGTTGATTCATTTATTAATTGAGGTTGATTAATTAATAATTAAGGGTTGATAAATTTATGATTAAAGGTAATTAATAAATGATTAAAGGACAATTAATTAAAATGGTTAGAAATTAATTAATGTTAATTAAGCATAATTAGTAATTAATTCATAAGTAATAAATCTGGTTTAAATTAATCAGACGATCAATTAATCTTGCTTATGGATGTTTGGATTGCATTGAATCCTTTGAATTGTTGATATCCCTCACGCATGATGCTCTATGATATGAATTGTTTTGAGCTGTGATGGATGTAATTTATTTATGTGTGATGAATTTATACTATTTATATATGAATCTATTAATTAAGATAAGCATTATAGGATTATACCGCTTATTTATATTGTTGTGCTTGAATTGATGATGGTTGTGATATGTTATTGTTGTGTGTAGAACCCCTGCACTACACCACACACACACAAATAGGATTGCATGGGAAATTGGTTAAGTCACAGATATTTGAATTTATTAATATATTATTGAAATGGTGAAATGTTTTTAAAATTTGAATTTTTAATTTAAAATGGTTTGGAAAAGAAATTGGGTTAAATACGAGAAACTTTTTGAAAAGGAGTTTTGAAATTAAAATATTTGATTTGAATTTGAATTCAAGATTTTGAAGTTGAATTCTATATATACACATATATTTTAAAACTATGGTTAAAAAGGTTATATAGGTTATATAATGGATTTTTAACCATTTTAAAAGCATTTCAAATTATTTTGAAGATTTGAATTTAATTCAAAATAGAACTTGTTGGGAATACGGCAATTCGCTGATTTTCCAATGTATGCTTTGAAAGGCTATAACTTGTGTAAATTTAATCAGATTTTCCTAAAATGAAAAGCATTTGTTTTTCTAATAATAATGGCTTTCATATAGAGAAAGAATTTCCAGTTTTGTTGAAAAGATTCCAAATTTGATATTGAAATGGTTTTGAAAGTCATGATTGAATCTTTGTGAAAGATTGGTGAACTTTGTTTCAATTTGAAGTGGATTTTAACGGTTGATCTTTCGTTTAAAAGATTAAAAGGTGGATCTTTTGTTTAAAAGATTAAAAGTGGAAATTTAATTAAACCATTCAAAAAGAAAGGTTTTGGGCTTTAAGTTGCGATTTAACTAAGATCCCACTATATCCATATGCTTTTTAAAATCAATGCTCATTGTTCGGTTTAGCCGGGAGAGGATTTATGTCATAAAACCCATTCCGAATAGTGATGCGATGAAATTGATAACATTTGAAAACCGTTAAGATTGGGTATTTTCGAAAGCAAAAGGATTACCTATCAAATTTCTCTGCACCGAATGGCCCCGGTATAGAGATATGATCAACTTTTGTGATGGGGAGTCCGAACGTGATTAGGGATTATCAGGATTTGCAAGGGGTTCTTTTGAAGTTCCTTCAGTTCCTTTTGAACCTGAAATGGACTTGTATGGATGTATGTCTGACGTTGCACTTTGAGATGTAAAACTGGTTTTTATCAAATACATTTCTGTTTGGTGGCGGAGAATTTATTCTCTTAGCTTAACACCCTTCTCTGAGACGTATGAGCTCGGAGGTTATGTAGTTGATGGTTACTAGTGATACATTCCCAATTTGGTTATATGGCATGCTAAGTTTTGCTGGTCATTTGTTAATCGAAGCATGGCTTTTGTGAAAAGCGTAGCTTTATGGGACGAGACTTCATCGGAAAATCACAAACCGGAAATGGTCGAAACAGGAAGAATGGGGCAAGGTTATGAGGGTCTCGCCCTTTCGGATATGTCCATTTCCTTCTAGAAAAAGGTGGTATCATGGTATGGAGCTCAGATATTTAACCTATGTGGTTGTTGGAATTTTGTTGGTGTTGAGGATCCTTAGATAAAGGTCGATAATGACCGGGAGATGGCGTACTCGTGCCAGTAGTTACCTAGTTATGGAGGTAACCCGGCCTTGTGTTGGCAAAGAGCTGGTTAAGTTCTTGAGGCGTGCTTCAAGAGGCGTATCCATGTGGTAGGGAAGTTCCTTGGCCTAACCATTTGTTGGAAATCCAATCAAATAGTACGAGCCCTTTAAGATTGCAGTTGTATAACCTGCCACCTCAGGTGGTAGCTATAGCAGGAATAATATAATGGTACATATGCTAGCTAAGATTAATATTATACTTTCGAAATGTTTTCAGCACTATGCACTAATAATAATATCAAAAAGGTTCTACGTATCAAGCATGTTTAACTATCATAAGGAGAAATCTCCACCAATTGTGCGATTGCATTGTGTGTGTGCGGGGAGGCCTTATGGTAGTTTCATTTTCCAAAAATTATAGCGAAATTCTTTTTAAATTCTTTTTGTTTGTTTTTGTTCGAATAAACTATTTTTTTTTATCACACCAGTCCCATGACTGACCTGGAGTTTATTGTTCCCTTTCTAAACTCTGGGTGCCCATAATTTTCCACAAGGGCAGCCTAGAGTCATATTTTCAGATAATCAGCTAGTAGATATAGTTTTGGCAATCTTTGGATCTATGGTTTAGCATTGTGAAACGAGTTGCTACAAGTTCAGCATTGATGGTGGTTCGATCTTATTGGATTAGAGTCTTTAATGCTTTTGGGTTGAGCTATTTATTGGAGATGGAGTTGCAGTATGGATGTTGGATTCTTTCGACGACTATGTTGGTGCTATTTTTCCGCTGCTGTATTTCCGCTGTTGTGCAATTTTGGCTCCGATAGTGTTGGGCATCTGTTGTATCATATTGTATCAGATATTGTATCCATTGTTGTATCAATTATATATTGTTTTTCTTCCGCTGTGTTGTTGTACTTAATATGATATAAGCTCCGGCAAACCAGGTTTGACGTTTGAATCTGCGAAATTCGAATATGGATGATGTGTTTGGTGCCGATTTTCGAAGGCCGAGTCAGGGTCATCACATTACACCTCATTACATATTCACTCAACACTCGTATTTGATCTTCAACTTTACTTCAACCTTTATCCAGCATCTAAACTATTTGCAAAATAAATTGACTCAGTAAAATTGAAAAACAAAATATTTTTCAGTGCTCAATAAATTGTGTGTTTTAAAAATATTATTTGCCTCGGTAATTTGGGTTGTTCGTAATCATTTTTTTATCTTACGCGAACAACTTGTGACATGCACAATGTATACTTGTACATGCCACAAGACCATGCATACCGATATGCATTTGCATGTTGAAACTAAAGGGACGGGTGAGCACAAGGTCAAACCCGAGCTTGGGCTAGATGTAACTCAGGTGCGAATACGAAAGCAAAAACAGACTTCAACCAATACAATAGTTCAAAGCACACCAATGCAACTGAAGTCAGACTATAACAAGACCACAATAACACACACACTAGGCCTCATATGGCATAAGTACACCTAGTCCAGACATACCATGGTACAGAACACAAAGGCACCAATTTCATCAGACTAGAGAAGACTACAAGAACAGAGGCATGAACAATGAAGACTTCATATGGAACCAAACCACTTCAAATGGAAAATTTGTTCTCGAAGCAATTCAAGGGAACCACACATGAAAATGTGTACATACATTTACACAGTGATATGTATGCAATAGAGGACATAGTAAGTAGCAATAAAATGATGGAAAGAAAATCAAAGTGTAGATCTAAATGGCACAAAGGCACAAACATGACTCGAAAAAAACATATGCATATGGCCAGTTGAATATAGCAACGCATATGCTCATATGGATAGAGAAATATTGAAGCAACCAACACAATGTAGACCTGAAAACTGGACATTTAACTCGAAGCAGACCAGCATACATATATACACAGGTGACAACAGTTTCCAACATGCTCAGAGGCACCAGAGGAGACATCAACATACATGAAGATCAACATGAAAGCAAATCCACAAAATACACCAGATCAGTGAAGAAACAAACAAAGTGACATATGCATACATATGCATATGGACAAATACAAGTAAAGTCAGAATTATGACTAGCATTATATCAATATGAACAGGAGCACTTCCAACAAGAAATTGTCAAGCAAAACAACACTGCAACTAGACTCGATCAACATTCAACTTGATTCAGACATGAACATGAATGATGCACCAGATAGATAAGTGAAACAGGAACAGGCAAGTGCATAAGCAAACATGAAAACAAGGCAACCAAATTAGAAAATGTGCTTATATATGTACATGTATATATATATGTAGTCTCAAATCAAAACATGTACAACAACGAAGCAAAATTGAACCACCCATGTATGCATATATGCGAATATATACACACACATGTAGCAGTTTAGAGATATGAATATGATAAACAAGTCGACACACTCGAGTGGACAAGTTTTATGCAACAACAATAAGCAAAATGGAGAAAATAGTTTAAATGTTTCAAAAGTTAGTAAGGCAGTTCGAATAGTCAAGGAGTAGAAAAATTGCAGTGAAGTCAATCAGAGGAAACATGATGAACAAGTCAAAACATTATCGCAAATCCAAATTTCTAAAGTCGTAGGAGCACAGAACGGAATCCACTAAAACAAAATCAAACCCGGTTTAAATTGAATAAGTCAAGGCAGAAATCAAAAGTCAAACCAAGGAAATATATTCGAAATATATGTAGAATGATTTGAATATAAGAATACATCAGACAGTCGATATCAAAAATGACAAAGTCAGAAATCAGTGGTTCGCTCGATCAAATAATCCACGGCCAAAGTAAAAATCCCAAAAAGTTTCAAGCCCAAAGTATGTAGGAAAATATATGAAAATTTTCCCTATTTAACCTAAATTCATCAACATCAAATAAGTATTTGATTTTAAGATAAATCTGAGAGCATACTTAGAACAAATTATAGAAAATATCCAAAACTCGAATCAAACAAGTCGAGCAATAATCAATATTGAAAGGGGGAAAATAGCATACCATTTTTATACCGTTTGAGCTCAACACAAGTGAAAGGACCGCAAGCAAATTGAACAGCACAGAATGAAGAAGCATCAAAGCTAACCGCGGGACAATAGGCAATTGAGTTGAACTTTCAAGCGGTGCTTCAATTTCAGAAAGCACTAATTCAGATCGAAAAGAAAAAGAGATGACATGGATAAGTAGTGAGTAGGGAACCTCGTGTATCTTACTAGGCCGAAGAGATTATACTAAATAAAATGAGAAATATTCTTCACTTTTATTATTTTGGGCCGTTGTCTTTTTTTATTGGGATTCAAATTTAAAATAGGGTTTTTTTAGTATTATATTTTTCATTCGTAACTTTCTTTTTACATTTGTTTAAACATTTAGTTGTGTAACTAGGTACAAACTACGGGGTGTAGTTTGAGAATTCGCAACTTAGTTGCTGAGATGTGACAGGGTTTTGAGCTTGGAATTAGGTTAGTCAAGTTAGCGGGTGTCGCAAGTTTACGTGTATTTGTAAGCGTCTAACTACTTAATTTCTATTAGAAACCTTAGGAGCAGCCCGTTGGCAGGTTATTGCCAAAGCTGGGTAAATTTGTCTGTGATCTCTACTGCATTGCTTTCTGTTGTTGTTCTTATTTTCACATTAGTTCTATTACTATTAGTATCACCCTATTCACCTCCCTCTAGGGTGGAAACGATACTAGAAATCTAACGGGTATCCAATGTCGATAGCTGACGAATACCAATAATTTGGAAAGCTATCGGACATTAAGTATTTTGAGGACTAAAGAATGTTGATAGCCATCGAATATCAATAGCTTTGAAAGCAATCAAACATTGATTTTTTTAGAACCGTCGTGCATGTAAGGAATAAACTGATGTCGCACATTTAAAAATATAATGCGAGTGATAAGTTACAAATAAGGATGGGTTTCAAGGGCTGGGTCAAAAGGGATCGATTTCCTATATTTTCGTATATACTTTCGGCTTGAAACTTTTTGAGAGTTTTACTTTGGCCATGGGTTATTTGATCGACCGAATCACTGATTTCTTACTTGGTCATTATTATATATCGACTCTCTGATGTATTCATATATTTGAATCGTTCTGCATATATTTCGAATATATAGGAATCCCGATTGATCAAGCCATAACATGTTATCGTGAAGGGATCAAAAGCAAATTGTTCCACTTGTAAAATGACAATGTGCCCTATCAGTAAAATACCAAACATCCATCCCAATGGATGCCATGTGTCAAAGATCAAAGAGAACAATTTTCTTATGAATAGGAATGTAACCCGTTTCTATAAAGGGGCAGATTCTGCATTTCTATTCTATATCATTTTCATTTTTTTAGTTGAAAAATTAATAAAGCTTGATTTTGGATTTACATGGCCATTTAGGTCAAACAAAATTGTGAATTTTTAACTAAGGACTTGGACATTAGACTGATTGAACACTTTCCTACTTGAATACTTGAATATGAACGTGCCTGTCGAAAGTGGAATCTCATGCCCAAGCACCTTTAAATTTCCTTAACACTGGGACTTGAATATAAGTTAGGCTTAACTTTTGGTTTAACAGTGAGAGTGAAATTTACTTTTCTTTTTATTTTATTTTTCTTGTCTAATCATCTTCCATTTTTGTATGTTTCCATAATGTATTGTTTGCTTTTGATTTTTTTCCGCACATGTTTGTTATTTGTTTGTTTTAACTCGACTTCCTTTAATGAAGAGGACATAGACGGTTAACTCATGCATTTTGGATTCTTATGCAAGTTGTACATAATGATTAGAATAAAGGGCTAGTTAGCTATTGCTTTCTATTTACTTGTGCATTACCATCCTTAAGGAAGGAGAAGAGTTAAAGGTCGTTTTCTAAACCTTATTTAGTACTTATGCAAGAAGGATCCAAAAAAATAAGTGGCTATTAACAAGCTTCTGATTACTAATTATATTTTTATTTATGTGCATGGAGAGAGATGGCTTATGCTCAACTAAAGATGCTACTTTATTTTTATGTTTCATAAGCCGTATGTCGAGTCGCTAAGTCACTACGTTTCATTTTTCTAACAACCCATAATTTTTGCTTCGAAATTGTTTGTAATAATCGCTTAAACTAAGCAGATTAATGACTTAGAGTATAATTTATAATTGTAAATGAAATAGGACTAAAGGCATATTCTATTGAGTATGCAATGTCATTTATCTATGATATACATAATAAGTTTGTTAAAATCGAATAAATTTACAAAATTAGATGTAAAGAGAAGGAGGGGCAAAATGGTCTTTTGTCAGCACCTATATTATTTTTGAAATAACTCCTTTGCACTTCAATCATCTTTCTCCTCATTTCCAAAAAAAATTAAATTCAGGGATTTAATCTTTAATCCTTCATTACTTTTTATTTCCTTAACCAAAAGTTCCTAAAAAATTTTCCAAATTCAGGTTAGAAATTCTCTACAAACCTACAGCATTAAGTGTACATTTTTGGAGAACACTAAAGTCAAATTTTAGAAATAAAGGAAGGGTCTAGAATTGGATTTTCATTAACTTAGATTTGTTAAAGATTTGGTAAGTGGAATCTCTTCTCTAAACTATATGTTCATTTGATGTGTTAAAATCACGGTTTGATGTTAATATTCATTAGGGCTTGAGTAACAAACTCGGTTAAGGAATTTAGAGATTAGAAACTGGTTAAATAAGTTTTTTGGAAGTTAAAATCATATAATTTGATGTTATAGGATGTTTGATAGGAATGGAGTTATGTTTTCTTAATTGTTGATTTTTGTGATCAGTGGGACTGTTAAATAATAATTTCAGTATAGTTGAAGTTGTCATCGAATGATGGAATATTTGGTCGTAGTCATTAATAGAGAGTTAAACCCATATGGTTTGTAAAGCCTTTGAGTTTTGGGATGCTTTGTCAAATTGCCTTCAAATTTTATTTAACGCATGGCAAACAATCAATGATACAAACTCGGGTGTGAGATGTAGAATTTAAATGGTTGATTGAGTTGTTAAATTTGAATGGTTGTGAAATCGATTCATTCTCTAAATGTCATTCCTTGAGTTCAAAGTTGCACTTGTTCTAATGTCGAATGACTAATAACAAGAGTGTGAATTCGCATCGAGTAACGTTCGTACAACATACCATGATTATACAGAGTCATGCATCAAAGACATTTAAAGGAAAGAAACCACTACAAAATTTTATACATTTGTGATTTGAAGTCTCTAGATTGGAGAGAAATTCCTTACAATCGCAACATAAGAAATTGCGAGTAGTTTGGTGATACAGATCATAAGATATTGACTATTGAAGTTTAGTATAGGGAAAAACCGGCAGGTACCAACCACCGGTCAACTTGTGGAACCACCCAGTCGAATGGTTGAACATCTTAATTTAACACAAATGCTTCAAGTGTTCTACTTGACTGGTATAAGTTATCTAATTGACTGGTTAAATTGGGTGTTAGGCTGTTCGTTTCCAAGTTTGGCAAAAATTTCAAAATGCAGCAATTTTCGCATATGAACTCGGAATGAGATGTATTTTGGATTAGTATCCATATTTTTTAAGGGCTATAATCAATTTGGTTTTCATAATAGGAGTAACCATATTTTAGGACCCAAGTGAGACCCACTACGACAAGTATTCCAAAACCATAGCTTTTGAGATAGACCAAAAGGGTGTGTCAGAGATGTTGGATGACATGAAAGTTATATGCGATATTGGAGACACGTTTTGAATTCCAGGGTAACTTTTATAGAGTCGTTTGGTGATGTTGAGACGTGAGGACTAGGGAATTTTGATATACTATTTCGTACAATATTGTGTATAAAGAATGAGTCGGTATTTCTTTGTTTCGAACTTGGGGTTATATATTAATTGCGATTGGTGCTAATCTTATTAGTCACATAATTAGTATTAGTCTTATATTTCTAACTATACATGGTATTGGTCTTACATTAGTGACCACACACATTATTGGTCTTACATTTGTGACCATAATGTTAGTGCGTGGTAGCTTCGGTCTTATATTAGTAAAATTATCTGTCGGGTTATTTCCCTACTTAGAGACCTATGGTTTATTAGCCTTGCAAGTAGTATTGGGTTTACGATTGATGTCATGATGTTTTGTATATAAGAATTTTATCGTATAGTTTAACAAGACGGTAGAAATGTGCTAACTTGTTGGACGTACGTAAAAGTGCCGATTGAGGTATGGTTCTATTACCTCCACTAATAGCATTTGGTATTAGTCATGATATATTAAAATATCGATAATTAAGCGATTAATGATATTCCTTTTTCAGAAGAATTTATATCTGAGCATCTCTTTATTGTTTCTATATTATTGATTCTTTGAGTTGGTTAACTTAGAATTAGGGATTTTTCGTAGTTGCAGCTATTCGTAGAGGCATAGCCATATTACTTATATAATCATATATATCCAATTTATTGTATACATGTAGACTTGGGTATTATTTTAAGGCATGTATTCCTATGGGATTCGATGTATCACTTACTATTTGTATTATGATGGTGGATCTTATGTCTCTTTATATGATATGGATTCAGTCATTTACATGTTTATGTTAGTATTATATTTTATATCCTTCCATTATGAGAAATATCTAGGTGTGGGAGATATGCTCAATGATATTTATTGTTTTTTGATGCATATTTTACTCTTAATCGAACGTCAATCGTAGCACTGTTTGGGAATCAGTTGCTTGTATATGCAGATTCTAGTGCTATGGGGGGCAGGTCATTACATTTGCATTAGAGCTTAGCCTAACTAATCACCATAAATTTGGATAAGTAGAGAGAGCATATTTGTATTTTATTATACTTATGCATATAACATTTTGCACTCACTTTTGTTTCTAGTACTTGTAGGATCGAATTTACCCTAGGGAGGATAGGGTTTATAACAAATCCATAGAATAATTGCAGCACAAATAGTAATAGAATAAATGTGGAAATTAAAAGCAACACACAATTTTACCCAGCTTTAGCAATACTTGCCTACTGTTATCCCCAAAGTTTCTATTAAGTTAAACAATCAGTTGCTTACAGACCCTATAAACTTGCGACTGTTGCTTACTTGACTATTCAAACTATAAGCGTAAAGCCGTGTCAAAACTCTATCCTAAAGTTGAGAATTTACTAAAATACGCCCCGTAGTTCAGTCCTAGTTAAAAATTAGAGTTTTAAAATTAAAAGATAAATTATATTAAAATTAAAAGAGAAGGAACCCTAATTTAATATTTTAATTTCAACACAAACAAAAGAGGATGGGAAAACTAAAAAAATGATAGTATTCGG
Source organism: Allium cepa (assembly GCA_030765085.1). Taxonomy (NCBI): domain Eukaryota; kingdom Viridiplantae; phylum Streptophyta; class Magnoliopsida; order Asparagales; family Amaryllidaceae; genus Allium; species Allium cepa. The sequence continues at coordinate 105,431,271 of CM060930.1, read as the reverse complement.
CCCGTATCCTTATTCATTCCAAGTCGCTTAATTTTTCCTCTACCTATTCAAATTAGGTTTTCTAATCTTGAAGCTGCCAAAGCCTATTGTCACCCGATTGTAGAAAATTTTTCTTGTTTCCCCTCAATCGATTTCTTTACTCATGAGCTGGTTTATGCCATCGGTCGCTTTAAGCATCGAGTGATTTATCAATTGCTGATTTGAATGAGATTTTACCTATTTGATTTTTTGTATTTGAAATTGGCTTATTTATTTACCAACGATGATCGGGTTTTTATAGGGATCGATTGCACATTAGTCCATATATCTCTTATGTATTTGTTTTGAATATTGAGTTTGTAATGACCTAAAATTTCGACCTCGAAACTTCGACACTAATATGTTCACGGTAGAAGTGACGAGCAATAGAATGCCGAAAATTTCAAATTGTTAGAGAAAAGAGAAGAAGGTAGAAGATGAACAGAAAACAACAGCATCTCACATTCGTAGCGGATTAAATATAATATCAAATAATAACATTTATATAAAGAAAAGCTGTAATTGTCAATTTTATAACAATACATCAGAGTACAATCATTATACATAAACTGGACAGTTGTACAACTTCTCTCAAACTGCTATCAATACAACTCTATTACACAGCGGAATATACACCATACGTTCCTGCCATCCAGCTCGCCTCTTGAGCTGCAGAACGTCCTAACCTGAAAATCTATAATACTCAGCCTGACCCGAGCATTACAACAAAGTAACACTCGGGTCAGGCTGGAAACCAGCGTGAGTAAACCCATAAAATTTGAAATAATAAGTCATAAACATATTTGGAACCCGGGGTAACTCGTACCTTACTACGAGTTTCTTAACTTGTTATAGTCAATCACTTATTGCAAAATAATATCCAAGAACTGTTACTCAGTTTAAATGTTCATGTTACTTCACTCCAGCCTATTTGATTCTAACTCAAATCTATCATTGTAGATTTCAGATCGAAGTGGTTTTGGGTATTTGCTAATACCCGACCCTGGTCTCCTAGAATCCAATACCATCTTTAATCCAAATTATTTTAAGTGAATTCAATTCAATTTTAAATACAGGATGTCATATTTACACGGAAATTTACCATTGATAGATAACCCACATTATCACAGTTCATTCAAACATATCTTATCATAGTACACCACTGTAACGACCCGCTATTTTGGACTATTCGCATCCGCACATGTCGGACTTGAATAATTCAAAATACCAAATTGTTAATTTAAAATTTGGTAAAACTCAGATATACAGTAAATAAATAATCACAGAATCACAGACATAGAGTAATAGTATGCAGCGGAAGTAAAAGAGATAGTAGTTCATGAAGCTACTATATAAATATATAAGATACATCAGAGTTTACAACAGAAGAGTAACACGATACATCAGATACAAATCAAAATACATCACCGAAATCATCGAACACTGGAAGCAGAATAGATGGCTGGATCTTCAAGCAAAGCTCCAACTCCAAAGGTGAGTCTCGAAAGCTGAACCACTCAGTCTGACCCGAGCGTAAAGTAAATACAAAACACTCGAGTCAGGATTAATATTCTCATATCAATAAATCCAATCAAGTGAAATAGCAATCGAAATACAAGTAATTTAAAGGATGTTGGAATCACCATCCTCTAAGGATCCGTTAAACTATCTACTATGTAGTAGTGTACGCTAAATAGATAATGTCTATCAGTAATATAAAGTATCAAAATAGTGTTAAGGCGTTACCATTATCCCCCTTAACACATTTTATATAATGTCATAGTCTATACAGCACTGTAAACTCCACCATAAACTTGTGGGATATCAGGGAGTACTCCATAGGTATAACACAAAACAAATTCGTAGTGGTCGCGTATATAGGGATACAAGTATGACAAGGCACATGAGGCAATACCCAAGGTAGTGAAACTACCGTTTGCCTAATCCGGACTGGTGAGAACGCATCGCCGCAACGATCGCAACACCGCGAAACAACACACCTGAAATTCCGAGGGTGCACCAATCAATCACAAGTAATGAGTAGTAGTTACGAAGAAGTGTGTTCGCTCGAGGTGGCTAACCCCATTTGGCCTGGCACGGCTCCTGATTTTAGTCATTTCCAATTTGACACAAGTGTCAAGGCTATCCATTATCGTTCTCTTTCTTCAGTCATCACGTACATCATTCCAACCACTTCATTCTGGATCATCACTCCTCGTATAGTTATTAAAGTGGTTTTTGGTTTAGACAGCGAGTATGTCCATAACCGATTCCGATTTCTTTAATAACTTTCGTAATTTTTTCACCGATTGGTCGTTTAATAAATTTCAAAACCAAATCAATTTCAATTTCAATTAGAATTCGTAAACCATCATTTCGTTTGTCTTTCTAAATCAATTTCCAAAATTTACGTTCAAAACTTCCAAATTACCATTTCAAAATCTTATAATTCGATTTCAACTTTTATTTAAACAATTTAAATATTGATTCAAGTTCGTATATAAGTTTCATTCCGAAATCTTTTAAAATGGTTTAACTTTCATTCAAGTCAATTTAAATTCATTTATCGATTTCATTCAATATTCGCTAAGTAAACTTATCCTTCAAAACAACTTCTATTTAAATTCCAATTCATTTAAATCAATTACCTACGTTCAGCTTCATTATATCAAAACTTCAACTGAAATAAATGAAATACGTCAAATCAATTTTTTTAAATTATAAGTCTTACGTTATTTCAATAAATCTCATTCATTTCAATAAATCACATTTTATTTCTTGTTAAAGAAATTCAATTTTCACTTATTTGTTGACTTCGTTACAAATTTCAAACTCAATTAATAAAGAACTAAATTTCATATATTCGAGAAGTTTAATTTCACTTATTAACTTACTTAAATTTTCCAAAGCTTAATTAATAAATAAGAAAATCAATTTCATTTATTATCGAAGTTCAAATCCACGTATTCAAAAGTTCAATTTCTCTTATCAAAGAATTCAATTTTTATTCAATTATCAAATAATTAAATCTCATTCAATTATTAAATAATTTCAATCTTAATTATTAACAATTTCAAAATTCAATTATGAATTCCAACTTAATTAGTAAATCATTTCCACTTAAATATGAATTCAAACTTAATCATCAAATCATTTCAACTTAATTATAAATTCAACTTAATAATTTCAACTTAATTATAATTTCAAATTTAATTATTAAATGATTTCAAACTCAAAAATTTCAAAACTCAATCATTACTAATTCCAAATTATTTATTAATAATTCCAAATTTAATTATTAAATAACTAAGTTTCAAACAACATTCTTTCATCAATTACTACGTTAATATTTGTTTCAGATTTCAATCTTTACATTTTCCTTTCATCAAAATTCAAATTCCATTTTCATTTCAAAACTTATTCTTTATTCGAATAAAATCATTATTTTATTTTTAAATCAAATTGTTGACCAATCGGATTTATTAAATTCTCTATGCTAAGTCAAGTTCATTTTGGGTATTTATCATTTCAACCCGATTCCAATTCCAATTCAAAAATTAAACATAACAAAGGGAACTTGCAGTGTGATAACAGGGATGGTGTCAAAGTAAATAAACAAGCAATGAAAACAACAAACACAATTCAATAATCTATTCAAATAATCCCAAAATAATCGTATTAATTCACATTGTTGTTTGTGCGAATTAATATAATTATTTCTAGAATCTACACTATCATTTCATGTAGATTAAAGATTACTACAACATTATTCATACGGTTCTTCACTTGTCATTCGATTTCAATTTTTCACTACAACAATTAATCCAACATACGTTCAATGATTCAAAGTGTAATTATCACTAATCTACATGTCAATTAATTTAACAATTAAAAGGGGTCATATTTAACTAATCAAATTCAACATATATGTCGATTCAAATTTTAATTATCCTACGTCAAATTCAATTGTATAATATTTATCACTTTATACATTACAATTTAACATCCAATATAAACAACAAACAATCAATCACTTATCAACCAAACTGTATTATCATTGCATAAATAATTAACAGATAATAGTGTCAGATGTCATAGATGAACAGATACAGGTAATAACAGTGTGCATAGCTAACAACAACATATTTCAATCGTCGTTTCAATTGAAATCAAATTTAATAAACAAAAAAACATTAATCGTGAGTGATTGCTCACCTTTCGAGGCTAGAAATATCCGACAAACGAGCTACAAATCCCGAGTAAAGCTAGATGGACATGATTCGATGAAGAACAGGCACGACGGACAAAGCTGATAAGGAATCGATGAAAATAAATCAGAGACTGCAAATATATCTTATTCTATCATATTATTTTCTTAACCCATATATGAAAATATATTTTAAATTCAAACCCATTTTAAATTTAAATATATATGTTATAGCTTCTCTCTAAACCGGTTTTAGGCATATATTCAAATAAGATACATATACATATACACACACATACATATATATATATATATATATATTATATCTAATTTCAAATCAAAATAAATATAAACACAAACTATATTATATACATATATATACTTCAAAATCATTGTTTTAAGTTTAAAACATATAAATTAAAACCAACCATATATACAATATAAAATCTGAAATAAATACTTATATAAACAACTGATATAAATCAGCATGTAATATATTACTTGTTGAGTCACAAGTTTTATGAAGGTTTTGATTTCTGACAAATAAATAAAGGCGATCGACAAAACAAGGTCATTATGGCTATAAAGAGCTACATATGGTACTCTAGATTGTATGCTGATTATTTGATATTATAATAGTGATAAACTTGTTAAAATCTATCCTCAAATAATCATGCATTTCAAGGAAATCAATATATATACGACTAAATTGTAGTTGCACATTCAGTGTGCAACTTTACAGGGAGCGGTCGACCGGTCATAATATATGCGGTCGACCGTTCCTGCATAATTTGCACACTGAATGTGCACACATGCACATAACGTATATATATTTGAATTCCTGTCTACTGGTCACTTTTTAACCTGTCGACCGTTTTTAAACAGAAAGCAATTTTTCCAAAAGACGCTTCTTTTCTCCAAAGGTTGCATCTCTTACCTTTCATCAAAGATCATATCTCTTAATGGCAACTGCTCACAAAGAGTTACAACCATTCTTCTCTATATAAACTCATCTAAATCATTGATTAAAACAACATGATTGTATATGCTTTTTACTCTAATCTCTGATCTTACTTTCTACATACTCCTGCATTCTAAAAGCTCTCAATTATTTATTGAATCATTGAAACTATTTCATATCTTTTGATTCAATAAGTAATATACTTTCCTTAATCTTTTCAAAACATCATTCGCATACTTTGAGGATAAGATTATAGGAAGGGTGTACTACTAGTGACAAATCCGTGTTTTAAAGAGCACAAGTTGTCAACAACAATTGTATTTGTTCTTTTGTTGAAGTCCTCTGTGTTGTAAGAGGCAAGTGTTGAAGTCCTCAGTGTATTAGAGGCGTGAAATCCCGTTCGTTTGCTCGGGTGTTGTAAACCTGTTCCTCCGGGTGAAGCGAGGTAGTTAATAGTGAAAATCCAGATAGAAGTCTGGGACTGGACGTAGGACGGTGCTCCGAACCAGTATAAAAATCTCTAGTGTGATTTTTCTATTTTTATTTACTATGCTATTATCATCTATTTCCGCATTTATATTATAGTCCATATTACACGATCCGTGTGTAGTATACTAGCACGTACATTCGTATACACACCGCACTTTTCATTTGGTATCAGAGCACGGTCATCATATAACCGTAACACAGTTATTTGATAAATTATAGTAATATGGCAAATAACGTAAGTACTAGCACTCAAAACACCACTTACACGGAGGGTCAATCGACACAAAGACCTCCATTTTTCAATGGTCTTAACTATAGTTATTGGGCAACACGTATGTCATTCTTTATGCAATCAAATAGCTATGATGCTTGGAATGCCACTCAAAGAGAAATAGTGAATCCAACAACTGATTATTCAGAATGGACTGAAGCTGAGAAAACGGCAGGAGCCGTAAATGCAAGAGCAATAAATATGTTGTTCTGTGCATTAGACCAAAATGAATATAACCGTGTTAGTATCTGCACTAGTTGCATATCAAATTTGGCAAACACTAAAAATCACTCATGAAGGTACTAACAAGGTTAAACAAGCCAAAATAGCCATGCTGAAAAGTCAATTTCAAAATTTCAAAATGAAACCAAACGAGACAATCAATGACATGTATTCACGGTTTCAAACTATTCACCATGCACTTATTGGCTTAGGACAAAAGTATTCTGATTTCGATGTTGTTTCAACAGTCCTATATTCTCTGACTAGTGAATGGGAAGGAAAAGTATTAGCAATTGAAGAAGCTAATGACCTTTCCGTCATGAAGCCAGATGAATTGATAGGAAATTTAATGTCCTATGAAGCAAATTTGCAGGCTAGAAAAGAACAGAAAGAAGAAAAGAAAAATGTAGCATTTCATGTTGAGAAAGATGAAAATGAATCAGATTCTGAAGACGAAGATTTGGCATTCATTGCGAAAGGATTCAAAAAATTCCTAAAGTATCGAAAAACCAGTCGTTACAATAAAAGGAAACCTGGATCAAATAAACCATCTTCATCTGCTATAGAATGTTTCAACTGCCACAAAAAGGGACACATGCAGAAGGATTGTCCAGAACAAAAGAAGAAGTCAGAAAATGACAAATTCAAATATGAGAAGGACAAATCTAAGAAACGAGCCTTCTCAGTAACATGGGATGATTCAGAGTCATCTTCATCAGAAAGTGAAAGTGATTCAAAGAATGAACAAGCTAATGTTTGTTTTATGGCAACAGAAGATGAGGTACAAATTCCTACATTTGATGAATTACTTGATATTAATGCTGAATTGATAGTCAAATATAAAGACATAAAACGTCAATTAAAAGTAGTCAAAGCAGATTTAAGTAGAGCAGAGTTTGAACAAGATATGTTAAAAGATGAGAAGAAAATATTAGAAGAGGAACTTGAAAATATTCAAGAATCATCATCTAATGTTGACTCTCAAATATCTCTTTTGAGTCAAGAAATAGAAGCTCAAAAAGAGAAAAATAATGCTCTCACTACTGAAAATCATGAGCTTAAAGTAAAAGTCAAAATTCTAGACCTAGAAAAAGCTAGCTTACAAACAAAGTTTGATGACATTACTCAAAATGTTTCTAACTTTAACAAAGGTCGAGAAAATTTGACAAAAATCATTGAAAGTTCACAATCTTTTTCAGACAAACAAGGATTGGGATATAACAAACAAGAAACCAAGAAACATCTTGGAAATAAAAGGAAGAAGAAAGTACAAAAAACTGAAGCTAAGAAAAATCTTAGTTTATTATATTCCAAACCAGAACCAGTTGTGAAATTTCAAAAGAAAAATGTCAAGACTATCAAAATATGGGTTCCTAAAACAAATAACAATTTGATTAGGAACAAATACATTCAGCAATTCATGAATACTGTGCATTTTAATAATAATTATATATATAAAGGGGATACCGGGCCCATATGGGTTTGGACTCCTAAGACCTAACTCTTAAGACCCTATAAAAGGTGGGTACCATGGACTTAATTCTATTTTTTGCAGGTCCCACTTAAGAAAAGAGGAAAGTGGATATTGGACAGTGGCTGCTCAAAGCACATGACGGGAGACAAGAGCTTATTAACAAATATTACATACTCAGATGGTGGCTCCGTCACTTTTGGAGACAATTCAAAAGGCTATATCATCGGCAAAGGCGATGTGAGCAATTGCGGTACATCTAACTTACCTCTTATTACTAATGTCATGCTAGTTAGAAATTTAAAACACAATTTGCTTAGTATTAGTCAGTTATGTGACAAGGGTTTTATAATTTCATTTTCGAATAATAAGTGTAGTATTTTAGATAAAGACCATAATTTGGTTTTCGAAGGTTATAGAGACAGAAATATATATATTCAAAATGTGAATATTAATCATAATTCAGATATGTGTCTTGTGGCTAATGACAATGTTCCATGGCTATGGCACAAACGCTTCTGTCATATAAACCTCAGAACTATTGACAAGCTAGCCGAAAACAATCTAGTTAGAGGACTACCCAAAATGAGTTTTAAAGTTAACAACATTTGTAATGCATGTCAATTAGGAAAATTGACCAAATCATCATTTAAATCCAAGAAAGTCATATCAACATTACAACCACTTGAGTTACTACACATGGATTTATTTGGACCTACTAGGGTTCAATCAATAAATCACAGTCAATATGTGCTTGTAATTGTTGATGATTTCTCTCGTTATACATGGACAGTTTTTTTAAAAAATAAAAGTGACACTTTCGATCATTTCAAATCTTTCGTCAAAAGAATTCAAAAATCAAAAGGGATTAAAGTTAAAAATATAAGAAGTGATCATGGCGGAGAATTTGAAAATAATGAATTCGAACATTTTTGTACAAAGAAAGGTATATATCATAATTTTTCGTTTCCCAGAACTCCACAACAGAACGGAGTTGTAGAACGGAAGAAACGAACTTTACAAGAATGTGCAAGAACATTATTGAATGGAACCACCTTACCAAAACATTTTTGGGCGGAAGCTGTCGCAACTGCCTGTTATGTTTCAAATCGTGTGTCCATAAGACCTCTTACCAAGAATACTCCTTATGAATTATTTAACAAAAGGAAGCCTAAAATCTCATACTTCAAAGTTTTTGGTTCCAAGTGCTTTATTTTAAATACGAATGACCAGCTTGGCAAATTCGATCCAAAAGCCGATGAAGGAATATTTTTCGGTTATTCGGAACGAAGTAAGGCCTATCGGATATTTAATAAACGAACCAAAACTTTTGAAGAATCACTTCATGTCTCTTTTGATGAAATGTATCAGCATCCTCACACTATATCAGATGATGACGAATCAATAGTCACTGACAATCCAATCATCACAAATATTGATTCTGACTCGGAAATAATTATTGAGAATATTCCTCAAATATGTGAGTTACAATCACTACCAAGAATATTAAGAGACCATCCGGCTCAAAATATAATCGGTGAAATAACATCACATGTCAGAACAAGGAGTCAACTCAATCAAATGGGTCATGTCGCTTTTCTCTCAAATATCGAACCTAAGAATCCAAAAGAAGCTGCTACAGATGATTACTGGATCATTGCCATGCAGGAAGAACTAAATCAGTTTGAGCGCAATGACGTTTGGGAACTTGTTCCAAGACCAACTGATCATTCATTTATTGGTACTAAATGGGTCTATAAAAATAAGGCTGACGAACAAGGAAATATCACCAAAAATAAAGCAAGATTAGTAGCACAAGGATATAATCAGGAAGAAGGTATCGATTATGAAGAAACTTTTGCACCAGTTGCTCGACTAGAAGCTATTAGAATCCTATTATCTTTTGCTTGTCACCATAATTTCAAACTTTATCAGATGGATGTCAAAAGTGCTTTTCTCAATGGATTTATCAAAGAGAATGTCTATGTCAAACAACCTCCTTTGTTCGTACATGAAAAATATCTTGACCATGTGTTCAAACTTAAGAAAGCTCTGTATGGTTTAAAACAAGCACCTCGTGCTTGGTATGAACGACTACGTAGCTATCTTATTAACTCAGGATTTCAAATAGGCAAAGTCGATCAAACTTTGTTTATTAAACATTCTCGAAAAGATATTCTAGTTATCCAGATATATGTAGACGATATCATCTTTGTTTCAACAAACGATAAACTCTGCAAGGAATTTGCAAGTATTATGACCAAAGAATTCGAAATGTCTCATATGGGAGAACTATCTTATTTTCTTGGACTTCAAATAAAGCAACTTTCAAACGGTATTTTTATCAATCAAGGAAAATACTGTGAAAACCTTATCAAACGCTTCGGATTAGAAAATACATCTGGTAAACCAACTCCTATGAGTACAACTACACATCTTGAAAAAGATGAAAGTGGTAAGAATGTTGACTAGAAATTATATCGAAGCATGATTGGTTCTCTTCTTTATCTTACAGCTAGTCGTCCAGATATAATAATGAGTGTTTGTTTATGTGCTCGTTTTCAAGCCGATCCAAAGGAATCACATCTACGAGCAGTGAAACGTATAATTCGTTATCTTAATAATACCAAAGATTTCGGTCTTTTTTATCCAAAAGAATGTCCATTTGAATTAGTATCATATAGTGATGCTGATTTCGGTGGCTCACGAACGGATAGAAAACGTATAAGTGGTACGTGCCATTTTATTGGAAAATCACTTGTCTCTTGGTTTAGTAAGAAACAGAATTGTGTTTCACTATCAACATGTGAAGCTGAATATATATCAGCAGCTCTCGCTTGTACTCAAGTACTATATATGCAACAAACACTTCAAGATTTTGATATTAATTTATCAAATTCTATTATATACTGTGATAACACTAGTGCTATAAATCTCTCTAAAAATCCAGTATATCACTCTAGAACCAAACACATTGATATCCGTCATCATTTCCTTTGAGATAATATTGACAAAGGAAATATATGTCTTGAATATGTCCATACTGACAATCAATTAGCAGACATTTTTACTAAGCCTCTGCTCGAATCTAATTTTATTAGATTACGAAGAGAGCTTGGTTTAATTTCAAGAAAAAATCTTGACTAAGTAATTTCTAAAGAATGTCTTCTCTCGTAGTTATTCTTTAACCATAACTTTTGCATAAACTATTTCTTTTTACATTAAATAAAAGCCACTGCTTGATTTAATGGTTAATTCTCTTTACTCATTTTTCATTCTTTTCTTTTAGTGATCGTCCTTTCCTCTCTTATTTTATAATTTCAGTTTTAGAAGGAGAGCTATTTTTAGAGTTAACATAAAATCTCTGCTTATGTTTTCTTGGTCAAAATTTTCTATTAACTCACATCCATAGGTTTATACATAAGAAACTTGTATATAAGCTTGCAAAAATTTCATATTTTGTTCATGTTTTCTTATCTAACCATAATATTCTATACAACATTCCCTATGGCTCACATTTGTGATAAATGTGCTCAAGAATCATACATTTCTATTACAAGTTCTGAGTCGGAGGAATATTATTCTCCTACAACACCAAAACAAAAACCAAGTTGTCATCATCAATGCTTTTGTATTTCTGATAATACTCCAAATTCAAAACGAGTGAAGAGGACACTGTTTTGTTCTCCTCGTACCAAAGCACAAATCGATGAGATTCACCACTATCAGAAACATCAAATAGATCTTCAGAGACAGCTCCATTATGGGCAAAGTCAACTTTATCATGAGCAACAACGGACATCGGCACGATTATCCGTTTTAGAAAAGTTGGCAACATTTTTCTATAGTTCCAACAAGCATGACGTGCATGAACCAATGCCGTCTAGGCCATCAACATCTAAAAGTCCTAACTCTTGGGATCGGAACTATGAGAAGAATGAAGGTGCTCAGAAACACTGGAGTCCATGGTCAAAACGTATTGAAGGAAACAACGATAATTCTAATGACGAACCTTCCACTTCTCATTAGATTTATATATAGTTATTATATCTTTATCTATCACTTGTGTAATAACGGTTATATTTTGTATTAAGAATGAAATATAATATATATAGGTTGATATATTATAAAAACTTGCAAAATAAAATGTTATTACTCAGCATGCAAAACCGGTCGACCGCCCCATTTATAGCCGGTCGACCGTTTGCTCCCTGGTTGAAAACGGTCGACCAGCCATATTTCATTGGTCGACCGGTTGACGTCTTTTCAGTTTTTATATATATATCTATGCGTCATTTTCTTTCTACCCTCCTTCTCTTTTGACTCAAGCTGTTATTTTTTTCCAAAATCACAAACCCTAGTTTCCTATTTTCAATTCTCAAATCTCAAATATTCCAACAATGGCTCCTCCTCAAAAGAAATCCAAGAAAGGAACATCCTCTGAAACTTCATCTCTGAGCATCTCCGCCAAAAAATGGCTTGAAAGTCCAATTGCTGTAACAAGATGGAATCAGATGACAAATTACAAGTTTCATCCAGGCTCTTTCATCAAATTTGATGATTTCACGGCTTATGGAGTTCGGAGGTTAGCCAATAATTCCAACATTACTCCATTGATAGATTTTTCAGAAAATAATATGGAGATAAATCATTTGATGATCAAATTGTTTTACGCCAACATGAATCTCGACGAGTATCAACCTGATAATCCAAATGGAGTCATCTGGTCTGTCGTCTGTGGCAAGCAAATTTTTCTTACTCATGCCAGAATTGCCTCTATACTTGGTATACCAAATCGAGGCGATGAGTTTTCATCTACTTTCTGCGAAGTTTTCACTCGCAATAGTACCATTCATCAGTTCATAGAAGACAATAGTGATGGCACAAAGTCTATTGGACTTCGACCCACAGCCAGACTACTTCATCGTGTTTTGATGCATTCTCTTTTTCCTAGACTTGGAAATTATGATGCTGTATATAAAGAAAACTTCAAAGCTCTCTATGCTATTTATGGTGAAATTCAAATCAATTGGGTACACATGCTTTTTGATGAAATTCTCAAGGTAAATAACTCTACACGACCTCATTTCTTCTACAATGAATATATCATGCGACTTTTGTTAGCTTGTGGGGTAAAGCCTCCTGATTCTGCAACCTCAAAACCAAAATGCATTGATTCCATAACCATCAAACGAATGAAGCTTCCTCCACCTTATCTTGAGATTATGCCTTTTGAAGAATGGCAACAAAGAGGACCAAGAAAACAAAAAGCAACTTCCTCTCATCCTCGTTCCGATGAAGTAAAACTATTAAAATCAAAATCATCCACAAAAGAATCACTTGAAACTATTGCACGTAACCAATTTTTGCTTGAATCACGTCTCAAGCGCATGGACTCTAAAATTGATAAGCGCTTCAATAAGGTCAAGTCATTCTTCGGTATGCTATGGGATGCTATATCATGTTCCACATCCACCTCTGTTCAAGCACAAGACCCAGGAAAACGTCCTGCTGCTCCTGTTTTCACCTGGACATCATCTGACGAGTCTACTGGTATGAGTGGTCATGGACATGGAGAATCATCTAGAGGGAACAATGATGAGGAAGAAGAAGAAGATGATGATGATGACGACGATGATGATGATGAAGAGGAGATACGATCTGCTTCATCTTAGATTCTATTATGGTTTAGCACTTTAAAAACATTCATCGACACTTGTACTAAATAGTGTCGTTATTCTTATTTTTCGTTTGACATTATGGTCTGTATTATACTCTATTATGTTTTGGATGTGTTAATGTTTTATTTTGCTATGCATATCATATTAATTACACTTCTCTACTATTCTAGTATCTGTTACTCCTTTTTGTCGATGACAAAGGGGGAGAAAGGGCTAACAATTGTTTGCAGGAACGTACATATATAAGAATTCAAAGAGAGAGATCACATACTCAGGGGGAGATTCAGATTTTAAGATATATATTGTCATCAATCAAAAAGGGGGAGAATGTTGAGTCACAAGTTTTATGAAGGTTTTGATTTCTGACAAATAAATAAAGGCGATCGACAAAACAAGGTCATTATGGCTATAAAGAGCTACATATGGTACTCTAGATTGTATGTTGATTATTTGATATTATAATAGTGATAAACTTGTTAAAATCTATCCTCAAATAATCATGCATTTCAAGGAAATCAATATATATAAGACTAAATTGTAGTTGCACAATCAGTGTGCAACTTTACAGGGACCGGTCGATCGGTCATAATATATGCGGTCGACCGTTCCTGCATAATTTGCACACTGAACGTGCACACATGCACATAACGTAAATATATTTGAATTCCTGTCTACTGGTAACTTTTTAACCTGTCGACCGTTTTTAAACAGAAAGCAATTTTTCCAAAAGACACTTCTTTTCTCCAAAGGTTGCATCTCTTACCTTTCATCAAAGATCATATCTCTTAATGGCAACTGCTCACAAAGAGTTACAACCATTCTTCTCTATATAAACTCATCTAAATCGTTGATTAAAACAACATGATTGTATATGCTTTTTACTCTAATCTCTGATCTTACTTTCTACATACTCCTGCATTCTAAAAGCTCTCAATTATTTATTGAATCATTGAAACTATTTCATATCTTTTGATTCAATAAGTAATATACTTTCCTTAATCTTTTCAAAACATCATTTGCATACTTTGAGGATAAGATTATAGGAAGGGTGTACTACTAGTGACAAATCCGTGTTTTAAAGAGCACAAGTTGTCAACAACAATTGTATTTGTTCTTTTGTTGAAGTCCTCTGTGTTGTAAGAGGCAAGTGTTGAAGTCCTCAGTGTATTAGAGGCGTGAAATCCCGTTCGTTTGCTCAGGTGTTGTAAACCTGTTCCTCCGGGTGAAGCGAGGTAGTTAATAGTGAAAATCCAGATAGAAGTCTGGGACTGGACGTAGGACGGTGCACCGAACCAGTATAAAAATCTCTGGTGTGATTTTTCTATTTTTATTTACTATGCTATTATCATCTATTTCCGCATTTATATTATAGTCCATATTACACGATCCGTGTGTACTATACTAGCACGTACATTCGTATACACACCGCACTTTTCATTACTATGGTATATTAGATTCAAATGTTACTATAACATAAGAACATACATAACAGGAAGCATACTGATGTATATCTATTACTTAGATATAACTTGCAAAAAAAATACATTTTATATATATTATTTAAAAGCTGTATAATAAACCCTATTCTTATGTATAAACCTGAATACACCAACATAAGAACAACCGTAAGTTATACCTCATATATATGTGTATATATACACGCATGAACAAGCTTTACATAACTTCAAAGCTAGTAGACTAATCGATGGTTGTAAATGAAACTATTATATGTATGTCTAATACATTATAATATCTATAAGAATACATATATATGTAGCAATTTATTAACTGTTTAAATTTATGTACAAACATTTTATACTAATATATGTATAGAACAGAGGAAACAAATATTCAAAACCCATATATAAATCAATGTAAACTGTTAGCGCCAAAATTAGTCACTAACACCCTTAGAGAGTTTAGAGAGATTGTGTAGAGAGAGTAATGAAGAAAATAAATTAAAACAGAGAAGATAATGTAAATTAAAATGCGGGAGACGAGAACACAAGACTTTATAGTGGTTCGGCGTTGTAGCCTACGTCCACTTTGAAGTTGATCATTTTTATTTCTTCACTTTAAACTTAATTACAGATACAATCCACTCTTTTGTATTCGAATACCATTGTGAAATAAAAGTAGAAGTTTTTTTGGATGAGGTTTGAATGAGGCAGAGTCTCCCCTGTGTTCTCTGAAATCTGATCCCCTTCTTCTGTGCCCCTGCCCCTCTATTTATAGACGAATGTGGGTTGGACTTCCCTGGTGGGCCAGATGGCTAGACAGCTTGGCCCAGATAGGACGCACCCTGCACGCTGAGTGAAATAGGCCGAACGGTCGGCATGCCGAGTGAAGAAGGGTCTGCCGTGTGAGGAGTATGCCGAGCTAAGGTTATGCCGAGTAGAGGGAAGTGCTAAACGGTCTAATGCCGAGTGCAATCTTGGATTGCCAAACGTCTCTTATTGCCGAGTACAAACTTACGCCG
This sequence comes from Allium cepa, assembly GCA_030765085.1. Classification (NCBI taxonomy): domain Eukaryota; kingdom Viridiplantae; phylum Streptophyta; class Magnoliopsida; order Asparagales; family Amaryllidaceae; genus Allium; species Allium cepa. The sequence continues at coordinate 105,415,472 of CM060930.1, read as the reverse complement.
AGTACAAACTCACGCTGAGTACAAACTTACGCCGAGTACAAACTTACGCCGAGTACAAACTTACGCCGAGTACAAACTCACGCTGAGTACAAACTTACGCCGAGTACAAACTTATGCCGAGTACAAACTTACACCGAGCATCCTCTTATGCCGAGTACAACTCTGTGCGGCCGGATGTTTAGTTGCCTGGTCGATTTTCCAGGTAACATTTTGCCCCCCAAAGTACGCCGTGTGTTCAAACGGGGTGTGCTTTGAGCTACTGGATCAGGGCATTGTCACCGGGTGCTAAGGATGCCGAACGATACGAGTGCCGAGTGGAACCGTTTCGTCCGGTAGAGCCGGTCAAAGTCTCTTTGAATTCTCCTTCCTCCTTATAAAGACCGCCTCCTTCTTCTTCCTTTCTTTACTTTTACTCCTATAATTCCGAATTTTTGAACCACCCTTGCAATGAAAATCCAAGGACTTCTCAAACCTTTCTAAAGCTCGATCCACGAACTAGGTACAATCCCTTTACCTAACTCCTTTTCCTGGTGAATTCCCACCGACTCACATGGGTTCATCCGAATTTTTACTTGGTGTGTTTTCAAAGTTGAGCGACGTGAGGTAGGGAGAGAGAGAATCAAGTACGAATGCCTTGTAGGATTCGAGAGGGAGTAAGGCGGAGGAGAGTAAGGTATGAAGGCTATGCCGAGTGTTAGGACTCGGTATGATCTTAGTTCAACCGGCACAACGACGGTCGAACGATGGGTTAGAAGGAAGATGTGCAAATCAGTGGGTAGGCCGGGCGTGTTTCGGCCGAATCGTGTTTTGGCCAAACGATATTATCTCAGTGCGAACTGAGGTTCGGCCGAACGATGGTCGTGGGCCGAATAGTAGTCTTGCCGAGTCACCAATAGCCGAACAAACTGGCATGCCGGACATAGTTGAATGCCGAACATAATTAGAAGCCTAGTATAAACCAATGCCGAACATATACAAATGCCGAACAAACTATGTGCCGAGCAGACCTTAGTGCCGAACAAACAATGGCCTTGCCAAATTGCATAATTTTTCATGCCGAACAAACTTAGACCGGACAAACGTATCCTCATGCCGAACAACATAACTGCCGAACATACTTACTGCTGAACATACTTATATGCTGAACATAGTTAGCATGCCGAGCGTAATTAGGTGCCGAATATACACTAATGCCAGTCATACCAAAATGCCGAACACTCTCAATTTGTCGAACATACATAACATGCCGAACATAATCAATCATTGCCCAACTTCATAACTGAACTTTACTTGGCACAAACAGTCAATTACTTCTAGTGTCTTATTGTAGTCATTATTCGGAAGGCTTTCGGAGACGGTCAGCGAAGACGGTTTTTGGAAGCGATGTTTTTAGGCTTGACGTTATATTAAATGCTTATGCACGATTGATTGCACTAGTTCGCACACCACACGGGGGGGTTATCTGCGTTGTTAATTCTAACGTCGATTATTTTTCGAGCATAGTTCACACAGGTGCTTGGTTGGGTCTGCTATTTATTCAAGATGTCCAAAAGATCCAGTTCGGCTACACTTTCTGACAAGCCTGGGCCATCTTCTAAGCGAACGGCCCTCGATGCATCTGACCCGTCAGTTTCTCCCGCTCATGACTAGGCTCCCGACACTTTGGAATCGGCTATTTTACTAGATGACCCAGTTGACTCACAAGCTTCAAGAGTCACTGAAGCTGCTCTTAAGCGGATATGTTCTATTCATGGCTTCTCGTTCGCTGATGTGCTCGTTCCATCGGGGCATGATCGCCCACACCTGCCCCCAGTGGGATATATGGCGTGTAGCAAATTTATGTGCTGGGTTGGTAGCGTGCCACCTTTCAACCTATTCCTCCGTGACGTGCTGTGGTACCTAGATGTTGCCCCGTCTCAACTTCATCCAAACGGTCACGCTTTCATTTATGGCACGTACATGCTTTTCATGGCCGTCTTCTCTAGGCCTCCAACCCCTGGCGATATAAGGTACATATACATGACCAAGAAACGGGGAGACAGCCCCTTTTACATGTTCCTTGAGCCACATCGGAAGTGCCAGCTTTTCACCAGCGCGTGGAGTAGCAAATTCGCCCTGTACAAACAGGAGTGGTTTTACGTGCGTTGCCCCCAGGGTTATGCGAGGCGATGGATTGAAGGAAGTAAGTCTTTTCTCTGAGTTGATGTCCATTCCCGATTGAGGTTGAACTTCTCCTAACTCATTGTTCTATTTTTCAGATTTCGTCCCCCGTCCCGAAGGCCGAGGGTATTCTGATGCTGTCGACACTATTAGAGCTCTTCCTGCTGAAGAGCGAGATGTCCGAGCCCTCATTTCTAATGAGTCTTTATCAATGTTCGATTTGCTAGGCCCTGGCCGCCGGGTTAGTCTTCCAGAGGGCGCCTCGCTTCCCAAGCCCGTACACGTCAGAGGGAAAAAGCTGTCTGAATCATCTGTTCGCCCTTCTCTCGAAGCTCCGGAAGAATGGGAAATTCCAAGCGAGTCACCCGAAAGGCAAGTTGAGGATTTGGGCTCTGCAGCCGAAGTTCATGAAATTGAAACGTCATCTTCCCCTTCGAAGGGGAAAAAGGAGCTGGCGTGCAAGTCGAGGAAGGAGAAAGCTGGTGGGACTTCCAAAGTTACGCCTATTCAGCCAAAGAAAGAGGCTTCTCCACAGCGCGTTGAAAGTTCTCTGAAGGTCTTATCGAATCTCTCCATTCCCGAAGACTTGCTCAACTATGATTTCAACGATCCGGAGTTGTTTAAGTTTCACTCGCCCGTCAGGGGCGATGCGGGTGTCCTGGCCCCGATCCAAGGGGAAAAGACTCCCGTTAGCAAAGCCACTGGTCCGTCGGGGGGTAGCACTAGGACACACACAGACACATGCATTTCACTTTGCATCTACCTGCCTTTCACCATTCTGTTCTTTCGCTAATTCGCTATTGTTCGATTGCAGGTGACATGGGGCGCTCTCATGGATACGACCGCCTTCGCGGCTCATCGACTTTACGCCGGTCTGGTCGGGACTCGGGCCTCGGGAAGCACCGAGACAGAGACAGTGACAGCGACCGAGATTATTATGCCCGGGACTCGTCATCCCGGAAGAAAACTTATTATCAGCTCGAGCACCACCAGGAGACCTCATCTCATCAGGAGCGAAGCAAAGACAAACGTGGCCATGAGAGGTCGCATTCTGATGCTCCCCAGGACCAACACTCTAATTCTTCTTCTACCCGGCACTCCCGAGATTCTCATAGGAAGGGCGAACTCTCAAAGCCGCCTCCTCCCGCTCCTATAACAGACCCGACAGTGCCAGAGAGATTGAACGAACCTAAGGCTAAGTTTCCGAAGATTTGTTTTGATGGGTTAAAGTTCCTCCCGGCGATCCATCCTATTCCCGGGGATGTTAAACAAAATGCTATCGCCTGCACCAATGACGTCTACGTGCAACATGACGCGTTCGTTCACCTCGCTGAGAAACTTTCTGAAGTCTCTATGGAGCGCCAGCATGAAATTGACCGCCTAAAGCTTGAAGCTATTCATGACAGGGATATCATTAAGGCACAGGATGAAGAAATTGGTGCCTATAAGTCCGAGCTTGAAGCTACTCGTCAGAGCGCTAAGGACACCACCAAGGTTGTTTCCCGCCTCGAATTAACTCATAAGAAAGAGCTTGATGAAGCGGTTCAACGGTGTGGGGCATTAGCTTTGGAGAAAGACTCTGTAACGACCCGGAATTTTGGGCAATAAGAATTTAATAATCTGTGTAAATAATTTAATTGGTTTGATAATTTTCTTTATAATTTTAATTTTAAATTGGTAAATTTAATCTTTTAAAGGTTAATGAGTTTTAATCTAGTAAAATTGATAAGAATTGTTTTTCAAAAGCTAATAAAATTTTATTCTATTTATAATGTATACATTTGATATATATTGTAAATAGGAGATCTTTTGTTTTAAAGATAAATTTTCAAATTATAATATATATGTACGTATATGTTATAGTTTGAGTTGTTTTGAAATTTAATTTTAATCTATTGACAATTTAGATATGAATGAATATTGTAATTGAAGCTTTGTTTTAGAATCAATGTTTTCAAAAGTTAATTTAAATATTAATTCAATTGTTTTAAAAATATAAAGATTAATTTATTTGTTTTCAAAATATAAGATAGTTGTTTATTTAAATTATGGTAGTTTATAAAGGAATTAATCAATGTTTTATTTTTATTTTTGTTTTCTTTAAAATGTTTAAATTTAAAATGGATATGAATATATAAAATAAATGTTTTAGACTTTTAAATGCATACACAAGTATTTATGTATTTAGTAAATTAAAATATTTATACTTGTATATGTATCAAAATTCAAAAGTTTATTAACATAAAAACATCTCATAAATACAAAATTCTCATTTACATAAATATAAATATAATTAATTTTGTAATAAGGTTTTAAGTACAATTATGCAAAGATTAACACATGTAAAGCTATTAAACAAATTAAGTGACAAATGTAATTCTTAAGACAAGTGGCAACATATTTTAATAAATGTTTTTAGAAAAGAAAATCAGTTTTCTCAAACGTTTTCCCTTTGTTTCCTTTCTTAGCTCAAAACAGAATTTTTCTTCTTTCAAAATCTGAAAATTTGAATTCAAATAAGAGAAAATCTGCAACATTTAAATATGCATCTACATGAAATACAACCTGCAAATCCTATCTGCATTTCAAAGTAAATCTTCAACCTGCAAAACTATAATCTGCAAATTAAATCTCCAACCTGCAATGAAGCTTCAGATCTGCATATTCAATCTAGTTCAACCTGCAAACAACAGATTTGAATGTTATTAATATCATCAATTCAACCTGCATGCAAAAGAAAAACTTCAACCTGCAAATTCTAAAAGGAGTTTAACTGTAATTCAAATGAATTCAACCTGCAATACAAATCAACTTCAACTACAATTCATCAGTTCAACAAACCTGCAAATTCAAGAGCAACCTGCAAATTAAAGCTTCCACCTGTAATACAAGAATTCACATTCATCAGCAAGCAAATGCATTTTTCTAAATTAAAGTTCAAGAACCTGGAACAAGTTCTGTTCTCTGCTCTGTTTACTGCAAAGTCAATCAGGTGAGTAAACTATTTTAAAAACAGATTTAGTTTAATTTATGGTTAAATAATATTGCATGCGAATGAATCCTTGCCTTGATAATGAATATTTGATTGTATGAATGCATGTTAATTATAAGTACTTAGAGCCTGTAAACTTGAAAAGCAGACTCTGTTGTTTTAAGCAGAATTTGATTTCCATCTTTTAAATCCAAAATCCTTCAAAACTATAACTTGTTTGAACTTGTTATAAGAATGAAAAGTGTATGTTATAGTTTGACAGTAATTTTAAAATTAATTTCATATTTTTTTTAAAACTACAGGAGTGTATAAATAGGAAGTTTACAGTAAAAACCAATTGTAGTTAAAAATCAATTATCCTAAATTTTGTTTAAAAGGGTATGATTGTGTTTGTTATACGAATTCATGAATTTAGAAGTAGAAATCATAATTTTTATTACTGTAGATATGGTGAATTTGGGTTTATTTCGAAATTGGGAATTTTATGAATTTCCGATTATCCATACATTAGTTTGATTTGAAACTTGGAATGAAGTTTGTGTATGGGTTGTAGATTATAGGAAAATTGCAAAAGAATTTTTCTATTGAGTGAATCGATGGATTTTGAGTAAAATAGGGTTTGGTATGGTTTTGGTTTCGGGTTGTTTGTAGAGCATGCCGTGTATTGGATTGATGATCGAGTGTGATCGCGAAGAGGGGGATAGTGGCATGATGTTGTAGTGATGCCGTGGAAGAGTTTCTGGAGATGACGGAGGCGAGTTCGTCAACGGCAAGGGGATTTTTGCATTCGAATTTTTGCTGTAGCTTGGAGGCGTATGTTCGAATTTCGATTTGAGCAAAAATTCGTGGATCTGGGTTGGGATTTTGGGTCTCGCGTGTTCGAGTGGTCGATGGGGATGGTCGGGGTGATCAACGGTGGCCGGACGTGGTTGGGCACGTGCACCGTGCACGACATTGATCTGGGGAAGTTGGTTTGGGGGAAGATGGAGTTTTCTCGGGTGGGAACTCGCGTATGACCTGGGGGCGACTCAAAGTAAGGATGAACGTGTATCGTTCTGTGGTTTGTTTGGGAAGGGGTTGTATTCTTCGGGTTTGACTCGAGTTATTAAGGAAGTTTACTCGGGTCTGGCCCAAGGGTAACGTTTGTTTTCAACCTGAAACCTGATTTCGATGAAATCAGATATTTAACTATAAACATGTATTATAAAAAGAGTTTAAAATGTAAAGTGTAAACTTGTTGTTTAAAATTAAATGTTAATCAAACTTTTAAAGTTAAGTTGAAATTGTATTTATTTTATTTTACTTTAAATTTGTTTAAAGTGATTTTATTTGAAAGTAAGTTAATTACATTTGGAGTTCAATTTAAAAGGATATTTTGAATTTAAATATTTAATCAAGTTAAGTTTAAAATGTTAAGTAATGATCCAAACTTAAGATTTCAAAATTTATATTGGAAATAAATAAGAATAATTTAAATGTTTTAAAGCATTGAAATTTAGGAATTTGTTTTCTAAATTTCCTATTTTTAAATAAGATCATCATTATAATTTTGAAAACCAAATAGGATAATTTGTTTAAGATGTTAAAATTTGATTTAATTCATTACAAGATAAATAAGGTTAATTTATCTTTGATTTGAATATTTAATTTGATGGTAAATAAGTAAAGTTTAATTAAGATTTATGTTCTCTTAATCAAATTAGGATTTGGAAATTATTATAAGTTAATTAATTGTTTAATTAATTTTAAATAATTGATTAATTATTTATTTAATTTTAAATAATCACTTAATTAAGAATTAATTAAGTGTAATTAATTAATAAAGTAAGTAATGATTAATAATTGAATGTAATTAAGGAGGTTAATTACTTATGGAAGTAATTAATAATGGAGTAATTAGTTAAAGTGATTATTGGTTAATCACTTAATAATATTAATTAAAGAATTAATTAATATAATTGTTTTAAAATTAATTATTTATGAAGTAATTAATTAATTAAAGAATCAAGAATTAATTAATGATGGAATTAATTATTTGTTAAGTAATTAATTAAGGAAGTAATTAAGGTTTATTAATGAAGTAATTAAAGATAATTACTTATGTAAGATTAAGAGTTAATTACTTAATTTATTTTAGTTAATTAATTAATGTAATTAATTAATGAATAAGATTAATTACTAAAGGTAATTAATTAAAATGTAATTAATTAATTAAGTAATTAATTAAGGATTAATTGTTAATTAAATTGAATAATAATTACTTAATGAAGTAATTAAAGATTAATTAAGTGGATTAATCAATTAAGGATTAATATAATTGATTTAGAATTAATTAATTTAGAAGTTAATTAATTAATTTAAGTAATTACAAATTGTTAATTACTGTTTAAAGATTAATGAGATGATTAATTATAAGTTAATTATTTAATTAAATAAAAGGTTAATTAATTAATAAGGATTATTTAATTAATGAATTAATCAAGGTTGATTAATAATAGTAATTAATTTAAGTGTGATTAATTAATTGTAATTAATTAAGAATTAATGTAATTAATTAAGAATTAATGTAATTAATTATAGTTAATTAATTAATAAAGGATCGTTAATTGTTATAATTAATGATAGTAATTAAAAGTTAATTACTGAATATGGTTTAGAATAATTACTTGAATGTAATTAAAGATAATTAATCAAGGAAGATTAATTAAAGATAATCATTAAGAGATGATTAATTTAATTTGATTTGTAATAAATAAATGATGCAGGATTAGGATAATCCAAGTGATTAAAGGATAGTAATTAATTTAATTATAGGTTAATTAAATTGATTTAGAGTTAATCAATTCTGTATGAATGATTGATATTGGATGATTGGTTGATATTGAATGTTGATTGATATTGAGTGATTGAATGATATTGGATGATTTGGATATATCTGTTATGTGATATGCTATTTATGAGATGAATGTTTGATATGATTATCTGTTGTGATAATGTTATTCATCTATCTGTTTATTATATCATCCTGTATATAAGTTTAAACTGTTTAAACCCTTAAGTACAACTTGGACATTAAAATGGCGTTTGGTTTCGGTGAGACCGGGATCGGGTTTCCATATTTGGAATTCCGAAAACCACATCGATTCCCATTAAACGTTAGGTCGTTAATCCAAGTGGAGCGAGTGAAGACTCGAGGTGCAAGGGCTATGGTCGTTGACTCTGAGGGTGATTCCAATAATGAGTGCAACGAGATAGTGCCTTCGGTTTCGTTCGAACCCGGAACGAACTTGTATGGATTGAATGCTTTCAACACATCGTCAGGCGGACGATGAGCATTCTAAGTGATGTGTTCTATAAAGGTAATCGCAGCCTCAAGCCTCATCAACCGGGAATGGCTAAAACAGGGGAGGTGCGCCAAGGCTTCGTGGGTAGCCCCCACTTGAGAGTGAGATTTACCCCTGTCTAGAAGTCCCTTATTATTCGGCTGTGTGGGTGGTTGGTCGCGCCAACCACGGGGTGGTCTCATTTGGAACTATTCAGTAAGGAATGGGTCCGGCCTTGTGTTGCAGGGGAGTTAGGGTGGCTCCTCAGTACGTTGATCTAGGCCACGTACTGTGACGGGCGGTACCCCAGTAGCCCTGCCATTGTATGGAATCCAAAATCCAATAAGTGCCTGTACGGTTTTGTTTGTGCCCAACTATGTTGGAACGTGAGATGTAAGCATTCCAGCTATTTCTGTATTTTATCTTGAAAACCCTAGACACTATTATAATATCACTGGATTTCCTATCAAATGTTTTGGTTAGCGTAAGGTAAAAACTTTTCCATGTTTATGTGTGGGAAGTCTTACGTGATACCTTTTCTTTTCAAAGGTTTTCTAAAGTTAAGCAATTTTAACCCGTTTACTCACACCAGACCCCTGTCTGACCCGAGTGTTTATTTTCTGTTTTATTAAACTCTTGGGTACTCATATTATGTATGAGTAGTCAAGTGAATCAGGTTAGCTTGACGAATTCTGGAGGAGATATGGAGCAGGAGGCTTCGACGTGTAGATATATATTGATTCCGCTGTGTATATTGTGTTTGTATCACTTGTATCTTGAGTTGTATAGTTAGACAGAAGTTTATAATCTGTCTAATATGTGTTGTACAGTTGTACTCTGATGAAATAAGATGCTATGTAATATTTAATGAGATATATTATATTCTATTCGTTCCGCTGTGAGTTCTCTGATGTTGTTTGTATTCTTCTTTCTCTTTCTTTCTTCTTCTATCCCTTTCTTTCTTCAAGATGACGCGATTTTCTGGGAGTAGAAAGTTGGTCGTCACACTTGGTATCAGAGCAGTAGGTTGAGTGAATACCTAGGCTCTGAAGTGTGTCTTTCTTTAGGGAGCGTTAGGTTGAGTGAATGCCTAAACTCTGTAGTGGTGTTTTCCTTGAGAGAGCGTACTTGTAATTTTTATATATAACTATATTTATATATCTATATCTACCTAATCTGTTGGGTTATCTGTTCGGATTTGCCAACGTAAGTTTTAGAGGTAGATGGAGTAGTAGTGGTGTGTGTGTAACACGACTACCACTAATGGATGAGGTCCATATGTTGAGATTGGAAGTATTTGTTGAGACTGTAGACCTAATACCGTCTCAAGTAAGATTTGTTGTTTTGGAGTAAGAAGTTCTCTGATATCCGAAGGAAATCTTTTTAAGGATTCGGAGTCTATCCTTGAAGTTTGGATCTGTCGGAAGTGCAGAAGTAAATGATTATATCTTGGTAACTGCGTGATGAGATGCAGTATCCTTGGATATTTTCTGAAGATGTTTTCTTTTGAAGCAGTTTTAGAAGTAGTTGAGGAGCAGTCTTTACCTACCATAGGGAAGACTCATCTGTGTAGAAGTTGTCTGGATCTTTAGCAAAGAGGTTGGCTGTTTTGGGATATGAGCCTAAGGCCTATGAGTTGTTTCGCTTCGGCATGGTCTCATTTTTTTTATTTCTTAAGGAAAGCGAGATGTTGATGCTTGGTTTGGAGGCTGAGTTTCTTTGAGTTGTCTGCCATCTCGGAAGTCTGTTGTGTGGTTTGTTGATAGTTTTGGGGATCGGAAAGCCTTTGGATCTGAAGTCTTTGGTTAGCTATGGTAGCAGTGCAACTCGAAGTATTCGGTGTGCTGACGAGAAGGTCTTTTAGCTTTGCCGTATCATCGAGATAGAGTTTGAAAGCAGCAGTGTGGTTGTTTCTCCGATGGTTCAAGAATCTTGTGGTTCTTTTAGCAGTAGTCCGGGAAGTTGGTGAAGTTTTTCGTGGAGAGTTAACCTTGTTTGGAAAAGTTTAAAAGCTGTTCTAATTGGTAAAGAGAGGACAGTTTACTTGGAATCCGAACTAGGTAGGATCGCAAAAGTGGCTTGCGATTAATTTGGGAATTTTTCTTGGATTATCTTTGTTTGAGACGGAGGATTCTCATGTGGAAGTAGGAGCTACTAATGTTATCAGGAGTTTGACTGCATCGGGAGTTGAGTTCCCTATTGATTTGGTTCCAGAAGCAATTTTGGGTAGTTTGCCTGGTTGTAAGATGGTTCTTGGAGAAGTAAAGAGTTGGTGTAGCAGCTCGGAAAATTTTTGGAATTTGGATTGGTCAGATCCAGTTTTGAATTGGATTCTGATATAAGGTTGTGTGACTGAGTCGGATGTGTCACTCAGATTTTTATGGATTTGATGAACAAAGTTTTCCGGATATATTGGATAAGTTCGTACTCGTGTTCATCAATAGTATTATCATCTATTTTCAGAATCAGAGTTGTGCAGCGGAAGCGAGGTAGCAGCTGTGTAAGGAAGGAAGTAAGTTCAGTTTGCTATTGTTTGAGGAATAGAGCTTATGTTCTGGATTTCGACGGGTTTGGAAAGCTTTTCCGTTGGATAGGATCCAGAAGCTGGTTTGTTTTGGTCTAGTTGTTTCTGGAAGTATCAGCATTGGTTGAGCTGATCATGAGGAGAATTGGCAGCTCAGGATTGTCTGTTGGGATATACAGATATGAGATAAGGAGTTTGGAATTCGAAGTTGGAGACTTCGTTGTTGTTGAGTTTTCTCTGGTTAAGAAAGCAGTGTTTGGATAAGATTGAATTGTCAGTTTGGATAGCTGGAATTCATTGTATTTCACGTATCTCTGAGGGAATACGTGTATGATTCACTATTGGTTATTGAATCTGTAGTTCAGTTGGATTTTGATGTTGAGCTGGATTTGAGAATAGTCTGATGTTCTATTCAGATTGATGGATCTAGAGAAGAGAGGAGCTCTGGATATTGGTGATGTAGTTTGTTAGTTTAGCTTCTGTAGAGCGAGTCACCCGATGATTTATACTTGGGAAACTCGATGTAGTGTTAGAATATTTATTCTGATTTGTGTCAGGATAATTAGTTAGGTTTGTTTGTTTGATTGATTGCTATGGTTGTTAGTAATTGGTTGTTAGGAATGCTTTGCTGTTTGAAATTAAAATCTTTTAAGGGTTATTAAATTACCTTTGTTTTAAATTTCGGGGACGAAATTCTTTTAAGGGGGGAGGATTGTAACGACCCGGAATTTTGGGCAATAAGAATTTAATAATCTGTGTAAATAATTTAATTGGTTTGATAATTTTCTTTATAATTTTAATTTTAAATTGGTAAATTTAATCTTTTAAAGGTTAATGAGTTTTAATCTAGTAAAATTGATAAGAATTGTTTTTCAAAAGCTAATAAAATTTTATTCTATTTATAATGTATACATTTGATATATATATTGTAAATAGGAGATCTTTTGTTTTAAAGATAAATTTTCAAATTATAATATATATGTACGTATATGTTATAGTTTGAGTTGTTTTGAAATTTAATTTTAATCTATTGACAATTTAGATATGAATGAATATTGTAATTGAAGCTTTGTTTTAGAATCAATGTTTTCAAAAGTTAATTTAAATATTAATTCAATTGTTTTAAAAATATAAAGATTAATTTATTTGTTTTCAAAATATAAGATAGTTGTTTATTTAAATTATGGTAGTTTATAAAGGAATTAATCAATGTTTTATTTTTATTTTTGTTTTCTTTAAAATGTTTAAATTTAAAATGGATATGAATATATAAAATAAATGTTTTAGACTTTTAAATGCATACATAAGTATTTATGTATTTAGTAAATTAAAATATTTATACTTGTATATGTATCAAAATTCAAAAGTTTATTAACATAAAAACATCTCATAAATACAAAATTCTCATTTACATAAATATAAATATAATTAATTTTGTAATAAGGTTTTAAGTACAATTATGCAAAGATTAACACATGTAAAGCTATTAAACAAATTAAGTGACAAATGTAATTCTTAAGACAAGTGGCAACATATTTTAATAAATGTTTTTAGAAAAGAAAATCAGTTTTCTCAAACGTTTTCCCTTTGTTTCCTTTCTTAGCTCAAAACAGAATTTTTCTTATTTCAAAATCTGAAAATTTGAATTCAAATAAGAGAAAATCTGCAACATTTAAATATGCATCTACATGAAATACAACCTGCAAATCCTATCTGCATTTCAAAGTAAATCTTCAACCTGCAAAACTATAATCTGCAAATTAAATCTCCAACCTGCAATGAAGCTTCAGATCTGCATATTCAATCTAGTTCAACCTGCAAACAACAGATTTGAATGTTATTAATATCATCAATTCAACCTGCATGCAAAAGAAAAACTTCAACCTGCAAATTCTAAAAGGAGTTTAACTGTAATTCAAATGAATTCAACCTGCAATACAAATCAACTTCAACTACAATTCATCAGTTCAACAAACCTGCAAATTCAAGAGCAACCTGCAAATTAAAGCTTCCACCTGTAATACAAGAATTCACATTCATCAGCAAGCAAATGCATTTTTCTAAATTAAAGTTCAAGAACCTGGAACAAGTTCTGTTCTCTGCTCTGTTTACTGCAAAGTCAATCAGGTGAGTAAACTATTTTAAAAACAGATTTAGTTTAATTTATGGTTAAATAATATTGCATGCGAATGAATCCTTGCCTTGATAATGAATATTTGATTGTATGAATGCATGTTAATTATAAGTACTTAGAGCCTGTAAACTTGAAAAGCAGACTCTGTTGTTTTAAGCAGAATTTGATTTCCATCTTTTAAATCCAAAATCCTTCAAAACTATAACTTGTTTGAACTTGTTATAAGAATGAAAAGTGTATGTTATAGTTTGACAGTAATTTTAAAATTAATTTCATATTTTTTTTAAAACTACAGGAGTGTATAAATAGGAAGTTTACAGTAAAAACCAATTGTAGTTAAAAATCAATTATCCTAAATTTTGTTTAAAAGGGTATGATTGTGTTTGTTATACGAATTCATGAATTTAGAAGTAGAAATCATAATTTTTATTACTGTAGATATGGTGAATTTGGGTTTATTTCGAAATTGGGAATTTTATGAATTTCCGATTATCCATACATTAGTTTGATTTGTAACTTGGAATGAAGTTTGTGTATGGGTTGTAGATTATAGGAAAATTGCAAAAGAATTTTTCTATTGAGTGAATCGATGGATTTTGAGTAAAATAGGGTTTGGTATGGTTTTGGTTTCGGGTTGTTTGTAGAGCATGCCGTGTATTGGATTGATGATCGAGTGTGATCGCGAAGAGGGGGATAGTGGCATGATGTTGTAGTGATGCCGTGGAAGAGTTTCTGGAGATGACGGAGGCGAGTTCGTCAACGGCAAGGGGATTTTTGCATTCGAGTTTTTGCTGTAGCTTGGAGGCGTATGTTCGAATTTCGATTTGAGCAAAAATTCGTGGATCTGGGTTGGGATTTTGGGTCTCGCGTGTTCGAGTGGTCGATGGGGATGGTCGGGGTGATCAACGGTGGCCGGACGTGGTTGGGCACGTGCACCGTGCACGACATTGATCTGGGGAAGATGGAGTTTTCTCGGGTGGGAACTCGCGTATGACCTGGGGGCGACTCGAAGTAAGGATGAACGTGTATCGTTCTGTGGTTTGTTTGGGAAGGGGTTGTATTCTTCGGGTTTGACTCGAGTTATTAAGGAAGTTTACTTGGGTCTGGCCCAAGGGTAACGTTTGTTTTCAACCTGAAACCTGATTTCGATGAAATCAGATATTTAACTATAAACAAGTTTTATAAAAAGAGTTTAAAATGTAAAGTGTAAACTTGTTGTTTAAAATTAAATGTTAATCAAACTTTTAAAGTTAAGTTGAAATTGTATTTATTTTATTTTACTTTAAATTTGTTTAAAGTGATTTTATTTGAAAGTAAGTTAATTACATTTGGAGTTCAATTTAAAAGGATATTTTGAATTTAAATATTTAATCAAGTTAAGTTTAAAATGTTAAGTAATGATTCAAACTTAAGATTTCAAAATTTATATTGGAAATAAATAAGAATAATTTAAATGTTTTAAAGCATTGAAATTTAGGAATTTGTTTTCTAAATTTCCTATTTTTAAATAAGATCATCATTATAATTTTGAAAACCAAATAGGATAATTTGTTTAAGATGTTAAAATTTGATTTAATTCATTACAAGATAAATAAGGTTAATTTATCTTTGATTTGAATATTTAATTTGATGGTAAATAAGTAAAGTTTAATTAAGATTTATGTTCTCTTAATCAAATTAGGATTTGGAAATTATTATAAGTTAATTAATTGTTTAATTAATTTTAAATAATTGATTAATTATTTATTTAATTTTAAATAATCACTTAATTAAGAATTAATTAAGTGTAATTAATTAATAAAGTAAGTAATGATTAATAATTGAATGTAATTAAGGAGGTTAATTACTTATGGAAGTAATTAATAATGGAGTAATTAGTTAAAGTGATTATTGGTTAATCACTTAATAATATTAATTAAAGAATTAATTAATATAATTGTTTTAAAATTAATTATTTATGAAGTAATTAATTAATTAAAGAATCAAGAATTAATTAATGATGGAATTAATTATTTGTTAAGTAATTAATTAAGGAAGCAATTAAGGTTTATTAATGAAGTAATTAAAGATAATTACTTATGTAAGATTAAGAGTTAATTACTTAATTTATTTTAGTTAATTAATTAATGTAATTAATTAATGAATAAGATTAATTTAAGATTAATTACTAAAGGTAATTAATTAAAATGTAATTAATTAATTAAGTAATTAATTAAGGATTAATTGTTAATTAAATTGAATAATAATTACTTAATGAAGTAATTAAAGATTAATTAAATGGATTAATCAATTAAGGATTAATATAATTGATTTAGAATTAATTAATTTAGAAGTTAATTAATTAATTTAAGTAATTACAAATTGTTAATTACTGTTTAAAGATTAATGAGATGATTAATTATAAGTTAATTATTTAATTAAATAAAAGGTTAATTAATTAATAAGGATTATTTAATTAATGAATTAATCAAGGTTGATTAATAATAGTAATTAATTTAAGTGTGATTAATTAATTGTAATTAATTAAGAATTAATGTAATTAATTAAGAATTAATGTAATTAATTATAGTTAATTAATTAATAAAGGATCGTTAATTGTTATAATTAATGATAGTAATTAAAAGTTAATTACTGAATATGGTTTAGAATAATTACTTGAATGTAATTAAAGATAATTAATCAAGGAAGATTAATTAAAGATAATCATTAAGAGATGATTAATTTAATTTGATTTGTAATAAATAAATGATGCAGGATTAGGATAATCCAAGTGATTAAAGGATAGTAATTAATTTAATTATAGGTTAATTAAATTGATTTAGAGTTAATCAATTCTGTATGAATGATTGATATTGGATGATTGGTTGATATTGAATGTTGATTGATATTGAGTGATTGAATGATATTGGATGATTTGGATATATCTGTTATGTGATATGCTGTTTATGAGATGAATGTTTGATATGATTATCTGTTGTGATAATGTTATTCATCTATCTGTTTATTATATCATCCTGTATATAAGTTTAAACTGTTTAAACCCTTAAGTACAACTTGGACATTAAAATGGCGTTTGGTTTCGGTGAGACCGGGATCGGGTTTCCATATTTGGAATTCCGAAAACCACATCGATTCCCATTAAACGTTAGGTCGTTAATCCAAGTGGAGCGAGTGAAGACTCGAGGTGCAAGGGCTATGGTCGTTGACTCTGAGGGTGATTCCAATAATGAGTGCAACGAGATAGTGCCTTCGGTTTCGTTCGAACCCGGAACGAACTTGTATGGATTGAATGCTTTCAACACATCGTCAGGCGGACGATGAGCATTCTAAGTGATGTGTTCTATAAAGGTAATCGCAGCCTCAAGCCTCATCAACCGGGAATGGCTAAAACAGGGGAGGTGCGCCAAGGCTTCGTGGGTAGCCCCCACTTGAGAGTGAGATTTACCCCTGTCTAGAAGTCCCTTATTATTCGGCTGTGTGGGTGGTTGGTCGCGCCAACCACGGGGTGGTCTCATTTGGAACTATTCAGTAAGGAATGGGTCCGGCCTTGTGTTGCAGGGGAGTTAGGGTGGCTCCTCGGTACGTTGATCTAGGCCACGTACTGTGACGGGCGGTACCCCAGTAGCCCTGCCATTGTATGGAATCCAAAATCCAATAAGTGCCTGTACGGTTTTGTTTGTGCCCAACTATGTTGGAACGTGAGATGTAAGCATTCCAGCTATTTCTGTATTTTATCTTGAAAACCCTAGACACTATTATAATATCACTGGATTTCCTATCAAATGTTTTGGTTAGCGTAAGGTAAAAACTTTTCCATGTTTATGTGTGGGAAGTCTTACGTGATACCTTTTCTTTTCAAAGGTTTTCTAAAGTTAAGCAATTTTAACCCGTTTACTCACACCAGACCCCTGTCTGACCCGAGTGTTTATTTTCTGTTTTATTAAACTCTTGGGTACTCATATTATGTATGAGTAGTCAAGTGAATCAGGTTAGCTTGACGAATTCTGGAGGAGATATGGAGCAGGAGGCTTCGACGTGTAGATATATATTGATTCCGCTGTGTATATTGTGTTTGTATCACTTGTATCTTGAGTTGTATAGTTAGACAGAAGTTTATAATCTGTCTAATATGTGTTGTACAGTTGTACTCTGATGAAATAAGATGCTATGTAATATTTAATGAGATATATTATATTCTATTCGTTCCGCTGTGAGTTCTCTGATGTTGTTTGTATTCTTCTTTCTCTTTCTTTCTTCTTCTATCCCTTTCTTTCTTCAAGATGACGCGATTTTCTGGGAGTAGAAAGTTGGTCGTCACACTTGGTATCAGAGCAGTAGGTTGAGTGAATACCTAGGCTCTGAAGTGTGTCTTTCTTTAGGGAGCGTTAGGTTGAGTGAATGCCTAAACTCTGTAGTGGTGTTTTCCTTGAGAGAGCGTACTTTTAATTTTTATATATAACTATATTTATATATCTATATCTACCTAATCTGTTGGGTTATCTGTTCGGATTTGCCAACGTAAGTTTTAGAGGTAGATGGAGTAGTAGTGGTGTGTGTGTAACACGACTACCACTAATGGATGAGGTCCATATGTTGAGATTGGAAGTATTTGTTGAGACTGTAGACCTAATACCGTCTCAAGTAAGATTTGTTGTTTTGGAGTAAGAAGTTCTCTGATATCCGAAGGAAATCTTTTTAAGGATTCGGAGTCTATCCTTGAAGTTTGGATCTGTCGGAAGTGCAGAAGTAAATGATTATATCTTGGTAACTGCGTGATGAGATGCAGTATCCTTGGATATTTTCTGAAGATGTTTTCTTTTGAAGCAGTTTTAGAAGTAGTTGAGGAGCAGTCTTTACCTACCATAGGGAAGACTCATCTGTGTAGAAGTTGTCTGGATCTTTAGCAAAGAGGTTGGCTGTTTTGGGATATGAGCCTAAGGCCTATGAGTTGTTTCGCTTCGGCATGGTCTCATTTTTTTTATTTCTTAAGGAAAGCGAGATGTTGATGCTTGGTTTGGAGGCTGAGTTTCTTTGAGTTGTCTGCCATCTCGGAAGTCTGTTGTGTGGTTTGTTGATAGTTTTGGGGATCGGAAAGCCTTTGGATCTGAAGTCTTTGGTTAGCTATGGTAGCAGTGCAACTCGAAGTATTCGGTGTGCTGACGAGAAGGTCTTTTAGCTTTGCCGTATCATCGAGATAGAGTTTGAAAGCAGCAGTGTGGTTGTTTCTCCGATGGTTCAAGAATCTTGTGGTTCTTTTAGCAGTAGTCCGGGAAGTTGGTGAAGTTTTTCGTGGAGAGTTAACCTTGTTTGGAAAAGTTTAAAAGCTGTTCTAATTGGTAAAGAGAGGACAGTTTACTTGGAATCCGAACTAGGTAGGATCGCAAAAGTGACTTGCGATTAATTTGGGAATTTTTCTTGGATTATCTTTGTTTGAGACGGAGGATTCTCATGTGGAAGTAGGAGCTACTAATGTTATCAGGAGTTTGACTGCATCGGGAGTTGAGTTCCCTATTGATTTGGTTCCAGAAGCAATTTTGGGTAGTTTGCCTGGTTGTAAGATGGTTCTTGGAGAAGTAAAGAGTTGGTGTAGCAGCTCGGAAAATTTTTGGAATTTGGATTGGTCAGATCCAGTTTTGAATTGGATTCTGATATAAGGTTGTGTGACTGAGTCGGATGTGTCACTCAGATTTTTATGGATTTGATGAACAAAGTTTTCCGGATATATTGGATAAGTTCGTACTCGTGTTCATCAATAGTATTCTCATCTATTTTCAGAATCAGAGTTGTGCAGCGGAAGCGAGGTAGCAGCTGTGTAAGGAAGGAAGTAAGTTCAGTTTGCTATTGTTTGAGGAATAGAGCTTATGTTCTGGATTTCGACGGGTTTGGAAAGCTTTTCCGTTGGATAGGATCCAGAAGCTGGTTTGTTTTGGTCTAGTTGTTTCTGGAAGTATCAGCATTGGTTGAGCTGATCATGAGGAGAATTGGCAGCTCAGGATTGTCTGTTGGGATATACAGATATGAGATAAGGAGTTTGGAATTCGAAGTTGGAGACTTCGTTGTTGTTGAGTTTTCTCTGGTTAAGAAAGCAGTGTTTGGATAAGATTGAATTGTCAGTTTGGATAGCTGGAATTCATTGTATTTCACGTATCTCTGAGGGAATACGTGTATGATTCACTATTGGTTATTGAATCTGTAGTTCAGTTGGATTTTGATGTTGAGCTGGATTTGAGAATAGTCTGATCGTGGGTAGCCCCCACTTGAGAGTGAGATTTACCCCTGTCTAGAAGTCCCTTATTATTCGGCTGTGTGGGTGGTTGGTCGCGCCAACCACGGGGTGGTCTCATTTGGAACTATTCAGTAAGGAATGGGTCCGGCCTTGTGTTGCAGGGGAGTTAGGGTGGCTCCTCGGTACGTTGATCTAGGCCACGTACTGTGACGGGCGGTACCCCAGTAGCCCTGCCATTGTATGGAATCCAAAATCCAATAAGTGCCTGTACGGTTTTGTTTGTGCCCAACTATGTTGGAACGTGAGATGTAAGCATTCCAGCTATTTCTGTATTTTATCTTGAAAACCCTAGACACTATTATAATATCACTGGATTTCCTATCAAATGTTTTGGTTAGCGTAAGGTAAAAACTTTTCCATGTTTATGTGTGGGAAGTCTTACGTGATACCTTTTCTTTTCAAAGGTTTTCTAAAGTTAAGCAATTTTAACCCGTTTACTCACACCAGACCCCTGTCTGACCCGAGTGTTTATTTTCTGTTTTATTAAACTCTTGGGTACTCATATTATGTATGAGTAGTCAAGTGAATCAGGTTAGCTTGACGAATTCTGGAGGAGATATGGAGCAGGAGGCTTCGACGTGTAGATATATATTGATTCCGCTGTGTATATTGTGTTTGTATCACTTGTATCTTGAGTTGTATAGTTAGACAGAAGTTTATAATCTGTCTAATATGTGTTGTATAGTTGTACTCTGATGAAATAAGATGCTATGTAATATTTTATGAGATATATTATATTCTATTCGTTCCGCTGTGAGTTCTCTGATGTTGTTTGTATTCTTCTTTCTCTTTCTTTCTTCTTCTATCCCTTTCTTTCTTCAAGATGACGCGATTTTCTGGGAGTAGAAAGTTGGTCGTCACACTACTCTGTTCAGAAGGAGCGGGACACACTTAGTTATCGGGTCAAGGAACTCGAGGAGCAACTTCTCGTGGAGAGGAAAGAGAAAGTGGCTGCCCAAGTTGAGGCACAACATTATTGCGATGAGATTGTCGCCACCCGACTCCTAGAGGAGAAACTAAAGGACGATTTCTCCAAAGTTGAGGCCCTAAAACATGAAGCCCGTGAGGAGGGAAAAAAGATAGCGACTGCCGATATCGACTCTCGCCTTGAGGCAGCTAGGGAAGAAGGTAGGGAGGAAATTAAGACTGAGTTCGACCCGCTGATCGCCGAGTTCAATGCCCGAGTCCTCATGCACAGGGATTTAACTTTTCTGGGCGACGGTTACCTCGAGTCTCTGATCGAGGCATGGGAGACCTTGATTCAGATCAAGAAGGTCGAGAGAGGTGCCGAAGAAGTCGACGGGGAAGCTTTGATTAAGGAGTTCTTGAAGGGAAAAGAACCCTCAGACCTATCGGTGGCCAAGGCCCTTTACATCAAAGATTTTCCTTCGAGGAAAGGAAAGGAAGTGATTTCAGGTCCATCCGGTGCTATGCCCCCAGTTCATGCGCCTACCCAGCCAGCTAGCTGGCCAACGCTTGATCCCTTCGAGCGGCATCTTGGCTACGACACGGATGCCCCCGGGCTTGGCGTTCATGTCCTATCTCCCATCCCGGAGGGTGAGACCCCTCTGACAACCGAGATCCCACCAGCGCCCGGTAAGCGATCTCTTTGTTTTATAGGGTTCCCGTGTTTCTCTGGAAGCTGCCGCGCCCTAACACTTGTTTTCTTGTGACTTTGTGCAGGCCGCTCTGACCCCAAGCCTTCTTCGAAGAGCGATGCCGCCAAGGAGGTGGAGACAAAGGCGAGTGAGGCCACTCAAGTCGGCGGAGATCCTGGCCCAGATGCTCAAGTAATCGGGGCGCTAGATGAAGGCAAATCTGACTCTTCCTCGGAGAGTTTCGAAGTAGACATCACAGGCGCCTCTGAGCAAACATCCGAGTTGAGCATGAAGGAACGGCTCGAGAAAGAGAAAAGAGAAACGATCACAGTCAAGGTCGAGCCGCGTGAAGTGGACCTGGGTGATCCTCTGAACAAACCATTGAAGGTCATTCTTCCTGGCAAGTCCCAGCCCATGGATGTTCCCCCTACGTCTTCGGTCGTCACCCCTTCGTCAGGGATGGATTCCAAGAGTAAGCGCTCTGGGAAGGAACCGCCCGGGAAGAAGTCGAAGAAACACAAGAAGTGACCGTCGTCCCCGTTCAACGAGAACTAGCTTAAGTCATGTACTAATTTTTGTAGACTGTGTAAATAGGCTGTTGGTTCTGGATTTCGGAGCGCTTTTTGTAACGGGAAGTTTTTTTCGTGAATAAAATTTGATCTTCACTTGTGTCTTCTTAAAAGACTTTTATTATTCAGTTTCTTTTATGGTTGTGATTGAAATCTGAATTATTGTGGGTAACTTGGACTTCTCGGTTTGCCTTTACATGGCTTGGGAGTTTCCCTGCATTTGATCAATCCCCACTTGGTGCTTCAATCACTTGGAATATTTCATAGCCTGTATGTTGGAGACTTGACGTATCCAAGTTATTTGTGTCGTAGTTCCTATTCAAGGAACTCGGAGGTTTGAACTACCTGTAATTAAGTCTATACCCCGGACATCGAGTACTCCAGCCTTGCCCCCGGGGACTTGGAGATTTCGAATCGTTTATACTCGAGTCCGCACTCCTGGGACTTAGAGTACTCCAGTCCTCACTCCGGGGACTTGGAGATTTTTAATCGCTTATACTCGAGTCCGCACTCCAGGGACTTAGAGTACTCCCGTCCGCACTCCGGGGACTTGGAGATTTTGAATCGTTTATACTCGAGTCCGCACTCCGGGGACTTAGAGTACTTCCGTCCGCACTCCGGGGACTTGGATATTTTTAATCGTTTATACTCGAGTCCGCACTCCGGGGACTTAGAGTACTCCCGTCCGCACTCCGGGGACTTGGAGATTTTTAATCGTTTATACTCGAGTCCGCACTCCGGGGACTTAGAGTACTTCCGTCCGCACTCCGGGGACTTGGAGATTTTTAATCGCTTATACTCGAGTCCGCACTCCGGGGACTTAGAGTACTCCCATCCGCACTCCGGGGACTTGGAGATTTTGAATCGTTTATACTCGAGCCCGCACTCCGGGGAGTTAGAGTACTTCCGTCCGCATTCCGGGGACTTGGAGATTTTTAATCGTTTATACTCGAGTCCGCACTCCGAGGACTTGGAGATTTTTAATCGTTTATACTCGAGTCCGCACTCCGGGGACTTAGAGTACTTCCGTCCGCACTCTGGGGACTTGGAGATTTTTAATCGTTTATACTCGAGTCCGCACTCCGGGGACTTAGAGTACTTCCGTCCGCACTCCGGGGACTTGGAGATTTTTAATCGCTTATACTCGAGTCCGCACTCCGGGGACTTAGAGTACTCCCGTCCGGACTCCGGGGACTTGGAGATTTTGAATCGTTTATACTCGAGTCCGCACTCCGGGGACTTAGAGTACTTCCGTCCGCACTCCGGGGACTTGGAGAATTTTAATCGTTTATACTCGAGTCCGCACTCCGGGGACTTAGAGTACTCCCGTCCGGACTCCGGGGACTTGGACATTTTGAATCGTTTATACTCGAGTCCGCACTCCGGGGACTTAGAGTACTTCCGTCCGCACTCCGGGGACTTGTAGATTTTTAATCGTTTATACTCGAGTCCTCACTCTGGGGACTTAGAGTACTCCCGTCCGCACTCCGGGGACTTGGAGATTTTTAATCGTTTATACTCGAGTCCGCACTCCGGAGACTTAGAGTACTTCCGTCCGCACTCCGGGGACTTGGAGATTTTTAATCGCTTATACTCGAGTCCGCACTCCGGGGACTTAGAGTACTCCCGTCCGCACTCCGGGGACTTGGAGATTTTTAATCGTTTATACTCGAGTCCGCACTCCGGGGACTTAGAGTACTCCTGTCCGCACTTCGGGGACTTGGAGATTTTGAATCGTTTATTATAAGCGTTCGTACGCTAGCCAGGATATCATAATTTTTAATTGCGCATCATAGGAATATCATACAAAGAGACATTGGTCATTCATGGAAAAGATGGCTTCAAGCCTTTATTGATGAAAACAAACTGGATTATCTTATTACATGCCAAGAAGAAAGCATACTGGTAATAAATGCAACTACCGCATAAAGGATATAGACTAAGTGTAATAACGCCGCAAATGCTCGCTGTTCCATGCTCGGGGAAGTGTCGCACCATCGACGGTCGTCAGCCTGAAAGTTCCTTCTCCAAGCCTCCGTTCGATGACGTATGGACCTTCCCATGCGGGATTCATGTGCGAAGGGATCGGAGAGACTCGTTTCAAAACGAGATCTCCCACATTAAAGGTTCTTGGTTGGACTTTTCCACTATAATATTTAGCGAATCGGTGCCTGTATGAGGCTGCTCTCAAATCGGCTTCTTCGCGTTTCTCATCAATGAAGTCTAATGATTCCAATAGGAGATCCTGGTTTGACGCAGGATCGTAATAGGTTACCCGGTGTGACGGAACTTCGAGTTCTACGGGTATGACGGCTTCCGTGCCGTACGCCAGTGCGAATGGTGTGTGGCCAGTCGCGGTTTTGTGGGTAGTTCTGTAGGCCCAAAGCGCCGTTGGGAGTTCATCCACCCACTTGCCTCTAGCCTTTTCCAAACGCTTCTTCAATATGGACTTGATGATTTTATTGACGGCTTCTACTTGCCCGTTCGCCTTCGGGTGAGCAACTGCTGCGAACCTTTTCTCAATGCCATACCTCTGATAGAACTCTTTAAATTCCTTGCTTTCGAATTGAGTTCCGTTGTCCGTTATGATGATCCGTGGGAGGCCAAAACGACATATGATATTTCGTACAACGAAATTAATGACTTTCTTGGTGGTGATGGTGGCCATTGGCTCTGCTTCCGCCCACTTGGTGAAATAATCGACTGCCACTATTGCATATTTCGCGCCTCCTTTGGCTATGGGCAGAGATCCAATTAGGTCGATTCCCCACATTGCAAATGGCCAGGGACTAACCATTTGTGTGTGTTCCGTTGGCAGAGCTCTCGGAATCTTTGCATATATCTGGCATTTGTCGCATCTTCTCGCATAGTCTGCAGCATCCCGATTTACAGTTGGCCAATAATATCCGTAATGGAGGATTTTTCTCGCCAAAGTTTGCCCCCTGGTATGATCACCACATTCTCCCTCATGGACTTCTTCCAACACCCGTTTTACCTCGTCATGGGCCACGCACCGGAGTAAGGGGGTCGAGAATCCCCTCCGATACATTATCCCGTCTTGCATTACACAACGCGAAGACTTACGAAGGACTTGGCGTCTTTCGCTCCTTTTCTCAGGTAAGTCCCCGTATAGCAGGTATTGTTTGATCGGGGTCAGCCATGATTCCCTTTCGAGTTCGGTCTCCAAGACGAGGTCTATCTCCATCATGTCTATACTTGGTGCAAGCAGAGTCTCGACAGGGAACAATCCCATCTGCTGTGCATCGCCAGTACTCGCGAATTTAGCCAACGAGTCGGCCTCTCTGTTCTGTTTGCGCGGGACATGCGAAATGTCATAATATTTCAGGTTTACTAGTAGCTCCCGGACCCGGGCAAGGTAAGGAGCCTGTCTCTGTCCTTTAGCTTGGTAGTCTCCCCGTACCTGATATACACCAGCTGTGAGTCGCAGAAGATTTCGATAGACTTCACCCTCAGTTCATTGGCAAGTCTTAAGCCAGCAATCAGTGCTTCATATTCGGCTTCGTTATTTGTTGCTGTAAATTCGAGCTTCAAAGCGTAGCAAATCGATCAGTTTTCGGGAGTTACCAGAACTATCCCAGCTCCCGACCAACGGTCGTTAGATGCCCCGTCAGTGAACATCTTCCATCGGACAGGAGGGATTACTTTGTGATTTTCACTTGGTTCATCCGGAATGGTGAACTCAGCAACGAAGTCAGCTAGTGCTTGCCCTTGGATGGTCCTTCGTGGCAGGTAGGTGATATCAAACTGGCTTAACTCGATGTTCCACTTTAGAATCCTACCGAAAGTTTCCGGTCGTTGGAGTACCTGTCGCAAGGGTTGGTCAGTGTAAACACTGATTGAGTGTGCCTGAAAGTAGGGCGAAGCTTGCGTGATGCAATCACCAGGCAATAGGCAAGTTTCTCGATCTTTGGATAATTCTTTTCTACCCCCGTCAGTCATTTACTAACATAGTACACCGGCCTTTGAACCTTGTCTTCTTCGCGAACTAGGGCTGTACTGATAGCGTGTTGAGACACAGCCAGATATACGTACAACGTCTCGTGGTCTACTGGTTTTGACAGCACTGGAGGACTTTCCAAGTGTCTTACCAGGGCTCGAAATGCTTCCTCGCAATCAGTCGTCCATTCGAAGTTTCTCTTTCCTTTCTTTATGACATCGAAGAAAGGAACACACTTATCTGTGGCTCTGGATATGAATCGACTGAGCGCAGCTACTTTTCCGTTCAAGCTCTGTACCTGTTTTATGGTTCTGGGTGCCTGTATATCTCGGATGGCCCGGATCTTCTCCGGATTAGTTTCAATTCCCCGTGCATTCACAAGGAATCCCAAGAACTTCCCTGATGCCACGCCGAAGGAACACTTTGAAGGATTGATCTTCATCTCATAGTGCCTTAGTACACCGAACATTTCTGCCAAGTCTCGGATGTGGTTGTTTGACTGTCGTGACTTCACGAGCATGTCATCCATATAGACTTCCATTGTTTTCCCAATCTGATCTTTGAACATTCGATTTACCAGACGCTGGTAAGTTGCTCCGGCGTTCTTCAGTCCGAAAGGCATCACTACATAGCAGTATAACCCAACATTTGTGACGAAGCTGGTGTGTTCTTGGTCTGGGATGTGCATTGGAATTTGGTTGTATCCAGAGTTTGCATCCATAAATGACAATAACTCATGCCCTGCAGTTGAATCGACCAATTGATCAATTCGTGGTAGCGGGAAGCTATCCTTCGGGCATGCTTTGTTTAAATCAGAATAGTCAACGCAGGTTCTCCATTTCCCGTTTGCTTTCTTTACCAACACAGGGTTGGACACCCATTCCGGGTAGAGGGCGTCGCGGACAAACCCATTGGCTTTGAGTTTATCCACCTCCTCTTTGAGAGCTGTAGACCTTTCCGGGTCCATGCCTCTCCTTTTTTGCTTCACAGGTACGTGTTTCGGGTCTACACTCAACATATGGCTCGCAATTGCAGGGGAAATCCCACACATATCCGAGTGTGTCCAGACGAAGACATCAAGATTCGCTCGGAGGAAATCAGATAAATTCTCTGCCATTAGGGGATCGAGCTGTGACCCAATTTTAAGAACTCGCGTCGGGTCGCTGTGGCTAACTGGAATATCAATTGTTAGTTCGGCCGGTGCTGCGTTTGGTTCCTTGGGTTCCCCTTTGTCATCTCTCGGATATATGTCTTCAACGATCCGAGAATGTCGCCCGAGCCAGGGCTCGGGCGCTAATTGTCAATCATCGGAATTCGGGATGCGGACGATGTTGTCCGCAGTTTTCCCCTTTTCTCTGCGCTGGGCCTCTCTCAGCTTAGCCACGTAACATGCACGTCCGGTTGCTTGGTCGCCATGCACTACTCCAACTCCTTTGTCTGTCGGGAATTTTAGTGTGAGGCACCACGGGGCCAAGACTGCCTTGAAATCTGCGAGGGCTGGTCGTCCCAAAAACACGTTGTATGGTGAATCAACATCCAGCACTATGAATGGTAGGATTCGCACTCTCCTGCGTTCCCCTTGTCCCAGTTCAACTGGTAACTCCACACATCCTACCGCGTCTGTGGCTGCACCGTTAAAGCCATGGATTCGGGCTTTAGATGGTTTCAAATCCTTAGTCTCCAGCTTCATTTGTTCATACGCTTTCTTGAAGATGATGTTAATGGAACTTCCGCAATCAATTAGGATTCTCCTTACGAATGTCGGTCCGATGGTTGCGGATATGACCAATGGATCGATGGTGGGAGCTTCCACCTTATCCGCGTCTCTATTCCTGAATATAATATCGTCGTGCATCGTGCGCTGCTGCTTTGCGGGAGCTCCATCCTCCACATTTGAACAGTACTCATGCTCTGTATGTCTCAAGGAATTAGCATATCGCTCCATTTCCTGCCAACTTTTATCCGCAGGATGAGGTCCACCAGCAATTGTGTTAATAATCAACCTTCCCACAGTTCGAGTAGGTTGCTCTGGTTGGTGTAAAGCTGGGCCACGCCCGGGGTCTGAAGTCTCTTGTCTTCCTTCTGGCGTATCTTTGACGAATTCCTGCAGCTTCTTCTGCCTAATCAATTTCTCAATAGCGTCATGGAGATGCCTACATTCGTCTGTGTTGTGTCCATAATACTCGTGAAAGCGGCAGTACTTTCCAGTCCGCTTTTGCTCCTCTGTTGATTCCTTAGGGCGTGGTTTTCTGTATTGAAAAGTATTGCAGGTCGATAAGTAGATGTTTTCAAGAGACGCATTCAGTGGAGTGTATTCGTTGTAGGTTGGGATCCTTGACTTCCATCTCCCCTTTTTTTCTTCTTTCCAGGATTTCCACTTACAGTTCCCTTAGA
Source organism: Allium cepa (assembly GCA_030765085.1). Taxonomy (NCBI): domain Eukaryota; kingdom Viridiplantae; phylum Streptophyta; class Magnoliopsida; order Asparagales; family Amaryllidaceae; genus Allium; species Allium cepa. The sequence continues at coordinate 105,387,534 of CM060930.1, read as the reverse complement.
CTGCCCGGGCTTATTTTGGACGATGGCCTGTGTCTTTCCAGGGTTATCGTCGGTTGCTTTCATGGCGATGTTGCCCTTTACAGACTCCTGAACGGACCCTAATGCCTTGTCTTTCCTTATCCACCGAGCTTCTTCTCTCCTTATGAACTGGTGGGCTTTCGAATAGAAACATTCCAACGTAGCCGGTGGCTTTCCTGCCAACCAATCCCCAAATTCAGAGTCTGGATCCACTCCACGCATTACTGCCATCAAAATCGCGTGGTCGTTTGGATTGCTCACTTCAGTAGCGGCAACATGAAATCTCTGCAAGTATGCTTTCAGTGATTCTCCAGGAGCTTGGGTCACGCTTGATAAAGACATCACATCCTTGGGTCGAGTGGCGTGTATCCTGAATTTTTCTATGAATTTCCTTGCTAATTCATCGAAGTTTGAGATGGACGTGGAGGAAGTCGAGTGAACCACATGGTGGCAATTCCGGACAGGGTTATTGGAAAGCACCTGCACTTAGTTGCATCGTTGGCCCTTACAGAATCCATCATCCATCCATACCTCATTACATGTTGTCTAGGGTCAGTTTTTCCTTCATAGGCGGGTATGGTGGGCATGTTAAACTTCCTTGGGTATTCAGCCTGTAGAATGGTGTCCGTGAAGGGAGTATAACTCTTAGACATTCCCCAATCTTCATTAGTCAAACCTTGATTCTCTCTCATCAACTGTCGGACCATAGCTGTCAAATCCGGAGTTTGTATGGTAGGAGGAAGGTTGGGGTCCGCTCCACGGGCTTGAATTCTAGTAGAACGATCAGTGGCACCTGCTTGGTCATCTTCATCCTTGCGGCGTATACGCCTGGGTGGTTCATCAACTGAAGTTGAGCTATCATCTTCAGAGTAGGGGACAGGGCTACCTCCAGCATTCTGATGCTGCTGTTGAGCAAGTTGGGTCATGAGGTTAGCATTAACTTGTATTTGCTCAGCGAGTTGCCTTCTGCTTTCCGTAAGCTCTTTTATTAAGTCATTCTATTCTGCTCGTGAAACAGCCTCCGCTTGGTTTTGGCTGGAGGGCCCCACGCCTCGAATTGCTTGTTGATCGTTAGATCCAAGTTGTTGAACACTAGCAGTTTCGCGGGCATCTACGTTTTGGGAGGTCGATCTTGTTCGTGGTCTTCCCATGGTAGAGTCGTTGGTTGTAACTCTGAGTAGAATCAACAGATGCCTTATGGATAATTACGGATCTTCTTCGGGGGATTTAAGCAATCCAGTAGCTACAAAGTAGATCCTCACAACCTGAGAATTCAATTCTCAGTGAAAGCACCAAAATGTTAGCGCCAAAATTGGTCACTAACACCCTTAGAGAGTTTAGAGAGATTGTGTAGAGAGAGTAATGAAGAAAATAAATTAAAACAGAGAAGATAATGTAAATTAAAATGAGGGAGACGAGAACACAGACTTTATAGTGGTTCGGCGTTGTAGCCTACGTCCACTTTGAAGTTGATCATTTTTATTTCTTCACTTTAAACTTAATTACAGATACAATCCACTCTTAAGTATTCGAATACCATTGTGAAATAAAAGTAGAAGTTTTTTTGGATGAGATTTGAATGAGGCAGAGTCTCCCCTGTGTTCTCTGAAATCTGATCCCCTTCTTCTGTGTCCCTGCCCCTCTATTTATAGACGAATGTGGGTTGGACTTCCCTGGTGGGCCAGATGGCTAGACAGCTTGGTCCAGATAGGACGCACCCTGCACGCTGAGTGAAATAGGCCGAACGGTCGGCATGCCGAGTGAAGAAGGGTCTGCCATGTGAGGAGTATGTCGAGCTAAGGTTATGCCGAGTAGAGGGAAGTGCTAAACGGTCTAATGCTGAGTGCAATCTTGGACTGTCGAACGTCTCTTATTGCCGAGTACAAACTTACGCCGAGTACAAACTCACGCTGAGTACAAACTTACGCCGAGTACAAACTTATGCCGAGTACAAACTTACGCCAAGTACAAACTTACGCCGAGTACAAACTCACGCTGAGTACAAACTTACGCCGAGTACAAACTTATGCCGAGTACAAACTTACGCCGAGCATCCTCTTATGCCGAGTACAACTCTGTGCGGCCGGACGTTTAGTTGCCTGGTCGATTTTCCAGGTAACATAAACATAGTTTTTTTTTTAAAAAATAAATAAATAAATATACCCAGCCCTTATTGCAATAACAGTTATCATATGTAACTAACATCTGAAACATATATTCTCTTAACACACCGTTTCCTCAAAGTACATGTATGTTACCAATATAGACAGTAAAGTATAAACAAAATAAATATATAAACAACTACAACTTACGTGAGTGAAAGGGAAGACATGAAGAGGAAAGTGGAAGCCGAGTTAGGAAAAAAAAGAATGGTGCTGTGACATGAAGGTTTCGGCCACACTGCTGTTTGGCTCGGCCATCATGGAAGGAAGGCGCTTCGTTGTGATGTGATAGGAGGAAAGAGTGCTGAGGAGGCAACCAGGTTACGCCCAGCAGAGAAGCTGTCAGCGGGAAGAGCGGTCGACAAAGCTTCGACGAGATGGGTTGTGGGCTCATGGCGGTGGCCATGGGCACGGGCAGTGAAGAGGTGGGGTCCAAGCGGCGTTGCGTCAGGACGTGCTCGTCGATGTGGAGGAAGAGAAGGTGGCCGGTGGTTGCGTTGGAGGTGGAATAGGCGTGGCTTGCTTCGGCTGATGGTGGAAGAGGTTGTAGGATGTGGAGAAACATGGGTTGCTGAGAGGAAAGCTTGGTGGCATGACCGAAGCACGGAGATGAAGGGAAGCATGGTGAGGCTGGTCGCATGAGAACAAGTTTTACTTATTTTTTTTTTTTAGAATGGCATCGGCCATGAAAGTGGACAAGAAAGAAAACTAAGAGGATAACAGGCAATGAATGTAATAATGAAGAAGAATGTGCCTTGGAATGAACGCATGCTTATGGTTTCTCATTTGCAACCTCTAATAAATGAAATGTGGTGAATAGAGAAAGTTGCATGAGAATTCATGACAAATTATTAAAGACAAATGACTGCTAGGAACTCGTCCTTTGGGCAATTCGAATGGACACAGAAAAGGATGAAATTTCGTAACCGGTACGGCTATCCGTTTTGCGGTTATCGTTGCGAACCGCTTCAAAACACAGAAATAAATATACCGCTGAGATCAGCACGACGAGACGATTAAAAAGGTATATGGATATCAGTGGTACGGTTAAATTATAAAAAGTCGAATTTTTCTACTACGAAAAATGCATAAAAATCACAGAAAAATAAGATCGACGGAGCCAAAGATGTCCGAATTTGGAAAAACGACAAACTGACAACTTGCTCAAAAGATGGTTTAGAATTTTTTTATGTAAAAATATTTAGTTTTTAAACGTTTTATTTTCATCGCCTTTTAACTGATTAAATTGAAGTAAGTTTTCGCACGAAATAAACTTTCGTATTTTCGGACGAAAATTTACCAGTTGCTATGTTTAACTAGATGCATTCCAAATATAAAATTTCATTTCAAAATTTTATCGTTTAAAATCCCACAAAATTCCAATTAATAACGTTATTAAAACCAGCTAAATTTACGGGTTGTCACAACCACAAATTATCAGACTAGATATTAATCTAATCATTCAATACAATTCAATCATCCATAAGCAAAAGCAAATCCTTACCATTTGTAATTAATTAAATTTAATCACTAAATAAATTCATTAATTACTTTTAGATCCTACTTGATTAACATTAATTAATTTAAATCCAATCATTATTATTTTAGTAGATTAAAGAAATTAATTAATCATTCCTTAATTATTCACATTAATTAATTACCTTTTAATTAAATCAAGTAATTGATTAACCTATAATTAATTACATTATTTATCCTTTAATTAATTGCGTTCCTAATTTAATTTAAAGATAAAAAATTAATTCCTTAATTGTCAAAATTAATTTAATTATTACTTAAACTAGATCACTTAAGTCCCTTTTTTGACTAATTTAAAATTCAATTTACTTATTTCAATCACTCATTTCAATTCATCATGTCATTTTTTTGAAATCACTAGGAATTAGTTAATTAGTTAACCTATTATATAATTATATTAAATCAACAATTAAAATTCAAACAATGTGACTTATAATTTATATTCGAAAATTGTTTAATATTTAACTTTGAAACTTTGTTGACAATCCCTTTACTTTAAAAACCTTCATTTCTTTATTTTTAAACTTGTCATAATTTTTACTTTTGCTTGGAACTTAGCCAATACTTACTCTGGGAACTTATTCACTAAATACTTCTACTATAAAACCTGATCAAACATCCCCTTTTTAATTTAAAACCTGGTACAAATTTACTTCAAATTTAAAAGCCTGTGACTTAAAACCCGAAATCAACAACAAGTTTGAGCCTATACAAACTCCCTGAACAAACACTCGAGCCCAGTCCAAAATTTCCCGAGCAAGCACTCAAGCACTCCATCCTTACTCCACTCAATGAACCACGCGAATGACTCGAGAATGACATTGAGTCCAGACTAAAATTTCCCGATCCTCTTCTTCTCCTTTATTTTTCTTCTGCTACTCCTACCTCTTCCTTCCACTGTGCACACAGAGGTTCGGTGCACATACACGCCCTCTCCCGGACGACGACCTTGCCTCCGACCATCCTTGCTCATCACCTCCGAGCCCTGCAAGTTCTCTGACCACCCAGTTCCACGTGGAAGCCACTAAAACAAAAAAAAACTTGATCTTACAGCAAAACAAGAAATACACAGACCTCCTTCCTCCGCCTCATCAACAACTACTGGCCCGCTCCATACTTTATTAGAAGCCTCGCCGTGAACCTCCCTTACTTTCACCCACATACTGCAACCTTAAATCCTCGCCGCGACACCATAATTTGCCTGGAACCATGCACCACCAAATCAAGTCCTAAATCCCTATAATGCCGTCATGCCGTCACCACCGTGACCTAGAAATCGTGCCACCAATTTTTTTACTATCCCTGACCCACGACCTACATCCGGCATAAAACCCGACCTTACCGAGCCACGTGATCACCTAAATTTTAACAAAATCCCAATTTCGTTTATCACGTAATTCCTTCCCAAATTCCCACTTGAAAATCTTAATATAATTACTAAAAATCATAGTTTTTACTGTCGAGTAAGATCATATAATGAAAACAATAAAATCAAACAATCGATTTTTTTCTGACTTTATTTGGTTTTCACTGTTCTTCCTTGATTCCTGAAATCTATTTCTTAATGTTGCTTATATATGTTTTTAAAAATTAAATCAGGTAGATACAACTAACTTTCATCTAAAGGTCATCACATGAATCCGTTTACATAAGGAAATATGATTTTTTTTCTCTTGAATTTATTGATCCTGTTTTAGTCTGTTAATATCAACAGAGACATTCATATGAATACACAAAAACATGCACACATAGTATTTTACTAAAATATATCCAAGCAACACATTTACAACTTTACTTATACATGCAACCAGATATAAAGTAGATTAAGTTTTAAGAAAATGGTTTTTGTTTACTCATAGAAATTTGGAAAACAGATGACAGAGCCATTGAAAAACTGAACTTGATCTAGAAGTGATTTTGATCAACTTGAATCTTTGCTTGATGTTTGAATTTGCTTGATCTTTGTTGAATTCATCTGAATTTGTATTTTCTTGCTCTTGAATCTATTATGTTTTTCTCAGGTTAAAATTTGAAACAAATTGGTTTTCTTTGTTTTTTTCTTTTAGTTTAGAAGATGAATGGAAGAGGTTAGAGAAGGGAATGAAAAAGCTTTGGAAAACAGGATTGTACTTCATTTTGAACTGAAAATAGCTTTCTTTTAAACATGTTACTATATTTTATTTTAAAAGAAAACCAATGCCACATGTTATTGTGCATATTACTCTAAACTTGCACATGTCAGAATCAATTTATTTAAAAAATTCTTATGTTTTTACTAATTTAATTTTTATGTTTTGTACTTTTTACATATTCAACTTATATTTATTTCATGTATATTTTCAAAGAAATTTTGATCTTTATTAAATCCTATTTTAAACTTAAACTATTATATATATTTTATATTAATAAATGTTACCATTATTGTTTTATTTTAAATATACAGAACTTACTTTAAATAGCTTTGGAAAATTATTATATTGAACTCAAAACAATAGCTTCCTAATCACAATATATATATATATATATATATTATAATTAGAAATATCTTATGTCAATTTTTGATAAGTAAAAATTTATTCACATTTTTACAACTTCCAAATATCCTACTTCTCATGGCAAACATACATACATTCATATATTTACACACTTATATTTTGTATATGTATACATTTAAAATTTTCAACATTATTAAATTTGCATGTATCTTTATATATATATATATATATATATAGATATTTTATCTTGAATTAAATTGTGAAATATATTATTCACTTATCCAAAGATTTATTTTTCAATATTTATTATAGTTTCCAATCTATACATATATGTATCCAGATATTATCAGAATTTTATTTGTTTAACATGAAAATCAGTATTTTAATAAATTTAATCTTGTTAATTACAAATTAACAGATGTCCAAAAATCTGGGTTATGACATTCCTCTCCCCTCTAAATCTTTTCGTCCTCGAAAAGGAACGAAGCCCGAATTTATTAAACTGCTTTTTATTAGCTTAAATTTCTCTTCGATCATTTCATCTATAAACTCTTTATTTAAGAATTTTTAAAACACTTTAAAAATCTACATACTATTGCCAACATAGCTTTATAAAAATACTTTTATAACTCGATTTCTCAATAAGTCCATCCTTGTTCTTAGAGAAATTCGGTTATACATTGATCAAGTGTAGAACTGAAAATCTCTATGTACTTGGTTAATCCTTTTTCTACACCCAGTGAAAATACTTGGAAAATATTTCGGTGAAAATATAGAAAACATTCTTGAAAATGTAGAAATCATTTTTGGTGAGAATGCTCTGGAAATCATCGCCCCTTCCATGGTCGTAGTTAACCCGATGGTTACATTGCCATCTCGGCAAAATCCATAGATAACTATAGGCACTCCTCGACCCTTGATTACGCAATGCAACCCGCCATAGATTGCAGCTACACCCAGGGTTACGTCGCCATCACGGCAAAAATCCATGTAATTGTAGGCACCAGTGCCCTGGAATTTCGCTGCCAGATGAAACTTCACCACTCTTACATAGATCGCAGACTGCATCAGTCGAGTCCCAATATAGCCAGTAGGCACACACTACCACGCGACTTTCGCTATGTCTTCATAGATCGCAGTCTACAGATGTAACATTGCCATCACGACAAAATCAAATGTAGACCGTTGGCTCTCACGGCCACATGACTTTCGCTATGGTCCGTAGTAGATCGCAGTGACATCGAGTTACACTGTCGTCACAACATAACCCAAATATCTCTGTAGGCATCAGCACCCTCGACTTTCTCTACCCACACACAATCCTCAGGAACTTCTCTTTGTCCAGACTTCCTCCCAGGATCTAATTTAGAGCCTCACCCTTAGGGCTCAAGGTAGAACCACACCGTGGATCTCGTGCGAAGTTTATTTCATGGGAGCACATTTTTCCTCAGAGCCAATCTCAAAACATTTTATAGTATACACTTATAGTATCTGTCAAATCATACTCTTTATGATTCACATTAATCTCCTTTACACAAAATCAATATCTCAAATTGGTAGTTCCAAACTTGGCTTTCCAAATTCCCAAAAATTGATTTCTCCCAAAAATCAAAAGCCTTTCCAAAATCCATAGTTCCAAAACCTTTTTTTCCAAAAATCATTCCCTTGAAATCATTTATATATATATATATATAAAATCTTGAAATTTTTTATATCACTTCATACTTATACAAATTTCCTTTTATACTTCAAATACTTTCAAAGATCATATCTTCAGGTTATAAATTTAGAAAGGGAAGTTTATTATATATAACAAATATATATATATATATATTTAGTAATGCCATATTAAAAATTCAAGTTTCATTTCCTTTATAAAGTTATTTACCATATCACTTACTTTTCATAAAATGAATTTCAATTATAAAGATATCCTACTTCCACTTCTTTTAGTTTAGAGGATGAATGAAAGAGTTTAGAGAAGAGAATGAAAATGCTTTTGAAAACAGGTTGTACTTCATTTTTAGCTGAAAGCAGCTTTCTTTTAAACATGTTATTATATTTAATTTTAAAAGAAAACCAATGCCACATGTTATTATGCATGTTACTCTAAGCTTACACATGTCAAAATCAATTTATTTAAGAAATTTCTTATGTTTTTACTAATTTAAGTTTTACTTTTAATATTTTATATATTCAACTTCTATTTATTTCATGTATATTTTAGAAGAAATATTGAACTTTATTGAATCCTATTTTAAACTTAAACTATTATATATATTTTATATTAATAAATATTACCATTAGTGTTTTTTTATAGAAAATATAGAACTTACTTTAAATAGCTTTAGAAAATTATTATATTGAACTCAAAATAATACTATTATTAGATTTTACCTTATAAATGTTTTATTAATGGCTCTAGGCGATTAGGGCTCCGCACGTTCCCCTTCTCCGCGAATTCCTTTCTTCGTCCCTTTTCATGACCTCTTCCCCTCCTTTCCTCAGCGTCTCCCCTCCCCTTCGTCAACTCGCTCTGGTCGATGTTTTAGATCCATGGCTGCTGAAGATATTGCTCTTCCTGACCTCCTCTCATCCCGAGAATTCCCTCCTCTCACTGCAATCAATCGGACCCCTCTGGCTCCTACAATTCATCATTGTTCGAGTGATGCAAAAGCGGTTGCAACTAGTATTGCTGCTATAAATTCAACTTCGTCTATATCTGTTGTACCAAATTTTCTCCCAGTGACCAGATCCAATGAGAAAGTTATTAATAAACAATGTTGCGATTTGGAACTCCTTGACTCGGACTCTCTGGTTTTGGACAGTGTTTTGGGTGTGGCAAGTCCTGAAGCTCCTGCGGCTTCGCTTCCTTGCGCCAAGTTTGGTGCAGACAGTGGCACTCCAACTGTTCGACTGAATGCCAATGACAATGTTGGCCCTATGCTCACTGTGTTACCTCCTGGTGATTACATAAATGCGGACGCTTCTCATAGTGTGGTCCACTACCCCATTCCAGTGGTTACTTCTGGTGTTGTGGAGTGTCGCCCTGCTGCCCCTAACCCGTCTGTACCCAGATCATGGTCTTCCCTTTTTACATCCAAGCCCCATAATGCGGGAGTCTATGAACCAGTTGATTTCGAAATCGTTGAGGAAAATGGAGTTATGATCCCTCCCCCCTGTGTAATTAAAGCCGGTATGGATTTTTGGTCTGGATACGTTGTTGGATTCTTTTTGGACCCTTAACATTGTCTTCATGATGTGGCAGCTGTTTGTCGTAGGGCCTGGAAACTTCAAGGTGGTCTTAGAGTTAAGTTGGTTGATTCCTTGTACTACCTTTTGTTCTCCTCCCCTGAGGAACGAAGACGTGTTCTTGAGTCAGAGCCTTCCTTCTTTGATGGACAGCCCTTCATTATTACCCCATGGTCGCCGACGGTTGCTAGCGCTCGTGAGCAAGTTTTATCTATCCCTGTTTGGGTTTTTTTCTCACAAATCCCTTCAGCTCTACAACCGCTGCGTGGTTTGAATTGGCTAGCATGCACTGTTGGTAAATTGATTTGTTTTGACTCTAATACTGTGGCACGAGATAAGCTTGTATATGCCAAGGCTCTGATTGAGATTTCTCCCCATAGGACGCTTCCATCCTCCATTCATGTCCAGCTTGCTGTTGGTCACGTGGTGGACGTTCGTGTTCGTTATGGATGGGTCCCTGATATCTGTTCCTCCTGTCACTCTTTTGGCCATGTTGCCTCTGCCTGCAAGCACTCTGCTATTTCTGCTGCTGGGCCTAAGATCCCTCTGCCTCGGCCTCCTCTAAGGAAATGGGTACCCATTGTGTCTCAGGTTGCTTCTGCCCCTGATCCTTCTCTTACCTTAGTTCGGCCTGAGTCACTGGTTCCTGATGTTGTACCTTCTGTTCTGTCTACTGAGCCAGTTCCCTCTCTGCCTCGAGTTGTTTGGGCCGAGAATGAACTTTGTTGGGTTGACCATCAATCTGATATGAGATTCAACCCTGTGAACGAATCCTACTTTAAATATGTTTCTGAAGACCTGTTGGACCTTCGATGCCTTTATTACAGAATTTCTGGAGACACTTTGGACCTTGATTTGGATGGTACGTATTCTGAGATCAATTCCGTAATTCTAGCTGATACAGCATGGGACCAATCTTTTATTTACTCCCCTGAAGTTGACTGTTTTGATCCCTCTCTTGCTCTTCGTTTCCGCCCCTTTTTTGGTCTTCGTGGGTGTGGTTCTCTGGATTCTTCCCGGGTTGATGAGGGTGATGGAGATTCTTCCTCTGCGGAGGAGAACTAGTCGAGTTATATATATTTGTAGCCGTGACATGTCTGTTACACTCCTGTGCTGTAGTTTTTATTCTATCTATCATAGTAGCTAAGGTGTATCTACCTTACTCCTGTACTTCAACTTTATTACGTTCGTAATAAACAGTGGTCGGTCCACTATAAAACCGTCGGCCTTGCCAAAAAAAAATAGCCTCCTAATCACAATATATATATATATTATAATTAGAAATATCTTATGTGAATTTTTGATAAATATAAATTTATTCACATTTTTACAACTTCCAAATGTCCTACTTATCATGGAATGTATATACACACACATAGATATATTTACAGACTTATATATTTGTATATGTATACATTTAAATTTTCAACATTATAAAATTTGCATATATCTTTATATATATAGATATTTTATCTTGAATTAAATAGTAAAATATATTATTCATTTGTCTAGAGATTTATTTTTCAATATTTGTTATAGTTTCCAATCTCTGTATGTATATATATACATATATATCCAGATATTTATCAGAATTTTATTTGTTTAACATACAAATCAGTATTTTAATAAATCTAATCCTGTTAATTACAAATTAACAGATGTCCAAAAATCTAGGTTATTACAGAGTTTGAATATTTTTTACTTGGTTGTTAATTTTTTGGCACTTGAATTTGTTATCTCTGACTTGTTCCACTTTTAATATGTTCCAAAATTCTTATTAATTTGACTTTTCCTTTAAAATCTTTAATGTACGAATTGACTGTAGGAGCTTGATAAGATCCGACTTCTGTTTTTTGAAAATGTTTCATAGGTACATACATACAAACATACATACGTACAAACATATAGTTGTATGTGTATGATATATGTGTGAATTCGATATGCTCTGTTGAAATTTATGCATCTTTACCTATATTTTCTTTTCTATTGTGCAGCATTGCCTTGATTGATATTCATCTAGGTATTTTTCTTCTGTGCACTTGTTATGTTGTGTACTTGTCATCATTCCAAGTTGTTGATGCATTTTATATATGTTGTGCATCCTTATGCTTTTGGCCTTGTTGTTGTGCATGTCTATTCTGCACATGTGCACACTTTGTAGTCTTAACTTAATGTTGCATTGTATATGCTGTATGCAATTACATCATATTGGAGTTAACATGTGATGAGATGTGCGGTTGAACTAGATCTATTCATATTGCTTGAAAATGCTAGAATTTGGTTTATCTTCAATTTGAATTGATAGAAATTAAGCATTGTGATGCAATGGTATAGTAGTAGGAGTTTAGATGCTTGTAGGTTTAACGAATTCAGCTTTAACATAAAAATGATTTGCTTGCGTATTTGAAAATCCTTTGAGTTTATGCATTCTAATTTTGACCTACTCTCGACTTATGTTGTTGTTTGTGAAGTTTTGTATGCTTTCTCGTGTAGATGCTTAATATGCTTTCTTTTCCATTGAGCTTGCGAACTTGCTTTAGCTTGTGTGTTCTGTCGTGCATCCTTGTTTAACTAATTTTACTAATTAAAATTCATACATGACTCTAGTTGTACCTTTGTGCACTTTGTGCCCATGTGCTTGTGAAACTGGCTGCACCTTTGTTTTCTTTATCGTAAGCATTCTAATTTGGTTTAGGTTGTTGTACATAGCTATGTTGATTTTGCTATTGACATGTGAACCTGTATCGAGCCTTTGAGGTTGACTTTGTACTACTTGTGTTGACTGTCAACTAATGCACTTTTTTGAGCCTTTGGGCTTGACCTTGCTGCATTTGACCTGGTTGACCTTACTTCTATGCCTAATATTAAATTGGTATACATGTATTTTGTGTTAGCTTAGTCTTATGGCATGTACAACTATACACTATGAATGTCTTAGGTTGCTCACATATAATATTGATAATTTCATGCCTAATTAAAAATATAAAACGAGCAAAACCAATAGACTGAGGCAATGTAGGGTTTAAAAAATATTTACATCTTTGAAATTTAAATTTGTTTCATTTTGCTTTTTACTGCGTTGTTATTTAATAGGCAAAGCAAATAACTGGAGGAAAACAATTGGAGAAAGAAATTAATAAAACGAATTCCAGCAATTAAGGTTAGGAGTGATTATTGTATTTGAAAGTGTGTTGTATATTGTTAACCATAAAGCTTGCTCAAGAAAAGAAAGCCTAAAAAGCATCATAAACATAAAAAAATTGGTTCCGCCATAGTCCAAAAGCAAGGTTTCAAAGGCATCAAAGAGGCTTTCGAAGAGGTTAGATTGGCGTTACAAATATGGGACACCCCTATAAATACCAAGTGGGGAATAGGCATTCAAAGGAGTTGAAGGACCTGGTTTCGCCAATGAAAATCTTACACAAAGGAAAATTCTGCCAAAATGTACCTTTTAAAAGCAAAAATAAGCCTTTCGAAATGGTTTAACCCTTCCGCAAGCATAAAGGAAACTTCACATATGACCAAGTGCCCTATCGCATTGGTCCTTTCATCACTTCGAGTCCTTTCAAAAATGTCCGAAAGCACCTCTTCACTCACACAAATAACCACTCATCATGATTAGCACCAGACCAAGCAACATAGGAGAGGTTTTGAAGAAGAAAAAGGAGTCGGAAGTGCTTTCGCTTACATCCAAATAACGCAATATGGAACCTTGACCCATTCGTAAGAAAAAAGAAGCACATGTCTCTAAAGAGCCGAAAGGTTCAAGGAGTACACGAAAGCAGTATTGGAGAATGTTGGAACAATATCCTATATTAGTGCATTTTGGCGGAGCTAATCCAAGCATAATAAGAGACCAAGATATCCACCTTTGAAGCTATGGAAGGGGAAGGGCAAAGGCAAAAGGATGGATGTTAAAGGCAGGGAGAAAGACCTTTCAATTGCTTCTAAAGGATGGATGTGGAAGGGGGTTAATCTTCATCTATAAATACGACTCTAGGGGTCCAAGTTTGTGGACTATTTTTTGGATTCTTGAATTTCCTTCTCACTTCTTATCAAACCAAATTCTTGTAACCCTTGATCAATTTGGAGAAATTCTCTTACTTGTAATCCAACTTAAATAAATAAAAATAAGAGGATGCATAGTTCTAATATCAATTTTTAATATAAGAAAGATCATTTCGACCATTCGTTTGTCTAATGGCCAATTGCACGTGATACTTACCTATTTTCTTGACCCTTATTTTTCGTATGCGTGCCATAGAGTTTACTTGGATATTTTGATTTTGGAACATGCTATCATCATCTCTAAAGTTATGTAATACTAAATCGACCTGATGATGATAATCTAATATTGACAAGTCAATTGGTCTTGCATCATTTATCCAAGATGAGATTCCATTGCATGTTGAGTCCATAACTTATTAGTTATATATGTTGTATTCCGAGTCCCTTCGAAGGAATAAAAAGCCTCTTGACTCTTTTGAAAGAGGCTTTGAAAGGGCTTACAATATGACTGTTGAAGTCATATTTTTAGGAGCACTCCTTCGAAAGGTGCTTTGATACTCCAAAACTTATAATCCCTTTCGAAGGACCATGACAGCAGAATCGATGCTTTCAAAAAGGTTCCAACTTTTTAACGGAGTAATAGCCCTTTCGACTCATTCAAAAAGGGTTCCGAATGAATTTCTTTTTTCTTAAACTTTGCTTTGAAGTGTTGACTAAATTTCTTGTCAACAATTTACATCTTTGAAAGGGCACCTTTCGAAAACATGAAGTCCCTATCGACAAATTCAAAAGGTGTTTCGAAGGGGTTGGGTATTCTTTAATGTTCGCGTTAAATGTTGACAAGATTTCTTGTTAACATTTATGATGCTAGAAGAAGGGCTCGATCCCCCAACCTTGTTGTTTCCTTATAGATTAATTATAGAATGTTTGACTTGTTGTAGGAAAATGAAATTGAAAAGATTTAGTCGAATGGACGAAGAAGCAGTACACATAACAAATTTGGAGGAAAATATTACTCCAACTTTAAACTTGGAGGGAGTTGTGCAAGGACAGCCATCAACTCCAACACAACTAGTTGATAATGCAGTCAACATAAGGCATTTATAGTAACAACTACTAGAAATGCAAGAGCTTCTAAAAGCAGCTCTATCTCAGAAATCTTCCAAAATCCTAAACTGACAACGGGAGACGAGGTGGTCTCCCTAAGGAAAAATTTGAAAGCTCGTACGTACGAAGGTAAAAGAAAGGTCGACCTAACCCAAATCGAAAATTCTATAATGACGATGAAGCATATTTGATGTGGTAGAGAAGGCAGTCAAAGACATGCTAAACGCAAAAGGGATGAGAACTCTAGATGAGCAAGTAAATTACAATGAGCGAGTAGCTCCGTTTACTGATGAAATCACGTCAGCGGTGATTCCATCTCATGTCAAGATTCCAACCATGAAATATCACGGAACCACCGATCCCGATGACCACGCAATGGCTTTTGACAGCCAAATGGATCTATATAATGCTTCTGGGGCAGTACGATGTGGGCTATTCCCATTAACCCTTTAAGGAGCTATCGCAAAATGGTACCATCAGTATCGAGAGAAGAATATTTAATCATGGAAACAATTTTCCTATGATCTATCTACTCAATTATGCATATGCAAAGACCCTACAGTTTATTATACTGTTTTAGCAAAATCAAATAAAGGTAAGGAGAATCGCTGGGTGACTACCTAAGGAGCTTCAATACCGAGGCACTAAAAGCCAATGACCTGAATGATAGGGATAAGCTGATTGTAGTGATTTTGGGACTAATAGAAAATACACCATTATGGAAAGAGCACTTTGTTCATATATGTAATGATTTACAAGGCTTTCACTTTCAAGCTGATAAATTCATTCGGATGGTTGAATTGTACTACAATAAGAAGAAAGTTAACCCTAAGAAGGAGAGTGGAAGATATGGGTTTAACCGAGGACACAAGAGGCTGAGGTGGGAGGATTTTAGTACTAATTGAATCACTTTGAACGAACAATTGTCTTATATCTATGCCATAACAAAAGAAAATTTTGCTTCCCAACTTCATTTAAGGCTAGAAACTACCCTAAGAAAAGAAAGGGGGACGATTATTGAGCTTATCATAAAGCGAATGGCCATCAAACCGATGAATGTCAAGTGTTGGCTAGAATTATTCAAAAGCTAATTCATGAATGACACCTAAAATATTCATCCAAGACCAATAGAAAGCACTCTAGACCAGCAAAGGACCGCGAAAGTTCCTTAATAATGCTATGAATAACTTAGAAGATGAAGATCCATCAAACTTGGATCCGCCCTTAAATATGATAGATGTGATTCATGGGGACCGCATCTAGTGGGAACTGGTAAAAGAGCCAAAAAAAGATATATCGAGGAAGCTAGGAAAGGAGTATTTTCTGTCCAGGAAGTGTCCTCGCTTAAAAATCACGGCTTAATACACTAGTGCCAAATCTTGTCATCAATCCCCAAGAGATCAACACCCGCATAATGATCCTTTTACGATCACTGCTCAAATCGGCCTCTCTGTAGTGTCCAAAATCCTAGTTCACACTGGAAGAATAATCAACGTCATCTTCAAGCACGCCTTTGATCAAATGGGCATTTCTGAAGAAAAGCTAGAGCCTAGTCTTCAACCTATTTTTGGGTTCAATAATAAAGGGTGAACTCTAGTATGGAAAATAAAGCAGCTTGTACAAATGGGAGTACTGCCAGTCTGTAGAATTTTTGAAACTCTTTTTGTGATCTTTAATCAACCATCATATTATAATGCACTCTTTGGCCGCCCTACATTAGGTGAGGTACATGCGTTTGTCTCATCGAAGTACATAAAGGTGAAATTATTAACTAAAAGAGGTTGGGGTACTATTTGGGTAGAACAATCCAACTCACGCGAAATGTATTTTCCACTCTTGATCAACATAAAAGGGAGTACTCTTCTTGTTATGACTCCTCTTCTCTTTTTCTACCGTTAGATGATGGATTTTTACATCTAATATTTAAAGCAAAAATAATATATAATGAAATAGATAAACATGTGCTTTGAAGTTACATCTCATCTTGAGCAAAAGAAAGAGGACAGATGCCAACTCAATAGAAAAAAGTGAGATTATAACAAAATTATATTACCGAGTGGAAATGGGAGGATAAAGCCTATAGAGTATCTCGAGAAGATATGTATGGATCCTGCTTATTCGGCCAAGATTGCTAGGGTAGGAAAGGAACCGAAGGACATCTTGAAAGTGGATTATATTCAATTACTTGAAGCTAACAAAGACATATTTGCGTGGACCATCAGATATGATCGGGATTGATCCATCAGTTATGTGCCATGGACTAAATATTAATCCATATGCAACCCCTACTCGACAAAAGAAGAGGCAATTCAATAAGGTTGGATCCGATGCCTTAAAAGAAAAGGTTAAAGGGCTACTTGAAAATGGATTCATTTGAGAAGTTTTTTTAATCCAAAATGGCTAGCAAATCTAGCGTTGGTAAAAAGGCAAATGGTAAGTGGAGAACACGCATCAGTTATGTTGATTTTAACAAAACATGCCCAAAAAACTGTTATACGTTGCCCTGAATAGATCGAGTAGTTGATGCAATTAGTGGTTATAAGCTATTGTCCTTATGGATGCTTATTCATGGTATAACCAAATACCCATTTTCAAACTAGATGAAGAGCATACAAGAATCATTACCGATAGGGAACTTTCTGCTATAAAGCAATGCCTTTTGGGTTGGAGAATGCGGGAGCTACTTATAAGAGATTGGTCAATAGGACGTTCAAGAATGTAACATCCTAATATTTTTAACCATTCGCATCCACACATACCGGATTTGAAATGCTCAAAATAACAAATTATTAATTTATATTAGGTGAAACTCAGCATATATAGTAAATAATAAATCACAGAATCATAGACATAGATAATATACAATATGCACCAAAAAGAAAAGAATAGTAGTTCATGAAGCTACTACATATATAACAAAGTTAAATAAGATACAACAGAAGTATCAAATACAATAATCAAATACAAGAATCAAAATACATCACAGGAATCAACTGAATAACTACAAGTTGAAAAGATGTAGATGGATCTCCAAACGAAGCTCCAACTCCAAAGGCGAGTTTCAAAAGCTGTATCACTCAGTCTGACCTGAGTGTAAAGCAAAACATAAAACACTCGAGTCAGGATTAACATTCTTATATCAATAAATCCAACACAAGTGAATTATCAACTGAAATACAATTAACTCAAAGGATGTTTGGGATAACCATCCTCTAAGAATCCGTTAAACTATCTACTATGTAGTCATATACACTACTATGATAATGTCTAAAGTAAAGTAAAGTAAACTATTTAAAAATAGCTTTAAGGCTTTACATTTTCCACCTTAACACATTTTATAGTGTCAATAGTCTATACGCACCGTAATACCTCCAGATCGGGAGGCTACCAGAGGGTACTCCATAGATATGACACAAAAAAAACTCGTTGCGGTCTCGATAGGGTAGGTGACACAGCACAACAAGGCAAGGCCAGGGTAGATATACCAATTATGCATCCAGGCTGGTGGGAACGCGTAGCAACCCCTACCGCCCACCTCGGAACACACTCCAAATCAAAAAATCAAGTGTGGCCACCAAATCAATCACAAAGTCAGAATATAGTATCGAAGGAATGTGTACGATCAGAGCAATGACCTCACTTGGCCCGAGAATGTAACGACCCGATATTTTCAACCATTCGCATCCATTGTAAGTGTATAGATAGACACTCATGCCGGAATTGAATTGCTCAAAATACCGCGTTGTAAATAAAATTTTGGCAAACCTCAGAATATACAGTAAATAAAAACACAGATCACAGACACAGAGTATATAATAATGCAACGGAAGTAGAAGAGATAGTAGTTCATAAAGCTACTAAAAAAAATATAAGATACATCAGAGTTAAATGAGATACAACAGAAGAGTAACAAGATACATCACTGAAACACTGGATACTGAAACAAAATAGAAGGCTGGATCTTCAAGGAAAGCTCCAACTCCGAAGGTGAATCTTGAATGCTAACTCAATCAATCTGACCCGAGCGTAAAGCAAAACACAAAACCCTCGAGTCAGGACATAAATACTTATAAACTGTAAATCAACTCAAGTGAACAGTAACAAAATGCATCAATAACTTAAAGGATGCTTGGGACCGCCCATCCTCTAAGGATTCGTTAAACTATTTACTATATAGTAATATACGCTATATACGGTAGTGTCTAATCAGTAAAGTATAATCATATAGAAAATAGCGTTAAGGGGATGGTGAACCTTAACGCGGTCGGATCTTTAAAACCAAAATCGTAGTGGGCTCGATATAAGGATATGACACGGCACGCGAGGCAATGCCAGGGTGGATACAGCGTTTGCACTCCCGGACCGGTGGTGATGGCAAGCCAGCAGCTTCCGCCCACCTCGAACAATACCCCCGAATCAAAGTGGCGCCACCGAATCGAATCACAACAGTAATAGAATAGTTTCCGATGGAGCATGCTCGATGAAAGGGTGCGACCCTTTGTGTAGCCCGGTATAGCTCCTGTTTTAGTCATATATGCCAACTCACGGGAGTTGGGTCCACGTAACATACCTCGAGAAGTCGCCACCATCCTACTTCATTCTGGAATCTCCTCCGCGTACACAGTTGTTAAAGTGGTTTTCGGTATTGTCCGGCTATAAGACAATATCCTATCCCGGTCTCTTTAACAACCAATCGTTATTATAACCCATGGATATTTATTTCAAATAATTTATACTTTCAAGACCAAAATATCATACTCATTTCAAAACAATATCACAATTGTATCATTTCCATTTCAAAAATAATTCAATATTATATCATTCAAATAAAACCCAAATTTTCAAAACATTGAATATTTCTTTAAATTTATTAAACTTGAAATATTCCTTTAAATTATCATAGCATTTTGGAAATGTTACCTTAAGGAATCATAGCATTTTCGGAATGTACTACTTTCCACTTTACATTGTATATAATCAAAGTATTTATAAGCTTAAAATTTTAACATGTCAATTTATCATAGCCTTATAGTTAAATAAACTTTCTTACTGTAATATACAATTTAAACCGAAATTCTTATGTTAAGTTAAAAGCACCTTATTAACTTACATTATGATTATAATAAGTAACATTTATCATTTTAATCAATTTAAAATACACCATTACATTGATTAAAATCTACGCGTCAAATGTACGTTTTAAATTTTATATTCCTATTACAATGATGAACATTTATTAATTAAATCAATACCACACTACTTAAAACTTTACATGTTTATTTCTTAATTAAAACTTTACATGTTCTTGCATTAATTAAAACTTGTACCATTCTTCATTAATTAGGAATTTACATGTTCCTATCATTAATTAGAACACCATGCGTTCTTTCACTAATTAAAACACCATACGTTCTTTCATTAATTAAATCATCATACGTTCTTTCATTAATTAAAACCGATACGTTTCTTTCATAAATTAAAACCTGTACGTTTCTTTCATAAATTAAAACCTGTACGTTTCTTTCATAAATTAAAACCTATACGTTTCTTTCATAAATTAAAACCTGTACGTTTCTTTCATAAATTAAACCTATACGTTTCTTTCATAAATTAAAACCTATACGTTTCTTTCATAAATTAAAAATTAACATTTCAGATTTATATTACCTTTTCACAATTTTAACTAAACTTCCAGTTTATTTAATTAATTTAACATCTTTAGTTAAAACTCAAATTTCACGTTTTCAAGTCAAGTTATATTCTAAAATTTCATTTTCAACAGTCATTTATTCAACCACTTAAATTTATAGAAAATCAATAATTCTTAAATAAATCACTTAAATTCAAATATAAATCAATTTATCATATTTACCATTTTCCAAATAAAATTAAAGTCCATTTTATTCATGTAACTTAAATATCATTTTTAGTCAAAATTCGAAATTTCAAACATAAGTTATATTTCAAAAATCCAGTTAATCCATTCATAAATTACATTTTTAACACATAGAAAAATCAAAATTTATTTATTTTAAAACCTTTCAAAATCTATTTAAATCAAATTTCATAATTTCATATTTTTAAAATACTTAAAATATTCAAAGCACTTTATAGAATAACCACGGGTCTGTATATAGTTTTCTAACCTAGGTCAAGTGATACGGATGTTTGTGTAAAAAATGGTCACAAACACCCAATACCGTGAAAGCACCAGTGTATGAATATAAGTCAGCGATATTCAAGCACAAATCACAGATCTCAGCAAATAACCCAAATGCGTTTGCACAAAAGATGGGCAAACAGCTCCAAGTTGTATGATTTAGTTGATTTTATGTTGTTCGTAGTGATTTAGGTGGTTTATGCAAATACGTAAAAAGCAGGGACTAAACTGTAAAAGACACACAGATTTATAGTGGTTCGGCCAAAATGTTCCTACATCCACTTTATATGTTATTCTCCTTTTCCAATCCGATTACAAGTACAAAGCTTGTAGTACAAGTGTATGAAAGTTGTTTGAAAGTTCCTTCCAGGTTTGAGCTCTCAAACTTGTCTGCCATTGTTGTACCCCTGCCCCTCTATTTATAGAGTGAGGCTGGGGGCAGGGGTCTTGGATGTATATAGCTACTGGTGGGCCTGGGCTGATGTTCTGGCCTGGCACACCTGGTTCGGCATTCCTTGGTTCGGTGTAGGGTGATGGTAGCATGGAGATGGAGTTGGTCCGGTGGTTGGTTGGTCCGGTGGTAGCATGTAGATGGAGTTGGTCCGGTGGTGGGTTTAGGGATGTTGGTTCGGCATGGAGCTTGGACCGATGATGGATGGTTCGGTGGACCGGATGGTTTGGCAGGGAAGTGGTAAAGTGGTCCGGTAGTGATACCGGTTCGGCAGTGGATGGTAGAGGAGTAGGTTTGTTCGGCTAAGGGGTGGAGCAGGAAATGCCGAATGAGCCTTCATAGAGAATACCGAATGGACCTTCATAGAGAATGCCGAATGAACCTTCAAAGAGAATGCCGAATGAACCTTCATAGAAAATGCCGAATGAACTCTTGCCTTGCTTCCAATCGATTTTCAATCTCGGCATCCATCATTCCTTGTCAATTTGTCGATATTTCAGTTTTGACCAAAAAATGGAATAACACTTTGCCCCCCAAAAAATGCCTTGTGATAACAAGGCGTGTTTTGGATATTCTCGAATCCAATATCCAAAGTCCATAGCCATATCGGCCGAGTAAATCATCCTTGACTGCTCCGAGTCGATATCCAATTCCAAATCCAATAACCAAAGTTTGAGCCAATTCCATGTTCATCCGAACACGACAACCGATCCCCAAACCATCCTTATCCAATAGCCAATAACTGAATCCAGGACCTCTCTGGGTCGATATCCAAATCCATAACCTTTCCGGGCTCTTGCCAAGCGCAATCCACACCTGACGGCCATGATCCAGTGTCCCTGGACGTTAAGCTAGCCTCCTCGTGTTCTTGTCGAGCGTAATCCACACATGACGACCTTGGTCCAGTGTCCCTGGACGTTGTACGATGCCATGGCTTAAGTCCTAAGCCGAATCCTGGTCTCTCCGGACCCTTGCCGAGCATAGTCCATACTCGACGACCTGAAAATAACAATTGATAATATAGGGCCTAAGTCCTAGGCCGAATCCTGGTCACTCCGGACCCTTGCCGAGCATAGTCCATACTCGACGACCTGAATGAGTCAATTTACCACGTTCGGGCAAAGCGACTCACCCCTTGCCAGGCATAATCCATACCCGACGACCGTTACAAAAAACCAAATAAAAATCCAGTCAAAATCCAATCCAAATCCAAAATCCAAATCCGAAATCCAAATCCAGAATCCAAATCCATAATTCAAATCCAAAACCAGAAAACCAGAAATCCAAACCAACATCCAAAACCGAAAACAATCATCCAAAGGAAAATCCAAATCAAAAAGCAAGAAAAACCAGGAGCTCAATCCAAGCTCCAAAACCGGAAACCAAAAAGAAAAGCAGTGTCCAATCCAAAAACAAAAGATAAATTTCACAAACCATAGCATCGCAGTTTATTATCATTCAGAGCATGCCTAGGGGCTATCTCCGTCCCCGTACATGTGTAAATGACTTGGTTGCTTGCCAATAGTTTGCTACTTATTTCATATTAACCTGGTCAAGGGACGATCAACCGACCATCATTCCTGGGCCTCCCACCATCGTAGCTTGAGGTAGGCGGCGGTTGCTCCTGCCTCGCCGTTGCATTCCGAGGTCCAACATATTGCGGCAGTTGTCCACTTCTTACGTGTTCCTCAATTATGTCCTTTAAGTGCCTGCAGCTGTTGGTGTCATGTCCATCCAAATCATGGAAGAGACAGTGCCTTCCTGATGTCCTTTCCCGTTCTGTTGGTTCTCTCCTAGCCGGCCTCCGGTAGTGAAGGCGATTTTGAGTATCCAGGTATATCCGCTCCAGTTTCTCGTTCAATCCTGTGTATGTGGAAAACTTTGGATCCTTCCATTGCTTCCTAGCATTTCCAGAATCACCGTCCAGCTTCCTTTTTCCTTTGTTTTTATCCGAACCATTGCTGGATGGTCCTCCCCCCTCAACTGCATTAACCTTTTTCAATTTTAAATCCGTACTCGCATCTTCTTGTCGAAGGAACCTTTCTGCCTCATGAAAGAATTCGTCGAGATTCCGTGGGGGATCTCGTATCAGACACACCTTGAAATCCGAGTTCTCCCTGACTCCTGATACTGCTGCCATTAAAACCATCGATGAATCGGGCCGATCCACCGAAGCAACTGCGGCACTGAATCGAGTTAGAAAAACTCTAAGCGATTCATCCATCCTTTGCCTTACCGATGTCAATGTCATCACGTTCTTCGGTCTCTTGACATGGACCCGAAACTGTCCCAGAAACCTTTCCACCAATTCCCTCCAAGTCCTGATAGATCCTTCTTCCAGCTGCCTGAACCACATCGCAGCTAAGTCCGTCAAGTACAAAGGGAAGCATCGGGCCATCATCTCCTCTGATGCCCCCAGCACCTCCATGTGTCTGGTGTATCTCATCAAGTGATCCGTAGGGTCTTCCTTGCCATTGTATACCTCCACGCTAGGTAGCTTGAACTTTGGTGGATTCTGAGCCATCCTTATTTCCCGAGTGAACGGACTCCTGTTTACTCCTTCCAAGTCTCCGTTGGTCAAACCACCTCGCATAGTCTTCCTGATTATATCTACCAATCCACCGTTGTCTGTCGGGGGTTGCCCCCGAGGGAACTCCGGTACATACTCTTCGTGTGGCTCGTTAGCAGCAACGTTGGTTCTAGCCTGTTGAACTCCTTCCAAAGGTTCTCCTGTGTTGAATCCTGTGGGTCTGCCCCCAAGCCCTTGTTGATTGCCACCTGGCTCCGTATCTTGTCCTTCATTGGGTTCCATAACCCTAGCTTCTTGTCCTGCATCCATAGCCGTTGTAGCTGTTCCTAAATTCTGCATTCCTGCAGCTCTCATTTGCTCCAAGAAAGTTTGCATCATTTCCTGTTGACTTTTCAGCAACCTCTCTTGCAGTGAATTTGTTATGGCCTCCATCTCATCCCGGGTTATGTAGATCGAAGCCGGTCCTTCCTCACCTCCGGAGGATGCTTGTTGACTTCCTCCTTGTTGGCTTCTCTCAGCCCTTAGCCTTCTACTGTTTTGCCTAGTCATTGTCTTCCAAATCCAAACTTCTATCCGATGTAGTGGGAGCTGGTTCTTCTCAGTGAAAGCACCAAAATGTTTGTGTAAAAAATGGTCACAAACACCCAATACCGTGAAAGCACCAGTGTATGAATATAAGTCAGCGATATTCAAGCACAAATCACAGATCTCAGCAAATAACCCAAATGCGTTTGCACAAAAGATGGGCAAACAGCTCCAAGTTGTATGATTTAGTTGATTTTATGTTGTTCGTAGTGATTTAGGTGGTTTATGCAAATACGTAAAAAGCAGGGACTAAACTGTAAAAGACACACAGATTTATAGTGGTTCGGCCAAAATGTGCCTACATCCACTTTATATGTTATTCTCCTTTTCCAATCCGATTACAAGTACAAAGCTTGTAGTACAAGTGTATGAAAGTTGTTTGAAAGTTCCTTCCAGGTTTGAGCTCTCAAACTTGTCTGCCATTGTTGTACCCCTGCCCCTCTATTTATAGAGTGAGGCTGGGGGCAGGGGTCTTGGATGTATATAGCTACTGGTGGGCCTGGGCTGATGTTCTGGCCTGGCACACCTGGTTCGGCATTCCTTGGTTCGGTGTAGGGTGATGGTAGCATGGAGATGGAGTTGGTCCGGTGGTTGGTTGGTCCGGTGGTAGCATGTAGATGGAGTTGGTCCGGTGGTGGGTTTAGGGATGTTGGTTCGGCATGGAGCTTGGACCGATGATGGATGGTTCGGTGGACCGGATGGTTTGGCAGGGAAGTGGTAAAGTGGTCCGGTAGTGATACCGGTTCGGCAGTGGATGGTAGAGGAGTAGGTTTGTTCGGCTAAGGGGTGGAGCAGGAAATGCCGAATGAGCCTTCATAGAGAATACCGAATGGACCTTCATAGAGAATGCCGAATGAACCTTCATAGAGAATGCCGAATGAACCTTCAAAGAGAATGCCGAATGAACCTTCATAGAAAATGCCGAATGAACTCTTGCCTTGCTTCCAATCGATTTTCAATCTCGGCATCCATCATTCCTTGTCAATTTGTCGATATTTCAGTTTTGACCAAAAAATGGAATAACAACGGATATGTATCATTTCAATCCGCAGTTTAAAAGGTAAAAATCCAGGTTCTATCATTTCAAACCCGCAATCCCAAGTATAGATAAATAAATAAAATAACTCAGGCTTATCATTTCAGCCCATAATGATTTTTATCCTAACAGGGAACTTGCAATGTGATCATATACAGAAATAATATAAACAGTGTCAATATCACAATATACAGTCATGTATCAGATGTCAGGTGAAAATTAACAGTTTTAACATGGTAATAACATGGTAATAACACGGCATAGCATATCATATGATCATCATTAACTTGCGTAAACATTTTACATTACTAAACACTTGTCATCAACCCACTTTTCATAAGTATATATGTCAGAGTGAGAAAGACTCACCTTTTTCAAAGCTAGAGACCAAAACAACATACAAGCACGACTCCAAAGGCACGACAAGCACAATTTCACGACTTTTGATTTGAGTTGAAAGATAGCCAAGATATGATTTTGTATCACCAACCCAAAGCAAAACAATGAAAGGAGAACAAATGAAATAAAACAAGAGTGAAAAGAAGAAAGAAAGAAAAGAAAAAAAAAGAAAAAAATGAAAGGAAAAACATACGCCGGTTCATACCTTCAGGAGATGCTTACGCAAATTTTGATGGAAGCAAAATGAATAATTTATGGTATGGAACTTTTGAACGTGAAATATATATTAACATTGCTCACTAATTTATGTAGAGGGCAGGCAAGAGAAAAATGCTTGAACGGTAGAGGCAATTAAGGCATTCAATTCTATCCAATAGGTGGAAACGTATGGGAGGCAAGAGGGAAAGAAATAATTCATACACGGAAATGATTTAAGGCAAGATTTGAGCAAGATTTTGGATTCTCTAAAGAGAATATACGGCTGAAAACTTTGCATTGTTAACGCAAGAAAAAAAAATCAAATAGATAACGAAAAGGCAAGAGCAACAATTAAATATATACCCAAAGTAACGTGCAAATTATTTTGTTTCTCTTATTAAATAACGTACAAATTACTTTGTTTTCTCTTATTAAATAAATTTAAAATACTAACGTTTCTATTTGGAAAATAAACCATCACTTTAAACCAAAATTTAATAGCTATTGTACCATAATTAATAACATTTGATTTAGCTTCATCCAATTGATTGTTAAATATAAAGTTAAGAAACAGATGTAAACATATGTAAAAGAAATGTAAAGTTTATTTCCCGTTTCACACTAATTGTTACTAACCTTTTTTTTTTGAAAAAAGTATACAACAAATCTGACCAAAACAAATGTTACACAATTGTATACAGTTCAAGATGAAAAATTTGCCTTTAGAATTATAAAATTTAGAATTTCTATTAAAGTTACACTTTTTATCCAAATCAAATTTTCAGACATTGTTTATTTTTATTTGGACAAATGATCAGAAATCATTTCAAGAAAATTTTCACAATTAGATTTTTAAGAAAACAAAAGCCAAAGTCTTTAAATAAATGAAAAAAAATAAAATTTAGGGAAAACAAGTAGAAAAGTAAGAAAAAGAAAGGGAAGCCATTACCAGATCTTTGAAGCCATGAGAAACAAATGAAAATGATCTTTTTTTTTTCACGTGAAAACCTAATGAGATGATGGCTACATTAGGGTTTTACACGGCTAAGGCAATTAATTCAGGAGTTTAAGGAAATGAAGGGTTTGGGCAAATAAAAGGGCTTACGTTTCAAAGTGATTTACAATCTTCCATATTCTTTTCCTTTTAAAACTTTACATAAACAAAATTTCAGGAGAAAATACTTTACAAACCGAAATCAATTGGAAATATGAGGTAACAAATAGTTTAATTTGAAAAAAATATAAAATAATGAAGAAAATGCCTTAAAAATACCAAACAGTGTTCTAAAATTGTGCATAAATCACTGTTAGTCTTGGAAAATTATACATTTCATTATAAAATTATTATGAAGTGGACAGGAATGTTTTCATGTGAAAATGAGGTAAGAAATGCACAGCTACAATAAAAAAAGGAACGGTCAAAGGAAATTAAATCTATTAATTGGAAAAGAAACGGAAGAAGAAACGTTAAAACGGTTTTACGTTTCTTTGCTTTCAAACCTTTTAAACTTCCTATATATATATTCATATACATCTAAATAACTGAAAATAATTAAAATCTCAGTTAAAATTCGAAAATATAACAGATAAACAAAATATTAATAATTAAATATTAATTAGATATGATTAAAATAAGAAAAATAGCACAGAAAATGAAAACTTGACTTAAGAATTAGAAATAACTTCAATACACTTTGGAAAAATTTACTTTGATTTAAATATATGTAAAATGAATAAAATAAAGTAAAACACAGAAAATAACAGTGAGTGCATAAAATAAATAAACAAATTTTAATTATATATAATTAAATTAAGAAAATGGCTTAAAATTGTAGACTAGGCTTTTAAAATTAGAAATAAATTCAAATGAACTTTAGAAAAATTATATTATCATTTTAAAAATACTTAAAAGTCAAAATATACGTTATATAACGTATTATCACATATTAAAATAAAATAAAGAAGAAGTAATTTATACAATTTAAAATAGTCATTGTTAAATAACCCTATATACGCTTAATATTGTCAAGGGTATAACTTTCACAATTTACATCCAATTTCGACGAAACGAAAAGTGGTGTTCTTATAATTTTATGTACTTTCATAATAAAAGGAAAAATTTAAAATTTTAAACTTTTAAAATTTTAAGTTGAAAGTCACAGTTTGACTATTTTGAACAAAATCAGCATTTCAGGCAAATACTCAACTTACAAAATTTTGGAATTATAACTCATATAAAAATTAAGATTATATTTAAATAATAAATTTAGTCATTTCAAATAAGTAAAATAAGTTTTTAAATCAAAATCTTACATTAAAAATAATTAAAATATACAATAAAATAATTACAAAATACAGGGTTGTTACACTCTCCCCCACTCAAAACTTTTCGTCCTCGAAAAGGAATGAGGTATGGAAGGGCACAGAAATGATAGAGTAAAATAGGATTAAGATAAGATGACGAGAAGATTGAAGTTATACCTGATAACTGTAGTTATAGGTAAGTTTTACAAGGTGGAGATTATCAAAGATTATAGAAAGATTTCTAAACAGAAAGATCATAGAAAGATGCATATACTAGTCTATAGCAAGATGAGGACGATAAGAACAACCAAAAGATAGTTTGAAAAACAAAATAAGAAAATGAATTTGAAAGCATGGAGATTTCAACTTAAATAGAAAATAAACTTTTACACAAGTTACATAAATCTTAACTATCTCAAATTTCATTATCTTATTATCCAATCATCATAAATTAACAATTTTTTTTTAAAACCATGATTTAGAAAAATAAACATTTACTACACTCACAATGTATTTAATAAATTTTATTCTTCTTTATTCCTAATAAAAATTAAATTTATTCCTCTCAATATATTTATCACTCATGTTCAATATACTTACACTTATTATAACTGCTTTCTTTTATTCTTAGTTCTTTTAACATCATTTTATTGTAAGTTATTCAGTTACCCTTTATTATATTTACCTCTGTTAATCATTTTATAATTAAAATTTAAGTGTATAAAATTTATTATAACCACTCAAATTTTATTTATAAAATCTATTTATAAAATCTTTTTATATTGTATATTACCCAATTACATTGTTAACTTCTGAAATTAAGGTAAGTTATATTGGAATGAAATTGTGTCATACAAATAAAACTTTCCAATTCAATTATCTCAAGTTTAATCATTTATCCAATTTTTTTTATTTTCTTTTTATAAATGAAATTATTGTTAAAAATAAAATTTAAGAATTAAATTTCCGATTTCTTCAAACCATTTAGAGGTAAGTAATAATATATATAAAATATGTCAAATCAAATTTCAATCATATATTTATATATTTTATAAATTAAGTCATATTTTAGAAATTCAAATCAATTTAATTTCCCAAAACAAAGCTGTAGCAAGACTACAGAACAGTCTCTTCACTTCGAAACTCGAAAATGAACGTCGATGATGCTGCAGTCATCACCGAAGTTATTTTCCAGCGACAAAGAGAAGAGTACTAATTTTAAACTTAAAATTCTTTGGAAACAAATTTCTATTTGAAAATATTTTAAATATTATATCCCTTTAAACTTTTAAACAAAAGGTTTGGAACCATCGGAAATTAAATTCTCAAATTTCTTTTTCTAAATTCATTTAAGTTCCCATAAATTTACTTATATATCAAAATTTATTTCATTAACCAAAATTTGTTTTTTAAAATAATATCGTGTCAGTTTGTTCTGTCAAAGTGTTTTAGAAATCCTATCGATAGCGTTGATCAGACGAATCGATCGAAAACCCAAATCAACATCAAAAACTCCAACAACACAATATATATAAAAAAATATATAGATTGACAAATACAATTCAAAATGTTTGAAAATATGTTGGAAACAAAAGACAAGATGATTAAATACAGAGTAGGGAGGCGGATAAGCTAAAATAAATCACGGGCAACCTTAATCGGGTCAACCGTGACTTAAAGTATAAGATCGAAGTGGATTTTCTGGGGTAAATCTACATTCAACCTCAAGAGATAGAGTTTGGGATAATAGGAGATACTAGCATCTAAACCGAGGATATAAATTTTTTGGTGAATCGATGCTGTTGTAAAGGAGTTTCACTCCTTTTACAAGAAAATTTTTGAGATTGGCGGGACCGCCAATTCACTATAAAGATCATTCGAAGTGGAGTTATGGGATACTCCAGAATCAAGTGAAGATGAGTAGCGGGGAATAAGAATGGATTTTTTGGAACCGCAGGGAACGTTCCAAAATTCAAAGGAATCGAGTCAAAAGAGAGGGATTCAACTCGAATGAAAGTGATTCTGTAAATACATCTACTCCATATGCTGAGTTTTGCCTAGAGCTAACAAAAGCTCTGATACCAACTGTAACGACCGGTATTTTCAACCATTCGCATCCATTGTAAGTGTATAGATAGACACTCATGCCGGAATTGAATTGCTCAAAATACCGCGTTGTAAATAAAATTTTGGCAAACCTCAGAATATACAGTAAATAAAAATACAGATCACAGACACAGAGTATATAATAATGCAGCGGAAGTAAAAGAGATAGTAGTTCATGAAGCTACTAAAAAAAATATAAGATACATCAGAGTTAAATGAGATACAACAGAAGAGTAACAAGATACATCACTGAAACACTGGATACTGAAACAAAATAGAAGGCTGGATCTTCAGGGAAAGCTCCAACTCCGAAGGTGAATCTTGAATGCTAACTCAATCAATCTGACCCGAGCGTAAAGCAAAACACAAAACCCTTGAGTCAGGACATAAATACTTATAAACTGTAAACCAACTTAAATGAACAGTAACAAAATGCATCAATAACTTAAAGGATGCTTGGGACCGCCCATCCTCTAAGGATCCGTTAAACTATTTACGATATAGTAATATACGCTATATACGGTAGTGTCTAATCAGTAAAGTATAATCATATAGAAAATAGCGTTAAGGGGTTGGTGAACCTTAACGCGGTCGGATCTTTAAAACCAAAATCGTAGTGGGCTCGATATAAGGATATGACATGGAACGCGAGGTGTTTGCGCAAAAAATGGGCAAACACCTCCAAGTCGTGTGATTTAGTTGATTTTATGTGATTCTTAATGATTTAGATGAGTTATGTAACTATGAAAAAAGCAGGGACTGAAATGTAAAAGACACACAGATTTATAGTGGTTCGGCCAGAACGTGCCTACGTCCACTTTATATGTTATTATCTTCTTTCTTTCAGATTACAAGTACAATGCTTTGTGTACAAGTATATGAAAGTAGTTTGAAAGTTCCTTCCGTACTTGAGCTCTCAAACTTTTCTGCCATTGTTGTACCCCTGCCCCTCTATTTATAGAGTGAGGCAGGGGGCAGGGGTCTTGGATGTGTATAGCTGCTGGTGGGCCCGGGCTGAAGCAATCTGGACTGGCAATTCTGGTTCGGCGAGCCTCCATTCGGTATGGAGCTTGGACCGGTGATGGAGCGGGATGGAGGTTCATTCGGTGGTGAGGTATATGGTTGGCTCGGTGCTTGTTTGGACCAGTTGTGGAGTTGTGGTGGACCGGTGGTAGGAGCATGGTCTGGTCCGGTGTTGGCTGTCTGGACCGGTTGTGGAGTTGTGGTGGATCGGTGGTAGGGGCATGGTCTGGTCCAGTATTGGCTTGTAGGTTGGTCCGGTGTTGGCTGTCTGGACCGGTTGTGTGACTGGTTCGGCCAAGATGGGGATGGGTTTGGTCCGGTGGCCGAATACGAAGGAGGCCGAATGGAGATGACCGAATGTTGGTTCGGTAATGGAAGCTTGGGGCTGAATGAGCTTCTTAATGGAGAATGTTGGATGGACTTCTAGGTTAGTATTGAGCTTCTTGGCTGTCGAATGAAGTGGAGGTTGCGAGCCCGGGTGAAACTGGGACTTCTCGGTCTCGAGATCTTCTGGGTGAGAATTCGCCCAACATTTGCCCCCCAAAGTGGGGCACGTGCTTGCATGTGTCGCGCTTTGTTTCCCTGTGGTAGAAAGGCTTGTTTTGTAATGCCATGGGCTAGATGTTTGTATTATGTTGATGTCCGTTTGGGGCGAGAGGGTGTGCCCTGAGGGGGTTTAGCATTATCGATGCCAGGTTCACGTCAAAGTGGGTCCCTGTATCGTTTGTCCAGGTGGTTTATCGCCGGCTCAGAGCATGCCTAGGGATCGTTCGCGACCCCGTACATGTGTAAGTAGCTTAGCCATTTCATAATTATCAGAATCAAATATCCATTTAGCTGATGGGCTTAAAAAAGGATGTCAAAGTGCAAATTCTCACGACGATAGGGTTAATAGCCATTCAGAGCGTGCCTATGGACCGTTCGTGGTCGCGTACACGTGTAAATGATTAACCCGTGTTGGTGGGAGATTTACTACTCATTCATCGTTATTATAATTTTTATTTTATTAGTAAGCTCTGAAGTTTGGTACTTATCCGAGTGAGGCGCCCTGCGTGCCCCCTGCTTCTGACTTTCGCTGGTGGAGACAACGTCATTCGGTGTTTGGTTGGTCCGGATGGATGTTTTCATTCGGCATATGGGTGGTCCGGTATGCCGAACCATCTGGTCCGGTGGTGCTCCTCCAGTCTATATATAGGGGCTATATCCCCTTAGGTTTTCTTCACCGAATCAGAGAGAGCCGAATCAATTCATAGCCGAACCAACTCTTTGCCGAACCAAGCTTTTGCCGAATCAGGTATATCCCCTTTCGCCGAATGAACTTGATAACCGAATGTGCTGATGCCGAATACGTACGAAAGTCCTTGTTTTACCGAATGGGCCTTAGTGCCGAATGGATGTATACCGAATGACTCTTAGTGCCGAATGACATGTATACCGAATGACTCTTAGTGCCGAATGACATGTATACCGAATGACTCTTTGGACTTTGAGCGGAACTCTGGACTTATGCATTCTTTTTCGCTTACATCTCTGTACTCCTTGTCCTAACAACTTGTCTTTTTGCTTCTGTGTATGCAGATAAATGTCTCGCAAGGCGGAAACACGATCAGACAGACGGAAATCCAAGGATGGAGGCGAGCCTTCCTCCGTGCCCCCAGCCCAATCGGGGTCCGGGGAGCATGGAACTGCTTCGAGATCGCTGGTGGAGGGGTATGGACCCCAGGAGCTCCTGGTCTCCCCTCCCGACTGCTTCCCTAGTTCTCTAAAGGAGGAGCAGCTTGATGCTATATCCCGTTCTTTCGGGATAGATAGGACGCTTATGTTGCTTCCGGGAGTCGGGGTGATGCCATACGACCCTCCCGAAGGGTATTTCGCCTACAGCCGGTACCATTGCATGTGCGGGGCCATTCTCCCTATCAACGCCTGGGTTGTTAGCTTCCTTACATATCTAAAGGTGGCGCCTTTCCAGCTGCAGCCCAACTCGTATGCCATCTTGGTGTGCTTATATTCTATCTTCCAGAAGAGGTACGGGCGTTCTCCATCCAACCGGGAAATCCGGTATCTATATAATCTGAGGGGCTATAGGAAGGGGTCCCCCTACATTAGCTTAGAGTCGGCCATCTCCTTCAAGCCGGTCCTGGACCTGTACTCAAAGTACAGCATGTTCAAGAAGGAGTGGTTCTTTGTGAAGGACGATTCTGTCTCCATTCGTTGCTTCACTTCCGGATGTAAGTTAACTCTTTATTCGTAATCCCTGTCCTGATTGCAATTCCTTTCCTTATGTGCTTCTGTTGTTTGTTAGCGACAGGTGGCTTTGCGGTGGTGGAGAGCGATCGCCTAGTCCATATGGCAGCAGAAATTAAGGCTATCTCCGAGAGGGACAGGTCAGCCGCCTATCTGATCAGGAACGCTACCCTCCTGGAGTACAACTTGATCCTGCCGCACCAGTCCGTGGTTAAGCAGAGGGACACGGTTGAGGAGAAGGCGGCTAAAGCTAAGGAGGGGGCCATGGTGAAGAGTGGCAAGAGGAAGCCCTTTGCTCAACACCCAGTCGTGGGGGGTAAGAAGCTCAAGGAGTCTGATGGCCCCTCTCCTAGTACTCGCCCGATCATCCCGGAGGGGGAAGGTGTGGAAGAAGGCGAAGGAGGCGATGTGGGAGGAGAGTCAGAAGGCGGAGGAGATGGAGATGGTGATGGTGATGCTGGTGCCTTAACCTCTGGAAAAGATTCTAAACTGGATGAGGCCCACCGTCAGGCCTTCGGGGAATCGGAGGAAGAATCGGAAGTGGAAAAGGCAAAGGAAGCGGGCAAGGCTGTGGCTGGTGTCGATCCATCCCCTAAAGGCTCCTCAGCTAGGGT
Organism: Allium cepa; assembly: GCA_030765085.1. Lineage (NCBI taxonomy): Eukaryota > Viridiplantae > Streptophyta > Magnoliopsida > Asparagales > Amaryllidaceae > Allium > Allium cepa. The sequence continues at coordinate 105,353,306 of CM060930.1, read as the reverse complement.
AACTTCGGCGGTGCAAGGTGAACTTTTGTCCTCTGTCGATTCCATTTTCGATAAGGACTTAGAAATATTTTATGGTTCACTCCCGTCCTGGAATGAGATTCAGGACTTATTGCAGTACCCCACTCCTCCGCAGGGTTCGTATAATAGACGTGCCTTCACACTTTTCTTCCTTTTTACTTAACATGTCTCCTGAATTGTGGACCATTGTATGTTCGTAACACTTGTTCTTTATTCCAGGGGCAGGCCAGGTGGTTAAAACGTCAGACGTTCGACACCGCCTCGAACAGTTCAAGTTGATGAGAGCTTCTGCGAAGCCTCCCACTGGTCGTACTGGGGACGTGGTCAAATACCGTCCTCTTCTCGGGGTCATCGAAGAGGGCATTCAGAAAAAGAAGAGGAGTCGTTCTTTATTTGAGCCTTCCCCTGGTCCGCAGCTTCCTGTTCCGCCTCCTCGTGATGCCACGGAGGAGAGTACGTAGTTTATCCCCCCTCCACCTCCTTCCAAGAATCCTACAGTTATCCGCATAAGGCGTCCTGACGTGCCCCGTGACCCCTTTTCCGGTCATCCTGATTTAGATCCAAGCTCTCGGGATATTTCATTTGATGAGGCCACGGGTGAACACCTCCTTCCCCGCAACCCCATGGTACGAGTGTTAAACGAGGCTAAGTCTCTAGATCTTGATCTGCTAACCACTCGGGTAGTTACCATGGGAGACGAGGCCAAGGTTAATATTGATCGGGTGGCTGAGGAGACCAAGAAGTTAATAAAGTATCATGCTCAATTGGTCAAGGCTGGGGAGGAGATTGGAAGTGCTAATATTCGGTTGCGGCTGAAGGTTGCTGATCAGGCCGAACAGCTTGCCGGTCAAGCCGTTCAGATTTCTCGGCACGAGGAAGCCTCCAGGCGTCTGAAAGAGACCATGGAAAAGGCTAGTAAGGCGGAATTACGGAAGATGGAGGCCGCCTGTAAGGAGCGGATCGACATGGCCATTGCGACAGTGGATGAGGTTCGGAATGCGGATCTCGAGCAGGTAGAGGAGTTGTCTGGGAGGCTTGAGGCCGCGGAGATGGCTCAAGTCAAGTTAAAGGAGGAGATGGAGGAGATAAGGAGGTCTCTCCAGGCTGACTGCTCGAGATACCGATCAGAGAGGGATGCTGTTGTCGCCAAGTTGCAGGCTTCCGAGGCCAGGGTGAGGGAGTTCGAGGAGAATGAGGGGATGATGGACGAGATGCTGCAGGACATGTACTTCCGCACTTGGAAGGAGGGCAGCTTGTCTTGGATGGATGACTATCCCCGGGTCATGGCTAAGATATATCTCCGGGCTTTAGAGGAGGCCAGGGTCGATGCGGGTAAGGAAGGTGGAGTGGCTTTTAGCCTGGATGTGGTTACTGCTCAGTTCTCGAAAGAGGAGCAAGTGGCGGTGAAGGAGGGGATGCGGTTGCTCGCTGCGGAGGAAGCGGGTGTGCAACTGGAGGATGAGGATCAAGCGGCGGACGCTGGTGAGTTATTCTTCTCTTTTCCTTTTCTTTCCGGGTTTCCATAACTTGATCGTTTATCGTTTGTTTAATGGATTCCTTTTCTGAATTGGACAGGTGGAACTTCCGATCAACATGCTGGGGGTTCCAGCCCTGCAGCCAAATAGGCTTGGGAAGTTGGTGACGGAGTGTGGACGCAGCTGGTTACTCGTCCGGATTCGGCCGCTTTTTATTTCTTTTTTTACTGTTGTTTACGTTAGTCCAAAACATTGATGTGACTGTAATAATATTATTTGCAGAGAATAACCTGGTGTGATTTCATAATATAAGCTGATTTTGTTATGTTTAAACGTTGTTGTCATTTTGATGTGCTGCGTGAGAAGTATAACCATGTATATGCCTGTGATTTTAGTTGTGTTTGATGTTAAGCCTTTGCTTGAAATATAATTTCATGTTTTGCAATGTTGGTGTGACATATGAATAAGCTATAGTTATGCATCTATGTACAAGAGAAGAGAGTACCGCCCTTCATGTTTTATTTGCAGGCGGTAGTTTTGAGCATCTTGTGTAACTGCTCATGAATATATCTGAGTACCTTGCCACCCAGTACGCGGGCTTAGATTCTCAAGAGTGAACGCTCCCTGTTCGGTTTCCTGTACTTTAGAGTTTGTTATACAGGATAGGGGAAAAGTATTTAAATGAAATGGAAATATAGAAAAAGTAAAACTTCCAGTCACGGAAGGCCGTCGAGGTGCTTAAGTTCGTGGCAAACGGGTTTTGTAGTCACTTTCCCTAGCTGTGGGTCTTGGAGACATTTGTCACCCATCTTACGCCTCCGCGGGGAGTTTTCTTTTTTACCACAGCCGCACTTAAGACACATCGGAGCCGAGATCGCGCACGGTAACTACCCGAACCATTATGGCCCGTAATCGTGGGTATTATTCGATTTACCGTGGCCGGCTAGCGTGGGTGCCGTTGGCCGTGAACTACCCCTGGCTGGCCACACCTTATGTTGGGGCTTAAAGTAGGTTCACAGTTGCCGGCGAGCCGAACGCCGTAATGAGCTGCCATCGGCTATAGTCGGCCTTTATGATGACTTATAATCGGCTCATTACAATTGGCTTTGAGGTCAGGCGCGAGCAATGAGTTAACCCGCAGCAGAGGGATGCTGGAGCAAAAGAGTCTCATTGGCGAGTGCATAGAATCGTAGCGTACCTGTTAGGCCTTGTCCAGATGAGGCCGTGGTGCGTCTTGAGTGGAGATGCCATAAGATTTTGTTCAACAGAAAAGGATAAAGCTTAACAAGCAGCCAAGATATAAAGGAACGAGTTAAAAAGAGACAAGATTTTTTAAAGTGGTTCTACATGAAAATTCCTACATCCACTGATTCTCTTTGTTAATTCACTTCATATGGGCAGTACAAGTTAAGAAAAGTATCAACGGAGGTGTCGGATGTTCCATGCCCTCTGGAACACCTCTCCGTCCACTGTTGACAAAATATAAGCTCCGTTGTGGAGGTCTTTATGAATTACATATGGTCCGTCCCAGATGGGGTCCAGTGCCCCGGGGCGCGGAAAGATTCGCCTGAGGACAAGATCTCCTTCTTGTAAGATGCGATATTTGACTTTGGAGTTGTATAGTGCTGCCACCTTTTGTTTGTGAGCTGCTGCTTTGAGAGCTGCATCGTTTCTCCTTTCCTCAATCAGATCCAAAGACATGAGGAGGAGTTCTTCGTTTTCTTCTGGATTGTAGTGGATCCTACGATGGGAAGGAACAATAGTCTCAACAGGGAGCATTGCCTCCGATCCGTATGCCAAAGAGAAAGGAGTATGTCCCGTTGATGTTCTGAAAGATGTGCGGTAGGCCCAAAGTGCCGTAGGAAGTTCGTCCACCCAAGCGCCTTTTGACTTTTCGACTTTCTTCTTGATTAGGGTTTGGAGAATTTTGTTGACAGCTTCGACTTGTCCGTTTTCCTGAGGATAAGCTACCGATGAGAAGCTTTTATGAATTCCATGCTCTTGGCACCAGTCGGCGAATTCTTCGCTGTCAAATTGGGGTCCGTTGTCTGATATGATCTTGAGTGGTACTCCGTACCTGCACAGAATATTTTTGATCAAGAAGTTGATAACTTTTGCTGAAGATATTTTATTTAGGGGTTCCGCTTCCACCCATTTGGTGAAATAATCGACTGCCACTATAGCATATTTGGCCCCGCCCCTGCCCGTTGGCAGTTCGCCAATTAAATCAATTCCCCATACAGCAAAGGGCCAAGGGCTGGTCATTTGAGTAATCTCATTTGTGGGTAGTCGAGGAATCTTGGCAAATTTCTGACATCTGTCGCATCTCTTGACGAAGTCTAAGGCGTCTTTGTTTTGTGTGGGCCAGTAATATCCATATCGGAGTATCTTTTTCGCCAGAGTCTGCCCTCCAGTGTGATCTCCGCAACTACCTTGATGGATGATGAATAAGATTTCCTTGGCTTCCCTTCCAGCGACGCATCTGAATAAGGGGCTAGAGAAGCCACGCCGATAGAGGATGCCTTCTTGTATTGTGTAGTGGGGAGCTTTCCTCAAAATTCTCCTGACTTCATCACGTTTGTCTGGTAGTGTGCCGTCCTACAAATATTTCCGGATAGGAGTCATCCAAGTTCCTTCCTCAATTGCAGTTATCAGATTCACTTGTTCGAAACTTGGGGCTAGCTGCCTCGAGATGGCTAGTGCTCCGGAAATGGTGCTATTCTTCATACTAGCTTGCTTTGCTAGTTCATCGGCCTCTTGGTCATCTTCTCGAGGAATGTGTTTGATTAGATAATGGTCCAATTGGTCGAGCAGCGGTTTGGTTTTCTTTAGATATGCTGTGAGTCGTTCTCCTCGTGTCTGGAATTCTCCTAGTACTTGGTTTACGATAAGTTGAGAATCACTATGAAGACATAAAGAATTGACTCCAATTTCTAAGGCAAGCTCCAATCCCGCTATTACTGCCTCATACTCCGCATCGTTGTTAGTGGCCGCAAATTCCAACCTTAATGCATAGTACAGCTTTCTTCCCCTGGGGGTGATTATCACAATACCTTCCCCCGAGCCTTGTTCGTTCGATGCTCCATCTACAAAGAGGTTCCACTTGATGTTTTTTGCTATTTCAAACTGATCCTTGCCTTCGTTGGTAGTGAATTCGGCAATGAAATCGGCCATGGCTTGCCCCTTGATAGCGGTGCGAGGATGGTAGGTGACGTCATACTGACTTAGTTCAATGCACCATTTGAGGAGTCATCCAGAAGTGTCGGGACGATGGAGCACCTGTTTTAGTGGCTGATCGGTTAGAACTCTGATGGAGTGAGATTGGAAGTAGTGTCGTAGTTTTCGTGACGCGATCAATAAACAATATGCCAATTTCTCAAGCTTAGGATATCTGGCTTCTGCCCCCGTAAATCTCTTACTTATAAAATACACCGGGCGTTGCGTGTGGTCTTCTTCTCTTACTAGGGCAGCACTTAAAGCATGAGATGATACAGCGAGGTATAGGTATAGCTCTTCGCCTTCGTTCAGAGTTGAGAGTACTGGTGGTTTCTGAAGGTGTTCGATCAGGTTAAGGAAGGCTTTTAAGCATTCATCGGTCCACTCGAACTTTCCTTTGTCTTTCTTGAGAGCTTCGAAGAAAGGGACGCACTTGTCAGTTGCTTTGGAAATGAATCTGCTTAGGGCGACCACCATTCCGTTTAAGCTCTGCATTTCTTTTCGGGTGGAAGGTATCCTTATTTCTTTTAGAGCTCGGATTTGTTCAGGATTTGCTTCAATTCCTCTGGAATGGACAATGAATCCTAAGAATTTTCCCGATGACACTCCGAAGGAGCACTTTAGAGGATTCAGCTTCATTCCATATCGGTGAAGTACCTGAAACATCTTGCCCAGGTGGCTTACATGATCATCAGCTTTCCTGGACTTTACCAACATGTCATCCACATATACTTCCATAGTTCGTCCTATTAATTCCGCGAACATCTTGTTGACGAGGCGTTGATAGGTAGCTCCGGCATTTTTGAGTCCAAAAGGCATGACTTTGTAACAATATAATCCCCGGTTAGTGATGAAGCTAGTGTGGTCTTGATCGGGAGCGTGCATGGGAATCTGGTTGTATCCGGAGTATGCGTCCATAAAAGATAAAAGTTCGTGCCCGGCAGTGCTGTTCACAAGTTGATCGATTCGGGGGAGCGGGAAGTAGTCTTTCGGGCAAGCGTCATTTAAGTTGGAGAAATCAATGCATGTTCGCCACTTCCCATTAGCTTTCTTTACTAGTACCGGGTTAGCTATCCATTCTGGGTAGATGGCTTCTCGTATGAAGTCATTAGCAAGTAGGTTCTTTACTTCCTCATCGAGGGCTGCTGATCGTTCTGCTCCCATGCTTCACTTTTTCTGCTTTATCGTGCCCTGGTGGGATCGATGTTCAGCATGTGGCATGCTATGTCTGGGGAGATTCCTGTCATATCGGCATGTGTCCACGCAAATACATCTAAGTTGTGGCGGAGAAAGTCAATGAGTTGATCCTCCAATTCTGTTTTTAGCTGAGATCCTATTTTTAATAGTCTGCTTGAATCATGTTTGTCTACAGATACGAATTCCATGGCCTCTGCGGGCTCAGCGGTAGCCTCCTCCTCCTTATCCCTGGGGTCTAGTTCATTGAAAGGATCGCTGGTGTATCGAAGAGGAGGGGCTTTCTTTAGTTGCTATGCTTCCAAGCTTTTCATGCAGAGAGTAGTCTCTGCATCTTTCCCTTTATTCCTTCTATGGTTATTGCGAAGTTCAGTTACATAGCAATCTCGAGCGGCGTCTTGATCTCCTTCAACTTCTCCTATTCCGTTATCTGTTGGGAATTTCATCTTTAGGCACCACGGGGCTAGGACAATTTGGAAGTCAGATAAGGCTGGTCTTCCCAAGAAGGCGTTGTAGGCCGAGTGGTTTTCTATTAGTACGAACGTTTGTTTTCGCACAACGGAGCGGGGATGACTTCCTATTTCGACGAAGAGGTCAAGTTGCCCGAGGGGCATTTTCGCATCTCCAGTGAAACCGTGCAGGGGTTTGTTGCAGGGAGACACATCCTTCATTGACAGTTTCATTTTGTCGAAAGCATGCTTGAACATGATATTTACGGAGCTTCCTGTGTCTATTAGAATTCGGAAAACTTTAGCTGGACCGAACCAGGCAGAGATGACCATGGGATCCATATGCGGATACTGTCTTCCTTCTAAATCACGCCTACTGAACACGATGTCGTCACTCTCTTTCCGTTTCCGGTGGCGTTCTTCCATAATGTAGTTGACATAGCCCTCAGCATTTCTAAGTGACTTGCCGTATCTTTCCATCTCTGCCCAGCTTCTGTCGGCGATGTGTGGTCCTCCCGAGATGGTATGGACCACTATCTTCTCTTGGCTAGAGCCACTGGTGTTGCGATTCCCTCCGCCTACTTCTGGGAGGGGTTGCTTTGAGTTCTCATTGGCAGGAGTTGGAGTCCTGTTCTGACTTCTCACATAGCGTTCCAGCCTTCTTCTTCTGATGTGTTCTTCGATCAAGTCCCGGAGATGGTGGCATTCATTGGTGTCATGCCCGTGGGATTCGTGGAAGCGGCAGAACTTTCCAGACTTGAGGGCGTTATCAGATTCTTTCTTGTGCGGGGGGCGCTTGTATCCGAGTTCGCCCTGAGTGGCTAGATAGATGTTTTCGATGGTTTCATTCAAAGGAGTGTAGGAGTCAAATCTCGGTCCTGGTCGATATTGGCGTTTTTCAACCTTCTTGCCCCCAGCATTGTCTCTAGATTCATTTCTTCGAATGTCCTTGGTTGCAGCGGGAATCTTGTCCGAAGTTGTCTTACCTTGTTGCCCTGACTGCCTCTCAGTGGCGGCGTCTTCAAGTCTCATATACTTTCCAGCTTCATGGAAGAAATCAGGTAAAGTAGCTGGTTTTTCCTTAGTTAGTCTTCTTGCGAACTTGGTATCTGGATGTACACCGCTACAGAGGGCCATTAGGGTGAGTTTCTCATCGGCATCTTGGACTGCGGCCGCTGCGGCGTTGAACCGAGTTAGATATTGTTGCAGTGTCTCTCCGGATTTCTATTTAACATTGGATAGAGAATAAGCATCCTTGGGTTGTTCCACATGGATGCGGAATTGGCTAATGAACCTTTCTTTCAACATCTCCCATGAGCTGATAGATCCTTGGGGTAGATGGCAGAACCAGGAGGTAGCTAGATCTGCTAGGAATAGCGGAAAGCATTTACACAGTACCCCTTCTGTTGCTCCGCTCATGAGCATATGCTGGGTGTATCTTTGTAAGTGTACGATGGGGTCGGAAGTTCCCTTGTAAGGTTCCATGGTTGGCATTTTCCATTCCCGAGGGTGATGGCAGTTTCGATATTGCGGGTAAAGGGGCTGGTGACCCTAGCGCCTATTCCTCGGTCCCTTTGCTCCCGTTGGACGCATTCCCTGAATAGTCGTGCCATTCTTTCGTCAGAATTTGGAGCGGATAGAAATGAATTTGGTTCTTCCCTGCGGGATCGATCTCGTCCAGATGACCTGTAGGGATGGTATAGTCTATCACTTTTGACGTTATCCAGTGGTTGCCTCTGGCTGCTCGGATGCATGCTAGGACCAGTTACAGTTGCCCCCTGCCTTGATCTTCCCCTGTGGGGCTCTGTTTCGGGCATTTCCATGGGGTCAACTTCGGGCTGGGTTCTAGCTCGGCTCCGTTCAGCGGGGTTTCTATGATTAGGTGGCATGACTGGCTCAGCTACATCCGACCCTCGCCTGGCGCCTCCCCCGCTGGGTTCGGTTCCAAGCGCTTCCTCGAGTCGGAGTTCGGGCTGAGTCCGGGCGCGGCCCCTATCATTGTTGTTCCTGTTGATGGCTTCCTCGAAGAGGGAAGACCTTTGCTGTCTCCGAGATCCTCCAGATTGAGATTCATCCCATGATTCAGTGTTGCGGTTGGATTCTTCGACATCCCTCAAGCGTGACATGAGTTGGTTCACCAAAGCTTCTTGTTGGGATGCGAAGCGGTTAGTTACTTCCACCACAACTCTGTCTAGGTCTGCTCTAGTGATTACTGCCGGTTGTTCCGCGGCAGGGGCTGTTGGAATTGCCTGATCTACATGAGGCACTGCTGCTGTAGTGGGTTGGTTCTCTTGATCTGGATCCACTGGATTTGGAGTGCTGCTAGTTGTAGCGTTCTTTCCCTTGTTGGCGTCTTTTCTTGGTCTGGAAGTCATGTTTCCTAGGCAATGAAGGATGCTATTGGGAAAGAAGGTTTGAATGAGGGAAGCTGAAGCTTCGAGTTCGAGGCTCTCAGTGAAAGCACCAAAAATGTTTGCGCAAAAAATGGGCAAACACCTCCAAGTCGTGTGATTTAGTTGATTTTATGTGATTCTTAATGATTTAGATGAGTTATGTAACTATGAAAAAAGCAGGGACTGAAATGTAAAAGACACACAGATTTATAGTGGTTCGGCCAGAACGTGCCTACGTCCACTTTATATGTTATTATCTTCTTTCTTTCAGATTACAAGTACAATGCTTTGTGTACAAGTATATGAAAGTAGTTTGAAAGTTCCTTCCGTGCTTGAGCTCTCAAACTTGTCTGCCATTGTTGTACCCCTGCCCCTCTATTTATAGAGTGAGGCAGGGGGCAGGGGTCTTGGATGTGTATAGCTGCTGGTGGGCCCGGGCTGAAGCAATCTGGACTGGCAATTCTGGTTCGGCGAGCCTCCATTCGGTATGGAGCTTGGACCGGTGATGGAGCGGGATGGAGGTTCATTCGGTGGTGAGGTATGTGGTTGGCTCGGTGCTTGTTTGGACCGGTTGTGGAGTTGTGGTGGACCGGTGGTAGGAGCATGGTCTGGTCCGGTATTGGCTTGTAGGTTGGTCCGGTGTTGGCTGTCTGGACCGGTTGTGGAGTTGTGGTGGACCGGTGGTAGGGGCATGGTCTGGTCCGGTATTGGCTTGTAGGTTGGTCCGGTGTTGGCTGTCTGGACCGGTTGTGTGACTGGTTCGGCCAAGATGGGGATGGGTTTGGTCCGGTGGCCGAATACGAAGGAGGCCGAATGGAGATGACCGAATGTTGGTTCGGTAATGGAAGCTTGGGGCCGAATGAGCTTCTTCATGGAGAATGTTGGATGGACTTCTAGGTTAGTATTGAGCTTCTTGGCTGTCGAATGAAGTGGAGGTTGCGAGCCCGGGTGAAACTGGGACTTCTCGGTCTCGAGATCTTCTGGGTGAGAATTCGCCCTACACGAGGCAATGCTAGGGTGGATACACCGTTTGCACTCCCGGACCGGTGGTGACGGCAAGCCAGCAGCTTCCGCCCACCTCGAACAATACCCCCGAATCAAAGTGGCGCCACCGAATCGAATCACAACAGTAATAGAATAGTTTCCGATGGAGCATGCTCGATGAAAGGGTGCGACCCTTTGTGTAGCCCGGTATAGCTCCTGTTATAGTCATATATGCCAACTCACGGGAGTTGGGTCCACGTAACATACCTCGAGAACGTCGCCACCATCCTACTTCATTCTGCAATCTCCTCCGCGTACACTGTTGTTAAAGTGGTTTTCGGTATTGTCTGGCTATAAGACAATATCCGATCCCGGTCTCTTTAACAACCAATCGTTGTTATAACCCATGGATATTTATTTCAAATAATTTATACTTTCAAGACCAAAATATCATACTCATTTCAAAACAATATCACAAATGTATCATTTCCATTTCAAAAATAATTCAATATTATATCATTCAAATAAAACCCAAATTTTCAAAACATTGAATATTTCTTTAAATTTATTAAACTTGAAATATTCCTTTAAATTATCATAGCATTTTGGAAATGTTACCTTAAGGAATCATAGCATTTTCGGAATGTACTACTTTCCACTTTACATTGTATATAATCAAAGTATTGATAAGCTTAAAATTTTAACATGTCAATTTATCATAGCCTTATAGTTAAATAAACTTTCTTACAGTAATATACAATTTAAACCGAAATTCTTATGTTAAGTTAAAAGCACCTTATTAACTTACATTATGATTACAATAAGTAACATTTATCATTTTAATCAATTTAAAATACACCATTACATTGATTAAAATCTACGCGTCAAATGTACGTTTTAAATTTTATATTCCTATTACAATGATGAACATTTATTAATCAAATCAATACCACACTACTTAAAACTTTACATGTTTCTTTCTTAATTAAAACTTTACATGTTACTGCATTAATTAAAACTTATACCATTCTTCATTAATTTGGAATTTACATGTTCCTATCATTAATTAGAACACCATACGTTCTTTCATTAATTAAAACACCATACATTCTTTCATTAATTAAAACACCATACGTTCTTTCATAAATTAAAACCGATACGTTTCTTTCATAAATTAAAACCTGTACGTTTCTTTCATAAATTAAACCTTGTACGTTTCTTTCATAAATTAAAACCTGTACGTTTCTTTCATAAATTAAAACCTGTACGTTTCTTTCATAATTAAAACCTGTACGTTTCTTTCATAAATTAAACCTATACGTTTCTTTCATAAATTAAAACTTAACATTTCAGATTTATATTACCTGTTCACAATTTTAACTAAACTTCCAGTTTATTTAATTAATTTAACATCTTTAGTTAAAACTCAAATTTCACGTTTTCAAGTCAAGTTAAATTTTAAAATTTCATTTTCAACAGTTATTTATTCAACCACTTAAATTTATAGAAAATCAATAATTCTTTAATAAATCACTTAAATTCAAATATAAATCAATTTATCATATTTACCATTTTCCAAATAAAATTAAAGTCCATTTTATTCATGTAACTTAAATATCATTTTTAGTCAAAATTCGAAATTTTAAACATAAGTTATATTTCAAAAATCCAGTTGATCCATTCATAAATTACATTTTTAACACATAGAAAAATCAAAATTTATTTATTTTAAAACCTTTCAAAATCTATTTAAATCAAATTTCATAATTTTATATTTTTAAAATACTTCAAATATTCACAGCACTTTATAGAATAACCACGGGTCTGTATATAGCTTCTAATCTAGGTCAAGTGATACGGATATGTATTATTTCAATCCGCAGTTTAAAAGGTAAAAATCCGGGTTCTATCATTTCAAACCCGCAATCCCAAGTACAGATAAATAAATAAAATAACTCAGGCTTATCATTTCAGCCCATAATGATTTTTATCCTAACAGGGAACTTGCAGTGTGATCATATACATAAATAATATAAACAATGTCAATATCACAATATACAGTCATGTATCAGATGTCAGGTGAAAATTAACAGTTTTAACATGGTAATAACATGGTAATAACACGGCATAGCATATCATATGATCATCATTAACTTGCATAAACATTTTACATTACTAAACACTTGTCATCAATCCACTTTTCATAAGTATATATGTCAGAGTGAGAAAGACTCACCTTTTTCAAAGCTAGAGACCAAAACAACATACAAGCACGACTCCAAAGGCACGACAAGCACAATTTCACGACTTTTGATTTGAGTTGAAAGATAGCCAAGATATGATTTTGTATCACCAACCCAAAGCAAAACAATGAAAGGAGAACAAATGAAATAAAAAAGGGGGAAAAGAAGAAAGAAAGAAAAGAAAGAAAAAAAATAGAAAAAAAATGAAAGGAAAAGCATGCGCCGGTTCATACCTTCAGGAGATACTTAAGCAAATTTTGATGGAAGCAAAATGAATAATTTATGGTATGGAACTTTTGAACGTGAAATATATATTAACATTGGTCACTAATTAATGTAGAGGGCAGGCAAGAGAAAAATGCTTGAACGGTAGAGGCAATTAAGGCATTCAATTCTATCTAATAGGTGGAAACGTATGGGAGGCAAGAGGGAAAGAAATAATTCACATACGGAAATGATTTAAGGCAAGATTTGAGAAAGATTTTGGATTCTCAAAAGAGAATATACGGCTGAAAACTTTGCATTGTTAACGCAAGAAAAAAAAATCAAATAGATAACGAAAAGGCAAGAGCAACAATTAAATATATACCTAAAGTAAGGTGCAAATTATTTTGTTTCTCTTATTAAATAACGTACAAATTACTTTGTTTTCTCTTATTAAATAAATTTAAAATACTAACGTTTCTATTAGGAAAATAAACCATCACTTTAAACCAAAATTTAATAGCTATTGTACCATAATTAATAACATTTGATTTAGCTTCATCCAATTGACTGTTAAATATAAAGTTAAGAAACAGATGTAAACATATGTAAAAAAAATGTAAAGTTTATTTTCCGTTTCACACTAATTGTTACTAACTTTTTTTAAAAAAAAAAGTATACAACAAATCTGACCAAAACAAAAGTGAAACAAATGTTACACAATTGTATACAGTTCAAGATGAAAAATTTGCCTTTAGAATTATAAAATTTAGAATTTCTATTAAAGTTACACTTTTTATCCAAATCAAATTTTCAGATATTGTTTATTTTTATTTGGACACATGACCAGAAATCATTTCAAGAAAATTCCACAATTAGATTTTTATGAAAACAAAAGCCAAAGTCTTTAAATAAATGAAAAAAAATAAAATTTAGGGAAAACAAGTAGAAAAGTAAGAAAAAGAAAGGGAAGTCATTACCAGATCTTTGAAGCCGTGAGAAACAAATGAAAATGATCTTTTTTTTCACGTGAAAACCTAATGAGATGACAGCTATATTAGGGTTTTACACGGCTAAGGCAATTAATTCAGGAGTTTAAGGAAATGAAGGGTTTGGGCAAATAAAAGGGCTTACGTTTCAAAGTGATTTACAATCTTCCATATTCTTTTCCTTTTAAAACTTTACATAAACAAAATTTCAGGAGAAAATACTTTACAAACCGAAATCAATTAGAAATATGAGGTAACAAATAGTATAATTTGAAAAAAATATAAAATAATGAAGAAAATGCCTTAAAAATACCAAACAGTGTTCTAAAATTGTGCATAAATCACTGTTAGTCTTGGAAAATTATACATTTCATTATAAAATTATTATGAAGTGGAAGGGAATGTTTTCATGTGAAAATGAAGTAAGAAATGCACAGCTACAATAAAGAAAGGAACGGTCAAAGGAAATTAAATCTATTAATTGGAAAAGAAACGGAAGAAGAAACGTTAAAACGGTTTTACGTTTCTTTGCTTTCAAACCTTTTAAACTTCCTATATATATATTCATATACATCTAAATAACTGAAAATAATTAAAATCTCAGTTAAAATTCGAAAATATAACAGATAAACAAAATATTAATAATTAAATATTAATTAGATATGATTAAAATAAGAAAAATAGCACAGAAAATGAAAACTTGACTTAAGAATTAGAAATAACTTCAATACACTTTGGAAAAATTTACTTTGATTTAAATATATGTAAAATTAATAAAATAAAGTAAAACACAGCAAATAACAGTGAGTGCATAAAATAAATAAATAAATTTTAATTATATATAATTAAATTAAGAAAATGGCTTAAAATTGTAGACTAGGCTTTTAAAATTAGAAATAAATTCAAATGAACTTTAGAAAAATTATATTATCATTTTAAAAATACTTAAAAGTCAAAATATACATTATATAACGTATTATCACATATTAAAATAAAATAAAGAAGAAGTAATTTATACAATTTAAAATAGTCATTGTTAAATAACCCTATATACGCACAATATTGTAAATGGTATAACTTTCACAATTTACATCCAATTTCAACGAAACGAAAAGTAGTGTTCTTATAATTTTATGTACTTTCATAATAAAAGAAAAAATTTAAATTTTTAAGCTTTTAAAATTTTAAGTTGAAAGTCACAGTTTGACTATTTTGAACAAAATCAGCATTTCAGGCAAATACTCAACTTACAAAATTTTGGAATTATAACTCATATAAAAATCAAGATTATATTTAAATAATAAATTTAGTCATTTCAAATAAGTAAAATAAGTTTTTAAATCAAAATCTTACATTAAATATAATTAAAATATACAATAAAATAATTACAAAATACATGGTTGTTACAGAGAATTTCTCCTGTTTTAGCCACCTTATGCCGACTCACAGGAGTCGGGTCCATGTATATACCTTAATAGAACGTCGCCACCATCCTACTTCATTTGGAATCTCCACTGCGTACATAGTTGTTAAAGTGGCTCTCAGAGTTGGCAAAGAGTATGACAACTTTCGATCCCGGTCTCTTTAACAAACAAACGTTATTATAACACCGCGGTCATTTCAAAATATTTTAAACTTCAAAAACAAAATATCATTGCCATTTCAAAACCATATCAATACGTATCATTTCCATTTCAAAACCAAATACGATATCATTTCCATTTCAAATATATCCACTTCCAAAATCATAGCACTTTCCAAAGTTATAACACTTTCGGAACCAAAAACTTGAAATTATAACACTTTCAAAGACATAATATGTTGAAAGTCATGACTTTGAAAACATAACATCCACCACTTAAACAGTTTAGATATTAATAATAGTATATATAATAAATAGTTTATAAAGTAAATAGTTTATATATGAAAGAGTTATAAGTTAAAATAGTTTATATTAAAATGATTTATATTAAAATAGTTTATATTAAAATGGTTTATATTAAAATGGTTTATATAAAAATAATTTATATAATAAAATATAAAATAGTTTTAAGTATAATTTAAAAATACTTTATATAAATAATAGTTTCCCCAAATTTCACAAATCGATTCCAAATCAACTCAAATTCCAAAATTCAAATTTAATCAAATCTCAAATCATCAATTTCAATTTATTTCAGTTTCTCAATAAACCATTTCAAATTATATTGATTTCAAATACAAATTTTTAAGCACAAAATAAACTATTTCAATTCAATATTTTCAAAGCTTTAAATATTCAAACATTTCAAAACTAGATTTGATAATTCCATATATATATGTATATATCAAGTTCACTTTACAATTATTTATTTTCAAATATTTACTTAACCATTCAAATAACATTTAAATAAAATGTCATATTTCAAATTTAAATAAACTAATTATGCCATTTCAATTTATGTAAATTTGAAATATTCATTTAAATCAGTTTTAATCCATAAAATCAAGTTAGAAAGTTGTATCTTTAAAATTCCTAATTTAAATATATTTCAATTTCAAAACCTTGGAAACCATTTAAAAAAAATATATACACTGACCAACAGGGTCTGTATATAGTTTTCTATCCTTTGATCAAGCGATTCAGATATTTATCATTTCAATCCGCAATTTAAATATATACGGGTATATATCATTTCAACCCGCAATCCCAAATTCAGTTCAATTAAAATCGCTTGGGTTTATCATTTCAACCCATAACGATTTTCTCCTATTCTATAGATCGTTTGGGTATGTATCATTTCAACCAATAGGGAATTATATAATAACAGGGAACTTGTAGAGTGATAACAGATATGATAATAATATAACAGGCATATATCATCAATGTAAATAACAGATAATGGTGTCAGATGTCATAGGTGAAAAAATATAGATAACAACATATATATAGCAATGTAAATAACTAACAACAACATATTTCAACCGTCGTTTCAATTAAAATCAAACTTAATAAATATAAGAACATTAATCGTGAGTGATTGCTCACCTTCCGAGGCTAGAGATGAACGAGAATGAGATAGGCTATAAATCCAAGCACGAATCTCAAAACAAGGCAAGATTGAACTTGAATTGACGAAGGAAGCTGATAAATGAGAATTGACGAAATCAAATCAGTACTGGTCGATGACGATAAATAGTATAAGTGAACATATATTTAACTATATATAACTATATGCACAAAATTAAAACATATATTAAATTAAATATATGCATATATATATATATATATATATTAAAGTCCATTGTTTAAAATTAAAACACACATAGAAAAAATCAAACATATATATATTATATTTAAAATAAATACTTAAAAAAAATGCAAAATGCTTACATATGTAAAAAAAATAAACTTGAAAATTATACTAACATGCAACTCATATATACTATATATGACTTGCTTATTATTTAAAACATAATAGAATTCCCAAAAGACAGAAAAGAGGAAAAGTAAGGTCCAAAATAAAAACCAATATATATCATGTGTGAAGCCTAATTTGGACAGGTATATATGTACTTATATACATTTTATATAATTATTTATATAATTTAAAATTAAACCATCAGTATATAATAGGATATATATAGCAAACTTACATAATAGATAACTACATATACCAATATTTTATACACTTAAAAAAACTAATTACCATTGTATCTTATATTTAAAAAAAAAATAGTATATATACACTATATGAAAAATATACGAAAACTTGACATGAATATAAAATTTAACTAACACACACACACACATATATAAATACATACATACATACATACATACATACATATATATATATATATGTATGTGTGTGTGTGTGTGTGTATGCAGACCTCAAATAAATATATAATATACATATACAACTGTTCACATACGACCAACATAACACATATAGAAATAAATCGTACAATTATGATAACCCGGATTTTGAACAGCTGTTAATTGGATAATTAACTGATTGTAAACTATTGGAATACTGATTTTATTTGGATTAAACAAATAAATTTGATAATTAAAGAATATATAAGTAAATTTAAAACTGTAATAATAGTTGAATTAAAATGATGAATCTAATAGTAAATTATTAAATATATAAATAAATATTTGTAAACTCTATAATAATGAAATCTTAAGTGAGTACATACACAAATCCTTTGTGAATATATAATCACAGTAAACATATTTATATAATAATTTAATTTGGCAATATTAATTTAATAATCTCCTAATATAATCATTTAATGGGCAAAATTTAACTTTTCAAAAATAAATAAATTATGTGTTGTTTATACACACACACACACACACATAAGTAGATGGAAAATAAAGGTTTGGATTTGAAATTCAAACATCTTAGAATAAACTGGTTCTAAAAATTCTATATTTTAAAAGCTAATGTGTATATATAATTATTTATAAGTGTATAAATTGGGTTTTTATTTCATTTTCTATTAAGTAATATATAGATAAATAAAAGAAAAAAGTTTAAATAAAGTCATGAATAAAAATAGTAAATGTAAAACCAAATTGATAATACAATATAAATATGTAAAACATATTAATACATTTTAATTACAAATGCAAGCTAATTTTCTATGCCTTATAAGAAGTGTAATCAATTTATAAAATGCAATTACAAGTGTAAACTAATTGAACAAGCGCCATTTATTTCTTTTTATTTTAAAATAAATTAAGATAAGTTATATAACATATCTCTATTCCTCCCTTTCATTTTGCTCCTTTATCTTCACTATCAAAAACAAAGAAAAATAATCTGTAACTTAAGACCAGAGAAAGAATCAAAGAAATAAGTCAACTACAATCCAAACTACAACTTAAAACAAATTCAGCTGGAACTAGCAAAAAAATTCAAGATCAGTTTCAAAACAAATCCAGATTCCATTAAGCAAGATTTCAACGACTAAATTACAAATCAAAAAGCGATTTTCCAGTCAAAATGTCTCCAAAAGATTTCAGGCATTTGCAAGCTTCCAATTCAAAAGAAATTCCTCTGTTCAAAACTGAATCTAAGGTGAGAAAACAAAGCTTTAGATATGTTTTAAAAGTCTTGTTGCATGCAAAAAACTTGAAGTAAACCGGTGACAATTGTTTGCATGACTGTTTTAAGATGGATACAGGAATATATGTATATGGAAATTGTGTGCATGTTTGAGTATATGATATCCTGACTCTGTTTTGACATACAGACCAAATAAATCACTCAAAACTCAAAATCTCTTCACCAAAATCAATTACAGGGTATAGTGCCTAAAGGGAATGTGTTTGAATTGGTGAAATCCTATTTTAAAATTTTAGTGAAGTAAAATTTATTGAGTTATTACCTGAAATAATAAATTTGAAGTGAAAAAGACAAATACGTGCCGGAATCAATTTCTTTAATCCATGATTTCGTCTATAAAACTAAATTCGACATAGAAAACATGATTTTTGTAACAGCCTAAACTTTTTAGCAATATTTTATTCTTTATTTATAACTCTGGGTTTTTATTTTATGGAAGATGAATTTGTAAATTTAATTATAAGTAATCACCCAAGATTTTATTCAAAATAAGTGAATTCTGAAATTTTTATTGAAAATAACGTTTATTGAAGTTATAAATCTTTGGATTTCTAATTTTCATACCTTTTAATTGAATTGAATATATCCATAACAACGCTTTATTTCACTTTTGCTCTTTAAGAAAATGGATTATATACTTTTAAAATTTAGTAATTTATATTGTTACTTATATACCTTTTAGCAACAGATTTCTTTGTAAACGGTAAATGAATAAAAAAAACCAATGTAAATAAATCATATTTTATTTAAGTAATAAATTTAAAAATTTATGTATAAACAAACTGTTTAATTATGCGTTGAAAAAGGCGCGTTATTTGATGGAATAAATAACGTATATATATACAAGAAAACGTATAAAATTTGAATCCGTTATTTTCATTTTTTATTTGGGCATAAATTATTGCGTCTGTTGTACGCATTGTAAATATATTCACTTTTCTTTTTACTCTCCTGATTTAATAGGAACGTTATTTACAAATTTTATAACCGTTCACCTTTTTAATTTCTTGCCATTATTCCCATCAAGCGAGCTTTAATTGTAAACGCGTTCAAAATTGTTTAAAAATCTAATTCCAAAATTTAATTTCGCTTACCGTTTCTTCCACTAATCAACGCAGTTTACTTCTGTTTTAATTACAAAACCCATCACGCGACAAGATTTCCTACATATTGCTTATAATAGGAATAGAAACAAGTAGTGGTGTATAACAAGTAATAAATCTGTGCTTAATCAACTCGTGGTCCTTTTAAAATATCAATGTTTATAGTTTCTTGCCTTTAACTGCTTATCTAAATCAACGCAAGTTTTATTCCTAAACACGTTCGACCTTTGTGTTAATTTCCTTTCCGTTTCAAAGAAAGTGATTACTTGCCATTCTTTCTCCTCCTTAAATCACGTTACCTCTCTGATCAAACTATTAACCCACACATCCTTAAATAATGCAAAGAGATCATTTCCTTTAACGGTTTGAATTTCAAAATTCGCTTACCATTTTTCTCTACATTTGATTTTTTTGGAACGAACAAAAGATTTCCTGCCTTTTTGCTCCACGCATAAAATTTAGCCTAATTGCCTGAATTTGCGCACGATACCTCACCTTATAAATATTCTACACGTCCAAATTTTTTTTCATCACCTGGAGCTTCACTTTCTCTTCTTGCCTGTGTGTGTTGAAGGTATGGCATCTGTCTCTTATTTTTTTTTTACTTTACATGCTTTTCACATTTTCATGTTGTGCTCCCTCGTCCTATTGATCATTCAACACCATGCTCGGCCTCTCCGGCACTTGCATGACTCCCCAAACTATCCAACATCACGTGCTGTCGCCTGGTGCAACCTTCCCTCCAATTCCAGTGACGTCAGGACCGTGCTTCGCTTCCAGGAATGGTAGCCGAGCCATGAAGAAGACAGGCCTGTGAAAATGATGTGGCCCAGCGTTGTGCATGTGCATGCCTGCAATTTCGTATATGACTAATGTTTGGGAAAAAAAATTTTATCCACTGTTTCGAAATTTCGAGCGCAGCCTATATTTAACATCTCTCATGGGGGCGTGTGCATGGAAATGGCAGAGCATGGGATAGAGTTGAGTTGTGGGGTGATGGGGCACGTATTTATTTTTCCCAATGTTTATAAAAAACTCAGCTTTTCAGTTTTGCTTCTATGAACGTGTTTAAAATTTTACGTACTTAATTGTATTTGTTTTGTGTCAAGATCTGAATCGGCTTGGCCCATTTTTCAATAATTTATTCGTTCCTCCTATAAGCTATTCTGTTGTGATTACCATTGTTTTGAATCGAAACCTTCAGCTTCGGAAAGGTGAGTATTCTCACCTACAAACGTACTTATATATCTGTGAATTTAACATCAAGTGTAATTGTAAAATAATTATATTTAATTTTTATTTGTCTGTGGTATAAAACCCCGTTATTAAATTGACACATCAACGGTTTTATTATCTACTATTATATTTATGCAGTTATATTATTTATTTATTTACTGTCAAATCACACTGCAAGTTCCCCGTAGAATAGAAATCGTTCGGGCTGAAATGATAGGCCTGGACGATATTTGTTTATTTATTTAGTTATTTATTTAACTTGGGATTGCGGGTTTGAAATGATAGAACCCGGATATTCTTTGTAAATTACGGATTGAAATGATATATTATCCGTACCACTTGACTTAGGTACAAAACATTATACAGACCCGTGGTTATATATATATATAGTTTTGGGAAAGTTTAAGTATTTTAAATTTGTATATTATACCATTGTTGATTTGAATTAAATAAAAATGATTTTTAGTGATTTTATACAATTAAATATATATATGTAAATAAAGGATTAACTTGAAATTTGAATATAAACTCATTTTGGAATTTGATTTTGTAAAGGAATAAAATAAAGTATATTTGATAAAACTGAAATTAAATGATAAATAAGGTGGCATGAAATTTTCCTATAAATTAAATGGTTAATAAAGTAAGTACCAAAATATAAAAATTTGAATATATCTTAACTTAGGAAAATGGAGTCTAGTATAAGAAATGGGCAAGTTAAGAAATAATTTGGAAATAATTATATTTTGGAATGATAATTAAACTTAATTACTATGTAAATTTTGAATGCGAAGAATAAAAAATCTTGATTTGACTTTAACAAGTGAACATAAGAAGTTGATGTGCATTTATGAAATTTACCTCATATAAATCATATATTTTAGAAATTTAAATGACTATTGTTAAAAGTGGAAATATGGTTTTATAAGTTAAATGGGTTTAATCAAAGTTTAATATTTATAAATTTATATTTAAATCTGGAATTTAATTTACTTAAATTCTATTGTAAAGGATATTACCGCACTTTGTAAGTTCCGTAGTTGATGCAAATAAACTTAAGGCTAAAATTAACTAAAAGCTATTGTAGTACTTGGTAAGTGCTGTGGTTGTTAAATTTAAACTAAACCCGAATAAATAAAAAGGGCTACAGTAGCACTTGTTAAGTGTCGCCATTGGCTGAAATGAGATTTTTGAATATTGATTTAAAATTTTAATAAGCTTCACCCTTGAAAGTTAAAACGAAGCATTGTGATATAAACTATCTTGAAATGTATAACCACGGGTAATAATAACGATTGGTTGGCGAAGAGACCGGGATCGGATATGGGCATACTCTTTGTCGATACCGAAAACCACTTTGACAACCGTGTACGCAGTGGAGAGTCCAGAATGAAGTAGGTTGGCGGCGGCGTCCCTTTGAGGTAAATATGTGGACCCAACTCTCGTGAGTTGGCATGAGGTGGCTAAAACATGAGCGATCAACGGGCTAAGGGGGTTAGCACCCTTTATCGGACACTCCTCTTCGATACTATATTCTGACTTTGGATTTATTCGGTGGCCGCTTTTACCTTTGATTTTGGGGGGGAGTTTGTTCGAGGTGGGTGATAGCTGCGGCTATGCACTACCACCGGTCCGAAAGCGTAATTGGTATATCTACCCTGGCATTGCCTAGTTGTGCCGTGTCACCTACCATAGCGGGCTTTATACGATTTTGGTTTTGTACCATACTTATGGAGTACCCTCTGACGATGCCCAGTACGGGGGAGATTACGGTACTGTATAGACTATGAGAATATATTATGTGTTAAGGGCTATATGGGTAACCCCTTAATGCTATTTAAAGTATGTTTATTTTAATATAGACACTTTTATAATAGCGAAATTATTACTACATAGTAAATAGTTTAACGGATCCTTAAAGGATGGGCTGTCCCAAGCATCATTTAAGTTACCTGCTCTATATTATAGTACACTTGAATTTTATTACACTGTATAAGTGTGTATGTCCTGACTCGAGTGTTTATGTTTTATTTTACGCTCGGGTCAGCCTGAGTTGCAGTTCAGTCTTCATTCCGGAGCTAGCACTTCTGTAGATCACTTTTCAAGCTGCTGGCAAATTTTCCTTTCAGTTCTTTATCTTAAATTATGAAATCAAGACTATTGGATATTGAGATTTTCTATGGTTGTTTCAAACTATATTGGGTTTAAGACTATGTAAAATTTTGTTTGTTTTGAGACTATTCATAGTGGCTTCATGAACCACTAAGTTATTTTTAATTCCGCTGCAAGTATTCTGATTTTTGTGTCTGTGATTCTGTGATTTGACTTCATTTGCTATAAATTTATTTAAAATATTTTTTTTTGAACTGTTCAAGTTTGACAAGTTTTAATTTATCGTCGAATTTGAATGATACAAAATAGTGGGTCGTTACAGTTGGTATCAGAGCTTTGGTTTAACCATAGCCTGAGGAGAAAAAACTCATTAGAGATAGGGTAGAAATATCCTAGAATGAGTGAAGTCAAATCTTAGAATCCTTTCCTTGCGAGAGAACGTATTTTTAAAGTATAAAATGATTTTTAAAAGGTTTTTCAAAGAGGAATTTTGATATAAAACTTTCTTTTTTTGAAAATTAAATTTTCCCTACTACTTCCCCTTTTCTCCATCTTATATAATTAGGTCCTTTGTTGAACGCCTTTCTAGTGAACATTATCTTATCTAATCTATATTTGCCTTTATATTTTCCTCTGCCCTTAAATTCATTCTTGATTTCTCAGGATGAATCGAGGAAATACTAGAGGTAGGGAACGAGCTGCTGCCCCAGCTCCTCCACCCGCTGCCCCAGTTAGATTTACTAAGCTATGCAAAGATTATACCGAGCTTGGTGGCACCAAGTTCACGGGGTCTGAAACCATAATAGAAGCTCAACAGTGGTTGAGAGACTTGGAAAGAATCTTCTCCTGTCTCGAAATCACTAATGCCCAGCAGCGGCAGTTGGCGGCCTGGTAGATGAAAGGAGCCGCTTTGAATTGGTGGCTGTCAGTTATTGCTCACACCAATGAGGCTGACATCACCTAGGAGCAATTTAGGTATCTTCTTCTGTTATCCAAATTTAGGATAAACTCCGCCATTTTCTTCTAAAGTCTGTCTGATATCTCTTATCGTGCTTTAGGGAGGCTTTTCTTGTCAAATGGATGCCCGAAGCGGGCAAGTCTCAGCTATATCGAGACTTTATGGATTTAAAGTAAGGTGATATGTCTTTTTTTGAGTATGAGAGAAAATTTAACGAGCTCTCGCTATATGGCCTAAATTTGATAGACGCCCCGCTAAAGAAGAACGAGAAATTTATTGCGGGATCACGAGCCGAGTACTACGATCGCCTTATTACCCATGTGCGTGGGACGTTCACCGCTCTGATGGATATGGCTATCCGGTATGAGAACCCCACCTCCAGAGCTCCTCCTGCTGCCCAGTCTACCCCATCTCAGTATTCTGGAAATTCAAAGAAGAGGAAGCCCTATTTTCAGCAACGCCAGAAGAATAGGAATACGACTCCAGGGCTAGGATCATCGTCTTCTGCATCTCAAAGGCCGCCTGTAGACCTTTCTACCATAACTTGCCATAGATGCCACCAGAAGGGACACTACGCAAATAGATGTATGACCTTCGGTGCTACTATTCCCCCTCCTTCTCAGTTGGATAGGCGAGACCTCTGCCACATATGCCTTGAGCCGGGACACTTCAAGAGAGACTGCCCTACTCAGAATAAGGGCAAGGCATCAGGGATTTTTGCAGCGACATCGGCATCTTCTCCAGCTCCTCCGCCAGCCCCTGCACCTTCTCCCGCTCCTAGTGACTATCAAGGTACACTTCAGGGTTCTTTTACTTTGTTTGAATCTCCGGTTCGTGTTTTATTCGATACTGGAGCCTCCCACAGCTTCATCTCGTCCGATCTATGTAATAAATTTGAGCATCTCCTTTCGCCCGAGTTTTCTTTTGTGCCTTTATGTGTTTCAAACCCCATCGATGGCCCTGCAAACCTGAGCAAGGTTTGTAGAAATGTGAAACTCTTCCTCGATAATTATCGCTTCACTGGTGACTTCTATATTCTGGGGTTTGACGCTTTCGATCTACTGCTTGGAAGTGACTGGTTGGATAAGCATGAGGCCCAGATTTCTTGTAGTTCCCAAACTGTCTCACTTGTAGGTGATAAGGGTGACTCTTTAGTAATCCAGTGTAGCTTGCCTCAGGAATTCGCTGGTAGCTTCGTTTATTCTCTTGACACTTTCCATGGTGATATTGAGTCCACTCCTGTAGTTAGACTATTTCCCGACATATTTGGTGAAGTCATCTCACTACCTCCAAAGGGGGAAATTGATTTCCGTATCGATCTCATTCCTGGAGCACGACCTGTAGTTCTTCCACCCAGAAGAATGGCACCTCGGGAGAAGATCGAATTGAGGAATCAAATTGAAGACTTGTACTCTAAAGGTCTTATCAGACCTAGCTTTTCAGAATGTGGAGAAGCCATGGTTTTCGTCACCAAATTGGATGGTTCTCTCCGGATGTGTATTGATTATAGGGAGCTGAACAAACACACTATGAAAAACAGATACCCTATGCCCCGCATCAATGATATGTTCGATTAACTCTATGGAGCGACTGTTTTCTCTCAGCTTGATTTAGCCACAAATTTCCACTAGCTTAGAGTTGCTGAGGAGAGCATTCCCAAACTGCTTTCCGTACTGAGAATGGCTTCTTTGAATGGCTAGTTATGCCTTTTGGGCTGACTAACGCCCCTGCTTTCTTCATCGACTTGATGAATCGTGTTTTCCACGATGTGCTCAATAAGTTTGTTCTAGTCTTCATTGATGATATCTGTGTGTTCTCTAAGTTCGAGGAAGAACATAAATCCTACTTAATCTTTGTTTTGGGCGCCCTTAGAAGTCACCAGTTAAAAGTCAAATTCTCTAAATTCCATTTCTGGGAAGAGGAAGTCCGGTTCCTCGGACATATTGTCTCTAGTGAAGGAGTTTCTGTTGATCCAGTCAAGATCGCTGCGATTAAAGATTGGGAAGAACCTAAGATTCCTACTGATATTCGCAGTTTTCTGGGCCTTGATGGTTACTATCAGAGGTTCATTGAGAACTTTGGTCGGATTTCTGCATCTCTCACTGCTCTAACTCGAAAGGATGCTAAGTTTATTTGGAGCGATAAGTGTAAAGCGGCATTCCAACAGTTGAAGGACAAGCTTACTTCCGTACCGGTGCGTACCGTTCCAAAAGAAAATGAGAGATTAACGGTATACATCGATGCTTGTCGCGAGGGTTTGGGGGCAGTATTAATGCAGGATGGGAAGGTGATTGCATATGCTAGTCATCAGTTGAAGAACCATGAGGCTAATTATGCTGCCCATGATTTAGAATTGATGGCCGTTGTCTTTGCTTTGAAGCTTTGGAGACATCATCTCTTGGGTGCTAAGTTTGACCTCTTCACCGATCATCAGTCTTTTAAATATATCTTCACCCAAAAGGATTTGAATCAGAGACAAGTTCGGTGGCACGAGTTTCTTGCTTCTTATGATCTCGACATCAACTATACCCCTGAGAAAGCAAATGTAGTGGCGGATGCATTGAGTAGGAAGAAATCTTTGTTGTGCCGGCTTATTGTTTCTTCTCCTCTTGTGGATCGTATTAAGGCTAAGCAGGATGAAGACGAGATGCTTAGGCATATGAAGGGAAGTGTCCATAGCAGAGTTGGTGGGAATAGTAGTATTGATGGTACTGGAGCTCAGATTGATGATAAGAGGATTTTAAGGATAAATAATCAGATTTGTGTCCCAAATGTTGATGGTTTGAGGCAGGAGTTACTTCAGGAACATCATCAATCCCGACTTTCCATTCATCCTGGCGTAGTAAAGATGTATCAGGATTTAAAGAAACTTTACTGGTGGAAGGGTATGAAGCGCGACGTCTCTATCTTTGTTAGTAGGTGTGCGACTTGTCAGCAAGTCAAGGCGGATCATCAGAAGACTCCGGGTTTATTGCAGCCTCTGAAGATTCCGGATTGGAAGTGGGAGCAAGTTTCTATGGATTTCATCGATGGTTTACCGAGATCTAGGAGGGGTAATGAGAGCATCTGGGTTATCGTGGATAGACTGACCAAGTTCGCTCATTTTATTCCGGTCAAGACTACCCGTACAGCTTCGAGCTTATCTGAGATTTATACGAGGGAGATTGTTCGCCTCCACGGGGTTGCGTGGGGCTCGAATTTTGAGAAATGGGCTTTGGTGGGGTTTTCCAGTGGAGTGGTGGGTATGGCGCGTTGAAGTTTGACCGGGGGCGAAGGTCGATGGTCGGTAAAAGGCAACGGGGAACATGTGCACGTGCAAGGTACTCGTGTGCATAGGGTTTGATCGGTAGTGATATGAGAACTGGGAAGAAGGAAGAATGGTTGAGGAAGAAGAAGGTGAGAGTCAGGAAAAACACGGTCTTGGCTCGTTGTCGATCTCGAGTCATTCGTGTGAGTCATTGAGCAAGGTGAAGGCTGTTGTGGCTCGAGTGTTCGTACGGGGAATCCTAGCTTGTGCTCGAGTTTTTTTTCTGTTGAGGTGAATCCTGTTTTCAAAAAAAAAGATGATGCATATGTTTTCAAAACTAATTATTAAATAAATTACAGGTAAAGATAATTATCAAGTTTTTAAGTTAAAACAAAATACAAGTTCAAACAAATTTTCCCAAAACTATTTCTTTAATCAATATTCATTGCATAATAAATATTGTTAAATATCCGTTATCAGAAAATTTTATGATTTATTTTACTTAATTTAATTGAGTTATTAATTTAAAACTTAAATGACATGGTTTATATCAAATAAGATAATTGAAAGACAAATGTTTTAAGTATATGTGTTAATGATAATTAAGAAGTTAATAAAGATTAATTAGTGGTTTGTCTTAAAGTATAATTAAGGGATGATGATTTAAGATTAAGTTAATAAGGTAATTAAAGAGTAATTAATTAATTTAATTAATTAATAGTTAAGGATTAATAAATTGATTAATTAGAAAATAATTAATTGGTAATTAAAAATAAATTAATTAGTGGTTAGGGATTATTAATGTAAGTAATTGGAGATTAATTACTCAAATGGTAATTACTTATTGTAAGTAATCAAAAGGAATTACTTAATGGAAGTAATTAAGGGATAGTTACATAGTGTAATTGATTAAAGGATGGATTAATTAAGGGAATTAATTAAAGGGTGAGTTAATTAATGAATGCGATTAATTAAGAGATAATTAATCAAAGTAAGTGATTATAGGATAAGTAAATAAAGTAATTAATTTGGGATCAATGTAATTAGTTAACTAAAGAGAATACTTAAAGGTTAATTAATTTGTGTTATTAATTAAAGGCTAAATTACTTAATGTAATTAAAGATGATAATTAGAGGATGATTAATTAATTGGTTTGTAATTAATTAATGTTGAGTAAACATGATTTAAAAAGGATTGAAGTAATATTTAATCTATTTAAATTAATTAGAAATGGTATGGCTAATTAACCTTGCTTATGGATGATTGAATGATATTAAATACCTTGGATTATTTGTTGTCCTTGGTATGTGATTGGGATGCTATGTGATATAAAATGTTTTGTAATATGATATGTTTAGGTTGAACAATGATAATGTGATTATCTATGATGAATTGCTGTGTAAAAGTTACATCTTGTATTCAAAATTGAATTGTATTCACTTGAATAACTTGGGTTAAGATGGTATTGAATTCGAAGGGACCGGGGTCGGCTATCAACAAATACCCATGACCACTTTGATTTGTAATCTATAATAATTCTTTATGGATTTGATATGTAAAATAAATGGACCGAAATGGTATATTTTAAGTAAACCAGACCATTAAAACCAAGTTCGGTACTTAGATATTGATGTGTGAAATATGTGTTGACTATAACAAGTTATGAACTCGTAGTAGGGTACGAGTCACCCCTGGTTTATATAATTTTTATGTTTAGTATTTCATGATAGATGGTCTTACTCACGCTGGTTTCCAGCCTGACCCGGGTGTTACTTTGATGTAATGCTCGGGTCAGACCGAGTATTAGAGTTTTCAGGGTAGGACGTTTTGGAGCCCAAGAGGCAAGCTGGATGACAAGAACGTATAGAGTTTTTCGCTGTGTGTATGAGACTGTGTAGTCTGTATGGATTGTAGTCTGGAACAAGTTGTATAACTGTCCAATTTATGTATAAGTGATTTTACTCTGATGAATTATATGTAAAGTAACAATTACAGGTTTCTTTATAAAAATGCTACTATTTGTTATTATATTTTATCCGCTGCGAATGTGAGATGTTGTTTTTTCTGTTCTCTTTGTTTCTTCTTTCTTCTTTCTTCTTTGTCTTCTTTTCTCTAACAATCTAGAATTTTCGGAGTCGAGAATTTCGGGTTGTTACAACTATCATCTATATTCATAAACGAACATAAAATAAAATTTGTCTAAGCTTTAATCATATTATAAATATACTTTTAGAACATATATCCAAATAGATATTAAACAATGCAAACTATATTTATAATCAAATATATGAAATCCAACTTTGACCAATTTTATGTGCAAAAACTGTGCTTATATATATAAATCAGATTGTAAATAGTTATGCGCTTATTCTCTTTATAAACAAACACATATATCAGACTATAATGTATGTAAGTACAAATGCCTCTTATATATAATTAACATGTTATTATAGTAAAACAAAAACATATATGATACCTCATCTAACATAATATAATATATATTCTATAACTTATATGCAGCAACGTCAAGTATTACGTCGTAAACTTATAGTGTAAATTTGTATATAAATAAAAATCTATATTGCTACCTACAGCAAGAGGAGACACGAAAAGCAGGGCTGTAGAGCTCGGTGGAAACGCGGCTAGGTTGCATGCGTTTCAAGGGGTTCAGCTAGTGGAGTTAGCAAAACGGCGAGGTAGAGTGGGAGATCTCGGTCTAGAAAGCAAGCGAAGAAGAGATGGTGGCCACGGCAGCAGGGGAAGAGACAAGTTGGACGAAGTGGTTGGTGTTGTGGGATCTTGGCCAGGGTGGGAGAAGCAGGTGGTCGAGTCGAGTGGCCGATGGGTTCAAGGCATGGGCTAGAGAGAAGGCTCAGAGGGAGAGGTCGGGTTTGGTGAAGAAGCGGATGGGTTACAGAAGAAAGAGAGAGAGAGAGAGAGGAAGGTGATGGGTTTACAAAGAAAAGGAGGGTGAGACTTGAAAGAAAACGAGTGTATGCAGAGGAGAAGATAAATGAGAAGTTGAGCATGTTGAAAGGGTGAAATATTAAAAAAAAATTAGGAATATCGAAGGGCTAGTAATGGCCACTGTTTGAATTTTTTTAGAATTGAAAACGATACCAGCTATTGAAAGTTAAACGATGGAATATGAAAGAGACGTTGGAAATCAACAGTTAGAATTCGGTACCAGTACAATCACCGTTTCCGTGAATTCTGCTGCGTATCGTACTTCAAAACATAGAAGTGAATATATCACAAAGATCGGCACAACGATTTGATCAAAACGGTATACTAATATTAGGGGTATGAGCATCCTATCAAAATTCGATAATCGGTACCGAAAATGCTGCTAATTTACGGAAAATAAGTTAAACAGAGCAATAGCAGTCAAAATTTGGAGAAACGAAATATGACGTCTTACTCAGAAGATGATAAAAAAATTTCTATATAAAATATTCAGGTTTGGAGACCACTTTTTTATCATCAATTTTTAACTGATTTGAATTGAAATAAAATTACACAATATAATAAACTTCCAAATTTCTAATGAAAATTTACCATTTGCTATGTTAAAGCAGACGCAATTCAAATAATAAATTTTTTATTTTAAAATATAGTCATTTAAAATTTCACAAATTTCCAATTAAATAAATTATTAAAGCCATCAAAATTTACGAGTCGTTACACTCTCCCCCACTCATAACTTTTCGTCCCAAAAAAGGGACGAGGTAGGCGAATAGAAACAACCAAAAAGAAAAATAAATTCGGAATATAAAAGAAAACAATTAATTTAAACTATACAAATTTCAATTTCAATTAATTAATATTCGACAATTGATTTAAATTCAAGGTATTTCATTAAGTTTATTTTTATTTCGATATATTAATATTTGATACAAAACGTTTCTTTCAAAACAATTTTTTTTATTTACTTTGTCTCATTTACTATTCAATCAACATATTATTCTATTTATCTCTATTTACATTTATAATTATAATTTAAGAGTATAACATTTATATATCCACTCAAATTTTATTTATAAAATCATTTTATATTGTATATTATCTAATTATATATCCAACTTCTGAATAATAAGTAAGTTGTATTGGAATGTAATTGGGTGTTATAGAAGTAAAACCATTCCCAATTCAACTGTAATATTCAAAATTGTGGCTTAATTTACTATTGAAACCACCTTTAACATAAAATTTAAGAATTAAATTTATGATTAACTTAAAAAAATTTAGAGATAAATACATACGTACATACATACTTATATATCAAAATAATCATATACCAATATATACATTATAAATCAAGTCATGCATAAAAAAATATTCTAATCAATTTCATATTCCAAATCAAGAGTGTAGCAAAACTATTTATGGTCTCTCCTGTTCGAAACTCGAAAATGAATGTCGATGATGCTACAGTCATTATCGAAATTATTTTCCAGCGACAAAAGGGAAGAGCACTGATTTAAAACCTTTAAATTTTTTTGAAAACAATTTCTATCTGAATATACTTTTAAATAATATACCCTTTAAAACTTTAAAATTAAAGCTTGGAATCATCGAAATTTAATTCTCAAATTCTTAATTTAAATCTATTTCAATTTCAAACATGGTTTATAAAACAATAACTGAAAATCAAATATTATTTATCCAATTTAGTTAACTATTTGATTTCAAAATTTTTGTTATATGTAATACATAGTCATACTAAATTTATTCCATTTACCAAATTTGAAAACAATATTATGTCAGTTTACTCTATTAAAGTGTTTTGGAATTCCTATCGATAGCGTTGATCAGACGAATCGATCGAAAATCCAAATCCACATCAACAACTCAAACAGCACAATATATAAAACATTTTAATATTAATACAAATACACTCCCTCACTCGATAATTCAAGGATGGATTTCAAAATAAAGATAAGGTACAAATACTAATCAAAGAAAATTCTGACCAGAAGATAGGTTCAAAATGAAGATAAGCTGATTAGTACAAAGGAGAGGAGGTGGATAGACTTATATAAATCGCGGGCAATCTTAACCGGGTCAACCGTGAATTTAAGGACAAGACCGAGGAAGAATTCTGATGAAAATCAACATTCGATTGCCAGAGATTGAATTCAGGTATAGCAAGAGATGGATAAGATCGTAAACCAAGGATATAGAAATCATCGGTGAATCAATGCTTATTGTAAAGGAGTTCACCCCGTTACAAACCATTCAGTGGTGCTATGGGATACTCCAGAATCAAGTAGAATTTGGATACGGGATGACAAGAGTGGATTTTAGAACGAACAGGGGAATTCCAAAATTCAAAGGAGACCGAATCAAAGAGGAAGGGATTCAATGTCAGGACCGTATTCTTCGTCTGTCGAAAATTAAACATCGATACTCACTTTATCGACTGCCGAGTAATCGAACGACGGAAAACCGAACACTGAGGGTTTTAGAAGAAGAAAGAGATAGAAGAAGAGATAAGAAGATAGGAAATAGAGGGAAAAGAAAGTAGAAAATAGTGTAGAAAATAGAACGGGACAGAACACAACACAACAACATCAGAATCTCACAATTCGCAGCGGAACAACATATAATAATAAATGAATAATCTTTAAACAAAGAACTATATCAGTTATTACATTTTATACATTACATTTCATTGCATCATATTATCAGAGTGTACAACAACAAACAACAACAAACAGTGCAGCGGAAAAAGAAATACTATATACTAGTAATTACGCCATGCCATCCAGCTTGCCTCCAGCTTGCCTCCAGCAACTCCAGAATATCCAGAATATCCTGATAAACCTAACTCTTAACTGCCCGTGTGGAAATTGGTGGGCACCCAGAGTTTAGGAAGGAAAACAATAAACTCCGAGTCAGTCATGTGACTGGTGTGAGAACTCAAAATAGTTTATTTATCTTTAAAATCAAAATAGAGGAATATTTTTAAAGTCAATTCGCAATGCTTTTAAAAATGAGACTACCATAAGACCTCCCGCCACACACACAATGCAAACGCAGACTTGGAGGAGATTTCTTCTTATGTTAGACAAAGATGCTTGATACGTATTAAAAAGAACATTTGATATTATTACTAGTGCATAGTGTAGGAAAAATTCATTTCAAAAGTAGAATATAAATCTTAGCCAGCATAGGTACCATTATATTATGCCTACTATAGCTACCATATTAGATGGCAGGTTCTACAACTAAAACCGTACAAGTCACGTATTGTTTCTTTGGATTTCCAACGAATGATCAGGCCAAGGAACTTCCCACTGCCACATTAGAATGCCTCTGGATGGACATCCCCGAGAACCAAACCGGATCTCTACCAACACAAGGCCGGGTTAGCCCTAACTGAGTAACAACTGACCGAATATGCCATCCCCCGGTCCTTTGGGACCTTTCAACCAAGCGCTCGTAATCAATTCACACAATCATAAAGTGTTTTCAACATGAGTAAGTATCTGGGCTCCATACCATGATACCACCCTTTTCCAGAAGGAAATGCACACATCCTAAAGGGCGCTACCCCTCATAACCTTGCTGCATCTTTCCTGTTTTGACCATTCACGGGGTGTGAGGCTCGACGAAGTCACGTCCACAAAAACATACTTTATACAAAAGCCATGCTTTGGGTCAACAAATGATCATAGAAATGATCACCAAGATAGACGATCAAATAAACGATCCTATCACAAATAATCAACATAATGATCATTTCACAGCAACACTCAGGATGTTACATTACAAAATTGGGAATATATCGCTGATAACCTTCAACTACATAACCTCTGAGCTCGTACGTCTCAGAGAAGGGTGTTAAGCTAAAAGAATAAATTCTCCGCCACCAACAGAAATATATTTGAAAGAAATCGGCTTTATATCTCAATTTGTAATGTCAGACACACAATCCATACAAGTCTGTTCCGGGCTCGAACAAAACCGAAGGCACTTCTCACGAAGCCCTTGCAATCCGGGTATTCACAATCCCGATCGAATTTCCCATCACTTAGGGGATCTCTATACCAGGAGCTACCCAGTGCAGAGACAATCGATAGGTCATCCTATCGCTTTCGCAAATACCCGATCTTCAACACCAGTCATCAATGCTATCCATTACGTCGTGTCACTATTCGGAATGGGTAATCCGAATAACGAGCGCAATAATTTAAAAATAAGTGTAGCATTCAAATTTAGCAAATCACAACAAATACCTTTCAAAGGTAAATATTGATAGTCGGTTATTGAACTATCAATGGATATGCACAACATCACCAGATTCCAAATAATTTTCCAAATTATTTATTTCCCAAAAATATATTTACTAGATATATAATTTTCACACTTCAAAAATAAATCAATATTTATTTTTTTAAACAACTTCCCTTTTCATTCATGAATTCCATAGTGAATTTATATTTCAAAATATCCATGCATATACGATTTCAATTATTCATTTCAATTTATCTTCAAAAAGATAAATTCCCAAAATATTCACTTTATATTGGAAAACATTTCCATACTTATTTATTCATAAGTAATTCACAAATTTTATTTATTTTCAATACTTAGAAAATATTTAATATACTCAAATCGAGATTAAGTATATATTTCATTCTTTAAGCAAATCTTCTCTTAAACATATTTATTTGGGCCAAAACGAATGTTACGTAAAACATCGTTACGACAACCCAAAATCACTAGTATAGGGATTCGAAATTAAAATAGATATATAAATCCCAATACTATACAAAACATTTCCTTTCGGAAATCATTTACTATAACAACAGTGTTATAGTCCACCATTTCCTTCTATTTCTCGAAAACGTCTATTTCAACAATAAATGTTAAAATCTATAGTTTCGAATCTCAACACAATTAAAAACATCGTTAGATCGTTTTAATTCAATTTAAAACATCAAATCTAAACATTTTCTTTCATATATTATTCACTATTCAAAAACGTGAATATACTACGTTAACAAATTTTATCACTTCTATTCATTTTATTTTAAAGGATTATTCACCGTCTAAAACGTGAATATAATTCCATTAATAGGTTACAAAAATTTACTTCTTAAAATAAGTCGTTTGCGAATTTATAAAACAACGTTTATAAATTCCTTTATTAACCTATTCAATTTATAACTCAATTATAAACTAAAAGTCCATATTATAAGTTAAATGCTTATAAAACGATTATTTTACAAAATCGTTCTTTTAACCTTCATAATTATAAATCTTATAACTTATAAGATTCAATTATTTATCCAAATATATTCTTTAATAACTTTATAAATTTTATAAACCTACTGTTTATAAAATTCCATTTATAACCTCACCGCTTATAATTCTATAAATTTCATTCACTTATGCAATCCATTTTCACTTCATTCAAACACTTATAAAAACTCGTTTTATAATTCAAATGTTTTAATTTATAATTATCAATTTATAAATCCTTTATAAAATCAATTTATACTATTATTTTAAAACATCTTTAATCTCCTTTATAATTTCATCCTTTTGACTTATAAAATAATCAAACTTCATAAATCCTATATTTAAACTTTTCACTATAAATTCAAAAATCCCGATTAAACTATTTTATAAAATCATTAACCCCATATTTTCAAAAATCAACTTTTAACTATATTTCTCAAAAATCATAGTTTTTATAACATTAAAATTTATACGTTTATTTATTTAAAATGGATAAATTCCCAAAAATATTTTATAACGTATACTTTCAAAAATCACTTTAAAATCTCTTTTAAAACTCCAAAATTTGGTCCAATGATGCAACACACCAAATAGTCAATCACGACAACAACGATATCATATATCGATATGATAATCAATCAAATATCAAAATATCTGAAATCAAATAAAAACTTTGAGGAATCCAGTTGGATCCCTCCAACCTGTTTTCCTGCATCCACAAACATTAGCACAATACCAATTCCGCTCCAGTACGAAATTATCGCGGTATTTGGGATTTTAAATATTATCCGCTTAATAGACGGCGCAATAGGGTCTCATCCGCTATACAAATGCGGGAAATCAATAACTCCAATATATACATATGCCAATATATATATTGCTATTATATATAAGACTAATTTCACTGTTTATGAAATATTCGTGGTATATGTTTTTAATAAATAACATCCGCTTACTAACGGCGCATAATGTCTATTTTAACAATCAATAGATATCAATCATCATTCAAACATGCATTCAAATATTTTAAATCTAACTATTTAAAATAAAATCGAAACTGATTCGATTGAGTGAGAAGTTCTCACCTTGATTTCAATTTCGTTTTAGCGATTTATTTCGAATAAAATTAAACGGACGTTTAATTTTACCCGAAATTTTCACTAACTCCAAACGACTCCAATCCAATTTCATCGCGTAGTGCTCGTCCATACGATTCCAACGCAACTGGTTTCGCGCGTTTTCGACCTCGTATGAAAAAGATATGAGTTTATGAAGTTTGTACACGATTTTTATAATTAAAATTACAACTATATTTAAAAAATTTAACCTAAACAATTTACAGCCGTTAGATCCAAGCCCCCCCCCCCCTCATCATCGCCGCACGCTCCTTCTCCCCCTCATGCGCGTATCATCTACAGGCAAAACACGATGCTACCGAACCCAATTTCAATCTTAGGGTTTAAATTTAGCAACCAAAATACACAACTACATGTCGATCAGGTAGCTCCATGTCGAAGCCCTCACCCAACACTCCACTCGGCTGCAACCTTGCTCAACTCGGTCCCCCCCATGCATAGAAATGC
This sequence comes from Allium cepa, assembly GCA_030765085.1. NCBI lineage: Eukaryota > Viridiplantae > Streptophyta > Magnoliopsida > Asparagales > Amaryllidaceae > Allium > Allium cepa. The sequence goes on along the minus strand of CM060930.1, from coordinate 105,316,531 downwards.
ATGCACGAACGCAAGGGGAACGCGGCCTATTATCTCCCAAAATACAGCTCCAATCTCGATCGTGACCGTTGATCTTGTAGATCTCACTACGCTCTACAAGTTTGCTTCAGAAAGTTCTACGAATTGAAGCTTGGATTTAAAGATAATTGAGAAGAAAGGAAGTGAATTTTCGGCCTTCCATTTGTAACTGGCGGCTGCGTTTAGGAATTAGGGTTTGGTTTATATATATATATATATATATATATATATATATATATATATATTTTAGAGTGAAGGGGCTATTTATAGAGTTTTGAACGAACACTATTCATTCCGATTTTCCAAACTCCGATTTACGCGCCGAAACTGACGTTCCTAGGGTTTACCCCGCGTTCCGGACACAATGGAACAGGTTTCGGAAGCTAATTCGGATATCTGTGCGAGATATGGCAATAAACGTTCAATTTAAATTAAACCGATTTAAACGATTTTCTAGGCGTTTTAATTTGTACCGGACAAACGGTAAATCCAATTGACACGAAATTTGAAACCTTACAATAATATCACATTATGGATCCGATGAAACTGGTTTTGTCGAAATCCGAGACTGTTTGAAAAATGGCTATTTTATCTCGCGAAATTAAAATTAAAAATAATTTGATGCGTTTCGAGCTGCCACGATCAAACGATAGCTCCGATTGACACGAAAATTGAAATCCGGTAATAACTAACTATTACGGATCCAATGGAACTAGTTTCGTTCAATTCTGAGACTGTTCAAAAATTGGCTATTTTCACTAGTCGATTAAATATTAAAATATTCAATTTTCACAAATAAACTTTTAATTCGATTTTAAAAGTTCTAAAATATCGTTCTATCTTCAATATGTTAAAATAAAATTTTACAAATCATTTTCAATCATATTTAACTCGATTTTCAATTATTTCCATAATTTAACATATTAAATTATTGATTTAGTTATCCAATTAAATCCAATAATTCGAAATAAAATTTATTCGACTAATAAATTTCACTTATTAATATTTAAAATAAATTAAATATCCGAATTTTAATTACTTAAAATCCTGGGTCGTTACAATCTTCCCCCCTTAAAAGAATTTCGTCCTCGAAATTTACAAGTAAAAAAAAAGTTACAGAATCTATTAATTTTCCAAAATCCATAGTCCAACTTCTTATAATACTTTACTAAGTTTTCAAGTCATACTTAGTTATCTTTTCAAAAACAACTACTATTGTTTAACTTTCAATTCCAAATCAAAGTTATAGTTTTCAAAATTTTCCAATTTTCTCAAATTTTTCTAACGCCTTAAATTTTCGAAAAAATTCGCCATAGTCTCCTTTGCGCGGCTCGATCCGAAAAAAAAATGACAGTATATATATCACAAATATACATCTCATTAAGTAATGAGGCATCCCGCAGGGAAAAAGTGTAAAAGTACGGTATTTAATCCGAGATATGTACCTTATAATTTTATTAGCAAGCATATACGGCTAATATAGCGCGAAAGCGAGCTCCAAATGCGAAGCAAACGCGATCCGCACCTACTAATCACTCAACAAACAACATGAGAATCATGCATATAGATAATAGTATCGATATACAACATATAGCAACATAATAACTATATATGCCAACATAGCAAATGCAACAAAAGCAATATATTCAACCATCAACCAACTAGCATTCATAACCAATAAATATTCATTCATATTCTCATTAATATTCAATGAATTAGGTTTTCAATTTAAATCACATTTGATTCATTAACAGTGGATGTTTTTACAAACATTCATTTTCAATTAGTTTATATTCACTAATTCATATTCAAGTTGGTTCACTTCCAAATCAAATTCAATTCTATTTAAGATTCACTTAACTTCCAATTGAATTTCAATTACTTTAGCTTCCAATTTCATTAACACTTAATGAATTATATACAATCAACTAACAATCATATAACAACCAATATATATTAATTACAACCAAATTCTTTGCTTTCAATTGGTTTAATTAAATTAATTTTCATTCAATTATTCAAATTCCAATAACATTAGATTTTAATGAATTAACACTTATATTCATTATTCCATATCAACTTAATTCACATTCAATTGATTAACATTTAATCCATTAATTCAATTCAATTACAAAAGTTGAATTTCATTTACATAATCTAAGTTCATATTTATCGCTTAACTTTATTAATTTACTTTGATACCAATATCAACTTCATTCAACATTTCTTAAGTTATATTCCATATAGTTTCACTTCTTATATACATAAGTTTATTTCACAATTGTAAATTACCTTAATTATAATTCAATTCTTATAATTCATTTTACTTATACAATTATTCTTCAATTTAGATTATTCAAACAACTAAACAATCAACTTGTATACACTTTAATAATTCTGAAAAAAAATTATTCCTTTATATAAAAATATAATCAAGGTAAAATTATTTCATTTACCCAATTTTAAAACAATATTGTGTCGAATTGTTCTATTCAAGTGTTTAGAGATCCCTATCAACAACGTTAATTACTCGTATTAACAAGAATCTATATACCACTCAACAAACCAATCATCACAATATAAAATAATTTTATATTCACTAACAAATACGCTCTCATATCTATTATTACACTCAAACCCATTCTAGAGTACTACTGACTCTATCTCTAATGAGTAATACCCAACAGAACCATGGTTGTCGCTTAACCATAAGCTCTGATACCACATGTAACGTACGTACCGTCAGCGGTCACAACCGGTAGGCTTTTCAACCATCCCAGCCCCACCGTGGCTTACACTAATATCCCAAACTTGCTTTTACGGCCACCCTTTCGAATGTCACGGCTTCGCCTAACCAACCCCGTAAAGAGGACGTGTGGGGGTAAGAGTCTCCCGTTCGCCACCAAACCGCGAAGCGAGAACCCCCCATCACATATCACCTAGCATAAGCAAGACTGGTGTGAGAACTCAAAATAGTTTATTTATCTTTAAAATCAAAATAGAGGAATATTTTTAAAGTCAATTCGCAATGCTTTTAAAAATGAGACTACCATAAGACCTCCCGCCACACACACAATGCAAACGCAGACTTGGAGGAGATTTCTTCTTATGTTAGTCAAAGATGCTTGATACGTATTAAAAAGAACATTTGATATTATTACTAGTGCATAGTGTAGGAAAAATTCATTTCAAAAGTAGAATATAAATCTTAGCCAGCATAGGTACCATTATATTATGCCTACTATAGCTACCATATTAGATGGCAGGTTCTACAACTAAAACCGTACAAGTCACGTATTGTTTCTTTGGATTTCCAACGAATGATCAGGCCAAGGAACTTCCCATTGCCACATGAGAATGCCTCTAGATGGACATCCCCGAGAACCAAACCGGATCTCTACCAACACAAGGCCGGGTTACCCCTAACTGAGTAACAACTGACCGAATATGCCATCCCCCGGTCCTTTGGGACCTTTCAACCGAGCGCTCGTAATCAATTCACACAATCATAAAGTGTTTTCAACATGAGTAAGTATCTGGGCTCCATACCATGATACCACCCTTTTCCAGAAGGAAATGCACACATCCTAAAGGGCGCTACCCCTCATAACCTTGCTGCATCTTTCCTGTTTTGACCATTCACGGGGTGTGAGGCTCGACGAAGTCACGTCCACGAAAACATACTTTATACAAAAGCCATGCTTTGGGTCAACAAATGATCATAGAAATGATCACCAAGATAGACGATCAAATAAACGATCCTATCACAAATAATCAACACAATGATCATTTCACAGCAACACTCAGCATGTCACATTACCAAATTGGGAATATATCGCTGATAACCTTCAACTACATAACCTCTGAGCTCATACGTCTCAAAGAAGGGTGTTAAGCTAAAAGAATAAATTCTCCGCCACCAACAGAAATATATTTGAAAGAAATCGGCTTTATATCTCAATTTGTAATGTCAGACACACAATCCATACAAGTCTGTTCCGGGCTCGAACAAAACCGAAGGCACTTCTCATGAAGCCCTTGCAATCCGGGTATTCACAATCCCGATCGAATTTCCCATCACTTAGGGGATCTCTATACCAGGAGCTACCCAGTGCAGAGACAATCGATAGGTCATCCTATCGCTTTCGCAAATACCCGGTCTTCAACACCGGTCATCAATGCTATCCATTACGTCGTATCACTATTCGGAATGGGTAATCCGAATAACGAGCGCAATAATTTAAAAATAAGTGTAGCATTCAAATTTAGCAAATCACAACAAATACCTTTCAAAGGTAAATATTGATAGTCGGTTATTGAACTATCAATGGATATGCACAACATCACCAGATTCCAAATAATTTTCCAAATTATTTATTTCCCAAAAATATCTTTACTAGATATATAATTTTCACACTTCAAAAATAAATCAATATTTTTTTTTTAAACAACTTCCCTTTTCATTCATAAATTCCATAGTGAATTTATATTTCAAAATATCCATGCATATACGATTTCAATTATTCATTTCAATTTATCTGCAAAAAGATAAATTCCCAAAATATTCACTTTATATTGGAAAACATTTCCATACTTATTTATTCATAAGTAATTCACAAATTTTATTTATTTTCAATACTTAGAAAATATTTAATATACTCAAATCGAGATTAAGTATATATTTCATTCTTTAAGGAAATCTTCTCTTAAACATATTTATTTGGGCCAAAACGAATGTTACGTAAAACATCGTTACGACAACCCAAAATCACTAGTATAGGGATTCGAAATTAAAATAGATATACAAATCCCAATACTATACAAAACATTTCCTTTCGGAAATCATTTACTATAACAACAGTGTTATAGTCCACCATTTCCTTCTATTTCTCGAAAACGTCTATTTCAACAATAAATGTTAAAATCTATGGTTTCGAATCTCAACACAATTAAAAACATCGTTAGATCGTTTTAATTCAATTTAAAACATCAAATCTAAACATTTTCTTTAACATATTATTCACTATTCAAAAACGTGAATATACTACGTTAACAAATTTCATCACTTCTACTCATTTTATTTTAAAGGATTATTCACCGTCTAAAACGTGAATATAATTCCATTAATAGGTTACAACAATTTACTTCTTAAAATAAGTCGTTTGCGAATTTATAAAACAACGTTTATAAATTCCTTTATTAACCTATTCAATTTATAACTCAATTATAAACTAAAAGTCCATATTATAAGTTAAATGCTTATAAAACGATTATTTTACAAAATCGTTCTTTTAAACTTCATAATTATAAATCTTATAACTTATAAGATTCAATTATTTATCCAAATATATTCTTTAATAACTTTATAAATTTTATAAACCTACTGTTTATAAAATTCCATTTATAACCTCACCGTTTATAATTCTATAAATTTCATTCACTTATGCAATCCATTTTCACTTCATTCAAACACTTATAAAAACTCGTTTTATAATTCAAATGTTTTAATTTATAAATATCAATTTATAAATCCTTTATAAAATCAATTTATACTATTATTTTAAAACATCTTTAATCTCCTTTATAATTTCATCCTTTTGACTTATAAAATAATCAAACTTCATAAATCCTATATTTAAACTTTTCACTATAAATTCAAAAATCCCGATTAAACTATTTTATAAAATCATTAACCCCATATTTTCAAAAATCAACTTTTAACTATATTTCTCAAAAATCATAGTTTTTATAACATTAAAATTTATACGTTTATTTATTTAAAATGGATAAATTCCCAAAAATATTTTATAACGTATACTTTCAAAAATCACTTTAAAATCTCTTTTAAAACTCCAAAATTTGGTCCAATGATGCAACACACCAAATAGTCAATCACGACAACAACGATATCATATATCGATATGATAATCAATCAAATATCAAAATATCTGAAATCAAATAAAAACTTTGAGGAATCCAGTTGGATCCCTCCAACCTGTTTTCCTGCATCCACAAACATTAGCACAATACCAATTCCGCTCCAGTACGAAATTATCGCGGTATATGGGATTTTAAATATTATCCGCTTAATAGACGGCGCAATAGGGTCTCATCCGCTATACAAATGCGGGAAATCAATAACTCCAATATATACATATGCCAATATATATGTATTGCTATTATATATAATACCAATTTCACTGTTTATGAAATATTCGTGGTATATGTTTTTAATAAATAACATCCGCTTACTAACGGCGCATAATGTCTATTTTAACAATCAATAGATATCAATCATCATTCAAACATGCATTCAAATATTTTAAATCTAACTATTTAAAATAAAATCGAAACTGATTCGATTGAGTGAGAAGTTCTCACCTTGATTTCAATTTCGTTTTAGCGATTTATTTCGAATAAAATTAAACGGACGTTTAATTTTACTCGAAATTTTCACTAACTCCAAACGACTCCAATCCAATTTCATCGCGTAGTGCCCGTCCATACGATTCCAACGCAACTGGTTTCGCGCGTTTTCGACCTCATATGAAAAAGATATGAGTTTATGAAGTTTGTACACGATTTTTATAATTAAAATTACAACTATATTTAAAAATTTTAACCTAAACAATTTACAGCCGTTAGATCCAAGCCCCCCCTCATCATCGCCGCACGCTCCTTCTCCCCCTCATGCGCGTATCATCTATAGGCAAAACACGATGCTACCGAACACAATTTCGATATTAGGGTTTAAATTTAGCAACCAAAATACACAACTACATGTCGATCAGGTAGCTCCATGTCGAAGCCCTCACCCAACACTCCACTCGGCTGCAACCTTGCTCAACTCAGTCCCCCCCATGCATAGAAATGCGTGCACGAACGCAAGGGGAACGCGGCCTATTATCTCCCAAAATACAGCTCCAATCTCGACCGTGACCGTTGATCTTGTAGATCTCATTACGCTCTACAAGTTTGCTTCAGAAAGTTCTACGAATTGAAGCTTGGATTTAAAGATAATTGAGAAGAAAGGAAGTGAATTTTCGGCCTTCCATTTGTAACTGGCGGCTGCATTTAGGAATTAGGGTTTGGTTTATATTTTTTTTTTTTTTTTAGAGTGAAGGGGCTATTTATAGAGTTTTGACCGAACACTATTCATTCCGATTTTCCAAACTCCGATTTACGCGCCGAAACTGACGTTCCTAGGGTTTACCCCACGTTCCGGACACAATGGAACAGGTTTCGGAAGCTAATTCGGACATCTGTGCGAGATATGGCAATAAACGTTCAATTTAAATTAAACCGATTTAAACGATTTTCTAGGCGTTTTAATTTGTACCGGACAAACGGTAAATCCAATTGACACGAAATTTGAAACCTTACAATAATATCACATTACGGATCCGATGAAACTAGTTTCGTCGAAATCCGAGACTGTTTGAAAAATGGCTATTTTATCTCGCCAAATTAAAATTAAAAATAATTCGATGCGTTTCGAGCTGCCACGATCAAACGATAGCTCCGATTGACACAAAAATTGAAATCCGATAATAACTAACTATTACGGATCCAATGGAACTAGTTTCGTTCAATTCTGAGACTGTTCAAAAATTGACTATTTTCACTAGTCGATTAAATATTAAAATATTCAATTTTCACAAATAAACTTTTAATTCGATTTTAAAAGTTCTAAAATATCGTTCTATCTTCAATATGATAAAATAAAATTTTACAAATCATTTTCAATCATATTTAACTCGATTTTCAATTATTTCCATAATTTAACATATTAAATTATTGATTTAGTTATCCAATTAAATCCAATAATTCGAAATAAAATTTATTCGACTAATAAATTTCACTTATTAATATTTAAAATAAATTAAATATCCGAATTTTAATTACCTAAAATCCTGGGTCGTTACATTCAAGCTCAAACGAAAGTAATTCTGTAACTACATTTACTCTATATGCTAAGTTTTGCCTAAAACCAGTGTACTGATACAACATGTAACATCTTGATATTTTCAACCATTCGCATCTACACATACCGGATGTGAATTACTCAAAATACTAGATTGTTAGTTTATATTTGGCAAAACTCAACATATACAATAAATAATAAATCACAAAATCACAGACATAGAGTGATATACAATATGCAGCGGAAAAAAAAGAATAGTAGTTCATGAAGCTACTATATATATATATATATATATATTAGAGTTAAATAAGATACAGCAGAAGTCTCAAATACAACGATCAAATACAAGAATCAAAATACACCACAGGAATCAACTGAATAACTACAAGCTGAAAAGATGTAGATGGATCTCTGAAGTAGCTCCAACTCCAAAGGTGAGTCTCAAAAGCTGTATCACTCAGTCTGACTCGAGCGTAAAGAAAAACACAAAACACTCGAGTCAGGATTAACGTTCTTATATATATAAATACAACTCAAGTGAATTATCTACTGAAATACAAGTAACTCAAAGGTTGTTTGGGATAACCATCCTCGAACGATCCGTTAAACTATCTACTATGTAGTAATATATGCTATTATCATAATGTCTAAAGTAAAGTAAACTATTTAAAACTAGCGTTAAGGCTTTACATTTTCCAGCGTAACACATTTTATAGTGCCGATAGTCTATACAGTACCATAATACCTCCAAATCGGGAGACTACCAGAGGGTACTCCATAGGTACGACACAAACAAACTCGTAGTGGTCTCGATAGGGTAGGTGACATGGCACAATAATGCAATGGCTGGGTAGATATACCAATTACGCATCTGGGCTGGTGGTAACGCATAACAGCCACTACCGCCCATCTCAGAACATACTTCCAAATCAAAAAAATCAAGTGTGGCCACCAAATCAATCACAAAGTCAGAATATAGTATCGAAAGAATGTGTCTGATCGGAAGAATGAACTCACTTGGCCCGAGAATCGCTCCTGTTTTAGCTACTTTGTGCCAAACTCACGGGAGTCGGGTCCACTTATATACCTCAATAGAACAATCGCCACCATCCTACTTCATTCTGGAATCTCCACCGCGTACACAGTTGTTAAAGTGGTTTTCGCGGTTGGCAGAGAGTATGACAACTTCCGATCCCGGTCTCTTTAACAATCGAACGTTATTATGACATCGCGGTCATTTCAAAATTGTTTATACTTCTAAGCCAAAATATCATTGCCATATCAAAACTATATCAATACGATATCATTTACATTTCAAATATATCCATTTCCAAAATCGTAGCACTTTCTAAAGTTATAACAGTTTCGAAACCAAACACTTGAAATTATAACACTTTCAAAAACATAATATATTGAAATTCATGACTTTGAAAACATAACTTCCACCACTTAAACAGTTTAGATATTAATAATAGTATATATAAAAATACTTTATAAAGTAAATAGTTTATATATAAAGGAGTTATAAGTTGAAATAGTTTATATATAAAAGAGTTATAAGCTAAAATAGTTTATATAGATGATTTATATTAAAATAGTTTATATTAAAATGATTGATATTAAAATAGTTTATATAAAAATAATTTATACAATAAAATATAAAATAGTTTTAAATATAATTTAAAAGTACTTTATATAATAAAATAGTTTCCTCAAATTTCACAGATCGATTCCGAATCAACTCGAATTCCAAAATTCTAATTTAATCTAATCTCAAATCATCAATTTCAATTTATTTCAATTTCACAATAAACCATTTCAAATTATATCGATTTCAAATACATATTTATAACCAAAAAATAAACCATTTCGATTTCAATATTTTCATAGCTTTAAATATTCAAACATTTCAAAACTAGATTTGATAATTCCACACACACACATATATATATATATATATATATTTCACTTTACTATTATTTATTTTGAAATATTTACTTAATCATAAAAATAACATTCAAATAAAACTTCAAATTTCCAATTTGAATAAACTAATTATACCATTTCAATTTACGTAAATTTGAAATATTCATTTAAATCACTTTTAATCAAAAATCAAAAATCATATCTTTAAAATCCCAAGTTTAATAAATTTCAAATCAAACTTATTTGAGTATAATTCAATTTCAAAACCTTGGAAATCATTTCAATATATACATATACATACATTGACAAACAGTGTTTGTATATAGTTTTCTATCCTATGGCCAAGTTATATGAATATTTATCATTTCAATCTGCAATTTCAATATATACCGATATATATCATTTCAACCCGCAATCCTAAATTCAATTCAATGAAAATCACTTGGGTTTATCATTTCAACTGTAATGATTTTCTCCTATTCTACAGATTGTTCGGGTATGTATCATTTCAACCCATAGGGAATTCTATACTAATAGAGAGCTTGTAGAGTGATAACAAATATGATAATAATATAACATGCATATATCATCATATAAATAATAGATAATGGTGTCAGATGACATAGGTGAACAGATACAGATAACAACATATATATAGCCATGTAAATAACTAACTGTAGCATATTTCAATTGTCGTTTCAATTGAAATCAAATTTAATAAATATGAGAACATTAATTATGAGTGATTGGTCACCTTCCGAGGCTAGAGATGAACGAGAATGTGATAGGTTACAAATCCAAGCATGAATCTCAAAACAGGGCAGGATTGAACTCGAATCGAAGAACGAAGCTGATAAATGAGAATTGGCAAAATCAAATCAAAATTGGATCGATGATGATAAGTATTATAAGTGAACATATATATACCTATATATACTAAATTCAAACATATATTAAATTAAAAATATGTTTTAAAATCCATTGTTTCAAATTAAAACACACATAGAAAAAAATTAAACATATACATACATTATATATTTAAAATAAATACTTAAAAAAATGCAAAATGCTTACATGTGTAAAATCTTTTAACTTGAAAATTATACTAACATGCAACTCATACATACTATATTTGACTTACTTATTATATAAGACATAATAGAATTCCCAAAAGAAAGAAAAGAAGAAAAAGTAAGGTCTAAAATAAAAACCAATAGATATCATATGAGAAGCCATATTTGGAAGGTATATATTTACTTATATACACTTTATATAACTATTTATATAATTTAAAATTAAACCATCAATATATAACAGGATATATATATCAAACTTACATAATAGACAACTGTATATACCTATATTTCGTACACTTAAAAAAAACAAATTACCACCGTATCTCATATTTAAACAAAATCAATATATATGTGTGTGTCTGTGTATGTGTACTATACGAAAAATATATGAAAACTTGACATGAGTATAAAACTTACCTAACATATATATATATATATATATAGACCTCAAATAAATATATAATATACATACAACTGTTCACATAGGACCATCATAACACAATAGAAATAACTCATACAATCATATATATTCATAAACGAACAGAAAATAAAATTTGTATAAGCTTTAATCACATTATAAATATACATTTCAACATATACCCAGACATATATTGAAAAATGAAAACTATAGTTATAATCAAATATATGAAATCCAACTTTGAAAAATTTTATATGCAAAAACTGTGCTTATATAAATATATAAATCAGAATGTAAATAGTTATGCACTTATTCTCTTTATATATATATATATATATATATATATATATATCGGACTATACTATATGTATGTACAAACGCCTCTTATATATATAATTAACATGCTATTACAGTAAAACAAAAACATATATGATACCTTATGTAATATAATATAATATATATATTCTGTAACTTATATACAACACCGTCAAGTATTACTATAGTGTATGTATGTATGTATATATATATATATATATATATATATATATATACATTGCTACCAACAACAAGAGGAGACACGACAAGCAGGGCTGTAGAGCTGGTGGAAACGCGGTTAAGTTACACGCATTTCGAGGGGTTCAACTGGAGGAGTTAGCAAAACGGAGAGGTAGAGTGAGAGGTCTCCGTCTGGACAGCAAGCGAAGAAGAGATGGTGGCCATGATAGTAGAGAAACACAAAGTTAGACGTAATGGTTGGTGGTGTGGGATCTCGGCCAGGGTTGGAGAAGCAGGTGGTCGAGTCAAGTGGCCGATGGGTTCAGGGCATGGGCTAGGGAATGAGGCTCGGAGGGAGATGTCAGGTTTGGTGAAGAAGCGGATAGGTTACAGAAGAAAGAGAGCGAGGAAGGTGATGGGTTTACACAGAAAAGGAGGGTAAGCTTTGAAAAGGAAGGAGCGTAACCAGAGGAGAAGATAGATGAGAAGTTAAGCATATTGAACGGGTGAAATATTAAAACAAATTTAGGAATATCGAAGGGCTAATAATAGTCACTGTTTGAATTTTTTTAGAATTGAAAAGGCTACCGGTACTGAAAGTTAAACGGTGGAATAAGAAAGAGACGTTGGAAATCAAATGTTAGAATTCGATACCGGTACGATCAACGTTTCCATGGATTCCGCTGTGTACCGTACTTCAAAACACAGAAGTGAATATACCGCAGAGATCGGCACTAGATATTAGTGGTACGTGATCCTATCAAAATACGATAACCGGTACCGAAAATGTTGCTAATTTATCGAAAATAAGATAAACGGAGCAATAACAGTCAAAATTTAAAGAAACGAAATATGACGTCTCACTTAGAAGATGATAAACAAATTTTCTATCTAAAAATATTCAGGTTTGGAAACCATTTATTATCATCAATTTTTAACTAATTTGAATTTAAATAAAGTTACACAATAAAATAAATTTCCATAACTTCTTAAGAAAATTTACCATTTGTTATGTTAAAATAAACATAATTCAAATTATAAATTTTTTATTTCAAAATATTTCATTTAAAATTTCACAAAATTTCCAGTTAAATAAATTATTAAAACCATCAAAATTTACGGGTCGTTACAAGGAACAGATTGGATGAAATATTGAGGTTTATGTGGATGACAAGATAGTAAATTCTCATGAAGCTGAGAATCACCTTAAGGATCTTGGAGAAATGTTTGAATTGTTATGAAGTTATCAAATTAGACTGAATCCTCAGAAATGTTCTTTTGGATTTCATTTTGGAAAATTTGTAGGTTACATCATTAGTGCACAAGGAATCAAAAGCAGTCCCGACCTGGTCCAGGCTATCAAAGACAAGGCACAGCCCATAACCGGCAATGGTGTAACGAGCTTGAACAGTAGAATTGTAGCCCTAAGCATATTCATCTCCATGGCATGCGATAAATGCATCCTCTTCTTCAATGCGATTAAGAAGAGAAAGAATTTTGAATGGGAAGAAGATTGTAGGAGAGCCTTCCATGAATTAAATAATCATTAGAAAGTCCACCAATATTATCCAGCCCTAAGGATGGAGAAAGCCTATATTTGTATATAGCGGTTTGAAAACACGCGTTAGGTTAGTGTTGATTAGAGAGGAGAAGGAAACTCAACTTCCCATTCATTATGTAAGCAAGTAATTGAAGGATGCCAAGGTTCGATATCTGATCATAAAAAATTTAGCTTACTATTTAATGTTGACAGCACAGATACTGAGAGTGTACTTTCAAGAGCATCCAATTAGAGTCTTGACTAAGTTTCCACTCAAACAAGTTTTCAGTAAACCTGGGACTTCGGGGATGCTAGTAAAATGGGGAATTGAACTTAGCAATTATGACATTGAACTTCAACCATGAGCAGTTATCAAAGGGCAGACGTTAGCAGACTTAATCAATGAATGTAAAGGCATCGTCAAGGAACAAATAGAAAAAGAGAAAGATCCAAAACCTAAATGGCAACTATTTGTGAATAGGGCACCAAATGAGCAGGGAGATTGAGAAAGGTATGGCATAATCACACCCGATGGGCATCACTTACACTATGCAATGAGGCTAGGATTTTCTGCAACAAATAACATAGTTGAATATGAACCGATGGTGGTTGGATTGACTTTGGCCTCGCAACTTAAAATCATACGGATTCTAATCTTTAATGATTCTCAACCATTGTGAATCAGATAAAACATATGTATCAGAATGAGGATGCTAAACTAGTCCTATATGATATGAAGGTGCTAAAATATGCTTGCCTTATTTGATGTTTTTTAATACAACAAGTCCCTAGGGAAGATAATTCTCAAGCGAATTCATTAGCAAAATTGGCTAGCTCGAGAGGAGCTCAACGAACTCGAACTGTACCAGTTGAATATCAAGCAAATCCCAGTATTGAAGATAAAATGCTTGAATTAGAGTAGGAATTATTGGTTTTATCTAGATTCCAAGCCGTAGCACAAGAAGGAGGAAAAAAAGAAATTTATGAGGAAATTCTATATGAAAAGCTGAATAGTCCAAAGGAAAATAATTGTAACGATAACACTTGGATGATACCCATTGCATATTATTTTACTAATGACATTCTACCATCCAAAAAATGGAAGTTAGGAGAATTAAACGATAAGCTCCACCCTTTACTATGATGGATGAGATTCTTTATAAGAAAGGATATACTCTTCCTTAATTAAGATATGTCAATCAGGAAGACGGGACAAAATTATTAAAGGAAGCGCATGAAATGTTTGTGGAGAATATTCCAGTAGGATAAAACTGGCATAGAATGAGACAAGATTTCTATTTCCCTCAAATGATGAGTCAAGGAATAGAGTACCTAATGAAATGTGAAAGGTTTCAAAAATACTCAAAGATTCCTCATTTACCACAAGCCAATTAACCAGTATTTCCAGCTCATGGTGTTTTGATGTTTGGGGAAATGATTTAATCGGACCGCTGCCAATTTCCAAAGGAGGAGAAAAATATGTTGTAGCCGCCATTGATTGCTTTACTATGTGGGTGGAAGCAGAGCCGCTCCCTAAAATTACCTCTTGGAAAGTACTTAGATCTTTTGTTAAAAACATCATTACTAGATTCGAGATCCCTTATAAAATCATATCTGAAAATGGAACACAATTCGTAAGTGAAGAATTTTCTCGATTTTTCCATAAGAAACGGATTGTCAGAAGCTTTTTTCTGTAGCACATCCAAAGGCTAGTGGAGACTTCGAAGCAGAAAATAAGACTATTAAGACTATCTTGAAAAAATGGTTAAATAAAACCAAAGGAAATTGGGTAGATGAGTTGCCACTTGTACTATGGGCCTATCGTTCATTCACCAAAACCGCAAAAGGTCATACCGCATACTCTTTGACATATGGATTTTAAGAGATGTTGCCAGTCGAAATTTAGGTACCTTCACATCAAAGAATCACATATGCATTCGATCCAAACTAAGAATTTAAAACGGGGTCTTTGGATTTAATTCATGAGCTAAGAGATGAAACAGCTATTTGGATTACTGAATATCAAAGAAGAAGCTCAAAATACTATAACTCAAAAGTAAAGATAGGATTATTTCAAGAAGGAGATTTAGTGCTATGAAGAGTGATGGCGAACACAAAAAAGCCTGTAGACAGACCAAATTGGGAGGGCCACTAATCGGGTGCAAAGTGATTCCTCCTAGAGCCTATAAATTATGTCGACTATGTGGCAGTATGGTTCTTAGAACATGGAACTGGAACATTTGCGACAGTCTTTTCCTATACTGGATGAATAAAGTGCCTCATTTTCTAAGAAAAGTCTACATGGTTGGGAGTAAAATTCTCCTTTTAGAAAATACCTTAAACGGTCAAAAGCCTTTCTACGCACCAAGATGGCTAAGTTAAAGCACCTCCTGAAGGGAGGACGGAGTAACCCCTTATCTGCGCCATGCTATGGCCAGGGTAAATTACCTAAAAGCCCTTGATTGCGCCATGCTACGGCCAGGTCAAGGGGCCCCCTAGAAGGGGACGAGGTAAACCCATGGTCCTACCATGTTATGCCCTCTCCAAGGCACCGACCAGCCTTCAGTCCCGCCTATAAGGCCTTGCTAGAGCACTTCCTGGAGGGAGGACGAAGTAAGCCCTTGGCCCCGCCATGCTATGGCCTGGCCAAGGCACCGAACAAGCCTTTAGTCCCGCCTATAAGGCCTTGCTAGATCGCCTCCTAGAAGGGGGTTGGTTAAGTCCTTGGGTCCAACTTATGGATAAGATAACCAAGCGCATCGAACAAGAAAGGACTAAGACTTCTAAGTCCGAGAAGCCGCACACCAAGCAATAACAAAACACAAAGCCAAAAAGGTGGCACATGACGAGAACCAAAAGAGGCAACTCGAAGCAAAACATTTGAATAATTAAAGCCCAAAAAGTGGTGTAGGACAAGAATCACAGATGAGCATTTACAATCGTTGGATAGTTTCTAAAGGATGATTTTTGTGCTTCACTAATTAATGCCCAAATCTAGGTTACTGGTCTTACACTGTTAATTTTTGTTCTTCACATGTTAATACCCGAATCTGATTTCTGGGTCTTTTTCTATTAATTTTTGGATTTCACTCATTAAAGCTAGATCTAGGTTCAAGGTTTGTTGTTATTAAGGCCTCTATGATGGACTCCTAGTTTTCTATTAACTTCTGGTTTGATATTACTAATACCCAAATCAGGCTCACTGGTCTTCTACTTCTAACTTTCGAACATCACTTGTCAATAGCTGATTATGGATTTCAAGTCTTCTATTATTCTAGAGGATGGTTTTTGGACTAATATTGTTTGTTTCCAATGGAGGATTCCTAGTCTTCCATGACTTATTTCTAGATGATGATCTCTTGACATTTATTATTATAAGATTATATCCTTGACTTTCTTTCAGAAATTTCTAGAAGAAAATTACTAAATGTCCATTATTAATGCCAAATTTTGATTTCTAGCCCTTTATTATTAATTCTGTAACTAGATTTCTGGTCTTCTCTTTTCATTACGAAAGACTGGATCTTGGGACTTCTATTATTGTCAAATATGAATTTTCCGACTTTAATCATCCCTGGTATGGTTTTCTCACCACTTATACCCTAAAATGAGGATCTATTAATTTCCATTATCCCCAGATTTAAATTTCATAAATTCTATTATCAGGAATTGTTATGCTAATATGGAAAAACCATTGAAAATATTGGTATGATTTCAATTTAATGATGAATAATGTTGCCTACATTTTACTTTGTGGGAAAATAAGAGGGATAAAGAGGACTATTGAGAATGAAATAATGCAAAGAAGAATTTTTGGATTTTTGCCCTAAAGAACAGAATCTTTTTTCATATATGGGGAGGAGGGGAAAATGTTTACCATAAAGCCCACCTAAGAAAAGAAAGCCTGCAAAAGCATCAAAACCGTAAAGAAAGGGGTTCTACCATGGTCCAAAAGCAAGGTTTCGAAGGCGTCATAGAGGCTTTCGAAGAGGTTAGATTGGCATTGCAAACATGGGATGCCCCTACAAATATCAAATGGAGAATATGCTTTAAAAGGAGTTGAAGAACCAGGTTTTGCCACTGAAAATCTTACACAAACAGATATTTTTCCAAACGTACCTTTCAAAAGCAAAAATGAGCCTTCCGAAACGGTTAAGCCCTTCTGCAAGCATAAAGGAAACTCACGTATAACCAAGTGACCAATCGCGATGATCCTCTCGTCACCTCTAAGTCCTTTTGAAACCATCCAAAGCACCTCCTTACTCTCACAAATAAGCACTCATCATGATTAGCACCAGGAAAGGCAACCAAGGAGAGGTTTCGAAGAAGAAGAAGGAGTCGAAAGTGCTTTTGCTTACATCCAAATAACGTAATAGGGAACCTTGACCCTTTTGCTGGAAAAAAGAAGCACATCTTTTGAAGGCGTCGAATGGTTCTAGGAGTAAACGAAAGCAGTGTTGGATAATGTGGGAACAACATGCTTTGTCAGTGCACTTTCGATGGAGGTGGAAGGGCTAGTCCAAGCATAATAAGAGACAAAGATATCCGCCTTTGAAACCATGGAAGCGGAAGGGCACAAGTTAAAGGATGGATGTGAAAGGCTAGGAGAAAGACCTTTCGAACTCTTCGAAAGGGTGGATGCAGAAGGGGGTCAATCTGTATCTATAAGTATGACCCGAGGGGTCCTAGTTTGGGGACCGGTTTTTGGATTCTAGAATTTCCTTCTAACTTCTTATTAAAACCAAATTATTTTAACCCTAGATCAATTTAGGAAAAATTCTCTTAATTGTAATTCAATTTAAAGAAATAAAAAGAAGAGGATGTGTATATATAATATCGATTTCGAATATAAGGAAGATCATTTCGGCCATTAGCTTGTTTAATGACCAATTGCACACGATACTTACCTATTTTCTTAACCCTTATTTGTCATATGCAATGCCATGTAGTTTACTTAAATACTTTGATTTTGAAGCATATTATCATCACGTTTAAAGCTATAACACTAAATCAGCGTGATGATGATAATCCAATATTGACAAGTCGATTGGACTTGCATTATTTATCCAAGATGAGAATCCATAGCACATTGAGTCAATATCTTATTTGATATATATGTTGTATTCCAAGTCCGTTTGAAGGAATGAAAAACCTATCGACTCATTCGAAAGAGGTTTCAAAGGGACCCACTATATGACTATTTAACTCATATTTGTTGGGAGGACTACTTCGAAAGGTGCTTGGATACAACGAAACATATAATCCCTTTCGAAGGAACCTTCTCCATGACAGTAGAATCTATGCTTTCAAAAGTGTTCCACCTTTAAAGGTGTAATGACCCTTTTGACTCATTCAAAAAGGGTTTTAAATGAATTTATTCTTTCTTAAACTTTGCTTTGAAATGTGGACCAGATTTCTTGTCAATAATTAACATATTCAAAGGGAGCCTTTCAAAAACATAAAGTCCCTGTCGACCCATTCGAAAGGGGTTTCGAAGGCGTTGGACATTCTTTAAGTTTTGCTTTGAGGTGTAGAAAAGATTTCTTATTAACATATATGAGAGTATAAAATATTGTTGTATATGAGAGTATAAAATATTGTTGTATATGAGAGTGTAAAAGTCTGTAGAAGTGTGATGTAATCGTGTATTACTAAAATTGTATATATACTATTCATTGAAATAAATTTTCATTTGTCCACTTCTATTTGTCATTTTGCAATTGCAAAAAATATTTTATTAAACATATATATATATATATATAGGGTTACTATCATCAAACAAAACATATAAACCGCTATATTCTACAATCTCCCCCTTTGATGATAATAAACATATATTAAGATTTTGTGACCAACAAATATGTGTTTAATGTGTTATGTTCAAGAACCCATATTTACACACTCGTCTTATAACTAAACTCCGCTTACACTGATACATGTAATGAAAAATTGATGTCAAAATAATTGGAAGGCTAAACAATTATAACAAATAAAACCAAAACCAACTCTTAAATATTATAACGCTATTACTTAACCACCAAAATCTTAACCTCTCCCCCTTTTTTATCGTTAAAATATTTATAATTAATAGAGTGACGAGTTTTGATTAAAGCCATGAATCATATAGAGAGAAATATATATATTGCAAATTACGATCGATCAAACAAAAATCATAATATTTTACTTATTAGATGCAAATTCCACTTTAGAGAGACGATTGGATTACAGTTTAGGGGAATTTATGCAGTGATAGCGGTGTGGTATTTTTAATAAAGGAAACATTTGTAAATTACTATTTTAAGTATAATATAAAAAACATTACACACTTTCTGACCATGCATTCCCATTAGGACATTTAAATGAGGTTTGTAGTTACTTAAAAAAGACAGTTAAGCATTTTCTATCCATCCATAATCATTAGGACTTTTAAATGAGGTCTGAAATTACTTGAATACTTATCCCTCTTTTCTATAAGTGTTCCATCTATGCATAACCGTGAGGACTTTTAAGTGAGAATGGAAGCACATATACAGAGATTAAAGCTACTCACCTATACATAACCATAAGGACTTTTAAATAAGAGTGAATACTTTGAGATAGAATTATAACTCACACTAATAATATAATTCCTTGTTTTTCGAAAAACCGACTTCTGCACATTATATTAAATTTTGGTGTATGGATTGCAATAAGGATGGTATTGATAGATATAATCATGGAATATATACTAATTTTAATAATATTATAAAACTTGTTCAATTTTCATGAAATTTTTAACATATGCTTCCTCTAGCTACGAAGTATAATTTAATCACCACCTATCACTTTCTCAAACACTACAAATAATTTTTGATAAATTTCAAAAGGTCCAAGCAATCGACAACTACCCTTTCTAGAGTGAATCCCTTACAAAAGTAAACAAGAGTATTTTTATAATAGAAAATCAATCTAAAAATCTAAGTTATTCGAAAAGATTTCTAATCCAAAAAAAATTTCAAAATATGTTTTCTACAAGTAGTTTTGTAAAATGATTTCCGCTAATTTTAAAATCAGTCGATAATGAAAATATAATCTCAAATGAAGTGATGTATAATACCACTTGTACTCACCAAAATGATATATTATTAAAGTAGCAAACCGTGTGCTTATCAATATCACTCAAATTGATTCATAAAGTATTTGCAAAGCCATTTATATCAAGCAAAGGCAAAATCATTTATACAAGAAAAAGAGTAGAGAATGAAAAATTATCCAGCCATTGATTTGTTAGCCTTGAAGAAAGACAATGAAAGTTAATCATTACACAAAGTCAATTGACAATTCCTATTTTGAAAATTTAGTCCATTTGAAAGCACTGTTTAGTCCATAATTTGATTCAACACAAAACATGAAAGTTTTAGATATTCAAAATTTCTAGTCACAAAAATTCATTTCAACTCAAGATATGAATCACTTAAAGATTATATCTAAAATACTACAACTTGTTTGCATAAATCGGAGATACTTTTTAAGTGATGTACTAAAATTATTGTTATTTTTCAAGATTTAAAAAAATGAATTTGTAAGATACCACCTCGATACCCATATTATTAAAGAGCATCATGAATAATGTCATCAACTAATGCGGACAATACATCTTATTAAGAGCGACAAAGTGTGAATATATCCTTAATCTAATACTGACATGTCACACTTACTATTTTTAATAAATATTTAAAATAAAATTTTGACATGTATAGTCTAATTTTAAGAAAATGAACACATTGATTTCTCAAAATCAGAACAATATATCATATAAACGTCAATCACAAATCACAGTGGATAATCTACATCTTATACAATACGTAATGTTAGTCCGCAAAATGTAATACAAGACTAACAAAATATAAATTCAAAATAAGTTGATATCTCAAATAATACATCCCATAGAACAATACATAAATATCCTACAAAAGATAAACTGAACGGTCAAAAGTCCATCGTCTGCTGCATTCTTACCCAAAAGCCTGCAAGTCTAGATACCAGGAAAGTCTTTGCCTGACCTGAGTATTATAAATAAATGGATCGGGTCATCTCTAAATATATAAAAGAGCGAGAACAAGATATAACATAAGGTATATGGCACTATAAATGTGAACTAGTTACATAAATGTTTTAACTCGGAACTTGTCACAAAGCGCAAGAACGTTTAAATCATGAAACATTAAAAAGTCATAAAAACCAAAACAATCCAAACAGATCACCTTGATCGTTTATACCGAGCACAAATATCATCTGTACCATGGAAAACAAACAAATCTGGTATCACTTATACCGATTTGAGACCAAGAATTGTCCACATACCATGAAACAAAACCCTAGCTAATTGGAAAGGTTATTCGTACCGGTGAAAATGATCATAGAATACATAGCATGACATAGAAGTTTTTAAAGAAATCCAGGAGAATACTCCTTGAGGAACTATTGGCCCCCCACCAAACACCAAAAATAATGCACTCTAAAGCGCCAAATATTATCGCTATTAGTAATCAGAAGAAATTATCCAAAACATCCTATACCATCCAGTGAAATTCAAGTATGTACTAGAAGCTATTAAATCGCACTTATTACAAATATAATTGGAAAACATAAATTATATTCTCTAAATGGTCTATCGGCCCCGCAAAATCTAAAAGAGAATACAACTCTAAAGTGTTAAATAGTTCCTAATAACAATCACAAGATTTTAACCAATGCATTCCCTTCTACTTGGTGAAATTCAGGTATTCGCTAATGGGCTAGTAAGTTCCACGCAAACACTCTATTCAATGGGTTATACCATACTCAACCAAGCGTTAGTTGAAAGCATTTAAACTAATCAATAACACTAAGTCGATTATTAGTATTTCCCCAAATTATAGAATTAAGGTTCTTAAAACATTTCTATTCAAACAATCCAAAAGTCAAGTGGAAAAGCATAATGATTGAAAATCTTAAAAGAGCTTAAGGTTTAAAATAATTAAATATAATTTTAACATATAAATAGTATTCTAAAATTACTTTACGTAAAATATTACTTTCAAGTTCCTTCATTTAATAGTCCATAACTTGATTGTTATTTAATTTTTTATAGATATTCGTTATGTCAAAAAATATTTCATAAATCGGAATTATTCCAAAAATGCACTTGTATATATAGTTGTCTCAAAATTCCATATAGGACGTTTAGTTAATAAACCAAGTTTAAAAGGTTAAAAGGTTGACAAAAAACAAGAGAAGAACAACCTTCCGACAACGTTGAAAGGCTCACAACAACCAAAAGAAGAGCAACCTTCAGACAAGTCGAATGGTTCATAACAGTATAAAGAAGACAAAACCTTCAAAAAACGCAGAAGGGTCATAATAGCAGATGGAAAAAGCAAACCTTTCGATGTAGATGAGGGGTTTAAGGAGACATATAAATGGAAGATCTTCTGACCCAGTCAAGAACATGAAGTCAAAAGGAGGGCCACCTGCATCTAAAAATAAAACCCAAGGGGTCCAGTTTTGGGATTCGACTTCTTTCATTCTAATCTTGCAACTTCTTAACAAAAGCATTGTAACCCTATTTGGGTGTTGGTTTGGGAAATTTGATAAAATGAAGCTCTTTACTGGATATGGAGAGAAGTTTTAAGCTGTGTTAATTACTTTACTGTTTGCTTAAACCTTTGTTGGCTTAACTCCCATCTTTCGGGTTCAGCCTCATCCAAAGTTTCTTATCGATAATTTTGACAACACTTCTGTTATAAATAACTACTACAATCCTTTGAAACTTCCCACTCTACAATCTAAACTCTTCGAGCAGGACGATAGCTCAATTGGCTCAGCATTTACTAAAACCTTCCAAAACCATTGACTCTACTGTGCAAACCTTTCAAAAGGTTGAAATCCACTTATTATAAGTGAACAAACCTTTCGACAAGTATGAAACCCACTACCTTTTCACCAAAGTATTTGATTTTCTACCCTAATTCAAGGAAGACTATCTCCGTAACCTTTCGACAAGATTTAAGCCTATCTCTTGAGAACTTTATTTAGGGAAACTTAACCTAATCAGAAAGGAAAGTCTTTGTGAAAGACTTCAAGCAAGTTCAATAAAGATGGAAGGACACCTAGCCCGGCTTTAAAACCTTTCGATAATGTCGAAAGGTCTGATAAAGCATTTAAAAACTAATAAAGTTGGATTAAAAGGCAATCCTTAAAGATTTCATGCTTGTTGTTCTTCAAAGAAGAAATCCATCCCTCTTAACATTATTTTGCGTTGTTGACATGAAATCTTATTATGATTTTTGGCACTATAAGGAGGGCTTTAACCTTTGATCTCCAATAACTTTCATCCACGATCAAGTATATAAATAGCCTTAACTGAAATAGGAGTATGGGAAAAGCTAAAAGCAGTAGCAACAATTCAAACGAAGGGCCTACATCATAGTCAACCTGTAAAGGTCACATGGTCTAAAATCCTAACTTAAGCAAAATAGAAGTTGGGTAACCTTCAACCATAACAAAATTGGAAAGCAATATGATCATGGTTTAGAATCAACAGCCACAAAAGATGGTAATAAAGGAGTATTCAGAAAGAGCCCCAAACCGACAATCATTAAGGATTACGGAAAAGGAGAATGAAATTCAACCTATAAATGGGATATAGGATCCAGGGTTAAACCAAGATAGTCAAGTAAATAAATCTCTTGGGCAATCAAATAGCCTTATCCCAGAATACAACAGGAGAAGTTATAGAAATGTGACCAACCAAAATAATAACCTACAATATATAGTGGTTAATGCACTTAGAGAAAAAGAAATTTATGATCACGAAGAATATGTTACCTTCAAATGGCCCCCTTTTCCTAAGAAATAATGGCGTCAAATCATCCTCCACACATTCAAACTCATTCACTAAAATATGATGGGACAACTGATCTAGATGATTACCTTCTCGTATTTGAAAACTAGATGAACTCATACAGTGCTACGAAGGCAGTTCACTGTAAACTTTTTCCTATTACTTTTTCAAGAAGAAGCAATCAAATGGTATATGAGTTACTAAATGTGAACTATCTATTCTTGGGAAAATTTTACTTTTGACTTCGTGGATTAATTTTCTATATTCAGAGGTACAACTACAGACATTAGCTTGCTGGAAACCATCAGACAAAAGCCAGGCTAGCTACTCGGTGAATATTTAAATAGGTTCAGCACAGAAGTATTAAGGGCAGAAAGTACAACTGATAGAGAAAAGCTTATGGCAGTTCGATCAGGGTTAACTGAATAAAACCCATTTTGGAAAGACCTTTATATAAATGGATGCAAAGATCTACAATATTTCTTTCTTCAAGATGATAAGTTTATTCAATTGGATGAGACGCAGCATGCTAAGAAAGAACTCCACCAAGGACCTAAGAAAGAGAAATCTGATTTTAGGCACCTTAACAAGAGGGCAAGGGAAAGTGAAAATCCAAAGGGAATTCGAAAAAGGAGTTCTAAAATGAATTGTGTGTTCCTGAGCAAACCCCTCTCCTACATATATGCTAAGATAAAAAGAAATGAGAATTTAATTGCACCTAAAAAGGTTTGGAGTGCCCTAGAGCCAAATAAAGGAGGAAGTTATTGCGAGTACCATAAAGCAAATGGATATGAAACCGATGAATGCCATGTCTTGTTAGATAAAATTAAAGGCATGGTCAGATCGGGATTTTTATGGGAGTTCGTCAGAGAAACTTAAAAGAAATCTCACTCAAATTGAGAGGAAAACAATTCAGCAACTCCAAAATGTAGATTTATATCAAATCAGGAGGACTCGTGACATTAGTTCAACAATGAACTTTCTCTCCTTATTTTCATAGCACTCTAACTTTATACTTAAATTTGTATTGTGCATTGATCATGTACTGATTAAAATTTGAGTGTAATTACATGTAAAAACAAAATCAAGCCTATGCACTCGACAAACTCCAGAATACTTAAAGAGGACTGCTAAGATGGCTGACATGGGTCAATTATCAACAGTTCAGTCAACACCAAGGCTTTCTTGCAAGAAATGTTCAATCACTGCTAAACTTAATTCCAATTTAGGAGAAAACCCATATATACCAAATATATTTTTAGAATGTGATTTCAATAGGAAACTTCTCAAATTATATCCTCTTAAGAAAACTATTTTCAGTCACCTAATGGCCTAGGGGGAAACAAATACTTACTTATCCCAAAAGCAGATTTATGCAACTAATTTGAGATATTATATAGCAGTAACAAATGCGCAGCAAAAGACCTCAAACCAAGCAATAATAATGTTTGCTAAAATCATGGATGAAGATAAGCCTATTCATACTCTTTCAAGAAATATTTTGAAAGCACAAAAAGTATATTGGAACTCAAACTAGAGAATCAAATTCTCGATTAAAAGGCTGTTGGTTCATGAACCATGACCTTCTAGTCTCATATTTGAGATTCGTGTCTCCATTATGAGAACAACAAGAAATTTCTAACAAAAGATTTTTAAAAAAATTCTTTCATAAAAAGGATTTATGAGTCCAAACTATTTTTCAAAAGAAATTCTTCAATATAATACAAGGGTCTAATTATAATGTTCTTTCTATAAAAGGAGACTCCATTTTAATTGGACGAAAAGTTATATATATATATATATATATATATATATATATATATATATATATATATGGACACACACACACACTCAAGCCTACGATGTTATTCCATAGCTCCTCCTTGAGGGAGGAACATAAGCCTACAATGTTATTCTGTAGCATCTCCTAGAGAGAGAGAGAGATAGAACCATTAATGTCCAAAGCAACCTC
This sequence comes from Allium cepa, assembly GCA_030765085.1. NCBI lineage: Eukaryota > Viridiplantae > Streptophyta > Magnoliopsida > Asparagales > Amaryllidaceae > Allium > Allium cepa. The sequence goes on along the minus strand of CM060930.1, from coordinate 105,290,298 downwards.
TTAAGAGATGGGTCAAGGTAGTACTCATCAGCGACCTTCTGGAGGATGGTCAGCTAAGTATATATCTCTTTAAGATAAGGGAAGCTCAATGAAGAGATCACCAAAGAATGGACTAAGATGTCCAAGCCCAAAGAGTGGCTCGTTAAAGAATGGACTAGGATATTCAAGCCCTGTTATCCCGCTTTTTGGCAAAGCCGTGATACCAAAAGATTGGTCAAAAGCAAAAGACAATTCGCCTCAGAGATCGGTTGTATTCCACTTCACTATGGATATCGATGAATTTTGTCCGAGCCCTGATCAGGCTATAATTGATGGGACATGACAAGCAAGACCGTGAAAGCCAGTGTTTCAAATTTCAGGTTAATCGGAGTTCGTATGGACAAGATATGATCGATGCAAGTTAGCCAAAGTTCACAGTGTTCGAAACCATCGGTTTGCTGAGTAGATGGCCATTTCGAACCGATAGGGTTTGAACCCATCAAGCCTTGTTCGAACCCATTAGGCTCCACGCGTTTTGAATCGATCGCATTCGAAATGATCAGCAGTATTGTTCGCTTCGAATCGATCGAGTACGAATCGATGAGATGGACATCCACTCAGCATGACAACGCCTCGCTCACTTCGAATCCATAAGGTTCGAACCCATTACCGCTTGTCAAGTTCGAACCCATCACCGCCTGTCAAGTTCGAACCCATCACCGCTTGTACTTCGAATCCATCACCATCGGTAACTTCGGATCGATCGGTCCCACGACCAAGCACTGCTTTGTATCGATCGCCTCCATCAGGTTCGAATCCATGAACAATCGCTCATTCGAAACCACCCGGTCAACTAGTGGCGTGTGAACCCTTCGGTTTGAATGCGCCGATATACATGGATTCGAAGCGGTCAACACGGAGAAAAAATAGGATTGATGCGAGGAGTGCGCGCCACATCACTACAGTACCACATGCTTCCATCGATTCGAATGCATGGGTTCGAAGTCATGGGTTCGAACTAAACAGCCGGGCGAGATTCGTCAACTCGAATCGATCATATCTCCTAAACTACTGATCCAAATGCAACGAAATTTTCATAGTAGCTTCCATACAAGGTAAAGATTGTTCCTGCCAAGTTTCAGCTCGATTGGACCATTTCTTGATGGGTTCGAAATCACTTCGAATCGATGTCAGATCGAGACGAAACTTGGTGGGGTTGGTCGCGTGGGCCCACTCACGTGCTAGAAGAAGTCTCCCGAAGTTTGAGGGAGATCTGGGCCTCCTACGCCTATAAATAGCACCCTGAAGCCTTCAGAAAAGGGGATCTTGGGGAGCTTCCACCATTGAACTTCCAGACTCTGCCGGATTGAATTACATACTTCATTATCGCTGTTATATTCAGATTTCAAAGTTATCATCTACTGTAATCGATTAATATCATCAAGCAAAGCAATAAAGAGAGAAACCTTCAAAGTGGACGTAGGCAAGATCGCCGAACCACTATAAATCTTGTGTTTGTGATTGTTATCTGCAAGTTATTGTGATTGTTGTTGCTTAGATCTGAATTCTATATTGATTGTTGTTGATTTGTGTTGATAAACGGGTGCTTTCACGACTATTGGGTGTTTGCAACCAATTTTGGCGCAAACATTTTGGTGCTTTCACTGAGAAGGCTGATTTAGGAGAATTTGAATTTGGAGACTTAGGAATTTAGATCTAAGAAACATGACGAGACAAACGAGTAAGAAACAAAGGCCAGAGAGAAGTGAACATCAAGGAAGTCAAGAGGCTTCCTCAGGAGCGAATCAAGCGTCGATCTTCATCACTAGGGTCGAGATGGAGACAATGATGAAGAAACAAGAGGAGTTGATCCAGAGTTTATTTCAACAAATAGGACAACTTGGGGCACAGAATAGAGAGGCCAATGGAGTCCAGAACGGAGCAGGACCATCCGGCCTAGCACCTGGATTAGGAGGCGCACCCATGGAGAACGTTGGTCCAATTTCGGAGAGAGAAAGAGGAGTATCTGCACAACCTGGAGACAGCAGAGGAATGAACGCTCAGTCAAGGGGGCAGATTTCAGAGTTCCCTCATGAACTCGGGGGGCAGGTTGAGAGCAATGAATGAGGATTGCATCTTGGAGACGAAGATAAATTGGCCCAAATGGTTAGGCGAGCCATGAGAGGCGGATTAACGAACAAAGATCTTGAAGACGTAAACAGGAGTCCCTTTTCTCCTGCAATTAGGATGGCTAGGAACCCACCAGAGTTTAAGTTGCCATCAATAGAGATGTATGATGGGAGGACGGATCCCGCAGTCCATTTGACGAGGTACATGAGGCATATGGAGGTGCTGGGGGCATCACAAGAGGTTATGGCCCGATGCTTTCCATTATATCTAACGGATATCTCAGCATTATGGTTTAGGCAACTAGAGAGCGGCTCCATAGGAACATGGGCAGACTTGACGGAAAGATTCATGAGACAATTTAGGGTTCACATTGCAAGACCCAAAAACGTAATGAGTTTGGCAATTTTGAAGCAGAAGGCTGGAGAGACTTTGAGAAGTTTTCTGACGCGATTCAGTGCGGCAGCGACATCGGTGGATCGGCCAGATCTATCCATGGTTATGATGGAAGCCGTTTCCGGGATAGCCGATGGCACGGATTTCAAAAATTCATTGACAAAAGATCCCCCTATGGATCTAGGAGAATTCTATCATGAGGCGGAAAAGTTCTTACGATTGGAAGATGCGAGTGCGGAAAGAGAAGAAGGAGATGAGCTCAATGTTTACACGGTCAAAGATGGAAATCCTCCTGAGAAGGGTACGGAAGCTAGCAAAGGAAAGCGAAAGGCTGAGAGTGGCTATAAAAGGTCGATGCGACCACGAAAGGAACCAAGATTCACCACATACACTGAGCTGAATGAAAGCTTGGAACGAATTTATCAGGATACCAAAGAGCAGGTTCCATATCGTAGGCCAATGCAAAGGGACCCAACTTCTGACGAAAGGAAATCAGATAAGTATTGCATATTTCATGAATTAAAAGGTCATAACACTAATGATCGCAGGCATCTGAAGGACGAGGTGGAAGGACATATCAGGAACGGTATGCTCCTTCAGTATGTGAGGAAACGGACTCCAGCAGTGGAGCCAGAGCGCCCGCCGTCTACCTCAACTAGAGGTGGCCATGAGTCGGGACAACGTATGATTATCCATTGATTGATTAAAATCACGATGAACAAGTAGTAAACCTCTCACTAATGCGGTTAAATCATTTACACATGTGAGCGATCGCGCACGATCCGTAGGCATGCTCTGAATGACTACCAGCGCATCATAGTGAGAGTTTACACTTTGACATCCCTGCTTTACTTTCTGCTTTGATTTTGATTTAAACATCTAGACTCTGTTTGTATGGACATTTCTGTTTTGAGATTCGTATAATCATTGCTTTTATATTTGCCATTACATGAAAGAATTTATCTTCATGCCCGTTGGATCGCGAACAGTCCACGAGCACCTTCTGTATGGCGATGAACCGCCAGAGTTTTGATTCAGAAACTCCCCCGAACATGAACTCCGGCATTGATAATACTAAGTCCCCCCGGGCACACATAATTTGCCTCGAACGGCACACGATCGCGAACGATCACAATTTGCCTCGAACGGCAGACGATCGCGAACGATCACAATTTGCCTCGAACGGCACACGATCGCGAACGATCACAATTTGCCTCGAACGGCATACGATCGCGAACGATCACAATTTGCCTCGAACGGCACACGATCGCGAACGATCACAAATCGCCTCGAACGGCATCCGACCGCGAACGGTCACGATTCACTTATATGACAGTTGATCGCGAACGATCACTTTTTTCCTCAAACGACACCGACCGCGAACGGTCATGATTCACTTATTATGAAATCTGACCCCGAACGGTCACCATTCGCCTTGAACATCACTTGATCGCGAACGATCACCATTTGCCGCGAACGGCATCGACCGCGAACGGTCCTATTCCCTCCTTTGCCGCGAACGGCGCAGACCGCGAACAGTCCCGATCCACCTCAAGTGGCATACGATCCCGAACGATCGACGCATGGATTTATACGCTCGACCGCGCACGGTCGCACTTCACCTCGAATGACTCGATCACGAACGATCGTCATTTGAATTTAAGCGCTTGACCACGAACGGCCGCGCTTCATCTCAAATAGCTCGATCCCGAACGATCGTCATTTGAGGCCATATGAAACTATCAAGTTCTTTGCAGGTTGATAATAGGATACGAACATCCAACTCAAGGCATTACAAAACACACCTTCCTACCGCAAGGCATGTTTTGGGGGGCAAGATGTTATCCCGCTTTTTGGAAAAGCCGTGATACCAAAAGATTGGTCAAAAGCAAAAGACAATTCGCCTCAGAGATCGGTTGCATTCCACTTCACTATGGATATCGATGAATTTTGTCCGAGCCCGGATCAGGCTATAATTGATGGGACATGACAAGCAAGACCGTGAAAGCCATTGTTTCAAATTTCAGGTTAATCGGAGTTCGTATGGATAAGATATGATCGATGCAAGTGAGCCAAAGTTCACAGTGTTCGAAACCATCGGTTTGCTGAGTAGATGGCCATTTCGAACCGATACGGTTCGAACCCATCAAGCCTTGTTCGAACCCATTAGGCTCCACGCGTTTCGAATCTATCGCATTCGAAATGATCAGCAGTATTGTTCGCTTCGAATCGATCGAGTACGAATCGATGAGATGGACATCCACTCAGCATGACAACGCCTCGCTCACTTCGAATCCATAAGGTTCGAACCCATCACCGCTTGTCAAGTTCGAACCCATCACCGCTTGTCAAGTTCGAACCCATCACCGCCTGTCAAGTTCGAACCCATCACTGCTTGTACTTCGAATCCATCACCATCGGTAACTTCGAATCGATCGGTCCCACGACCAAGCACTGCTTCGTATCGATCGCCTCCATCAGGTTCGAATCCTTGAACAATCGCTCATTCGAAACCACCCGGTCAACTAGTGGCGTGTCACCCATCGGTTTGAATGCGCCGATATACATGGATTCGAAGCGGTCAACACGGAGAAAAAATAGGATCGATGCGAGGAGTGCGCGCCACGTCACTACAGTACCATGTGCTTCCATCGATTCGAATGCATGGGTTCGAAGTCATGGGTTCGAACTAAACGGCCAGGCGAGATTCGTCAACTCGAATCGATCGTATCTCCTAAACTACTGATCCAAATGCAACAAAATTTTCACAGTAGCTTCCATACAAGGTAAAGATTGTTCCTGCCAAGTTTCAGCTCGATTGGACCATTTCTTGATGGGTTCGAAATCACTTCGAATCGATGTCAGATCGAGACGAAACTTGGTGGGGTCGGTCGCGTGGGCCCACTCACGTGCCGGAAGAAATCTCCCGAAGTTTGAGCGAGATCTGGGCCTCCTACGCCTATAAATAGCACCCTGAAGCCTTCAGAAAAGGGGATCTTGGGGGAGCTTCCACCATTGAACGTCCAGACTCTGCCGGATTGAATTCCATACTTCATTATCGCTGTTGTATTCAGATTTCAAAGTTATCGTCTACTGTAATCGATTAATATCATCAAGAAAAGCAATAAAGAGAGAAACCTTCAAAGTGGACGTAGGCAAGATCGCCGAACCACTATAAATCTTGTGTTTGTGATTGTTATCTGCAAGTTATTGTGATTGTTGTTGCTTAGATCTGAATTCTATATTGATTGTTGTTGATTTGTGTTGATAAACGGGTGCTTTCACGACTATTGGATGTTTGCGACCAATTTTGGCGCAAACAAGCCCAGTGAGGGCTTCAAGTAGAAGAATGAGGACAAAGGTGTCTACAACTCAAGATCAAAGGTTAAAACCTAAGATAATAAAGGGTTACAGAAAGAAATCTATCTATCAACGAGAATAAAGTTGAGATTCTAAAGGAAGGATGCATAACAGACAACAGGACAAAGATGTTCAACAATACAATTGAAAATAGATAAGGGATCTAGAATCGTATTCAAAGGAAAGAAGATATGAATTAGCGGATCCTAGAACATCGATCGCTCGATAAAGAGTTGCCATGTCAAATGAGTAAGAAATATACATCCTCATAGATGACAGAGGGCAAGAAAAGGGATAAAAGAAATCCCCAGCATGGAATCAAAGACCAAAATATAAAAAAAAACAAAAGAACGAAATAGACAGTAAAGGATTTCAAATGGTAAAGAATTTACACACAAGAAACAAGACCAGAAATAGAGTAGCCCCTTAGAACAAAAGAGATTCTATAGGTATATAAGGAGCTAGTGTTCTAATTAATCATAAGGTCCTACAGATGCAACTCAGCTCAAATATTTCAAAATTTTACTAACCCATGGGTCTAGGAGAGTGTTGTCTGACCAGATAGATTTTTGATTTGATATTGGATGAATTTATAGTAATTTATTTATCTGTTTGGATCCTGACAAGGTTTTTGTTAGATTCCTGACTTATAGACTTTTAATTCTTTTTCGTGAAGATTTCATCTATTGTGATTTATTAATTTCATTTGAACCTATCAATCTCATTGGAGAATTTCTATAAAGACTTCATATTGAATTCCTAGTTTCAAGGTTTCCTAATTTCTTCATTGACTTTCGAAATGGTTTATGAATTTACATATATGAATTTTCATGATGATTTTTCATTATTCGTTTCTTTATTGAGTTCGTGAATTTTTAACTCATTTGTGGAGTTCTTGCGATAATTTATGGATTTCCCATTGATTTCTATAATGATTTTTTGATTCGGCATTCATGATTTCTTACTAAATTATTGGTTTAATGACTTTCTTTCTAATTTCTATGATGATTTAGGAATTTAACATGTTACAATTTCCCAACGAATTTTCATGACAGTTTCCTACTGATCGCTTGTTTCATGAGTTCATGATTTCTTGGTTCCCTTTATTGATTTTCTATGATAATTTATGAATTTTCCATTGACATTCTGATTTCAATAAGAATGAACAGATTTTAGATTACATTTTTGATTCTAGGATTTTCAGTTCCCTGATTTAATGGAATTTAAGCTTCCTTACTGATTGTTGTGATGATTGATGAATTTTGTATTTCTAATTTACCTATTGGAAATTTTAAATCATTTAATTTTAAATACTTTCAAGTTAAGAAAATTTATTATATCTCTCTTTATAAAAAACGTGAAGAAAATGAACTACACTGGACACAAGAAAGCTTCATTTACGTATTGCATACAAATCAGTAGAGATATGGTGTCCTCAAGTATATAAATCAAGCACTCTCAAAAACCTAGGCCATTGCACATCATCCTTAGCACTCTTTATATTAGTATATCAGCTAACTTTACCTGGTAGAATTTGAGAAAAAGGTACCAATATTTTATAATGATAAGTGCCTTGAAATTTTCATAATATTGTATTCCAACCAATCTAAGATTGAAGGAGCTAAAGATGCTTTTGATGTAGTTGTAGATAAAGTGCTTATGAAAAGAAACCACACGAATGGGAGCACTTCTTTTCTTTGTAGAAATAATAGATGAAATATAGAGTCAAGTTTTGTTTTAATCTACATTTAGTCCATTCTTTGCTTCTATCACTTAGTATTATTTCTCTTTTAATTAGACATTGCACTTTTATGTAGTTGAGATCAAGACTATCTTGACAATTTCTTGTTAAGCTCCCAATATAACTTCCTTTGTACGTCAACTAAAGATTTCCTTCTAACCAGCTTTTTGCAAGTTACAAGAATTTGTATCAATATTGTGTTTCAAACTCTAGATTTCTTGATCACTAACCCTTTGTAATACTAGTAGGCTACCATAAGGGAATTTTAACTCCATTTAAAGTTTAATTTTGTACTATCAAAGGACAGACAATGTTGCTGGTCAAATAATGTCGTAGGTTGAATGATGTTGAAGGGCTTCATCCTGCAGCTAATTAAATATAAAGCTTTGAATGTCGTAAGTTAACTCAAGCTGAAGGAAGCATTACTCCGCATAAAGAGTTATGTCTCAAGTTATCTAATTTCGTAAATATGCAGCACTGTGAGATATTCAATGGCATCGGGTAATCAATGTCGCAAGGAAGTTAACGTTATATGGTATGCAATGCCGCAAGTAGGTTATTCCAGATCTGAGGTGTGACGAATCGATTTTTTGACGCCCGAAAAATCGACATTTATACGGCCACTGTATCAAATGTAGAACAATCGAATGCCGAAAAACCGAACCATTAGGGCTAAAGAAGGAGGTAGAAGAAGAAATAGAAAATAATATCGGAATATCACAAATGCAGCGGAATAAAATATGATATATATAACGTCGACTTTAAATGCAAAAAATCTGTATCATCAAACATACATACATTTTTCAGAGTACAACAATCATATCATCATATCCGGACAGTTCGGTAATATATCCTTACACAGCGGAATAATAATCAAGTTCGGAAGTACGTCTTGACATCCAGCTCTTCTCCAGAGCTCCACAGCAGTCCATCTAAAATCTGTACTCTATTATACTTGGTCTGACCCGAGCATTATAGTTAAATAACACCCAAGTCAGACCGGAAAACTAGCGTGAGAAAATACATTCAATTGGATTGTTAATGTTTCCAAAATCCTTTAAATTCAATGGTATCTCATAAGACCATGCCACAAATAAACATGCCGGATTTTTACCTTACAATAACCAAAACATTTTTTATAAAACCCTTTGATATTATAGTAGTGTCTACATACAAATACTTATTCAAATAGTCAAAATTGTTACATTATTAAATTAAAGCTAATAGGTATACAAACAAAACCGTAAAGGCATGTAGGGAGAATAGATTTCCATCAATGGCAGGGCTACTAGGTTACTGCCCGACACAGTACGTGGTCTAGATCACAGTGCCGAGGATCCACCCTGATCCCCTGCACCACAAGACCGGAGCTACCCCTTACTGGATAGTCCGAATAAGTTCACCCTGTGGTTGGGATCAACAACCGCCCACATAGCTGAAATAAAGGGACATCTAGAAAGGGGTGACCTTACCCTAATTCGTTGCTAACCACTTAGCCTTGTGTGCACCTCCCCTGTTTTAGCCCTTTCTGGTTGATGAGGCTCAAGGCTATGCATTACCTTTTAAGCACACATACATTTAGAATGCTCACCGTCCTCCTGACGATGTTCTGAAAGAATTCATCCATTCAAATCCGTTTCGGGTCCGAACGGAACCGAAGGCAACAAATATGAAACTACCGATTCATAAATTTTCCTAATTCCAGTTATGAATTCAATATTTACTGTCACGAGCCAAAATCCAGTGTTCGAAAATTAACATCAAATACCTCACTTGTATTCGATTACCGAAGATTCAAACATCGAACTCCAGTCTGATGGAGCTTATAACAACATTAGATGAATATAAAACAGCGGAAACAAAATGAGTTGCCATAAGTCAACATCACAGATACAACATCATCACAATATCCATTACAATATCATCACCAGCATCAAAGTATTTTTACACATATAACACGACTTCAAAAAAGAAACATGGTAGTGGAAACAACAAAGCATCACACTCCAAGAAAGTCTTTAAAGAAATAAAGCGATAACTGTGACAACCCAAAAAATCCGTACCTCTTGAATCAACAATATTCTACCTCTATTAACTCAAGTGGCACAGAATTACGAACCATTAGGGTTAAAGAAGAAGAGATAGAAGAAGAAGAAACTAAACAATATCAGAATCTCACAATCGCAGCGGAATAAACTATAATAATAAATATAAAACTTTACACAAAATGAAATCTATAATTTTTTTATACATCGCATCATCTGAGTATCTCATACATCAAATTACCATTCAGACATACCATACAATCACAACAGCGGAATACACATATATATAAGTAATACGTCTCGGAATCCAGCTCCTCTACTGCTCCAAAGCATCACGTCCTGTACATATAATACTCGGTCTGACCCGAGCATTATAATGAAATAACACCCGAGTCAGTCTGGAATACCAGCTGATAATAAATATGCATCCAAATTGATTATTAAAATTTCAAAAATCCTTTGAAAAACAAAAGCATCTCGTAAGACCACGTCACAAATAAACATGTCGGGTTTTTACCTTACGATAGCTAAAACACTTTTTATAGAAATCCTCTGATATTATAATAGGGTCTATTTACAAATACTTATAAAATAGCCGAAATTGTTACATTCATTAAGTTCCAGCTACTAGCCACAAAAGTGGGTAATACAAACAAAACTCGTACAAGGCTCGTAGGGAGAATGGATTTCCATCAATGGCTGGGCTACTAGGGTACCGCCCGTCACAGTACCTGGCCTAGATCAGAGTACCGAGGAGTACGCCCGCTCCCCTGCAACACAAGGCCGGAACCATTCCTTACTGAACAGTCCCGAACAAGATAACCCCGTGGTTGGCGCGACCAACCACCCACTAAGCCGAATATAAAGGGACATCTAGACAGGGAAAAATCTTGTCCTGCTTGGGCATGACCCACCTAACCTTGCTGCACCTCCCCTGTTTTAGCCATTCCCCGTTGATGAGGCTTGAGGTTAAACGTTACCTTTTAAGAACGCATCACTTAGAATGCTCATCGTCCACCTGACGTTGTTCTTAAAGAATTCGTCCATACAAGTCCGTCCCAGGTTCGAACGGAACCGAAGGAACTACTCCTACTACATCCATTTTGGAAATATCCTCAGGATTAGTAGCGACTAGCCCTTGCACTTCACTGCTCCATCTTCGACTCCGAACACGTTTTTCCACGAAACGTACAAACCGGATCGAAGTGGTTTTCGAGAAATCTCGATCCCGGTCTCTTCGAAACGATCAACGCATTTGTCCAATATTGATAGTCGGTGATTTAACTATCAATTAATATTCACAAACATCCATCACACAATAAATAATTTCCCACATTATTTATTTATTTGCCCAGATATCTTTAAAAGATATATTTTCAAATTTCAAAGCTCATTTGAGACAATTCCCAAAGATCTTCCCTTACAAGGTAAGTCGTTTACCATTTATTTCCATTGGAAATAACCAAGTTTGAAACAATTTCGAATTAAAACAATTAAACACTTTATTCTGAAATATACTTTAAAATATATAAATGTACTACTAGTTATTTACTCAAAACATAATTTCAAAATATTTAAAGTAAAACTATTTTATAAGATATAACTTGATTTAAACTAAGGTGTTAGTTAAACTAAATTTAAAAAAAATAGACTTTGAAAGAGATTAATACTAATTCCATAACTCAGGTCCAAAACTAGATTTTTATACAAATTCATTTGTAAAATAATTACTAAGGCATTTATAAATATTTACTATCGCTAATTTATTTATATTTACCTTAAAACAATAATTTTCCAAACACTCTTTTAAAACAAGTTGAATTTTAGACTTTCTTTTAATAAAATCTGTTTAAAACTCGAACTTGGTTTTTCCTAGGGAACTCATTCCTACTCAAACAACCCAGAAAATCCATTTATAAATTCTGTCGATTATATTTTCAATTCAGATTTATATTTAATACATAAATTTCCTCCCCAGGTTTAAAATAACTTCTTACGAAGCTTAACCACATTTCCATTCCCAAAAATTCACTTCCAAAGTATAAGTTTAAAACCTTTTTAAATAAACTATTATAAATTTATTTAATGAAATCATACTTAAGGAATTGCTTAACTAATTACCTACTTAAATTTTTTCAATGGTTTTAAATAATATTTCTGCAACATTCTAATTTGCAATTTATTTCTAATTTAATTTGAAGGGTTTCTTTTCACATCATATTTAATTTTCAGGGAACATTATTATCAAAATAACCCCATTGTTATTTTTAACAATTTATAATTTCTTATTGAAATTATCACCAGAAATCCCTACTTCCTCATTTATCAACTAATAAATGTTCCCCTTATTTTTTATTTCCAACTTTGCAAATTTTCATTCTTCACTCAACCTAGATTCCAAATTTAAATTCCCTTAAATTCTTTATTTAACAATTTCTTTTATTTCTTTAAAAATCCAATTTATTTTATTTTATGTTTTAAAATTCTGTGTATACTCTCATCCAGCAATATCAGAGTACAATTAAATTCAGAGTTATCAATCACAATATATAACAGGTTACAACATCAATTATAAAGATAATTACTATAGTGTGAGGAACCCAGTTGGATCCCTCCAGCCTATTTTCCCTGCATCCACCAATATTAGCACATCACATGTATATAAATATCAATTCAAACTGATAACCACAATAATATGCAACCAATCACACAGATATTTAAATATTAATTATTTAAATCAGCCAATATCCAGATGTGAGTGAGAATAACACGCCTTGAGTTTCAGCAAGCGTTTGAAATTTAAATTAAACCGAACGACGTTCGATTTAACTCAAATTTCTACTTGCCCACAATGATTCCAGAACTGCACCATTATGCGGCACTCGTCACTGCGAGCCCGGCGCTGTGAATTTCGTTAAATTCTGATAACGTATGAATGAGTTACGATTTTATAAAGTTTTGAATATAAATTTAAAACAAATATTTTTTCTTTTACCATGAGACCGTCGATTAAAAGAACGAAAACAAGGCAGTCTCTTTCCTCTTCCATCTCGCATTACAGGAAGCTCGAACCCATCGTTACCGAAGTTAGGTCTAGAAATCGCGACCACCTCAAGCCACACGATGTCGATCCGGACCCTCCAATGCTTGCGCCTTCGCAAGCTCGCCCACCGCCTGGCGCTTGGCAAAGTTCGGCCACCTCCTAGACTCGATAATGGAGCACGAACCGGTCACAAACGACACCCCATAACTCCCTCTCCGATCGATTAAACTCAGTCTCTACCTTTCAGAACGTAGAACTCGACGTTCTCTTCGATCTTTATGTTGGAACTTTTGTGAATAAATGTGTGGATTTGAAGAAAAACGAAGAAGAAAGAGGCACGGTATCGGCCGTTGAAGAAAAGAGAACAGCGGCTCCAAATTTGGGCTAGGGGTTTGAACGATATAATTATATATAATATTATTAAATATTATTTTAATCTCGTTCCAATCAATTTACCACTTACGCAAACGAACTCCAATTCTCACGTACCAACAGGCATTCCTAGGGTTTTTTCGCATTCCGGACACAATGGAACAGGTTTCGTAAGCTAATTTGATCGTATGCGCGAGTTACGAAATTAAACGATCAATTTTAATTTAAACCGATTAAAACGATTTCGATGCGTTTCGAGCTGCCACGGTCAAACGACAACTCCGATTGCTACGAAAATTGAAATCCGATAATAACTAACTATTACGGATCCAATGGAACTGGTTTCGTCGAATTTCGAGACTGTACCCCGGAAGGCTATTTTAACTCGTCTATTAAATCGGGTGATTCCCAAAATTGGCGAAAACGCTTAAAATTTCACTTTTGAAATTTTAATAACTTAGCAATAAATCATATAAAATTTATAAACACAATAAAAAAATCATTCTGGCTCATTCCGGACCAAAATCTGATTAAATTGCATTTTAATAATATTAAATTCATTACTAAATTAATATAAAATCCCAAATATTAATTTATCAACTTTAAAATTCTTCTAAAATTTCCACTACGCTATTTACACTCAAATAACTCAAAATAAATTTTTAAAACCATCTTTACCACTATTTACATCCAGATTTACTTTTATTTCAATTCTGAATATTTAAATTATTATTCTCCCATTATTCAAATTCAACTGGAATTACTATAATTAAAAATTATAGCTTATTTCGTTGATTGAACCCGAATCCATTCATTTCAAAATCAATTAAGAATCCACATTAAACATTTAAAACAAATTAAATGTTCAAATTCAAGGGCTTAAAAATACGGGATGTTACATTCCTCCCCTCTTATAAAAATTTCATCCCCGAAATTTGCTAAGGTAAAACTATGCTCAAACTCACTTACTCATCCAAGTTGATTTGTTAAAAGCTTATATCACTTTCCAAAATCCTTTAGCTCAAACTCCCAACCCATGTGCTTCATTTATAATCAAAAGCTTTGGTTTCATTATTATTTCAAAACAACATTATAGTCACTAAACTTTCCCCAAAACCCTAAAAAATTTCTAACTCCCAAAATTTCGAAAAAATTTCGGCAGAGTCTCCCCTGCACGGAGGAGCTTTCGCGATATCGCGATACAGATAAATATATATACATCGACCCACACGGTCGGAAACCAAAATATATCACAACATATATATCATTTTCCCAATTATATTTGCGTAGGCGTACCTTTTTAGCAAATTTTAAAAGCAAGCGGCTAATATTTTAGCATATATGCGCTCCAACTCTCTCGAACGCCTCCCGCACCTGTACTATACTAAAAAAACTCATTAGTTTTCAACGATATGAACATTTTAACAACATTTCCAATATAAATGTAAACCAAAACATATCCATTTCATAACCAAACCAAGCAACTTCATAATTATGCATGCTAACCTCCTTTATACACAATTTCACAATTCTGACTTCATTTAAAATCCTCTTTACAAACCCAAACTTCATAGTTTAACAATGTTAACCATATTTATTTCAACAATCCAAAGATTTCAATTACTTTTTAATTTCTTATTTAAATCCAAACTTCATTTTTATTTCAATATGATTAACATGTACTTTACTAACATCAATCTATTCCATTTCAATTCCAAGTTGATTCACAATTCAATTCTTATTCTGAATTTGAAGTATTTGCATTTCTTTTATAATCCATTTTCATTCATATGTAAACATTACTTATTAAAATTTCAATCCATTCAATTTATTCAAAACCACTTTCATTTGCTTTCTTTAATTCATTGACTTAAGTTTAATGACTAATTTCTATGCAGGTTGTAGTTATTCAACCAAATAACCAATCCTTAAGCTTATAACCATTAATATTAATTTCAACTTAGATTTATATAAATTTTAGCCCATTCTGCATGGTTCATAATCCAAGAATTTTTATCCCAAGGCAATTGTTAAATTAAATTTTCCTTACATCTTTATTTCCTTAACCAATTCAGGTTTACATTAATATCATTCCAGACTGAATTATTTACAACCCACAAATCCTTTCTTTATCACCATAATTAGTTAATACCATTTCACTTGTAATTCAGTTTTTAATTATCTAACAGATTGCATTCAAGATTACTTAATAAAGCTCATCCATCATTATTGTTTTCAATTTTCTTATGTTGTTTAAATCATACAATATTTCCATTATCTTCTTATATCAATTTTATTTTTTCTTCATTTGATTCTCATTCAATCAAATGCCAATTCCATTAAACTTGATTAGTATATTAATCCAATTCTAGTTTATATCCAATAATTTAAATCTTTTAGTGATAATAAGGTCACTTCAAATCATTTCACACACTTCAATTTATTTACAAATTCCAACCATCGCTATTATAATCCAATTCCATTTTTCATTCACACTTCATTATTTGTTATCACAAATTTGAATCCCATGCCACAACTGGATTTCTATTTACTTTCCAAATTTTGATCAAACTATCAAAATTCCATTCATTACCATACACATTCCATTTAATTGTAATTCAATTTAGTCTCTAACCTAATCCATATTAGGTTTTAATTCACTTTCTCAATTCACTCTGAATTCATTTATAATATGGCCATTTTCCAATTATTTCATTTAGCAAATTTAAATTTGTACCTTTCCTTTTCACTCCTTTAAATAGAATCTAAATTTCTTTCAATATTATTTACTACACAACTGAAATTTAATTTCAATTTCATTATCAAAACAAATTTCTTTTTCCCCCATACATAAGTTCAAGACTTATTTGCTAACTTAAGAACATTCACCTTTATATTCTCACTTACTTCACTACCCTTTACATTTCATTTATGGTCAAGTTTTGAATTTGCCACACCATTCAACTCTTTTCATTAATGAATTACGATTTCACTTCCATTCAGAGTTTAGATTGCTTACTTAAGTCCATTTCCATTTTATAATCACAAATTCAAATTATAACACTTAATAACTTAAGAATATGAATTTCTTTTATGTAATTATAAGCAATTTTACATTTCACCTTTATATCCAATTTATTTCTCCATAAATAAGTTCAAAACTTATTTTCTAACTTAAGTTCATTCACTTCCATTATATCTCGCTTTACCTTATCTCAATTCACATTTTATTTGAGATTAAGTTTGAATTCACCACACCATTCCACTATTTCCCATTTGTGATTATAACTCCATTTCTATTATTATTATTTTTATAAGTTCACCAACTTATTTATTTTAAAGCCCATATTGCTCATTTCAATCTGCCTACATCTTATAATCACAATTTCAATTTTCTATATATATGCAGCACTAAATTTTTAAGGATACAAATCTTCTTTCAATTTAATTCCTTACACAATTTTAAATCCTCAATCTCAAATTGTAAGTATACAACTTAATAACTTATGGGTACAATCCATTTCACAATGACCCACAATTTCAGACCAACTAACTTTTTCATTTAACCCCAAATCCATTTAATTCTAAGTCCAATTTTTTTTTTATACAAGTTAAATTCAAATTTCCAATTCACTTTAATATATTTTATTCATTTCTAATTACTCAAGTTAAGTTTTAATTACAAGATTAAAATTTTCATTTCTTCCTTCTTAAACAAATTTTATTTTCATTTAATTCTCATCCAAATCAATTCCAATCCATTTACAAATTTTAATGTACTTTGCTTATTTATTCAATCCATTTTTAGAATTATTTTATTAGCAAAGAAAGCACTTTAAATTATTTCCTTCCGTTGAATTTATTTACAATTCAAACTATCACCATTATAATTTAATTTCATTTTAACTTTACACATTATTTAAATAGAATTTTCCAAAATTCAATTACCCGGTTTTATTCCAAAACCATTTTGAAATAATAATCAATTCATACCCATTTGGTATATCAAATCAAATCCCCTGATTTTCCAAAACAATTTGGTTATACCAAACAAAGTTTCCCATTTTGAAAATTTCCAAATGAACTGTTATAACCAACAAGTCCCAAACAATATCATAACCAAGTACTAGGGAAGCAATCCATCACCTTAGAAACTCGAAAATGAATTCTAATGATGTGGCCAGCATCATCAGGATTATTTTCCAGCGACTGAAGTGAGTTCAGTGTTTCTTACTTTTCTAAATTCATTTCAAAACAGTTTGCATTTAAAACTCCTTCCCAAAACAATATTCCATTATTGCCTTCAAACACTTGGGAAAAATATCACCAAACATTTCCAAGACTTCAAATTTCCCAAACCTTTGGTTTCATTACATTTAAAATCCTTTCCAAAACTTCCGGGATGTAAATTCTGGTTCAATTCAATTTAGTTATTCTTCCTTTTATATAATTTATATTTGTAGAATTTTATTTTCATTATAACTTTTTCAAACTCCAGATTAAATTTTAGATTCTTATTTGATTTAGACATTTACAACCAATCATCCAAATATATATAATAATTTCATAAAATTATTTCTTTTATATCAAAATATAATTTTGGGTAAAATTATTTCATTTACCCCCTTTAAAAACAATACCTTGTCGGTTTATCTTGTTCAAGAGTTTAGAAACCCATATCGATATGGTTGTACTTCTCGTACCGACCAGAATTCATAAACACTCAACCGATAAGTCAACACAGTATAAAAAAATAATTTTATATCCACTAACAAGTACGCTCTCATATCTATAAATACGCTTAGCTCATTATAGAGTATTATTGACTCTATTAAATGAGTAATTTCCCCACCAAAGCCTAGGTTGTCGCCAACCTAAGCTGTGATCCCAAGTGTGACAGCCCGCAAAATCCGTACCTCTTGAATCAACACTATTCTACCTCTATTAACTCAAGTGGCACAGAATTACGAACCATTAGGGTTAAAGAAGAAGAGATAGAAGAAGAAGAAACTAAACAATATCAGAATCTCACAGTCGCAGCGGAATAAATTATAATAATAAATATAGAACTTTACACAAAATGAAATCTATAATTTTTTTATACATCGCATCATCAGAGTATCTCATACGTCAAATTACCATTCAGACATACCATACAATCACAATAGCGGAATACACATATATATAGGTAATACATCTCGGACTCCAGCTCCTCTGCTGCTCCAAAGCATCATGTCCTGTACATATAATACTCGGTCTGACCCGAGCATTATAATGAAATAACACCCGAGTCAGTCTGGAATACCAGCTGATAATAAATATGCATCCAAATTGATTATTAAAGTTACAAAACTCCTTTGAAAAACAAAAGCATCTCGTAAGACCATGCCATAAATAAACATGTCGAGTTTTACCTTACGATAGCTAAAACACTTTTCATAGAAATCCTCTGATATTATAATAAGGTCTATTTACAAATACTTATAAAATAGCCGAAATTGTTACATTCATTAAATTCCAGCTACTAGCCACAAAAGTGGGTAATACAAACAAAACTCGTACAAGGCTCGTAGGGAGAATGGATTTCCATCAATGGCTGGGCTACTAGGGTACCGCCCGTCACAGTACCTGGCCTAGACCAGAGTACCGAGGAGTACGCCCGCTCCCCTACAACACAAGGCCGGAACCATTCCTTACTGAACAGTCCTGAACAAGATAACCCCGTGGTTGGCGTGACCAACCACCCACTAAGCCGAATATAAAGGGAAATCTAGACAGGGGAAAATCTTGTCCTGCTTGGGCATGACCCACCTAACCTTGCTGCACCTCCCCTGTTTTAGCTATTCCCAGTTGATGAGGCTTGAGGTTAAACATTACCTTTTAAGAACGCATCACTTAGAATGCTCATCGTCCACCTGACGATGTTCTGAAAGCATTCGTCCATACAAGTCCGTCCCGGGTTCGAACGGAACCGAAGGTACTACTCCTGCTACATCCATTTGGGAAATATCCTCAGGATTAGTAGCGACTAGCCCTTGAACTTCACTGCTCCATCTTCGACTCCGAACACATTTTTCCACGAAACGTACAAACCGGATCGAAGTGGTTTTCGAGAAATAAATCTCGATCCCGGTCTCTTCGAAACGATCAACGCATTTGTCCAATATTGATAGTCGGTGATTTAACTATCAATTAATATTCACAAACTTCCATCACACAATAAATAATTTCCCACATTATTTATTTATTTGCCCAGATATCTTTAAAAGATATATTTTCAAATTTCAAAGCTCATTTGAGACAATTCCCAAAGATCTTCCCTTACAAGGTAAATCCTTTACCATTTATTTCCATTAGAAATAACCAAGTTTGAACAATTTCGAATTAAAACAATTAAACACTTTATTCTGAAATATACTTTAAAATATATAAATGTACTACTAGTTATTTACTCAAAACATAATTTCAAAATATTTAAAGTAAAACTATTTTATAAGATATAACTTGATTTAAACTAAGGTGTTAGTTAAACTAAATTTAAAAAAAAATAGAGTTTGAAAGAGATTAATACTAATTCCATAACTCAGGTCCAAAACTAGCTTTTCATACAAATCCATTTTTAAAAAGAATTACTAAGGCATTTATAAATATTTACTATCGCTAATTTATTTATATTTACCCTAAAACAATAATTTTCCAAACACTCTTTTAAAACAAGTTGAATTTTAGACTTTCTTTTAATAAAATCTGTTTAAAACTCGAACTTGGTTTTTCCCAGGGAAACTCATTCCTACTCAAACAACCCAGAAAATCCATTTATAAATTCTGTCGATTATATTTTCAATTCAGATTTATATTTAATACATAAATTTCCTCCCCAGGTTTAAAATAACTTCTTACGAAGCTTAACCACATTTCCATTCCTGGAAATTCACTTCCAAAGTATAAGTTTAAAAGCCTTTTTAAATAAGATATTATAAATTTATTTAATGAAATCATACTTAAGGAATTGCTTAACTAATTACCTACTTAAATTTTTTCAATGGTTTTGAATAATATTTCTGCAACATTCTAATTTGCAATTTATTTCTAATTTAATTTGAAGGGTTTCTTTTCACATCATATTTAATTTTCAGGGAACATTATTATCAAAATAACCCCATTGTTATTTTTAACAATTTATAATTTCTTATTGAAATTATCACCAGAAATCCCTACTTCCTCATTTATCAACTAATAAATGTTCCCCTTATTTTTTATTTCCAACTTTGCAAATTTTCATTCTTCACTCAACCCAGATTCCAAATTTAAATTACCTTAAATTCTTTATTTAACAATTTCTTTTTTTTCTTTAAAAATCCAATTTATTTTATTTTATGTTTTAAAATTCTGTGTATATTCTCATCCAGCAATATCAGAGTACAATTAAATTCAGAGTTATCAATCACAATATATAACAGGCTACAACATCAATTATAAAGATAATTACTATAGTGTGAGGAACCCAGTTGGATCCGCCCAACCAGTTTTCCCTGCATCCACCAATATTAGCACATCACATGTATATAAATATCAATTCAAACTGATAACCACAATAATATGCAACCAATCACATAGATATTTAAATATTAATTATTTAAATCAGCCAATATCCAGATGTGAGTGAGAATAACTCACCTTGAGTTTCGGCGAGCGTTCAAAATTTAAATTAAACCGAACGACGTTCGATTTAACTCAAATTTCTACTTGCCCGGAATGATTCCAGAACTGAACCATTACGTGGAACTCGTCGCTGCGAGCCCGGCGCTGCGAATTTCGTTAAATTCTGATAACGTATGAATGAGTTACGATTTTATAAAGTTTTGAATATAAATTTAAAAGAAATATTTTTTCTTTTACCATCAGACCGTTGATTAAAAGAACGAACAAGGCCGTCTCTTTCCTCTTCCATCTCGCGTTACAGGAAGCTCGAACCCATTATTACCGAAATTACGTCTAGAAATCGCGACCACCTCAAGCCACACGATGTCGATCCGGACCATCCAATGCGTGCGCCTTCGCAAGCTCGCCCACCGCCTGGCGCTTGGAAAAGTTCGGTCGCCTCCTGGGCTTGATAATCGATCACGAACCGGTCACAAACGACACCCCATAACTCCCTCTTCGATCGATTAAACTAAATCTCTACCGTTCAGAACGTAGAACTCGACGTTCTCTTCGATCTTTATATTGGAACTTTTGTGAATAAATGCGTGGATTTGGAGAAAAACGAAGAAGAAAGAGGCACGATATCAGCCATTGAAGAAAAGAGAACGGCGGCTCTAAATTTGGGCTAGGGTTTTGAACGATATAATTATATATAATATTATTAAATATTATTTTAATCTCGTTCCAATCAATTTACCACTTACGCAAACGAACTCCAATTCTCACGTATCGACAGGCGTTGCTAGGGCTTTTCCACGTTTCGGACACAATGGAACAGGTTTCGTAAGCTAATTTGATCGTATGCGCGAGTTACGGAATTAAACGATCAATTTTAATTTAAACCGATTAAAACGATTTCGATGCGTTTCGAGCTGCCACGGTCAAACGACAACTCCGATTGCTACGAAAATTGAAATCTGATAATAACTAACTGTTACGGATCCAATGGACATGGTTTCGTCGAATTCCGAGACTGTACCCCGGAAGGCTATTTTAACTCGTCTATTAAATCGGGTGATTCCCAAAATTGGCGAAAACGCGTAAAATTTCACTTTTGAAATTTTAACAACTTAGCAATAAATCATATAAAATTTATAAACACAATAAAAAAATCATTCTGGCTCATTTCGGACTAAAATATGATTAAATTGGATTTTAGTAATATTAAATTCATTGCTAAATTAATATAAAATCCCAAATATTAATTTATCAACTTTAAAATTCTTCTAAAATTTCCACTACGCTATTTACACTCAAATAGATCAAAATAAATTTTTAAAACCATCTTTATCACTATTTACATCCAGATTTACTTTTATTTCAATTCTGAATATTTAAATTATTATTCTCCCATTATTCAAATTCAACTGGAATTACTATAATTAAAAATTATAGCTTATTTCATTGATTGAAACCGAATCCATTCATTTAAAAATCAATTAAGAATCCACATTAAACATTTAAAACGAATTAAATGTTCAAATTCAAGGGCTTAAAAATACGGGATGTTACAATAACGAACTTCCAAACTAAGAACCTTGAGATCCAAAAAAATTTCCAAATATCTCCAAGAAAAAAGCTTCAAAATTTGATAGCTTCCAAACCAAAATTCTTCAAATATCCAGCTAGCACCAAAAACACGGAGAACCTGCTACTAGGCCGCCCGTGTGGAAATTATGGGCACCCAAAGTTTAGAAAGGAAACAATAAACTCCCGGTCAGTCATGGGACTGGTATGAGTAAACAAAAACATTTGCTTTGAATAAAAACAAATTTATAAAAAAAAATCCGGTATGCTTTTGAAAAATGAAACTAGCAAAGGCCTTCCCGCGCACACAAAATGCGATCGCACAATTGGAGGAGATTTCTCCTTATGATAGTCAAATAGGCTTGATACGAGAAAACTCTTTTGATGTTATTACTAGTCCATAGTGTGAAAATATTTTGAAAATATAATATTAATCTTAGCCAGCATAGGTACCATTATACTATGCCTACTATAGATGCCATGTTAAATGGAAGGTTCTACAACTAAAACCGTACTGGGTTCATATTGGGAATTGGATTTCCAACAAATGGTCAGGCTAAGGAACTTCCTATTGCCACATGGGTACGCCTCTGGAGGGACGTCCCGGGAACCTACCCGGCTCTCTGCCAACCCAAGGCCGGGTTACCTCTGTAACTAGGTAACTACTACTCGAGTATGCCACCGCCCGGTCGTTTACGACCTTTACCTGAGGTCCCTCAACCATAAAGCAACAGCCAGACGATAATGAGATTGCAGCAACAACATAGGTTCAGTATCTGGGCTCCATACCATGATACCACCTTTTTCCAGAAGGAAATGACATACCCTAAAGGGGACGACCATCATAACCTTGCCACATCTTTCCTGTTTCGACCATTTCCGAGGTGTGAGGTCCGTTGAGGTCTCATCCACAAAGCTACGCTTAACACGAAAGCCATGCTTTGATCAACAAATGATCATCAACACATAGCAGCACTTAGCATGCCACACTACCAAATTGAGAGTGTACCACTGATAACCTTCAACTACATAACCTCTGAGCTCATACGTCTCAGAGAAGGGTGTCAAGCTAAGAGAATAAATTCTCCGCCACCAAAAGATATGTATTTGAAAGAAATCTTCTTTATATCTCAAAGCGTAGTGTCATACATACAACCATACAAGTCTGTTCTAGGTTCGAACAGAACCAAAGGCACTTCGTCCAATAAAGGAAGAAGCCCATGCAATCCGGTATCCACAATCCCGATCGAACTCCCCATCACATGTGGAGATCTCTATACCGGAGCAACTCAGTGCAAAGACATTCGATAGGTTGTCTTATCGTTCTCGAAGACACCTGTACTTCACCACCGTCTTCAAATGCGATCTATGTTGTCATTTCACTATTCGAAATGGGTTATATGACACAAAGTCCTCTCCCAGCTAAACCGAATAGTGAGCGCTCAATTTAAAAATATGTAGATGTATCAATCACAAAGATTTACTATCAAGGTTCGATGTAGGTTTTGGATAACAAATTGAAATCCAACCCCCTATCGCATCGAAATTTAAATGTCGTTTTAGAGGCTAAAGGGTTTTCGTATTCACATAGTAGAAAATTACAAATCACAGTACAGCACAAAGCAATTTCACATCATACGGTATCACAATCACAAACAGGGATATCAAACAGCTCAAAGCATTTCAACAATAATCAATCATCTAATAATTAGATGAATTAACGGTGTGATTATAATCAATTTATCACATAATTATTTTTATTAATTTATCTTTAACTAATGATTAATTATTCTTAATTTTAGATTAATTAATCCTTAATTATTAATTAATTAAATATTAGTTATTAGTTAATTAACCCTTAATTATTAATTAATTAAATCTTAATTACTTGTTATAAATCCTTAATTATTAATTAATTAGAACTTAATTACCTTAATTAATTATTTCTTAATTAATTACCCTAATTAATTTATCCTTAATTATATATTAATTATCCTTTAATTAATTGTTAAGTAATTATAAATCATTAATTATTAATTATCATTAACAATATAAATCATCTTACTTTTAAATTAACAATTTGACCATTTAATTAACTTCTTAATTACTTGTTAGGTTTATTTAAAATAACTTTTGGAAACTACACATTCCAACTTGACAAATAGTCATCATTCTAAAAAGACTAATTAGAAATTTAATTAGCTTAAATTGTTAAAGCTTCAACCCAGAAATCATATTACTCGAGTCACCCCCAAGTGTTTCCCGAGCCACTTGTCCACTCTCTTCGAGTTTCCTCAGAAATCTACCCGTTGCTTATAATTTTTTTCAAACTCAAAATTTTCTATGTACAGACCCGTGTGGCCATAATTTGCTTCGAGTTCGCACCCTAGCTATCTCCTTCATTTTCCGAGAGTCACTTCGAGTCATTTCCCTTCTTTCCCAAACTGCTGCCACTTGACACAAATTCATCGTTGTGCACATGCACAACCCCTCCGACCGGCTACGATCGATGCTACTGTCGTTGACGTATCGACGATGATCTCCACGCACCACCCAAACGCCCAAAAAACCAAATCATCAACGAAATCGAAATTTCACTTCTGAACCCAAACTGGAATGAAGGTTCGATCACCAATCCATCTCGTGTCAGCGACGTAGACCACCAAAGGCAATACAAATTTGGCCATAGCTGCGTAAAGCTTTCCACCTTCGATCGCCACCGGATTGAGCAGTTCCGGTCCATCGACGGTGACGCAGCGATGCGTTTACTAACCATGACAATTTATGGGTTTTAAACCCTAATTCGTTGTCGTGCGCTCGCCACAACAAGTAAAAAAAATTTAAGCATTTTCTGATGAATTCCAACCTTCCAGCAAGCCACAACCACAATCGCAGGCACTAAACTCCATTAATCACCAGAATTGGGTGAAAAGTGTGATTCTCTTCATCCTCCATTTTCTCAGAGGATACTTTAGTAAAAAATATTGATCTTGCTTTCAAAAATCATTGCTCTCAAAAATGTTTTGATTGATATGCTTGAAATCAGAATTTGTGACATTTGAATTTTTTTTAAAAATTTTGAAGCCTGCCTGTATTCTTTTTGAAATTCCAGGGAAAACTAAATTGTTTTTGATTTGATTTATTTTTAAAACATAATGCATGTTTAAAAAAACAATTTATTTTGTTTAGATTTCAATTCTCAAAGAAAAACAGAGAGAGGGAGATTTGGATTTAAAAATAGGTTTACTCTGTAAACTTGAAACTAAGAAGAAACAAGGATGAATGACCATATATATAAACCTGCCCAGGCAAATATACACATGCACATAGATTTGTTCACATGCAAAAGGGTTTCAACATCATTTTAAGCATGCTTACAACAACAAGTAAAACTGGATAAATCGGAAGTTTACTCACCTGACAATTTTTTGAACAGAAAAGCTTCCTGTCTGGTTAAAAATTTAAAAGCCTGGATATTTATTTTTCTTACTTTGATCTTGTATTTTTTTCTGCAACTGATTAATACAAACTTTCTTAGTTCTTGCTTTATTACTGATCAACAAATTCAAACTTAAATTTTAAAAAGATTTTAACTGCTTTAAATTTAATTCAGAGGAACCCTAATCTACCTCTTGAAGAAAAGTGGAGCTTGGTTTCTTTGATCCGCATTTTGAAAATTTAATGTTAAATCTTGATTTTTGATTATTAATTCACTTAATTCTGAAGGTTTAAACTTGCCTGAGGTATGGAATTAAAATTCCTACTTTGATGTTTGAGATGATTCTTAGGTTTTAAACTTTGAATTCAAGAACATGTTTGCAATTTCAGATTTTTCTTTCCTTTGGTGTTGAGATTCTCAGGTTTGTAATGTTCACAGATTTTTTTTTTCTTTTAGAATTTTGAGAAGCTAAAGAATGAGATAAAGGAGCTGAAAGGTTTTTATGAATTTAAGTTTTATTTTATTTTTTTACTTACCTAAATTGGATGACAGTTGTTAAATTTTGACGATGAGATCACTACACTTGCTTTATTCTCTTATTACATGCTTGACATTTGTATTTTTATATGAGTTAAGAATTTTTAAATAAAACTTATGCCATATTTACTTTATTAACAAATACATTACCCATTAAAGATATTTGCTTTATATTAATACATATTATTTAAAAGAGAATGTTTTGAAATTAAATACATATTAAATAAATTACATAGATATGAATTTATAAATTCAAATTATTTTTCTAAAACATTTACTTAAAATTTAAATTCAAATTCAATATATAAATTCAATTCAACTCATATATGCACATGTACATATATATTCACATATACATAAGATTTAAATTCAAATGATTTTTTTTAAAACGTTTATTATTTCAAATTTTTAAACTCAAAAGAAATTGAAGTTTATTCATATAAATTAACACATATTTTTTTATTTTGAACTTGTCAAATTAAATTCCAAAAGTTCAAATAAATTACCAAATTTAAATTGATAAATTTTGGGATGTTACATTTACAATATCCAATAAAAAGCGATACTTGAAATTCAAGTCAAACTATCATTCAAATATGTAAAATCAATTAAATATTTCAATTTCAATTCATGTTGCAAATCACCTAAAACCATGCCAAAATAGAGAGCTCCAAGTACTGGACTTTTTCTCATGATTTTGAAAACATGCCCACCGGATTTAGAGAAGACATGTCAGATCAATTTCAAAGGGATCTGATTTTGCAATTATATGGTTATTTATTGATTTTTTAAAAATAAATTCAAGCTTATGATGTGATAAATCATCAGGATAACATACGTGTTTGGGTTTTAATAACATCAAGACCATATATGCGTCTAATTTTAGATATATGTGCTTTATATTTATGATTTTGAAAACATACAATTTTAATTTTGAAAATGGACGATTTTATAATTGCAAATAGTTATGTACAACTATGATCTTGAAAATATGCCATATGACAATATTAGATATCCATGAATTATTTTTTGTGTGATAGGTTCTAAAAATATTGTTTCAAGCATATAGAGTAAATGTATATGTATGTGTATGTGCAAGATTTTTATTGACTAGAGTTTCAGAGGCATAGAGCTTTGTATATATATGGTATGTCTCAAAGTGAATTATATTCTAAATACATGAAAATCTCTGATCTTTAAGTACAATAAGATTTGTGCATACATATACAGAAGTGGATTCCAATCCTTAAGTATAGTTAACTTCAAACATGTATAAAAAAAACTCTCCATATATATGGCTTCATATATTTGGGTTTCAAGGAACAGCAATTCCAAATAGATAAAAGTGTTGTGTGTGTATATATATGGTTTTGAATGTATGAGTGATTTTGTAAATAAATTCTACGAGTACATATAATTTCCAAATGGCATATCGGTATCATTTTTAGAATATTTTGAATTTTCAAATATATTTACACACGCATGCATATATAGTTTAATTTTAGCGATGAGAAAAGTGTCATTTGCTTCTTACATAGAAATTTTTGCTTTTATTCAGTTATATACCCATGAGCACTAAATTTTTGTTATCAATGTTTGTGTTAGGGCTGAGCAAGACTTTGAATCCCTATTAGTTGTAACTGCTCAATATATTCCAAGAAATTGAAGGTATTTATTTTATTTAGCCGCGCCCTATGTAATTAGCTTGTTAAAATTATTTTTATTTTACCACTTTGAATTCGAATCAACTTACGAGAAGCTGAATTTAAATTCTGTCTTCTAAAAACGGCAGGGCTGGCTGACGATTGATAAATTATGCACATCTATATGCCAAGTAATTGATTCAAACGCCAAGTATTTCGATAGTATTCATATGCCAAGTAATTGATTCATATGCCAAAGTATAATAATACATACAAACTTGCTTCTGGGTCTACATATATCGAATATTGCTCTTTGGATGGCACACATAACCACCGATTCCAACTTCACCAAAGGTCATAGCAAGAGGATGATTTTGTTTGAATGTTTTCTCGTATGGTAGTAGTATATTGTCCACAGTTTACTTCTCATGTGTTGGAGGTAAAGGTTTTCCATGTATAACAGATGCCGTCGAATCTCTGCAGACAGTGGCTGTTGAAATGACCTCTTGGTTAATGTTCATGATTTCTGTTTTTGATTGTTTTGGCCGGACAAACTCAGTGAATTGGAAAACTCATTATCCAGCATTCTTCTAACACTTCCACGTGGTATACCACTTCCTCTTTCATTTGAAGCGATGTATGGTAAATGATTTCCTTGACCCGCATATTGTCCCTTCAACAAGTCGACCAATGACTTCAATGTATGTAACGATCGGGATTTTTCGTTGCCGAAAAATCGAACCGTTAGGGTTTTAGAAGAAGAAAGAGGTAGAAGAAGAAAGAAAAGAAAGAGAAGAGAAAACAGAAAAACAAGTAACAGAACGAGAAACAATAACAGAATCTCACAGTCGCAGCGGAACAACATATAATAGATAAATGAATATTCATTAAAACAAAAGAACTATACATTTTATACATTACATCACATTACATTACATCAATCAGAGTGTACGACAACAACAGCGGAAAGAAATACTATATACAATAGATAATAGACTACGCTATCTGGCTCGCCTCCAGATCTGCACAGCAACTCCCGAATCCAGAATAACCTGATAACCTAACTCTAGACTGCCCGTGTGGAAAATAGTGGGCACCCAGAGTTTAGGAAAGGAACAATAAACTCCAGGTCAGTAATGGGACTGGTGTGAGAACTCAAAACAGTTAATCTTTAAACAAGCAACAAGAAAATTTAAATTTCGAAATCCGCAATGCTTTTTGGAAAATGAAACTACCATAAGGCCTCCCGGCACACACACAATGCAAACGCACACATGGGGGAGATTTCTCCTTATGATAGTCAAACATGCTTACTACGAGAAAAATTCTTTGATATTATTACTAGTGCATAGTGGAAAATATTTCGAAAGTATAATATAAATCCTAGCCAGCATAGGTACCATGATACTATGCCTACTATAGCTGCCATGTTAAATGGCAGGTTCTACAACTAAAACCGTACAAGGCACGTATTGGATGAATGGATTTCCAACAAATGGTCAGGCTAAGGAACTTCCTACTGCCACATGGGATCGCCTCTGGCGGGACGTCCCGAGAACTAACGTTACGGTTAGATCTCTGCCAACACAAGGCCGGGTTACCTCTGTAACTAGGTAACTACTACACGAATATGTCATCCCCCGGTCCTTTGGGACCTTTATCCGAGCGCTCGATACCAACAACACCACACAGAAATAGATATAGTGTTTCCACATGAGTAAATATCTGGGCTCCATACCATGATACCACCCTTTTCCAGAAGGAAATGACATACCCTAAAGGGCGCGACCCTCATAACCTTGCCGCATATTCCTGTTTCGACCATTTCCGGGGAGTGAGGTCCTGACGAAGTCTCGTCCACAAAGCTACGCTTTGTGTAACAAAGCCATGCTTCGGGTCCACAGATGACCAAAGCAATAATCACAAAGATAAATGATCAAACAAATGATCATATCACAAATGACCAACCAATGATCATCACACAGCAGCACTCAGCATGCCACATTACCAGATTGGGAAATATCGCTGATAACCTTCAACTACATAACCTCTGAGCTCGTACGTCTCAGAGAAGGGTGTTAAGCTAAGAGAATAAATTCTCCGCCACCAACAGAAATGTATTTGAAAGAAATCTGCTCTATCTCTCAAAATGTAATGTCAGACACGTAACCATACAAGTCTGTTCCGGGTTCGAACAGAACCGAAGGCACTTCCAAAGAAGCCCTTGCAATCCGGGTATTCACAATCCCGATAAAATTTCCCATCACAAAGGAAATCTCCATATCGTAGCTAACGATGCGGAGACAATCGATAGGTCATCCTATCGTTTTCACAAATACCCGGTCTTCAACACCGGTCTTCAAATGCAATCCAAACGACGTATCGCATATTCGGAATGGGATATACGACACAAAGGTCCTCTCCCGGCTAAACCGAATAGCGAGCGCTTATTTTTAAAAATAAGTGTGCATTCAATTCCAAACAAACACAACCAATACCATCCAAGGGTAAATATTGATAGTCGGTTATTTAACTATCAATAAAGATGCGCCACATCATCAGATTCCAAATAAATTTCCAAAATTATTTAATCCCAAAAATATCTTCACAAGATATATATATATATATACACCATTTCCAAATAATTGCCCCAGTTATTTGTTTTACCAAAACCACTTCACGATAAAATTTTCCACACTTAACCAATTGAAAAACCAATTTTCAATTTACCTTTACCATTTGAAAACCAATTTTCAAATTACATTAACCATTTGCAAACCAATTTCAAATCACCTTAACCATTTGAAAACTAATTTCAAATCACCTTAACCATTTGAAAACTAATTTCAAATCACCTTAACCATTTGAAAACTAATTTCAAATCACCTTAACCATTTGAAAACTAATTTCAAATCACCTTAACCATTTGAAAACTAATTTCAAATCACCTTAACCATTTGAAAACTAATTTCAAATCACCTTAACCATTTGAAAACTAATTTCAAATTACTTTTCATCCTTTATACCCTTTGAAAACAAATTTAAAATCATCAAATAAATCTTTACCGATTTAATTTAAATTTACGTCCCAAATCCGTAAATTCATTTTCATACTTCAAAATAAATCAATATTTATTTTTAAACAAATTTCCCTTCATATAAATTCCAACGTGAATTAAATCCCAAATACCCATTCATATTTGATTTCAAATCGATTCCAAAATATTCGCTTACACTTTTACCTTTAAAAGGTGAATTCACAAAAACGTTCCATTCCATATTGGAAAATCATTTCTAAACTTATTTAAAAAATAAGTAATTCACAATTCAATTTATTTTCAACAATTCGAAAATATTCCATATGCTTAAACCATAGTTAAGTATTAATTTCATTCCTTTAAAGAAATATTCTTTTATTCACATTTATTTGGGTTAAAAACGAATGTTGCGTAAAACATCGTTACGACAACCCAAAAACACTAGTATATGGATTTGAAATTAAAAATAGATATATAAATCCAATACTATACCAATTATCCCCTTCTGTTTCTCGAAAACGTCTATTTCAACAATTAATGTTGAAATCTATGTTTTCAATACTCAATACATTTTAAAACACCTTTAATTCGTTTTAAATTCCATTTAAAACATTCCTTTCCCAAAAACAAACCCATTTTATTTAATAATCTATTCAATATTCAAAATAGTGAATATAGCCCACTTAACAAATTCCCATATTTCAATTTATCAAATTCGATGGATTTCAAATTTATAAACATAGTTTATAAATTCCATTTCTATTATAAACCCCAATTTTATAAATTCCTTTATTAATCCGATGCAATTTACATAACCCAATTTCATACCCAAAAGCCATATTGTAAGTTAAATACTTATAATATTATTTATTTACCAAATCGTTCCTTTGAACTTCACCAATTTAAAATCTTATCACTTACAAGATTTCTTTATGGTTTATAATAATTTCAACTAATGAAATCTTCATTTATTAACAATTTCTATGAAATTCCCCTTTTTAATGCCCAAATCCATTTCTATAAGTTAATAACTTATAAATTTAAAATTTTCCAATAACCATTCGTTTTATAAATTTCACATTTATTAATCTATAAATCCTAGTGAAATTCATGTTATACATCAACTTAACACTTTATAAATTTATTCTATAACTTCAATAATTTTTATTTAAAAACATCCATTTATAAAATCCTTTATATAAACCATTAATAATAATAACTTCCCAAAAACCAAATTTAACTATTTTATAAAAACCTATTATTGTTAAAAATTTCTTTTAAGTTATATTTTATAAAAATATAAATTTTTAAAACATAAAAATTTATCCATCTATTTATTTTAAAATTTAATCAATTCAAAATTTTAATAACCCTTATTCTTTGAAAAATCGATTTAAAACCCCTTTTAAATTCAAAACCGTTATTTTTAATTTAAAAATTAGAATCCGATGATGCAACGACATCGAATGGTCAATCACGGGAATAACATCATATATCAATGTGATTATCAACAATCAACATAATATTTATAAACAAATAAATATGTGAGGAATCCAGTTGGATCCCTCCAACCTGTTACCCTGCATCCACAGACGTTAGCACAATACCAATTCCACTTCAAGGTGGAATATCGCGGTATATGGGATTTTATAAATATTCCGCTTAATAACGGCGCAATAGGGTCTCATCCGCTATACGAGGCGGGAAATCAAATCCAATATATACATATGCCAATATATATATATTGCTATATATAATATATATCCTATTATATCTACTACCACAATCAATCAACAATTATCGATCAATATTAACTATTTAAAATTTTAAACAAAACCTTTCGATTGAGTGAGGAGTTCTCACCTTGATTTTGTTTCCGTTTTCGCGTTCGTTTCGAATAAAATTAAATGAACGTTTAATTTTACCCGAAATTCAAACGAGCTCCAATCGACTCCAAACCAGTTGCATTGCGAAGAGCACGGCGATACGAAGCCAACGCAAAAAATCTCGTTCAATTTGGACCTCGCAGCAAAAAGTTATACTATTTTAAACGTTGTACACTTAAATTTACAATTAAATTTCATATCAAAGGAAAATACACCCAACCTCTCACGCATGGGCCCCACACACCCTCTCCTTCTCTGCGCGTTTCATCTCCAGGTTATCATCACGCAGCCGAACCCATCTAGCATCCATTAGGGTTTGAATTTGCACGCTACCCATACGACTTGAAGATGATCCGAGACCACCAAATCGAAGTCACCTGAAGCCTCCACCACCACCAGGGATGCGGTCGAACTCGGCCCCCTTAGGCACCCTGAAAAATGTGCGCAACCGAGTAGCTTTAAGCACGAATTCCCATCAATCCGCAGCTCCGTTCTCCATCTCGACCGTTGGATTCGATGTGTTCGATGAGATCTACGATTTTCCAGTTGAAAGTTTAAGCTAATAGCTGATGGATTTGGTGGAATCGAAGGAGGAAGGAACGACATTTTCTGGCCATTAATGTTGAAGTGGCGGCCGGCCCATGCAAATTAGGGTTTAGAGATAATTGCATTTTATAAACAACTATTATTATTATTTTAATAATAAAATCTCCAATTTAACACTTTTGCAAACGAACTCCAAACGACGCGTTCCGACAGGCGATTCTAAGGTTTTTCCACATTCCGGACACAATGGAACAAGTTTCGGAAGCTAATTCCATCATATGTGTGAGATACGGCAATAAACGCTCGATTTAAATTTAAACCGATTTAAACGATTTCTAGGCGTTTTGGCTTGTACCGGACAAACGATAAATCCGATCGACTTGAAATTTGAAATCTTACAATAATATCACATTACGGATCCGATGAAACTGGTTTCGTCGGAATCCGAGACCGTTTGAAAAATGGCTATTTTTCAGTCGATAATTAAATATTAAAATATTCAATTTTTACAAATTAACTCCAAATTCAGTTTTACAAGTTCCAAAATATTTCTATAACTTAAATATGATAAAATAAAATTTTCCAAATCATTTTCAATCATATTTAACCCAATATTAAATTATTTGTGGAATCTCACTATTAAATAAATCGATTTAATTGCAAAATTAAATCCAAAATTCAAAATAAAATTTATTCGACTCCAAAAATTCACTTATTAATATTTAAAATTAATTAAATATTCAAATTTAAATTATTAAAAATTCTGGGTCGTTACAATCTTCCCCCCTTAAAAGAATTTCGTCCTCGAAATTGCAAGTTAAGGAGAATAATTCATAATCCGTTTATTATTTTTCCAAAACTAATAGTTTTATCAACCTTCTAACACCAATCTTTTTATTAAAGATTTACTATCATTTCAATTAGCTTTCCAACTTCAATTATAGGTTTCAAACAACATTGTTTACTCAACAATTCAAATTTAAATTTAAATTCAAATTTCAAACTTTCAAAATTTCTCAAAATTTCTCTAACTCCCTAAATTTTCGAAAAATTTCGCCAGAGTCTCCTTTGCGCGGCTAGATCGGTACGACTACAAAACGGCTCTACGGCCCCTCAGAATCAAAAAGAAAAGAGAAAGCCAAGTGGCTAGAGAAGGAAATCATCAAATCTCATATAAAAACTGAAATACGTACCTTTTTGTCGAGCCATTCAATTTTTTTAAATTCAAAATCAAAATTCCAATTCCTTTATATACCTGTATATCCTACTAGTAGTAGTATCCAATTCCAACATTCAAACTATTTTGCCAATTCAAGTTCAAAATTTCCAATACATGCTTCTTACACATTTTTTTAGTTTATTATTGAAGTTGCATATTCAATTCATTCGTTTCAATTCCAATTCAATTCTATTCAATTTCATTTGAATTCAATTACATAGCTTCCAATTGCGCTAGTTCAATTTCATTAACACTTAATGAATTTACATACAATCAACCAACAAGCAAATAACGACCAATGTACATTCAATACAACCAAATTTATTTATTTTACTTACATTCAATTTGGTTCAACTGTTTTAATTCCAATTGGTTTAACATTCAATTGATTTTCATTCTATTATTAAACTATTTTCAAATGAATTTACACTTGCATGCATCATTTCATATCAACTTATTCATATTCTATTGATTAACATTCAATCCATTCTTTAATTCAATTGCTAGTTCTCTTTTTTTTTTTTTTTTTTTTTTTACAAATAAAATTGAATTTCATTTATATAACTTAAGTTCACACCTTTAACAATTTCATTTACTCACTTTATTCACTTACTTTGATATTAACATCAATTCTTTCAATATTACTTAAGTTATATTCCATTTCAACTTTATTTACCTCATTTAATTCACTTGATTATTTAACTTTGATACAAAGGTCAATTTTTTTTATTCAACTTCACTTAAGTTATACTCCATTTAACATCATTTGTTCAAATAAACTTAAGCTTTACACTTATCAGTCAAGTTCGAATTTCAATTCTAAAGTTAATTCCATTTAACACTTACTTAAGACAACTTCATATCAACATTTAAATCCATATTCCATTTTACTTAACTTTATTGTTTAACCATTTCAATAATCGGTTTTACTTACATTTTCCATTTAATAAGTTATAAAACTTATTATTCAACTTCTAACTTATATTATAAGTTCAAAACCTTTTTTTCACTTATATTTATCAATTTCAAATTGAATTTTAATTTCAAATTGGTTTATTACAACAAAACTTCAATTTTAAATTCATTATTGTAGCAAATCCATCACATAGAAACTCGAAAATGATACTGATGATGCTGCAGTCATCACCCTTATTATTTCCCAGTGACAATAGTGAAATCAATGCTAAATATTCTTTCAAAAATTTCCTTTCTATTCATAAATCACTTTTATAAACCTTTTACTTATATAATTTTACTTCTTATATACATACATGATTATCTTACAATTGTAACTCATTATTAATTATAATTTCATCTTATGATTCATTGGTTTATACCATTATTCTTTTACAATAGTTGCTTTTATTAGCTTATTCAAACAACTTTTAATTATTTTATATTTATATCATTTACAACAACCAAGCAATCAATTATATACACACTTCAATAATTCCTGAAAAATTATTTTCTTTATATACAAAATATAATCAAGGTAAAATTATTTCATTTACCCAATTTAAAACAATATTGTGTCGAATTGTTCTATTCAAGTGTTTAGGAACCCCTTCGATTCAGTTTTCGAGGCTGCGCCGACGAAGGTTCATATACCACTCAACAAACCAATCATCACAATATAAAACAATTTTATACTCACTAACAAATACGCACTCATATCTATTATTACACTCACACTCATTCTAGAGTACTGCTGACTCTATCTCTAATGAGTAACACCCAACAGAGCAGGTTGTCGCTTAACCATAAGCTCTGATACCAAATGTAACGATCGGGATTTTTCGTTGCCGAAAAATCGAACCGTTAGGGTTTTAGAAGAAGAAAGAGGTAGAAGAAGAAAGAAAAGAAAGAGAAGAGAAAACAGAAAAACAAGTAACAGAACGAGAAACAATAACAGAATCTCACAGTCGCAGCGGAACAACATATAATAGATAAATGAATATTCATTAAAACAAAAGAACTATACATTTTATACATTACATCACATTACATTACATCAATCAGAGTGTACGACAACAACAGCGGAAAGAAATACTATATACAATAGATAATAGACTACGCTATCTGGCTCGCCTCCAGATCTGCACAGCAACTCCCGAATCCAGAATAACCTGATAACCTAACTCTAGACTGCCCGTGTGGAAAATAGTGGGCACCCAGAGTTTAGGAAAGGAACAATAAACTCCAGGTCAGTCATGGGACTGGTGTGAGAACTCAAAACAGTTAATCTTTAAACAAGCAACAAGAAAATTTAAATTTCGAAATCCGCAATGCTTTTTGGAAAATGAAACTACCATAAGGCCTCCCGGCACACACACAATGCAAACGCACACATGGGGGAGATTTCTCCTTATGATAGTCAAACATGCTTACTACGAGAAAAATTCTTTGATATTATTACTAGTGCATAGTGGAAAATATTTCGAAAGTATAATATAAATCCTAGCCAGCATAGGTATCATGATACTATGCCTACTATAGCTGCCATGTTAAATGGCAGGTTCTACAACTAAAACCGTACAAGGCACGTATTGGATGAATGGATTTCCAACAAATGGTCAGGCTAAGGAACTTCCTACTGCCACATGGGATCGCCTCTGGCGGGACGTCCCGAGAACTAACGTTACGGTTAGATCTCTGCCAACACAAGGCCGGGTTACCTCTGTAACTAGGTAACTACTACACGAATATGTCATCCCCCGGTCCTTTGGGACCTTTATCCGAGCGCTCGATACCAACAACACCACACAGAAATAGATATAGTGTTTCCACATGAGTAAATATCTGGGCTCCATACCATGATACCACCCTTTTCCAGAAGGAAATGACATACCCTAAAGGGCGCGACCCTCATAACCTTGCCGCATATTCCTGTTTCGACCATTTCCGGGGAGTGAGGTCCTGACGAAGTCTCGTCCACAAAGCTACGCTTTGTGTAACAAAGCCATGCTTCGGGTCCACAGATGACCAAAGCAATAATCACAAAGATAAATGATCAAACAAATGATCATATCACAAATGACCAACCAATGATCATCACACAGCAGCACTCAGCATGCCACATTACCAGATTGGGAAATATCGCTGATAACCTTCAACTACATAACCTCTGAGCTCGTACGTCTCAGAGAAGGGTGTTAAGCTAAGAGAATAAATTCTCCGCCACCAACAGAAATGTATTTGAAAGAAATCTGCTCTATCTCTCAAAATGTAATGTCAGACACGTAACCATACAAGTCTGTTCCGGGTTCGAACAGAACCGAAGGCACTTCCAAAGAAGCCCTTGCAATCCGGGTATTCACAATCCCGATAAAATTTCCCATCACAAAGGAAATCTCCATATCGTAGCTAACGATGCGGAGACAATCGATAGGTCATCCTATCGTTTTCACAAATACCCGGTCTTCAACACCGGTCTTCAAATGCAATCCAAACGACGTATCGCATATTCGGAATGGGATATACGACACAAAGGTCCTCTCCCGGCTAAACCGAATAGCGAGCGCTTATTTTTAAAAATAAGTGTGCATTCAATTCCAAACAAACACAACCAATACCATCCAAGGGTAAATATTGATAGTCGGTTATTTAACTATCAATAAAGATGCGCCACATCATCAGATTCCAAATAAATTTCCAAAATTATTTAATCCCAAAAATATCTTCACAAGATATATATATATATATATACACCATTTCCAAATAATTGCCCCAGTTATTTGTTTTACCAAAACCACTTCACGATAAAATTTTCCACACTTAACCAATTGAAAAACCAATTTTCAATTTACCTTTACCATTTGAAAACCAATTTTCAAATTACATTAACCATTTGCAAACCAATTTCAAATCACCTTAACCATTTGAAAACTAATTTCAAATCACCTTAACCATTTGAAAACTAATTTCAAATCACCTTAACCATTTGAAAACTAATTTCAAATCACCTTAACCATTTGAAAACTAATTTCAAATCACCTTAACCATTTGAAAACTAATTTCAAATCACCTTAACCATTTGAAAACTAATTTCAAATCACCTTAACCATTTGAAAACTAATTTCAAATTACTTTTCATCCTTTATACCCTTTGAAAACAAATTTCAAATCATCAAATAAATCTTTACCGATTTAATTTAAATTTACGTCCCAAATCCGTAAATTCATTTTCATACTTCAAAATAAATCAATATTTATTTTTAAACAAATTCCCCTTCATATAAATTCCAACGTGAATTAAATCCCAAATACCCATTCATATTTGATTTCAAATCGATTCCAAAATATTCGCTTACACTTTTACCTTTAAAAGGTGAATTCACAAAAACGTTCCATTCCATATTGGAAAATCATTTCTAAACTTATTTAAAAAATAAGTAATTCACAATTCAATTTATTTTCAACAATTCGAAAATATTCCATATGCTTAAACCATAGTTAAGTATTAATTTCATTCCTTTAAAGAAATATTCTTTTATTCACATTTATTTGGGTTAAAAACGAATGTTGCGTAAAACATCGTTACGACAACCCAAAAACACTAGTATATGGATTTGAAATTAAAAATAGATATATAAATCCAATACTATACCAATTATCCCCTTCTGTTTCTCGAAAACGTCTATTTCAACAATTAATGTTGAAATCTATGTTTTCAATACTCAATACATTTTAAAACACCTTTAATTCGTTTTAAATTCCATTTAAAACATTCCTTTCCCAAAAACAAACCCATTTTATTTAATAATCTATTCAATATTCAAAATAGTGAATATAGCCCACTTAACAAATTCCCATATTTCAATTTATCAAATTCGATGGATTTCAAATTTATAAACATAGTTTATAAATTCCATTTCTATTATAAACCCCAATTTTATAAATTCCTTTATTAATCCGATGCAATTTACATAACCCAATTTCATACCCAAAAGCCATATTGTAAGTTAAATACTTATAATATTATTTATTTACCAAATCGTTCCTTTGAACTTCACCAATTTAAAATCTTATCACTTACAAGATTTCTTTATGGTTTATAATAATTTCAACTAATGAAATCTTCATTTATTAACAATTTCTATGAAATTCCCCTTTTTAATGCCCAAATCCATTTCTATAAGTTAATAACTTATAAATTTAAAATTTTCCAATAACCATTCGTTTTATAAATTTCACATTTATTAATCTATAAATCCTAGTGAAATTCATGTTATACATCAACTTAACACTTTATAAATTTATTCTATAACTTCAATAATTTTTATTTAAAAACATCCATTTATAAAATCCTTTATATAAACCATTAATAATAATAACTTCCCAAAAACCAAATTTAACTATTTTATAAAAACCTATTATTGTTAAAAATTTCTTTTAAGTTATATTTTATAAAAATATAAATTTTTAAAACATAAAAATTTATCCATCTATTTATTTTAAAATTTAATCAATTCAAAATTTTAATAACCCTTATTCTTTGAAAAATCGATTTAAAACCCCTTTTAAATTCAAAACCGTTATTTTTAATTTAAAAATTAGAATCCGATGATGCAACGACATCGAATGGTCAATCACGGGAATAACATCATATATCAATGTGATTATCAACAATCAACATAATATTTATAAACAAATAAATATGTGAGGAATCCAGTTGGATCCCTCCAACCTGTTACCCTGCATCCACAGACGTTAGCACAATACCAATTCCACTTCAAGGTGGAATATCGCGGTATATGGGATTTTATAAATATTCCGCTTAATAACGGCGCAATAGGGTCTCATCCGCTATACGAGGCGGGAAATCAAATCCAATATATACATATGCCAATATATATATATTGCTATATATAATATATATCCTATTATATCTACTACCACAATCAATCAACAATTATCGATCAATATTAACTATTTAAAATTTTAAACAAAACCTTTCGATTGAGTGAGGAGTTCTCACCTTGATTTTGTTTCCGTTTTCGCGTTCGTTTCGAATAAAATTAAACGAACGTTTAATTTTACCCGAAATTCAAACGAGCTCCAATCGACTCCAAACCAGTTGCATTGCGAAGAGCACGGCGATACGAAGCCAACGCAAAAAATCTCGTTCAATTTGGACCTCGCAGCAAAAAGTTATACTATTTTAAACGTTGTACACTTAAATTTACAATTAAATTTCATATCAAAGGAAAATACACCCAACCTCTCACGCATGGGCCCCACACACCCTCTCCTTCTCTGCGCGTTTCATCTCCAGGTTATCATCACGCAGCCGAACCCATCTAGCATCCATTAGGGTTTGAATTTGCACGCTACCCATACGACTTGAAGATGATCCGAGACCACCAAATCGAAGTCACCTGAAGCCTCCACCACCACCAGGGATGCGGTCGAACTCGGCCCCCTTAGGCACCCTGAAAAATGTGCGCAACCGAGTAGCTTTAAGCACGAATTCCCATCAATCCGCAGCTCCGTTCTCCATCTCGACCGTTGGATTCGATGTGTTCGATGAGATCTACGATTTTCCAGTTGAAAGTTTAAGCTAATAGCTGATGGATTTGGTGGAATCGAAGGAGGAAGGAACGACATTTTCTGGCCATTAATGTTGAAGTGGCGGCCGGCCCATGCAAATTAGGGTTTAGAGATAATTGCATTTTATAAACAACTATTATTATTATTTTAATAATAAAATCTCCAATTTAACACTTTTGCAAACGAACTCCAAACGACGCGTTCCGACAGGCGATTCTAAGGTTTTTCCACATTCCGGACACAATGGAACAAGTTTCGGAAGCTAATTCCATCATATGTGTGAGATACGGCAATAAACGCTCGATTTAAATTTAAACCGATTTA
This sequence comes from Allium cepa, assembly GCA_030765085.1. NCBI lineage: Eukaryota > Viridiplantae > Streptophyta > Magnoliopsida > Asparagales > Amaryllidaceae > Allium > Allium cepa. Next base: position 105,248,823 of record CM060930.1, on the reverse strand, counting down.
AACGATTTCTAGGCGTTTTGGCTTGTACCGGACAAACGATAAATCCGATCGACTTGAAATTTGAAATCTTACAATAATATCACATTACGGATCCGATGAAACTGGTTTCGTCGGAATCCGAGACCGTTTGAAAAATGGCTATTTTTCAGTCGATAATTAAATATTAAAATATTCAATTTTTACAAATTAACTCCAAATTCAGTTTTACAAGTTCCAAAATATTTCTATAACTTAAATATGATAAAATAAAATTTTCCAAATCATTTTCAATCATATTTAACCCAATATTAAATTATTTGTGGAATCTCACTATTAAATAAATCGATTTAATTGCAAAATTAAATCCAAAATTCAAAATAAAATTTATTCGACTCCAAAAATTCACTTATTAATATTTAAAATTAATTAAATATTCAAATTTAAATTATTAAAAATTCTGGGTCGTTACAATGTATCCTCCATATTATTCATTCTAGCTTTCAAGTCTTTTGAGCCTCCTTGAGCCTTTTTGGGTTATTTATGTGTAATATTAGAAGCCTTAACTTGGGTCATTGATATCTTGGCTCCAATACTTTGAGTCCGACCACTTTTATCCTTGTCAAACACTTGTGATAAGATATCTTCATCTGATAGCAAGTCTTCTTCATCGCTATCAATTATTGATTCCTGTGTTTTGCAATTTTTTTCTAAAATATGATAATACTTGAGATGTTATTTATTACGAAAGCTTCATATAATAGCTGAATTATTATGCGTTTGACTTATGAAGTAAGAAGAAGCAGAATCCGATAGTTACCAACCTTTTTAGTGCGAGACTTCTCCCATACTTGACAATGTGTTACTTCTTTTATCGGATTTGCACTTAACTGTAACAAAAAAGAACCTTTCTTTAACTGTGCAACAAAACAGAATCATGTGAAACACTTGCTCTTTGTGCTATTAGTTTTACATTAATTTAGTTGCTTCAAAAATAAACAATAATTAAACTTAGGAGCTGTTGGAAAAAAATTTATGGAAACTAAATTTGTCTTAGAACAGTAAAAATGAAAATCCATAACTGGAAATTCTCCTTTCTTCCTTTTTTTATGCTTTATATTTCAAAAGGATTAAAATCTTTTCTCTATTGTAAACCCATCCACTACTTTTATTTGATGATGCTATGTACATTATATGAAAGTTCTTCTTTTACTTGTTTATTTATTTTAAAAACAATATGCCATAGTTTCATTTTACAGACTGGGGAATGAAATACAAAATCCTTGATCCGTAGTTGCATTTTACAGTTGTAAACCGTTTTTTCTTTTAATTATTATCTTTTTGACAAAGTTCCAAATTTTGCCCCTCTATTGCAGGTGGTGTTTCCAAGTTTTGGAGAGCGCTATCTTTCCACTATGCTTTTTTAATCAATAAAGAAAGAGGCTGAAAATACGACATACGAATCATAAGCCTAGATACCTTCGAGTGCATACCACTTAGTCATATATGTTAATGATTCTATATTCCATAGTTTCTATTATAAGCTTGAGTTATTAGCCGAATATTTGAGTTATTATTGATGTAGTATAAATATACGGGTTACTTTTGATTAATTATAAGAATTCTAAAGTAAAAGTACAAAATAATCTACTTAAACTTTTGCTTTTCTCAACTCTGACGAGAACATTAATTTTTAGTTTAACTTGGAAACTAAAAAAAGTAAAGAAAATTTAATACTTTGAGGGTGGTCTTGGTAAGAATTTGAGCCAAACCGATGAGCAATTGATGTAAATGAGTAAGAATAGCCATTAGAATATATTATGACAATCCATTTAAAATTCCATAAGCTAGAGCTAATAACCCAGATAAGCATAACTCCTCGGTGTTGTGTATATCTGTTTACTACGAAAAATATGGCAATATAGGAATCGTGTTGAATTGAAAAATATTTCCAAAATAATTAAACTATGCAATGATCTAACAAATGTTTATGGAAATACTAAAACCCGGCAGTTCAATGTGTGTGTGTCTATATATATATATGTATATATATATATATATATATTCTATATATATATATATATATGAATTATATGTTTGCCTCTATTTACTTATATTTAATAACAAAACTAAAATAAACATACCATTTCATGCTCTACTATAGTGTGACTTGTACGTCCAGTACGATGACCATAGTTGTAAAGTGATCTATTTTTTTCCTATATCTCTTCTTTCCCTTGCACCGAGTTTTGCTTCATTAATTACAAACTCATTCCAATCTTCTTGGGAGATTGTGGCAGTTTTTTAACCTATCTTCATCATTATCGTTTTTGTCATAATAGTTTATCCTTAATTCGCTCTTGTGTCTACTAAACGATTCAGCCATTATTTTTAAAAACAACTCTTTTGAATTTGACTCTACATCGTAAAATATCTGTAAAGTTAAGAGTTGTTTATGTAAAAAAAGAAATTATGTGGCAGAATATACATTTATAGAGAAAATTGAAAGTGGTACAAATCAATTTTAGCTTACCTGCAAATTCATTTCAAACGTCAGCCTTGTATTTTTCGGGTACTTTATCCCAACTTTCATATGAGATCGGCACATGAGTTTGTATCAATTTACCAACTCGACGTTTTCTTTTCCTGCGTTTTTTGAAATAGGAGCACCTAATATATTTATCTCAACTTTTTTGGTTATATAGAGGATGATTGTGTAATTGAATGGGTTGACGCTTCTGTAATTTCATTTGCCTGCTCCTTTGATTGCATAATTTAGTATTTGTAATTTTGTATACACCAGGCATCTGCTTTTATAAGTGAAAATGATCATTAGGGAAATTTTATATACGTCTTAACACCTATAATATAAATATTATGTTATAAAAATTGCATGTTTTAAGAATTGCATGATGACATAGTAATCAACAAATTAATTAAATATGGAAGATCATTTGGACTTAAGATGCTTCGAAATAGTATAAACTTACACATATTAGAAAGTATAACAAATTTTGAAATTACGATCTTCGCCACACTTTCTTTAATTAGAAAAAATATATACGAAAAATGTTGATCATATATTAAATTATTTAGAATAATGCACCCTTTTACGTCAAGAAACAGTTGATCATAATTTTTTTTCTCAATTTCAAAAATATCATAAAAAATCTACATTATGGTTAAAAAAAATAGAATTTAGGATCCAAAATATTGAAAACGCATACCAAGTTTTATGGAATATAATAAAATATCATAATCTAAGCCGATTTAAAAAACTGAAATTTAGAAATAGTTACTAAAAAACTGAAATTTATTTTCAATATACTAGATATAAAATGAGAATTTCAAATTAACTAAAATAAAAAAGTGAAAGTTTAGTGTTCCTAAAATTAGAAAAATGTGAGAAGAAAGGTGCATATATAACAGCGCATGAGGATTTTTAACACATGATCGTTAAATTACAGATAACGATGATATTTTTGTTGTTGAAATATACCAAAATCATTTACAATGACATTGCATTTATAAATCATGATTTGACAAATGAAACAAATTTGCACTTATAATCATGATTTTCGAAAATAAATTAAATTTGCAACAATTAGCTGCAAATTGAAGATGTTATTGTTCATAGCCATACGTAATAACTCCAACTTCATGATTATTCAACATGTCCATTGTACACCACACATATTACATAGTTGTTATATACTATTAGCGATCTCTGTTTTTGGTTTTCAACTAGAATGGGAGATCAAAATCCGAATATAAAATTGTTTATATGGGTAATTTAGCAAATTTCATTGATATAGTAGGAAAATTCTCTTTATTTTTATCTTTTATTTCAACTTTTTTGGAATTAATTTCCATAGCAACTCGATATGAACAGGTGATTGAAGACCTTGATCCGAACCATGGATGCTCAAAGTACTGGTCACCGAAGATAGAAGCAAAACTAATATCTAAAAGCAAACAGAATCATCCTCAACCGAAATCCATGGAGAAAAAGTCTTATAAGTTATTTGGTATCGATATAACTGAATCAAGCTGAATCAGAACCATGTAAAAAATGGGTTTCTGATTGATATTTGCATAAGAAAACATAAAAGATCAACTATTTCAAAGATGATATTTTTTTCAATTAGGTCAATAATTTTCTTTTTTTAGAGGTTTTTTTTATTGTATTGATTTTGAAAATATTTATTATTTCTATTTAATTATATGTATATTTGCAGTCACCGTTGTGCTAATTACATTTGTTTATCAATTTCAGGTGTACAACAATAGTTTCCAAGTGAGTTGATACCTTCCCAATTGACCATTCTTATTCAAAAGGCACAAAAAAAGAGGATATAAGACATTTCCTCCTAATAAATAGAATATAATTAACAAAGTTTCTAAATGACTAGTTATTCACTCTATCATCTGTAAAATGAAGATCAAAACTGAAGCTTGTTGTTGCGTTTAAATCATTCTGGTCCATTGAGATCGCTGAACAGCGACATAAAATGGGAAACAAAAAATAAACACCGAGTTTTATAATACTAAGATCTCTACATACACAAGACATGAGAACTAAATGGTAACATATAATTATTAGGCTACCAACAAAGCTAATGATACAAGCAAGTACAATAGTGACAAAATTGTTACAGGTTTAAGTACACCTTCAGGTTTAAAGAATCCATACACAACAAATACTACAACGTTGAATACCCATAGTGAAGAAATTTTAAATTCAATCACACTTGAAATTCAACTTATTTCAATTAAGAAATACATCTTATATGTACGTATGCATTTGGTAAGGTCTTCTAATTTTTGATCGTCTTCGAAAGCTGATTAATAGACAATAGGAAACTTAGTGTCATCTATTGTTGTAGTCAACAGTTTGGGTGTATGAAAAGCCAAAACCATTTGTTACTTTTTAAATCTTTTGAGGAGAACACTTGACTCTCTTCTGATGCAAGAATAAATGGCTCATCATTCACGCTATCTTTGGTCTTTAATTTCTTTAAGTTAACTGTAAGCAAGTTTGAAACAGGATGTATCTTACAACCATTGACCATATCTTCGACCTTTACCCAATCATAATAAAAAACCATTTGTTTGAAGTCAATATAATCCAACTCAATTATCTACTAAATATCTCCATAATACATTGTTTCTGCTTTCTTGTAATTTTTATCCTTTCTGCTCGCTCTAAATTTTGTAATTGCTCTAATACAAACCCCACTATCTTGTGTTATCATCCATTCTCATAAATTTTTGGATAAAATATTTTTTCATTCACTAGATACTTTATATAACTATGTGCCTTGAACTTCGGCCCGTTCACCAACAGCCAAAGAGTTGAATCAACTTCAATGGTCTTGACCAACTAAAAAAAACACAATAAGCAAAAAAGCAGGATCGTGATGGTGTATGATCCACCTAAATACACATCAATACCTAAGAAGATGTAAGACCTCATCACGTAACCATAGAAAGAAACATTGAAAAGTTTCCACCGATGTAACCCTACTTCGAGATTTAGATTTTGTACTTTTCACGTAGATGTTATACCTCCTACAATAGACATTTGAATATGTATATATGATTTATTTATTTTCCAATAATGGGAATTCAGGATAAATTAGTGAACTTATTCTGCCATTCATTCAATCCATCGTACTTATTAAGGACCTATCTATGAACTTATTCAAACTGCACTTGGATCAAGATTATATCTTTTTCACTATCTAGAGGTATCTCAACATCAAACTCGTCTAAAAAAGTTTCGAGGGTACTTTTATGAGTGCTATTACCTCCTTTTGGCATATAATCCATGCAGTAATAACTAGCTTCTTGTACAATATATCATTTTATAAAACACCATTCAATACATCTTTTGTTGCGCACATATCCTTTATATGTTTTCATCAACCTATGTAGGTAATTAGTTGTAATAACTAGTTGTTATTTAAATCGAATGACGAATAATAAAACAAAAATTAGTAACTTACTGTTCAAAAGGATACATCCATCTATATTTAACATGGCCGCAAATCAATACTTCATTAGCTAGTGAGCCAGATGGTGGATACTGATATCAAAAAATGCGGATGGAAAATGTTTTTCAAACATACACATTATTTCTACCAAACTAGCCTTTGCTTTTAAAAGATGTTCCCTATTGATCACCATTGAGCACAAATTGTTAAAAAATAGACTTAAATATTGTACAGCATTACACAGATCCTTATTGTGGATAAGAATGTTGAAGTAACACCTAAAATAATTGTTTCATTATGACATAATAATCACGTGACTTTATATTTGTTAGCTCAGGAGGGTTGGTGCTCACATTGTTGTGGAAGTTAGAAGAGAATTTGCTAGGTACATTAAGATTTTTCAAAATGGTGCAAAACTGCACCTTTTCTTCTTTTCTCAAAGTGAAAGTTGCTTTTGGTATAGTTGTTTTATTTATTTCATGATCTTCCCTCATCCATAATTTTTGTTTTATACCCATGGTTTTCAAATCCTTGTATGCATTGATGTCGTCTTTTGACTTGTATTTATGGCACATAATTGCAATGATGAGATGCTCAGTGACGTTCTTCTCTATGTGCATAACATCAACATTACGTCAAACCAAATTTGCTTTCCAATATTGCAAATTGAAGAGGATATACCTCCTATACCATGTAAGAACATTGATAAGGTCTTCATAATTGGTTTTCATTTTTGTTTTCGATCGATTTCTTGTTTATTCTTACAAACTTTCATCCTAATTTTAGCTAACTTTTCTTCAACTTGATAACCATTCAATGGCCATGGAGGACGATGATATTCCTGTTCATTATTGAGGTTTGCCTTATCGTTTCGAAATTTGTGCTCGGAAGGAAGAAATGTTCGATGTCCCATGTAACACATTTTCTTACTTTTAGGAAGACAATAAGAACAAGTATCTTCCCCACAAATAGGACATGCCAAATATTCGTAAGTTGTGCACCCTGATAAATATCGAGTGCATGATGATCATGAATTTCACATAACATCCTAGCACTCATTGTGAATTCAAAAATATTAAATGAGTCAAATGCATTGACTCCTTCCCATAACTGCTTTAACTCATCTATCAACGGTTGTAAATAAACATCGATATTCTTTCTCAGTTATTTTGGCCCGAAAATCAACAATGTCAACATTGACAACTCTCTTTTTGTACACATTGATGGAGGAAGATTATATGATACTATAACTATTGGCCAACAACTATAATGACTAGCAAGAGACGCATGTGGATTGAAACAATCAGTTTCTATTCCAAGCATGATATTTTGTGGTTTAGCAGCAAAAGTTTGATTAAAACAATCTGCAGCTCACCATTGAGAAGTGTCACGTGGATGACGCATTACATTTGAATCAGACTTGGCATGAGCATGCCAAGTCATAGCATTTGATAACCATGGTATGGTATACAGCCACCTCAATCTAGAAATTAAAGGGAAATGTCTCAACATTTTTTGACGTACTTTGGTAGCTCATTTCTCTTCATTAAATGTTGTTTTATATATTAGTTTGTTGCAGATTGTACAAGAAACTCTATTTGCATCGTCTTTCCAATATAACATGCAGTCTTTAATGCATGCATCATAAGTCTTGTACTCCATCCCAACTTGTTCAATCATTTTCTTCATGTTGGGGTACTTTGTCGGTAGTGTGTTACCTTCAGGGAGTAACTCCTTTATAAATTTGAGTAGTGTAGTCGCACCATTATCGGAAATGCCTTATTAAGTTTTCAAGCTATTCAGTTTCACAATGGCATACAATGTTCTCATATCTTTAGAATATGAAGGATATAATGGCACTTTTTCGCCATCAAAAAGTGATTTACACTTCTTCCTTTGATTGATCGGCCGGTCAACATCAACCTTAAACGATTCCCGTGCAATGGACTGGTAGGTTGAAAATGATGAAATCTATCAGCATCATTGACCAAGTCTTCCATCCTAGAATGTTCAACCTCATCAGTACTTATGGCTTGACTTATAAATTGTTTTTGCTTCTCTAACGATTCTTCTCCCATCTAAGTAGATGATAATCATCGTCTAATTTAATCTTCGTTTCCATATTTTTGCACTGTGTGCAAGGACAAGAATAGATTTCGTTATCACCATCATTTTCCACAACAAATTCAATAAACTTCTACACTCCTTCTACATATCGTGTGGTTCTTCGATTGGATTCTTTCATCCATTGTTTGTCTATTTTAGACGATATATTGCTCTACTATATCATACATGGTATACAACATTATGATTGATGAAGATTTAGATTCACTATTCCATTTAAATTTAATTTCGTTTTTCAACTTTTCACAACATTAGCCTTAACTTTTCATTTTGTATCTATTTGGGATATATTTGGGATCTCTATACATGTTGGAAACTCTATTATTATGTGCAAAACTAGCATTTTCTAAATCCATATATGAAATAGTGCATATTTAAAACTATTTGTTTTAACATACAGGAACCATTGATGTGGAATTTTTTATGTTTGGAGTTCAAATCATAAATAAACATATATTCATATGCTTATAAAACAAACACATTGAAAAGATTTGATGCTCCCATATATTTGAGAATCAACATTTACAACTTTATACCTCCAAAACTTCATTTACAAAACCACTCATATGTTTATTTTTGAAACTGGGGATACATATTAGAGAATTTACTCTTAAATATACATGTGCTTGAGATTTTATGGATTCAAAAACCGAGTACACCTTATGTCATGTGTTGCTTATCAAAGAGGTTTTGATTTACTTGAAACTATTTATACAACGCAACACATTCAAGACTTATGCTTTTCAAGCGTCTATATGCTTAAGAATTTGGTATCCTAAAATTCAATTAAGTATAAAAACTTCTCACTTTTTAAAATATACAATTTAAGCTTTGAAACACACACTTAAAGCAAACTGGTTTAGGAATCCAATGTTTCTAAAAGTACTTGGAAAATGAACTAAAAACCAAATCAGTTAACAAAACATAAAATAAAAAATTGATACCATCGGCAAAGGATTTTAGCAAATGTGAAGCCAAAATGAGGTGTTGTTTCCCACAAATAGCCTAAAGGAATAGAAAAAAAACCTCTATACTACAACAAAAATGTGTGAAAAGCATGGCAACCAATAACGAACCTGATGCAGTTGATTTCCTGCAAATGAAAAATAGGCAGATTTTTTAATGAGGGAAGAAAATGGTGCACAAAACTTGGAAATGAATTATAAGGGAAATATTACGGTTCAAAATAGCAGTAAACTTTCCATTACTATTTTAAAATATTATGGTTCAAAAACATGCAGGTTGAATATGGAAGCTGAAAAACTAATAATTTGTGTATATTTAGTTTAACAACAAAATACCATTGTTTATGGAAAACTAATAGCTCTTTTTTCTAAAGGTAGCCACTTCGATTGCTAATTAGGAGAAAATAAATTTATATGCTATTGGTTTAGGCATAAATTATGTATAGTTAGTTTAACAACAAAATATATTTTGTAGGCATAATGACATATGTTTGCTATTGGAGGCTAATACTAGAGGTTGGCAAAAGTGAAGTGAATATAACATCAATGTACGGACCAATGTCGCTATCCATAGTCATACAACAAATGAGTATGCAGGGAAGAGAGTAATGCCTTTATATTCTAAATTAGTTGAAATTTGTGATCTATGGAAAATGAAAGACATCAGAAATAACAGAAACGCCTTTTCATTAAGAAAATGAAATGAAATAAAATAAAAATCCAAGAATTATTGATTACTTCTCAAGATCTTTCAGTTACAACCCAAGGCATATCAAGAACCACTCAAGATCTCATATACAAGATTGCTTGAGTACCCAAGAGTTTGGGGAAAAAACTTCAGGCAAGGCAAAAAATCTGATGTGAATAATAATGTACCATCTCGAACCAAAATGGACATATAGTGAGACCACGTTGTTGAGCGGCTTTCCCCTCACTAGTATCTTACCAAAATATGTCAATGCACAATGGTTAGCGTAATAACACGTCCATATGCTTGCAAGCAGCCTGGGTAAGTCTGACCATACTATCATCCTAAAGTTATATGCACTCGAAGATTACCCTTTCTAAAAATAGATTATCTATCTTAATTCATAGTTTATCTAGGGACTCTATAAAACCTAATAATTTTGCAAGCCAACCAATAACCTATTAGGATAACTCGGGCTAAAACACAAATAGTGGTCCACGAATCTCGAAATACGGTTTGGAGTAAAACAACATAAATAAATTGGTGAGCATATAGAGCTACGAGTTCCTTGCTGTGCGTAAACATCCTTTCGTCTCACTGCCGACAAGCCCTACGCACTAGAATCGCGGACCTTTACCAAATGGTGTCAAACGGTTGAAGCATAGGCTGCAACCCTACACCAGTCCCACCTATCTTCTTATATATTTTTAAATTATCAAGTCATATCTTTGGATTACTTCAGGGCATCCAAACTCAATTTATCTATCCAATCTACTAGATGCAATTCTGATCACTTTAGAGTCTAGTCTGCCTGTACCAAATTAGGATAATCTAACTAGTAATTCTACCTCGAAATCCCAAGATGCAGTATTAGGTCATGAAATGTGAGTATGGCAATGATAAAATATGTAAGTTTAACTGATAATATGTAATATAGAGTCATTGAGTAAACTATGTTCAATCTATAGTCACATGCAGAGTAAAATTACTTAAAGTTAAGTAATATTTTCTGTAAGCAAACTTCACACAAAATTTGGCTAAAACATATTTTATTGCCTCGAAAATAATTATCTTTGACCTTGATAAACCTCTTAAAATTATTCTTCAAAAGAATGAAAGCATCATTCATTGATGTTGTAGGTCCAAAAAGGTGGCATCAACTTTGACAACATAAGACCAAAGAGGTGGCATAAACGTTGACGACATGTGACCATAGAGGTGGAATCAATGTTGATGACATGTGACCAAAGAGTAGGCATCAACGTTGATGACATGTGTTAATAATGTTGATGACATGTGTCTAAGAGGTGGCTTGACGATGTGTCGAAGAGGTGGCTTGATGACATATGTCAAGGAGTTAGCTTGGCGACATGTGATGAAGTGGTGGCCTTGACAACATATGACGAAGAGGTGGCCTTGACGATATTTGACGAAGCTGTGGCATTGATGATGAAGCGGCGGTTTTGATGACAGACGATGATGAGGTGGCCTTGATAAAGGGTTGGAGTGGTAGACTAGTAATTAACATAACCTTTTATTTTGCCATAAAAGTATATTCTTTTCACCCCTCTTATGCTTTGTCAAATTCCAATTAGTTAGCGATTTACTTTACTAAATTCTTTTAAGAAAAGGTACCATGGAACATAATTTATAATTCCAAAATAATTTGTAAACCATTAAATTTATATCAATAGTTTAATATAATTATTAAGCTTTTCTACCTTAATAAATTCATAATAAATGGAAAATTCTTGGGAAAATTCTTCGAAATTCACACAAAATTAGAAATAACATACTCTTTAACATATAAAAATTTGGGGCAAAACCAATATTTTATTATTTTTGATAATTAAAATCTAAAATAAATGTCATTTTCCTTTTAGGAAATTCATAAAATATTTCCATTAATTCAGAAAATTGTAAAATTATCGAAAATTATGTTTTACACAAGATATCTAAAAATCAAGTTATTTAGAAATAATATCTATGGTTTTTCCTTTAAAACCTAACTTAATAATTTCATAAAATTCCAATAAATCATCATTCAATCAAACAATAGTAAAATCTACCACATTATGACATATTATCCAGAACTAATTTGGAATCAATCAAAAATCTAATAATTAACACATAAAAATGTGATGGATACTATTATTTACCTTGATATGATAAAGATGGTTGAGATTTGAGTGTGTTGATTTGATTCCCCTTTGCTTTAACTTGATTTCCTAGCTTTTCTCTAAAATATCCTAGCAATGGTCGGCCTTTACTTTGATTATATTTGTATGAATTAAATATGAATGAGGAATGTGGGTGGAAGGGTTTATTTTTTTGGAAATGAGCCATATTTCTATTTTCCTCCTATAAATCAATCTTCTCATTTATAAGTTAAAATAATCTTATTTGTTAATTAATTAAGGCCTAATGTAATATCCCCCACTTGGAGGCCCATAACTAACGGTTGTGGATGTTGTAGCTATCCATGGTTATTAATCCTCGATGGCTAATTATGGTAATGTTAGATTCATTGATATAACAGAAACACATGGATATGAAAAAAAATTAAAAATAAACAAACAACTTTGTCATTCCATTTCAAAGCATTTCAAATTCATTACATAATCTCGTAATCAATAACCACATTCGGAGAAAATATAATTATTACAAGATATGCCAAGATGATGCTCCCTTGGATGATCAGAGTGTGTATAGGCATTTAAACAACTTTAACTTTGCAACAAAACACAGTGGAATCAAAATAAAAAAGAGCTTTATAGCTATTATGCTTCCGATACGTCTCTGGAAGCTTAGTCGTCTAAAGAGGTACCTGAAAACCTGAACTCTCAAAATACTCAAAATCAATTGAGCACCCGAGAGTTTAGAGGGAAAACATAAACTTCGATTCACACATAAAGCCTGATATGAATAATAATCTACCATCTCAAATCATTTAGATATCTAGTGAGACCACTCCACTTAGCGGAACGGGTTTTCTCCTCTCTAATGTCTTATTCAAAGCTTTATAAAAACCATATACCGTGCTCCTTCATCCACAATGGTTAAAACATAGCAACTCAAAATATTATGATGATATGCAAACAAATAAATCAATTAAGGATTACCTATCCCAATTCATTTTTTACTATTAGTCTCTGTTATAGTTTATAGGGTCACTATTAACCTATTAATTTTCATGGGATGACTAAGAAGTTATTTAATACTTATGGACTCCCTGTTCGGTTACATAGTTTTCATCGGATCACTAAGAACCTATTGGCCCCTACCAATAACTTCATTGTTTCATGGGTTCTCCCTGCCTTCTAGTATTCTCCAATAACTTCTCTCTTATCCTAGTTTTCATGGGTTGACTAGGAACCTATAACATCCCCTACTTTGTGGCCCAAAACTAATTGTTATGGATGACGTAGTCATCAATAGTTATTAATCCTCGGAGACCAAATACGGTAATGTTAATACATCGATATATCAGAAACACACAGATATGGAAAAAAATTAAAATCAACATACAGTTTTCTTATTCCATTTCAGACTATTTCAACGTCGTTACATAATTCCAATACGAGAATCACGTTTAGAGAAAATATAATTATTACAACAAACGCCAAGAGCGACATATAAAGATGCCCCCTTTGATGATTAGAGTATATAAGTAGGCAATTAAACATCTTCTCCTTTACAAAAAAACACCGTAGAATAAAAATAGAAAAGAACTCTAAGTAACTATCATATCTCCTGCAAGTTTTTGGAAGCTTATTTGTCTAAAGAGGTACCTGAAAACCTCAATTATCAACCTACTCAAAATCAGTTGAGCACCCAAGAGTTTAAGGGGAAAACATAAACTTCGAGTCAGATATAATTCCTAGTATGACTAGTGATCCACCATCATAAACCATTTAGATATCAAGTGAGACCACGCCTCTTAGCGAAATGGGTTTCCCATTCATTAATATCTTAAAACTTTATAAAACCATATACTAGCTCCTGCATCCACAATGGGTAACACATAGTAGTTCAAAATAATATAATGATATGCAAACAAGTAATCAATTTTGGGATTTTCCATTCCCATTCATTTCGCCTAGCTATCTCATTTTATAGTTTCTAAGGTCACTATTAACCTAATAGTTTTCACGGGCTGACTAATAACTTGTTTATTACTTATGGACTCCATGTCCACTTTCATAGTTTTCATCGGATCACTAAGAACCTATTGGCCCCTACTAATGACTCTACTGTTTGATGGGTTCTCCCTAAACCTGTTGGTACCCTCAATAACCTCCCTCTTATCCTAGTTTTTATGGGTTGACTAGGAACCTATTAACTTTTGTTAATAACTGTAACGATCCTGGTTTTAAGTCAAATTTAATTTGGTAGCTAATATAAAATTTGGGATTTAATTGTGAATTAATTTGAAATTATTCAAATTAAATAAGATGTATGCTTGTTTATTTATATAAGTAGATTGTAATTTGAAATTTGGATTCGAAATTTTCTAAAATAAATAATATACGTTGTTTTGTATATATACGTATACAAATTGATTAAATTGAATTTTGAATTTGAAATTCAAAAATAAATATTTTAGAAAATAAATTTAATTTAAATACTCTATATTTTAAGATTAATAAAATTTGTTTTTTAATCATAATATATATATGTAATATATATTTTGAAAGTTATATTTCGAATTTGATATAAATAATTTTCAAAAGTTGTTTATAGCTAAATTCTATATTTTATAATATACATATGTGTGTTTACTTATTAATGCATAATTATCTTAAATTCATTGTTTTAAGGTTATATAAGTAGTTATAAAAGAAAATAAATATTTTAATTAAGATAAGATTTAATAAAAAGGGTTTAAAATATTTTCTTTTTAAAATTATACTTGAGATAAAAGTAGTTTGTGTATATACAAATATAAAAGTTAAAAACATAAATGCATAAAAACATATTTAAAATTAAACCTATGTAAACATAAAAATTAAATAAAAATTAAATAAAGGGTTTAAAAACAAAATGCTTATATTTTAACAAATGTAAGCTTAAGGTAATATGTATTAACACTTGTAAGGAAAATAAAACATACATAACAGTGTTAGCTTAGCAAAATACAAGTGGCAATTTTTGTTTCTTTAAAAATTTAAGTTTTAAATATAACGTTAGAAAGAAAACCAGGCTATCTTCACTTCTCAAATTTTCTTCTTTCATTCATTTTCAAGCTAAAAACCAAAAGTCTGTAAACTAAAACCAGAAATAAAATCAAACTTCAATCTTCAAACTGAAGCAAATGAAAATCAAAGAAGCAATATTTCAAAACAACAATCAAGTTTTATTTTTTAAAGATCAGATCAAAAATTTAAAGTATAAAACAATTTCCAGTGATCAAAACAGTTTCCAGGTTTTCAAGATTGTTCTCTGTTCATATTTCCGGGTGAACAAACTCTTAAATCTGTGTATATATATAGGTTTGCATATGATCAATACTTGACGTATGTTGTGAAATATGTTTGTATGGGCATAAATATGTCTGTATATGTATACATATGTGTGTATGTATGTATGTATGTATGTATGTATATGCATGTGTATATGTCTGTATATCTCTATTCAAGTTCCAAGCTTTGAAACAAATTCAAAAATCAATTGCTCTTCATTTAATTCCCAATGAACTATAAACAAAATATATTTGGATTATCATGACAGTATGTTTAAAAATAGTTTCCAGTTAAAGTTTTGAATAAAAAATTTTAAAAAAATTACAAAGATAATTAAATTCAAGTCAAAAATCGAATGTCCAGAAATTAAATTTGGAGTTCATCACCAAATTCGTATTGGAAATTTATGAATTTTAATCATAGTTTCATAATTTTTAAGCTTGGGATTGATGCGAATTTTCAAGTTGAACGTTTTTGGATTTTTCGTCAATTCCGACGATCGGCGGGTCTGGGTTCATCGTGCTTGATTTCGAAGGTTGTTTCAAGGATGCCGATCGATGGAAAAATGAAGGGGAATTTTTAGATGATCGGAGTGACTCGGGATCGTCGAAATATGGTTTTAGGTCTAGTTTTAGTTGACGTCGTTCATGGGGCAATCTCGTCATCGATGGTTGATTAGAATAGTTCGTACCCGAGGGAACAGAAGTAGGGGACTCAGGCGGAGGGTCTGGTGGATCGCCGTGAGTTCTGGCGATGGGTGGCATCATAGCAGGGTGGTTTTTGGTAACTAAGTTCGTTCTAGGTTGGGTGAGCTCGAGCTTGATTTCGATTTTAAGTTCGAATCAAAGTCTCGATGGTCGGGATCGATGGAGGAAGCCTACAACGACTTGTTGGCAATTAAAATGGCGGTCGGAGTGGCTCCGGCAACTCGTTCACGCGTGAAGATGTGTATCTGTGTTATTTGAATGGTTAAGGAAGACGAGTTTTCCTCAGGATGGACTCGAGGTAAAAGATGGTTTTGTACGGGGAGTCGAAGCATGTGGGTTACTCGGGTTTGGCTCAGGTAATTTTGGGTTTGGCTCGGGTCAAAAAACTGAAATAAATTTACAAGTTTTACAAGTTTAAATAAATCGAGTTTTAACAATTTTTCTTGAATTAATTCTTTATATAATATGTGTTTATTTAAGGTTGGATTAATTAAAGGTTTTAAATATGAATTATTTTAATTAATCAAGTCTAAAGTGTTCTAATATATATATACATACATATATATATATATAATTTATTTATTAATTCTTCAGTTTATTTTAAATGAAATTAATAGAATAATTAAGAAGTTAATTAGGAAGAAATATCTTTAATCGTTAATTAACCTTAAGGTCTTAAGCTAATTAATGTGTTAATAATCATTTATTTCCAAAGGTTATTAAATATGGATTAAATGATAATTAGAATAATAAAGATAAGTGGTTTATCTTTTAATTGAATAAAATATTAAGTAATTAAAGATTTATTAATTAATGAAAGTAATTAAAGAAGAATTAATTAATGAAAGTAATTAAGGATAATTAATTAATGATTAAAGGTTGATTAATCAAGTGATTAAAGAATAATTAATTAAAGGATAATTAGTTTATGTGATTAATTAATTAAGGTAATTAATTTGGGGATAATTAATTAATTTAAAGGTTAAGTAATTAATGAAAGTGATTAAGGGATGATTTATTAATTAAGGTTAATTAATTAAAATAATTAATTATGGATAATTATTTAAAGAACAATTAAATGATTAAAGGTTAATTATTTAATGACCAAAGGTTGATTGATTTATTAATTGAGGTAGATTAATTAATAAAAGGTTAATTAAAAAATAATTAAAGAATAATTAATTAAAATGGTTTGTAATTAATTAATTAACTAACCAGGATTAGTAATTTATTCATAAGTAATTAATATGGTTTAAATTAATTTTAATCAGCTGATTAATTGACCTTACTTATAGATGATTGGATTCTATTGAATGCTTTGAATTGTTTGTTATCTCTGATGTGTATTGTTCTGTGATGTGAATTATATTGAATTGAGCTGTGAATTGTTATCTATTTATCTATGATGAATTTACTTATCTATTTGTGAATGAAAGATAAGCGTTATAGGGTTATACATCTTATCGATATTGTTGTGCTTGAATTGATTATGGTTGTGATATTCTATTACTGTGTGTAAAACCCCTGGACTACACCACACACACACATAAATATGGATTTCATGAGAAATTGATTAAGTCATAGATATTTTAAATTTAAATATTATTTTTTTAAAAGTTGAATTTTGAATCCAAATGGTTTGGAAGTGAATTTGAGTCAAATAAACGCTTTTGGAAAGGAAGTTTGAAATTGAAATTTAGTTTGAATATACTATATCTTGTTAAAGTTTTGAAATTATTTTGGAGACTATGGTTTGAAGGGTTATACAAGTTATATAACGTGTGTGTGTGTGTGTGTATGTATTTTAAACCATTTTAAAAAGTATTATTCTAGGAATTTAAATTTAACTCAAATTTACACTTTAAAGGCTATAACTCGTGCATATTTGATCGGATTTTTCCGAAACGAAAACTCTTTATTTTCAAATGATAATGGCTTTCATATAATTAATAATTTCTAGTTTTTGTGGAAAAAATTTCAAGTTATATGTAAATCAAATTTGAAATTGAAATGGTTTTGAAAGCTACGATTGAATCTTTGTTAAAGATTGGTTGTCAAAGATTGGTGAACTTTGTTTTCAAATTGAAGAGGATCTTAAAGGTGTATCTTTTGTATAAAAGATTTAAAAGTGGAAATTTGTTTAAACCATTCAAAAGAGAGGTTTTGGGCTAAAAGTTTTGGCTTAACTAAGATCCCAATATATCCATATGTTTTTAAAATTAAGCGCTCATTATTCAGTTTAGCCGGAAGAGGACTTTATGTCATAAAACCCATTCCGAATAGTGATACGACGTAATGGGAGACCATTTTAAGACGGTGGCGAAGACCGGGTATTTTCGAGAATGAAAGGATTACCTGTCAAATGTCTTTGCACTTAGTCGCACCGGTATAGAGATCTCCATATGTAATGGGGAGTCCGATCGGGATTGTGAATACCTGGATTTGCAAGGCCTTCTTTGAAGTGCCTTCGGTTGCATTCAGATCCAGAATGGACTTGTATGGATGTATGTCTGACATTACACTTTGGGATGTAAATCGGGTTTCTATCAAATGCATTTCTGTTTGGTGGCGGAGAATTTATTCTCTTAGCTTAACACCCTTCTCTAAGACGTACGAGCTCAGAGGTTATGTAGTTGATGGTTACTAGTGATATATTCCCAATTTGGTAATGTGGCATGCTAAGTGATGCTGATCATTTGTTGATCGAAGCATGGATTTTGTGAAAAAGCATAGCTTTATGGACGAGACTTCGTTGAACCTCACAACCCGAAAATGGTCAAAACAGGAAGAATGCGGCAAGGTTATGAGGGTCGCGCCCTTTAGGGTATGTGCATTTCCTTCTAGATAAAAAATGGTATCATGGTATGGAGCCTGGATACTTACTTATGTTTTTGTTGCAATTTGTTGTTGTTGAGGATCCTCGGATAAAGGTCGGTAATGATCGGGGATGGCATACTCGTGACAGTTAGTTACCTAGTTATAGAGGTAACCCGACCTTATGTTGACAGAGATCCGATTAGGTTCTCGGGGCATCCCTCCAGAGGTATACCCATGTGGTGGGCAAGTTCCTTATGCTGACCAATTTTTGGAAATCCAAAATACAATACGAGCCTTGTACGGTTTTAGTTGCATAACCTGGCATGGAATGTGGCAGTAACCTTCTATTGAACATGGTAGCTATAGTAGGCATACCATAATGGTAGTTGTCTAAGATTAATTGTAACAACCCGCATATTTATCAATTTTATATTTACATATTTTATTTAAATATTTCATCGTTCGTCGAATTTTAGTCCGGAAAGCAACTTTTTGCAAACAGTCGAAATGGGACTCGAAACCACTTCCATTGAGTTCAAAATGCCGTTTGCGACCTTTCTGAGTATAAACTTCGATATGTTTGGAGATAGTAGAGTTTTGCTGCTTTTCACTTAGCGCTTTGGGTTGGGTTTCAGCCCATTAACCCCACTTATACTCAAGCTCAGTCCACCTCTCCTCTTCACTTCATTCTTATTTTCCTAGCACTCAAGCTTCATCAAAAATGGAGTGAGGAATGGGAAATTAAAAATCCAAGCCCTAGTTTAATTGCAAAATCCAAGCTCTAGCTCCAAATTCTAAGAGAAGCCATTGGTAAGCCTTCTCTTCATCTTCTCCAACTCTTTCTCTCTTTATTTTCAGAAAATTACTAAATCTAATTTGGGAAATGTTTCTCTTTTAAGCTTAAATTCAAGCTTCTTGTGTTAAGATTGAAGTGTGGTTGATCATTCCTTGCTTTCAAGCTTCTCCTTCCTTATTTTTGTTAAAAGGTGAGATTTTTATCTCACATCTATGTCTATGATTATCTTTGATTGTTAGGTATGAATTCCTAACACTTATTCATATGCATTTGATTTTGATTTGGATTGGTTTTGTGAATATTCCAATTTTTAGTGTTTAGGGTTCAAATCTTTAAAGATCCCAACTTTGATGTTTGAACATATTTTTGTTGATGCATCGAGGAGCCAATAGGACCGGGTAGCCGATGGGCGTAATCCCCTAGTGTCCGTGCTCGACCGGTTTCAAATTGAGTGAGAGTTTGCACTTCTATTAAATAGGGTAGGAATTGCAGAAATTTGCAGTTCGGCCGACCGAACCCCCTGTGTCGGTCGACCGAAGCTGTAGCCGAGACTTTCTGGCCTATTTTCGGTCGACCGACTCAGGAGGTCCGGTCAACCGACCTGCTCCTATTCTCCTATTTCCCTGTTTTGCCTATTATGCTCATTTTGCTTTGCTTTTCCAATCTTTAATCGATTCTTCTTCTCCGATTAGTTGTTATCACCTTTGTCGACATTGATAACTTCTATTTTTTTTGAATTTTTGGGTATTTCCACTTTGATGGATTTAGTATCGATTTCTTTGGATTTTATTCACGTCTTCGTATGTGAATTTTTATGATTGATTGTTTCTATAATCACTTCTATGATTTGTCACTTTAAAATATAAAGGTTTTTAATACTAGTAGTAAATATCAAAACCCTTTCTTCAAAACGATTTCAACACTATTTTAATACAAAGCTCGTTTCTTAAATCATTTTCCAATCTATTAGTATATACAAACCTTTACCTCATTCGTATGAGAAATCTAATTAAACGGCTTAGTAAGACAAGTGTTATGAAACGCTTGCGTTTACTTCGTCGGTTAATTCTTGGACTTGTTCGGTTGAATCTCTTGTGGCAATTTTCTAGTGGAGATCTACAATTTGTTCGTAAATATTTAAGTTAAGCTAGTGGTTATGGGACATGAAGCTAAGCTCATATATTTACTAGCTTACTGTAATTGACACTTCTTGATGATGGATGATGGTCAGCTTATGGTTTAGAATAGCAATGTGCGATGTCTCTTTGATTCGGTTCATCGGACGTTACGATGTACGACGACGTTGTTCCGTTTTATTGTGATTTGGTTCATCGGACATTACGCTGTACGACGTCGTTGTTCCGTTTTATTGTGATTTGGTTCATCGGACATTACGCTGTACGACGTCGTTGTTCCATTTTACTGTGATTTGGTTCATCGGACGTTACGCTATACGACGTCGTTGTTCCGTATTATTTTGATTTCGTTCATCGGACGTTACGCTGTACGACGTCGTTGTTCCATTTTATTGTGATTTGGTTCATCGGACGTTACGCTGTACGACGTCGTTGTTCAGTTTTATTGTGTTTTGGTTCATCGGACATTACGCTGTACGACGTCGTTGTTCCGCTTTGTTGTGCTTGGGTTCATCGGACTTTACGCTGTATGACGTCGTTGTTCTTATTTATTGTGTTTCTGGATCATCGGACGTTACGCTGTACGACGTCGTTGCTCCGAATTATTTAATTTCTGGATTTCTAATTGATGATTTCTGGAATTTATGTTTCAACAACTTTTATGATTGGCATTGATATGTATGTCATTTATTGTGGCTTGGTGAATTAAATAAAGAATATGACATTCTTTTTATGCTATGAGATTCGTGAGATATTTGTATGATTTTCCTTTGTTGATTTTCTAATGTATACTTGTCGAGGTATGACATTTTTGGTTATCATACATTTTTGTTATATCTCTTCTTATATCTCATTTTATCTGATAATTATAGCTAGACTGATCCGTTTATTATTTTCTTATTAAATAATACTCGGGTCAGACTGAGATATTACAGGTGCATCCTCTTGTCTTCCTATGTGGAACCATCATCGGACTTTTGGTTAACTACTTTAGTTTAGTAGTTTTTGCTATATACAATTGAGATATAGACGCCTTGATGTATACATATTTTTGTCTATCACTTGTATCTATTCCTTTGTGATGTTGTGGATCTTATTTGACCACTACTCTGATATACACTTTTATGTGTAATATTCATATCTATTTCTGCCTTTGTGATATGAATTGTCTGTGACTGATTTGTGTTATGTTTATTTCTATATTTGTTTCCGAAGATATTATTTCCACTGTGTAATATCTTTGAGTTTGTGTCAGTATGTCGGATTTCCTCTTGAAAAGAATGCAAGTTATATTTTATCTGGCATATCGGTGCTCGCACAAAGCTATTGCACGGATGGTCGCTCCTCAACAGCCTTATTCTCCGTGCTAGCTGACGGCATTACACCGTAGTGTCCTTGGCTAATGTGGGTATAGAGGTGGGGCATCACAGCTTGGTATCGGAGCCAAACTTCCAAACAATATAGAATAATTTAACAAGGATCATCGTCCTAAGTCCATCTTAGGAGTCATGCTTTACGATTTTATTCGGGTTTTCGTACGGTCCTATCCTATTTCTTTTAAGATTCCTTGTTTTATCTATCAAGATTGCTTGATATTTATTTTGAGAATAACTTTTCTCCTTCTTTCTTTCTTAAAGAAGAGAAATGGTTAGATCAAACCGTCCCAGTGCCGGACAATCTAGTGCTACTCCCCATGATAGAGTATTTATGTCTATCCAGCAGCTTCTTGATCTGGTAAAGAACGCTCAAGCAGCCGGACCCATTCCAGTGCCTACTCATCCAAGATCCGATTTTGCACGTTTGTGCAGAGACCATACCGATTTGGGTGGAAGGCCATTCATGGGATCCGAGGGTGTTATAGAAATTCGAGCTTGGCTCAAATCATGCGAACGTATCTTTACTCGCATGAATCTTATTGACCTTCATCGAGTCCAAGTGGCTTCTAGCGTGCTCCAAGAAAGAGAGTTATATGTATGAGCTCTTGACTTTGGAGATTATCGAGGCGGATCTTACATGGGAACAATTCCGGAAACAATTCGAATTAAAGTTTGTGCCGGAGGCTGAAAAAGTAACTTTAGCACGGCGTTTTAGTGACCTTGTTCAAGGTGAATCTTCTGTGACGGATTACGTCGCATCTTTCGAATCTCTCTCTAAGTATGGGGTCGAGTATATTAATACCCCATTGAAGAAAAATCAAAGGTTTGTCTATGGGTTGATCAAGAACCTTAAAAAGCCTTTACTTCTGAAATTAGAAGTTTCTTTTGATCAGCTTATTGATATCGCTCTTCGTCTTGAAGAGGCCGATAAAGAGTGTGATGTTGAAGTTGTGGGTGCCAAACAAAACTTCAACAACAACATGAATAGGCCTATCAAATTCAAAGGCCCCACTCCCAACAAGAAAGGGAAGAAACAAACTCCGGTAGCAAAGACTTCTACCTCTAGTCATGGACAATGCTACAGTTGTGGTTCCATGGACCATTATGCAAGGGAGTGCCCGAAACCTCTTTTTTGTCGCTATTGCAGAAGTTCGGGTCATCTTATATCTACATGTCACATACTCCGAAGCCGGAGAGAGGGAGAGCTGAATGTTTTTCACGCTCCTAGTGATACTTCTCCTGGTCAAGGTATTTCTTAATCAATCTTGATTTCATTCGTTTTGTGATTATTTTTTTCGAGTTCTTGTTGATATGAGTTCATCTCATTATTTTGTATCAAAAGAACATGTTAATTCTTTTTCTTTAAAATAATTTGGACTTGATGTCTTCTTCGAGAATTGCGAATCCGAATGGTGGATCCGCAACACTCAACTTACTTTCTATTGATGTCGAAATTATTTTATGTGATTTTTCTTTCCGAGCCGATATTTTTACTTAGGCTTCGGAATTGATTTTTTTGAAAGGATTGGCTTAATCATTGTGGAGCCCATATCCTATTTTCCGTGTGGACTATTCATGTTCGACATTTTCTATCTGTTAAGAAGATTTCTATTTTTCCTTTGTGATTTCGATTCCAACTTGATGGCATCACTTTATTCTTTAAGCCCACATGACGAGGAAAGTGTTGTTTCTCTCATTCATGTAGTTTGACAATTTTTTGGTATATTTGGAGTTTGTCTTAGGATCATCACCTAAGCAATATCTTGTGTGATGTTAAGGTCTTTTTAGCACGACCTTGCCACCGATTTTCATTTGCTACGAGTCGCAAGAGTTAGCATTCCATTTACCGCATTCTGCACTCGTTATGATACTTATGAATGACTTATTATGTCATTCAGTTTGCCCATCTTGTTTCATCTATTTTATAAATCGAGTATTTTACGAATATCTCGATGACTCCATTCTTGTATTTATTGATTCTGGATGAAAATAGAAATTTAAAATTTTGCAAATCTTTTTCATAAGATTTATTTATAAGTACAATTGGATTTTGATCTTAAACGAGTAAAGAATATTCTCAAAACTTTTAAGAGATATTTTTATCATATAGAAGATGATTTTGTGATTGTATTGCCCGTTGAGTGCTTTAAGAATTCTGGTCGATGCGCTTGCTCAACGTTATCGATAGGAATTTCCTAAATGCTTTGATGAGACAATCAGACACGATATATTGAGTTATAAAATGTAAATTTTTCTAGAAAGATTTTTACATTGAGAAAATTGTAATTTTAAAAGTTTTATCTTTTTGGGAAAGAAGATTATTTAAAAGAACTCTTTTCGGATATTCTTATTCTTGTGATTCCCGAAGGGAAGCAAAACTTTATCTTTTGTACTAATGCTATTCGTATTGGTTTGAATTTCATTCTCTTGCAAAAGAGAACGTGCTATAATTTATGTCTCTAAATCCTTACAGCCTATCGAGACTAAATATGTCATTCATGATCTAGTGCTCGCGGCTATTGATTTCACTTTTAGAATTTGGCATCATCATTTTTGGATGAGAAATTTGTTCTCTACACCGATCATAAATCTTTGGAATATTTATTTTCTCATAAGGAACCTCATGTTGACTCAAGTTCCTTGCATCTTATGATCATAATACTCTTTGTATACTCCCGGAAGGGAAATCGTGTTGCCAATGCATTTAGTCGTAAGCAACAAGTGGTTGATTCTTTGATGATGTCTGAATGGAATTATCTTTTTATCAAGTTCATCGGACGTTTTGATATACTTCGTTTTATTGAGCTTTATCTCATTCCTTTTATGGACTAGTGTCCAATGTTCTTTTATGATGTTCGGTTCATTGGACGTACCGTTTTTGCACTACGTCGGTGTTTCGAAATTATTCGAGCTTTGGTTCATCTGGCGTACCGTTATTGTACTACGCCGTTGTTCCAAATTATTCGAGTTTCTAGTTTCTCGGGCGTAGTGTTACTATACTACGTCATTGCACCGGCTCAATTTTCTGTTATTCATGACGTTTTCCATGTCTTTCGACTATGGAAATGCTTTTAGGTTTCCAATTTTTATTCTTAAGCCTGGTGTTATAGTAGGGATTGAAGTTTCACCAGATTTGACTTTTGAGCAACATTCTTTTCGCATCATTTCTTCGGAGGTTGAGTGCCTTCGAAATAAAGATGTTCTTCTTGTGAAATTTCAATGGTTCTCAGATCCTAAGGATTGATCTTGAGAATCCAGAGAATCCATCGAGCGAACACGTTCAGACTTACTCTTTCGTGCTCTTTTTGGTGAACTTCTTATTTCAATTTTTCTTTCGTGTTGATATGCTTTTATGGTTGTTACTCTTTATTTTCTTCTTAAGTATTGCGAGGACGCAATTTCTTTAAGGAGGGGAGTCTGTAACAACCCGCATATTTATCAATTTCATATTTAAATATTTTATTTAAATATTTCATCGTTCGTCGGATTTTAGTCCGGAAAGCTACTTTTTGCAAAGAGTCGAATTGGGACTCGAAACCACTTCCATTGAGTTCAAAATGCCGTTTGCGACCTTTTTGAGTATAAACTTCGATATGTTTGGAGATAGTAGAATTTTGCTACTTTTCACTTAGGGCTTTGGGTTGGGTTTCAGCCCATTAACCCCACTTATACTTTAGCTCAGTCCACCTCTCCTCTTCACTTCATTCTTATTTACCTAACACTCAAGCTTCATCAAAAATGAAGTGAGGAATGGGAAATTAAAACTCCATGCCCTGGTTCAATTGCAAAATCCAAGCTCTAGCTACAAATTCTAAGAAAAGCCATTGGTAAGCCTTCTCTTCATCTTCTCCAACTCTTTCTCTCTTTAATTTAAGAAAATTACTAAACCTAATTTGGGAAATGTTTCTCTTTTAAGCTTAGATTCAAGCTTCTTGTGTTGAGATTGAAGTGTGGTTGATCTTTCCTTGCTTTCAAGCTTCTCCTTCCTTATTTTTGTGAAAAGGTGAGATTTTTATCTCACATCTAAGTCTATGATTATCTTTGATTGTTAGGTATGAATTCCTAACACTTATTCATGTGCATTTGATTTTGATTTGGATTAGATTTTTGAATATTCCAATTTTTAGTGTTTTGGGTTCAAATCTTTAAAGATCCTAACTTTAATGTTTGAACATGTTTTTGGGGATGCATCGAGGAGCCAATAGGACCGGGTAGCCGATGGGCGTAATCCCGTAGCGTCCGTGCTCGACCGGTTGCAAATTGAGTGAGAGTTTGCACGTCTATTAAATAGGGTAGGAATTATAGAAATTTGCAGTTCGGCCGACCGAACCCCCTATGTCGGTCGACCGAAGCTGTAGCCTAGACTTTCTGGTCTATTTTCGGTCGACCGACTCAGGAGGTCCGGTCAACCGACCTGCTCCTATTCTCCTATTTCCCTGTTTTGCTTGTTATGCTCATTTTGCTTTGCTTTTCCAATCTTTAATCGATTCTTCTTCTCCGATTAGTTGTTATCACCTTTGTCGACTTTGATAACTTCTATTTTTTTGGAATTTTTGGGTATTTCCACTTTGATGGATTCAGTATCGATTTCTTTGGATTTTATTTACGTCTTCGAATGTGAATCTTTATGATTGATTGTTTCTACAATAACTTCTATGATTTATCACTTTAAAATACAAAGATTTTTAATACTAGTAGTAAATATCAAAACCCTTTCTTCAAAACGATTTCAACACTATTTTATTACAAAGCTCGTTTCTTAAACCGTTTTCCAATCTATTAGTATATATAAACCTTTGCCTTATTCGTATGAGAAATCTAATTAAAAGGCTTAGTAAAACAAGTTGTATGAAATGCTTGTGTTTACTTCGTCAGTTAATTCTTGAACTTGTTCGGTTGAATCTCTTGTGACAATTTTCTAGTGGAGATCTACAATTTGTTCGTAAATATTTAAGTTAAGCTAGCGGTTATGGGACATGAAGCTAAGCTCATATATTTACCAGCTTACTGTAATTGACACTTCTTGATGATCGATGATGGTCATTTTATGGTTTAGACTAGCAATGTGCGATGTCTCTTTGATTTGGTTCATCGGATGTTACGCTGTACGACGTCGTTGTTCCGTTTTATTGTGATTTGGTTCATCGGACGTTACGCTGTATGACGTCGTTGTTCCGTATTATTTTGATTTGGTTCATCGGACGTTACGTTGTACGACGTCGTTGTTCCGTTTTATTATGATTTGGTTCATCGGACGTTACGCTGTACGACGTCGTTGTTCCGTTTTATTACGATTTGGTTCATCGGACGTTACGCTGTACGACGTCGTTGTTCCGTTTTATTGTGATTTGGTTCATCGGACGTACATCGATTTGGTTCATCGGACGTTACGCTGTACGACGTCGTTGTTCCGTATTGTTTTGATTTGGTCATCGGACGTTACGCTGTACGACGTTGTTGTTCCGCTTTATTGTGCTTGGATTCATCGGACGTTACGCTGTACGACGTCGTTGTTCCTATTTATTGTGTTTCTGGATCATCGGACGTTACGCTGTACGACATCGTATCTCCAAATTATTTAATTTCTGGATTTCTAATTGATGATTTCTGGAATTTATGTTTCACCAACTTTTGCGATTGGCATTGATATGTATGTCATTTGTTGTGGCTTGGTGAATTAAATAAAGAATATGACATTCTTTTTATGCTATGAGATTCGTGAGATATTTGTATGATTTTCCTTTGTTGATTTTCTAATGTATACTTGTCGAGGTATGACATTTTTGGTTATCATATGTTTTTATTATATCTCTTCTTATATCTCATTTTATCTGATAATTATAGGTAGACTGTTCCCTTTTATTATTTTCTTATTAAATATTACTCGGGTCAGACTGAGATATTACAGGTGCTTCCTCTTGTCTTTCTATCTGGAACCATGATCTGACTTTTGGTTAACTACTTTAGTTTAGTAGTTTTTGTTGTATACAGTTGAGATATAGACTCCTTGATGTATACATATTTTTGTCTAGCACTTGTATCTATTCCTTTGTGATGTTGTGGATCTTATTTGACCATTACTCTGATATACACTTTTATGTGTAATATTCATATCTATTTCCTCCTTTGTGATATGAATTATCTGTGACTGATTTGCGTTACGTTTATTTCTACATTTGTTTCCGAAGATATTATTGCCACTGTGTAGTAGCTTTGAGTTTGTGTTGGTGTGTCGGATTTCCTTTTGAAAAGAATGCAAGTTATATTTTATCTGGAATATCGGTGCTCGCACAAAGCCAATACATGGATGGTTGCTCCTCTACAGCCTTGTTCTTCGTGCTTGCTGACGGCATTACACCGTAGTGTCCTTGGCTAGTGTGGGTATAGAAGTGCGGCGTCACATTAATATTATACTTTTGAAATGTTTTCCACTATGCACTAATTGCGTATCAAGCATATTTGACTATCATAAGGAGAAATCTCCTCCAGCTGTGCGCTTGCATTGTGTGTATGCGGGGA
The DNA here is from genome assembly GCA_030765085.1 of Allium cepa. Taxonomy (NCBI): domain Eukaryota; kingdom Viridiplantae; phylum Streptophyta; class Magnoliopsida; order Asparagales; family Amaryllidaceae; genus Allium; species Allium cepa. The sequence continues at coordinate 105,220,261 of CM060930.1, read as the reverse complement.
GGCCTTATGGTAGTTTTATTTTCCAAAAAAAGCATTATGGATTTTCTTTTTACTTCTTTTGCTTGTCTGTGTTCAGTAAAACTGTTTTGGTTTGCTCACACCAGTCCCTTGACTGACCTGGAGTTTATTGTTCCCTTTCTAAACTCTGCGTGCCCACAATTTTCCACACGGGCAGCCTAGAGTCAGGTTATTGGGTATTCAGCTAGTTGGTATAGCTTTTGGCAATTCTTTGGTGTTTTTGGATTCAGATCGCATTGGCTTAATTTAACATTCTGTACGGAGTTTGCTTCACTTCAGCATGATCTGTTAGTGTTGATCATTTCATTTGTATCATTATTGTATCTAATATTGTATATCTATAAAATATCATTTTGTTTCTGTTGTGTTGTATCATCTAATGTTGTTATAAGCTCCGACGAACCAGACTCAACGTTTGAATCTGTGGCATTCGAATACGGGTGATGTATTTGGGTGTCGATTTTCAAAGGTTGAATCAGGATCGTTGCAATAACATAATCTTGATATAGTTTTCATGGGTTCACTACAAGCCTATTAGCCCGACCAATAACTCAATTTAATCGTAGAATTCACGGATTTACTACGAACCTATTGGCCGTACCAATAGCTTTTCCTAAACATAGTTTTCATGGGGTTACTATGAACCTGCCTATTTGAATTTAATCTTTAATCAGTATTCTTGCACTCTACATTCTTGTCTATCTGGCCTCTTGGATGCAATTCCACCCATTAAGAAGTTAATTTATATTTGCTGCTAGGTCAACGTAGCTGGTTATTCTACCCTTCCCAACAATACAGTTATCGGTCCATTTTAATGTGAATATGTATGTGTGTGTGTCTATATATATATATATATATATATATATATATATATATATATATATATATATATATATAAGGAAACATAATGACATGATAATGCCAACACCCATCGTTTAATATCCTTGAAATCATTTTATGTATAACTTGGTTAATCCCTTTAACCTATACTTCAAGGAAAACTTCTTCAGAAGCTCCATACTTAAAATCATTTCAAATTTTTTTTTATCATGCCATGGTTTTCCTTTAAAATGAGTTCAGATTATTTGTTTTGAAAACAAGGCTTTCAAAACCTTAAAACCTTATTTTTTAAACCATTAGAAAATTTCCTTTCAGAAGCATTAAAAATCTTCTTTTCGAAACTCTAAGCACCTGCCTTACGAAACACTTTAAAAACTTCCTTCGGAAAACTTTCGGAAGTTTTAAAGTATTACAATTCAATTATAGTAGCATAGGTTCAAAACCATTTGAAATACCCCATTCAAAATCATTGGGTTTACTTTAAAACATATCTTGTTAGGTCTAAGTGAATACAAGCATAAGTACCCCTTTTGAAACAATTTACCTTTAACTAAAAATGATTGGGGAAAAACTTGATGGCTTTGGAATAATCCTTTCGAAAGCTTCAATACATTGAGTATAACGTTGAAAGATAGCATCAAAACCCCCTTTCAAAGCCATTGCCTTCGAAACCCTTTAACCCGTTCGAAAGGCTTTAGGAAGTAACTTAGTACATGTTTAAAACAAAAGCTACCCTTCGAAAGAATTGATGACTTCAATACATTTGAAAGGCCATAAGAACGATAGCAGGTTCTCGATTAGGTAGAAACCACCCTTTTCAAACGCATTGTTCTATAAATAGAGGAACTCATTCGAAAGCTTGTACTTTAAAATAGAAGATGACAGCCATCTTCAAAAGCTATTTAGAAAACCCTATCGAAAGCTTATGTTCTGACTCCTTCGAAAGCGTTTAGCAAAACAAGGTAGGCGCTTATCATTTGAAAGTAAACAAAGTTTTCGGCCACATCGGAAGCAAAGGTTTCGATGCCATGCCTTCTGCCTTTCTCCTATCCACTACGTATCATATCATATGTATTGACATGGTTGGTTTCGAATGAGTCGAAGCGGAAGCACAGAGTGAAATGAAGTTTCTGAAAGAGTCGGAACCCACTTTTCTAGATAAAGGCTGATTTAGTGCCAATTATAGTAATTTCTTTATAACTAACCTGCCTATTTGTAACCATTTAATTGATTGCCTTCATCTTTTCAAATACTTTAAAAAATAACTGCCGAAATTACCTCGGATCTAATTAACACCATTTAGAAAATAAGCCCTTCTTTATGCTAAACACATAAAACATATAAGCCTTCTTCTAAAATAATTAAATTCTCATAGGAAATCACTTAGGAAAGATCCCCAAAATGATATTAATTCACTTTCAATATATTATGTAATACATTAAAATTCTAGGCCGAAATTCTTCATAAAATAATCGAAATAAATTTCTAAACCCAATTATTCATATTTTCTTTTGAAAATTAATAGTAAAGTTTCTGTAGGTTGGAAATTTATAAGTATTAAAAGCCGTCTCTAAAGTCATGTTTTACATAATATAAAATTTTCTAATGGCATATAGAAATCATTATAATCGGTTCTACCCTTAAAACCATGTAAAATAATTATCAAATTAATTTATTTGAATCCAACATATCCAAATCCAAGCATATCATCAACCAAAAATCATCATAATGATGGACTAAATATTAAACCCGAAAAAATTTATAGTAAAACAAAATAGAGCTGCTTTAGAATATTATTCACCTTGATTATGATAAGGAACTTGAGATTTGATTGAGATTAATTTCCCCTTGTTAAATCATTAGCTTTGAATTAATTTTCTCCTTTTATTCCTTAGTAATGGCTGGCTATTCTTCTCTTTTGTTTATGTTTTTGTGAAATGAAAATTAACGTGAATGGATGGTAAATCCATTAATATATATGGGTGCGACTGTTTCCTACCAAGACCTTGTGTAAATTAGTTTACCTATAAGCCATTCTTAAGCCTATTTAAATAATTAAGCATGGCCCTTAATTTATTTTCAAATTTCCCCCTAATCACTGTAATTACTTAGATTATTCTATTTAATTTATCTAATTAAATCTACTGAATAATGTTATCAAAAGTATGGGTGTTGTAGAACCTATTGACATCTGTCGATAACTTAATTCAGATATAGTTTTCATGGGTTCGCTACAAACCTATTGGCCCCTGCCAATAACTGTCTCTAATTATAGTTTTCATGGGTTTACTATGTACATATTGGCCTTGCCAATAAATTTCCCATAACATAGGTTTCGTGGGTTACTTATGAACCTGTCTAGCAAACAACTTCTTTAATCAGTTTTAGGCATTCCATATTATGGTCTTCCTGACCTCTTGGATGCATCATTTAGGAGGTACTTGGTTTATATTCACTATTGGGTCAACCTGCCTGGTTCTTCTGCCCTTACTCCCCAAAATCCATTATTCGGTCCATTACTTAGTGAATACATTTATAGAAGAAGCATTTACAAAAGTAATACTAACATCTTTGGTTTAATATCTTTAAAATCATTTCCCCTTCGAAATTTGGTTAAATCCCTTTAACCCATTATTTATATCAAAGTAAGCTTCTTCAAAAACTCTATGTTATAAGCAATTAAAAGCCTTTTTATAATGCCATGGGTTCTACCTTTAAAAATTGAGTTTGGGTTCTTTGTTTTGAAAACAAAGGCTTTCAAAATCTTTAATCTTTCTTTCGAAACCATTAGAAACGTCCTTTCGAAAGCATTCAAATGTTCTTTTCAAAACATTATGAGCTTACCTTTCGAAAATCTTTAAAACATTTCTTTCAAAACCGTTCAAATGTATTAAAGTGTTACCAACCAATTATAGAAGCAAAGGTTCGAAACCATTTAAAAGTAACCCTTTAGAAAACATTGGGTGTACCTTTTAAAATATCTTTTGGGTCAAAGTGAATATATATCGAAGTACCCATTTCGAAACCATTATTCTTCATATAAAATTGTGTAGGGAAAATTAATGGCTTCGAATCCATCCTTTCGAAAGCTCAAAACATTTAAGTAAACAATTGAAAGGATAGCTTCGAAACCACTTTTGTAACACCCCTAATTTTTAATGACATATTCAGGAGATTTAATTAGATACATTGAACGGAATAATGTAAATATTAAGTGATAAGAGGATTGAAATTTGAATAAACACTTAGAGGCCATGCTTAATTATTTAAATGGGCTTGAGAATGGCTTATAGGCTAATTAAGTTACATAAGGGTATATTGGAAAATAGCCACACATAACCAATACCTATATTTAATAGTTTCATTGCTATTCACGTCACTTTACAAAAACGAAATACAAACGCAAATATAAGAAGAGGAGCCGACCATTACTAGTGCAAAAGAGGAGAAAATTAAATCTAAAGCTAAGGAATTAAAGCGAGGGAATAAATCACAATCTCAATCCAATCTCCTTATCTTAATAAAGGTAAATAATAATTTATACCATCTCTATTTTGTTTCTAATCATTTGTTTTCGGGTTTAAGATCAAATCCTTTTTATGATGATTTGGATGATGATATGCTTGGATCATAACATGTTAGATTTAAACAAGATTGTTTAAATATGATTTTTCATGGTTTTGAGGGTAAAACCAATTCTAATTGATTTCAAATGTCATGAGGAATCTATATATTATGTAAAACATGATTTTGGAGTTCGGTTTTAATTTTGATAATTTTTCAAGCTATGTAAAGATTTTCAAAGGAAAATACAGCTAATTGGGTTTAGAAATTTATTTTAGAAGTTATATTGAGAATTTGGGTTTGAAATTAAGATATGTTAGATAACATGTTAAAAGTGAATTTTTGGGATTTTTGGGAATTTTTCCTAACCGATTTGCTGTGGAAATTAAATTATTTTAGAAGAAGGATTTATTAGCATTTTTGGTTTTGCTTAATGGAAGGGCTTATTTGTTAAATTAATCTTGATTTAGATTTGAAATTATTCAGCAGTTATTTTGGTAAAGAATTTGAAAATTTAAGGCAAACAATTACATGTTTACATATGGGCATGTAAGTTAGAAAATATTTGCTTAAATTGGCATTAACCAGCTTTTACCTAAAAAAGTGTGTTCCGCCTCTATTAGAAACATCTTTCGACTCATAGCTTTCACCTTCAATCAAGTCGAAACCTAAAGTCGAAACCAATAGACAAGGTATTAATGTTAGTACGTAGTGGATTAGAGAAAGGCGGAAGGAAAAATGTCGAAGCATTTCTTTCGATGGGGTTGATACTTTTGCTTTGTTTAAAATGTTAGTGCCTACCTTTGTTTTACTAATGTTTTCGAAGGATTCGAAACATATGATACTGGAAAGGGTTTTTTCAATAGCTTTCGAAGAAGGTAGCCATCTTTTAGTTTTAAGTATAAGCTTTTGAATGAATCCTTTGTTTATAAAACAATGCTTTTGGAAATTGTGCTTTCGACCTAGAAGAAACCCTACCGTCGTTCTTTTGTCTTTTGAGTGCATTGAAGTCTTTAATGCTTTCGAAGTGTAGTTTTCATTTTGAAGATATACTAAGCCACTTCCTAAACGCTTTCAAAAGGGTTCAAGGGTTTCGAAGGCAATGGCTTCAGAAGAGGGTTTCGCTTTAACCTTTGAAGTTTTCCTTAAATGTTTTGAAGCTTCAAAAGGTTGGTGATGACGACATCAAACTTTCCCCAAACAATTTTACATGAAGATTAAAGGTTTTGGAAAGACATACTTTTGTAAATATTCATGTTGACCCAAAAGAAGTTTTTGAGCAAACCCAATGGCTTCGAAAGGGCTACTTCATTGGTTTTGAAGCTACGTTTTTAAGGATTATTAAGTAATGTTTTGATACTTTCAAAGGTATATTTTAGTTTCGAAAAGAAGATATAAAGAGCTTTGAAAGGTTTATAAGTAATGTTTTGAAAAGAAGTTTTCTATGCTTTTGAAGGTGGTTATCCAGATGTTTTGAAAGTAATATTTTAAGGTTTCGAAAGGCTTAGTTTTCAAAAAAAATAACGCAATCTTATTTTTAAAGGAAAACCATGGCATAAATAAAAGAGTTTTGAAATGATTTTAAGTATGATATTTTAGAAGAAGTTTTCCTTGATTAATAGATTAAAGGGATTAACTATGTTATTATGTTTGCTTCTTCATATATGTATATATTCACATTGTAATAGACTCAAAACTGTATTTTGGGGAAGGGCATAATAACTAGCTAGGTTGACCTAGTAGTGAATATAAATTTAGTTAACTCCTAAAAATGAGTAGAATTGCATCTAGGAGGTCAGGAAGACAAGAATATAGGATGCTAAAATAATGATTAAATAAGTTGTCAAGGAAATAGTTTCATGAAAAACCTATGAAAACTATGTATAAAAGCAGTTGTCAGGAAGACAAGTTCATAGTAAACCCATGAAAACTATAATTAGAAAGAGTTATTGGCAAGGGCCAATAGGTTTATAGTGAACCCATGAAAACAATATCCGGATTAAGTTATTGATAGATGTTAATAGGTTAATAGTCAACCTATGAAAACTAGGATAAGAGGGAAGTTTTTGGAGTTACCAATAAGTTTGGAGAGAACCCACAAAACAAGAATGCTATTGGCAAAGGCCAATTGGTTCTTAGTGATCACGTGAAAACTATGAAATAGGACAAGGAGTCTGTAACCTTTAACAAGTTATTAGTAAGCCCATGAAAACTAATAGGTTATTAGTGACCCTAGAAACTATAAATGAGATAGTTAGTCAAAATGAAAAGGAGATGGGAAATCCATAAATGATTTACTTGTTTTCCTATCATCATATTATTTTGAACTACTATGTTTTAACCAATTTGGATGGAGGAGCACAGTATATGGTTTTATAAGTTTTAAGACACTAGTGAGGGAAAACCTGTTGTGGTAAGCATCGTGGTCTCACTAGATATCTAAATGATTTTAGATGGTAGATTATTATTCATACCAGGCTTTATGTCTGACTTGAAGTTTATGTTTTCCCCTTAAACTCTTAGGTACTCAATTGCTTTTGAGTAGTTTGAAAGTTAGGTTTTCAGGTAACTCTTTAGAAGAATAAGCTTGTGGAGACGTGAATGAGGCATGATAGCTACTTAGAGTTCCCTTTTATTTTGGTTCCACTGTGTTGATGTTGTAATGTCAAAGTTGTTTAATTGCCTATATATACTCTGATTATCTAAGAGGCATCTTTATATGTTGTTCTTGGCGTATGTTATAATAAGTATATTTTCTCTGAACGTGGTTCTCGTAATGGGATTATTTAATGGACATCAAATCTTTGAATTGGAATGTGGAACTTGTTTGATGTTTCAAAAATTTTCCATAGTCAAATTTTTTTTGTGTATCAATGTATCTAACATTACCGTATTTGGTCGTCGACGATTAATAACTATGGATGACTGCAGCATCTGTGGTCGTTTGTTATGGGCCTCCAAGTGAGGGATGTTATGCCTTTCGATGCCATTGCCTTTGAAACCCCTGAATTCTTTTGAAAGCTTTAGGAAGTGTCTTGTTACAGGTTTAAAACAGAAGCTACCTTTCGAATTGGTCAATGACTTCAACCCATTCGAAAGGCATAGGGATGGTAGGAGGGTTTTGGCTTGGTCAAAACTACCTTTTCGAAAGCATGATTTTAAAACTAAGTAACTCATTCAGAAGCTACAATTTAAATAAGAGGCGGCAATCCCTTTCGAAAGCAATTTAAAAGGACCCCTTCGAAAGCATAGCATTTAGTAAAACAAACAAGCACATTTTTTTTGAAAATAAAACAATGGTTTCGAACCCATCAAAAGCTGTGTTTCGACACCATGCCTACTGCCCTTCTCCAACCCACTACGAACTAACATTGTGATACCTTATATATTGGTTTCGGCTTAGTTGTTTTCGACCTGGTATGTTTCGACTTGGTTGGAGGAGGAAGCAGGGGGTCGAAAGATGGCTTCTAAAAGAAGCGAAACATATTTTTTTGAATAAATTATGATTTGGTTCCATTTAAGGTGAATATTTTATAACTAACCTGCCTATTTGTAAACTTTGATTGGTTGCCATAACTTTTCAAATTCTTTACAAAAATAACTATCGCATAATTTTAGATGTAAATAAGGATTAATTTAACAAATAAGCCTTTCCATTAAGAAAAACCTATAAAACAATTATGTCCTTCATCTAAAATAATTTTATCTCCGTAACTTAGGAAAAATCGCTAAGAATTATAGAAATTCACTTTGAATGTGTTATCTAACATATAAAAATTTCAGACCCGAATTCTTCGTAAAATAACCAAAATTAATTTCTAAACCCAATAATTCATATTTTCCCTTCAAAATTTGTAATTAATTTTCCATACATTTGAAAAATATAAAAACTAAAACCTATCTCCAAAATATTATTTTTCATAACATATAATTTCCTCATGACATTTAAAATTAAATTTAAATGATTTTACCATTAAAACCGTGTAGAAACAATTGTCAAACAATTTTGTTTGAATCAAACATACCATAAAAATCAAGCTTATCATCAATCGAAAATCATTATAACGGTTTTAATGTTAAACCTTAAAATCAAATGATCATAAAAGCAATATAGAGATGGTTTTATATTATTATTCACCTTGATTAGGATAAGAAATTAACACACTTAAGCCATCAAATTTTAATGCACCCTCTAACCCACTTACCAACTTTAATGAAAATGACATGAAATTAAAGTAGAATCTATTTTAAGCATGGCTTATTAACTATTGAATTAGAAATATAAACCTTCAAATTTTGATTCTAAATCCACTTCCAATACAATGATCATATGTAGATGAAGAGGCAATTAGCGATTCATATGACTAAGTATAGCCTATTTGTTTTGAACCACATAAGCTATCAAAATCAATATTAAACACAAAATCACACAAACATCTTACTTTCCTTTAAGAACAAAAGGCACATAAATGAAAAATTATGTTACATCTACGTGAATCAAGAGACCTTCATCACCCCAAAATTGAAGGGCTTTAGTCTCTTATATTTTTTATAATAGCAACAAATGTAGAAAGCAACATTGAACAAGAAAAAAAGAAAAATGCAAGCTAATGAAAATAAATTGAGAGCTACGCTACTTGCAAAAATATGAAGAGCATGAAATAAGAAGATATAAAAGGAAATTGCATAATAGAAAAGAAAAGGAAGTAAAAAAGAGAAGAGAAAGGGGCTAGGAAGCTATTTTTATTTTATGAAACATAGAGCATACAACAAGCATTTTTCATTTCAAAGAGAAGAAGTTATTTACATGTACATAAGAGGGCTATTTACACATGAATGAAACCCTAATTCAATTTTTAGGGTGCTTTCCAAAATACCCTTTAGGTAGTGTGGCCACCAAGTGACCATTGTCCACTAATTAATCCCTCATTAAATGTGCAAGAAGCTTTAGCCTCCACTTAGTTATCCATTAGGTTCTAATTATAGATTTTGTAAGTATGTGGGGTCCTCCATTATCATGAGCTTGAATTATTTCCTTTTTATTCCTTTGTATTCCCTTGTGCATGCACATATCCTTATGAAATCCTCTTATATATGCAACCAAATTCCTATAAAAATTATGAGAAATATCCAAGCAAAAAGTCTTAAATTAACACATGCACAAAAATGACTATTTTGCCCATGAATGAAGATGAATATGTGATGATTTGAAAATAATTGAATTTTGGTTTTAAACATGTTAAAACGCCCAAATATGAGATTTATTTAAATAAAAATGGATAAAATATAGATGTAAATATATGCTCGTTAACACGAACATTAATAAGGAACTTGATATTTGATTGATATTAATTCCCCATGCTTAAATCTTTAGTTTAATTAGATTTCCTCCCCTTTTCTCATAAGTAATGGCAGACTTCTCTCTTTTGTTTGCGTTTTATGTTTTGAGAAAAATGAATGTGAATGGATCGGAAATAAGAATATAAGTAATGGGATTATGGTGCATAATTAACCTAAACGCCCTTACTTTTATTACTCTCCCGATTAACATACAAAGCCATTCATATAGGCTTCTTTTTTGAATTTTCAAATCTCAATCCCCTTATCACTCCAAGATTTGCTTTATTCTATTAAATTTATCTAATTAAATCTCCTGAATAATGTTATTAAAAATTAGGGGTGTTACACCTAACCCAATAAATTATAAAATCTCATCTCCTTTTCACACCACACATTATTCTATTTAATTAATCTAAATAAATATCGGAATAATGTTAAACAAAAATTAGGGGTGTTACAGGCTCTCCTCCTTAAATAATTTCGTCCTTGAAATTCAGTAAGGAGTACATAATAACTCTATCAAACATGCCAACATTTGTAACAACAAATGCTAGTATATCCTGTTGGCAATACAGTCGGTATGGAACATACCGTCATAATAACTCGGTATAAGTTTCTTTAATCCTTTTACTCAAGTAATAGTCCTTCTCATTGTCACTCCACTAGACATTCACTAACTTGACTGTCTTGTTACTTAACTTCTTCTCATTTCTTGTTACAACATGAAGTAGTTGTCTAACAGAAGTCATATCCGGTTCCATTTCTAAACCTTCCAGTGCTGTTAGTGCAATGGTATTCTTTGGATCATGAACACACTTTCTAAGAAGAGAAATATGAAAAAATGTTATAGACTCGTGCCAAACTGCTTGGTAAATCTATCCGATAAGAGAGCTTCCCAATATTCTCTATAATAGGAAATGGATCTACATATCTCGGTGCCAAGTTTCCTATCTTTCTAAACCGTACCACACCCTTCAGTGATGATACTTTAACAAAAACATAGTCTCTGTCGAGAACTATACATCCTTATGCCTCATATCTACGATATTTTTCTGCCTAAACTAGGCTTCTTTCATCCATGCTCGAATCAACTTAATTTTTTATGTGGCTTCTCTCACCGTATCTTGGCCAAGAAATAATATGTCTTTGGTCTCCAACCAACATGCTGGTGATTTTCATGACCATCCATAAAGAGCTTTCAAAGGTGCCATTCTACTAGTTTGATAGCTATTAATATAGGAAAACTCAACTAAGTGCAAATGGTTTTCCCATGACCCTCCAAATTCTAGTGCACAAACCCTTAGCAAATCTTAGAGAACTTTGTAAACTCTTTCCGTTTGCCCATCTGTTTGTGGAAGGTAAGCGGTACCATCTTCAACTTGGCACCTAAAACTTCTTGCAAACTCTTCCATAATCACTAATGAATAAAATATCTCTATCACTAACTATACTACTAGGCGTCCCGTGCAATCTAACAATATTCTTCATAAACAACTTGGGCAATACAAGTGTTATTCTTACCGATTTTATGGGAATGAAATATGCAATCTTGGTCAGTCTATCTGCTATAACCAAAACACTCTCATTTCCCCTATTCAACCTTGGCAGCCCATCAATAAAATCCATGGATATAGAATCCCATTTCTAAAGTTGCACTTCTAAAGGTTGAAGCAATCGACTTGGCTTTTTATGCTTGTCTTTTAATTACTGGCAATTCAAAGATCATTTTACCTATAAGCCTATATCCCTTTTCGTCCCTTCCTAGAAGAAACTTCTTTTCATGTCTTGATACATCATAGTTCCACCAGGATGAATAGTAATTAGATCGATGACACTCCCCAATAACTTCCTTTCATAAGTTACAAACATCCGAACACCCAACCCTTAACCATCCATTTTGGTCAATATTAACACCTTTTAAATCATTAATCCAAGTTCCTTCTTTAAGATTTTTAATCCGTTCAGCAGTAGTGGATCGCCTTTCTCCTTAGAAGCATTCCTTTCGATCATTGCTAGTCGAACTTCCAAACATGATGACATTGCGGTATTCTGACTAGTACTAGCCATCAACCTTAATCTTACACCATAAGTAGTCAATGCCTCTAAATTTTACCATCCTGCTAACATAGTCAACACCACATTTTGATGTTTTCTGTTAAGTGTATATGTGAATTTGTTTACTTTCCATAATGTATATTCAATATCAAAATCATAAGCCACCAAAAACTCTAGCCACCATTGCTATCTCATATTCAAACTCCTTTTGAGAGAATAAATACTTCAAAAACTTATGATTCGTAAATATCTCAAATCGTTGTCCCAGAAGATAGTGCCTTCACACTATCAAAGCAATGATCACTACTGCTAACTACAAATAATGAGTTAGATATCTAACTTTATGTGGTTGAAGCTGTCAAGAAGCATAGGCAATCACTTTAACTCTTTGCACTAACATAGCTTCTAACCTTGCCACGCATGCATCGGTATACACCAATAAATCTTGATTCCCATCTAGAACAACTAACACATATGCACTGGTTAATAAATGTTTTATCTTTAAGAATATTTCTTAACATACAATTCAAACATACTTCATACCCTTCCTTGTCAGTTTACTCATAGGTGCTGCTATACTAGAGAAATCTTTAACGAGTCTCTGATAATAGCCAGCTAACCCTAAAAAAATTCTTATCTCATTAATAATCTCCGGCTTTTCCTAGTAATTAATAGCTTTAATCTTAGTTGGATCTATAAATAACCTATTTTCTAAAACTACATGTCCAAGGAACTTCACTTCTTTCTTCCAAAAATGATATTTTGAAAACTTCGCTTTGGTTGATGCTACCTTAATTTCTCTAGCACAATTATAAGATTAATATCATGACCTCTTTCATTATTAGAGTATATATCAGAATGCCATCTACAAACACTTATATGAATCTATCCAAATGCTCCAAGAAGATTCAGTTCATCAAATCCACAAAATAATCAAGAATATCGGTTAGTCCAAACGGCATGACTAATCATTCATATGAACCATATCTTATTCGAAAAGCCGTTAACGGAATACTATCTTCTGCCACAATTAATAAATGGAACCTTATTGCTAAATCCAATTGGGAAAATACATTGGCTCCACTTAACTGATCATATAAATCATCAATTCTCTGCAAATGGTACTTATTTTTTATCATCTTCTCATTCAACTAATGGTAATCAATATACATCCTCAATGACATGTCTGGTTTCTTTACAAACACCATGGTTGCTCTGTATGGTGAACTGCTTGGTCTAATAAAATTCTTTCCTTCATCGTCCACCAATTGCACCTTTGACTCTTTCATCTCGGTGGGTTTCATTAGCGATCTACATATAGGTTCTTCTCCATGTAATCTATTCGAAACTCAATAGCTCGTTCGGTGGTAGTCCTATAACTGGCTCAATAACATCTGCATACTCTCTTACAATAAAAACCCGATTCACTTCGTCCTCCATACCATTGCACCCAATAAAGCATAAACATCTAGAATCGAATTTTCTACATAGTATATAATTCGATCATGGCTATTTAAGTTTCTTAGCGATGTCTTCCCATCGGGGCAAAATATCCTACCATCGTATTTGCTTAACCAAACCATACCTAGAATGATCCCAAAATGTCAAACATACACAAATTTCGAAAACTTGTCAACGCCCCAAAGAATAGTTTAAAGTGTGTGAACCTTTTGAAACCACCTTTCAAACCAATTAAGGTTGTTTAAACCCTTTTGAATCCCTCATATGAATCAATCAAGGTAGTTAAGATCTCCTTTGAAACCAACATATGAAAAAGTTGATGCAATTGGAACTCCTTGTAAATAACCTTTCAAAATGGTCGAGTCAATTGGAACTCCGTCAAAATTACTTTTTGAATTAGTTGAATTGGCTTAAGATCCTTTTGAAACCTCCTTTCTAAGTGGGTAAGGTGACTAAAGGTTAGGACTTAATGAATTTAAGGTTTTTAATTGAATCAATAGGTTTCTACTCCTTTGAAAAGTAACCGTTCGATTAACATCGATATAGGTAATTTATAACCATAATCATATAGGTACAACAGATCATTCAATATATTCGAAAATGCCATGCCCTTGCTGTAATAATAATTTTCCTGAATACAAGGAGCTTAAGTATTACAAAGAAGTAAATCCCCAATTTGATTTTAAAATCAAGGTTTACAGATTCAAGAAAGAAAAAGTATCGAGTGAATGAAATTGGATCCCCTCCACAATACCCTTAGGGTCTTACTTGTAGATGCAGGTTGGAGCCTTTCCAATCAGTCCTTTTCACTTAGTCCAAAGAGTGACTTAAAGTCCTTTCATTGCTGCTAAATTCAGGACACTCTTCTACCTTCGCTTCTGAATGAAACTTTAGTGCTTTTGACTCCATTAGGTATGGATGCGCACTCCACTATGTTGTTGGTGTGCTGTTGCAACTAGGATAGGATGTGGACTTTCAATACCGTCGAAAGGTGTATCTTTAGGGCTTCGAATAAGTTGATGCATAGTAAAAGGTTTAACTGCGAAAGGTAGCTTTTGAAAGCATCCCCATTTACCAATGTGGAACCCCATCTTCTGGTGTTCGAGGAAGATTTATTAAACCCAGGTAAGCTTTCCTTTGTAATTTTGTATGGTTTCAACCGATTCGAAAGGCTGATCTATGCTTTCGAAGAGGTAGTTTTGGCCAAACGTTTGTAACAACCCACTATTTTGAACCATTCAAATCAACAATCATCCACTTGTGTCAGACTTTGATGCAAAAAATAACAGATTGTTAATTTATAATTGGAAAAACTTAGCATATACAGTAAATCAATCAGTCACAGAATCATAAATATAGAGTAATACAACAATAAGTAGCAGAATAGATAAATAGTATCTCTTCATTAAGATACTATATAAACATCAGAGTTTAAAAAAATACAACATAAATATCAAATACAAAGTGGTCTCGAACACATAAACAGATGAAAAGTCTGAACATAACGACTGAGAATAACTAAAATGACTGAAAGCTGAAAAGATAATAGATATGTCCCCATGCGAAGCTCCAAGCTCCAAAGGTGAGTCCTAAATGCCGTAATACTCAGTCTGTCCCGAGCATAAAGCAAAGCACAAAACACTCGAGTCAGGATTAAAATTCTTATACCAGCAAATTCAACTCAAATGAAAAGTAAACTGAAGTACAAAAAACTTAAAGGATGTTCAGGATACTCATCCTCTAAGGGTCCGTTAAACTATCTACATACATAGTACAGTACGCTACATATATAATATCTATAGTAAAGTAAACTGTTAAAATAGCGTTAAGACGTTACCCATATCCCCCTAAACACATTTTTATATATTCCCATGGTCTATACAGATATTATAAGCCCCACCAAACTGATGGGATACTCTGGGAGCACTCCATGGGTACAGTACAAAACAAACTCGTAGAGGGCGCGATAAGGCATGTAACAAGGCATGCGAGGCAATGCCCAAGGTATAATTCTTTCATTTTGCGGATCCGTATTAGTGGTAATGCATAGCAGCTACTACCGCCCACCTCGAGACACACTCCCAAATCAAAGGCACACCCAATCAAAACACAAAGTATTAGAATAGTATCGATGAAATATGCCCGATAGGGTAAGCGACCCTACTTGGCTCGGCATGGCTCCTGTTTTAGTCACATCAAGCGGACTTGCGGCAGTCAGGGCTGCGTTAATACCTCAAATAGAATCATCGCCAAACCATCCTACTTCGTTTTGGAATTTCCACCACTTACACAGTTGTTAAACTTGTTTTCGGTATTTGCAGAGAGTATGATAATATGTGATCCCGGTCCCTTTAAAATCCAAATGCTTTTGTAGCACCATGGTCATTTTATAATTCAAACAGTTTATACTTCATATCAAAATATCATATTCATTTCAACTCTTTCGAAATCATAATAACTTTCGAAATCATATCACTTTCGAAATCATATTCAACTTTGAATTCATATCACTTTCCAACTTAAACGGTTCAAATATTGGAAATAGTGTGTGTGTGTGTGTGTGTGTGTGTGTGTTAAAATAGTTATAAATTAAAATATGTATATTTGAAATAGGTTATAGGTTTAAAAATAGTTTATTTATCAAAATAATTTATGTATAAAATTGTTTCTCCCAATTTCACAAATCAATTCAGATCAACTTAAGTCTTAAAATTTATCTAAACCAGTTTTAGTTCAACAATTTCAAATTAAATTCTAATTCTAAAAAAACCATTTTTTAAATTTATATCGATTTTAGATCCAGGTTTGAACTACAATCAAACCATTTCCAACTCAATAGGTTTCACAGTTTTAAATATTCAAAGGAATTTACAATAATTCAATTTGATTAATTTCGTCTATATCCACAAATCAACTTTAATCCTATTTAAATTTCAAAATATTCACTTAATCATTTCAAATGACATTTAAATAAAATTTCATATTAAAATTTAAAATTTAATATTCAATTTTCAATTTTATTTAAAGTTGAAAATATTCATTAAATTATTTTTCATCAAATTAAGTTATAAAATCATACCCTTCAAAACCTCAAATCCACAAGTTTAAATCAAACATTATTTAAATTCAATTCTACATAAATTCAATTATAAATCAATTCTTATTTAAATTAATTGTTAACAACTTGAATTATACATCAATTCTTATTTAGTTTATCTTTCCAAAATCCATTTACTTAAAGTTATTAAAAAAATCTATTTAAAATATTAATATAAAATTTTAAACAAATAGTTAAAACATATAATATATATTAGTTAATTTAAATTCTTATTAAAATATATTAATTATTTTTAAATTAAATCTTATTTTTATTAAATCTATTCTAAGCGTTATTTGATATATTTAAAAATAATAAAGTTATAAGTAATTTTTTTATAATTTACAATTTGAAACTTAACATATAATTAAAAATTTCCAAAACATATAAATTTAAAAATCTAAATTTTACACATATTTAAATAAATATTGTATTATAATTTAAAACCAATATTTATCAAAACCCATATATTTCCTTTTAAAATTCCAGAAATTATTTAAAATAGACCAACGGTGTCCGTATATAGTTTTCTATCCTATGGTCAAGTGATACAGATATTTATCATTTCAATCCAAAAAATTTTAATATTTACTGGTGTATATTATTTCAACCCGCAATCTCAAAATTTTAAAATTGATGAAATCGCTTGGGTTTATCATTTCAACCCACTACGATTTTTCCCTAATCTATAAGCTTATTTGGGTATGTATCTTTTCAACCCATTAGAAATTTCGAAACTAATAGGGATCTGGCAGAGTGAGAACAAATAAGATAATAATAATATAACATATCAACAATGTGCATATATCATCGGTAATGAATTCAAATATATACAATAGGTTATAGGGTCGTGTGTTATAGGCAAATAATTGCAGATAATGGCATATCATATTTAACAATTAAAAAACTTAACAATTCAAATATAAAATCATATTTCAATCATCATTTCATGTGAATTAAATTTACTAAACAAAAAATGTTAAGTGTAAGTGATTGCTCATGTTTTGAGATTAAAGAACAAGGAAAATGAGAAGCAACAGACATTGATACGCAAATGGATACGCAAGCGACACAACGACAAAGCTAGAATTGCTGTTGCAAATATGGATAATGGAGAAACAAGGCAAGGTGAATTTAGATTCAATGGATCAAGTGTATCTTCTAGACATATCATATATATATATATAATTTTTACAAAATTTATAACATAAATTCAAATAAATATTTGAACATATTATCGGTTAAAAAAATTGTTGCAAAACTCTATTTTAAAAATAATAATATAAATTTAAATAAATAGAATTCTTACCAAAAGTAATATATAACTTCTTTAAACATATTATATATAAACAAGATAACTTATATATATATATACCTTACATTATCATGTAACATATTATATAAATACTTAGAACATAAATTGAAATTGAAATAAAATGCAAATACATTAAACATTCACATTGAAATATTTTAAACACATAATAAAAATACACATAACATATTAAAATTAAAATAAATTTCTTCAAACATTTCATGTATATATACTTAATATACCATAGTATTTATACACTGACCTTTTTTTATAAAACAAAACATGAGAAGATAGGATGACCATGCAATGAAGGTGAGAGTAGTTGGTTGCTCGGAAGGAGGCGGTTAGGTGTGTGGTTTGGTTTGAGTGGGTTGCGCGGAGGGAAGGTTGCGAGAGTGGAGCGCTAGGCAGTAATGTCGACGAGGCAAAGGCAGAACAACTGGGTAAGGTGAGGGAAACGAAAAACTATTGTTCTTGGCCGAAGAGGAGGGCGGAGGTGGGACATGTGGAGGGTGCAGGCTGTAGCGATAAGAGTGTGGAAACGGTGGAGGGCAAAGCGGCACACGATGTTGTTTGCGTGTACTGGGAAGCAATTACTAAAGGGTTAAATAATATGGATGAGCAGACTATCAACCATGCAAGCTTGTTTCTTTTGTTTTTTATGAGGGAAAGGCTTGCGTTGAACTAGGAAGTCAGGCACGAAGGAGGGGAGGACCAAGTTCATATAGGGAGGCGGAGGCTGCGTTTGCTAGGTGCTCGATTTTGGAGGGCGTGAAGTGGCGAGTAGTTTGGCAAAAGTAGGAGAGGACGAGCCGATTATCTCCGAGCAAGCAACCAATTTGTATAATTTTATCAAAAAGAACACAATGAAAGAAGACATGGGTGGTGGAGGAATATAACAACTTGAAGAAGGGGATAAAACAAATAGCTTCAAGTAATAAGATTTCACCATTTTTATTTTTTTTAAAGCAAAAGAACAGAACGATAGGAAAGAATAGGGAAGGGCGAGCATGAAAACGAATCAACCAGAGATAATAAGATGAATAGCAAGGAATGTTAAAAGGAAGAGGAATAACTAAAGTCAAAAATTTATTTTTCTGCGAATAATAAAAGGGTACATTCTATTGATTGTCTTGGAGAACTAACGAAAGGACATAGAACCCAAAAGGTCCAAATGCGAAGACGATACAGCTAATCATTTCGCAAATTTCACCGCGTACCGGATGCCCAAAATGACAAATGAATACACTATAGAGATCAGCATGACGAGACAAACAGAGTGCTACAAAAATATGAGCAATATGACCAAGTTATCAAAACTCAATTTTTCGCTGTCGAAAATGGTGCTAAAATGCCTAAAGTAAGATAAACGGGGCTAGAGGAGTCCAAATTTGATGAATGAATTACGACATCTCACTCAAAAAATGGTAAACATTTTTATTGTATAAAAATATTTAAATTTCATCTAATTTAACTGATTTTAAATTTGAAATTGAAAATTACACAACAGAACCAACTTTCATATTCTCTGATGACAATTTGACATTTGCTACGTTTAAATAGACGTGTTTGAAATATCAAATTTCCATAGCTAAATTTTATTATTTAAATTTCATGTAATAGTTAGTTAATTACATTATTTAAAATCATCAAAATTGACGAGTCATTACACTTCCCCCTCTCAAAACTTTTCATCCTTGAAAAGGGACAGGGCAGGAGAATAGAAACAACAAAGAAGAAAGATAGATTCGGAATACAAAATACCACAACTAATTCAAAACCATCTTAATTTCATTAATTTGTAATTGATTTATATTGTATACTATTCAATTACATATTCACATTACATCTTAACTATTTGAATATTTCAGTAAGTTAAATATGTTTTAGAATGTAATTGAGTATTATACAAATAAATTTTGTCCTAGTTCAAATGTTTCAAGTATCTTTAAATTTCAATTCTCATTTTGAACACTTCAATTATTCAATTTTTTTGCTTTATTTCAATAATTTAGACCAGCATTTAACATAGGTTAAGAGTTAAATTTCAGGTTTTACTTCAATATATGTACATACATACATACATACATACATACATACATATATATACATATACATATATATGGATATATACACACCATACATCAAATCATACTCAGGAAATTCAAATCAATTCCATTTTTCAAGACAAAGGTGTAGCAAAGCTGCTATGTGGTCTCTCTACTTTGAGACTCGAAAATAAATGTCGATGATGCTGCAGTCATCATTGAAATTATTTTCCAGCAACAAAAGAGGAGAGTACTGATTTGCTTCTTTTAAAATTCTTATGGAAACAATTTCTACACGAAAATACATTCGAATAATATTTTCAAAACTTCGAAAACCCACATTTTTTTAAAATACTGGGAGTTAAATTCTCAAAGCTTTGATTTAAATTCTTTTCATTTTCAAACCTGATTTATAAACCATGTTTATAAATATTTTCATTTCCTTCTAACATATAACAATAATTAATAGTTTAGTAATGTTGTCAAATAATAAATGATAATCTAGTATCATCATTTCTAAAAACTAATACATTTAAGTATCTAATTTCAGAAATTTATACTTCTATATATAAAATATAATCATACATAAAATTATTTCATTTAAAAATTTGGAACAAAAATATTATGTTAGTTTGCTTTGTTCAAGTGTTATGGAATTCTTATCGATACCGTTAGCCCGACGGATCGATAAAAACCCAAAATCAAACTTAACAACTCAAACAACACAATACAAAACAAATTTTTTAAATTAATTACAAATACGTTCTATCATAGGATGATTCAAGAATGGATTCTAGAACAAAATAGATATTTAAATTTAAAGGGATCCTGATCAAAGAGAATTCTAACTACGAAGATGGACTCAAAAGGAAGCTAAGGATATTAAATTACAAAAGAGAAAAGATGGATTATATGAAACACCTCGTCCTACTTCAGGATTATGTGAAGCACCTTGTCTCACTTCAAGGTTATGTGAAACATCGTCTCCATAGAAAAATAGGGAAATGTTGTCGGTACTGGTCCCTATCAAATAAAAATCTAGTGGCGCCACTTATTCAAATCCCCTTGATTTGAACTACAATAGATTGACCGTTTACTACCATTATAAGCATAAATGTTCCCCTCGCCTCACTTTAGAATTATGTAAAGCATCTCATATCACTTCAAGGTTATGTGAGCACCGTAACCATAGAAATATTAGGGGAATGCTATTTGGTACATGTCCTACTCTTATCTTTACTTATTAACTTAGATAAATTATTTAAATAATCCTTTATTTTAATCAATTACTACTATTGCTTATTAATTTATCCTAAATTTTAAAATAAGCGACATAGTTTCCATAGTTTATCAACTTGTAACTTACGTTATAATCAAGCTTATTGCTTAACCCAAGGTCTAAGTGTGAAAATAAGCTTCTTTCTTCTTTTATTCTTTTTATTTATAATTCTAAGTTATAACTAGGTCAATCTTCTTAATTTAGTCAATTAATATCATAATTAGGCATAATTTCAGTCCTGTTCCAATTATATTATAAACTTTGTGATTTACAACTCATATTCCACTATTTTAGATTTCTTAGAATATAATCCAATTTCGTGTTAATTCTATTCTAAGCCATACATGAAGAAGAAGAAGAAGGAGAAATAAAAGAAAACTGAAAATAGAAGGAAATCCAAGACATCGGAAGAAGATATAAATAACACATAAATAACAGTAAATAAATTAAAATACTGTAAATAAACAGTAATTAAATGGGAAAATCTATATTGACAGAAATAAACTAAAATTAGATAGAAACAATAGTTGAAAGGAATAGAATGAAAATAATTCTAAAAACTGTAAATAAATTACTAAAACGGTTACTCCCAAAATCGTATTTAAACTACAACTATTGGGAACCCTATTATTATAAATTACTTAAAGAAATTTAAAATAATTACAATCAGCCAGCTCTAGTCCTTAGGTCTTCCCTGTAGGCCTTCAGGGATCAACATAGGGGTATTAAAATATTCTTATTAAAAGATTCCCTCCATTCCATTTAGGGTCCTTCCTGTAAAGGTGAATCCAAACGGAGAAAATCTAGAATGAGAAATAGTATTAGGCCTAGGGTTCTATTTGTAGGTGTAGAGTGGATGTCAGACTCTTGGAATTGGGCATTGAATAGGATTGAACATGGTCATAGGCTGAATAGAAGATATCGCATGTAAGAATAGAAGGACTAGACAAGTTTAAACAATGCAAAATACGTGTTCACTTTCGAACGAACGTTCGTTAGCCTGAATGGGCAGGCTGGTCGACCAGGCGGTTGACCGCACTTGTGCCTAGGTCGACCGGTCGGTCAACCTGGCCAATATATATATATATATATATATATATATATATATATATATATATATATATATATATATATATATAAACACACGCACATATATATTCTTTCTTCATTTCTTTGGCTATTTTGTTCCTTGCTCATATTAACTTGGATTCTGACATTATATATATGGAAATTGATCAGAAAATTACGACGGACACAATGGTGCAATTCCCGTGGCGCAATTTGGATAACTTCACAAAGTTATATTTTTATTTAACTAATTAACGAGTTAATTATTATGGGTTAAGTTTCGGGTTGTTGCATTCTCCCTACCTTAAGGGATTTCGTCCCCGAAATCTCTAAGGATAAAAGAACGTACTAAATGTTTTTATCCAATTCTACAACCAACTACTCAATCATCGACAATTCATCCGTTGTCCTTAAGTTTTTTTAATGCAGTTTATGATACTTATGCAATTAGTGTAGTATAAATGTTCCTATCTAACGCACAATATTAGGCGGTCCACTGATTCAGTTGACCTCTTTTTATGCAATCATGTCTGTGCCATGTATCCAAATGATGAAAAATTTCCATAATGGCAACTAATAATTCTATATGCGTGCTACAAACATCATTAAAATACAACAATTATGTGATAATAATCCATTTATAGCAACCATGAAAAATAGAATAAAAATATGCACATATCCATATGCATATGCTCTAGTGTCCCAGTTAGGCCGATTCCTAAAGAACAATAGTGCCTAGTGTAACTATATGCATCCATTAGCATCCACTAGAAAACTTTTCAACCACATGCATACATCATTCATAACCTATTATAATAACATGTTTACATCCAGTCCTACCTTCTATAGGTTAGATCCAAAGTTCTACCCGGATAAAGGATAATAAAGGAAAGAACCAATTCATAAATGAATATGGAAGTAGGAAATTCTAAAAACTTACTATCGAAAATACGAGAATAGGAAGTATGAATCTTCTCTTCTACTTCCCAAGTGGAATCTGCAACATCATCTCCCCATTGCAATTTTATTAGAGGAACCTCCTTATTCCTTTGTTGCTCGATGTCTCTTCCAGCAATCTTCATAGGGATACGCCGAACAGAGGCTTCCCTTTCTACTTCCACCTCCTCTAACTAACTAGCCTCTACAGCCTCCGCCAATTCATATAAGCACTTTTGCAAGTGTGTAATATGTAAAACATCGTGTCATCCTGCAAGCCAATCTGGCAAATTCACGCGGTAAGCCATCTTTCCAACTCCCTCTATGATAGCAAATGGTCCAACAAATCTAGGGGCAAACTTTCCATTCGATACGAACCATACCACCTTCCTAAGCAGGGATACTTTGATAAAAACTAAGTCTCCAACCTATAACTCAATGTCTCTTCTCTGCTTATCCATAAAAGACTTCTTCCTATCTTGGGCTGTCTTTATCCTTCGTCGAATTAATTCCACTCTCTCTGGGGTCTCCCTCACCATGACATGCCTAAGAAGCTACTTCTCCGTAGACTCCACCCAAACATGAAGGGGACTTGCAAGGTATCCCATATAAAGCCTCAGATGGTGCCATTCCTATGCTTGTTTGGTAATTATTATTATATGCAAACTCAACCAACCGAAGATTCTCCTCCTAAGTTCCACCAGAGTCCAAAATGCACATTCGTAGCAAATCCTCAAGCACTCTATTCATTCTCTCCATTTGTCCATCCATTTGTGGGTGATAGGCCACACTCAATCTAAGTTGCGTCCCTAATGCCTCCTGTAAGCTTCTCCAAAACTCACTAGTGAAAAATAGGATTTCTATCACTCACCACACTAGAAGGGACTCCATGAAGTCGGACTATCTCTCAAATATAAATGAATGCCAAATATGATGCCATGCGCTTACTCTTAACTGGGATGAAGTGGGCACCCTTGGTCAACCGATCAACAACCACCCAAATGCTAGTCTTCCCTTTCCTAGAATGGGGTAAACCATCCATCAAATCCATAGAAATACTATCCCACTTCCTTTCTGGCACATCTAAGGGCTAAAGTAATCCACTAGGCTTCGGCTGGTTTACTTTTACCCTTTGTAAAATGAGGCATTAGATAGGAACTATACCACATCTTTCTTCATGCCATTCCAGTAGAACATCCTCTTCATATCCCGATACATTTTGTCACCACCCAGATGAATAGTCAAAAGGAATGCTGTGCCTCCTCTTAAACCACTCTAAAAAAATCACTGGCATGGGGAACACAAAACCTCCGATCTCTCCTAAGCCATCCTTTGTACCAATGGAATAACGTTGAAGGTGTCTAGAGGCCCCTTCTCGGCTAATCCTATTCATCACGTCCATAAGCTCTGAATCCTCTCGCTACCTCAAGCCAATCTGGTCCATAAGGTTAAGCCTTACCTCTAATGCCGCTAATAATCCAGGAGTAATGTTCGTAGAGGGCTTAAAATAAAAAGTAAAAATGAACTCCAAGCTCCTCCACTCTACAAATATAGGACTAAGGGTTTCTTTCTTTCTACTCAATGCATCAGCAACCACATTACCCTTGCCAGGGTTACAAGCTATCTCAAAATCATACAAGGCTAAAAAATCCATCCACATCTGTTGCTTCAAGTTCAAGTCCTTCTACGAGAATAGGTATTTTAGTGACTTATGGTCGGTGAAAAGCTCGAACCTCTCTCCAAGCAAATAGTGCCTTCAAGACTAGAGCGCAAAAACTATGGCAGCCAACTCCAAATCGTAGGTAGGGTAGTTCTTCTCATACGTCCTCAACTGCCTACTACCATAACATACCACCCTTCCTTCTTGCATCAACACCGCTCCTAGGGCTATCCCACATGCATCAGTGTATATAGTAAAAGACTTAGCTCCACCGGGTAGCACTAAACCGGTGCACTAGTATGGGCTCTCTTAAGCTTTGTGAAGGAATTCTCACAATCCACGACCCACACGAAGGCTTTATTCTTCTTAGTAAGGCACGTGAGTGGTGCTAAAATTTTGGTAAAGTCTCTAATGAACTTCCTATAATAGCCAGCCAATCCTAGAAAGCTCCCAACCTCGATGACATTCTTGTGGACCTTCCAATCTTGTACTACAATAACGTTGATAGGGTCAATTGCCAAACCTTCCTTCGAGACCATATGCCCAAAGAAATGTACCTCTTCTCTCCAAGTGTGACACTTCGAAAACTTAGCTCTCAAATGGTGACTACGAAGTGTGCGAAGGACTTCCTCTAAATGAAAAGCATGCTCCTCTATGTTCTTGGAGAATGCCAAGATGTCATCCACGAAATCCGCTATGAATTTATTTTGGACTTCTCTAAAGCCATGGCTCATCAAATAAAAAAAGTTGGTCAAGGCATTGGTAAGCCCAAAAGGCATAACCAACCACTCATAAAGTCCATCTAGAGTCCTAAACGCAATCTTATCTATGTTAACATCGGCCACTCTAAGCTAAAGGAATCCTATGGCTAAATCAAGCTAAGAGAAAATCGAAGAGCCAATTAACTGGTCAAAAAGATCATTAGTCCTAGGGAGTGAATATCGGTTCTTCTTGGTGAGCTTATTTAATTCTGCCTTTGTAGCAACGACGACTGGTGCTCATCGTTCCGATATGTTCCTTCTTATAAAGCCCTTCTTAAAAAGCTCATTGACTTGTTTGCTCCACTCTTTCTTATCCCTAGGTACCATGTGCCTCACAGGTAATGCTACTGGCTTAGCATTCTTGGTCAAATAAGGTCTAGATCTGTTTCTCTCATAGGTTGCAGTCCCCTAACCTCCTCAAAGACATCGGGTAAATCTCTGACAACAGGAATCGAATCAAACTCTGCTGAAGATGAATCGAGGGAATAGAGAAAGCTCAACATGACTGACCCTTGCAGGTCGCAAGATACCTTGAGAGTCCAGCCACTGCAATTCTCTAATCTAACGATTCGACCCTCACGGTCTAAAATAGCTCCATTTATGGATAACCAATCCATACCCAAGATCATCCCATACCCCGGGATACCTAAAACATTGGCATCGCAGTCAAATTCTACACCTAGGATATAAATTTACAAACCATAGACAAGTGTGCCGATCCACCTATGAGGTTTGAAACTACAATGGGGTCTACCACTAAAAAAATGTCGAAGTTCAAACAATCTACAAGAGAACTAGGGATAAAAGAGTGTAAAGCTCCAGAATCGAATAAAGTTCGAATGGGAAAATCAAATATAGAAGTCAAACCTTCAACTGTGACTTTCCTACCTCTATCCGAAATGCTGCCCATAGGTGCTATGTGTAATGCCTGGATCTACGCGACTAGTGCACTAGTCCCCTACCCTGCTCTTTGGGGACAATTCATGCTCAAGTGATTGGGCTGTTTGCAATTGAAGCACTTTCCCATCATCTTATCCTTTCTGCAATCCTTGACGACATGTCCAACAATCCCACAATTACCGCACTCCAAACCTTTCTTAATCTGCTTTAGAGGGCCATCACATTTCTTCTTCTCCTTATTGTTTTTCCACCACTTCTTCTTTGAACCTTCTAACTTAACCACTTTTCTAGACTCTCCTACCTAGAAAGCATCTGACATAAGAGCCATCCTAACCAAAGTCTCATAAGTAGCTCCCATCTATACGTGAGTCAATAATAATCCCTAAAGGGGTTGATTAAATCCCTTCATAAACTTCACAGCTTTCTTGTGCGACAATTTCACTAACTCCATATCAAATTGCGATAATTCATTAAACCGATTAATGTAGTTCTTAACAGACAAACTCCATTGCTTCAAATTGATAAACCTCTCCAACTGAACACTTTCTCCCGCTTGAGATCGAAACTTCCACTCAAACTTCTACCTAAACCCATTCCAACAGACTTCTCATCCTTCCAACTCAACAACCTCCCACCAATAAGAAGCCTCCTCTTTTAGCTACTAAGAGGCTGGCTGAATTCGCTGTTGGTCCTCTAATCCTAATAAGCCAAATATCCTCTCGGTGTCCCTAATCCAAGCTCTCGCCTCCACAAAAGTCTCCTTGCTAGAAAAAGCCTTTCCACCCAAACTTGCAAAGTCCTATAAAGCTTAGAGAAATTAATGGCGGCAGGAGGGTTGATGGGGTTCCTATCTGCTGGTGCAGGATTGGGTGTTGGCCCGTGCACCTTGGAGTCATGGCTTGTAAGTACCTAAGTAACAAGGCTAGGAGTGGAATTCCCTCGGGAAGGTTTGGGTCATCAGCCATTCTACGAAAAGAAAAGCACAGTTTAGGAAAGAGTCAAAGGGAGATTGAACTGGACTTATGAGGATATTTTTATAAAAACTCTTTTGTACTTAAAAATATTTCTAAGAGTTCTTTTCTGAAAAATACTTTATAAAACAAGTTATTTCGGAAAATATTTTACTTGTAAAATAAAATTTTAGGGATCCTGTAACCATAGGCTCTGATACCAAGTGAAACACCCCACACCCCTTGGTATACCCAAAAGGACAAATCAAAAGGCGTGGTGCATTGTACGTATAACTAAAACTAACAGAGACTAAGATTCACAAGATAAAAATAGGTCAAAACAGCAGAAACTAAAATAATAACTTATTCAAAACAAAATCTTCATAATTTCTACATAAACCAAATAAGTCAAATGCCAAATACAACATACATGTCTCAATACCCAATATATATCACGAAATAAAAACTCGTAGTCTCAACAAAAATCAGAGTATAAATATCCCTCTCAAGTGCCAATAAAAAGAAAGAAAACGGAAATAAAAGGAGGGAAATACATAGCAGAATCTTATCTAAGAAACCTCCGAGAAATTGCAATCTACTTCCCTCTCCCTTGATTGCCTATGGGGAAAAAGGGTAGAGGAGTGGGTCAGACTACAAGTCTAGTGAATGATAATAACTACTAGAGTCATTAGGCAAAGTAAAAGTAATATACTTTACAACAATTCTACTATATATAAGAAAAAAAAGGAAATAGGAAAGCGAGAAAATGGAAATAAATATGAATTAGCTATTAAAAAATTACTAAGATAGGTCAACTTTGATTATTTGCAGTTGTCCTTGATAGTTTCTTCGATTAGGGTGAATTCCTAATTCTACCCTTTGACGGTCTTCTACTTTATAGAATCTACCGTAGATCGGACGTTTCCCTACACAGTAGACTTTGGCGTCTACAAAAGATGCACTTACTAAGCATTTTGAACTCACAATGATTACTGAGCACCGAAATGGAAGTCGCACGTGTAACTGTCACCATGCCCATGCTATATATTGCTCCCTCTTTTGACCTTTTATTTACCCTAGTCAACATAAGCATGCCCCTCATTTGACTTCTACATTACGTGAAGCACCTCATCTCACTTTAGGGTTATGTGAAACACTGTGACCATAGAAAAATAGGGGAAAGGCTACCGGTACGAGTCCCTATCAAAGAAAAATCTAGTTGCACCCCTTGTTCAAATCTCCTTGATTTGAACTACCACAGATTGAACATTTATTACCATTATAAGCATAAGTGTGCCCCTCACCTCACTTCAGGATTATGTGAAGTACCTCGCCTCACTTCAGGGTTATGAGAAACACTGTAACCATTGAAATATTAGGGCAATACTATTTGTATAGGTCCTACTCTTATCTTTGCTTATTAACTTGATCAAATTATTCAAAGAAACCTTTTTTTATCAATTACTGTTATTTCTTGTTAATTTATCCTATGTCTTAAAATAAGCATCATAGTTTCCATAGTTTACCATAGTTTCCATAGTTCATCAATTTATAACTTACGTTATAGTCAAGCTTATTGTTTAACCCAAGGTCTAAGTGTGAAAATAAGCTTCTTTCTTCCTTTATTCTTCTTAGTTGTAATTCTAACTTATAACTAGGCCAATCTTCTTAATTTGGTCAATTAATATCATAATTACGCATAATTTCAGTCTGATTCCAATTATATTGCAGACTTTTCGATTTACGTCTCATATTCCATTATTTTAGATTTCTTATAATTTAATCCAATTTCGGGTTAATTCTATTCTAAGCCATACGCAAAGAAGAAGAAGAAGAACGAGAAATAAAAGAAAACTGAAAATAGAAGGAAACCCAGGACATAGGAAGAAGATGTAAATAATGCATAAATAACCGTAAATTAATTAAAATACTGTAAATAAACTGTAATTAAATAGGAAAATCTATATTAACAAAAATAAACTAAAATTAGCTGGAAAGAATAGCTAGAAGGAATAGACTGAAAATACTTCTAAAAACTGTAACTAAATTACTAAAAAGGTTACTCCAAAAATCGTAGTTTAACTACAACTATTGGAAACCCTATTATTTTAAATTACTTAAAGAAATTTAAAATAATTGCAATCACTCACCTCTGGTCCTTAACTCTTCCCTTTAGGCCTTCACGAACCCACTTAAGGGTACGAAAGTATTTTTATTAAAAGATTCTCTCCCTGGAAAACTATTCCTTTTAGGATCCTTCCTGTAAAGGTGAACCAAAGTAGAGAAAATCTAGAATGAGAAAAAGTGTTAGGCTTAAGGTTCTATTTATAGGTGTAGAAGTGGATCTCAGACCGTTGGATTTTGGGATTGAATAGGATGCAACCACGTCATAGGCTGAATAGAGCCATCAGATGCAAGAATAGAAGGACCAATAAGTTTAAACAATGCAAATTACGTGTTAACTTTTGAACGAACGAATGTTCATTAGTTCACCTAAATTGGTAGGCGGGTCGACCGGGCGGTCGACCGCCCTTGTGCTCAAGTCAACCAGCCGGTCGACCTGGCATATGTATATTTTCTTTTTTCTTTTTTTTTACTATTTTGTTCTTTGCTCATATTAACTTGGATTCTGACGTTCTATATATGGAAATTGACCAGAAAATTACCATGGACACAATGTTCTACTCCTGTGGCTCAATTTTGAAAATTTCGTAAAGTTATTTTATTAATTAATTAATTAACGAATTAATTATTACGGGATAAATTTCGGGTTGTTACAATTTTACACATGTTCAAATAAATATTTATCAAAACCCATTTATTTCCTTTCAAAATTCCAAAAAATATTTAAAATAGACCAATAGTGTCTATATATAGTTTTCTATCCTATGGTCAAGTGATACAGATATTTGTCCTTTCAATCTACAATAATTTAATACTTACGGGTGTATATCATTTCAACCCACAATCCCAAAATTTTAAAATCAATGTAATCACCTTGGTCTATCATTTCCAACTATAATGATTTTCCCCTACTCTATAAGATCGTTCGGGTATGTATCATTTTAACCCATCGGGAATTTCTAAACTAACATGGAACTTGCAGAGTGAGAACAAATATAATAATAGTATTATAACATATCAACAACAGACATATATCATCGGTAACGAATTTAAATATATATAACAGGTTATGGGGTCATGTGTCATAGGTAAACAATTTTAGATAATGACATATCATATTTAATAATTAAATAACTTAACAATTCAAATTTAAAAAAATATTTCAACCCTTATTTCATGTGAATTAAATTTACTAAACATAAGAATGTTAATCGTGAGTGATTGCTAACCTTTCAAGGCTAGAGATCAAGGAAAAAGAGAAGCAATAGACACGAATATGAAAATGGATACGCAAATGACATAGCGACAAAGCTAGAATTGCTGCTATAAATCTAGACAGCAGAGAAATAAGGCGGGGTGATTTTGGATTCGCTGGATCAAGTGTATCTTCTAAACATGTCATATATATTGATTTATTACAAAATTTATAACATAAATTCAAATAAATATTTGAACATATAATTTATATACATACAAAACTCTATTTCAAAAACAAAAATATAAATTTAATTAAATATAATTCTTTCCAAAAGATATATATAACTTCTTTAAACATATTATATATAAATACGATAACTTACTTATATAAATAGCTTTAATTATCATTTAACATATTATATAAATACTTTAAAAATAAATTAAAATTGAAATAATATGTTAATACATTAAACATTCGCAATGAAATATTTTAAACACATAATATAAATAAACTAATGACGTTCCATAGCTAAATTTTATATTTAAATTTCATGAAAAATTTAGTTAATTACATTATTTAACAACGTTAAAAATGACGGGTTATTACACCGTTCTTCTATAGAAGGCATAATGGCGAAACCTACTGTTTCGAAAGGTTTGGTGCATATATGGAAGTATATTATTTGATACGTTCGAAAGTTGCTTCTTAACTCATATAAAATACCCTTTACACATATAGAATCATCTATTCTAAAAGGAATTAACTTAATCGGAAGGGTGGCCTCATCACCTTTCAAATTCTTCGATATTCATTACTTATCTAAAATTTTGCTGAAGCATCCCTTTGACTCATTCGAAAGGTTTTGTCATAGATACCATTCTTTGTGAATCCATCTTTTATATTTTTTATGGTCTCAATAAAGTTGAAGTGATTTTCGGTAATAACACTTACCCCCAGTGAAGGGATGCTCTTGACTTTTCAAGTCAACTACAACACCTTTATTTCAACATTAAATTTCCTGCCACTTTATATGCTCGCATAGAGCTTAGCCGTTCATTTAAATTTGACCGAATGGTTTATCCATTGCGCATGCTTTTCTTATAAATCACGCTTCCTTTTCCCTAGTTTTCATTCATCGGCAATTAAAAACTCAAAGAAAGAATCCAAAATTTCAGTTTCATATTAAAGACCTAATTTTAGTAGATTCAAGTACAGATTTGAGGTATGTATCCATTGTTTTATATTATAGACCAATTTATCATGGTTAATTCCAATTTCAAATTCTTAGGGTTCAAATTAACATTGCTGTTTCAGTTTTTGAGAATGATTTAAGTTTATCGTTTGCATAATGTGATCTTTAGATTCATTTTTTATGCTGATTTCAATTAGTTTATGATACTAATTTTGGGATTGAAATTGAATTTGTCAAATTTGGGGCTATTTTCTATTGTTGTGCGCGAATTCAAGCCTGAATTCTATCATGCTCAACTTTAATTAGTTTGAGAGGACCTTTTTTTAGTTTTGATTAATTTATGGATCTAATTTTGATCCGAGCTGAATTTGCTAAAGTTAGGGTTTCCGTTGTTGTTAGATGCGATTAGATGCGAATTCAAGCTCGAATCAATATTATTGTCAACATTTAAGAAGCTTTGGGTTGATAGTGAATCAGGAAGGAATTCCTTTCTGGTAAATTCAAGAAGAAGGTTGAGCTGTGTAAATAAATAAACCAATATTACAACTTAAATTTCCAACTCTTTTGAAAGGGGTTAACAGGAGTAACTCCGCTTCATTTTCCAAACCCCTTTCAAAGGGGTCGAAAGGAAGTCAAGTATCCAAATGGATCCATTCGAAGGGATTGATGTTGCTATTATGGGTTGGACTTCTTCGAAAGATAAAGTATATTCCAACGTATTATGAGATCTTATGAAGAAGTCATTTAGAAGGGTTCAATTTAATGGCTACACAGTGTATCTCTTCAAAGGCCTAACTCTCTACGAAAGGATTAAGAACTCATGACATATAAAAAGTGGATTTGATTTGCTATTGAAATTTATTTTGGGTAGAAAATGCCTAATTTTAATTTACTTCGTAAGATGTTAAAAGTTATAAATTCATATCTCCTACTATCAATTGGATCAGGAATAATAATTTTTTATTACAATCGAACACCTTATCTAGCCTTTCGACTTGATTAAAACCTCCAAATTTAGGATAAGCCTAGTCATTTGCACACTTTTGAAACTCCACCTTGCCTTTTCGACTTGTTTGAGACCCATTATCATCAACAGGAATATAATTAACATTTTCCTAATATAAACATTGTCAAAACATCCTAAAGCCCTTTCGTTTGTATTAAAATCATTTATTCCAAGCCTTTCGACTTAATGAGAGTATAACGTTACGACAATATTCAGTTTGTTGAAGTAAAATTAAATCTATGGGTTTCGACATTGTCAAAAGGTTTATTTGACTTGATTGGGGAATATTGTTAACAGTTTCAACAATTTATATATTAAAACTAATATTATGGGGATGTTGCACCTATTACTATTAAAAAAGTTCCGGGCTTTCGACAGTGTCGAAGGGTGTGTTCATGTGCTTATGTTCCATCTTTCTTTTCATCACTGTCGAAAGCTCAATGAATCTCATGATTCTCATTAACTTTAACACCCTTTCGAAGGTATGGAACTATATGCCTTGATGGTTATTTGAATTATTGTAATTGGCTTTTGGCATCTTTGAAAGGTGTTAATAATGAAATAAACTATAACTTTAATTAAACGATTTCACGTAGAAGGTCATGGGTTTAAAAAGAGCTTCTAAGAAATCAGAAAAGGATATGCTTCAGAACCGGAATATTCTCCAAAAAAGACTAAGCCATTTCAAGACATTCCCTTATATCTTCTCAAGATGAAGTTGACGCAATTCTTAACAACTTCAGCATTACAGGAGTGGAAGCTATTCCTCCTGGTGACAATAACACAATCCAGAAGCCCCGTGAACAATATTTTTCTTACACTGCCATCCACATTTGGCATAGTGGTTTTATACATTCCCTGATTTATTGTCAAGATTCTTAAGTTACCTAGGCGTAGCATCTATCCAACTATCGCCAAATGTATATACATATCTTGTCTCCTTAGAGCTCATGACTTTAGAGTTAGGCATGCCTTCACTAAGTGTTGATGTTCTGAACTATTTAGGGTGTCTTTTTAAGCTCAACAACTTAAATTGCTAGATCTTCAGGGCTAACCACACAAGAAGTTAATTTTTGATGGTGTAAACAAGTTTAAAGATTGGGAGATGCACTTCTTTTTCATCAATTTTTTTCCAAATATTAGTCAAGCTTTCTCTTCTCCTCGTAAGTTGATCATTATTTTCATTTTTTATTAAATTGCTCTCTTTTGATGAATTGCATTTTCTTATTACGCCCTACTCCTAAATTTCTTGACGATGAAGGGAAGAGAATCACGAAGTTGCTAACTACTGGTTCTGGTAGCATTGGGAATAGACTTACATTATTCACCCCAAGCATTCTTCAAAAACTTTGTCCTCTTCCAGTAGGCCAGAGGATTCTTGGATAGGATCCTTTTGTCCAACACATATCCAAGGGTACGCGTTTCCTATCTTTGGACTACCCTATAAATTTTTCACTATCGCCTCCGATTTGTCCTGACCGGCCTGGTAAGCTTATATGTATCGTTTATAACTTGTCGTCATGTTGTTCTTTAGATTGCTTGGCTAAATTATGCTTTTTGGATTCTAGCAGCTGCTTCTCCTACTGAATTAACCACAAAAGATACACTCCCTCCAATTTTTGAATCTAGCGCTTCAGCTCTAAACCAGGACATTGCTAGATCGAGCATGATCGCTAAAAGAAAATTGAGTGAAATGACTACAGTAGGTCCTTCTCTCGAGAAAATTAAAATTGTTGATGTCCAATCTTCTTTTCCTCCAAAAAAGGCAAATCTGTTGGTGTAGGCAAAACTCTAGAGGGTCTTACTCTTGATGTTGCTTCTGACCAACCCAGAATAACTCTTTCAAGGACGACTTCATGTCCTATATTGTTTTGTCAAATTCACCTAGCGTCGTTGAGCAAATGCAAAAGGATTTAGGCATTTCAACTCCCTCTAAGGAGTTGAACCACTCTACACCCCCATCACCGGTTTCTCATAACGATTTTGCGAAGATTGTTCATTCAATTACGAGCTATACCTCATTCATGTCAATTCAACCACCTTCCTCTGTACCTGATCAGACAAGTCATTATCGATCCCTCATCGAGCAACAACTTCTAGTATGCTTCATACTACTTAACCATCTTATTAATTTTTCATACTGAGTTTTGACTCATGTTGTACTTTACCTTTCAGATTTATAAAAGCTGGTACATACTCACTCTAAGCGTACTCACTCCAAGAGAATGTTTCAAAATCTTCTGCCGAGACATCTAAGATTAAAGAAGAAGTCTCGACTCTAAGTAACCAGATTACTTCTCGTTGCTGCTAAAGATAGTGCAACGAGGGAACAAGAAAGTTTGAGCGCTTCACTTGTTCAAGCGAAATCTGCACTTAATGAGGAGAGAAAGGATAAACAAATCTTCGCCGATGAGGTTTTAGCTTTGAAAATGACTCTAAAAGATTCGGAGGAAGAAAAGGCCCAGATGATTTCTAAGCAATCTTCTCTCAAAAAGAAATGCACTATATTCAAGAAGAAATTGGAGAAGAAGAAAAAATCTTTGACTAGGGCCATCAAAACCATTTTTAAGGCCAAAGAAAAGGTGTCACAATTTTTTAGCACTTCTCTAAATGACGTCATCATGAATTCTTGTGAGGACACTTTCATGCTGGCTTACTCTGACAATATAGAGAAGTATCCAGACTTAAGCTTCCCCTCACTCATTTCTGTCTTGGTTAAAAGATTCATGGATAATACCAAAGAAATAGAGCAAGGGATCAAGATTCCTAAGAGAGAAGAAATTGACGCTGCAAAACACTTATCTTTCGAAATCCCTTCTGAAGAAGGAGATTATGACACTGACAAGAAGAAAGATGATGGGGATGACGAAGTCATCATTGAGGAAGGTGGTAACGACGATGACAATGAAGATGATAACCCTGACAGTGAGGATAGAGGTTAAGGTTCTAGCTATGGCATAGGTGATCATGATGGTTCTCATGGAGGGGATGGTGATGATATTCTCGAGGCTTCAGAGAAAGTCATCTCTGATCCTAGTGCCTATGAGGCAAGTCAAATTGACCTTCCTAATCCTTCTGATCTCCATGAAATAAATGACAATATAAATGTTGGAAAAAAGAACATGACGGGAAAAAGCAGACCTTACAATCTTCAATTCCTATTTCTCAGATACGGAATTCTTTGTCTAGATGGCTTCACTTCCTAGATAATAGTAGCTGATATCCTTCTTTTTAGATAAATAAGAAATCCATTCAACTTTGTAAAAAAATCTTGAAAGAATTAGGTGGACATAAATAGCCTATACAGGGACTTAGATAAACAACTAAAAGAATAAAATGCACTCTCTGTCAAGTATTACAAGCCTGATAAAAGCGTTGTAGTGTTAGCACCTTTTAAAGATTAGGAAGTGACATCTTGAT
This sequence comes from Allium cepa, assembly GCA_030765085.1. Lineage (NCBI taxonomy): Eukaryota > Viridiplantae > Streptophyta > Magnoliopsida > Asparagales > Amaryllidaceae > Allium > Allium cepa. The sequence continues at coordinate 105,184,032 of CM060930.1, read as the reverse complement.
TGAAAAGTGCCTACCTTTGTTATGACAAGCTCATAGAAGAGAACATGGGATTGATAATAATCTTTTGGATGTTGATTGAGGACAAAGATATCCTGGTAGATTTCTATATAAACCTTATTTTCGACATCCAATTGTTGATTTTTCATACTTGTTTTATTTAAGTGGATGTCTACTTAGATATCTATATAGGAAATACTTAGAGGAATCTGGATTTTATCCATATCCGGGGGATTGATGGAATTTAACACGAGTTAAATCAATCCCTCTTGAATTACTTCTAGAACAACTCAAATATGATAAGGATAAAATTATTTTTAAGTTATTCAAAAAATCAGTTTTGATGAACTAGATGAACATTTATAATCCTGTAATAATATTGATTTGCGAATTTTCTGTATTAGTTTTCTTTTATACTTAGTCTTATGATATTATGTTATTACAAAATAAATGTCTCCCAAGCAGCCTTGTTTCTAGAGATCAAAAGGGAGTGCGGATTAAGGATCTTAATGCTAACTTAACACTAGAGAGGGGGTGAATAGTGTTTAATGGATTCTAAGACTTATATGGACTATTTTAAAATTATGACATAAACAAATGAAAAACTTGATCATAGAATCAAACACAGATGTTGAAAGTAAATAAAAAGCAATAAAAGGAAAGAACAGACCGGATTTTATACTGATGCGGAGTTACCCTACATCCAGTCGTGTATCAAGGCAAACCACCTCATACAGATTTTTATTACACTAATGTCGAGATTACAATGCTCAATTTCTAAAGGCCTTGAGGTACCCTCTTGTCTCACGAGTCCGGGTAAAACTCTCTTGATATATGGGACTCAAGACCATCCAATTAATTTCCAGGTACAACCACACCTTATAGAGAGACTCAATAAACTTTTGATTACAACTTGATCTTTTAACTCTGAATAGCACTTTGATCTTTGAGAGAGGACAGAGAATCAAACAAGAATGAGATTCTAATTTGATTCACATGAGAATTTGGCAAAATTTCGGCATGATCTTAAAAATATGACAATTATAGAATAAGGATTTATAGAGAAGAAGAAGTGAAGAAAATCAGAAACTAGTTAGTTAAAAAATTCATTTGTGAAGGCTATTTATAAAGCGCCAACGGTTATAACCATTCGTGAAGAGATTTAAACGAATAAACACTTCTTTTGATAATTGAAACTTTTGAATTCAATGGCCATCATATCGACATGGGGTATCCCATGATGTCGGCATCCCTATGTTTAAAAACAATGCAATTTTTTTTTTGAAAATGGTATAGAAAGGAAAACGAGATAAAATGATTCTGGAATAAAAACGAAGTTTAAAACATGAGTTTATTTAGAAGCAAAAACAAAGATTATTTTAAGGCTAAAACATCTTTTTGAAAATCATTTGAAAAGATAATTTTTGGGGCTAAAAAATTTTGAAAAAAAGTTTTGAAAATCATTTTGAAAAACTATTTTGAAGTAGTTTTGCAAGCTTCTTCGTGTAGAATATCTCATCACATCAGGACTCGAGAACTAGTACAAAACCAAGATGTTCGTGGCTTTGTAAGCCACTTGTTGTAGGTTTGTAAGCTACTTGTCGTGGGTTTGTAAGCTACTAATAAGGTAGAAATGGGTTCCTTCCCAAATGAAATTCGGAATGAAGATTTCCATGCTATTATGAAGTTTTAAAAAAAGTAGACATAAATCTTGAAATTTTGATCTTGATACTCTTGAGTCTTCAATCTTGAGTCTTGAGTCTTTATACTGATCACCCTTCAGTAATCAATACCTGCATATATATATGTGTGTGTGTGTGTGTGTGTGTGTGTGTGTGTATCTTGCATATACATATCTATCTAGACAATAGTGTTATTGTATATTTTATAATAAGATAAGTTAAAAGGGTTGTTGTCATCAAAACCAACATCTCAGTTCCTAACAATCTCCCCCCTTTTGAAGAGACAACCTGTATTTATAAAATGTACTTATCATACCATAACTCCTATCATAACTCCCCCTTACTCCATAACTTCCCCTTACTTCAAGCCAACTACTATTTTATAACTTCTCCCCCTTTGTCATCAACAAAAACTTCTAACTAAAATTCCCTGAACTTGATATAGGATAATTGACCATAATAGAATAGAGTAATCCACATATAAGCGTAATAAGTGCTAATTGTAATCATAAGTATGAAATGTAATCATAAGTGTAATTCATAAAGTAAATCAATCATCAGTCAATCATATTTACATTAATTATTCAATCCAAACAGATATACAAACCATACCAAATAAGTTAAGTCAATCAAGTTTAAAACACACAAATCAAATCAAACAAATAATATACAGAATGACTAGACATTCCTTGGTACTTCCACCCATCCATCTTCTCTAAAGATAGGGCCTGCTTTGATGGCATCCCATTCTTCTTTCTCTTTTTCGATGGTGACTGGTGGATTTCTTTCGAGATCGTCCTTGTTAAGGGCTGAGATCATCCAACGAAGGGCGTCGAAATGTCCCTCTTGCTCCTTCATCATCTATATTTGACGTAATTCTAAGTGACGCTAATTACAAAGTATAAATGTAAGAATATTCTTGAAGGAAGTGAGAGTTTCTTCAAGATTATCACTTACATTCTTAATCGAAGAATCCCTAATTCAAGAATTAGGAAGAACTATGAAAGAGAGTGATTAGAGATGAAATTTGACAATTTATTCTAAAAGAAAAGGATATAAATAGGGATATAAAGTCGTTTGAAATGAATAGACACAAGTTAGTTACATGAAATAAAAATTTGAAAGTGTAACTATTTTCTGCCTGTTGTATGTTGACATAGGGGGGTGTATGTCGACATGCCTCTTCCTAAAGTGACATTTTACTTTGTTTTGAATATTTTGAACAAATCAGTTAAACTAAAATTTGTATAATATAAAAACAAGAAATTACAAAGACAAGTGAAGTTGAATACAGGGAAATGAAAGATTTCATTAATAATTCTTGTCGATGTTACATAAGATAATAAAACATTAACTCAAATAAAGAAAATACAAAGATAACTTAAGATAAAATGAACTAAAACTAGTTAGATGAAGATGAAGAAGATGATAGTCCAAGCTTTCTACTAATTTTCCCAAAGAACTTGTCGATTTTAGTGGAAATCTTAACCATTTTCTTACTCATTGATCTTTTAAGTGTCTTTTGATTTTCCACTTTAATTCTTTGATTATTGAGAATGGTCATGTTGGACGGATTAGCGGGATTAGTACGATATTCAATACTATCTAAGTAAGTTTCTAGATCTTCCTCTTCCTCCTCTTCAATTTCGATTCCTTCCTCTTCCTCCTCCTCTTCTTCTTCCTCCTCCATTTCTTCCATCTCTTCGTGAGCAAGTCTTTATTCCTTTTCCGTAAACATTTCATATGGTTGAACACTAATGGAATTTGCATAAGGGAAATGTTTCCATGGTTGAACACTTTTCTAGTTATAAATTCTGCCCTTTTGGAATCAACTCCAAAGTAATTAAAAATCCGAGTGAGATAAATTCCATGATATAATGTGTTTTCACCTATAGTAAAATTCTTGGGCCTTAGCTCATCAAAAATAACTTGAGCCCAATTAATATCATAATTTCCAAAAATTGCAAAAAGTGCTTTGCACACTTTCAAAGTCGGGTTGTGCAGTTTCCCGATCTTGGTATAAGAGTGTGTTGGATAAGAAGATTAACAATTCTTGCTTTTGGACGAAAATAGCAATTTTTAAATTCAAAATTGTCATCCCCTTAAAGATGTGACGAAATATCTCTCGATCATTTTCATTGATTTGAAATTCCAAGAGATTCATTCCGGTATACTTGCATCCTAAAATATTTCTCAGAATTTCACAATCCAAAACAATTTGTGTTCCTTTAACTCTGCTCCAAAATTGTCCTTCTTCCCCATCATAAAAACCACGATTCAAATTCGCATAAAACATCTTAACAAGATTTGGATAACATACAAAATCATTTTGTTTGTTATCTACTAAACTAAGAATAGAACATTGTTGAAAAAGATTTTCAATTTCATAAGAAGAAAAATCTTCAAAAATAGCAAATTTTCGCATATGAATTTTACCAAAGTTTACATAGTTGATGTAAGCTTTGATAGCTTCAGGGTCATTAAAAAGAAAGTATTTGACAGATTTTGGAAGTCTAATGGTGTTAGGAGTGCTTGAAGAGGCCATTGTAGAAGTTTGAGAAGAGTAGAAGATAATGAGATAAATTTGAAATTTGAAATAAAAGTGAAAAGTGATGATAAAGAGAGTGAGATGAATAGAGATTTTTTAGACATGTTCTTTGGTTAAGAGGTATCTTTCCAGAGCATTGAAGTTGGTGAAAAATTAGAGGGAATTTCAAATTTTGAACTCAACTAAGGGGCATGTAGACATGGGGTATCCGGGTATGTTGACATGTTCCTATTGAATCAAAGGACAAGTTTTTATTCCAAATTTCTAATAAATATACATACATACATACATACATATATATATATTATATCTTATATTCTAATTATATAATTCCTGCAATAACGTTAAATATAACAACGCTTAAATATTAACAATTTAATATTTAAAATATTATTAAAATAATATTATTTTGAATTCAAAATTCAAATTTCAATGGATAAAATTGAATTTAAAATTCAAGAAATTTAAAAAGAATCAAGCAAACAAACAAGCATCCATTCAAACAAAAAAATTAAAAATAACATAAATGCGTACCTATTTTTAATCCATACTCATATCCTCATATGATTCATGAATAGCAGTGTAACAAAGATTTGAATTATCCATCTCCTTTTCATCGTTACTGGATGATGAGTCTAAGTCATCAAGAGTTGCTGTGTATGCTATCTTTCTTTTCCTTGATGAGTCATTATTTAAAAGGAACAACTGTTTATCTGGGTACAGACAATCTTTCCTATGATGCCCGATTTTATTGTAATTGTAGCATCTATCATTGTTGACATTCTCCGCATTATTTCTGGAATTCCTGTGATCATTTCTTTTGTACTTATTCATTTTTCTATATTTTGGGAATTTTCGAAAGTTTCTTGTCATGAAAGCAATCTCCTCATCACTTCTAGTTATGAATCTTCAGCTATTGCATTGAATGCTAGGACATCTTTTCTGTAGCCTTGTTTTCTCTTCTTCCTTGTAGTTTGTAATGACCCATAAAATTCAATGTTTAAAATGAGTTAAATTAATAAGATTTTTAATTAAATTAGAAAGAAATAAAAATATTATAATTTGTATTGGACCGAATGTTAGAAATTAGATGTAGCAATTGAAATTAAAGTTAACAATTTAAAATTGATATTGCAATTAATTGAAATAATATAAATTGTCATTCTGGGTTATAAGTTTAATACAAGAAACAAATGGGAATGTTGAATTTGTGAATTAAATAAAATTATTAACTAGAATGGAATTCAAATTTATATAATAATGGAAAGTGAAATTGTTGCATTTGGGGATAAAATTTAATATAAGTAAATAAAAGTAGGCGTCTAATTTACCCATGGAACAATACATTGATTTATAGTAACTATGAAAATTTGGTAGTAATGTTAATGGCAGTTGATGAATAACCAATTTAGTGCAATCCTAATTAAATTGCAACAACGGTAAGGTTGTAATTGATTGTAGTTAGAAAATTTGACATAAATTTCAATAAATATAATTAAATAGCACGTGTATGAAGGATAAAACATACAATTATTATAAGAGTACATTGTTGATAAATGGTTATTACCAATATGTAATTTAATATTTCTTTAATGAAATAAATGTAGTAATAGAAGTGTGAATGTAAATTTAATAAAACGAATATTTATTTTAAGGTAGTAATTGGAGAATTGGGAATTTAATTCAAAGGTTATATTAATTGAGGAAATAATATGTATTAAATTACAATTTGATTAAATCAATGCAAATTAAGTAATTATAATAAATTACAGTTGGTAATTAAGTATGAATGTGAGTAAATTTGACATTAGTGATAATTATAAAATTTTATCCATTCATCTAATTTATTTACTTACATCTAAATCAATGGCAACATTGTTGTTAATGATAGTTGTAAGTGAATCTGAATGTTAAAGGGTAACAATTATTTTAGGTTAACCATTTATTTAGTATATTAAGTTAAGACTGGTAATCGATTGCAATAAATCTGAATTAATTATTTTTGTTTTGTTAATGTGATTTAGTTAATAAAGGGGAAGTTATATGAAATGAAGCATGCGTTAATGAAATATATTATAATTCAATGTTATTTATACCCACAAAATGTCTATTTACTGAATAGCAAGATTTTAAATCAATAAACGAATTTATTGAGGTTTCAATTTATATTTAATAACATTTAATATGGAACCAATTACAATTAATTGACTTAAATTGTGCAGTTAGGGTAGATTTGTTTGTAATTGAAGATGGTTAATTTTAGAAGATGAAATTAATGCAAAGGCTATTTACTATATGAAAATTCATTGAGTTAAAGAATAGAAAGCAAGATTTACTAATTTGATTTAAGTGCAAAATTCAATAATTGAATTTACTGCAAATAAAATAAATTCAACATTTAATATTACATTAATTGAAACTAGATGGAATGAGAACACTAATGTAATGAATGAAAGACAAATATTAACTATGATTTTAGAAAGGATCAATAGATAATGGAAGGTTTGAAATCAGGTTTAAAGCAATAATTATAAATAACTGGATTTATTAAATTGAATGTTAAATACTATAATTTGTGAATTAATTTACTTTATATTGATATGAGAATTGGTTTAAAGGATTATAAAATTCTTAAGTAATAAAAGATGATAAAATTTATGAATTATAGAATTTGAACTTCAAATAGCGATTTGATTTATTTAAATATTAATTTATTTAATTAATGGAAAATAGCCATTTTGGCCATTGACTCAGATTTTGACGAAACCAGTTTCATCGGATCCGTAACAGTGAATTATTGTAGGGTTTCAAGTTTCATAGTGATCGGACTTGTCGTTTGATCGTATGGGCTCAGAACGCCCAAAAATAAACGAAATTGAAACCAATTTGAAATCGATTTGAAAATATTGTTTTTAGCATAACTTCTTCATACATGGAATTTGGACGTGAAACTTGTTCCATCGCATTTAAAATATTTAAAACATCTATTTTGATATATGGGTTTACCCAATTTCGTTCCGTAGTCGAAACGGGCTTTTCGGGCCATATATCGTCCAGCGCGTACATCCTTTTGATCCAGTCCATTCTTTTTCAACCTCATCTATAAATATCCTGCTATAAACCCTAGCCTCCCTATTTCCCATCTGTTTGTATGTACAATTCTTTATCTCCACCTCAATGGCAGACAAACAAACCCTAGATCCAATTGCAAATTCAAAAATCAACAAAAAATCCAAACTCCTCAGACAAATTCAGAAAAAATATATGTTAAAGCTCTCGAAGTGCGTAATTTTCTGGTGTGATTCGTTTTTCGATTCAAATCGCCGTTTTCCAGAAATTGAAGGTGAATTCTCGGCTATCCATTGGGTTGAAATCGACGCTGCCTGATCGCCAAATTGATTGTAACGTTGGGTAGAGATCGTCGAGGGGATTCGATCGGAGTCGTTCGCAGGCGAAGTCGATTGCTAGATTGGCCGAGAAAATTCGATTAAGTCTTGAAAATAACAGCGGCGGCTGAATCTTTGGGGGCGCCAGTGGTGGCTCGTGAGGGTCGGCATGGGGTAGGAGCCTCGTTGGGAGGCCGCGGTGTGTGATGGTCGAGCGCGTTAGGAAGATTGGTCGCGGATAGTGGCGGCGCGAGAAAGCTTCTATCGCGATTTTGGTTATTAGGGTTCATTCGTATGTGCTGTCTGTTTTGTGAAGATGGTGACTGTGCCTGTGACGTGTACGTATATTTTATTGTTTTTTTATTTTTAATTTTGATTTCCAATCTTCAAATTGCAATAACTTTCGCATACGAAGTCGTTTTTACGCGCGATTTTTTTGTTAGGATCGTATTGAAATTCTGGAGAATTTGACGCTGGTTAGGATGAATTCTGAGACTGTCAAATTTTTCGGTTTAAATTGAATTTAAATTCATTTTAAATTCAAAAGGTGAGTGTTTTAACCCATTCACGACTTCTAAAATTTCTTATGTTTGTTAAATTGATATATGATGTGATTTAAATTTTATTTATGCTTGTTTGGTATATTTTTAATCATCATCTTAGTTAATTTCATTAAATTGCTATTTCAATTATTCATTGCATTTAAAATGCCAGTTAAATTTTAATTAATTATTCACTGCATATAAACTGCCAGTTAAATAGTTATTTAATTTATTATTGAATTAAACTGCTATTTAATACCTATGTTTATTTTCTGTTCAATATTGATGCTATTGTTGAATTTTATGATGATTGCGATAAATGGTAGGTGGTTGATATTGGATGATTGGATGCTGTATTTTATATTGTTATAAACTGCAAGTTATTATGCATTTTCATCTCATTCAGGATTTCGATTTGAAATGATAGATAACCGTAATTTTTGTTTTTAAATTGCGGATTGAATGATAAATATCCGTATCACTTAACCATAGGATAGAAAATTATATACAGGCACCGCGGTCTATATATAGAAATATTTTGAACTGATTTTCTATGGCTTTGGAAAGGAATATACGGTTTATTAAATACAAATTCTGATGTTATATAAATAATTATTATATATATAGTTAAATTCTTGAATTTAAGCTATGTATAAAATTGTTTCATAAAAATGAGTTTAATAATGGAGTTTGATGGTTTATATTATATGGGTACGTACCTATTTAAGGTATTATATATATAGATTTTATAATGACTCAAATAAAACTAAAGTTGGAAGATAAGTTTGAAATTGGGTTGAATTGAATTATTTAAGAATTGTTCTTAAGTAAATTGGATTTGGAAGGTAAATAAATTTAGATTTAAAAAGGTATGATTTTATAACTTGATTTTTATTTAGAGGATTTAAATGATTATCAAATTTATTAAATTGAATATTATCAAGTTAATATAATTGGAGAGTATCCAGTTATTTGAAGTCTAAAAGTTTTACTAAAATGATATTTGATTTATTTAGTAATGTTTCAAATCTAAATAATAGTAGTTGGAATTGATGTATATGAAATTATCAAAGAATAAGTTTTGAAATGGTGGAAATAATTAAACTTTGAAATATATGAAAATTGAAATGGTTTATTTGGGAATTTAAACCTATATTTGGAATTTATTTGTGAAATTTAAAAGCTATTTTGTTATGTAAAGCGGTTTAATACTTAAACCATTTAAGTATTAGAATCTTTTTCAAAGCTAGGGGGTTTAAAATATATATATTTGGAATTATTATGATTTTGGGAAAAGGGATATATTTAAAATAAAAAATGACATCATATTGGTTTGGGGTTGTAAAAAAAATGATATCGTATTTATATGGTTTTGAAAGAGATATTATATTCTGGTTTTAAAGTATAAATTATTTGAAATGGCTGCGGTGTTATAATAACGTTTGGTTGAAGAGACTAGGATTGGAAGTTGTCATACTCTCTGCCAACTTCGAGAACCACTTTAACAACCGTGTACGCGGTGGAGATTCCAGAATGAAGTAGGATGGCAGCGACGTTTCCTTTAAGGTAAATACGTGGACCCAACTTCTGTGAGTTGGCATAAGGTGGCTAAAATAGGAGTGATTGACGGGTTAATCTAGGTAGCACCTTTGATCAGACACATCCCTTCGATGTTATACTTTGACTTTTGGATTGATTCGGTGGCCACTTTTGTTTTTTTATTTGGGGTGTGGCTCGAGGTGGACGGTAGCTATGTGCTATGCGTTACCACCGACCCGGAAGCGTAATTGGTATATCTACCCTTGCATTGCCTAGTTATGCCGTGTCACATACCCTATCGCGCCTTGTACGAGTTTGGTTTTCTCCCGTAGCCCGTGTGGTATCCTCTGGTGGCTTCTCGATAAGGAGGGACTATGATATTGGATGGACTACTGGGACTATTACGTGTTAAGGTGGAAAATGTAAAGCCTTAATGCTATTTAAAAGTAAGTTTATTTTAAAATTAGACATTATTATAATAGCGAAATATACTACATAGTAAATAGTTTAATAGATCCTTAGGGATGTGAATCCCGAGCATCTCTTAAGTTACTGCACTCATATTTATTTCTGTTGATTTAACTCACATAAGATATTTTAGTTCTGACTCGAGTGTTTTGTCTTTTCAATTCGCTCGGGTCAGCCTGAGCATTTCAGGATTCGAAGACTTTAGCTCTGGAGGACGAGGACAAAGATTTATATTACTATTATCTACTATATTATTCCACTACACCATTTAATTCTGCTGCATTGTTATTATCCTTTGGTAAGTGAACTATGATGTTTATTGTATAAAGAAAAATCAAATTTTTTGTAAAACAGTTTTATGAACTGTATATTTGATTACTGTATTTTATCCTTCCGCTGTGAGATTCTATTTTGTTTTATTTCTTTCTTGTTTTTCTTACTTACCCATAATAATCTGCCCTTCCGCATGGTTTGAATTGGCACGTGTGTCGATTTGAAGCGTGCGAAAAGGCAGGATGTTACATCTGGTATCAGAGCCAGGTTTAGCGATAAGCCTTAGCTTTGTGGGGTTTGACTCTTTACTAATAGGGTAAGAATACCCTATGGGAGTCGCTGAGTGTATATATATGAGAGAGCGTATTTGTTAGTGTTATAAAAAGGGTTTTAATATTATGTTAATCTGTTCCGTTTTGTAATTATAAATTCTGGTTGGTGCATGGGACGCTATGACATCAATAGGGATTTCTAAACACTTAATAGGACAGACCGACATAATATTTGGTTTTAATATAGGTGAATGAAATAATTTTGCCTATTATATTTTCTATATATATAAAAAAAATTAAAAAATTATATTGGTTGCAATATATTGGTTGTTAGGTAACGAGGTTATAAATAATAGTCGAAATAAGATTAAAAATAAAATAAATCAAATTGGAAATTTTAGAACTTAAGTTCCAGGATTTTGAAAATTTCTTTCGAATAATGTTAGAATATAATAGTATTGTTATAAGTATTTTGTGATATAAATATTTCAATATAAATTGAAAGAATTGTTTTAAAAACGGAATTTCGAAAAGAAAAATTTCTGTACTACCCTCTTTATCGCTGGAAAATAATTTCGGTGATGAGTGCACGCATCATCGACATTCATTTTCGAGTTTCGAAGTGGGAAGACCATTGTAGTAGTTTTATTGCAGATTCATTTTTGATACACAAATGTAAATCTTGAATTGTTTTAAATATAATTAGAAATATGAATTGTAAGTATAAACCTTTACCTATTATTTTAAATTATTTTGAAATTTAAACCCAGTATTAGTTCCTAAGTTTCCATTAATTAATAATTTTAATTATTGTAGAATTGGAACGTAGGTAATTAATAATTGAAACTTCTAAAGGAAATAAGAGATTTAATGCTAGGTTATAAATGGTATTAATTCAAATTTAAAACTTTAACCTATGAAAGGATTTAATTATTGAACATTAAATTAATTAGAAGAAATAGAACAAATTTGTATAACTTTCAATTACATTCTTAAAAACATATATATATAACTTACCAAAAGATTTAAAAAGTTGAAATGTTTAATAAGAAAATGTAATGGAAGTGGTACAAGTAAAAGTATGTAATGAAGTGTTCAATAAAATTTCTTTTATTCTTAAGTATTGATGTTGAAATTGTTATAACCTAAGTTATAATGGAAATCTTACTATAATGAAATATGATAAAAGGTAAATGTTGTAAGTTAGTAATTACAGACTTAAGTAAATGTTGAAGTTAATTATTTTAATAAATAGAAAGATGAATACTGTAAATAAATGAAATTAAGCAGTAAATAAATGAAGTAATATGCAAAGGAATCGAATTAAAAATGAAAATTTGCAAGAAATAATGTAAAATTAAAAAGATAAATCAGTATATGGATAAAAAGGAAATCAAGCAACAATAGTTTGAAATGAAATTAACAAAAATTAACATAATTTATTGTTTGGAATTTGTTGTTGTTTGGTCTTTGGTTGTTTGGTAAGGATACATTAAAATTGTTTGGATGAATGAATAATCTATTTAGTTTCACCTAAGACTGTTGAGTGGAGGGTGCACTTAGTAGTTATTTTTCATTCCGTACGATTTGAAGTTTTGAACCCGAACAACTATTTGTTTTGTTTGATATGAACGAATGATTGATGTGGGTTGATTTTTATATGATGGTTGTATGCTTTGTTGCTAGTGATTGATGTTTGTATGGATTTGTTTGTTATTGATTGAAAAAACACTAAATATTTTATTATATATAACTATTAACTCTTTTTGATTATATAAGTGAAATACAGGTTATGGAAGCAATTGGTACTGCTTTTGGTCTCATAATTTAAGCGTTATTGCTCGACAAATAGGTACGTTTTCGGATTACGTTTTATAGCGCTATTATATTGTTTTTCCCGTGTTGGGATATATATTTTGTTGGAAATTATATGCTCTATATTGTTATTTTTGATATTATATTTTCTCCCGAGCCTCCCGGAACAAAGGAGATTCTGCAGAAATTTTCCGTAAATTTTGGACTTAGAAAATATTTTGAAACATTCCAAATTTTATTAATTTAAGTATAAAAGATTTATGGTTAAGTAAATCGGTATATTTAATTTTAAATTATTTTGTTTTGTAAATTTATCTGTTTATAAATTTAATATTTTAAATAAGATATATCGATTTCATAATTCTTCTTTTTCCCTTCTTTTCCTTTTCGAGGACGAAAAGTTTTGAGTGGGGGAGAGTGTAACAACCCGTAAAATTTGATGTTTAAAATGAGTTAAGTTAATAAGATTTTTAATTAAATTAGAAAGAAATAAAAATCTTATAATTTGTATTGGAGCGAATGTTAGAAATTAGATGTAGCAATTGAAATTAAAGTTAACAATTTAAAATTTATATTGCAATTAATTGAAATAATATAAATTGTCATTCTGGGTTATAAGTTTGATATAAGAAACAAATGGGAATGTTGAATTTGTGAATTAAATAAAATTATAAACTAGAATGGAATTCAAATTTATATAATAATGGAAATAAAATTGTTGCATTTGGGTATAAAATTTAATATAAGTAAATAAAAGTAGGCATCTAATTTACCCATGGAAAAATACGTTGATTTATAGTAACTGTATGAAAATTTGGTAGTAATGTTAATGGTAGTTGATGAGTAACCAATTTAGTGCAATTCCAATTAAATTGCAACAATGGTAAGGTTGTAATTGATTGTAGTTAGAAAATTTGAAATAAATTTCAATAAATATAATTAAATAGTAGGTGTATGAAGGATAAAACGTACAAGTATTATAAGAGTATATTGTTGATAAATGGTTATTACCACTAAGTAATTTTATATTTCTTTAATGAAATAAATGTAGTAACGGAAGTGTGAATTTAAATTTAATAAAACGAAAATTTATTTTAAGGTAGTAATTGGGGAATTGGGAATTTAATTCGAAGGTTATATTAATTGAGGAAATAATACGTATTAAATTACAATTTGATTAAATTAATGAAAATTAAGTAATTATAATAAATTGTAGTTGGTAATTAAGTATGAATGTGAGTAAATTTGACATTAGTGATAATTATAAAATTTTATCCATTCATCTAATTTATTTAATTAAATCTAAATCAATGGCAACATTGTTGTTAATGATAGTTGTAAGTGAATTTGAATGTTAAAGGGTAACAATTATTTTAGGTTAACCATTTATTTAGTATATTAAGTTAAGACTGGTAATCGATTGCAATAAATCTAAATTAATTATTTTTGTTTTGTTAATGTGATTTAGTCAATAAAAGGGAAGTTATATGAAATGAAGCATGCGTTAATGAAATATATTATAATTCAATGTTATTTATACCCATAAATTGTCTATTTACTGAGTAGCAAGATTTTAAATCAATAAACAAATTTATTGAGGTTTCAATTTATAATTAATAACATTTAGTGTGGAATCAATTACAATTAATTGACTTAAATTGTGCAGTAGGGTAGATTTGTTTGTAATTTAAGATGGTTAATTTTATAAGATGAAATTAATGCTAAGCTTATTTACTATATGAAAATTCGTTGATTTAAAGAATGGAAAGCAAGATTTATTAATTTGATTTAAGTGCTAAATTCAATAATTGAATTTACTGCAAATAAATGAAATTCAACATTTAATATTAGGTTAATTGAAACTAGATGGAATGAGAACACTAATGTAATGAATGAAAGACAAATATTAACTATGATTTTAGAAAGGATCAATCGATAATGGAAGGTTTGAAATCATGTTTAAAGCAATAATTATAAATAACTGGATTTATTAAATTGAATGTTAAATACTATAATTTGTGAATTAATTTACTTTATATTGATATGAGAATTGGTTTAAAGGATTATAAAATTATTAAGTAATACAAGATGACAAAATTTATGAATTATAGAATTTGAATTTCAAATAGCGATTTGATTTATTTAAAAATTAATTTATTTAATTAATGGAAAATAGCCATTTAGGCCACTGACTCGGATTTTGACGAAAACAGTTTCATCGGATCCGTAACGGTGAATTACTGTAGGGTTTCAAGTTTCTTAGCGATCGGACTTGTCGTTTGATCGTACGGACTCGAAACGCCCAGAAATAAACGAAATTGAAATCGATTTAAAAATATTGTTTTTAGCATAATATCTTCATACGATGGAATTTGGATGTGAAACCTGTTCCACCGCGTTTAAAATATTATAAACATCTATTTTGATATATGGGTTTACCCAATTTCGTTCTAGACTCGAAATGGGCTTTTCGGGCCATATATCGTCCAACGCGTACATCCATTTGATCCAGTCCATTCTTTTTCAACCTCGTCTATAAATATCATGCTATAAACTCTAGCCTCCCTATTTTCCATCTATTTGTACGTACAATTCTTTCTCTTCTCCTCAATGGCTGACAAACAAACCCTAGATCCTATCGCAAATTCAAAAATCAACAAAAATTCCAGACTCCTCAGAAAAATTCGGAAAAAATATATGCTGAAGCTCTCGAAGTGCGTAATCTTTTGGTGTGATTCGTTTTTCGATTCGAATCGCCATTTTTCAGATATTTAAGGTGAATTCTCGGCCATCCATTGGGTCGAAATCGACCATGTCTGATGCCAAATTGATGGTACCGTTGGGTAGAGATCGACGAGGGGATTCGATCGGAGTCGTTCGCAGGCGAAGTTGATGGCTAGATTGGCCGAGAAAATTTGATTAGGTCTTGAAAATAATGGTGGCGGCTGGAGCTTAGGGGGCACCGATGATGGCCCGTGGGGGTTGGCATGGGGTAGGAGCCTCGCTGGGAGGCCGCTGTGTGTGATGGTCGAGCGCGTCTGGAAGATAGGTCGCGGATAGTGGCGGGGCAAGAAAGCTTCGATCGCGATTTTGGTTATTAGGGTTCGTTCGTACATGCTGTCTGTTTCGTGAAGATGGTGACTGTGCCTGCGACGTGTACGTATATTTTATTGTTTATTTTTGTTTTTTTATTTTTAATTTTGATTTCCAATCTTCAAGTTGCAACAACTTTCGCATACGAAGTCGTTTTTACGTGCGATTTTTTTGTTAGGATTGTCTTGAAATTCCGGAGAATTTGACGCTGGTTTGGACGAATTCTGAGACTTTCAAATTTTTGGGTTTGAATTCAAAAGGTGAGTGTTTTAACCCACTCACGACTTCTAAAATTTATTATGTTTGTTAAATTGATATATGATGTGATTTAAAATTTATTTATGCTTGTTTGGTATATTTTTAATCATCATCTCAGTTAATTTCATTAAATTGCTATTTAATTTATTCATTGCATTTAAACTGCCAGTTAAATTTGTTAATTAATTATTCATTGCATATAAACTGCCGTTAAACAGTTATTTAATTTATTATTGAATTAGACTGCTATTTAATACCTGTGTTTATTTTTCGTTCTATGTTGATGCTATTGTTGAATTTGATGATGATTGGGATAAATGGTTGATGGTTGATATTGGATGATTGGATGTTGTATTTTATATTGTTATAAACTGCAAGTTATTATGCATTTTCATCTCATTCGGGATTGCGGTTTAAAATGATATATAACTGTATTTTGTTTTTAAATTGCGGATTGAAATGATAAATATCTGTATCACTTGACCATCGGATAGAAAATTATATACAGGCACCGCGATCTATATATAGAAATATTTTGAAGTGATTTTCTATTGCTTAGGAAAGGAATATACGGCTTATTAAATACAAATTCTGATGTTATATAAATATTATTTTATATATATATATATATATATATATTGTTAAATTCTTGAATTTAAGCTATGTATAAAATTGTTTAATACAAATGAGTTTAATAATGGAGTTTGATGGTTTATATTATATGGTAAGTACCTATTTAAGGTATTATATATATAAAATTTATAATGACTCAAATAAAATTAAAGTTGGAAGATAAGTATGAAATTGGGTTGAATTGAATTACTTAAGAATTGTTCTTGAATAAATTGGATTTGGAATGTAAATAAATTTAGATTTAAAAAGGTATGATTTTATAAATTGATTTTTATTTAGAGGATTTAAATGATTATCAAATTTATTAAATTGAATCTTATCAAGTTAATTTAATTGGGGATCCAGTTATTTGAAGTCTAAAAGTTTTACTAAAACGATATTTGATTTATTTAGTAACGTTTCAAATCTAAATAATAGTAGTTGGAATTCATGTATATGAAATTATCAAAGAATAAGTTTTGAAATGGTGGAAATATTTAAAGCTTTGAAATATATGGAAATTGAAATGGTTTATTTGGGAATTTAAACCTATATTTGGAATTTATTTGTGAAATTAAAAGCTATTTTGTTATGTAAAGTGGTGTAATACTTAAACCATTTAAGTATTAGAAATTTTGTTCAAAGCTAAGTGGTTTAAGATATATATATTTGAAATTATTATGATTTTGGGAAAAGGGTGATATTTAAAATAAAAAAATGATATCATATTGGTTTGGTTTTTTTTTTAAATGATATCGTATTTATATGGTTTTGAAAGGGATATTATATTTTGGTTTTAAAGTATTAATTATTTGAAATGGTCGCGGTGTTATAATAACGTTTGGTTATTGAAGAGACTGGGATCAGAAGTTGTCATGACCTTTGCCAACTCCGAAAACCAATTTAACAACCGTGTACGTGGTGGAGATTCCAGAATGAAGTATGATGGTGGCGGCGTTTCCTTTGAGGTAAGTACGTGGACCCAACTCCCATGAGTTGGCATAAGGTGGCTAAAACAGGAGCGATTGACGGGTTAATTGAGGTAGCACATTTGATCGGACACGTCCCTTTGATATTATACTTTGACTTTTGGATTGATTCGGTGGCCACTTTTGTTTTTTTATTTGGGGGTGTGGCTCGAGGTGGGAGGTAGCTGCGCGCTACGCGTTACCACCGACCCGGAAGCATAATTGGTATATCTACCCTAGCATTGCCTAGTTGTGCCGTGTCACCTACCCTATCACGCCTTGTACGAGTTTGGTTTTCTCCCGTAGCCCGTACGGTATCCTCTGGTGGTTTCTCAATCAGGAGGGACTATGATATTGGATGGACTACTAGGACTATTACGTTTTAAGGCGGAAAATGTAAAGCCTTAATGCTATTTAAAAATAAGTTTATTTTACAATTAGACATTATCATAATAGCGAAATATACAACATAGTAAATAGTTTAACGGATCCTTAGGGGATGTGAATCCCGAGCATCTCTTAAGTTACTACACTCGTATTTATTTCTGTTGATTTAACTCACATAAGATATTTTAGTACCGAGTCGAGTGTTTTGTCTTTACAATTCGCTCGGGTCAGCCTGAGCATTTCAGAATTCGAAGACTTTAGCTTTGGAGGATGAGGACGAAGATTTATATTACTATTATCTACTATATTATTCCACTACACCATTTAATTCCGCTGCATTGTTATTATCCTTTGTTATGTGAACTCTGATGTTTATTGTATAAAGAAAAATCAAATGTTTTGTAAAATAGTTTTATAAACTGTATATTTGATTATTATATTTTATGCTTCTGCTGTGAGATTCTATCTTGTTTTATTTCTTTTTTGTTTTTCTTATTTACCCCATAATAATCCACCCTTCTGTATGGTTTGAATTGGCGCGTGTGTCTATTTGAAGCATGCGAAAAGGCGGGATGTTACATAGTTGAACTTCATAAGACATCAGATTCTCAATCAATCTTCTATTTTCATTAGACTGATATCATTTGCTTCTTAGATTGCAAGTATCTTTTGATCCCATTCTAGAGTGAGTGAAATTAGAATTTTTCTGAGTTGTTCTTCCTCCGAAAAGCTTTTTCCCAATGCAATTAGTGAATGAATAATATCTTGAAATCGACAATATATGTCGAAATGGACTCATTTGCATTCATTTTTAAAAATTGAAATTGATTTGTTGATATGGAAATTTTATTCTATTTAACTTTGCTTGTTCGTTTGTGAGTAACTTGCAAAGTTTTCCAAATCCCAAATGCAGACTTACGAACAAACACTCTATTAAACTCATTCCTATCTAGTGAGTAAAATAATATATTCATGGCCTTTGAGTTATTTTATGCAACACCCTTTTGCTCAGCAGTCTACTAAGAAAAATTGGTAGTTGGTTCAATATACTCGGTTTGTGTGATATTCCAAGTGTCTAATCCTATAGACCAATACGCATAATTACTACCATTGAAAAATGGTGGTCTGACAATAGACTGACCTTCTACAAATGAACTAGTGTTAGGGATAATAGAACTAGTGCTAACATTACCAGTGTTGGTAGCCATTAAAACGATTTTAAAGTTTTAGATTAAGAAAACTATGAAAATCTATGCTCTGATACCAATTGAAAGGGAGTGCAGATTTAGGATCTTAAGGCTAACATAGCACTAGACGAGAGGTGAATAGTGTTTAATGGATTCTTGGACTTATATGGACAAATTTAAAATTATGATATAAACAAATGCAAAATTTAATCACAGAACAATCACAGAATCAAACGCAAATGCAAAAAATAAATAAAAAGCAGTAAAAGGAAAGAATACACTGGATTTTATACTTGTTCGGAGTTACCCTACATCCAGTCCTATACCAAGGCAAACCACCTCGTACAGATTTTTATTATGCTAATGTCGAAATCACAATCCTCAATTTCTAAAGGCGTTGAGATACCCTCCCGTCTCACGAGTCCGGGGCAAACATTCTTGATTTACGGGACTCAAGACCAAACAATTGATTTCCAAGCACAATCATACCTTATAGATAGACCCAATAAACATTTGATTACAAATTGATCCTATAACTCTGAATAGCACTTTGATCTTTGAGAGAGGATAGAGAATCAAACAAGAATGAGATTCTAATTTGATTCACTTGAGAACTCGGCAGAATTTCAAAACGATCTTAAAAATATGAAAATTATAGAATATGAATTTGTGGAGAAGAAGTGAAGAAAATAAGAAATTAATTAGTTAAAAAATTCTTTTTTGAAGGCTATTTATAAAGAACCAACGGTCATAACCAATCGTGAAGAGATTTAAACGAACAGACACTTCTTTTGAAAATCGAAACTTTTGAATTCAACGGCCACCATGTCGACATGGGATAACCCATGATGTCGACATCCCTATGTTTGAAAACAATGTAAATTTTTTTTTTAAATGGTATAGAAAGGAAAACAAGATAAAATGATTATGGAGCAAAAATGAAGTTTAAAATAAGAATTTATTTAAAAACAAAAACAAAGAATATTTAAGGCTTAAACATCTTTTTGAAAATCATTTGAAAGGATAATTTTTAAGGCTAAAACATTTTGAAAAATAGTTTTTGAAAATCATTTTGAAAAACCATTTTGAAGTAGTTTTGCAAGGTTTTTCCTGCAGAATATCTCATCACATCAGGACTCGAGAACTTGTACAAAATCAGAATGTTTGTGGGTTTCTATGCCACTATTCGTGGGTTTGTAAGCTAATTTTCATGGGTTTGTAAGCCACTAAGAAGGTAGAAATGGGATCCATCCCAAACGAAATTCGGAATGAAGATTTCTACGTTATTATGAAGTTTTAGCAAAAACTAGACACATATCTTGAAATCTTGATCTTAATACCCTAGAGTCTTCAATCTTGAGTCTTGGGTCTTTATATTGATCAGTCTTCAGTAATCAATACCTACATATATGTGTGTGTGTATCCTACATATACATATCTATTTAGACAACAATGTTAGTACATATTTTATAATAAGATAAGTTAAAAAGGTTGTTCTCATCAAAACCAACATCTCAGTTCCTAACACAGACCACTTAGGCAAATAGATCAAATTAAGAAGAGATTATTTAGAAAAAGCCTCGCTCTTGAAATCCTTAAGATTAGTAAGATATTGCTTCCTTAGGGATCTATGGAAGCTTTATATGCAATGTTACCAACAATTCACACATTTACCTTGTCGAAACCAAGATATATAGAAGAGAGGATGTACAAGAGATGATAGCATTAACAAAGCCTTCTAAAGGAGTAAAAGGGATGCTACAGCTAAATGTCAGATGTGTCATAAGCTTTTGAAGGGGTCCAAAGGATCAAATGAACCCCTTTGCTTCAATTGCTTCCTTTCGAAACAAATGCTTTACTTGCACGAAGATGCTTTGAATATGTTGAGGAATACCTTTCGAAGGTAGAAAATTACAACCACTCACATGCGTGCCAAACATTTTTAAACCAAAGGTTTCACCTTTATTCAAATTAATCATAAATATTTTTTGTTAGAGCAACCCCTTTAAAAGCAAAATTAAACCTACCGAACAGGTCGAAATCTTTCACAACTAAGAGGGGTCCCACATCAGTCCACAACTATGTTTTTGGAAGTTGCTTACTGAATTGAAACCCACAGCATTTCAATACCTTCGAAACCCAAAGATGTACACGTTAACAGAGTCAAAAGCTCATGTCCTTTCGTACTTGCAACAACAAAGTAACACAGGGTGTAAAGACGCACCTACCCCTTTAGATGAAGACAAAGGCACTCAAGCCAATTCATATGCAATGCAGAAGAATGCACAAACGTTGACGGTGACGAAAGGTCTACAATAGGTCGAAAGAACTGAATCGAAAGGTGCCAACCCGCACCTATAAATAAGACCTTAGGGTTCTGGTTTTGAGGGTCCGATTTCATTCACTCCATTCTTTTATTTTCTTAATTTTATAAACCTTAAACTTGAAATCAAATTAGGGATTTGATCAAATTTTACTATATTAACTTAATGAAAGCAAGATTATGATACCTTTTAATATGCAGTTGTTTTGATACTTTATTGGATTCAACTAAGATCTGCTTGTGTTGACTTGGTCGAAAGGTCATCTTTTAAACGAGTTGAAACCGCTTGCTCAACCAATATTCTCAAAGTCTTAGCTCCTAACCTCAAGATATCAAAAGTGTCACCTTTCGAGTGGGTCGAAACCTTCATCTTAACCTATTTCTTGAGATTTATAGGACAAAATCCAAGCCATCAAAGTGGCCAGCTTTCAACGGAGTTGGAAACTATCCATTTAAACCATATCCTTGTATCATCAGAACAAACCTTTAGGACATCACAATCGTTTCGAACGGAGATTTCAAAAGGATAATTAAACCAACTAAGCAAGTTTGAAAGACCTAAAAGAAAGGAATATAAGAGTTTTGTCTAAGTCGAAAGGTTACCTATTTGAATGGAAGATTAAAGGGTGTCATAAGATTCTAACTGCCTCTACCTAATCAAAAGGAGGTTTCGAATTTGACTCCTACACCTTAAATCTATTTTAGGGTGTTGATAAGTTTTCTTGTTAACATTTTTGCCACTATGAGGAGGGTTTGAACCTCCGCTCTTGTTGAACTTTCAACTCCATTTACCTTTAAATCAATCCTATTCCAAGCTTACCTACATTAAACTTTACATCATCATGTTTAGCAGGATCAAAATATCCGAACAAGGATCCTTTGAGCCATATCTAATTGGATTCTAGCATTGGACAGTTAATGATTCTATACATCGTGAAGAACAAATGTTGAGATTGGAAGCTTTAAATATTATGAAGAAAAATAAAGATGAATCTTATGGTCCAGAGAGTTTAAACCCTTTTCACATTGACCCTACAACAATCTTTGGCTTAGGTGAAACAAAGAATGAAAGTAACAACTTTTTGGCCAAATGAGGAAAACAATTCAACTCCACACCAAAGGCACAATCTGTGAAGAAGGAATGATGGCTT
This sequence comes from Allium cepa, assembly GCA_030765085.1. NCBI lineage: Eukaryota > Viridiplantae > Streptophyta > Magnoliopsida > Asparagales > Amaryllidaceae > Allium > Allium cepa. The sequence continues at coordinate 105,161,531 of CM060930.1, read as the reverse complement.
ATTACAATGCCTTTGCACATAAGTGGCATTGAGCAATAAGTGGGACATTTCCCACATATGAACTTCAAAATGTTTCAAAAAGAAAACTTGCTGCTAAGGGTGAAGCACCAGATCTAAGTAATAAAAAAAATCTTGAAACCATCCTCAAAAGATGAGCTTTTAATTCGAAACTTCCTAAGGAATTCAATTTGAAAACATCAATCGAGAATGTTTATCTACTAAAAAAGGACAAGCTCAACTATTGGCCATCATAAAAGAAAAAAATCCTAAGCATGAGAAGAATCTAGGAGGGTTCTATTATGACTACCACATGATGAATGGATATGGGACAAATCAGTGTAGGGCACTGGAAGGAATGGTGATCAATTTCATCAAACAAGGCAAAATAAAAGAATATTTAAAGAGATCCTAATTGGATTGAAAAAAGAACCACTTTACAATGAAAAATCTACGTAGTTGGGAGTGAAATTCTTCTTGCACTTGAGCATCACCTTAAACGGTCAATGCCTTTGTCCATGCCGAGTTGCCCAGGCGAAAGAAGCTCCTGGAGGGTGGTTAGAGCAAGCCTTTATCCACGTCATGATATGGCTAGGTTAAAGCATCGACAAGCCCTTGACTGCACCATGCTATGCCAGTTCAAGGCTCCTCCTAGAGGGAGGACGGAGTAAGTCCTTGGTCCCGCCACGCTATGGCCTGGCCAAGGCACCGAACAAGCCCTTGATCGCGCCAAGCTATGGCTAGGTCAAGGAACCACTTAAAGGGAGGACAGAGTTAGACCTTAGTCCCTCCATGCTATGGCCTGGCCAAGGCACCGAACAAGCCCTTGATCGTGCCACGCTATGGCAAGGTCAGGGCACCTTCTGGAAAGATGTTGGGTAGGTCCTTGGGTCTTGCTTGTGTATAAGCTAACAAAGCGCACCAGACAATAATAGACTAAGAAATCCAAGCCCGAGAAGTGGCAAATCAAACAATGGACTAAGATGTCTAAGCCCGAGAAGCAGCACATCAAACAATGAACAATGACGTCCGAGCTTGAGAAGCGACATGACAAACAATGGAATAAGACATCCGAGCCGAAGTAGCGGAAAATCAAATGGCAACGACATACAAGGCCTAAAGAGATAACTCATGTCGAAAGAGTCAAAATCTAGGGAGTGGTAAAGAACAGAAGGCTTAAATAAGAATCTAAAGCCTCCAACTAATCATCAATGAAGAATTTTTTAACTTCAATTATTAGTACCCGAATCTGGATTTCGGGTCCTTCATTAAGTTTGAGATTTCACTTATTAATACCTAAATTTAGGTTTCGGGTCTTTTAATCTATGGCCTTCATCATACTCAAATCTGGGTTTTGGGGCTATGACTATTAATTACTGAACATCACTCATTAATGCCCAAATTTGGGCATAAGAATTCTATTGAGAAGATTATTATTATGGACTTCTCGTTATCATCCACTAATACATGAATCTGTGTTTAAGATTTTTTTATCTTTTAAAGTTCATTGATTAATGCTCAAATCTGGGACACTGGGCTTCTGCTATAAACTTTCAAACAATGACTTCTGGACTTCTATTACACGATCATTATTGACTTTCTATTAGCTATCTCCAAAATATGAATTTCTAAACGTCTATAATTAAATCCTTAATTGAATTTATTGTTTTCTACCATTGGATTTCTGGTATACCTCCACTATAATTGAAGTTGAATTCTTGGTTCTCTCTCATCGTTACCAAAGATAGGTTTCAGTATATTCAACTATATTCAATTATAGAATTACTTTTCACTTACTATCATACGTTGACATAATGGTATGTTATCCTCTACAAGTAATATGGATAAACTTCTATATACATCTTAAGTTAACGACAAAGAATATTGCTCACTTTGTACTTTTCAGCGAAAGGAGATCAATAAAGAGGATTAAAAGACCCACCAAATACAAAAATCATAGCACAAGTTATCAGAAAGCTCATTTAGAAGCAATATTATAAGAAAGGACTACAAACCAGGTGATATTTCTAAAATTTTCATAATCGATGAAATTATTTTCAAGTGTACGGTACAAATGTATATTTCACAAATCTTGAATATCCTTGTCTAGATTCTCGGTAATTAAAGGATCAATGATGTGACGAATTGCAATACGAAGAACTTCCTTAAGCTTCTTCTCTTTTTTCCTTAACTTATCCACGTAATTAATTGATTCGATATGGGTCTTTAAAGCACGACTAAAGGCTTTGTTTGCACCTTTGAGAGCTCTATTTTCCTTTTCCAAATCAGCAATACACTTCCAAAGAAGATACTTTTTGCATTCAAGTTTATGAATCCTAGCTGCATACTCATTTTTGCTCTGCAGGTACCTTACATTATGTTGTTCATCTAAACATTTCATCATCTCAAATTTGAGTTTCCTACATCATTTTTCTACTTCCTTCCCAACTAAGCCATAAGGAGGGTTAGTCATAGTAAGAAACTTTTGGATGACAACGAAAGTAGACCTTGTTGATTTTGCGATAGAAGAAATAATGGAGGATGCAGGTAAATCGATGTTTGAAATTTATTCCCCATAAAGAACTAGCAATTCAGACTGAACTTGATTATCTTTTTACTTAATCTCCAAATTGCATATTTGATGGAGAAGTTTGGTCATCTTTTGGTCAAAATCAATTAAAGAATTTGATTTAATTTGGTGCTTCAATATGGAATTTTTTTAGTTCTTACACTTAATATCTGCTTCAAGATTGTTGATCCAATCATTGAGATTTCTGAAGATTGTCTTTTGAATCAAATATCTTTTCTGACATTCTAGAGCTTTGACGTGCACGTAAATGTGCATATTTCTACCACCATACTTAATCTATTTAAATTAAATAAATGATCATATTGGGTATTTTAAGTTGTTTAAATAAAAGTTCAAATTATTTTCAAATTGTCACATATTCATCTTCATATAGGGGCAAAATGGTCATTTTTGTACATATATTAATTTGAGAAAATTTAATTGAAAATTTCTATATTATTTTGTAGGAATTTAACTTCATATATAAGTGGTTTCATGAAGACCTATGCATGTACAAGAGTGAACATACAGGAATGGAGATGAAAATAATTCATCTCATGGATCATGGAGGACCCAACATACCCACCGACCTTCATGCACAAATTAGAAGTTAATCCACATGCTAATGGCCATTACACTTTCATGCACACTTAATGGGTTATTATTGAAGCTAATGGTGACTTAGTCACCCCACTTCCTAGAGGGGTAGTTTAGGCATTCCCCAAAAAAATTAATTATGGTTTTAAACTTTTATAAATACCACATATCTTCATGTAATTAGGCCCTCTTCTTTAGTTTATCTTAGGCGCTCTTCTCTTAGTTTAGACCAAAAATAAAACGAGAGCTCTCTTTCTTTTCAGTGCTACTTAGCCATTTATTTTATGTAATTTTTTTATGTAATTCTAATTCAAGTTTTTTTGTATATATTTACTTTTATACAAGTAGTGTAGATCTTCTTTTGTTTTATGCAAGTAGATTAGCTCTTCCTTTACTTTGCTTTCATCTTTTTTTTGTGTTTCATGTTGCATGATGCTTGTGTTGATATGATAACACAAATGCACGGCTAATCCCTTCAATTTAGGAGTAATAAAGCCTCGAATCATGTAACTTCCACATTTTTTAATTATGGATCTCTTTTTGTGCTTGGTGAGAATGCATGAAGTGGTTTAACTTCTTGTTGTTGCTTTGCATTTGATATCCTATACTATTGACACCAAATAGGAAATGCTTAAACAATCAAAAAACAGAAATTGCATCTTCATCTAAATATGATTATGGAAAAGAAGTAAATGTTGAAATTAAAATTTAATGGTTTCTATTTCTAATTAATAGTTAATATGTCATGCTTAAAATGGATTTTGCTTTCAACTTTGTTGTCATATTTTTGAGATTTAAAAGTGTATTAGTGGATGTGTTATAGTTTGATGGTTTATATTGGGCTAATTAATAGCACAAATATGTCATACTTATGACAAACACAATAATTAATTGCACTAATGATCAAAAGAGATATCATAATTTCATATTTTATTGAACTATATAATCTAGAGAGTGAATTATCTCTAAAGTGTCATTTTATTCTCATAGTTTTCATTCACTTTTGCAGTTGTTAGTTTTGCAGTTTTTAGTAGTTAGCTTAAACATCTCAAATCTTGGTTAGTTTGATTGAATAGATTTTTAAAATCTAACATTTCCCTACGGCTCGACCCGTACTCATCACGTACTAACTTTTGTATGCCGTGCGCTTGCGGTTATTTTTATTTCAAAATTTATCGACGGTTTTCTAACTCGATAGAAAATTCATCGTCGAACAAGTTTTTGCATTGTTTTGAAAGCAAGTAAATAAAGGATCATTTAGGAGCTTTGTCTTTTCAATGCCTGCTATCAACATATCTTTGATGCTGATGAAACGAGATGGTGAATCTAATGAGAGTCGCATGATAGATTGTAACTCCTATTGCAACAGCAAAAAAGAAAATAAAGCCAAAACATAAATAACCAATCTCTTTTATTATAATGATAAATGTTTACAACTTAAATAGAAATGAAACAAAAAGTACAATTTTATGAGATATATGTTTTACACTTAAAGTTGAGAAATGACATTTTTGACTTTATTCAAGGAATTAGCTGAAAAAACAACTACTGAATTGGAAGGGGCATTAAATTCTTCAGGGGTAATAACTGGAGGATATTTGCTATAATTCCATTCCCCAACAAGAGGACTATTACAACCACATATTAATCCGGTGTGATATGTTCGAATTTCCTTAAGAAATGTTTCTTTGTCTTCGCCAAGAAAATCGAACTGATGGCGAGGATGTTCCATGTAAAGTCTCTGCAAATCTCTAAGAAAGCATTATCTGGCTAATTTTGAAGATTTCAAAAGCGAAGTCTTTTCAAGATAATATCTTCATAGTTTAACATAGTTGCTTAAATGATCTCTAAAAACAAGGCTGCTTGGGAAACATTTATTCTGTGTTAACATAATAAAATGCAACTAAGTATAAAAGGAAGCTAGAACAAGAAATTTATAAATTGATATTATTAAAAAATTATAAGTGTTTATCTAATTCATACAAAATTGACTTTTTGAATAACTCTAAAACAAAATTTTCCTTATAATATCTAATTTTTTTCAGCAGGCAACTCATGGGGAATTGATTTGACTCGTGGTAAATTCCAGCAGGCACTTGGATGTGGATCAGATCCAAATTCATCAAAAAATCTTTTGTGTAAATGCCTAAGTAAACCGCCACTAAAATCACCTAAGTATGAAAAATCTACAGATAGTTGTCCACAATAGGCTTTGTATAGGAAGTCGACAAGGATGTTCCTCTCTTCAACTAGTATCCAAAAGAGCGTAATTAACTCCCGATTTTATTTCAAAAGGTTATGATAGGGAAGGCATGCCCTCCTTAGTCATGGGGTAGCTTCTTGATCTTTGAAAGACACTGAAACTACTAAACTTTTGTTAAGCCTATGGTACTTGTGGGAGAGGGTATCATGTTCTTTCAATTGCTTATCTAACTCTCTATACAAGCTATTTATTTCCGCTTGTTTTCCTTCAAGCTTGGTTTTATAAAGGTGAATGGATTTCCTCTTTATCTAAAATAAAAGATGTAAATTATAATTATCTTGGAATTGAAAGCCATTAAGACAAGGAATGCCATACCTGAGAAGCGGTAATTGTAGTTTGAGTGGCCTTCTTTTTCTCTCTTTTTTCTTTAACGTTGATTTTTGCAGTCTTTTCTTGAATATCAGAAGGCTCTGGGGGTTCAGGTGGGCTTGCTTCATGGATACTTGGATTGGGGTTAACCCTTTCTAAAGCCCTGGTGATGTCATCACCTACTTTTTCATGAATATCAGTGTGACCATCTCCGTCACCACAAGAAACCTGGCCTCTATCCTCGTTATCATCATCATCATTGTCATTTCCATCATCATCGTCGTCATTGTCACCTTCATCAGTGGCAACTTCACCTTCTTCACCTTCTTCATCTGAGTCTTAGTCAATATCGATATAAGGGACTTTGAAAGATAAGATTATAGAGGCGTCAATCACCTCTTTCTTAGGAACTTCAACAACCTGCTCCATTTTTTTGAATTTGTCCATAAATTAGTTAACAAGAATAGGGTCTAGTGAAGGAAAGCTCAAATATGCATTTATCATGTTGTCGACATAGGCAAGCATTAAGACGTCCATATAAGAGTTTACATTAATATCATCGAGGGAAGTATTCATAAATTGTGACACCTGTTTCTTAGCATCAGAGATAGCATTGATAGCTAACTTTAGAGAATTTTTCTTTTTCTCCAACTTTTCCATGAGAAAGGATGGTTTAGCCGCCATTTGAGCTTTTTCATCTTCAGACTCTTTCGAAACTATTTTCAAAGCCAAATTTTCATCACTTAAAAGGTTATGTTGCTTTTCCTTCCTTAGAAATAATAGACTCTGATTGAGAAAGAGCGGCTTTAACTTTCTCTAGTTCCATCCAAGCTTCATTTTGACCGGTAAACAAGGAGATGACTTGGCTGTTCAAGTTTGAAATTTCCTATCGAAGCCTGGATGTCTCTACGGAAGATTTAATGTGCTTTCTTGAAGAGATAGCCAGCTTTTGAAAAGGATGATGCAAGTTAGCATTCTAAGAGAAATAATGATAAGAAGGATAACTAATGTGAAATGTACACAAAGTTGTTATTCCTATTAGAGACTGATAGTGACCCGCTAGGTCAGGAATGGAAGAAGGCGGGTGAATAGAAGAAAATGATAAAGAGTTCAAGATAGATTGAGCTATATTTTCAAAATCACTTGTAGGTATGGGTGACGTGAGACTAGAAGGGGGTTGAGGTTCCCAAATCTTTTTGCATATGCTCAATGACGTGAGGAGAGCAAGAAATGACAATGCGAGACAAGAGGTCGTCCTTTGAGGGAGTCATCTTGGGTCGATCAATAGAAGCTTCAAAGATTGGACTCTCTAAAGTTTTGCCCATATCAACAGTCTCACCCTCCTCTAGTGGCGGAGAATCCATAACTTCAATAACCTTGGCTCTATTTAGGGATGGGCCTACAACAGACACCTTTCCTAATTTACTTTTAGTAATCATCTTTACTTGGCAATGGCCTTAGTCAAACATGAGTCAAAAATGATGCATGCGATGTAGAAGTTAAGAGAGATGGATCACTTATGAGTGGTTCAACCTAAGGTGCAGTTTCTGAAGATTCAAAAATTTACAAGTCAGTAAAGTTATTTAAGAAGTAACACAACAAAAAACCACAAGTATTTTGTTTAAGCCTATCGGAGTGATCGGTGAAAATTAGAGACATAAGGGAGAATTTATTTGGATCACCCAAAGATAAGAAGCGTTTGCTCCAAAAAGTGTGTTGAACTAGGGGGTTGACCAAGTACCCTTTGACCGGTAGGCATGAGAGAATGTTTTTAAAGGTTTGGTAGAGTCAATAGTGTGAGCCTATTTCTAATGCTACTCGAAGCAGCAATCAATGGCTTGACATTTTTCTTATCCTTGTCATTTAGATCATTAGTGGAAGGACCTGACAAAGAAGCATAGATTTAAAAAAGTAACAAAATAAAGATAAGGACTATGATAAAATTATGAGGGGAAGAAAAGACTCCACTAATATTGGGAAAGCATTTAACGTAGAAGAATTGCGGTTTCCAATCTATTTATTTACCTCCTCAGAAATGAGCTTTTGTGGGGGGTTAGCTATAAAAATTTAGCTGTATAGTTGCTAAGTTTAGCTAATCGAACAAATAGTTTAGAACTTCAGCATTTAGTGACGAAATCCTTGAATCTAGTGCCATAAGTTCTAAGGATAGAAGATATATATATATATATATATATACATTGGTAGATAGCTAGACAGGATAATGCCCAGGTAGGTCAAGAATTTGGTTAAGAAACCCGAGAAAGGCAGGATGCCATCATATCAAATATGGATAGCAATATAGGTGAAGTATCCTTCAAAAGGATTCCAAATGGTGTCGTTATCGCTCTGAGGAATGGCTTCTACCCCAGTGATGCCGAAGTCATTTAGAATAGCGTCGACCTCATCTTAGGAATATATAAAAGAATTGGTAACTGCTTCAATCTTCTTTGGAGAAGATTCCATTACCAGAAATGTATCCTTTTCTAGTTTCTGAGAGGTCTTTTTCATGCCCATGGTCTTGCTAGGCGAAATCATTTCAGTGAAAGGTTATAATTTGTTATATGATTAACATTTTTTAAGGAACCAAAAACCTATTACAACAATTAAAATATCAACCAAATATGGAATTTCTTATCCTTGAATGAATGTTAGAGTTAGTTTAGAAAAATGAAATTTGTTGAGCTTCCAATAGCGTTGAAAGGGAAAGTGAAAGTGAAATTGGAACTCCTACAAACACCCTTTGATAATGTCGAAAGCCCAAGGAAAACTTTATTGTTGAAAGGAGTAGTAAAAGCCAACACAACTAGTTTGAATATAAATATACACTATCAACATTCAATAAACAATACAAATAAACCTTTTAACACTGTCGTAACCCATGAACCTTTTTTTACTAAGAGAATATGAATGGTGGCGAAACCTTACATGCCAATTGGGTGGAAAGGTTTAGGGGTGAGTAGAATCAATTTTGGAGTTGAATTAAAGTAAAATTAAAGAGATATTTGGATAAATGATAACGAAGGACTACTTGTTGATTAATTGGGATAAACTCTCGATTCACTACATTTTTGCAGTAGTCTCTTTGTTATGAAAAACCTCAAAACCACAAGAAATTTTTTCTTAGAATGGCCGAGGAAAGTACCTTCGATTTCGTTTGGTCCCAAAATGAACTTGCATAGATGAATGTCTGAATTAGCATTCCAATCATAATGAGTGGCCTCTATAAAAGTATATCAGTCAGTGGTGGAGAAGACACCTTCTCTTAGCTTAACACCATTTCTTGAGACATACGAGATCATGAAGTTATACATTTTTACAAATCAGTCATGCGAATGTGGAATGGCAATGTGGCATTCAAAGTGAAAGAAAATGTGTTATGTGGAAAGGTAATCGTTGCCTCGAGCCTCATTAATCGAAAATGACCGAAACAGGGTTAGATGTGGTAAGCATAAGTTGGTCATTTCCAATTAGGGTATGATCATTCCCTTTTAGATATATTTCGACTTGCTACAACGTTCGGGATGTAAATTAATGTGGTCTGTTTGCTAGAGTGCGCTCGGTTAAAGGTCGATAACGACCGGTGGATGATATATTCGGTACTATCTAGTTACAGAGATAGACCAGTCTTGTGTTAGTAGAGGATCCATTGTGATGGTCCTCGGTACATTCCTTTAGAGATGTACTGGCGGAAGGTAGTCCCTTTACCTGGTCATTTGTATGGAAATTCATTCTCCAATAAGAACCATCGGACTTGATTGTAAACCTATAATGCTAGAATTTAATCAATGTAACAATTTCGGCTAAGATTAGTAAGTTTATTTGAAAATGTTTTCAAAGAATGTCATTCAAAATAATATCAAATGTTTTGATATATAAAACTGTTTTAGTTATCATAAGGCAAAAACCCGTTCGTGTTTATGTGTGGGCGTGGTCTTATGAGATACTCATTCTTTTCAAAGGATTCTATTTAAAGGCAGATATATGATATTGTCATTTATTATTGAGTTGTTTTCACACTGATTTATCAAGCTTGATCCAGGTATTTTCAATGCTCGAGTCAGATCCAAGTAGTTTGAGGTTTAGTCGAAGATGTTTGAAGTTTCTAGAGAAGAGCTAGAGATATTTATCTATGTATGACGTATTCTTTTATCCGCTGTTGTCTGTCTGTTTTTGGTTAATATTCTCAGCAATTGTAAGGACAAATGTTTATAACTGCCTAAGTTGAATTTAGGTTAGACTCTGATATATGTATTTTAAAAGTTTTCCGCTCTAATGATATATGTTCAATATTATATGTTATTCCATTCATGTGAGATACTATTATTTCTATTTTCTTATTACCCTTGATGATCTGTCTTTTTGTGCAATTTGAGTTAGACATGTATGGTTTATTGTCGATTCAAAGGATACAAGAATACGGTTGGTCACATAAATGAAAGGCTTTAGGACATTTTGAAAGAATTTGTTTAAAATGATGACCAATTCCTAGTTATTTACAATGGGTTTTGAGTAAGTTGAAAGGGGCGTAAGCTTTGAAAATTTACACACAACCAAACGAGATTCAATATAGTAGGTTTCAATCAAGTCGAAAGGCTTTGTTTGGTTTTCAACTTAAACAAAATTTGTTTTCCTTAATTTGAGTTATGAAAATAAGAATTAATTTCTAACTCCCACATCTCCTAAAATAATGTAAAATTAGGCATGTACTTGTGGGTTTGAAACCTATAAAACAAAATTTATGCTTTCGAAAGTATGTACTATGTAAACATTTTGTGAAGCACATCAGACAACCTCTTCCAAAGGTATTGGAATATACTAAAAATAACTTATGCTTTCGAAGAAGTCCACTTCATTTTAACCATGTCAACACTTCCGATGAGATCAATTAAGAAATAGACGTTGGACTTTCTTTTAACCCCATCGAAAGAGGTTTAAGAAGCAAAAAAAAATTCGCCGCCTTAACCGCTTCCGAAGGAATAGAAAGGTAAAATTACAACATTAAGTTATGATTCATAGGGTTTGAACTTCTCAATGTACTAATTGGAAAAACCTTTCTTCCAATTTTAACCCAATACTTTAAAAAACTAATAATAAAATTTACTTGAGCGTAGATTTACAATCAATAATAAAAAAAACTCCAAAATGAAATTTGAACCATAAAAAAGAACACAAATCGGATGAATTCTAAATATAAATTCGTGTGGGAATTGGAAAGAAATAAGCCATAAAAAGAAACTAAAGGATACTGTCATATGAACGAAAAAACTTAATTTAACTATATGAAATTAGAATTGTAATTCAAATTAAAAACTAACGGATTTTAAAATAAAAATTTAGTGTGGAAAGTTGGTTCGAAAAGCAAGATAGTAAGAACTTGCTTTGAATTCGAGCTTCTGTTTGCTAGAAATAGGAGTTTATTAAGAAATTAAGAATTTTAATTCTTGTTGGATGTTTCTTTCAATCGCAGGTAAATGGAAAGAGGAAGAAAGAAGTGCCATTTATAAAAAAATTGGCTTGAAGAACAATCACATAATCAAATTTAAATAGACGGTCAGCATTTACACAAGAATATGAAAAGGCAGGAAATCTCAATGCTAAAGTATAGAGGAGTATCGAAGCAGACGACTTAAATAGTCAAAGGGATCCCTTCACAAGGGGGGTTGATGTTACCACCAATTATCACTTAAACCTTGTCGAAACAAAGATGAATAGAAGAGAAGGATGTATAAGAGATGATAAAATCAACAAAGCCTTTTGAAGAAGTCGAAGGGATGCTACAGTTAAAAGTCAGATGCATCACAAGCTTTCGAAGGGGTCGAAAGGATCGAACGCACCAATTTGTTCAATTGCTTCCTTTCGAAGCAGATGCTTTCACCTGCATGAAGACGTTTTGAATAAGTTGAGAAATACCTTTCGAAGGGAGCATATAACAGCCACTCACGTACATGCCAAACCTTTCGAAACTGAAGGTTTCGCCTTAATTAAAATTAATCAGAAAGATGTTTTGTTAGCGCAACCCCTTCGAAAGCATAATTAAACCTTCTGAACCGGTTGAAACCTTTAACAACTAAGAGGGGTTCTGCATCAATCCACAAGTATGTTTTCGAAAGTTACCTACCACATTGAAACACACATTATCTCAGTACCTCAAAGATCTACATGTTGACGGATATGAAAGCTCATGCCCTTTCTTACTTGCAACAAAAAAGCAACATGGGGTGGAAATGCGCACCTACCCCTTTCGAAGAAGATGAAAGAACTCAAGTCCTTTTAGATGAACTATAGAAAAATTCCTAACTTTTGACGACAACGAAAGGTCTACAAGGCCACCTTTTGACCAGGCCGAAAGCGCTGAGTCAAAAGGTGGCAACCCACACATAAAACTAAGACCCTAAGGGTCTGTTTTTAGGAGACTGAATTCATTCACTCCATTCATGTTATTTCTAAAATTTGTAAACCTTAATTTTGAAATCAAATTAAGTACATGATCAATTTGTATAATATTAGTTTGATGAAAGCAAGATTATTATACTTTTGAATATGCAGTTGTTTTGAAACTCTTATTGGATTCAGTTATAGTCTGTTTGTGTCGACTTGGCCAAAAGCCCATTTTTAAATGATTCGAAACCCTTATTTCAACCAACATTCTTAAATTCTTTGCTCCTAACCTCAAGTAGCAAAGGGTCACCTTTTAAGTGGGTCGAAACCTTTAGCACAACCTATTTCCTTAGATTTATAGGACAAAACCCAAGCCATCAAAAAGGCCAGTTTTCGACGAAGTAAGAACCTATCCATTTAAACCATATCCTTGTATCATTAGAGCCAACCTTTAGGGCATCACAACAGTCTTGAAAGGGGGTTGTGAAAGGATAATTAAAACACAAGCAAGTTTGAAAGACTTAAAAGAAAGTAATATAGGAGTTTTGGCTGGGTCGAAAGGTTAAATAAAGAGAAGTTTTTACTACGATGACCTATTTGAAAGGTAGATTAAAGGTTGTAATAAGATTCTAACTGAGGGGAGTAATGAGATTCTAATTGCCTCTATGTAATCAAAAGCAGGTTTCAAGGGAGACTTCTACACTTTAAACTCTACTTTGGGGTGTTGAAATTTTTTCTTGTTAACATGCATCATACACGTCTTCGCTTTGATTTTCTAGGTGCAGAAAAGGAGATATTCCTTAAGGAGATTCTCGCGTATCATACAAAACTGTTTTGCAATCATGATAATCCTCCAACAGGAGAATGGGCTAATAGCAAACGTCCTCCGGTTATTACTCCAGAGGGATTTAATACCACTTTTGACTCGACCATTGCTCTTTCGGCTAACACTTTGAATAAAGTTGAAAAATGTTATTTATATACTTTAAGTGTGATAGGGCAAAGCATGTGTTTGATCATAACATCGATATGGTACCCATTGTTTTATTTCTTTTTGAGTTATAACTATTATCGTCCTAATAAAGAAATTTGTTCTCGGGATATTAATTTGTTCTTTGTTTATTTGAATAGGAATTACATTTAGCTATCACACCTCTCCCACTAGATCCTCTATCTTCTTTTACCAGTATTAGAGATAACTTGGTGGTAGATCATTTAAAAAGAAGCATATTTAAAGATCCTTTGTCCACCTGACTTTAAGGTAATTCTGAGGTGTTGGAATGGCATAAGAAATTTTTACTACAAAAGGCGATTATTAGGGACCTTAATGATCAACTTTCTAGTCTTGAAGCAGACATAAGAACAAAGACAAAACAATTTCCCAATTGAAACGCCAAATTAAATCAAACCTGTCAATCAACTTTGATCACAAGATGTTTAAGCTTTTCCAGTAGGTGAGCTATTTGGAGATAAAATTAAAAGATAGTCAAGCCCGGTGCAAATCCCTGGAATTTATCATGGGGGCTGACATTCCACATATCAATTTACCAACTTCTACAATCACTCGTCTGTTGTCAAATCGACAAGGTCTTCATCTCTAGCTATTCAAAAATTTCCTACTACGACTAACCTTCCCCCTTGTTTTGACGAAGGCAGTGGGTGAATGGTGCATGGTGGTTAAGTTTGAAATGATGAAATACTTTGATGATTAACATAAAGTGAGATATTCACAACGCATCAACGATATGCAGCTAAAATCCAAAGGCTTAAGCATGAAAATATCTTCTTCAAAAGCACATCATCTACTTAGAAAGACAAAACAAGACTCTTAAAGGCGCCAACAATTCTTTCAACCATGCTTTGAAGACACGTACTGAGTCCATCGATGATGTTGACGAGATTACAAAGAAGGAAATGAAGCTTGAAGAAATTCTTTGTATAGCAATTCACCATATTGTTGATCCTTTGATTGCTTAAAATTTAGATAAGGTCATCCCGGATCTTTGAAAGATACACTTAAATAATTTTTCAAATTGTGTAAATCATGTAAATATTACCTGGTTTTAGCTTTTTCCTATATTTGTAATGTTGTTTCTAAATCTACCTTTTAATAGCTTTGACAATGACTTTTGTGCTTATTGAATCATTCTGTCTTGCTTAATCTTATTTTCCAGTAAAGTACAATGTAGACAACATGTTTTATCTTTAGTTTGAAATATATTTTAGCAGTTTGTCTATATTATTAGGGATAATATAGGGATCTCTTATAATAGAATCCGAATAACGAAAATTAATAGATCCTCATCTGATGATTATAAGTGATGATGAACTAATAGTTGAGGACGACTAAAGACTGAAAATTCTTGCTTGATAATAATAGATGTCCTAAGATCCAATTTCGGTCATGATGAGTGAAGAATAGAAATTTAATAATAGTGGACCGAAAATTTGATTACAGAACTAAGGTCAGAAATCTAAATCTAGCATTAATAAAAGTTTAGAATTCCTATTTCGGAAATAGTTGATAGAAGAGGAAGAATAATTATTTAATATTAAATGTCCACAGATCATCATCTAGACTAAGTCATGGAAGACTAGGAATCCTTCTTTAGGAACAAATAACATGAGTCCAAAAACCCTTATCTAGAAATAGTAGAAGACCTATAACCCAAATTTGGGCATCGATAAGTGAAATCCAAAATCATCTTTTGGATATAATGAAGCTCATAAGTTCATAATATAAAATCCAACACCCAAATTTAGATATTAGTAGAAGACTAGAAGTCCATAGTGAATGGCTCGAAACCCATATTCGGATATTAATAAGTGAAGTGCAGAAATCATCTTTCGGAAATGAGCTGATGGTTATATTTTCTTATTTAAGCCTTTTGTTTTGCAATACTCTTTGAGTTTTAATTTTTCTAACGTATGCCATCTTTTAGGCTATGTATATTATCATTGTTTGGTTTGCAACTTCTTAGTCTCGGACATCTTAGTCCGTTGTTGTCTGGTGCGCTTGGTTAGCTCATCCACAAGCAAGGTCGAAGGACTTACACAACCTCCCTCCAGAAGGAGCTTCAACCAGGCCTTATAGGCGGGGCGGAAGGTTTGTTCGGTGCCTTGACCAGGCCATAGCGGGGAGGGACCAAGGGCTTACTTCGTCCTCCCTACAGGAGGTGCTCCAGCCAGTACTTATAGAATGGGCTAAAGGCTGGTCAGTGCGTTGGCCCAGCCATAGCGTGGTGGGACCAAGGGAATAATCCATCCCCTTTTAGGGGTACAATGATCTGTCAATAGTTTGGCATAATCGAGGGCATGCAGTTACGTTGAACCGGACATAGCTTGGCGCGGATAAAGTTTTACTCTAACCTCCCTCCAGGAATGGTAATCGACTGTTCAAGGTAATTTCCAAGATTAAGGAGAATTTTACTCCTGACCAAGTTGATTCTCTTGAAAAGGTGCTCTACATATCTTTGAATCTTCCCTTTTTTGATAAAGTTGATTACCATTCCTTCAGGTGCTCTACATTGATTTTTTTTCATGCCCATTCACCATGTAATAGTGGCATTAAGGTCCCCGCTGATTCCTTTCGTATTTGGGCTTTTTCTTTATGAATGGCCAATAATTAAGTTCTAGTTAATATGTAAATGTTCTTGATTGACATAATCAAGTTGCAATCCCTAGCTTTAGTTTTGGTCATGGAAGTGGAAAATTTGTGCACAGACAAAGTTGGAAAATATTTTATTCCCCTCTAAACGTGTCAATAAACTTCACTAATATTTTAATCAATAGTCAGCTATTTATAACTTAACTAATAATAAAATTCACATCCTTTTATTTTGCATATTTCCATTTTTTAAAACATTTAAAATAAAAATTAATACTCAAAATATTCTTTGTTTTTCCCAAAAATAAAATAATTAACTCAGAAAATATCTCAATATTAAAAGTAATGAATATTGGTTTCTGTAAATTGAGTTTTCAAATAAGCTGTGACGCCCCAACTCGAGACCCACATTAACAAAGAGTATTACTATGTAATACTGTCTGCTAATGTAGATAATAGAACTGGATAGGAGCGATCATCTATAGCCTTGTCTTAATTATCTATTGAATACGTTGACAAATGCCATATTTTTTCTATCTCAAGTGGATCGACATATCCAATAAATACTTAATACATAGCCATACGTGGCTATAGGATCTATTAGAACAAAATACAATAACTCGAATGCAAAATACATCATAGAACAGTAGATCATTACATATACATATACATAGACAAATACATCACAAAGTATACAAAATGATATATGTCAAGTGGTATAGCAACCACAATATACAAGCGAGTAAAAAGAATATACATATCAAAGGAGCAACAAAAGGACTACACAAAAAGATATAACAAAATGAGCTAGCAGAACAATCTATGTGGAAGCAAAATAGGCTAAGTCCAAATGTACCTATCCTGAAACACCTCTGTCAAACCCTCTAAACTACAGAATTTCATAATGTAATTAAAAGTGAAATTCTAGCTAAAAGAAAGTTCTTCCAACTGAAAAAAGGTCGAGCTAATTTGGATAAATTTACACTAAGATATTAGTGTTTTACTGTAGCAATTTTTCACAAATTTTTTTGAACAAATCAGAACCAAACAATTATTCAAATTCAAGCAACCAATTCACAAAAAGTTGAAAGCAATTCAATCAACAAATCATCCCATTTAATTCAAAGAGCAACTAATGATTATTCTCATAGATTAAAGATAGAGTGTGAGTGATTAACTCGTCTTTATGGACTAGAATTTGATGATTAAAACCTGAATTCTCAGAACATAACATTTTAAAATATAGCAAGCTATGACGCCCCATCCCAAGACATACATTAAAAAAGAGTATTACTGGGTAATACCGTCTGCTAATGCGGAAAATAGGGCTGGTTAAGAGCGACCATCTATAGCCTTATCTTAAATATCCATTGAATACGTCGATAAATGCTCTATATTTTTTTTTTCTAATTCAAGTAGATTGACATATCCAATAAATACTTAATACAAAGCCATAGGTGGCTATAGAATCCATCAAAACAAAATACAACAACTCAAATGCAAAAAACTTAGAGCTTGTATTTTAAGAATGATTTCTAGATTTTTTATATTGCTTGATTCAGGAGCTTCACCCTCAATGAACAATTTCCTTTTCAAAACCTGTTGAAGCTCATACGTAGGTAATGTTCCACTTATTAATTTATGCCATTTTTGTGCAAAGGTGTAGTAAATAGCCATCAGCCCTTCTTCAAAGATAGTGCTTTGGGTATAGAATTGAATTGTCTTCTTCATTTGATCAAACAAGTTGTTAATCTTATATTTTGTTCCTTCTAAAGCAAAGATGGGTGCAGCGACAATGTTAAAGGGTTTAAGCTCCACTTGTCTGGGTTATGTGATTCCGCTCTCTCTTTTTCTTTGTGATCCTTAAAGCTTCCAATCTTATCATTTACTCTTTATATAGGTTAAAATCTTCAATAGTTCCATGCGAGAAGCCAATTGAGTGTGGCTCTGAGGATCCTTGCTCAAGCTTTCTAATTATGTTAAGCATGTTGGTGTAAAGTCTAAGGAAGATAAGCTTGGAATAGAATAGGATTAGAGGACAACAAAGTTGTGAAATCAATAAGGGTGGAGGTTCGATCCCTCCTTCTAGTGCCAAAAATGTTAACAAGAAAACTTGTCAACACCCCAAAGCAAAGTCTAAAGTGTAAGTGAAACTTTCAAAACCACCTTTCGAACCGATTAATATAGTTTAAACCCTTTCGAATCCCATTTACGAATCAGTAAAAATAATTTAGATCTCCTTTGGAACCACCTTTTAGAAAGGTTGAGGCAATTGGAACTCCTTCTAGAAAACCTTTCAAAATGGTCGAGTCAATTGAAACTCCTTCAAAATTACCTTTTGAATTAGTTGAATTGGCTTAAGATCCTTACTTCCTTTCAAAGTGGTTGAGGTGACTAAAGGTTAGGACTTAATGAATCTAAGGGTTTTAATTGAATCAATAGGATTCTACTCCTTCGAAAGGTAACCTTTCGATTGGCACTGATACAAGTAATTCATAATGAAAACCATATAGAAGAACAGAACAATCAAAATATTCGAAAATTTCATACGCTTTCTTTAATAATAATTTTCTTGAATATAAGGAGCTTAATTAATACAAAGAAGTAGAATCCCAAACTTGATTTTAGAATTAGGGTTTACAAATTCAAGAAAGAACAAGTATTGAGTGAATGAAATGAATCCCCACCATAATACCCCGAGAGTTAGGCCCAAGTTGGACCCTTTTGTATCAGTCCTTTCGACATAGAAGAAAGGGTGCCTTGAATTACTTTCGTTACTGCTAAATTTAGAGTGCCCTTCTACCGTCGCTTTCAAATGGAACTTGAGTGCTTTCGACTCCATCGACAGGTATGTATGCACCCTCTACTTTGTTGTTGATTTGCTGTTGCAAGTAGGAAAGGATGTGGGATTTTGATACTATCGAAAGGTGTATCTTTGGGGCTTCGAATAAGTTGATGCATAGTAGAAGGTTTAACTACAAAAGGTAGCATTTGAAAGCATCCCCATTGATCAATGTGGCACCGCATCTTCTGGTGTTTGAGGAGGACTTATTGAACTCATGTAAGCTTTCCATTGGTTTTAACCGATTTGAAAGGCTAATATATGCCTTCGAAGTGGTTGTTTTGGCCAAACGTTCTTCTGCGGAAGGCAAATAATCGCGAAACCCACTGTTTTGAAAGGTTTGGCACATATATGAAAGCATGTTATCTGATACCTTCAAATGGTGCTTCTTAACTCGTATTAAAGCCCCTTTATGGATGCGGAATCATCTTTTTCTAATGTAATTAATTGAATCGGAAGGGTGGCCTCGTCACCTTTCGACTTCTTTGAAAGTCAATTGTTCATCAAACATTTTGCTAAAGCATCCCTTTGATTCTTTGGAAAGGTTTTGTTATTTCTATCATTCTATGTGAATCCTTCTTTTTATTCTTCATGGTTTTGACAAAGCTAAAGCGATTTTTAATGATGGTAGAAACTGTAGAAAATGCATGTCCTAAAAGCTGAATTTCTAAATGGTCACATCTCATCCCAAGGGTTGCTTAACCTCCAATCGGATTCTTAACCCTTAAGGAAGTAATAAGGTATGACAATTCGAGCTTTAACTTATCTTCCAAACATTGTGAAATAAAAGAATGTAATGCACCAATGTCAAATAATACTTCAACAGGAATGCCATGAATTGAAAGCATACCTCATATGGTAGATTTTCCTTTCTCTTCTAAAGTCATGTAGAAGCTGACGATTCTAGAGTAAAAAATTTCCTTTATCAGCTATAGATGGTCTTGGACATTCATTATTATAATGCCCTATCTGATTGCAGTTATAGCACTTCACGTTCTTCTTTCCTGCAGCCTTCTTTCCATTACCAGCTCATTTGCAAAGTTCACTTTCTTATTGCAGTTATAGAAAACAACATCCGCCTTCTTTTTTTTTGGAATCTACACTCTTCTGAACTCCCTTGTTTTTGAAGAACTTCCTCTTCTTATCCCGAGAATTTTGGATCTCCACTGATTTCTCCTTCCCAAAATTCAAAAGCATCTCATCATTCCTTATCCCTATCTCTACCACTTCATTACTCGAATCTCAGAGGTGTGGCATTGTTGCTCTAGCAATCTTCGGCTTCAATCCTTGGAAAACTTCTCATTCCTCTCAATCACGGTGTGTATAGCGACATACCCATTCCTAGATAGCTCATCAAACTTAGTGGCATATTCCAACGCCGATATTTATCCTTGTTCCAATTCCGTAAACATCTTAGGTAATGTTGACTTGGCTACTTCAGGTAAGAACCTCTCCTCAAATCTTCTTCTAAACTCAGCCCAAATCAGTTCTTCTTCTGGCACACCGACGGTTATCACATTCCACTAATATAATGCAGCTCCTTGCAATTGCCTTGAAGCCAATCTTGTCTTCTGCTATCGTCAAAACCTAAATTGGCCAAAATTCTCTTATAATGCAATAAACAATTCTCCACTTCAACAACATCCTCCATTCCTAAAAATTGCTTTCTTCTAAGACTAGTATAACTATGGTTTAGCTCTATATAGTTATTGCCAACTAGCACTATGGGATTAGCTCCTCCACATTAGCAACATTTCCTTCAGCCAAACCAGTTGCTACTCCATCTTGAATCATGCTAACAAAGAACTAATACATAGTCCCTATATCTGCAAGCGGGGATCCAACACCTATATTATGATTTCCCTATCAACACTGATTCCTTCTAGTATTCGACCGAGCATTTCCATTAGCTATGTTACTTCCTCCACCTAGATTCACTTCTCCATTTCCCGCTTCCATATCTTTCGACCTTTGAATCTACATGTGGATCTTTGTATGATACGTAAGAATGCCTTAAAGGGAAGGGAGAATAAAGATAGGATACATACTTGTATGTGTGTGTGTGTGTGTATCAAGTACAAGTGCGTTACCATAGCGTTATATCAAACCCCAATCTTATTATATGATTTTTTTTTTAGATTATGTTTTCAAAAGCATTTTCATCTTTTAAACTTTTCATAAACTTATGCTCTGATACTACATTGTAATATCCCTTATTTTGTGGTCCAAAAACAAGCGATATTGATAATGCAATCATCAATAGTATTATTCTTCGATCATAAAATGTGGTATTGTTAATCATACAAATAACATCCAAAGCTTATGAATACGAATTTTTTTAAAACATTTTTCATTAGTCAACTTTCATTACATTTCGGAAATAAGGTTTTCACGTTCATTACATAATCCCATTCATTGTCCACGTTCAAAGAAAATATAATAATTATAATATACTCCAAGAGGGACATATGAAGATGTCCCTCTAGGTTGATCAGAGTCTAATCCTTGATAGTTATAAATTCTATCATTACATCCATTCATACATAGCGTAAACTTTAAAGAGAGCAACGAAAATAAAAGCTCCTATGTTAGCTAATTTGCCTCCTGCATGTCTTCGGAAACTTTTTCGTCTAACCTGAAAATCCCTACTCTCGAGCTAACTCAACTGAGTACCCAAGAAATTTAGAGGGAAAAACAAAAACTTCAGGTCCGACAAAAAGTTTGCTATGGATAATAATATACCAACTCGAAACCAAATGGATATGTAGTGAGACAACGCCGCTGAGTGGAATGTGTTTTCACCTCACTAGTATCTTACCATATGCCAATCATAATCATGTAATGGTTAAAAAAAACATAACATGTTCATATGCTTGCATGAAGCCTTGGTAAGCCTGACAATATTGTCATCCTAAGGTTATGCGCAGAAGTTTAACCTTTCCAACAATATACTATTTGTCTCAAATCATAGTGTATGAACCTAATGGTTTTACAAGCCAATCAATAACCTATCAGACTAACTCGTGCCAAAACTTAACCAGATGTCCACAAATCCCCAAATGCGGTAAGGAGTAAAACAACATAAACAATATGTTGAGCATATAGAGTTACGAATTCCTTTATGTGCATGAAGATACTTTCGTCTCACTACTAACAAGCCGTACACATTAGAATCACAGACCGTTACCAACAGGGGCTCACGGTTGACCATAAGGCATGACCCTACACCAGTCCCACTTACTATTTTATTTAGTTTTAAATTCGTGAGCCATATCCTTGGATCAGTTCGGGCATCATAATATAATTGATGTATCTGATCTACTAGATGCAATTTTACTTACTTTAGAGTTTAGTCTGTCTATACCAACTACTAAGAAAAGCTAACTCATAATTCTACCCCAAAATCCCAAGATGCGGTATAAGGTCATGAAATGTGAATATGGAAATGACAAAACATGTTAGTTTAACTAATTAATTGATAATAAGAACGTATAGCGTCATACAGTAAAGTATGTTCAATCAATAGTCACATGCATAATAAAATTACTTGAAGTCGAGTAATACTTTCCGTTAGAAAACTTCATACAAAATTGGGCTAAAACATAGTTTACTTCCTTGAAACTAATTATCTTTAACCTTGATAAACCACTTAAAATCATTCTTTAAAATAAGGAAAACATCATTCGTTGATGTTGTAGGTCCAAAATGGTGACATTAACATTGACGACATATAACCAAAGAGGTGACATCAACGATGATGACATATGACCAAAGACGTGGCATCAACGTTGATGACATGTGTCTAAAGTGGTGGCATCAATGTTAATGACATGTGTCGTTAACTTTAACGAAGTATGTTGAAGAGGTGGCTTTATAACATACGTCAAATAGATGGCCTTGACCACATATGACGATGAGGTGGCCTTGACGACATATGACATAGTCGTGGCCTTGATGACATATGATGAAGTGGTAGCCTTGACGAAAAATCATTACAAAAAAAAGTAGGTGGCGCTTAACAAACGCTACCATAACTTACAGCACCACTTTAGGGAATGCCGTTAGAAAGCATACATCTAAAAGTCCAAGATGTTCTGTTGCATTTTAGTAAAGGTCGCCATAAATGTTACTATAAGTCTTTATTGTAGCGTTTGGAAAACGCTACTAAAAAAATACCGTCTTCTACAACAAAATATTTCGGTGGCATTTTTTATTTGCAATCATGTATATTTTGATAGCATTTAATAAATGCTACAAAAAATTATTGATTTTTTGTCTAGGTTTCCCTCTCTGTGGTGGCTCGTTAAGTTTTCACATCGTTTTGTTTATATATATATATATGTATATATATATTATAGTAATAATTAACATATTCCTATATGAAATCAGCAATCACTCATTTAATTATCACATTCAAACAACAAAAAAACATATTAATCAAATAATGGAATACGATTCACAAACACTCAATATAAAATATTTAAATGAAAATAACCACTTTTACATAAAATCCATAATCAAACTACAAATCATTATGCAATTAACGAGAGAGACCGGACTCTTCATCCCCTTACAAAAATACCATGTTTGCATAAACGAAGCATGGAAGCTATACATTTCAGTTGTTAGCTTATAACTAACTAATGGCTCAAACAGCTGCTAATTAAAAAACCAGCATAGTTAAAATATTGATATGAATATCACTTACAAAATATGGCAACATAATTGATACATATTTTTCATGGAATTTTTAAAAAGACCGACATACTCATATCCACTCGGCAATCAAATTTAGTGACGATTGGGCTTTCATCAGCGGGCTTAGTTTCAATTCTCTTCCTCTTGCCTCCAGGAGGTATGTACCATTCATAAATGTGCATGTTTGTATTATAAGGTTTAACTTTTGCTTCGAATTTCGGATGTAAAAACCCATCATCCGAAGGCTAAAGAACATAGAAAGAATCAAAGCAAATAGAAGACTCCATTTTATACTAGCCAATTATAACGAAATGCATTTCCCATGAGCTAAATTGCTTCCCATGAACTATGCCCCAATCTCTCTTTGTCAAGAATTCCACCATTAGGTATTTTGGCGAGTCTGAAGCATCTATCTCGTTAAGCGCAGGTCTGTCAAAGAAGGCCTTGTAGTAGGGATGATTGGTTGATTATCACAAAGAGAGTCTTAAATGCCCGACAAAATTGTGCCACCCCCATTTGCACTAGTAATTGTATTTGACCTAATAGAGTCAACCCTTTGTTGTTGAATCCGAAGATTTATTCCACCTTGGGCTCTAACTTTTTCTCAGGGATGTTCATCTGATCGAAGGCATGCCTAAAGATGACATAAACTACCCTGCTTTTATCCATAAGAATTTGGGATACGATAGACTGTCCAATTTGAGCTGTGATCATTAAGGGATCGTCGTATGGATGATTAAATCCCTTCTTTAACTCTTAAAGGGTGATGACAATATTTGACATTGGAATATCGAGTCATGGACTTTTTAGCGGGGGCTTTTCTTTGACAAAGAAGACACCCTCTTCAGCATCCTTAATATACCTGCTCCTTGCCCCTTGCTTGGACCTGCCAGATATGGCCCACCATGAATTACATCGATCCTATTTAGCGGCAGGCTTAATCTCAAAGGGTCATCCTCCTCTAGAACATTAACATCATTATTTCGGAGCTTTTGAGGACCATCTCCCGTTCATGGAACTTTCTTCTTGTCCTGAATGAACTCTTTTAAATGTCCCTCACAATTAAACTTTTGGATTATTTCAGCCAAGACTTTGATTTGCTTTGCGGTACACATAATAGTTGTCCCCTTTTCTTTATTTTGGGTGGTTTTTGGTCTTGAAGGAAGTTAGGAAATTAACTCTCACCTTTGCTACAGCATAGACGTAAGACAATGGCTTGTTCAAAGCATTTGAATTAGCAATAGGCTATTCCCATCTTCCTCTTTTATACCTTCGATCCAATCTCAATCTTACTCCTTCCTATTTTAGGATTGCTTTCCTTTTAGCATTATGCAATTCATCCGTTTGGACGAACTTCTCAGCTTGAAAGTTGAAGTCTTGTAGATCTTTTCACTCATTAACAAAGAGTTGTTTCCAGAATTGGGAATTTTCGGTTAATGCTGAATGCACTGCAATGAGCTTATCACGGTCATTCATGTCCTTAGCATTTAATGCTTTAATGATAAACCTTTTAAAATAGTCTCCCAAAGACTCCCCCCCACCTCTGTTTTATATTAGCCAAGACTGCGAAATCAATGATTGGGCCTTTGCACATGTAGAACTGAGTAGAAAATTCATAAGGAAACTGCTTATACAAGTAGATTGTCATTTCTCGATATTATTAATACCATTTAGTTGTAGCATCTTGGAGAGTCATTGGAAATAACCTGCAATGAAAAGCTCCTGACGCATTATATAGATAATCTGGCCATTGAAAGCCATCAATTAGTCCTTTGGGTCTGTGGTCCTATGATACTTCATAGTCGGGATGTTCACATAAAATGGCTATGATTTCATCTGTAAAAGGAGGCGCATGCTCATTATCATTTACATTCTCGTCGAGGGTCCTCTTTCCTTTATAATTTAGCACATCTTTAATTGCTTTTTCTACCGCATCTTTTAGATAGGCCTTAGCGTCAAGTTAATTTTTCTTGTCTGGATGGTATTCTTTCGATGTGGAGCTACCAGACTGTTCAAGAGATTCACCTAACTTTCTTCCTAAATGATAAACTTTGTTTGGAAGCCGGCCTTTCTTTTTTAAAGATGTTAACGCAATTTGTCTCTTTTCTTTATCTGCACAAGCCTTTCAATTCCTCCTTAGAATGATCACTTCGTATCCATTGGTTGGTCTTGCCATTTTAGTGGATTTTTGGACAATGCCATCTTGAGTAATTCCTACATCTCAAGCAATTGTTATTCTAAGCACTTTATTTTAGAGGCATTATCAACCTACTAAGCTAAAGCTGATGGTTTCCCTATGCCAACTCACTCCAAGTTTAAAGATGGAGTGATATTTTCTTCTTAGGTGGTGGTGTGAACAACCTCTTCATTTGTCCTGCTAAGCATCTTTGATTTCATTTTCAAATTTGAGTTAAACAAATCAAAATTAGTCTATAAGGTAACCACAAGGTCGGAGGTTCGACCCTTCGATCCTAGCGCCAAAAATATTAACAAGAAAACTTGTCAACATGAACGAAGCTATGAATGACAAATAAGATGATTGAAAGAAGATTGAAAGAGATTACTTCCTTCGAAAACTCTCTTTCGACCAAGTTGACTTGGCCAAATCACTTTCAGAGGATAATTGATATATTATTAGTGAATCATTGATCAAATTAATCTTATTAAGATGAAAATAAGGAGGAAGCATCTTATTCGAAACCCATCTTTCGAATGAGTCGAAAGTAGCTATTCATATTAATACTCATCCCATTCGACCATGTCGAAAGGTCCAACCAAACCCTTTTGTTCATGTTTGAAGGTCTGCTTTGCCTTTAAAGAGATGTAGCCGCTTTCGACATTATTGGTTTCGTTTCTTATGGAAGAACTCCTTCGATTAAAGGTTGAAGATGTAGCCATGCATATGTCGCTTTCGAAGGAATCCATCCTTAAAAGATAACTTGTCATTCATGAACTAGATGTCTTTCGTAACATCCCTTTTGACCAGGTCAAAAGGAATTTCATCCTTCCAAAACAAACCTAATTCACAATGGAGCAAGCTTCACTAGGTGTATTCGGTAGAAGATCATTATAACATTCCTATTTTTTTTAATAAAATTCAAATTGGTAATTAATTTAAAAAATTAAATTAAATTGTAAACTAATTGGGTATTTTCTAAATTTAAATAAATATTGTGCCTTCTTAGTTATAAAAAGATTGTAAATTGAATTATGGGTTTGAAATTAAAAATTTAAGCTAACAAACACGTCCTTTTCCTTCTCTCATGGCCTTACCTCTTCGTCCTTTTCCTTCTGTCCCGCTGCCACCTTCTTCTTCTATCACTTCGTCCTCTATTCCTGTCACATTTTCTCACTCTCCCATACCTTCTCTTCCTGATCCGCCGCCAGCTACCTCTGTTGAGCTGTCCTCTCTTCTTGGACCGCCACATGTTTCTTCACTTCGCTCGTCCGCTGCTCCACTTCCCCAGTGGAACTCATTGTTCCAAGCGAAGCCACACAATGCTGGTTCTTTTGTTCCTAGGTCGTTCCCTTTAGTTTTTGAGGAGGGAGCCATTGTCCCGCCTGTTGAAGTTATTAATGAAGGTAATGAAGTTTGGGGTCATTGTCTAGTTGGGTTTTTCCTTGACTTACCTCTTCCATATAGGTTGTTTTGAATCACCTTAAGCGTGCTTGGCGTCTTAAGGGATCAGTAAAGGTCATTTCAGATGGAACCTTGTTCCTCTTCAATCTATCATCTTATGATGATAGAAGGAAGATCATCCAGTCTGATCCTATCATTATGAGGAACAAGTTGTTTATTGTAAAAGAATGGGATCCCACATAAGGCAATAGTGTTAGCACTATCAGTTCAGTTCCAGTGGGGTGAAGCTCTCCAATATTCCTTTGTATTGCTGGTCACATGTTGGCATTAATTGGTTAGCGACAAGGGTGGGGAAGTTCCTTTGTATGGATGAAAATACTGAAAAGCTTGAAAGAATTGGGTATGCCAAATGTTTGGTCGAAGTTTCTGCTACCTCTGAATTACCAGATTCTTTCAAAGTTAAGTTGCTTGATGGTTCAGAGCAGGTTGTTAAAGTCGATTATTTGTGGAAACCTTTAATTTGTGGGGTTTGCAAAGTCTTTGGGCATAATGAGTCTGGCTGTAATGTGAAGAAATGTGTAGATGATAAGGTGGAGGAGGAAGGAGCAAAAGATAAGGGTGATTTGAAAGCATCTGTTAAAGGAAAAGTGAGTAATGTGAATGATGGATCAGTTGGAACTAAAGACTGAACAAAGGGAGTTTGGAGAAAGGTTCAGAGCAGAAAGGAAAAAGTGCCTCCTGTTAAAAATAGGGTTGCTAATGTTACTGCTACCGTTGAGGGTCAAGTTGGAACCAAATCCTTGGCTTCTGATTCTGTACTCATGCAAAATAAAAGGAAGGAAGACACGCCATTTATCAGTGATGATGGAATTGAACTTGTTGATGTTTCTCAGGGTAATGATCTAGTTAATATCTTCCCAACAGTGAAAGCACAACAGCTGTGCAAGTTTCCTGAGGCAACTTTAAGTGCAAATCCATTTTCATTGCTTGTGCATGATCTCACTAGAGTTGAAGATAATATTGAAGATATTAATGATGTGGAAGAGGGAGAAATCTGTCCCTCATCAGTGAAGACATATGATGTTCACAATGACCTTGCAACACAACCATCTCACGTGATGAACTCACAAGATAACTCTACATTACGTTGTTTAGTGTAGGAATAGCATAATAATAGTATTTTGCCAGGTCCTAGCATACCATGCACCTCCCCCTCTGGCCAATCAGATCGTTTCCCTTATAATTCCCATGCAAAGAAGCCAATTTCCAACCCTGATATAGTATCACTTGAGATTGCTTTTATTGAACAGCTTCAGAATTTCGTTTTCGACCTTCTTAAGCCTGCTGTGCCTTTTAATCTGCCTTCCTCATCTTGTCCACCTCCAATGATTCCAAATTCTACTCTGTCCCCCTATTCTTTCCATGGTAGTTTGCCTGGTTGGATCTCTCCCCCAACTTCTCATTTTTCAACATCCCCACACAAGCTCAAGTCTTCTTCTTTAGCTGAAAAGTTAAAGGCTGTTCGTAATGAACCTCCTAAAACTAGGAGTAAGGCAAATGTTTTATTGCAGTCATCTTTGTCTTTATGAATACAATTGCATCCTGGAATATTCGTGGTGCACATAACCCTATTAAGCTGGATCATGTTAAGTCTTTAATCCAAGTTCACTAAATTAAAATTTTTGCCATCCTTGAAACCAAGCTGTCTCTTCCCTTAACGCTGAAAGCAACTAATTATATCAACCCTGATTGGATTGTTTTCCACAATCATGAACATGCGCCTTATGGAAGAATTCTTACTGTCCATGACCCCCATTCTTTCACTCTTTCTCCTATTTTGTCTTCTTCTCAACTGATTCATTTTCATGCTATCTACCTTCCTCAACAACTTTCATTTTACTTAACTTTTGTTTATGCTCACAATGCTAAAGCCTCTAGGCAGCTGCTTCTTAATCTTCTCCCTTCCTTTCGCCAAAACTCCCACCCTTGGCTTGTTTTAGGTGACTTCAACTGCTGCTTATCATTGACTGATAAGGTGGGAGGTTTGCCTCTTTCTCCGAGAGACATTGCTCCTCTCAACATCTCCATTTCTGACTCTGATCTCCGTCCCATTCCCCGCTCTGGTGTGTCATTCTCTTGGAATAACAGGAGTCGTTCGGGGATTAGAACGTTCTCCAATATTGATCTCTCCCTCTGCAATGCTTCTGCCTTCTCTTTGTGGCCTTCCATCTCTTCCCTATTGCCACATCCCATTTTATCTGATCACTCCCCTATCATTTTGTCCTCATCCTTCTTGCCGTGTGAGAGGAAAAAGGCTTTTAAATTTTTCAATGCTTGGGTCAAGGATCATGATTTTAATAACATTGTAAGTTCTGCTTGGTCCACCACTGTTTATGGCAACCCTATGTTTGTATTGTGCAGGAAGCTTAGGGCTACCAAGTTTGCGTTAAGGCATTGGGCATCTTTGAAGTTTGGTTCTGGCTCTCTTGCTTCCTCTCTCCTTAAGGATCAGCTCATTTCTGCTCAGAAGGCCCTTGACGGCGATCCTTCCAATCCAACTTTAGCTTAGAATGAAAGCTTGCTATTCCAACAGTTGAATAATGCCCTTAGCTCTGAAGCAAGTATGATCAAGCAAAAGCTTCATCAACGGTGGGCTGATGAAGGGGATAGGAATACTGCCTACTTTCATGCTTCGGTGAAGGACAAACGTGCTCGTGATCACATTCATTCCCTATGGGATGCTGATGGTGCTCTCCATTCCTCTCCTGACATGATTGATCAGCACTTGCTCCAACATTTCTCCAAGCTTCTGGGAAACTATGATAATTTTGTTCCTGACCTTGATAGTTTGAATTGTTTAGAGCTTCCTAAGCTAAGCTCTGATAAGATTGGCTTACTTGTCCAAAGGGTCACTGACCAGGAGATTAAAGATACCTTATTTGCAATGAACTCTTCTTCATATGGTGGGCCTGATGGATTTAATGTTGTCTTTTTCAAATCTGGTTGGACAATTGTTAGCAAAGACTTTTTGGTTGTGGTTCATAATTTTTTTGATAAGTTTATAATGCTCCGTGAAATTAATGCTACTAACCTTGTTCTCATTCCAAAAGTTAGGCCTGTTGAAAATGCCTCTTCCTTGCGACCTATATCTTGCTGTAATGTGGTTTACAAGTGTATCTCCAAAATACTAGCTTATAGACTTGTAATGGTTTTGCCTTCTATTATCAGCTCTAATCAGTCTGCCTTTATTCCGGGGAGGAGCATTCTTGACAACGTTATGATGGCGCATGAGCTTATTACTGGTTACGGTAGAGGTCGTAGCTCTCTAAGAACCATGCTTAAACTTGATATATCCAAAGCGCGCGATAGTTTGCAATGGACCATTGTTGTTCGTGTTATGTCACTGATGGGTTTCCCGAAGGTGTTCGTTGCATGGCTGTTCGCTTGTTTGTCAACCCCTTCTTACTCTCTGTGCTATAATGGTAAGAATTCTGGATTCTTCAAGGGGATGCAGGGAGTTCGTCAGGGAGACCCCATCTCTTCTTATATTTTTATTATTGTCATGGAGGTTTTGTCGTGCATGCTGTCTGCTAAATTTGATGATAAGAAAATTTCGTATCACCCCAAATGCAAGCAGCTTCTTATCTCATCGCTTTTCTTTGCGGATGATGTGATGATTTTCACTAAGCCTAATGACCACTCAATTGTTGGGATTATGGGGACTCTTCACTGTTTTTATCTTGCTACTGGGTTAAAAATTAACCTAGTAAAATCTCAAATTCTTATTTCTGGTCTTTGTACTGCTGCCAAGGTTAGGATTGTTTCTCTCTCTGGTCTCCAAATGATGGATAATAATATGTCCTATCTTGGTCTTCCACTATGTACATCCAGAATAACAAGAGCTGATTGCACTATTCTTTATGAAAAAATTATTGCCAAGTTGAACATTTGGACATCCAGGTACCTTTCGATGGCTGGTAGATTGGTACTTGTGAGGTCTGTTTGCTTCTCTATGACTGTTTATTGGTCGCGTACTTTCATTTTGCCTTCAAAACTTCTCAGTATGATCAGAGCAGCTTTGCTCAGATTCCTATGGACTGGGTCTATTCACAACAGGAAGCTTATTCCTATGTCATTCTCAAGTTTGGAAAAGCCTATAATTAAGGGTGGTCTAGGTATCATCGAACTGGAGTTATGGAACAAAGCTGCTATCAATTCCCATGTTGATGCGTTTCTTCTTCGTAAGAATTGCCTCTGGGTCCAGTGGGTTTGGTTGTATCGCATTAAGTCTGGAGATTTTTGGACAATGCATGTTGCGCAGGGGGTTAGTTGGATTTGGCGTAAAATTCTTGCTTTGAGAGGAGATTTCCTTCCTCTTGTTAAATTTACGTTGTCCCCTGATTCACTGGTTTCGTTTTGGAAGGATCCTTGGGTAAAGGAGGGCTTGCTATTGGAAAACATGTTATCTGCGCAGGAGAGGTTCCAGTCTATGATTGGTTGCAATGCGCATGTCGTTGACTACATTGTCAATGAGACAATGTGTACACCCAGTTCAAGCAATCAGGTTGTTAATTCCTTGTGGATGAGCTTGAGAAATTGTGAGGTGCCTATTAGTCATGTTAGTGGTCTTAACTGGAAAGGGAAGAAGCATCGAATTTCCTCAGTGTACAACCATCTCTTGCACATTAACACATTAGCTACTTTTCCATGGTCTAGAGTGTGTTGGTCATCCCATTCCCCAGCTAAGGAAAACTTATTTTTTTGGAGAATATTGCATAAGGCTATTCTGACTAGGGATAAGCTTCTCTCGACTGGTTTGGTAACAAATCATCTTTGTCTCTTCTGCAACTTGTGCCCGGAAACTGTTGAGCACTTATATTTTAGTTGCGAATTTTTAGTTAATATGATAGCGACCCTTATGGGTAAAGTTGGAATTGCTAGTTTTAGTGGAAGCTTTGCTGATGATTGGAATGTTTTGCGGTTGGCGATGAACATGGATGCTAATCACACTAATATTATTTTCTTTGTTATTAAGAAGTATCTTAATGTTGTTTGGCTGGAGAGAAATTCACGTTGCTTCTCTGATGAAGCCCTATCTGCTAATCAGCTTTGGTGCAAGGTGATGGTGAATATAGTATATGGTATCAGATTCTCAAGGCATGCTTTTTCTCCGCATGACGAAGTTCTATGGATTTGAACATGCTGTTTGGTGATGCTGACTGCGCATCCTTGTTTGTCCAATTTTGTGCTGGTCTGCTCTCTAGTTTGTGTAGTTGTCTTTCCTTCAGTTTGTTCCTATTGTGATGTTGTGCTTGCTTGTTTTGTGTTTTTTCTATGTTTTCTTTCTGTGGCAAAAGTGTGTTTTTGTTGCGGTTTTCTCTTTTTCTTCTAACAAACTCTGGTAGGGGTCCAGTCAACCTCGCTTGCCTTTCAAAAAATATTTATTAATAACAATAGTAGTTCAAGATAATATGAATATTCAATAAGATATAATGGTTTAACTAAAAATAGGATTTGAAAACTATATAATTTTATAGAAATTTGTTTCTAAATTTTAAGAGACATATGTAATATATTTTGAAAGTTAAATTTTTATGTTAATATAAATAATTTTAAAAAGTTGTTTAAAAGATAAATTTATATTTTAAAGACATACATATTCCATATATATGTTTATTTATTTAGTATAATTTGATTTCAAAACTCATCTTCTTATAAAGTTGCAAATATAAACATATGTAAATAAATATAAAGCTTGAGTACGAATATATCTTTTGAAAGTATAAGTTTAAAAGGGCCTAACAAATAGTTTGTATATTTATGAATTTAAAATGTAAAAACATTTACATATGAAAAGATATGAAATATAAATACTTTAGGGTTTAAAATACAAAAACAAATTAAATGAGATAGGGGTTTAAAAACAAAAATTTATAAAATTATTTAAAACAAGGATATAAAACATAAATGCACAAAGATATAAATATGTAAAACATAAAGTATATAAGGATTTAAACAAAGTTGTAAATAAATTTTTAAACAAGGTTAAAAACATAAAATACCTATATGATAACAAGTGTAAGAGATAAATTTAACAAGTATTAAAATAAATGTACAAGTGCAAATGAATAAACAAGTGGTAAACTTGATTTTTATCTTCATTTAAAAAAAATACATAAAAGAAAAACAAGGCAATTGTGATAACCCGGATTTTTGAACATCTGTTAATTTGATAGTTAACTAATTTTAAACCATTGAGATGATGATTTCATTTAATGAAACAAATGAAATTTGATAAATTAAGATATCTGGATACATAAACGAATTTAAAATTTTAATAAAAGTTGAATTATAAATATCTGAAAATAATGAAGATTGAATATATATATATATATAAGCAGATTTTGAATAGAGAAATTTTTATTTTTGAAACAACTTTAAGATGTATTTGCCTAAAAGTTTATATTTTTATTTATGAGTTGATTTTTAATTTTGAATTAGAATTGGAATTCTGGTTTAAATTGAAAATTTAATAGATAAATACTTTAAATTATTTTGGATTCAAAATAGGATTTATCTTATATTATTTTCCTTGAAGGAAACTTTCTTTATATAAATTAGGAAAGTGATTGTTAATTGATAAAATAAATACAAAAGCTTTATAAACATATAAAACAAATATGTTTCCTATTATAATGTACATATGTATATTGTCAATGGTTAGCTATAGTTTAAATCCAATATTAATTTTCAAGCTATTAAAGGTAAAATCTATATTTTTACAACAACAAGGATAATATATATGTCTATTTATTTGTTAAGGAATTAAAGCTCAAGTTTAAAATAGAATTTAGTAAGATTTATACTTTCTTTAAATATATGTATAAGATGTATATATATAAAGTATTAAAATTCAATTATTTCAAAATGAATTGATATGAATTAATTAAAATTGTGATTAAAATTGAACGAGTAAATTCAAATGGAATTTGATTTGAATTTAGAAAAGGAATTGAGTATTAATTCAACTTGAAATTGGGGTTAAATCAATTTCAATAGAGATTGAAGTTATTTAAATTGTAACTGAGTCAATTTAAATGGGAGGGGAAATATTGATGGGAATGGAGATTGGAAATTAAACAGTTTGGCTCTGGTCTATTTTCAAATAAATTATTTTAATATAAACTGTTTTAAATCTATTTTCCTAACTATTTACTAAATAACTTTTCTTTTTAAAAGCCAATACTATTTTATACTTATTTTACAATTATTTTTGAAGCTATTTAACTATTTTACAACTGTTTATAAACTAATTACTATTTCTCAACTACTTTATAACTGATTACTATTTTACAAACTATTTTACTATTATTTGAAATTTCTATAACTATTTGACTATTTTCCAACTATTTTACAATTACTAAACTATTTTACAATATTTTACAAACTAATAATTATTTTTCAACAACTTATCTATTTTTAAAACCTTTCAAATTATTTTCTGAATTTAAGCTGGACAAAGTTCAAACTGTTTATGATTGAATATCTATTTGAGATAGGGATTAAAGTAATAATCCTATGGAATTGAAACAATTGTGATCAGGTGGATAGAAAATTAAAGGAAACGGGAATAGAAAGAGAAATTGATTTAGTTGATTAATCAATGAAGATAAATACGTAGGATGTACGCATATTATTCCATTCGCATAGTGATCTGATCCAGATTCGAGCACAGAATTTTGAGATGGTTATATCGATCCAAATTGGGATTTTCACTCGATTTTCGACGGCGAACCTGGATATGATAGTTGATTGGATCTGGATATTCTCTATCGTAGTTATGGCTATGCGAGGAGAATGACGGTTTCTGATCAAGAAACCAGATCTGAGTCCGCGCTAGGAAGTCGGGTGGATGATACTAGTTCGGGAGTGAAATTATGTGATTGAGTGAGCGATCAGATTGGTATAGCGTATGAATGATATGTGTACATCGTACGGGTTTAAAAGAAATCGAACTGGGAATTTGTGGATAAGAAATGTGAAATGGTTTTTGAAATGAAGGATATATTTTGTAAAATATATGATGAAGTAAAAGTGGAAATAGGATATTTCTATGGTAGAAATTTACTTTATGGAAGTAAGTAAGTGACTTTATAGAGTAATCAAATTTGAATATTTGATTTTGAATAAACAAAGTTATATATCTTTGTTATATAAGATAAATCTCCCCTTGTTGAATCTATAGCCAGAAGAGAAAGGATTTTGAAAGTGCTTGAAGTATAAAAGGAGTTTTATACAAGTTTGAAATGATCCAAAAGATTTTAAAGTTATATATATATATATATATATATAAAGGATCTTATGAGGATTTTGGGAAAAGGTTTTGGGAAACTTTGGATGTGGTAAGGGTTTTGATTTTTTTTTTTTTTTTGTAAAATCAATATTGAAATTTGGAAAGCCTAGTTTGAGAACTACCGATTTTGGGATAATCGATTTTGTATAAAGGAGCTTTGTATGAGATCATACTAGGTGTATGATTTGAAAGATACTATATGTGTATAGTATAAAGTGTTTTGATGATGGCTCTGGGGAAAAAGGCGCTCCCTTGAAATGAACTTCTCAGGAGTGCCACCGGGTGGTGCTGCCTTGATCCCCAAGGGGGTTCTAAAGTTGATCTTGGGAGGAGTCCGGACAAAACTAGTTCCTGGAGATAATAAGTAGTGTGTACCATAGCGAAAGTCTTGTGTGCCGCTGAGAGCCAACAGTCTGCTTTTGATTTTATAACGGTAGACTACGACCTATGGTAACATAGCGAAAGTCGTGTGTGCCGCTGAGAGCCAACAGTCTGCGTTTGATTTTATATCGGTAGACTGCGACCTATGTAGGAGTGGAGAAGTTTCATTTTGGCAGCGAAAATCATGTGTACCGTTGAGAGCCAACAGTTACATGGACTTTTGTTGCGATGGCAACGTAACCCTGGAATGTAACTGCGATCTATTGAGGGTTCCATGGCGTAATCGGGGGGCGCAGAGTGCCAATAGTTACATGGACTTTTGTTGCGATAACAACGTAACCCAAGATGTAGCTGCGACCATGGATGGGAGTGATGATTTCCAGGGCATTCTCACTAAAGATATTTTCTTTATTTCAAAATATTTTCCATATTTTCAGTAAAATTATATTTCAAAGTATTTTCACTGGATGTTGAAAACGGATCTGCCAAGTACTTGTAAATTTTCAGTCATATGCCTGATCAACGTATGAACGAATTTCTGTAAGAACAAGGTTGGACTGGTTGAGACATCTAGTTGTAAAAAGTATTTTTTTTATAAAACTATTTTATAATATTATATAGATTTTAAGGTGTTTTAAGAATAATCAAAGGATGATTTAACTAATATTAAATATTTAAATAAATTCTGGCTTTGTTTCTTTTCGAGGACGAAAAGATACAAAGGGGGAAGGGATGTTATAACCCAG
Organism: Allium cepa; assembly: GCA_030765085.1. Lineage (NCBI taxonomy): Eukaryota > Viridiplantae > Streptophyta > Magnoliopsida > Asparagales > Amaryllidaceae > Allium > Allium cepa. The sequence goes on along the minus strand of CM060930.1, from coordinate 105,125,211 downwards.
ATTTTTGAACATCTGTTAATTTGATAGTTGACTAATTTTAAACCATTGAGATACTGATTTCATTTGATTAAACAAATAAAATTTGATAAATTAAGATATCTGGATATATAAACGAATTTAAAATTTTAACAAAAGTTGAATTATAAATATCTGAAAATAATGAAGAATGAATATATATATATATATATATATATATATATATAGATAAGCAGATTTTGAATAGAGAAATTTTTATTTTTAAAACAAATTTAAGAAGTGTTTGCCTAAAAGTGTATATTTATATTTATGAGTTGATTTTTAATTTTGAATTAGAATTGGAATTCTGGTTTAAATTGAAAATTTAAAAGATAAATACTTTAAATTATTTTGGATTCAAAATAGGATTTGTCTTATATTTTTTTCCTTGAAGGAAACTTTCTTTATCTAAATTAAGAAGGTGATTGTTCATTGATAAAACAAATACAAAAGCTTTATAAACATTTAAAATAAATATGTTTCCTATTATAATGAATATATGTATATTGTAAATGGTTAGCTGTAGTTTAAATCCAATATTAATTTTAAAGCTATTAAAGGTAAAATCTATATTTTTACAACAACAAGGATAATATATATGTCTATTTATTTGTTAAGAAATTAAAGCTCAAGTTTAAAATAGAATTTAGTAAGATTTATACTTTCTTTAAATATATGTATAAGATGTATATATATAAAGTATTAAACATATAAAGCTTAACATATAAATTTAACATACAAATATAAATACAAAAGTAACTTAGAATTTTTTTTATGATAAAAAATAAAGGTTTAAAACATGTGTAAACACATAGCTCTTGTATCTAAACATTTGTAAAACAAATAATCCATATACTAACACTTGTAACTTATTTGTGCCATGCAATTTACAAATGCATAGGTTCTTCTCAAATTGGAAACAATGCTATGTAAAAACAAAACAAAATAAAAAGAAAGAAAGAAGAAACAAGTTTCATATTTCTATTCAAATCTGATAAAAAAAAAATCAATGTAGGAAGATTCAACTTCAACCATAAAACCAGATCAATTCAAGATTAATTCTTGAGCAAATTAAATAAGTTTCAGTTTTGGACAAAGACAGCTCAGATCAAAGTTCTATGTTTTCTGTTCAAGCTGTATAATGGTGAGTAAATTGCTGCTATTGTTAATGCTTCCACAAGATAACAATGATGTTTGTTATTTATCATTGGCATAACTTATGGAAATTTGTTTGCATGATGAAGATATGTCTGTATGTGGATAGATATGCAGATATCAAACAAGTACCCCTGTATATGTTTATAAACCTCTTTTACTTGATACAGGTTAATAAATCTAATTTTTTTTTAATTTTAATCCTAATTTCTCTTTATACAGACAATATTAAGCAAGAATTTTAAAAGGAAAATCGATCAAGATAATGCAATTTCATTTCTAAAAAGAATTTCAGAGAAAATATTAACTTAAAATGTGTAAATAAGAAATAACAGTGAAGTTCTTTAAAAACAGGAAAATTTAAATGTCTAAATTTCTTATATTGAATATGTAATCTGAGTCGTCTTGAAAATTCGTGAATTTTGATAACTATTTCATAATTTTTAAGTTAGTGGTTAGTGGGGAATTTAATGATGATCAGAATTGGGTTTAACTTCGATCTTCGGTGATCTCGTGGCTCGAAAAGGTCGAATTTGAGGCAGGTGATATGTGGATGGTCCGCGATGGTAGGAAAAATAGTTAGGGAATTTACAAATGGTCGTGGGGGTCGTTACGAGATGAACTAGGGTTTTTTATTGGGTTCAGGAAGTCGTTGTTTGCGAGGCTTTTGTGACGTCGTGAGAGCTTCGGACCTGGTGAGGCTTGCGGAATTATGAAGTGTGGGTTTCAGTGAGGCTATGGACGTGGTGCTAGCGTTTCAGGTGATCTGTGGTAGCGCTACGAAGTTTTCTTTCGATGATCAATCTATTTCTGGTGTTCATTCAGGACGCTCGATTTCGAGTTGATAAATTTTAGTTCTTTCTGGGTGATTGGGTGGTTTGTTGATGTAATCGCGGACATGTTAGGAGTTGCGGTGCCGGTCGGCGGTGTCAGGAATGGCTGTGCACGTGCACGAGTGGTATCGTGCACAGGTGGTTCCAGGTGATCGAATTTGACGAGGTGATGGATAGCGTTTGCGTGCGATTGGGTTAGCTTTGATATCGAGTTTCTTTCAAGTTGATTTGAGTTTTTGTATGTTGCTCGACTGTTCAAATTTGCGGTTGTATCCCTGATGGAAGATCGGTGTCGAATTTTGTGTTTGGGGAAGAAGGGCTGGTCTGTATTCTTTATATTGGGCTTCGGCCCATTGTTTTAGGGTTGTGAATTATTTAGGGCCGGTGAGGTTAATTTGAGTTTGTGGAGTTATGGGCCGAAGGGGCTTTTGTACAATTTAAGCAAGTTTTTATTTTTATTTTTAAATGAATCTAGTTTGAAGTTATTTTAAACTAAATCTTCGAATGCACCAAAGTGTTTAAATAAAAAAATTAAAGATTCATTTTTAAGTTAAATTAAGGTTTGATAATTAAGGATTTATTAAATAATTAAGGGTAATTCATTAGTTTAATTAATTAATGATTAAAGTCTAATTAATTAATAATAGAGGGTTATATTTAATTAATTAGATATTAATTAATTGATAATTAAGGATTATCAATTAATAATTAAAGAATAATTAATTTATAACTAAAGATTAATTAATTGGTTTTATGGGTAATTAAGGGATGAATTACCCAGTTATATTTAATTAGATGAATGTAATTAATTAATTTATTGATTAATTAAAGATAGCCACTTGGTAATTGATTAAGTATAATTACTTAATGAGATTCATAAGTTTAACTACTTAGTGAAGTAATTGATGGATAAATTACTGGATGCAATTAATATAAGGAAATTACTTTATAAAGGTAATTAAAGATTAACTATTTAAGGGAAGTAATTAAGAATTAATTACTTAGTGTAATTAATTAGAGGACTGATTAATTTAAGGAAATTTATTAAGGATTAGTTAATTTATGAGTGTGAATAAATTAAAGAATAATTAAATAAGGTGATTGTCGGATAATTGATTTGGGTAATTAACTAAGATGGTAATTAAAGGTTAATTAATATGATGGGTTTGAGAATAATTAATTTGCATAATTAATTAAGGGTAAATTACTTAGTGTAACTAAAGAATGATTAATCAAAAATGATTAATCAAAAATGATTAATCAAGATGAATAATTAAGGGATGATTAATTCATTAAATATAATTAATTAATGTAAGCAAGATTTATAAGTATTAAGTAATTAATTTAATTCATGGGCAGATAATTAAATTAATTAGAATGGTATGACTAATTTATCTTGCTTATGGATAATTGAATGATATGTGAATGCCTTGGATTAATTGTTATCCTTTGTTTTGGATCGTGATGCTAGGTGACATGAATGTTTTATGATATGTTGGGTTGAACAGTGATAATGTGGTTACCTATGATGAATTGCTGTGTAATAGTAACATCCAGTATTTAAAATTTAATCACTCGAATAACTTGGGTTAAGATGACATTTGATTCGAAGAGACCGGAGTCAGTTAATAGTTAATACCCGAAACCACTTCGATTCTATATAGATTTGATATGTGAAATAAATAGGCTGGGACGAAATGATTTAAGTAAATTGAACCATTTAATATAAGTTTTGGTACTTAGAAATTGATGTGTGAAATAAGTGATGTCTATAACAAATTGAGAATCTGTAAATTGATACGAATTGCCCGAGTTATATATATAAGTTGTATGCTTTTGTAATTCTTGATTAGATGGGTTTACTCACGGTGGTTTTCCAGCCTAACCCGGGTGTTACTTTGATGTAATGCTTGGGTCAGACCAAGTATTACAGCTTTTCAGGTAAGGACGTCCTGGAGTTCAGGAGAGGAGCTGGATGGCAGAAACGTATGGAGCGTTTTCTGCTGTATGTATTATTGCTGATTATTTGGGACATGTGGTTTTGAACTGTCCAATGTTTTGTAAGTGTGGTATTTCTGATGTATAAAAATATAAGAGTACCGATACAATCTTCTTTGTAAAACTGTTATTTATGTGATATTATATTTTGATCCGCTGCGAATGTGAGGTTTCTGTGTCTTGATCTGATTTCTTCTTCTTTCTCTTTTCTTCTTTACCTAACTATCTGGAATTTCTTAATGAAAATTTCCGGGTCGTTACAGCAATACACTTCATTGTTTTTAAACTTCAAATCTGAAATAAAAGAAATCAGAAAAGAACACTATAAACCAGATTTCCGAATTCAACTCAAGAAATCAAAACCAAATTCAAGTGTTCAAAAAAAAACTGTTCATCCTAGAAATCAATCAGAATAAAAATCTAGATTCAACATGCAGTTTTCAAATCTGGAAATGAATTCAACCTGATTCACAAACAATTCAACAAGCTTCAAAGATGAAGATTTAAAACTAAAATCAAGATCAGATTCAAACAACTTCAACAGGCTAAAAATCAAATGCAAGTTCAAAGAACAATTCAAAGATCCAGATTTTAAAAGAAAGAAAAAAAAACCTGTCCTCCGTCTGGTTCTCTGCTTTCAAGTCAAAGGTGAGCAAACTTTATTTTTAAAACATTTTTTCTCCTGATTCTTATGTCTGTGAAGAGAATGTTAATGAATGAGTATATATATCTGCAAGTGTATTTGTATGTGTGTATATGAAGTAGGGTATGTATGTCTGGAAACATGAACAATTGTTCTGTTCCAGGTTATAGTGGGTAAAACAAATCAAAAGAAAAAAAAGAAAACCCCAAATCTCTGTATCTAATCATCGTTAGATTGAGATGTCAAAATAAAATGTGTTCAAATTCATTAAATCTTAATCTTAAAAATAATTTTTAGTATGGTTAACAAGAAATTTTAACCTACAAAAGAATATATAGTAAAGTTCAATGTATGATCAAAAATTCAATTTCCTTAATTATTTGATTCACTTATATAAATGTAATCATCATCAAAAACCGTGATTTTTAAAGTTTAAATCAAAAAATTTAGAATTGGGAATTTCGAGAATTTGTGAGCTGAATTGAGATGACAATTTCGTCAAATTACGATGATCGGCGTGGTTATGTTGTTCAAGTTCTAGTCAGAAGGTGGAACAAGAGTCCTCGATCATGGGAAAAATATTCGCAAATTTTTTGTGGATCGTAGTGGTCAGAAGCGATCAATTTAGTGTTTGAACTGGGGTTGTGGTCGATCAGGCTTACGAGGGAATTACGACATCGATAACGTTTTTGGGGCGATCGTTCAGTGGAGGTTCGAAGCATGGTTGAATGGAGAGGCTGTGGCCAGAATTTCAGGGTTTCTGGTGGTCGGGTTTGTTAGAACGAGGTGATTTCATTGATTGAGTTTGGGTTCCAGTGGTTGCGAGTCGTTCAATTCTGATTTCCGACGAGTTTGAGGATGTTGGGTGGTCGGATAGTTTGGGATAGTCGTTTTCGACTTGTTGGTGATGGCGAGATCGATCGAAGGTGGCTGGATTTCTGTGCATCATGCACCGTGCACAAACAATGGATGGTGTCTAGGTTAAAATTAGGGAAGAAGGTGGAATTGTTTTCTGCTTTGGGTTTGTTTCTCTTCGGTTTGGGCTTCGGCCTGATTTCCTTGTGATGAGTAAATTTGGGCTTGGGTTTTGTTTTGATTAGCCCGAGCCTTTAAAAAAATTAGTTTCAGGATTTTAAAATTAAATAAATAAATTTGTATATAGGTTTTGAAATCTGGTAAGTAACTTTGCACTATGGATTTAGAAACAACCAGAAGATGAAATGTAAGTTTTAAAGTAAAATGTTAACCAAATTTTCAAATGAAACTATTTAAACAAGTTTTCAAAAGTTAATGTTTTAAATTTCAAAGCTAAATGAAAATTTACTAGTTTCCATAGAAATTTAACTAACTTAGTTTTAAGGGTAAATATGAATTAGTTTTCAAAGTCAATTTATTTAAAACAAGTTTAGGTTTAAAAGTATAAAATGTAAAATATTTTTAAAAAAAATTATTTTACATAAATTTAAATTAATATAAGTAATTAAAGGTGATTAATTACATAAAAGTAAGGTGTTTTTTAGCACAGGGAAGAAGTTGCAAAAAAATTTAGTCTCAGGGACAACAAATTTGTTTTTTAGTCTGAAGGACACTTTGTAGTGTAAATCACAAAATGATAGATGTAGCTATCATTTTCTGTTTACACTATAAAGTGTCCTTCAGACTAAAAAACAAACTTACCGTCCCTGAGACTAAATTTTTTGTAACTTTTTCATTGTGCCTATTTTCCTATAAAAATAATTACTTAATTAAAAGTAATTAATTAATGATTAAAGATGATTAAGTGATTAAGAATAATCACTTATTGTAATTAATTAAAGGTAATTAATTAATGCGATTAATTAATTAAGGTAACTAATTGGAAAATAATTAATTATTTTAATTAATTAAAGATAATAAATTAAATGGTAATTAATTAAGGGTTAATTAATTAATGTGATTAATTAAGGACTAATTAATAAATTAAAGGTAATTAATTAAGATGAATAATTAAGGATTAATTTATTAATTAATTTCATAAATTAGTACCAAATGATTTGTAATTAATTAATCAAGATTAAGTAATTAATGCATAAGTAAATAAATCAAACTGAAATTTAAACTGAATTAATTAAGGATTAAACCATCAATCAATATTGTTTATAAATGACTGTTGAATGCTTGGACTGCTTGTAAATGTTTGTATTGTATAAAATTCCTTGAATTGATTATTATCTCTGGACTGTAATATTCTGTTTGTGAATTGAGTTGTGTGTAATTTATTTATTTATTTATAATACATTTATATTATCCATCTGTGATGCGGTGTATATAGATAAGCGTATAGGACTATACTGCTTATCGTTATTGTTGTGATTGTATATGTGATGACTGATGATGTTGCACTATTGTGGTAAACCCCTGGACTACGGTATAAACACATAAATATGGATTGTACATGGAAATTGATTAAGTCACAGATTTTAGAAAACAAAATTTTAAATTGAATTTTGAATTCAAAGAGTTTTGGAAATGGATTTGGGTTAAATATAAAAAGCTTTTGAAAAGGGATTTCATAGATAAAAAGTTATTTCGAATAACTTAATAAAGTTTTGAAATTTACATAATTTGACTTGAATTCAAAATTTTGAATTTGAATTCTAATTTGGACATTATGGTTTAAAAGTTTATACGAGTTATCAATGGGTATTTATATGGGTTTTTAAACCATTTTAAAGGTATGGTTTTGAGAATTTGAATTTAACCCAAATTTATATTTGAAAGGCCTTAACTCGTGCAAATAAAATCGGGTTTTCCGAAACGAAAACAAGTGATTTCAAATAATAATAGCTTTTATATGAGGAAAGAATTTCCAAAATTATGATGAAAATATTTCAAATTTGAAATGAAATGGTTTTGAAAGCTATAATTGAATCTTTGTGAAAGATAGTTGAACCCTTTTTTGAATTGAAGAGGATTTTTAAAATGGTGTATCTTTTATATATAAAAGATTGAAACGTGAATTGTTATGAAAATTTTGAAGGAATCTTTGGAAATTATTTTAAAAGCCATGAAATAAGTCTTTAATTTAAAGACTGGATGAGTTAATCCAACTTAAAATGGAATTGTTTTGAAAGGCTAGAAATGAATCTTTGTTAAAGATTGGTGATCCTTGTTTTAAATTAAAAAGGGGTCTTAAAAGTGAATCTTTGTTTAAAAGATTAAAGTGTGAAAATTGTTTAAACCATTGAAAGGTTTTTGGAAGTAAATTTTTTTGCTTTAAAATATTTGTAAATGGTAATTTGTTTAAACCATTTGAAAGGAAAGTTTTGGGTTTTAAAGTTGTGACTTAATTGAAATCCCATTATCCATATATTTTTAAATATTGCGCTCATTATTCGATTAGCTGGGAGAGGACCTTGTCTTATATAACCCATTTCGAATAATGATACGATGATATGGATAGCATTTGAAGTCCGGTGGTGAAGACCGGATACTTTCGAAAGCAAAAGGATGACCTGTCGAATGTCTCTGCACCGAATGACCCCGGTATAGAGATTTGAGTACCATTGTGATGGGGAGTCCGAACGTGATTAGAAATTATACGGATTGCAAGGGCTTTTTCGAAAGTGCCTTCGGTTCTGTTCGAACCCGGAACAGACTTGTATGGATGTGTGTCTAACATTACAATTTGAGATGTAAAACTAGTTTCTATCAAATACATTTATGTTTGGTGGCGGAGATTTATTCTCTTAGCTTAACACCCTTCTCTGAGACGTACGAGCTCAGAGGTTATGTAGTTGATGGTTACTAGTGATACATTCTAATTTGGTAATGTGGCATACGAAGTGCTGCTGATCATTTGTTGATCAAAGCATGGCTTTTGTGAAAAGCGTAGCTTTGTGGACGAGACCTCGTCGAGCCTCACAATCCGAAAATGGTCGAAACAGAAAAGGTGCAGCAAGGTTTCAGGGGTCGTGCCCCTAGGGTATGTCCATTTCTGATGAATAGAGGTAATATCATGGTATGGAGCCCAGACATTTAACCTATGTGGTTACTGCAAATACATTACTTTGTGGTTGTTGGTATCAGCGCTCGGATAAAGGTTGGTTACGACCGGGGATGGAATATCTTAGGTGATACTCCCGGGCAGGGGGTACACCGGCCTTGTGTTGGCAGAGAACTGAGGGATGGTTCTCGGGGCATCCCTCCAAAGGCGTACCCACATGGCCAAGGAAGTTCCTTAGCATGACCATTTGTTGGAAATCAAATCACCAATATGCGCCTTGTATGGTTTTAGTTGTAGAACCTGCCATCTAACATGGTAGTTATAGTAGGCATACTATAATGGTACATATGCTGGCTAAGATTAATATTATACTTTAGAAATGTTTTCCACTATGCACTAATAATAATATCAAATAGGTTTTGCGTATCAAGCATGTTTGACTATCATAAGGAGAAATCTCCCCCAAGTGTGCGATTGCATGGTGTGTGTACCGGGATGCCTTACGAGAGTTTCATTTTCCAAAAAGCATTGCGGATTTCAATGTTTTAAAATTCTTTGTTTGTTTGTTTTAGAGATAAAATGTTTTTATTTGCTCATACCAGTCCCATGACTGACACGGAGTTTATTGTTCCTGTAACGACCCAGGATTTTTATTAATTAAAAATTGAATATTTAATTAATTTTAAATATTAAGAAGTGAAATTTATAAGTCGAATAAATTTTATTTCGAATAATTGGATTTAATTGGATAAATTAAATCGATAATTTAATATGTGAAAATAAGGAAATAATAGAAAATTGAGTTAAATATGATTGAAAATGATTTGTAAAATTTTATTTTATCGTATTGAAGTTAGAACGATATTTTAGAACTTTTAAAATCGAATTAAAAGTTAATTTGTGAAAATTGAATATTTTAATATTTAATCGACTGGTGAAATTAGTAAATTTTTGAACAGTCTCAGAATTGGACGAAACTGGTTCCCTTGGATCCATAATAGTTTGTTATTATCGGATTTCAATTTTCGTGTCAATCGGAGTTATCCTTTGATCGTGGCAGCTCGAAACGCATCGAAATTGTTTTAATATTAATTTGGCGAGTTAAAATAGCCATTTTTCAAACAGTCTCGGATTTCGATGAAACCAGTTTCATCGGATCCGTAATGTGATATTATTGTATGGTTTCAAATTTCGTGTCAATTGGATTTACCGTTTGTCCGGTGCAAGCTAAAACGCCTAGAAAATCGTTTAAATCGGTTTAATTTAAATTGAACGTTTATTGCCATATCTCGCACAGATGATCGAATTAGCTTCCGAAACATGTTCCATTGTGTCCGGAACGCGGGGTAAACCCCAAAAACGCTGGTTACGGCATGTGAATCGGAGTTTGGAAAACCCGGATGAATAGTGTTCGTTTTATTTCCTATAAATAGCCCACTTTCACAAAATTAAAAATTAAAAAAAAAAAACTAGGGTTTCTATCATCAGCCGCCAGTAAACTATTTGATGGCCGAAAATTGTCCATCATCCTCCCTCAAAATCTTCAAATCCATCGTTTAATTCAAGAAACTTTCTACGTGAAAGTGGTAGAGGGCAGTGAGATCTACGATGTATACGGTAGAGATCGTAAATAACTCGATGGATTGACGGCAATTGTTGTTTGAAGGGGCCGGCTTTGTGCTCGTTTTTCGAGGTGGGGAGGCGATCGAGCTCAGCCGCTCTCTGGCCGTGGGTGGCGCGTGTATAGGCGAGGCTAAGGGGGGTCTTTGATCACTCTGAAAATCGACGTGGTGGAGGCGAGGCTTAGGGTTTAGGCCGGCCATGATGAGTTTCTTTTTGCATTCGGCAACCTGGAAGGAAGAAGGGGGGGGGGGGCACGTATGGCCCTGATCTACGGAGGCTGGATCCAATGGCCAGGATTAGTTTTGGTATAAAATTGAAAATAAAAATTGTAAATTTACAATTATAAAATCGTGTAAACTTGTTAAATGCATATCTTGTTCATACGAGGTCGGAATTCGACGAAACTTTTTGCGTTGGAATCGTATGGACGAGTACTACGTTATGAAAGTGGATTGGAGTCGTTTGGAGTTAGTGAGAATTTCGGGTAAAGTTAAACGCGCGTTTAATTTTATTCGAAATAAATCGCTAAAACGGAATTGAATCAAGGTGAGAAATTCTCACTCAATCGAATCAGTTTCGATTTTAATTTTAAATAGTTATATTTAAAATAATTGAATGCATGTTTGAATGATGATTGATATATATTGATTGTTAAAATAGACATTATGCGCCGTTAGTAAGCGGATGTTATTTATTAAAAACATATACCGCGAATATTTCATAAACAGTGAAATTGGTATTATATATAATAGCAATATATATATATTGGCATATGTATATATTCAAGTTATTGATTTTCCGCATTGTATAGCGGATGAGACCCTATTGCGCCGTCTATTAAGTGGAAAATATTTTAAATACCATATACCGCGATAATTCCGTACTGGAACGGAATTGGTATTGTGCTAATGCTTGTGGATGTAGGAAAACAGGTTGGAGGGATCCAACTGGATTCCTCAACAGTATTTATTTGATTTCAGATATTTTGATATTTGATGGACTATCATATCGATATATGATGTCGTTGTTGTCGTGATTGACTATTTGGTGTGTAGCATCATTGGACCAAACTTTGGAATTCTAAAATGGTTTTTAAAGTGATTTTTGAAAATATACTATATGTTTGGAATTGATTCATTTTAAATAAATAAACGTATAAATTTTAAATGTTATAAAAATTATGATTTTTGAGTAATATAGTTAAAGGTTGATTTTTCAAAATATGAGGCTAATGATTTTATAAAATAGTTTAATCGGGATTTTTGAAATTATTATAAAAAGTTGAAAATATAGGATTTATAAAATTTGATTATTTTATAAATCAAAATGGTGAAATTATAAAGGGGATTAAAGACGTTTTAAAAGAATAATAGTATGAATTGATTTATATAAGAGATTTATAAATGGATATTTATAAATTGAAATATTGAAATTATAAAACGAGTTTTTATAAGTGTTAGAATGAATTGTGAATGAATTTCATAAATGAATGAAATTTATAAAATTATAAACGGTGAAGTTATGAAAGGAATTTTATAAGCAGTAGGTTTATAAAATTTGTAAAGTTATTAAAAGAATGGTCTTGGATAAATAATTGAATCTTATAAGTTATAAGATTTATAATTATGAAGTTTAAAGGAACGATCTTGTAAACAAATAAATTATAAGTGTTTAACTTATAATGTGAACTTTTGGTTTATAAGTGGGTTATGAATTGAATATAGGTTAATAAAGGAATTTATAAACATTGTTTTATAAATTCGCAGACGACTTATTTTGATAAGTAAATTGTTGAAACCTATTAATTGAGTTATATTCACGTTTTGACTGTGAATAATCCTTTGAAATAAAATGAATAAAAGGATGAAATTTGTTAACAAAGTATATTCAAGTTTTTGAATAGTGAATAATATGTTAAAGAAAATGTTTAGGATGTGATGCTTTAAACAGAATTAAAACGATCTAACGATGTTTTAAATGTGTTGAGATTCGAAACCATAGATTTCAACATTCATTGTTGAAATAGACGTTTTCGAGAAATAGAAGGAAATGGTGGACTATAACACTGTTGTTATAGTAATGATTTCCGAAAGGAAATGTTTTGTATAGTATTAGGATTTATATATCTATTTTAATTTCAAATCCCTATACTAGTGATTTTGGGACGTCATAACGATGTTTTACGCAACATTCGTTTTGGCCCAAATAAATATGTTTAAGTGAATGATTTCCTTAAAGAATGAATTATGTACTTAATCTCGATTCAAGTATATTAAATATTTTCCAAGTGTTGAAAATAAATGGATTTGTGAATTACTTATTAATAAATAAGTATGGAAATGTTTTTCCAATACAAAGTGAATATGTTGAGAATTTATCTTTTTGAAGATAAATTGAAAATGAATAATTGAAATCGTATATTCATAGATATTGTGAAATATAAATTCATTATGGAATTTATAAAAGAAAGTGGAATTTGTTTAAAAATAAATATTGATTTATTTTTGAAGTGTGAAAACTATATATCTAGTAAAGACATTTTTGGCAGATAAATAATTTGGAAAATTATGTGGAATCTGGTGATGTGTGCATATCCATTGATAGTTCAATAACCGACTATCAATATTTACTTTTGAAAGGTATTTGTTGGGATTTTTTGAATTTGAATGCTACACTTATTTTTAAATTATTGCGCTCGTTATTCGGATTGCCCATTCCGAATAATGATACGACGTAATGGATAGCATTGAAGATCGGTGTCGAAGACCCGGTATTTGCGAGAGCGATAGGATGACCTGTCGATTGACTCTGCACCGAGTTGCTCCGGTATAGAGTTCTCCATATGTGATGGGGAATCCGATCAGGATCGTGGATATCCGGATTGCAAGGACTTCTTTGTAAGTGCCTTCGGTTCTGTCGATCCCGGAACAGACTTGTATGGATTGTATGTCTAACATTACAAATTGAGATATAAAGTCGATTTCTTTCAAATATATTTCTGTTGGCGGCGGAGAATTTATTCTCTTAGCTTAACACCCTTCTCTAAGACGCACGAGCTCAGAGGTTATGTAGTTGAAGTTTATCAGCGATATATTCCCAATTTGGTAATGTGACATGCTGAGTGTTGCTGTGAAATGATCATTGTGTTGATTATTTGTGATAAGATCAATTGTTTGATCGTTTATCTTGATGATCATTTCTATGAACATTTGTTGACCCAAAGCATGGCTTTTGTATAAAGTATGTTTTTTTGGACGTGACTTCGTCGAGCCTCACACCCCGGAATGGTCAAAACAGGAAAGATGCATCAAGGTTATGAGGGGTAGCTCCCTTTAGGGTATGTGCATTTCCTTCTGGAAAGGGTGGTATCATGGTATGGAGCGCAGATACTTACTCATGTTGAAACACTTTATTTATGATTGTATGATGTTGATGACGAGCGCTCGGATAAAGGTCCAATGGGACCGGGGGATGACATACTCGTGTCAGTTGTTACCCAGTTAGGGGTAAGCCGGCCTTGTGTTGGCAGAGATCCGGTTTGTTCTCGGGGATGTCCTTCCAGAGGCGTTCTCATGTGGCAATGGGAAGTTCCTTGGCCTGATCATTCGTTGGAAATCCAATTCCCAATACGAAACCCTGTACGGTTTTAGTTGTAGAACCTGCCATTTACTTATGGTGGTCACCACTGTTTAGATGGTAGCTATAGTAGGCATAGTTCGAAATGTCTATGCTGGCTAAGATTTATATCTTTATTTTCGAAATGAATTTTCTCTACACTATGTACTAGTAATAATATCAAATGTTCTTTTAAATGCGTATCAAGCATCTTTGACTATCATAAGGAGAAATCTCCTCCGATTCTGCGTTTGCATTGTGTGTGTGTGCGAGAGGCCTTATGGTAGTCTCATTTTTAAAAGCATTGCGAATTGACTTTAAAAATATTCCTCTATTTTGATTTTAAAGATAAATAAACTGTTTTGAGTTCTCACACCATTCACATGACTGACTCGGAGTTTATTGTTTTCCTTCCTAAACTCTGGGTGCCCACCAATTTCTACACGGGCAGTCAAGAGTTAGGTTTATCAGAATATTCTGGATATTGCTGGAGGCAAGCTGGATGGCATGGCGTAATACTAGTATATAGTATTTCTTTTCCGCTGTTTGATGTTGTTTGTTGTTGTACACTCTGATGTAATGAAATGTAATGTGATGTAATGTAATAACTGATATAGTTTTTTGTTTAAAGATTATTCATTTATTTATTATAAGTTGTTCCGCTGCGAATTGTGAGATTCTGATATTGTTCTGTTGTTTTCTCATATTTTCTATTTTCTTTCCTCTATCTTTTCTGTCTTTTTCTCTCTTCTTCTTTCTTTTCTTTTTCTTAAACATTGAGAATTCGTATTTCTGTTCATCTTGAGTTAATCTATGGAGATTAGTGTATTTAATTAATTTTAAATATTAAGAAGTGAAATTTATAAGTCGAATAAATTTTATTTCAAATAATTGGATTTAATTGGATAAATTAAATCGATAATTTAATATGTGAAAATAAGGAAATAATAGAAAATTGAGTTAAATATGATTGAAAATGATTTGTAAAATTTTATTTTATCGTATTGAAGTTAGAACGATATTTTAGAACTTTTAAAATCGAATTAAAAGTTAATTTGTGAAAATTGAATATTTTAATATTTAATCGACTAGTGAAATTAGTAAATTTTTGAACAGTCTCAGAATTGGACGAAACCAGTTCCATTGGATCCGTAATAGTTTGTTATTAACAGATTTCAATTTTCGTGTCAATCGGAGTTATCGTTTGATCGTGGCAGCTCGAAACGCATCGAAATTGTTTTAATATTAATTTGGCGAGTTAAAATAGCCATTTTTCAAACAGTCTTGGATTTCGACGAAACCAGTTTCATCGGATCCGTAATGTGATATTATTGTATGGTTTCAAATTTTGTGTCAATTGGATTTACCGTTTGTCCGGTGCAAGCTAAAACGCCTAGAAAATTGTTTAAATCAGTTTAATTCAAATTGAACGTTTATTGCCATATCTCGCACAGATGACCGAATTAGCTTCCGAAACTTGTTCCATTGTGTCGGAATGCGAGGTAAACCCCAGAAACGCTGGTTACGGCGCGTGAATCAGAGTTTGGAAAACCCGGATGAATATTGTTCGTTTTATTTCCTATAAATAGCCCACCTTCACAAAAAAAGAAAAAAGAAACTAGGGTTTCTATCATCAGCCGCCAGTAAACTATTTGATGGCCGAAAATTGTCCATCATCCTCCCTCAAAATCTTCAAATCCATCGTTTAATTCAAGAAACTTTCTACGTGAAAGTGGTAGAGGGCAGTGAGATCTACGATGTGTACGGTGGAGATCGCAAATAACTCGATGGATTGACGGCAATTGTTGTTTGAAGGGGCCGGCTTTGTGCTCGTTTTTCGAGGTGGGGAGGCGACCGAGCTCAGCCGGTCTCTGGCCGTGGGTGGCGCGTGTATAGGCGAGGCTAAGGGGGGTCTTTGATCACTTTGGAAATCGACGTGGTGGAGGCGAGGCTTAGGGTTTAGGCCGGCCTTGATGGGTTTCTTTTTGCGTTCGGCAACCTGGAAGGAAGAAGGGGGGGGGGCACACACGGCCTTGATCTACGGAGGTTGGATCCAACGGCCAGGATTAGTTTTGGTATAAAATTGAAAATAAAAATTGTAAATTTACAATTATAAAATCGTGTAAACTTGTTAAATGCATATCTTGTTCATACGAGGTCGGAATTCGACGAAACTTTTTGCGTTGGAATCGTATGGACGAGTACTACGCTATGAAATTAGATTGGAGTCGTTTGGAGTCAGTGAGAATTTCGGGTAAAGTTAAACGCGCATTTAATTTTATTCGAAATAAATCGCTAAAATGGAATTGAAATCAAGGTGAGAACTTCTCACTCAATCGAATCAGTTTCGATTTTAATTTTAAATAGTTATATTTAAAATATTTGAATGCATGTTTGAATGATGATTGATATCTATTGATTGTTAAAATAGACATTATGCGCCGTTAGTAAGCGGATGTTATTTATTAAAAACATATACCGGGAATATTTCATAAACAGTGAAATTGGTATTATATATAATAGCAATATATATATATATATATATATATATTGGCATATGTATATATTGCAGTTATTGATTTTCCGCATTGTATAGCGGATGAGACCCTATTGCGCCGTCTATTAAGCGGATAATATTTTAAATCCCATATACCGCGATAATTCCGTACTGGAACGGAATTGGTGTTGTGCTAATGCTTGTGGATGCAGGAAAACAGGTTGGAGGGATCCAACTGGATTCCTCAACAGTATTCATTTGATTTCAGATATTTTGATATTTGATGGGCTATCATATCGATATATGATGTCGTTGTTGTCGTGATTGACTATTTGGTGTGTAGCATCATTGGACCAAACTTTGGAATTCTAAAATGGTTTTTAAAGTGATTTTTGAAAATATACTATATGTTTGGAATTGATTCATTTTAAATAAATAAACGTATAAATTTTAAATGTTATAAAAATTATGATTTTTGAGTAATATAGTTAAAGGTTGATTTTTGAAAATATGAGGCTAATGATTTTATAAAATAGTTTAATCGGGATTTTTGAAATTATTATAAAAAGTTGAAAATATAGGATTTATAAAATATGATTATTTTATAAATCAAAATGGTGAAATTTTAAAGGGGATTAAAGACGTTTTAAAAGAATAATAGTATGAATTGCTTTATATAAGAGATTTATAAATGGATATTTATAAATTGAAATATTGAAATTATAAAACGAGTTTTTATAAGTGTTAGAATGAATTGTGAATGAATTTCATAAATGAATGAAATTTATAAAATTATAAACGGTGAAGTTATGAAAGGAATTTTATAAGCAGTAGGTTTATAAAATTTGCAAAGTTATTAAAAGAATGATCTTGGATAAATAATTGAATCTTATAAGTTATAAGATTTATAATTATGAAGTTTAAAGGAACGATCTTGTAAACAAATAAATTATAAGTGTTTAACTTATAATGTGAACTTTTGGTTTATAATTGGGTTATTAATTGAATATAGGTTAATAAAGGAATTTATAAACATTGTTTTATAAATTCGCAAACGACTTATTTTGATAAGTAAATTGTTGAAACCTATTAATGGAGTTATATTCACGTTTTGACTGTGAATGATCCTTTGAAATAAAATGAATAAAAGGATGAAATTTGTTAACAAATTATATTCACGTTTTTGAATAGTGAATAATATGTTAAAGAAAATGTTTAGGATGTGATATTTTAAACAGAATTAAAACGATCTAACAATGTTTTAAATGTGTTGGGATTCGAAACCAAATATTTCAACATTCATTGTTGAAATAGACGTTTTCGAGAAAAGAAGGAAATGGTGGACTATAACACTGTTGTTGTAGTAAATGATTTCCGAAAGGAAATGTTTTGTATAGTATTGGGATTTATATATCTATTTTAATTTCGAATCCCTATACTAGTGATTTTGGGACGTCATAACGATGTTTTACGCAACATTCGTTTTGGCCCAAATAAATATGTTTAAGTGAATGATTTCCTTAAAGAATGAATTATGTACTTAATCTCGATTCAAGTATATTAAATATTTTCCAAGTGTTGAAAATAAATGGATTTGTGAATTACTTATTAATAAATAAGTATGGAAATGTTTTTCCAATACAAAGTGAATATGTTAAGAATTTATCTTTTTGAAGATAAATTGAAAATGAATAATTAAAATCGTATATTCATAGATATTGTGGTATATAAATTCATTATGGAATTTATAAAAGAAAGTGGAATTTGTTTAAAAATAAATATTGATTTATTTTTGAAGTGTGAAAACTATATATCTAGTAAAGACATTTTTGGGAGATAAATACTTTGGAAAATTATGTGGAATCTGGTGATGTGTGCATATCCATTGATAGTTCAATAACCGACTATCAATATTTACCTTTGAAAGGTATTTGTTGGGATTTGTTGAATTTGAATGCTACACTTATTTTTAAATTATTGCGCTCGTTATTCGGATTACCCATTCCGAATAGTGATACGACGTAATGGATAGCATTGAAGATCGGTGTTGAAGACCCGGTATTTGCGAGAGCGATAGGATGACCTGTCGATTGACTCTGCACCGAGTTGCTCCGGTATAGAGTTCTCCATATGTGATGGGGAATCCGATCAGGAATGTGGATATCCGGATTGCAAGGACTTCTTTGTAAGTTCCTTCGGTTCTGTTCGATCCCGGAACAGACTTGTATGGATTGTATGTCTGACATTACAAATTGAGATATAAAGCCGATTTCTTTCAAATATATTTCTGTTGGTGGCGGAGAATTTATTCTCTTAGCTTAACACCCTTCTCTGAGACGCACGAGCTCAGAGGTTATGTAGTTGAAGGTTATCAGCGATATATTCTCAGTTTGGTAATGTGACATGCTGAGTGTTGCTGTGAAATGATCATTGTGTTGATTATTTGTGATAAGATCAATTGTTTGATCGTTTATCTTGATGATCATTTCTATGATCATTTGTTGACCCAAAGCATGGCTTTTGTATAAAGTATGTTTTTGTGGACGTGACTTCGTCGAGCCTCACACCCCGGAATGGTCAAAACAGGAAAGATGCAGCAAGGTTATGAGGGGTAGCTCCCTTTAGGGTATGTGCATTTTCTTCTGGAAAGGGTGGTATCATGATATGGAGCCCAGATACTTACTCATGTTGAAACACTTTATTTATGATTGTGTGATGTTGATGACGAGCGCTCAGATAAAGGTCCAATGCGACCGGGGATGACATACTCGCGTCAGTTGTTACCCAGTTACGGGTAAGCCGGCCTTGTGTTGGAAGAGATCCGGTTTGGTTCACGGGGACGTCCTTCCAGAGGCGTTCTCATGTGGCAATGGGAAGTTCCTTGGCCTTATCATTCGTTGGAAATCCAATTCCCAATACGAAACCCTATACGGTTTTAGTTGTAGAAGCTGCCATTTACTTATGGTGGTCACCACTGTTTAGATGGTAGTTATAGTAGGCATAGTTCGAAATGTCTATGCTGGCTAAGATTTATATCTTTATTTTCGAAATGAATTTTCTCTACAGTATGCACTAGTAATAATATCAAATGTTCTTTTAAATGCGTATCAAGCATCTTTGACTATCATAAGGAGAAATCTCCTCCGATTCTGCGTTTGCATTGTGTGTGTGTGCGGGAGGCCTTATGGTAGTCTCATTTTTAAAAGCATTGCGAATTGACTTTAAAAATATTCCTCTATTTTGATTTTAAGGATAAATAAACTGTTTTGAGTTCTCACACCAGTCACATGACTGACTCGGAGTTTATTGTTTTCCTTCCTAAACTCTGGGTGCCCACCAATTTCTACACGGGCAGTCAAGAGTTAGGTTTATCACGATATTCTGGATATTCTGGAGTTGCTGGAGGCAAGCTGGATGGAAGGCGTAATACTAGTATATAGTATTTCTTTTCCGCTATTTAATGTTGTTTGTTGTTGTACACTCTGATGTAATGAAATGTAATGTGATATAATGTAATAACTGATATAGTTTTTTGTTTAAAGATTATTCATTTATTTATTATAAGTTGTTCCGCTGCGAATTGTGAGATTCTGTTATTGTTCTGTTGTTTTCTCATATTTTCTATTTTCTTTCCTATATCTTTTCTGTCTTTTTCTTTCTTCTTCTTTCTTTTCTTTTTCTTAAACATTGAGAATTCGTATTTCTGTTCATCTTGAGTAAATCTATGGAGATTAGTGTATATTCAAGGAGTACGGATTTGCGGGTCTTCACAGTTCCCTTCCTAAACTCTAGGTGCCCACAATTTTCCACACGGGCAGTCTATAGTTGGTTTTTTTTTCAAATAGTGGATATAGATCTCGATTCAGTAGCTTTCAGCTTTTTCGTCGGTTTGATCTCTTTGGAGATCTTTGGAGTTTTGAGCCTTTGCATCTGGAGATGGGATATTGTTGCAGTTTGATATTGGAGTTATCTCTTTTCCTATTTGTTTTCCGCTGTTGTTTATTGACTCTGTTATTCTTGTATCATTTTGATATCATTGTTTTATATCATTGGATATTGTATTCATTGGAGTTGTATATGATATTCATTTCTTTTTCTTCCGCTGTGTTGTTATACTTGATGTGTTATAAGCTCCGGCGAACCAGATTCGACGTTTGGATCTACGACATTTGAATATGAGGGTAGTATTCGGTGCGATTTTCGAAGGTCGAGTCGGGGTCGTTAGATTTGGTATCAGAGATGAAGGTTGAAACTTTAGCTCAGGAGTATAACACATTAGGTAACTCATTAGAGATAGGGTGAAATATACCCTAGAATGCGTATATCCCTAAGATATCCGTTCGAATTCCTCAGTAAATTCTCTTACTATCCACTGATAGTGAGTATGAGTGCAAGAAGAGGACGAGATAGGGGACAGGGGAGTACCAATTTATATGGTCAATGCCCTGTAACAACAACGGAAATAAACTCTCTTTATCAATCTCCTTCGATTCGTCTTTTAATTCTTTGATGATTCTTGGCAGCTCCAGGAAGAAGCTTTGATATATTTGCATGGGACACAAACTCCAGATGGGTCAGAATTGTTTGGATGGATAAATTGTTTGCTTTGGTTCCTATGGTTGATAAGTATATTTTGGATTTTTAAACTAAATGTTTTGAAATTGTATCCATATATCTGTCCATTCTTTGGGGTATTCCGACTTGAGCTTGGAATCCATACCCAGTGTTTGAGAATTATGCAAGATTAAATTCATTTATTTGTTCTTTTGGGTCTCGATATATTCTACGAGCGGTTAGTTATCTTTTGAACTAACCAATATCCCTATATATTCGTAGATCTGGTGACCCAAGTATCTTGAATCGTTCGCGTACCCATTATTGATATTCTGATTTGGAAAGCCAAACGCAGAATAGATAATCAGTTTGATCTGGTAATTCATCTCTCTATCTATCATTTGATCTTTGTTGTCTCCCTTACAAATTTCGAGGACGAAATTTTCCTAAGGGGGGAAATCTGTAGCATTCCCATTTTTTTAATAAAATTCAAACTGGTAATTAATTTAAAAAATGAAATTAAATTGTAAACTAATTGGGTATTTTCTAAATTTAAATAAATATTGTGCCTTCTTAATTATAAAAAGATTGTAAATTGAATTATGGGTTTGAAATTCAAATAATATTTATTAATAACAATAGTAGTTCAAGATAATATGAATATCTAATAAGTATAACGGTTTAACTAAAAATAGGATTTGAAAACTATATAATTTTATATAAATTTGTTTTCTAAATTTTAAGAGACATATGTAATATATTTTGAAAGTTAAATTTTTATGTTAATATAAATAATTTTAAAAAGTTGTTTAAAAGTTAAATTTATATTTTAAAGACATATATATTCCATATATATGTTTATTTATTTAGTATAATTTGATTTCAAAACTCATCTTCTTATAAAGTTGTAAATATAAACATATGTAAATAAATATAAAGCTTGAGTATGAATATATCTTTTGAAAGTATAAGTTTAAAAAGGCCTAACAAATAGTTTGTATATTTATGAATTTAAAATGTAAAAACATTTACATACGATAAGATATGAAATATAAATACTTTAGGGTTTAAACTACAAAATACAAATTAAATGAGATAGGGGTTTAAAAACAAAACTTTATAAAATTATTTAAAACAAGGATATAAAACATGAATGCACAAAGATATAAATATGTAAAACATAAAGTATACAAGGATTTAAACAAAGTTGTAAATTAATTTTTAAACAAGGTTAAAAACATAAAATACCTATGTGATAACAAGTGTAAGAGATGAATTTAACAAGTTTTAAAATAAATGTACAAGTGTAAATGACTAAACAAGTGGCAAACTTAATTTTTATCTTCATTTAAAAAAATACATAAAAGAAAAACAAGGCAATCACTTCATTGTTTTTAAACTTCAAATCTGAAATAAAAGAAATCGGAAAAGAACACTATAAACCAAATTTTCAAATTCAACTCAAGCAATCCAAACCAAATTCAAGGTTTTAAAAAAAAACTGTTCATCCTGGAAATCAATCAAAATAAAAATCTGGATTCAACATGCAGTTTTCAAGTCAAAGGTGAGCAAACTTTATTTTTAAAACCATTTTTTCTCCTGATTCTTATGTCTATGATGAGAATGCTGATGAATGAGTATATATTTCTGCAAGTATATTTGTATGTGTATATATGAAGTCGGGTATGTATGTCTGGAAACATGAACAATTGTTTTGTTCCAGGTTACAGTGGGTAAAACAAATCAAAAGAAAAAAAAGAAAACCCCAAATCTCTATTTATAATCATCGTTAGATTGAGATGTTAAAATAAAATGTGTTCTAATTCATTAAATCTTAATCTTAAAAATAATTTTTAGTATGGTTAACAAGAAATTTTAACCTGGAAAAGAATATACAGTAAAGTTCAATGTATGATCAAAAATTCTATTTCCTTAATTATTTTATTCACTTATATAAATGCAATCACCATCAAAAACCGTGAGTTTTAAAGGTTAAATCAAAAAATTTAGAATTGGGAATTTCGAGAATTTGTGAGTTGAATTGAGATAACAATTTCGTCAAATTACGATGATCGGCGTGGTTATGTTGTTAGAGTTCTGGTCAGAAGGTGGAACAAGCGTCCTCGATCATGGGAAAAATATTCGCAAATTTTTTTGTGGATCGTAGTGGTCGGAAGAGATCGATTTAGGGTTTGAACTGGGGTTGTGGTCGATCAGGTTTGCGAGGGAATTGCGACGTGGATAAAGTTTTTGGGGCGATCGGTCAGCAGGGTTTTGAAGCATGGTTGAATGGAGAGGCTGTGGCTAGAATTTCAGGGTTTCTAGTGGTCGAGTTTGTCAGAACGAGGTGGTTTCATTGATTCAGTTTGGGTTCCAGTGGTTGCGAGTTGTTCAATTCCGATTTTCGGCGAGTTTAAGGGTGTTGGGTGGTCGGATAGTTTGAGATGGTTGTTTTCGACTTGTTGGTGGTGGCGATATCGATCAGAGGTGGCTGGATTTCTGTGCATCATGCACCGTGCATATGCAATGGATAGTGTCTAGGTTGAAATTAGGGAAGAAGGTGGAATTGTTTTCTGCTTTGGGTTTGTTTCTCTTCGGTTTGGGATTCGGCTTGATTTCCTTGTGATGAGTAAATTTGGGCTTGGGTTTTGTTTTGATTAGCCTGAGCCTTTAAAAAAAATAAGTTTTGGGATTTTAAAATTTAAAAATAAAAATAAATAAATAAATTTGTATACAGGTTTTGAAATCTCGTAAGTAACTTTGTACTATGGATTTAGAAACAACCAGAAGATGAAATGTAAGTTTTAAAGTAAAATGTTAACCAAATTTTGAAGAGGAACTATTTAAACAAGTTTTCAAAAGTAAATGTTTTAAATTTCAAAGCTAAATGAAAATTTACAAGTTTCCATAAAAAAATGAACTAACTTAGTTTTAAGGGTAAATATGAATTAGTTTTCAAAGTCAATTTATTTAAAACAAGTTTAACAAGTTTCAAAGTATAAAATGTTAAATATTTAAAAAAAATGTTTTAAAGAAATTTAAATTAATATAAGTAATTAAAGGTGATTAATTACTTAAAAATAATTACTTAATTAAAAGTAATTAATTAATGTTTAAAGACGATTATGTGATTAAGATTAATCACTTATTGTAATTAATTAAAAGTAATTAATTAATGCGATTAATTAATTAAGGTAATTAATTGGAAAATAATTAGTTATTGTAATTAATTAAAGATAATAAATTAAATGGTAATTAATTAAGGGTTAATTAATTAATGTTATTGATTAAGACTAGTTAATAAATTAAAGGTAATTAATTAAGATGAATAATTAAGGATTAATTTATTAATTAATTTCATAAATTAGTACTAAATGATTTGTAATTAATTAATCAAGATTAAGTAATTAATGCATAAGTAAATAAATCAAATTGAAATTGAATTAATTAAGGATTAAACCATCAATCAATATTGTTTATAAATGACCATTGAATGCTTGGATTGCTTGCAAATGTTTTTATTGTATGAAATGCCTTGAATTGATTATTATCTCTGGACTGTAATATTCTGTTCCCTGAATTGATTTGTGTGTAATTTATTTATTTATTTATAATGCATTTATATTATCTATCTGTGATGCTGTGTATATAGATAAGCATTATAGGATTATACCGCTTATCGTTATTGTTGTGATTGTATCTGTGATGACTGATGATGTTGCACTATTGTGTTAAACCCCTAGACTACACTATACAAACACAAATATGGATTGCACATGGAAATTGATTAAGTCACAGATTTTAGAAAACAAAATTTTAAATTGAATTTTGAATTCAAAGAGTTTTGGAAATGCATTTGGGTAAATATAAAAAGATTTTGAAAAGGGATTTCATAGATAAAAAGTTATTTCGAATAACTTAGTAAAGTTTTAAAAATTAAATAATTTGATTTGAATTCAAAAATTTGAATTTAAATTCTAATTTGGAAATTATGGTTTAAAAGTTTATACGAGTTATAAATAGGTATTTATATGGGTTTTTAAACCCTTTTAAAGGTATGGTTTTGAGAATTTGAATTTAATCCAAATTTATATTTGAAAGGCCTTAACTCGTGCAAATAAAATCAGGTTTTTCGAAAAGAAAATAAGTGATTTCAAATAATAATAGCTTTTATATAAGGAAAGAATTTCCAAAATTATGATGAAAAGATTTCAAATTTGAAATGAAATGGTTTTGAAAGCTATAATTGAATCTTTATGAAAGATAGTTGAATCCTATTTTGAATTGAAGAGGATTTTTAATATGGTGTATCTTTTATATATAAAAGATTGAAGCGGGAATCGTTATGAAAATTATGAAGGAATCTTTGGAAACTATTTTAAAAGCCATGAAATAAGCCTTTAATTTAAAGACTGGATGAGTTAATCCAACATAAAATTGAATTGTTTTGAAAGGCTAGAAATGAATCTTTGTTAATGATTGGTAATCCTTGTTTTAAATTAAAAAGGGGTTTTAAAAGTGAATATTTGTTTAAAAGATTAAAGTGTGGAAATTGTTTAAACCATTGAAAGGTTTTTGGAAGTAAATCTTTTTGGTTTAAATATTTGTAAATGGTAGTTTGTTTAAACCATTTGGAAGAAAAGTTTTGGATTTAAAGTTGTGACTTAATTGAAATCCCATTATCCACATATTTTTAAATATTGCGCTCATTATTCGATTTATCCGGGAGAGGACCTTATGTTATATAACCCATTCCGAATAATGATACGATGATATGGATAGCATTTGAAGACCGGTGGTGAAGACCGGATACTTTCGAAAGCGAAAGGATGACCTGTCGAATGTCTCTGCATCGAATGACCTCGGTATAGAGATTTGAGTACCCATTGTGATGGGGAGTCCGGACGTGATTAGAAATTATCCGGATTGCAAGGACTTCTTCGGAAGTGCCTTCAGTTATGTTCGAACCCGGAACAGACTTGTATGGATGTGTGTCTAACATTACACTTTGAGATGTAAAACTGGTTTCTATCAAATACATTTCTGTTTGGTGGCGGAGATTTATTCTCTTAGCTTAATAGCCTTCTCTGAGGAATACGAGCTCAGAGGTTATGTAGTTGATGGTTACTAGTGATACATTCCTAATTTGGTAATGTGGCATACGAAGTGCTGCTGATCATTTGTTGATCAAAGCATGGCTTTTGTGAAAAGCGTAGCTTTGTGGACGAGACCTCGTCGAGCCTCACGAACCGGAAATGGTCGAAACAGAAAAGGTGCAGCAAGGTTTCAGGGATCGCGCCCCTAGGGTATGTCCATTTCTTATGGATAGAGGTAATATCATGGTATGGAGCCCAGATATTTAACCTATGTGGTTACTGCAAATACATTACTTTGTGGTTGTTGGTATCGAGCGCTCGGATAAAGGTTGGTTACGACCGGGGATGGAATATCTTAGGTGATACTCCGGGGCAGGGGGTACACCAGCCTTATGTTGGCAGAGAACTGAGGGATGGTTCTTGGGGCATCCCTCTAGAGGCGTACCCATGTGGCCCAGGAAGTTCCTTAGCCGGACTATTAATTGGAAATCAAATCACCAATACGCACCTTGTACGGTTTTAGTTGTAGAACCTGCCGTCTAACATGGTTGCTATAGTAGGCATACTATAATGGTACGTATGCTGGCTAAGATTAATATTATGCTTTCGAAATGTTTTCCACTATGCACTAATATTATTATCACATATTTTTTGCGTATCAAGCATGTTTGACTATCATAAGGAGAAATCTCCCCCAAGTGTGCGATTGCATGGTGTGTGTGCCGAGAGGCCTTATGGTAGTTTCATTTTCCAAAAACCATTGCGGATTTCAATGTTTTAAAATTATTTGTTTGTTTTTTTAGAGATAAAATGTTTTTGTTTGCTCATACCAGTCCCATGACTGACCCGGAGTTTATTGTTCCCTTCCTAAACTCTGGGTGCCCATAATTTTCTACACGGGCAGTCTATAGTTGGTTTTTTTTTCAAATAGTGGATATAGATATCGATTCAGTAGCTTTAGGCTTTCTCTTTGGTTTGATCTCTTTGGAGATCTTTGGAGTTTTGAGCCCTTGCATCTGGAGATGGGATACTGTTGCAGTTTGATATTGGAGTTATCTCTTTTGCTATCTGTTTTCCGCTGTTGTTTATTGGCTCGGTTATTCTTGTATCATTTTGATATCATTGTTTCATATCATTGGATATTATATTCGTTGGAGTTGTATATGATATTCATTTCTTTTTCTTCCGCTGTGTTGTTATACTTGATGTGTTATGAGCTATGGCGAACCAGATTCGACATTTGGATCTGCAGCATTTGAATATGAGTGTCGTATTCGGTGCCAATTTTCTAAGGTTGAGTCAGGGTCGTTATAATCATCTTTGGATATATGTAAGTACTATGAACTTATAAATGTCGAAACATCATCGTCGTCGTCCTTTTTTGTTGTTATATTATGCTTATCGCGATGATAATGTGTTTCACATGTATTCTATCCAAGTTCATCCCACAACTTTGCAAAAGACGGAAAGAAGTTAAGAAAATAAGATAACATCATATGCAATTGGTCATTAGACTATCTAATGATCGTTAATGATCTTCCTCATAATCGAAATCCTTAATGAACCCATGCATTTCTCCCATTTTATTGATCCAAAATGAGTTATAAGTTTGACAGCTTTTCCCCATATCAATTTAGGGTTACGAAGGTTTTGTTGTTGAAAAGAAGTACAAGTAAAAGATATGAGCTTTGGATTCCAAAATGCAGGGTCTCCAAAATCGAACTCCTTGGGTCTTATTTATAGATACAGGTCGGCCTCCTTTTACGACAATGCTTTCGATCTAGTCGAAAGGTCGTTTTATCTTTCACATCATTCCTTTCGACATGGTTGAAAGGCCTCGCCTACTTTCAACATTGTTAAAAGGCTTTCCTTTCGAGTTCTTTAACTCAACCTTGCACTTCTCAGCTTCTTACTCTAGACCTTTAGACCTTTTGAAAGTGTCCTTTGTCCACCTTTCACTTTTTTCAAGTGTTCCTTCTCTCTGCTTTTTACTGAATTGCTTTCGACGTCATCGAATGGGCCACAGATGCCCTTTTCTCTTCATGTTGCTTTGTAGTCATAAGAAGTAAAGATAAGAGCAAGTAGTTCATTACGGTTTCAAAGGTGTTGAAGTATTGATGATTCCGATGAGGTAAGTAGCTTCTGAATGCATGTTTGTGAATTAATGCGGAACTTTCTTCTGATGTCATAAGCTTTGATCGGTTCGAAAGGCCCTACTACACTTTCGAAAGGGTTGTTTTGAGTAATTTGAATAAAGGCGAAACCTTTGGTTTCAAATGGTTTTGATGCGCATATAAAAGGTTATTATTCATTGCCTTTGAAAGGGATTCCTTTCTCGTCCTTGTTTTTCTCTATATTCACGAATCCATGTACTTCGAAAGATTTGAATGAAGCATAAGGGTAGCCTCGCTTTCTTCTTCATCTTTTTCGAAAGCTTTTTGCACTTTTTATCACTTTTGAGGTCGTCTGGTGCTTACAACTCCTTCGAAAGCTCTTTTAATGCCATCGAACATTCTTTCATGATCCTTGTCGAAACTCATGCTTGTAATCACTACAACAAAAATACCTTTTCGCAACTGACAAAAACAGTGATAATATGTCTATTACAACCGGTGCCCGCTAGTCGTTATATCCGCGGTTGTAATAGATCTGAATTATTTTACAACTGGCCGGAACAGTTGCAGAAGCAGTTATAGAAACTTATTTTACAACTACGACATGTTAGTTGTAATGACTAGTTACAAGTGCTTTTAGCACTTGCAAATGGTCTTTTACAACTGGCACTGCTAGTTGTAGAAAACTTATTTACACTGCGGAAAACCATTTACAACTGTAACATGCAAGTTGTAAATGAATAGTTACAACTGCTTTTAGCACTTGTAAAAGGCTTTTTACAACTACCGCTTGCAGTTGTAGAAAGATGAAATACAACTAACAATGACAGTTGCAACGTACATTTTTACAACTGTTACAAATAGCTGTAATCATCTTTTCACGGCTGCTATAAATTTCTTAATATCATAAGTAAAACCAATATTTCATTAATATTATATACAATCATGCAAATTACTTGAAACAACACAAAGCATTTGCATTCAAGAAAATTGAAAACAATTCGAGTTTACACCATTTATGAATTCATAAGTTCAATACAAAACAGAACTAAATCCATGACATATTTCAGTAAGAGTACATATACATACTAATTAAAAGAGATAAATTCATTATGCCAAGCAACAATCATCCCAAATGCTTGTCCAGTAATATAAATATCCGAAGTAGGCCTGTATAAAATAGCATTGGGCTCCACTACTGAATCAATCTCCAAGTGGTACATGATGCACTAAAACTGTAGGATCAGTATATGAAATTGTTGCTTCTACGACAACATTTCTTGCCAACCCAATAATTTGCACTTTCTAGACTGATTCTGAACTTGTATATTATCACCATTTGAAACGTTGTTGCTACTCCGATGTGACTGCGAACAAAAATCATAATTTATAAGTTTAAAGTGCTAACAAAATTGAAAACTCCAATGCGACTGCAAATAAAATCATGGTTGGGTGTTTTGCAGTATTTTTTGTGTTTAAAATATTAGACATGTTTTGCAAACGCAATAAGTTCAAGCAAGAAAAACGTCTTTCAATGTTCAAATGCATAGAAGTTCATTGTGCGCTGTAGTGCTTTCATTCTTTCCTTTGTGCCATTAATGACATGTTTTAGTTCTATCTCATAATTTTATTTGGTCAACAATTCAATAACTGTTATAATATATGTAAATTATGAAGTGAATATGCTTGTATATTGTTTTGTTTAGTCCCACGTCATGAGATAAGTTCAATCCTTATCTCTGAAGCCTTTATATAAAGTAGGCTATGCAATGTAATTATATTACTAATCTCTGAATGAATAAAATTGTTCTCTCTCTAATAGCTTCTGCTTTCTTTATTTATGACACGTTATCAACACGATGTTCCAATAGGTAAGTAATTTTTCAAATCTCATTTTATAGATCTCATTCTATAGAATTTTATCTTTTCAGATCTCATTCTATCGTAGATTTCATTTCATTGTTCATATTATTATAATCATCCTTATTAGTTCTTATTCTTTAGATCTCATTATATTGTAGACTTTAATATCATGCTCAAATGATTTATCTTGAAGATACATACATGTTTTTTAATTAAAAAAACAATTTTTATTTATTGAATTACTGACTTTCTAATTTGGTTTTGAATTGATTTAAAACTGGCTTTTATTGTATGCTTTTTCAACGGCTTATTATAATTTACCACCGCAGTTCTGTTTTGTTATTTAGTTATTTGTTTTGCATTACGATTTATTACAATATTAATAGTCGTAAGCTTTATTGGAAGATGAAGCAAAGTATATAATTGAAATCATTAACTGAGATCTATGTCAGGATCTGGATATTTATATCAACAATTAAGACAACTGTTCATATAGTCATTTCTCTTAACGTTGGCGAAATGATGGACAAATTATTCTTTTATATGAATATTATGTGTTCTGTTTAAAGGCCACATATAACATTGTCAGAACTTTTCTATTTTGACCGTCTAGAAATTCTAAACTAGTACAATTTGAATATTAGATTAATATATTGCTACTTCATGGTATACTGTTTCCATCGGGCTTCAGGATATTTATATTGTACTTTTTCATTAATTGAAGAGGTCTCGATGCAGTAGTTCCTAGGCATTTGAATTTGAATTTTAAATTTAAAATAAAATAAACGGTATTGGTATGGATTCAGTTCTGAGCATTCAAAAGCAATGTTACATAAGGCCAGAGATGTATGTTTTATGGTTGTGATCTTGGTCTAAAAGATCCTTTTATTTTCTTTCATAAGCATGTGTTGAATATAACCAAATCTGACACATATATATAATATGATAATTAATTAATTTGTTACTTTTGTACACAAAGTATTCGCCTTGTTAATATGATACAAGTTACTCGCTTATTGATTGCGGTTCAGAATTATTTGTATTCATTATGTGATTATGGCACAGATTCATATGTAAAATGGAATACGAATTAGGAATGATACGTGATTATTGCTTAATTTTCATATACGAAAATTATACAAATGAAGCATAGTTAATTATTTAATTATCACTACATATTCTAATAGTCCATAAGCATGAAAAGAAAAAAAACAAGAAAAACTGTTATGGAGAAAATATGGAAAAACTTTATTCAATTTGTGAATGCTAAGCGACTGACCTCTGCCATAGGCTAGGCTTCAACGTCCCCTCAAAACAAAAAATCAGATAAAAAGTAAAAAATAAAATAAAAAATGTTATAAAAAAATGAACAGAGATGTAAAATGATCAGTTTGATGACTTATTGCTTGATTTGTGAGGATCCTGAAAGCTTTGAGTTGCTGCAAGAAAAAAATATTAGCGTACAGGCTTCAATAAGGTTGCAAATATGATCTTTTGCCTTGTTTAATCAGGCTTTACTGCATCGAAATGAATGGTAGTATGGAGTCTACTTCTATACAGGCCTTCCTATAAGGTAGCATATATTAAAAAAAAAATTAGCAATAAGCATACAATTGTAAATATTATATATCCTAGTGTATGCTTATTGGTTAAATAACTTAAATTGAAATGAATTAACAGTGGTTCTTTTGGCTATTGTAGTCATACATATGCTTTACCAATGGCATTATTGTGCATGTGTTGTAACGACCCGTTAAGTTCGACCATTTAAAATTGTTTGTTTAATAGGATTTTTGTAATTTATTTTAGTTGAAAGAATAAAGGTGGTAGATAAATATTAAAATGAAGGCTAGAATAAATTATATAGGAGTGACTTAGAAACCTATTTAAAGACATTGAATAAAATTCAAATGAATTAAGTAGAGAAAGAAAGAAAAATTCTTACCTAGACATAAAATTTAATATAGGAATATTAAACCAATTTAATGCAATAAAAGATTGTGAACGATAAATTGAATAGATTAAGAAACCCTGTTATTGCAAGTCAATAAATTTGTAAACCCTAATGAACATCTCAAAATTTATAAATTTATTGAAATTTAAGACATAGCATAAGCGTAGAACTATAGGTATGATGACAAACTTTTATAAATTGTCTAATTAAGGGTCAGCAAATTTATTTGGAAATCAAACTCAATTAAGGGTAAGTAATTATGATGGATTGATGGCATAAACGTTACTAAATTTTATCATAGTAACGGAAGTGCAGATGGAAGGCAACTGTAGAAATTTAAGTACGTATTAACAATTGAAAGGGACTGTCGATTGAATGGAGTACTTTAGGTTGTCTTACTAAATTTAGAATTTAACATAAGACAAATAGAAATAAATCAATAAACGTATAGATTTTAAGTTTATTATGATGAATTATTTTAGTAATATGACTTAGAATAAATGAAATAATTTGGGTTGATTGGTATTTAATGGAATTAAAGGTTGCAATATTCATAGGTAAGGATTTAGATGAAATAGATTGATGTATGAAAAATTTAATTGGATAAATGGCAATTAATTCCTTTAATTTGTGCAATTAATGTATGTTTAATTGATAACGATAAAAAGTTGATTTTTTTCAGTGTAACCAACGTAAAATATTATCATAGCATGATACTCGGTTTGAATAGAAGGGTGGAATTGGGAATTTAATAAGTGAATTTATTTCAATCAGTGCAATAAAAGGATACGTAAATAAATGGTAAGATGAAATGGTAAATTATTGATGTAATGGAAGATATAACAATGTCAATTATGCATATAAGGTAATAAGGTAATGAAACCGAGGTAAATTAATTAATTGAGACTTTAAGTAAAATTAACGTGTGGAATTGACCAAGGTTCAATAAAATGAGAATTTGATTGGTTATATTTATTGGTTGAGAAAGGTAAATGTGTATTTGGGGAATAAATTTAGTCAGACTTAAATATTGAATTTAATTAATTAATATATATGATAAATGATGATTAAATAAAAACCCAATACTCTATATATATGTATAATATTTGAGTGAAAATAATAATACACTTATAAATGTGGAATTAAGAGTTTACAACAACTATTTTGAGTAAAGAAATTGTTCATTCAAGTAAATTTGAAACATCGCAATAGGTGTAGATTAAGTGTTGCGTTAAATAAATTATAAATGAATAAATTTATAGAAACGTAGGAACGGAAGAATGAACATTATAGTAACGTAAAACGTATTGTAGGATAATAATTAAAGTATAGGCTTGTAAATTAGATGTATGACAATAAATTTTGTACGTAAATCTTTCTATTAGTTGATAAGTCTTATTTTGATCAATTTAAAGGAATACACTAAATTTTGTAGTTAGTACGGAATATTGATGAGTGAATGAATAAGATGAAACAAAGGTGGAATGTATTAGTTGAGGTTTTAAGTTTTTATGTGATAAGTTACCAAAATTACAATTTTATCTAAATACAGTAATTTATGCAAACAAAAGATGAACATTTTGAAATATTACCACAGGGATATATAAAAGAAACGTTAACTATGTAGTTGGAGAATAATTGATATATTTTGAGTTGGATAATAGAAATCAAGTTATTTATATAATTAGATTTAAGATGAGAGTATAAGTATATGATTTAATAATTGGGTTTTGCGAATAAAATTTATAATTCCCAAATAATAAGAAAACGCAGAGGTTAACACTGCGAAATTTATATACTTATAAATTTTAATTCACATCCAAGCTTGCTAAATTATTTGGAATTGATTGGATTATATAAGTAATGAAATTTGGCCAATATTTAAAGTTGAAAGAAAATTTGGATTTTATGATTTATTTTAATTTATTTAATAAATATTAAAAATAGCCATTTTTGTCACGGACTCGGATTTCGACGAAACCAGTTTCATCGGATCCGTAACGGTGAATTATAATAATGTTTCAAGTTTCGTAGCGATCGGACTGGTCGCTTGATCGTACGGACTCGAAACGCCTTGAAATTTACGCATTTTGAAATCAATTTGAAATTTTGTTTTTTTAGCATAACTTCTTCATACGATCGAATTTGGTCGCGAAAA
The DNA here is from genome assembly GCA_030765085.1 of Allium cepa. Lineage (NCBI taxonomy): Eukaryota > Viridiplantae > Streptophyta > Magnoliopsida > Asparagales > Amaryllidaceae > Allium > Allium cepa. Next base: position 105,091,108 of record CM060930.1, on the reverse strand, counting down.
TTTTTCCATCGCGTTCAGAATATTTTAAAACACCTATTTGGATATACAGTTTTAACAAATTCGACTCCGGAGGCATAGCGGGCTTTTTGGACCATGGTTTGTCACGCACGTTCGCGTATCCAGTCTAGCTACCCTACCTCTAGCCTATCTATAAATATACAGCTAAAAACCCTAGTCTCTATTCTTTTGCTGTAAGTTCATTTCTTCACTCCTTTCTCTTCCCCAAATGTATACATCTCAGATCCAATTCTAGATCCATCCACAGTTCAAAATCAAAAGTCAAAACTCAAAAATTTCAGAAAATTCTGAAAAAAATATATGTTGAAGTATTCGATACGCGTAATCTCATGGTGTAATTCGTTTTTCAATTGGAGCTGTCGTTCATCCAGAATAAATTCAAACAGCCCCAAAACCGTTCATCATCGCCGTAACAAAAGTTGTCGGATCGGAAAAACATTTCTGGGTTTTGGAGAGGGAACCGAGGGGATCGCATCTATGTGGTTTGTTTCGAGTTTCAACGGTTGGATTGGCGGGAATTTTCGATTAGGGTTGATAGAGTATGTGTGGGGCTGTTGCGTGCGTTAGGGGGCTTCGGCCTGGGGGCGTTCGTTTCTGGAAGATAATGCAGTGACGTGGCAGGTTACTTTTATAATTATGTGTCGTTTTGTTTATTTTTAATTTTGATTTCAATCACCATTTTTCGCCATAACTTTCTCATACGAAGTCGGATTCACGCGAATTTTTTTTTGTTAGGATCGTAATTTAATTCCGGACTCGATGACGCTGGTTTGGACGAATTCTGAGACGGGCGAATTTTTGGGTTTAAATCGGGTTTGAATTCGATTTAAATTCAAAAGGTGAGTGTTTTAACCCACTCACAACTACTAGAAGCTTTTATGTTTGTTAAATAAATTTTAGAAATGAATAGAAATTTATTTATGAGCTTTTGGCATGTTATTTCATTCATATCTGTTGAATTGCATTTTTTTGAATGTAACTGTTAATTTAATTGATTTATTGCGTGTAAATTGGCTGTTAGAAATTATTGTTTGCATATGAACTGCTAGTTAACAGTTATGTCAATTATCACTGAATATAAATTGTTAGATTAATAGTTGATAAAATTTAATTTGAATAAACTGCCAGTTATCACCTGTTATATATGATCATATATATAATTGTTATTGATTGATATTGATCGATGTTGTGATTGGATGATGGGTGTGTTGTTGAATGAATGTTTTATTTGGATATCATTAAACTGCAAGTTAGTATGCATTTACATTTCATTCGGGATTGCGGTTTGAAATGATATACAACCGCAGTTTTATTTTTTTTTAATTGCGGATTGAAATGATAAATATCCGTATCACTTGACCATAGGATAGAAAACTATATACAGGCACCGTGGTCTATATATATAACTATTTTAAAATGTGATTTCTATGGTTTGGATGGAATACGGTTTATAAAAATCTTAAATTTTTATACTGAATAAATGTTTTCTTCCATATTTATATGCATATGAAGTTGAAATTTTGAAATTAAAAGGTGAATAAATTTCTTTATTAAAAATGGAAGAAAATTAAGAAAATGGAGTTTGATGATTTATATCCTATATTTAAATATTAAGTTGGAAATTTTAAAGATATGATATTTATAATTGGATTTTTCCCAAAATATTTTGAAATGAATATTCTAGTAAAAATTGAATTTGGAAATATATATATATATATATATATATATTTTACTAGAAATTGAAGTCTTATTAATTATGGATTTTATGTGAATGGTCAAGATTAATTAATAGAATATTGATTTTGAAAGGATAAAAATCCAACTTTAGTTGAAATATTAATGCTCAAAAATGGATATAAATATATATAAAATTGAAATGGTTTGGGACTTGAAGTAATATTTTGGATTTCGGTTTAACTTTAAAAGAAGAAATATTTGGAAAGCCATGTAATTTATTTCTTTATAAAGCAACAGTAAAGTTAAACCTTTTTAATTCGCATACCGTTGAATATCCAAACCATTTAGTTTTGAAAATAATGGTTTTAAAATACTATGGATTTTCGAAGAATTATGTTGAAAGTTACAAACAGAATATTGGTTACATGGGATATTAAATAATAAAAAGTGACATAAATTTTGAAAAGGAATATTTTATTTGGGAAATGATATCATTGATTTGGGTTTTATAAAAATAATATCAAAATGAATCTTCTTGGGTTTTAAAGAAGAAATGATATCGTAATATTATGGTTTTGAAATGGATTATATTCTGGTTTTAAAGTACAAACTATTTTTAAAATGACCGCGGTGTTATAATAACGATGGGTTGGCAAAGAGACCGGGATCGGATATGGACATACTCTCTGTCGATACCGAAAACCACTTTGACTAACCGTGTACGCGGTGGAGATTCCAGAATGAAGTAGGTGGTGGCGACGTTTCCTGTAAGGTAAATACGTGGACCCAACTCCCGTGAGTTGGTATAAGGTGGCTAAAACAGGAGCGATTCTCAGGCCAATGAGGTCATTCCTCTGATCGGACGCTCCTCTTCGATATTATACTTTGACTTGGATTGATTCAGTGGCCACTTCTATATTTTGATTTTGGGGAGTTAGTCCGAGGTGGGCGGTAACTGCGGCTACGCGTTTCCACCAGCCTGGATAGCAATTGGTATATCTACCCTGGCATTGCCTAGTTGTGCCGTGTCACCTACCATACCGAGCCTTTACTACGAGTTTCTGTTTGTGTCGTACCTATGGAGTATCCTCTGGTAGCCTCCCGATCAGGAGGTATTACGGTACTGTATAGACTATTGGCATTATTTGTGTTAAGGGGAATATTGGGTCACTCCTTAACGCTATTAAAAAGTAAGTTTATTTTATAAATAGACACTATTGTAATAGCGCAATATACTACATAGTAAATAGTTTAACGGATCCTTAAGAGATGTAAATCCCGAACATCTCTTGAGTTACTGTACTCATATTTATTTCTGTTTATTTAACTCACATAAGATATTCTAGTCTGACTCGGGTGTTTTTGTCTTTTCAAATTCGCTCGGGTCAGTCCGAGCGTTTCAGGATAGCAGAATTTAGCTTTGGAGGACGAAGACGAAGAATCAGTATTATTTTATATATAGTATTGCACCACACCCTTTCTATTCCGCTGCATTGTTGTATTGGTATGTGTAACTCTGATATTTATTGCACAAGAAAAATAAATTATTTTGTAAAACAGTTTCATGAACTGTATATTTGATTATTATATTTTATCCTTCCGCTGTGAGATTCTGTTTTGTTTTATTTCTTCTCTGTTTTTCTTATTTACCCCATAACAATCCGCCCTTACGTATGCTTTGAATTGGCACGTGTGTCGGTTTAAAGTGTGTGGAAAGGCGGGACGTTACATGTGTAGTATGAGATTGTTATAAAATAGCTCTAGTGAGATTTTCCCATTATAATTCTGTAGTTTTGATATCATACAAGTAGAAATTGATACAAAATACTTTTACAAAAATCAATTTCCTACTATTATAGACCCGTGGCTCAATCAGACAAATTTAAGAGTAAATAGTGATATGTGATCTACTACTTTTCAAAACTTACTATGAATTAAATATTGTATGCATAACTATTCTTGAAGAAATACCTTTAGATATTGTGATGTCCCGGAAATTTAGGCAATATTTATTTAATAATTTCATTGATAATTATTTTAAAATGTGAAATATTGATTTAATAATTTAATTCAAATAGAAATTCTCTTTTGAAAATTTATAATTATTTAGTTTGTTAATGGTATTCTTTTCAATGTTAAAAATATTTAAATGATAAATTTATCTTTCTATGCTGATTTAAAAATATTTTATTTATAATGTATAAATGTTTATACATTGTAAATAGAGGATTTGGTTTTATTTTAATTTATATTAAATAAAGGATATTTTCTAATTACTATATAAATGTATAATTTGTAAATTGATTTAAATTAATTTAAATTAGTATTGTAAACTTTTCAAAAGTTTGTTTTAAAAATCTTTCTTATATTGTCATAGAAATGTAAGTAAGTATTTATTTTGTTTATAGGAATAAATATAGTTTGATTTTTATTTTATAATAAAAGTTTGTTTTGTTTTATTTTAAAATTGTTTTTCTTTGAAATAAGATTTAATTAATTCTTGTTAAAGTATAACATTTGGTTCGAAAACTCTTGAATAAATGAATTCAACATTATTTTTCTTTTGAAAATTTTCTCTTTTGAAAATTAGCTTTAAAATATTATTTTAAAATTTTTAAGTAAACATTAAAATTTTTTATATGTTATTATTTAAAGGCTAATGTTAATAAAACATTTGTAACTTGCTAAAAATTAATTAGAAATGGTTTAAGATAATTTAAAAACAATTATGAGTTTAGAAATTGCTTTTAATAATTGGATATGCATATGTGTTAAATTCTTAAACTATAAAGAAGACACTTGTAAAAGTTTGAGATAATAACATAACAAGTGGCATTTGTTTTTAATGCTTTTTATTTTAATTTATATTGATAAGAAACATAACAAACACTTTGGGTTAAAACATTTTCTCATTTGAAAATCTGAAAATCGGATTTCAGTAAATCTAAAAACCTCAAACAAATGCAAATTAAAATCAGCAAAACAAACAACTTCAAATTCGTGCATTTGAAAATGGGTTTGCATGCAATCTTCATCAACCAGAAGAGCAATTCCAGTAAGCAAATGCAAGCCCAGGATCAACATGCAGTTTCAAAACAGGGACCTGGAATTGTGATTGCATCTAATTGTTTTCTGCTTCTTCAATTTAAAGGTGAGTAAACTTCTTATTTTAAAAACAGTTTCTTGTAAATCAAAATTATATAAATTTCCTTAATAAAAGTATTAGTTCACATTAATTAAAATCTGGGTGACTAAAAACTGCTCTGTTATTTATTTTTTATTTTTGTGAGAACCTCAATGCAAGAAGTTGAATCTATCTGTTGCATGTGAATATGTAAGATTTGGTATGCATTGTATGATTTTATTTGTGATCAATATGATGTGTGAATATACATAGATATATATGGAATTACAGTAATCTTGATCAACAGTTTTCTGTTTTAAACTAAGTTTAATAGAAAACTTTATTTACTTGTTTAACTTCTGTTAGGAATTAATATGAGCAAACAAGTAATTTTGTTTAATAATAAATTATGTTCTTAAGTCATAATTTTGTTGTTTTGAAAAATCTGTTACTTCAGAAGTAAATACAGCAGTAAGCATTTCAATAAAATAAAAATATTAACATCATTAATTATTTTAACAAGATTATAACATGAATGTATGTTATAACTCAGAAATTTTAAAACAAAACTCCACCTTTTTAAATTGGTGTGGGATTAGCAATTCTGTTTTGAACAGAATTAGATATTTTGGGTTTTACTGTTAGGCTAGTTAATGTCAGGTGTTAAGATGCTTTCTATTAGTGGAGTATTGACGTAAGAATGGAGTAGATTCGGTGATGGAGGATCAGAGAGAGAGAGAGGAGATGTGAATTGGGGTTTTTCCCAGGTCTCAAACCCTTGTTTTTAAGTATGGCAGTTCTTAGTTTCTGCACATACACTCTGTTGCATCGAGTGGGTTAGGAATTTGAGAGGTTGCAGAGGGGACTCAGAGGGAGGGTCTGCCGGAATTGCAGCGACGATGATGGTCCGAAGCGAGCTAATGGGCTGTTGACAGGTTTGGTGTATGGTGGTGTTGTGATATTGCAGGTTGCTGTGGATTTTTTTCAATTTTTGATATCAAGATGATATGCGAGGGTTTGGATGATTGATGTAGTATAGGAAGATGGTCAGTGACTTGTAGAAGGGGGTTAGCGTGGCTGGAATTCGCCAAGGTGACGGTGCATATGCACTGTGCAGGTTGAACTCAGGTGAACTTAATTGGAAATGTGCATGGTTTTGACTCGGGTATTCCTCGGGTATTTTTGATGTTGTCTCGAAGCAGTTGGGATTGAAACTCGGAGTAAAAAAAAAAGGGGGTTGCAGGGTATATGGTTACAGGTTTAAAATCCTGTAGTTTTGCAGTTTTTAATTTAAATGAAATTCATATTTTTAAGTTGAAAGCTTGATTCAAGTATAACTTGAATTTGAATAAAGTTTTGAGTTCAAGGTTTTAAAAAAAAATGAAAATCTTAAATTTAAACAAGATTTAAATATGGGTTTAAGTCAAGATTAAAACAGTTTTCTGTTTTATCTTTTAAACCCAGATTTTTTATTCAAATAGTTTTTGTAAGTTTTTTTTTTAATTTTGAAAAAATTTAAATGTTTTCAAGCAAGATTTAAATTTGTTCGAAATCAAGTTAAAAACTGTTTTCAAGTTTAATTTAGAAACCAGTTTTGTTTTCAAACAGTTTGTAAATTTAAAAATGAATGAACATATTCAAATGATTGAAAGTAAATTTGAAAATGAAATTTGATTTCAAATAAGATTTAAAACTTAAAGAATTTATTTCTTTTAATATTGAAATTAAAATATGAAGTGTTAATTTTAAATTTGAAAGTTGAAAATTAATCAATCTATTTTCAAAACTTAATTTATTTTAATCAAGTAATCTATTTCAAATCTTTCTTTTATATCTAAGTAATGAATGTTCTTTAAACATTCATTTTATTTTAAGGTTTATAATTATTTAAATTTAGACTAATGTTTAAATAGTTAAAAAAATTAAATATCAAATTTTTAAATGGAATTTGAATTTAATTTTAGAAATGAATTGTGTTAAATATATTTTGAATGTAAATGAGCTATTTGATGAGTACTTAAATTATTTTGAAAAATATTTAAGATAATTAAGAATTTACTTAATTATTTGCTTTAAATAATGGTTTAGATTAATTTTTAATTAGAAATGATTCATTGATAATTAATCTAATTCAAATTTCCTTAAGTATGTGATTATTGAAATGTTGTTAATTAATAAATGGTGATAATTATCTAAGGATAATTTAGTAATTTAATTAATGTAATTAATTTTGATAATTAACTAGATTAATTAATTAAATACTATCAATTGCAATTTGTTAAGTGTAATTAATTGTTAAAGTAATTAAGGAATTAGTTACTTATTGTAATTAATTTTGATATATGATTTATTTAAGTTAATTAATTTAGTTTAATTAATTTTAATAAATCATTTGATGATTTTAAAAGAGTAATTACTAAATGTAATTAATGGAGCAGGATTACTTAGAGAAGTAATAATGATAATTACTGGAATGTAATTAGTAATTTGGATAATTACTTTTGTAATTAATTAAGGAATTAATTAAGATGATTAATTATTAGATAATTAATTTGATTAATGAGTAATTAAAGATAGTTAATTAGTTAATTGAATATTAATCAAGGTGATTAATAATTAGATTAATTACTAAATGTAATTAATTTTAATTAAGTAATTTTTTTAAATATTAGAGTTCATTAATTATTACAATTAATGATGTAATTAAGGATTGTTTGATTAAGTTAAAATTAAAATAAGTGATTAGTTAATTGTAATTAATTAAGGACAAATATAATTAATTATAGTTAATCAATAAATGAGTAATTAAATGTTAATTACTTATGATTAAGGTTAATTAATTTATGAAATTAATTTAAGATTAATTACTTATTGTAATTAGTGAATGATTAATCAAAGATGTTTAATCAAGTTGAATACTTAGGAAGTGATTAATTAACTGGGTTTATCAATTTTTGTGGATGTTAAGCAGGATTTAAATTGGTAATTAATTTAATTTAAATTAATTAGAGATGGTTGTAATTAATTTAATTCATTTTAAATTAATTATAATTGATGGTTAATAAATCATTGCTTATGGATGTTATTGATTGAATGGTTGTGATCTCAGTAATGAGATGAGTCGTATCTATATGATATGAATGCTTGGTTTAAGTATGATGGTTTGTGATGGATTATTTGGTTGTGATGATTATCTTTTTATGGATGATACAGATTATTTGTTTACGATATGAATGTGATTATCTATTGTGAGATGTAGTTTATCTATCTGTGTGAAATAGATAACAATGAAATAAGTTAATTTTTTAAAACCCTTAAGTACAACTTGGACATTAAGATGGCGTTTGGTTTCGATGAGACCGGGATCGGATTTCCATATTTGGATATCCGAAAACCACATCGATTCCAATTAAACGTTAGGTCGTTAATCCAAGTAGAGCAAGTGAAGACTCGAGGTATAAGGGCTATACGTCAGTATAACTCTGTGGGTGATTCCGTAATGAGTTGATGGAATAGTACTAATAGATTCGAGATGGTGATTTAGAGTGCAAGGGTTATCGTCGTTAACTCTGAGGGTGATTCCAATACAAGTGTAACGAGATAATAACTTCGGTTTCGTTCGAACCCGGAAAGAACTTGTATGGATTGAATGCTTTCAGAACATCATCAGGTGGACGATGAGCATTCTAAGATTGATATATCCTATAAAGGTAATCGAAGCCTCAAGCCTCATCAGCCGGGAATGGCTAAAACAGGGGAGGTGCAGCCCCCACTGGAGAGCAAGATTTATCCCTGTCTAGAGGTCCCTTTATATTCGGTTGTGTGGCAGTTGGCGACGGCCAATCTGCGGGGCGGTCTTGTTCAGAACTGTTCAGTAAGGAATGGTTCCAGCTTTGTGTTGCAAGGGAGCGGCGTACTCCTCGGTACGGTGATCTAGGCCAGGTACTGTGACGGGCGGTACCCCAGTAGCCCTGCCATTGATGGAATCCATAATCCAATAAGTGGCTGAACGGTTTTGATTGTGCCCAACTATGTTGGAACGTGAGAGGTAAGCATTCCAGCTATTTCTGTATTTTATTTTGAAAACCCTAGACACTATTATAATATCACTGGATTTCCTATCAAATGTTTTAGTTAGCGTAAGGGAAAAACTTTTCCATGTTTATGTGTGGGAAGTCTTACGTGTTACCTTTGTTTTCAATGGATTTTCTAAAGTTATGCAACTTTATCCCCGTTTACTCATACCAGACCCCTGTCTGACCTGAGTGTTTATTTTCTGTTTTGTTAAACTCTTGGGTACTCATATTATGTATGAGTAGTCAAGTGATTCAGGATTGCTTTGACGAGTTCTGGAGGAGATAATGGAGCAGGAGGCTTCAGCGTGTAGATATATATAGTGGTTCCGCTATGTTCGTGTTGTGTCTGTTCTCTCTGATATACTTGAATTGTAATTGCTAGATAGAAGCTTATAACTGTCTAGTTTGTGTTGTATTAGCTGTTTAACTCTGATATATATGATACTATGTAGTGTTTTATGTGATATATTATAATTTATTCGTTCCGCTGTGAGATTCTGATGTTGTCTGTTTCTTTCTTTCCTTTCTTTTCTCTTTTCTATCCCTTTCTTTCTTCTTAGCGATGCGTCTTCCTGGAGTTTGGAAGGCGGGTCGTTACATTGTGGTATCAGAGCTCTAGGTTGAGCGAATACCTAGACTCTGGAGTGGTGACCTTCTTGAGAGAGCGTATTTGTAATTTTGAATATATATATATATATATATATATATATATATATATATATATATATATATCTGCCTATTTGTTGGGTTACCTGTTCAGGTTTTCCAATATAAGTAATAAAGGTAGATAGGGTAGTGGTGTGTAACACAAATACCAATGGTTGGAGTTCGAGTGTTTGAGGTTGGAAGTGATCTACTGGGGCAGTATTGGGCATCTTGAGTAGTTTTGCAGTTTGGTATAAAGGATTTCACCAATCTCTGAAGGAAATCTTTTTAAGATTCGGAATTTATCTTTGGATTGTAAGCTAGATTTCACTCATGTGTGTGGATTTTCTTGATTTTGGATTAGTTGGAAGTTCTAAAGCCAGCAATGGTATTTTGGCAACCTTGGGAAGGAGTTCTGTCTATATTTATGCTTGGTTTGAGAGCGAGTTTCCTGAGAGATATCTGTCTCTGGAAGGCTCTATTGTGAAGAGGCTGGTGTGGCTTTGAGGTTCGATGAGCTTTTGGTTAAGGAAGCTTTGGCAGCAGTAGCAGCACTAAGTGGCCTGTTCTTCGATGGTTCAGAAATCTCTGTGATTCTTCTGTCAGTAGTCCGGGCATATGGTGTAGCTTGTCCATTTCTTCTGGAAGCTCAGTTGGTAATGATGTCAGTGGTTAAGAGGTGGAGTTTCTTCTTTTGAAGGCTTTAGCTGTTCTGATTTTTGTAGTGAGAACGATTTCTTGGAATCTGAACTGAGTGGGATCGCAAAAGTGACTTGCGACGGTTCGGAAGTTCTCTAAGTGAGCTTTGTTTGGATTGAAGCATTTCTAGTGGATGTTTGAGTTATCGAAGTGGTATTTTCTGGATATCTTCGAAAGAGTTAAGATTTGCATCCGTATCAAGAGATTGAGTTCTGTATTGACTTGATTCTTGGAGATTTACCGATGGTTCAGCATTGTAGGAGATTCTTTGAGAGTGAGATCTGTTTAAATTGGTAGGATTTAATGGATCCAGTTTTCTGGTTGAATTTTTGTTGTGGTGTTTGTGACCGAATCGGATAGGTCACTAAGATTTATGGAATTTGATGAACATTGTTTCCGGGATAAGTTGATCAAGTTTATAATTGTGTTCATCAACAACATTCTTAAATTAGAGTTGCGCAGTGGAAGCATGGTGGCAGCTATTCCAAAATAGAAGCGACACCGGATTCTTTGGGAATTTGAATTTTGTCTTGGATCAGAGGATTTCTACAGGAAATTCATTTTGGATCTGGAGGCTTGATTGTTTTGAGCATCTGTTTGTTTTCCGGATGGGGTAGTAGGTTTGAAGTCTTCTGATTTGTGTGGTGGATTTGTTTGACCTAGAAGTTGAAGGCAGGCCATGATCGATATGAGAGATTTATGGATATGAGTATTGGATCTTTCTGTTTTCTCTTGAGAGTTGAGTGCTCGATCTACAGGATTGAATTGCCAGTTCGGATGACTGGAATTTGTTATGCAATTCACGTATCTCTGAGGGAGTACGTGTATGGTTTATCTCTGGTTTTAGAATCAGTAGTTCTGAGAGATTAGGGAGTTGATCAGGACTTGTCTGTAGTCCTGTATTCTGTTTAGATTTGTAGATCTAGATATATTGGTGCTTTAGATCTTAGTGGTGTAGCTAGTTTAGATTCTATAGGGCGAGTGTCCCGGTGTTTGTACTTGGGAAACTCTAGGGAATTCTATCCGGAATTTTTGTCTGGGTAATTAGAATTGTTTGTTTGAATTGGTTGCTATGGTTGCTAGTATTTGGTTGATAGAATATGTTTGCTCTTTTAAAATTTAAAATCTGTATGGGATTATTAAATTACCTTTGCTTTTAAATTTCGGGGACGAAATTCTTTTAAGGGGGAGGAATGTGATGTCCCGGAAATTTAGGCAATATTTATTTAATAATTTCATTGATAATTATTTTAAAATGTGAAATATTGATTTAATAATTTAATTCAAACAGAAATTCTCTTTTGAAAATTTATAATTATTTAGTTTGTTAATGGTATTCTTTTCAATGTTAAAAATATTTAAATGATAAATTTATCTTTCTATGCTGATTTAAAAATATTTTATTTATAATGTATAAATGTTTATACATTGTAAATAGAGGATTTGGTTTTAATTTTAATTTATATTAAATAAAAGGATATTTTCTAATTACTATATAAATGCATAATTTGTAAATTGATTTAAATTAATTTAAATTAGTATTGTAAACTTTTCAATAGTTTGTTTTAAAAATCTTTCTTATATTTTCATAGAAATGTAACTAAGTATTTATTTTGTTTATAAGAATGAATATAGTTTAAATTTTATTTTATAACAAAAGTTTCTTTTGTTTTATTTTAATTTTTTTTTTCTTTGAAATAAGATTTAATTCATTCTTGTTAAAGTATAACATTTGGTTTGAAAACTCTTGAATAAATGAATTCAACATTATTTTTCTTTTGAAAATTTTCTCTTTTGAAAATTAGTTTTAAAATATTATTTTAAAAATTTAATGTAAACATTTAAATTGTGTATACGTTATTTTTTAAAGGCTAATGTTAATAAAACATTTGTAACTTGCAAAAAATAAATTAGAAATGGGTTAAGATAATTTAAAAACAATTATGAGATATGCATATGTGTTAAATTCTTAAACTATAAAGAAGACACTTGTAAAAGTTTGAGATAATAACATAACAAGTGGCATTTGTTTTTAAAGCTTTTTATTTTAATTTATATTGATAAGAAACATAACAAATACTTTGGGTTAAAACATTTTCTCATTTGAAAATCTGAAAATCGGATTTCAGTAAATCTAAAAACCTCAAACAAATGCAAATTAAAATCTGCAAAACAAACAACTTCAAATCTATGCATTTGAAAATGGGTTTGCATGCAATCTTCATCAACCAGAAGAGCAATTCCAGTAAGCAAATGCAAGCCCAGGATCAACATGCAGTTTAAAAACAGGGACCAGGAATTGTGATTGCATCTAATTGTTTTCTGCTTCTTCAATTTAAAGGTGAGTAAACTTCTCATTTTAAAAACAGTTTCTTTTAAATAAAAATTATATAAATTTCCTTAATAAAAGTATTAGTTCACATTAATTAAAATCTGGGTGACTAAAAACTGCTCTGTTATTTATTTTTTATTTTTGTGAGAACCTCAATGTAAGAAGTTGAATCTATCTGTTGTGTGTGAATATGTAAGATTTGGTATGCATTGTATGATTCTATTTGTGATCAATATGATGTGTGAATATACATAGATATATATGGAATTACAGTAATCTTGATCAACAGTTTTCTGTTTTAAACTAAGTTTAATCGAAAACTTTATTTACTTGTTTAACTTCTGTTAGGAATTAATATGAGCAAACAAGTAATTTTGTTTAATAATAAATTATGTTCTTAAATCATAATTTTGTTGTTTTGAAAAATCTGTTACTTCTGAAGTAAATACAGTAGTAAGCATTTCAGTAAAATAAAAATATTAACATCATTAATTATTTCAACAAGATTATAACATGAATGTATGTTATAACTCAGAAATTTTAAAACAAAAATCCACCTTTTAAAATTGGCGTGGGATTAGCAATTCTGTTTTGAACAGAATTAGATATTTTGGGTTTGACTGTTAGGCTAGTTAATGTCAGGTGTTAAAATGCTTCCTATTAGTGGAGTGTTGATGTAAGAATGGAGTAGATTTGGTGATGGAGGATCAGAGAGAAAGGAGATGTGAATTGGGGTTTTCCCAAGTTTCAAACCCTTGTTTTTAAGTATGGCAGTTCTTAGTTTCTGCACATACACTCTGTTGCATCGAGTGGGTTAGGAATTTGAGAGGTTGTAGAGGGGACTCAGAGGGAGGGTCTGCCGGAATTGCAGCGATGATGATGGTCGGAAGCGAGCTAATGGGCTGTTGACAGGTTTGGTGTATGGTGGTGTTGTGATATTGCAGGTTGCTGTGGATTTTTTTCAATTTTTGATCTCAACTTGATATGGGAGGGTTTGGATGATTGAGTTAGCATAGGAAGATGGTCAGTGACTTGTAGAAGGGGGTTAGCGTGGCTGGAGTTCGCCAAGGTGACGGTGCATATGCACTGTGCAGGTTGAACTCAGGTAAACTTAATTGGAAATGTGCAGGGTTTTAACTCGGGTATTCCTCGGGTATTTTTGATGTTGTCTCGAAGCAGTTGGGATTGAAAATCGGCATAAAAAAAAAGGGGTTGCAGGGTATATGGTTACAGGTTTAAAATCCTGTAGTTTTGCAGTTTTTAATTTAAATAAAATTCATATTTTTAAGTTGAAAGCTTGATTCAAGTATAACTTGAATTTGAATAAAGTTTTGAGTTCAAGGTTTTAAAAAAAAATGAAAATCTTAAATTTAAACAAGATTTAAATATGGGTTTAAGTCAAGATTAAAACAATTTTCAGGTTTATCTTTTAAACCCAGATTTTTTATTCAAATAGTTTTTGCAAGTTTTTTTTTTAATTTTGAACAAATTTAAATGTTTTCAAGCAAGATTTAAATTTGTTTGAAATCAAGTTAAAAACTGTTTTCAAGTTTACTTTAGAAACCGGTTTTGTTTTCAAACAATTTGTAAATTAAAAATGAATGAACATATTCAAATGATTAAAAGTAAATTTGAAAATGAAATTTGATTTCAAATAAGATTTAAAACTTGAAGAATTTATTTCTTTTAATATTAAAATTAAAATATGAAGTGTTAATTTTAAATTTGAAAGTTGAAAATTAATCAATCTATTTGCAAAACTTAATTTATTTTAATCAAGTAATCTATTTCAAATCTTTCTTTTATATCTAAGTAATGAATGTTCTTTAAACATTCATTTTATTTTAAGGTTTATAATTATTTAAATTTAGATTAATGTTTAAATAGTTAAAAAATTTAAATATCAAATTTTTAAATGGAATTTGAATTTAATTTTAGAATTTAGTAATTAATTAATGTAATTAATTTTGATAATTAACTAGATTAATTAATTAAATACTATCTATTTCAATTTGTTAAGTATAATTAATTGTTAAAGTAATTAAGGAATTAGTTACTTATTGTAATTAATTTTGATATATGATTTATTTAAGTTAATTAATTTAGTTTAATTAATTTTAATAAATCATTTGATGATTTTAAAAGAGTAATTACTAAATGTAATTAATGGAGCAGGATTACTTAGAGAAGTAATAATGATAATTACTGGAATGTAATTAGTAATTTGGATAATTACTTTTGTAATTAATTAAGGAATTAATTAAGATGATTATTTATTAGATAATTAATTTGATTAATGAGTAATTAAAGATAGTTAATTACTTAATTACATATTAATCAAGGTTATTAATAATTAGATTAATTACTAAATGTAATTAATTTTAATTAAGTAATTTATTTAAACATTAGAGATCATTAATTATTACAATTAATGATGTAATTAAGGATTGTTTGATTAAGTTAAAATTAAAATAAGCGATTAATTAATTGTAATTAATTAAGGACAAATATAATTAATTATAGTTAATTAATAAATGAGTAATTAAATGTTAATTACTTATGATTAAGGTTAATTAATTTATGAAATTAATTTAAGACTAGTTACTTATTGTAATTAGTGAATGATTAATCAAAGATGTTTAATCAAGTTGAATACTTAGGAAGTGATTAATTAGCTAGGTTAATTAATTTATGGATGTTAAGCAGGATTTAAATGAGTAATTAATTTAATTTAATTTAATTTAATTAGAGATGGTTGTAATTAATTTAATTCATTTTAAATTAATTATAAT
This sequence comes from Allium cepa, assembly GCA_030765085.1. Classification (NCBI taxonomy): domain Eukaryota; kingdom Viridiplantae; phylum Streptophyta; class Magnoliopsida; order Asparagales; family Amaryllidaceae; genus Allium; species Allium cepa. The sequence continues at coordinate 105,075,745 of CM060930.1, read as the reverse complement.
TGATGGTTAATAAATCATTGCTTATGGATGTTATCGATTGAATGGTTGTGATCTCAGTAATGAGATGAGTCGTATCTATATGATATGAATGCTTGGTTTAAGTATGATGGTTTGTGATGGATTATTTGGTTGTGATGATTATCTATTTATGGATGATACAGATTATCCGTTTATGATATGAATGTGCTTATCTATTGTGAGATGTAGTTTATCTATCTGTGTGAAATAGATAACAATGAATTAAGTTAATTGTTTAAAACCCTTAAGTACAACTTGGACATTAAGATGGCGTTTGGTTTCGATGAGACCGGGATTGGATTTCCATATTTGGATATCCGAAAACCACATCGATTCCAATTAAACGTTAGGTCGTTAATCCAAGTGGAGCAAGTGAAGACTCGAGGTATAAGGGCTATACGTCAATATAACTCTGTGGGTGATTCCGTAATGAGTTGACGGAATAGTACTTATAGATTCGAGATGGTGACTTAGAGTGCAAGGGTAATCGTTGTTAACTCTGAGGGTGATTCCAATACGAGTGTAACGAGATAATACCTTCGGTTTCGTTCGAATCCGGAACGAACTTGTATGGATTGAATGCTTTCAGAACATCGTCAGGTGGACGATGAGCATTCTAAGATTGATATATCCTATAAAGGTAATCGTAGCCTCAAGCCTCATCAACCGGGAATGGCTAAACAGGGGAGGTGCAGCAAAGCTTCGTGGGTAGCCCCCAATGGAGAGAAAGATTTATCCCTGTCTAGAGGTCCCTTTATATTCGGTTGTGTGGCAGTTGGCGACGGCCAATCTGCGGGGTGGTCTTGTTCGGAACTGTTCAGTAAGGAATGGTTCCAGCTTTGTGTTGCAGGGGAGCGGGCGTACTCCTCGGTACGGTGATCTAGGCCACGTACTGTGACGGACGGTACCCAGTAGCCCTGTCATTGATGGAATCCATAATCCAATAAGTGCTTGTACGGTTTTGATTGTGCCCAACTATCTTGGAACGTGAGATGTAAGCATTCCAGCTATTTCTGTATTTTATTTTGAAAACCCTAGACACTATTATAATATCACTGCATTTCCTATCAAATGTTTTAGTTAGCATAAGGGAAAAACTTTTCCATGTTTATATGTGGGAAGTCTTACGTGATACCTTTGTTTTCAATGGATTTTCTAAAGTTAAGCAACTTTATCCCCGTTTACTCATACCAGACCCCTATATGACCTGAGTGTTTATTTTCTGTTTTGTTAAACTCTTGGGTACTCATATTATATATGAGTAGTCAAGTGATTCAGGATTGTTTTGACGAGTTCTGGAGGAGATAATGGAGCAGGAGGCTTGAGCGTGTAGATATATATAGTGGTTCCGCTGTGTTCGTGTTGTATCTGTTCTCTCTGATATACTTGAATTGTAATTGCTAGACAGAAGCTTATAACTATCTAGTTTGTGTTGTATTAGCTGTTTAACTCTGATGTATATGATACTATGTAATGTTTTATGTGATATGTTATAATTTATTCATTCCGCTGTGAGATTCTGATGTTGTCTGTTTCTTTCTTTCCTTTCTTTTATCTTTTCTATCCCTTTCTTTCTTCTTAGCGATGTGTCTTCCTAGAGTTTGGAAGGCGGGTCGTTACAGATATTCTTCTGAAGAGATAAACTATATGTCGTATCATAATTTTCACTAAAGCTATATAAATACGGTCTTCCACAAACCTATATGTGTAAGAAATATAATTTTTTTTAATAATATTTCAAGGTCCAGAAGATACTCATATTTATGTTGTAAATATGTATCTTTTATTGAACTCTCTAGAAGAGTTATAACTGTGTATTATTCTCTAATAAGTAATCATAATTAATATTCAACGGTATATTTGAGATATTATCGCGGAATAAAACTTAACAACTTGAAGTTGTGTAAATTGCAGTAGAAGTTAAATATGGTTTCAAACCAGATGTTTTGAACATTATTATGCAATCTTGAAGGATTTACATTGACATTGATCTATAAGCAAAAATTTAGTAGTTTGGATCTATGTAATAGTTTGTTCTAAAATCACAAACTCAATATATAATACGTGGACGCATGTATATATCCATATATGCAGATATTGAACTAACAACCTGAAGATTGTTATCAGCTCATCTTATAGATTATGCATAGTTATCACTCTGTGATTTAAAATTCAATCAACATAAATGGTGAATGACCTGAAGTCATGTATGTATTCAAATGATTTACGCAATAAGTAAATTCTTCCAATTGGCTAGATCAATGGTTGAGAACAAACTCTAATAAGCAATATCAATTGAATGCATCTTGCCCACTGATAAAAGAATTATCCTCCTATAATTAATATGTATGATGTATTTTCTAGTAGCAATATCATAATGGATCAAAATGAGAATCTAAAGAAGATTATTATTTAATGTGACAATGTTTGTCAACATTGAGGGGGAGGATAAAGGGATACAATCTCATTTTGATCATCAGTGTTTAATATTTGTTAAACAAATGCGGGAAATCCCACTTTTCACAATAAATTCTAAAATCCCAATTTAACTATTTTATAAAACCATTAACCTCATATTTTCAAAAATAAATCTTTAATCGTATTTCTCAAAATCATAATTTTTATAACATTAAAATTATACGTTTATTTATTTAAAATGGATCAATTCCAAAAATATAGTATAAACGGATACTTTCAAAAATCACTTTAAAATCATTTTAAAATCCCAAAATTTGGTCCAATGATGCTACATACCAAATAGTCAATCACGACAACAACGATATCATATATCGATATGATAATCCATCAAATATCAAAATATCTAAAATCAAATAAATACTGTTGAGGAATCCAGTTGGATCCCTCCAACCTGTTTTTCTGCATCCACAAACATTAGCACAATACCAATTCCGCTCCAGTACGAAATTATCGCGGTATATGGGATTTAAATATTATCCGCTTAATAGACGGCGCAATAGGGTCTCATCCGCTAAACAAATGCGGGAAATCAACAACTCCAATATATACGTATGCCAATATATATATATTGCTATTATATATAATACTAATTTCACTGTTTATGAAATATTCGCGGTATATGTTTTTAATAAATAACATCGGCTTACTAACGGCGCATAATGTCTATTTTAACAATCAATAGATATCAATCATCATTCAAACATGCATTCAAATATTTTAAATCTAACTATTTAAAATAAAATCGAAACTGATTCGATTGAGTGAGAAGTTCTCACCTTGATTTTTAATTTCGCTTTAGCGATTTATTTCGAATGAAATTAAACGGACGTTTAATTTTACATGAAATTTTCACTAACTCCAAACGACACCAATCCAAATCCATCGCGTAGTGCTCGTCCATACGATTCCAACGCAACTGGTTTCGCGCGTTTTCGACCTCGTATGAAAAAGTTATGAATTTATGAAGTTACACGATTTTTAATATATAAATTGCAACTTAAATTTTCTATTTATAAACCTACATCTAATTCAGGCCGTTAGATCCAAGCCCCCTGCAATCTCCACCGTGCGTCCCTTCTCTCTTCTCCCACGTTCCATCTGCAGTATTTTTTTACGCAACCCAAACCCATCAAGCACAAATTAGGTTTTCAAATTCGAGCCTCCTCGCTACACTAAACCTCATCACACCACCGCCATGTCGAAGCCCATTGCAAGAGCTACCTCCACCACCCCCAGCATGAAGGTCGGCCACCTGATGTGCCTTGAAATGCGTGCGCAAGCCCCAGGTGTCGGCCCCCTCCTGCTCCTCCTCTGATGCTCCAAACACGATCTCAACCGTATGGATTGAAAGCTTTCGCCAAGATCTACAACTTTCATGTTGACAAGTTTTTCTAAAAACGTGTGGATTGGGAGAGATTAAGGAATGAAAATTGGAGCTTTCTGGCCATTCAATTATAAAAGAGGCGGATAGGGTTTAGGAATTAGGTTTTTTTTTTCTAATTTATGAAGGGTAGGGGATATTTATAAGGAAATATCGAACACTATTCATCCGGAAATTCCGAACTCCGATTCACGCGCCGTAACCAGCGTTTCTAGGGTTTACCCCGCGTTCCGGACACAATGGAATAGGTTTCGAAAGCTAATTCGGACATCTGTGCAAGTTATGGCAATAAACGTTCAATTTAAATTAAACCGATTTAAATCGATTTCTAGGCGTTTTAATTCGTACCGGACAAACGGTAAATCCAATTGACTTGAAATTTGAAACCTTACAATAATATCACATTACGGATCCGATGAAACTGGTTTCGTCGAAATCCGAGACTTTTTGAAAAATGGCTATTTTAACTCGCCAAATTAAAATTAAAAATAATTCGATGCGTTTCGAGCTGCCACGATCAAACGATAACTCCGATTGACACGAAATTTGAAATCCGATAATAACTAACTTTTACGGATCCAATGGAACTGGTTTCGTTCAATTCTGAGACTGTTCAAAAATTGACTATTTTCACTAGTCGATTTAAATATTAAATTATTCAATTTTCACAAATTAACTTTTAATTCGATTTTAAAAGTTCTAAAATATCATTCTAACTTCAATATGATAAAATAAAATTTTACAAATCATTTTCAATCATATTTAACCCAATTTTCAATTATTTCCATAATTTAACATATTAAATTATCGATTTAATTATCCAATTATATCCAATAATTCAAATAAAAATTTATTCGACTTATAAATTTCACTTATTAATATTTAAAATTAATTAAATATTCAAATTTTAATTAATAAAATTCCTGGGTCGTTACAATCTTCCCCCCTTAAAAGAATTTCGTCCTCGAAATTGTTAAGTAAGAAAAGTTACATAATCTATTAACTTTCTAAAATCCATAGTTAAATTCCTTACAATAATTTTACTAAGTTTCAAATCATACTTAGTTATCTTTTCAAAAACAACTACTACTGTTTAACTTTCAATTTCAAATCAAAATTAAAGTTTTCAAAATTTTCCAATTTTCTTAAAAATATTCTAACGCCTTAAATTTTCGGAAAAATTCGCCATAGTCTCCTTTGCGCGGCTCGATCCGAAAAAAAATGACAGTATATATATCACAAATATACATCTCATCAAGTAATGAGGCATCTCGAAGGGAAAAAAGTATAAAAGTACGATATTTAATCCGAGATATGTACCTTATATTTTATAGCGAGCATATACGGCTAATATAGCGCGAAAGCGAGCTTCAAATTCGAAGCAAACGCGATCCGCACCTACTAATCACTCAACAAACAACATGAGAATCATGTATATAGATAATAGTATCGATATACAACATATATCTCCATATGCTAACATAGCAAATGTAGTAAAACAACAAATGCAATAAATTCAACCATCAACCAACTATCATCCAACTAACATCCATAACCAAATAAATATTCATTCATATTCTCATTAATATTCAATGAAATGGTTTTCAATTTAATTTATTTTCAACTGGTTTATATTTACTAATTCATATTCAAGTTGGTTCACTTCCAAATCAGATTCAATTCTGTTTAAGATTCACTTAACTTCCAATTGAATTTCAATTACTTTAGCTTCCAATTTCATTAATACTTAATGAATTACATACAATCAACTAACAATCATATAACAACCAATGTATATTAATTGCAACCAAATTCCTTTGCTTATATTCATTCAATTTGGTTTAATTAAACTGATTTTCATTCAATTGATTAACATTCAATCCATTAATTCAATTTAATTACAAAAGTTGAATTTTATTCATATAACTCGAGTTCAAATTTATCATTAACTTTAATAATTTACTTTGATCTCTTAAGTTATATTCCATTTAACTTTAAATTCATTTTTATATTTACAACTCATATTCATACATATATTCATATAGTTTCACTTCTTATATATATAAGTTTATTTCACAATTGTAAATCACTTTAATTATAATTCAATTCTTATAATTCTTTTTGCTTATACAATTATTCCTTTATTTAGATTATTCAAACAACTAAACAATCAATTTATATACACTTTAATAATTATGAAAAATTATTTCTTTATATATAAAATATAATCAAGGTAAAATTATTTCATTTACCTAATTTAAAACAATACCGTGTCGATTTATCTTGTTTAAGAGTTTAGAAACCCCTTTCTACGATAGTTAGCTAGACTACATCGACCGAAATCTATAAACAATCAACCGATAAGTCAATACAATACAAAACAATTATATATTCACTAACAAATACGCTCTCATAGCTATTATTACACTCAAACTCATTCTAGAGTACTACTGACTCTATCTCTAATGAGTAATACCCAACAGAACCATGGTTGTCGCTTGACCATATGCTCTGATACCAGATGTAACGCCCCGAAAATTTACGACTTTCGAAAATTCAACATCGATACTCACTTTATCGACTGCCGAGAAATCGAAGGCCAAAAACCCGGAATGTTATGGTTTAAGAAAAAGAAAGACAAAGAAAAAGAGAGAAGAAGGGAGAAGGAAGATAGAAAATAGAGGGAAAAGAAAATAGAAAATAGAAAGGAAAGAGAAGAAAACAGAAAACAACAGAACAATATCAGAATCTCACAATTCGCAGCGGAACAACATATAATAATAAATGAACAATCTTTAAACAAAGAACTATATCAGTTATTACATTTTATACATTACATTTCATTACATCATATCATCAGAGTGTACAACAACAAACAACAACAAACAGTGCAGCGGAAAAGAAATACTATATAAACTAGTAATACGCCATGCCATCCAGCTTGCCTCCAGCAACTCCTGAATATCCAGAATATCCTGATAAACCTAACTCTTGACTGCCCGTGTGGAAATTGGTGGGCACCCAGAGTTTAGGAAGGAAAACAATAAACTCCGAGTCAGTCATGTGACTGGTGTGAGAACTCAAAACAGTTTATTTATCTTTAAAAATCAAAATAGAAGAATATTTTTAAATCAATTCGCAATGCTTTTAAAAATGAGACTACCATAAGACCTCCCGCCACACACACAATGCAAACGCAGACTTGGAGGAGATTTCTCCTTATGATAGTCAAAGATGCTTGATACGCATTAAAATCAAATATTTGATATTATTATTAGTGCATAGTGTAGGAAAATTCATTTCGAAAGTAGAATATAAATCTTAGCCAGCATAGGTACCATTATAGTATGCTTACTATAGCTACCATATTAAATGGCATGTTCTACAACTAAAACCGTACAAGTCTCGTATTGTTTCATTGGATTTCCAACGAATGATCAGGCCAAGGAACTTCCAATTGCCACATGAGAATGCCTCTGGATGGACATCCCCGAGAACCAAACCGGATCTCTACCAACACAAGGCCGGGTTACCCCTAACTGAGTAACAACTGACCGAATATGCCATCCCCCCGTCCTTTGGGACCTTTCACCGAGCGCTCGCAATCAATTCACACAATCATAAAGTGTTTTCAACATGAGTAAGTATCTGGGCTCCATACCATGATACCACCCTTTTCCAAAAGGAAATGCACACATCCTAAAGGGCGCTACCCCTCATAACCTTGCCGCATCTTTCCTGTTTTGACCATTCACGGGGTGTGAGGCTCGACGAAGTCACGTCCACAAAAACATACTTTATTCAAAAGCCATGCTTTGGGTCAACAAATGATCATAGAAATGATCACCAGGATAGACGATCAAATAAACGATCCTATCACAAATAATCAACACAATGATCATTTACAGCAACACTCAGCATGTCACATTACCAAATTGGGAATATATCGCTGATAACCTTCAACAACATAACCTCTGAGCTCGTACGTCTCAGAGAAGGGTGTTAAGCTAAAAGAATAAATTCTCCGCCACCAACAGAAATATATTTGAAAGAAATCGGCTTTATATCTCAACTTGTAATGTCAGGCATACAATCCATACAAGTCTGTTCCGGGCTCGAACAAAACCGAAGGCACTTCTCACGAAGCCCTTGCAATCCGGGTATTCACAATCCCGATCGAATTTCCCATCACTTAGGGAATCTCTATACCAGGAGCTACCCAGTGCAGAGACAATTGATAGGTCATCCTATCGCTTTCGCAAATACTCGGTCTTCAACACCGGTCATCAAATGCAATTCATAACGACGTATCACATATTCGGAATGGGTTATACGACCCCATGGTCTTTTCCCGGTTAACCCGAATAGTGAGCGCTTATTCAAAAATAAGTGTGGCATTCAAATTCAAACAAATCACATCAATTACCCATTCAAAGGGAAATATTTATAGTCGGTTATTGAACTATCAATGAATATGCACACACACCAGTTTCCAAATAATTTTCCAAATTATTTATTTTCCAAAATATCTTTACAAGATATATAATTTTCAATACTTCTAAAATAAATCAATATTTATCTTTAAACAAATTCTTCTTTTCATTTATAAATTCCATAATGAATTTATATTCCAAAATACCCATGCATATACGATTTCAATTATTCATTTCAATTCATCTTCAAAAAGATAAATTCTCAAAGTATTCACTTTATATTGAAAAACATTTCCATACTTATTTAATAAGTAATTCACACATTTTATTATTTTCAACACTTAGAAAATATTCAATATACTTAAATCGAAATTAAGTATATATTTCATTCTTTAAGGAAATCATTCTCTTAAACATATTTATTTGGGCCAAAACGAATGTTACGTAAAACATCGTTACGACGTCCCAAAATCACTAGTATAGGGATTCGAAATTTAAAATAGATATATAAATCCCAATACTATACAAAACATTTCCTTTCGGAAATCATTTACTATAACAATAGTGCCATAGTCCACCATTTCCTTTTATTTCTCGAAAACGTCTATTTCAACAATAAATGTTGAAATCTATGGTTTCGAATCTCAACGCATTTTAAAACATCGTTAGATCGTTTTAATTCTATTTAAAATATCACACTCTAAACGTTTTCCTTAACCTGTTATTCACTATTCAAATACGTGAATATACTACGTTTAACAAATTTCATCACTTCTATTCATTTTATTTCAAAGGATCATTCACAGTCAAAAACGTGAATATAACTCCATTTATAGGTTTCAACAATTTACTTATCAAAATAAGTCGTTTGCGAATTTATAAAACAACGTTTATAAATTCCTTTTCTATTTATTTTATAACAACTTCCTTTTATAAATTCCTTTATTAACCTATTCCAGTTTATAACTCAATTATAAACTAAAAGTTCATATTATAAGTTAAATGCTTATAAAACGATTATTTTACAAAATCGTTGTTTTAAACTTCATAATTATAAATCTTATAACTTATAATATTCAATGATTTATTCAAAACTATTCTTTTAATAAATTTATAAAATTTATAAATCATACTATTTATAAATTTCATTTATAACTTCACCATTTTTAATTTTATAAATTCCATTCATTTACAAAATTCATTTCCACTTCATTCAAACACTTGTAAAAAAAACTCGTTTTATAATGTCAATATTTCAATTTATAAATATCCATTTATAAATCTCTTAATATAAATCAATTTATATTATTCTTTAAAACGTCTTTAATCTCCTTTATTATTTCACCATTTTGATTCATAAAATAATTAAATTTTATAAATCCTATATTTAAACTTTTCACAATAAATTCTAAAATCCCAATTTAACTATTTTATAAAACCATTAACCTCATATTTTCAAAAATAAATCTTTAATCGTATTTCTCAAAATCATAATTTTTATAACATTAAAATTATACGTTTATTTATTTAAAATGGATCAATTCCAAAAATATAGTATAAACGGATACTTTCAAAAATCACTTTAAAATCATTTTAAAATCCCAAAATTTGGTCCAATGATGCTACATACCAAATAGTCAATCACGACAACAACGATATCATATATCGATATGATAATCCATCAAATATCAAAATATCTGAAATCAAATAAATACTGTTGAGGAATCCAGTTGGATCCCTCCAACCTGTTTTCCTGCATCCACAAACATTAGCACAATACCAATTCCGCTCCAGTACGAAATTATCGCGGTATATGGGATTTAAATATTATCCGCTTAATAGACGGCGCAATAGGGTCTCATCCGCTAAACAAATGCGGGAAATCAATAACTCCAATATATACATATGCCAATATATATATATTGCTATTATATATAATACCAATTTCACTGTTTATGAAATATTCGCGGTATATGTTTTTAATAAATAACATCCGCTTACTAACGGCGCATAATGTCTATTTTAACAATCAATAGATATCAATCATCATTCAAACATGCATTCAAATATTTTAAATATAACTATTTAAAATAAAATCGAAACTGATTCGATTGAGTGAGAAAATCTCACCTTGATTTTTAATTTCGCTTTAGCGATTTATTTCGAATAAAATTAAACGGACATTTAATTTTACACGAAATTTTCACTAACTCCAAACGACTTCAATCCAACTCCATCGCGTAGTGCTCATCCATACGATTCCAACGCAACTGGTTTCGCGCGTTTTCGACCTCGTATGAAAAAGTTATGAATTTATGAAGTTACACGATTTTTAATATATAAATTGCAACTTAAATTTTCTATTTATAAACCTACATCTAATTCAGGCCGTTAGATCCAAGCCCCCTGCAATCTCCACCGTGCGTCCCTTCTCTCTTCTCCCACGTTCCATCTCCAGTATTTTTTTACGCAACCCAAACCCATCAAGCACAAATTAGGTTTTCAAATTCGAGCCTCCTCGCTACACTAAACCTCATCACACCACCGCCATGTCGAAGCCCATTGCAAGAGCTACCTCCACCACCCCCAGCATGAAGCTCGGCCAGCTGATGTGCCTTGAAATGCGTGCGCAAGCCCCAGGCGTCGGCCCCCTCCTGCTCCTCCTCTGATGCTCCAAACACGATCTCAACCGTATGGATTGAAAGCTTTCGCCAAGATCTACAACTTTCATGTTGTCAAGTTTTTCTAAAAACGTGTGGATTGGGAGAGATTAAGGAATGAAAATTGGAGCTTTCTGGCCATTCAATTATAAAAGAGGCGGCTAGGATTTAGGAATTAGGTTTTTTTTCTAATTTATGAAGGGTAGGGGCTATTTATAAGGAAATATCGAACACTATTCATCCGGAAATTCCGAACTCCGATTCACGCGCTGTAACCAGCGTTTCTAGGGTTTGCCCCGCCTTCCGGACACAATGGAATAGGTTTCGAAAGCTAATTCGGACATTTGTGCGAGTTATGGCAATAAACGTTCAATTTAAATTAAACCGATTTAAATCGATTTCTAGGCGTTTTAATTCGTACCGGACAAACGGTAAATCCAATTGACTTGTAATTTGAAACCTTACAATAATATCACATTACGGATCCGATGAAACTGGTTTCGTCGAAATCCGAGACTTTTTGAAAAATGGCTATTTTAATTCGCCAAATTAAAATTAAAAATAATTCGACGCGTTTCGAGCTGCCACGATCAAACGATAACTCCGATTGACACGAAATTTGAAATCCGGTAATAACTAACTATTACGGATCAATTGGAACTGGTTTCGTTCAATTCTGAGACTGTTCAAAAATTGACAATTTTCACTAGTCGATTTAAATATTAAATTATTCAATTTTCACAAATTAACTTTTAATTCGATTTTAAAAGTTCTAAAATATCATTCTAACTTCAATATGATAAAATAAAATTTTACAAATCATTTTCAATCATATTTAACCCAATTTTCAATTATTTCCATAATTTAACATATTAAATTATCGATTTAATTATCCAATTAAATCTAATAATTCAAATAAAAATTTATTCGACTTATAAATTTCACTTATTAATATTTAAAATTAATTAAATATTCAAATTTTAATTAATAAAATTTCTGGGTCGTTACAATCTTCCCCCCTTAAAAGAATTTCGTCCTCGAAATTATTAAGTAAGAAAAGTTACTTAATCTATTAACTTTCTAAAATCCATAGTTAAATTCCTTACAATAACTTTACTAAGTTTCACATCATACTTAGTTATCTTTTCAAAAACAACTACTACTGTTTAACATTCAATTTCAAATCAAAATTAAAGTTTTCAAAATTTTCCAATTTTCTTAAAAATATTCTAACGCCTTAAATTTTCGGAAAAATTCGCCATAGTCTCCTTTGCGCGGCTCGATCCGAAAAAAAATGACAGTATATATATCACAAATATACATCTCATCCAGTAATGAGGCATCCCGAAGGGAAAAAAGTATAAAAGTACGGTATTTAATCCGAGATATATACCTTATATTTTATTAGCGAGCATATACGGCTAATATAGCGCGAAAGCGAGCTTCAAATGCGAAGCAAACGCGATCCGCACCTACTAATCACTCAACAAACAACATGAGAATCATGTATATAGATAATAGTATCGATATACAACATATATCTCCATATGCTAACATAGCAAATGTAGTAAAACAACAAATGTAATAAATTCAACCATCAACCAACTATCATCCAACTAACATCCATAACCAAATAAATATTCATTCATATTCTCATTAATATTCAGTGAAATGGTTTTCAATTTAATTTATTTTCAACTGGTTTATATTTACTAATTCATATTCAAGTTGGTTCACTTCCAAATCAGTTTCAATTCTGTTTAAGATTCACTTAACTTCCAATTGAATTTCAATTACTTTAGCTTCCAATTTCATTAATACTTAATGAATTACATACAATCAACTAACAATCATATAACAACCAATGTATATTAATTGCAACCAAATTCCTTTGCTTATATTCATTCAATTTGGTTTAACTAAACTGGTTTTCATTCAATTGATTAACATTCAATCCATTAATTCAATTTAATTACAAAAGTTGAATTTTATTCATATAACTCGAGTTCAAATTTATCATTAACTTTAATAATTTACTTTGATCTCTTAAGTTATATTCCATTTAACTTTAAATTCATTTTTATATTTACAACTCATATTCATACATATATTCATATAGATTCACTTCTTATATATATAAGTTTATTTCACAATTGTAAATCACTTTAATTATAATTCAATTCTTATAATTCTTTTTGCTTATACAATTATTCCTTTATTTAGATTATTCAAACAACTAAACAATCAATTTATATACACTTTAATAATTATGAAAAATTATTTCTTTATATATAAAATATAATCAAGGTAAAATTATTTCATTTACCCAATTTAAAACAATACCGTGTCGATTTATCTTGTTTAAGAGTTTAGAAACCCCTTTCTACGATAGTTAGCTAGACTACATCGACCGAAATCTATAAACAATCAACCGATAAGTCAACACAATACAAAACAATTATATATTCATTAACAAATACGCTCTCATAGCTATTATTACACTCAAACTCATTCTAGAGTACTACTGACTCTATCTCTAATGAGTAATACCCAACAGAACCATGGTTGTCGCTTAACCATATGCTCTGATACCAGATGTAACGCCCCGAAAATTTACGACTTTCGAAAATTCAACATCGATACTCACTTTATCGACTGCCGAGAAATCGAAGGCCAAAAACCCGGAATGTTATGGTTTAAGAAAAAGAAAGACAAAAAAAAAGAGAGAAGAAGAGAGAAGGAAGATAGAAAATAGAGGGAAAAGAAAATAGAAAATAGAAAGGAAAGAGAAGAAAATAGAAAACAACAGAACAATATCAGAATCTCACAATTCGCAGCGGAACAACATATAATAATAAATGAATAATCTTTAAACAAAGAACTATATCAGTTATTACATTTTATACATTACATTTCATTACATCATATCATCAGAGTGTACAACAACAAACAACAACAAACAGTGCAGCGGAAAAGAAATACTATATAAACTAGTAATACGCCATGCCATCCAGCTTGCCTCCATCAACTCCTGAATATCCAGAATATCCTGATAAACCTAACTCTTGACTGCCCGTGTGGAAATTGGTGGGCACCCAGAGTTTAGGAAGGAAAACAATAAACTCCGAGTCAGTCATGTGACTGGTGTGAGAACTCAAAACAGTTTATTTATCTTTAAAAATCAAAATAGAAGAATATTTTTAAATCAATTCGCAATGCTTTTAAAAATGAGACTACCATAAGACCTCCCGCCACACACACAATGCAAACGCAGACTTGGAGGAGATTTCTCCTTATGATAGTCAAAGATGCCTGATACGCATTAAAATCAAATATTTGATATTATTATTAGTGCATAGTGTAGGAAAATTCATTTCGAAAGTAGAATATAAATCTTAGCCAGCATAGGTACCATTATAGTATGCTTACTATAGCTACCATATTAAATGGCAGGTTCTACAACTAAAACCGTACAAGTCTCGTATTGTTTCTTTGGATTTCCAACGAATGATCAGGCCAAGGAACTTCCCATTGCCACATGAGAATGCCTCTGGATGGACATCCCCGAGAACCAAACCGGATCTCTACCAACACAAGGTCGGGTTACCCCTAACTGAGTAACAACTGACCGAATATGCCATCCCCCGGTCCTTTGGGACCTTTCACCGAGCGCTCGCAATCAATTCACACAATCATAAAGTGTTTTCAACATGAGTAAGTATCTGGGCTCCATACCATGATACCACCCTTTTCCAGAAGGAAATGCACACATCCTAAAGGGCGCTACCCCTCATAACCTTGCCGCATCTTTCATGTTTTGACCATTCACGGGGTGTGAGGCTCGACGAAGTCACGTCCATAAAAACATACTTTATTCAAAAGCCATGCTTTGGGTCAACAAATGATCATAGAAATGATCACCAGGATAGACGATCAAATAAACGATCCTATCATAAATAATCAACACAATGATCATTTACAGCAACACTCAGCATGTCACATTACCAAATTGGGAATATATCGCTGATAACCTTCAACTACATAACCTCTGAGCTCGTACGTCTCAGAGAAGGGTGTTAAGCTAAAAGAATAAATTCTCCGCCGCCAACAGAAATATATTTGAAAGAAATCGGCTTTATATCTCAACTTGTAATGTCAGGCATACAATCCATACAAGTCTGTTCCGGGCTCGAACAAAACCGAAGGCACTTCTCACGAAGCCCTTGCAATCCGGGTATTCACAATCCCGATCGAATTTCCCATCACTTAGGGAATCTCTATACCAGGAGCTACCCAGTGCAGAGACAATCGATAGGTCATCCTATCGCTTTTGCAAATACTCGGTCTTCAACACCGGTCATCAAATGCAATTCATAACGACGTATCACATATTCGGAATGGGTTATACGACCCCATGGTCTTTTCCCGGTTAACCCGAATAGTGAGCGCTTATTCAAAAATAAGTGTGGCATTCAAATTCAAACAAATCACATCAATTACCCATTCAAAGGGAAATATTTATAGTCGGTTATTGAACTATCAATGAATATGCACACATCACCAGTTTCCAAATAATTTTCCAAATTATTTATTTTCCAAAATATCTTTACAAGATATATAATTTTCAATACTTCTAAAATAAATCAATATTTGTCTTTAAACAAATTCTTCTTTTCATTTATAAATTCCATAATGAATTTATATTCCAAAATACCCATGCATATACGATTTCAATTATTCATTTCAATTCATCTTCAAAAAGATAAATTCTCAAAGTATTCACTTTATATTGAAAAACATTTCCATACTTATTTAATAAGTAATTCACACATTTTATTATTTTCAACACTTAGAAAATATTCAATATACTTAAATCGAAATTAAGTATATATTTCATTCTTTAAAGAAATCATTCTCTTAAACATATTTATTTGGGCCAAAACGAATGTTACGTAAAACATCGTTACGACGTCCCAAAATCACTAGTATAGGGATTCGAAATTTAAAATAGATATATAAATCCCAATACTATACAAAACATTTCCTTTCGGAAATCATTTACTATAACAATAGTGCTATAGTCCACCATTTCCTTTTATTTCTCGAAAACGTCTATTTCAACAATAAATGTTGAAATCTATGGTTTCGAATCTCAACACATTTTAAAACATCGTTAGATCGTTTTAATTCTATTTAAAATATCACATTCTAAACGTTTTCTTCAACCTGTTATTCACTATTCAAAAACGTGAATATACTACGTTTAACAAATTTCATCACTTCTATTCATTTTATTTCAAAGGATCATTCACAGTCAAAAATGTGAATATAACTCCATTTATAGGTTTCAACAATTTACTTATCAAAATAAGTCGTTTGCGAATTTATAAAACAACGTTTATAAATTCCTTTTCTATTTATTTTATAACAAATTCCTTTTATAAATTCCTTTATTAACCTATTCCAGTTTATAACTCAATTATAAACTAAAAGTTCATATTATAAGTTAAATGCTTATAAAACGATTATTTTACAAAATCGTTCTTTTAAACTTCATAATTATAAATCTTATAACTTATAATATTCAATGATTTATTCAAAACTATTCTTTTAATAACTTTATAAAATTTATAAATCATACTATTTATAAATTTCATTTATAACTTCGCCATTTTTAATTTTATAAATTCCATTCATTTACAAAATTCATTTCCACTTCATTCAAACACTTATAAAAAAACTCGTTTTATAATGTCAATATTTCAATTTATAAATATCCATTTATAAATCTCTTAATATAAATCAATTTATATTATTCTTTAAAACGTCTTTAATCTCCTTTATTATTTCACCATTTTGATTCATAAAATAATTAAATTTTATAAATCCTATATTTAAACTTTTCACAATAAATTCTAAAATCCCAATTTAACTATTTTATAAAACCATTAATCTCATATTTTCAAAAATAAATCTTTAATCGTATTTCTCAAAATCATAATTTTTATAACATTAAAATTATACGTTTATTTATTTAAAATGGATCAATTCCAAAAATATAGTATAAACGGATACTTTCAAAAATCACTTTAAAATCATTTTAAAATCCCAAAATTTGGTCCAATGATGCTACATACCAAATAGTCAATCACGACAACAACGATATCATATATCGATATGATAATCCATCAAATATCAAAATATCTGAAATCAAATAAATACTGTTGAGGAATCCAGTTGGATCCCTCCAACCTGTTTTCCTGCATCCACAAACATTAGCACAATACCAATTCCGCTCCAGTACGAAACTATCGCGGTATATGGGATTTAAATATTATCCGCTTAATAGACGGCGCAATAGGGTCTCATCCGCTAAACAAATGCGGGAAATCAATAACTCCAATATATTCATATGCCAATATATATATATTGCTATTATATATAATACCAATTTCACTGTTTATGAAATATTCGCGGTATATGTTTTTAATAAATAACATCCGCTTACTAACGGCGCATAATGTCTATTTTAACAATCAATAGATATCAATCATCATTCAAACATGCATTCAAATATTTTAAATCTAACTATTTAAAATAAAATCGAAACTGATTCGATTCAGTGAGAAAATCTCACCTTGATTTTTAATTTCGCTTTAGCGATTTATTTCGAATAAAATTAAACGGACGTTTAATTTTACACGAAATTTTCACTAACTCCAAACGACTCCAATCCAACTCCATCGCGTAGTGCTCGTTCATACGATTCCAACGCAACTGGTTTCGCGCGTTTTCGACCTCGTATGAAAAAATTATGAATTTATGAAGTTACACGATTTTTAATATATAAATTGCAACTTAAATTTTCTATTTATAAACCTACATCTAATTCAGGCCGTTAGATCCAAGCCCCCTGCAATCTCCACCGTGCGTCCCTTCTCTCTTCTCCCACGTTCCATCTCCAGTATTTTTTTACGCAACCCAAACCCATCAAGCACAAATTAGGTTTTCAAATTCGAGCCTCCTCGCTACACTAAACCTCATCACACCACCGCCATGTCGAAGCCCATTGCAAGAGCTACCTCCACCACCCCCAGCATGAAGCTCGGCCACCTGATGTGCCTTGAAATGCGTGCGCAAGCCCCAGGCGTCGGCCCCCTCCTGCTCCTCCTCTGATGCTCCAAACACGATCTCAACCGTATGGATTGAAAGCTTTCGCCAAGATCTACAACTTTCATGTTGACAAGTTTTTCTAAAAACGTGTGGATTGGGAGAGATTAAGGAATGAAAATTGGATCTTTCTGGCCATTCAATTATAAAAGAGGCGGCTAGGGTTTAGGAAATAGGTTTTTTTTTTTTCTAATTTATGAAGGGTAGGGGCTATTTATAAGGAAATATCGAACACTATTCATCCGGAAATTCCGAACTCCGATTCACGCGCCGTAACCAGCGTTTCTAGAGTTTACCCCGTGTTTCGGACACAATGGAACATGTATCGAAAGCTAATTCGGACATCTGTGCGAGTTATGGCAATAAACGTTCAATTTAAATTAAACCGATTTAAATCGATTTCTAGGCGTTTTAATTCGTACCGGACAAACGGTAAATCCAATTGACTTGAAATTTGAAACCTTACAATAATATCACATTACGGATCCGATGAAACTGGTTTCGTCGAAATCCGAGACTTTTTGTAAAATGGCTATTTTAATTCGCCAAATTAAAATTAAAAATAATTCGATGCGTTTCGAGCTGCCACGATCAAACGATAACTCCGATTGACACGAAATTTGAAATCCGGAAATAACTAACTATTACGGATCCAATGGAACTGGTTTCGTTCAATTCTGAGACTATTCAAAAATTGACTATTTTCACTAGTCGATTTAAATATTAAATTATTCAATTTTCACAAATTAACTTTTAATTCGATTTTAAAAGTTCTAAAATATCATTCTAACTTCAATATGATAAAATAAAATTTTACAAATCATTTTCAATCATATTTAACCCAATTTTCAATTATTTCCATAATTTAACATATTAAATTATCGATTTAATTATCCAATTAAATCCAATAATTCAAATAAAAATTTATTCGACTTATAAATTTCACTTATTAATATTTAAAATTAATTAAATATTCAAATTTTAATTAATAAAATTTCTGGGTCGTTACAATCTTCCCCCTTAAAAGAATTTCGTCCTCGAAATTATTAAGTAAGAAAAGTTACATAATCTATTAACTTTCTAAAATCCATAGTTAAATTCCTTACAATAACTTTACTAAGTTTCAAATCATACTTAGTTATCTTTTCAAAAACAACTACTACTGTTTAACTTTCAATTTCAAATCAAAATTAAAGTTTTCAAAATTTTCCAATTTTCTTAAAAATATTCTAACGCCTTAAATTTTCGGAAAAATTCGCCATAGTCTCCTTTGCGCAGCTCGATCCGGAAAAAAATGCCAGTATATATATCACAAATATACATCTCATCAAGTAATGAGGCATCCCGAAGGGAAAAAAGTATAAAAGTACGGTATTTAATCCGAGATATATACCTTATATTTTATTAGCGAGCATATACGGCTAATATAGCGCGAAAGCGAGCTCCAAATGCGAAGCAAACGCGATCCGCACCTACTAATCACTCAACAAACAACATGAGAATCATGTATATAGATAATAGTATCGATATACAACATATATCTCCATATGCTAACATAGCAAATGTAGTAAAACAACAAATGCAATAAATTCAACCATCAACCAACTATCATCCAACTAACATCCATAACCAAATAAATATTCATTCATATTCTCATTAATATTCAATGAAATGGTTTTCAATTTAATTTATTTTCAACTGGTTTATATTTACTAATTCATATTCAAGTTGGTTCACTTCCAAATCAGATTCAATTCTGTTTAAGATTCACTTAACTTCCAATTGAATTTCAATTACTTTAGCTTCCAATTTCATTAATACTTAATGAATTACATACAATCAACTAACAATCATATAACAACCAATGTATATTAATTGCAACCAAATTCCTTTGCTTATATTCATTCAATTTGGTTTAACTAAACTGATTTTCATTCAATTGATTAACATTCAATCCATTAATTCAATTTAATTACAAAAGTTGAATTTTATTCATATAACTCGAGTTCAAATTTATCATTAACTTTAATAATTTACTTTGATCTCTTAAGTTATATTCCATTTAACTTTAAATTCATTTTTATATTTACAACTCATATTCATACATATATTCATATAGTTTCACTTCTTATATATATAAGTTTATTTCACAATTGTAAATCACTTTAATTATAATTCAATTCTTATAATTCTTTTTGCTTATACAGTTATTCCTTTATTTAGATTATTCAAACAACTAAAAAATCAATTTATATACACTTTAATAATTCTGAAAAATTATTTCTTTATATATAAAATATAATCAAGGTAAAATTATTTCATTTACCCAATTTAAAAAAATACTGTGTCGATTTATCTTGTTTAAGAGTTTAGAAACCCCTTTCTACGATAGTTAGCTAGACTACATCGACCGAAATCTATAAACAATCAACCGATAAGTCAACACAATACAAAACAATTATATATTCACTAACAAATACGCTCTCATAGCTATTATTACACTCAAACTCATTCTAGTGTACTACTGACTCTATCTCTAATGAGTAATATCCAACAGAACCATGGTTGTCGCTTAACCATATGCTCTGATACCAGATGTAACGCCCCGAAAATTTACGACTTTCGAAAATTCAACATCGATACTCACTTTATCGACTGCCGAGAAATCGAAGGCCAAAAACCCGGAATGTTATGGTTTAAGAAAAAGAAAGACAAAGAAAAAGAGAGAAGAAGAGAGAAGGAAGATAGAAAATAGAGGGAAAAGAAAATAGAAAATAGAAAGGAAAGAGAAGAAAACAGAAAACAACAGAACAATATCAGAATCTCACAATTCGCAGCGGAACAACATATAATAATAAATGAATAATCTTTAAACAAAGAACTATATCAGTTATTACATTTTATACATTACATTTCATTACATCATATCATCAGAGTGTACAACAACAAACAACAACAAACAGTGCAGCGGCAAAGAAATACTATATAAACTAGTAATACGCCATGCCATCCAGCTTGCCTCCAGCAACTCCTGAATATCCAGAATATCCTGATAAACCTAACTCTTGACTGCCCGTGTGGAAATTGGTGGGCACCCAGAGTTTAGGAAGGAAAACAATAAACTCCGAGTCAGTCATGTGACTGGTGTGAGAACTCAAAACAGTTTATTTATCTTTAAAAATCAAAATAGAAGAATATTTTTAAATCAATTCGCAATGCTTTTAAAAATGAGACTACCATAAGACCTCCCGCCACACACACAATGCAAACGCAGACTTGGAGGAGATTTCTCCTTATGATAGTCAAAGATGCCTGATACGCATTAAAATCAAATATTTGATATTATTATTAGTGCATAGTGTAGGAAAATTCATTTCGAAAGTAGAATATAAATCTTAGCCAGCATAGGTACCATTATAGTATGCTTACTGTAGCTACCATATTAAATGGCAGGTTCTACAACTAAAACCGTACAAGTCTCGTATTGTTTCTTTGGATTTCCAACGAATGATCAGGCCAAGGAACTTCCCATTGCCACATGAGAATGCCTCTGGATGGACATCCCCGAGAACCAAACCGGATCTCAACCAACACAAGGCCGGGTTACCCCTAACTGAGTAACAACTGACCGAATATGCCATCCCCCGGTTGTTTGAGACCTTTCACCGAGCACTCGCAATCAATTCACACAATCATCAAGTGTTTTCAACATGAGTAAGTATCTGGGCTCCATACCATGATACCACCCTTTTCCAGAAGGAAATGCACACATCCTAAAGGGCGCTACCCCTCATAACCTTGCCGCATCTTTCCTGTTTTGACCATTCACGGGGTGTGAGGCTCGACGAAGTCACGTCCACAAAAACATACTTTATTCAAAAGCCATGCTTTGGGTCAACAAATGATCATAGAAATGATCACCAGGATAGACAATCAAATAAACGATGCTATCACAAATAATCAACACAATGATCATTTACAGCAACACTCAGCATGTCACATTACCAAATTGGGAATATATCGCTGATAACCTTCAACTACATAACCTCTGAGCTCGTACGTCTCAGAGAAGGGTGTTAAGCTAAAAGAATAAATTCTCCGCCACCAACAGAAATATATTTGAAAGAAATCGGCTTTATATCTCAACTTGTAATGTCAGGCATACAATCCATACAAGTCTGTTCCGGGCTCGAACAAAACCGAAGGCACTTCTCATGAAGCCCTTGCAATCCAGGTATTCTCATTCCCGATCGAATTTCCCATCACTTAGGGAATCTCTATACCAGGAGCTACCCAGTGCAGAGACAATCGATAGGTCATCCTATCGCTTTCGCAAATACTCGGTCTTCAACACCGGTCATCAAATGCAATTCATAACGACGTATCACATATTCGGAATGGGTTATACGACCCCATGGTCTTTTCTCGGTTAACCCGAATAGTGAGCGCTTATTCAAAAATAAGTGTGGCATTCAAATTCAAACAAATCACATCAATTACCCATTCAAAGGGAAATATTTATAGTCGGTTATTGAACTATCAATGAATATGCACACATCACCAGTTTCCAAATAATTTTCCAAATTATTTATTTTCCAAAATATCTTTACAAGATATATAATTTTCAATGCTTCTAAAATAAATCAATATTTATCTTTAAACAAATTCTTCTTTTCATTTATAAATTCCATAATGAATTTATATTCCAAAATACCCATGCATATACGATTTCAATTATTCATTTCAATTCATCTTCAAAAAGATAAATTCTTAAAGTATTCACTTTATATTGAAAAACATTTCCATACTTATTTAATAAATAATTCACACATTTTATTTATTTTCAACACTTAGAAAATATTCAATATACTTAAATCGAAATTAAGTATATATTTCATTCTTTAAGGAAATCATTCTCTTAAACATATTTATTTGGGCCAAAACGAATGTCACGTAAAACATCGTTACGACGTCCCAAAATCACTAGTATAGGGATTTGAAATTTAAAATAGATATATAAATCCCAATACTATACAAAACATTTCCTTTCGGAAATCATTTACTATAACAATAGTGCTATAGTCCACCATTTCCTTTTATTTCTCGAAAACGTCTATTTCAACAATAAATGTTGAAATCTATGGTTTCGAATCTCAACACATTTTAAAACATCGTTAGATCGTTTTAATTTTATTTAAAATATCACATTCTAAACGTTTTCTTTAACCTATTATTCACTATTCAAAAACGTGAATATACTACGTTTAACAAATTTAATCACTTCTATTCATTTTATTTCAAAGGATCATTCACAGTCAAAAACGTGAATATAACTCCATTTATAGGTTTCAACAATTTACTTATCAAAATAAGTCGTTTGCGAATTTATAAAACAACGTTTATAAATTCCTTTTCTATTTATTTTATAACAAATTCCTTTTATAAATAACTTTATTAACCTATTCCAGTTTATAACTCAATTATAAACTAAAAGTTCATATTATAAGTTAAATGCTTATAAAACGATTATTTTACAAAATCGTTCTTTTAAACTTCATAATTATAAATCTTATAACTTATAATATTCAATGATTTATTCAAAACTATTCTTTTAATAACTTTATAAAATTTATAAATCATACTATTTATAAATTTCATTTATAACTTCGCCATTTTTAATTTTATAAATTCCATTCATTTACAAAATTCATTTCCACTTCATTCAAACACTTATAAAAAAAACTCGTTTTATAATGTCAATATTTCAATTTATAAATATCCACTTATAAATCTCTTAATATAAATCAATTTATATTTTTCTTTAAAACGTCTTTAATCTCCTTTATTATTTCACCATTTTGATTCATAAAATAATTAAATTTTATAAATCCTATATTTAAACTTTTCACAATAAATTCTAAAATCCCAATTTAACTATTTTATAAAACCATTAACCTCATATTTTCAAAAATAAACCTTTAATCGTATTTCTCAAAATCATAATTTTTATAACATTAAAATTATACGTTTATTTATTTAAAATGGATCAATTCCAAAAATATAGTATAAACGGATACTTTCAAAAATCACTTTAAAATCATTTTAAAATCTCAAAATTTGGTCCAATGATGCTACATACCAAATAGTCAATCACGACAACAACGATATCATATATCGATATGATAATCCATCAAATATCAAAATATCTGAAATCAAATAAATACTGTTGAGGAATCCAATTGGATCCCTCCAACCTGTTTTCCTGCATCCACAAACATTAGCACAATACCAATTCCGCTCCAGTACGAAACTATCGCGGTATATGGGATTTTAATATTATCCGCTTAATAGACGGCGCAATAGGGTCTCATCCGCTAAACAAATGCGGGAAATCAATAACTCCAATATATACATATGCCAATATATATATATTGCTATTATATATAATACCAATTTCACTGTTTATGAAATATTCGCGGTATATGTTTTTAATAAATAACATCCGCTTACTAACGGCGCATAATGTCTATTTTAACAATCAATAGACATCAATCATCATTCAAACATGCATTCAAATATTTTAAATCTAACTATTTAAAATAAAATCGAAACTGATTTGATTGAGTGAGAAGTTCTCACCTTGATTTTTAATTTCGCTTTAGCGATTTATTTCGAATAAAATTAAACGGACGTTTAATTTTACACGAAATTTTCACTAACTCCAAACGACTCCAATCCAACTCCATCGCGTAGTGCTCGTCTATACGATTCCAACGCAACTGGTTTCGCGTGTTTTCGACCTCGTATGAAAAAGTTATGAATTTATGAAGTTACACGATTTTTAATATATAAATTGCAACTTAAATTTTCTATTTATAAACCTACATCTAATTCAGGCCGTTAGATCCAAGCCCCCTGCAATCTCCACCGTGCGTCCCTTCTCTCTTCTCCCACGTTCCATCTCCAGTATTTTTTTACGCAACCCAAACCCATCAAGCACAAATTAGGTTTTCAAATTCGAGCCTCCTCGCTACACTAAACCTCATCACACCACCGCCATGTCGAAGCCCATTGCAAGAGCTACCTCCACCACCCCCAGCATGAAGCTCGGCCAGCTGATGTGCCTTGAAATGCGTGCGCAAGCCCCAGGCGTCGGCCCCCTCCTGCTCCTCCTCTGATGCTCCAAACACGATCTCAACCGTATGGATTGAAAGCTTTCGCCAAGATCTACAACTTTCATGTTGACAAGTTTTTCTAAAAACGTGTGGATTGGGAGAGATTAAGGAATGAAAATTGGAGCTTTCTGGCCATTCAATTATAAAAGAGGCGGCTAGGGTTTAGGAATTAGGTTTTTTTTCTTCTAATTTATGAAGGGTAGGGGCTATTTATAAGGAAATATCGAACACTATTCATCCGGAAATTCCGAACACCGATTCATGCGCCGTAACCATTGTTTCTAGGGTTTACCCCACGTTCCGGACACAATGGAACAGGTTTCGAAAACTAATTCGGACATCTGTGCGAGTTATGGCAATAAACGTTCAATTTAAATTAAACCGATTTAAATCGATTTCTAGGCGTTTTAATTCGTACCGAACAAACGGTAAATCCAATTGACTTGAAATTTGAAACCTTACAATAATATCACATTAAGGATCCGATAAAACTGGTTTCGTCGAAATCCGAGAGTTTTTGAAAAATGGCTATTTTAACTCGCCAAATTAAAATTAAAAATAATTCGATGCGTTTCGAGCTGCCACGATCAAACGATAACTCCGATTGACACGAAATTTGAAATCCGGTAATAACTAACTATTACGGATCCAATGGAACTGGTTTCGTTCAATTCTGAGACTGTTCAAAAATTGACTATTTTCACTAGTCGATTTAAATATTAAATTATTCAATTTTCACAAATTAACTTTTAATTCGATTTTAAAAGTTCTAAAATATCATTCTAACTTCAATATGATAAAATAAAATTTTACAAATCATTTTCAATCATATTTAACCCAATTTTCAATTATTTCCATAATTTAACATATTAAATTATCGATTTAATTATCCAATTAAATCCAATAATTCAAGTAAAAATTTATTCGACTTATAAATTTCACTTATTAATATTTAAAACTAATTAAATATTCAAATTTTAATTAATAAAATTTCTGGGTCGTTACAAATATGGACATGTAGTCCGCAAAGTACCGAAAGTACTTGAAATGCTTAATATACCCCGAAGGTATAAATGTGGTTTAAATCGTATTAAATAATGAAATTCTTAATATCCATTGAATTGGTAGTTGCGATATTAAAGCATACAAATTTCTAATGAATATATATAACTTTTATAGTTATAAATAATGCAAAAGACATGAAGTGTAGATTACAAATTTCTTCTAAGTATTGTTGTAAAGAAAATCTTGATATACTTCAAGATGAGTAGATTACTTCCTGCTTTCTGGTAATGTTGTAATGAAACTTTTAATATTCATGAAAGATATATAGTTGCAATACGCAAAACTGATTTGAAGCACAAAAATTGAAAGCATATGAACTATTTTTCATAAAAGTAGCATACAAAATGCATAAAATGCAAATCATATTTGGAAAAAACAATCTTAGAAAATTTGATTGTATTGAAGGAAGCTATCAATAAATTGTATAATTAATGAGATACATATTTATGGATCCAGAAGTATCCATAACCAATTTGAATTTTCAAAAGACGAATACTAATTCAGAGGAAACTTTTAAATCAGGGGGAGCATCCATAAGTATTTTATAATGCAATCTTTTTTCCTTAACTAAGATTTTTCCCATTGGATTTTTATTAGTAAGGTTTTAATGAGGTATTATCTTGATCCAAAAGTATCTACTCCCCAGTAACATTTAAAATAAGTTATAATGTACTCTTTTTCCTTATTTAAGATTTTTCCCACTGGGTTTTTCTTACTAAGGTTTTAACGATGCATTAGTTTGATCTTGAAGTATCAAACATCATTTGATGAAATGGTATAGTAAAATATGTCATTGTACTATTTTTCTTCACTAAGATTTTTCCCATTGGGTTTTCCTTGGTAAGGTTTCATGAGACATTGTTTAGATCCCCAAGTATCAAACCTTTCAGAAAGACTATCATTTTTACTATGATTTTACAAGTTGCACTCTTTTCCTCGTTCAAGGTTTTTCCCACTGGGTTTTCTTAACAGAGGTTTTTAATGAGGCAACTGACAATATCTATATCGATTGAATGGATAAATGCAAGCAAGATAATAATGAGGGGGAGCAATCACATACACGTTTCAGAAGGGGACAATTTCAAGTTATCGGAGCATTCAAGATTTTAAAGACGCATATTCGAGGGGGAGTGTTATAATATATGTAAATTATGAAGTGAATATGCTTGTATATTGTTTTTTTTAGTCCAACATCATGAGATAAGTTCAATCCTTAGCTCGGAAGCCTTTATATAAAGTAGGCTATGTAATGTAATTATATTGCTAATCTCTGAATGAATAAAATTGTTCTCTCTCTAATAGCTTCTGCTTTTTTTATTTTATAACAATAACCCTTTATATAATTTTATTTTAGTTCTATAGTCAAGTGGTATTCACACTACTGAAGAAAAATCTCTATTGCGAGAGATGTTTTTTACTTATGCCTTTACCCCACTTATTTCTAATAAAATGTGCAATTTTAGTTGTAAAATATTTTTCATATAGAAAACTATTTCAACATAGGATGTGCAGTCGATGTATAGCGCATATACATAACAAGAATAGTATGCTACTGAATGGAAGCATGGATTATGTCATTTGATCAAATATTGCCAATTGTTTTCTCATTATACCTCATTGATATTTGCAAATTATTAAATAATTCACCTATCAAGTGCATCTAAATATGAGAAAGTCTATTTTATTTGACGTGACATTACATTAATATGACTTGAAAAACTATTTTTCCAACACCCATAATATCTCGGTGCAATGAATGTAGATAATGGCTAATTCATTAATTAACATGTTGTTTATTATCTTGTCATTTAATGGTAATATTTCATAATTTAGTAACAACAAACTGGACAATCAGGTTATGGATAATTTTTCAAATGTACGAATTTGAATTAAATGAATTAATTAATTTATATTATAATCTTCATGTGCAAAACAATTGATATAAATTCTTTTGAAAAAATTTCATCATTCGATTCTTAATGACATGGAGACTATTATTCCATCTTATAATACGGATTATTAATTGTGCATAATGAAAATAAAAGTCTGTAGAATTGGCGGTGTAGTTCTTTTGCTTCTGTTGTTTAAGTATTTAAATTTTTTATTTTACAAATTGATCTATTTACTTTGCTCCAAATACACAATGGTTAGCAATTATATATTTTTCTTTGTTCTTATTCTGTCTAATCAGTTTACCTGTGACCAAATTTCCCTTAGGTTAACTACATAACATCAAAAATTATGCTAAAAACAATATTCACATCCATTTATTGCACATACAAACTGATTTGTGTCATCGAATTATTTTTTATTTTATTTTGTGTTTATTTTGTGTTTTGTTCTTCTTAAAAAAAAAGAAAAAAAATGCCGTTGAGCTTTTGTTTTGCTTTGTTTTCATTTGTTTTGACTTAGTTGTGTTTGATTTTGTTTTGTTCTAACTGAACGTAATAAAAGATTAACATGCTAGTTGATGATTTCAAATAATACCTTTATACTCAATTTATAAAAAAAATACCTGAGGAGCATTGCCATGAGGAGTCACTGGCTCTTCCACTACATTTTGTTTACCTTTGATGTTCTATTTAAAAAAATATTACTTGTATTAATAAATTTTTAAGCGCATATCAATTACTCTAACATAGTGAATCAAAATAACTTACAGCCATAAACAAATCAGAGAGCTCTTTTATTTAGGCCCGTAAGGTAGTAATTTCATTTTCCAATGCATTTACTTTTTTTAAAATACTCGTGTGAACTGCAAACTGAGTTGGTGTATGTAACGACCCGTGTAAATTCGATGTTTAAAATGAATTAAATTAATAGGATTTTTATTTTATTTTAGAAAGAAATAGAAATCTTATTTATTTATATGAAAGAGAATGTTGAAATTAGATGTGTGACGCCCCACCTCTATACCCACGCTAGCCAAGAACACTACGGAGTAATGCTGTCGACTAGCATGGAGAATAAGGCTGTTGAGGAGCGACCATCCATGTAATTGCTTTGTGCGAGCACCGATATGTCAGATAGTAAAACATGCATTTTATTTCAAGAGGAAATCCGACATACCGATACAAACTCAAAACTACTACACAATGGCTATATAAATCCTTCGGAAACAAATATAGAAATAAGCATAACATAAATCAGTCACAGATAATTCATATCACAAAGGCGGAAATAGATATGAATATTACACTAGGAAGTGTACATCAGAGTAGTGGTCTAAAAAGATCCAAAATATCACAAAAGAATAGTTACACGAACTACACAAAAGAATAAGTATACATCATGGAGTCTATATCTCAAATGTATACAACAAAAACTACTAATCTAAGTAGTTAACCAAAAGTCAGAGAAATCAATCCCAAGTGAGAAGTCAAGCCGAAGCACCTGTAACATCTCGGTCTGACCCGAGTATTATTTAATAAGAAAATAATAAACGGATCAGTCTAACTATAAATATCAGTTGAAACGTTATAGAATCAGAGATATGACTAAACACATAATAATCACAATGCCAAGCTGTGATATATATATATATATATATATATATATATATATATATAAGTAATTGAAAATAAACAAGAGATTAATCAATATCACCAAATCTACACAAGAATCAAAGGAAATGTCATACTCCTTATTTCGTTCACCAAACCATAAATATTGACGATTATATCATTGTCAATAACAAAAGTCAATGACACACGAATTCACCAATGCACACATATTGATCAAACTTATCAATGGAAATCATGAAAATTGGTGAAGCATGAATTCTAGAAACCATCTCAAGAAATCCACTCAATGACACACGAATTCACCTATGCACAAAAATTGATAAATCATATCAATAGAAATCACAAAAATAGGTGAAGAAGAAAATTCCAGAATTCGACACACGAAATCCAGAAATCACATAAAATAGGGGGGAGGCCTATCACACGAACGGGAGCATGAAAATTCACCAACATATGTATCACACGAACGAGACGCTATATCATGGTAGATAGCCATTAATTTTTTGACACATGAACGGCCCGAAGACCATGGGGCGCTACCCCATCAATTTGAGTGGAAACTCCACAAAACGGGGTTTAGTCTCCCTCGCAGACAAAGAGACATCACACATTGCTAGTCTAAATCACAAGAATGATCGTCATAATCATCAAGAAGTGTCAATTACAGTAAGCTAGTAAATATATGAGCTTAGCTTCATGTCCCATAACCACTAGCTTAACTTAAATATTTACGAACAAATTGTATATCTCCACTAGAAAATTGTCCCAAGAGATTCAATCGAACAAGTCCAAGAATTAACCGACGAAGTAAACGCAAGCGTTTCATACCACTCGTTTTACTAAGTCGTTTAATTAGATTTCTCATACGAGTGAGCTAAAGGTTCGTATATACTAATAGATTGGAATTCGGTTTGAGAAAACGAGCTTTTTTATAAAATAGTGCTGAAATCATTTGAAGGAAGAGTTTTGATATTTACTACTAATATAGAAAACCTTTATATTTTTAAAGTCACATATCACAAAGAAGATTGTAGAAACAATCAATCACGAAAATTCACAAACGAAGATGTGAATAAAAATCCAACGAAACCGATAAAGAATCCATCGAAATGGATATTCAAAAATCCCTAAAAAGGAGTCATCAAAGTCATAATAAATGATAACAACAAATAGGAAACAACACGAGTCGATTAAAGTTGGAATTTCAAGCAACTAGGCGAAATAGGCAAAAATGCACCAGGTCGGTCGGCTGTCTACAGAGCTCGGTCGACCGGACCCCGTTCCACAAAAATTCTCGGGAAGCAGGTCGGTCGGCTGAGCCCTGTAGCCAGTCGACCGGACCAGAGACAGAAAGGTGCCTATGCACCATAGTAGCAGGTCGGTCGACCGGCCATAGGGCTCGGTCTGCCGAACCTGTTCCCAGTCCCTTCCTAGCCCATTGAATACAATGGCCAATCACTACCAAATTGCAACCGTACGAGCATCGGCACTAAGGATTTATGCCAATCGACTACCCGGTCCTATGAGCTCCTTGTTGCATCACCAAAAACACATTTGAACATCAAAGCTATGGTTTTTAAGAATTTGGCTTTCAAAACACCAAAATTGGAATATTCACAAAACCATTCCAAACCAAAAGCAAATGCACACGAATAAGTGTTAGGAATTCATACCTAACAATCGAAGATAAATATAAGCATAGATGTGAGATAAAAATCTCACCTTTGAACCCAAACGATTGAAAAAGAAGCTTAGAAGCAAAGGAGAATCAACCACTCTTCAAATCCAACTCAAGAAGCTTGATTCTAAGCTAAAAAGAGAAACATTTTCCAAACTAGGTTTAGGAATTTTCTGAAATCAAAGAAAGGAAGAGTTGGAGAAGAAGAAGAGAAGCTTACCAATGGGTTCTTCTATTAGTTTGGAGCTAGAGCTTGATTTGCAAAAGGAAACTAGGGTTTTGGAGTTTTAATTTCCCATCTCTCCCACCATTGATGCTTTAAAACTAAAAAGAGGAGAAAGTGAGGGTGAATGGGGAGGAGTGGCTCAGATTTGATTATAAGTTAAATATAGGGCTGAGCCCAAACCCAAACCCAAACCCAAACCCAAAGTGAAAAAGTAGCAAAAATCAACTTTCTCCAAACATATCGAAGCTTATACTCAAAAAGATCGCAAACGGCATTTTAAACTCAATGGGAGTGGTCCCGAGTCCTAATTTGACCGTATGCAAAAAGTAGCTTTTCAGACTAAATTCCGAGTATCAATAAAATACTTAAATAAAATATTTAAATATAAAATCAACAAATATGCGGGTTGTTACAGACTCCCCTCCTTAAAGAAATTGCGTCCTCGCAATATTTAAGAAGAAGGTATATAGTAACGACCATAAAAGCATATTCAGCACAAAAGAAGTTCGAAATAAGAAGTTCACCTCAAAGAGCATGAGAAAGTAAGTCCGGATGTGTTCGCTCGATGAACTCTCTAGATTCCCAAGAACAATCCTTAGGATTTGAAGACCATTGAACTTTAACAAGCAGAACATCTTTATTTCGAAGTCGTTTGACTTCCGAAGCAATAACACGAACATGATGCTGCTCATAAGTTAAATTCGGTGAAACTTCAATCTCTTCCATAACACCGGGCTCAAGAATAGAATCGGAATCTCGAAGATACTTCCGAAGTTGAGAAACGTGAAACACGTCACGGATAGCAGAAAATTGAGCCGGTAATAAAAGGCGATACGCCATGGAACCAATACGTTCAACGAAGGTGCTAATTTTGCCGATCGACTGAAACGTACAACACCCTTCATAGGTGAAACACGAATAAAAACAAGATCTCCAACAGAAAATTCTAATTTCCTTCTTCGGTTATCGGCATAGGATTTTTGTCTACTCTAGGCTTCTTTCATTCTATGTCGAATAAGGTCAATTTTCTCTGTGGAATCCCGAATAAAATCTTGACCTAAGACCAGCTTCTCACGGGCCTCAAGCCAACAAGAAGGAGATCGGCATGGCCTTCCATAGAGTGCCTCAAAAGGTGACATACCAATACTAGATTGGAAGCTATTATTATAGGAAAATTCGACAAGAGAAATATGATTTTCCCAACTTCCACCAAAATCAAGCACACAAGCACGAAGAAGATCTTCAAGAGTTTGATTCACACGCTCGGTTTGTCCATCGGACTGGGGGTGATAAGCGGTGCTAAAATTAAGCTTCGTTCCCAAAGCTTTTTGAAGACTCTTCCAAAATCCACTAGTAAACAACGGATCACGATCAATAACTATAGAAGTAGGAACTCCATGCAATTTAACAATCTCTTTAATAAAAAGTTTGGCCAAAAGAGGTACGGTTCGGTTAGACCGAATGGGAATAAAATGGGCGGATTTAGTAAGCCTATCAGCAATCACCCATAAGCTATCATGACCCGAACGAGAACGGAGAAGGCCATCTATAAAATCCATGGAAATTTGGTCCCACTTCCAAATTCGAATTTCTAAAGGTTGCAATAACCCACCGGGCCTTTGATGCTCGGCCTTAACGTGTTGGCAAGTCATGCAACGCTTAACGAAGTTAGAGATGCCAAGTTTCATTCCCTCCCAATAATAAAGTCGCTTCATATCCGCGTACATTTTACTACTACCGGGATGAATGGTAAATTTAGAGCGATGAGAATCTTCTAAAATATCTTTACGAAGATCACTAATATTTGGTACGATAAGTCTACCAAATTTCCGAATGCCGCCACGAGAATCGATATTAAATTTTTTCTAACCTTCAATATCAATTTTATCCTTAATATTTTGGCCAAGAAGAGCCAATTCGGGATCTAGCCTTTGAGCTTCAAAAATGCAGTCTAAAAGAGAAGGGTGGGCCTCAAGGCTACATAAAACAAATAATGAACATAAATCGGATACGCGGTCTAGAATCTCACAAGTGGATAAGAGCTCGAGATCGTTCCATTCGGATATCATCATAGAAACAACAGCTTGTTGTTTACGGCTAAGAGCATCGGCGACACGATTACCCTTACCGGGAGTATAAAGAATATCAAGATCATATGGTGCAAGAAATTCGAGCCAACGCTGTTGATGCAAATTAAGTTCCTTTTGAGAGAATAAATACTTCAAGCATTTATGATCGGTATAAAGAACAAATTTCTCTCCTAAAAGATAATGACGCCAAATCCGAAGAGCAAAAACAATAGCCGCAAGCTCTAAATCATGAGTGGCATATCTAGTCTCAGCAGGCTTCAATTGCCTAGAAGCATAAGCAATAACACGTTCTCTTTGCATGAGAACGGCACCCAAACCAACGCGACTAGCATCGGTATAAACAACGAAATCATGATTCCCCTCGGGAATAACAAGAATAGGAGCATCAGAAAGGAGTTCTTTTAATTTCTGAAAAGAAGTTTCACATTTGTCTGACCAAATGTATTTAACACCTTTCTTCGTTAAGCTAGTGAGAGGCACGACAATCTTAGAAAAATCTTTGATAAAACGGCGGTAATAGCCCGCCAATCCGAGAAAACTACGAATCTCTGTCACACTCTCCGGTCTCTTCCAATCTTGAATCGCTTCAATCTTTGAAGGATCCACAAAAATTCTGGATTCGAAAATAATATGACCGAGAAACTTCACACGAGATTGCCAAAAATGGCATTTAGAAAATTTTGCTTTCAAACGATTACTCCTAAGAGTTTCCAACACAATCCGAAGATGCTTTTCATGCTCCTCCTCGGTTTTTGAATACACCAGAATATCATCGATAAAGATGACAACAAACCGGTCGAGGAAGTCTTTGAAAACTCTATTCATAAGGTCAACGAAATAAGCCGGAGCATTCGTTAGACCAAATGGCATAACAAGCCATTCATAAGATCCATAACGAGTACGGAACGATGTCAAAGGAATGCTATCCTCTGAAATACGAAGCTGATGAAATCCAGTAGCTAAGTCTATTTGTGAAAAGACTCTAGCACCACTAAGTTGATCGAATATATCATCAATCCGAGGTAAAGGATATTTATTTTTGATAGTAAGATCATTAAGCTTGCGGTAGTCAACGCAAAGCCTAAGTGTTCCATCGGATTTCTTCACAAAAATAGCTGAAGCTCCCCAAGGCGAGGAACTAGAGCGAATAAATTGCTTCGTCTCCAGTTCGGATAATTGTTTACGCATCTCCTCGTTTTCTTTATTGGACATACGATAAGGAGGGCGAGTGATAGGTCGAGCTCCAGGAATGAGATTAATTCTGAACTCAATTGCTCGCTTAGGTGGTAATCCTAATACGGGCTCGAATATGTCGGAAAATTCACGAACGACGTGAATAAGAGAAATAATATCACCCTCATCATCATCATCTTCATCACGAGGATTTAACGAATATAAAGATGCAACCAAGCTGGAATCTGAATCTCTAAGATTAATAGAAATCTGCTTAACAGATTGAGGATGTCGAAGATGAATAGTCCGCTCAGGACATAGGATATGAGCTTCATAACGGTTAAGCCAATCCATTCCCAAAATCATTCCAAAGCCTAAATAACGCATGACATGCAAATCGGCTCGGAAAGAAAAATCACACAAAATAATCTCGACATCTTTACACAATAAACTGATTGTCGCGGATCCACCAACCGGATTCGCAATTCTCAAAGAAGTCATTAAACACAAAACATCCAAAGAAAAAGTATTAACAAGTTCTTTTGATATAAAAGAATGGGACGCACCCGTATCAAAAAGAACTCGAATAGGATGATCGCGAAATAAAATAATTCCATCCAGAATAGAATGAGAAATACCTTGGCCATGAGATGTGTTGCCAGGGGGTTGAGCAACATTAAGCTTTCCCTCCTTCCTATTTTGAAGTTTGGAACATACATGCATAAAATGGTCCGGGCTTTTGTAATAGCGACAAGTACGAGGCTTTGAACACTTGTTCGCAAAATGGTCTTTCGAACCACAATTATAGCATTTCCCTTGAGTGGAGGAAAAGGTCTTTTCAACAGGAGTTGCTTGCCTCCCTTTCTTATTGGGATAAGGGCATTTGAATTTGTTTGGCCTCTTCTTGTTGTTGAAGTTTGGTTTGGAACCCACCACTTCAACATCATTCTCCCTATCCGCCTCTTCAAGACGAAGAGCGTTACCAATGAGTTGGTCGAAAGAAACTTCTAATTTTAGAAGTAATGGCTTCTTGAGATTTTTGTTTAAGCCATAGACGAACCTCTGGTTCTTCTTTAAAGGGCTGTTGATGTATTCTACCCAATATTTGGAAAGCGACTCGAAGGAGGTGACATAATCTGTCACAGAAGAATCACCTTGAACAAGGTCTATAAATCGTCGAGCCAATGTCACTTTCTCAGCTTCTGGTACAAATTTCAACTCGAAGCGTTCCCGGAATTGCTCCCTAATGAGATTCGCTTCATTAATTTCAGAAATAAGAAGTTTGTACCAGTCCAATGCTCTTTCTCGGAGCATACTAGAGGCCACCTGAACTCGGTGAAGGTCAATAAGATTCATGCGAGAAAAGATTCGATCGCATGACCTTAGCCAAGCCTGTACTTCAATAATAGTTTCGGAACCTTTGAATGGCTCCCCACCCAAATTAGTGTAATCGCTGCACAAGCGTGCAAATACCGACTTTGGGTGAGTAGGTTCCGGGTTAGCTTCAGCTGCTTGAGCATTTGTCACTAAATTAAGAAGCTGTTGAGCAGTCATAAAAACTCCATCTTGAGGTGGAGTGCTAGAAGGTACGGCTCTGGGGCGGCCTGGTCTAGACATTTCTCTTCCTTTAGAAAGAAAGAAGAAGAAGAAAAAGGCTATTCACCAAATTGAATATCAAGAAAACTTGATAGATAAACAAGGAATCATAAAAAAATATGATGAATCGGTACGAAGACTCGAATTAAATCCTAAAGCATGACTCCTAAGATGGACTTAGGACGATGATCCTTGTTAAATAATTCCATATTGTTCCGAAGTTTGGCTCTGATACCAAGTGTGACGCCCCACCTCTATACCCACGCTAGCCAAGAACACTACGGAGTAATGCTGTCGACTAGCACGAAGAATAAGGCTGTTGAGGAGCGACCATCCATGTAATTGCTTTGTGTGAGCACCGATATGTCAGATAGTAAAACATGCATTTTATTTCAAGAGGAAATCCGACATACCGATACAAACTCAAAACTACTACACAGTGGCTATATAAATCCTTCGGAAACAAATATAGAAATAAGCATAACATAAATCAGTCATAGATAATTCATATCACAAAGGCGGAAATAGATATGAATATTACACTAGGAAGTGTACATCAGAGTAGTGGTCTAAAAAGATCCACAATATCACAAAAGAATAGTTACACGAACTACACAAAAGAATAAGTATACATCATGGAGTCTATATCTCAAATGTATACAACAAAAACTACTAATCTAAGTAGTTAACCAAAAGTCAGAGAAATCAATCCCAAGTGAGAAGTCAAGCCGAAGCACCTGTAACATATCGGTCTGACCCGAGTATTATTTAATAAGAAAATAATAAACGGATCAGTCTAACTATAAATATCAGATGAAACGATATAGAATCAGAGATATGACTAAACACATAATAATCACAATGCCAAGCTGTGATATATATATAAGTAATTGAAAATCAACAAGAGATTAATCAATATCACCAAATCTACACAAGAATCAAAGGAAATGTCATACTCCTTATTTCGTTCACCAAACCATAAATATTGACGATTATATCAATGTCAATAACAAAAGTCAATGACACACGAATTCACCAATGCACACATATTGATAAAACTTATCGACGGAAATCACGAAAATTGGTGAAGCATAAATTCTGGAAATCATCTCAAGAAATCCAGTCAATGACACACGAATTCACCTATGCACAAAAATTGATAAATCATATCAATAGAAATCACAAAAATAGGTGAAGAGGAATATTCCAAAATTCGACACACGAAATCCAGAAATCACACAAAATAGGGGGGAGGCTTATCACACGAACGGGAGCATGAAAACTCACCAACATATGTATCACATGAACGAGACGCTAACTCATGGTGGCTAGCCATTAATTTTTTGACACACGAACGGCCCGAAGACCATGCGAAGATACCCCATCAATTTGAGTCGAAACTCCACAAAACGGGGTTTAGTCTCCCTCGCAGACAAAGAGACATCGTACATTTCTAGTCTAAATCACAAGAATGATCGTCATGGTCATCAAGAAGTGTCAATTACACTAAGCTAGTAAATATATGAGCTTAGCTTCATGTCCCATAACCACTAGCTTAACTTAAATATTTACGAACAAATTGTAGATCTCCGCTAGAAAATTGTCACAAGAGATTCAATCGAACAAGTCCAAGAATTAACCGACGAAGTAAACGCAAGCGTTTCATACCACTCGTTGTACTAAGTCGTTTAATTAGATTTCTCATACGAGTGAGGTAAAGGTTCGTATATACTAATAGATTGGAAATCGGTTTGAGAAAACGAGCTTTGTTATAAAATAGTGCTGAAATCATTTGAAGGAAGAGTTTTGATATTTACTACTAGTATAGAAAACCTTTATAATTTTAAAGTGACATATCACAGAGAAGATTGTAGAAACAATCAATCACGAAAATTCACATACGAAGATGTGAATAAAAATCCAACGAAACCGATAAAGAATCCATCGAAATGGATATTCAAAAATCCCTAAAAAGGAGTCATCAAAGTCATAATAAATGATAACAACAAATAGGAAACAACACGAGTCAATTAAAGTTGGAATTTCAAGCAACTAGGCGAAATAGGCAAAAATGCACCAGGTCGGTCGGCCGGCTACAGAGCTCGGTCGACCGGACCCTATTCCACAAAAATTCTCGGGAAACAGGTAGGTCGGCAGTGCCCTGTAGCCAGTCGACCGGACCAGAGACAGAAAGGTGCCTATGCACCATAGTAGCAGGTCGGTCGACCGGCCACAGGGCTCGGTCGGCCGAACCTGTTCCTAGTACCTTCCTAGCCCATTGAATACAATGGCCAATCACTACCAAATTGCAACCGTACGAGCATCGGCACTAAGGATTTATGCCAATCGACTACCCGGCCCTAGGAGCTCCTTGTTGCATCAACAAAAACACATTTGAACATCAAAGCTATGGCTTTTAAGAATTTGGCTTTCAAAACACCAAAATTGGAATATTCACAAAACCATTCCAAACCAAAAGCAAATGCACACGAATAAGTGTTAGGAATTCATACCTAACAATCGAAGATAAATACAAGCATAGATGTGAGATAAAAATCTCACCTTTGAACCCAAACGA
This sequence comes from Allium cepa, assembly GCA_030765085.1. Classification (NCBI taxonomy): domain Eukaryota; kingdom Viridiplantae; phylum Streptophyta; class Magnoliopsida; order Asparagales; family Amaryllidaceae; genus Allium; species Allium cepa. The sequence continues at coordinate 105,036,500 of CM060930.1, read as the reverse complement.
TTGAAAAAGAAGCTTAGAAGCAAAGGAGAATCAACCACTCTTCAAATCCAACTCAAGAAGCTTGATTCTAAACTAAAAAGAGAAACATTTTCCAAACTAGGTTTAGGAATTTTCTGAAATCAAAGAAAGGAAGAGTTGGAGAAGAAGAAGAGAAGCTTACCAATGGGTTCTTCTTTTAGTTTGGAGCTAGAGCTTAATTTGCAAAAGGAAACTAGGGTTTTGGAGTTTTAATTTCCCATCTCTCCCACCATTGATGCTTTAAAACTGAAAAGAGGAGAAAGTGAGGGTGAATGGGGAGGAGTGGCTCAGATTTGAGTATAAGTTAAACATAGGGCTGAGCCCAAACCCAAACCCAAAGTGAAAAAGTTGCAAAAATCAACTTTCTCCAAACATATCGAAGCTTATACTCAAAAAGGTCGCAAACGGCATTTTAAACTCAATGGGAGTTGTCCCGAGTCCTAATTTGACCGTATGCAAAAAGTAGCTTTTCGGACTAAATTCCGAGTATCAATAAAATATTTAAATAAAATATTTAAATATAAAATCAACAAATATGCGGGTTGTTACAAGATGTATCAAGGGTAATTAAAATTTACAAATTTAAATTATATATTGCAATTAATAGTAATAGTGGAAATTGTTGCATTTGGATATAAAGTTAGAAATAAGTAAATTAAGGCTAGTATTGAATTCATCGATGAAAACAAATAATTTTATTTAGTACAATCCCATTTTATTTGTAAACTATTGTAAGGTGTTAATTAATTGAAATGTGAAAATTAGGAAATAGATTCAAAAATTTATGTTAGATAATGAATTTCAATAATTAAAGTTAGCAATTAATGGGTTAGATGGAACAATTAATTGGATTTAGAATCTTAAATTGTATGTGTGCATATATATATAATGGAAAATAAAAGGGTAAAATAATAATATACAATTATAATTAAGGTTAAAATAGTGGGTTACTAGTAAATTCAATCATTTACCAATAAAGATAATTAGATGTGCCTTAATTGTAATTAAGAAAATAACGAAAGGAGTAAATGAAATTATTTAAAGTATTAATTATAATTGGATAGAGATTTTAAGTAACCATGTGATGCAATGTAAGTAATGCTAATAATAAGGAATTTGGATGAATTCAAAATTTGTTACATATATTATAAATTACCTGCTTACGTGTTAATGGAATTTGAATTGGTAATAAGTGATAATAAATAAATGTTACACTAATAGAAAATGAAATAACGTTCGTTTAGAAGTTGAGCAATTATAGGGTCGTATTTATTAAGCGTTACTTTAATAATTATGGTTAATTGTGAAATTAATACGGAAAGTATGTAAAGTAATAACTAGGGAAGTAATATGTTATAAATTAAATATGACCTAAATTTAAGTGTAAGTAAAAGGTTAAACTTGAATCTAATTCGATTAATTTGAAACTTACTGAAATAAATTGGATTCAATTTATAGAAAGGGATTATTTTAAGAAATTGAAAGAAACACTATAACTGGTGAATGAAACTACTTTAAATTGAGATGGGAATTGGTTTAAAGTATTATAAAGAAATAAGTAAATCAAGATGATAAATTTGATGAATTTTAGAATTTGAATTTTTATCGTGAGTTAATTTATTTAATTTATAATAGTTGGATTTATTGCAAATGAATAAAAATCAAATATGTAATTATTACGTTAATTTAAAATTTTAGTTGAAAACTGGAAATATTTATGTGATAATTTTAAATCCAATGGTAAACCCTTATATTTGAAATTAATGAATGGAATAAGTATAGGTTAATTCAATTTAATGGAAATTTGGAAATTTATCTATAATTTTGAATTGTGTGACATTAAAGATTTATATTGATTAATCTTTAAATAAGTTGACATTTAAAAATTGTTAAATTATTGTAAATGTTTGAAATTATAAAGTGATAAAGATTTCAAATTTCAGAATTTAAATTTTGAAATTTGATTTAATTAATTTGTTTTAAATTTATATAATTAATATAAAAATAGCCATTTTGGTCACGGACTCGGATTTCGACGAAACCAGTTTCATCGGATCCGTAACAGTGAATTATTGTAGGGTTTCAAGTTTCGTAGCGATCGGACTTGTCGTTTGGTCGTACGAACGCGAAACGCCATGAGATCGATTTAATTGAAATCAGTTTGAAATCAAATTGGAAATATTGATTTCATCATAACTTATTCATGCGATGGAATTTGGACGCGAAACTTTTTCCATCGCATTCAGAATATTTTTAAACACCTATTTCGATATATGGGTTCACCCAATTTCGTTCCGGGGTCAGAACGGGCTTTTTGGGCCAGTTATCATTCAACACGTTCGTTTATCGGATCTATCTACTCTATTTCTAAACTACCTATATAAACCCAATGATAATCCCTAGCCTCCATCTATTCTCATTTGTTTATGCGTTTATTTCCTCAGCTCCTCCTCTTCCCAGTGGCTGCAAATCCTGGATCCAAATTAAAATTTCAAAATCAAAATCCAAAGCCTAAAAATTTAAATCCTCAGAAAAATCTCAAAAAATTGTATATCATAGATCTCATCGATACGAATCTGCGCCAACTATTCGTTTGTGGAGATGTTGCTCGAATCAGCGGGAAATCTCGGTCAAAGCTCATAAATCGTGAAACCCTAATGCTGATTTGGGGCTTTTCGATTTCAACACCAATCGGCAAAATTAGTTTGTGGGTTTTGGAGCACTTTTCATGCTGTGTTGACCAGCGGTGGAATTGGAGGCTGCTTCTTCTTGTGGCGGCCGAAAATTTGATGGGTAGGGTTTCGAAACCCTAAAATAACGACGATGGCGGTGGCGAACTGGGACGGTGGAGGGTGGCACTCCGTAGCGGCTAGGAGTAAGGAGTGTGTTGACGTTGGTCGGTGAGGCTCAGGTAGCCGGCGGTGATCGGTTTCGTCGGTCAAAGGATGGGTTAGTGCCGAGTACAGTAGCATGAACGATAAGGAGGGAGATTGCCTGCATTTTGGTCAGTGACGTGGCAAACAATTTGTGGTTTGTTTTATTTATTCCCTTTTATTCTAATTAGTTTTTCAACTCGTTCTAACATCCATAACTTTTGCATACATGATCCGATTTACGTGATTATTTTTTGTTAGGATAGAAATTAAATTCCAGATCTTTGGACGCTGGTTTGGTTGGATTTGGAGACTGTGCATTTTTTGGGTTTAAATCGGATTTAAATTTGATTTAAATTCAAAAGGTGAGTGTTTTAACCCACTTACAACTTCTAAAATTTCTTATGTTTGTTAATTTGACTTAAGATATGAGCAGAAATTTATTTATGATTGTTTGGCATGTTTTGTTCATCATCTAGTTCAATCGCATTTATTAAATTTAACTGTAAATTAATTTTTATCATTGCATATAAATTGACAGTTAGAATTTATTTATTTGCATATAAACTGCTAGTTAAACGGTTAGTAAATTTATTACTGAATAAAAAAAACTGTTAGTTAATACCTGTTATTTATTCCCTGTTATATTTATATGCTCTATATTGATGTTTGTTTAAATTGGATGATGGTTATAATTAATGGTTGATGATTGATGTTTGGTGAATGGATGATGTGTACTATATTTTTAAAATCTGCAAGTTATCATGCATTTCATTTTGTTCAGGTTTGCGGTTTGAATTGATATACAACCGCATTTTTATTTTTAAATTGCGGGTTGAAATGATAAACATCCGTATCACTTGACCATAAGATAAAGAATTATATACAGGCACCGCGGTACATATATAATTATTATTTTTGAATGATTTTTATGGTTTGGATATGATACTGGTTAATAAATATTTAATTTGGATATGATATAAATATCCTTTTTTTATATATACATATATAGTTAAATTGTTGAATTTAAGCTATGCATAAATCTGTTAAATAAAAATGAATAAGTTAAAAAATGGAAATTGATAATTTATATTATATGATTAAGTACAGATTTAAGATCTTTTGTGTGTGTGTGTGTGTGTGTATAGAGTTTTAAATTATTCGAATCAATTAATATTGAAAGATAATTGGAAATTTAATTTGAATTGAGCTTATTTAAAAATTTAACTCCATAAGTGATGTAACTTATTTAAACTTGGAAATTCTAAAGGTATGATATTTAGAACTAGGTTTTATTCAAGATAAATTAAATGAATATTTCTAGAATAAATAAATGGAAGAAAATTTTAGTGTTAATAAATTTAGTTTATTTTAAATGGTTATGGATTTATCATATAAACCTTTCAAACTAAATAATAGGAAAATGAATTGTTGATTTGAAATTTCCAACCTTAGTTTTGAAATTCATTAAATTCTCGAAGATTTGAAACATTGAAATCAAAGTGTTTTATTTAAACTGAAAGTGAATCCAAAAAGTATGGGTTTAGACTGAATTTAAAGTGAATAAAAAGGTGAAGGTGTGGAAATTATTTACTTTTAAAGAAATTTTAAGTTCAACTGTTTTATTTTATATACTGTTGAAAATCCAAACCATTTAAGTTTGAAAGTTATGGTTTAAAACTATGGATTTCGAAGTATTGTGTTAAAAGTTAAAATTCAAATATTTGGTTTCGAGCTATTATAAATTTTAAAGTGGCATGATTTTGGAAAGAAATATATTTGAAATAAAATGATATCATATTTATTTGAGTTTTTAAAAGGAAATGATATCGTATTTATGGGTTTTAAAAATGGATAATTATAATCTGGTTTGAAAGTATAATTATTTTTAAAATGACCGCGGTGTTATAATAACGTTTGGTTGTTGAAGAGACCAGGATCGAAAGTTGTCATACTCTCTGCCAACTCCAAAAACCACTTTAACAACCGTGTACGCGGTGGAGATTCCAGAATGAAGTAGGATGGTGGCGGCGTTCATTTGAGGAAAATACGTGGACCCAACTCCCGTGAGTTGGCATAAGGTGGCTAAAACAGGAGCGATTCTCGGGCCAATGAGGTCATTCCTCTGATCGGATGCACTCCTTCGATATTATACTCTGACTTTTGGATTTGGATTCGGTGGCCACTTTTATTTTGATTTGGGGGTGTTGTTCGAGGTGGGCGGTAGCTGCGCGCTGCGCGTTTCCACCAGCCCTGATGCGTAATTGGTATATCTACCCTGGCATTGCCTAGTTGTGTCGTGTCACCTCCCCTATCGCGCTTTGTACGAGTTTGGATTTCTTCCATAGCCTGTGTGGTATCCTTTGGTGGCTTCCTGATCAGGAGGGACTATGATGTTGGATGGACTACTGGGACTATTATTGTGTTAAGGGGAATATTGCGTCACTCCTTAACGCTATTTAAAAGTAAGTTTATTTTACAATTAGACACTATTATAATAGCAATATACTACATAGTAAATAGTTTAACGGATCCTTAGGAGATGTAAATCCCGATCATCTCTTGAGTTACTGCAGTCATATTTATTTCTGTTAATTTAACTCACACAAGATCTTTTAGTTCCGACTCGAGTGTTTTTGTCTTTTCAAATCCGCTCGGGTCAGTCCAAGCGTTCAGGATTGGAAGATTTAGTTCTGGAGAACGAAGACGAAGATTTATATTATCATTATTTATACTAGTGCAGTACACACTGTTCCGCTGCATTGTTATTGGTATGTGTACTCTGATATGTATTATATGAATAGTTTTGTAAACAGATTTATAAACTGTATATTTGATTATTATATTTTATCCTTCAGCTGTGAGATTCTATTTTCTTTCTTCTTGTTTTTCTTATTTACCCCATAATAATCCGCCATTCCGTATGGTTTGAATTGGCACGTGTTTCGATTTAAATCATGCGAAAAGGAAGGACGTTACATCTAGTATCAGAGCTTTGGTTTAGCGATAAACCTTAGCTTTGTGGGGTTTGACTCTTTACTAATAGGGTAGTAATACCCTATGGGAGTCGCTGAGTGTATATATATGAGAAAGCGTATTTGTTAGTGTTATAAAAAGATTTTATATTGTGTTAATCTGTTCCATTTTGTATTTATAAATTCTGGTTGGTGCATGGGACGCTATGACATCAATAGGGATTTCTAAACACTTAATAGGACAGACCGATTGTTATCCCATTTTTGGTCAAAACTGGAATATCAACAAATTGGCAAGGAATTATGGATATCAGGATTGGAGATCGGTTGGAATCAGGGCTACGATCGATATCGTCAAAATTTGGTTGAACTCCGATCGGGACGAAATTGATTGGAAACGATGATATAGACTAGGGAAGGCTATGTTTCAAATTTCAGGTTAATCGGAGTTCGTATGAAGGAGTTGTGATCGATTCAAGGTAGGAAAGGCATGTTGTTCGAATCCATCAGGGGGTCAAGGTGGTGCTCGGTTCGAATCCATCAGATTCGAACCCATCAGGTTCGCATCGATCGAAGGCAAGGCATAGGGATGGTTCGAATCGATACACTTCGTATCGATTGGTATGGATTCGGCTCTAAGATGTTCGCATTAGGTGTTGGTTCGACTCGATAGTGTTCGTTTCGGTCAAAGGCAAAGCAAGGTGAAGGACTTCGAATTGATACACTTCGTATCAATTGGCATGGACGAGACCCGGTTACTTCGTATCAATCCAAAAGAAATGTAGAGGTTCTTCGAATCGATTCCCTTCATATCGATTAGGTTGGAATGGCTTCGAATCGATAGCATTCGTATCAATCAATATGGATACGAACTCCTCGTTCGTATCGATCAGGTGGGAAAGGTCGATGGATCTTGGCTCGATGGCTGAATTTAAATAGAAAGGCGTATGGAGTTTACTACGAATCGATGTACTTCGCCTCGATGTAATATGACGGAATGGATGGGCGGATGTTCTTCGTATCGATCAGTATTGGATCGATACGTAAGGGAAGTGTTTGGATTCTAGCTGAGTGGTTCGTACCAATCGTTTGTGAGTCAATGTAAGGAAAGCGTTCACGAAGGAGATGGATTCGAAGAAATGGATTCGAAGGAGATGGATTCGGAGGAGATGGATTCGAAGGAGGTGGGTTCGAAGCATGGATTCGAACCAGGTAGAACACACGAAACTTTGAATTTGAATCAATCACATCTTCCAAACCGTTGATCCAAATGCAATGAAATTTTTACAGGAGCTTACATACATCTTAAAGAATGTTCTCACCGAATTTCAGCTCAATTGGATGATTTCTTGATCGATTGGAACCTTACTTCGAATCGAACCTGATGTGGGCCCGGAGCTTCAAATTTCGGGCACATGGGCCCCTTCACGTGCTTGAAGCGGTCTACCGGATTTTTAGGAGAAATATCAGCCTCCTACGCCTATAAATAGAGCCCCTGGTCATTCAGAAAAGGGGTCGGAGAATTTAGAGAAAAAGCACGCCCGGACGCTGCCAGGATCACTCCATATCATCATCACTATTACTTATTTCGAACTTGGACTTTGTAATTGTGGTAATCACTTGTAACCAGCAAGGATAATCAATAAAAGGATAAAACTTTGGAGTGGACGTAGGCCGGAGATAGCCGAACCACTATAAAAACTTGTGTCTTTGTTCATTACTTTTGGATTGCTTTTGGATTGTTGCTTGTTGTTTGCTGAGATCTGTTGTTTGTGTTTGAATATTGTTGGTTTGTATTCATACACTGGTGCTTTCACGGTATTTGGGGTTTGTGACCAATTTCGGCACAAACACTTTGGTGCTTTCACTGAGAAAGACTAGCACCCACTACATCGGATTTGAAGGTTTGATTTGAAGATTTTAAAGTGTTTGGATTCAAGGACAATGACTAGGCAAAATAGTAGAAGGCAGAGGGCTGAGAGAAGCCAACAGGAAGGAAGTCAACAAGCGTCCTACAGAGCTGGGGAAGGACAGGCTTCAATCTACATAACCCGGGATGAAATGGAGGCTATGGCAAATTCTTTGCAAGAGAGATTGTTGAAGAACCAACAGGAAATGATGCAGACCTTCTTTGAGCAAATGAGAACTACAGGAATGCAGAACCTAGGAACAGCTACAGCCGCTGTGGATGCAGGACATGGAGCTAGGGTTGTGGAACCCAATGGAGGACAGGATACAGAGCTGGAAGGCAATCAACAGGGGCTTGGGGGCAGGCCCACCGGATCCAATACAGGAGGACCTTTGGAAGGAGTCCAGCAGGCTAGAGCTAACATTGCTGCTAGTGAACCACACAAGGAATATGTGCTAGAGTTCCCTCGGGGGCATGGGGGGCAACCCCCGATAGACAATACTGGATTGGTAGAAATCATCAGAAGAACTGTGCGAGGTGGTTGGACCAACAGAGATTTGGAAGGAGTGAATAGGAGTCCGTTCGCTCAGGAAATAAGGATGGCTCAGAATCCACCTAAGTTCAAGCTACCGAGCGTGGAGGTATATGATGGCAAGGCAGATCCAACAGATCACTTGATGAGGTACACCAGACACATGGAGGTGCTGGGGGCATCGGAGGAAGTGATGGCTCGATGCTTCCCTTTATATTTGACGGACTTAGCTACAATGTGGTTTAGGCAGCTGGGAGAAGGATCTATCAGGACTTGGAGGGAATTGGTGGAAATGTTTTTGGGACAGTTTCGGGTTCACGTCAAGAGGCCGAAGAATGTGATGACATTAACATCGGTGAAGCAAAGGATGGATGAATCGCTTAGAGCTTTTCTAACTCGATTCAGTGCGGCAGTCGCTTCGGTGGATCGGCCTGATCCATCGATGGTTTTAATGGCAGCAGTATCAGGAGTCAGGGAGGACTCGGATTTCAAGGTGTCTTTGATAAGAGATCCCCCACAGGATCTCGATGAGTTCTTTCACGAGGCAGAAAGGTTCCTTCGGCAAGAAGATGCAAGTACGAATTTAAAGTTGAAAAAGGTTAGTGCAACCGAGGTTAGAGCAGTATCTAGCAGTGCTTCGGATAAAGACAAAGGAAAAAGGAAGTTAGATGATGATTCTGGAAACGCTAGGAAGCGATGGAAGGATCCAAAGTTTTCCACATATACACGATTGAGTGAGACGCTGGACCGGATATACCTGGATACTCAAAATCGCCTTCCCTACCGAACGCCGGCTAGGAGAGAACCATCAGAACGGGAAAGGACATCAGGAAGGCACTGCCTCTTCCATGATTTAGATAGACATGATACCAACAGCTGTAGGCACTTAAAGGATATAATCGAGAAGCATGTAAGGAATGGACAGTTACAGCAATATGTCGGGACTCGGAATGCAACGGTGGAGCAGGAGCAACCACCGACCACCTCACACCGTTATGATGTGAGGCCCAAGGACGATGGCCGATTGATCATCCATTGACTAGGATAATATGGAATAAGTATCGAACTATTGGCAAGCAACCAAGTCATTTACACATGTACAGGGACGGAGATAGCCCATAGGCATGCTCTGAATGACGATAAACTGCAATGCTATTGTTTGTTAAATTTATCTTTTTCTTTTGGATTGGACACTGCTTTTCTTTTTGGATTTTGGTTTTGGAGTTTGGATTGAGCTCCCGGTTTTGCTTTCTTTTGATTTAGATTTTCCTTTGGATGATTGTTTTTGATTTTGAATGCTGCTTTGGATTTCTGGTTTTCTGGTTTGGATTTGGACTTTAGGTTGGATTTTGATTGGATTTTCATCTAGTTTTTAATAAATGGTCGTCGGGTATGGATTATGCCTGGCAAGGGATGAGTGACTTTGCCCGAACGTGGTAAATTGACTCATTCGGGTCGCTGAGTAGGGACTATGCTCAGCAAGGGTCTAGAGTGACCAAGATTCGGCCTAGGACTTAGGTCCCGCATTATCAGTTATTGTTTCAGGTCGTTGAGACTAGACTATGCTTAACAAGGGTCCGGAGAGACCAGGATTCGGCTTAGGAATTAAGCCATTGCTTTGTACATCGTCCAGGGACACTGGACCAAGGTCGTCAGGTGTGGATTGCGCTTGGCAAGAACCCGGAGAGGTTAGCTCAACGTCCAGGGACACTGGACCAAGGACATCAAGTATGGATTGCGCTTGACGAGAGCCCGGATAGGTTACGGATTCAGATATCAACCTGGAGAGGTCTTGGATTTGGTTATTGGCTATTGGATAAGGATGGATTAGGACTCGGCTGTCGAGTTCGAATGGATGTGGAATTGGCTGAGGCTTCGGTTATGGGATTTGGAATTGGACATCGACTCGTAGCAGTCGAGAATGATATACCCTGGCAATATGGCTATGGACTTCGGATGTTGGATTCGGAACTATTCAAAACACGCCTTGTTATAACAAGGCATGTTTTGGGGGGCAAAGTGTTATCCCATTTTTGGTCAAAACTGGAATATCAACAAATTAGCAAGGAATTATGGATATCAGGATTGGAGATCGGTTGGAATCAGGTCTACGATCGATATCGTCAAAATATGGTTGAACTCCGATCGGGACGAAATTGATTGGAAACGATGATATGGACTAGGGAAGGCTATGTTTCAAATTTCAGGTTAATCGGAGTTCGTATGAAGGAGTTATGATCAATTCAAGGTAGGAAAGACATGTTGTTCGAATCCATCAGGGGGTCAAGGTGGTGCTCGGTTCGAATCCATCGGATTCGAACCCATCAGGTTCGCATCGATCGAGGGCAAGGCATAGGGATGGTTCGAATCGATACACTTCGTATCGATTGGTATGGATTCGGCTCTAAGATGTTCGCATTAGGTGTTGGTTCGACTCGATAGTGTTCGTATCGGTCAAAGGCAAAGCAAGGTGAAGGACTTCGAATCGATACACTTCGTATCGATTGGCATGGAGGAGACTCGGTTACTTCGTATCGATCCAAAATAAATGTGGAGGTTCTTCGAATCGATTCCCTTCATATCGATTAGGTTGGAATGGCTTCGAATCGATAGCATTAGTATCAATCAATATGGATACGAACTCCGCGTTCGTATCGATCAGCTGGGAAAGGTCGATGGATCTTGGCTCGATGGCTGAATTTAAATAGAAAGGCGTATGGAGTATACTACGAATCGATGTACTTCACCTCGATGTAATATGACGGAATGGATGCGCGGATGTTCTTCGTAGCGATCGGTATTGGATCGATACGTAAGGCAAGTGTTTGGATTCTAGCTGAGTGGTTCGTACCAATCGTTTGAGAGTCAATGCAAGGAAAGCGTTCACGAAGGAGATGGATTCGAAGCAATGGATTCGAAGGAGATGGATTCGGAGGAGATGGATTCGAAGGAGGTGGGTTCGAAGCATGGATTCGAACCAGGCAGAACACATGGAACTTTGAACTTGAATCAATCACATCTTCCAAACCGTTGATCCAAATGCAATGAAATTTTTACAGGAGCTTACATACATGTTAAAGAATGTTCTCACCAAATTTCAGCTCAATTGGATAATTTCTTGATCGATTCGAACCTTACTTCGAATCGATCCTGATGTGGGCCCGGACCTTCAAATTTCGGACGCGTGGGCCCCCTCACGTGCTTGAAGCGGTCTACCGAATTTTTAGGAGAAATATCAGCCTCCTACGCCTATAAATAGAGCCCCTGATCATTCAGAAAAGGGGTCGGAGAATTTAGAGAGAAAGCACGCCCGGACGCTGCCAGGATCACTCCATATCATCATCACTATTACTTATTTCGAACTTGGACTTTGTAATTCCGGTAATCACTTGTAACCAGCAAGGATAATCAATTAAAGGATAAAACTTTGGAGTGGACGTAGGCCGGAGATAGCCGAACCACTATAAAAACTTGTGTCTTTGTTCATTACTTTTGGATTGCTTTTGGATTGTTGCTTGTTGTTTGCTGAGATCTGTTGTTTGTGTTTGAATATTGTTGGTTTGTATTCATACACTGGTGCTTTCACGGTATTTGGGGTTTGTGACCAATTTCGGCGCAAACACCGACATAATATTATTTCTTAATATAGGTGAATGAAATAATTTTGCCTATTATATTTTCTATATATAAAATAAAAAATTTCTAATAATATCTATATTTGGATGCAATAGATTGGTTGTTATGTAATAAAGTGTATAAATAATAATAGAAATAAGATTGGAAAAAATAAAATAAATGAAATCTGGAAATTTAGAACTTAAGTTTCGAGGTTTTGAAATTTCTTCCGAATAAATTTTGGAATATAATAATATTGTTATAAGTATTTTCTGATATAAATATTTAATATAGTTCGAAAAAAACTATTTTAAAGAAGATTTTGGAGAAAATAAGTTTTGTACTTTCCTCTCTGTCGCTGGAAAATAATTTCGGTGATGACGGTCGCATCATCGACTTTCATTTTCGAGTTTCGAAGGGGGAAGACCACTGTAGTAGTTCTACTGCAGATTCATTTTTGAAAGAAAAAAATATAAATTTTGAATTGTTTTAAACATAATTAGAGGTATATAAGTTATAAGAATATATTTATCTATTATTTTAAAATAATTTGAAATTTAACCCGGTATTTAATTCTTAAATTTCCATAAATTAATTGTTTCAATTATTGTAGTGAAATAAAAGGTAAGTGATTAATAAATTGAAACCTCTAATTTAGATAAGAGATTTAATGCACAGTTATAAATGGGAATTAAAGGAAATTTGAAATTTGTAACATATGAAACAAAGAGTAATATTGTTGAACATTAAATTTAATTAAAGGATGAGATAAAACTTGTATAAGTTCATTTGCATTTTCTGTAACATATATAACTTACCAGATATAAAAAGTTGAAATGTTTAATAAAGAATGTAATGGAAATTGTACAGGTAAAAGTATGTAATGAAGTATCCAATGAATTTTCTATTAAATGAGAATTTAATGTTATAAAATTAAGTTATAATTGAAATTCTACTATAAGTGAATATAATTAAAAGTAAGTAGTTCAAATAGATGATTATCAACTTAAGTAAATAAATGGAAATGCTAAGAAATAAATGGGACATGAATACTATTGATAAACAAATGTAAATAAATGAGGGCATGCAATAAATGAATGAATAATTATAATGAAATAAAAAGAACTGGCATGACTCGAGTTAATGGAAATGAATAATTGTAAGTAATAAGTGAAATTAAATGAAACAAACATTGAATGAGTAAATGAAATTAAAAGTTTGTCAGAAATAAATGTAAATTAAAAAAGGAAAATTTATGTGGTATGAATAAAAAAGAGAAATTAAACAACAAATGTAGGAATGAAATTAATAAGGATAAACAAAATTTGTTGTTTAAATTTGGTAGTTGTTTGGTTATGGTTGTTTGGGTAAGATACTAAAAAACTTGGGTTTAGGAGAATGAATAATCTATTTAGTTTATCTAAGACTGTTGAGTAAATGATGCGCTAGTAGTTTATTTTTCATTCCATACAATTTAAAGTTTTAAACCCGAACAACTATTTGTTTGTTTGATTGAATGGTTGTTTTGTATTTGTTGGAAATGCTGTTTGTGAAATTGATGGTTGTTGTATTGATTTGTTAGTAGTGATTGAAACAACTTAAATATTCAGTTTACATAAATAGTTAACCCTTTGGATTTTATAAGTGAAATGCAGGTTATGGAAGCAATTGCTACTGCTTTTGGTTCCATAAATTAAGCGTAAATTGCCCAACAAATAGGTACGCTTCGGATTACGGTTTATAGCACTATTTTATATATTTTCCCGGGTTGGGATATAATATTTTGGATAATATATGTAATATAATTGTTATATTTTGATATTATATTTTCTCCCGAGCCTCTCCGTATAGAGGAGACTCTGCCGAAACTTTTCGTAAAATTTTGGACTTAGAAATTTTTCTTGAAATGTTTTTCCAAACTTTATTTATTTAAGTATAAAAAGATATAATGATTATTAAGAGGTATATTTTATTTAAGGTAATAAATTTAGTAAATTATTTTTTATAAGTTAAATATTTTGAATAAGATGTATTGTTATTTAATTCTTCTTTTCCCTTCTTTTCCTTTTCAGGGACGAAAAGTTTTGAGTGGGGGAGAGTGTAACGACCCGTGTAAATTCGATGTTTAAAATGAATTAAATTAATAGGATTTTTAGTTTATTTTAGAAAGAAATAGAAATATTATTTATTTATATGAAAGAGAATGTTGAAATTTGATGTACCAAGGGTAATTAAAATTTTCAAATTTAAATTATATATTGCAATTAATAGTAATAGTGGAAATTGTTGCATTTGGATATAAAGTTAGAAATAGGTAAATTAAGGCTAGTGTTGAATTCATTAATGAAAATAAATAATTTTATTTTGTACAATCCCTTTTTATTTGTAAACTGCTTAAGGTGTTAATTAATTGAAATGTGAAAATTAGGAAATAGATTCAAAAATTTATGTTAGATAATGAATTTCAATAATTAAAGTTAGCAATTAATGGATTAGATGGAATAATTAATTGGATTTAGAATCCTAAATTGTATGTGTGCATATATTTATAATGGAAATAAAAGGGTAAAATAATAATATACTAGTATAATTAAGGTTAAAATAGTGGGTTACTAGTAAATTCAATCATTTACCAATATAGATAATTAGATGTTCCTTAATTGTAATTAAGAAAATAACGAAAGGAGTAAATGAAATTATTTAAAGTACTAATTATAATTGGATAGAGATTTTAAGTAACCATGTGATGCAATGTAAGTAATGCTAATAATAAGGAATTTGGATGAATTCAAAATTTGTAACATATATTATAAATTACCTGCTTACGTGTTAATGGAAATCAATTGGTAATAAGTGATAATAAATAAATGTTACACTAATAGAAAATGAATAGCGTTCGTTTAGAAGTTGAGCAATTATAGGGTCGTATTAATTAAGCGTTACTTTAATAATTATGGTTAATTGTGAAATTAATACGAGAAGTATGTAAAGTAATAACTAGGGAAGTAATACGTTATAAATTAAATATGACCTAAATTTAAGTGTAAGTAAAAGGTTAAAATTGAATCTAATTCGATTAATTTGAAACTTATTGAAATAAATTGTATTCAATTTAAAGAAAGGGATTATTTTAAGAAATTGAAAGAAACATTAAAACTGGTGAATGAAACTACTTTAAATTGAGATGGGAATAGGTTTAAAGTATTATAAAGAAATAAGTAAATCAAGATGATAAATTTGATGAATTTTAGAATTTGAATTTTTACCGTGAGTTAATTTATTTAATTTATAATAGTTGGATTTATTGCAAATGAATAAAAATTGATGAAGGCTTACCTCAGCCCATCGCCGACCTAGCCTCCACGATTGCCGCGACCCACGACCTAAGCCTCTCTGCCCTCTTCGCGACCTTCACCGTAGCCGCGGCCTAACTCCGCCTCCTGATGTCGCAAATGACATAACTAGGTCGCTGTCGTCAAAAGCCTAAGTCGCGAATGACACAAACCCTAGGTCGCGAAGTTAAGACGCGAGCGGCCCTAGGTCGTTGCCATGTTCAAGTCCAGTAAGTCGCGATGTTGAAGCAATAAGTCGTGTGCGTTGTGCTTTTTGAGTCGTTCAAGCCTAGTAAGTCGCGATGTTGAAGCAGTAAGTCGCGTGCGTTGTCCTTTAGGTCGTTTGTGTGTTTTTAAGTCGTTGTAATATTTGTATTTCATTTTTCTTAAGTCGCTGTGTTTGTTGTACCGCTTTGTTAAGTCGTATGTGTTGTAAACTCCTATAAATAGGGGTTAGAATATCATTGTTGGAGTGGAATTTTGAATAAAATTTTAGTTTGTCCTTTGTGCCTCCATTTAAATTGATAGTTGAGTGTTATCTCCTATCTCCACTTTCGGATATTCGAGTGCGCTCGAATCAACGATTGTTGAAGCAAATTCACGGAATCAAGTGCGCTTGATCAAGTTTGAAGAATTGAAGATCTTCTCTCACGGTATCGTGCGCGATCAATGTGTCGAAGATTGCTAAAGTCCGGTATCTTCATGATCAACGGATTTGGGCCTTATGGTATTCTTAAATTCATTGATTTATCAACGATTCACCGATTATTTCCGCTAATCGTGTGAGATCCTATACGGATTCAATTTACATCGTCGAATTCGCTTCCCACGCTGCGTCAGTTCGGTATTAGAGCTGGTTGCAAGGAGTTTGTATCAATTGGAGAATTGGGTTTCGAGAATTTGTAGTTTAGAGTTCAGATTTGTAATTGTTGAGAAGTGTGGTGTTCATCGTGTTCATCGTGAAGTTGCAACAAGTTTGGGAGTTTCGATTCATCACACTTTGGATCAAAGTTCGAAAAGTGTTTGAAATTTATTTTTGAGTTTGTTTGAAGTTCAATCATGCCTCCGAGACGAGCTCAACGTCATCGCAACATTAATGCTTTGCATGGAAGAGAAGAGGCCGATGAAATGGAGCAACCAATCAATGAGAGTTTCACTGAGAAGTTGAATGAAGGAATTGGTCGATTAGAGAGAATGATGCTTGAAATGAATCAAAGTAGAAGAAGGGTTTCACCTGAATCGAGTCATGGGGGAAATAGAGTTTCACCACATTCAGATAGGGAGAGAAGAGAAATTCATGATCGTAGAAATGTTGACAATCGTGATAGAAATGTTGATGAACGAAATCAGAGAGATGTGGATTATCGTGATCGGAGGAATGTAGATCGAAGAAATGTTGGTGGTAGAAATGGTGGTAGAGATATGGGTGGTCATGAACGACATCGATATGCATCAGATTTTGATGAGGAGTTTGATGGTGGTAGTGTTCATAGTCGAAATCGAAGCCAAGGAAGAAATCATTCAGAGTATGATCACAAATGGGAGTCCGGAATGAAAATTGAAATTCCAGAGTTTAAGGGTGGTATGCAGGCTGAAGAATTTCTAGATTGGTTATCTAATGTTGAAGAGATCTTTGATTTCAAGGAGGTTCCGGAAGATCGTCGAGTGAATTTGATTGCTACTCGTTTAATAGGGAGAGCAATGGCGTGGTGGCTACAGACAAAACTTACACGATAACGGATGGGGAAGACAAAGATTGTTTCATAAGGGAAGATGAAGAAGTTAATGAAAGCTTCTTTCTTACCTTACAATTATTAATCTCTTATGTATCAACGCTTACAAAATCTAAGGCAGGGAACAAACACTGTTAATGATTATGCTGATGAGTTTTATCAACTGATTGCTCGAAATGACATTATGGAGACATAGGAACAGTTGACTGCTAGGTTTGTTGGAGGTTTGCGAATGCAGATCCAAGATATGGTTAATATGTTTGACCCGAGATCTGTGGCTGAAGCGCACCAGAAAGCGTTGGCTTGGGAGAAGCAGGGAAGACGAGGAGGTGGTGTGTTTACAAATTCCAACAATCAAGTGAAAGGTGCCAGTGGGAGTTCCAATGTTTCTAAAGTTGTCGGTAAAACAGTTGTGAATGAGGCTGCGAAGGCAAACGTCAACAAGGGTTTCAAATGTTATAATTTCCAGGAAGTGGGTCATAAAAGTAACGAATGTCCAAAACCAAAGAAGAGAACGGTGATTACTGAAGTTGAAGGTGAGGATGTTGGTGAAGGTGATTCTAGTCCAGTGGAGGAAGATGAACATGATATCGCGTCAGGAGATGAAGGATGTAATCTAATAATGAGGAGGTCTTGTTTAACCCCGAAGCAAGAGGATGAGGCTAGTTGGTTGAGAAGTAACATCTTTCAGTCGACATGCACTATACTGGGAAAAGTTTGTAAGTTTGTAATTGACGTAGGGAGTTGTGACAATATCATTTCTACCGAAGCTGTGAGAAAGTTGAAGTTGAAAACAGAGAAACATCCTAATCCTTACAAGTTAGCGTGGCTAAGAAAAGGAGGAGAGGTGAAGGTGGACAGGCGAGTTCGAGATCCATTTTCTATTGGAAAGAAACATAAAGACGAGATCTGGTGTGATGTAGTTGAGATGGATGTTTGTCATTTTCTTTTGGGAAGACCGTGGCAGTATGATCGAGCAGTGCAGCATGACGGTCGAACCAATAGCTACAGTTTTATGTTTGAAGGCGTTAAGATTATTTTAGTTCCGAAGAAGAGACAGCAGGGAGAGAGCAATTCGGAAGAGATTGAGGAGCTCAAAACTTTGTTGACTTTTAAGAAATTTGTTGAAGAAATAGAGGAGAGTCCTAAAATGTTTTTGTTGATTGGACATGAAGCTAGAGAATCTGTTGAAGTTCCAGAGGAGGTAAAGCCAGTAGTGGAAGAATTCAGAGATGTGTTTCCGAAAGAATTGCCGAAGGAGTTACCACTGTTGAGGGATATTCAACATCAGATTGACCTTGTGCCAGGATCAATATTACCTCACAAGCCACATTACAGGATGAGTCCTAAGGAACATGAAGAACTCAGAAGGCAGGTGGAGGAATTGTTAGAACAAGGGCGTGTTCAGGAGAGTTTGAGTCCATGTGCCGTGCCAGCCTTATTGGTACGGAAGAAGGATGGGACGTGGAGGATGTGTACGGACAGTCGGGCTCTAAATAAGATCACTGTGAGATATAGATTTCCTATGCCGAGATTTGATGATTTGATTGACCAGTTGAGTGGGGCTGTTGTGTTTTCCAAGATTGACTTGAAGAGTGGATACCATCAAATTCGTATTAGACCGGATGATGAGTGGAAGACTGCTTTTAAAACCAGGGAGGGTTTATACGAATGGTTGGTTATGCCATTTGGCTTGTCAAACGCTCCTAGTACTTTTATGAAAGTAATGAACCAGATTTTCAGACCATTTGTTGGAAAGTTCGTGGTTGTCTACTTTGATGATATTTTGATTTATAGTAGAAGTACGGAAGAGCACATCCAACATTTGCGAGAAGTATTGTTGATTCTACGACATGAGCAGTTCTATGCAGCAGAAAAGAAGTGTGTGTTTATGACGGACAGTGTTTTGTTTTTGGGATATGTACTGTCGAAGGAGGGTATTCAAGTGGATGAAAGCAAAGTGGAAGCTGTCAGAAGTTGGCCACAACCAAAGACAATTACTGAAGTAAGGAGTTTTCATGGGTTGGTATCTTTTTACCGAAGGTTAGTTACACACTTTGGCAGTGTGATGGCACCTATAACCGATTGCCTGAAAGGAAAGGAGTTCGTGTGGATAAAGGAAGAAAAGTTAGCTTTTGAGAAGATCAAGACACTATTGACGTCAGCGCCAATTCTAGTTTTACCGGATTTTCAGTCGTTGTTTGAGTTACATACTGATGCGTCGAAGGTTGGGATTGGTGGAGTATTGAGTCAAAATGGAAGACCAGTTGCTTATTTCAGCGAGAAATTGTCTAGAGCCAGAATGAGATATAGTACATATGATGTAGAGTTTTACGCGATTGTTCAAGCTGTGAAGTACTGGCGACATTACTTGTTTCAGAAGCAGTTTGTTCTTTACACTGATCATGAGGCGTTGAAACATCTACAAAGGCTGGACAAGATTTCAGCGAGACATGCTTCGTGGATAGCATATCTACAACAATTTACTTTTGTTTTGAAACACAAATCAGGGGTGACAAATCGTGTAGCGGATGCTTTGAGCAGGAGGAATCACTTGTTGACAACGTTGAAGGTTGAAGTGACAGGATTCGAATTTTTGCCAGAGTTGTTTGAGGAGGATCCTTACTTTGCAAAGTTTGTTGAGAAAGTTAAGGATGGGGATACTGATGAATTTGTGTTGGTTGATGGATTCTTGTTCAAGGGGAATCGATTATGCATACCAGACTGCAGCTTGAGAATGAACATTATCAAAGAGTTACATGAAGAAGGCCATGTAGGCAGAGATCGTACATTGCAGTTGATTTCTCAATCTTATTTTTGGCCGTTAATGAGGAAAGAGGTAGAGAGATTTGTGGAGAGGTGTCATATCTGTCAGGTTTCGAAGGGAACAACAATAAATGCGGGATTACACATGCCATTACCCATGCCTACTAAACCATGGGTTGATATTAGCATGGATTTTGTGTTGGGTTTGCCAAGAACTTAGAGGGGAAATGATTCTATATATGTTGTAGTGGACAGGTTTTCGAAGATGGCGCATTTCATAGCCTGTAAGAAGACAACTGATGTCGTCCGAGTGGCTCAATTATTCTTTAAAGAGGTGTATCGATTGCATGGTTTACCAGAATCTATTGTTTCTGATCGAGATACTAGATTTTTAAACCATTTTTGGTTGAGTTTGTGGAAGTTGGTGGGAACGAAGCTGAATTTTAGTAGCGCTTACCATCCGCAAACTGATGGGCAAACAGAGGTGGTTAACAGATCGTTGGAAAACTTATTGAGATGTCTTGTGAAAGACAATTTGAAAAGATGGGATATGAAGTTATGTCAAGCAGAGTTTGCACATAATCGTGCAGTCAATCGAAGTACTGGACTCAGTCTGTTTCAAGTTGTATATTCTGCCATTCCAAAGGGACTGTTGGATTTAACGATAGTGCCATATCAGAAGGGAGTCGTTAAGAGGGCTAGTGATTTGGTGAACGAGTTACAGAATGCCACAAGGTTGTGCAGGAACGATTGCTTAAGACGAATGAGAAGTATAAACAAATGGCGGATAAGAAACGAAGAAGTGTTGTCTTCAAAGAAGGAGATTTTGTATGTGTCGTTTTGACGAAGGATTGTTTACCAGTTGGAACTTACAACAAATTGAAAGCACGAAAAATTGGTCCAGTAGAAATCTTGAAGAAGATCAATGATAATGCGTATCGGTTAAGATTGCGGAAGAGGTTCATACTTCTGATGTTTTCAATGTCAAACACTTAATTCCGTATTATGGAGAGGAGCTTGTCAAAGATAACGAGAGTGTGAATTCGGGGTCGAATTCTTTCCAACAAGAGGAGGATGATGAATCGCTTACCTCAGCCCATCGCAACCATCGCCGACCTAGCCTCCACGATTGCCGCGACCCACGACCTAAGCCTCTCTGCCCTCTTCGCGACCTTCACTGTAGTCGCGACCTAACTCCGCCTCCTGATGTCGCAAACGACATAACTAGGTCGCTGCCGTCAAAAGCCTAAGTCGCGAACGACACAAACCCTAGGTCGCGAAGTTAAGACGCGAGCGGCCTTAGGTCGCTACCATGTTCAAGCCCAGTAAGTCGCGATGTTGAAGCAGTAAGTCGCATGCATTGTGCTTTTTGAGTCGTTCAAGCCCAGTAAGTCACGATGTTGAAGCAGTAAGTTGCGTGCGTTGTCCTTTAGGTTGTTTGTGTGTTTGTAAGTTGTTGTAATATTTGTATTTCATTTTTCTTAAGTCGTTGTGTTTGTTGTACCGCTTTGTTAAGTCGTATGTGTTGTAAACTCCTATAAATAGGGGTTAGAGTATCATTTTTGGAGTGGAATTTTGAATAAAATTTTAGTTTGTGCTTTGTGCCTCCATTTAAATTGGTAGTTGAGTGTTATCTCCTATCTCCACTTTCGGATATTCGCGTGCGCTCGAATCAACGATTGTTGAAGCCAATTCACGGAATCAAGTGCGCTTGATCAACGTTCGAAGAATTGAAGATCTTCTCTCACGGTATCATGCGCGATCAACGTGTCGAAGATTGCTAAAGTCTGATATCTTCGTGATCAACGGATTTGGGCCTTACGGTATTCTTAAATTCATCGATTTATCAACGATTCACCGATTATTTCCGCTAATCGTGTGAGATCCTGGACGGATTCGATTTACATTGTCGAATTCGCTTCCCACGCTGTGTCAAAAATCAAATATGTAATTATTATGTTAATTTAAAATTTTAGTTGAAAACTGGAAATATTTATGTGATAATTTTAAATCCAATCGTAAACCCTTATATTTGAAATTAATGAATGGGATAAGTATAGGTTAATTCAATTAAATGGAAATTTGAAAATTTATCTATAATTTTGAATTGTGTGAAATTAAAGATTTATATTGATTAATCTTTAAATAAATTGACATTTAAAAATTGTTAAATTATTGTAAATGTTTGAGAATTATAAAGTGCTAAAGATTTCAAATTTCAGAATTTAAATTTTGAAATTTGATTTAATTAATTTATTTTAAATTTATATAATTAATATAAAAATAGCCATTTTGGTCACGGACTCGGATTTTGACGAAACTAGTTTCATCGGATCCGTAACAGTGAATTATTGTAGTGTTTCAAGTTTCGTAGCGATCGGACTTTTCGTTTGGTCGTACGAACGCGAAACGTCTTGAGATCGATTTAATTGAAATCAATTTGGAAATATTTATTGCAGCATAACTTCTTCATACAATAGAATTTGGACGTGAAACTTTTTCCAACGCGTTCAGAATATTTTTAAACACCTATTTCGATATATGGGTTCACCCAATTTCGTTCCGGGGTCAGAACGGGCTTTTTGGGCCAGTTATCGTTCAACACGTTCGTTTATCGGATCCATCTACTCTATTTCTAACCCACCTATATAAACCCAATGATAAACCCTAGCCTCCATCTATTCTCATTTGTTTATGCATTCATTTCCTCAGCTCCTCCTCTTCCCAATGGCTGCAAACCCTGGATCCAAATTAATATTTCAAAAATCAAAATCCAAAGCCTAAAAATTTATATCCTTAGAAAAATCTCAAAAAAAAAATATCGTAGATCTCATCGACACAAATCTGCGTCAACTGTTCGTTTGTGGAGATGTTGCTCGAATCATCGAGAAATCTCGGTCAAAGCTCATAAATCGTGAAACCCTAATGCTGATTTGGGGCTTTTCGATTTCAACACCAATCGGCAAAATTAGTTTTTGGGTTTTGGAGCACTTTTCATGCTGAGTCGACCGGTGGTGGAATTGGCGGCTGCTTCTTCCTATGGCGGCCGAAAATTTGACGGGTAGGGTTTTGAAACCCTAAAATAACGACGACGACGGGGCCGAATTGGGACGGTGGAGGGTGGCACTCCGGAGCGGCTAGGAGTAAGGAGTGTGTTGACGTTGGTCGGTGAGGCTCAGGTAGCCGGCGGTGATCGGTTTCGTCGGTCAAAGGATAGGTTAGTGCCGAGTACAGTAGCGTGAACGATATGGAGGGAGATTGCCTGCGTTTTGGTCGGTGACGTGGCAAACAATTTGTGGTTTGTTTTATTTATTCCCTTTTATTCTAATTAGTTTTTCAACTCGTTCTAACATCCATAACTTTTGCATACATGATCCGATTTACGCGAATTTGTTTTTGTTAGGATAGAAATTAAATTCCAGATCTTTGGTCGCTAGTTTGGTTGAATTTGGAGACTGTGCAATTTTTGGGTTTAAATCAGATTTAAATTCGATTTAAATTCAAAAGTGAGTGTTTTAACCCACTCACAACTTCTAAAATTTCTTATGTTTGTTAATTTGACTTAAGATATGAGTAGAAATTTATTTATGATTGTTTGACATGTTTTGTTCATCATCTAGTTAAATCGCATTTATTAAATTTAACTGTAAATTAATTTTTATTATTGCATATAAATTGACGGTTAGAATTTATTTATTTTCATATAAACTACTAGTTAAACGGTTAGTAAATTTATTACTGAATAAAAAAAAACTGTTAGTTAATTCCTGTTATTTATTCCCTGTTATATTTATATGCTCTATATTGATGTTTGTTTAAATTGGATGATGATTATAATTAATGATTGATGTAACAACCCGATTTTTAAGGATACTAAACTGGGAATCAACTTAATAAATGGATAATTAATTAATTAATAATAATAAATAATTAAATATTTATGGAGAAAATAAAATAATAGAAAAAAATTAATATGGTTGAGAGCAAAGTATATTGTAACGAACTCATTTGCTTGGCGTTATAAATTATGCATTTTTAGTGGTAATGAAATTAATAAATGAACCATTTTATTAACCTAAACTATTCGAAAAATTAAACATTGAAAGTGATAAGTTTTTTTTTCTTATGAAAGAATGGTAACTAATTACATAAGATAAAACGCGTTTTATGTATGAAAAGTTTAGATAAGAATTTTTTTTTATGTTGATTTATAATTAGATATAAAAGGAAAAAAAGAAAAAGAAAAAGAAAGAAAGGGTAAAAATAATAACAATAATAAATAATATCATTTTCATGATGCTATGTAGGAAAGTTCTAGAATTGAATAAAATAACGTTGAGGAAAGAAAAATCTAGAACAAAGACATAATAAAATGATTACACTTTATTAAAAAAAAGAAGTAAATAATAAAATAAGGGTTAATTGGAAGAAGATTCTAGAGGAGGGGCTTTGTAATAAAAATATCATTCCCTCTCCTCAAAATTTTCACTGTACGTACAAATAACAGAAAGAAAGAAAAAAAAAACAGAGAGAAAGAAAAAACCTAAAACCTAATTTCCAATCTTCTCATTCAAATCCAAATCCAACTTTGCAATCAAAGGCTAAAAAGAAAAGATTCCCAATTACAACAGTAAGTATCCCTAAATCAGTTCTATTTCATCTCTTTCTTCTTATTTTCATAAATAGGTATTTAGGATTTTCTTTCATTTGTTAGCAATTGAAAGAAGAAGTTTCAGCAATCAAAGGCTAGCTAATTAGAGCTTGAAGATTGCAATTTGAAGCTTTAGGTGAGTGAAGTTATAATCATGTTTTGTTTTATTTTATTGTTTATGTGTGCATGCAAATGTAGGGTGAAATTCTGGAATTATTGTTCTTTGTTCATTTCTTACATTATGTGGTTAAGGGAATTATTGGATTGAAAAAAATGAGAATGAAAATCAATGCATGCAAGATGTTTGTTTATTTGTCACAATGAGCTGCAGTTTTCTTCCCATGAAAAAAAAAATTGCTTTCGGAACTGCACTGTGCAGCCCAGATGAGGCTGCAGGTGCAGCCCCGACAGCAGCCCAGATTGGGCTGCACAGGTGCAGCCCAGACGGGCTGCAAATGTGCAGCCAGGGGCTGCACATGTGTGCAGCCCGGGTGCAGCCCGGGCGGGCTGCGGATGCGGCCCGGACGCCGCCCGGGTGCGCCCGGATGCAGCCCGGACTCAGCCCGGGTGCGGCCTGGGGCCTGCCCGGGGGCGGGCTGCACCCGGGCGCCCCGGGGCGGTGCAGCCCAAGGCTGCACCGGTGCAGCCGCTGCACCCGTGCAGCCCAGGGCTGCACGGGGCAGCACGGGCGGGCTGCACTGTGCATCCTGGGGCTATACAGTCCAGGGCTGCACTAGTGCAGCCCAGGGCTGTACTGGTGCATCCCAGGCGGGCTGCACAGTTACAGCCCAAGTCGGAGCTGCACAAAAAAATAATATTTTGAAGAAAATAAATTTTATTAAAATTAATCTAAATGATTGAATTAAATTTATTTTGGTTAAAGAAGAAAAGTATTGTATTATCGATAAATATATGTTTAAAAAAAATAACAACAACAATATGTAAATAGAACATTTTAGGATTTTGATAACGTTTTTGAGTACTAAGCTTGCCTTTTTAATTAAATTAATTGTTATCAAATATTTTTCTCTAACTTAACGACTTTTTAATAATTTTAATCCAATAAATGAGGTTTTTGCGTTTCGCCCTAATACATAAGTATTATGGGGTACTTGTGTGTTAATGCGAAACGGAGATGTAATTATTTTCTTTTATACACAATTATTTGCTAAATTTTATTTGCTTTTGAATATTATACTGGGTTTATTAATGAAATTTTTGGAAGGTGGTTGTCATCGTTGACTTTTATTTTTAAGAAGTGTTTTAAAATTATAAACACTTTGATTCTTGGGTCGGGATAGATTGGACTCTGTTGTACCAATGGGCCAAAACTCCACCTTGGCCGACCTGATTCAGGATCGCTACCTAAATCGGTGGTATATCACATTCCCTTTTACCACCAAAGGTCAACGGTCTGCTACATATGGCTAATCTTATTTTTGATCGGGATCTCCGATCGGCGGGTCACGGACTATGAAGGATGGAGGCGTGGGGGTCCCACATGTAGATCCGTAAACGGGTAGCATACGGCCTTTTCCTTAGACCGTCTTGGTTATCCTGGGTTGATCGCCAGGTGTATTATGGCGTTATGAGTAGGTTACGGGGTTGATGTCTCCGCACGCGCTTGAGCTTTACCACTGTGATTTTACAATACTAGCGTCTGTTTATTTGGTATATTTTATGAGTCATGTTATATTTATCCCATAATTCCCATAATGCAATTTTCTTTACTTTATGATTTTTGGGAAGTATTGAAGTTGATTTTGAAAACCCGGTACCTTTGGAGAATGTGTGTGTGAACTTATTCTTTGTGTTACAAATGATAATTGGGTTAGTATCGTATTGGATTACATACGATAGGTTTGGCCTAAAACAATTGTTTGATTAAAGAAATTGTTTATGAAACCAAGTTTGCATGTTGGTTCTCACACACATAGATGCCTCATGT
Source organism: Allium cepa (assembly GCA_030765085.1). Lineage (NCBI taxonomy): Eukaryota > Viridiplantae > Streptophyta > Magnoliopsida > Asparagales > Amaryllidaceae > Allium > Allium cepa. Next base: position 105,010,148 of record CM060930.1, on the reverse strand, counting down.
TGCATTATACATGCGACGCTTTCTTTTCCTTTTGTTGATTGAGACAATTATTGCTCATAGATCTTACTTCACTCACACTAGATATAGTCTGACCCGTGTGATTTGTTTTATAATCCTCGGGTCAGTCTGAGGATTATGGTTGTAGGTTAGGTTGTGTGGACTGTAGCAGCACTCATATTATTTTCCACGTCTTGGGGTTTTGGACTTTTCAGCATGGACTTAGAAGTAGTTAATATGTATTATGGTATGTATGTTATTATGTATTTTGGAAGTGATATGTACTATGGACTATGTATCGTGGACATTATGATATGTATTATGCATTATGCTGTTTTTTTGGTGCTGAATTGTACATTCTATTATATTCTATACTATGTAACCTGGAAAATTTTTATCTTGTACCATTGCTTTGAACCAACACTGCGCACAAATGGTAAGTAGAAGGGCAAAAAAAATCGAAAAATTTCTCGTGCCAGTGTTAGTTCAAGGGAATGAGTACAACATTTAGCCCTATCGAGTCCCATTCTCCGTGCTTTCTGACAGTAATACTTAGTATTGCTCTTGGTTGGCATGGGTATAGGGGTCGGGCGTTACATTTTTGGTATCAGAGCCCAGGTTAACAATAGTATAGAATATGTTTAGAATATAAGTTAGCACAAAGCAGTAGAAGCATTGTACATGTCTATATACCATAAGTATCACTTCCATAATATAATAATAGTCATACATGCCGAAACCAAAACCCCAAATCTTTGATCTTTTTAGTATGAGAATTATTTTAATTCCAGCATAACAACATTTCCCACTATGCAGAGTAGTGAGAAAGATGGCTGGAAGAACTCCCCGTCTGACTATGGAGCAGTGGTTAGAGTTGATGCGGAACATGCCACAGGCCGCACCTGCTCCTAATGCTGCTCCTAGAGTTGATTTCGCTCGTATGTGTAAGGATTTTGTGAGCCTTGGAGGGAAGCCCTTTCATGGTAATGAAGGTGTGGTTGGAGTTCAGGCTTGGTTGAAGACTTGTGAACGAGTCTTTGGACACATGGGTGTGACGGACCGTCAGAAGGTTCAGATTGCTTCCAGCTTCCTCCAAGATGGTGCATCTGACTGGTTCGATGTGGTTAGTGCTGAGATAGGCGAGGAGGAGCTTACATGGGAGAGATTTAGGGAACGATTCGAGTTAAGGTTCATTCCTGAGGCGGAAAAGGCCATCCTTGCTCGTAGATTTATTGAGCTGAAGTAGAGAGATATGACCGTTCAGGAGTATGTCAATACCTTCAACTCCCTCTCTAAGTATGGCCCTGATTTGGTCAACACTCCCTTCAAAAAGAACCATAAATTTGTGGATGGTCTACGTAGGAAGTTGAAGGAACAGCTTTTGACTCAGCTTCGCTCCACTTTTGATGAGATAGTTGATTTGGCCATGAGGTATGAAGACTTGTATCGGGAAAGAGATGATGATGCACCACCGAACCGACTGAGCTTTGTGCCTAAGAGGAAAGCTCCATTCTTCCCTAAGAAGAAGCAGAATCCTCAGAAGAAGCAAAAGAAAGGTCAAGCTTCGGGCTCCCAGAAGCAAGATAAAAGTGGAGGGAAGTGCTATAAGTGTGGAGTAATGGGGCATTTTGCTAATAATTGCCTCCAGAGGCAGTGCTATGAGTGTCACCAGACTGGTCATTTGAAGAACAACTGCCCACAGCTTATGAAGAAGAAGCAAGCAGCTAAGCTGAATGTGATGGAAGGAGATCCAGGCCCGAGTCAGAGGAAGGGAAAGCAGGTGGCGGTCATGGAAGGTATGATTCCTTTCAGAGATAGTTTCATTCGTATAATCTTTGACACTGGTGCCTTCCATTCTTTCATATCTAAGGAATTAGTTGATAGATATGATTTGGAAGTTGTTTACCTCGTGACATCTCTAAAGGTTGCGAATCCCATTGGTGGGTCCGCAACACTTGGAATGTTGTGCAAAGGCTTTGAGCTTTCCTTTTGCGGACTCTCTTTTCTCTGTGATTTGCATGTATTTGAGTGCCTTGGCTTTGATATTATCTTGGGGATGGACTGGTTGGATCGTTATGATGCACAGCTTTCCTGCTCAGACAGAGCCGTTACTTTGAAGCATCCATCCTATAAAGGGCTTGTTAATATGACTCTGGATGTACCGAGCTCTAGTGCTTATGTCTCTTTGTTTTCCATGGAGTCACGAGAGGAAGATGAGATAGCTAGAGTACCAGTTGTCAGAGATTTTGGTGATGTATTTGAGCCTGTTACTGGCTTACCACCAAAGAGAGTCGTGGAGTTCCGCATAGATTTAATCCCTGGAGCCCAACCAGTCAGTCGACCACCTACTCGTATGTCTCGACTTGAGATGGAGGAACTTCGTAAGCAATTGACTGAATTGGAAGGGAAGCAGTTTATCCGATCCAGTAGCTCTCCTTGGGGAGCTGCTGCTGTTTTTGTAAAGAAGGCGGATGGCTCTCTTCGTTTGTGCATTGACTACAGGAAGCTTAATGAGCTGACTATAAAGAATAAGTATCCATTACCTCGTATTGATGATCTTTTTGATCAGTTGAGTGGAGCAAAGGTCTTTTCCCAGCTGGACTTAGCCACTGGATTCCATCAGTTGAGAGTAGCGGAAGATAGCATTCCCCTCACTGCTTTCCGCACTCGTTATGGTTCATACGAGTGGCTGGTGATGCCGTTTGGGATTACGAATGCTCCTGCATACTTTGTAGACCTAATGAATAGAATATTTAGAAGCTATCTTGACCAATTTGTCCTGGTCTTTATTGATGACATCCTAGTGTATTCCAAGTCTGAGAAAGAGCATGAAGGGCATTTGAGGATGGTTTTGGAGACCTTAAGGGAACATAAGCTAAAAGCTAAGTTCTCCAAGTGCCACTTTTGGCAGAAAGAGGTGAAGTTTTTGGGCCATATAGTCTCTGAAGCCGGTCTAGCAGTGGATCCTTCTATGATTGAGGCCATATAGAATTGGAAGAGACCGGAATCAGTTACCGAGATACGGAGCTTCTTGGGACAAGCTGGTTACTACCGGCGTTTCATTAAAGATTTCTCCAAGATTGTGACTCCTTTGACGAGGCTGAAGAGGAAAGGAGTTAAATATGAATGGACAAATAAGTGTGAAGAAGCTTTCACAAAGTTGAAGGAGATGCTCACTAACGCCCCAGTTTTGGTGATTCCATAGGGTAATCAGGATCTTGTGGTCTATACGGATGCTTGTGGCTTTGGCCTGGGAGCGGTACTTATGCAGAAAGGGCGAGTTGTAGCTTATGCATCCAGGCAATTGAGGCCCAATGAGATTCGGTATGCTATTCATGATTTGGAGCTAGCAGCCGTGGTTTTTTCTTTAAAGTTGTGGCGACACTATCTTATAGGTGAGCGGTTTGTTCTCTATACAGACCATAAGTCCTTGAAATATATATTTTCCCAGAAGGAACTGAACATGCGCCAACAAAGGTGGTTGGATTTTTTGGCAGCCTATGATTTTGATATTCAGTATACTCCTGGGAAAGGAAACCGTGTTGCGGATGCCCTCAGCCGTAAACACAAGGCAGTTGTATCGATGATGGTGGCTGAATGGCGTGCCTTGGAGGTGTTAGCTTCTAGTGGGATCTGTTACAGTATGCCTACTCATAGCTCAGGGAGGATGTTATCTAGCTTGGTTGTGAGACCAAGTCTTATGGACAGGATTTCTCTTGCTCAGAAGGAAGATTCTGTTACTTTAGATCGTATTCATCGGTTGAAAAATGGAGAGGAAGCCGACGACCTGAAAGGTTTTGAGATGGATGCTCTTGGTTGTTTGAGGAAGAAGGGTAGAATCTTTGTACCTAATGTGGCAGGGCTTAGACAAGAGGTGATGAAGGACTGCCATTGTTTGCGATACACTATTCACCCAGGTGGCAACAAGATGTACATGGACATGAAGCGCCTATATTACTGGGAAGGAATGAAGCGTGATATAGGTGAATATGTTAAAAATTGCATTACTTGCCAACTGGTGAAATGCGAGCATCAAAAGCCTAGCGGTCTTCTTCAGCCCTTGGAGATTCCATTATGGAAATGGGATCAGGTATAAGTGAATTTTTATTTTATAATGGTTCACTTATATAAACCCTTATTTGTGATCCAATTAGTGTTCCATTAATACTTTATTTAGGTATCAATGGATTTCATTGATGGCTTGTCTCGATCGAAGCAAGGGCATGATAGCATATGGGTAGTAGTGGATCGTTTGGCGAAATCTGTCCATTTTATTTCTGTCAAGGCAAAGAGGACTGCATCTTATTTGGCGAAGCTGTATGTGAAGGAAGTTATTTGTCTCCATGGTGTACCTAGTGCTATAGTTTGTGACAGAGATCCATTATTTACTAGTGGATTTTGGAGGAGCTTACAAGCAGCTTTGGGAACGAAGTTGAATATTAGCTCAGCCTATCATCCTCAGTTCGATGGACAAACTGAGCGAGTCAACAAGATATTGGAGGATTTGTTGCGATCCTGTTTTCTAGACTTTGAGGGTCTTGGGAGGACCACCTGTACTTGGTAGAGTTTTCATATAATAACAGCTTTCAGTCTAGTATAGGCATGGCTCCTTTCGAAGCACTGTACGGAAGACCATGTAGATCTCCTGCATGCTGGCTTGAGACTGGAGATAAGTTAGTTCTTGGTCCCGACACTGTACGTGAAGCTTCAGAAAAGGTAGAGATAATTAGAAGGAGGATGAAGGAAGCACAAGATAGACAAAAGTCCTATGCAGATAAAAGAAGAAAGAACTTGGAGTTTAGCGTCGGCGATCATGTGTTCGTGAAGGTTACTCCTTTAAAAGGGGTAATGAGGTTCAGCAAGACTGGTAAGCTTGCTCCTAGATTTATTGGGCCTTATCCTATTATGGAGCGAATTGGGAAGCTTGCCTATAGAGTTGCTTTACCTGAACACTTATCAAGTGTGCACAATGTCTTCCATGTGTCACACTTGAGAAAGTGTTTGAGGGATTCTGAGGAGGTGATAGGGCCAAAGCAGTTGCAGCAGCTTGAAATCGCTCCTGATATGACATATACTCGAGAGCCTATTCATATCATTGCTTCTGAGACGAAGTAGTTGCGTAGTAAGGTGGTTCCTCTAGTCAAGGTGCAATGGTCGAGCAAATCCGAAGGACTGCACCTGGGAAACACAAGAATCGATGCAGAGGCATTATCCTGAATTGTTTGGCGCTCGAGTAAGGTATGTCTTATTCTTTTTGAAATTTAAATCAACTAATAAAGTTCCAGATATTGCCCTTACGTAGAAATTGCGAGGACGCAATTTTTGTAAGGGGGGAAGTCTGTAACAACCCGATTTTTAGGGATACTAAATTGGGAATCAACTTAATAAATGGATAATTAATTAATTAATAATAATAAATAATTAAATATTTATGGAGAAAATAAAATAATAGAAAAAAATTAATATGGTTGAGAGCAAAGTATATTGTAACGAACTCATTTGCTTGGCGTTATAAATTATGCATTTTTAGTGGTAATGAAATTAATAAATGAACCATTTTATTAACCTAAACTATTCGAAAAATTAAACATTGAAAGTGATAAGTTTTTTTTTCTTATGAAAGAATGGTAACTAATTACATAAGATAAAACGCGTTTTATGTATGAAAAGTTTAGATAAGAATTTTTTTTTATGCTGATTTATAATTAGATATAAAAGGAAAAAAAGAAAAAGAAAAAGAAAGAAAGGGTAAAAATAATAATAATAATAATAATAATAAATTATATCATTTTCATGATGCCATGCAGGAAAGTTCTAGAATTGAATAAAATAATGTTGAGGAAAGAAAAATCTAGAACAAAGACATAATAAAATGATTACACTTTATTTAAAAAAAAGAAGTAAATAATAAAATAAGGGTTAATTGGAAGAAGATTCTAGAGGATGGGCTTTGTAATAAAAATACCATTCCCTCTCCTCAAATTTTTCACTGTACGTACAGATAACAAAAAGAAAGAAAAAAAAACAGAGAGAAAGAAAAAACCTAAAACCTAATTTCCAATCTTCTCATTCAAATCCAAATCAAACTTTGCAATCAAAGGCTAAAAAGAAAAGATTCCCAATTACAAAAGTAAGTATCCCTAAATCAGTTCTATTTCATCTCTTTCTTCTTATTTTCACAAATAGGTATTTAGGATTTTCTTTCATTTGTTAGCAATTGAAAGAAGAAGTTTCAGCAATCAAAGGCTAGCTGATTAGAGCTTGAAGATTGCAATTTGAAGCTTTAGGTGAGTGAAGTTATAATCATGTTTTGTTTTATTTTATTGTTTATGTGTGTATGCAAATGTAGGGTGAAATTCTGGAATTATTGTTCTTTGTTCATTTCTTACATTATGTGGTTAAGGGAATTATTGGATTGAAAAAAATGAGAATGAAAATCAATGCATGCAAGATGTTTGTTTATTTGTCACAATGAGCTGCAGTTTTCTTCCCATGAAAAAAAAATTGCTTTCGGAACTGCACTGTGCAGTACAGATGAGGCTGCAGGTGCAGCCCCGACATCATCCCAGATTGGGCTGCACAGGTGCAGCCAGGGGCTGCACATGTGTGCAGCCCAGGGCTGCACAGTGGCAGCCCGGGCGGGCTTCGGATGGAGCCCTGGCGGGCTTCGAATGCAGCCCGGGCGCCGCCCGGGTGCGCCCGGGTGCAGCCCGGACTCAGCCCGATTGCGGCCCGGGGCCGGCCCGGGGGTGCAGCCCATGCGGGCTGCACCCAGGCGGCCCGGAGCGGTGCAGCCCAAGGCTGCACCCGTGCAGCCCAGGGCAGCCCGGGCGGGCTGCACTGTGCAGCCTGGGGCTGTACAGTCCAGGGCTGCACTGGTGCAGCCCAGGGCTGTACTGGTGCTGCCAAGGCAGGCTGCACAGTTACAGCCCAAGTCGGAGCTACACCAAAGTTTGGGGGAAAAAAATTGAAGAAAATAAATTTTATTAAAATTAATCTAAATGATTGAATTAAATTTATTTTGGTTAAAGAAGAAAAGTATTGTATTATCGATAAATATATGTTTAAAAAAAAATAACAACAATATGTAAATAGAACATTTTAGGATTTTGATAACGTTTTTGAGTACTAAGCTCGCCTTTTTAATTAAATTAATTGTTATCAAATATTTTTCTCTAACTTAACGACTTTTTAATAATTTTAATCCAATAAAAGAGGTTTTTGCGTTTCGCCCTAATACATAAGTATTATGGGATACTTGTGTGTTAATGCGAAACGGAGATGTAATTATTTTCTTTTATACACAATTATTTGCTAAATTTTATTTGCTTTTGAATATTATACTGGGTTTATTAATGAAATTTTTGGAAGGTGGTTGTCATCGTTGACTTTTATTTTTAAGAAGTGTTTTAAAATTATAAACACTTTGATTCTTGGGTCAGGATAGATTGGACTCTGTTGCACCAATGGGCCAAAACTCCACCTTGGCCGACCTGATTCAGGATCGCTACCTGAATTGGTGGTATATCACATGCCCTTTTACCACCAAAGGTCAACAGTCTGTTACATAGGGCTAATCTTATTTTTGATCGGGACCTCTGATCGGCGGGTCACGGACTATGAAGGATGGAGGCGTGGGGGTCCCACGTGTAGATCCGTGAACGGGTAGCATACGGCCTTTGCCTTAGACCGTCTTGGTTATCATGGGTTGATCGCCACGTGTATTATGGCGTTATGAGTAGGTTACGGGGTTGTTGTCTCCGCGCGCGCTTAAGCTCTACCACTGTGATTTGACAATACTAGCGTCTGTTTATTTGGTATATTTTATGAGTCATGTTATATTTATCCCATAATTCCCATAATGCAATTTTCTTTACTTTATGATTTTTGGGAAGTATTGAAGTTGATTTTGAAAACCCAGTACCTTTGGAGAATGTGTGTATGAACTTATTCTTTGTGTTACAAATGATAATTTGGTTAGTATCGTATTGGATTACATACGATAGGTTTGGCCTAAAACAATTGTTTGATTAAAGAAATTGTTTATGAAACCAAGTTTGCATGTTGGTTCTCACACACATAGATGCCTCATGTTGCATTATACATGCGGCGCTTTCTTTTCCTTTTGTTGATTGAGACAATTATTGCTCATAGATCTTACTTCACTCACACTAGAAATAGTCTGACCCGTGTGATTTGTTTTATAATCCTCGGGTCAGTCTGAGGATTATGGTGGCAGGTTAGGTTGCGTGGACTGTAGCAGCACTCATATTATTTTCCACGTCTTGGGGTTTTGGACTTTTCAGCTTGGACTTAGAAGTAGTTAATATGTATTATGGTATGTATGTTATTATGTATTTTGGAAGTGATATGTACTATGGACTATGTATCGTGGACATTATGATATGTATTATGCATTATGCTGTTTTTGGTGCTGAATTGTACATTCTATTATATTCTATACTATGTAACCTGGAAATTTTTTATCTTGTACCATTGCTTTGAACCAATACTGTGCACAAATGGTAAGTAGAAGGAAAAAAAATCGAAAAATTTCTCGTGCCAGTGTTAGTTCAAGGGAATGAGTACAACATTTAGCCCTATCGAGTCCCATTCTCCATGCTTTCCGACAGCAATACTTAGTATTGCTCTTGGTTGGCATGGTTATAGGGGCCGGGCGTTACAATTGATGTTTGGTGAATGGATGATGTGTACTATAATTTTAAAATCTGCAAGTTATCTTGCGTTTCATTTTATTCGGGATTGCGGTTTGAAATGATATACAACCGCATTTTTATTTTTAAATTGCGGGTTGAAATGATAAATATCCGTATCACTTGACCATAGGATAGAGAATTATATACAGGCACCGCGGTATATATATAATTATTATTTTTTTGAATGATTTTTATGGTTTGGATATGATACGGGTTAATGAATATTTAATTTGGATATGATATAAACATCTTTTTTTATATATACACATATATAGTTAAATTGTTGAATTTAAGCTATGCATAAATCTGTTAAATAAAAATGAATAAGTTGAAAAATGGAAATTGATAATTTATATTATATGATTAAGTACAAATTTAAGATCTTGTATATATATAGAGAGAGAGTTTTAAATGATTCGAATCAATTAATATTGAAAGATAAATTGGAAATTTAATTTGAATTGAGCTTATTTAAAAATTTAACTCCATAAGTGATGTAACTTATTTAAACTTGGAAATTTTAAAGCTATGATATTTATAACTGGGTTTTATTCAAGATAAATTAGATGAATATTTCTAGTATAAATAAATGGAAGGAAATTTTAGTGTTAATAAATTTAGTTTATTTTAAATGGTTATGGATATGTCATATAAACCTTTCAAACTAAATATTAGGAAAATGAATTGTTGATTTGAAATTTCCAACCTTAGTATTGAAATTCATTAAATTCTCGAAGTTTTGAAATATTGAAATCGAAATGTTTTATTTAAACTGAAAGTGAATCTAAAAAGTATGGGTTTAGCCTGAATTTAAAGTGAATAAAAATGTGAAGGTGTGGAAATTATTTACTTTTAAAGAAATTTAAATTCAACTGTTTTATTTTATATATTGTTGAATATCCAAACCATTTAAGTTTAAAGTTATGGTTTTAAAACTATGGATTTCGAAGTATTATGTTGAAAGTTAAAATTAAAATATTTGGTTTCGAGGTATTATAAATTTTAAAGTGGCATGATTTTGGAAAGAAATATATTTGAAATAAAATGATATCATATTTATTTGGGTTTTTAAAAGGAAATGATATCGTATTTATGGGTTTTAAAAATGGATAATTATAATCTGGTTTTGAAAGTATAATTATTTTTAAAATGACCGTGGTGTTATAATAACGTTTGGTTGTTGAAGAGACCGGGATCAGAAGTTGTCATACTCTCTGCCAACTCCGAAAACCACTTTAACAACCGCGTACGCGGTGGAGATTCCAGAATGAAATATGATGGTGGCGGCGTTCATTTGAGGTAAATACGTGGACCCAACTCCCGTGAGTTGGCATAAGGTGGCTAAAACATGAGCGATTCTCAGGCCAATGAGGTCATTCCTCTGATCGGACGCACTCATTCGATATTATACTCTGACTTTTGGATTTGGATTCGGTGGCCACTTTTATTTTGATTTGGGAGTGTTGTTCGAGGTGGGCGGTAGCTGCGCGCTGCGCGTTTCCACCAGCCCGGATGCGTAATTGGTATATCTACCTTGGCATTGCCTAGTTGTGCCGTGTCACCTACCCTATCGCGCCTTGTACGAGTTTGGATTTCTCCCGTAGCCTGTGTGGTATCCTCAGGTGGCTTCCCGATCAGGAGGGACTATGATATTGGATGGACTACTGGGACTATTATTGTGTTAAGGGGAATATTGGGTCACTCCTTAACGCTATTTAAAAGTAAGTTTATTTTACAATTAGACACTATTATAATAGCGCAATATACTACATAGTAAATAGTTTAACGGATCCTTAGGAGATGTAAATCCCGAGCATCTCTTGAGTTACTGCACTCATATTTATTTCTGTTAATTTAACTCACATAAGATCTTTAAGTTCTGACTCGAGCGTTTTTGTCTTTTCAAATTCGCTCGGATCAGTACGAGCGTTTAGGATTAGAAGATTTAGCTCTGGAGGACGAAGACGAAGATTTATATTATCATTATTTATACTAGTGCACTACACATTGTTCCGCTGCATTGTTATTGGTATGTGTACTCTGATATATATTATATGAATAGTTTTGTAAATAGATTTATAAACTGTATATTTGATTATTATATTTTATCCTTCCGCTGTGAGATTTTGTTTTCTTTCTTCTTGTTTTTCTTATTTACCCCATAACAATCCGCCCTTCCGTATGGTTTGAATTGGCACATGTTTCGATTTAAATCGTGCGAAAAGGCGGGACGTTACAGTGTAACTCCAAAACCCAGTCCCCTTATTCTACCTCTATGTTCACGAACAAAAACCTTCAACACTCCATCTTCCTCCAGCGATACCGTTCCTTGAGAACTCTGATCAATGTTTTTATACACTTTTATCTTTGTCTACAAGTTAATAAAATATCCATTTTTCGCATGTCACAACATTCATGTAAGGTTCATATATTGGAGACAATCATGAAAATACATGTCAATTAAAATATATCAAATTCAACTTGCTAGAAATAAAAAAAATAAAAAAAATAATTCGACTAAAGAAAGGATAAAATGAAGTCAAAATGGAAAACGGAGAAATAATTAGATGTAATATATATGTATTCTTACCTTGTAATCGTCGACAATAGAATTTGATGGTTCTCCATTTTTCTTTATGTGGCCTCTGCACCACAAATCCTCCCTGGTAATATCCGATGAGCAACCACTTTCTTTTTCTGCAAAAAAAAACTTAAAAACTAATTACTTAACCATATTGGATGAATATTTTTTATACTCATAACAAATGAATTTTATAAGTTATTTTTTCTTACCATATCTTCTACAAGCCTTGCATACCCCTTTCGACTCATAGTGTGCGGAATTATATTCATTGCTCGTATGGTTTTGTATTTATTGCTCATCGACTACAAAAGAGAAATTCAATAAAATTAGATATAATAAATTGAATGAAAAAATTTCAACAGTAGCTACCGAAATAAAACCCACTGCCTCAAACTCATTCGTCAATTTCTCGTTGACAAAATCATTCCATTCTTGAGTGCTCTTAATATTATCTGGTTTTAACATGCCTAATTTGTTGGAAGCATCGGGACTCTTTGCTGCAACTTTTATAGCTTTAACTAACCATGACTTTGACTCTTTCCATCGCAGTCCCAACATTTGAAGGAACATATGTTGATGTATGTCATCTAACTTGAATCTTGCCTGTACAGTATGAACTGTGTTATCAATGATTATTTGAATTCAATTGTAAACTTTAAACACATTTTAACGAATAGAAGTAACAAAACTAACCTTCAAGCACATTTTAACGAAGAATCCAAAATTGCCATGTTATCTAAAGAAGTTAAATTTAGTACAGTACTATTTGTAATACCTGAATACATGTCCATAGATCAGGTTCAATTTGTCATCTACTTTCTTCCAATTATTAATGGTCACGGGTACCATTTCCCTTGCTAAAGTCCCAATATATGATGATAAATGTTTGGAATTTGGACCAATTGGCTGATTTCGGTCATTGAACTCAATTTCTACCTTCTCATTCGGTGTTAAAGAAAATAATCTCATCATTGTTTTCCTCCTTTTCTTTTAGTTTTGACCATGTTCACCTCTTCGGAGGAAGGATCTAAATTCGTAGGTGAAGCAGACCTTTGGGCAATTGAATCATGAGGTTGGACGAGTGTGTGGTAATGATGTTTTGGAGGGGAGTTGAATCATGAGGAATGGACGAGCGTGTGGTTATGATGTTTTTCATGTGAGTTGAATCGTGAGGATTGGATGAGTATGTGGTAATTACTTTTTGGAGGGGAGTTGAATGAAGAGGATTTGATGAGTGTGTGGTAGTGAAGTTTTGGAGAGGGGTTGACATACGACAAGGAATGATGGGTGGAGGAATTTCACCATGCTTGCATGGAGATTTTCTAAAATTAGCATTCATATCCTTAAGAGTACAAGCAACTTCAACTTTAACATCTTTCATTTTAGAGATTTTAATACCACCATTAGCTTCAGTTAGACCACGAGCAGTTGTAAGTGCAGCCAAACTTTGTTTCTTTGATCTATTCTTTGCTTGTTTCGAGCTCTGAAATTATTTGAACAAATATAGCATTATTAAGGGTATAATTGGGATTGAGATAAATATTTTTAACACTCGGCCACGAAATGAAATGAGTCAAATAAAAAACTGAAACTGAAACTATAACATGAGCTCTAAAAATTACTTGTTGAGTGGCATAGGTGGCAGACATGCAGTCTGTCATATGGGACATCTCACTGATTAACCATCTTCTTTTTAAAGAATGCATATAATAGGCATATATATATGCATGTATTAACATATTATATAAACTGTAAGATTCTACTTGTTCTTACGATATCAATTATGTTCCATGTGATTATGAAATCATAAAGTAAATATCGACTATTAGTTCAATCATTGTGAATTTCCGTAGCCAATGCATGTATTATTAGTCAAAACTCAAAAGGCAAAATGCCGAGTTAGAGTTTTGAAGCAAACAGGAGTTCTATGGTCTGGTTATATAGCTAGAAGTCAAAGTCATAAAGTTGTCATTTCAAAGATACGTGAAAGGAACTGAATCTCATTTACAAAGGCCCTAGCAATAATGCAGGTATATACTATTAATGATTTGATGAAAACCAAAAACTACCAAGCTACCACGAAACATCCTTTTGATTTTAAGCTTTCTGTAACATTTGTACCACAACTGCAAAATTTAGCAAATATTCAATACAGATATTTCTCATTGATATACAAGAACTCAGTGATATGACCGCAATAAGAACAGATGACATCCTGAACACACTACAAGGCCTAGAGTTGATCCAATACAGAAAAGGACAGCGTGTCATATCTACAAACCGCAGGTTAAAGCAATGTATTATACACAAACATTATTACTTGGTCATGGGCTTGTACAAGAATATATTGAGCAATCTTGAGCTACATAATAAACTAACTAAATAAATTATAATGGATAACTATGTTATGTTCTTCAAGCAAGAGCTAGAGGGGTAGGAGTTTTCATTCCTCAAACAGCACCCAATTGTTATGTTCATCGAAAAAATCCTTATAACAGGACGAGGAACAAAGCAAAAATGTGCGTTCATGGAAGGGAAGACAATGTGAAATCTACACTTGCTACAACCGGACAGTATTAAATGGATGCATATTACGTTTTAAAATATGAATGGTTGCTATTAACTCTCAGTATTTATCATGTAAATTAAGAATCAATGACTTCCTTAATCTACCTTTCTATTTTGAACAATTAAAATGAAATCAATTTGTAGGTGATGTGGAACTTAAGTGAAATAAATGTTGTTGTAGTTTGGAATGGAATGTTTGACAAGATTGGTTGTCTTCCCAAAATGATTTATTGAAATATCATTGATGAAGTTAACCTGTTTCCAATACGGTAAAGTGATGAGGTCCTGGCATTGTGCTAATCGAAGCCTAAGCTTTTGTTCAACCATAGTATTAGATGGGAATGTTTTAATCCACTTTTAATGACATTAAGCCATTTAGTAAACTGGAAACACAAAACTGTTTGATGATTATAAAAAGTACGTTGAATGTGCACAAAGAATATTAAAAGTCTAAAGTCATATTTATTTAACGTGAAATAATGGACATACATACATAACGTTTATACAAATATTAACTTCTTTTTATTGCAAAACAGTACAAACAAATGCACACATAACATATTCAAAAGTAGCTTTTGGGTAATGCCAAGGCATTGGGCCATTTCACACCGGGGCATTTAAATAGAAAAAAGTTAAATGAAAATGTAAAAATTCATTGAATATGCCAACAGTAACATTAAATGGAAATAAAAATAGACTCCAGATGCAAGGAACGCAAAGCGTAAGAAAGATGAGCATCGATTCATCCATTATTTCTTCAATTCAGAGTTTTTAAAATCATAACTTTCAAATATCTCACAAATTCATAATTTTCAACATCTACTTTCATAGAAAGAAAAGATTTGAGCATCATATTAATTTCTCAAGGAAAAAATTCAGTTGGTAATATAATTCAAGATGGTTACCTCTTCATGATGTTGCTCGTTCTTACCGATGGATGCAACAAGTTCAAGCTTCTTTTACTAAGCGATCAACCTGGAAAAAAAACATAACACGTAGAAAATTAACACATACTAATTATAGGATTTTTTTTATATGTAAAGGCTATGATATCAGACAAATATTTAAACAACCATGTATGATACAATATAAAATTGCTTTGACACACTTCTATCAAAAACTCAAGTAAATCAATATGTGATTTGATAAGTTGTATTCTTTTCGATCAGAAGAGAAATTTAGTTATGGGTTCACCTTTCAAAAAAGAGATGCACTTTTGAAATCAGAAATGAAGAAAGGTAATTCAATAATATTTAATTGTTAGTTTCTTAACCTAACTTAGAACAAAGGTCTTTATTTTGTGTTTACACTATATATGTAAGACATATAACTACATAACTAAACATTTTAAGGCATATGACTACATATAAAACAAACGAATGCTTTATTCATACCAAAATGCCATCGCAATCCTTCCTTTTGTAACTTTCGTCCCCATTATCAACATCTCTATCATTAAGCAGTGACTCATCTAGTGGTTTCCTAGTTGAGTTTTCCTCCTCCTCATATTTTTCCAATTCATGAAAACCTCTAGGAGGTGCTTTCAAAACAACATACCAATTTGAACTACTACTTTCTCTAGAGAAGAATACTTGTACAGCTAGTGTTGCTAAGATGAAAGGAACGCTTGCAAATTGATTTTGGAATTGGTGTAAATTAACTAATGTAAATCCATCTTCAACCTTAACTCCATAATAAATATTTGCCCAATCACACTTAAACAAAGCAACTTGAAATAGACGGTAGTCCAACAACAAAATTTCACGCAAGATGCCAAAATAAATAATTTTCTCAACGAACATGTCTGCTCGAATAGTATTTTCCACAATGGAAACACCACTATTTTGCGTAGACTTCTCGTAATCCTTAGTATGGAAACGCTGTCCATTAACAATATAGCCAGTATATGAAACTACTTGTGACCGAGGCCTATATGAAAGCCATTTTATTATTTCGCTAACATGTGAAACATTTCTCTCATCTTTAACTTGGACACATATAATTTTGTTTATAACGATATATGACAAAAATATGTGCATATATGAAGGTTAATTGTTCTAAAGAAAGAAAATATAACTACTCCAACCTTTTTTCCAAACCAACAACTAAAAGTCATTGAATGTAGTTTTGAAAATTCCACATCGTCTTGTAACAGTCGAGGGTGCAAACGTTTCAACTCCTCTTTGTGCATTCTGGATCGCAAATGTATAAGTTAAAATTTAATTGCGTTCATATAAAATAATCGAGTTGAACTTTACTTACTCTATGTATGGCTCCACTTCATCGGTGTTGAACAACACATACCAATGAGCAACATCAATTACTTCCTCGGAAACTAAGATGGGTTTTCCTTTGGAAATTGGCCGTCCATTGAGTATGGAATTACTTTGTTGCACTTCATTTCGATTTTTTATTTCTCCAAACTTATACCCATCGTCAATATATCTAGCACAATACTAATGCATTCTTCAGAAGAATAGCGTTCAGCTATGCATCCTTCGGGTCGGGCTTGATTTTTAACATTACCCTTCAGTATTTTCATATACCTACAATCAAGATATAAGCATAAAATGCTTTCATAAGTGCATGTTTTATTATTTAATTACGTTAAGTATTCATAAAAAATATACCTCTCAAATGGATATATCCATCGATATTGTACCGGTCCATAAATTCTTGCTTCCCTCCCCAAATGTATTGTCAAGTGAATCATGATGTCAAAAAAAGAAGGAGGATAGAATCTCTCAAGGTCACATAGTGTTAATGCGACTTAATTTTCCATGGATTCTAATTTATCTCTATCAAGCACTCTTTGACATGTGTCATTGTAAAATGAACATAGTCGCAACAATGCATTCCTTGTACCTACAGGCAATAGCCCTCGCAATGCTACAAACAATAGTTGTAGCAGCAAAACATGATAATCATGAGACTTAATATTTGAAATTTTGTCCTGTTTTGCAAAACATTTCCCAATATTTGAGCTATACCCATCAGGCACCTTCAAATTCCTCATCCTATCGTAAAAGATCTCTTTTTCTTGGTCAGTTAAGGTACACGGGGCAGTAGGAAGTAATACTTTACTTTCAACTTCTATAGGATGCAACTTCTTCCTTATACGGATTGCTTCTAAATCTTGGCGTGAACTGGTTCCATCTTTTGATTTTCCTTTGATATCAAGCGATGTACCGAGAATACTCTCGCAAATATTTTTCTCGACATGCATAACATCTAGATTGTGACGCAACGGTAGTGCTTACGAAAACCCAAAAAATGTGTATAATAGAGTGATAGTAAAATACTAATTACTAGAAATGGTTAAAAAAAATAAAAAGACATTTTATTTTTAGTTATATTATACCTTCCAATAAGGAAATAAAAAAATGGATTTTTTTTCCTCCACATTTGGATTCCTTTTTTCTTTACATCCCCCTCCCCCGTTTTCTTTTCCTGCTATCTCTCTCTTCTTCCTTTGTTTTTTCTCCCACTCATTCACAATATCTTTGACATCATCGAAGATTTGAGTACCAGTATGTATTGGAGGCATTTGTTTATTTTCTATGGTTTCATCAAACAAGTTTTTCCAGTGACGGTATTCATGATTAGGTGCAAGAAATCGTCTATGACCCAAGTATGCGCATTTTTTAGTAAATGGTAGCCATACTGAATATGTATTAATGCCACAAATAGGACATGCTCTCTTACCTTTTACAGTGCAACATGCTAAATTTCCATAAGCTGGAAAATTATTTATTGTCCACATCAAAATTGCATTTAATCTAAATTCGCTGTGATCGTATTTATCATACACTTTTACCTCTTTATTCCATAATTTGTTCAAATCTTCAATAAGTGGTTGTATACATATGTCAATATCATTTCCTGGTTGACGTGGTAAGAGAATTAATAAAGATAGCATTATATTATCTTTATGCATAAAAAGTCACGGAGGAAAATTATAAGTAACAAGAAACACTGGCCAACAACTATATGTTCAATTCCAATCACCAAAGGGGTTAAAACCATCACTTGCAAGACCGAGCCTTAAATTTCATGGATTGGTTGCAAAGGAAGGATACATTCTATCAATTGTAGACCATTGAGAGGAATCTACAGGATGTTTCAGTTTGTTGTCTTCTCTTTTACTACTGCTATGCCATCTTAATTGTTCTGAGGTCTCCGGCGACATGAACATTCTTTTCAACCTTGGTATGAGTGGAAAGTAGCTCAAAATCTTCACAGATATTTTGGCTACCCTTTCCATCTTCACTTGTCTTATTCTTTTTCCAACGAGATTTGCCACATGTGGGATGTTTGCGCAAAAAATGGACAAACACCTCAAAGTCGTATGATTTAGTTGATTTTATGTTGTTCTTAGTAATTTGGGTGAGTTATGCAAATAAGTGAAAAACAGGGGCTAAATTGTAAAAAGACACGCAGATTTATAGTGGTTTGGCCAGAACGTGCCTACATCCACTTTATATGTTATTCTCCCTTTTCTTTCAGATTACAAGTACAAAGCTTTGTATACAAGTATATGAAAGTTGTTTGAAAGTTCCTTCCGTGCTTGAGCTCTCAAACTTGTCTGCCATTGTTGTACCCCTGCCCCTCTATTTATAGAGTGAGGCTGGGGGCAGGGGTCCTGGATGTATATAGCTGCTGGTGGGCCTGGGCTGAAGCAATCTAGCCTGGCACATCTGGTTCGACGGAGCTTGGTTCGGTCGTAGTTGGGATGGTTGGACCGGTGGTAGGTTGGTCCGGTGGTAGGTTGAGTGGAGCGTTGGTCCGGTGTGGGTTGGTTCGGTGTGGGTTTGGACCGGTGGAGCTTGGTCCGTTGTGGTTTGGGGGGAAGGTTGGTTCGGCATTGGCGTGGAGAGGTGGTGGTTCGGTGTGGTTTGGCTCGACAGTGGAGTTGGGAATGCCGAACGGATTTCGGCATTGGGAATGCCGGATGAATCTCGGCATTGGGAATGCCGGATGAGCCATGGTATTTCGAATGCCGAATGAGATCTCGTTTCCTACTGCCGAATGGGCTTGAGTGTTGGAGTGCCGAATGGAATCTCGCATTGTTTCACCGAATGAAATTTTATATTTGAACCTTGAGTGAAATCCTAGACTTATATACGCTTGCTGGCTGCTTCTTCTTGGTTCGTTCGTGGTGGAAATGCACACAACATTGATATTCCAGTTTTGACCAAAAAATGGGATAACACTTTGCCCCCCAAAACATGCCTTGCGATAGGAAGGCGTGTTTTGTAATGACATGAGCTGGATGTTCATATCCTATTGACAACCTGTAAAGAGCATGATATTTTATATGGCCCCAAATGACGACCGTTCGGGATCGAGCTATTTGGGATGAAGCGCGGCCGTTCATGATCAAGCGCCTAACTTCAAATGACGACCGTTCGCGATCGATTCATTTGAGGTGAAGTGCGACCGTTCGCGGTCAAGCGTCTAAATCCATGCGACGATCGTTCGAGATCGAGTCATTTGCGGTGGAATGTGATCGTTCACGGTCAAGCGCTTTACTTCAAATGACGACCGTTCGGGATCGAGCCATTCGAGGTAAAGAGCGACCGAGCCCGGTCAGAGGGCGGACCTCAAATGGCGACCATTCGCGATCAAGCCACTTGGGGTGAAATGTGACCGTTCACGGCCGGTGTCGTTCGCGGCAAAATATGAAATGGGACCGTTCGCGGTCAAGCGCCTTACTTCGGATGACGATCGTTCGAGATCGAGCCATTCGTGGTAAGGTGCGACTGTTGGCGGTCAGGGGGTGGACCTCAAATGGCGACCTTTCGCGATCGAGCCATTTGTGGCGAGATGAGTTGTGCCGTTCGAGGCGAGTTTGTGACTGTTCGAAGTCGGGTGCCGTTCGAGGCGAATTGTGACCGTTCGAGGTCGGGTGCCGTTCGAGGCGAGTTGTGACCGTTCGAGGTCGGGTGCCGTTCGAGGCGAATTGTGACCGTTCGAGGTCGGGTGCCGTTCGAGGCGATTTATGACTGTTTGAAGTCGGGTGCCGTTCGAGGCGATTTGTGACCGTTCGAGGTCGGGTGCCATTCGAGGCGAGTGAGTGTGCCCGGGGGGGAACTAATATTATCAGTGTCGGAGTTATTGTTTGGGGGAGTTTCCGAATCAAAGACTTCGGCAGTTCACTGCCATACAAGAGGTGCTCGTGGACCGTTCGCGATCCACGGGCGTATAAGTAATTTTTCCATAGAATTGTAAATGTTAAAGCAATAATCATGTGAACCTTACAGCAGACATGTCCAAACAGGAAGAATTTAAATGCTCAAATCAAAATCAAAGCAAAGAGCAGAATGAAGATGTCAAATCGTAAACTCTTACTATAACGCGGCTAGTAGTCATTCAGAGCATGCCTATGGATCGTGCGCGATGGCTCACATGTGTAAATGATTTAACCGTGTTAGCGAGAGGTTTACAACTTGTTCATCGTTATTTTAATCAAGCAATCAATGGATAATCAAACGGTGCCCCGATCCAGGGTCACCTCTAGCCGATGTAGACGGTGGTCGCTCTGGCTCCACAGTTGGAGTTCGCCTCCTCACATACTGAAGGAGTATACCGTTCCTGATATGTCCTTCCACCTCGTCCTTCAAATGCCTACAATCATTAGTGTTATGACCGTTTAATTCATGGAATACACAAAACTTATCTGATTTTCTTTCGTCAGAGGTTGGATCCCTTCGTATTGGTCTACGATACGGAACACGCTCCTTGGTATCCTGATAAATTTGTTCCAGACTCTCATTCAGCTCAGTGTGAGTGGTGAATCGCGGTTCCCTCCGTTGCCGCTTTGTCCTGTCATCATTATCCTCAGCCTTTCTCTTTCCTTTGCTAGTCTCTGCACCCTTTCCAGGTGGGTTTCCGCTCTTGATTGCATAAACGTCATCTTCTTCCTCTCTTTCTGCACTAGCATCTTCCAAACGTAGAAACTTTTCAGCCTCATGATAGAACTCTCCCAGATCCATAGGCGGATCCTTAGTTAACGAATTCTTGAACTCTGTACTAACAGCTATTCCAGATATAGCCGCCATCATGACCATAGATGGATCTGGTCGATCCACTGATGCTGCCGCCGCATTAAATCACGTTAGAAAGCTCCTCAAAGTCTCTCCAGTTTTCTGCTTCAAAGTTGCCAAAGTCATCACATTCTTGGGTCTCGCAATATGAACCCTGAATTGCCTCATGAATCTCTCAGTTAAATCTGCCCACGTTCCTATGGAGCCGCTCTCCAGTTGCCTAAACCATAACGCTGCAATGTCCGTCAAATACAGTGGAAAGCACCGGGCCATGATCTCCTGTGATGCCCCCAGCACTTCCGTGTGCCTCATATACTTAGTAAGATGGACCGCAAGGTCTGTCCTCCCATCGTACATCTCTACTGATGGTAACTTGAATTCTGGTGGGTTCCTAGCCATCCTAATCGCAGAAGAAAAAGGACTCTTGTTTACATCTTCCAAGTCTCTGTTTACTAAACCGCCTCTCATAGCTCTTCTAACCATCTCTGCTAATCTGTCATTGTCTCCAAGCTGTAGCCCTCGTTCACTGCCTTCGACCTGCCCCCCGAGTCCGCGGGAGTTTTCATGTGTATGCCTCCCTGGCTGAACGTTCATTCCTCTATTGCAACCAGGTGGCTCGGATGCCCCCATCTCTCTTCTCGGGGTCGGATCAACATGCTCTGCGTGAGTGCCCCCTAGCTCTGGTGCTACGCCAGATGGTCCTGCTCCGTTCTGAACTCCAGTTGCTCCTTGGTTTTGTGCTCCAATTTGCCCAATTTGCTGAAGCAAGTTCTGGATCATCTCTTCTTGTCTTCTTATCATAGCCTCCATCTCATCCCTGGTGATGAAGGCTGAAGCTTGGTTTGCTCCTGAGGAAGCCTCTTGACTCCCTTCCTGTTGACTCTGCTCTGGCCTTGGACTTCTACTTGATTGTCTCGCCATGACTCTTCCAATCTGAATCTCTAAACTCTCAAATTCAACTTCCAAGCGGTAGATCCTTGAGTTCAATTCTCAGTGAAAGCACCAAAAATGTTTGCGCAAAAAATGGACAAACACCTTAAAGTCGTATGATTTAGTTGATTTTATGTTGTTCTCAGTAATTTGGGTGAGTTATGCAAATAAGTGAAAAACAGGGGCTAAATTGTAAAAAGACAAGCAGATTTATAGTGGTTCGGCCAGAACGTACCTACATCCACTTTATATGTTATTCTCCCTTTTCTTTCAGATTACAAGTACAAAGCTTTGTATACAAGTATATGAAAGTTGTTTGAAAGTTCCTTCCGTGCTTGAGCTCTCAAACTTGTCTGCCATTGTTGTACCCCTGCCCCTCTATTTATAGAGTGAGGCTGGGGGCAGGGGTCCTGGATGTATATAGCTGCTGGTGGGCCTGGGCTGAAGCAATCTAGCCTGGCACATCTGGTTCGGCGGAGCTTGGTTCGGTCGTAGTTGGGATGGTTGGACCGGTGGTAGGTTGGTCCGGTGGTAGGTTGAGTGGAGCGTTGGTCCGGTGTGGGTTGGTTCGGTGTGGGTTTGGACCGGTGGAGCTTGGTCCGGTGTGGTTTGGGGGGAAGGTTGGTTCGGCATTGGCGTGGAGAGGTGGTGGTTCGGTGTGGTTTGGCTCGGTAGTGGAGTTGGGAATGCCGAATGGATTTCGGCATTGGGAATGCGGGATGAATCTCGGCATTGGGAATGCCGGATGAGCCACGGTATTTCGAATGCCGAATGAGATCTCGTTTCCTACTGCCGAATGGGCTTGAGTGTTGGAGTGCCGAATGGACTCTCGCATTGTTTCACCGAATGAACTTTTATATTTGAACCTTGAGTGAAATCCTAGACTTATATACGCTTGTTGGCTGCTTCTTCTTGGTTCGTTCGTGGTGGAAATGCACACAACATTGGTATTCCAGTTTTGACCAAAAAATGGGATAACATGGGACAAAAATCACAATGTGCAAGCTCTTTTTTAAATAGACAACAATCGTTTACGCATTCATGTATATTCCTATAACTTAAACCAAATGATTTAATCAACTTCTTTGTTGCATATGTAGAATCAGGAAGCTTGTTTTCCTTAGGCAGCATATCCCTAAGAAGCTTAAGAAGTTTCATAAATGTTGTGTCGGTTATACCATTTCGAGCCTTATGTTTGTAAAGAAGTATTGTAGTAGACAACTTTGTATGGCTTGTACAACTAGGATATAAAGGAATTTCAGCTGTCTCCATCATTTTCTTAGTATGGTCCCTATGTTCATCGTTAACATTATACTCATTCTCATCGTCACCAATTTTTGCATCTAAATACATTCTGTATGTATCTGTCACTTCATCGGCTTCATTTCGTGAATGACTTGCTTCTCCATAAAAGATCCATACATTATATGTTGGATCAATTCCAAAACACATCAAATGTGTCACAACATCTCTTGGAGAATTCCAAACAAGATTCCTACAATGACGGCATGGACAAATAATTTTTTCTGAATTACCCTTACTTCCTGCATGCTTATGTACGAAATTCCGAACGGCTTGCCTATATTCCTCTATCATTCTACAAAAAATAAACATGTCCTTAGTCAACCCTAAATAGTAATAAGTATGAAATAACTAATCAAAAATTACAAAACATTGGTAGGTTAACCCATTTTTTGTTCATAGCTTGTGTGGATCCGATTGGACGCACATGCAAAAGAAACTAGTAACTACATGACAAAAGAAACTAGTAACTTTTAAATAGTCCATTCTTTACATGTACTTCATCAAGAAACTAGTAACACATCTTTTATGCTAATCTATGCATTCACATTGGAACAAAATAGTTTGTTAGTTCACAAGTTTGCTTTTCATTGTTAATATCATTTATTATTTGCACAGTACGAATAAATTACATAGAATGAGTTATTACAAATTAAAAATGAAAAATATATTCAATGGTCTTCTACATGAAATGAAAACAGAAATGCTTTTAGCAATATTATTAAAATTTTCACAATATTAGCGACTTCTATTAAGCATAACTGAAGAAAGTGTTTTTCCGTTTCAAGATTTTTCGCAAAAGAGGCTGCCATTCTTGAAAGCTACATTTGCTTCATTATCTATACATTTACTTTTAGAGTTCTTAGTAATGTCATTCCTACATATTTCAGATTTTACACGTTTTTAACGTACTTAATTTAAATGGTAAATACTTCTCAGATTTGCATTATTTTGTGTTAAACAATTTTTTGGCACCGTTGCCGAAGAGTAGTATTGATTTTAATTTTATACTCTTCATATTATTTTTCGTTTGATTTGTGTGTGTATTGCATTAATTTTTTTTTAATCTTTGTTGTTTTATTTTAGTTTTCAATTTGTTGTGTGCATGTTCTAGTTTTCCATTTGCATTGCATTTCGTATTGAGAAAAAAGCATCCACGATTTCATTCCGAAAATAAATTTTCTTTTTATTCATTTTCTGTTGCTCATTTACAAATTTTTTTTTCCATTTACAATTTTACATTTACATTGATTAAAAAAATTCTGCTGTCCATCATCAAATTTGCTTCGCATTGCACTGCCCCAGATCGCTACATATACACTTCCTCATCGAAATACATCTACAACTGTTCCAGTCTCCCCCTGTCCTCCCATCTGTGCATTTATGCACATACACTTGTACACTGTCAAAAGTGACCATAGACACTATCATCTACTAGTGCACAAATCTGCAGTCATTCTTCATGCAGCATTCACTCTTCATACTGCCTATTCACCACATTCAAACATCCACAACCAACTACCCCCAAACTCCTTTTCAACTCACCTAAAAACTTCACCTCTGTTTAACTCACCCTACCCACTTGCACTGCCATACAAACTTCACTCTTGTTCAATACACTTCAATATATCTGCCGATGTCGCCACTTTACTTCAACCAGAACCACTATACCATCCATCAACAAAACACTTCAATACTTCAAACACTAATCAATCAGACAGGTCTAGAAGTTCGGCAACCCGCCTCCAAAATCAAACACCCTTCACATATCAATTTACCTGTTCAACCGTTACTAGCAAATACCATACACATCATTGCCACAGTCTCATTTCAAACAGCACTCACCAGTTCATCACACCATAGTGCCATCATCAAACATCTGCCAACATACTTCTCCCTGACCAACCAAGAGTACTTTCACTGACACAAAACATTCCCTCCATCATCTTGCAGCCTACCACCATCCATTGCAAGCAAACCACACTGATCACCAAATTTTCTTCACTCACTCACAATTCTACAACAACAGTCAACAACATCACTTGCCAATCCACCCACCAGTCTCCTTTCACCATCAAACACCAGAAAGTGTTTTTCCATTTCAAGATTTTTTGCCAAAGAGACTGCCATTCTTGAAAGCTACATTTGCTACATTTTAGTAATGTCATTCCTATATATTTCAGATTTTACACGTTTTTAACGTACTTAATTTAAATGATAAATACTTCTCGGATTTGTATTATTTTGTCGTTAAACAATTTTAAAAAATCACAATTTAGACAAGCTTAAAGTATGTGAACTCATAGTACAATCAGTTTGTATCAAAGCCAAAAATCTAAATTTATCATTAATGATGAAAATATAAAGTAAAAAAAAAATCACTCTCCGATATACTTACAACTTCACCGACGATAAGGCAGCGATGACGAGCGCAACGGCGGCGAGCAGCAAAAGACGCGAGCAGCAAAAGACGTGAGCGTAGCGAGTTATAGTTCGTTGAGGGTTTAGTTGCCGGTGAGGGTTTGTTGAGGGTTTCTTCGACGTGAGGGGAGCGGATAGCAATGGCGGAGAGTGGTGAGATGGAGTTAGGGTTTAGAATTAGGAATTTTGGCAGCCTAAATTTTATTTCACGATAATAATTTTAGCGGTCAAATTTGCCAAAAAACAAAACAGTAGTTAAAAGATAAAGTACTTACAATTGAACACAAAAAGCAGTTGTTATAGAAATATATTACAACTGCTGTAGAAACAGCAGTTGTTTAAACTACATTTGTTACAATTGTTAAAATAAACAGTTGTTATAAAGTGCATATTACAACTGTTTGTTTATGCAAGTTGTAAACCAAAGGTTGTAACATGATTGTTTTGTTGTAGTGAATTTCAGTAGAGTCTGCTATTTTTATGGTTAACAAGATTGCTTCTTCTAATTTAATGTTTTTTTTTGTAGTGACGAATATTGTCATGAAAGGTTTGCATTTTATGCATGACTTTACGATTTGCGTTTTATTTGACATGGGAGTTTCACAATTTTTTGTTGATAGTCATTTTGTTGGTAGTTGGTACCTAGTAATATAAGAATATGCTGTGTCAACATAGGTTAAAAAAACCTGGAAGTTTACATTTAATATTTTGTATCCGGCCGTCTCCTTAAACATTTTGAATTTTTTTTTTCTTTTCAAAACGCCGCATTGTGTGATTAAAATGACACGTAGATGAAGACAGATTTTATGAATTATTAAACATTCATAGTCATACTTTTTCTACTATTTTAATTGCTTTTATTGTGACTTGCGTAATCTCTCAGAGTTTACAGGCTTTCGTATTTCATTTTATGTAATTTCATAAAAAAATATTCATGTTGGAAATAAAGCTAAAAGTTGGTTTTTTTTTTTTTTTTCACTTACCAATATAAAATGTCTATTAACTATGTTCTTGTTATAAGTAAGTAAAGACTAACGAAATCAAAAGGAGATCGATAAATGATCTTTTCCAGTGGTAATATCAAATTTTTCTATACAAACAATACAAATTATAACATGAATAAAATTTGATAAATCCATAGTTTGCTCATAATTAAATAGATTATATATACATATCAGCACTCTTTTTTACTCACTAACGAAATGACAATAATTATAAAGTTGCCCTTTTCTTTAAGGAGATGGTTAGCCACATTAACTGCAAATTTTGCAAATAACTGATCCATAATGTTAGGTCCAAAGTGCCTTGTAAGAATAGGTTCACAAGCCGCCCTTGTGTGTATTGCCACATTTTTCCCGCTCTCCAAACTGTTAACTGATTTATGATTATCAATACATTCATCTTTTGGATCCCATTTTGAAATCATAGTGTAAAGTTGATCAATTGAAAATGATCCGTGTTTTATTATCAGTTCTTCAACTTCTTCTACCGATGGCGTATAAACTGGAAACTTAAAACTCTCAGCCTTTTCCTTTTGCACAAGCCCCTATGTTAAAAAAAGATGAAGTTGAGTTGCAATAGTGTTGTACGCACAACTTATATGTATTCATGATTTGACTTAATTGTCATTAAATGCTATTATTATGACTTGACCTAACCAGTTGGTCCAATGAGCTTCTACAAAGTATACGAATTAAATGCAAGGACCTTACGGCACCATCTTCAAAAGTTAGCGAACAGTATTTGATTTATCAAGATATACAAATGTGTGTAACATGGTGATACCTCTTGGACCATAGAGTTTAGTGCATCGGCTAGCAAACCTAGAAGACAACTCAATTCTCCAAATCGAGCATCCAAGCTTTTTCTCCCCAAAGATGATAGGACCATTCTTCCTCCAGGTACTAGCTCATTGTACCTTTGATCGAGAAACCGTGAAAAGTCACATTTGAATTGCTCGTAATAGGATTCAATTATATTCGATGTGCTTGTCTTTGCTATATAAATATTCTTCTTATTTAAGGCAAGTCCTTCGTCATGTTTAACTCCATCAGGAACCTGCAAACTCCGTTTGATGATATAAAACAGAATCTTTGTCTGTATCATAACAAGATCATCCGAACCACAATAGAGAACCAAGACACAGAACTATGATCCGGTTAATGGGGATATTGTGTTGCATTTATACAGTACCATTCAAATTATTTAATTAAACAAGGTTCACGGGCCATTATCTTCTTTCAGATACATGCATGCATGCATGTAGGGACGTAACCATAATTTTAGTTTGCGGTGGACAATTAGATAAATACATATAGTTTATGTTTTGTGGTGTCTACAACTGGATCTTAGCTAGTGAAATGATCTGGATCATATTCAAGTTATATGCCCTCAAATATAAAAGAGGATTTACAGATATTTTATATCGGCAGATTTAGTAGAATGAAAACAATATTTTGTTTTTATTTTTTGGAACAATTTCCAAAGAATAATACAAAAAATTATATATATTTCTCTAATAAACATTTGGGAAAAGAAGAATTTATAAGCAGCAAAGATTTAGATCAAAAATAAAAATAGTAATCCTTTTACTGCTTCCTAAGCATGCAATGTAAAGAATTTGTTTCCAACAAATTATCACATTAACCTAGTTTGAAGATGTAACATAAAACAATTAAACCCATATTAATTGATGGAACATTAAAAATCAAACTTAAACCCAATTTACTATATTCAACAAAAATGGTACAACTTTTTTTTTCAATCGCAATTTAACGTACAATAAGTTTCCATGCTTTAGACCAAGTATCTTTGAAATTCATATCATAGCGTTTAAATACAAATGCAGAACAATAAAAATGATGGACATAATTAGGAAATTCTACAATAATCTTAGAAGAAGTAGAGATCTAGGAAGAAGACCAGAGAAAAGTATGATTTGAGTTTCGATGTGTGGGGACAAGAAATAAAAAGAGAACGATAGACGATGTTAAGAAAAATATTAATGATAGGAATGAGAAGAGAACAATTGTTGGTGTTCTCTATGTAATTTGTTTCCACACGATAAGTTATGGTGTTCTTGGGTAGGGCAATTGCCCACCCAACCTACCATGTGGTTACCTCCCAGCATGCATGCATGTAAATATGCGTGTATATATAAAATATATGTGTATGTAAATGTATGTATAACATTGAAAGTCTATACAAATACGAAATACGCAAACCTTAGAGCACCAGTGGAGGCAATAGGAAGAATGGAAGAAATGAACACTGTTGGAAGGAAACAACCTCCCATAGAAATTGCCAGGAACTCCGACCACATAATAATTTGGCACGCTTGCTGCATCTTCTTTCTTTTGATCTATTTTCGTTTCCAGAAATTTCAAATTTCTAAACAAAGTATTGAAATCATTTTCGGGTAAATCACTAAGGAAACATTGTATCTCCGGTGGCTTCTGACCCAGTCCATGGCAATGGTCGGCAAGTGCATTTATAATAATAGAAAGAAGTAAGTACGTGTTTGGTCCAGATGAACAACCCATGTCCGCCACCACTAAATTCTCCGTTTGTGTTTCAGTATAGATTTCTTTTATGGCTTCTTCTACAAGTAGCTTAGATTTTGTAATTGCTTCCTCCTATTCACCACAACAGTAAATTTTATGTCTACTATATACATATATATGTACATATATAGGTTTCGTTTGGATCGACATAAATAAGTTACTCTTTTTTAAACCAAAACTAATAGGTTTTGCTTTTTAAAGAGCCAAAAAGTAACTTATCAAAATTGATCCAAAGAGGATATTAGTCTGTTAAACTTCAAGTTGAACGACTAGAAAGGAGTTTGTTTATGAGTTATATGAAGTTATATGAAGTAGGAAGACTATAATGAGTAAAATGGAAACCTGAAGACTGGAATTTACTGCATAGCTCGTCACACCACATCCTCCAGTCATAGGAAGTACTTCATGCTTCTCCACGTTCATTGTATCACTTGCCTTATGTTTCATTTTGAGCTCCAGTCCTAGCTTATTTATAACCACTGACATGTTGATGCGGGGTAAAGTCGGATTTTATATATAAACATTTGTTAAACAAACGTAATCATTCAGCTAACTTGCAAGCAAATGTGTATTGTATGATTTTTTCCATTCACGTGGTACATGTTTTGATCTCATGCACCTGTATGCCCGCTGATCAATCCCAATCAGAATATCAGTACGCTTTCAGCTAATTTTCCAATTGCAACTGCATGCTTTTCTCACGACGTCATGTTTTTGGGTATGCATATTCTCATTGTATTTAAGTTGTACCTTCTGATTCCTACTTATTAGCGTTTGGATATAATAAAGCCAACAAACAATAAAATGGTTTTGGCCTTTGTCAAATAACTTGTATCACCCACCTAAGTCATAAATGATGACACTGTTAGATAGGAACCAACACGCAGTACAATTTCAACCACCCGAACTGATTGAAAAACAGCACGATAATCCAATCAATCATTATTTTTTAATTCTCAAATATCTTTACAATCTATAAAAACTCTGGATTCCGCACATTAATTAATTAAATATGGATGATGCATGGCTGATATTCAATGAGGACGGAGGCATACATGAAACGGGACAGATGAATTCATTTGTTATCAACGGGGTCATTTGTGATTCAAGAGTCGGACAAAAATCATGTAAGGAGTTATAAAAACTTAATGATATCATTATCAGCGTTCTTTTCTAGTTATAACCTGAGTATGTTGTGAAGAAGCGCTTAGATGTGTTGTTTATGCATGTGTTATGGCCTGAAGAATACTTTGGATCAAACCATGGCACTTAGCGCGAAAATTTTGCAACCCAAGTAATTTATCTGGGAAAGAGCCCGATTGATATTTTCGTCCATGTATACATTTTCAACAAACATTTTGCCAGTTGAGTCATGATCCCAAGCTCGAAAAAAATTGACATATGCACACCTTAAATCCTCTTTGATTTCAATCACTAAGTTTTGAATAAAATAATGGAATGAATGAAAAAAAAAATATAGTTATTTAATTCAGAGTATGTGGTTGGAATTAGAGCATTTAAGGTGTAGCAAAAATGAAGTGTAACCTATTCTTGCCCTATAAGTATGTATGAGTGTGTGCATGTGCGTGCGTGCATGTGTCTATATATACATCCATGCATGTGTGTGTACATACACCCACACACACCCACACACACAGAGATACACATGCACGTCATATAGAGGTGTATGATGCAACTTTTCAATGTTATGCATTGTTAATCGAGGTAATAGATGATGTGAATGCCGAGTCTTAGAAAGTGTAGCAGTTGAGTGACGTTGGATTGATGTGGAGATAAAATAACAACATGAATTGCAATATGAACGTGAAGTAATATTTTTACATCTAAAACCATTTGAGTTGGGCATTAAGCAAATTCTAATTTAACAGGTGTTTGATTCTTCACGGCATTGTGCAGAGCTTAAAACTTAGTCCTTTGAGAGAACATAAATTGAGCACGTTGGAATCGGGCCAATCCGAAATGGGTGAATAAATTGATTTAAAAAATAATAATTATTTTTGGACCAATTGGGCATACGCAGTATAAAGGATGAATTAGATCTATTCTAATCTATTTAAGTAAAATTGTATTTTATTTAATTTCTTAATTTATATTATTGTAATTTATATATTATATATGCATATCAATATATGTTCACGTGTAAGACGTGTTTGTGCAACATATCATAGGGTGTATATGGTACATAGTTTAAATATATACATGGGTAGATGTTGGGATGTACATCTACTATACATGCACACACACATGCATGCATGCATACATATATACATATATACATACATATTTACATACATACATACACACACATACCATACACATACATACACACACACACACACACACACACATATATATATATATATATAGCTTTTACATATATGTTAATTGCAAGAATAAAACATTTCATAACAAATACATAGACACACACATGTATGTGTATATAAAATATTTTCAAAAATTTAATTAAATTTATTAACTAATAAATATAAAAATATATTTGAATAAGTCTTTAATTTCAAATTTCAAATTTCAAATATACGATTGACTTATTTAACGAGGTCCAAAATTAGATTTAGATCTAAAATTTAAAACTCAATTTTACTTGAATGTCATTTTTTTTTACTTTATAACATTTTTAAGACATACACATGTATATATAAAATTAAATTCTGAAAAATATGCTTATATATATTAATACTATGTTCATATAAAGTATATATAAGTGGCTTTGGTTGACTGGTCTAGAAGTCATAATCTAAAATCAGAAAAAAATTTAGCAAATGAATCCCAAGCCCTCATCTGGCTAGATCAGGATAGCTCTCCTAAGTACGAGGAATGTTCTTCCTTATCTCACAATGAAATTTTCCAACGATAGTGACGCAGCGGATTAACAACTTTGATCACGAGATGATACTTCGTGTTAAATAAATCGATAAAACGATGATGGAACAATAATGATGAATCGATGGATTGAAAATACCCAAGTGCCCAAATCCGTTAATCTCAAGAGATACCGGATTCTAGCTATCTCCAACATGTTGATCGCGCACGATACCGTGTTAAAAGATCTACGATTCTTCTACGTTGATCTCGCGTACGAGATTCCGTGAATCGGATTCAAATCCGATGATTCGAGCGCACTCGAATAACCGAAGATGGAGAAAGGAGACAACGCTCAACTTTCAATTTTAAAGAGGCACAAAGCACTCAAATAAAAGTTTATTCAAAATCAACCACCTTTACAAATGACACAACCCCGCTACTTATAGAGTTTTACAACACAGGTCGACGACCTAACAAGCATGACCTAACAGACCCACGAGCTAACACATGCGACCTACGACCTAACTCAGGTCGTTAGCGATCAAACAGACGCGACATAACAAACAGCATATTTACAGCATATACAAACGACCCAACAACACAAGGCATAACACAATACAAGTCCTTTACGACCTAACAAATTCAAGTTACAACAGCACCCAAAGCGACTCAACATTATGCGACTCAACAAAAACAACATACGACTTAACAACTGAAGCGACCTAAAGATCAGTGACTTAAGAAAACAACTTCGCGACATAACTTCAGGAGCGACTTAAGGAAACACGGCTACGATCTTCTGAAGACGACATAAGCATCTGAGTGACCTAACCCCTTCACGCGACTTAAGACTTAACTCGTTAGGTCGCTGCGTTTCATCTTGTTACGTTGCTGCGCGGCATACTTGCTAGAATTAGCTCGTTAGGTCGTAACTCGTTACGCGACTCAAAGCATAGGTCGCTGGCATGTAGCGTTGCAGTTCCCTTCTCTCTTAACTCTCTATTCCATAGCTCTCTAAGCCTAGGTCGAGAACGACTCAAGCAAAACGACCTGACACAATCATAGTGCGCTGCATCATCCTTCTCCGGTTGACAAGAATTCGACCCCGAATTCACACTTTCCTCTTCTTCAAGACGCTTATCCTCATGATACGGGATCAAGCATTTGACGTTAAAAACGTCGGCAGTATGGACATGATCCGGCAACCTTAGCTGATAAGCATTATCATTGATCTTCTTCAGGATTTCTACTGGACCAATCTTTCGAGCCTTCAATTTGTTGTGAGTTCCAACTGGAAAACGATCTTTCGTCAATACTGCGTAAACAAAATCACCTTCTTTGAAGTCCACACTCCTTCGCTTCTTATCCGCCAGTTGCTTATATTTCTCATTTGACTTAAGCAATCTTTCATGAACAATTCTATGACACTCCTGCAACTCATTCACGAAATCACAAGCTCGTTTAACAACTCCTTTATGAAATGAAACTATCGACAAATCTAACGGTCTCTTCGGAATTGCTGAATATACTACTTGAAATGGACTGAAATCAGTACTTCGATTAACAGCATGATTGTGTGCGAACTCAGCTTGACATAATTTCACATCCCAGCTCTTCAAATTATCCTTCACAAGACATCTCAACAAGTTTCCCAAAGATCTGTTCACCGCTTCCGTTTGCCCATCAGTTTGCGGATGATAGACGCTACTAAAATTCAGCTTAGTTCCAACCATCTTACACAAACTCAACCAAAAATGACTTAGAAACCGAGTATCGCGGTCAGAAACAATGGTCTCAAGTAGCACATGTAGTCGATAAACCTCTTTAAAGAACAATTGAGCAACATGGACTGCATCAGCGGTCTTTTTACAAGCTATGAAGTGTGCCATCTTCGAAAATCTATCCACCACAACATATATAGAATCGTTCCCTCGTTGAGTTCTTGGAAAACCCAAAACAAAGTCTATGCTAATATCAACCCATGGTCTAGTAGGCACGGGCAATGGCGTATACAATCCTGCATTCGTAGATGTTCCTTTGGAAACTTGATATATGTGACATCTCTCCACAAATCTTTCAACTTCTTTCCTCATGGAAGGCCAAAATTAATATTGAGAAATCAACTGCATGGTACGATCTCTTCCCACATGACCTTCTTCATGCAATTCCTTCACAATCTTCATTCACAAACTGCACTTTGGTATACACAACCGATTTCCCTTAAATAGAAAACCATCCACCAATACATACTCATCCATCTTCCCTTTCTTGATTTCACCTATGATCTTTGCAAAGTAAGGATCTTCAATAAGCAATTCTGGAAATACATCAAACCCCGTCACTTCAACTCTCATCGTAGTCAACAAATGATTCCTTCTACTCAATGCATCTGCCACACGGTTTGTAACTCCCGACTTATGCTTTACCACAAATGTAAATTGTTGCAAGTATGCGATCCACGAAGCATGCCTGGCTGCAATCTTATCCTGTCCCTGCAAATGCTTCAACTCTTCACGATCAGTGTACAACACAAACTCCTTATAAAACAAGTAGTGTCTCCAGTGCTTTATGGCTTGGACAATGGCATAGAACTCCAAGTCATAGGTGTTGTATCTTGTCTTGGCTCCAAAAAGTTTCTCGCTAAAATAAGCAATCGGACGACCCTTCTGACTTAATACTCCACCAATTCCAACCTTAGACGCATTAGTATCTAGCTCAAAAAGCAACTGAAAATCTGGGTATCTAAGAATCGGTGTTGTAGTCAAGAGTGTCTTGATCTGTTGGAAAGCAGAATCAGCATCTTCAGTCCATGCAAACTGCTTCCCTTTCATACAATCTGTCACTGGTTCCATCACACTACTGAAATGTGGAATAAACCTTCAGTAGAATGATGCTAACCCATGGAAGCTTCTCACTTCAGTTACAGTCCTGGGTTGTGGCCAATCCTTGATTGCTTCAACTTTACACCGATCCACATGAATACCTTCCATGGACAACACGTGCCCCAAAAACAAAACACTGTATGTCATGAACATGCACTTCTTTGTTGCCGCGTAAAATTGCTCTTGACGAAGTACCATCAAAACTTTCCGCAAGTGCTGTAGATGTTCTTCTGTGCTTCCACTGTATATCAATATATCATCAAAATATACCACCATGAATTTTTCAATAAACGGTCGAAAGATCTGATTCATCACCCGCATAAAAGTACTAGGTGCATTCGAAAGACCAAACGGCATGACCAGCCATTCATACAATCCTTCCCGTATCCTGAATGCTATCTTCCATTCATCCCCTGGTCGAATTCGAATCTGATGGTACCCACTCTTCAAATCAATCTTTGAAAATATAGCAGCTCCATTCAACTGATCTAGCAAATCATCCAATCTAGGCATCGGAAATCTGTACCTCACTGTAATCTTGTTTAGTGCTCGACTATCTATACACATTCTCCAAGTTCCAATCTTCTTTGGCACTAAAAATGCTGGTACTGCACAAGGACTTAAACTTTCTTGTACGCGCCCTTGCTCAAGTAACTCCCCCACCTTAACTCTTCGTGCTCCTTCGGACTCATTCTATAATGTGGTCTATGTGGTAACACAGCTCCCGGAACAAGATCTATCTGGTGTTGTATGTCTCTCAACGGTGGTAAATCTTTCGGTAATTCATCATGAAATACATCTTCAAATTCCTTCAACACGGGTTTAGCTTCTTCAGGAATTTCAACCGCTTCACTACTTTCACGTCCAATTAACAAAAATACTTTAGGCTCATCCTCTACTTCCTTGGCAAATTCCTTTAAAGATAACAGAGTCTTTAGTTCTTCAATCTCCTGCAACTTGCTTTCACTCTGTTGTCGTTGTTTAGGAACTAAAGTGATTTTAGTGCCCTCGAACATGAAACTATAACAGTTGGTCCTTCCATCGTGTTGCACGGCTCTATCGTATTGCCATGGTCTGCCCCAATAACAAATGACATACATCCATATCTACCACGTCACACCAAATTTCATCCTTATACTTCTTTCTAATGGAAAAAATTACGCAAGCTCTTCGACTAACCTTCATCTCCCCACCTTTCCTCAACCACGCTAATTTGTAGGGTTTGGGATGCTTCTCTGTCTTTAACGCTAACTTCTTTACAACTTCTATAGAGATGATGTTATCACAACTTCCTGCATCAATAACAAACTTACAAACTCTTCTCAAAATAGTGCACGTTGACTGGAAAATATTACTCCTCAACCAGCTAGTCTCCACTTCCTGCTTTGGTGTCAAGCAAGATCTCCTCATCATTAAAGAATATCCCTCATCTCCCGCCAATAATTCTTCTTCCTCCTCAACTTGTGGTGAATTGGAACATTCTATTTCTGCATCCTCATTCTCAATCTCAGCAACCATCGCTCGCTTCTTAGGCTTCGGGCATTCATTGCTCTTATGACCAAACTCCTGACAGTTATAACACTTGAAATTGTTGTTGACCTTGGTCTTAGCAACTTCATTGACAATCGGTTTACTAACAGCCTTGGAAACATTAGTATTGCTACAAGCCCCTTTCACTTGATTGTTGGAATTTGTAAACACACCACCTCCTCTTCTACCTTGCTTCTCCCAAGCTAGAGCCTTCTGGTGTGCTTCAACAACGGATCTTGGATCAAACATATTCACCATATCCTGAATTTGTATTCTTAACCTTCCAACAAATCTAGCTGTCAACTGTTCCTCCGTCTCCATGATATCATTTCTAGCAATCAGTTGATAAAACTCATCTGCATAATCATTTACCGATTTCGTCCCTTGTCTCAAATTCTGTAAGCGCTGATACATAAGAGACTGATAATTATAAGGCAAGAAAGTGGCCTTCGTCAACTTCTTCATCTTCTCCCATGAAACAATCTTCGACTTTCCCATTCTTTTCTGTGTAAGTTTAGTTTATTGCCACCATGCCATAGCTCTTCCCCTCAATCAAGTAGCAACCAACTTAACTCTACGATGCTCAGGTACTTCCTTGAAGTCAAATTTTTTTTCAACATTCGATAACCAATCTAGAAACTCTTCCGCTATCATTCCTCCTTTGAATTCTGGAATCTCTGTTTTCATCCCCGACTCCCATCAACGATCATCTTCTACATCCACATATTGATTTCGCACTTGGCCTCGATCTCGATAATGAATACCGCCTCGATCACCATCCTCATCAAAATCAAATGTACTTGGATATCTATCCCGTCCATCCACATCTCTATGATCATTCATGGTCCTTCTACCATGTCTTTCAATATCGGGATATGATTCATTTTCGAACCCACGTGGAGTTCTTCTATCTTCATTTCGATACTCATGGTGTTCTCGCCTTATTGAAACTGATGATTCTCCTTTTCTATCTCGATAAGATTGTGGTGACACCCTCCTCGCTTCCGTAACCGATGGTGAAACTCTG
This sequence comes from Allium cepa, assembly GCA_030765085.1. Lineage (NCBI taxonomy): Eukaryota > Viridiplantae > Streptophyta > Magnoliopsida > Asparagales > Amaryllidaceae > Allium > Allium cepa. The sequence continues at coordinate 104,972,737 of CM060930.1, read as the reverse complement.
TTTCCTCCATGGTTCGAGATTGGTGACCTTCTCCTTTGACTTTGATTCAAGTCATTCATCAATTTCTCTAACTTCCCAATACCTTCATCAAACTTTTCATTGATTCGTTGTTCCATTTGCTCAGCTTCTTGTCTACGATAGACATCTTCAAAATTTTGAAATCGATTAGCTCTTCGTGGAGGCATTGTCGAATCTTCAATAAATCCAAACACTTTAACTCTCGGCTTGATCAACTTAACTCCAAACAAGCTCGGCTTAGCACTTAGCTCGGATCTACACGGATATGCTCGGCTCCAACTATCAAACTGGTGCACGACTTTGCTTAGCTCGGATCTGAACTCCAACACTTAAACTCGGCTCCCAAGAGGCTCGGCTTAGCTATGATTGGCTAAGTCTAGCTCTGATACCAAACTAACGCAGCGGATTAACAACTTTGATCACGAGATGATGCTTCGTGTCAAATAAATCGATAAAACGATGATGGAACAATAATGATGAATCGATGGATTGAAAATACCCAAGTGCTCAAATCCGTTGATCTCAAGAGATACCGGATTCTAGCTATCTCCAACACGTTGATTGCGCACGATACCATGTTAAAAGATCCACGATTCTTCTACGTTGATCTCGTGCACGAGATTCCGTGAATCGGCTTCAAATCCGCTGATTCGAGCGCACTCGAATAACCGAAGATGGAGAAAGGAGACAACGCTCAACTTTCAATTTTAAAGAGGCGCAAAGAACTCAAACAAAAGTTTATTCAAAATCAACCACCTTTACAAATGACACAACCCCGCTATTTATAGAGTTTTACAACACAAGTCGACGACCTAACAAGCACGACTTAACAGACCCACGAGCTAACACATGCGACCTACGACCTAACTTAGGTCGTTAACGATCAAACAGAAGCGACATAACAAACAACATATTTACAACATATACAAATGACCCAACAACACAATGCACAACACAATACAAGTCCTTTACGACCTAACAAATTCAAGTTACAACAGCACCCCAAGCGACTCAACAAAATCAACATACGACTTGACAACTGAAGCGACCTAAAGATTAGCGACTTAAGAAAACAACTTCGCGACATAACTTCAGGAGTGACTTAAGGAAACACGGCTGCGATCTTCTGGAAATGACATAAGCATCTGAGCGACCTAACCCCTTCACGCGACTTAAGACTTAACTCGTTAGGTCGCTACGTTTTATCTTGTTACGTTGCTGCGCGGCATACTTGCTAGAATTAGCTCGTTAGGTCGTAACTCGTTACGCGACTCAAAGCATAGGTCGCTGGCATGTAGCATTGCATTTCCCTTCTCTCTTAACTCGCTATTCCATAGCTCGCTAAGCCTAGGTCGAGAACGACTCAAGCCAAACGACCTGACACAATCATAGTGCGCTGCATCAGATAGTAATGCAAAATTCTAGAAAGTGCCATGGGTTTCTAAAGGAACTATCTTAAAAAGCTACATGTCTCATGATGAGACGATGCCAACTGGTATACCAGAGCATGCTAAAGTAGTTGGTTACATCAAAGATGGATATATTAAGCTTTCTAGATCTAGTTGCCTAAATGTTAATGCAATATAGTGTACATTCTCGAACACTTCCCTCTGCATTGATGAGAAAGTTGAATATGGTTTCTGGATTGAAAGAAAGAGAACTTCTGCATTCGTCAAGGAGTGTTATTCACTTAAGCAATGAACAATTTTATAGTTCATTTGATCAGGGACATGAGCGGCAACAAGTTGGGTTTGGACCTCTAATATAAAATCTCACACCCTTTGTAAAATATACTCTTCCCTCACTGAATAGCAAGAGCTCATAAATTCCCTTGGTTTGGAAGAATTTGGAATAGCTCTTCATATGAGAAGCTCAATCTTTTCCTTTAGAGGTTATTAAGGAATGCATTGCATACTCTAAGTAATCTTGCTGATAGGGCATTCCATTCTACATCTTATCATTTCTGCAAGAGCTCTCTTGAAGGCAATTGTTAACGCCGAGCGACTCAAGGAGCTTACGACTCATGATAGTTACCGACTCATGTAAAGGAGCGACTCAGTGGCTCTAGCGACTTAAAATGCTTTGCGACCTAGTGTGTTAAGACGCGAACGACTCATGATATGAAACTCATTGAGTTATCATGAGCTAACAACTTAGGAATGAAGCGACATAGTACTCAGCGACTTACCAGTAAAGCAGCATAGCGACTCAATACTTCTAGCGACTCATAAGTGAAGTGGTTCAGCGACTCAGTAGCCCACCGACTCATGGCACACCGGCTTAGCGACTCATCGTATGAAGTACTGACAAATGCTTCAACTACAACCCAAAGACATGATCTACGACTTATTATGAGTCGTTGCCGACTCATGCCTCATCGCAATGAGTCGCGTGTGACCAACACTTGGAGAAAAAGTGATGCCGCTTCTCATAAGGTGTGAGCCGGTACTCGTAAGCAAAGAGGAGTTAAGGGGTGATACTTATCTCATGACTCGATGACTCGTGACTCGCGAACGACCTATTGAGCAATATGAGTCGCGTACGACTTAAGGGAGCTACGACATGAGTCGTGTGCTTCGACTTTCTTCTTGAGTCGTGACCGACTCAAGGCGGCTTATGACTCGTGAGTCCTTTCCCATTCTCCCCTGTCTTGTATGTAAGCTAATGCGTTGCTCTTCTTCCTCACTTAATCATTGCCTCAACACCTTGTGCCGCCATTAACAAATCTTCCAATCTCATTTCCGAAGGCGAATTCAACCTTGTTACTCTCCGATTCATCCCAACCATTATACTTCGTAAGCAAATCCGATCTTAATCCATAATAATCAATGTTGAATCACAAATTCTCATCTTTCGGCTTTAGTTTGCTTTCATGCGTTGCGCTTTACTTCGAATTGTTATAATTGATTCTGGATCACTATCCGATACGCGAGCTCAGCAATGCATTGAATATAAGATCGATGCGAAACATTTCAGATTGTTTTTCAGGTGATTTGTTGGTATGGACAGATGATGGGTTCCATTGGGAATGTGACAGATCTTTGTTGCCTTAGTATTAACGGGTTAGCGGGTTGAGGCAGAGAAAGGGGGGCTGTGAGATGAGGCGTGATGAGGAATTCCACGAGTTAGCAAATCAGGTTTTGAGTCGCTGGTCGAGTCAGCTAGGAGCCATGAGTCGTGGCCGAGACATCCTGAGTCGCTGCCGAGTTAGGACTTGGAGAATTCCGCATGCCCTTGAACCGAGACCCCTTGACTCATACAATGCGACTTATTGATGTAGTGATCTTCCTGTTAGGTTATGAGCGACCTTAGGTTTGGATGCATGGTGTCGTGCCTTGTGTCTCTTTACATGATTCAGATTGCCCTGAGTTTTTAAGCGACTTTGGGAACTTGAAATTTTGACAGAACTAGCTTATGTTTCTATCCTGAAATTTGAATTGCAGTGACAACTCTAATAACTATGTTATGCTTTGCCGCTGGATTATGCTACCTTTAATATTGATGACCTGTTAAATATAACATTCACAGAAAACTGGGACGAATATACTGTCATTGATTGCCCACATCGAACGACAGATTAGTTAATGATAGATGATTAACTTGAATAAACTGTATGTATGAAGTGCTTTTAACATATCAATTTCAAACAAAACACCAAAGCAATACTGAAATAGTCAATTGAAATCGACTTGCTTGCACTAATATTATGTTTGAACTTTTAGATCAACAAGTTCTGAAATGTTTACAATCGATCAAGCATCGATTAGTATAATTCCAGTTATATATACTTGTCACTTTTTATTAGTCTTGCACAACACTTCACACTTTTTAGGAAACGCGCACCTTCGCATTTGAACATCCAGTTGCTTGTGTAGAATGACCTCCTACCGAGAAGAAGAAGTGGTAACTCAAGAGGAAGAAACTTTTCCGATAGCTGTTCCCATAGAGAATCCTCCGGAGAGAACCCCGACTATTCTAACTTCGAGAGCGTTTGTCCAGCTGCGCACTCAACTTGGCCTTGCTGAAAGCGATGTTCTTTTCCCTGGGCCAAGTGATACTGCTGACAATCCTCCCTACGGCTTTGTTGCAGTCAATCGCCAAATGTGCTTAAGTGGGGCGATTCCTCCTTTTAACGACTTTCTCCAACAGTTCCTGCTTCGGTTGTCTATCTCTCCATTCCAATTACACCCCAATGGCTACGCCATTCTGATGGGGTTATGTGTTCTATTCAGGAGAGTTTTGGATCGATTACCAAGCTTCGGGGAGATCTGCTATTTTTGCTCATTCACGAAAACTAAAGACCATCCCTCCATCGTGGTTATAAGAAGCGCTCGAAACCGCAAACTTATTACTGATCTCTCCGAAAGCGCTCACGGATTTTTGAATCAGTTTTTCTTTGTTCGCTGCCCTCCAGGGTTTTATGCCATCTGGAGAGTGGGAAGTAAGATTTCCTGTCTTTACTTTTTCCGTTTTGAAACTTTCTCGAGATCTGAACTCTCAATTGCTAATTTCATTCTTTTCCTGTTTTAGCACTTCCACCCCCTGCCAGGGACCCAAGTCTTAAGCAAATTTTTGAGAGATTAAATGCCGTGCCGGTAGAAGAGAGGAGCATAAAGTTTCTGCTAAACGATGAACTTTTACATCAATACGGACTCCTCCATCCCTCTCGCTTTACTCGGCCTCGTGAAGCTCCAACGGAGGTTCCTGATTCTCCGGTGAAAACTCCCGATCTTCCGATCTCCACTAAAGAGCACATACGAGGAGAAATTTCTGCAGAAACCTCATTAGTAAAGTGCTCTACTCCAAGAGACGATACGGGACCCTCCGAAAAGCCCGCACTTGCTCCCATTATTGAAGAAGAAGAGGAGCCCCTTTCCCAAACCAGGAAGAGTGCTGACAAAGGAGCTGATGGAGGGAATCAGGTTGGGCATGACGGTGATGACGTCTTTGGGGATTTAAGTGACATAATTATTACTTCCCAAGAACTCTTTAAAGAAGACCCTGCTCATGGTAAAGCTATACCTCCGACGATTGAAGCAACATCTGCCCTCCAACAGACTCTAACTCCTTTATCTCAAGAATTGCCACTGACAGTGGAACCTATTACTTCCCCCCAACTGAGGAGTGGTTCGTTAGTCCAACGCGAGTAGTTTGCACTTCACACACAACTAAGGATTTTCCAGCACACTTATGCACTTATCTTCTCATACTCTAAAGATTTCTGAAGCTTATCTTTTCTTATTTCAGATTCTTCAATGACACGCGGCGGATCATATTATCAGGATTTCCAATGCTACGGGGGGCGTGGTCGATATGATTATCGGCGTTACTTTCCCTCCTACAGAGAGTCTGACGAAGAGAGGGCTGCTCGAAAGGCTCGTGAAAGGAGGGATGAGGAAGAGCGTCGTGAAAGAAGGGAGAGAGAAGAGCGTCATGATTCTTGGCAAAGAGGCGATGACTCCCACAAGAGAAAAACTCATGACGATCGAGGAAAAGGTCACATGAGTGAAGACTTAAGCAAACGAGCCTGTCATAGTGAAAAGCAGGCCTCTACCACTCCTGAGAAAATTACTACTCCTACTTCGCTCGACATTCCTTCTGGCTCTCCCGCTCTTGGGAAATCAGACATTCAAACGATAATTAGCAGGCCCAAATTTCAAGTTGGACCGGGTCCTGCCACTCTGTAGAGTCGATTTCCTCAATGGTGCCTTAAGGGGGTGAGATTCGACCTAGACTTGGTCCCCATCGACAAGTCTGCTATGTTGCGCAATCTTGATGCAGTCAAGCTCGATATCGAGAGGATGTCAAACTGGCAGAAGCTTGTCGATGAGCTTCAAAGAGTTAACCGTGCCAACATAGAGGCCATGCTTACCATGGAAAACGATAAGGCCGAATGGCAAAAGGTCGTTGAGCAACACGACACTGAGATGAGGAACATTGCTTCTTACAATGAGCAGCTTGAAGCAAAAGTCGAGGAATTGAAACATGAACTTGCTGCTTCCTCCACTTCCTACTCTCAAAAAGAAGAAGTGCTTCTGAAACAAGTGAGAGATGCTCACGCTAGCCAAAGGGACGCCGAAGACAGGCTAGAAGCACAAAAAAGAATCAGTGACGGCTATGTCTCTGATATTGCTGAGCTTCGAAAGAAAAACAACTCCCAGGAGGCGGAGATACAAATGCTTAAGCTTCAGCTTGCCAAAACTGAAAGGGAGCGTGATGAGGCTGTCGCCGGCAAAATCGCAGCCGAAGAATCTCATGAGGCGACCAAAAACAGCTTCGGCTCAACATTATTCGACTTCTACTTGCATAGCGTCTTGGGGCGTGGAAGCCTCGCTTTTCTTGGTCCTGAGTATGAAATCACTTTAGCTGAAGTATGGGAGGCCGCTCTTGAGATGCTTGGTGCTGAAGGTGCCGGTTACGACGAATCAGCCCTGGAAAGGCATTATTTCGATGATGACGCTCGCGCTGCTCTTGCCAAGGGAAAGGAACAACTTGCCAAATTAAGAACTGAAGTGACGGAGGGGGACCGGCTGGGCAAAACCACTTCAACTACTCTAGTCCAGCCACCTTCTTCGTCTGAAGTCGACATTATTGGTTCCAGTTCCCATCTTGCATCTCCCACCAAAGTTACCACTGAGATTACAAACATGCAAGGTGGAGATGAGGGTGAAGAGAGCGCTGATGCGCAAGCTTATGAAGTCGATATCAGGAAACCAGCTTCTCCAGGTAATTTCACTGTTAATCTCGCTACTGTCAATTCTGCTCAAGCGGGTAACTCATTTATTTCGCATGAGTTTCATGAGCTCCTTGGCTATTTTCTCAACCTTGATGAGCCTTCATCTCCTCTCTTTACTGACTTCATTGGTGAACCTTCATCTCCTCTCTTTACTGACTTTAACCTCTTTTCTTCTGTAGAAAAAGTACCAAGCACTGCTCAAACTTCTACTCCTCCGGTTATCCATCCTTCATCTCTTCAGGCGGCGCCTCCTTCTGCCTCGCAACCTGGATCACAGGAGGAACAAATAGAGGCTCTTCACGGCTTGGATGATCCCATCGCTTCGCAAGAGCAGAAAGATGAGAGACCTGAGGGAGGTGACATATCCCCGGAACGGACTCCTTCTGACGACATTGTTCTATCAAAACTTGTCACTCCGGGGAGTGAGTCTTCCTCACAAAGGAGAGAGAAGCGTGGGACATCAAAGAGGAGGGGGAAGAAAATCACCGCCACTGAAGAGGAGCCGGAAGTTGAATCGGTTACACCTGCCTCTCCTACTTCCCTTATACCCACTGGCCGACCTGAAAAGCTGGTTATTCGACCAAGTAAAGGGTCCAAAGGAGGGAAGAAGAAGTGAAGATTTTAGCTTTTTGCCTTTTGTATGAACTGGCCGAGAGTTGTGCGGGTACCGGCCCCCGCTTTTATTTTGAAACCTGTATCTGCATTATAGTTGAATAAAATGATTCTTCGTTTGTACAAACTTCTGTTTGAATTTGAGTATGCATTTATTATTCATTTTTGCACAAGTTTATTTACATGATATTGTAGCGGGCTTATGGTATGTTGTTTGAGTATTACTTTACCGATGCAGCTATACCACTATACCCTGTTGCCCCCATACCTTAAGCTTGCTGCAATATTTTATACTTCGAGGGGACTTGCACTCTTATTTGTTAAAGAATAATTATTTTATTCTTTAAAGAAAATTTTTGTAGAGTACAACTCCCTTCGTATAAGTTTTTACGCTTTGTCATTCGAAGAAATCACTTTTTTCTTTTGCTTATATGCATATTTTACCAAGTGAATTCCTCTATGTGGTAAAGCGGACCTCCGAAGGGTACTTTAACTTCTTTTCTTTTTTTTTACGATCATTTTCCATAGTAGGCAAATTACTCTTCCTTTGAAAGTTAAAGTACGCTTTTGATGAGGATTTTTTTTTTTTTTTATACAAAATTGTACCTCTGAGGAGGGATTTTTCACGTTTCAACACTTGGAAGTTTTATTTCAATCTCGGTGAAACGTGTACCCCCAAAGAGTTGTGCCTTTGAAGAAAGCCTTTTCACGTTTCAACACTTGGAAGTTTTATTTCAATCTCGGTGAAACGTGGGCTTTCAGGAAGGTCTTTGTTTTGTTTTTGCATTTCAACTTTGGTGAAGTGAAATTCCGAAGAGCGGTCACGACACTTCAACTCCTGGTGAAATGGGCCTCCGAAGAGGGCTTTTATTTTGTTTGCATTTCAACTCTGGTGAAGTGAAATTCCGAAGAGCGGTCACGACACTTCAACTCCTGGTGAAATGGGCCTCCGAAGAGGGCTTTTATTTTGTTTGCATTTCAACTCTGGTGAAGTGAAATTCCGAAGAGCGGTCACGACACTTCAACTCCTGGTGAAATGGGCCTCCGAAGAGGGCTTTTATTTTGTTTGCATTTCAACTCTGGTGAAGTGAAATTCCGAAGAGCGGTTATAACACTTCAACTCCTGGTGAAATGTGCCTCAGAGAGGGTTTTCATCGCCTGGAAGTTACTCTCTCATGGTTGGAGGGTCATGACTCCTCCAATCTTTTTTGTTGAGTAGAGAACTTTCTTTTTTGTGGCGTATGACCCATTAGAGGTCTTTTATCCTCCGAAGAGTTGCGCCTCCGAAGAGGACTTGTGCCGCTGATGGTAGCTTTGGTTGTTCCTCTGTTCACTTGCTTATGCCTTTTCAGCGATCCTCTTTTTTTTTTTTTCTTTTCAAGTTTTCATTCCCCTTTTTCTCACAAGTGGCTTGTTTAATCCAAGGAAGTGTACTTCATTGCCAGGCAAGTTCGTGAGAACGGGCACTAGCTTCCTAATTGGATGTTTGTTTGTTCAAACAATCTCAATTTATCAGCAAGGGCTCGTTTCTATCGAAATCATTAGCCGTTCAATTGAAGTATTTCCTATCTAGGATTTGAATTCGGGGTCTTTGTGACTTGAAATTTGTTTGTTGAATGATGGTGAGAATCGCTCGGTCTTATTATGCGCAAGTTTTATTTCCATTGTCTGCAAAAATTTAAATCGACATTTCAGCAATACATTTTATGTATTTTTATATCGAAAACAAAGCAAACATATAATGATAATAAGGAACACAAGATTTATAGTGGTTCGGCCATGAAATCGGGCCTACATCCACTTTATATTCTTTCATTATTTACTTGCATCAATTTCACAATTGCTTTCAATTACAAGAATCATACATTCATAATTCTTTTTACAATGTTTCAACAAAATTTTCAAGTAAAGTATGGACGCAAGTGGTTGCTGTTCCATGCCCTTGGAATTTGATCTCCATCAACAGTGGTGAGCTTGAATGTGCCGTCAAGAAGCTTCTGACCTATTACATATGGTCCTTCCCAATTTGGCCCAAACACACCTGTCGCGGTCATAATTCTTTTCAGGACTAGATCTCCAATTTCAAAGCTGCGTTGACGAACTTTGGAATTGAAATGTCTGGCTATCCTTTGCTGATGAGCTGCAACTCTGAGGTTAGCTTCATCTCTTTTTTCATCAAGGAGATCCAGCGCTTCAAGTTGCAGCTTTTCATTTTCTGCTTGATTGAAATGGATTCTTCTGTGTGAAGGGACCTCTGTTTCAACCGGGATCATTGCTTCCGATCCGTATGCTAACGAAAAAGGAGTATGCCCAGTTGAAGTTTTGTGAGTAGTTCTGTATGCCCATAGTGCAAGTGGTAGTTTATCGACCCAACCACCTTTTTCTCTTTCGAGTTGCTTTTTGATGGTTGATTTGATGATCTTGTTCACTGCTTCCACTTGCCCGTTAGCCTGCGGATGAGCTACTGCCGAAAAGCTTTTCTGGATTTTGAACCGTTTGCAAAAATCCTGGAATTCCTCGCTTTCGAACTGAGTACCATTGTCTGTGATTATTTTCTGAGGCACACCGTATCTGCAAATGATATTCTTGGTCACAAAGCTTATCATTTTCTTTGAAGTGATAGTAGCCAATGGTTCAGCTTCAGCCCACTTAGTAAAATAATCAACTGCGACAATAGCATATTTAATCCCTGATTTAGCAGTTGGTAGCGGCCCAATGAGATCCATTCCCCAAATTGCAAATGGCCATGGACTGACCATCTGTGTGAGTTCGGTAGAAGGTGCTCTAGGAATTTTGGCATATCTTTGGCATTTGTCACATTTTCGGGAGTAATCTGCAGCATCCCGATTAATTTCTGGCCAAAAATATCCGTATCGGAGAATTTTCTTTGCTAATGTTTGACTACCTGAATGATCACCACATTCTCCTCCATGCACTTCAGCTAGGATTGTTTTGGACTCTTCCTGGGATACACATCGAAGCAATGGCATTGAGAATCCCCGTCTGTACAATCGGCCATCCTGAATTACATAGCGAGAGGCCTTCCTTAGTAGCTTTCGTCTTTCTATCGAGTTTTCTGGCAGAGAACCTCTGAGTAGGTAATCCAGTATTGGAGTCATCCATGACTCTTGTTCTTGAGATACATTCATAATCCAGTCTATATCCATCTCGTCTATACTTGGCGCTGAAAGGACTTCTACAGGGACCAATCCCAATAGTTGAGCTTCACCAGAACTTGAATACTTTGCGAGGGAATCTGCCTTCATATTCTCTTCCCGAGGAATGTGGCTTATTGAATAGTGATCGAGTTCACATAGGAGTTCCCAAGCCTTTGACAAGTAGGAAGGCAGGTTTCCACCTTTTGCTTGAAATTCCTTCTTGACTTGGCATACAATAAGCTGAGAATCACTGAAAATTTGTAATGCTCGAATGTTTAGCTCTTTAGCGATTTTCAGACCTGCAATAAGAGCTTCATATTCTGCTTCATTGTTTGTTGAAGGAAATTCCAATCTTAGTGCATAACATAAGGATCGACCCTCAGGAGTTTCAAGTACCACTCCGGCTCCAGAACAGTAATCATTTCTTGCGCCATCAACATACATCTTCCACTGGATTGGAGAATCATTGATCGCTTTTTCCTCACCATTATCTTTCTCTGTGAATTCTGCAATGAAATCAGCTAAAGCTTGTCCGTTGATTGCCTTTCGGGGATGATAAGTGATGTCATATTGACTGAGTTCAACGTTCCATTTCAGAAGGCGACCCGAAGTTTCTGGGCGAAATAGGACTTGCTTTAGAGGTTGATCAGTGAGCACTTTGATAGGATGAGCTTGGAAATATTGCCTCAGTTTCCTCGATGCAACTAGTAGGCAATAGGCGAGTTTTTCCAACTTGGAGTAATTCAGCTCTGCCCCAGTGAGTCTTTTGCTGATATAGTAAACTGGATGTTGAATCCTTTTGTCTTCCCGTATCAGCGCTGCACTTAGAGCATGAGATGATACTGCCAAGTATATAAGAAGATCCTCACCATTGCCTGGTCTAGAAAGTATCGGAGGCGTTTCCATATGACGGATCAACTCTTCAAAAGCTTTTTGGCATTCGGGAGTCCATTCAAAGTTCTTCTTTCCTTTTTTCAGGGCATCGAAGAATGGGATGCATTTATCAGTAGCTTTGGAAATGAACCGACTCAGGGCGGCGATCTTTCCGTTGAGACTCTGCAATTCCTTCTTTGTTCTAGGAGCTTTAACTTCTTTCAAGGCAGTAATTTGAGCTGGACTAGCCTAAATGGCCCTAGCACTGACGATAAAACCTAAGAACTTTCCGGATTCGACCCCAAATGTACATTTCAGGGGGTTAAGCTTCATTCTGTATTTCCGGAGGACTGCGAACATTTCTGCTAAGTGTTCAATGTGATCCGCTGCTTTCCTGGACTTTACTAACATGTCGTCGACATAGACTTCCATAGTTTTGCCCAATTGCGGTTTGAACATAGCATTAACAAGTCTTTGGTAGGTTGCCCCTGCGTTTTTCAATCCGAAGGGCATAACTCTGTAGCAATAAAGTCCAACATCTGTAATAAAGCTTGTATCCTCCTGATCCGGCTCATGCATCATGATTTGGTTATAACCGGAGTAGGCATCCATGAAGGACAACAATTCATGTCCCGCAGTTCCGTCTACCAGTTGATCGATCCTGGGTAATGGGAAGCAATCTTTGGGGCAAGCCTTGTTTAGATCAGAAAAATCGATGCACACTCTCCATTTCCCATTAGCTTTCTTGACCAACACAGGATTTGAAACCCAATTCGGATATGTAGATTCTTTGATGAAGTTATTTTCCATGAGTCGATCAACTTCTTCTTTTAATGCTGCTGACCTTTCTGGACCTTGGGTTCTTCTTTTCTGTTTAACTGGCGTAAACTTTGGGTCAATATTCAGAGCGTGTACTGCAACTTCTGGGGATATTCCACACATATCGGCATGAGTCCAAGCAAAGACATCCAGATTTGCCTTCAGAAAAGATATCAAGATATTCTGAATTGACACATTAAGCTGTGAACCCACATTCAACACCTTATTTGGGTCTTTCGGGTCAACAGGTACCGGAACTGTCGTTTCCACCGGTACCACTCTATTCTCCCCTGCACTGGCTTTTCTGGGATCCATTTCTTTCCGTGCCCCGCTGTGCTCGCCAGTGCAGGGTCCGCTCTGTAATTGCTACAAGGCTGGTTCCTTGATGCGGACTGGGGTTGCCGCATCCTTTCCCATTTCTCTTTTTCTTGACTCTCGCAGCTCTGTCAAGTAACATTCTCGCGCAGCATTTTGATCCCCTTTTATAACTCCTACTCCATTGTCAGTAGGGAATTTAATAGTGAGGCACCACGGGGCTAGGATAGCTTTGAATGCTGCGAGTGTTGGACGGCCAAGAAAAGCATTATAAGCAGAATATTCATCGACGATCACAAAGGTTTGCTTTCGGACCACTTTCCTTTCTCCTTCCCCAAGTTCTACAAACAGATCGATGGTTCCTACTGGTTGCTTTGGTTCCCCAGTGAAGCCAACGATTTTCTGTGATGAGGCTTGCACATCGATCATAGGGATTTTCATCTGGTCAAATGTCTTTTTGAAGAGGATATTACATGATGCTCCGCAGTCAATGAGGACTCTTCTGACAATGGCTGGTCCAATACCAGCCGAGATGACCAAGGGATCTAAAGTAGGAGCTTCAATACCTGTAGAATCTCTGGCTCTGAAAATAATATCATCACTGAAAGTTTTCTGTTGTTTAAGGGGCGTAGTGTCTTCTAGAACAAAGACGTCTTCTTCGGCTGGAGCATATTTCAAAGCCCTGGAATATCTCTCCATCTCACCCCAACTCTTGCCAGCTGGGTGAGGTCCTCCTGAAATGACATTGATAACGGGCCTTCCAGATTCATGCCCCGTAGCTTTCTCACCTGCCCCAGGCTGATGGACAGGAGCCCGCTGCCCCTGACTCGACGATGCAGGATTGTTGCTATTCTTTTTCACGAATTGCTGCAACTTGTTTTCTCTTAGCAACTCTTCAATCAGATTTTTCAGCTGGCGGCATTCATCAGTTTCATGACCTGGTTGATTGTGGAAACGGCAGAATTTCCCACTTTGTATGGCTTTTCTCCCGGTTCTCAAAGGGATAGGTTTAGGGAAATCGACGGAATCTTTAGTGGCTAGGTAGATGTGCTCCGGTGTATGTGATAATGGAGTATATTCTGATGGCTTGAAGGATCGGGGCTTCTTCAGATTACCCTGTTTCTTCCCATTACTATTCTCCCTTTTTTGCCCCACCGATTCATTCTTGCGTGGAGCGACAGTGTTGTCTTCTGCTTTTTCCAACACTGTCTTTACTGGTAAAGGACGGCTTTCCAAGCGAATGAATTCATCTGCTTTTTTGTAGAACTTTTCGAGAGAGGTTGGCTCCTTCATATTTAACCATTTCCCAAATTCGCTTGACTTATCAATAGCCCTCATCAGATAAGTCAATATCATTCGTGGTTCAGCATTGTCCACCTCAGCCAGTGCTATACTGAAAAGGTTCAAGAAAGATCTGATAGACTCACCAGGATTCTGCTTTAAACTGGACAATGACATGATATCCTTGGCCTTCGAAGCATATAGTCTAAACTGCTCCTTGAATTTTCTGGTCAAGTCTGAAAAACTGATCGATAGATCGGACTGGCAACTTGGTGAACCACAGTAAAGCCACGCCTTCCAGGTATACGGGGAAATATCGGCACTTTATTTCGTCGGAGGCCCTGGCACCTGTCATGTGCCAGTCATATTTATACAAGAACTCATTCGGATCACTTGTCCCTTTGTAAGCTGGAATAGTCGGAGGGACAAACTTCCTTGGAAATTCCGCCTTCAAGATTTTTTCAGTAAACGGAGTTTTACTTGGAGCGAAACCCCATTCCTTCTCATCTTCAACCCTTTGCATACTTTCTTTCATGATTTGCCGGACCATTCCAGAAAGATATTCCTCATCATGCCGAGTTCTAGATCCACCAGCCTCAGGAACTGCCTGTTCAAAGGGACTAGCAGCCCTTTCAGGAGCATTCCTTTCATTAACATCGTGAATGTTGCCAGCACAGTTCCTTTCATTACAAGCTGGTTGATTGTTTGCCCCAAGTAGATCGTTCAATTTATTCAGAATCAGAGCGTTCTGGGCACTTTGAGCCTCTAATTGTACATTTTGGGCGTTTATCTGCTGGTTTAGCCCTAGAATCACAGCATCCAACTCCGCTTTCGTAACTCCAACAGACGGAGTGGGTTGATTAGGCACAGGGGAAGCGGAGGTTCCCTCTAGAATGTTTCCAGATCTGACAGATCTGCTTTTCCTTCCAGGAGCCATAATCTCAGATAGACTTCTGGTTTTTAAAGAAATTCTTTCTACAAATCTTTGTGAAGCAATGATGAGAGTTTTCCTGAGTTGGGTTCTCGGTGAAAGCACCAAAAATGTTAACGCTAAAATTTGAACGCTAACACCCCAGTGAGTAGATAACAGTTGTGAAAGCACCACCCGTTGGTACGGGAACAAGATACAAGTGAAGAAATTGCAGAAAAGCAGTAAAAGACAACAGTTTTATAGTGGTTCGGCCTAAAATCGAGCCTACGTCCACTTTGATCTCTTTATTGCTGAAACAAGTACAACTTATACAACTTTTTTCAATTACAATCCACTCTAGTCTGTTAGTACAAACTTTGACGGAGAATTATCTTTTAAACTCATGATGAATGATGTAGATTCTCTCTCTTGGAATTTGATGTAATGTCTTTGATGTTTGGAGTGCTCGAAGTGTTGCTTGAGTCGAGGAAATGGCAGAGTATTGGCGCTTCGAGAATGAACCAAAGTCCCCTTCATGTTGAATATGGCCATGTATTTATAGGCAAACTTTTTAGGCTGAAAGTGCTAAGTCATGAGTCGTACATGACTCATGATGAGTCGTAACCCGTACACGGTTCATAATAGGTCGTGGCCGACCTACTGGGTTGGCTTCCCCCCTGCTCCAAGACTATGTTCCCATTTGAATGAATATCACAAGTCCTGAGTTCTCCACGAGTTAACCAGAACGTTCTCCTTTATGTTAGCATGAGTCGTACACGACTCATCATAAGTCATATGTCGTTAACGAGTCAGCAGGCAACGGCATAGGTGCATTGGTATTAGTCTTGTTCCCTGTTCGCTTGAGTCGCCAGCGACTTATGATAGGTCGTACACCTTTTTAAGTCGTAACACTTGTTAACTCGGTCAAGCTTTAATCTGTTATGTCGTAGCTCCCTTAAGTCGTACGCGACTCATATTGCTCAATAGGTCGTTCGCGAGTCACGAGTCATCGAGTCATGAGATAAGTATCACCCCTTAACTCCTCTTTGCTTACGAGTACCGGCTCACACCTTATGAGAAGCGGCATCACTTTTTCTCCAAGTGTTAGGTCACACGCGACTCATTGCGATGAGGCATGAGTCGGCAACGACTCATAATAAGTCGTAGATCATGTCTTTGGGTTGTAGTTGAAGCATTTGTCAGTACTTCATACGATGAGTCGCTAAGCCGGTGTGCCATGAGTCGGTGGGCTACTGAGTCGCTGAACCACTTCACTTATGAGTCGCTAGAAGTATTGAGTCGCTATGCTGCTTTACTGGTAAGTCGCTGAGTACTATGTCGCTTCATTCCTAAGTTGTTAGCTCATGATAACTCAATGAGTTGCATATCATGAGTCGTTCGCGTCTTAACACACTAGGTCGCAAAGCAGTTTAAGTCGCTAGAGCCACTGAGTCGCTCCTTTACATGAGTCGGTAACTATCATGAGTCGTAAGCTCCTTGAGTCGCTCGGCGTTAACAGCAATCTACATTTATTTTTTCACTGTTCTTTCTCCTTTTCTTTGGCTGAAAATTAAAATGAATGTTAGGTATGATGTCATTATCGTGATAGCAAGAAGGAGTGGGAAAACTTATTTAAAGAAACTAGATGGATGAATTCACCTTCGTATGGTCTTCTGATCAATCTTAAGGTTATTGCATGTAGTTTTCGGAAGAAGAGGAATGCATATATTTTCACTATGAAATGTAAGAACGGGATGGAGCTATATTTCGAGATCACCCATGCAATATACAATGCAATGCACGATTCTCCTTATTGGTTTTCAACTTTGCTGATGGAAAGTTGGAGACTTGCATAATTATGGTTTCATTTTCTTTTTATTAATCTCCTTGTTGTATTTCTGTACATTCATTTGTTATATTGATTGCTTGTAATCTCCTTTATGTTATTAATAAAATGTAGAGGCCCATTCAACCCCGTTGGCTTTGCCAAAATGTACATATAAGAGAGTGTGTGTATGGAAATATAAATTAAATATGTATATATAATTTATAAATTTGTAACATCAAGAATACGTTTGTGTATATGTTTCTGGTATAATATTTTTTAATATAAGCGAGAATAATTATTTAATTATTTGAATTAAACATTATTTTATTTAAATATGTAATATTTGTGTCATTTAAATTACCGCAGCCAAAAATCATTCTTCTTAAACTAAATTTTCTGAAAATATTATATAATATATTTATTTAAACTAATCAAATTTAAAAACATAATATTATGCGTAGATTAAACAAACAATTTTATTTATATGTCTGTACATTAAAATAATATATAATAACAATTATTATTGTTATTATTAATTATAGCCAAAAACATTTTTTACAGAATGTTTTTTGATCATAACAATACTATGATGAACCACATAGAATAACCGTTGTATATATTAAACAATTACATATTTTATATATATTGGCAAGCTATAATATACATAAGAAGGCGATAGCTGATAAATATGATCTACAATGACTAATATATATAATTGAGTGAGTAAATAAATTATACCTTAGAGATGTGACCATAGGAACACATGTTGATTCAAATAGACTCCTTAGATCTCTTAGATCTACACCCTTCTTTGCAAGAGATGTACAACACCAGATTTAATTATATTTCATTCAATAAATGTGTTTAAGACAAAAAAATTTAAGAGAAGGGAAGAGGAGCATACAACCTGATGGGGAAATTGAGGAGGCAAAAAATCTAATAGACATATGATGGCTAAAGGTTGAATATGTAGAGTAGTCTAGAGAGAAATATCTAGCTTAACTCTATCTTCCCAATACAAAAACAAAGCCAACTATTCGTCTCTATTTTAGCTGCATGGATCAGGGTCCTTAATCAACCAAAATATGCACTCAATCTATTGACAGTTTATTCAATTTAAATCCTATTTAAATGGTTATTGATATTGCGTGTGTCTATATGTATATATAAATACATACATACATACATATACATACATACATACATATATATATATATATATTGATGCACATGTATATAACTTTTATATACGGACCCAATAAATTTTAACCACACCACGAAGATTTCTAAAGGCGATTCCATTTTATTAAATACTCATTATAAAATAAATACAATAATAATTAATATTTCAAAAATATTAATTAATTTATAACTATTATCAGTTAATTCAACCAAGCGGTGTTTTGGTGACGAAATGAATTCAGTTGTGCGACTCATAGGTATGAATTTAGCCAGCGAGTAATATTTAAACAATTTAATTATTAATGGTCACACATTACCTTAGCTAGTGGTGTGATGATTTGGTCAAGTTTGTCGCTTACAAATCTCATTAGTAAAATCTAATTTTACAAATTCAAGCAGTACTTTTTAGTAATGATTATTTATACGAATCCTTTTCTTCAACATTATATCACTTTAATACTTAAGGAATTTGGTTTTTGTCAAAATTCCCACATTCAACTTGGCTATAATATAAGGAAAGTACATGGTTCGATAGTGAAGTTTATTATTAACCATAGTATTCTGGTCAAAGATTTTGACTTCAAGTTCACTACAGTTGATCGTGATATTGACCTTATAAAACTAAGGAGACGAGCTCTTTATTGAATATTGTTTCACTTCCAACGCTTTAAATAAACCTAACTATTATCTATGTAATTTTTTAGGAGAATATGGGTTCTGATTCGATGCTCTAAGGAGATGATGTCGAATCTCATTGTAAGAAGAGGTGTCCAAGCCTTTATGATGGAAAATGTTGACTTCGAAGACGAACAACATAAGATATGGGAATGATGTCGACTGTCATGGTGAAGAATCATTCTTTGTCCACGTTTTCTTACATCATTACTCTCAAAGACATGAACCAGCAAAACTCTTATGGCACTAATGGTCAACATCGGGAATATGAAGACAGATTGGCATCGAAGACATATATACAACATCTCATGTAACCAAAGGAGCAAAGGTATTAAGCTCAATCAACATCATAAGCCATCAATGATTGTCGATGAGGCATATAGTGCGTTTCATTGATGATGAACTTCATCGATGCCATTATTTATCTCTTGTCGCCACAATAAGCTAGTCAATAATGTAACTACTCCATATCAGCTACCAAGTAAATTTATGCACCTTTTCGCATTTCGTCAACCATTTGATAGTAACGAAAGGATCATCAAGTTATCATTTCTCAATATTCGCGATGCCCTTCATTAATGTTGTTCACCATCGGTACCATTTACAATTAATGCTACCAAAGATCATTGTCGCTGAGGAACAAGGTCGCTGTTTTATTGTATTGAGTTTCATATAACATGTAACATCCCGGTATTTTCAGCCATTCACATCCGCATATGTCGGACTTGAATTGCTCAAAATATTAGATTGTTAAATTATATTTAGCAAAACTCGGCATATACAGTAAATAAATCAATCACGGAATCACAGACACAGAGTAATATAATAATAATTCAGGGGAATAGATAAATAGTAGTTTATGAAGCTACTACATAAACAATAGAGTTTGAAATAAAATACAATAGAATATCTCAAATACATACTGATGACATCTCTGAAAAAATCAATTGGAAAAGCTGAAAGCTGAATCAATAGTTGGATCTCCAAGCGAAGCCCCAAATTCCAAAGGTGAGTCTCAAATGCTGTATCACTCAGTTTGACCCGAGCATAAAGCAAAACACAAACACTCGAGTCAGGATTAACATTCTTATTTCAATAAATCCAACACAAGTGAAACATCAACTGAAATACAATTAACTTAAAGGATGTTTGGGATACCCATCCTCTAAGGATCCATGGAACTATCTACTATGTAGAAATATACGCTATTAACAACCAAACGTCATTATAACACCATGGTCATTTCAAAATAATTTATACTTCAAAACCAAAATATCATTTCCATTTCAAATATCTCTATTCAAAGTTATAGCACTTTCAAAGTTACAACGCTTTCGAAACCCAAAACACTTTGAAATCATAATTCTTTGGAAAACCATAACTTTGAAATCACAACTTCCACAACTTAAACAGTTTAATAGTAGTATATAAAACAAAATAGTTTATAAATAAAATAGTTTATAGTAAAATAATTAGTGTATTAAATAGTTATACTAAAATATTTTATATTAAAATAGTATATATTAAATAATTTATAAAGTGCAATATTTATAATTTTCTCAAATTTCACAGATCGATTCAAATCAACACGAATTCGAAATTCAAATTTAATTCAATCTCAATTTATCAATTTCAATTCAATTCAGCTTCTAAATAAACAAATTCAAATTATATCGATTTCAAATACAGATTTGAACCACAAAATAAGCCATTTAAATTTCAATATATTCAAAGCTTTAAATATTAAACATTTTCAAAACTATTTAACAGTTTCATTTAGATCTTGATTTAACTTCATTATTATTTAGTCTTGAAATATTCACTTAATAAATTCAATATTATTTAAATAACCTTAAATTACATTTTACTAAATATTTCATTCAATTTATTTAAACGCGAAATATTCATTAAATTATTTAAATAAAAATCAAGTTGTAAAATCATGTCTAAAATCTCAAATTTCCAAAGTTTCAAATCTATTTAATTAAATAAAATCCTTAATTAAATACAATTTCAAATAAATACAAATTTATCTTCCTAACCTTAACTTATTCAAATTATTATAAAAATCTATTTTTGAAATATAAAATTTAATAAATAATTAAACATATTATATGTTAATTAAATCAATGTTAATTAAATTGAATATTATTATTAAACCTACATATAAAATAACATTTTATATATAGTATTTTAAGAATCAATATTGATTAAAACCGTATATTTCTTTCAAAAACCATAGAAAATATTTTCAAAATATTTATATATCAACCAATGTTGTCTGTATAAAATTTTCTATCATATGGTCAAGTGATACAGATATTTATCATTTCACTCCGCAATATAAATATATACGGGTATACATCATTTCATCCTGTGATCCCAAATTCAATTCAAATGAAAATCGCTTGGGTTTATCATTTCAATCCATAAAGATTTTCTCCTATTCTACAGATCGTTCGGGTATGTATCATTTCAACCCATAGGGAATTCTATACTAATAGAGCTTCTAGAGTAATAAAAGATAAGATATTAATATAAAAGGCGTATATCATCAATATAAATAATAAATAATGGTGTCAGATGTCACAGACGAATAGATAGCATATATAAAAATGTTAATAACTAACAACAACATATTTCAATTGTCGTTTCAATCGAAATCAAACTTAATAAATATGAGAACGTTAATCGTGAGTGATTGCTCACCTTTCGAGGCTAGATAGATTTGACAAATGGAATGGGTTACGAATCCAAGCACGAGTTCTAAAGCAAAGTAAAATTGACACGAATTTGACGAGCAAAGCTGATAGATAGGAATAGACGCAATCTGAATCAGAATTGAATCAATGAAGATAATTGGTGTAAGTGAATTAATATAGATACAACATATAAAATTATATATACACACACAAAATCATATTCAAATTTAAAACACATACTAATAAAATATATATACATGTGTTTCAAAAATCATTGTTTACCTAAACAAAAATATTAAAGTCAACCATATATATATATAATAAATTTTGTATCTATGCATTGTAATTTAACAAATTAACATATGTATATTTATATAACTTATATAAAATATATAACCCAAAACATATGTATACTAATATAATTTATATGTAGACTTTGAAACAAGGCAAAAAAAATATGTATGTAACTATATGTATAGATTAAAAAAAAACAGTTATAGAACTATATTTTTAAAACTCATACATGATATATATATATATATATATATATATATATATATATTTATATATATATACTAGCAGAATATTTGCATATATCCAACAAAGCAAACAAACTGTATATAACATATACACTTAAAACTGTAAAACATATCTGAATATGACGCATTAGCTAAATATATAAAATAACTATAAAATATATATATACAAGCGATTATGAGCGTATATGTGACAGAAAGTTACAAACAATGTTACAAACACATTATATAAACTGCCATACAAATGTAACTTTTTTTGTAGTATGATACATATATATTGTAAATATATTTTTAGTACCCACATAAAACCTCCTTTCCAGATCAAAATATAAACTTATATAAATAGTATATTTTATATAATAGTACTTATATGATAGGTCAATGTAACCTGTAAACTAATGTATACATATTATATAATCAAACTATCATAAACTAGCATCTATAACCGACTTTCGAAACAACATATATATATATAACTTACATCACTTTATATATACTAACATATATACATATATATAACTAACAAAATAAGAATGTACATTATATATGAAATAACAATATGTAAAGATACATATAAAATTTATACGGACCGATATATATAAAAGCTAGTTCAACACTTTAAATATATGAATATATATAAACAACTTGTGAACTTATGATTTGTACTAATTGGTTATATAATTCTTATACATATATAGAAATAGACTATATAACTAACATCATACATATAAATCAAACTAACATAAATTTGCAAAAAAAAATTCTAACTCAAACTGTGACCAAATATACATGCTAATCCAACTGGAAATATACAAAACAAAAGAATATATATAAACAGCAACCAAAGTAGAGTCTGACTGCATACATGCTAAAATAAACACTAAATATATTCAAATATATATATATATATATATATAACCGTGAATTTGTAGAGTATATAACTTACATATAACTCATTTATAAAATGTATAACTAATAACTTATAAGACTAATATAAACTTATAGCCGAAGAAACTATATAATATATATACACACACAGCAACAAGATCCATATATAATAAAACAGGTATAGATCTATACCTCGACAGAAAGATGCTCTACCGAGATTGGGAAAGGGAAGGAAAAACTGGAGCGTGCACGATGCTCGGTGGAGGCCGATGGGTAGTGGTAGCGGGGCATGGGCTCGGTTGGAGGGAGAGCTGCTACAACGGTCGGGTGGAGGTGTGTTTTGTTTTGGAGGGGTGTGCATGCTACAGGCAAAAAGTTGAAGGCTTGAGATACTTTATGTAAAGTTTTCCGAGAAAAAATTGAAACCAACATAAAGAAACAAGAGAGAAAAAGAAGAGGAGGAAAGAGGGTAGGCTACAGATCTGGAGAAGGAAGAAACAACTTCAGAGAAAAATAAATATATAAACGAATGAACAGTGGAGAAATGAAGAGACCCAAAATAAACGTACCGACAAATAATCAATTGAAGGCCAATGATTAAGCAAAAGCTAGTAAAGCAATTTATTACACTCATTGGGCCGCATGTTTAGATTTGAAAAGCAAAGGAAAGTGAAAAGCCACAAATTTGGTGTCGTTACAACGGACAGTTTATTGCTTCGGTCGCGTACCAGATCTCAATATACAGAAATAAATATACCGAAGAGATCAACACGACCAGACGATCAAAACGGTATACAGATATCAGTGGTACGACCTTCCAATCAAAAGTCGATGTCGGTACCGAAAATGCTACAAATCCGTCGAAAATAAGATAAACCGAGCAATAACAGTTCAAATTTGACGAAACGAAATATGACGTCTCACTCAGAAGATGATTTTCAAATTTATTATATAAAAATATTTAGGTTTGGAAAATATTGTATTACCATCAATTTTAACTGATTTGAATCGAAATAAAATTACACAATAAAATAAACTTTCATATCATTAATTAAAAATTTACCATTTTCTATGTTTAATTAGGCTAAACCAAATATCAAATTTATTTCAAAATTTTATTATTTAAAATTTCACAAAATTCAATTAAATACGTAAAAAAAACCTTTAGAATTTAGGGGTCGTTACACTCTCCCCCAGTCAAAACTTTTCGTCCCCGAAAACGAAGGAGGTAGAAGAATAGAAACAACCAAAAGAAAATGGATTGGAAATAAAACAAAATAAAAAATTAATTTAAAACCATATAGATTTCAATTTAAATTAATTAATATTTAATAATTTGGTTAAACCCTTTTTATTAAATCCATAAATAATCATTCGATCCAAATTTGTTAGTTCAAACTGTCAATTCAGATCATAAAAATTTCATTTGGTTTTAAATTGATTTCCCTTCACTTATTTATATGAAGATCAATCACTTACATAAAACACTAATAATTTACAAACCATGTAGTATATAAATAAACAGTATTTTAAACATTTTAAATTATTTAGAAAGAAAAATGATAAAAATATCCTTTATTTATACTTTATCAAAATACTTTTATAACTCGATGCCTTAATAGGTTTATCCTCATTCTTGCAGACTCTAGCCATGCGTTGATCAGACGCAAGACTAGAATTCTCCAAGTACTTAGTAGATCTGTTTCAACACCTAGTGAAAATACTCGAAAAACCTTCAAAATCGATATGGAAAGTACAATCCAAACAAATCAACCGAATCGAATCATGGATCGTAGATACACACTGGTTACGCCGGGATCTTGCAGGAAACATCTGCACCTTTTAAGCAATCACTGCCTTGCAAATTTCGCAATGATAACAAAAAATATAGACCGTGGATACACAATGGTTACGCCAGGGTCCTCCGGAAAACATCCATACCCTTTAAGCAATCTCTTCTTTGCGGATTATGCTAAGATAACGAAAAAACTGCTAGACCTCGGATACACAATGGTTACACCTGGATCCCCTAGGAAACATGCATACCATTTAAGCAATCTCTGCCTTGCGGATTACGCTACTAAAATGACCATAGATCGCAGATACACAATGGTTACGCCAAGATCCCCCAGGAAACATCCTTATCTTTTAAGCAATCACTGCCTTGCGGATTACGCTATGCAGTCGAGTTTGTAAGACCATGGGTAACGCCATGGAATTCGAAGGACACTCGAGTATCATATCCGGAAAACCCAAATCAAAGAGAATAATATCGATAGAATGAATCCAAAATATGGCCACAAAGTGGATATCAAGCAGAAGGCACTTTCCATATCTTTACTTTGAAAATATGCATCATATAGTATCCTTTCAAATCAATTTTAAATATTATACTTATGTAAAGTCAATTATATAAGATTTCATTTTCAAATTGAATACTTTTCAAAATCAATAATATATCAAATCACACTTATATAGACTTCGATTATATAAGATTTCGCTTTTCAAATTGAGTACCTTTCCAAATCAATAGTTTTCGAATCAACTTCATACTTATACAAATAAATTTTATATAAGTTTGATAACTCCCAAATCAATTATTTAGTAAAATAAGGTTCTTAATTTCCATTCGTTTCAATATCAGTTCAGTTTCAAAATCATATATGATTTCACCAAATTATTTCTTCCAAATTAAATATCTTCAGTTTCAAAGTTTCCAAAATAATAGGTTTAGAAAATAATCCCAGTTTCCAAATCAACATAATTTAGGTCAAACAAATTCATTTTCAAATAATCATTAAATATTCGGTTTTAAATTCCAATATATTTTCGAAATCAAATATTTTTCTCAAATTCAATTATATCCAAAATGATTATCAAGTTTATAACCATCCCTTTAAAACCTTTAAACTATTTACTTCTATTTGAAAGATCCAATTTACCTTTTGAAAATTATTATTCTATATATATATATATATACACAGTTTTATAAAAGATGTTACTAAGTTAAAAACATTTAAAACTAAATTTTATTCAAAACATTTCAAGACTAAATTTCATATTAGTATAATTCAAAATAGTCTTATTCATTTACTTAACAAAACAATTTCAAACTTATTTAAATCAATTACTTCATACTTAAACATTCAAAACTAAACTTATATACTTTATCAAGTAATATTTACTTTTCGAAATTACATAGCTTTTAAAACTAAACCTCGATTTGGAAGTGTTTGAACATTCAAAATAGTTGAAAAAATATCAAATTTCCAAATCCCAGAGTTGGAAATCAGCAAAAATCAGTAGATAGGGTTATACCAAATCAAATCCGAAACTCGAGGACTGAACACCGGGCTCACTTCAAATCATTTCAAATATATATACACACACACACACATTTATCTTTCGAATATCAAATCATACTTCAAAATTTGAAATCAAAAATTTAGTTCCATAAAATCAATCGCATAGCAAACCTACTAAAGTGGCCTCTCCCCCACTCTAAAACTAGAAAATCAAGGTCGGTCATGTGGCACTCATCATCAAAATTATTCTCTAGTGACATAAATGAGTTCTGGATTTTTACTTTCTTGAAAACTTCTTTGAAATTTCTTTGAAATTATAGAAACTCATTTGAAGTCATTTGAAACGTTTCTTATTTAGAAAATACTTTCAAATCATATTATTATATATTTTCAAAATCTTGAAACCAATTTCAAAATACGAAGTTCAATTTCTCAAATTCCAAATTTAAAACCCTCGGTTATAAATCATTTTGATATAAATTAATTTCTTATATAATTTTCAAAATTTCAAATCCTTTTGAAACTTCAAATTCTCGTCTTTAAAAGGTATATAATTCTTATTGAAAACATTTCTACTTTTATTTATATAATATAATCATTCTTATCAAAATAATAATTTTGATGTATAAAACAATTTCTAAAATACAGACAAACACATATTTTCAAAGGATGATTCAAGAATGGATTTCAAAACAAAGATAGAGATTCAAATTAGAGAGACTCTAATCGAATAGAATTCTGATTCGAAGATAGGCTCAAACAAAGATGAGATAATTAAATTACAAAATAGAAGATGAATATATGTAACGACCCGTAAATTTTAATAGATATAATTAGTTAATTTGATTGGATCTTTGTAATTAAATTTAGAAAGAAATAAAATTGGGAATAATATTAATGAAATGATAACTAGAAAGTAAGGTAAACAATACTAATTAAAGTTAATAATAAATGAATGGAAGGAAATTCCAACTAATGAAATAAATTTAAATGTTAGGACTTAGTTATAAATGCGAATTAAGTAAATAAATGTAAGTATTATATGAATATATGAATTAATGTCTGATTTAGGGTAATAGAATGAATTCATATGATGTAAGTAATTACAATAAATAATGAAATAATAACTAGGATGGAATATAACAACGAAGTTAATTAAAGCTGAATTGTGTAAATTAAATAAAATTGCAATGAATGAAATAATGTAAAATGGTATAACTTGGTTATAGGATGAGATAAGCTAATAAATAATTAATTCAATGCAATACCTATTGATTGAAAAAATTATGAAGTTTTAATTGATTGTAATTTGCAAATTGGAAAATAGATTCAAAGTTACAATTGACGGAATAATACGTAATAAGTGCAATTTGACATGAATCAATGTTAGTATAAATTATTGAAATAATAACTAGAATGCAAGGTTACAATAATGGGAATGAGTATATGTCAAGTAAATGAAAGGTAAACAATGATAACTAGCTTATAGAGTAATAATAGGCATCGTGTAAAGATGGGAATTTAATTCAAATTAACGGAATTAAAGTAAATATTATATCTTGGTTACAAAATTAATATACGGAAGTGGATGTAAATATGGATTAATTAATGAGATGATAGATAGTGATGGTAATTGAATAAAATCAACATTATATAAGTATTGTAACAAAATGAATAGGAAATTCTAATTTTATTCCTAAGTAATAGTTGATGTAATAATAGAATGGAACCAAGATGAAATGATTATTTGATTAAAATCTTAACTAATGTGTGCATTAATTTATGATGAAATATAAAAAGGTAAATTAATAATTTAAAAGGATGACTGACTAATAAAATAATGTATAATAAATGGAAATGGAATAAATTAGTGTTATTAAGCTAATGGTAGCATTTGTTGTAAGCAATAAACTTATAAATGAAATAAAAGTTAATGGTATCAATTATTACATGTTACATATTTATTTAGTCTATTAAATAAAATTTGGAAATCAATTTGCAATCAAAAGAAATAAAGTAGTACGTTAATTTGAAATTAAGTTAAAATGGGAGAATATTAAGAACCAAGATTCAAAAACAATGTTGATTATATTCTTGTTGTAATAAAGTCTCGAATCACAAGGGTAAGAATTTAATAAATTGAATTAATTAAAATTAAATGAAATTTAAAATATTTAAATATTACGTTATTTGAAATTAAGATGGAAGTGAGAATATCAATGTAATAGATTTTGAATCCCATATTTATTTCGTCTGTTCACAGTAATTAATTGAATAATAGAATGGGAAGTAGATTAAATAGAATTTTTGGAAATTAAATTTATAATTTTTTGAATTTAATGAAATGGATGTTAATACTGAAATTGATAAATTTATCAACTCTAAATTGATATTTTAATTTTTTTAAATCATTATAATGATTGAGAAATCAAAAATGATGAAATTTGTCAATTATCGAATTGAAATTGAAATTTTGATTTAATTAATTAATTTTTAATTTATTTAATTAACTGGAAAAATAGCCATTTTGGCCACTAACTCGGATTTCAACGAAACTAGTTTCATCAGATCCGTAACGGTGAATTATTGTAGGATTTCAAGATTCGTAGCGATCGGACTTGTCGTTTGATCGTACGGACTCGAAACGCCTTGAAATCGATGAAATTGAAATCAATTTAAAAAATATTGATTTTAGCACAATTTCTTCATACGACGGAATTTGGACTTGAAACCTTTTCCATTGCGTTTAAAATATTTAAAAACATCTATTTTGATATATGGGTTGACCCAATTTCGTTCCGGAGTCAGAACGGGCTTTTCGGGCCATATGTCGTTCAGCGCGTTTATCAATTCGATCTGATCCATTCTATTTCAACCCTACCTATAAATACCCTGTTAACCCCAGCCTACCACTATTTCTCATTTGTTTGCGCGTACAATTTCTTTCACCTCCTCATTTCAATGGCAGACAAATACCTAATATCAATTGCAATTCAAAAATCTAAGTGAAATTTCAAACTCCTCAAAAAAATTAAAAAAACTATATATCGAAGCTCTCAAAGAGCGCAAGTCAGATCTGCAGTCCTTTTCTCGATCTGAGTATTTGTATGGCCAGAAATTGAGGTTTAATTCACGGCCGTCCATCGCGCGTCGATGAACGTTGTTAGATCGACGAACCATTTCTGGGTTTTGGAGAGTGGACGATGGGGAGTTCATCGGTATGCTCTGTATCGCGAATCGACGGTTGGGACTCGTTCAACAATTGATTTAGGTTTCACACTATATGTGGCGACTGCAATATTTTCTCGCCGATCTACGAGGCTAGGGGGTCGAGTGGTGGCCGAGGGTCTGGGTATGGCGCGCGCTTGGCCGAGGTGGTGCGGCGTTGACGAGGTGACGAGACGATGGCGGCTCATATTCTGTACGCGAATACGTTGTGTTCGGTCTGGGCACTGTGCGTTGTGTGTTCCTGCAAATTGAGGGCGTGAGTGGAAGAAAATTGGTGACGTGGCAAGGGAGGTAATGTGTTCTTTTTTTTTATAATTGAAATTCAAACACATTTATCGCTATATCTTTCACATACGAACACCAATTCATGCACGATTTTTTTTGTTAGGATCGTATTGAAATTCCGAAAATTTTAGCGCTGGTTTAGATGAATTCTAAGACTGTTGAAATTTTGGATTTAAATTGGATTTAAATCCTATTTAAATTTAAAAGGTGAGTGTTTTAACCCACTCACAACTTCTAAAATTTCTTATGTTTGTTAAATTAATTTTGTTGTGACTATGCATTTATTTATGACTTTTTCGTATATTTTTAATCATCATCTCATTTATTGCATTTATTTAAATTAAATCATTATTTAACTTATTATTGAATATAACTGCCAGTTAAATACCTGTTATACATATATTATCAGTTATCTATTGGTATTGATTGATTGTTTTGGATGATGATTGTGATGGATGTGTGATCTGTTGATGGATGAATGGATGTTGTATTATATATTATTTTAAACTGCAAGTTGTTATGCATTTTATTTTATTTGGGATTGCGGTTTGAAATGATATATAACCGTAATTTTATTTTAAATTACGGATTGAAATGATAAATATCCGTATAATTTAACCATAGGATAGAAAATTATATACAGGCACCGCAGTCTATATATAAAAATATTTTGAAATGATTTTTCTATGGTTTTGTAAAGTAATATATGGTTTATGAGATAGTGATTTGAATTTTTATAAATGTTATTTATATATAGTTAAATTCTGGGTTTTAAGCTATGTATAAAATTGATTTGAAGTATAAAAGAAGTTAATAATTAAGTTTGATTTTATTAAGATAAAATATGATTAAGCATTTATTTAAGTTCAATTTCTGGAGTTTATAATGACTTAAATGAGAATAAAGCTGAAAGATGAATATGGAATTTATTTGGAATTTAATAAAATTTAGAAATTTTAAAGGGTATGATTGTTATAACTTGATTATTGTTTAGAGTGATTTAAATTAATATCAAGTTGATTTAAATGAATATATCAAGTTAAATAAATTAAAAGGATATCTAGTTGTTGAATTCAAAGTTTGACTTAAATTATACTGGATTTATTAAGTAGACATTTGAAATCCAAAGAACAGTAATTAAATTTGACATATATGGAATTATCAAAGAATTAATTTTGAAATGGTGGAATATTTAAAGCTTTGAATTGTATGGAAATTGAAATGGTTTAATTAGAGGTTCAAATCGGTATTTGGAATTTATTTGTGTAATTTAAAAAGCTATTTTATTATTAAAAGTAATTCAATATTAAAGCATTTAAGTATTGGAAGTTATGTTTCAAAAATTGGGGTTTTAAGGCATTATGATTTGAAGATGCTATGAATTTGGGAAAATGATACATTTGAAATAAAAATGATATTATATTAATTTGGGTTTTATAAAAGATATCTTATTGGTTTGGTTTAAACGAGAATGATATCATATTTATGTGGTTTTAAAATGAATATTATATCTTGGTTTTGAAGTATAATTATTTTGAAATGACCGCGGTGTTATAATAACGATTGGTTGGCAAAGAGACCGGGATCAGATATAGGCATACTCTCTGTCGATACCGAAAACCACTTTGACAACCGTGTATGCGGTGGAGATTCCAGAATGAAGTAGGATGGTGGCGGCGTTTCCTTTGAGGTAAATATGTGGACCCTACTCCCGTGAGTTGGCATAAGGTGGCTAAAACAGGAGCGATCGACGGGCTAATGAGGTAGCACCTTTGATCGGACACATCCCTTCGATATTATACTTTGACTTTTGGATTTATTCGGTGGCCACTTTTGATTTCTTTGTTTTGGCGGTGTGGCTCGAGGTGGACGGTAGCTGCGACTATGCGTTACCACCGGCCCGGAAGCATAATTGGTACATCTACCCTAGCATTGCCTAGTTGTGCCGTGTCACCTGCCCTAGCGCGCCTTGTACGAGTTTCTATTTGTGTCCTACCTACGGAGTATCATCTGGTAGCCTCCCGATCAGGAGGTATTACGATACTGTATAGACTATTGCACTATTACGTGCTAAGGTGGAAAATGTAAAGCCTTAACGCTATTTAAAAGTAAGTTTATTTTACAATAGACATTATTATAATAGCGAAATATTACTACATAGTAAATAGTTTAACGGATCCTTAGAAGATGTGAATCCCGATCATCTTTTAAGTTAACGCACTCATATTTATTTCTATTGATTTAACTGACATAAAATATTTTAGTTCCGACTCGAGTGTTTTGTCTTTTCAATTCGCTCGGATCAGCCTGAGCATTTCAGGATTTAGAAGACTGTACTCTGAAGGACGAAGACGAAGATTTATTATTATTTATAATTGTATTCCATTGCATTCATACTATTCCGCTGCATTATAAATATTCTGTGGTATGTGTAACACTGATATGTATTGTATAAGTAAAATCAAATATTTTGTAAAACAGATTCATGAACTGTTTATTTGATTATTATATTTTATCGTTCCGCCGCAAGATTCTATTTTGTTTTATTTCTTCCTTCCTTTTTCTTATTTGCCCCATAACAATCCGCCCTTTTGTATGGTTTAAGTCTGACGTGTATGGTTTATCATCGATTTAAAGCGTACAGAAAGGCGGGATGTAACATCTGGTAT
Source organism: Allium cepa (assembly GCA_030765085.1). Classification (NCBI taxonomy): domain Eukaryota; kingdom Viridiplantae; phylum Streptophyta; class Magnoliopsida; order Asparagales; family Amaryllidaceae; genus Allium; species Allium cepa. Next base: position 104,940,717 of record CM060930.1, on the reverse strand, counting down.
CAGAGCTTTCGTTTAGCATTAAACCTTAGCTTTGTGGGGTTTGACTCTTTGTTAATAGGGTAGTAATACCCTATGATGAGTCGCTGAGTGTATATATGAGAGAGCGCATTTGTTAGTTTTATAAAAGGTTTTAATATTGTGTTAATCTGTTCCTTTTGTATTTATAAATTCTGGTTGGTGCATGGGACGCATGACATCAATAGGGATTTCTAAACACTTCATAGGACAGACCGACACAATATTTGTTTTGAATATAAGTGAATGAAATAATTTTGCCTATTATATTTTCTATATATATATATATAATAAATTTTTTATAAATGATATATATTTGGTTGAAAAATGTTGGTTGTTAGGTAATGAAATTTACAAATAATAGTGTAAATAAGATTAATGATAAAATAAATGAAAATGGGAAATTTAGAACTTAAGCTCCGGGATTTCTGAAAATTTCTTTTGAATGATTTTGAAATATAATAATAATATTATTAAAAGTATTTTCTGATATAAATATTTCAATATAATTTGAAAGAAATGTTTTAAAATAAATTTGGAAGGAATAAATTCTGTACTCCCCTCTCTGTCGCTGGAAAATAATTTCGGTGATGAGTGCACGCTTCATCGACATTCATTTTCGAGTTTCGAAGTGGGAAGGCCACTGTAGTAGTTTTACTGCAGATTTATTTTGATAAATAAATATAAATTTTAAATTGTTTTAAAATATAATTGGATATATAAACTGTAAGTATATACATTTATCTATTACTTTAAAATGATTTGAAATTAAACCCGGTATTTAGTTCTTAAGCCTTTGATAATTAATAGTTTCAATTAGTGTAGTGAAATGGAATTTAACTAGTAGTTGAAATCTCTAGATGAAATAAGAAATGTAATACTAAGTTATAAATGAGATTAAAAGAAAGTTGAAATTGGAATCTTATAAAACGAAAGATATAATTATTGAACATTCAATTAATTAAAAGAAATAAGATAAACTTGTATGATTTTAATTACATTCTTAAAGGCATATATATAACTTACCAAAAGATGTAAAAAATTGAAAAGTCTATTAAGAAAATGTAATAGGAATTGTACGGGTAAATTTATGTAATAAAAGTGTTCAATAAATTGCTCTTATTAATAGGACTTGATGTTATAGTTGTAATAAACTTGAGTTATAAACTGGAATGCTACTATAATAAAATATGATAAAGAGTAAGTGTTGTAAGTAAGCAACTAGAAACTTAAGTAAATACATGAAATTTACTAGTAATGGATGAATGAATATGATGCAATAAAGAAGAAACTTACATGACATTAAAATGAAACAATGAATATTGTAAGTAATAAATGAAAATAAATGAAGTAATCACTGAATAAATGAAAGGAAAAAAATGAATGAAAAAAAATGTTGTAAAAGAGAATTTATAAGAATAAACTTGAATAATGTTAGAATTTGCTGTTGGTTGGAATTGTTGTTTGGTTTATGGTAGCTTGGGCAAGGATACTTTAAATTTGTTTGGAAGGTATGAATAATCTATTTAGTTTCATCTAAGACTGCTGAGTAAATGGTGCATAGTTTATTTTCCATTCTGTACAATTTAAAGTTTTGAACCCGAACAACTATTTGTTTTATTTGATATGAATGAATGATTGATATGTGTTGATTCTATGTGATGGTTGTATGCTTGGTTTCAAGTGATTGATGTTTGTATTGATGTGTTTGTATATGGTTAAAACCACTTTAAATATTTCATTTATATAATTTTTAACTCATTTGGAATTATATAAGTGAAATACAGGTTATGGAAGCAATTGCGACTGCTTTTGGTTTCATAAAATAAGCGTTAGTTGACGACAAATAGGTACGTTTTCGGATTACGGTTTATAGCGTTAGTATATTGTTTTTCCCGTATTGGGATATATTATATTGAAAAATATATGTTGTATATTGTTATATTTGATATTATATTTTCTCCCGAGCCTCTCCGTACAAAGGAAACACTGCCGAAATTTTTCGTAAATTTTGAACTTAGAAAATTTTAAAATATTTTCCCAACTTTATCAATTTAAATATAAAAAAATTTAATTATTTACAAATCTATATATTTTATTTAAATTATCCAATTCTGTAAACTTATTATTATGAATATAATGTTTTGAATAATATATATTGACTTATAAGTTCCTCTTTTCCCTTCTTTTTCCTTTTCGGGGACGAAAAGTTTTGAGTGGGGGAGAGTGTAACGACCCTTAAATTTTAATAGATATAATTGATTAATTTAATTGGATCTTCGTTATTAAATTTAGAAAGAAATAAAATCGGAATAATATTACTGAAATGATAACTAGAAAGTAAGGTAAGCAATACTAATTAAAGTTAATGATAAATGAATGGAAGGAAATTCCAACTAATGAAAATAAATTTAAACGTTAGAACTTAGTTATAAATGCAAATTAACTAAATAAATGTAATTATTATATGAATATATGAATTAATGTCTGATTTAGGGTAATAGAATGAATTCATATGATGTAAGCAATTATAATAAATAATGAAATAATAACTAGGATGGAATATAACAATGAAGTTAATTAAAGCTGAATTGTGTAAATTGAATAAAATTGCAATGAATGAAATAATGTAAAATGGTGTAACTTGGTTATAGGATATGGTAAGCTAATAAATAATTAATTCAATGCAATACCTATTGATTGAAAAAATTGTGAAGTTTTAATTGATTATAATTTGTAAATTGGAAAACAGATTCATAGTTATAATTGACGTAATAATACGTAATAAGTGCAATTTGATAGGAATCAATGTTAGTATAAATTAATGAAATAATAACTAGAATGCAAGGTTGAAATAATGGAAATGAGTATATGTCAAGTAAATGAAAGGTAAACAATGATAACTAGCTTATAGAGTAATAATAGGCATCGTGTAAAGATGGGAACTTAATTCAAATTAACGGAATTAATGTAAATGTTATAACTTGGTTACAAGATTAATATACGGAAGTGGATGTAAATATGGATTAATTATTGAGATGATAGATAGTAATGGTAATTGAATAAAATCAATATATAAGTATTGTAAAAAAATGAATAGGAAATGCTAATTTTATTCATAAAGTAATAGTTGATGTAATAAAAGAATGGAACCAAGATGAAATGATTTATTTGATTAAAATCTTAACTAATGTGTGCATTAATTTATAATGGAAATGGAATAAATTAGTGTTATGAAGCTAATGGTATCATTTGTTGTAAGAAATAAACTTATAAATGAAATAAAAGTTAATGGTATCAATTATTAAGTGTTACAAATTTATTTAGTCTATTAAATAAAATTTGGAAATCAATTTGCAATCAAAGGAAATAAAGTAGTACGCTAATTTGAAATTAAGTTAAAATGGGAGAATATTAAGAACCAAGATTCAAAAGCAATGTGATTATATTCTTGCTGTAATAAAGACTCGAATAACAAGGGTAAGAATTTAATAAATTGAATTAATTAAACTTAAATGAAATTTAAAATAGCTAAATATTACGTTATTTGAAATTAAGATGGGATGTGAGAATATCAATGTAATAGATTTTGCATCCCATATTTATTTCATCTATTGACAGTAATGAATTGAATAATAGAATGGGAAGTAGATTAAATAGAATTTTTGGAAATTAAATTTATAATTTTTTGAATTTAATGAAATGGAAGTTAATACTGAAATTGATAAATTTATCAACTCTAAATTGATATTTTAATTTGTTTAAATCATTATAAATGATTGAGAAATCAAAAATGATGAAATTTGTCAATTATCGAATTGAAATTGAAAATTTGATTTAATTAATTAATTTTTAATTTATTCAATTAACTAGAAAAATAGCTATTTTGGCCACTGACTCGGATTTCGACGAAACTAGTTTCATCGGATTCGTAACGGTGAATTATTGTAGGATTTCAAGTTTCACAGCGATCGAACTTGTCGTTTGATCGTACGGACTCAAAACGCCTTGAAATCAATGAAATTGAAATCAATATGAAAAATATTGATTTTAGCATAACTTCATCATACGATGGAATTTGGACTTGAAACCTTTTCCATTGCGTTTAAAATATTTAAAAACATCTATTTCGATATATTGGTTGACCCAATTTCGTTCCAAAGTCAGAACGGGCTTTTCGGGCCATATGTCGTTCAGCGCGTTTATCAATTCGATCCGATCCATTCTATTTCAACCCTACCTATAAATACCCTGTTATAAACCCTAGCCTACCTCTATTTCTCATTTGTCTGCGCGAACTATTTCTTTTACCTCCTCATTTCACTGGCAGACAAATACCTAATATCAATTGCAATTCAAAAATCATAGTAAAATTTCAAACTCCTCAAAAAATTCAAAAAAATTATATATCGAAGCTCTCGAAGAGCGCAAGTCAGATGTGCAGTCCGTTTCTCGATCTAAGTTTTTGGGTGGCCAGAAATTGAGGTTTAATTCACTGTCGTCCATCGCGCGTCGATGAACGTTGTCAGATCGACGAACCATTTCTGCGTTTTGGAGAGTGGACGACGGGGAGTTCATTGGTATGCTCCATTTCGCGAATCGACGGTTGGATCTCGCGCAACAATTGACTAGGGTTTCACGCTATATGTGGAGGCTGCAATACTTTCTCGCCGATCGATGAGGCTAGGGGGTCGAGTAGTGGCCGAGGGTCTGGGTATGGCGCGCGCATGGCCGAGGTGGTGCGGCGTTGACGAGGTGACAATGGCGGCTCATATTCTCGTACGCGAATACGTTGGGTTTGGTCTGGGTACTGTGCGTTGCGTGTTCCTATAAATTGAGGGCGTGAATGGAAGAAAATTGGTGACGTGGCGAGGGAGGTAATGTGTTTTTTTTTTACATAATTGAAATTCAAACACATTTATCGCTATATCTTTCACATACGAACACCAATTTACGCACGGTTTTTTTTGTTAGGACCGTATTGAAATTCCGAACATTTTGACACCAGTTTGGACCAATTATGAGACTGTTGAAATTTTGGGTTTAAATTGGATTTAAATCCAATTTAAATTCAAATGGTGAGTGTTTTAACCCACTCACAACTTCTAAATTTTTTTATGTTTGTTAAATTAAATTTTTGTTGCGACTATGCATTTATTTATGACTTTTTCGTATATTTTTAATCATCATCTCAGTTATTGCATTTGTTTAAATTAAATCGTTATTTAACTTATTATTGAATGTAAACTGCCAGTTAAATACCTGTTATATATATTATCAGTTATCTATTGGTATTGATTGATTGTTTTGGATGATGATTGTGATGGATGTGTGATCTATTGATGGATGAATGGATGTTGTATTATATATTATTTTAAACTGCAAGTTTTATGCATTTTATTTCATTTGGGATTGCGGTTTGAAATGATATATAACCGTAATTTTATTTTAAATTACGGATTGAAATGATAAATATCCGTATCACTTGATCATAGGATAGAAAATTATATACAGGCACCGCGGTCTATATATAAAAATATTTTGAAATGATTTTTCTATGGTTTTGTAAAGTAATATATGGTTTATGAGATAGTGATTTTGATTTTTATAAATGTTATTTTATATATAGTTAAATTCTGGGTTTTAAGCTATATAAAAAATTGATTTGAAGTATAAAAGAAGTTAATAATTAAGTTTGATTTTATTAAGATAAAATATGATTAAGCATTTATCTAAGTTAAATTTCTAGAGTTTATAATGACTTAAATGAGAACAAGGTTGGAAGATGAATATGGAATTTATTTGGAATTTAATAAAATTTAAAAATTTTAGAGGGTATGATTATTGTAACTTGATTTTTGTTTTGAGTGATTTAAATGAATATCAAGTTGATTTAAATGAATATATCAAGTTAAATAAATTAAAATGATATGTATTTGTTGAAGTTAAAAGTTTTACTTAAATTATATTGGATTTATTAAGTAGACATTTCAAATCCAAAGAATAGTAATTAAATTTGATATACATGGAATTGTCAAAGAATTAATTTTGAAATGATGGAATATTTGAAGCTTTGAATTATATGGAAATTGAAATGGTTCAATTGGAGGTTCAAATCGGTATTTGGAATTTATTTGTAAAACTTAAAAAGCTATTTTATTATTAGAAGTAATTCGATATTAAACCATTTAAGTATTGGAAGTTATGTTTCAAAAATTGAGTTTTTAAGGCATTATGATTTGAAAATGCTATGAATTTGGGAAAATGATATATTTGAAATAAAAATGATATTATATTGATTTGGGTTTTATAAATGATATCATATTGGTTTGGTTTTAAACGAAAATGATATCATATTTATATGGTTTTAAAATGAATATTATATCCTGGTTTTGAAATATAATTATTTTGAAATGACCGCGGTGTTATAATAACGATTGGTTGGTAAAGCGACCGGGATCGGATATAGGCATACTCTCCGTCGATAACCAAAACCACTTTGACAGCCGTATACGCGGTGGAGATTCTAGAATGAAATAGGATGGTGGTGGCGTTTCATCTGAGGTAAATACGTGGACCCGACTCCCGTGAGTTGGCATAAGGTGGCTAAAACATGAGCAATCGACGGGCTAATGAGGTAGCACCTTTGATCGGACACATCCATTTGATATTATACTATGACTTTTGGATTTATTCGGTGGCCACTTTTGATTTCTTTGATTTGGGGGTGTGGCTCGAGGTGGGCGGTAGCTGGGGCTATGCGTTACCACCGGCCTGGAAGAGTAATTAGTACATCTACCCTAACATTGCCTAGTTATGCTGTGTCACCTACCCTAGCGCGCCTTGTACGAGTTTCTATTTGTGTCGTACCTATAGAGTATCCTCTGGTAGCCTCCCGATCACGAGGTATTACGGTACTGTATAGACTATTGGCACTATTACGTGTTAAGGTGGAAAATGTAAAGCCTTAACGCTATTTAAAAGTAAGTTTATTTTACAATAGGCATTATTATAATAGTGAAATATTACTACATAGTAAATAGTTTAACGGATCCTTGGTAGATGTGAATCCCGAGCGTCTTTTAAGTTATTGCACTCATATTTATTTTTGTTGATTTAACTCACATAAGATATTTTAGTTCTGACTTGAGTGTTTTGTCTTTTCAATTCGCTCGGGTCAGCTTGAGCATTTCAGTATTTAGAAGACCGTACTTTGGAGGACGAAGACGAAGGTTGATTATTATTTATAATAGTATTCCACTCCATTCGTACTGTTCCGCTGCATTATAAATATTCTATGGTATGTGTAACTCTGATATGTATTGTTTAAGTAAAATCAAATATTTTGTAAAACAGATTCATGAACTATTTATTTGATTATTATATTTTGTCGTTCCGCTACAGGATTCTATTTTGTTTTATTTCTTCCTTCCTTTTTCTTATTTATCCCCATAAAAATCCACCCTTTTGTATGGTTTAAGTCTGACGTGTGTGGTTTATCGTCGATTTAAAGCGTACAGAAAGGCGGGATGTTATAATATACTTATATAAATCGCGGGCGACCTTAACTGGGTCAACCGTAACTTTAGCAATATGATCGACGTGGAATTCTAAGGCAAATCAACATTCGATCGCCAGAGATAGAATTCGACATAGCAAGAGATAACAGCATCTAAACCGAGAGTATAGGAATCTCTAGTGAATCAATGCCAATTGTAAAGTAGTTTCATTCCTTTACAAATCATTCGTAGATTGGCTAGATCGTCGATTTTTATAGCAATCATTCGAAGTGGAGTTATGAGATGCTCCAAAATCAAAAGAATACAAATAGAGGGAGACAAGAATGGATTTCAGAACGAGAGGGAGTGTTCCAAAATTCAAAGGAAACTGAATCAAAGAGGAAGAGATTCAAGCACGAATGAAATTCTGTAATTAAATCTACTACATATGCTAAGTTTTGCCTAAAACCTGGCTCTAATACCAACTGTAACATCCCGGTATTCTCAACCACTCGTATCCGCACAGGTCGGACTTGAGTTGCACAAAATATCATATCGTTAATTTGTATTTGGCAAAACTCGGCATATACAGTAAATAAATCAATCACAGAATCACAAACATAGAGTAATATAATAATAATGCAGCGTAATAGTTAAATAGTAGTTCATGAAGCTACTATATAAACAACGGAGTTTGAAATAAAATACAATAGAATATCTCAAATACTGACTGATGACATCTCTGAACAAATCAATTGGAAAAGCTGAAAGCTGAATCGACAGTTGGATCTCCAAACGAAGCTCCAAACTCCAAAGGCGAGCCTCAAATGTTGTATCACTCAGTCTGACTCGAGCGTAAAGCCAAACACAACTCGAGTTAGGATTAACATTCTTATATCAATAAATCCAACTCTAGTGAAATATCAACTGAAATACAATTAACTTAAAGGATGTTTGGGATACCCATCCTCTAAGGATCCGTGGAACTATCTATATTATAACACCGTGGTCATTTCAAAATAATTTATACTTCAAAACCAAAATATCATTTCCATTTCAAATCTCTATTTTCATGTTATAGCACTTTCAAAGCTACAATACTTTCGAAACCCAAAACACTTTGAAATCATAATTCTTTGGAAAACCATAACTTTGAAATCATAACTTCCACCAATTAAACAGTTTAATAATAGTATATAAAATAAAATAGTTTATAAATAAAATAGTTTATATTAAAATAATTAGTATGTTAAAATAGTTTATATTAAAATATTTATATATTAAAATAGTGTATATATATTAAATAATTTATAAAGTGCAATATTTATAATTTTCTCAAATTTCACAAATCGATTCAAGTCAACACGAATTCGAAATTCAAATTTAATTCAATCTCAATTTAATAGTTTCAATTCAATTCAGTTTCTAGATAAACAAATTCAAATTATATCGATTTAAAATATAGATTTGAACCACAAAATATACCATTTAAATTTCAATATGTTTCAAAGCTTCAAATATTCAACATTTTCAAAACTAAATTTAACAGTTTCATTTAGATCTTGATTTAACTTCATTATTATTTTGTCTTGAAATATTCACTTAATAAATTCTTTATTATTTAAATAACCTTAAATTACATTTTACTAAATACTTTCTTCAATTTATTTAAACGTGAAATATTCATTAAATTAATTAAATAAAAATCATGCTATAAAATCATATCTAAAATATCAATTTCCATAAGTTCCAAATCGATTTAATTAAATAAAATCCTTAATTAAATACAATTTCAAAAAAATTAAAATTATCTTCCCAACGTTAACTTATTCAAATTATTACAAAAATTTATTTTTAAAATATAAATTTTAATAAATACTTAAACATATTATATATTAATTAAATAAATCTTAATTAAATTGAATATTATTATTAAACTTACATATAAAATAACATTTTATATATAATACTTTATGAATCAATATAGATTAACACCATATATTTCTTTCCAAAACCATAGAAAATATTTCAAAATATTTATATATTGACCAACGGTGTGTGTATAAAATTTTCTATCATATGATTAAGTGATACAGATATTTATCATTTCAATCCGCAATTTAAATATATACGGGTATACATCATTTAAAATCGCAATCCCAAATTCAATTCAAATGAAAATCGCTTGGGTTTATCATTTCAATCCATAATGATTTTCTCATATTCTATAGATCGTTCGAGTATGTATCATTTCAACCCATAGGGAAATTCTATACTAACAGGGCTTGCAGAGTGATAACAGACATGATTCTAATATAACAGGCGTATACCATCAATATAAATAACAGATAATGGTGTCAGATGCCACAGGTGAACATATAGCATATATAAAAATATAAATAACTAACAACAACATATTTCAATTGTCGTTTCAATTGAAATTAGATTTAATAAATATAAGAACGTTAATCGTGAGTGATTTCTCACCTTTCGATTCTAGATAGAATTGACAAATGGAATAGGTTACGAATCCAAGCATGAGTTCCAAAGCAAAGTAAGGTTGGCACGAATTTGACGAGCAAAGCTAATAGATAGGAATAGACGAAATCCAAATCGAAACTGAATTGATGAAGATAATTGGTATAAGTGAATTGATATAGATATAACATATAAAATTCTGTGTATATATATATACACACATACACAAAATCATATTCAAATTTTAAACACATACTAATAATATATGCATATATGTGTTTCAAAAATCATTGTTTACTATAAACACAAATATTAAAGCCAACCATATATATATAAAATAAATTTTGTATATGTACATTGGAATTTAACAAATAACATATATATATTTATATAACTTATATAAAATATATAAACCAAAACATATATATACTAAACTAATTATATGCAGACTTTGAAACAAGGCAAAAGAAAATATGTATGTAACTATATGTACAGATTAAAATAGCACAATATATATAACTATATTTTTAACTCATATATATAGTAGCAGACTGTTTTCATATATCCAACAAAACAAACAAACTATATATAACATATACACTTAAAACTGTAAAACATATTTGAATATAACGCATTTGCTAAACATGTAAAATAACTATAAAATATATATACAAGTGATTATGAGCATGTATGTGACAGAAAGTTATAAACAACTTTACAAACATATTATATAAAATGCCATACAAATGTTACTTTTTTTGTAGTATGACACATATATATTGTAAATATAGTTTTAGTAACAACACGAAACCTTCTTTCCAGATCCAAATATAAACTTATATAAATAGTGTAATTTATATAATTGTACTTATATAATAGATCAATATAACCTGTAAACTAATGTATACATATTATATAATTAAACTATCATAAACTGGCATCAATAACCAACTTTCGAAACAACATATATGTAACTGACATTACTTTAAATATATACTAACAAATATACATATATATAACTAACGAAATAAGTATGTATACCATATATAAAAAAACAATGTCTAAAACATACATACAGAATTTATACGGACCACATACACACACACACATATAAAAGCTAGTTCTACACTTTAAATATAAGAATAGATATAAACAACTTGTGAATTTATGATTTATACTAACTGTTATATAATTCCTATAAATATATAGAAACAGACTATAAAACTAACATCATACATATAAATCAAACTAATGTAAGTTTGCAAAAAAAAAAAAAAATCTAACTCAAACTGTAACCAATTATACATGCTAATCCAACTGGAAATATACAAAGAAAAGAATGTATATAAACAGCAATCAAAACAGAGTCTTACTGCGTACATACTAAGATAAACACTAAATATATTCAAATATATATATATATATATATATATATATATATATATATAACCATGAATCTGTAGAGCATATAACTTATATACAACTCATTTATAAAATATATAACTAATAACTTATAAAACAAATATAAATTTATAGCCGAAACAACTATATATATATATATATATACCCATAGAGCAAGAAGATCCATATATAATAAATCAGGTATAGATCTATACCTCGACAGAAAGATGCTCAACCAAGATTGGGAAAGGGGAAGGGAAAACAGGAGCGTGGAAGATGCTCGGTGGAGGCCGATGGGTAGTGGTAGTGGGGGCTTGGGCTCGGCAGGAGGGAGAGCTGCTACAAGGGTCGGGTGGAGGTGTGCTTGGGTTTGGAGGGGTGTGTATGCTACAGGCAGAAACTTGAAGGCTTGAGATACTTTATGTAAAGTTTTCGAGAAAAAGTTGAAACCAACAGAAAGAAACAAGAGAGAAAAAGAAGAGGAGGAAAGAGGGTAGACTACAGATCTGAAGAAGGAAGAAACAACTTCAGAGAAAAAATAAATATATAAAAGAATGAATGTACTGACAAATAATAAACGTACCGACAAATAATAAATTGAATGGCCATTGATTCAGCAAAAGCTAGTAAAGCAATTTATCATACTCCTTGGGCCACACGTTTAGATTTGAAAAGTAAAGGAAAGTGAAAAGCCATAATTTTGGTACCATTACAACGGACAATTTATTGCTTCCATCGCATACTGGATCTCGAAATACGGAAATAAATATACCGTAGAGATCAGCATGATGAGACAATCAACATGGTATACAGATATCAGTGGTGTGACCATCCAATCAAAAGTCGATATCGGTACCGAAAATGTTGCAAATCCGTCGAAAATAAGATAAACGAAGCAGTGGCAGTTCAAATTTGACAAAACGAAATATGACATCTCACTTAGAAGATGATTTTCAAATTTATTATATAAAAATATTCAGGTTTAGAAAATATTTTTATTACCATCAATTTTAACTGATTGAATTGAAATGAAATTACACAATAAACTTTCATATTATTAATTGAACCTTTACCATTTTCTATGTTTAATTAGGCGTAATCTAAATATCAAATTTATATTTCAAAATTTTGTTATTTAAAATTTCACAAAATTCAATTAAATACGTAAATAAAACCTTTAAAATTTACGGGCCGTTACATAACACTTGAAGGACGTCATGCACTTACATAAACGATGTTGATGACGATCGTCATAAATGTCCACTGAAGTTTTCAATGTTATACATAAACAATAAGTAAGGTTGTTGCCGCCTAATTTGTTGTCACATATGTCCAAAGGGATGAGTCTAAGTCAGACACCATATCACATTGATGACTGCCACAGTTAAGCATTCTAAGGCCAAGCACGCAATAGTAGCATCGTCGATGCCAAGCCTATCGAAGACATGGAATGCAAAGTGGAGCCGCTTCACCCTTATAAGTAGGACACTAGGGATGCTGGTTTGGGGGAGAAATTCATTCTCTTCCCACTTCTTACATACTCGACTTTGAAAACCCTAAATTGTTATAGGATTTAGTCATTTGTAACACTCAAACATTGTACACTCAAGGAATTGAATATCAAACAATCACATAGCATATATGACTACTCAACTACTAAATTATGACTTGCATACTGCCTTCCATATTGATTTGATCAAATATGACTTTCGACGTGACTTCAATGACCTTGTTCAGAACCGACATGAACTTGATGTCATGCATGCTTCTACCAATTGACTTCGATTAACTTCAATGAAGACTCTCTTCGATTGGTTTCAATTTCTATTTACTTTTGGGTTAAATGAATTTAAACATAGCATACCGACTGGATTCAAACTTTTAATTAGCATATTGACTTAATCCTTTTATGACTCATGACATAGTCGTAGCCTTAATATTAGATGTGCATAAGATTATAACAATGTTGTCAATAAGCTAATGATGTCCTTACTTATTTTCCTAGAGTCATCCTAGCATATTTCAACAAAATCTATTTTTCTAACACTCTTGGATGTTGACGGAGAAATTCGTTAACACACCCTATAATCATTTGATCGATGCCATGCTTTGATTTAAATATAATAAAGTGGAGTTCCCACTTTGAAGTTTAATATTATTCTTAAGTCGTAAGAACTGTGTGTTGAGATTTCCTATTTGATCTAACTATTAAAAACCAACAAGAAAATCTCAGACAAGTCATTTCATATTTATCCAATAACTATACATATACAACATCTTAGTGCCTCTAGTTTCCATGAATAATAGACTCCTTAACATTTGGAGAGTCTTACACACTCTGATTTTAACGGATGTAATGATAGCTTTTCTCGAAACGTCTTGACAAAGGGTATGAAAAATAATATGTTATTATACGATGTGAAAATTTTCTCATTATAATAATATTTTGTGATTAATATCGCATATTTGTTAGTCTAGGAATTTATCCCAACTTATATTCAAGTCTAAGGCAAGGGCGCGGGCCCTTGCACAAACTTGTACACGGTTCAATAGTCAAATAAGTAAATGTGCAAATCTTCAAATGTAAAATTCCACAATCATAAAGTGTGACGCCCCACCTCTATGCTCGCAATAACAAAGAGTATTAAAAGAAATACTGTCTGTTATCACGAAGAATAAGGCTGGATAGGAGCGGCCATCCGCAGTTAGGCCTTACACTAGTAGTAGTTATCTCGATAGGAGTGGTATATATTTTTATTTTTCATCTCATATTTATTTACTCCCATCGAAATACCCAATTCTAGTGTAAAACGAACTACGATGGTTCATAATAGTTTAGGACAATATATATAATAATAACACAGATAATGTAAATGCGGAACACAGATAATAAACAGTCTCATATATATATAACTGAAGTCAGTTGATATACATGTGATACAATACATATGATACAACTACAACTGTCGACTCTGGAAGTTACATATACAAGTACATTATCGTATATAATATACATGAATACATATCTTCCTATACAAATAAACCGACTACTATAAATGACGACGACTACTCCAAAAGATATGAAGGGACTTCATAGCTCAAGCAGCAACCCAAAGTAAGATATCAACAACCTGTAAATACTCGGTCTGACTCGAGTATTAAATTCAAAAGAAAATAATACACGGGTTAGTCTAATTCAAACTCAGTTATTAGTGCACGGAAGCAATAATGATTAAATATGAATAGACGACAATCAATTTAAATTCACCTATCCGATCCTTTAACAAGAAAATCGGATAACGGTGAATATAACACATAATAGTGTTAACCAACAAATCAACAACAGAGATAAGTGAAAAGAATAACAATGAAGATAATTTTTGAAAACAACAGAATTGCCTAAACGGCAATTAACACTAAATCCAATTATTAAATAATAATAATTAGAAACTCAAAATCTAATTATCAAATAGATAATTAGATAACAACATAATGATCAATTGAAACTAAATCAATTTAAACAATTGAAATATCACTTAAAAACATTAATTCTAATTGGCTGTAGTACACGCTAACGTGCACTGCCTCGCTAATACGGCATATGTAATACGCAAAAGAACAATGGATCAAAAGCAAAAGAAATAACAATAAAAATCAATACTGTGTGGCTGCAGTGCACGCACACGTACACTGCCTCGCCACAACAGCATGTGAAATCATCACAACAGTGAATACTAACAGCAATCAAAACTGCCGAGGTCAAGTCAGTGCTATTGCGACTCAACGCAACTGCAATTAAAACTAATAGTGTAACAGGCTATAAATTCAAGTGCAAATCTACTATCAGAAATGTAGACTACAATTAAACAGGCCCAAATCAAACTACAACAAAATGCATAAGGTCAAGTCAGTGACTCAAGCAAATGCCTCAAGTGGTACAAACTTCAACAACTCAGGGAATCCAGTATAGACCAATCCCGGCTAAACAACTACGAGCATCAAGTGGAGTCACAAGACTCTACAATGGAGTCGAAACAATTTTAACCAAGCAATCACAAAATCACATGTACAAAGTCCTGGCAATAAAGATTCTTAGTCAAATATCGAAGTCCCAGGTTTCAATTGCAGCACTTCACAAACAGAACTGTAAAAGCCTGGAACCTTACAACATTAAATGCCTCAATGAAAAATTGGGATATACAATCCAATATAAGGCACGGCCTGTGCAAAAGCAACATGGAGCAACATAACAACAATGCCAGAAACTAAACATATGCAAGTGCAGACTACACATAAGTGAAGACCACATGAGATTACTGCAACTAGACCCCACAACACTACATGTACGCAAGTATACAACTACAACGTGAAACCAAAGACAATTGCCCATCATACATATGACTTAAGTTCATACATACAACAAACACAAGGCTAACATCAATACAAAGACATCACAAGTATGACATGGATGTGCAGAGGTAAGCAAAGAAATGACACATGTATGTGTAGATGCATAGCATCATCAATGGAGCCGAACAACACACAAAGAAAATGGTCAGACAAATGAGCTCCAAAGGATGCAACAGGTATGCATCAATGAACTGGGCAGTACGAGCTTCGAGATATCAGACCACGCTACAATTTCAGGAATGCACAGAGAGTACGCAACATGACTCAAAGCAGGTGTATTAATATATGATGCTATGTAAAGTGTTCTCTGGTGGTGATGGGATATACAGTGACAGTATCATATGAACCCGAGAATTCAAACTGCACATCATGTATTACTAAGTGCTACAGAGGCTCAAGCATTATCAAGTAAAGAATACCACAGTCAAAACATAATAGCTGGAGTCATGAACCAGCAGAGAATTCAAGGAAGCAATTTCCAAGTAGAATCAAAGTGGCCGAGACTATCACTACACATAACAAGTTAACAAATAGAGGCCAGACAGATTGAAATTCATTCATGTATACTAAAAGTTGGAAACAAAGGCAACTCCATGTGATATGCAGTAACACAATACAACCGAAATTCAAGTACAGGCAAAACGAAACCCAAATGAACAAGCAAATGCCATAGTTGTGACGACCCGTAATTTTCAAGCATTTGTAGTTGGGATATTTAATTGATTTTAGATATTTAAGGTTAGTTATTAACTTAAATCATGAATATCATAATTTATTTGACAATTAAATTGTTGAATTAAATAATTTGAAGTTGGGTAAGTACTGAATCTAGAATTATAAGCCTATGAAAAATAAATTTGAAGGCTTATGAAATTTATATTGATAACATTGAAGTTAATAGAAGTTTTAAAATTGAGTTTAACAGTGATTTGTTAAGTTTTGAAATTTATACCCGTTAAATTGAATTTGAAAATAGCCTTCCGAGGCACCGTCTCAGAATTTGACGAAACCAGCGCCATTGGATCCGTAATGTTTTATTATTATCGGATTTCAATTTTCGCATTGTTTGGGTTTACCATTGGGTCGTACGATCGGTTAATGCCTAAAATAATCCATTTGAATTTAAAAATTTATAGTCAAGTTTCTCTTACACCATTCTTTATTCATTCCTCTACACGCTGCTATCACCTTTATAAAAAAATAATAATAAAAATAAATAAATAATAATAATAATAATAATAAAATTTAAAATAAACCAATGGCTTCCTTCAGAAGCAAATGGAAATCTCCTGTCTCTTATTATTTCACAACCGAGTTACCCCCTTTTCCTTAAACCCCTCATTCAGTTCGAAGATTATAAAAAAAAAAAAAAACAAAAGTTTAGCCGAAGCTTCATTCTCCAGTTCGCTGACGAAATTCAAATAGGGGTCGATTCTTCTTCAATCGAATCGAGTCAATTTCGTTTCATCATCCTTGGATCGAGCCTTTACTTAGTAGAGATTGGAGAGTATTGCGGCGTCGTCGCAATCAGGCGAACTTGGGTCAATTCGTGGCTGTTTTGTGAGGTCGCGAATGGGGACAAGGCGCGCGAGCAAGGAGTAGTGGCAGCGGCTTCGCGTTGCAGTTAGGGTTAAGTGGGAGACGCGTTCGATTGGCGTTGTGATGGGATGAAGGTAGGGTTTGGGATGAGGTCAGTTGGGTATGGCAGCCGATGCAACTCGGAGAGGGAGGGAGAAGGAGCTGCGATCATCACCAACCGGTCGCGAGCATGAGGATCGAGTCGACGAGATGAACGACTTCGAGCAGGTAGTGTTGCCTTCATTGCCGTGAAGGTGTGTGCGAGAGTCCAAGCCGAGGAACGCGTGGCATCTGGATTGTCGATAACTCTTTAAGTGAGCAAATCGAACGAATTGATAAAGGTATCTTCAATTTATTTGTTAAATTATGTATGTAAATCTTACAGGAAGCAGAAAATTTTATACATTCAGAAGGTTTCTGATAATATATATATTATAAACTGTAAAGAACTGAGAAAGAGAAAGTTACAACAGGGAAGTGTTAAACATTTTTGTTTATATATATATAAATATATATATATATATATAAAGGAAGAAGATTCTATAGCAACGTCGTGTTTTATTTAAAAGAATATATATTCCAATATGTAAATAAGAAAAGAAAACATAAGGGTTTTATTGTTATAAAATGTATATATATATATATATATACAATAGATTTTAAAACTATGTAGACTATTTTACAAATATATATGAAGTTTCAGAAATAAAATAAATATATACACAGTTTATACCTACTAGTTATTTAAGAATATGTATATACACATTTTTTTTATAAACGGTTCTAAGGGAAATATGTATACCTTTTTAGAAAATTTATTCTTTCAAACATTTTATTTTAGGTTAAATAGGTTAAAACTTTTAATTCAATCTGTTATCAAAAATTTTAACAGTAAAGTAAGGTTTATAATTTTATTTACCCAGTAGATTTAAATTTTAAATGGAAACATTAATGGTAGTTTAAAATCAGGGGAATTATTTGTCTAGAACTAAATTATTAGTTGAAGATAAATTTTATTAGCTAAGTTAAATTTATATAAAAAGGGTAATTAATTATTAGATTAATTCAAATATTAATAAATATCATCTAATGTTTATACAAGGTCTTGAATCATGGGAACAAGCTGGACTGAATCGGGTTACTAGTAAAATCAAAGGTGAGTTAATCTCACTCAGTTAAATTTAAATTTAAATAATTTAAATTTAAATAATTGTTTGAATGACTGACTTGATGGATGTGATATAGTATGATATTTTGGAATTGGCATATTATATTGTGCTAACATTTGTGGATGCAGGGAAAACAGGTTGGAGGGATCCAACTGGACCCCTCACATTTATTTAAATTATTCAATATTCTCGGTTGTGATTATTTGCTATTCTATGATGAATTATGTGGGAATATTGAATGCTATGGTTGATTGGATATATTTGGGTAAAATGAATAAATTTTTTTTCATATATAAATTGGATTTTGGAAAGAAAATAAAAGAAGTGAATTTGTAAGCGAAATAATTATAGAAAACTTGAATGAGTTAAGAATGAATTGGAAAGAAACAAGAGTAGTATTAAAATACTAATAAATAATTTTGAGTATGAAAAGAATTTTGAATAAATAGAAATTTATAAATTTTAAACTCAAGTTATATTAAGTAAAGGAATAAAGAATTATTTAAAACTTTAAAGTTTAAATTTATTTAAAGAATAAAGAAGTAACTTGAGAAATCTAAGAATTTGTATTTTCAGTTAAAAGTAATTTGACTCATAAATAAGGAAATAAAATCTAAAATTAATGGATTTTGAAATAGAAAGGAAGAAAATTGGAATTCAATTTGGAAATTGATTCAAGTGATAGAAATTAGAATTTCAAGAAGAATGTGAAGAGAAGTATATTTACCTGGATAGCCAAGTACGTTTTTATAGAAAATTTAAATATAAGATAAAAGTTTAATGTGGTTTTAAAAAGCATATTTTAGAAATTTTATTATTTCTGAATGTTTATAATTCATAAGTAAATATTTTTTCAAATCTATTATTGTAATAACTATTTAAATGTGACTTAGTATTTTATTCTTAAGAGTGAAAACCTAGTTTTATATTTTATAAAGTAACCTTATTTTCATAAATCATATAGTATGTATTTTTAGTAAATTATTGAAGTAGTTTTTAAAATGAATGTTTTAAAATATATTTCAAAGTAAAGTGTTTTTAAATTTATTTTAGAAATCTTAAGTTTTGTGCTTGGCGATTTCAGTGGAGATAGAAATTATTTGGGAAATTGATTCTGAGAAAGGAAGATAGTTTTAAAACTGTTTCCAAAAGGGTTTGAAAAGTAGAAATATATCTTGTGAGGATATTTTTAGGGGAAATAAATAATTCGGGAAAATTATTTATTGGTTGATGGTTGATTGTGAATATTAATTGATAGTTAAATAACCGACTATCAATATTGGCCAATTGCGTTGATCGTTTCGAAGAGACCGGGATCGAGATTTATTTCTCGAAAACCACTTCGATCCGGTTTGTACGTTTCGTGCGAAAAACGATTTTGGATTCGAAGATGGAGCAATGAAGTGCAAGGGCTAGTCGCTACTAATCCTGAGGATATTTCCAAAATGGATGTAGTAGGAATAGTGCCTTCGGTTCCGTTCGAACCCGGGACGGACTTGTATGGATGAATGCTTGCGAATCATCGTCAGGTGGGCGATGGGCATTCTAAGTAAATACGTTCTAAAGGTAACGCTTAGCCTCAAGCCTCATCAAATGGGAATGACTGAAAATCAGGGGATATGCGGCAAGGTTAGGTGGGTCATGCCCAAGCAGGACAAGATAATTCCCCTGTCTAGATGTCCCTTATTTATTTCGGCTTAGTGGGTGGTTGGTCGCGCCAACCACGGGGTTTATCTTGTTCGGGACTGTTCAGTAAGGAATGGTTCCGGCCTTGTGTTGCAGTGGATGAAGGGAGTAATCCTCGGTACGGTGATCTAGGCCCCGTACTGTGACAGGTGGTACCCCAGTGCCTAGTCATTGTTGGAAATCCATTCTCCCTACGAGCCTTGTACGAGTTTTGTTTGTATTACCCACTTTTGTGGCTAGTAGCTGGAATTTAATGAATGTAACAATTTCGGCTATTTTATAAGTATTTGTATATAGACCCTATTATAATATCAGAGGATTTCTATAAAAATTGGTTTAGCTATCGTAAGGTAAAAACCCGACATGTTTATTTGTGGCGTGGTCTTACGAGATGCTTTTGGTTTTCAAAGGATTTTTGAAACTTTAATAATCAATTGGGTGTGATTTTCTCACTTTGGTATTCCAGACTGACTCGGGTATTATTTAACTGTAATGCTCGGGTCAGACCGAGTATTATAGGATACAGGATATGATGCTGTGGAGCTCAGGAGACGAGCTGGATGACGATTACGTATTCTCGTACTTATATATATTTATATTTCCGCTGCGTTTGAGTTGTTGTGTACCTTGAGTTGTTGTGTATCCATTGTATTGTATTGATGTGAGCTGTGACTGATTAATTCTGATGATGTAATGTATATAAACAGATATATTTGATTTTGAGTAAAGATTATTTATTATCTATTATATTTTATTCCGCTGCGATGGTTAGATTCTGTTGTTGTTTTCAATTCTCTTCTTCTACCTCTTCTTCTTAAATCCAAATGGTTCGTATTTCTATGCAACTTGAGTTGATTGTTGTAGACTAGTGTTAACTCAAGGGGTACGGATTTGCGGGCTGTTACACTTGGTATCAGAGCTTAGGTTGGTGATAACCTTGGCTCTGGTGGGAATTACTCATATATTAGAGTCCGTAGTACTCTATAATGAGTTTGAGCGTATTAATAGATATGAGCGCGTATTTGTTAGTGAATATAAAATGGTTTTATATTGTGTTGATTGGTTTATGGAGTGGTATATGAACCTTCGTCGGCACAGCCTCGAAAACTGTATCGAAGGGGTTTCTAAACACTTAAATAGAACAATCGACACGGTATTGTTTTCAATATGGGTAAATGAAATAATTTTACCCAAAAATATATTTTTGATATGAAGAAAGTTTTTGGTAAACTATATAGCTATTATATGGTTGCTTGGATGTTAGAAATGATAATATTAAAGTATTATCATTGTTAAATGAAAATTTAACTAGAAATTGAAAATAAACAAAGTTTACGGAAATAAATTCATGATAAAATGAAATTTGTAAATATGAATTATAAAGGTAATTTATAAATTGAAATAAAAACCAAATGAGAATTTGTATGAACATAAACCATGCAAATGAATTATACTTAAATTTGATTTAAGCAGGATTTGGAAGTGTTTTGAAGATAAATGATAGCATTGTTTTGAAGATATTTCTGAATGGAAATCTGTTTTAAATGGATTTTGAAAGTAATATAGCATTGAAATCACTTGGATTATTGAAAAATAATTCTGATGATGACGGCCGCATCATCAGTATTCGTTTTCGAATTTCTAAGTGAAGTAATGCTACCAAATTGATTTTGTTTAGAAAAGCAAGTTGTTTTTGAAATTCCAAAGGAAATTTGTTGGAAATAAAACCAAGATTGGTTTAAAAATTTGAGAAGTGTGATTTGGGATATTGGAGATTTCAAAATGATTTGAAGACAAAAGCCGAGTGTATAAAATTCTGATTAGATAAGTTGTAAGCTTATAAATTGAGATGATTTTAAATCAGAAATGGAATATAAGCTTTGAATGTTGGAACTTAAATTTTAAAGAAAAGTTAAAAATGGAATTAACTTGGATTTGGAAATAAAGATTTGATTGGATTGAGATTGATTGAATAAGTTGAAATCGAATTTGATTAAATAAATCTGAGTTAGAATTAAATTGAAAATGGAATACAATGCCCAAAATCAATATTTTGATAAATTGAAAAATGAAACGAGGATCCAAACTTGAAGTATAAAATAAATATTGAACTTAAGAAAATTAAATGGAGTGATATTTTAAATAAAATTTCAAGTGTTGGATTATGAATAATGGGAGAACTAATTGGATAATAAATTAGTTAATGAAATTAAATTGTGAGTTTATGATGAGGTTTGAAAATAAAACTCAAGTTATAATTAAATTCGACTTACATTGTCGATGAAGAAAATATAATGGAAAGTGGCCTTGCAATTAATTAATTGATTTGTGAACCAAATTGCAATGTAAGTTAATAAATTGGATGGTAAGTTAAAATGTAAATGGTGAAATCAGAACTTGAGTTATTAATTAAAATTTAACTTGAAGTGTTGACAAATTAAAAATAATTGGGAATGTATCGAAAAAAAAAATGGATCTGGATTTAAAATAGTAATGGCATGAATTGCAAATAAAATCCAAATATGTGGAAATAAATTGGATATGGCTCTGTAATAAATTGAGTCAAGCTGAGTATAAAAGAGAAAATATACTTGTAAGATGGAAATGAGCTTAAGTATAAAATTCGAATAAATTGAAGTAAATTGACTTAAGCTAAATGAATGGAGGAGAGTTGAATTGAATTCAACTTGAACCGAGTTTAATGGTATTGGGTTGGATTTAAATTAAGTGAAAATAAATTGTTAATCGAAATAAAATTCGATGAGTATTAACTAATATTAATGGAATGAAATTCCAGAATAAATAATTGTAAACCATTTAAAAAAATTATTAAGGAATTGAAATAACTGGAGACAATAGGAAAATAGGATGTTTCAAGTTTATTAGAATGGTTTAAGTGAATGTGGATAAATTAATATTATTGAATAAATATAAATGGATGAAATAAATAAGTATCAAATGAAATGTGGTTAAATAAGTTGAGAAATGGTTATTAAATGAAATAGCTTGGATTATTTTTGAGCTAAATAAAGTAGTTCGGAATAAACAAATATGGAATGAAATGTAAATAAATGAATTGTAAATAAAATTTAAATGGAATGTGTCGAGCTAAATAAATGATTGTGAATGGATTAAAATAAAGGGGAAGCTTAATTGGTAATGGAGATGAAGCCTAGAGTGTTAATGGTTTTGAATGGACTAGTTTAGTCAATAAAATTTAAATGCAATAAAACTGAGAATATGTGGATTGTGAATAAATCCGAAATGGAACTGAACTAAGTGTAAGTTGAGTTGGAGTTAATTTAAATTGATTATAGAACCCAAGTGCTTATTTATTCACATAAATCTCGTCGAATTTCATAGAATAAATTGTTATTGGATATAAATGGAAGTAATTAAATTCTATAAATGGATAGAAGTAAAATAAATTGATTTTGTAAGCAATTGAATTAAATGTGAGTTCAATTTGCTTAAGAATAAATTAAAAGTAAGCAATTGAATTCTAAACCATTCAAATTGATGGAATTGTATACGAATGAATCGAAAACCATCCGAATTGAGTGAAAATGGTTATAAATAAATTGGAACAGTTGAATTAGCATGGAAACTATATAAATTGCTTACAGAAAAATGTTTGGTATGAGTTTCTTTTAGAATTCATATGTTTTAACTATTACAAATAAGTGATATGTTGTTAAACTTCATATATTTGGCACTTACATGTTTAAATTGAGTAAGTACAGGTACCTGGAAGCCGTGAGGCTGGATTTGGTAGTGCTACTTGCTAAAAATAATAAGCTGCTTGCTTAAAATGCTAAATAAGGTACGCCTACGCAATAAAAATAGGAAATATGAACTGTTTTTGGTTTTTCCGACCGTGTGGGTCGATGTATATATATTTATCTCTTTTGTCAAATTGCAAAAGCTCCTCCGTACAAAAGGGGACTCTGCCAAAAATTTTCAGAAATTTTGGGAGTTAGAAATTTTTTGAAAATTTTGGAAAATTTTGTTAACGACAAAACTATTTAGAATGGGAAACTAAAATAAGTTAGTAAATGAAACTAATTAGTAAATGAAACTAATTAAAGTAATGACTTAAATTAGGAATAAATGAAGGATAAAAATTAAAAATTCAAAGTTGAAAATAAATGAAATACATATGTAATATGGAAATCGATTTAAATGGAAATAGGTATAAACTAAAAGAGGTAAAGAGAAATAAGGATAAGAAACATATAAAATGTTTATACTAACTTAAGAAAGGAATGGTAAATTCTAGATTGGAAATTGATATTACAAATATAATCTAAGATAATATTGAAATGAATAGATATTGACATTTTGTGAAAAAGACGATAAAATGTCTTAGGATATTGTGATTGGATATGAGTGCTAAGCAGGATATGCAGGTATTATAAAAAGGAAAAGGAAATTGGATTTGATTTCAAGAGATAAATTTGAATTGCCCGACAAAAGGTACGTATTTAAATTTGGTATAGAATTTGATTGGGATTTGGATTGAGCCACTTGGCTTTTTGTTTTCTTTGAGATTTGGGAGGCCGTAGAGCCATTTTTGTAGTTGTACCGAGCTAGCCGCGCAAAGGAGACGCTGGCGAAATTTTTCTGGAATTTAGGGAGTTAGAAAATTTTTGAGAAAATTTTGATAATTCAAAACTTGTTTTAAGAATAAAACTTGAATGATTGAGCGAATATGATGGTTTGTAAACTAGGAAAAGGATTGGAAGTTAGTAAAAAAAAAAGATAACGAGTCTTTTATATAAAAGATAATTGATAAGATGTTGAATTGGTAGAAAACTGTTTGGTTTAGGGAAATAATAAACGGGTTTTCCTAACTAGTAATTTCGGGGACGAAATTCTTTTAAGGGGGGAGGAATGTGACGACCCGTAATTTTCAAGCATTTGTAGTTGGGATATTTAATTGATTTTAGATATTTAAGGTTAATTATTAACTTAAATCATGAATATCATAATTTATTTGACAATTAAATTGTTGAATTAAATAATTTGAAGTTGGGTAAGTACTGAATCTAGAATTATAAGCCTATTAAAAATAAATTTGAAGGCTTATGAAATTTATATTGATAACATTGAAGTTAATAGAAGTTTTAAAATTGAGTTTAACAGTGATTTGTTAAGTTTTGAAATTTATACCCGTTAAATTGAATTTGAAAATAGCCTTCCGAGGCACCGTCTCAGAATTTGACGAAACCAGCGCCATTGGATCCGTAATGTTTTATTATTATCGGATTTCAATTTTCGCATTGTTTGGGTTTACCATTGGGTCGTACGATCGGTTAATGCCTAAAATAATCCATTTGAATTTAAAAATTTATAGTCAAGTTTCTCTTACACCATTCTTTATTCATTCCTCTACACGCTGCTATCACCTTTATAAAAAAATAATAATAAAAATAAATAAATAATAATAATAATAATAATAAAATTTAAAATAAACCAATGGCTTCCTTCAGAAGCAAATGGAAATCTCCTGTCTCTTATTATTTCACAACCGAGTTACCCCCTTTTCCTTAAACCCCTCATTCAGTTCGAAGATTATAAAAAAAAAAAAAACAAAAGTTTAGCCGAAGCTTCATTCTCCAGTTCGTTGACGAAATTCAAATAGGGGTCGATTCTTCTTCAATCGAATCGAGTCAATTTCGTTTCATCATCCTAGGATCGAGCCTTTACTTAGTAGAGATTGGAGAGTATTGCGGCGTCGTCGCAATCAGGCGAACTTGGGTCAATTCGTGGCTGTTTTGTGAGGTCGCGAATGGGGACAAGGCGCGCGAGCAAGGAGTAGTGGCAGCGGCTTCGCGTTGCAGGTAGGGTTAAGTGGGAGTCGCGTTCGATTGGCGTTGTGATGGGATGAAGGTAGGGTTTGGGATGAGGTCAGTTGGGTATGGCAGCCGATGCAACTCGGAGAGGGAGGGAGAAGGAGCTGCGATCATCACCAACCGGTCGCGAGCATGAGGATCGAGTCGACGAGATGAACGACTTCGAGCAGGTAGTGTTGCTTTCATTGCCGTGAAGGTGTGTGCGAGAGTCCAAGCCGAGGAACGCGTGGCATCTGGATTGTCGATAACTCTTTAAGTGAGCAAATCGAACGAATTGATAAAGGTATCTTCAATTTATTTGTTAAATTATGTATGTACATCTTACAGGAAGCAGAAAATTTTATACATTCAGAAAGTTTCTGATAATATATATATTATAAACTGTAAAGAACTGAGAAAGAGAAAGTTACAACAGGGAAGTGTTAAACATTTTTGTTTATATATATATAAATATATATATAAAGGAAGAAGATTCTATAGCAACGTCGTGTTTTATTTAAAAGAATATATATTCCAATATGTAAATAAGAAAAGAAAACATAAGGGTTTTATTGTTATAAAATATATATATATATATATACAATAGATTTTAAAACTATGTAGACTATTTTACAAATATATATGAAGTTTCAGAAATAAAATAAATATATACACAGTTTATACCTACTAGTTATTTAAGAATATGTATATACACATTTTTTTTATAAACGGTTCTAAGGGAAATATGTATACCTTTTTAGAAAATTTATTCTTTCAAACATTTTATTTTAGGTTAAATAGGTTAAAACTTTTAATTCAATCTGTTATCAAAAATTTTAACAGTAAAGTAAGGTTTATAATTTTATTTACCCGGTAGATTTAAATTTTAAATGGAAACATTAATGGTAGTTTAAAATCAAGGGAATTATTTGTCTAGAATTAAATTATTAGTTGAAGATAAATTTTATTAGCTAAGTTAAATTTATATAAAAAGGGTAATTAATTATTATATTAATTCAAATATTAATAAATATCATCTAATGTTTATACAAGGTCTTGAATCATGGGAACAAGTTGGACTGAATCGGGTTACTAGTAAAATCAAAGGTGAGTTAATCTCACTCAGTTAAATTTAAATTTAAATAATTTAAATTTAAATAATTGTTTGAATGACTGACTTGATGGATGTGATATAGTATGATATTTTGGAATTGGCATATTATATTGTGCTAACATTTGTGGACGCAGGGAAAACAGGTTGGAGGGATCCAACTGGACCCCTCACATTTATTTAAATTATTCAATATTCTCGGTTGTGATTATTTGATATTCTATGATGAATTATGTGGCAATATTGAATGCTATGGTTGATTGGATATATTTGGGTAAAATGAATAAATTTTTTTTATATATAAATTGGATTTTGGAAAGAAAATAAAAGAAGTGAATTTGTAAGCGAAATAATTATAGAAAACTTGAATGAGTTAAGAATGAATTGGAAAGAAACAGGAGTAGTATTAAAATACTAATAAATAATTTTGAGTATGAAAAGAATTTTGAATAAATAGAAATTTATAAATTTTAAACTCAAGTTATATTAAGTAAAGGAATAAAGAATTATTTAAAACTTTAAAGTTTAAATTTATTTAAAGAATAAAGAAGTAACTTGAGAAATCTAAGAATTTGTATTTTCAGTTAAAAGTAATTTGACTCATAAATAAGGAAATAAAATCTAAAATTAATGGATTTTGAAATAGAAAGGAAGAAAATTGGAATTCAATTTGGAAATTGATTCAAGTGATAGAAATTAGAATTTCAAGAAGAATGTGAAGAGAAGTATATTTCCCTGGATAGCCAAGTACGTTTTTATAGAAAATTTAAATATAAGATAAAAGTTTAATGTGGTTTTAAAAAGCATATTTTAGAAATTTTATTATTTCTGAATGTTTAAAATTCATAAGTAAATATTTTTTCAAATCTATTATTGTAATAACTATTTAAATGTGACTTAGTATTTTATTCTTAAGAGTGAAAACCTAGTTTTATATTTTATAAAGTAACCTTATTTTCATAAATCATATAGTATGTATTTTTAGTAAATTATTGAAGTAGTTTTTAAAATGAATGTTTTAAAATATATTTCAAAGTAAAGTGTTTTTAAATTTATTTTAGAAATCTTAAGTTTTGTGCTTGGCGATTTCAGTGGAGATAGAAATTATTTGGGAAATTGATTCTGAGAAAGGAAGATAGTTTTAAAACTGTTTCCAAAAGGGTTTGAAAAGTAGAAATATATCTTGTGAGGATATTTTTAGGGGAAATAAATAATTCGGGAAAATTATTTATTGGTTGATGGTTGATTGTGAATATTAATTGATAGTTAAATAACCGACTATCAATATTGGCCAATTGCGTTGATCGTTTCGAAGAGACCGGGATCGAGATTTATTTCTCGAAAACCACTTCGATCCGGTTTGTACGTTTCGTGCGAAAAACGATTTTGGATTCGAAGATGGAGCAATGAAGTGCAAGGGCTAGTCGCTACTAATCCTGAGGATATTTCCAAAATGGATGTAGTAGGAATAGTGCCTTCGGTTCCGTTCGAACCCGGGACGGACTTGTATGGATGAATGCTTGCGAATCATCGTCAGGTGGGCGATGGGCATTCTAAGTAAATACGTTCTAAAGGTAACGCTTAGCCTCAAGCCTCATCAAATGGGAATGACTGAAAATCAGGGGATATGCGGCAAGGTTAGGTGGGTCATGCCCAAGCAGGACAAGATAATTCCCCTGTCTAGATGTCCCTTATTTATTTCGGCTTAGTGGGTGGTTGGTCGCGCCAACCACGGGGTTTATCTTGTTCGGGACTGTTCAGTAAGGAATGGTTCCGGCCTTGTGTTGCAGGGGATGAAGGGAGTATCCTCGGTACGGTGATCTAGGCCCCGTACTGTGACAGGTGGTACCCCAGTGCCTAGTCATTGTTGGAAATCCATTCTCCCTACGAGCCTTGTACGAGTTTTGTTTGTATTACCCACTTTTGTGGCTAGTAGCTGGAATTTAATGAATGTAACAATTTCGGCTATTTTATAAGTATTTGTATATAGACCCTATTATAATATCAGAGGATTTCTATAAAAATTGGTTTAGCTATCGTAAGGTAAAAACCCGACATGTTTATTTGTGGCGTGGTCTTACGAGATGCTTTTGGTTTTCAAAGGATTTTTGAAACTTTAATAATCAATTGGGTGTGATTTTCTCACTCTGGTATTCCAGACTGACTGGGGTATTATTTAACTGTAATGCTCGGGTCAGACCGAGTATTATAGGATACAGGATATGATGCTGTGGAGCTCAGGAGACGAGCTGGATGAGGATTACGTATTCTCATACTTATATATATTTATATTTCCGCTGCGTTTGAGTTGTTGTGTACCTTGAGTTGTTGTGTATCCATTGTATTGTATTGATGTGAGCTGTGACTGATTAATTCTGATGATGTAATGTATATAAACAGATATATTTGATTTTGAGTAAAGATTATTTATTATCTATTATATTTTATTCCGCTGCGATGGTTAGATTCTGTTGTTGTTTTCAATTCTCTTCTTCTACCTCTTCTTCTTAAATCCAAATGGTTCGTATTTCTGTGCAACTTGAGTTGATTGTTGTAGACTAGTGTTAACTCAAGGGGTACGGATTTGCGGGCTGTTACAATAGTAAATCTTCAAAACACAATCAAAGCCGAAGCTTGATATTGTCAACCAACAAAAGTCCACAAAATCAAGAGACCGAAGTTAACAAAAGTCGAAACCATGATGGTCACTAGATACATCAGTGCCAAGATACCAGAAAACAAGAAATCAAACTAAATCAAAACAGTCAGAAATTAACAATGTTGATAAATTCAAGTCGAAGCCGAAAGACCACGAAAACAGAATAAGCAAACGAATTCAACCAACTCGAATTAAATGTGAGTAACTAAAAATTACTCACCTTAGATTTGAAGAGCCCAGATTCAAATTAAGGTGCCGCGTTTGAATTAAAGGAGTCGAAGCCGTGGTCCTCAAGAGACGAACTGTCGACGAAGCCAAGGAACAATGGAGCGAACGCCATTAGCTCTTTCGTTCATTTGATTTTATTGTTTAAAGAGGAACGAACGAGCAACCACAAGCCGCCATTTTTTTGTTTCGTTTAGGCCTAGGGTTTTCTTTTTGAATGAGAGAGTTAAAGGGGAACGGGTCTTAATTTTCACGGCATCAAACAAAATATGGGCCAAGCAAATTTTAAGGCCCACAACTCTTTATCAAATTGTTAAAAGATTTGTTTTTTCAACACGATTTAAAGGTTCCAATAGCAATTAGCTAGCAGATATAATCGTCTAATGACGATGATCAATCGATACGAAACCCCGGGTTGTTACAGACTCCCCTCCTTATAAAAATTACGTCCCCGCAATTTTCATAATTAAGGTCGTTAATAACAATTATTTTTTTAACATAAACTGGCTAAGCTAGAAAATAAAGTCGGGAATACAAACGCCAAAAAAATCTTTTAATTTCACAAAAGTAATTCACAAATTCTCAACAAAAATCTAACTATCAAATAGATAATCAGAAAACAGCAGAACTGAATGAATGCAATTATCGGCAATATTCAATTATCAATTAGATAATTCGAATACAGAAATCACAAAACAGCAACATATAATTATCAATACGATAATTAGAAAACATCAAAATCTAATTATCAACAAAGATAATTAGAAAACAAAATTCGCAAATCGCAAACTGCCAATATCTAGTTATCCAACAGATAAATAGAAAACACGAACTTCATAATCAGCAAATTCAAACTATCAACAGAGATGGATAGAAAACAGCAATTCAATATAATCAACATAATCTAGAATCAATTAGAGACTAGAAGATCTTATAATCAGCAAAATTAGCAATTACCTAATTATCAAAACGATAATCAGAAATCTCAGATCAACAAATATTTAATTATCTCAAGCGTTAATCAGAAATCTCAAATCATCAAATCAATAAATCACCAAATATCTAATTACCATAAACGATAATCAGAAACAACAAATATTCGATTATCAAAAACGATAATCAAATCAACAAATATTCGATTATCAACAACGATAATCAAATTAACAAATATTCGATTATCAACAACGATAATCAAATCAACAATTAACTAATTATCAAAAACGACAATCAGAAACATCAAATATCTAATTATGAAAAACGATAATTAGAAACATCAAATATCTAATTATCAAAAACGATAATCAGAAACATTAAATATCTAATTACCAAAAACGATAATCAGAAACATCAAATATCTAATTATCAAAAACGATAATCAGAAACAACAAATATATAATTATCAAAAACGATAATCAGAAACATCAAATATCTAATTACCAAAAACGATAATCAGAAACATCAAATATCTAATTAGCAAAAACGATAATCAGAAACATCAAATATCTAATTACCAAAAACGATAATCAGAAACATCAAATATCTAATTACCAAAAATGATAACATCAAATATCTAATTATCAAAAACAATAATCAGAAACATCAAATATCTAATTATCAAAAACGATAATCGGAAACATCAAATATCTAATTACCTAAAACGATAATCGGAAACATCAAATATCTAATTATCAAAAACGATAATCGGAAACATCAAATATCTAATTATCAAAAACGATAATCAGAAACATCAAATATCTAATTACCTAAAACGATAATCAGAAACATCAAATATATAATTATCAAAAACGATAATCAGAAACATCAAATATTTAATTATAAAAAACGATAATCAGAAACATCAAATATCTAATTACCTAAAATGATAATCAGAAACATCAAATATCTAATTATCAAAAACGATAATCAGAAACATCAAATATCTAATTACCTGCAGATAATTAGATTCAACGAATATCTAGAAATCAATTAAGATACTCTAGAAAATCAACATAAAAGGTTGGATCGATCCCATCAGATGGCGAGTTTTAGCTACGCCGCACGTGCATCTCAGAGTGGCCGAAGCCTACCAAGTACTATAAATTTTAGCGCCCATCAGATTGACCCGAAGGTCCGCAGGGTGACCCGAAGGTCTAGTACTGCTATTTGACCTGAAGGTCTGCAGAGTGGCCCGAAAGCCCAACAAACGACCCGGAGGTCCAGCAGAGTGGCTCGAAAGCCAAATAAAATCATCAGAATCATCAAAACAACAGATATTTCAATTAACGAGTCCAGAATTAACCAAAATAGCAAACGCACATGTCCCATACCACGTGTTTTACTAAATCGTTTAAATCTCTTCATCGTTTCCTTGAAAGTGCAAAATTATGTATTCCAAAAATAACATTTCACATTCTCAAACGGACAAGTCCGGAATTAAGCGAATCAGTAAAAGAAAGGGGTCATAGTCCTCGATTTTGCTGAAACGTTTAAATCGCTTTCTCATTCTTTTGAAAACGCAAACTGCAAAACTTCTGAAAACAATTTCATTTATTTTATAAAAGTAATAATTTACATTCTCAAACGAACAAGTCCGGAATTAAGCGAATCAGTAAAAGAAAGGGTTCAAAGTCCTCGATTTTGCTGAAACGTTTAAATTGCTTTCTTATTCTTTTGTAAACGTAAACTATAAAAATTTTGAAAAACAATTTTATTTCTAAAACGATTTGCAAATCCGTGATAAAAACAACAATATTAGTGATAATTTCGATAAGGAAATCGCACTTCTCAAAACACCGTAGAAACGGATCTCAAAATCAGCTTTGTGGGATAACCGCTTGAAAATCCACTTTAAAATTTGATGGTCACTGAAACCAAAGCGACAGTGATTTTTAAACGTCAGAATCTCATCAAAATAATTTGCATCAAAATATAATATCAGTGAATTTTCATTCATTAAAATGTCGACATAACACCGAGCTTCAAAAATTTAGCATTGGTGTAAAAATTCCGCCATAAAAATAACAGCAACAAAATACGTTTAGAACCAAACATCGGTTCAACGTAAAAATAATGCAGTAACGTGCAACTTAAATTTGCACGTATACCGCAAAAAGAACAAAGAAATCATTCAAATATATCTTCAACGAAGATAATTCAAAACAGCAAAAATCTCAACAAATTCACATAACTGCAATCGCTTCGGATCCTCAATCGGATTCGAAATTTTCAAAGAAAACAAATAAAACACAGCTATGCAAACAACAAATGAAATTTATTTCAATTTCATATTTTGATTTTCAAATCAAAAAGGTTATCATCCGTACTCAGCGAAGACAGTCACTGTTTCTACGACGCACTCTGATAAACAGAACACACTCATCAATCATCAAAACACAGTTTCACTTTTTATTTTTAAATAAAGATATTTAAAAATTTCAACATATTTTCGAAACTTTAGTTTTGACTCAAAGAACAATAAAACATCGACTAATAGTTGTAACACATGTTCCATCTAAGTTATGTTTTATATTATGTCCATAAACCCCAAGCACTGATACCAACTGTGACGCCCCACCTCTATGCTCGCAATAACAAAGAGTATTAAAAGAAATACTGTCTGTTAGCATGAAGAATAAGGCTGGATAGGAGCAGCCATCCGCAGTTAGGCCTTACACTAGTATTAGTTACCTCGATAGGAGTGGTATATATTTTTATTTTTCATCTCATATTTATTTACTCCCATCGACATACCCAATTCTAGTACAAAACGAACTACGATGGTTCATAATAGTTTAGGACAATATATATAATAATAACACAGATAATGTAAATGCGGAACACAGATAATAAACAGTCTCATACATATATAACTGAAGTCAGTTGATATACATGTGATACAATACATATGATACAACTACAAATGTCGACTCTGGAAGTTACATATACAAGTACATTATCGTATATAATATACATGAATACATAACTTCCCATACAAATAAACCGACTACTATAAATGACGACGACTACTCCAAAAGATATGAAGTGACTTCATAGCTCAAGTAGCAACCCAAAGT
Source organism: Allium cepa (assembly GCA_030765085.1). Lineage (NCBI taxonomy): Eukaryota > Viridiplantae > Streptophyta > Magnoliopsida > Asparagales > Amaryllidaceae > Allium > Allium cepa. Next base: position 104,906,579 of record CM060930.1, on the reverse strand, counting down.
AAGATATCAACAACCTATAAATAATCGGTCTGACCCGAGTATTAAATTCAAAAGAAAATAATACACGGGTCAGTCTAATTCAAACTCAGTTATTAGTGCACAGAAGCAATAATGATTAAATATGAATAGACGACAATCAATGTAAATTCACCTATCCGATTCTTTAACAAGAAAATCGGATAACGGTGAATATAACACATAATAGTGTTAACCAATAAATCAATAATAGAGATAAGTGAAAAGAATAACAATGAAGATAATTTTTGAAAACAACAGAATGGCCTAAACGACAATTAACACAAAATGCAATTATTAAATAATAATTAGAAACTCAAAATCTAATTATCAAATAGATAATTAGATAACAACAAAATGATCAATTGAAACTAAATCAATTTAAACAATTGAAATATCACTTAAAAACATCAATTCTAATTGGCTGCAGTACACGCTAACGTGTACTGCCTCGCTAATACGGCATATGTAATATGCAAAAGAACAATGGATCAAAAGCAAAAGAAATATCAATAAAAATCAATACTGTGTGGCTGCAGTGCACGCACGCGTACACTACCTCGCTACAACAGCATGTGAAATCATCACAACAGTGAATACTAACAGCAATCAAAACTGCCGAGGTCAAGTCAGTGCTATTGCGACTCAACGCAACTGCAATTAAAACTAATAGTGTAACAGACTATAAATTCAAGTGCAAATCTACTATCAGAAATGTAGACTGCAATTAAACAGGCCCAAATCAAACTACAACAAAATGCATAAGGTCAAGTCAGTGACTCAACGCAAATGCCTCAAGTGGTACAAACTTCAACAACTCAGGGAATCCAGTACAGACCAATCCCTGCTAAACAACTACGAGCATCAAGTGGAGTCACAAGACTCTACAATGGAGTTGAAACAATTTTAACCAAGCAATCAGAAAATCACATATACAAAGTCCTGGCAATAAAGATTCTTAGTCAAATATCAAAGTCCCAGGTTTCAATTGCAGCACTTCACAAACAGAACTGTAAAAGCCTGGAACCTTACAACATTAAATGCCTCAATGAAAAATTGGGATATACAATCCAATATAAGGCACGTCCTGTGCAAAAGCAACATGGAGTAACATAACAACAATGCCAGAAACTAAATATATGCAAGTGCAGTCTACACATAAGTGAAGACCACATGAGATTACTACAACCAGACCCCACAATACTACATGTACGCAAGTATACAGCTACAACGTGAAACCAAAGACAATTGCCCAGCATACATATGAACTAAGTTCATACATACAACAAACACAAGGCTAACATCAATACAAAGACATCACAAGTATGACATGGATGTGCAGAGGTAAGCAAAGAAATGACACATATATGTGTAGATGCATAGCATCATCAATGGAACCGAACAGCACACAAAGAAAATGGTCAGACAAATGAGCTCCAAAGGATGCAATAGGTATGCATCAATGAACTGGACAGTACGAGCTTCGAGATATCAGACCACGCTACAATTTCAAGAATGCACAGAGAGTACGCAACATGACTCAAAGCAGGTGTATGAATATATGAAGCTATGTAAAGTGTTCTCTGGTGGTGATGGGATATACAGTGACAGTATCATATGAACCCGAGAATTCAAACTGCACATCATGTATTACTAAGTGCTACAGAGTGTCAAGCATTATCAAGTAAAGAATACCACAGTCAAAACATAATAGCTGGAGTCATGAACCAGCAGAGAATTCAAGGAAGCAATTTCCAATTAGAATCAAAGTGGCTGAGACTATCACTACACATAACAAGTTAACAAATAGAGGCCAGGCAGATTGAAATGCATTCATGTATACTAAAAGTTGGAAACAAAGGCAACTCCATGTGATATGCAGTAACACAATACAACCGAAATTCAAGTATAGGCAAAACGAAACCCAAATGAACAAGCAAATGCCACAGTATATCGTCAAAACACAATCAAAGCCGAAGCTTGATATTGTCAACCAACAAAAGTCCACAAAATCAAGAGACCGAAGTTATCAAAAGTCGAAACCGTGATGGTCACTAGATACATCGGTGCCAAGATACCAGAAAACAAGAAATCAAACTAAATCAAAACAGTAAGAAATTAACAACGTCGATAAATTCAAGTCGAAGCCGAAAGACCACGAAAACAGAATAAGCAAACGGATTCAACCAACTCGAATTAGATGTGAGTAACTAAAAATTACTCACCTTAGATTTGAAGAGCCCAGATTCAAATTGAGGTGCCGCGTTTGAATTAAAGGAGTCGAAGCCGTGGTCCTCAAGAGACGAACTGTCGACGAAGCCAAGGAACAATGGAGCGAATGCCATTAGCTCTTTCGTTCATTTGATTTTATTTTTTAAAGAGGAACGAACGAGCAACCACAAGCCGCCATTTTTTTTCGTTTCGTGTAGGCCTAGGGTTTTCTTTTTGAATGAGAGAGGTAAAGGGGAACGGGTCTTAATTTTCACGGCATCAAACAAAATATGGGCCAAGCAAATTTTAAGGCCCATAACTCTTTATCAAATTGTTAAAAGAATTTTTTTTTCAACACCATTTAAAAGTTCCAATAGCAATTAGCTAGCAGATATAATCGTCTAATGACGATGATCAATCGATACGAAACCCCGGGTTGTTGTAAAAAGCCTCAATTAAAATTTGACCTAAGTGGCTATTAATGTCCCAAAATCAAGTTCTATTCATTTGATGGTTATAAAATGAAACTGAGAAATAATTCTAGTTCGAGATTAGCCCTTTCTTATTAGGGGCAAGCCTATTTGTAGAGATATTATGCCCATGGATCTTTGACATATGAAAATCTATAAAATCACTAATTTTTGATAATATTATTTAGGAAATTTAATTGGATAAATTAAGTTAAATAATGATGATAAGGCGATTGAGATTTGAATAAGTTATATAAAGGTTCGTGCTTCATAGTTAAATAAATAGGCTTTGAATTGGTTTAAAGGTTAATTCCTTTACACATGGGCATATTAGTAAATAGCCATTTTATTTTACACAGCTATACACTTCTCATTCTTGTCTATACATATTCATTTTCTCAAAATAAAAATAATTGCAAAACCTTAAGGAGCCGGCCATTATCAAAGAGAGATTATAATCTAAAGCTAAGGATCAAAGCTAAGAAGGATTAATCAACAATAAATCTCAAATGCCTTATCATACCTAAGATAAAAATAATTTAAAACCATCTCTATTTTATTCTATGGTTATATATGTTTTTGGATTTATGATTAAATTCATTTTTACGGTGCTATGGTTGATGATATGCTTGAGTTATACTATGGTTGATTTATTTTAATTTAATTGTATATAAATTAGCACAGTTTTAGGGTGAAACCGAGATTTTATAATTTTAGAATGCTATGGAAATTTTTTGTGTCAAAAAATATATATGATTTTGAAGATGGGTTTTGATTTTCATAATTTTCAAGCTATAGAAAATTCATTATGAATTTCTAATGGAAAATATGATATAATTGAGTTTAAATTTATTTTGAGTATTTTGGGAAGAAATTGGGTCTAAAATTTTAATATGTTTGATTGCATGATAAATTTGAATTTTTGTGATTTTTGGTTATTTTTCCCAATTGATTTACTAAGGGAAATAAATTATTTCAAGAGAAGGGCTTATCTGCAAATACTAGATTTGGTAAATGGAAAGGCTTAACCATTTAAATTTATTCTGGCTTATATTTGATAAATGCTGCGGTTTAATGGTAAAGCATTTGATAAGTTTTAAAGTAGCTAATCAAGGAGTTACAACTGGCATATTAGTTATAATGTAATGGCCATATTTAGTTATAAATCAGCGTTTTTAGAAAAAGGAAATTTTGTCTCTTTTGGAAGCACCCTTTAACTCCTTTACCTCCGCTGCATCTTAGTCGAAACCATTGCATATGGTATCAAGGGTATTGGTGAATTGGTAAGTAGCAGAAGGTAGGGTGCCGAAAGCAATGCATTCATCAGGGTAGAAACCAAGGTTCACTTTTAAAATGATAAGCGCCTGCCTAGTTTTTGAAGGGCTTTCAACTGAGTCGATACACTATAGATTCAAAATCTTAGTTTGTTTTCTAAAATTAAATTCCTTCCTTATTTTACTTAAATCTTTCGACATAGTCGAAAGTCATGCTTTTGAAAGGGACTTTATAAATAGCTTTCGAAGGGGTACCTTTCTCATTAAATAAGAGCTTTTGAAAGGTTTGGTTTCGACCAGGTCAAAACCCAGCCGCAAATTTTCCCTTTTGACTATATTGACGCCATCTATGCTATCGAATGGTTCTCTTTGTTTTAACTTAAAACTAAGCCTTTTTCCTGTATGCCTTCGAAGGGTTGGGGGTTTTGAAGGCAACGAAGTCGAATGTGGGTTTCGACTCTATCCTTTTATGTTTTAATTTATAAGTTGGTTGCTTTCGACTAGATGGTTCTGACACCATCAACTTTTTTTCCAAAACAATTATATAATTTGTTCGAAAGAAGTATGTTCGTATATAGTCATTTTGATCCAAAGAACGTTTTTAAAGAGCTAACCCAATGCTCTCGAAAGGGTACTTTATTTGTTTCGAAGCTATATTTTAAAGAATATTTTGATACAATCGAAAGGTACCATTGGTTTTGAAAGTGAATATTTAACAAGGACTTTGAAGGGTATGTTTATTATGTTTTGAGAAGAAATTTGTGCTTTCGAACGAGGTTATCCAGAGGTTTCAAGGATGATGTTTTAAAGTTTCAAAACAAATAAACCACTCTCACTTTTAAAAAGGAAATACCATGGCAGAACTAAAGATTTTAGAAGTATTACTTCTTCACATACTTATTCACATTGTAAATAATCCATAACACTACTGTGAGGAAGGGCAGAATAACCTGTTAGGTTGACCAAGTAGTGAGTATAACTTAAGAAATTTAAAGTCTTAATTAAAATATTGGCAAGGGCCAATAGGTTCGTAGTTGGGCCATGTAAACTGTGTATAAAAAATGATATTGGCAGGGGCCAATAGGTTTATAGTCAACCCGTGAAAACTATTATTTGATACTAGTAGTGGTAATAGGTTTATAGTTAGTCGATGAAAGCTATATCTGAATTAAGAAATTTACAATTAGTCAATAGGTTCCTAGTTAGCCCATGAAAACTTATTTGAGTTATCAATATGTTCCTAGTGATCCCATAAAAACTATGATCTTGGACAGATAGTCCATAAACATTTAACAGGTTAATAGTAATCCTAGAAACTATAATTGAGATAGATAGTCATAATGAATGGGGATGGGTAATCCAGATTTGACTTACTTGTTTTTCATATCATCCTAATAGTTTTGAAATACTATATTTTAACCATTGTGGATGCATGTGCATAGTATATGATTTTATAAACATTTAAGGATACTAGTTAGGGGAAAACCCATTCCGCTAAGTGGTGTGGTCTCACTAGATATATAATGGTATGAGATGGTAAATTATTATTCATACCAGTATGGCTGACTCAAAGTTTTTGTTTTTCCCTGAAACTCTCGGGCATTTAATTGATTTTTAGTAGGTTGAGAGTTAAGGTTTCCAAGCGTTCTTTTAGATGAAATAAGCTTCCGAGGACATGCAGGAGGAAAATTTGTTATTAGAGTTCTTTTATTTCCATTATGTGTTTCGCTTGTAAAGGAAAATTTTGTTTCTTGCCTATTTATATACTCTGATCAACCAAGTGGGCATCTACATATGTCGCTCTTGGCATATTTTGTAATAATTATATGTTATCTAAACATGGTCTGCAAAGTGGGATTATGAAATCAATATGGAATATTTTGAAATGGAATGTGGAATTTGTTTACTATATAATTTTTTTTCATGTTCTTGTGTTTCTGTGTATCAATGTATCTAAATCGCCATATTTAGTCGCTAGGGATTAATAACTATGGACTACTACAGCATCCATAGCCGTTAGTTTTGGACCTCCAAGTAGGGGGATGTTACCAGTTGGTATGAAAGCATAGGTTTACGAATATCTAAAAGAAACTTAAATCTAAAGGATTTTACAAACATAATCCAATTAATCAGATAGTAAGATTGGGGTTTGGGTTAACGCTATATTAACGTATTTGTATTTTCTATATATAGTTATATATGTATATAAGTACGTATTCCATGCTCTTTTAGTTCGTTCTTCTATATCTTACTAAGGCTCATATGCGTATTTACGAGAAATGAGATATGGAAGCAGGAAACAAAAGAGGAAATCTCGATGGTGGAAGCACCACAACTAATAGAAATGCTTGACCAACTACCAGGAGGAAATAGGGTCAACAGGCTAATGCTAGTAATCAAAATGCTGATGCCAATGTGGGTGATGGAAATCCACCAATAGATATGGGGGCGATGTATCAGTTCGTTGTTGGTTTGATGCAAGTAGGAGCTGCTGCTGGTGTTGCTGGAAATGCAACAGGAGCAAATCCCATGGCTCCAGTTAGGAATAATTATGCTTTTCCGAGCAGAGATTACACCAGTTTAGGTAGGAAACCATTCTTTGGAACAAAGAGTTCCATAGAGGTTCATAATTATTTGTTGCATTATGAGCATATATTTGATGATTTGGGCCTGAATGATGGCCAAAATAGGAGGTTGGCCTCTAGACAGTTATATAGGTCTGCACTACATTGGTGGAATAGTGTCATTGCCGAAGTTCGGGAAAAGCAATTAACTTGGGCTGATTTTAAAACAAGATATAAGCAGAAGTTTATATCTGTGTTTGCTAAGTCTGAGCTGATGAGGAAGTTTATGGATTTAGTGAAAGGAGAGATGTCAGTAGTCGAGTATGCAACTAAGTTTGTAGAGCTGTTTCGATATTGATATGCTATATAGATACTGACATCAAAAGGAATGAGAGGTTCAGTTGAGGAATGAGGCCTGAGCTTGCTAGAATAATAATGAAACATGTTTGTGATCCTTGTAATAAAGTGGTGGAGATGGCCATTTGCCATGAAATGTTACTTCTTGAGTTTGCTAAAGAGAAGTCATTGGAAACTCAAGGGTCACAGGGGAAGAAGAGGAAGTTTTTGAAAAAGAAGGGAGACCAGAAGGGAGATGCTGCTAAGAAGTCAAAGGCTGAGGTAGTTTTCTATAAGTGTGACAAGAAATCACTTTGATAATGAATGACGGTCAGGAAACATTCATTTATATCTCAGTGTTTGGTTGATAGATCGTATTGAGGACCCATCTTGTTACTTTCTTAAGGGTTGAGAATCAAATAGAAGGGTATGCAACATTAGGGTCAAGATGTGACCAGTTAAAACTTGATTTGTTAGGTCATAAGTTTACCTTCAATTTGTATGACATTGATTTTGTAGACATCAGAATCATTTTGGGTAACAATTGGTTGGGTAGGTATGAGGCTAGAATATTTTTCCAGGATAGGGAAATAACACCGAGATACCCGGATAGTCATAATCGAGTGATATTCTCAGTAGAGAATACTAACTGGACTGTTAGTGGTATGCATAATGCTATGGAGGTAGGAAATGAGTTAAGTCAGGTTCAGGTAGCTAGAGAGTTTGTCGATGTCTTTGAGCTAGTCACTGGACTACCTCCGAAAAGAGTTGTTGAGTTTAGAATTGATCTTGTGCTAGCAGCTGAACCTGTAAGTAGAATATCTAGCAGGATGATACCAACTGAGATGAAGGGATTATAGGTGCAGCTAGTGGATTTAAAAGGAAGGATTTTATTAGACGAAGCAGTTCGCCATAAGGAGCAGCCTCGATGTTCGTAAAGAAACCAAATGGGTTGTTAATGATATGCATTGACTATCATAAGTTAAACGAAACGATAATTAAGAATAAGTATTCTTTTCCAAAAATAGACGATCTATTTTATCAGTTGAGTGGAGCCAGAGTGTTTTTCCTAGTTGGACTTAGCGACATGTTTATATCAATTAAGAGTAGCAAAGGACAATATTCCTTTGATAGAATTTTTAACTAGGTATGGCTCATATGAGTAGTTGGTGATGCCATTTGGATTAACAAATGCACCTGCTTTATTTATGGATTTGGTGAATCGAGTTTTCTAAGAGTATTTGGATAGGTTTGCTTTGGTTTTTTATAGAAGGCATTCTAGTCTTCTCTATGGATGAGAGAGAGCATGAAGGTCATCTTAGAGTGGTATAAGAGACGCTGAGGCAGAATCAGCTAAAGGCGAAGTGAAACACCCCACGCCCCTTAATATACCCAAAATGACACATTAAAAGGCATTGTGCGTTGTAGGTATAACTAAAGCTAACAGATACTAAGATTAACAAGACAAAAATAGATAAAAACAGTGGAAACTTAAAATAATAACTTAGTTAAAACAAAACTTCATAATTGCTTCATAAATAAATCAAATACCACATACAGGTCTAAAAATCCAATATGTCTCATGAAACAAAAACTCATAGTCTAAAAAATCAGAGTATATAATATCCCAAATAATAAGCCAGTACATAAAAAGAACGAAAGCTGAAAGAAAAGAAATATATGGTAACAAACTTCTCCATGAAATCTCCAAGCATCCGCAATCTACTATCCTCTCCCTTGATTGCCTAAGGGGGAAGGGGAAAATAATGGAGTGGGTCAGACTAAAAGTCTAGTGAATGATAGTAATTACTAGAGTCTTTAGGAAAAGTAAAAGTAATAGACTCTACAATAGTTCTAGCATATAAAGAGGAAAAAAAGGAAATAAGAAAGAAATAAATTGAAAATAAATACGATTGACTATAAGATAGATTTACTTTGATTGTTTGCACTTGTTCTTAATAGCTGTTTTTATTAGGCTAAATTCCTAATCCTACAATTAGGTTGAATTCCTAATTCTACCCTTTGATCGGCCTGCTACTCCATAGACCTTACTACGGACCAGATGCTATATAACTCCCCACACAGCAGCCAATGGTATCTACGAAAGATGCACAAAGCACCCACTATGGATCTAGATGACATATATAGCTCCCTACGCAGAAGGTAATGGTGTCTATGAAAGACAACCATATTAAGTGCTTGGAACTCATAGCGATTACTGAGCACCAGACTGGAAGTCGCATGTGTAATTGCCACCATATTCATGCTACCTTTTGCTCCACCTATTGGGTCTTCTTATTACATCAAACTCCAGTATAAACGTACCCATTGTCTCACTTTAGGCTAATGTAGGAACACCGTGAGTCCATAGAAACTATAAGGGAAATGCTTTTGGTACTGGCCCGTCGTCGAAATAATATCTAGTTGCACCCCTTAACCAAATCCCCCATGATTTGGACTTCAATTTGACTAATTACTACCATTCTTAGCATATGCGTGCCCTCATCTCACTTTAGGCTAATATGAGACACCGTTTTGTCTAATAAGGAATGCTGTATAGTACAAGTTCTACTTTCATATTTGCTTATTAACTTAGATTAATTATTTAAATAAGCCTTTATTATCATCTTTACTTTCTTTGCTTATTATTTTATCCTAAGTCTTAAAATAAGCCTCATTCCATTCTTTTTTTAATTACAACCTACGTTACAATCATGCTTATTATTTAACCAAGGTCTAAGTGTAAAAATAAGCTTCTTTCTTCTTTTACACTTTTTTTAGTTATAATTCTATGTTATAATTAAGCGAATTTATTAATGCAATTCTAATCATAAGTAGGAATGATTTCATTCCAATTCCATTTATATTACAGTCTAACTCCATTATTTATTACAGTCTTTATAGTTTACATCTTATTTTCTTCATTGAATATTCTTATATATATAATCCATTTTCGCATTTAATTTATTCTAATCCATACATGAAGAAAAGGATGAAGAAGAGAATAGACGCTTGCATAAAATCCAAAACGTAGAAAAAGATGTAAATAAGAAATAAATAACAGTAAATAAACTTTTATACTGTAAATAAACTGTAAATAAATAAAAGCTATGCTTAACAGCAATAAATTATAATTTACTGAAAAAGAACAACTACAAGGGAATAGACTGAAAAATAGATCTAACACTAATAGAAAGGATATTCAAAAATCGTAGTAAAACTACAACTATTTGAAACCCTATTATTTTAAATTACTTAAAGAAATCTTAAAATAATTACAATCACTCACCTCCGGTCCTAAGTTCTTCCTTTGGTCTTGCCGGATCCACTTGGAGTTGTAAAATAATTTAATTTATAATGATTTTCTCCTTGGAAAAATTGTTCCGTTTAGGGTCCTTCCTAGAAAGGTGAACACAATTGGGGAAACCTAGAATGAGAAAAATTGTTTGGTCTTGGGGTCCATTTATAGTGGCAGAAGTGGATCTCAAACCATTGGATTTGGGATTAAATAGATTGCAAGCATGTCATAGGTTGAATAGGAACCATCAGATGCAAAAGTAGATTGACCAAATTGGTCAGAAGAATGAAAAACTACCAGTAACCTGGAACGTTCGAACGAACGAACATTCGTTCGTTTATAATTGGCAGAGGCAGTTCGACCAGGTGGTCGACCGCCTTAGTGCCCATGTAGACCGGCCGGTCGACCTGCCATTTATATTTTTTCTCTCTTCCTTCTCAATTTTTGTTTAATTTGTTTTTCGTTCATATTAGCTCGGTTTCTGACATTCTATATATGGAAATTGAATAGAAAATTACCAGGACAAAATGGTACAACTTCCGCGACTCAATTCTGATAATTTCATAAAGTTATTTAATTATTTAATTAATTAACGAATTAATTAATTATTATGGGTTAAATTTTGGGTTGTTACACGAAGTTTACCAGGTGCCGTTTCTGGGAGAAAGAGGTAAAATTTCTTGGTCACATGGTTATAGAGAAATGATTGTCAATCAATACAGATAAGATCGAAGCCATGAATAATTGGAAGAGATCAGAGACCGGAGATTGTGACTGAGATTAGGAGTTTTGCTTGGACTTGATGGCTACTATCCAAGATTCATTAAGGATTTCTTGCAGATAGCAGCACCCTTAAATAAGCTAACCAGGAAGAAAGTGAGATTTGTTTGGTCCGAAAAATGTGTGGAAGCATTCCTTAAGTCAAAGCATTTGTTAACCAATGCACCCATGTTAGTATTTCTAGATGGAAACCAAGGATTGGTGGTATACAGTGATGCTTATGAAACAGGATTAGGAGCAATGTTGATATAGAATGGTAAAGTCATTTTCTATGCATCTAGGCATCTTAGACCGCATGAAGTTAGATAACCTACTCATGATTTGGAGTTGGCAGTTATGATCTGCGCATTGAAGATTTAGAGACATTATCTCCTAGAGGAGAGGCTTGAGCTTTATACTATTCATAAGTCTTTACATTATTTATTCTATCAGAAATATGAAGCAGCATAAGTGGCTGGAGTTTTTGGATGCTTATGATTGTGGTATAGAGTGTACACCGAGGAAAGGTAATAAAGTGGCTGATGCTCATAGCAAAAAACATCAGAATATGATGTTAGATATGTTGGCAGAGTGGAAGGGTTTAGAAGCTTTAGTCGGTTGTGATGTGCAGTTAAGATTGACTGCCGGTACTAGTCAAAGTTCCATCAGGTTGTCTTGTACATAAGTTCGACCAGTATTGATTGAGAAAATTGCGTCTAAGCAAAAGGAGGATCCAGTGTTGGCTGAGAGAATTTGAAGGCTTGAGGTTGAAATCGAGATCGATGACCTAAATTATTTTAACCTCGACCAGAGAAGATGTTTGAGAAAGAAGGGATGGTAGCATGTTCTAAATATAGAGGACTTGAGGAAAGAAGTTCTTGGAGAATGTCATCGGTCCAAATTTATGATTCATCCTAAGGGGAACAAGATGTATCTATTGGGAAGGAAAGAAGAGGGATGTTGGCTTGTGGTTAGGCAGTGTGCAAACTATCAACAAGTGAAAGCTGATACATCAGAAACCGAGTGGGTTGGTTCAGCCTTTATAGATTCCAGTTTGGAAATGGTATTCAATATCTATGGATTTTATAGACGGGTTGCCAAGGACTAATAGAGGCAATGAAAGTGTATGGGTTATAGTGGACAGATTGACTAAGAATGTCCATTTCATTCCAATTAAGTCAACCAGAATGACACCTGTTTTAGCTATGTTGTTCCTAAAGAACATAGTTAGACTGCATGGAGTTCTTAGCAGTATAGTCAATGATAGAGATGCTTTATTCACTAGTGAATTTTGAAAGAGTCTACATGAAGTGATGGGTACCAAGCTTAATATGAGTAGTACTATGTATCACCCTCAGATAGATGGGATGACAGAGTGAGTCAAAAAAGTACTCGAGGATCTACCGAGAGCTTGTGTATTGGACTTTGGTGGATCTTGGGAGGATCACCAACATTTGATTGAGTTTTCCTATAATAATATTTATCAGACTAGTATAGGAATGACACCTTTTGAGGCTTTGTATGGAAGTCCCTACAAATCACCAGCATGTTGGTTGGAGGCTGGAGTCAGATTATTCTTAGGTCCCGGTTTGGTCAAAGAGGCGTCATAAAAGAGTTGAGTTAATCAAAGGATGAAGGAAGCTCAGTCAAGACAGAAGAGTTACGCAGATAAGAGGCGTAAGAACATATAATTCTCAGTTGGAGATAAGATTTTCATTAAGGTATCACCAATGAAGGGTGTGATACGATATAGAAAGTCAGGGAAGTTGGCCCCAAGATATGTAGGTCCATTACAGATTATAGAGACGATTGAAAAGCTCGCATACAGAACAGAGTTGTCGAGCAGTTTGGTAGGTGTCCATAATGTATTTTATATGTCTCATCTTCGCAAGTATGTGCATGATCCAGGGACTACTATTCCTCCGATAAGGTTAGAAGACTTAGTAGTAAAGCCTAATTTGACTTTCGTTAGATAACCAGTTCGGTTGTAGCTAGAGATGAGAAAAGATCATGGAATAAGACAGTTGGGTTGGTGAAAGTTCAGTGGAACGACCACGAGGACTGTACTTAGGGGACAGAAGACAAGATTAGAGATACTTATCTAGATCTTGTAACAACCCGAAATTTAACTCCTAATAATTAACTTATTAATTAATCAAATAATAAAATAACTTTGTAAAATTATCATAATTGAGTTACGACAATTACACCATTGTGTCCATGGTAATTTTCTACTCAATTTCCATATATAGAACATAAAAAACCGAGCTAAAATGACCAAATACAAAATAAGTAGAAATAAAATAATAATAATAATAATACGGCAGGTTGACCAGCCGGTCGACCCACCTTCCTTAATTACAAACAAACAAACGTTCGTTGGTTCGAACGTTGCAGAGCGAATTTTTGCCAACTAGTGACGTTTTTTGCATTCTTTACCTCGATCTAGTCCTTCCATTCTTACATCCAATAGCTCCTATTCAGCCTATGATGTGGTTGCATCCCATTCAATCTTCAAAATCCAACATTTCTGAGATCCACTCTGCCCCTATAAATAAGAACTTAGGCCTAACACTATTTCTCATTCTATATTTTCTCTACTTGGGTTTACCTTTTTAGGAAGGACTCTAAAAGGAAAAAATTTCCAAGGAGAGAATCGTTTTAATAAAAATATTTTAATACCCTCAAGTGAATCTGTGAAGGCCTAAAGGGAAGAGCTAAGGACCAGAGATGGGTGATTGTTATTATTTTATATTTCTTTAAGTAATTTAAAATAATAGGGTTTTCAATAGTTGTAGTTTTACTATGATTTTTGGAATAGCCATTTCAGTAATCTATTACAGTTTTTAGAATTATTTTCAGTCTATTTCCTTTCAGCTATTCTTTTTAGTAATTTTAGTTTATTTCTGTTTATTATAGCTTTTCCATTTATTTAAAGTTTATTCACAATATTTTAGTTTATTTACTATTATTTATACGATATATGCATCCACTTTCTATGCTTTGGATTTTCTTCTATTTTCAGTTTTTTTGTTCCTCCTTCTTTTTCGGGTATGGATTAGAATAGGATTAACGCGAATATGGATTAAATTGTAAGAAAAATGAAATAATGGAATATAAGATGTAAATTACAAAGACTGTAATACAAATGGAATTGGACTGAAATTTTTCCTAAGTGTACTGAAATTATGCCTAATTATGACATTAATTGGACTGAGTTATAAAGATTGGCCTAGTTATAACTTAGAATTATAACTAAAATGAGTGAAAGATGAAAAGGCTTATTTTCACACTTATACCTTGGGTTAATTAACAAGCATAATTATAACGTAGGTTATAATAAGAAAAAGAACAGAATAAGGCTTATTTTAAGAATTAGGAAAAATTAACGAGCATAGATAGTAGAGAAAAGTGTAAAGGCTTATTTAAATAATTTATTCAAGTTAATAAGCAAAGATGAAAATATGACCTATACCACATAGCATGCTCTAATAGACAAAACGGTGGTCTTACATTAGCCAGAAGTGAGGTGAGTGCACGCTTATGCTAAAAATGGTAGTAATTGGTCAAATAGAAGTCCAAATGACAGGGATTTGGGTAAGGTGTGCAACCAGATATTGTTCAGATGATGGGCCAATACCAACAACATTTTCCCTATTTTCTATGGACACACGGTGGTCTCACATTAGCCTGAAGTGAGACGAGGGGTAGGCTTATGCTGGAGTTTGAGGTAATAAGAAAATCCAACAGGTGGAGCAAAAATAGCATGGGCATGGTGGCAGTTACGTGTGCGTTCCATTCTGGTGCTCAGTATGCTATGAGTTCCAAGCGCTTAGTGTTTGTCTTTAGTAGACATCATTGCCTTCTGTGTAAGGAGCTATGTATCATCTAGATCCATAGTGGTTGCTTTGTGCTTCTTTCATAGATAACATCGGCTACTGTGTAGGGAGTTACTTAGTCTCTGGTCCGCAGTAAGTCTATGGAGTAGCAGGCCGATGGAAGAGTAAAATTAGGAATTCAGCCTAATTATAGGATTAGGAATTCAGCCTAATCAAAGCAGCAATCAAGAACAAGTGCAAACAATCAAAGTTAACCTATCTTATTGTTAATTCGTATTTATTTCGATCTTTATTTCTTTCCTATTTCCTTTGTTTCCACTTTATATACTAGAACTGTTGTAGAGTCTATTACTTTTACTTTGCTTAAAGACACTAATAATTACTATCATTCACCAGACATTTAGTCCGACCTACTCCTCTATTTTTCCTTTTGCCCCCTTTAGGCAATCAAAATTCAAGGGAGAGAACAATTGAATATAGCTGGTTTGAGATTTCTTGGAGGAGTTTGATGCCATTTGTTTCTTTTCTTTCAGCTTTTGTTCTTTCTATGTACTGGCTTATTACGAGGGATATTATTTACTATAATTTTTGAGACTATGAGTTTTTGTTTCATGAGACATATTGGATTTTTAGACATGTATATGTTACTTGGTATTTGACTTATTATGAAGAAATTATGAAGTTGTGTTTTAATTAAGTTATTATTTTATGTTTTCTATATTTTTATCTATTTTTGTCTTATGAATCTTAGTCTCTATTGGCATTAGTTATACCTACAACGCACAACATCTTTTAACGTGTCCTTCTGGGTATGTTAAGGGGTGTGGGGTGTTTCAGTTGGTAAGAGAACCTAAGTTTACAGGATTCCTAAAAAATTTATTTTTAAAGGAAAAGTATTTTTTTAAATAACTTGTTTTAAAAGTATTTTTCGAAAAGAACTTTTAGAAATGATTTTAAATATAAAATATTTTTTATAGAAATCGCCTTATAAGTCTAGTTTAATCTCCCTTTGTCTCTTTCCTAAACCATCCTTTTCTTTTCGTAGAATGGTTGATGCCCCGAACCTTCCCAAGGGCATTCTAGTCCCAGCCTGGTTTCGTTGGTACTTACAAGCCACAACTCCAATTAGGCATGGGCCTACGCCCAATCCTACATCAGTAGGTAGGAATCCCATCAACCCACCTATCGCCATCAATTTCTCTAAGCTTTGTAAGAATTTTGCGAGTTTGGGCGGGAAGACTTTTTCAAGCAAGGAGACTTTTTTAAGGTGAGAGCATGGCTAAGGGACATGGAGAGGATTGGATTGGATGATCAACAACGATTTCAGCTAGCTTCTTGGTAGCTGAAGGAGGAGACATCTTATTGGTGGGAGGTGATCGAGTTGGAGGGAAGGAATATTACTTGTGATGGATTCTGGGAGTGATTCGATAGGAAGTTTCTGTCTCATGCAGAAGAGAGTGTTCAGCTAGGGAGGTTTATCAATCTAAAGCATGGGAGTCTATTAAGGAATACATCAATCAATTCAATGAGCTATCGCAGTTTGGTATGGATTTGGTGAACACGTAGCATAATAAAGCTTTGAAGTTTCCGAAGGGATTGAATCAACCTCTTTAGGGTTATTGCTGACTCACGTGCCGATGGGAGCTACTTATAAGTCTTTGGTCGAGATGTCGCTTATGTCGGATGCAGTCGAGGAAGGAGAGTCTAAGGATGTGGTTATGTCAGAAAGTATGCAGAAGAAGTGGTGGGACAACAATAAGAAGAAGAAGAAAGGTGATGGTCCTAAAAAGCAGATTAAGAAAGGAATAAAGTTTCATAGTTATAGGAATATTAGACGTATTGCCAGGGATAGCAGGAAGGAGAAGATAAAGGGTAAGTGCTATATTTACGAGCAACCCAGTCATACGAATAGAAGTTGTCCCCATGGAGCTGATCAGGGAACGAGTGTACCAGTTGCACAAATTCATGCGTTAGATGCAGCACCTTCTAGTAGCATTCTGGATAGAGGTAAGAAAGATAGATTTGAAGGTTGGATTTCTATATCTGATTTTTCCATTCGGACTTTATTTGATTCTAGAGCATCATACTCTTTTATCTTTAGCTCTCTAGTAGACTTTTTGCACTTGGACATGTCATTGGAGTAGACCCTATAATGTTTCAAACCCATAGGAGGATTGTCACATTAATCTATGGTGTGTAGTGGTTTGAAAATATTTATCCTAGGTGTAGAATTTGACCGCGAAGCCTATGTTTTAGGATTCTTCGGGTATGGGATTGTCTTATGGATGGCTTGGCTATCCTCATACGGAGCTATATTAGACTACGAGAGGAGAGTCCTTAGACTTGAGACTTGCAGTTGTAGGATAAGGTATCCTATGACCTACAAGGGTCAGTTATGTTGACTTATCTCTATTTTCTCGATTCATCTTCATTAGAGTTGCATTCGGTTCCTGTCATTGGAGATTTTTCAAACGCCTTTGAGGAGGTTAGAGGACTGCCCTCTAAGAGAGATTGACTTCAGGATTTATTTGACCGAGAATGCCAAGACAGTAACATTAACTATGAGGCATATGGCCACTAGGGAGAGTAAGGAATTGATTAAGCAAATTCATGTGCTTTTGGAGAAAGGATTCATAAGAAGGAGCATATCAGAGTAGGGAGCGCCAGTTGTCTTCGTCACTAAGGCAGATGGTCCTCTCCAACTCTGCGTGGATTATAGAGAATTAAATAAGCTCACCAAGAAGAACCGGTATCACTCCATAGGATAGATGATCTGTTTGACTAGTTGGTAGGTTCTTCGGTTTTCTTTTAGCCAGGATTCCAACTACTTAGAGTCGCTAATGACAGCATAGATACGACTGCCTTTAAGACACCGGACTGATTCTTCGAGTGGTTGGTTATGCCTTTTGTACTAACCAATGCTCCAGCCTATTCATTTATTTGATGAGCCGCATCTTTAGGGATGTCCTAAATAAGTTTGTGGTGGTATTCGTGGAAGACATGTTGGTATTTTCTAAGAATATGGAGGAGCATGTTGTTCATTTGGAAGAAGTTCTTCGCACACTTCGTAGTCATCATTTGAGAGCTAAGTTTTCGAAGTGTTATTTTTGGAGAGAGAAAGTCCGTTTCTTGGGGCACGTAGTCTCAAAGGAAGGTTTGGCTATTGACCCTGCTAAGGTTATTGCAGTGCAAGATTGGAAGGCCCCTAAGGATGTTACCGAGGTTAGGAGCTTCCTAGGATTTGCTGGATACGATCGGAAGTTCATTAGTGATTTTTCAAGATTTTGGCAGCACTCACGCTCCTTACTAAGAAGAATAATGCTTTCGTGTAGGACGTGGATTTTGAGGATTCCTTCATGAAGCTTAAGAGATACCTTACTAGTGCACCGGTGTTAGTTTTACCCGATGGAGCTAAGCCTTTCACTATATACACCGATGCATGCGGAATGTATCTAGGAGGAGTGTTGATGCAAGAAGGGAGGGTACTATGTTATGGTAGTAGGCAGTTGAGGACGCATGAGAAGAACTACCCTACCCACGATTTGGAGTTGGCTGGCATAGTTTTTGCACTTAAGTCTTAGAGGGACTATTTGGTCGGGGAGAGGTTTGAGATTTTTACCGACCATAAGTCTTTAAAGTACATATTCTTGCAGAAGCACTTGAACTTTAGGCAACATAAGTGGATGAAGTTTTTAGCCTCATATGATTTTGAGATAGCTTATACCCCTGGCAAGGGTAATGTGCTTGCGGATGCATTAAGTAGAAAGAAAGCAACCTTTAGTCCTTTATTCGTAGAGTGGGGGAGCTTGGAGATTATTTCTACTTTTGATTTTAAGCCCTCTACGGACATTACTCGCATATTATTGGCAACGTTAGAAGTGAGGCCTACCCTTACGGATCAGATTGGCTCGAGGCAGCGGGAGGATACAGAGCTCATGGACATTATGAATAGGATTAGCCGAAGAAAGGTCTCTAGGCATCTCCAACGTTATTCCATAGATAGCAGGGGGTGGCTAAGGAGAGATGGGAGGCTTTGTGCTTCATGCGCCTGTGCCTTGTCGAGAGCAGTTTTGGAGGAGGCGCACCATTCCCATATGACTATTCATCTAGGTAGTGACAAAATGTATCGGGATATGAATAGGATTTTCTATTGAGGTGGTGTGAAGAAGGATGTGGCGGAGTTTGTAACTAAGTGTCTTATATGCCAAAGGGTAAAAGTATAGCAGCAGAAACCGGTGGATTACTGCAGCCTTTAGATATACCAGAGTGGAAGCGGGACAGCATTTCTATGCATTTTATAGATGGTTTACCCCATTCTAGGAATAGGAATACCAGCTTTTTGGTGATTGTGGATAGATTGACCAAGAGTGTCCACTTCATTCCAGTTAAGAGTAAGCGTACTGCTTCATATTTGGCATCCTTGTATATTCAAGAGATAGTCTGACTGCACGGAGTTCTTTCTAGCATGGTGAGTGATAGAGATGCCACTTTCACTAGCGAGTTTTGGAGAAGCTTACAAGAGGCGCTAGGGACGCAACATAGATTGAGTATGTCCTATCACCCTCATATGGATGGCCAAATGGATAGAGTGAATAGAGTGCTTGAGGATTTTCTGTGGATGTGCATTTTGGTCTTTGGAGCAACTTGGGAGGAGCATCTTCCATTGGTTGAGTTTGCAAACAATAATAGTTACCATAGGAATGGCAGCATTTGAGGTCTAATACAGGAGACATTGCAAGTCCCCATCATGTTGGGTAGAGTCTATAGAGAAGTTACTACTTGGGCCCGATATGGTTAGGGAGACCTCTAAGAGGGTGGAATTTATTCGGCGGAGGATAAAGATGGCTTAAGACAAGCGGAAGTCATATGTAGACAAGTGGAGGAGAAACTTAGAGTTTGGGGTTGGAGATAAAGTTTTAATCGAAGTATCCTCGCTTAGGAAGTTGGAAGGTGTGGATTGAATGAAAAGTTAGCCCTTAGATTTGTTGAACCATTCCCTATCATGGAGAGAGTTGGGAAGATGGCTTACAAAGTGAAACTACCTGATGGGCTCGTAGGAGTGCACGACGTTTTTCATATTTCACACTTGTGAAAGTGCTTACATGACTCGGTGGAGGTTGTAGAGCCTAGCCAGTTAAAGGAGGTGGAGGTAGAAAGGGAAGCTTTTGTTCGGCATATCCCCACAAAGATTGTTTGAAAAGACATCAAGTGACTAAGGAATAAGGAGATTCCACCGATAAAGGTGCAATGGGGAGATGATGTTGTAGACACCACTTGGAAAGCAAAATAGGAGATTCATACTTCCTATCCTCATCTTTTTGATAGTAAATTTAGAATTCCTTTTTCCATCTTTAGATTTTAATAGGTTCTTTCCTTTATTATCCTTTGGGAGGGTAGAACTTAGGATTTAACTTATGGATGGTAGGATTTGATGTAAACATGTTAGTAGAACATGTTATAAATGATGTTTGCTATTGGTTGCAAGTGTTTTCTAGTGGATGCTATAGACACATATAGGTACATTAGGCACTATTATTCTTTAGGGATCGGCCTAAGTAGGACACTAGAGCATATTCATATGGATGTGTTCACATTTTTATTTTAGGGTTTCAATAAATGGATGTTTATCACAAGATTATTGCATTTGGATGATGATTGTAGCACACATAGAACTATCACCTATCATTAGGAATCTTTGCATTCATTTGGATACATGGCACAGACATGATTGCATAAAATGAGGTCAACTGAATCAGTGGACCGCCTAATCTTTTGAATTAGTTAGAAACATATACACTACACTGGTTGCATATGTATCATAATCAACATTAGAAAACCTTGAGGACAATGGATGAATGGATGGCGATTGAGTAGTTGTTGTAGAATTGGATGAAAACATTTAGTACATTCTTTTATCCTTAGATATTTCAAGGACGAAATCCCTTAAGGAGGGGAGAATGTAACAACCCAAAATTTAACTCATAATAATTAATTCATTAATTAGTTAATAATAAAATAACTTTTTGAAATTATCGGAACTGAGCCACGAGAATTGCACCATTCTATCCGTGTTAATTTTCTTGTCAATTTCCACATATAGAACGTCAAAAACCGAGCTAAAATGACCAAGATACAAAATATGCATAAATAAATAAAAAATAAGAACAATAAGGCAGGTCGACAGGGGCACCAGGTGGTAGACCGCCCGGTCGACTCGACTTCCTTAATTATGAACAAACGAACATTCCAGAGCGAATTTTGCCGACTAGTAACATGTTTTGCTTTCTTTACCTCAATCTGGTCCTTCCGTTCTTGCATCCGATGGCTTCTATTCAGCCGATGACAGAGTTGCATCTCATTCAATCTTCAAAATCCAACGGTCTAAGATCCACTTCTACCCCTATAAATAAGACCCTAGGCATAATACTTTTTCTCATTCTTGATTTTCTCCACTTGGGTTCTTTTTTTCAGAAAGGGCGCTAAATGGAATAATTTTCCAAGAAGAGAATATTTTTAATAAAAATATTTTAATCCTCAAGTGGATCTGTGAAGGCCTAATGGTAAGAGCTAAGAACCAAAGGTGAGTAATTGTAAACATTTTAGATTTCTTTAAGTTATTTAAAATCATAGGGTTTCCAATAGTTGTAGTTTTACTACGTTTTTTGGAATAGCCTTTGAAGTAGTTTATTTACAGTTTTTAAAATTACTTTAAGTCTATTTCCTTTCAGCTATTCTTTTCAGTAATTTTAGTTTATTTCTGCTAATTATATCTTTTCCATTTATTTACAGTTTATTCACAGTATTTTAGCTTATTTACTGTTATTCATAGGATATTTACATCCTCTTTCTACCTATGGATTTTTCTTCTATTTTCAGTTTTCTTTTATTCCTCCTTCTTCTTCGCATATGGATTAGAATAGGATTAATGTGAAGATGGATTAAATTATAAGAAGATGAAATAATGGAATATAAGATGTAAATTACAAAGACTGTAATATAAATGAAATTGGACTGAAATTTTGCCTAATTGGACTGAAATTATGCCTAATTATGATAATAATTGGACTGAATTAAAATGATTGGCGCACTTATAACTTAGAATTATAACTAAAAAGAGTAAAACATGAAAAAGGCTTATTTTCACACTTAGACCTTGAGTTAAGTAATAAGAACAAATATAACGTAGGTTATAATAAGAAAAAGAACGGAATAAGGCTTATTTTAAGACCTAGGATAAATTAATAAGCATATATAGTAGAAAAAAGTGTAAAGGCTTATTTAAATAACTTAACTAAGTTAATAAATAAAGTTAAAAGTAGGGCCTGTACCAAATAGCATTCCCTATTAGACAGAACGGTGGTCTCACATTAGCCTGATGTGAGACGAGGGCACGCTTATGCTAAAAAGGGTAGTAATTGGTCAATCAAAAATCCAAATCATGGGAGATTTAGATAAGGGGCACAACTATATATTGTTTGGATAATGGGCCAGTACCAACAACATTCTCCTTATTTTCTATAGACACATGGTGGTCTCACATTTTCCTGAAGCGAGATGAGGGGCATGTTTGTACTAGACTTTGAGGTAATAAGAAGACCCAACATGTAGAATAAAAGGTAGCATGGACATGGTGGCAGCAACGTGTGCGACTTCCATTCTGGTGCTCGGTAATCGCTATGAGTTCCAAGCGCTTAGTATGTGTGTCTTTCGTAGACACCATTGCCTTCTGTGTAGGAAGCTATGTATCATCTCGATCCACAGTGGTTGCTTTGTGCATCTTTCATAGATACCATTCGATGCTGTGTAGGGAGTTACTTAGTCTCCGGCTACAGTAGGGCCTATGGAGTAGCAGGCCGATCGAAGGGTAAAATTAGGAATTCAGCCTAATTACAGGATTAATAATTAAGCCTAATCAAAGCAGCTATCAAGAATAAGTGTAAACAATTAAAGTTAACCTATCTTATAGTTAATTCATTTTTATTTCTAGCTTTATCTCTTTCCTATATCCTTTATTTCCACTTTATATACTATAATTGTTGTAGAGTTTATTACTTCTGCTTTGCTTAAAGACTCTAATAATTACTGTCATTCACTATACATTTAGTCTGACCCACTCCTCTACTTTTCCTCTTTTCCCCTAGGCAAACAGTAGATTATATCTGCTTGGAGATTTCATGAAGGAGTTTGCTATCATGTATTTCTTTTCATTCAGCTTTTGTTCTTTGTATGTGATGGCTTATTATGAAGGATATTATGTACTCTAATTTTTGAGACTATGAGTTTTGGTTTTATGAGACATATTGGATTTTGAGACATGTATGTGGTACTTGGTATTTGACTTATTTATGAAGCAATTATGAATTTGTGTTTTAATTAAGTTATTATTTTAAGTTTTGCTGTTTTTATCTGTTTTTTCTTGTTAATCTTAGTCTCTGTTAGCTTTTGTTATACCTACAATGCACCATGCCTTTTAATGTGTCCTTTTGGGTATATTAAGGGGTGTGGGGCATTTCAAATCTTCTTTGAGGGCATGTCTGTATTAGATTTATATAGATAGTTGCTAGTCAGTTAGACTAGTACAATTATCAGGAGTTGTTACAAATGATTGCTATGTTTAGTATTTGTGGACCCAAAAATGGACCAATACCCTGGTTAGAATTTAAAAGCACCAACCCTGTTCTGACAAAGAAATATCACAAATAACATGTATAGAAATAGAATAGAAAAAGAAAGGGGACATAGAATGTTTATAATGGTTCGGCAGTTAATGAAGACTACGTCCACTCTATAGCTTTATTATAGACTGTTTGCTGTTACCAGAGTTGTTTGATTGCAAGGTTTGATTGTTTCCTAGCTAGATTGGATCTCTAGAATAGGAATCCACTGGAGAATCAACGTGTATTCCTTTGGAGATTGTTGTGAGGGAGGTAGAGAGTGAAGAATAATTCCAGCAGAGCAAACAGTTCGGAGAAGATCCTCTTTATATTGCAGGTGGCATTGTATTTATAGAGATTGGAGAGTTTCTGGGCCAGGCCTACCATCATCGGCTAACAAGTTGGTTACAGGCGACCTAAGGAGCTTTGGCTCACAAAACGAGCCAAAACAATGGGTCGTTGGTGACCCATGGCTTAGGGGTCGCTGGCGACCCATCGACTGGGTCTGTTTGATTGTTTAACCAGAGGCATAAGTCGCTGATGAGCTATGTACTTAGGATTTTTCTAGATTCTGGACTCGAAAACATTCCTATAGCCTTTTATCTTATCTCTTACTCTTTGACGGTAATTCACTAGGTGTTTACGTTCAGCAGCTGATTAGGTTATATGAGTGCTGATCTTTCGGCTTCGTTGATCTTAGTTGCTGTCTTAGTCGTAGCTTAGCCATTGTTGATTCCTTGTCTTGGTTTTTCTGATTTATTCCTGAACCATCTTGTCCTTGCAAGACTGCTTTTCTCTCTATTGGTTTCTACTGGGTTAAAAACCCGGATAATATTTTCCACCTAGAGTACGTCTTTGTTGTAAATAAGGCATACTCTGGAAACTATCTTTTTCAACATCCATTTGTTGATTTCTAAGTGATGGCATTATTGCTTTACGAATAAGTTTGCCCGACACCATTGGCTGTCTTTCTTTGTTTCTGACTATTATTACTCATCCACAATATTCTAAGTTTCTGCATGTAGCTTTCCGGCATGCCTTGGAGTGACGAACTGTTGTAATCGGTTGAGTTTGAGATGAATAGATAAAGCTTTCTTCCATCTTTTCCTTCAGATCCATTTATACATTCTTTATCATCTTCACTTTCATCTTTTGATTTTTTTTGTGATGGGTTGTTAGTGATCCATGTGGGATTAATCGCTAGCGACCTATCTGCATGGAATTTTTTTTTAAGGATAGGTCGAGCTGCTGATGACCCATGATGGGATAGGTAGTTGGCTACCTGATTACTTAGAAAAATATTTCATTTTTCATTGTCCTATTTATACTCGAGCCAACCTCATTCCCTTCGTTCGACCCGTGACACTTCATTTCTCCATGTGACAAGCTTTCCATCGATTCGACATGAGCAATCCTAACATCAATTTGACCTGCTTTCCTACTTCGTTCGATCCATTCGCTATCGATTCATCGTCTTGTTTGAATTCAAACCCTAGATCGCTACTGACCTACTACCCTCTTTGAGTCACCACAAATTCATATTATTACTCAAATCCAATTCCTAGGTCGCTATTAGATAGTAGCCGACCTATCGTTAGCTTGCAAACGATCCGCTCCGTAGCTCGAGTTTGATTCGTGATTCTTCTTGTGCTTTTTAATCAGGTTAAGGTTGGTTTGCTTGATTGATTCGTTAATTGTTATGTTGGTACAATGATTGATGTATGGTCTTCACTTGCAACGTTGATCACAAGAAGTTCAAGTTGAGTGTGGTTTAATAGAGGAAGATAGGAAATCAAGAGTTGTCTCTTGGAATGACATTTGGGCTTTGGCCCAAGGCTTGACGCGTTTTCCTATCTTTGTCCATTAGACCAGAATTGACTTGTCTCCAATTTTGCAGATGCTACTTGCACGACATATTGCCTATCTATCCCGATTCATCTAGAGAACTTGGGCTTATCTTGCTTGGTTATTCTGTATTCGTTGCTCCTATGATGGGAAGGGATTTCCACATCGCATCGGATGATGGATCCGTTATCAATCATTGATCAACAACGGGTAAGTGTGCAAGAAGTAAACAAAAATTGGAAAACGAACGGACGTAGGAATTCTTCTCTTCTTCTACTATAAGCAAACTATCTACACTGAATAGAGCGTTGTAGTACATCGAGCCCAAGTTTATCCCATATAGACAGCACACTGCATTTGCACACTTGCCCCAGTTCGCACTTGAAGTCCGACGTGTCGATTACAAGTTAACATTTTTTCGAGATTCAAGTGTGATTGAGGAAACTTATGAATTTGGGATAGAGCTACCCGACCATTTTTGGATGTAGGTTCTGTTATATGGAATGAAGCACCCTCTTA
This sequence comes from Allium cepa, assembly GCA_030765085.1. Taxonomy (NCBI): domain Eukaryota; kingdom Viridiplantae; phylum Streptophyta; class Magnoliopsida; order Asparagales; family Amaryllidaceae; genus Allium; species Allium cepa. Next base: position 104,880,795 of record CM060930.1, on the reverse strand, counting down.
CACTTCGTAAGTCAAGCGAGCAATCCCGGCGCTCTCTGAAGCTGAATCATCATCCAGCCCACAAGCCAAGAAGGGTCAGTTAGTTCCGGTTGGGCCCATCGTGGATCGCACGCCTCTTAACTTTTGAGTTCTGCTCAATCCACCTAAACGAGCCTCATTAGTGGTCTCTGCTAAGGTTCTTCATAATATATGTATGCAGCATGGGATTCCCGAAGAAGATGTGCGTCTAGCTACAAATGACGAGTTTGCTTATATCCTACGCGAAACGCTCTCAAACTTGGGATTTCTTATATTCCCGCTTCATCTGAATGGTTACACCATCCTTACTTGCTTGCACGTCCTCTTTATGCGGACATTCGATCGTGCTTCGAGTATTGATGAGTTGCATTATTTCTCGGCATTCAAGAGGAGAGATGACTGTCCCTCTTTGGTCATAATCGAAGCCCAGAGGAACTGAAAAATCATTTTGCGGTTGCATAGCAACCTAACGTAGTTTAAGGCACAATATTTCTTTGGTAGTTTCCCCGAAGGGTTCAATCACTAAAGGATGATAGTTTGTAAACTTCACTTTTCTATTTGTCGAGCTTCAAAACGTCATGATGGAGTCTAGAGCTAATTATACATCTCTTGCAGTTATCCCAAGGTTGAATAGAGATGTGACACTTAATGAAGTTTGTTAGGCTGTAAAAACCATTAGTCCCGAGGAAGAAGTGTTAAAGTTCTACTGACCGATAACAACTTGTGTTGGTATGGATTGTTAATTCCAGGTAGATCCACACTCATATTGAAGCTCCCTCTCCCGATCGAGCTAGAGTTCACACAAGATCCTCTTCTATGTCCCACTGTTCTAAGGAAGGTCAAGAGATAGGTGGCCTGTCCAAAGGATCACTTGATAAAGCTCATGAGAAGGAAGAAGCCACTGTGGACAGTTTGAGCAGTTCAGTCATAATGCCCCCAATTTCGAAGGAGGCGGAAGAAGAGTTTGTATACAAAGAAGGCAAGATCGTGGTTGATTCGGAAAAGAAAGAGGGAGATTTTTAAAGTAGCAGCGATGAAGCCACTGTTAGTTATTACTTCTCATCGGTGATGATTCAGAGTCCTATGATGAGACATCTGGAATGAGTCCTGCTCTCCCAAGTCCATCTCTTCCTGACATAGAGGGTGAAGGCAAAATCCTTGAGACCGAAAGTCATCCAGACTCTCCAAGTAAGAATATCAAGTGGGGCCAGGAGATTTCAGCGACATTTTTGTTGATTTCGATGCACTCATCAAAGGATATTTTAAATTCGACCCGACTCCTCCCTGCTCAAGCGATATCGCACCCAAAATTAGCTCAGTCCCGCTTATAATGACCAAAGTCAGTCCGCTACCACCTTCGACGACCCTTTGTTTCGGTTCGTGGCGACGCTTTAGGCTACATTAGAAACACATCACCTTGCACTAGGATTGCACTCGTTTCTATTTTTTTCATTCCTTACATATTTTCCCAACTCATGTTTTCCTTAATTCCTTCATATATCCTTTATTCCAGGTATAATGAGAGGGTGAGGCTTCTACGATAACTTCAAGAACTATATCGTTTCACAGCGGTACTCGAAGCGCTCCTTTAGCCACCAACAAGTCCGGGAAATGGAAGACGAGTACAGGCGGGGAAAAGTAGTTGAGGCTGAGACTCGCTACCATGAAGGGAGAGATAGAGCTCGTTTGCACCAAGGCGGGTATGAGAAGAGACAGCCTTATGAGGAAATAGTAGAGCCGTCAAAGAAATCGAAGTTCGACTATCGCTCCCATCCTTAAGAATTGGCTTCGAAACACACTTCCGTGGACCCAAGGATTCTTATCTCTTCTGCCTTGATTCTGACTCCAACACATATTCCATCTTCCTCCATTATTGTTGCTGCCCTTGGCGCATCTCCTCCCCACCAAAGGCCGACCTACACTCTTCCTGCGGGTCCCCCTAAGCTTGAGGCATCTCTTCCAAGCTGGTTTTTAGACGAGTTAAGTTTGGCATAGACCATCATCATGTTTGCAGGGATTCCTTTATGCCGCATCTTCAAGCTATTCAAAATGACCTAGACTAGGCTAAGAAATAAGAGACGCTTTGTAAGCAGCTAGTGGTCACAAATAAGAACAATTATCAAGAGATCCTCTCCTTTGAAACTTGGAAACATTATTTTGAAAAGGCGTTGGCTTATCGGGACACTAAGATTGAACAGTTAGAGGAGGAGAAGGAAACAATGCTTCGGGACAGTAAGAGAACTGCTAGCCTGGTGAAGGAGCTGAAGGAGGCACATGGGAAGTCTAGATCATCTGAAGAGATGAAATTAAAAAGATTCATGCGTAGGAGGTGAAATTGAAAGAGAAAGTGATCGCTTGTAATGCTACAATCGAAGCTTAACGGAAAAAAATCGCCAATCATGATCTAATTGTCGAAGGGCACAATATGACGATCTCTGATCAAGCCGAGACCATCGCCAAGTTATAGGGTCAGGTTGCACAGCTCAGTGCTGATGAAACTACTGCTGAGATTGAGAAGGCTACAGTGATGGCAGATGGTCGATCATACATCTAAGAAGAGGGGTCAAGAATTCCCTTTGATGGGGTATCCCATCCAGTATCATGAGCCTTAGCGCCTTGTGGAGGAATTTCTTCCATTGATTTCGATCAATTAGTAGGATTCCTACAAGTGGGTAGTCCTTTATCGGTGTTATCCACGTGTCTAGCTCAACGGTGATTTCGATAATTGAGTCGACGTCCTTTTTGTCTATGCTCGGGTTGGTTAGCATTTCAATCGAAACCAATCCCAATGACTGTGCTTACCCGGAGCTTGCGATCTTGGCCAATAGTCTGCTTTGGTGTTTTGCTCTAATGGGATGTGATTTATGGTGCAGTGCTCGATATCGCTTAACAGCTCTTGTACTTTGATAAGTACGGGGCGAGATCTTCTCCATGCGCTTGGTATTCACCTTTCACTTGATAGACGACCAACTGGGAGTCGCTGTATATGTAAATAGATTTTATCCTGAGTTCCTTCACAACATTTGGTCCAGCGATCAAGGCCTCGTATTCTGCTTCGTTATTTTTGTTGGGAATTCCAAACGCAAAGCATAGCTAAAGGCTCGCCCCTCGGGGGTTTCAAACATTGCCCTTGCTCCCGAACAATGGTTATTTGATGCACTATTGACGAAGATCTTCCATTGCATGGTCGCTTCCCATTGAATTTCCCCTCCTCGTCCCTTACAGTAAATCCGGCAATGAAGTCGGCCAACACTTGCTATTGATTGCTTTCCATAGATGGTATGTGATGTTGTATTGGCTCAACTCTATATTCCACTTGAGAAATCGTGTGGAAGTTTCTGGCTGGTATAAACTTGCTTCAGGGCTGGTCAGTCAATACTTTAATTGGATGAGCCTGGAAGTAGGTTTGTAATTTCTAGGATGCGATCAAAAGGCAATATGCTAGCATTTCCAGCTTTGGGTAATTCTTATCTATTTCGGCGAATCATTTGCTAATGTAGGATACAGGTCACTGGATTCTCGCTTCTTCCTGCATGAGAGCGGCAATAAGTGCATGCGGGACAATTGCTAAATAAATGAATAGGTCTTCTCCATCCACTGAGTTTGATAAAATCATGCGAGCTTGCATGTGTCGAAGCAGTTCCTCAAAAGCTGACTGGCAAGCTTCACTCCATTTGAAGTTTTTCCTTCCTTTCTTCACGGCGTCTAAGAACAGTATGCACTTGCCCGTACCTTTAAAGAAAAACCGACTCAATGCTGCGACCTTTCCATTTAAGCTTTGAAGTTCTCTCTTATTTTTAGGGGCTTTGTCTTTCTGTAATGCTGTTATTTGCTTCGGATTTTCCTCGATGCCTGGTTACTTACCATGAGTCCTAGGAATTTCCCAAAGGCTACTCTGAAGTGACATTTAAGTGGGTTGATCTTCATTCGTATTTGAGAAGTATTTTGAACGTTTCCACGAGATTATCCAGATGGTTAGCAGCTAATCAGAATTTGACTAGCATATCGTCCACGTAAACCTCCATAGTCTTCCCAATCTAGTGTTTGAACATATCACTCACTAGCCTTTGGTACGTTGCCCCTGCATTTTTAAGCCGAATGGCATTACTCAATAGAAGTACAGTCCCAAATCGGTGATGAAGCTGGTGTTCTCTTGGTTTGGCTCATGCATCAGAATTTGGTTTTAGCCCGAGTACAAATCCATAACTAACAGTAGCTCATGTCCTGTTGTTCCATCCACCAGTTGATTGCCTCTAAAGCAGGAAGCTATTCTTCGTACAGGCTTTGTCGATGTCCAAGAAATCAATATGGGTTCGTCATTTTCCAGTAGAATTCTTAACTAGGACCGAATTTGATACCCATTATGGGTAAGTTGCATCTCGGATGAAGCCGTTGGCCATCAGTTTATCTACTTCCTCCCTCAGTTCTTTGGACCGCTCGGGGCCCAAACTATGCCTTTTCAGCTTTATTGGTGTGAACCTGGGTCAATATTAAGCGCGTGGAAGGCAATGTTTCGACTCTATACTTTGATGTTTTAATTTATAAGGTGGTGCTTTTCAACTAGATGGTTTCGACACCAACAAATTTTTCACCGAAACAATTTTATAATTGGTTTCGAAAGAGGTACTTTCGTATATAGTCATTTTGACCCAAATAACGTTTTAAAAGAGTAAACCCAATGCTTTCGAAAGGGTACTTTATCCGTTTCGAAGCTATATTTTAAAGAATATTTTGATACCATCGAATGGTATCATTGGCTTCGAAAGTGAATATTTAAGAAGGACTTCGAAGGGTATCTTTATTATGTTTTGAAAAGAAGTTTATGCTTTCGAAGGAGGTTATCCAGAGGTTTCGTTGACGATATTTTAAAGTTTCAAAACAAATAACCTACTCTCAATTTTAAAAAGGAAATTCCATGGAAAAACTAAAGATTTTGGAAGTATTACTTCTTCATATAATTTTTCACTTTGTAATTAACCCATAACAGTACTTTAGGGAAGGGCATAATAACCTATTAGGTTGACCCAGTAGTGAATATAACTTAAGAAGTTTTAAAATCTTAATTTAGCAGTAAGCCTATGAAAACTATGTATGACAAATGATATTGGTTGGGGCCAATAGGCTCATAGTTAGGAAATGAAAACTATGATTTGATACTGGAAGGGCTAGTAGGTTTATAGTTAGCCCATGAAACTATATCCTAATTAAGATATTGAGAGTTAGTCAATAGGTTCCTAGTTATGCCATGAAAACTAGGATAAGAGATAAGATATTGGAGTTACCACTAGGTTCTTAGTGATCCCTTGAAAACTATGATATTGGATAGATAGTCCACAAACCTTTAACATGTTAATAGTAATCCTAGAAACCATAATTGAGACAGATAGTCAGAATGAATGGGAATGGGTAACCCATATTTGATTTACTTATTTTTCAAATCATCATGATGTTTTTGAAATACTATGTTTTAACCATTGTTGATGCAGGAGCATAGTATATGATTTTATTAACGTTTTGGAGTGCTAGTGAGGGAAAAACTCGTTCTGTTAAGCAGCGTCGTCTCGCTACATATCTAAATGGTATGAGATGGTAAATTATTATTCATACTAGGCTTTATGTCTGACTCAAAGTTTTTGTTTTCCCCTTAAACTCTCGGGTACTCAATTGATTTTGAGTAGGTTAATGGTTAAGGTTTCCAGCTGATTTTTTCGATGAATAGAACTTCCGAGGACATGTAGGAGGCAAACTTGTTATTAGAGTTGTTTTATTTCTTTAATGTGTTTCATTTATAAAGGCAAATTTGGTTTCTTGCCTATTTATACTTCGATCAACCAAGGGGCCATCTTCATATGTCGCTTTTGGCATATTCTGTAATATTTATATGTTATCTGAACGTGGCTTGTGAATTTGGATAATGTAGTTGATTTGGAATATTTGTAAATGGAGTGTGGAATTTGTTTGCTATTTTTTTTCCATATTCTTGTTTTTTTGTATCAATATATATAATATCACCGTATTTGGTCGTCGATGATTAATAACTATGGATGACTATAGCATCCATAACTGTTATTTTTGATCCTCTAAGTAGGGGGATGTTACACATTCATTGGAAATGAAGAGCTAGAATTTTGTTGATGTGGCACGTTGATTTGACATGTGACACAACTTACACTTAACCTCTTCATGATGACATACAGAGGATGGACCAATTAGGAACTACCACCTGGCTAATTAGTGTGTTGATTTGACAATTTCCTCAACATGCGATAGAACATTTTAAATAGCGATGGATCTGCCCCCTTTAGCATGCAATAGATCAGGTATTTTCGATGAGCGATAGCTTTGTTATTTTCAACATGGGATAGCGTCCATCACCACAACTTGCGATAGCTTCCATTACCTCAACTTGCGATAACTTGTTCATGTCATCTTTTAATGACTAGACAATTCTCCACTTGCAATAGCTTCCATCATGTAAACTTCTGATTGCTTCTTCATCTCATCTTGTGATGGCTTGACAATCCTCAATTGAAATAGTGTAACATCCCCTAATTTGAGGCCTGAAGCTAAGCGCTGCAGACTTGCAATCATCTATTTTCTTAACGTCCGTGACAAAGTATGGTAATGTTAATGGTATCCATAATATTGGAAGCAAATAAAAATGAAATAAAAACAACATGGATTTCAGAAATAGCTTTTCTAATTACATTTAAAATCAATATTTCATATTCAGTTACATAACCCCAAAGCCATTCCTAGGTTTTGACCAAATATAATTATTACAAATTATGCCAAGAGCGACATATAAAGATGCCCTCTTTGATGGTCAGAGTACTAGATAGATAGACATATTGTCATAAACACATCACAATGGAAATAACACTAATTAGCTCCTACATAGCTATCTTTGCCTCCTACACATCTTCAGAAGCTTATTTGTCCAACCTACTAAAGCTGAAAGTCCTTAACTATCAATCTACTCAAACTTAATTTTGAGCACCGGAGATTTTAAGTGGAAAACATAAACTTCGAGTCAGACATAAAGCCCAGTATGAATAATTCTATTACATCTTAGTTCTCTATTGTTAAGTGAGACCACACCGCTTAGCGGAATGGGTTTCCCTTCACTAATATCCTTTTAAAATAATATCTTTTGCAAATCAAAAATCTACAGTCAAACTAATTATAACAATAATAGCTATAAACATAAAAACCCACATAAGAATAATGGCCTGAAGGAAGGCCCGTAAAAGTGTTTTAAAAAAGCTCCGCAAGAACTGAAAAGAAGGGTTTCAGAGGCATTAAAGTTTTTTTTCGAAGAAGTTATATCGGCACCGCACGCACTTGATGCGCCTACAAGTATTGAGTGAAACAAGAGCTTTCGAAGGAGTCGAAAGGGAGGCAAGGCTATTCTTCTGCATCTGTTAATACTTTCGACACAGTTGATTCCGCATACATGAAGGAGTCTTATATGAATTTGAAGCACCTTTTGAAGGTATCAAATAATAGGCATGAACACAAGAACCAAACCATTCAAAATGGTTGGTTTTGCCATTGTTAATATTCCAAATAGGCACACCTTACCAATGTACCTTTTGAAAGCAAAGATAAGCCTTTGAAAATGTTTGGACCCTTCCGCAAGCATAAGGAAAACATCACATGAGACCAAATGACATTTTGCAATGATCCTCTTGTCACCTACTAGTCCTTTCGAAACCATTCGAAAGAGCTTCCTCATTCGTTTAAGTAATTACTCATCATTGTTAGCGTCAGGTTAAAGCAACCAAGAAGTGGTTTCGAAGGAGAAGAAGGAGTTGGGAGTGCTTCCGCTTGCATCCAAATAATGCAATTGGGAACCTTGCCCCTTTTGCTACTAGAAGAGGCAGACCTTTCGAAGGTGTCGAAAGGTTCCAGAAGTACTTGAAACCAGTATTAAGGAATGTTGAAACAATATCCATTATTAATGTACATTTAATAAAGGTGAAAGGACTAATTCAAACATACAAAGTGACAAGACATCCACCTTTGAAGCTATGGAAGCGGAAGGACAAAGGAAAAAGATGAGTGCGAAAGGTTGGAAAAAGGCTTTTTGACAGCTTCGAAAGGTTGGGAGCGGAAGGGGCCAACCCACATCTACAAATACGACTCTAGGGGTCCAACCTAGGGACCAAATTTTGGAACTCTAAAATTTCTTTCTTACTTCGTAGCAAAATCAAATTGTTTCAACCCAAGATAATTTTAGGGAAAATTCTCTTACTTGTAATCTAATTTAGATAAATAACAAGGAGTAGATGCATGGATCCAATATCGATTTCTAAAATGAGGAAAATCAATTTGTCATTAGCTCGACTAATGACCAATTGTACATTATACTCACTTGTTTTCTTAACCCCAATAAAACTTATGCAATTTATGGAGTCAACTTGGATATTTTGATTCTAAATCATATTATCATCATATTTCATGACATCAAATATTAAATTGACGCGATGATGATAATCCAATATTGACAAATCAAGTGAATTTGTTGTTGAATATGCAAGTATATGATTTTTGTTTGATAATAATAAACATATATATAAATATATATATTCATTTAAATGTATTTGTTAATGTACTATTTTATTTTTCACACAATTAAATAAATATTTATTGAATAAAATAAATAACATAGTATTTAAATTCAAATAGATATTTTATTCAAACAAATATTTATTACACTTTTGAACAGTACAAATTTGATCCTCACTATATATACACACACACACACACACAAATTCAATGACAATATAATTTCGATTACAACACAATTTCTAATTTACAAGTGCACCTCACTACATATCGCTCATTTACTCATATTACTCTTCAATTCTATTCTAGACCGAACCCAACATCTGAGCAATCTGCAAAAATAAATACCGACGAAGTAAAATTGAAAAAGAAATATTTTTGCAGTGTAAAATAAAATTTAATTTTGAAAATAATATTTACCTCAGTTATTTTGGTTGTTCGTCATCATTTAAATTTGAATTCATCATACACGAACAGCTTGTGACATGCATAGTGTATCACTATACATGCCACAAGGCCATGCATACCAATATACACTACAGGGACAGGTGAGCACAGGTCAAACCCAAATGAAAAGCCGGGTTCAACTCAAGTGCAATGCAAATAAAGTCACAACACGAGCACAAGGTCAAACCCGAGCTGCAAGCTGCATTCAACATAGGTGCAAGTTAAATAAAATGGCCTAGAATTCAAAAACAACATACAAGCCTCGATAAAAATTCAGTGAGAAAACAATGAACTGGTCAGAAAAAAGGCTCAAAGACACAAATGACATGCACATGTCAACAAGTCAAGGGATGCACCAGTGAAAAGCGTTGCACCAGTGAAACATGCAAGTACAACTCTAACTGGAGACACACAGAGGCAAGCTCAAACCAAGTACACACAAAAATGTACACAAGGTGATACAACAAGTATTATGTGGATATGCAAGTAGTGTAACTCGATATCAAAGTAAGCAAAATAGCGCATCGAACCATGCAACAACTCAAATAAGCAGTGCCGACAGACTAGTAATCAAGTATATATGAGCAATCAAGTATAACTAGACAATATGCACAAATGTTATATATGCGAAGTCGACATGCACATAATAAGTACAGTCGAGACAGACTAACCATGGAAATAATTGCAAACTCGGCCAACAGATCAAAGTGAACCAGACCAGAAAAAAGACCAAATCAAATGCAAACTGACTCGGTAGCTCAACAACATCAATATGCACAAGCAAGGCTACTACATAGTACAAGCAGGAACGTTTAAAAATATTAATCGGGACACAGTCAAGGTGGAATATTTGTGACAGTAGTGTAGTGGAACCAAAAATTTGACAGTATACATATACAATAATGCTTCAGATATGTATGTGCAACTAAAAGTGACGGGATGAACAGAGTATACAAGTGCTCACTGGAATTTATATAGTGCATATCAAAGTGCAGACATGAATATATGCATATGTATATACTAGCTCGTGACTATAGTAGGATCAAAACCAAGGGATGTCAAAAATCCAAGCAGAAATATATCAAAACAAACTTCAGCTACAAAATGTATACACATAGTCAGTGCTGACGTCACAAAGACAATGATCAACATCAAGCATCTGTATCAACTGGCCGATGTCAACAGAGTGTCGAACAAGTTCATATTTTCAAAAAATCAAGTGACTGAAGTCAAAAGCAAGTATCAGTTTTAAACAAATCAGAGAATACAAAGTCAACTGCAAATCAAGCCGTGGTGGCCACAAAATCAAACAAGCCATGATAGCCAAGAAATAAAGCCGTGATAAGAAAGCAAATTATACAAATTGAAGAGATCAGAAATCATCACCAGCATCAAAACAAGATCGAATTGTCGAGTTAAATTAGATGATAAATTCAAACGAATGAGAATATAGGAATTAGAATCCTATTAAAAATAGATCATCACCGGCCGAAAAATCCATTCAAGTTCGAGCAAAACTGAGAACAATAATTCAATAACTCGAATCATCGATCGAGTTCAAGCAAGCTAACAAGTAAAGCAGAAAAGAGCATAAAATTACATACCAATTTTAATTCGAAGTCGATCGAATTGAAGTAGCCAAAAGCAATCACTGATAGAAGAAAGAATTCGAAGCAATAACAGTTAATTCAAGCGGCAACTTCAATTTTACAGAAACCATAAAAGTTGTGGAAAGAGGAATGAATGAAGACGAACGAAAAAAAAAGGAAGCAGATGTTATCTTTTATACTGGCCTATGTTACAAAACGAAAAAGGGGGCTACTTTTAAATTGGGCCGGTGTTTTTATTTGGTTTAAATATTAAAATAGGGTATCTAATTGTTTAATTGTTTTAAAATTTATTTTTCCTTTTAAAAATTGTAATTTCTAGTCGAGTGACTAGGAGACAAGCTAGGTGGTGTAGTTCAAGAATTCGCAACTCAGTGGTTGAGTTGTGGCAAGGTTTTGAGCGTAGAGTTAAGGCTAGTCGATAGCGGGTGTCGCGAGTTTACGTGTGTAAGCGTCTAACTGCTTAATTTAGAAACCTTGGGGGCAGCACGTAGGCAAGATTTTGCTGAAGCTGGGTAAATTCTGTGTTGTTCTATTTCTGCGTTTATTATTCTGCTATTATCTATGTTGCTATTATTCTGCTATATCTACGTTGAAATTAATTTACACAAACTTCCGCAATAAATTTTATAATTATCATTATCACCCTATTCACCCCCCTTTTGGGTGAAATCGATCCTACAAGTAGTACTAGAGCTAGGAACAAAAGCCATTTTTGTTTTAAAAAGATTGACTTTTTCAAAGACCAATATTTGTTTTTACAAATTTGAATTTTTAAAATGGCTACTTTTGTTGAGGGTCGATTAAGTATTATCCCTTCTATTTTTGATGGAACAGATTTTTGAATTGGAAATTAAAAATGGAATTTTATTTAAAATCTGTTAATGTTAAATGTTGGGATATTGTTGAAAATGGGTGTGATATAACAGACGAGAAAATTATCTCGATTAATGCTCTTGCTATGCATATATTATATTCTCATATTAATCAAGATAATTTAAAATTTATCTCTCATTGTGAAAATGCATAGGAAATCTGGAATGTTTTTGATGAAATATATGGTGCAAAAGTCAACAACAATGAGAAATCATCCTTAATTTGACTCAGTTAAAGAAACGAGCTTAATAGGATTGGTAAAATGCAGTGGTGATAAGGATGATGATGATGAAGCAACTGAGCTGGCACTACTAATAAAGAGATTCAAAAAGTGGAACCACAATGTTAGTCGATTGAATTTCTATCGGATTAGAAAACCGTTGAAAAATTTAGAAATAAAAAGAACTACAAGCGCACGGTGTACGTATGTAGCACGTGGCGAATACGGGTCGATCCGCAGGGAATTGATGATTTTAAAAATTCTATTCAATCAAATTATACCAAGGTAGAGTGAAAGTTAAGCTAGAGAATTAGAGAATTAACTAACTAAAAGAAAAGATAAATAAATATAAGAGTCAAATGACAATTTAGTGAATAAATCCACTATTTAGATCATGTAGTTCAAGATTTATAAAATCATGATCTCTCTTTTATGGTCATTAGTGCTTTAATTGATGTGCTAATCATAAGTATGACATATTTGTGCTATTGATTAGCCAACATAAGCCATTAAACTATAACACATCCTTTAGATCACTTACTAACTTTCATGAAACTTGACAAAGAAAATGAAAATGAAATCTATTTTAAGTATGGCCTATTAACTATTGATTAGAAATATAGACCATCAAATTTTAATTTGAAATCACTTTCTTTTGCCATAATCATATTTTGATGAAGAGGCAATTAGTGTTAGTGATTGTTTAAGCATAGCCTATTTGGTGTCAACAATATAGGCTATCAAATTCAAAGCAATAACAACTAGTAAACCATTTCTATCATCATCATTAAGCACAAAAAGAGAGCATGGAATAACAAATAGTTGAAGCTACATAATTAGAGAGCTTCATTACCCCCTAAATTTAAGGGGTTTAGCCTATCATATTTGTCATTTGATTAACAAATGTAGCTTGCAACATGAAAGAAAAAAGAAAGGGAAATGAAAGCTAATAGAAAAGAGAAGCTAACTAACAACAATTAAAACTAATCTACTATGCATGAATGTAAATCTACACTATAACATGAAAGGAAATAAACAAGAAAATGGAAAAAAATAATATATTAAAGTTGCACAAAAATTACATAAAAGAAATAGCTAAGTATCCATGAAAAGAGAAAGTGAGTTTTATTTTGAGCCTAAACTAAACTAAGAGAGACTAAGTAAGAGACTCTAAGGAAGAGGGTTACATGAAACATAAGGGGTATACATACATGTGTTAAATCCTAATTCATATTTTTGGGGAATGCCTAAATTTTCCTTGAGGTAATATGGTGGCCAAGTAATTATTAACATCCACTAATCCCCCACTTAAATGCACATGAAGCTTTTATTTCTTTTTATCATGTGCTTAGCTCCTAATTGAAAATCAAGGTAAGTGGATGGGGTCCTCCATGATCATCACTTTGAATTATTTCCATATTCATTTGTTCTCTTGACTCTTGTGCATGCATATATTATCATGAATCTACTTGTAAAATTTATCAAATTTTCTACAAAACACTGGAGAAAATTCTAAGTAAATTTTCACAATTTAATAAATGCATAAAAATGACCATTTTGCCCTTGGATGAAGATGAATATATGACAATTTAAATATAATGTGAATTTTGGTTTAAACATGCGAAAATACACAATATGATCATTTATTTAATTTAAATAGATTAAATATGGTGGTAAAAATATGCATATTTAAGTGCACATCACACAAATACGGAAATCCATCTCCAAATCAACAATTGAAAAGCAGAATAATCAAAACGCTAGACAAGTCAAAAGAACACGGGATCATTTGTCACAAGTGCAACAAACCCGGTCATATCAAGCCCAATTATTCTCGAATTCAACACGGCAAAGAAAAAATTTAAATAGGAAAAGTTTTGCAGCCACGTGGAATAAAAGTGACAATGATAAAAAAGTAATAGTAGTGAGAGTGAGAAAGCAGATATGTGCATTCGAAGTATATAATTGATAGAGATGATGACAAGCCAAGCGAGGTATCAAAACTTACTCACTAAGAATTACTTATATACTTCCACAAAGTAAATGGCTGTTTTGAACGACTTAGGGAGAAATAAGCTAAAATTGAATCATAAAGAGATACTTTGATAGATTTAAATAAAGAGCTTGATAAATTAGTTAAAAACTATCAAAGTAAGATCCCTAAGTGTGATAAGTGTCTATCACTCGAAGAAGAGATTAAAAAATCAAAAATTAAAATTAAATCGTTTGAAAATGAAATTCTGATTTTGAAAGAGAGTGAAAATACTAGGAGAGAAAATTCTATTAAAAACTGCACACAATTATTGAACGAAAATTAATCACTAAATACACAAGTCCAACAATTGTCAACGACTTCAGGAAAATTTTCCAATAGTGAAAGATCATTGAATATACTATTAGGGAAACAAATTGTTAATGCAGTTAGACAAGGACTTAGATATAATCAATCTGAAAATGTTAGAAATGAAATTAATCAAGTCAATTCAATGTGCACAATTTGTAGAAAATTTGGACACAATCAAAACAATTGTTGGTATAGACCCAAACACTTGAAAACCATACCAATTTGGGTTCCAAAAGGCACAAATATAAAATCCCTCAAAGTTAAACAAATTTGGGTGCCAAAAGGAACATATGTAAATAGTTTTGGGTTTTCACAAACATATTTTTCGAAATATATTGCCACTAACAACCATGGACCTATAAAATCAAATAGGTCATAATTTTTTTTATTGTGTACATGTGGAGGCAGGCTAAGGAACAACATCAGTGTTATATGGATTCTGGCTGTTTCAGAAACACAACGGGCGATAAATCACAGTTCCTTAGCATAGTATAAAGGTGACAGAATCACAATGGACAACAATGAAAAATATCGTAAAGGTAAAGCAGGTAATGGTATATTTATTTTGAACGATATATTAAATGTCATAATCTGCACCGTAATCTGAATTAAATCAGCCAGTAATGTGATGATTAAATGAATGACGATTTTGATTCTGACTTATTCAAAATTTTTGGACAATTATTCTTTTATGTTGAGAACACTACAATCCTTCAAATACTTCATATAGATTAATTTGATTAATTATGGTGTTTTATTGGTTGATGATAATACATTTGGCTGACTCTATATTCACGGTTTTTTTACTGACACGGCTTCGATTAAAATTGAAAAGAATTTCATTTAAAAAGGTCTTCAAGAATTTGTTGCAACATCACAGTCTGGTATATAGCATCCAACTAATGATAATCTCGAGTGAAAGAAAAATTCAGATGTAGATTACACTGGTAATCTAGTTGATAGAAAAATTACTAGTGGAACATGATCTATGTTGAGACATTCAGTAGCTGTTTTCAAAGAAAATATCTGCATATTTTTCATTTCAAATATTTCCAAATGGAAGAAATTTTCTTATAAAACCCCTTCAGAAAATCAATTTTGGCCTCGTTCCAGATTAGTTATTTTTTGAAAATTTGATAATTATTTTTGAATTTGAGCTTAAATGATTACATTAACTAATCTGACTCCCTACTGATTATCGAAAAGATAAATAGTGATTGAAAAAGTGATGGGTGTTGATATTAATCATATATTATAACTTGGGACGGTATATTTAGTGAATTTCTTTAGAAATTTGAGCAAGAGTTATAAAACTTTTTGTTGGTAAAAATTCTATGACAATCTCCATTTCTATCATATTTCTAACGACCATCACTCATCAAAATTCAATATAGTTTGTCAATATGTGGTGCTTTAAACAAGAATCATTCATTTTTCATTTTTTTTAAAAAAGGATCCGAAGTATTCACTCTCATTTAAAAGTCTTCACGGTTATGTATAGGTGAATTACTTGGAATTTTTGATTATGTTCTTCCATGCTCATTTAAAAATCCTCACGGTTATGCATGTATGGAACGCATATCAAAATTGATATGTTGAATAGACAAGTTGATTCTAATCCCATTTAAAAGTCCTCACGGTTAAGCGTGGTTAGAAGATACTTGAATTCATTTTTAAAAAATTTAGCAATACTACTAATCTCATTTAAAAGTCCGAACGGTTATCCATGGTTAGTAGATATTCAAAATCCTGGTATAATTTACCGTAATAGGCACAACTATATGGTTTTATATGATGATATCATCCCTATCATTCTAAAGTGGAATATGCGTCAAGTAGAGTATTTATGATTTTTGTTTGATTATTTATTGAAATTTAATATTTATGCTCTATTGAGAAATAAAGTTGAATTATTGTCTATCACTTTATCTCTATTTTTTCTGACACTATTACTCTTTTGCAATACCCAAGGGGGAAAGAAAAGTTAAGATTTTGGCAAATAAAGGTCAAATATTGTTCTATTTGCATCTAGGCTCATTTGAATATTTATTCTCATACATATATGAATGGGGAGCTTTGTGTAGAGTGGGAGCATTCAAATAGGGGGAGCAAATTGAATGATCAAATACATTTAACTAATTCAAAATCTTAAATATATGTTTGTTATCATTTTCATTTTAAAAGGTATATAATCCTTATCGAAAACATTTCACTATTTATATACAAAATATGGTCATCCTTAATAATTCCGATGTATGCACAATTTCAAAATACAACCAAACACAAATTTCCAAAGGATGATTCAAGGAAGGATTTCAAACAAACAAAGATTCAAAATTAGAGGAACTCTAATCAAATAGAATTCTAGTTTGAAGATAAACTCAAACGAAGATGAGATAATTTAATTATCGAACAGAAGATGGGTAAGCCTATAAAAATCACGGGTAACCATAACTGGTCAGCCGTGACTTCCGGAATATAACCAATTTGGAAATCTGAGGCAAATCGTTATTCGACCGCCAGATATAGGATCCAGATAGAGCAGGAGATAGATAGCATCGACATCCGAGGATACAGAAATCTCCGGTGAATCAATGCCAATTATAAAGGAATTTCACCCCTTTACAAATGATTCAAAGATTTACGGAATCACCGCTCTTTAGAGAGGTCATTCCAAAGTAGGGTTACGGAATGCCCAAAATCAAAAGGGTAAAAATAGGGAAGACAAGACTGGATTTCAGAACAAGTGGGAGCGTTCCACAGTTCAAGGAATCCTAATCGATAAGAATCCTAACCAAGAGATTTCTAACAAGGTGGGTACAAAAGTAATGAAGTTCAGAAAATCTTGATTCCAAAATAGGAAAATTTTATACCAAAATAATCTTTGAAAATCCTTTTAAAATCATTTGGAAATCATTTTATACTTCGAAAATACGTTATCTCACAAAGAAAGGATTCTGAGCTTGATTTCACTCATTCTAGGGTATTTCTACCCTATCTCCAATGAGTTTTCGCTCCGCAGGCTAAGGTTTGCCTAAAACCAAAGCTCAGATACCAACTGTAACAACCCGATATTTTCAGCCATTCGCATCCACACATGCCGGACTTGAATTGCTCAAAATATCGCATTGTAAATAATATTGGAGCAATTGAAATACAATCACAGAATCACAGACATAGAAATATCAGAATAACTCACAGCGGAAATTAAAATACCATAGTAGTTCATGAAGCTACTATAACAAACTCTCAAAACATAATGCATAATATCAGTCTGAAAAAAACATATACAATAGAAATCTCAATTACATAACAGTTTATCAATACCAAAGCTGAAATAGAACAACTGAAACTGAAGGGATAGATAACTAGACAAGCAGAATCTCCAACAATTCCTAGCTCTAGAAAAGAAATCCAAAGCTAAGCTATAAATACTCAGGCTGGCCCGAGCGTAAAGTAAAACACAAAACACTCGACTCAGGACAATATATGCTTACATAATGTAAACCAACACAAGTGAACTGTAGTAGAAATACACAATAACTTAAAGGATGCTTGGGATCACCCATCCTTCAAGAATCAGTTAAACTATAAATTAAATACATCCCGTGGTTAAAATTTCAAAATGGTATTTTATACTTCAAAATCAAATATCATTTCAAAATTCAATATCATTCAAAATCAATTTCAAAATATCAAAAATATAATATCTTCCAAACCACATTCATTTTTATTTAATTTAAATGCCATTACAAAACACATTTCAAAATAGTTTATATTTCGAAACAAATTACTTCCTTTTTAAATCATAAAATGAAGTTATTATATTTAATAATTAAATTATTAAATTTCCAAAATTTTAGTCTTTCAAAATTCATTTATTTACCTAATTTATTAAAACAGATGGAAATTCAACTTTCGCAGCATTTAGAAATTGCTACAGAAAGTTACATTCAAAACAGTTCAATTTAACAAAAGATAGCATTAAAAATGCTATAATAGAGTTACAATAGTTTCAATAAAACTTAGTTAAATTCAACAATTATAACATTTACAAAAATGCTATAATAGCCTTTAATTAAACTTAGCCATTTGGTTCATTATTATCCACTACAGCATTTACAAATACTGTATTATCATTTACATTAGAATTAATAGCCTTTTAGAAATGTAGTTAATTAACTTCAAATATTCAGTAGAATTTCACAACAATTATATTTTTATTTAAATCATTTTTAACTTATAAAATCATAAAATTTCACTTTTATAATCATCATTTAAATACCCTTATATTCATGATTTTATAAAGTTAAATTTCCATTCAAAAATAAAGATTTAATAATAATTCACTTATTAAATTCCAATCTTAAATTTTAAATTCATTAAATTAAATTTAACTTAACACTTAAGTTTAAAATTTTAAAATATAACTTAACTTCATTTTTATTTGCTTAACTTAAAATTCACTTTCAAGCCAAATTCACAAATTTCCAATTTTAGTTATATTTCAAAATTTCAAGTTAAATATTCATTCATTTCACACTTTAACTTTATTAAAAATCATTAATATATTATAAAATCATTTTAAATTCATTTGATTCAAAATATCATAAATTTATCATATTTCATATTAAATTCAAATTCCATTTCATTCCCAAATTAGAATTTCCAAAATAACTTACATTTCAAATTTCTAACTTTACCAGCTTTTTATTTCACTTATAAATTCTCAAAAAATCAATAATACTTTACAAAAATCATTTTTAATTAGGTTTTAAATCAAAATATTATAATATTTACATTTCTAAAATATTTTAAAATTTTTGGAAAAACATATTTTAACAACGGGTCTGTATTTCATTTTCTAGCCTAGGTAAAGTGATATGGGTAAAATATATCATTTCAACCCATAATTTACAAAGAAAACCCGGGTTTGATCATTTCAAACCCGCAATCCCAAGTAAATGAAAATAATTGAAAATCATTCAGGCCTATCATTTCAGCCCATAACGATTTTCTCCTATTCTAAAGTCCGTTCGGGTATGTATCATTTCAACACATGGGGATTCTATTCTATAGTGAACTTGCAATGGTGATAACTGATATAAATAACAGAATAACATGAAATAACAGTGACATATGATATAACAGGTGTAATAATAGGTATGAACATCATGTGAAAATAATATAGCAGTTATAACATGATGAAATGCATTACAGATTCAAGCGATGTCAGTTTACTACTTATATAGGTACAAATTGTCTGGTGAGTATTACTCACCTGTCAAAGCTGGAGATTTGCCAACAAAGCACACAACACAAAGACTACGAAGGCACGACAACTCGAATACGATTTGAGTGTGGAGAGCCAACACTAATTGCCTTGAATGTATTTACACAAAAAAAAAACATGAATTACAAACCAAAATATTACAAACAATGCTAGGAATAACTACACAATTCAAAGCTAGAGCTTTTGCACTTGCATTCAACCACTTATACTTCAGCTATGGCCTGGAAAGACACTGTAATGGGCTGTTTTTGGATCGAGTTCAGGTCATATAGGGGTCGGCCATAGCAATATAACGAGGAGATGAAGGGTATGTGTTTGAATTTCAAAACAAGGCAACACAACTACAAGCAACAACATAGATTTCAAGGCCTAAATGGGTTCGGCCAAGGGACTATTGGGCATGGCCTGATCTGGAAGGATCAACTACATGTGCTACGAAGGTCCAAGGCTCAGGTTGTGGCTGGTGGTGGTGGTATTTGGCCAGCCAAAGTGGAGGAGAGAGGTGGTGGAACAAGTTAGGCTAGGCTATGAACATTTAGGTGGAGTTTTGTTCAATTTTAGGTGGATCTACTTCATGAGAGGCCACGACTATGGAGGGTCAGTGGGCTGGAGAAGATGGTAGCCTGATATGGTAGTGGTGGAGGTGGCCATGGTGAAGGAAGAGCAAGGGCTGAGCTACAAAGGTGAAGGCAAGTGCAAATACATAAGAAAAACAAGGAAGAAATGAGAAGAAAAGAAGAAGAATTTTACCAAACTTTTGCTCAGGAATGGAGGCCATGAATTTTGAGGATGAGAAGGTTTCCAATACGTGAAAATGGAGTGAGATAAGTGCCTGAATAATGTGAGGAGTAATGGCCAATTAATGAAAAGTTATGGTTAAAATATGAAAAGGTGGGAATACAAAAGGCCTTAGGAGATAAAAAGTCACCAAAACCTTTCAAATTTCTATATTTTCTTTTTATAAGTTTAAATATTTGAAAATACATATAATTTCAGTTAAAAATTCGAAAATATAACAAATATAAAAAATATAAATAAATAAATTTTAATTATATATGATTAAAATAAGAAAATAGTACAAAATTAAAACTAGTCTAGAAAATTTGAAATTAAATGGAATAAATTTTGGAAAATTCATATGGACTTGTAAAATATTTTTAAATAAAGATAACAACATAAGAATAAAAATGCATTCACAAAATAAATATATAAATTTTAATTTAAATAAAATTTTAATGAAGAAAATAGCGGAAAATAAGAAAACAGCCTTTAAAAATAGGAAATAAATACAGTAAATTTTGAAAAAATTATGACATCACTTTGAAAATGTTTTAAAATAAAATATCTATTTAACATGTCGTATAACACATATTAGAACATTATTTGACAAATAAAAATATTATTTATACAAATTAAAATAGATAATTTTATTAAATAAATCAATTTACACCCAATATTGTAAAAAGCACAACTTTCACAATATAAATCAGATTTCAACGAAATGAAAAGCAGTATTCTTGAAATTTAATATAATCACATAATAAAAGATAAAATTCAAAAATATAAATATTTAAAATTTAAATTTAAAAGTCAAAGTTTGACCAGATTGACCAAAAATCCACTTTTCGGAAAAATATTCAATTTATACCAATTTGAAATTATAATTCATATAATAATCAACATTTATATTTAAAATGAAAATGTTTGAAATAAAAAAGTTTAAAAAAATTTCAAAATAAAAATAAAGTCAAAATATAAATAAAAATAAAAATCTAGGGTTGTTACAACATTGATGTATAGAAAAATCTTCAAATAATGTGAGCATCTTCAATATCTTCTTTACATATAAATATAGTTTGGGATCTTTAGTCTGATATACTTGCATTACCAGGTTTACCAATTGTTGTGAATTACTAATGATATGAATTCATGGGTTTTGTGCTCTAAAGCCATAGTCAATCCTGCCACCAATGACTTATATTTGGCTATATTATTTATTGTGGGAAACCCTAACTTTATTGCATAGTGTAGGAGTTGTCCGTATGGTGTTATTATGACATATCCTGCCTAGTTCCTTGCTCATTCGATTCACCATCCACAAATAACTGCCACATAGGTTTTTCATCCTTTTTCGATTGTTCTTTAATGAAGTTTGTACATCCATTAATAAAATCCACCAATGCTTGCCTTTTGATAGCTGTCCTTTGTTGAAATTCAATGTCATACTGGCTAAGTTCGATTCCTCATTTTAGTAGCATACTTGAAGTCTCAGGCTTACTGAAGACTTGTTTGGGTAAAAAGTTAGTCAATACCCTTATTGGATATGCTTGAAAGTATGCCTTTAGTTTTCGTGTTGCATGTATCAAGCAGTAAGCTAGTTTTTCTATTACCGAGTACCAATCTCTGCACCCTTTAACCACCTGCTCACATAATAAACTTGAAATTGAGTCCCGCTTTCCTCTCTGATCAAAACTATATTAATTGCATGTTCCGAAATTGTCATTATGTTAGTCCTTGAGGAGGATGGTTTTGATGACAACAACCTTAGGACTTGTTATCAAATATAAATGTTAGTCCTTGAGATGATGGTTTTGATGACAACAACCTTAGAATAAGATTATAAAATATAAATACTAGCATTATAGCTTAGATATATATATGTGTGTGTGTGTGTGTGTGTGTATGCTGGATTTAACCATGCATGTACCAAGAATGAAGGCTGTACAGTATAGAGATTCAAGACTGAAAATATCAAGATTGAAGACTCATGAGTATCAAGATTATCAAGAGTCCAAGATAAGTAACTTAATTAGGAATTTTGTTAAAACTCATATGAAAGAACTAGCATCTTAAAATCCAATTTATTCTTGGAATGGAATCCACTTCGAGTCCGTTAAAGGGATGGAACCCTAAGTAGGATGAAACCTACGAAAAATCTGGTGGAACATTGTTTTGTATCCACTAACTTTTATTCAGAATGTTTTACAAAATTATATCTTGTTTTCAAAAATGTTTTAAAAAACTTCCTTTTCAAAGAATCAAAAACATCTATCCTAGTTTTAATATTTTTAGCCACAAAATAATCTTTATTTTCAAAATCAAATTATCCTTGGTTTTTAAACTATCTTTTAATTATAGTATATTTAACTTTTAAATATTTATACTTAGATTTAAACATAAAATTATAGTGAAATATTATATACATCAAAATATTATTCTCTATATTTATTTATGTATTTAAACTACAGTTAAGTATATTTACAAAGTTTAAAATAGTTTTAATATAAGATAGACGTTATTTTCAAAGAAAAACATATCACCAAAATTTCCTTTGGCATATCGACATCCTCAAGTACCCCATGTCGACATGGTAGCAGTTAATTTCAAAAATTTGAATTTCAAAGGAAGTGCCTATTTGTCATATCCATTCATGAATGGACATGGCTGTTGTTCTACTATAAATAGGGGTGGTTCTGAACGAATTTGTAATTATATTTTTCTGGTTTTCACTCCTCTTCTTCTTCCACATTTCTTTATACACATTCTTAACATTACTCTGTCGAAATCAACACTGAATCTAACTAGATCATTTCTGGTTTGATTCTCTATCATACCTCAACAAGGTCTCAGTGCTATTCAGAATTATAGACTTCTTTGTAATCAATTTAGCAAGAAAAGGTGTGATTGTAGCCTTGGAAATCAATCAAGTGAGAAAAGATGTGATTGTAGCCTTGGAAATCAATTTGGTGAACTTGTTACCCCTGAAATCAAGTATCTCTACCCAGAGGATTGTGAATCTAGAGTGATATACCTCGTGGTCTTGAAATCGAGGGTGTAATTGTACAATTGCTATTGAAAGGAAATCCGCACTAGTGTACCGGACTGGATGTAGGGTAACTTCGAACCAGTATAAAATCAGGTGTGTTCTTTCTTTTACTGCTTTTACTTTATTTCTACATCTATGTTTGATTCTGTGATCATATCTGTGTCTGAACATTGCATAAATTTGTGTTCAAATTAACAAAAACTCAAAAAGATTTAGTAATTCCTTTAAACACTGTTCACCCGCCCTCTAATGTTAATCCTAGCCTTAAGATCCGTATTCCGCATTTCTCACATTTGGTATTAGAGCAAGGTTTTCAAAGTTTTATTATCTGATTTTTGACAAAGTTTTTAAAATGGTTTTTTTTTAATTTTTTGTTAATACTACTTTAGAAATATTCAGATCATCATTGTCTCATGAGTCTGCATATAATCAATATTCAAATCCAAGTTGTCTACTAAGATTGTTTGATGTGCTGGAAACATGCTTTATGGGGTTTGTGGAATCAATCCACAACGGACAGATTATGCAGATCAAAAAGAATGAATGGATACACGATAGTGGATGCTCTAGACACATGACTGGTAATCCAGATATGCTGAATGATATAATATACAAAGATGGAGGACTGGTTAATTCATAGACAACTCAAAAAGATATATGATTGGCATTGGCAAAGTCGGTAACTCTGAAACTCCTATATTACTAATGTTTTGCTAGTTAACAATCTGAAACATAATCTGCTAAGTATTAGTCAACTTTACGATAAAGGATATAAAATTAAATTTGAAAAATATAAATGTAAGGTTGAAGATAATAATTCAACCATAATATTTAAGGCAATTAGGAAAAAGAATATTTATATTCTTAGTATGAAAGTTTCAAATGATAACCTGTGTCTTTTGGCAAATACAAGTGACCCTTGGATTTGGCATAAGAGATTTGGACATTTGATTTCAAACTCTTATCTAGACTGTCAAAAGATGATCTAGTAAGAGGTCTCCTTAAAATGAATTTTAAAGTAGATAGTCTATGTGATGCATGCCAATTAGGAAAACTTAGAAAAAGTTCCTTTAAATTAAAAGATATGGTTTCAACCTCAAAACCTCTTTAATTACTTCACCTTAATTTATTTGGTCCATTTCAAATTCTGTCAATAAATCATAGTAAACATGTTTTTGTAATTGTAGATGATTATTCTAGATTTACATGGATAATATTTTTGAACATAAAAGTGATACTTTTGAATGTTTTAAGAACTTTACAAAAAGGATTCAAAATCAACTTTCTCTAAAAATTATAGCAATCCGTAGTGATCACGGTGGTGAATTTGAAAATGAAAAGTTTAAGGAATTCTGTAGTAAAAAGGGAATAACTTACAATTTTTCATTTCCAAGAACTCCACAACAAAAAGGAGTAGTAGAACGTAAAAGTAGGACGATTCAAGAGTGTGCGAGAACTATGCTTTCAGATAGTAAATTACCAAAGAATTTTTTGGCAGAAGCAGTTGCTACTGCCTATTTTATTTTAAATAGAATTTTAATTAGACCTTTAACTGATAAGACATCTTATGAACTTCTTTATATAAAGAAACCTAAGGTATCTTATTTTAGAATTTTTGGAATAAAACGTTTTGTTTTTAATACAAAAGATAAATTAAATAAATTTGATCCTAAATCCGATAAAGGTATCGTTATTGGATATTCTAATAGAAGTAAAGCATGCAGAGTGTTTAATTTAAGAACTAACACCATCGAAGAAACAATGCGTGTTTCATTCGATGAAAATCACAAAAATTTTGAAGATACAAATGATGAAGAGCATTTAATCACTCAAAATCAAGAGTCAACTGAAACTAATAATGAAATTAATCATCCTAATAAAAGGACTAAACTTTTAAAAGATCATCCTGTAGAAAATATAATAGGAGATATGCAATTTATTGTTAAAACTAGAAATCAACTAAGTAAAATGAGCAATGTAGACTTTATATCAACTATTGAACCCAAAAATCCAAAAGAAGCATCAATTGATGATTCATGGATTTTAGCTATGCAAGAAGAACTAAATCAATTCACTAGAAATGATATTTGGGAACTTGTTCCTAGACCTGAAAATAAAATTATAATTGGAACTAAATGGGTTTATAAAAATAAAATGATTAACTAAGGAGAGGCTGCTAGAAATAAAGCCTGGTTAGCCTCTTAAGGTTATTGTCAAGAAGAAGGAATAGATTTTGCTGAAACCTTTGCTCCCATAGAAATATTAGAAGCCATTAGGATTCTATTTTCTTTCGCAAATCATAATAATTTTAAACTATTTCAAATGAATGTTAAAAGTGCCTTTTTAAATGGATTTGTAAAAGGGGAAGTATATGTTGAACAACTACCACTTTTTGAAAATGAAAAATTACCAAATCATGTTTACAAACTTAAGAAAGCTCTATATGGTCGAAAACAAGCTCCTAGAGCCTAAGATCTTACTTATTACAATCAAAATTTGAAATTGGTAAAGTAGATAATACTCTTTTTATTAAAAGAAATAAAAATGTTATTCAACTAGTACAAGTCTACGTAGATGATATCATTTTTGGATCAATTAATTTTGAAATGAATAAAGAATTTTCTGAAATAATGGAAAAAGAGTTTGAGATGAGTTATATGGGAGAATTAAACTTCTTTCTAGGATTACAAATAAAACAATTAGATAATGGTATCTTTATTAGTCAAGAAAAATATGCTAAAGACCTAGTTAGTAAATTTGGTTTGACTACTGTGATTGGAAAACCCACTCCCATGGCAACCAGTGTGTACCTAAGTAAAGAAGATCTCTCGAAAGATGTAGATCAAAAATTATATAGAGGAATGATTGGATCACTACTCTATATCACTGCTAGTAGACCTGATATCATGCATAGTGTTTGTCCCTGTGCAAGATATCAATCCCAACCTAAAGAGACTCACTTAAAAGCCGTAAAATGCATCATAAGATATGTTAAACACACCTATGATTATGGCTTATTTTAACCTAAAAATGATTCTTTTGACTTAGTATCTTACTATGATGCTGCTTATGCTGGTTGTAAATCAGACCAAAAAAGTACAAGTGGAACTTGTCACTTTTTGGGGCATTCTCTGATTTCCTGGTTTAGTAAAAAGCAAAACAAAGTTTCTTTATCAACAACTAAAGCAGAGTATATTTCTGCTGCTTTGGCCTATTCTCACGTAATATATATGCAACAAACTTTAAAAGATTATAGTTTAAATATCTCAAAATCACCAATTTATTGTGACAATACTAGTGCAATAAATTTATCCAAAAATACTATTTATCACGTTCGAACTAAACATATTGATATTGGACACCATTTTCATAGAGATAATATAAGTAAGGAAGTAATTACTCTCGATTATATCAATTCTGAGAATCAAATTGCTGATATCTTAACAAAACCATTAAATGAATCTATATTTACTAAATTAAGAAGAGAATTAGGTATTTGTTTAATAACTGAAATATAAAATATAAATAACAAAGTATAATTAAAATTAAATCTGAATAAATTAAATAGTAAAAATTTCAAGCACCATGTCGACATTCCTCCTATACCCATGTCGACATATAACGATTTTTTATTTTTGAAATCAATAAAACTATGGCCTCCTTTTCCAAATCAAACAAAAATTCAACCTTTTCGTTCCCTTCTCCTTCTTCTGGACCTTTTCAACGAACTAGGCTTGCAAGAGTAGTGAAAATGGAGGATTCTTTGAAGGATGCACTGCAACTAATGGCTGAAATTCAAGTGGTGCAACTTAGAATGGCAAAAGAACAAGAACAGCAAGGCAAAATCCTTAGAAATTTGCAAAAGTTTATAATGGACAACCATGCTAATCTGATCTTGATTGATGAAGAGTATTCAGGAGATCAAGTGCAAGATGACAGCGAGGAAGAAGAAGAAGAATCCCCTACGGAAGAAGAGCACGCTGAAGATGACAACAAAGTCGTTTGCTTTGGCGAAGTGTGCTTTGACAAAGATGAAATCTTGTCGAACAACGTGGAAATTTCTGTTTCCACTATCCAAATTGTTCAGTTCATAGATCTCCCATTTTCAAGGACATGCATTAGTTTCTTTTCTTTCTTTCTTATTGTTGTATGTTTTTATCTACGTTCTCTACGCAAATGTACATATAACAAAATAATTAATAAATAATTTGTGTGCTTATATTTGGTTTCTCATGATTATAAGTATTATCGTAGATTCTTAGGAAAGTTAGTAGTTTAGGACTAAATTTTAGTTTTAGAATTAAGTGTTGATTATTTATGATAATACTATCATTATAATCACATAGTATTAGATTAAGAGGAGTTATATAGTTTCGAGTTAGTTTTTGTTGATAACAAAGGGAGAGAAGTACAAAATAGGATAGTTAGGCATAGATTAAGGAGGGGTTATTAGTTTTAGGGGGAGTTATTAGGATAGAAGTAATATTTCATAAACAAAGGTTGTCATCATCAAAAGGGGGAGATTGTTAGTCCTTGAGATGATGGCTTTGATGACAACAACCTGAGAATAAGATTATAAAATATAAATACTAGCATTATAGTTTAGACATATATGTGTACATGTAGGATTTAACCATGTAGGTACCATGAATGAAGACTATACAGTATAGAGATTCAAGACTGAAGATATCAAGATTGAAGACTTATGAGTATCAAGATTATCAAGAGTTCATGATTAGTAATTTAATTAGGAATTTTTGCTCAAACTCCTAGAAAAGCACTGGCATCTTAGAATCTAATTTATTCGTGGAATGGAATCCACTTCGAGCCTGTTAAAGAGACGGAACCCTAAGTAGGATGGAACTTAAGAAAAATCTAGTGGAACGTTGTTTTGTGTCCACTAATTTTTATTTAAAATGTTTTACAAAATTATATCTTGTTTTCAAAAATGTTATCAAAATCTTCCTTTTCAAAGAATCAAAAACATCTATCCTGGTTTTAATATTTTTAGCCTCAAAATAATCTTTATTTTCAAAATCAAATTATCATTGGTTTTTAAACTATCTTTTAATTAGAATATATTTAACTTTTAAATATTTATACTTAGATTTAACTATAAAATTATAGTAAAATTTTATATACATCAAAATATTATTCTTTATATTTATTTATCTATTTTAGCCATAGTTAAGTATATTTATAAAGTTTAAAATAGTTGTAATATAAGATAGAAGTTATTTTCAAAGAAAAATAAATCACCAAAATTTCCTTTGGCATGTCGACATCCTCACGTACCCTATGTCGACGTGGTAGCAGTTAATTTCAAAATTTTAAATTTCAAAGGAAGTTTCTATTCGTCATATCCTTTCACTAACGAACATGGCTGTTGTTCTACTATAAATAGGGGTGGTTTTGAACGAATTTTAATTATATTTCTCTGGTTTTCACTCCTCTTTTGCTTCCACATTTCTTTATACACATTCTTACCATTATCTGCCGAAATCAACATTGAATCTAACTAGATCATTTCTGGTTTGATTCTCTATCACTACCTCAACAAGATTTTACAGCTATTCAGAGTTATATACTTCTTTATAATCTATTTAGCGAGAAAAGGTGTAATGTAACCATGGAAATCAACCAAGTGAGAAAAGGTGTGATTGTAGCCTTGAAAATCAATCAAGTGAGAAAAGGTGTGATTGTAGCCTTGGAAATCAATTGGGTGAACTTGTTGCCCCTGAAATCAAGTATCTCTACCCAGAGGATTGTGAATCTGGAGTGGTGTACCTCGTGGCCTTGAAATCGAGGGTGTCATTGTAAAATTGCTTTTGAAAGGAAATCCGTACTTGTGTACGGGACTGAATGTAGGGTAACTCTTAACCAGTATAATATCCGGTGTATTATTTCCTTTGCTACTTTTACTTTATTTCTGTATCTGTGTTTGATTCTTAGATCATATCTGTGTCTGAATATTGCAGACATTTGTGTTCAAATTAATAATGACACAAAAAGATTTAGTAATTCCTCACCCCTCTCTAGTGTTAATCCTAGCCTTAAGATCTGTATTATGCATTTTCACAATAAATACAAAGATTATAGTTTAGACATATATGTATATGTAGGATTTAACCATGTAGGTACCAAGAATGAAGACTGTACAGTATAGAGATTTAAGATATCAAGATTGAAGACTCATGAGTATCAAGATTATCAAGAGTTCAGTACTTCAAGATTGTAATTTAATTAGGAATTTTGTTAAAACTCCGAAAAAAGCACTGCCATCTTAAAATCCAATTTATTCGTGGAATGGAATCCACTTCGAGCCTATTAAAGGGATGGAACCCTAAGTAGGATGGAACCTACGAAAAATCTAGTGGAACGTTGTTTTGTATCCACTAACTTTTGTTCAAAATGTTTTATATCTTGTCTTTAAAATGATTTTAAAATCTTCCTTTTAAAAGAATAAAAAACATCTATCCTGCTTTTTAAATACTTTCAGCCTCAAAATGATCTTTATTTTCAAAATCAAGTTATCCTTGGTTTTAAACTATCTTTTAATATATTTAACTTTTAATAATTATACTTGGATTTAAATATAAAATTATAGTAGAATTTTATATATACCAAAATGTTATTCTTTATATTTAGTTATGTATTTTAACTATAGTTAAGTATATTTATAAAGTTTAAAGTAGTTTTGATATAAGATAGAAGTTATTTTCAAAGAAAACAAATTACCAAAAATCCCTTTGGCATGTCGACAACCTCAAGTACCCCTTGTCGACAAGGTGGCAGTTGATTTCAAAAATTTGAATTTCAAAAGAAGTGTCTATTCATCATATCCTTTCACATATGGACATGGCTGTTGTTCTCCTATGAATAGGGCTGCTTTAAAAGAATTTTCATTCATATTTTCTATGATTTCACTCCTCTTCTTCTTCCATATTTCTTTATATATATTTTTAACATTACTCTGTCGAAATCAACATTGAATCTAACCAGATCATCTCTGGTTTGATTTTCTACCACTATCTCAACAAGATCTCAGTGCTATTAAGAGCTATAGGCTTCTTTGTAATAAAACCAAGTGAGAAAAGGTGTGATTGTAGCCGGTGAAATCAATCAAGTGAGAAAAGGTGTGATTGTAGCCTAAGAAATCAATTGGGTGAACTTGTTGCTCGTAAAATCAAGTATTTCTACCCAGAGCGTTGTGAATCTGGAGTGGTGTACCTCGTGGCCTTGAAATCGAGGGTGTAATTGTATAATTTCTTTTGAAAGAAAATCCGCACTTATGTGCGAGACTAGATGTAGGGTAACTCCGAACCAGTATAAAATTCGATGTGTTCTTTCCATTATTGCTTTTACTTTATTTCTGCATCTGTGTTTGATTCTGTGATCATATTTGTGTCTGAATATTTCATATATTTGTGTTCAAATTAACATTTAGTAATTCCTTGAAACACTGTTCATGTAACATCCGCGGATTTTCGTTCTTCGGAAATCCGACATCGACACTCACTTTATCGACTGCCGAGAAATCGAAGGCCGAAAACACGGAATGTTATGGGTTTTAAAAAGAAAAGAAAAAGAAAGAAGAGAGAAGAGATAGGAAATAGAGAGAGAAGAAGATAGAGAATTTTTAGAAAACAGAGAATTTGAAAAATAGAAGATAGAAAATTTTAAAAATAGAACGGGACAGAAAGGGAACAACAGAACAACAACAGAATCTCACAATTCGCAGCGGAACAACATATAATAATAAATGAATAATCTTTAAACAAAGAACCATATCAGTTATTACATTACATTTCATTACATCACAACATATCAGAGTGTACAACATCATACAACAACAAACAGTGCAGCGGAAAAGAAATACTATATAAACTAGTAATACGCCATGCCATCCAGCTTGCCTCCAGCAACTCCAGAATATCCAGAATATCCTGATAAACCTTACTCTTGACTGCCCGTGTGAAAATTGGTGGGCACCCAGAGTTTAGGAAGGAAAACAATAAACTCCAAGTCAGTCATGTGACTGGTGTGAGAACTCAAAACAGTTTATTTATCTTTAAAAATCAAATAGAGGAATATTTTTAAATTCAATTCGCAATGCTTTTAAAAATGAGACTACCATAAGGCCTCCCGCACACACACACAATGCAAACGCAGAATCGGAGGAGATTTCTCCTTATGATAGTCAAAGATGCTTGATACGCATTTAAAATAACATTTGATATTATTACTAGTGCATAATGTATAACAAATCCTTTCGAAAGTAGAATATAAATCTTAGCCAACATACGACCATTATCGTATGCCTACTATAGCTAACCATGTTCAATAGCAGGTTACCGCCACATTCCATAGCAGGTTATACAACTAAAACCGTACAAGTTTCGTATTGTTTCTTTGGATTTCCAACAATGGTCAGGCCAAGGAACTTCCTATTGCCACATGAGAATGCCTCTGGAAAGACATCCCCGAGAACCAAACCGGATCTCTGCCAACACAAGGCCGGGTTACCCCTAACTGGGTAACTACTGACACGAGCACGCCATTCCCCGGTCCTTTAGGACCTTTTCAACCGAGCGCTCGATATCCAACATCACACCATAATAAATAGAGTGTTTTCAACATGAGTAAGTATCTGGGCTCCATACCATGATACCACCCCTTTCCAGAAGGAAATGCACATACCCTAAGGGGAGCTACAGCAACCCCTAATAACCTTGCTGCATCTTTCCTGTTTTGACCATTTCCGGGATGTGAGGCTCGACGAAGTCACGTCCACAAAAACACACTTTGTACAAAAAGCCGTGCTTTGGGTCAACAAATGATCAACACAATGATCACTAAGATAGACGATCAAATAAATGATCCTATCACAAATAATCAACACAATGATCATTTCAGCATCACTCAGCATGTCACATTACCAAAATGGGATATATCGCTGATAACTTCAACTATATAACCTTTGAGCTCGTACGTCTCAAAGAAGGGTGTTAAGCAAAGAATAAATTCTCCGCCACCAACAGAAATATATTTGAAAGAAATCGGCTTTATATCTCAAATTGTAATGTCAGGCATACAATCCATACAAGTCTGTTCCGGGATCGAACAAAACCGAAGGCACTTCTTACGAAGCCCTTGCAATACGGGTATTCACAATCCCGATCGAATTTCCCATCACTTAAGAGATCTCTATACCAGGAGCTACCCAGTGCAGAGACAATCGATAGGTCATCCTATCGCTTTCACAAATACTCGGTCTTCAACACCGATCTTCAAATGCAATTCATAACGACGTATCACATATTCGGAATGGGTTATACGACCCCATGGTCCTTTCCCGGTTAACCCGAATAGTGAGCGCTTATTCAAAAATAAGTGTGCATTCAAATTCAAACAATCATATCAAATACCCAATCAAAGGGAAATATTGATAGTCGGCTATTGAACTATCAATTGATATGCATACATCACCAGATTCCAAATAATTTTCCAAATTATTTATTTTCCAAAATATCTTTACTAGATATATAGTTTTCACACTTCAAAAATAAATCAATATTTATTTTTAACAAATTTCATTTTCATTTATAGATTGCATAATGAATTTATGTTCCAAATATTCATGCATATATGATTTCAACTATCCATTTTCAATTTATCTTCAAAAAGATAAATTCAATATATTCACTTTATATTGGAAAACAATTCCATACTTATTAAAAATAAGTAATTCAAATCTTTCATTTTCAACCTTGGAAAATATTCAATATACTTAAATCGAATTAAGTATATATTTCATTCTTTAAGGAAATCATTCACTTAAACTTATTTATTTGGGCCAAAACGAATGTTGCGTAAAACATCGTTACGACGTCCCAAAATCACTAGTATAGGGATTCGAAATTAAAATAGATATATAAATCCCAATATTATACAAAACATTTCCTTTCGGAAATCATTTACTATAACAACAGTGTTATAGTCCACCATTTCCTTTTATTTCTCGAAAACGTCTATTTCAACAATCAATGTTGAAATCTATGGTTTCGAATCTCAACACCTTTAAAACATCGTTAGATCGTTTTAATTATGTTTAAAATATCACATTCTAAAACATTTTCTTTAACATGTTATTCACTATTCAAAAACGTGAATATACTATGTTCACAAATTCCATTATTTCTATTCACTTTAACTTAAAGGATTATTCACTGTCTAAAACGTGAATATAACTCCATTTATAAGTTATAACAATTAACTTATCAAAATAAGTCGTTTGCGGATTTATAAAACAACGTTTATAAATTCCATTCCTATTTATTTATAAAAACTTCTTTTTTTATAAATTCCTTTATTAACCTATTCCCGTTTATAACTAAATTATAAACTAAACGTTCACATTATAAGTTAATTACTTATAAACGATTATTTTACAAAATCGTTCTTTTTAAAGACTTTTCAATTTATAAACCTTATAACTTATAAGATTTATTTATTTAATAAATCTATTCTTCAAATAATTTCACCAAATTTATAAATCTTACTATTTATAAATTTCGTTTATAACTTCACAGTTTATAATTCTATAAATTTCATTCTATTATGAAATTCATTTTCTCTACATTCAAACACTTATAAAAACTCGTTTTATAATGTCTATATTTCAATTTATAAATATCCATTTATAAATCTCTTAATATAAATCAGTTTATATTATTATTCTAAAACGTCTTTAATTTCCTTTATAATTTCATCATTTCGATTTATAAAATAATCAAATTTTATAAATCCTATATTTAAACTTTTATCATATATTCAAAAATCCAATCTAAATTATTTTATAAAATCATTAGTTCATATTTCTCAAAAATCGACTTTTAATCGTATTTCTAAAAATCAGCTTTTTAACTATATTTCACAAAAACCATAATTTTTATAACTTTAAAAATTATAACGTTTATTTATTTATAATGGATCAATTCCAAAAATATAGTATATTCTCAAAATCACTTTTAAAATCATTTTTAAATCCCAAAATTTGGGTCCAATGATGCTACACACCAAATAGTCAATCACGACAACAACGATATCATATATCGATATGATAATCAATCAAATATCAAAATATCTGAAATTAAATAAATACTGTTGAGGAATCCAGTTGGATCCCTCCAACCTGTTTCCTGCATCCAAAAACATTAGCACAATACCAATTTCGCTCCAGTACGAAATTATCGCGGTATATGTTCTTAATAAATATTATCCGCTTAATAACGGCGTAATAGGGTCTCATCCGCTAAACAAAAAATGCGGGAAATCAACAACTGCAATATATACATATGCCAATATATATATATTGATATTATATATATAATACCAATTTCACTGTTTATGAAATATTCGCGGTATATGTTTTTAATAAATAACATCCGCTTACTAACGGCGCATAATGTCTATTTTAACAATCAATAATTTACAGTCATCATTCAAACATGCATTCAAATATTTTAAATCTAACTATTTAAAATAAATCGAAATCTATTCGATTGAGTGAGAAATTCTCACCTTGATTTTAAATTCCGTTTAAGCTTTTATTTCGAATAAAATTAAACGCGCGTTTAATTTTACCCGAAATTCTCACTAACTCCAAACGACTCCAAACCAACTCCATCGCGTAGTGCTCGTCCATACGATCCCAACGCAACTGAGTTTGCATTTTTTCGACCTCGTATGAAAAAGTTATTGATTTTTGAAGTTACACGTATTTATATAACATAATTTCAACATAAACTTAACTAATTTAAACCCACATCTCACCACAACCACTAGATCCATGCCTATTGAATCCAGGCCGTCCCTACATCATCTCCTACTCACGCATATGCTACAGGTTTTGAGGCCGAACATGAACCCATTCAATCACAAACTAGGGTTAAACATTTCTCCACGATCACTTGACGAAATCCGATCACTCCAACGCCATGACGAAGCCAACGACAAAAGCTATGCTCGGCCCAACCCCTGTGGCACTCGGCCACGTGTACAGCCTCGAATGGCGTGCAAAACCTGATGCAAACGGCCCAAAATATCTCCCAATCCATAGCTCCATTCGCGATCTCCACCGTTGATCTCGTAGCTCTCGTCGTGCTCTTCATCTTTGTAGTTGAAACCTAAGGCTAATTGTCGACGGATTGGAAGAAATCGAGGGGGAGAGGAGAGTGATTTCTGGCCTTAGAAGGGGGGTGGCGGCTGCAGCAAATTATTAGGGTTAGGGTTTATATTTTTATCAAATTTATGAAGATGGTGGTCTATTTATAAGGAACGAGCGACACTATTCATCCCGGATTTTCCGAACTCCGATTTAGACGCCGTAACCAGCGTACCTAGGGTTTATCCCGCGTTCCGGACACAATGGAACAGGTTTCGGAAGCTAATTCGGAAGTATGTGCGAGTTATGGCTGAAAACGCTCAATTTAAATTAAACCGATTTAAGTCGATTTCTAGGCGTTTTAATTTGTACCGGACAAACGGTAAATCCAATTGACTTGAAATTTGAAACCTTACAATAATATCACATTACGGATCCGATGAAACTGGTTTCGTCGAAATCCGAGACTTTTTGAAAAATGGCTATTTTGACTCGCCAAATTTAAATTAAAAACGATTCGATGCGTTTCGAGCTGCCACGATCAAATGATAACTCCGATTGACACGAAAATTGAAATCCGGTAATAACTAACTATTACGGATCCAATGAAACTGGTTTCGTTCAATTCTGAGACTGTCCAAAAATTGACTATTTTACAGTCGATTATTAAATATTAAAATATTCAATTTTCACAAATTAACTTCTAATTCGATTTTAAAAGTTCTAAAATATTTCTATAACTCCAGTATGATTAAATAAAATTTTCCAAATTATTTTCAATCATATTTAACTCAATTTTTAATTATTTTCATTATTTAACGTATTAAATTATCGATTTAATTATCCAATTAAATCCAATAATTCAAATAAAAATTTATTTGACTTATAAATTTACTTTTTAATATTTAAAATTAATTAAATATTCAATTTTTAATAAATAAAAATTCTGGGTCGTTACAATCTTTCCCCCTTAAAAGAATTTCGTCCTCGAAATTACAAGTAAGAAAATTACAGAATCTATTAACTTTCCAAAATTCATAATTAAACTTTTTACAAATCTTTACTAAGTTTTCAAATCATACTTAGTTATCTTTTCAAAAACAATCTATATCATTTAACTTTCAACTCTAAAACAAAGTTAAAGTTTTCCAAAATTTTCCCAATTTTCTCAAAATTTTTCTAACGCCTTAAATTTCCGGAAAAATTCGCCATGTCTCCTTTGCGCGGCTCGATCCGAAAAAAAAAATGACAGTATATATATCACAAATATACATCTCATCAAGTAATGAGGCATCCCGAAGGGAAAAAAGTGTAAAAGTACGATATTTAATCCGAGATATGTACCTTATATTTTATTAGCGAGCATATACGGCTAATATAGCGCTAAAGCGAACTCCAAATGCGAAGCACACGCGATCCGCACCTACTAAACTCAACAAACAACATGAGAACATGCACATATGTAAATAGTATCAATATACAACATATAGCAACATAATAACTATATATGTCACATAGCAAATGCAACTAAACAACAAATGCAAACATCAACCATCAACCAACTATAATCCATAACCAATAAATATTCATTCATTTTTTATTCAACTTCTAATAACATTTGATTTCAATGAATTAATACTTTCATTCATTATTCCATATCAACTTTAAATTACATTCAATTGATTAACATTCAGTCCATTCAATTTCTAAAGTTGAATTTCATTCACATAACTTAAGTTCACATTTCTTTTAATCCACTTGATTATTTACTTCGATACCAAAATCAATTCCATTCAACAACACTTAAGTTATACTTCCATTTAACCTTATATTCATTTTTATTTACAACTCATTATTCATATAATTTTACTTCTTATATATATATATATAAGTTTATTTCACAATTGTAAATCACTTTAATTATAATTCATACTTATAATTCTTTTGCTTATACAATTTAATAATTTTGAAAAATTATTCCTTTACATATAAAAATATAATCAAGGCAAAATCATTCCATTTACCCAATTTAAAACAATATCGTGTCGAATTGTTCTATTCAAGTGTTTAGAAACCCCTTCGGCATAGTCTTGCGGACCACGCTGACGAAAGTTCATATGCCACTCAATAAACCAATCATCACAATATAAAACAATTTTTATATTCACTAACAAATACGCTCTCATAGCTATTATTACACTCAAACTCATTCTAGAGCACTGCTGACTCTATCTCTAACGAGTAATACCCAACAGAACCATGGTTCTCGCTTAACCATCAGCTCTGATACCAAATGTAACATCCGCGGATTTTCGTTCTTCGGAAATCCGACATCGACACTCACTTTATCGACTGCCGAGAAATCGAAGGCCGAAAACACGGAATGTTATGGGTTTTAAAAAGAAAAGAAAAAGAAAGAAGAGAGAAGAGATAGGAAATAGAGAGAGAAGAAGATAGAGAATTTTTAGAAAACAGAGAATTTGAAAAATAGAAGATAGAAAATTTTAAAAATAGAACGGGACAGAAAGGGAACAACAGAACAACAACAGAATCTCACAATTCGCAGCGGAACAACATATAATAATAAATGAATAATCTTTAAACAAAGAACCATATCAGTTATTACATTACATTTCATTACATCACAACATATCAGAGTGTACAACATCATACAACAACAAACAGTGCAGCGGAAAAGAAATACTATATAAACTAGTAATACGCCATGCCATCCAGCTTGCCTCCAGCAACTCCAGAATATCCAGAATATCCTGATAAACCTTACTCTTGACTGCCCGTGTGAAAATTGGTGGGCACCCAGAGTTTAGGAAGGAAAACAATAAACTCCAAGTCAGTCATGTGACTGGTGTGAGAACTCAAAACAGTTTATTTATCTTTAAAAATCAAATAGAGGAATATTTTTAAATTCAATTCGCAATGCTTTTAAAAATGAGACTACCATAAGGCCTCCCGCACACACACACACAATGCAAACGCAGAATCGGAGGAGATTTCTCCTTATGATAGTCAAAGATGCTTGATACGCATTTAAAATAACATTTGATATTATTACTAGTGCATAATGTATAACAAATCCTTTCGAAAGTAGAATATAAATCTTAGCCAACATACGACCATTATCGTATGCCTACTATAGCTAACCATGTTCAATAGCAGGTTACCGCCACATTCCATAGCAGGTTATACAACTAAAACCGTACAAGTTTCGTATTGTTTCTTTGGATTTCCAACAATGGTCAGGCCAAGGAACTTCCTATTGCCACATGAGAATGCCTCTGGAAAGACATCCCCGAGAACCAAACCGGATCTCTGCCAACACAAGGCCGGGTTACCCCTAACTGGGTAACTACTGACACGAGCACGCCATTCCCCGGTCCTTTAGGACCTTTTCAACCGAGCGCTCGATATCCAACATCACACCATAATAAATAGAGTGTTTTCAACATGAGTAAGTATCTGGGCTCCATACCATGATACCACCCCTTTCCAGAAGGAAATGCACATACCCTAAGGGGAGCTACAGCAACCCCTAATAACCTTGCTGCATCTTTCCTGTTTTGACCATTTCCGGGATGTGAGGCTCGACGAAGTCACGTCCACAAAAACACACTTTGTACAAAAAGCCGTGCTTTGGGTCAACAAATGATCAACACAATGATCACTAAGATAGACGATCAAATAAATGATCCTATCACAAATAATCAACACAATGATCATTTCAGCATCACTCAGCATGTCACATTACCAAAATGGGATATATCGCTGATAACTTCAACTATATAACCTTTGAGCTCGTACGTCTCAAAGAAGGGTGTTAAGCAAAGAATAAATTCTCCGCCACCAACAGAAATATATTTGAAAGAAATCGGCTTTATATCTCAAATTGTAATGTCAGGCATACAATCCATACAAGTCTGTTCCGGGATCGAACAAAACCGAAGGCACTTCTTACGAAGCCCTTGCAATACGGGTATTCACAATCCCGATCGAATTTCCCATCACTTAAGAGATCTCTATACCAGGAGCTACCCAGTGCAGAGACAATCGATAGGTCATCCTATCGCTTTCACAAATACTCGGTCTTCAACACCGATCTTCAAATGCAATTCATAACGACGTATCACATATTCGGAATGGGTTATACGACCCCATGGTCCTTTCCCGGTTAACCCGAATAGTGAGCGCTTATTCAAAAATAAGTGTGCATTCAAATTCAAACAATCATATCAAATACCCAATCAAAGGGAAATATTGATAGTCGGCTATTGAACTATCAATTGATATGCATACATCACCAGATTCCAAATAATTTTCCAAATTATTTATTTTCCAAAATATCTTTACTAGATATATAGTTTTCACACTTCAAAAATAAATCAATATTTATTTTTAACAAATTTCATTTTCATTTATAGATTGCATAATGAATTTATGTTCCAAATATTCATGCATATATGATTTCAACTATCCATTTTCAATTTATCTTCAAAAAGATAAATTCAATATATTCACTTTATATTGGAAAACAATTCCATACTTATTAAAAATAAGTAATTCAAATCTTTCATTTTCAACCTTGGAAAATATTCAATATACTTAAATCGAATTAAGTATATATTTCATTCTTTAAGGAAATCATTCACTTAAACTTATTTATTTGGGCCAAAACGAATGTTGCGTAAAACATCGTTACGACGTCCCAAAATCACTAGTATAGGGATTCGAAATTAAAATAGATATATAAATCCCAATATTATACAAAACATTTCCTTTCGGAAATCATTTACTATAACAACAGTGTTATAGTCCACCATTTCCTTTTATTTCTCGAAAACGTCTATTTCAACAATCAATGTTGAAATCTATGGTTTCGAATCTCAACACCTTTAAAACATCGTTAGATCGTTTTAATTATGTTTAAAATATCACATTCTAAAACATTTTCTTTAACATGTTATTCACTATTCAAAAACGTGAATATACTATGTTCACAAATTCCATTATTTCTATTCACTTTAACTTAAAGGATTATTCACTGTCTAAAACGTGAATATAACTCCATTTATAAGTTATAACAATTAACTTATCAAAATAAGTCGTTTGCGGATTTATAAAACAACGTTTATAAATTCCATTCCTATTTATTTATAAAAACTTCTTTTTTTATAAATTCCTTTATTAACCTATTCCCGTTTATAACTAAATTATAAACTAAACGTTCACATTATAAGTTAATTACTTATAAACGATTATTTTACAAAATCATTCTTTTTAAAGACTTTTCAATTTATAAACCTTATAACTTATAAGATTTATTTATTTAATAAATCTATTCTTCAAATAATTTCACCAAATTTATAAATCTTACTATTTATAAATTTCGTTTATAACTTCACAGTTTATAATTCTATAAATTTCATTCTATTATGAAATTCATTTTCTCTACATTCAAACACTTATAAAAACTCGTTTTATAATGTCTATATTTCAATTTATAAATATCCATTTATAAATCTCTTAATATAAATCAGTTTATATTATTATTCTAAAACGTCTTTAATTTCCTTTATAATTTCATCATTTCGATTTATAAAATAATCAAATTTTATAAATCCTATATTTAAACTTTTATCATATATTCAAAAATCCAATCTAAATTATTTTATAAAATCATTAGTTCATATTTCTCAAAAATCGACTTTTAATCGTATTTCTAAAAATCAGCTTTTTAACTATATTTCACAAAAACCATAATTTTTATAACTTTAAAAATTATAACGTTTATTTATTTATAATGGATCAATTCCAAAAATATAGTATATTCTCAAAATCACTTTTAAAATCATTTTTAAATCCCAAAATTTGGGTCCAATGATGCTACACACCAAATAGTCAATCACGACAACAACGATATCATATATCGATATGATAATCAATCAAATATCAAAATATCTGAAATTAAATAAATACTGTTGAGGAATCCAGTTGGATCCCTCCAACCTGTTTCCTGCATCCAAAAACATTAGCACAATACCAATTTCGCTCCAGTACGAAATTATCGCGGTATATGTTCTTAATAAATATTATCCGCTTAATAACGGCGTAATAGGGTCTCATCCGCTAAACAAAAAATGCGGGAAATCAACAACTGCAATATATACATATGCCAATATATATATATTGATATTATATATATAATACCAATTTCACTGTTTATGAAATATTCGCGGTATATGTTTTTAATAAATAACATCCGCTTACTAACGGCGCATAATGTCTATTTTAACAATCAATAATTTACAGTCATCATTCAAACATGCATTCAAATATTTTAAATCTAACTATTTAAAATAAAATCGAAATCTATTCGATTGAGTGAGAAATTCTCACCTTGATTTTAAATTCCGTTTAAGCTTTTATTTCGAATAAAATTAAACGCGCGTTTAATTTTACCCGAAATTCTCACTAACTCCAAACGACTCCAAACCAACTCCATCGCGTAGTGCTCGTCCATACGATCCCAACGCAACTGAGTTTGCATTTTTTCGACCTCGTATGAAAAAGTTATTGATTTTTGAAGTTACACGTATTTATATAACATAATTTCAACATAAACTTAACTAATTTAAACCCACATCTCACCACAACCACTAGATCCATGCCTATTGAATCCAGGCCGTCCCTACATCATCTCCTACTCACGCATATGCTACAGGTTTTGAGGCCGAACATGAACCCATTCAATCACAAACTAGGGTTAAACATTTCTCCACGATCACTTGACGAAATCCGATCACTCCAACGCCATGACGAAGCCAACGACAAAAGCTATGCTCGGCCCAACCCCTGTGGCACTCGGCCACGTGTACAGCCTCGAATGGCGTGCAAAACCTGATGCAAACGGCCCAAAATATCTCAATCCATAGCTCCATTCGCGATCTCCACCGTTGATCTCGTAGCTCTCGTCGTGCTCTTCATCTTTGTAGTTGAAACCTAAGGCTAATTGTCGACGGATTGGAAGAAATCGAGGGGGAGAGGAGAGTGATTTCTGGCCTTAGAAGGGGGGTGGCGGCTGCAGCAAATTATTAGGGTTAGGGTTTATATTTTTATCAAATTTATGAAGATGGTGGTCTATTTATAAGGAACGAGCGACACTATTCATCCCGGATTTTCCGAACTCCGATTTAGACGCCGTAACCAGCGTACCTAGGGTTTATCCCGCGTTCCGGACACAATGGAACATGTTTCGGAAGCTAATTCGGAAGTATGTGCGAGTTATGGCTGAAAACGCTCAAT
This sequence comes from Allium cepa, assembly GCA_030765085.1. Classification (NCBI taxonomy): domain Eukaryota; kingdom Viridiplantae; phylum Streptophyta; class Magnoliopsida; order Asparagales; family Amaryllidaceae; genus Allium; species Allium cepa. The sequence goes on along the minus strand of CM060930.1, from coordinate 104,838,110 downwards.
TTAAATTAAACCGATTTAAGTCGATTTCTAGGCGTTTTAATTTGTACCGGACAAACGGTAAATCCAATTGACTTGAAATTTGAAACCTTACAATAATATCACATTACGGATCCGATGAAACTGGTTTCGTCGAAATCCGAGACTTTTTGAAAAATGGCTATTTTGACTCGCCAAATTTAAATTAAAAACGATTCGATGCGTTTCGAGCTGCCACGATCAAATGATAACTCCGATTGACACGAAAATTGAAATCCGGTAATAACTAACTATTACGGATCCAATGAAACTGGTTTCGTTCAATTCTGAGACTGTCCAAAAATTGACTATTTTACAGTCGATTATTAAATATTAAAATATTCAATTTTCACAAATTAACTTCTAATTCGATTTTAAAAGTTCTAAAATATTTCTATAACTCCAGTATGATTAAATAAAATTTTCCAAATTATTTTCAATCATATTTAACTCAATTTTTAATTATTTTCATTATTTAACGTATTAAATTATCGATTTAATTATCCAATTAAATCCAATAATTCAAATAAAAATTTATTTGACTTATAAATTTACTTTTTAATATTTAAAATTAATTAAATATTCAATTTTTAATAAATAAAAATTCTGGGTCGTTACAGTTCACCCCTCTCTAGTGTTTATTCTAGCCTTAAGATCCGTAATCCATATTTCTCACATTTGGTATCAGAGCGAGGTTTTCAAAGTTTCATAATCTGAATTTTGAAAAATTTTCAAAGCTACCAACACTGGTACTGTTAACACTACCAACACTGGTTCTATTATCCCTGTCACTAGTTCATTTGTAGAAGGTCGGTCTACTGTCGGACCGCCACTTTCGAATGGAAGTAACTATGCATATTGGACATGTAGGATGAAAATATATTTACAATTTATAGGACTAGACACTTGGAATGTCACACAGACTGAATATTCTGAACCCACAACTGATTTTGCATAGTGGACTGCTAAGCAAAAGACTATAGCACAAAATAACTCTAAAGCAATGAATATTATGTTTTGTTCACTTGAGAGAAATGAATTTAATTGAGTATCAGTTTGTAAGTCTGCATATGAAATCTGGAAAACTTTGCAAGTTACTCACGAAGGAACGAGCAAAGTTAAACAGACCAAAATTTCCATGCTCACAAATCAGTTTCAATAATTTAAAATGAATTCTGATGAGTCTATTTCAGATATGTATAGTAGATTTCAGAACATTGTGCATTCTCTAATATCCTTGGGAAAGGAATTTTCAGAAGAAGATCAAGTCAGAAAAATCTTAAATTCTCTTACTCTAAAATGGGATAAAAGACACTTGCGATCGAAGAGGCAAATGACATCAGTACATTAAAGATAGAAGAATTAATTGGAAATCTAATGTCGTTTGAAGTCCAAATGATTGAAAGAAGAGAAAGCAAAGCATTTGAAAAGAAATCAATGGCGTTCAATGCATTGACCGACGGATCAAACTCAAACAGCGATAATGATGAAGAGATAGCCCTGATGACCAAGAATTTTCAAAAATTCCTGAAATACAGAAAGATGAATAATCTCAAGAGAAACAACTATAAGAACTGTAGAAATCAGAATGTAGTGTTAGACAATATCAAATGTTTCAATGGTGACGAACCAAGCCATATCAAAAGATACTGTCCGTATCCAGATAGGCAAAATCTTCCTATAAACAATGATTCCGTAAAGAAATGAAAACGTGCATTTACTGCTACTCTAGATGACTCAGACTTCTCTTCAAGCGATGATGATCAGAAGACAGGTAATTCAAATATATGTCTCACGGCAGTTCACGACTCCGACGAATACAGAGAAATGGACTCAGAAAAAGGTACACGTTTACAATACGTTGGTTGAAATTGCATGCTTAGAATTGGATGCTTGATTGGTTGATTTTGAATTGGTGTGTTGTTTGAATTTTAAATATTTATTTTTATTATTTTTGTACTATTATTTTATTTTTATTTTTATAGTATTATAATATTTTATGGAATGTACCATAATTCTAGTAATATTCCAGAAATATATAAAGAGGTTAAAAATAATATATTTATTTATTTATTTATTTACGAAAAATAATCATGGAAATTCAAAGGCACCTGTCGACATGGTCCCCACCATGATGTCGACAAGGGTATAGAAATTTGAATTTCAAAATTTCAATTCAAATATTGAATTTCCCTCCATCTTTTCACTTCATTCAATTCTCTAAAAAGCCACATTTTGACCAAAGAACATGTCCTTTGAGAATCTATTTATTCACTATCTCTTATCACAACTTTTCACTCTCATTTTCAAATTCAAACTCTTATCTCAAAACTTCAAGCTCTCTACTCTCTACTCCAATGGCTTCTTCAAGCCACCCCTCCATAATGAGAATTTCCAGAAAGATAAAAGAGCAACTCTACAATGATCCGGAGGCTATAAAAGCATATATCAACTATGCTAACTATGGAAAAGTCCATCCCGGGAAGTTTGCTTTATTTGAAGATTTTTCTACTTATGAAATCGATTCTCTTTTTGCAAATAATCGAGTTCTTAGTCTTGTTGGTGCTTCTCAAAATAATTTTGTTTGTTATCCAAATCTTGTTAAAATTTTCTATGCAAATCTCAACCGTGGATTTTATAATGGAAATGATAATGAAATTTGGAGTAGTGTCAAAGGCACTAGAATCGTTTTAAATTGTGATCTTTTGGTTACCATTCTCAATTGCAAAAGCATGGGAATGGATCTTTCTAGTTTGAACATCGATGAAATTAATCGTGAGACATTTCATCATATTTTCGAATGAAATGATGATTTTGAATTCAAAAATCGAAACTTTCGACCGAAAGGTAGAATTGTTAATCTTCTTTTACAACATACTTTGACCCCAAGATCCAGGAGTTTTAACAATCTAACTTCAAAAGTTTGCAAAGTACTTTTTTCTATTTTTGAAAATTATGATATTAATTGGGCGCAAGTTATTTTGGATGAATTTTGTCCTAAAAATCTTGAAATGGGTGAAAACACTTTGTATCATGGAATCTATCCCACTTGGATTTTTAACTATTTTGGAGTAGATTTCAAAGGAAAAAAAATTATTTCAAGAAAGGTTTTTAATCACTCAAACATTTCCCTTATGAAAATTCTATTTGTTTTTCAACCTTAAGATACTTTTGCGGAAAAGGAAGAGCATTTGGCTCGTGAGGAGATGGAAGAGGAAGAAGAGGAAGAAGAAGAAGAAGGGGATGAAATGGAAATAGAAGAAGAAGAAGAAGAAGAAGAAGAAGACGGTGAAACATCTTTGGAAAGCACGGACTATCCTCCTAATCAAACCAACAAAACCTTACTCAAAAATCTAAAGACCATTGTCAAGAATCGACGGATTCTTAAACGGTCTGTTAGTAAGAAATTCGATAAAATGTCATCCAAGATGAACAAGTTTTTCTCCAAAGTCAACAAGAAGCTTGGATTATTTTCATCTTCGTCATCCTCTAACTAGTTCTACCTTTTCATATCTTATTGTATTAGTTTTAGTTTGTTTTAATTTGAATGTTCGTGTAGTTCTTAATGTTTAATCATTGTAACGTTCTATTATAAAATGAAATTGAATTACTTTTCTGTTATCTAGCTTACATTATTTCCATAATAAATGTTAGTATATTATAAAAATATATATATACACACACAATTATTCACAAAATCAAATAAGTCATCCAAATTGACTAACCCCTGTCGACACGCCCCTCTTGACCATGTCGACATGTATTGGTCAGAAATGATTTTTCATTTTAAATTTGAAATTTGAATAACTACCTTATGTATATTTATTTCAAACGAATTTCTACATCTATAAATACCTATTTCTTCCAGAATTCATCACTCAAAATCATTTCTTACCTACTTTATCTACATTTCTTCTCACAAACTCAAAAATGGCCAATCCAATTCATAGTTTAACCATGAATCTCGAATAAACCCTTAATTCGTTCAAGAATATTCTCTCTTTCATTCTTGGTAATCGGCGAAACTTAGAGTTAAGTAAAATGCAGATGATCAAGGAGCAAGAAAAGCATTTCGATGCGATACGATGGATGATTTCGTCCCTGCACAAAGATGATAATGAAGCACATCCTCCTGTCTCTCTCACCAATCATAATGAAAATTGGGATGCCATTAAAGAAGACCCTATATTTAGAGAAGAGGGTGGGTGGAAGTTTCTCGTAATGTTTGATTTTATTTGATTGCTTTGTTTGATTGATTCCTTGGATTGATTTGATTTGATTTGGTCCGGTGTGGTTTGATATTTGGTGTGCAAAACATGTATAAAAACACATTGATATTTATATGATCTTTGATTAGTTATCATGTCTATCAGTATAATTATCTCTTAATCTATCTATTATATACTCCATTGAATATTATAATAATGCGGGTATTTTAGTACAAGAATAAGGGGGAGTTATATAGTTTGGAGTTAGTTTTTGTTGATGACAAAGGGGAGAAGTATAAAATAGGATAGTTAGGCATAGATTAAGGGGGAGCTATTAGTTTTAGGGGAAGTTATAAGGATAGAAGTAATATTTTATAAACAAAGGTTGTCATCATCAAAAAGGGGGAGATTGTTAGCTTTGAGAAGGATGGTTTTGATGACAACAACCTTTGGACTTGTTATAAATATAAATACTAACAGTATAGTTTAAAAAATATATGTATATGCAGGATTTAACCATGCAGGTACCAAGAATGAAGACTGTACAGTATAGAGATTCAAGATATCAAGATTGAAGACTCATGAGTATCAAGATTATCAAGAGTTCAAGATTTCAAGATTATAATTTAATTTGGAATTTTGTTAAAACAACTAGAAAAGCACTGGCATCTTAAAATCCAATTTATTCGTGGAATGAAATCCACTTCGAGCCTGTTAAATGGATGGAACCCTAAGTAGGATGGAACCTACGAAAAATCTAGTGGAATGTTGTTTTGTATCCACTAACTTTTATCAAAATGTTTTTACAAAATTAAATCTTTTTTTAAAAATGATTTTAAAATCTTCCTTTTAAAAGAATCAAAAACATCTATCCTGCTTTTAAATACTTTTAGCCTCAAAATGATCTTCGTTTTCAGAATCAAATTATCCTTGGTTTTAAACTATCTTTTAATATATTTAACTTTTAATATTTATACTTGGATTTAAATAAAAAATTATAATAAAATTTTATATACACTGAAATATTATTCTTTATATTTACTTATGTATTTTAACTATAGTTAAGTATATTTATAAAGTTTAAAGTAGTTTTAATATAATAAAGAAGTTATTTTCAAAGAAAAACAAATTACCAAAAATTGCTTTGGCATGTCGACAACCTCAAGTACCCCTTGTCGACAAGGTGGCAGTTGATTTCAAAATTTTTAATTTCAAAAGAAGTGTCTATTCATCATATCCTTTCACGAATGGATATGGCTATTGTTCTACTGTAAATAGGGGCAGTTTTAAATGAATTTTCATTCATATTTTCTCTGATTTCATTCCTCTTCTTCTTCCACATTGCTTTATATATATATTTTTACATTACTCTGTCGAAATCAACATTGAATCTAACTGGATCATCTCTGGTTTGATTCTCTACCACTGTCTCAACAAGATCTCAGTGTTATTCAGAATTATAGGCTTCTTTGTAATAAACCAAGTGAGAAAAGGTGTGATTGTAGCCTGTGAAATCAATCAAATAAGAAAAGGTGTGATTGTATCCTAGGAAATCAATTGGGTGAACTTGTTGCCCATAAAATCAAGTATCTCTACCCAGAGGATTATGAATCTGGAGTGGTGTACCTTATGGCCTTGAAATCAAGGGTGTAATTGTACAATTGCTTTTGAAAGGAAATCCGTACTTGTGTGCAGAACTGGATGTAGGGTAACTCCGAACCAATATAAAATCTGGTGTGTTCTTTCCTTTATTGCTTTTACTTTATTTCTGCATCTATGTTTGATTCCGTGATCATATCTGTGTCTGAATATTTCATTTATTTGTGTCCAAATTAACATAAACTCAAAAAGATTTAGTAATTCCTTAAAATGCTATTCAGCTCCCTCTAGTGTTTATTCTAGCATTAAGACCCGTAATCCGCATTTCTCACAATGTATAAGTATAAGACTTCACCGTTCTCGAGACTGGATAGTATTGGTGGTTTTTCCAACACATTTTTCAACTCTTGAAAGGCATTCTTACAATCTTCCCCCTTTAAAAGTTTTTCTTGTTCTTGATCACATTGAAAAATTGAATACACTTATCAGTCGCCTTAGAAATAAACCTGTTCAGGGCGGTTTCTCTAACGTTTAAACTTATTACATCTTTGCTAGTTTTGGGTTCAGCCATGTCCTTGATATCTTGAATTTAGTCTGAACTGGCCTCAATCCCTTAAGCACTCACAATATAGGCTGAAAAATTTCTGGAATGAACCACGAAAGACAATTTCTGGGGTTTAGTATCATCTTAAATTTTTGTAATACTTCGAACATTTCTTTTGGGTCTTCATGGTGACTCCTAGCTTCATAGCTATTTACTAGCATATCATCAACACAAACTACAATATTTTGGCTGATTTTTATATGAACAATTTGTTGACTAATCTTTGATAAGTAGTCCCTTCACTCTTTAATCCGAAAGGCATTTCTTTATAGCGGGAAATTCTCCAATCAGTAATGAAACTTGTATGTTCTTTATTCGGTTTAAACATGGGTATCTGATTATATCCCGAATAAGTATCCAAGAGGGATAATAATCTGTGTCCACTAGTGGCATCAACCAACTGATCTTTTGGGGCAATGGGTGACAATCTTTTGGATAGGCCTTGTTTAAGTCAATATAATCGATGCAAGTCCTCCAATTTCCATTCGACTTCTTTACCAATACTGAGTTCGCTATCCACTTCGGGTAGAAGATCTCCCGAATGAATCCAATTTCAAGGAGCTTTTTAACTTCCCCCTTCAGGGTGTCGGACTGTACATTATCCAATTGTCACTTCTTATGTCTGACAAGGATTGCATTTGGATTAGTCTTTAGTGCATGGCACATAACTGATGGATCAGTCCCTACCATATCTAAATGGGACCATGCAAACATGTCTTTATTGTATTTAAGAAACTGAATCAAGTCTTTCTTCAAGTTGCTTTCCAACTCCTTTCCCACTTAAATACTTTGGTGGAATCATTTGGTTCTATACATGTCTCCTCAAGGTCTTCTATAGGTTTTATTCTTTCCACTCCCCCACGGATATCAAAATATCTGATGATTTCTCCTTCTTCCACTAAATTAGCATCGGTCCTCTTTCTCTTGATTCCTAGGGAAATGTACCTTTCAAACATACATTTATTAGTTTTATTTGATCTTACTTTTGCTTCGAATGTTGGATGTAAAGATCCATCATCTAAAGGCTGAAAAACAGTAGACGAATCAAAGTAAAAAGAGTAATCCATCTTGTAGTGATCAAGTATTGCAAATACATTTCGCGGGAGCTGAATTGTTCTCCACGGATTGTGCACCAACCCCTCTTAGTTAAGAATTTTACAATCAAATATTATGGAAAGACAAAAGCATCGACCACATCAAGTGTAGGTCAGGCAAAGAAAGCATTGTAGTGTGATGGCTGATTGATGATTATGAAGAGAATTTCAAAAGTTTGACGGCATGGCGATACTTCCATCTGCGTTAGAAACTTCACTTATCCCACTTGAGTCGATCCCTTGTTGTTAATCCAAAGATTAGTTCAAGGCTAGGTTCTAACTTCTCTTCTGGGATGCTCATTTGGTCAAAGACATGTTTGAAAATAACATTCAATGTGCTACCAGTGTCCATAAGAATCTTGGACACTATAGACAGCCCATTTGAGCCATGATCATGAGGGGGTCGCTATGAGGTTGATGTATCCCTTTCTTCATCTCTTTAGGAGTAACAACAAGATTTGGCATCGGTGCATTGATTCATGGACTTTTAAGTTGGGGTTCTTCTTGAATAGAGAACGCTCCCTCTCTAGCCTCTTTAATGTATCTATTCATGGCTCTCTTGCTAGTCCCCGCCGGATGTGGCCCTCCATGGATCACATTAATCCTATTCAAAGGCGGACTCATGCTCAATGGGTCTCATTCTGACAAGTTGTTGATAGCATTATTAGGAAACGTTTGTAGACCATCATTAGTTTGTAGTGCCTTTTGTTTGTCTTGGATGAAATCCTTCACATGCCCTTCACGAATCAAATTTTGAATTATTCCAGCTAATAACCTGCATTCATTAGTTTTATGGCCGTTTTCTTTGTGATAAGCGCAATAATCATCCCCTTTTTTCTATTCAAGGTAAATTTTTTTCCTTAAAATGAAGTCAGGAAGTTAAACATCTCCTTAGTCATAGCATGGATAAAAGATAATGGCTTATTTAAAGTGATTGAATTAGTGTTAGGCTCCTCCCATCTTATTCTCCTATGTCCCCGATCTAAACAAAACCATCCACCTTCCATTTTAGAATTAGCTTTCTTTCTAGTGTGATATAAATCATCGATTAAAATGAATTTATCAGCCTAAAAGTGGAAGTCCTCCAGGTCCTTACACCCATGAATAAAGAGTTGCTTCTAGAATAGGGTAATTCTCTATTAATCCAGAATGTACTATAACGAGGTTATCTCTGTTATTCATGTCTTTAGCTTTTAATGCTTCTGTGTTGAACCTCTTTGGGTAATCACCCAGTAACTCTCTCGATCTCTACTCAATGTTGGTGAGGATAGTGTAATCAATTGTTGGATCCTTGCTTATACAAAATTTGACAAAGAACTCGTAAGAAAATTGTTTCCATTAATAGATTGTCTTTTCATGATATTGTCGATACCATTTGGCAACGGCCCTTGAAGCGTTACCGAAAACAATCTACATCGAACTGCTCCTGAATCATTTGTACAGATCCATTTGACTATCGAAAGCCATCAAGTGGTCATTGGAGTCAGTTCTTCCACGATTCTTCAAGTTTGGGATCTTTACATAAGATGGGATAAACATTGACATGATTTCATCTATGAAAGGTGCCACTCATTCATTATCATTTTCTCTCTCATCCAAAGTCCGCTTCCTCTTTTAGCATGTCCTTGATTGCCATTTCTACTACGTCTTTCAAATAAGCTTCAGTGACGGGATAATTTTTCGATTTGAATTGCATTCTTTTGAGTCGAGCTTCCAGATTGCTCGAGAGATTTTTCCAGTACCCTTCCTTAATGATCGAGTTTAGTCGGACGACACTCTTTTTTCTTTAAAGATGTCGAGTCTATTTTTCTCTTGTTTTTCTCTTGTCTACATTCGTATAAGCCCTTAGATTTCTTCTTAGAGAGATCACCTCATCTCCCATAGTTGATTTTGCTGTCTTGAAAGACTTTTGAGATAGTGATGGTCTGAGAAGCTCTTGCATCTCTTGCAATTGTTTGTTCTAAGTACTTTATTTTTGTTACACTATCATCTTGTTAAGCATAGCTTGATGGTTGCCCTTGCACACTCTATGTAAGTTGAGGGTTGGTATCAAGTTTTCTCCTAAAGTTTTCATGTGTACGGCCTCTCTGTCCATTCGACTAAGCTTTTTAGATGTCATTTTCCTACACCAAGTTAAATAATCGATAATTAGTCTATAAGGTATTGACAAGGTCGGAGGTTCAGGCCCCTCCTTCTAGCACCAAAAACGTTAACAAGAAAACTTGTCAACATTCCGAAGCTACATGTTTAACAAGAAATATTGTTAACACATCAAAAGAATATTTTTGGAAGTGATCACTCTCTTTGGAACACCATTCATGTGAGTTGATTAGGACAGATTACTTGCGGAGGGTGATCTTAAGAAAATATTAATTGTAATTAATAAGTCCATTCTTCCTTATTGAAATGATGGTTAAGGAGAACACTCCCCCTTCGAAGCACCTTTTGAATGAGTCAAAAGAGATAAATTATATTGGACATTTTTCTCTTTCGATTGTGTCGAAAGGACCATTCTACCCATTGTTTCAACTCCTTTTGAATGGACTTCTTCGAAAGGGTTGTATGTATTGTAATAAGTGTACACCTTTTGAAGATATTCATCCTGTTAGAATAACAGAGTATTCACACATTAAATCCCCTTTGAAACGTCCCTTTCGATCAGGTCGAAAGGGTATTTTCTCTTTCGAAGTGGACTCGACGTATAATACACGAGCCCCATATGAAATGAAATAACATCTTGGATAATATAAGGTTCATGAACTTATTAGCATCAAAACACTATCATCATGTTCGTTTAACATTTGATATCACCAAACACAGTGATAATGTGATTCATATACAGATTATCCAAGTTGATATCATTGCATCGCATAAGTCAAATAGGAATTAAGAATACAAGCAAGCATTATATGTAATTGGTCATTAGTCAAGCTAATGGTTGAAATGATTAAAATATTTATTGAATCCTTGCGTTTCCTTTTTTAGCAATAATCCAAATTGAGTTACAAGCAAGAGAGGTTATCTCAAATTTATTTAGGGTTACAAGATTTTTTTTTGCTAAGAAATAGGAGAAAGAGTTTAGAATTCCCAAAATTCCTTGGCAGTAGAAACTATACTTTTGAAAGTGGATTCTCCTTTTAAAGGCAAAATGGCCCCTTATATTCATTCAAAAGGGGACATGGATGATCATTTTAATCCACTTAAAAGGACATGTGAACGACCCTTTCGACCCACTCAAAAGGGGTCATGAATGAGTTGTTCTCTTCAAACCTTTCGTTTTAAAGATTTGATTAGTCTTCCATAAAGCCGCCCTTTGAAGACATTCTATCCTAATCAACTCATTTGAATGCGGTTTCAAAGAGATTGAACATTTCTAAAGTTTTCCTTTGAGGTGTTAGCAAAATTTCTTGTTAACAACTTAGCTTTCAGATGTTGGCCAGATTTCTTATTAACATCACCAGACAATTGTCATCACTAGAAAAAGGTCTTTGAACTTCAATGGTTGATGTTATATCTAAACGATATGCCTTGTCTTCTATTAGTATAATAATGGTCTAACTTCTGGACTTCTTTCATTATTAACAAAGTTGTATGTTGGGACTTCTATTATTTTTGCCAGAAAAGAATTTTTGATCTTCAATCATTCCTAGCTCTAGATTTCTTATTAATTGTTATCTCCAGATAATGGTCTATTTATCTCCATTATTTCCGGATTTAGAATTTAGTAATTCTATTGTTAAAATGCTAATATTGTCTTCGATCACATTACAGGAAAAACATTACATTAGATTTTAACTAATAATAAGGAAAGTCATCCACTTTATACTATGCAGGGGAAAAAGGTCATTTCGGGTGGAATATAGCAAAAGTGAAGTTATTAGATTTTTGTCCCAGAGAATAGAAGCTTTTTTCATATGAAGGGGAGGGAAAAATGTTAATCATAAAACTCATTTAGGAATAAATGCATGAAGGAAGGACCATAAAAGTTTAAAAAAAGCTTCGCAAGAATTGAAAAGAAGGGTTTCAAAGGCATTAAAGTAGTTGTCAAAGAAGTTAGATTGGCACGCAAGCATCTGATGCACCTACAAGTATTGAGTGATGTAGGATCGATTTCACCCTAGAGGGGGGGTGAATAGGGTGATAGTGTTAATTATAAAAATTAATCGCGGAAGCTTATAAACTAATATTAACACAGATCACAGAATATTACCAGCACAGAAATAAATAGCAGAATAATAAAATGCAGAACAGAACAACACAGAATTTACCCAGCTTCGGCAAAACCCTGCCTACGTGCTGCCCCCAAGGTTTCTACTAGAAATTAGATAGTCCCTCGCTTACACACGTAAACTCGCTATACCCGCTATTGACTAACCTAACTCTACGCTCAAAACCTTGACCACAACTCAACTACCGAGTTGCAAATTCCCAAACTACACACCGTAGTTTGCACCCTAGTCACACGACTAGAAAATAAACGGTTTAAAAGTAAAATACAAAACAAAAACAAATTAAGTAAAATAAAGCCCTATTTAAAATAATAAACTAAAGCCTTTTAATAAAAGAAAGTCGGCCCCTTGTTCACTTCAACCCGTTTCTCTCTTTTTTTTCCTTCGTGAAAAAATGGCCGCTCCTTTTTCAGATCTAGGGCATCGTCCCTTTGATTCAATTAGGGCTTTTGAAGTGCCGATCCTACTTCGATCGATTTTGTGATTGTTCACGTGTTGCCTTGCTCGATCGATTCTCGTTGGTCTCTCTCTGGCTACTTCAAGTTGATGGAGTTCGACTTTGATTTGGTATGTGATTTCTGCTTCGTTACTGTTTGATTTTCGTATTCGAACTTCCATGATTATGCCGATGATGATTTTGGTTTATATAGGATTTGAATTCCTATTATTGCGTTCGTATATGTTTTATTTGAATTTGTCAAATAATTTGTTCTGGCCATTCGATTATACTTGAATGCTCGTGATTTTTCCTTGACTAAATCATACTCGATTGCTTGATTGACACGGCTTTACAAATTGTGATGAGCACGGCTTTAATTTGACTTTGTCATATTCGTATATTTCATGTTGATTTCTTGGTATTTTTTACTTTGACTTGTTCAAACTTGACATGGCGATCTCTGTTGGTTCTTCTCAAAAATTTGCCGTGCCACTTTTCATGATTTTAACTTCTCTGTGAACTTTTGCTTGTTGCCTGTTGAACTTGTTTTGTATCACTGCAAAATTTGTTGTCTGTACATTTCATATACTTGCAACCTTGCTACTGCATATTGTTGTATTTGGACTTGATGTACATCTAAGTCACTGTTGCCTTGTCGCTGTGTCATACTCGATGTGTTTGCACTTTGATATTGTTTCTGGCCTATGCTCGGTTACTGATGCATATACGAACTGTTGCTCGTATTGTTTCTACATATACATATGTCTCTGTTCGTCATGTTGGTTCGAATTGCACTTGGTCTTTGTTGTGTTAGTGACAAGTCTTGTTCTCTGGTATCTTGGTTCACTTCATGTTGCCTTCTTCACTGTGTCACTTATGTGCATATGTTTGCACTGTTTTATGTTGTCACTTGATCTGTTATATTTGGTTCATAATTGACTGTTGTCACTTGCATGCATTTAGCTCGATGGTTGTTGCATATTGCAACTTGTACATGATTTTGGTCTTCAATGCATTCTTATATTCTCCTGTATCATGCTTGGCACAGGCTTGCATAGTTGTGGCATGGTCATTTGTGTATGGTTCACTGTTGGTCTTGTTCATCATTGATGCTGCAGCTTGGTCATTTGTCTGCACTTTCACTTGAACTTGTAGATGATGGTTCATTTGACTTGGAATTGGATGTTTGTTCATTCCAGTGAGTTGTCTGGATTTATTCAACATAGTTGTATTTGTACATTGCCTTTGTTGTGGTCTGGAGTGTATGTTGGCAACTTGTTCGGTGCATTTGCTGGCAGTTGGTCTTTATTGCATTCATGTCATATTTGAACATAGTTGCATTATATTGGTCGAGCTTTGATTCTTTGTTGGCACTTGCTTGAACTTGATTTGTTTATCTGCACTGTTGTATATTCGAACTGCACCTGTGTTGAATCCAGTTTTATTTGGATTTGACCTTGTGCTGAAGTCGTGATATATTGCATGTTTCACCTGAGTTGAATCCTGTATTTTTATTTGGGTTTGACCGGTGCTCACCTGTCCCTGTAACTCAATCAAGTGTATATATCGGTGTGCACGGCCTTGTGGCATATACAGTGATACACTGTGTATGTCACAAGTTGTTCGTGTATGATGAATTCAAATTTAAATTATGACGAACAACCCAAATAACTGAGGCAAATCATATTTTTAAAATCATCTTTTAATTTATATTGCAAAAATATTTTCTTTTCAATTTTACTGCGTTAGTGAATATTTTTGCAGATTGCTCAGATGCTGGATTCAAACTGGAATGCAGTTGTAGATAAAAATACGAGTGTGAGTGATATGTAGTGAGGTGAATATGTAAATGTGAAATGTGATGTAATTGTAATCAAAGTTGTATAGTATAGTGAGAGCTTGAAATTGTATTATTCAAAATTGTAATAAATATTTGTTTGAATAAAATATTCGTTTGAATTTAAAATCTGTGTTATTTATTTTATTCAGCAAATATTTATTTAATCTGTGAAAATAAATAGTATATTAACAAATACATTTAAACGAATGTATATATGTTTATTATCATCAAACAAAAATCATATAAGCGCATATTCAACAATCTCCCCCTTTTGATGTTAACAAACATATATTTAAGATTTTGAATATATTAAATGTATTTGATAATTTCAATTGCTCCCCCTATTTGAATGCTTCCTTTCTATATGATACTCCCCCTACATATATGACTCCCCCTACATATATGCATACAAATAAAATGTGCAAATGAGTCTATATGCATATTGAATACTTCTTTGACCTTTTCTCTCCCTTTTTACAAAATCTTAACTTTTCTCTCCCCCTTTTGTTATCAGCAAAAGAATAATAGTAATAGAAAGTAGAGATATAGTGATCGGTATTAATTAAACATTAAAAACTCAATTGAATATAAAAATTAAATTTCGATAAAAAAAATCAAACAAAAATCATAAATCCTTTAATTGACGCATATTCCACTTTAGAATGATATGAATGATTTCATCAAATAAAACTATATAGTCGTGTCTATTTGTGGTATGTTTATTTCAGGAAATTTGAATATCTACTAACCATGCATAACCGTTAGGACTTTTAAATGAGATTAGTAGTATTCACAATTTTTATTTTTATTTTAAAAATGAATTCAAGTATCTTCTAACCACGCATAACCATGAGGACTTTTAAATGGGATTAGAATCAACTTGTTTATTTAACCAATTAATTTTGATATGCGTTCCATACATGCATAACCGTGAGGACTTTTAAATGAGCATGGAAGCACATAATCAAAAATCCAAGTAATTCACCCATGCATAACCGTGAGGACTTTTAAATGAGAGTGAATACTTTGGATATTTATTTTATTGCTAAAAATATAATAAATTGAAGCACAAATGATTTCCCGTTTTAAAATACCACCTATTGACCTACTATATTGAATTTTGATGAGTGATGGTCGATAGAAAAATGAAAGAAATAGAAATGGTCATGGAATATTTATCAACAGAAAGTTTTATAACTCTTGTCTAAATTTCTAAAGAAATTTACTAATTATATTGTCTCGAGTCATAATATATGATTAATATCAACACTCATCTTATTTTCAATCACTATATATCTTTTCAGATAATTAGTAGGGGGTCAGATTAGTTAATATAGTTATTTAAAATCAATTTCAAAAATAGTTATAAAATCAATTATTCTTAAATAACTAATCTGATACAAGGTCAAAACTGATTTTCTAGAAGGAGTTTTCAAGAAAATTTTCTGCAAAAATAAAAATTATTTCAAGTGAAAAATATGCAGATATTTTCTTTGAAAAACGATGCAGAAAATGAATGTTTTAAAGATTAATCACGTTCCACTAGTAATTTTTCTATCAACAATATTACCAGTGAAATCTGCATCTGAATTTCAATTTTACTCAATATTATCATTAATTGAATTCGATCGACCAAACCATGAAGTATGCATCAAAAATTTCAAATTCAATTTTAACAACAATTTAAATGACATTCTTTTGAAATTGAATTGAAGCCGTGTTAAATAATCAGAAAACCGTGAATATAGAGTCAGCCATATTATAACCAATTGTAATATCCAACAAAACACTATTTTTAATCCAAACTGACATATATGAAGTAACTCAAATAATCTAGAGATTATTATAGTGTTTTTGTCATAAGAACATAATTGGCTAACAATGTTGAATAAAGTCAGAATCAAAATCATCATTAAATCATCATCATATAATTGGCTGATTTTAATTCAGAATATGGTGCAGATTATCACATTTAATATATCGTTTAAATAAATATACCTTTACCTGTCTTTACCTTTACGATATTTCTCGTCGTTGTCCATTGTGATTCTGTCACCCTTATACTAGGCTAAGGAACTTTGCTTTGTCGCCCGTTGTGTTTCTGGAACAGCCAAAAAATCCAGATAATACCATTGTTGTTCCTTAGCCTGCCACCACACCTACACAGGAAAAATTTTATGTGACCTATTTGTTTTTATAGGTCCATGGTTGTTAGTGGCAGAATAATTATAAAAATAATTTTGTGGAGACCCAAAACTATTTATAATCGTTCCCTTCGGCACCCAAATTTGTTTAACTTTAAGAGTTTTTATATTTGTGCCTTTGGGAACCCAAATCGGTATAGTTTTCACATGTTTGGGTCTATACCAACAAATATTGCGATCGTGTCCATATTTTCTACAAATTGTGCACATATAATTAACTTGATTAAAAATGCTTTCAACAGTTTTTGAATTATTATATCCAAGTCCTTGTCTAACCGTATTACCAGTTTGCTTTCCTAATAGCATATTCAACGATTTTTCACTTTTTGAAAATTTATCCAAAGTCGTTGACAATTGTTGGACTTGTGTTTTGAGAGAATTATTTTCGTTCAACAATTGAGTGCACTTTTTGATAGAATTTTCTCTCCTAGTATTTTCATTTTCTTTTAAAATTAGAATTTCATTTTCAAGTGTTTTTATATTGATTTCTGATTTTCTAATTTCCTCTTCGAATGTTGGACACTTATCACACTTAGGGATCCTACTCTGATAGGTTTTAACTAATTGGTCAAGTTGTTCATTACATTCTATCAAAGTATCCTTTTGAGATTCAAGTTTGGCGTATTTTTCCCTAAGTCGTTCATAGCAGCCGTTTATTTCATGAAAATATATAAGCAACTCAGAATGGGTAAGTTTTGATACCTCACTTGGCTCATCGTCATCACTGTCAGTTATATCACCTTGTAGGCACAAATCCGCTTTTTCGCTTCCACTGCCAGTGGTTTGATCATTCTCGTCTATTTCATCCCAAGTGGCTGCAAAACTTTTCTTTTTCTGTTTCTTTCCATGGCTGAGTTTAGTTTGTGAGCAATCGGGCTTGATATGGCCGGGTTTGTTGCATTTGTAACAGATGATCTTCTGTTCTTCTGAGTGGTCAAATGCTTTGCCTATTCTGCTTTTCAATTCCTGATTTCGAGCTGGATTTCCGTGTTTACGATGCCATTTTTTGAATTTCTTTATTAACAACTCTAGTTCTTCTGCACCATCATCGTCGTCATCGTCATCACTTTTAGTTGTTCCTTTGAGAGCTATCGATTTCTTTCGAGTATCTCCTTCTTCACGCTCTTCTTTGAATTTAATCTCTAGCTCATATGTGGTGAGATTTCCGATGAGTTCTTCAACTTTGAGTTGTTTTAAATCTTTCGATTCTTGTATGGCAGTTACTTTTGCTTCAAAGCTTCGTGGAAGGACTCTGAGGATTTTCCGGACTATTTCCAATTCGGTGTATGTTTTTCCGAGAGCTTTTGATTTGTATACGATATTGGAAAGTCGACCGTACATCTCTTTGACATTTTCTTCCTTTGCCATTGTAAAGTTCTCGTATTCGCTGCTTAGCATGGCAAGGCGAGATTCTTTGACTTGAGATGTTCCTTCGTGAGTCACTTCTAGTATGTGCCATATTTCCTGCGCAGTTAGACAATGTGAGACACGATTAAATTCAAATTGATCTAATGAACAGATAATAGAATTCATAGCTTTGGCATTAGTATTCTGTAATTTATTTTCTAATTCTGTCCATTGTTCCTTTGGTTTCTCTATTTCCTGATTATCTACAGTTATAGTTGGTATCCTATAACCTGTTTCAACAATATCCCAAGCGTCAATGGTTTTCAAAAAAAAATTCATCCTATTTTTCCAAAAAGCATATTCACCATTGAACATTGGTGGTCTAACTATGGATTGACCTTCTGCAAAAGCATTATTAAAAGAAGCCATTTTAAAAATTCGAATTTTTAAAAACAAAAAACTGATTTTTTTTTTAAAATTTTTTTTTTTTTAAAACAATTGATGACTTCTATTCCTAGCTCCGATACCACTTGTAGGATCGATTTCACCCTAGAGGGGGGGTGAATAGGGTGATAGTGTTAATTATAAAAATTAATCGCGGAAGCTTATAAACTAATATTAACACAGATCACAGAATATTACCAGCACAGAAATAAATAGCAGAATAATAAAATGCAGAACAGAACAACACAGAATTTACCCAGCTTCGGCAAAACCCTGCCTACGTGCTGCCCCCAAGGTTTCTACTAGAAATTAGATAGTCCCTCGCTTACACACGTAAGCTCGCTATACCCGCTATTGACTAACCTAACTCTACGCTCAAAACCTTGACCACAACTCAACTACCGAGTTGCAAATTCCCAAACTACACACCGTAGTTTGCACCCTAGTCACACGACTAGAAAATAAACGGTTTAAAAGTAAAATACAAAACAAAAACAAATTAAGTAAAATAAAGCCGTATTTAAAATAATAAACTAAAGCCTTTTAATAAAAGAAAGTCGGCCCCTTGTTCACTTCAACCCGTTTCTCTCTTTTTTTTCCTTCGTGAAAAAATGGCCGCTCCTTTTTTAGATCTAGGGCATCGTCCCTTTGATTCAATTAGGGCTTTTGAAGTGTCGATCCTACTTCGATCGATTTTGTGATTGTTCACGTGTTTCCTTGCTCGATCGATTCTCGTTGGTCTCTCTCTGGCTACTTCAAGTTGATGGAGTTCGACTTTGATTTGGTATGTGATTTCTGCTTCGTTACTGTTTGATTTTCGTATTCGAACTTCCATGATTATGCCGATGATGATTTTGGTTTATATAGGATTTGAATTCCTATTATTGCGTTCGTATATGTTTTATTTGAATTTGTCAAATAATTTGTTCTGGCCATTCGATTATACTTAAATGCTCGTGATTTTTCCTTGACTAAATCATACTCGATTGCTTGATTGACACGGCTTTACAAATTGTGATGAGCACGGCTTTAATTTGACTTTGTCATATTCGTATATTTCATGTTGATTTCTTGGTATTTTTTACTTTGACTTGTTCAAACTTGACATGGCGATCTCTGTTGGTTCTTCTCAAAAATTTGCCATGCCACTTTTCATGATTTTAACTTCTCTGTGAACTTTTGCTTGTTGCCTGTTGAACTTGTTTTGTATCACTGCAAAATTTGTTGTCTGTACATTTCATATACTTGCAACCTTGCTACTGCATATTGTTGTATTTGGACTTGATGTACATCTGAGTCACTGTTGCCTTGTCGCTGTGTCATACTCGATGTGTTTGCACTTTGATATTGTTTCTGGCCTGTGCTCGGTTACTGATGCATATACGAACTGTTGCTCGTATTGTTTCTTCATATACATATGTCTCTGTTCGTCATGTTGGTTCGAATTGCACTTGGTCTTTGTTGTGTTAGTGACAAGTCTTGTTCTCTGGTATCTTGGTTCACTTCATGTTGCCTTCTTCACTGTGTCACTTATGTGCATATGTTTGCACTGTTTTATGTTGTCACTTGATCTGTTATATTTGGTTCATAATTGACTGTTGTCACTTGCATGCATTTAGCTCGATGGTTGTTGCATATTGCAACTTGTACATGATTTTGGTCTTCAATGCATTCTTATATTCTCCTGTATCATGCTTGGCACAGGCTTGCATAGTTGTGGCATGGTCATTTGTGTATGGTTCACTGTTGGTCTTGTTCATCATTGATGCTGCAGCTTGGTCATTTGTCTGCACTTTCACTTGAACTTGTAGATGATGGTTCATTTGACTTGGAATTGGATGTTTGTTCATTCCAGTGAGTTGTCTGGATTTATTCAACATAGTTGTATTTGTACATTGCCTTTGTTGTGGTCTGGAGTGTATGTTGGCAACTTGTTCGGTGCATTTGCTGGCAGTTGGTCTTTATTGCATTCATGTCATATTTGAACATAGTTGCATTATATTGGTCGAGCTTTGATTCTTTGTTGGCACTTGCTTGAACTTGATTTGTTTATCTGCACTGTTGTATATTCGAACTGCACCTGTGTTGAATCCAGTTTTATTTGGATTTGACCTTGTGCTGAAGTCGTGATATATTGCATGTTTCACCTGAGTTGAATCCTGTATTTTTATTTGGGTTTGACCGGTGCTCACCTGTCCCTGTAACTCAATCAAGTGTATATATCGGTGTGCACGGCCTTGTGGCATATACAGTGATACACTGTGTATGTCACAAGTTGTTCGTGTATGATGAATTCAAATTTAAATTATGACGAACAACCCAAATAACTGAGGCAAATCATATTTTTAAAATCATCTTCTAATTTATATTGCAAAAATATTTTCTTTTCAATTTTACTGCGTTAGTGAATATTTTTGCAGATTGCTCAGATGCTGGATTCAAACTGGAATGCAGTTGTAGATAAAAATACGAGTGTGAGTGATATGTAGTGAGGTGAATATGTAAATGTGAAATGTGATGTAATTGTAATCAAAGTTGTATAGTATAGTGAGAGCTTGAAATTGTATTATTCAAAATTGTAATAAATATTTGTTTGAATAAAATATTCGTTTGAATTTAAAATCTGTGTTATTTATTTTATTCAGCAAATATTTATTTAATCTGTGAAAATAAATAGTATATTAACAAATACATTTAAACGAATGTATATATGTTTATTATCATCAAACAAAAATCATATAAGCGCATATTCAACAAGTGAAACAAGAGCTTTCGAAGGATTCGAAAGGGAGTCAAGGCTGGTCTTCTACCTCAGTTAATCCTTTCGACGCAGTTGATTCTGCATACATGAAGGAGTCTTATATAAGTTTGAAGCACCTTTCGAAGGTATCAAATAACAGGGTCGCACCAAATAACCAACCCTTCAAAATGCCTGGTTTCGCCATTGTTAAGCTTCCACATAGGACAATTTTCCGATGTATACCTTTCGAAAGCAAAGTTAAGCCTAACGAAATGGTTGGACCCTTCAGCATGCATAAAGAAAACTTCATAGGAGACCAAGTGACCTTTTGAAATAATCCTCTTGTCACCTACTGGTCCTATCAAAACCATTCAAATGCACTTGATTACTCACTCAAGTAACCATTCATCATGATTAGCATCAGGCCAAAGCAACCAAGAAGGGATTTTGAAGGAGAAGAAGGGGTTGGGAGTGCTTCCACTTGCATCCAAATAATATAATAGGGATCCTTCCCCATTTTGCTACTAAAAGAGGTATACCTTTTGAAGGTGTCAAAAGATTCCAGAAGTATATGAAAACAGTATTGAGGAATGTTGGAACAAAATCCATTGTTATTATACATTTAATGGAGGCAAAAGGACTAATTCAAACATGATAAGAGACTATACACCCGCCTTTAGAGTTATGGAAGTGGAAGGACAAAGGGGAAAGAATGGGCGTGAATGGTTGGAAGAGAGACCTTTTGATAGCGTTGAAAGGATAGGAGTGGAAGAGGCCAACCCGCATCTATAAGCATGACCCTAAGGGTCCAAGCCAGGGAACGAATTTTGAAACTCTGAATTTTCTTTCTTATTTCATAGCAAAATCAAATTCTTGTAACCCAAGGTCAATTTAGGGAAAATTCTCTTACTTGTAATCCAATTTAGATAAATAAAAGGAGTGGATGCATGGATCCAATATCGAAGATCATTTGGTCATTAGCTCGGCTAATGACCAATTGCACATGATACTCACTTTTTTTCTTAACCTCTATTCGACATGCAATGTTATGGATTCACCTTTGGTATTTTGATTCTGAATCGTATTATCATAACGTTTCATGACATGAAATATTAAAATGACGTGACGATGATAATCCAATATTGGCAAGTAAGCTGAATTTGTATCATTTATCCATGATGAGATTCCATTGCATATTGAGTTTAAATCTTATTTGTTATGTAGATTGTACATCAAGTCCTTTTGAGAGAATAACGATCCTACTCGATCAAAAGGGGTTTCGAGGGGACTTAATATATGGTTATCGAGGTTATATTAGCTGGGAGTACTCCTTCAAAGGCGCTTGGATATTCTAAAGCATATAACCCCTTTTCAAAGAAGTATTCACCATGACTGTAGTACCTATGCTTTCGAAAGGAATCCTTCTTTAAAAGTGCAATGACCCTTTCAACCCATTCAAAATGGGTTGTGAATGAGTTGTTTCTTAAACTTTGCTTCGAACGTTGACAAGATTTCTTATCATCAATTAACATCTTAGAAGAAACACCTTTGGAAGGCATATAGTCTCTATGACTCATTCAAAAGAGGGGTTTCGAAGGGGTTGGTAATTCTTAAGTTGTGCTTTGAGGTGATAAAAAATTTCTTGCTAACAATAGAAATAACATATATGCATATAAATTAGGAAATCCATGGACTATGTGTCCACACTATAGTTTTATCTGGCTAACTATTAACCACTGGCTGGCTTAGGCCTACCAAGCATAATTAATATTCTAACTATACTATTGATTATAAGTGGCACTCATCTTGAGCTTGGTACATATGGTCTCCTGTAGACCCTTCCAGAACTCACCATTGAATAAGGAATCTCTGTCACTTAATATCCTTCTTGGAATTTCATGTAGTCTAACTATATTCTTCATAAATAACTTAGCTAAATCTGATGCTGTCCTGGTCGACTTAACGTGTACAAAGCATGGACTCTTAGTCAATCTATCCACCATAACCCAGATACTCTCATTTCCTCTATTCTACGTTGGCAACCAGTCTATGAAATCCATTGAGATAGAATTCCATATCCAAACTGGAATATCCAAAGGCTGAAGTAACTCACTCAGTTTCTGATGTTCAGATTTTTACTTGTTGAATGTTCAAACAGTGCCTCACCCACAAGCCTACATCTCTCTTCATACCTTCCCAAAAGTAACTCCTTTTTATATCCTAATACATCTTAATTCCTCCTGGATGAATAATGAATTTCAAACAATGGTATTCTCTAACAACTTACTTCCTAATGTATCCCACGTTCAGAATAAATAATCACCCATTTTTCCTCAACCATCCCCTCTAGTCATGTTTAAAATCTTTTAGATTATTTATCTTCAATCCAACCTCAAGCCTTTTAATCTTCTCGGCTAACATTGGACCCTCTTTCTACTTAGAAGCAATCCTTCGGATGAGTACTGGTTGAACTTCCAAACATGATAAGATGGCGGTTCCTCGACTAGAAATATCCTTATATCTCAATTGTACTTTGCATGTAGTCAATGCTTCTAAATCGTTCCAACAAGCTATCATTGCCAATACTGCATTTTGATATTTTCTTGTTAGTGCATCTACAACCTTATTCCTTTTTCCTATTGCGTATTCAATACCAAAGTCGAAAGCAGCTAAAAATTCTAACCATATCTACTGTCTCATATTTAAATCCATCCGAGAGAATAAATATCTTAGTGACTTATCATCTGTAAATAGCTTGAATCTTTGTCTTAACAGGTAATGTATCTATAAATTCAATGCGAAAATTATTGCAGCTAATTCCAAATAATGTGTAACGACCCGCCTTTTTGGACAGTTTAAACCGACGATCGAATACACATGTCGATTCCAAACCATTCAAAAGGGCAGATGGTTATTGGGGTAAATAAGAAAAGAAAAGAAAGAGAAATAAAGAAAATGAAAAAACGCAGAATCTCGCAGCGGAACGATAAAATATAATAGTCAAATAAACAGTTCATGAAGCTGTTTACTATACTTTGACAATTATTTATACAACATTTATCAGAGTTATACATATACAACAGAACAATTAAAATAATGCAGCAGATAGCATGATGCAAGGGTAATAATAGTAATAGTATACCAAATCTTCGTCTTCATCCTACAGAATGGATCTTCAAAAATCTGAAAAACTCAGGACTGACCCGAGCGTAATGAAAAGACAAAACATTCGAATCAAGACTAAAATATCCTTATGAAAGTGAAATCAATCGTAAATAAATATGAGTGTAACGGCGTCAGAGGTGTTTACGGGGTTTGACATCTCCTATCCAGTGTCAACGTGCGTGCAATAACTCAAGAGATGTTACGGGATTTTCCATCTCTCAAGGATCCGTGAAACTATCTACTATGTAGTAATATACGCTAAGTGGATAATGCCTATCAGTAATATAAAGTATCAAAATAGCGTTAAGGCGTTACCATAATCCCCCTTATCACATTTTATATTCCCAAAAGCATATACAAGACCGTAGTTTCCCCAAAACCGGAAGTCACCAGAGGGCAATCCATATACTCAAGGTAAAAATCAAAACGTAGTGGTCGCGAATAGGATAATCAGTATGACAAGGTACATGAGGCGATACCAACTAGGATACTAGTAGTTGCGTGATCCGGACTGATGTTGGGCATAGTCAGCAGCCACCCCAACACCGCGAAACAACACTCCCAAATCAAGGGGTGCACTCAAATCGAATCACAAATGTAATAGATATGGTATCGAAGAAGTGTGTCCGCTAGAGGTGGCGAACCTCAATGGTCCGGCGCGGCTCCTGTTTTAGTCATGTCAGGGGTCATCCAATATCGTTCTCTTTCTTCAGTCAACGCGTTCACCAAACCATCCACTTCATTCTGGATCAACACTCCGCGTATAATAGTTATTAAAGTGGTTTTCGGTATCGACAGAGAGTATGTCCATATCCGATCCCGATCTCTTTGATAACAACGTATTATTACACCGTTGGCTCTTTTATATTTCAAATCGATTCATAATTTATATCAAGATATCATATTCGCTTCAAAAATCAAAACCATTTCAAATAACATCGTATCTTTTCAAATGTAGGATTTCGTTTCAAACATCATTTTCGCATCAATATCTCATTTCGATTTCAAAATCATTTCGAATTTTAATTTAGGTTGCAACTTCATTTAACTCAATTCGTATTTAAATTCAAGATTTAAACCTAAACATTTCACCTTATTAACCAGTTTGGAATTTTAGAAAAAATAGTTTAAGTAGTTTAAAGGTAGTTTAAATAATTAAAATACTTAAAATACTTAAACTCTTAAAATGGATGTGAAATAGATAGATTATTTTAAAATAATTTAAATAGGGTTAAGTAGATTTAAAATAGATTAAAATAGTTTAAGTATCCAAAATGGTTTATATAACCGAGTAATTTGGAAAACAGAATAAAACAGCTTCAAAACCAATCCATTTCAAGTTATAACTTCCCAATTCAAATCAATTTCAATTTCCAATCTACCGATTCAATTTCGATTTCAATTCAAAACAACGTCAACTTTATCTTCAAATCAATTCAATTCTACATTCACCTTCAATTCATTCAATTTCAATTTTTATCGATTTGGAGCTTGATTTCAAAATATCCATTTATAACACTTAACAAATTTTCCATCAATATTCAAGTTTAAATCCAAATTTCAAATATGGTTCAATTCCAGCTCGATTTCAAAATATCATTTTTATATCACATTTATTTAGTAATATTCAAAGCTCGAATTAAGGTTCGATCTTTTAAAACGAATAAATTTCGAAATTCAATCATAACCTGATTTTAAATTCCAAAGTCTCCACTTAATTTTTTTTTAACAATTTCTTTTAACCAAAATTAATTTCAACATTCCAAACTCAAATTTTCGATAAATTCGATTTCTATAAATTGATTTCTATTTATAACTTTTAAATCAAAACATTTAAACAAATTTCAAATCGAAGATTTTTAAAATTATTAATTTAGCCAATTCGGTGCCCGTATATAATTTTCTATCCTATGGCCAAGTAATTATTTATTTCAATTAAATGTCAGGGATGAGTATATATTACTTAAATTAAATCACAGTATCATATGTATGCATAACAGGTTATATATAAGCAAATAAACATCCAAACATTTAAATATCAACCAATAGCATCCATCGAAATAAATCATCCAATAGACAATACAATTTATGGCAATTTCATAGTTATCAATGTCAGGTAATTTAATTGCAATTCAATTTCAATTTAACTGTCAATTTAATTTTCAACGATTAATTCAAATGACAATCTATATGACAATTAAATTCTATCAAACAACGACAAATAAAATCATAACACTTCATAATGTCAAATTTAACTAGCATAAAGATATTTAGTACGTTGTGAGCGTTATAAAACACTCACATTGATTTTCGATTTTAAATCAAATCGAACGACGTTCGATTTAACTCAAAATTTTCTCTAGCTCCAAATGATTCCATTCTAGTTGCATTGCGAAGAGCTCGTCGATACGATTCCAATGCAAAAAGTTTCGTCGAATTCCGACCTCGTATGACAAAGTTATGATGGTTTAAAGTTAACACGAATGTTTATATAAATTAATTACATCTTAATTAAATTTTTAAAACCCACCCCATCATCATCGTTGATTTCCTGCATAGTAGATCTGGGCCGCACCCCCCTTCCCCTTCTTCCTCACGCGCGCGTATCATCTTCCAGGTAGTAAATCACGCAACTTGAACCCATTCATACGCCACTAGGGTTTGATTTTGCGACCTCCACGACGAACATGAACACGATCAGGTTACACCACTTCGAAGCCACCGCCTTACTCCACCTTCACCATCAATAGCCTGAAGCTCGGCCACCCCCTCTGCCTCGAATTGCATGAAAAACGTAGCAGCTTCAATCTCGATTTGCCGTTGATTCGAAGCTCCATTTTCAATCACCACCGTTGGATAGCTAGATCTTGATGCCCTCTACAACTTTGTAGTTGAGAGTTTTTGCTAATTGTTGATGGATTGAGAGGAAAATGTGGAGGAAGTTTCGAAATTTTCTGGCCATTGAAATGAAAGTGGCGGCTAAGGGCTGAAACCCTAGGGTTTTTGCAAAACAAAGAAAGTGGGGGTCCTTTTATAGAAAATCGCCAAAACACTATTCATCGAAATTTTCCGAACTCCAAACGAAGCATGCCAGCTGGCGTTTTTAAGGTTTACCCAGCGTTCCGGACACAATGGAACAGGTTTCGGAAGCTAATTCGATCGTATGTGTGAGTTACGGCAATAAAAGATCGATTTGAAATTAAATCGGTTAATCAAATTTCTGTGCGTTTGGGCTCGCCCCGGACAAACGGTAAATCCGATTGACTCGAAATTTGAAACCTTGCAATAATATGACATTACAGATCCGATGAAACTGGTTTCATCAAAATCTGAGACTGTTTGAAAAATGACTATTTTAACTCGTTAAATTAATATTAAAACAATTTCGATGCGTTTCGAGCTGGCACGGTCAACTCCGATTGCTACGAAAATTGAAATCCGGTAATAACAAACTATTACGGATCTAATGGAACTAGTTTCGTCCAATTCTGAGACTGTTCAAAAATTGGCTATTTTTCAGTCGATAATTAAATATTAAAATATTCAATTTTCACAAATAAATTTTAAATTCAGTTTTAAAAGTTCTATAACATCACTATAACTCCAATATGATAAAATAAAATTTTATAAATCATTTTTAATCATATTAAACCCGTTATTCCATTATCCAATAATTTCAATTTTAAAATCTTATTAACTCTATTATAATCCCGGTATAACTTACATTCCCTTTGGAAACCAATTTGAATCATATTAAACCAAATTTCAATTATTCACTATATTTTCAATATTAAATTTCAATATCAAATTAATCGTATCAAATTCGGAATTTAATTATTCAAACATTTGTAATATTAAATTTAAACAAATTTGATTATTCTTAAATCACTATCTTTTGAAATATTCAAACGAACTTGTAAAATTTAACAAATTCAAATTAGAACAACCATTTTCATTAAACAGTTATTCAATTCCCGTTATTCAATTTATTCAATAAATTCCAAATATTGAATTTAAACAATTTAATTGTTCAATATTTGACGGATTTCAATATTGGATTTTTAAATAAAAATTTCATTATCAGTCGATTTACTATATTACATCAAATGAACTCTACATTATTATTAATCCACAGTTAGAGATAATGCACTCAACTAATATATGAACTTTCATTTCATTTTCAATTGGTTCACAAATTCAATTCGACCAACTAAATGAATAGGTAACTTAAATAATTATCACCGTTAACTTTTAATTTCTTATAAGTTTATTATTTTCAAACAAGTGTCACAATTACCTATCCAATACAAATTCATTCAATTACCTTTGACTACATAACATTTCAATTGATTTGGGATTTTATTCAATTCATAAATAATTAACTTAGATAAAATCTTGTTGCATTTCATTCTAGTTATTATTATTCCAAACGACTTACAATTTTTTTCTAACATTAAATCACGAAAACTTATTAAATTAGCTATTTTAATTATCGAAAATTTGCGGGTCGTTACACTCTCCCCCACTCAAAACTTTTCGTCCCCGAAAAGGAAAAGAAGGGAAAAGGAACTAAGTAAAGAATTCAACATTTGATATATTTTATTAAAGAATATCCACTTATAAACAATGAAATTCCATTTATAAAGTTATAACTACGCTTCCACTAAGTTACTCCGAACGGCTTCCTAACTCTAAAAGTTAGTTATCAAAACAAGTTATAAAAAATTTTAAAACTTGAAAAATTTTCTAACACCCGGATTTTACGGAAAATTTCGGCAGAGTCTCCTTTGCGCGGCTTGATCGGAAAAAAAAAATGACAGTATATATATCACAATTATACATCTCATCAAGTGATGAGGCATCCCGCAGGGAAAAAGTGTAAAAGTACGGTATGTAATCCGAGATATGTACCTTATATATTGTTAGCGAGCATATACGGCTAATATAGCGCGAAAACGAGCTCCAAATGCGAAGCTAGCGCAGTCCGCACCTACTGAACACTCAATAACTAAGTTAGAACCATGCATATAAAGATAGATCGATATACTTAGCCTACACAACATATATATAACATATATAGCTTCAAAACTGAGATTTCAATTTCAGGACAGCCAACAAATCCTAGTTTTAGGTCACCTAAACGATAAAATTCAGCAACAGAATCTAAACAAAAGTTGTTGCATTCATTTCAGGCTTTCCGGATGTCCAAAATCATCGAATTCGGACCATACGTTCAAAATCTATGCCGTTTTACTTAGCGGATACGCCTCAGCCAGGGCAATGCATTGTGCAGGTCAGCGACGTTCACCCGCGTTTTCGACCTTCTAAACGACATCATAACACAAAACACTTAAAACAAAAGTTTTAGCTCAAGTTCTTAGATTTCCAGAAAGTGTAAGATCATCAAAATATGATAAAGCAGTCAAAAGATATGGCGAAAATACTAAGGGTGTATACTACTGATTTTACTTATTTTTACACAGGACAGCGAGTAACATTCAAGATTTTAACCTAGTAGACGAAGGAATTTTCTCAAGTTATCTAAACAAAAGTTGTGCTATAGTTTCTAAGCTTTCCGAAAAGTCCAAGATCGTCGAATTCCATTCATCCATTTAGAAGTTATGGTTGTTTTCGTTTCAGCATATATTGGACAATTTTGGATTTTTCCCAAAAATTTGCTTTTATTATTTCAAAGTACAAACCATCAAAACTTCAAATTTTCTAAAGAACAATCATAAACACAAAGTTATTTATTTTCTTATTCATCCATGCAATAGGTTTACATTCAATTTGTTTCCGATTTATTCAAGTTTGTTTCATTCACATTTTAAATTCAAGTCACTTTGCTTCAATTTAAATTGAATTCAATTATATTTAATTTCACTTTGCTTCAAATTTGAATTTAATTATTTTAAAATTTTATTCCGTTTATTCAATTCCATTAACACTAATGAATTCTACTTAATCAATTATCATCCATCTAACAACCAATGCATATCAAACATTAACATCCATCCAAAATCTACACTAAATCAATTATACATTTCCAAGTCAATTTTAATTTCATACACTTCCAAGTTTATTGACATTTAGTTATATTCAAATTTAATTAGTTTCCATTTACCAATTTTATTTTTCATTAATTTTAAATTTTATTCATTCACTTATATATATCATTCATTTTACAGCTTAAATTTCTTTTTTATTTACAACTATCAATAGATCTTCACATTTTATTATTCATTCTCACACTGGTATATTATTTCTCTACTTATCCTTATTAGCATTTTAAACCTTTTAAGTATTTGGTAAGTTATAGTTATGCAAATAGAATGTAGTTAAACAACATACAACTTCTTTTCATTTAAAGTTGAATTTTCAGTTAATTAATTCTTAAGTCATTACTTAAATTACACTATAATTTAATTTCACATTTACATTCACATATAGTATTTCCATTTTATATTAACATAATTGTGAATCACCTTTAAATGTTAATTTAAATTCCAATTATTTACTAACAATTTTATTTATATTTGCAAACCATTAATTAAATGCATATTTCATTATCCAAACCTATACTTGTATATTATCCAATTAACAATTTATATAACATTTTTGAACTTCTTAAATATTTTGGTAAGTTATATCTATGCTATAGAATGAAATTTAATACCATGCGAGTTTTACAGTTTCAATTTTATTTTAAGTTCATAATTTCCTAATTCTAAGGATTTCTACTTCAATTGATATTTTCACTTAGCTCTTAGGTTCATTTCTCATTTCACAATTCAGAAGTTCCTTAATGATTCAAGTCTAAATTCATTTCAATCCTTTAAAAAAAATCATTAATTATTAAAGGACTTAAGAATTCCAATCCCGGTTTCATTTCAAATCAAGTTTTGAAATAATATATACTTATATAATTTATATATCAAATCATACTATAGAGAACACAAAATAAAATAAAAGTTGAATCAAAACAAGGTTTAGACAAGCTATTAAGTGGTCTCCCCCACTCGGACTCTCGAAAATAAATGCCGATGATGCGTGCACTCATCACCGAAATCATTTTCTAGCGTCAAGAGAAGGGAACATAACACTTATCATAAAAAAATCCTTCGAAAACAATTTCAACTCAATTGTACTATCATATAATACTCATATTATATTTTTTCAAATTCCTGTAAGTCAATTTCAAACACCGGAATTTAAATTCCCAAATCCAAGTTAAAATTCATTTATATTCATTATCAATTGATTTCATTTTCCTAAATCCATTATTATTTAATCAATTTTTTTGTAAATATTGACCGATCAAAAAATAACGATAATAATCTAATATTATCATCTCCTAACAATCAATTCAATCAAAATGAATAAATATTCAAATAATTCTTTTATATAAAATATATTCCAAAATGATATTGTGTTGGTTTGTCCTATTCGAGTGTTTAGAAATTCCTATCGACGCCTTGGCGTCCCAAGTATCGACCAGAATTCATAAATACTCAACGGAACAAAGTTAACACAATATAAAACCATTTTATATCAAATAACAAGTACGCTCTCTCATATACACTCAACCCATTCATATAGTTTACCTCTATTTCAATGAGTTATTCCCCACTAGAGCCAAGGTTTATCGCTAAACCAAAGCTCTGATACCAACTGTAACGACCCGCCTTTTTGGACAGTTTAAACCGACGATCGAATACACATGTCGATTCCAAACCATTCAAAAGGGCAGATGGTTATTGGGGTAAATAAGAAAAGAAAAGAAAGAGAAATAAAGAAAATGAAACAACGCATAATCTCGCAGCGGAACGATAAAATATAATAGTCAAATAAACAGTTCATGAAGCTGTTTACTATACTTTGACAATTATTTATACAACATTTATCAAAGTTATACATATACAACAGAACAATTAAAATAATGCAGCAGATAGCATGATGCAAGGGTAATAATAGTAATAGTATACCAAATCTTCGTCTTCATCCTCCAGAATGGATCTTTAAAAATCTGAAAAACTCAGGACTGACCCGAGCGTAATGAAAAGACAAAACACTCGAGTCAGGACTAAAATATCCTTATGAAAGTGAAATCAATCGTAAATAAATATGAGTGCAACGGCGTCAGAGATGTTTACGGGGTTTGACATCACCTATCCAGTGTCAACGTGCGTGCAATAACTCAAGAGATGTTATGGGATTTTCCATCTCTCAAGGATCCGTGAAACTATCTACTATGTAGTAATATACGCTAAGTAGATAATGCCTATCAGTAATATAAAGTATCAAAATAGCGTTAATGCGTTGCCATAATCCCCCTTAACACATTTTATATTCCCAAAAGCATATACAAGACCGTAGTTTCCCCAAAACCGGAAGTCACCAGAGGGCAATCCATATACTCAAGGTACAAATCAAAACGTAGTGGTCGTGAATAGGATAATCAGTATGACAAGGTACATGAGGCGATACCAACTAGGATACTAGTAGTTGCGTGATCCGGACTGATGTTGGGCATAGCCAGCAGCCACCCCAACACCGTGAAACAACACTCCCAAATCAAGGGGTGCACCCAAATCGAATCACAAATGTAATAGATATGGTATCGAAGAAGTGTGTCCGCTAGAGGTGGCGAACCTCAATGGTCCGGTGCGGCTCCTGTTTTAGTCAAGTCAGGGGTCATCCAATATCGTTCTCTATCTTCAGTCAACGCGTTCACCAAACCATCCACTTCATTCTGGATCAACAC
The DNA here is from genome assembly GCA_030765085.1 of Allium cepa. Classification (NCBI taxonomy): domain Eukaryota; kingdom Viridiplantae; phylum Streptophyta; class Magnoliopsida; order Asparagales; family Amaryllidaceae; genus Allium; species Allium cepa. The sequence goes on along the minus strand of CM060930.1, from coordinate 104,805,418 downwards.
TCCGCGTATAATAGTTATTAAAGTGGTTTTCGGTATCGACAGAGAGTATGTCCATATCCGATCCCAATCTCTTTGATAACTACGTATTATTACACCGTTGGCTCTTTTATATTTCAGATCGATTCATAATTTATATCAAGATATCATATTCGCTTCAAAAATCAAAACCATTTCAAATAACTTCGTATCTTTTCAAATGTAGGATTTCGTTTCAAACATCATTTTCGCATCAATATCTCATTTCGATTTCAAAATCATTTCGAATTTTAATTTAGGTTGCAACTTCATTTAACTCAATTCGTATTTAAATTCAAGATTTAAACCTAAACATTTCACCTTATTAACCTGTTTGGAATTTTAGAAAAAATAGTTTAAGTAGTTTAAAGGTAGTTTAAATAATTAAAATACTTCAAATACTTAAACTCTTAAAATGGATGTGAAATAGATAGATTAGTTTAAAATAATTTAAATAGGGTTAAGTAGATTTAAAATAGATTAAAACAGTTTAAGTATCCAAAATGGTTTATATAACCGAGTAATTTGGAAAACAGAATAAAACAGCTTCAAAACCAATCCATTTCAAGTTATAACTTCCCAATTCAAATCAATTTCAATTTCCATTCTACCGATTCAATTTCGATTTCAATTCAAAACAACGTCAACTTTATCTTCAAATCAATTCAATTCTACATTCACCTTCAATTCATTCAATTTCAATTTTTATCGATTTGGAGCTTGATTTCAAAATATCCATTTATAACACTTAACAAATTTTCCATCAATATTCAAGTTTAAATCCAAATTTCAAATATGGTTCAATTCCAGCTCGATTTCAAAATATCATTTTTATATCACTTTTACTTAGTAATATTCAAAGCTCGAATTAAGGTTCGATCTTTTAAAACGAATAAATTTTCGAAATTCAATCATAACCTGATTTTAAATTCCAAAGTCTCCACTTAATTTTTTTTAACAATTTCTTTTAACCAAAATTAATTTCAACATTCCAAACACAAATTTTCGATAAATTCGATTTCTATAAATGATTTCTATTTATAACTTTTAAATCAAAATATTTAAACAAATTTCACATCGATGATTTTTAAAATTATTAATTTAGCCAATTCGGTGCCCGTATATAATTTTCTATCTTATGGCCAAGTAATTATTTATTTCAATTAAATGTCAGGGATGAGTATATATTACTTAAATTAAATCACAGTATCATATGTATGCATAACAGGTTATATATAAGCAAATAAACATCCAAACATTTAAATATCAACCAATAGCATCCATCGAAATAAATCATCCAATAGACAATACAATTCATGGAAATTTCATAGTTATCAATGTCAGGTAATTTAATTGCAATTCAATTTCAATTTCAATTTAACTGTCAATTTAATTTTCAACGATTAATTCAAATGACAATCTATATGACAATTAAATTCTATCAAACAACGACAAATAAAATCATAACACTTCATAATGTCAAATTTAACTAGCATAAAGATATTTAGTACGTTGTGAGCGTTATAAAACACTCACATTGATTTTCAATTTTAAATCAAATCGAACGACGTTCGATTTAACTCAAAATGTTCTCTAGCTCCAAATGATTCCAATCTAGTTGCAATGCGAAGAGCTCGTCGATACGATTCCAATGCAAAAAGTTTCGTCGAATTCCGACCTTGTATGACAAAGTTATGATGGTTTAAAGTTAACACGAATTTTTATATAAATTAATTACATCTTAATTAAATTTTTAAAACCCACCCCATCATCACCGTTGATTTCCTGCATAGCAGATCTGGGCCGCACCCCCCTTCCCCTTCTTCATCACGCGCGCGTATCATCTTCCAGGTAGTAAATCACGCAACTTGAACCCATTCATACGCCACTAGGGTTTGATTTTGCGACCTCCACGACGAACATGAACACGATCAGGTTACACCACTTCGAAGCCACCGCCTTACTCCACCTTCACCATCAATAGCCTGAAGCTCGGCCACCCCCTCTACCTTGAATTGCATGAAAAACGCAGCAGCTTCAATCTCGATATGCCGTTGATTCGAAGCTCCGTTTTCGATCACCACCGTTGGATAGCTCGATCTTGATGCCCTCTACAACTTTGTAGTTGAGAGTTTTTGCTAATTGTTGACGGATTGAGAGGAAAATGAGGAGGAAGTTTCGAAATTTTCTGGCCATTGAAACGAAAGTGGCGGCTAAGTGCTGAAACCCTAGGGTTTTTGCAAAACAAAGAAAGTGGGGGTCCTTTTATAGAAAATCGCCAAAACACTATTCATCGAAATTTTCCGAACTCCAAACGAAGCGTGCCGGCAGGTGTTTCTAGGGTTTACCCAGCGTTCCGGACACAATGGAACAGGTTTCGAAAGCTAATTCGATCGTATGTGTGAGTTACGGCAATAAACGATCGATTTGAAATTAGATCGGTTAATCAAATTTCTGTGCGTTTGGGCTTGCCCCGGACAAACGGTAAATCCGATTGACTCGAAATTTGAAACCTTACAATAATATGACATTACGGATCCGATGAAACTAGTTTCATCAAAATCTGAGACTGTTTGAAAAATGACTATTTTAACTCGTTAAATTAATATTAAAACAATTTCGATGCGTTTCGAGCTGGCACGGTCAACTCCGATTGCTACGAAAATTGAAATCCGGTAATAACAAACTATTACGGATCTAATGGAACTAGTTTTGTCCAATTCTGAGACTGTTCAAAAATTGGCTATTTTTCAGTCGATAATTAAATTTTAAAATATTCAATTTTCACAAATAAATTTTAAATTCAGTTTTAAAAGTTCTATAACATCACTATAACTCCAATATGATAAAATAAAATTTTATAAATCATTTTTAATCATATTAAACCCGTTATTCCATTATCCAATAATTTCAATTTTAAAATCTTATTAACTCTATTATAATCCCGGTATAACTTACATTCCCTTTGGAAACCAATTTGAATCATATTAAACCAAATTTCAATTATTCACTATATTTTCAATATTAAATTTCAATATCAAATTAATCGTATCAAATTCGGAATTTAATTATTCAAACATTTGTAATATTAAATTTAAACAAATTTGATTATTCTTAAATCACTATCTTTTGAAATATTCAAACGAACTTGTAAAGTTTAACAAATTCAAATTAGAACAACCATTTTCATTAAACAGTTATTCAATTCCCGTTATTCAATTTATTCAATAAATTCCAAATATTAAATTTAAACAATTTAATTGTTCAATATTTGACGGATTTCAATATTGGATTTTTAAATAAAAATTTCATTATCAGTCGATTTACTATATTACATCAAATGAACTCTACATTATTATTAATCCACAGTTAGAGATAATGCACCCAACTAATATATGAACTTTCATTTCATTTTCAATTGGTTCACAAATTCAATTCGACCAACTAAATGAATAGGTAACTTAAATAATTATCACCGTTAACTTTTAATTTCTTATAAGTTTATTATTTTCAAACAAGTGTCACAATTACCTATCCAATACAAATTCATTCAATTACCTTTGACTACATAACATTTCAATTGATTTGGGATTTTATTCAATTCATAAATAATTAACTTAGATAAAATCTTGTTGCATTTCATTCTAGTTATTATTATTCCAAACGACTTACAATTTTTTTCTAACATTAAATCACGAAATCTTATTAAATTAGCTATTTTAATTATCGAAAATTTACGGGTCGTTACATAATGAGTTGGATATCTAACCTTATGTGGGTTGAGCCGTCAAGAAGCATATGCAATCACTTTGCCCCTCTACATTAACACAGATCCTAATCCTGTTCCGCATGCTTCCATGTATACAACTAAGTCCTAATTCCTCTCTTGATCAACTAATACAAATGCATTGGTCAATAAGTGTTTCAGTTTCTGGAATGCCTCCTTACACTATCAGTCCAGACAAACTTCACATTTTTCGAGTTAGCTAAGTCATTTGTGCGGCTATCCACGAGAAATCCTTAATGAATTTTCGGTAGTAGCTAGCTAACCCAAGAAAACTCTGTCTCAGTCACTATCTCGGGTCTCCTCCAATTACTAACTGCCTCAATCTTAACCGGATCTACTGACAACCCTTTTTCTGAGACTAAATGACCATGAAATCTCACTTCCTTCTCCCAAAAGTGACACTTCGCAAACATCGCCTTCAGTTGATGCTGCTTTAGTGTTTCAACAACCACTCTAAGATGAACTTCATGCTCTCTTTCATCTTTAGAGTATATCAAAATGTTACTATGAATACTAACACGAATATATCCAAATATTCTCAAAAGATTTTGTTCATCAAATCCACAAAGAACACTAGCACGTTATCAACTAGAATGGCATCACTAACTATTCGTATGATCTATATCGAGCCCTAAACGACGTCAAAGGAACATTATCCTCTGCTACTCTAAGTTGAAGTAACCTTGTTGCCTAATCCAACTAAGAAAATACTTTGGCTCCACTCAACTGATCAAACAAGTTGCCAATCCTAGGTAACAAATATTAGTTCTTTATCATCTTCTCATTCAACTTATTATAATCGATACACAATCTTAACTATTCGTCGGTTTCTTTGCAAACACTGTGGGTACTTTCCAAGGCGAACTACTTAATCTTATATCTTCTAGATCCACCGACTACATCTTTGACTCCTTCATCTCGGTAGGTGTTATTCTGCTGGCGATCTACTCATAGGTCCTGCTATTGGTACTAAATCTATCCCAAACTCAGAAGGCTCATTTTTGCAGTAGCCCTATCATGGGCTCAAAGACGTATGAAAATTTTCTAACAATGAAAACTCAGTTTAACTCGTCTTCTTTCACCAAAACACCCAAGAAAGCATTAACCTCAACACTAGGGCTTTTACGGAGTATATAATCCAATCACTAGAACTAAGGTGCCTAAGTGATATTTCACTATCATGGAAAAATATTCTAGAATCATACTTATTTAACCAATCCATAGCCAAAATAATTACGAACCCTACGAAATCAAATACATGCAAACTATAAGAAAATATATGACCTAACAAATCAAACTCTAAGTTGTCACATTTCATCTTAAGAGTCACATACCCTCCTATCGGATTCATAACCCTTAAGGAATTAAATAAGTATGAGGGTCTAAGTTAAGCTTTTCTACCAAACTATGAGATATAAAAGAATGTGGTGCACTAGTATTAAATAGAATTCTAACTGATACACCACAAATTAAAAGCATACCTCCCAACACGGCATTTCCTTTCTCCTCTCCTGTTGGTCTTGAAGTAGCTAATTCCAATGCAAACACATTTACCATTCCATCCTTGGCTTGTTCCTTGCACTGGTTTTTATAATATCAAATCTGATCTTAGTTGAAGCATTTTACTCCTTTCTGGTCAGCAGCTTTCTTTGCATTGTCTGTCCGATGTTCATGAGCATAGGTTCCCTTTTTGTCACACTTGTAGGAGACTACATTGGCCTTTCCGTTCTTGGTTGCTCCTCATTTTTGAGCGCCTTTCTTATGGAAAAAATTTCTCTTCTAGTTCTACCTACCTTAGGTTTCCATTGCTTTATTATCATCAAAGAGAGTAAGCATCTCCTCATGCCTTAAAAGCAACTAACAAAATATATTGCATGGATCCCTACTATGTGGTAAAGTTGCTTTAGCAAGCTCAGGTTTCAATCTGTGGATGGACTTCTCATTCCTTTTGATAACCGTATCAACTGTAGTGGATTCGTATCTCGATAGCTACTCAAATCTGGTGGCATACTCAACAATCAGCAAATTTCCTAAGCAGAGTCGACTTGGCAATCTCCATATTGAATCTTTCCTTAAACATCCCTCCGAATTCTGCCTAAGGCATGGTCTCTTCATTTACTCCCATAGTGACACTGTTCCACCAGTAAGTGCTGCTCCTTGCAACTGTTTGGATGCCAATCTTCTTTTCTGCTCATTGTTGAGTGCCAAATCAGTAATGATCTATTCATAATGAAGCAACCAATACTCCACTTTAGTTGCATCCTTAATCCCGATAAACGACTTTCCTCCAAGCGTAGCATAATCTAAGCTTATTACTACATAGTTATTGAGCACCAGGGCTTCTTGATTTCCTTCTCCAGCATTTCCTTCAACTAAACCCACAGCAGCTCCAACGTACATCATTGTGACGAAGAATGATACGTAGCTTCCATATCAACTTGCGGCGCTCCATCACCCACATTGGCAGTTTGTGGCCGACCTGGATTCCTTCTAGTGTTTTGTCTGGCATTTCGATTGGTTGTTTTACTTCCTCCACCAATGTTAACTCTTTCATTTCAAGCATCCATATCTTACGTCCATATAATCTTCATTCATGCCTTTGTAAGATACAGAAAAATACCATAAAAGAGATGGGAGAATAGAGATAAAGCATATACTTATATAGCAAATACAAATATATTACTATAGTGTTATCCTGTACTGTAGTCTTTTCTTTAATTTCTTATGATAATGTTTCAAAAATAATTTTAAGTTTACAATTTGTGTTAAGTATTCATAAACCTATACTCTGATACCAAGTTGTAACATCCCCTACTTTGAGACCTGAATCTAAGCTCTATAGATGCTACAGTCATCTGTAATATTAACATCTGGTGATAAAGTACGGTAATGTAAATGTTATCCGTAATAATAGAAGCACATGAATATGAAGTAAACAACAAAGGTTTCAAGAATGGCTTTTCTGATTAAATTTCCGATCATGTTAGCCATAAAATCTATTCGATAGAAGAAGTATGAAAGAAGGTTAATAAGACCGAGGTTTCGATAAAGAAACAAGCCTAGGCTTCATAAGGGACGTAAAAGGTTATTTCAAAGGCAATGAGCAGGGATAGAAGTACTCGAAGGCACCAACTACTCATACAATGCAAATGCTTTCGACCTATATGGAAACAGGTATACCCTTCCACCACTACCAACCTTTCAACGCAGACAAACAGGTAAGGACAACTTCGAAAACCCTTTTCGAAGACAATGGATGGTACCTTCTCTCTTACATGCCAAAACTTTCGAAGTCAAAGTTCTCTTCAATATGACAACCTTTTTGAAAGCGTATACAAGCCTTTCGAACCGGTTAACGCCCATAATTCTATTGGCGGGTTCTTCCTCAGCTCAAAAGCATGCATTTAGAGGCTACTCAACATCATCAAAACTGTTGGAATTGGATCACTTCAAAACCAATATAACTGACCTATAGAAAGTGTTAAAAGCATCAAACTTACTTCTAATAACAACAAAAAAGGGGAAGATGCATTTAGAAGACCTTTCGACAATGTCGAAAGGTGTTGTGAAGAAAGCAGTACTTAGAAGTTAACAAACGTGAAAGGATGATAAAGGCCTCTTTCGACTTAGTTGAAAGGTCTGGGAAAAGATAAAGGAGGAAAAAGAGTAAACCAAGTAGCACATTAGGACACTTACCGACAACATCGAAAGGTTCATGGCCTTTTGACCAAGTCGAAAGGCTTGAAGCAGCATATAAAAGGGAGTCCCTGAACTATTTGGAAGCAAAGGCGCGAAAGAGGTCCGACCTACATCTATAAATAAGATCCAAGGGGCCTAGTTTTGAGTATCGAATTCTGGAATCCTGAAATCAATTTCTTAACACCACTTTCTTAGTGAAAATTGTATTCTCAAAAACACTAAATCAAATTAGGAAAAAAGCTCTATATCTTGTAAACTCATTTGATTTATGAATAAAAAGGGGAGATGGCTTAATCATTAAGGATATTGGCTATGAGGAAGAACATTTAGATCGTTAGCTAGACTTATAATCAATTGCACATGATTATAACCTTTTCTCATGATTTTTTTAATATATACTATGTATAAGAATGACTTGGGCGTTTCCAATCGATACACATCATCATCGAAACCAGTACTTAACACTAAAGGCTGAAGAGATGATGGGGTGTTCACTATGTTTAGATCACAAAACTTGGAATTGCCTATACCATTCATATATAAGGAAAATTAAGTGGTTTGCAGGCAATAATGAGCTAGGACTGTTCCAAAAGGGATAAAACCCTTCTTGACCAGATCGAAAGAGGTATTTTTGATAGGAATCATAGTTTGTAATTGGCTAATAATCATAGTGGAACTCAATCGAAGGGGATCAACTCCAAAACACACATGTGACCCTTTTGAAGGGAATCCATAGCAAGAGTAATGAAACCTTGAAGTCGTAATCAGTTAGGTTATAATAATGAAGTAAGCGCCACTTTCGACATAATTGGAAGGTACTGAATGATACCATTCAATGTGATCGAAAGGCATTTAGAGTGTGAATGATAAGCTGCATTCGAACCACTTGGAGGATAAAACTTAATCAGATGCAGTTCTCAAAACAACATCCCAAAGCTAACTCTTTAAGTCCTTTCGTCTAAGGCAACCGGGTCGAAGGGCTGGAATGGCTTTATTAACTCTTTCGACTAAGTCAAGATGGTCGAAAGGTTGAGGTAGCTTTATCAATCATTTCGATTAAGTCAATTGGTCAAGGGGTTGAGCATGCACTTTGATCCCTTTCGACTATGTCAGGTCAATCGAACGACATGCTTTCAAAAGAGTAGATCTTCTCAATAACTTAGTCTCATTTGAATTGAATCACCTTATAAATAACATTGGAGTTGTTGACAAGATTTTTTGTTAACAGATCAATATTTCATATACAATTAAATAATTCAAAAACGATTCCCATGTTTCGCTCAAATCTATTTATTATAAATTACGGTAAGAGCGACATATGAAAATGCCCCCTTGAATGATCAAAGTACTGGATAGATAGACATATCTGTCATAAACACATGACAGTGGAAATAACACTAAATAACTCCGACATAGCTAGCTTTCCCACCTTCATGTCTTCGGAAGCTTATTCGTCCAACCTACTAAACCTAAAAAGCCTTTAACTCTTAATCTAATCAAATTTAGTTTTAAGCAATCGAGAGTTTCAGGGGAAAACATAAACTTCGAGTCAGACATAAAGCATGCTGTGAATAATTCTATTACATATCCATTTTATGACATTACATGAGACCATGCCACCTAGAGAAATGGGTTTCCCCTTATTAATATCCTTTTAAAATCATGTATTTTGCAAATCAAAAACTTGCAATCAAGCTGATTATAACTATACTTGTAATAACATGTATGCATACAAATCAGGAAATCAATGGACTATTATTAACCATAAAATTCCCTTAACAACAAAGGTACGAATGAAAGCTCTACTAAAATTAGAGACATGGGCTGTTTCGAAGGAATTAGGATTTCTTTCGAAGGAGTTTTAAGCACCAGGTGTCATCGCAAATGATAAACAGTGCAAAAAGTTTACGAAAAGATGAAAGAAGAAAGCAAGGTTACCTTTCCTCCTCATCATAAAACCTTTTGATGCGGATGGATTTGCATATATAAGGAAAGCAAGAATGGGTTCAAAAACCCCTTTCGAAGGTAATGAACAACAAACTTTCAATACAAGCCAAATCTTTCGAAACCAAAGGTTTCACCTTTATTTAGATTACTTAGAAAGATGCCTCAATCGGTACAACCCTTTCGAAGCATAATCAATCCTTTCGAACCGGTCAAAGCCTTTAACATCTAGGGAAGGTTATGCATCAATTTGAAAGCATGCATTTGGAAGTTATCTATCGTGTCGAGATCATCAACACTTCAACACCTTTGTAACCCTAGAAAACTAACCATCAATGGTGTCGAAAGCTCAAATCTTTACATCCCATAATGATAAATCAACACAGAGAGAAAGGCGTGTCTGTCACACTATCGACGAAGTAGAAAGAAATCCAAAAAAGTAGAGAAAAGAGACATTTGGACCTTAATGACATCCAAAGGTGGACAAGTTGACCCTTTCGATTGGGTTGAAAGGTCTGGAATATGAAAATGGGAAGTATTGGAATGAATGAAGAAATTCGAAGGGAATGCCTTTCGATAAAATCGAAAGTAAGCACACTCCAGAAAGGAAGAAGACCTTTCAACTATATCAAAAGGTGGAATGTGAAAGATAGGAGGACCTTTCGACTGAGTTGAAAGAAGGGGCATGAAAGGGGGCCGAGCTTAATATATAAATAAGACCCTAGAGGCCCGTTTTAGGGACCAGATTTTGGAATCCAAAACTCATTCTTTGCTTCTTAGCGAAAATAAAATATTTGTAACCCTACATACATTTGGGGAAAAAGCACTCAAACTTGTAACTCGTTTTTTATTAATGGAAAAGGAGGAAATGCATGGGCTCAATAAAGATTTCGATCATGAGGGAGATCATTTCGATTATTTAGCTTGACTAATGATCAATTGCACATGATGCCATCTTGTCTTCTTAATTATTTTTTGTCTCATGCAATGCCATGGGATCGGTTTGGATAATATGCAAACGAAACACATTATCATCGTGATCAACAATATATTATGACAAATAAGGATGATGATGATGATTTCTCAATTTTAACGATCTTACGGAACTTATGTTATTTAAGATGATTTCCCATTGCATATATTAAATAAGGCATTGCATATTATACATTTGATCTACTTTGAAAGAGCCGGATCCCTTTTGACTTCACTAAAAGCGACGTTTCGAAGAAGACAGATGCATAAATGTAAAGCAATGTTGTATAAAATGGGTTCCTCTGAATGATATGAGTATCCTACAAGGCCTATGGCCCTTTCGAAGGCGTTCCTCCTCAAGGAGCGAAACCAATGATGTGGAAAGTAGTTTCTCCCCCATAAAGGCAAAGCGGACCTTTTGATATAATTGAAAACGATAAGTGCACCTTTCAAATAGTTGAAAGGAATGAATATTTGATATAAGTGGCTACTTTAGACTTATTCGAAAGAGGGGTTTCGAATGAGATACTATCTCCTTAACTTCATCTAGGGGAAGTTGGTTGAATCAATTCAACCTGATCGAAAGGGGTGTTTCAAGGGGAATAATTTCTTTAACAATTCTCTTTTGCATCGCAAATAAACTTATTTGCTAAGCACATAGCTTTGGGGGTGTTTAAAAGTTTTTTTGTTAACTCTGACCTTGTTGTTATCTATAGTCTAATTATGGTTTTCTTAACTTCTCGTAGTAAAAAGAAATCCAAGAGACTTTGCAAAATGGATGAGGTGCTTGTTCACATTACAACCTTAGAAGAATATATCACTCCAACTTTCTACTTAGAGAGTGTTTTACTAGGCCAAGCATCGGCATCAATTCAACAAGATGATAACACCACCAAAATAAAGCACTTAGAATAATAATTGCTCGAGATGCAAGAACTTCTCAAGATGGCATTGTCCGAAAATCTTCTAAGACTGCAAGACCAACAAATGTTGAAGAGGTGATCTCTCCAAGAAGGAATTCTAAGGCTTATGTAAGGGAACACAAGAACACAATTGATTAAATATCTTCAAAAATAAAATGGCATCCTCCAACAAAAGAGAATCGTCAAGGAAGAATACTAGATAAATCTCTTAAACAGTTCGGTACCTCAACATTGAAAGAATACTATCCTGACCTGAAAACTTATCCTGACACTGTGGCCTATCTAAAAGATGCAGTAGAAAAAGAAATTAAAGATGTGTTGAATGCTAAGGGGGAGAGAACATTGGATGAGAATGTGAATGATAATGAGCGCGTGCCGCCTTTCATAGATGAAATCATAGCAACAGCTATTCCATCCTATGTATAGATCTTGACTATGAAGTATCATGGAACTACAGATCCAGACGACTACTTGATAGCTTTTGATAGCCAAATGGATCTGTATAATGCATCCGGAGTTGTTCGATGTAGATTATTTCCAGTGACTGTCCAAGGGGCTACAGCTAAATGATATCGACAATACAGATAAAAGACTACCTATTCATGGATGCAATTTTCCTATGAATTCTCTGCTCAGTTTTGCATATGCAAGGACTTAACCATCGATTATATAGTTATGGCTAACATAAAATAGAGACGGGGAGAGTCTTTGGGGATTATCTTAAAAGGTTCAAAACTGAAGCGTTAAAGGCTAAGGATATAAATGACCGTGATAAGCTCTTTGCGATGCATTTTGGACTAATAGAGAACACCACATTCTAGAATGTACTCTTTGTTAATGGGTGCAAGGATCTACAGGACTTCCATTTTTAGGCAGTCAAGTTCATTAGAATGGATGAGCTATATCACGCTAAATGGAAAGAAAATCCTAAAAAGGAAGGAGGAAGGTGTGGATAAGATCGAGGGCATAAAAGAGAAAGATGGGAAGAGCCTAATGTTAATTCAATCTATTTGAATAAGCCATTGTCTTACATCAATGCTGTGGAAAAGGAGAATCAATTTCCCAACTTCCTTCAATGCCAAGTATAACGCTGAACAGAGGGAGGAAGGAGACTACGATGTGTACCACAAGGAAAATGGTCACAAAATTAACGAATGGAGAGTCTTGGCGGGAATCATCCAGAAGTTGATTGCGAGGGTCATTTAAAAGAATCCATCCAGGAAAAATAGAAAGCTCCACAGATGGGGGATGGACCGTAGAAGCTTTTTAGTAATGTTGTTAATATTCTAGAGGAAGAAGATCTTTTGAGCTTGAGTCCGCCGCTAAATAGAATCGATGTAATCCATGGAGGGCCACATCCAATGGGGACAGCAAACGGGCAAGGAACGGGTATATTAAGGAGGCTAGAGAGGGTGTGTTCTAAGTCCAAGAAAGCCCCACTAAAAAATCCACGATCTAATATCCTAATGCTGAATCTTGTCATCTCTACTCAAGAGCTGAAGAAGGGAGTCCATCACCCACACAATGATCACCTAATGGTTACAGCTCAAATTGGACTGTCTATCATGTTCGAGATTCTTGTGGATATGGGTAATGCAGTCAATGTCATTTTTAAGCATGCCTTTGATCAGATAAACATCCCTGATGACAAGCTAGAGCCAGTATTGAACCAATCTTCTGGTTCAACAATAAAGGGTCGACCCTAGTGGGATAAGTAAAACTGCTAGTACATATAGGGGTGCCACCATATTTTCGAACTTTGGAAAGTCTCCTGGTGATCATTAACTAGCCATCCTATTACAATGTTTTCTTTGGCAGACCTACGCTTGATGAGATAGATTCTTTTGTTTCGCCAAAGTATCATATGGTGAAATTCTTGACGAAGAGAGGCTGGGGCATAGTCCATGGAGAGAAATTCGGCTCTCGTGAAATATATTTGCTGAAATCGATCAATACAAAAGGGAATCATCTGCTTACTTTGGTTCTTCTACTATTTTTCAGCCTTCGGATGATGGATTTTTACATCCAACATTCAAAGCAAAGATTTGATCTAATAAAATAAACAAACGTATGTATGAAAGGTACATTTTCCCTAGAGGTAGGAGGAAGAGACTTGATGCAAATTCTATAGAAGAAGGCCAAATCATCACTGAATTTGATTGTCTTGGTGAAGTAGAAAAATAAAACCCTTGGAAGACCTAGAAGAGGCATGCATAGACCCAGATAATTCTACTAAAGTAGTCAAGGTGGGAAAGGAATTGGATAGCAACTTGAAAAAGGAATCAATCCAATTTCTAAAAACCAATAAATATGTATTTACTTGGTATCATTAGGATATGGCGGAGATTAACCCATCGGTTATGTGTCATGCATTGAACATCAGTCCAAAAGCGACCCCCATTAGGCAGAAAAAGAAACAACTAGATAAAGTATGGTCTGACGCCTTAAAAGAGGAAGTTAATAGACTCCTTGAAAATGGATTTCTTTGAGAAATTTAATACATAAAATTGCTAGCAAACTCGGTATTAGTAAAAAAGTCGAATGGTATGTGGAGGACTTGCGTCGACTATAGCGACTTGAACAAGGCCTATCCAAAAAGGCTATTTTCCATCGCCATAGATTGATCACTTGGTTGATGCAACTAGTATGTACATATTGTTATCTCTCATGGATGCATACTCAGGATACAACAAGATACCCATGTTCAAGCCAGATGAGGAACACATAAGTTTTCTTACCGATTCGGGAATCTATTGCTAAAAGTGATGCCATTCGGGATAAAGAATGCGGGGGCTACGTACCAAAGGTTAGCCAACAAATTAAAGAATAGACTGGATGAAACATGGATTTTTATGTTGACGACATGCTAATAAATCCTTATGAGTCTAAGAGTCACCTTGAAGATCTAGGAGAAATGTTCGAAATATTATAGAAATATAAGACGAAACCGAATCCCTAGAATGCACGTTTAGAGTTCATTAAGGAAAGTCTTTTGGCTATCTTACAAGTGCTTAAGGGATTGAAGCTAGCCTAAACTAGATTCAAGCTATCAAGGATATGGCTGAGGCCAAAATTAGCAAAGAGGTAATGAGTTTGAATGGAAGCATAGTCGCTCTATGTAGATTCATTTCCAAGGCGACTGATAAGTGCATCCTCTTTCTCAATGCAATCAAGAGAAAGAGAAAACTTTAAATGGGGAGAAGATATTATAAAAGCTTTTTAAGAGTTGAAAAATCATTTTAGAAAAACCGTCAATACAATCTAGTCCCAAGGATGGTGGAATCTTGTACCTATGCATGGTAGTCTCAGAACATGTGGTGAGTTCGGTATTGATTACAGAAGCAAGGGGGACTCAACTTCCTATTTATTATGTAAATAGCAGTTAAAGGTTTCAGAAGTTTGATACCCCATAATAGAAAAATTATCTTATTGCTGATACTCATAGCAAGAAAGCTTAGAGGATACTTTAAAGCACATCCCATTAGGGTATGACAAATTTTCCCCTTAAACAAGTTTTAAGTAAACTAAAAACTTCGGGTAGGATAGTGAAATGGGAAATTGAGCTTAGCTAGTATGATATTAAGTTCCAGCCATGGGAAGCTATTAAAGGACAAGCATTGGGGGATTTTATTAATGAGTATACCAACTTTATTAAAGAACAATCAGAAAAGGAAAGGGATTAAAAACCTATGTGGCAGTTATTCGTCGACGGTGCATCAAACGAACAAGGTGCTAGTGCATGATATGTCATAATAACACCAGATGGATACCGCCTACACTATGCTATAAAGTCACAATCTCCTACAACAAACAATGTAGCCGAATATGAATCAATGGTGGCAGGGTTGACTTTTACGTTAGAGCTCAAAATCACATGGATTCAAATCTTTAGTGATTTGTAGTTAATGGTGAATCAAGTAAAGCAAGTGTGTCACACTAAAGACGCCAAGCTATCTTTATATTTAAAGAAGATATTGAAGATGCTAGCTTTATTTGAAGATTTTTCTATACATCAAGTTCCGTGAGGAGAAAACTCATAGGCATATTCATTAGAAACATTGGCTGGTTTAAGGAGAGCCTCAGAAACTCGGAATGTGCCAGTGGGATATCAATAAAATCCGAGTATAGAAGAGGGGACATCCAAACAAGGAAAGGAACTGCTAGTCTTAACCTGATCCTAAGCCGTGTCACGAGAAAGGAAAGAAAAAGAAATTGATAGGGAAATCCCGAATGAGAGAGTTAACCAGCCAAGGGCAGATAACTATTATGATAACACTTGGTCACCTATTTTCGAATACCTTTCAAAGGAGAAATTTCCATCTGACAATTTGGAAGCTTGGAAACTCAAGCAGCAAACTCCAACTATCACGATAGTGGATGGAATCCTTTATACAAAAGTATACGCACTACCTTATTTGAGATGTGTAAGCTTGGAGAATGAGATGAAACTGTTAGTAGAAGCGAATGAGGGATTCTGTAGGGACCATTCTAATGGGACAAAGTTAGCAAAAAAGATAGTAAGATATGGTTTTTATTGGCCTCGTATAAGTCAATCCATTGAATTTGTAAGAAGATGCGAGAAATGCCAGAAATATTCAAAGATTCCTCGGTTACTCCTAAGTCATCTAACCCTGATCTCAAGTCTGTGGCCCATTAATATATCGGGAATTAACTTAACCGGCCCATTGCCAACTTTTAAGGGAGAAAAATATTTTATAGTCGCCATAGACTATTTTACAAAGTGGGTTGAAGTAGAACCACTCCCCAAGATAACCTCTGGAAAAGTACTTAGATTTGTCATTAAAATCTTTATAACCGGATTTGGATTTCCCCATACGATTATCTCAGACAATGGACGCTGTTTGAAGATCTAGAATTCTCTCGGTTTGCCATAAAAATGGGATTATTAAGAGCTTTTCCTCCATGGCAGATATGAAGGAAACTGGAGCCGTTGAGGATGCAAATAAGACCATAAAGACTATTATGAAAAAGCGAATGAATGAAGCCATAGGGAATTTGGTAGAAGAGTTGCCACTTGTACTAAAGGCTTATCGAATATATACCAAAACAGTGACGGGACATACTCCATATTCATTAACATATGGGTGGGAGGCAATGTTACGAAGTGAGATTGAAATACCCTCACATCGATGGATTGCATATGCATTCGATTTAAACTAAGAACCAAAGGGAGAATCTTTAGATTTAATACATGAGTTAAGTGATGAAGCAACAATTTAAACCGTTGAATATCAAAGAAGAAATTCAAAATATTACAATCCAAAAGTGAGAATAAGGTTTTTCAAGAAGGGGACCTAGTACTCCAAAGGGTAATGGCTAACACCAAAAATCCCATGGAAGGACCATTAGGACCGAATTGGGAAGGTCCCATTATCATATGCAAAGTAATTCCCTCAAGAGCTTACAAGCTACGTCGACTAGACGTCAACATGGTTCCTAGAACATGGAACATAGAATTTGAGACCATATTTTCCTTCAGTGAATGAATAAAGTGTCCTTTTCTCCAAAAAGAAAAATCTACAGGGTTAGGAGTTATATACTCATTTCACCAGGACACTACCTTTAATGTTCAAAGCCTCTATCCGCATCGAGTTGGCTAGGGCAGAGCACCTCCTGGAGCGAGGAGTGTAAGCCTTTATCCGCACCACAATATGGCTAGGTTAAAGCATCGATAAGCCTTTGACTACGCCACGCTATGGCCAGGTTAAGGCGCCTCCTAAGAGTGATTAATCTTTACGATAAGACCAAAGGTTGTCATACACTAACAAGGATTTCTTTATTTTCAAACCTCTCAGGAGTTCTAGAAAACAACTTTAAAAGAGTGTATCTAGTTAATTTTCATCCATGTTAAAAAGAAATGCTTCATCAAGATTCTAAATATGTTTATCTCCAATAGATAACCTTTCGCTTGAAAGGCTTAACCTTCCAGCCACATTTTGATTCTTTAGATTTGCATTCGGTAGTTATTAGAGCAAAGAACAGAGACAATAATTAAGTCTAACATCCCGTTCTACTTAACTAACCTCCTCTTTCCTGTTGAAAGCGTTATTTGGGGTGTTGACAAAAAATCTAGTTAACATAGATGAAGTTGAGATTGAGTTAAGTGGGGTTAGAGACAAGTATTGTTGGGTGTTCAACTAAGTCAGAGGTTCAAGCCCTCCTTCTAGTGCCAAAATGTTGACAAGAAATCTTGTCAATACCCCAATGTTGTGTTATGGAATAGGGTTTTTCCCCTAGGTAGATAGAGAAGGGTGGAATGTGTATATCCTTTTTGAACATCCTTTCGAATAAACTATTGTAATAAAAATTTACTCTGGTCGACGTATCGACTCAATCGAAACGGTTAGTTTCCTTACTTAATGGCATTTTGACCTTGTTAAAATTATGTAGGTCTTCCTTCGATGGCTCTTCTTTCATTCCAGTTAAGATACCCTAAATAAGGTTTGCCTTGATTGGTTTCGTCCTAGTCAAAGGCTTTAGTTGTTGTATGGTTAGGACTTTATCCAAGAATATGAGACAGACATGTCTACCATGCCGGAAGCGAAGTGCTTAGGTATTAAGATTTGGACCAAAGATCCGGAGTTGGGGTTTCGACCTCATCGAAAGAAATAACTTTTAAGGTCTTGGTTTGGGTTGGTAGTTAAAAGCTAAAGTAAGTTGGTATGGGGTTTTGACCTACTCGAATGATGAAGGCTTGAGAAAGGTGGCTTGATACCAAAAACTTTTGTTATATGAGAATATGTGGGTTTCGACCTTGTCGAAAGAGACCCTTCGATGCAGTTAATTCCTGCAACACAAAGTTAAACCTAATAAAGGCTTTAAAAATAGTAAAGTAATCTGTAAAATTAAAGACATCCCTTCCACAAGCTAAAGAAGATTTTACTACTCAAAATCCCAAAACCAATTCAAGAATTAGGATTTATAGCTCTTTGAATTAAGAAAATACAAGTTTAGAATGGCAAGATTCAGATCCCTAAAACATGACCCTTTGGGTCTTATTTATAGATGCGGGTTAGTACCTTTCGACCCTAAGGCATTTGACTTGGCTGAAAGGTGGCTGCCGAAATAACTCTAGTATGCGTCCACCTTTGTTGAAAGGAACAGTTGTGCTTCCCATCTTTTTGTTGCCTTGTAAGAGCTTCTAACTCAGTCCATAGGCTTTGTTTAGTGGTTTCGGTAATTTTTGTTGCTTCTGAACTCTTGTTTTTGACTTGATGCGGAACCTCCCTAGATAATAATGGCTTTGATCGGTTCGAAAGGCTTGGTATAGCTTTCAATTGGGTTGTTTAAGCTGATACATGTCTTCGAGTGATTTGGATAAAGGCAAAGCCTTTTGTTTCGAAAGGTTTGGTCCATGTACAAAGAGCTATTCTTCATTGTCTTCGAAAGGCCTTGACGTACGTAATCACCTAGTCGAAAGGTGGTTACTGAAGGTGGAAGGGTACTTTCGACTCCTCCGAAAGGTAAGAACGTTTTTGGATCTTGATTGTATCATCCTTTTGACACCTTTGAAAGGTTCTTAAGCTTTCGGACTTTGGTTGTGGCATCCCTTCGACTCCTTCGGAAGGTCTAGCGGGAATCTTTTGCTCTTGTTCTTCTTTGACCTCTTCTCAAATAGGTTTCGACTAAGTTGAAGGGAGATTTTGGTAGTAACATACCTTAAAAGGTCAAACCCTTAGTCCGCGTCAAGTTGGCCAAGTCAAATTTCCTCTTAGAGGGAGGTTAAAGCCTTTTTCCATGCCACGCTATGGTCAGGTCAAAGTATCACCAAGCCGTTAATCACGCTACGCTATGGCTAGGTCAAGGCGTCTTTTGGAGTAAGGAATGAGTAAGCCCTTAGTACTGCCATGCAATGCTCTTGCCAAGGCACCGAACAAGCCTTTGACCATGCCACATTATAGCCAGGTCAAGGAACTTCCTGGAGGGATGATGGAGTAAGCTCTTGGTTCCGCCATGCTTTTGCCTGGCCAAGGTACTGTACATGCCCTTAATCATGTTATGCTATGGCCAGTTCAAGGCACCTCCAGGAGGGAGCTCTGGTAAGTCCATAGGTCCTCCATGTGGATAAGCTAAACGAGCGCACTGGACAATAATGGACTAAGACATCAAAGCCTAATAAGTGACATATCAAAAAATTGAATAAGAAGTCCGAGCCTAAAAAGCGGCATATCAAACAATGGTTTAAGTCATCTGAGACCAAGAAGTGGCATGACAAACAACAACAATATATAATGTCTAAAGGGTGACACATGTCAAAAGAGTCAAAACCAAAAGAATGGTACTAAATAGAAGGCTTTAATAAGAATCAACAGCCTATGAATAATTGTCAAAGAAGCATTTACGAACTTCACTTATTAATACCCGAATCTGGGTTTTGGGTCTTTCATTATCAAGTTCGGGAATTCATTTATTAATACCCGAAATGGGGTTTTGGGTCGTCATCACTAGTAATTTATGGTCTTCATCATACCAGAATCTGCGTGACTACTACTATTAATTACCAGACTTCGACCACTAATACCCGAATCTGGGCTTAAGATTTCTACTTATAAGATTATTATTATGGACTTCTGGTCTTCATCAATTAACACCCGAATTTGAGTTTTGGATTTTCTAACTTTTAAATTACATTTATTAATGCTCGAATCTGGGTCACTGGACTTCAACTAAGAACTTGCAGACAATGATTTTTGGATTTCTATTACAAGGTCATTATTGACTTTCTATTAGCTATCTCCAAGGGATGAATTTCAAAACATATATAATTAAATCCTTAATTGATTTTATAGTTTTATGCCATTGGATTTCTAGTATTCCACTAATATAATTAAAGTTGAATTCCTGGTTCTCTCTCATCATTACCAAACAGGGGTTCCAAGTCATTCAACTGTATTCAATTATAGATTTACTTTTCACTTACTATCATATGTTAACATAATAATCTATTAACCTCCACAAGTAATGTGGATAAACTTCAATATAGATTTCAACGTAATGATAAGGAATATTGATTACTTCATGCTTTTAGGGAAAGGAGATTAGTGAAGAGGATTGAAAGATCCAGCAAATTCAAAAATCATAGCATAAGTTATCGAAAGCTGGTTCCGAAACAATATTAAAAGAAAGGACTATAGACCAGGTGATATTTGCAAAGTTTTCGTAATTTACATAATTTATGAAATTATTTACAAGTATATGGTACAAATATATGTTTCACAAATCTTGAACAGCCTTATCTAGATTCTCGGCAAGTAAAGGATCAATAATGCGACGAATTGCAATACGAAGAACTTCCTTAAGCTTCTTCTCCTTTTTATTTATCTTATGGTGTCATCAATAGATTCGATATGGGTCTATAGAGCACAGTGTTTGCACCTTTGAGTGTTTTATTTTCCCTTTCTAAATCAGCAATGCACTTTCGAAGAAGATACTTTTCGCATTCAAGTTTATGAATCCAAGCTGCATACTCATTTATGTGCTGCGAGTACCTCATTTTTGTTATTCAGCAAAATATTTCACATCTATAATTTGATTTTCCTACACCATTCTTCTAAAGCTTCTTGTCTAAGTCAGGAGGAGGACTAGTCGTAGTACGAAACTTTTGGATGGTAAGGGAGCTAGACCTTTTCGATTTTGCGACAGATGAAATAATGGGAGTAGCTGGTAAACTAATGATTGAAATATTATTCCCTATAATTAATTCTAGAGATTCACGCTGAGCTTGACTATCTTTTAACTTAATCTTCAAATCACTTATTTGCTGGAGAAACTCGGACGTCTTATGGTCAAAATCAATACAAGGATTTGATTTGATTTGGCGCTTCAATATGGAAATATTTTCGTTCTAACTCTTAATGTACGCTCCAAGATTAGCGATCTGATCATTGAGATTTCTAACGATTGCCTTTTGAAGCAAAAATCTTCTATGCCATTATAGAGCTTTGGTATTGTTTTGAAAGCGAGTAGACAAAGGATCATTAAAGATTTTCCTCTTTTCAATATCTGCTAACATCCTATCTCTAATACTGAGGAAGCGAGATGTTGAATCTAATGAGAGTGGCGTCGTAGATAAATATAACTCTTATATAGACAAACAAAAATAAAATAAAGTCAACACTTGTTAACGAAAAAATTTAAACGCTAACACCCTGGTGTATAAGATGTGATTGTGAAAGCACCACCCGTTTGTACGGGAAACAGAAATAAGCAGAAAGTATGTAGAAAAACAGTAAGAGACACAGTATTTATAGTGGTTCGGCTTATAATCCAGCCTACGTCCACTTTAATCTTTTTATCACTAGTTTGATTACAATTCTTTACAAGATCTTTCAATTACAACACACTTCAAGTGATAGGATATGTGAAACAAGTAGCTCAAGCTTTGATGTTGACAATCATCTTCAAATCCATGGTGAATGTGGATGATTCCTTCATGGAGTTCCTTTAGAAGTTCGTTGGATCTAAAAAGCTTTGAAGTCGTCTGGAATTTGGCAGAGTAATGGCGCTTGAAGAGAATGAGCCCCCCAAAAGTCCTTTGCATGTTGGAGATGGTTTCATATTTATAGAGAGTTCTGGGCGGAAAAAGTGCTAAGTCCTAACTCGTGGCCGACTTAAAGGTAAGTCGTTGCTGACTTAGGATGAGTCGTGACCGACTCATTGAGCTGAGTCTCTGGTTTGTAGAGAGCTTCCTGCCTTTTTCGAACCCACACTTCAAGTACTAGGTCGTTTACGAGTTATCTGGTTGTAGTTTCTGGCTTGTTTGTATATGTCGTATACGACTCATCATAAGTCGTAGGTCGTGGTTGACTTAACCAGCTGCCTCCGGCTTTAAGCTGAGTTCAGGCTTTGTGAAGGCGAGTCCTAACTCGTAGACGAGTTAAGAGACAGTGTCTTTAGGTCGTACACCTTTTTTAAGTCGTAACACTTGTTAACTCGGTCAAGCTTTAATCTGTTATGTCGTAGCTCCCTTAAGTCGTATAGACTCCTTAGGTCATCAGGGTCTTAAGTCGTTATCTCTTCTTAACTCGTGAGCCGCTTATCTCGTAAGCAGCCTACCTCGGGTACTCCTTAACTCGTAGAGGCTTTAACTCGTAGGAGGTTTCTAATTCGTGTATCCTTTAACTCGTAGATGCCTTGAGTCGTAGGAAGCTTAACTCGTAAGGCTTCCTATCCCGTAGAGGCCTTAAGTCGTACAAATCCTTAGGTCGTGTGTTTCTTTAAATCGTAACATGTTCAAAGCCGCACAATCCTTTTAAGCCGTAGACCATTCATTTCCTTAAGTCGTGAAGCCTTTTGAGTCGTGAGCTGCTTAACTCATGGACCTGTTAACTCGTGAACGAGATAGGGTTAACATTTGCCCCTCGAAGCACACGCTTAGGTCGTAAGTCGTGTGCTTCGACTTATCATAACCCGGGCATGCCGATTCAAATTCCAACATTTCCAGATATAAAAGCCTGAGTCGTCCTTCCTCTTTCCTTCTTCTCATCACTTAACTTTTAAACTGTTTTCTGCCATTAACGCATCTCTGAGCTCTCCAAGGCAATTTCGATCCAAACTTCGTCCGATTCCTTCTAGCATCATACAATCGTAAGTGATCTTGTTCCCTCTTCGACCGTTAGCCATTGTTACCTTACATGTTCAGTCCCTCGTTTTTGGCTTGTCCTTTCAAATCCTACGAGCTTTATCAAATCGGTCATTGACGAACTTAAACTCGTTTGGCTTGACATAAGGTGATTCGCGATTTGAGGCGACTTGTAGTGTGATAGGTTAAGGCTATTGCTGTTGAGCAGGCCGTGGGTGAACAGGTTGAAAGTTAGAAGGGAAGGCAGGTTGGTTGAAAAACTTGATTCGAATAGAGTGAGGAATCGTCCCATATACAACTCAGAGATTTTCCATGCGACCTAGCAATTTTCATGAGCCGTAGCCGAGTTAAGACTTAAGGGATTTCCAGTTGCTTTGAATCAGAGCCTTTCTTCTGTTCCTTGAGTTACGACTTAGGATTTAGAGCATAATCAGCTTGATGTATTGACGACTTAAGACAGGAACGACTTAACTCTTGAGTCGGTTACGACTTAACTCTTGAGTCGGTTACGACTTAGCTCTTGAGTCGGTTACGACTTAGCACATGTATTTTTTAAACTCCACTTGAACCTTGAACTGCTGCTTGAATCTTTTACAGATTGCTTTAACTTGTAAGCTAATAACCTGTTAATATAACATTCACAGAAAACTGGGACGAATATACTGTCATTGATTGCCCACATCGAACGACAGATTAGTTAATGATAGATGATTAACTTAAATAAATCGTGTGAACGAAGTGCTATCGATTTCAAGTGGAATATTAAAGCAGCACTGGATTAGTCAATTGAAACTGACCAGCCCTCATTAGTATTATGCTTGAGCTTTAAATAACAAGTTCCGAAATTACCGTAGTCAATCAATCGTCAACCAGTTTAATTCCAGTTATCTTTACTTGTTATTATTATTATTTTATTAGCTTTGCACGACACTTCACACTTTTTAGGAAACGTGCACCTTCGCATTTGAACATCCAGTTGTTTGTGTAGAATGACTTCTCAGGAAGGTGATACAACAGTTCGGACTGGAGAGGTAACTGTTCTTCCGGCTCCACTGGTTAATCCTCCCGAAAGAGCTCCTACTTCACTATCATACAAAGTTTTTCGCCAGTTGTGTGCTCAGTTTGGTATCGTTGAATCAGATGCCATTCTTCCCGAAAGAAATAACACTGCCGATATAGCTCCTTCTGGCTTTGTGACAATTAACCGGCAAATGTGCCTAAGTGGAGGCATTCCTCCTTTCAACGACTTTTTCCAACAACTTCTCCGTCAACTGTCCATTGCTCCATCCCAGCTACACCCCAATGGCTATGCCATTCTAATGGGGTTGTGTGTGCTTTTTAGGAGAACACTTGATCGACTTCCAAGCTTTGGTGAAGTTTGTTATCTATGCTCTTTTTCTCGGACTAAGGATCATCCTTCCATTACTGTTGTGAGGAGCGCCCGAAACCGCAAACTGATTGTTGGCCTCCCTGATACTGCTCACGGGTTTTTAACCCAATTCTTCTATGTTCGTTGCCCTCCGGGGTTTTATGGTGTGTGGAGAGTTGGAAGTAAGGGCGTTCAGCTTTATTCCTGACACATGTTTTCCTTATAAAATCTTTTCATAGCCTGAGTAGTTAGATGTTAATTTCCCTTTTTACTTTTCAGCGCTTCCACCTCCTTCTAGAGACCCAGGCTATAAGCAAATTTTTGAAAGATTGAATGCTGTGCCAGTAGAAGAGAGGAATATAAAGTTTTTGCTGAGAGATGACTTTTTACATCAATACGGGCTTCTTCACTCTTCTCGCTATACTCAGCCTCATGAAGCCCCGACTGAAGTTCCCGATTCCCCGACTGAAGCATCGGATGCCCCCGTTACTATCGAACAATCTTCATCAAAAGAGTCTAACATCGAAGCTTCATTGGTGAAATGTTCCACCCCTACCGACATTATGGGGTCATCTAGTAAGACGGCACTTGCCCCGATTGAGGAAGAAGAAGAACCTTCACAGCCTCTCGGGGGATTAGCTGATGTAGGAACTGAGAAAACAAGTCTCACCGAGCATGATGGTGACGATGTTTATGATGGGTTGAGCGACATAATAGTGACCTCACAGGAGCTTTTTAGAGATGACGTGTCTAAAACTATCTCTCCTATGATTGAGGCGACGTCCCTTCTTCGACTAACACCAACACAAACACCAACTCCTCATACCCAAGCTATCATCACCCCTACACCAATGAGTGGTTTGTAGCTTAATGCGCGTAGCTTGCACATCACACAACACTTAGGAATTTTCGGCATTTGTTCATATTTAACTTCTTTTCTTCGGGAGTTTCTAAGACTTGCTATTTTTGCCTTTTCAGATTTCTCTATGGGGCGCAGCGGCAGCGGTTCTTATTACAAGGACTTTCGACGCTATGGAGGGCGTGGCAGCTATGACTACAAGCAATACTATGCCGATCCCAGAGAAACCAATGAGCAGAGAGCTGCGCGAAAAGCTGAAGAGAGGAGAAGGTATGAAGAACGTCATGAGGGAGCGGGCACGCGACATGAATCCTTCCCAAGGGATGATGACTCCCATAAACGTAAAACGCACGATGATAGGGGGAAGAGCCATATTGAGGATTCGAGAAAGCGGACCAAACTTGGCGAGGAGCACGTGCCCGTGACATCTGAGAGACCTGGTGCCTCAGTTTCTATTGACATCCCTTCCGAATCTCCTGCTCTTGAAGGAAGTGCCATCCAAACACTTCTCAACAGGCCTTCATACCACGTTGAAAGGGGGCCCCCGACTTTGCAGAGCCGATTCCCGAACTGGTGTTTGAGGGGGGTACGCTTCGACCTTGATTTGGTCCCCATCGACAAAGAAGCTATGTACAGAAATCTCGATGCTGTCAAGCTTGATATCGATAGAATGTCTGGATGGCAAAAGCTGGTTGATGAACTTCAAAGAGTTAATCGGGCTAACATCGAAGCAATGCTGACCATGGAAAATGACAAATCAGAATGGCAGAAGATTCTTGATCAACACAACGCTGAGATGAAGGAGATAGCCGAATACAATGAAAAACTCGAAGCTGAAGTAAAGCAGCTCAAAGATGATCTTGCCTCTTCTACTAATACTTACACCCAAAGAGAAGAGGTATTGCAAAAACAAGTGCGAGATGCGCACGCCAGCCAGAGGGACGCTGAAGCTAAAGCTGAGAGGTTGGAACAAGCTGTAGAGAACCACCGCACTGATGTCACCCAGCTGCAGAATAAACTGAGCGCCCGGGACATGGAGATTGAAGCGCTAAAAGCCCAACTTGCTCAGACCGAAAAAGATCGAGATGAGGCCATGGCTGGCAAAATTGCAGCCGAAGAAACTGCTCAGACCATGGAAAACGATATCAATTCGACTTTATTCGATTTTTATTTACATTGTGTCTTGGGACGCGGCAGCCTCTCTTTTCTTGGTCCTAAGTATGAAATCACCCTGGCCGAGGTGTGGGAAGCTGCTCTTAACATGTTTAAAGACGCCGGGTATGGCGATGAAGATTTTGAGGCGCGTTACCTGGATGAGGGAGCTCGCGCTGCTCTTGCGAAGGGGCGAGAACAACTTGCCAGGACGAGAACTGGAATGGCGGAAGAGGAACGTTCTGGAAAGGAATTAACGCTTACTTCCTCTGTCCAACCTCCAGTTTCTCCTGTGGTTGACATCACGGGTTCTAGCTCCTCTACTCCGCCTGCAACTAAGACAGTAACTGAAACTACAAGTGCACAAGGCGGGGATGAAGGTGGTGAAAGCAACGAAGCACAGCGATATGAAATCAGCCTCAGAGATCCAACTACCCCAGGTAAACTTGACACCGGACCAGCCCAAGTGGTGAACTGCTCGTTCGCTCCTTGTGAACTTGACGATCTTCTTGATTATTTTTCAAATGTCAATGAATTCCCGACTTTTGATTATTCCTCAAATGTTAATGAATTCCCGACTTTTGACGAGCCGTCATCCCCTCTCTTTTCGAAAGATACTGATATTTTAAGTTTTTTCTCCTTTGTAGAGAAAGCACCGAGTCAAACTCAAGCTTCTTCTCCCCCGGTGATCCTTCCTCCATCTCTTCAAGTAGCGCCTCCTTCTGCCTCGCAACCTGGGTCACAAGAAGAACAAATAGAAGCTCTCCATGGCCTGGATGATCCCATTGCTTCGCAAGAGCAAAAAGATGAGGGACTTGAGGGAGGTGACATATCTCCGGAGCGAACTCCTTCTGACGATACAACTTTATCTAAACTTGTCACTCCAGGAAGTGAGTCTTCCTCAAAGAGGAGAAGGAAGCAAGGAGCATCAAGGAGGAGAGGGAAGATAATCATTGCCACTGAAGAGGAGCCGGAAGTTGGGCCAGCTGCGCCTACCTCTCCTTCCTCCCTTATACCCACTGGCCGACCTGAAAAGCTGATCATTCGGCCGGGTAAAGGGTCTAAAGGCAGCAAAAAGAAGTGAAGATCTTCAGTTTCTAGTTTTTTGTGTTTTGCATGTACTGGCCGAGAATTGTGCGGGTACCGGCCCCCGCTTTTCTTTATTTTGAAACCTGTACCTGCGTTGTAATTGAATAAAATGATTCCTCGTTTGTACAAACTTTTGTTTGAATTAAAGAATACATTTGTTATTCGTTTTGGCATGAGTTTATTTGATATTGCAGCGAGCTTATGGTATGTTACTTGAGCGTTACCTTTTGCTGGTTTAGTTATACCATATTGTGTGTAATTATACTATATTGCCCCCATTCCATAAGTATGCTGCAATATTCTATACCTCGAGGGGACTTACACTCTTATTTGCTAAAGAATAATTATTTTATTCTTTAAAGAAAATTTTATAGAGTACAACTCCCTTCGTATAAGTTTTTACGCTTGGTCGTTCGAAGAAATCACTTTTTTCTTTTGCTTATGTGCATATCTCATCAAGTGAATTCCTCTATGTGGTAAAGCGGACCTCTGAAGGGTACTTTAACTTCTTTTCTTTTTACGATCATTTCCCACAGTAGGCAAATTACTTTTCCTTTGAAAGTTAAAGTACGCTTTTGATGAGGATTTTTTTTTATAGAAAGTTGTACCTCTGAGGAGGGATTTTTTTTTTTTTTTTTTACGTTTCAACACTTGGAAGTTTTATTTCAATCTCGGTGAAACGTGTACCTCCAAAGAGTTATGCTTTAGAAATCCTTTTCACGTTTCAACACTTGGAAGTTTTATTTCAATCTCGGTGAAACGTGGGTTTCCAAAGAGGTCTTTTTTCTTAATTGTGTTCCCGGGAGGGGGTTGTACCTCTGAGGAGGGATTTCTCACGTTCCAACGCTTGGAAGTTTTATTTCAATCTTGGTGAAACGTGTACCCCCAAAGAGTTGTGCCTTTGAAGAAAGCCTTTTCACGTTTCAACACTTGGAAGTTTTATTTCAATCTCGGTGAAACGTGTGCTTTCAAGAAGGTCTTTGTTTTTACATTTCAACTTTGGTGAAGTGAAATTCCGAAGAGCGGCTGCTACACTTCAACTCCTGGCGAAATGGGCCTCCGAAGAGGGCTTTTATTTTGTTTACATTTCAACTCTGGTGAAGTGAAATCCCGAAGAGCGGTTATAACACTTCAACTCCTGGTGAAATGGGCCTCCGAAGAGGGCTTTTATTTTGTTTACATTTCAACTCTGGTGAAGTGAAATCCCGAAGAGCGGTTATAACACTTCAACTCCTGGTGAAATGGGCCTCCGAAGAGGGCTTTTATTTTGTTTACATTTCAACTTTGGTGAAGTGAAATCCCGAAGAGCGGTTATAACACTTCAACTCCTGGTGAAATGGGCCTCCGAAGAGGGCTTTTATTTTGTTTACATTTCAACTCTGGTGAAGTGAAATCCCGAAGAGCGGTTATAACACTTCAACTCCTGGTGAAATGGGCCTCCGAAGAGGGCTTTTATTTTGTTTACATTTCAACTTTGGTGAAGTGAAATCCCGAAGAGCGGTTATAACACTTCAACTCCTGGTGAAATGTGCCTCAGAGAGGGTTTTCATCGCCTGGAAGTTACTCTCTCATGGTTGGAGGGTCATGACTCCTCCAATCTTTTTTGTTGAGTAGAGAACTTTCTTTTTTGTGGCATATGACCCATTAGAGGTCTTTTATTATCCGAAGAGTTGCGCCTCCGAAGAGGACTTGTGGCGCTGATGGTAGCTTTGGTTGTTCCTCTGTTCACTTGCTTATGCCTTTTCAGCGATCCTTTTTTTTTTTTTTTTTTTTTTTTTTTTTTTTTTTTCTTTTCAAGTTTTCATCCCCCTTTTTCTCACAAGTGGCTTGTTTAATCCAAGGAAGTGTACTTCATTGCCAGGCAAGTTCGTGAGAACGGGCACTAGCTTCCTCATTGGATGTTTGTTTGTTTAAACAATCTCAATTTATCAGCAAGGGCTCGTTCCTATCGAAATCATTAGCCGTTCAATTGAAGCATTTCCTATCTAGGATTTGAATTCGGGGTCTTTGTGACTTGAAATTTGTTTGTTGAATGATGGTGAGAATCGCTCGGTCTTATTATGCGCAAGTTTTATCTCCACTGTCTGCAAAAATTTAAATCGATATTTCAGCAATACATTTTGTGTATTTTTATATCGAAAACAAAGCAAACATATAATGATAATAAGGAACACAAGATTTATAGTGGTTCGGCCATGAAATTGGGCCTTCATCCACTTTATATTCTTTCATTATTTACTTGCATCAGTTTCACAATTGCTTTCAATTACAGGAATCATACATTCATAATTCTTTTTACAATGTTTCAACAAAATTTTCAAGTAAAGTATGGACGCAAGTGATTGCTGTTCCATGCCCTTGGAATTTGATCTCCATCAACTGTGGTGAGCTTGAATGTGCCGTCAAGAAGTTTCTGACCTATCACATACGGTCCTTCCCAATTTGGCCCAAACACACCTGTCGCAGTCATAATTCTTTTTAGGACTAGATCTCCAATTTCAAAGCTGCGTTGACGAACTTTGGAATTGAAATGTCTGGCTATCCTTTGCTGATGAGCTGCAACTCTGAGGTTAGCTTCATCTCTTTTTTCATCAAGGAGATCCAGCGCTTCAAGTTGCAGCTTTTCATTTTCTGCTTGATTGAAATGGATTCTTCTGTGCGAAGGGACCTCTGTTTCAACCGGGATCATTGCTTCCGATCCGTATGCTAACGAAAAAGGAGTATGCCCAGTTGCAGTTTTGTGAGTAGTTCTGTATGCCCATAGTGCAAGTGGTAGTTTATCGACCCAACCACCTTTTGCTCTTTCGAGTTGCTTTTTGATGGTTGATTTGATGATCTTGTTCACTGCTTCCACTTGCCCGTTTGCCTGCGGATGAGCTACTGCCGAAAAGCTTTTCTGGATTTTGAATCGTTTGCAAAAATCCTGGAATTCCTCACTTTCAAACTGAGTACCATTGTCTGTGATTATTTTTTGAGGCACACCGTATCTGCAAATGATATTCTTGGTCACAAAGCTTATCACTTTCTTAGAAGTGATAGTAGCCAATGGTTCAGCTTCAGCCCACTTAGTAAAATAATCAACCGCAACAATAGCATATTTAATCCCTGATTTAGCGGTTGGTAGCGGCCCAATGAGATCCATTCCCCAAATTGCAAATGGCCATGGACTGATCATCTGTGTGAGTTCGGTAGAAGGTGCTCTAGGAATTTTGGCATATCTTTGGCACTTGTCACATTTTCGGGAGTAATCTGCGGCATCCCGATTAATTTCTGGCCAAAAATATCCGTATCGGAGAATTTTCTTTGCTAATGTTTGACCACCTGAATGATCACCGCATTCTCCTCCATGCACTTCAGTTAGGATTGTTTTGGACTCTTCCCGGGATACACATCGAAGCAATGGCATTGAGAATCCTCGTCTGTATAATTGACCATCCTGGATTATATATCGAGAAGCTTTTCTCAGTAGCTTTTGTCGTTCTTTAGAGTTTTCTGGTAAAGAGCCATTGAGTAGATACTTTGTTATTGGAGTCATCCATGATTCTTGCTCTTGCGACATACTCATAACCCAATCGATATCCATTTCATCAATGCTCGGATTTGACAAAACTTCCACTGGAACTAACCCTAAGGATTGGGCTTCGCCAGAACTTGAGTATTTTGCGAGAGAATCTGCTTTCATGTTTTCTTCTCGAGGAATATGACTTATCGTGTAATGGTCGAATTCACATAAAAGTTCCCAAGCCTTTGACACATAAGCGGGCAGATTTCCTCCTTTCGTTTGAAACTCCTTCTTGACTTGGCATACTATAAGCTGAGAATCACTGAAGATCTGTAACGCTCGAATGTTTAGTTCTTTAGCAATTTTCAAACCAGCGATCAGAGCTTCATATTCTGCTTCATTGTTTGTTGAAGGAAATTCTAATCTTAGCGCATAGCATAATGACCGGCCTTCAGGAGTTTCAAGAACAATTCCAGCACCTGAACAGTAATCATTTCTTGCGCCATCTACAAACAACTTCCATTGGGTTGGGGAGTTCTCGATTGTTTCTTCCTCGCTGTTACCCTTGTCTGTAAATTCTGCAATAAAATCTGCCAAAGCTTGTCCGTTGATCGCTTTTCTAGGATGATAAGTGATGTCATATTGGCTCAATTCAATATTCCACTTTAAAAGGCGGCCCGAAGTCTCAGGGCGAAACAAGACTTGCTTTAAAGGTTGATCAGTGAGGACTTTGATAGGATGAGCCTGGAAATATTGCCTCAACTTTCTTGAGGCAATCAATAGACAATAGGCGAGTTTTTCCAACTTGGAGTAATTCATTTCTGCCCCAGTGAGTCTTTTGCTGATATAGTAAACTGGATGTTGAATCCTTTTGTCTTCCCGTACCAGCGCTGCACTTAAAGCATGAGATGAAACTGCCAAGTATATAAGAAGATCCTCGCCATCGCCGGGCCTGGAAAGTATTGGAGGCGTTTCCATATGTTGAATCAATTCTTCAAAAGCTTTCTGGCATTCGGGAGCCCAGTCAAAGTTTTTCTTTCCTTTCTTTAGAGCGTCGAAGAATGGAATGCATTTATCAGTAGCTTTGGATATGAACCGACTTAAGGCGGCAATTTTTCCATTGAGACTTTGCAATTCCCTCTTTGTTTTAGGAGCTTTGACTTCTTTTAGAGCAGTGATTTGAGCTGGACTAGCTTCAATGCCCCTAGCGCTCACGATGAAACCCAAGAACTTCCCAGATTCTACCCCGAAAGAACATTTTAAAGGGTTAAGCTTCATTCCGTATCTTCGGAGAATTGCGAACATTTCTGCTAAGTGTTCGATGTGATCCACTGCTTTCTTAGATTTTACTAGCATGTCATCAACGTAAACTTCCATAGTCTTTCCCAACTGCGGTTTGAACATAGCATTAACCAGTCTTTGGTATGTTGCCCCCGCATTCTTCAACCCAAAGGGCATAACTCTGTAACAGTAAAGACCGACATCGGTGATAAAGCTTGTGTCCTCCTGATCTGGCTCATGCATCATGATCTGATTATATCCGGAGTAGGCATCCATAAAAGACAACAATTCATGACCCGCTGTTCCATCTACCAGTTGATCGATCCTGGGTAATGGGAAGCAGTCTTTGGGACAGGCCTTGTTTAGATCTGAAAAGTCGATGCACACTCTCCATTTACCATTGGCTTTCTTAACTAGCACTGGATTTGAAACCCAATTTGGATAGGTAGATTCTCTGATGAAATTATTCTCCATGAGCCGGTCAACTTCCTCTTTCAATGCTGTCGACCTTTCTAGACCTTGGATTCTTCTTTTCTGCTTTACTGGCGTGAACTTTGGGTCAATATTCAGGGCATGTACCGCAACTTCTGGGGATATTCCGCACATATCGGCATGGGTCCAAGCAAAAACATCCAGGTTTGCTTTCAAAAAAGATATCAAGGCATTCTGAACTGACACATTAAGTTGTGAACCCACATTCAGCACCTTGTTTGGGTCCTTCAGATCAACGGGCACCGGTATCGTTGTTTCTGCTGGTACCACCCTACTCTCCCCCGCACTGGCCTTTCTAGGATCCATCACTTTTCGTGCCCCGCTATGCTCGCCAGTGCAGGGTCCGCCCTGTAGTTGCTATAGGGTTGGTATTTTGATGCGGATTGGGGTTGCCGCATCTTTCCCCATTTCTCTCTTCCTTGTTTCTCGCAGCTCTGTCATATAACATTCTCGCCCAGCGTTCTGGTCTCCTTTAATAACCCCTACCCCATTGTCTGTAGGGAATTTAATAGTAAGACACCATGGGGCAAGGACAGCTTTGAATGCAGCAAGAATAGGTCGACCAAAGAAAGCATTATAAGCAGAAAATTCATCTACTATCACAAAAGTCTGCTTGCGAACTACTTTTCTTTCTCCTTCTCCGAGTTCCACAAGCAAGTCAATGGTTCCTACTGGTTGCTTTGGCTCCCCAGTGAAGCCAACAATCTTCTGAGATGAGGCTTGCACATCCGCCATCGGGATTCTCATCTGGTCAAACGTTTTCTTGAAGAGGATGTTGCAAGATGCGCCGCAATCAATAAGAACTCTTCTGACAATAGCCGGTCCAATACCGGCCGAGATGACTAACGGGTCCAAAGTAGGGGCCTCAATGCCCGTGGAATCTCTAGCCCTGAACACAATATCATCATTAAAAGTCCTTTGTTGTTTCAGGGGTGTAGAGTCCTCTAAAACAAAGACATTCTCTTCAGTTGGCATATGTTTCAGAGCTCGAGTGTACCTCTCCATTTCACCCCAGCTTCTGCCTGCTGGGTGGGGTCCTCCTGTGATGACATTAATAACTGGCCTTCCAGATTCATGTCCTGCGGCCTTCTCATTTGTCCTGGGCTGATGAGCAAGAGCTTGTTGCCCCTGACTTGACGAAGCAGGATCATTACCACTCTTCTTCACAAATTGCTGCAGCTTATTTTCTCTTAGCAATTCTTCGATTATATTTTTCAATTGACGGCAGTCGTCTGTGTCATGACCAGGCTGATTATGGAAGCGACAGAACTTCCCACTTTGCACAGCTTTTCTTCCGGTTCTGAGAACAGGAGGTTTGGGATACTCAAAAGAATCTTTTGTAGCCAAGTAGATGCGCTCTGGTGTTTCTAACAAAGGAGTATATTCTGATGGCTTGAAGGATCGAGGCTTCTTCGAATTGTGTTGTTTCCTTCCATCATTATTTTCTCTTTTCTGTCCCACAGATCCATTCTTACGTGGCGCAGCAGTGTTGTCTTCAGCTTTCTCTACTGTTGCCTTTGCCGGGACAGGACGGCTTTCCAAACGCATGAATTCATCCGCCTTTTTGTAGAACTTTTCCAGAGAATTTGGCTCCTTCATGTTCAGCCACTTTCCGAATTCACTTGACTTATCAATAGCTCTCATCAAATAGGTCAAGACCATGCGGGGTTCTGCATTATCCACCTCAGCTAACGCTATATTAAAGCGATTTAAAAAAGACTTGATAGTTTCCCCCGGATTCTGTTCCAAACCGGATAACGACATGATGTCTTTTGCCTTTGAAGCATATAGCCTAAATTGCTCTTTAAATTTCCTGGTTAGGTCTGAAAACTGATCGATGGACCGGACAGGTAGTTTTGTGAACCAAAGCAGAGCTACCCCTTCCAAATACACAGGAAAATAGCGGCATTTTATCTCGTCAGAAGCTCTGGCACCTGTCATGTGCCAATCATATTTGTACAGGAACTCATTTGGATCACTTGTCCCTTTGTAAGCTGGAATGGTCGGAGGGACGAACTTCCTTGGGAATTCAGCTTTTAGGATCTTTTCAGTAAACGGAGTCTTGCTCGGAGCGAAACCCCACTCTTTCTCATCTTCGACCCTTTGCATACTTTCTTTCATAATCTGTCGAACCATACCAGAAAGATATTCTTCGTCATTCCTATTTCTGGATCCTCCAGCCTCAGGCAATGTCTGTTCAAAGGGGCTAGCAGCCCTTTCGGGAATGTTTCTAGTTTCAGCATCATGGACATTACCGACAAAGTTCCTTTCATTATTCGCAGGTTGACGGTTTGCCCCGAGCAGATCGTTTAACCTATTCAGAATCAGAGCATTCTGAGCATTCTGAGCTTCCAATTGCGCGTTCTGGGCATTTATTTGCTGATTCAACCCAAAGATAGCAGCGTCCAATTCCGCTTTTGAAACTCCAACAGCTGGAGTGGCTTGATTTGGTGTTGGGGAAGTGGAGGTTCCCTCTTGAATGTTTGCAGATCTCACAGATTTACTTTTCCTTCCAGGAGCCATGATTTCGGATAGACTTCTGGTTCTTAAAGAAACTCTATCTACAAATCTTTCTGAAACAATGATGATAGATGTCCTGAGTTCAATTCTCAGTGAAAGCACCAAAATGTTAACGAAAAAATTTAAACGCTAACACCCTGGTGTATAAGATGTGATTGTGAAAGCACCACCCGTTTGTACGGGAAACAGAAATAAGCAGAAAGTATGTAGAAAAACAGTAAGAGACACAGTATTTATAGTGGTTCGGCTTATAATCCAGCCTACGTCCACTTTAATCTTTTTATCACTAGTTTGATTACAATTCTTTACAAGATCTTTCAATTACAACACACTTCAAGTGATAGGATATGTGAAACAAGTAGCTCAAGCTTTGATGTTGACAATCATCTTCAAATCCATGGTGAATGTGGATGATTCCTTCATGGAGTTCCTTTAGAAGTTCGTTGGATCTAAAAAGCTTTGAAGTCGTCTGGAATTTGGCAGAGTAATGGCGCTTGAAGAGAATGAGCCCCCCAAAAGTCCTTTGCATGTTGGAGATGGTTTCATATTTATAGAGAGTTCTGGGCGGAAAAAGTGCTAAGTCCTAACTCGTGGCCGACTTAAAGGTAAGTCGTTGCTGACTTAGGATGAGTCGTGACCGACTCATTGAGCTGAGTCTCTGGTTTGTAGAGAGCTTCCTGCCTTTTTCGAACCCACGCTTCAAGTACTAGGTCGTTTACGAGTTATCTGGTTGTAGTTTCTGGCTTGTTTGTATATGTCGTATACGACTCATCATAAGTCGTAGGTCGTGGTTGACTTAACCAGCTGCCTCCGGCTTTAAGCTGAGTTCAGGCTTTGTGAAGGCGAGTCCTAACTCGTAGACGAGTTAAGAGACAGTGTCTTTAGGTCGTACACCTTTTTTAAGTCGTAACACTTGTTAACTCGGTCAAGCTTTAATCTGTTATGTCGTAGCTCCCTTAAGTCGTATAGACTCCTTAGGTCATCAGGGTCTTAAGTCGTTATCTCTTCTTAACTCGTGAGCCGCTTATCTCGTAAGCAGCCTACCTCGGGTACTCCTTAACTCGTAGAGGCTTTAACTCGTAGGAGGTTTCTAATTCGTGTATCCTTTAACTCGTAGATGCCTTGAGTCGTAGGAAGCTTAACTCGTAAGGCTTCCTATCCCGTAGAGGCCTTAAGTCGTACAAATCCTTAGGTCGTGTGTTTCTTTAAATCGTAACATGTTCAAAGCCGCACAATCCTTTTAAGCCGTAGACCATTCATTTCCTTAAGTCGTGAAGCCTTTTGAGTCGTGAGCTGCTTAACTCATGGACCTGTTAACTCGTGAACGAGATAGGGTTAACAACACTCGAATAATCAATCTCTTTTATTATAAGAATAAATGATTCCAACTTAAGTAGAAATTAAACAGAAAGCACTTGTTAGTGCCAAAATTAGTCACTAACACCCAAATCCAAGCGAAAGGAACAAATACCAGTCACAGCTCACAGATAAAATATACGTGGAGGATATTAATATGAAGAACCACAAAAATTAAAATGAAAGCAGTAAAGAACAACAGATTTTATAGTGGTTCGGCTAACACCGGCCTACGTCCACTCCAAAAATTTCTTTTTTATCACTGTAACAGTCGATTACAGTAACAAAATAGTAGAGTAGCCTTAGCCTTAGAAAATAGAAAGAAAAAGAGCCAAAAAGAAGATCCCCACTTCTAGAGATCCACATGATGTATGTATAGGGTAATCCTAAGTTACTAGGCTTCCTGAGTAATCCGGGCCCATCAGGACTATAGCCAAGCCAACATCCTTCATCATAACCGATTTACACTGCCGTGCCGACCAGCCTATGCCGAACCACTCTACCAGTGACGGAGCCATGTATGAACTTCCAACCTTCATCGAGTAGCACCCAAAGCAACCATGCCGATCCACCTAGTACTCCACTGAGCTACTCGAGTGATGTCCCGAAGTCACATGCCTCAGGATTCGAAGTCACCGATCCACGTTTTTACCGAACTATAATTTAACTACACCACGCTATCTTTCTCAAAGTCGACCAGAAGTAGGTAGCTTGAAGACATAAAGATAGCTCGACTGACCAACAACTTGATCGAGCCACCTTGTTACCTTATCTATGACCGGGCGACCTCAGCGAGCCATAGTGCCGAACCAGGTTGTCAAGCCACCTTGCCGAGCAGCTGTGCCAAGCCGCCCTGACGGAACCACAACGCTGAGCGACAACCAAGGCCAAACCATGATCTAACTAGGCCGAACCACCTTCCATAACGAGCCACGAACAAGGCCGAGCCACCCATGCCGGGCCACTTTGCCGAGCCGCTTGTGCCGAGCCACCTAGAAGACTCAAAGAAATCATCCATACGAATCAAAGCAAATCCAGGGCGACTTGCGGCTCAATAAAACCCAAGTTTCAAGTATCCAATAACTTTCGTCCATCGATTATGATGAACCCGACTGTAAATACATGATTATTGTCCATGCTTGATCGTCTATCCATCCAGTCGACTAAGTTCATCATAAACCAGCTTTGACAAATGAGAAGTCGATTTAGTTGAATTCACCTGTCTACGGCCTTGCCAAAAAGGCGGGTTAACATTTGCCCCCCAAAACATGCCTTGCTATTGGAAGGTGTGTTTTGAATTGTATCAAACCCGATATCCAAAGTCCATGTTACATTCGTTATCAAACAATTCCATCCGAGTCTGATAGTTTATTCCACGACCGTTACAAGTCGTTATCCAATTCCGAATTTATCCCTTGGAAGTCAGTGATCGAATCCTATAATCTCTCCAGACTGTTGATGGCCTCTTCGGACCCTTGCTAAGCTCGATCCAAACTTAACGATTGAATAGGCAGATCATGTCGCGCTCCGACGAAGCAACCCATTCCTTGCAATCCGGTTCAGCGTCCCTGAACAATGAGTGATGCCCTAATCCACCTAGACTGATATCAGCCTCTCCGGGCTCTTACTGGATCTCATCCTATCACTCTCCGGTGAAGTGGAAACAACGCCGAATGAGACGATCATGTCGCTCTCCGACGAAGCAGCGTCACTTACTACACTTCTTTTCAATGTCCCTGAACATCAAGCGATGTCATGGCCTAAGTCCTAGACCGACTGTAGCCTCCCCGGGCTCTTGTTGGATCCCATTTTATCACTATCCGGTGAAGGGGAAATAACGACAAGCGAGCCAATCCGACCGCCCTCTGGTGAAGCTGCGTCGCTTCCTGCACTCCGGTTCAAAGTCGCTAAACATTAAACGATTAATTTTCAACTTCCCATAACTCTCCGGTTAGGTGTTTGTTGCATAAAACCAAAATCCATTTATAAAATCTAAGGTCCAAATGTCCAAAAAGGAAAACAGAAAAAGCTATGGGCCGCCTCTCCGGGCAATGCAACCTAATACCTTCTCAGAGCATGCCAAGGGATCACTTTGGTTCCCTTACATGTGTAAGTGCATAGTTGCTTTTTATTTTTATTTTTAAAATAAAATCAGAAAAGATTATTTGATGACCAGTGTCCAAATCCTGAACTCGGTCCCTGCCATCGCGATCAGTGGATGACGAGCCGTGACCCTATTCTAGGGTCGTTCCTGTTTGATCCAAGCAATAGCTGCTTGTATTCTACTGCTCTTGTCTGATGCCTTACATACTGTGGAAACTTGCCACTTCTAACATGTTCCTCCACCGCATCCTTCAAGTGGCGGCATTCATCCATGGAGTGCTCTTCCAGCTCATGGAATAGGTAGTACTTCCCGCTCCTGCATTCCCGTTCAGTGGGTTCCCTCCTGGGTGGTTTCCGATAGGGGAGCTAATCCTGAGTGTCCAAGTAAATTCGTTCCAAATTATTTGTCAAATCTGCATACATCGTGAATTTGGGTTCTCAACCTCTCCTCCGTTTGTTTGAACCTCCAGGTCCATCGTCTAACTTATGCTTTCCTTTATCAAGTCTTCAACCTTCATCAGATGTTCCTTCGCCTTGCACGGCGTTTATCTCTTTCCTTTCGGCACATGAATTCTCTTACCGAATTAATATTTCTGCCTTATGATAGAACTCTTCAAGATCTTGTGGTCGATCCCATGCTAATGAATCCCTCAGTTCTGTGCCTTCTGCAATCCATGCTACCTCCGCCATCAAACTCATCGATGGATCAAAACAATCTACCGAGGCCACAACTGCATTAAATCGCATTAGAAAACCTTTCATGGATTCTCCTATCTTCTGCTTCATCGATGCCAACATCATCGCATTCTTGGTTGCATCACGTGGACTCTGAACTATCTAATGAAGCATTCCACTAACTCGCCCCATGTCTTGATTGATCCATTCTCCAGCTGCCTGAACCAAAGCACAGCCAAATCCGTCAAGTATAAAGGGAAACACCTTGCCATCAACTCCTCAGATGCCCCCAGCAGTTTCATATGTATGATGTATCTAATTACATGCATAGTTGGATTTGATTTTCGATCATATGCCTTCAGTGTTGGTAGTTTGAATTCTGGAGGGTTTCTTTCATTCCCGATTTCTAGAGTGAACAAACTTCAACTGACCTCCTCCAAGCCACTACTCGGTAGTCCTCCTCTTATAATCCTTCTTATTAATCCAGCCATCCACTCATCTCCATCTAAGGGTAGTCTCATGTTCGCACTTCTACCTTTCCCCCTATGTCCTAGAGGGTACTCTGGGTAGTACTCTTCATGTTGGCCATTTACGTTCACGTTGGTCCCTACTTGCTGAGCTTCATTCATTGCTCTCCCAGTATTCGATCCTAGAGGTCTGCCCCCAGGCCTTTGCGGATTTCCTCCAATCTCTCCAGTCTGGTTCTAGTTTTGACTTCCAAAAACTTCTACAGCTCCGGTTCCTGGTGCTGCATTGCCAGCAGCCGCGGTTGGTCCATTCCCTTGACTTTGTGCTCCAACCTATCCAACCTGTTGAAGTAGTTTGTGTATTATGTCCTCTTGCCTTTTCAGCATCATCTCCATCTCGTCTCTACTGATATAGATTAAAGCCAGATTAGCTCCATAGGAAGCCTCTTGACTTCCTTAATGTTGACTTCTTTCTGTCCTCTGTCTCCTGGTCGATTGCTTTGCCATAATCTCCAGAATCCATGTTCCTAAGCCTTTAAATCCAAACTCCAAACTTCATAATCTGTAAGTGCTTGCCTTCTCAGTGAAAGCACAAAAATGTTAGCATCAAAATTGTTCACTAAAACCCAAATCCAAGTGAAAGCACCAAATACCAGTCACAGCTGACATATAGAACATGCGTGGAGGATATTAATATGAAGAACAACAAAAATTAAAATGAAAGTAGTAAAGAACGACTGATTTTATAGTTCGGTTAACTTCGGCCTACATCCACTCCAGAAATTTCGTTTTTATTGGTGTAACAATCAATTACGGTTACAAAATGGTAGGGTAGCCTTAGCCTTAGAAAATAGAAAGCAAAAGAGCCGTAAAGAAGATAACCCCTTCTAGAGACCCACATGATGTATTTATAGG
This sequence comes from Allium cepa, assembly GCA_030765085.1. Taxonomy (NCBI): domain Eukaryota; kingdom Viridiplantae; phylum Streptophyta; class Magnoliopsida; order Asparagales; family Amaryllidaceae; genus Allium; species Allium cepa. The sequence continues at coordinate 104,764,696 of CM060930.1, read as the reverse complement.
CAAATCTCGAGTTACTAGGATTCCTAAGTAGTCCGGGACCATCAAGACCATAGCCAAGCCAACATCCTTCATCATAACTGATCCATACTGCCATATCGACCAACCTATGCCGAACCACTCCACCAATGACCGAGCCATGTACGAACTTCTGACCTTCATCGAGCGACACCCCAAGCAACCACGCCGATCCACTTGGTACTCCACCGAGAGACCCGAGTGATGTCCTGAAGTCACATGCCTCAAGACGTGAAGTCACCGATCTACGTTTTTGCCGAACCATACTTTAACTATACCAAGCAATCTTTTTCAATGCCGACCCGAAGTAGGTAGCTTGAAGACACGAAACAGCTCGACCGACCCACAACTTGACCGAGCCACCTTGTTACCATATCCATGATCGGGCCACCTCGACGAGCCATAGTGCCAAACCACCTTGTCGAGCCGCCTTGCCGAGACGCCTTGCCGAGCCGCCTTGCCGAGCCGCCCTGACCGAACCACAACGAAAGGCTGAACCATGATCTAACTAGGCCGAACCACCTTCCATGACTAGCCACCAACACGGCCGAGCCACCATGCCGAGCTACCTTGTCGGGCCACTTATGCTGAGCCACCTAGAAGACTCGAAAAATCATCCATACGACTTGAAGATCGACTCCATACGACTCGAAGCAAATCCAGGGTGACTTGCGACTCATTGGAACCCAAGTTTGAAGTATCTAATAACCTTTGTCCATCGATTATGAAGAATCCCGGTTGTAAATCCATGATTATTGTCCATGCTTGATCGTTCATCCATCCCATCTACTAAGTTCGTCACAAACTAGCTTCGACAAACGAGAAGTCGATTAGTTGAATTCGCCCGTCTACTGCCTTGCCAAAAAGGCGGGTTAACAGTACTATTTCACTAGACACTTGTTTCACACTTAAAGTTGAGAAACTGCATTTCTAACTTTACTTAAGGAATTAGCTAAAATAATAACCATTGAATTAAAAGTAACATTAAATCATTCCAGGGTAATAATTGGAGGATATTTTCTATAGTCCCATTTTTCGGCAGAAGGATATCGTTACCACATGTTAATCTGGTGTGATATGTTCGAATTTCCTTCGGAAGATTTTCTTTGTATACACTAAGAAAATCAAAACGAAGGTGAGCATGTTCCATTTAAAGTTTCTGCAAATCTCTAGGAAAGAATTATCTAGCTAATTTTGAAGATTTCAAAAGTGAAGATTTTTTCGGATAATCTCTTTTTCATTTAACGTACTTGCTTAAATAATCTTGGGAAACAAGGCTGCCTGGGTACATTCATTCTATGATAATCTAATAAAATACAACTAATTATGAAAGGAAACTAGAGCAAATTCACTAACCAATATTATCACATAATTATGAATGTTCATCCGGTTCATACAAAAGTGACTATTTGAATAATTCAGAAGGAAAAAATTCTAATATTATTTAATTTTTGTAAAAAGGCAACCCTTGGGTAATCGATTTGACTCATAGTAAGTTCCAGCAGGCACTCGGATGATCACATCTAAATTCATCCAAATATCTCTAATGTAAACACCTAAGTAGACCCCTACTATAATCACCTAATTATGAAAAATCTATGGGAATAGGTTTGTATAGGAGGTCTATAAGGATGTTCCTCTCTTCAACCAACAACCAAAAGATTATCATATCGAAGGAGAGCCCTCCTCAGTCATGGGGCAGCTACATGGTCTTTGAAAGATGCTTATCAAAGCGGGTATTATGTTCTTTTAACTATTATCTTGCTCACTACACAAGTTATTTATTTCATCTTTGTTTTTCATGCTAGGTTTTATAAAGGTGGATGGATATCCACCTCATCTAAATAAAAGATGTAAACTATTACTATCTTGGAAGTGAAAGTCATTTGGACAAGGAATCCCATACCTAAGAAATGGGAATTGTAGTTCGAGAGACCTGATTTTCTCTCTTTGTTCTTCGATGTTTATGTTCACAGTCTCTTCTTGAAGATCAGAAGGCTCTGGTGGTTTAGGTTGGCTTGCTTCATGGATAATTGGGTCATGGTTGACCTTTTCTGATGCCTCGGTATTGTTATCGCCATCTATTTCATTAACATCAGTGTGATCACTTCCATCGCCACCTGAACGCTGGCCTCTATCCTCATTATCATCATTATTACATCATCATTTTCATTCCTATCATCATCATCATTATTAGCACCTACTTTAGCGGAAGCTTCATCTTCGTCACCCTTTTCATCAGAATTTGAGTCTGTTTTGATAGAAGCTACTTCGAAATATAAGATTTTAGAGGCATCGATCTCCTCTTCGTCCAGAACTGCAACTCCCTGCTCCATTCTTTTGACTTTGTCCATAAATTTGTTGACAAGAACAAGGTCAAGTGAAGGGAAGCTCAAATCTGAACATTTTTCTATGTTGTCAACATAGGCAAGCATCAGGGCGTCTTTATAAGAGTTTACAATGATGTCATCAAGGGAGGTACTTATAAATCGTGACACTCGTTGTTTAGCATCAGAGATTGTATTAACAACCAACTTTAGAGAATTTTTCTTTGTCTGTAATTTTTTTATGGGAAAGGATTGTTTATCCCCCATTTGAGCTTTTTCATCTTCGGACTCTTTTACAACCATTTTCAAAGCCAGATATTTATCGGCTAGAAGTTGATGTGCTTTTCTTTCCAAAAAATAATAGACTTTAACTGAGCTAGAGAGGCTCCATATCTCGCCAGTTCCATCGTACCTTCATGTTTACTAGTAGACAAGGAATGACTTGATTGTTCAAGTTTAAAATTTCCCCTTGAAACATAAATTTTCTACAGAAGATTTTAATGCGTTTTATTGTAAAGAAAGCCGGCTTTTGGAAATCTAAAAGAAAAGGTATGATGCAAGTCAGCATTCAGAGAGAAACAATGACAAGAAGGATAAATAATGTGAAACATACCCGAAGTTGTTTTCTATAAGAGACCAACAATGACCCGCCGGGTCAAGAACAGAAGGTGGGTAAATAGAAGCAAAGGATGAATAGTTCAAGATATATTAAACTATTTTTTCAAAATCACATGTAGGTATAGGCGACATTGGTCTAGAAGGGTTCAACTCCAAGGAGGGAGTTGAAATTTCGAAGTCTTTTTGCATCTACTTAATTACATAAGGGGAGCAGGAAAACATGATGCGAGATAAAGGATCACCTATTGAGCGAGTCATTTTAAGTCGATCAATAGAAGCTTTAACAGTCTGATTATCCAAAGTTTTACTCATATCAATAGCCTCACCCTCTTCAAGTGGTGGAGAAACTGGAACTTAAATAACCTTGTCCTTCTTGCGGGATGGGTCGGCCACGGCCACCTTACCCGATTTTCTTTTAGAAGTCATCTTTGACCTAGGAATGGCCTGAGTAAAAGATGATGCACGAGTTGTAGAATTTGGGAGAGCAGGATCAATTGTGATTGCTTCAATCTGAGGAATAGTTGCTAAAGGTTCAAAAAATTACAAGTCGGTGAATTAGTTTGAGAAATAACACAACAAAAAGCTGCAAGTACTATGTTTAAGCGCACGGAGTGATTGGTGGAAATCGATGACATATGGAAGAAGTTTTTTGGATCATCTAAAGATAGGAAGCACTTGCTTTAGGAAGTGTGTTGAACTAAGGGAGGTTGACCAAGTATCCTTTGACCTGTAGGTAAGAGAGAATGCTTTTGAAGGTTTGAGGGATTCAACAAAGTAAGCCTATGTCCAATGCTATTTGAAGAAGGAATCAGTAGCTTGACAGTTCTCTTATCCTTGTCATTTGGATATAGTGGAATGAATAACAAAGAAGCATTGATTAGCAAAGAAAGTAACTAAATAAAGATAAAGACTGTGATCACCTTACGAGGGGAAGAGAAGACTCCACTTATTTTGGGAAAGCATTCGACAAAGAATAATTGTGTTTCTCAATCTCTAAATTTGTTTACCATCTTAGAAATTAGCTTTTTGGGAGGGATCGGCTCTATAAATTTGATTTTTTAGATTTCTGAGTTTAATTAATCAAACTAGATATTTCAAGAACTCAGCATTTAGTGATGGAATCCCTAACTCCAGAGCCATAAGTTCCAAGGATAGAAGATATGTATATACGTTTGAAGATAGCGGATGGAAGCAATGCTCGGGTCGGGCAGGAATTTGGTCAAGAAATTAGGGAAAGGCAGGAAGCCACTATGTCAAATATAGATAGCAATGTAGGTTAAATATCCTTCATAAGGATTTTGAATGGTGCCACTATCGCCAAGGGGAATGGCTTCTACCCAGTGATGCCAAAGTCAGAATAACATCCACATCATCCAGGGAGGATATCAAAGAATGTTTGTTAATTTCTTCAATCTTCTTTGGGGAAGATTCCATCAATGGTATTGTGTCCTTTTCTAGATTCTAAGAGGTCTCTTTCACGCCCATGATCCTACCAGGTTAAATCATTTCAGTAAAAAGTTATAATTTGTTATACAATCAACACTTTTCAAGGATATCAAAAAACAATTACACCAACTCAAATACCAACCTTAATATGAAATTTCATATACTTGAAAAAATGTTAGATTCAGTTTAGAAATTGAAATTCGTTGAGCTTTCAACAATATTGAAATGGAAATAGGAAGTGGAACTCCAACAAACACTCTTCAACATTGTCGAAAGCTCAAGGAAAACTTTATTGTTAAAAAGAGTAGTTAAAGCCTACACAACTAATTTGGATATAAATATACATTAACAACAATCAATAAAGAAGAAAAATAAACCTTTTGACACTATCGAAACCCATGGACTTTGTTTTACTAAGAGAATCTGAATGCTCTCGAAACCTATATGGCAATTGAGTCAAAAGGTTTAGGTTTGAGCAATATTAATATAATTGAAAAGGCATCCGAATGTTTCGATGATATTTGTACAAAATGATGGTCGAATCCCAATTACTTACAAAGGGTTTCGAGAAAGTAGGAAGGGGTATATGGTTTAGAAGGCATACCAACAATGAAACTTGATTCGATACAGTAGGTTTCGATCAAGTCGAAAGGTTTGGTTTGATTTTTTAACTTAAACAAAATATGTTTTCCTTAATCCAATTTATGAATATAAAAATGAATTTCTAACTCCTCATGTATCCTAAAATAAATTAGTATTAGGCATGTACTATAGGTTTCAAAATCTATGAAATAAAAATTATGCTTTCGAAAGTATGTACTATGTAATCATTTAGTGAAGCATATCAGGCAACTTCTTCGAAAGGTATCAAAGTGTACTAAAGAAAACTTATGCTTTCGAAGAAGTCCACTTCATATTAACTATATCAACACTTTCGACGGGATCAATTAAGAGATAGACGCTAGATTACCTTTCGACACCATTGAAAGAGGTTGAAGAAGCAAAACAAAGTTATCTGCCTTAACCCCTTTCGATGGGGTAGAAAGGTAAAACTATAATGTCAGGTTGCGATTCATATGGCATAAACTTCTTTATGAAGTAACTAAAAAATATTTCTTCCCCAAATATAATTTTAACCCAATGCTTTAAAAAAAATTAATAACAAAATTGATTTGAGCATGGATTTACAATCAATAATCATAGAAATCCCCAAAATGAAAATTCAAACCGTAAAAAAAAGAGAAGAGAAACCCAAATCGATTGAAATCTAAATATAAATTAACATGGGAAATGAAAAAAAATATGCCGTAAAGGAACCTATTAAAAAGAAAACTTATCAACACCCCAAAGTTGAATTTAAAGTTTAGGTAACACTTTCAAAACGTTCTTTCAAAAAGATGAAAGAAGTCGACATTTCTTAATCAAGTTATGATGGTAATAATCCATTCTGTTCTCTTCAGTTTTCCTTTGGTGCTGATTATTATATTGAAAATCCTTCTTATTGAACCTTTCGATTTAGACGAAACACTAAAAATCCCTCTTATATGGCCTTTCGATTCGGTTAATCTGCTTTAGTACTCTTTCGAAACCGCCCTTCGAATTAGTTGGATAGTCCCTAAGGTTGGCTTTAAAGAGTTAAGAATGTGGATTGATTGGTTTCGACTTCTTTAGGAGCTAACCCTTCGTCTACTTAAGAGTAGAGGTTAATGCTATGTGGGCGTTGTTAAACTAAAGGTTCCGACTCACTCTTAAAGTTGACCTTTCAACCTAGTAGATACAGAAAGATCATAAACTGAATCCACTAAAACTACCAAATCAACATAGTATCCAGAAAATCCATAATCATTCTTTCATTAAACTAAAGTAATACAAACCGACAAAATTCCCAATCTAATTTCAAAATTATGGTTTACAACTTTTAGAAAATATAAGTATGGAGTGAAAGAATTAGAATCCCACAATTAGACCCCTAGGCCTTATTTATAGGTGTGGGTTGGCACCTTTAGGCTCAATGCTTTTAACCTGGTCGAAAGGTAGCCTTGTAGACCTTTAATCACCTTTGACACTTGCGCAGCCCTCTGTATTGAATTTGAACGGATTTGAATGCTTCTATCTTCATCGAAAGGGATAGATGCACCTTTTCCACCTTTGCTGCTTTGTTGTTGCAAGTGATAAGGAGCGTGATCTCTTGACATTGTCAACAGGTACATCTTTGAGGTTTCAAAGGTATTGAAATCCACATTATTTATATGGCTTAGGTATACTTTCAAAAGGGTTGTGAAAGGCTTCGACAACCCTCTTTGTTGTGAAAGGCTGCGACTATTTCAAAAGGCTCAGTTATACTTTTGAAAGGGTTGTTCCAACAAAATATCTTTCTGCATAATTTGAATGAAGGCAAAACTTTCGGTTTCGAAAGGTTTGGCACGAATATGAGTGGCTGTTATTAATTGCCATTGCAAGGTATTCCTCAACTCCTTCAAAACGTTTTCATGCAGGCGAAAGCATCTCTTTCGGAAGGAACAATTGAAGTGCAAAGGTGCTTTCGATCCTTTCAACTCCTTCGAAAGCTTATAATACATCTAACCGTCGACTGTAGCATCCTTTTGAATCGTTCGAATGGTTGTCGGTGCTATCATTTCTTGTACTTCCTTCTATTCTATTCGTGGTTTCGGCAGTTGAAGTGAGAATTGATAGCAACACTCCCCCCTCCCCCTAGCGGAGGAATGCCTTTGACTTTCAAGTCATATGTTTCGATACTCCACCTTATTTTAGCTTTGGGATTTCTCGCTTTTCATATTCATGCGCAAATCCTAGGCGTTTATTTAAATTTGATTGCACGATCTATTCTTCATACCAACTTCTCTTATAAATTTTGCTTCTTTCATCCCACCTTTCTTTTGCCTGTGATAAGAGAAATCTCCAGCAAAAATCAAAATTCTCAATTTCCTAAATGATTCCTATTTCCGGCAAATAGAAGCTTGAATTCAAAGTAAGTTCTTGTTATCTTGCTTTTCGAACTTACTTTTCACGGTGAATTTTGATTTTCAACGAACTTACTTTTTACAGTGAAATTTGATTTTCAAAATTCATTAGGTTTGAATCTGAATTACTGTTTTAATTTCAAAAAAAAAAATTAAGGTTCAGATTTTCATCTTGAGGATTTTACGATTATTGATTGTTGGTTCATACTTAAATCAATTTAATTATTAAATCTTTTAAGTTTTGGGTTAAAATTGAATTTGGGGAAGAAAGAGTTTTCTAGTTACTTCATAGTGAAGTTTTAGTGGTATGAATCGCGTTTTGGCGCTGTAATTTTACCTTTTTACACCTTCAAAAAGGGTTAAGGCGGTTAGTTTCGTTTTGCTTGTTCAACCTCTTTCGATGGGGTCGAAAGGTAGTCTTGAGCCTCTCTTAATTAATCTCTTCGAAAGGTTGATGTAGTCAATATACAGTGGACTTCTTCGAAAGCATAAATAGGCTATAGTATATTTTGGTACCTTTCGAAGAAGTTGCCTGATGTGTTTCTCTAAATGATTACATGGTACATACCTTCGAATGTGCAATTTTAATTTTATTATTTTCGAAACCTCTTATACTTTCTTAATTCATGTTTATTTTAGGAAATGGGAGGATTTATAAATTCAGTTTTCTTTTTATAGATTGAACTGGGGGAAACAAATTTTGTTTAATTTGAAGACCAAATCAAACCTTTCGAATTGATCGAAACCTACTGCAATGAATCAAGTTTGGTATTCGTATACTTTTAAGACCAGTGACATTCCTGACACCCTTTGTAACTAATTGGGATTTGATCATCATTTTATACCAATATTGTCGAAAGGTCACAAAGAATTTTCATTTTCATTAATATCATTCCAGCACAAACCTTTCAACTCGATCGGCATATAGGGTTTCGACAACTTTCACAATACTTTAGTGAAACAAAGTTCACGGATTTCGACAGTGTCAAAAGGTTTATTTGTCTTGTTTATTGAATGTTGTTAGTGTATTTTTATATTCAAATTGGTTATGTAGGCTTCAACTACTTCTTTCAATAACAAAGTCTTCCTTAGGCTTTCAACTTTGTCGAAGGGTATTTATTGGAGTTTCAATTCCATTTTCCCTTTGAACACTGTTGGAAGCTAACGAATTTCAGTTTCTTAAACTGACTTTAACATTCTTTCAAGGATATGAAATTTCATATTTTTGTTGATATTTGAGTTGTTATATTAGTTTTTCGATATCCTTGAAAAATGCCGATTATAGACAAATTATAAGTTTCACTAAAATAATTTCACTTGGCAGGATCATGGGCGTAAAAAAGAATTCCCAGAATCCAAAAAAAAGATACTATATCGGTGATAGAATCTTCTCCCAAGAAGATTGAAGCAATTTCCATACATTCCTTAATATTTACTCAGGATGAGGTGGATGCAATTCTTAATGACTTTGGCATCACTTGGGTGGAAGCTATTCCCCCAAGTGATAGCGACATCATCCAAAGCCCACCTGAAGGATATTTTACCTACACTATTATCTATAATTGGCACGGTAGTTTCCTGCCTTTTTCGAATTTCTTAGCCAAATTTCTGACCCATATCGGCATTGCTCCCATCTAGCTATCAATAAATGTATATACATATCTTCTATCCTTGAAACTCATGGCACTGGGGTCTGGGTTTCCACCATTAACGCTGATGTCTTAAGGTACCTTGTTCGATTAGCTAAACTCAACAATCTGAATAATCAAATTTTTAGAGCCAATCCCTCCAAAAAGCTAATATCCAAGGGAGTAAACAAATTTAAAGATTGGGAAACATGTGTCCTATTTTTTAAATGCTTTCCCAACATTAGTGGGGTTTGCTCTTTCCCTCGTAAGTTGATTGCGGTCTTTATTTTTATTCAGTTACTTTCTTTTTCTAATCTACATTTCCCTGTTAGGTCCTTCCGCTAAAGAACTAAATGATGAGGATAAGAGAATCTTCAAGCTATTGATTGCTGCTTCGAGTAGCATAGGAAATAGGCTTACTATATTTAATCCCGCAAATCTTCAAAAACATTCCCTCCTACCAAAAGTCAGAGGGTGCTTAGTCAACCTTCCACGGTTCAACACACAGCTCGGAGCAAACATTTCCTTTCTTTGGGTGACCCAAAGAACTTCTCCTTAGTGTCTCCATTTTGCCTTGATCACTCTTGTAGGTTTAAACATAGTACTTGTAGTTTGTTGTTGTATTACTTTTTAAATTACTTCAATTACTTTTAATTTTTTTTAATCTCCAGCAACTACTCCTCAGGTTGAGCCAATTATAGGTGATGTGGCTCTCCCAGCTTCTACGTCCCATGCATCATCTTTGACCCAAGCCATAGCTAGGCCAAAGATGGCTATTAAAAGAAAATTGGGTAAATTGGCCGTGGTGGAACCATCACATAAGAAGTCAAGATCATTGAATTTCCTCATTCTCTGCCACTAGAAGAGGGGCAGACTGTTGATATTGGCAAAACTTCAGAGAGTCCAACTGTTGAAGCTTCTCTGGATAGACTCAAGAAGATTCCCTTAAAGGTCAATCCCCTATCATGCATTATCATCTCCTGCTTTCCTCGTGTGATTAAGCAAAAGCAAAAAGACTTGGGGACTTCGACCCCCTCTCAGCAGTTGCACTCTTCCAAATCCACATCAACTATGCCTCCGAGTGATTTTGAAAAAAAGGTTCAGTCTTTCTTGAATTCTCTATCATTTACTTTTATTCGACTACCTTCATCCACTTCTTATCTAATGGATCACTGTCACTCCTTAGTTTGGACAACAACTTCTGCTACGCTTCATATCACTTAACCTTATTGTTATTGTTTCTCTCTAAATGCTGACTTATGTTATAATTTTCCTTTCATATTACCGAACACTGGCTCTCTCTGCAAGAAAGCGCCTTAAAATCTTCCACAGAGACATCAAGGCCTCAAGAGACAGTTTCAAATTTGAACAGCCAAGTCAGCTCTTTTATATTGATAAAAATGAAGCTACAATAGAAAGATGGAGATTGAGAACCTCTCTTGCTCAATTATAGCCAATTATTTTTGAGGAAAGAAAAGCACATCTACTTCTGGCTGATGAAAATCTCGCCTTGAAAATGGCTCTGAAAGATTTTGAAGATGAAAAGCTCAAATGGTGGCAAAACAATCCACACTCATGAAAAGGTTGGAGAAAAAGAAAAACTCTCTAAAGTTGACTGTCAATGTTATCTTCGATGCAAAGCAACGGGTGTCTCGATTCCTTAATATATCCCTTTATGACATTATTGTTAATTCTTTGAACACTCTATGATGCTTGCTTATGCCGACAACATTGAAAAATGTCAAATTTGAGCTTTCCTTCACTTGACCCTGCTCTTGTCAATAGATTTATGGACAAAGTTAAAAGAATGGAGCTGGGGGTTGAAGCTCCTAAAAGAGAGGAAATCGATGCCTCCAAAATCTTATCCTTCAAAGTCCCTTCCCTCGAAGTAGATTATGATTCTAAGGATGAAGGTGATAAAGACGAAATTGCCGAGGATGAAAGCGGCATTGATGGTGTCGACAATTTTAACAAAGATGATGATGATAATGAAGATGGAGTCTAGAATTCCAATGGCGATGGGGGTGGCTACATCGATGTCCACTAAAAAGATGACGATGACAACATCGCCACTTCAGAAAAGGTCAACCCCGATCCAATTATTCATGAAGCAAGCCCACATGAACCCCCTACGCCTTCTGACCTTCAAGAGTGGACTATTTACATCAATATGGAAGAAAAAAGAGAGAAGAAGAAGGTCCCTCAAACAACAGTTTTCGTTTCTCAGGTATGGGATTCATTGTTTAAATGGCTTTTATAACAACTTGAGCTCCAGTGGGTCTGAATTTTTTTGCTAAAAAACCCAAGCCCACTGAAACTGGAGTTAGGAATCTGATATACTACATGTAGGCAAAGAAAAATATAACAGAGCTCAATTAAATATCTCACAGCGGAATTGACTAAAATATAATAGCAAGTAAATACTCACCCAAATGATAATACATTCTAAGCAAATGTTATAAAGCTGAGAAGTCTCTGCTATCTACCTAACCTTTAGGATGATTTGAGGAGGGGCTTAGAACAAAAGTTTTGGTGAATGAATAAATTATATAGTTCTAGGATTAATTCCATATATCGTTTTATTTCCTTTTACTCTTATATTAGGTTCATTAGGATATAATACTCTCGCCTCTATTTGTGAACCGTGCCCATCTACTCCATAGTAGACCAAAACCTAATAACTAATATATATATGTGTGTGTGTGTGTGTGTGTGTGTGTGGCTATATGCCCAATGACCATATTGGTCCTAGGTACCACCCATGGTACCTTTCGTATCTTCATCAAAAATGGCTCCATCGTCTTGCTTCGAGAGAATTCCATAACTACATCTGTATAGGACTGCTTTGTAAGGCCCACGATATAGATGCTCCATCGTCTTGCTCCATAACTATATCTGTAAAGGACTACTTCGTAAGGCCTACAATACAAATACTCCATCATCCTTCTCCACAAGCCTTCCATAGCTACATCTGTAAAGGACTGCTTCGTAAGGCTTACAATACAGATGCTCCAATACTTACTATGAAAATGTAAATCACGTCCGCACTAGTCTATGCCAGTGCTCGAACATCCATAATGTACCACCCAATGCGTACATTGAGGACTACGTAATCGTTCTGCCTACTATCTAAATCCCGCCAACAAGGTCTACCTTGTATGGAATTCAGGAGTAGATTTTCTATATCTGTAAAGGACTACTTCATTTGCAAATATTTTAGTTGGTCTATCTCTTTTCATCGTGGATATGGCCCCAAGCAGCCACTACTCAACTAACCGAAAGACTTCTTAAGAGTTAAGTGGTCGTGCCCTAGTGCAAACAATCTGACATCCAAATGGCGGTGCCCCTTATCAAATTTCTCGGTTGTGAAAGAACGATGGACCTTTTTGTTTAATATAGTCTTTCCCAAAATCGCTCTTGGTCTTGATGTTGGTCGATATTCGCATGTGACTATCCTTAAACTTACTTGCAAGTATAGGACATACGAATGCCCTACTCTGAACACCAATCCCTTCTGACTGCCTGCAAAGGTCTGCTTCATTAGACCTATAATGTATATGCATTCAAGACATACTCTTTTGATGGAACACCTATAGACCTGCCTCCGGTGGTGCAGCTTCGTTAGGCCTACCTAGAGGGCTATCCTAGACTATGCACATGTCCCGTTGAAGTCTCATACTTCCTTGAAGCCCAAAAATACTAAGTTAGACGGCTTCTCCATTTTTGAAATCCACGACGAACTGCTTCGTTAGACGCTTCATCCTTTGGGCTATTCCAAACGCATCTCAATTCTTTTATTAGACCCTAAGTCTAATGTTTTAATCTGCATTTAGTTTACTTTCTTATTCTGTTGGCTACTCATTTACCACAATTAGCTTATTCTTACCCTCGTCTCACCTCTATCTATTGTTAGATTTCCATTTATTTAATAGGGAATGTTGTTGGTATGAGCCACATTCGTTGTCTTTCTTATATAACTTAATATAAATCTTAAGTTCATTAAAATAAGCCTCTTTTATCATTCCTGCTTTATTTGCTTATTAACTTAATATAAATTGTTTAAATAAGCTTCTACCATTATTATAGCTCATTAATTTATTCAAAGTCTCATAATAATCTTTTCCATTCTTATTACTTAATTATAACCTAAGGTATAATTCTACCTGTAATTGACATTTTCTCTTCTTTTGTAGTCCGTACATAATTCCACAATTTCTTTTCTATTCTAGTCTGCCTTCTTTTAATATGACAAAAATATTCTTTTATTCTCTTGTATTATATAATTCACTTATCATAATAACTATCTTCTGAAATAGTCTGCACAGTGAATGCAGACCTAGGTTCGTTATCATTTGCAGCTTCAAGTTCTTATCTAATAATTTGCTTGATTCATGTTAGACTTTGCTTTATTATCTTCTATTCTAGGAAGTAATTATATTTTATTTGGTTGGTTATGAAAACTAAATTCAAAAATCCATTTCTGTATTTTAATATTAAATAATACTACAAGTAATAATCTGTAACTGCTAGAAATTTCTTTTACTATTTTGGATAGTGTAAAATATAGTGATTTCTCTATTTTACATTTACTCTCTTTTTCTTTCTTTTATTCTACAATTACGTTCATTGCGGTCTTTTAGATATTAAATTATAGATATGTATCATGTTTTCTAAACCAACCAATTAGCCTTTTAGTTGCTCCCAAATCCAATTATTAGATTAAATTACTTTTCTTATTTTAACATAATTTATTATAGTAATTCTATTCCTTAAACTTTTATTACTTTACATCTTATTTCCATCATGTTATTATTCTTAATTATCTAATTCATATTCATATTCACATTTAATCTATTCTAATCCATACGTGAAGAAAGAGAAGAAAATAGAAGAAGGATGACGCTTGCATACAAATCCAAAATGTAGAAACAAATGTAAATGAATACCAATACTGTAAATAAACTGTAAATTCCTTATAGTTCAACATAACTTAATTAATAGGATTAATTATTGAATAAAATTATCTAAATGGGAATTTAACGATAATATATCTTAAACTTAAAAGATATATAAATAAATCAACTCACATTGCTAGCTTCTTGTTTTTATTTTTGATCTGTCCCTAACATTTATATTCACCTCCCTTGTAATCCCTATTTGGAATTACATACAATATATTTATAATCTATAATATTTGAAAGAGAAAAGGAAGAGATTTACATTAGAAATACCAAATAAAACTCAGATCTATGGTTTTACCTTTGGCATAGCCCTCTGATTTGAACCAATTCCTAGTTCCTTAATTAATTCTATTATCTTTCTGTTTAGATCTAAATTTGTGTGAATTAGCTAAAATTTTGTAATTAAGAAAGTGTAGAAGAGAAAGAAAAATGACAGGCTTCTATAGGCAAGAAAAAAAATAATGAGAATAAAAATGAGGTTCTACACCTATATTTATAGTGGTCCAAATCAGTGCTAACAATTAGGTATAATACCCTAAATCTAAAGTGTACACTCGGTTTATGGATATTAAAATATGTATTCTTCTACGTTTATTTTTTTTCAAATTGATTCTTCAACAATCCTTTCATTAATCACTTTCCTTTCTCTCTCGCAATCTATGGAAACGTATATTTTTAAACGCGACGTTTCTTTTAAATAAGATTCCCCTGTTAATCAACCAATTAATAGATTTCATATATACCTAGAATTAATTTACTATCCAATCAATCATTGCCTGCATTGTGATTTATTACCAAATTAATATGTCAATCAACACCATACCAATTCGTCACATATATGCATATTAATATATTTTATTCCCATAATCATTGCATGCATATATTCTGCAATTGAATTTTGAATCACAATCTTAATTATATATGTTACCATAAGTCTCCCTGTTTACTAATTGACAATTAATTACTTGCATAAATTACTCTTCCCCCGTTTTATTCTCTTGCACTGAGATATATGTTTCTAATCATATCAATTAGTTGCTACAATTTATGTTCCCTTTCTTGTCAGTTCCCATCAATTAATCACCTTTTCTAATTAACTAAATATTAATTTCCTTTTAAAAAAACACTGTCAATTAATCTTCCCTATTAATTGATTTTATATAATTTCGTACTCTAATTTATCAGTTACACAAATATATATGTATTCCAAATATTATTAATTAGTTGCCCCATTTACAAACATTTGTTTTAAAATTTCAAACTTATTTAAATTATTTTTTCGCATACGATGTAATTTAATGTGGGATGTTACATTCTCCTCCCCACCCCCAGGAAATTTCGTCTTCGAAATTTGATAAGGGTTCAATTATGCAATTTCTCGTATTAATCACTTCCATTTTGTGTACATCCAATTTTTAAAAAATCCGTGCATAGTGTAATTACAATACATCATAAAATAAATGCATTTACAAGAATTTCTATGCGGTGCTCCTATATGAATTCCTTTTCTTTTAGAAATTCGTTTTAAAACACGATGCACACATCCTAATTATACTTGCAATTTCTATATGAATGTAATCATTTGAGAACTCATAACATTTTTTATTCAATTTTTCCCACACTACTACTAAATAGAAGCATACTTCAAAAAAAAATTACGTCCAAACCTACTACACAACTTTTAATTTTTGAATTTTAGAAAATTCTAATTTTTCAAATTCGATTTCTTATGTTATTGAGAAGATGGAAAATGAAAAAACTTTATATTTCTCCGATTTTATTTTGCGCACATCTTCCTCCGAACATGGGATTTAGGATGCTATTCTAAAAAAAAAATACTTTCCTAAGTTAGATTAGATAAAAGAATATCTATTTTTAAATTTTTCTGCGGACGTTTCTGTCGCTTTCTTTCAATCTGTTATTTTCCTTTTAGTTAAATTATTCTGCTTTTCCTCTTTTTTTTTATACAGCAACTAAACACAGCTTTCATCTAGTGCAGGAGGTCTAGGGCCATGTCCACTTTGACACCAAAAGGTCCTACTCTAAAAATCCAAGTAACTCATATGCTCCTCCTACTGGCTATTACTTAATACCAACTTACGCTTTATTACACATGACGAATAAGATCTATTCATCTATTATATTCCATGCTCAAAAAGGAATAACTACGTCTCATTTACAGCAATGGATAAGGGTTTCAATCTATGTAGTCTGTATCTAAAAAGACAACTAAGCTTGGGAAAATTTTCTCTTTACCTTTCATTTTTCCCTAACTAAGGTCTTCTTATCCCAACCACGTGTGTCTTATCATCTTTCTAATATCATTTCACTATTTTTCTATAATCTGTACACATGATGCAACATTTCTAGATTTTCACTAGTGTTCTATACACCTTACAGGAACTTTTATTATTACTAAGAGTAATTACTGCTATAACCTCATACATTTCCTGTTACACCTAGGAAATGATTCCTATCTACTCTATATTTAAAAGTATGATTTGATTTAGGATTTTTCAATTTTTCTTCAAAAATTAAAACTTCTAAATTTTATCTTTTCAAAAACATATTTACTTTTCCACCAAACCATCTTTTTTATAGATTTTCAAATTTACTAAAACTCGGATAAATAAGAACAATTATTTTATCAAGAATCTCTTAACTTTCCTATTCTTCCAATTACTAAACCGTGAAGGTGTTACTAACTTACTACACGTAATGGTTTTATTCCTTAATGTATTGGAATTACTTTCTCTTATGAGAAACCATTAACGCTAAAATCTTCTATGAATCCTTTAAAGGAGGATTTCATGTTTATGTGAAGTTATATGGAATTTATTTTATATTTTATCGAAATAGGCTATTCAAAATACGGTGCTTTCCATATCTTGTTCATCTCTTTCACGTATTCCTTACAGCTTGCACAAAACATCTTTATTTGCGATTCATAAAAAATTATATCATTATTCATTCCATTCCAATAGATTAAGGTATTTTTGCACTATATTTACTTACATAAGATATTTCCTACTAAAATCATTAATTTATATTACATTACTTTTCAAAAGAACTCATTTTTAATCTACTTTATAACTAAAAAATATTTTCATGTGCCTATCTAAATAATAAGTATGCATACAAACCGCTTTAGAAATTATATTTGAAACTCATTTGAGTTAAAATAGATTTTGTACAAAACACCGTTACTACAATCCAAAAATACTAATATATGGATTCAGCTAAAATAAATATTAATAAATCTCGTATGCTGTGTAAAACATATACCTTGGGAGTCACTTACTATACAATAATGTCATTGTCTATGCTTCCTTTATTTTTACTGTAAACATTTATTACAATAGTAAATGTTATAACCTACGTTTTCAATATTTAGCACACACTAGGTTTTTATATTTAAAATCATCGTTTACCTATAAAGAAACTAGCGAGCTATACATGCTCCATAATTCTTCAAAAAGAATTTCAGTTTTAACAAAATTTACATCATATAAAAACCAATTTAACTTTCATACCGCTTATTTTTTCAAAAAATCAATATTTACTTCCTCAAATATATCAACAATCAAAATTTTCAACTTTTTTAATTCGAAAGTTTCACTTTTACTGGGTTGGACATAAAGTGGATTTCTTCATACTAAAATCTCTTGTTCTTCCCAAATTGAAAACACACTCCCTACAGCACCGAAGGAACTTCCCTACTTCCTAAAACATATGGATACAAATTTTCTCTCAAAACAAGGCTTATTTGTATGCTATAAATTAGTAATAACATAGAGCTCTACATGCTTGGGTCATCCGAAACCCAAGTAGAAAACTATGCACAAATATACTTTTAAAAACTTTCCGTATGTTAAAATCTATGGTTGGGGACGATTTGGATTTTAGTACATAATACATTTAGGTTTTATTCCAAAATACAAATATGTTCACTCACTATCTACCTAGGAATCCTAAACCTAGGCTTTGATACTAAATACAACAACCCAAATTCCGACGGGTTTGCATTTTTTGCAAAAATGGTAAAATCCAAGCCCACTGAAGACCGAATTGGGAATCTAGTATCCTGCAAATAGGCAAAGACAAATATATCAGAGCTCAATTAAATATCCCACAGCGGAATTAACCAAATATAATAGTTAGTAAATACTCACCCAAATGATAACGCTTTCTAAGCAAGTGTCATAAAACTGAGAAGTCACTGCCATCTACCAAACCTGTAGGATGTTATAAGGAGTGTGTCAGAACAAAAGTTATGGTGAATGAATAAATTATATACTTTTAGGCTTAATTCTACATATATCATTTTATTTCCATTTACTCTTATATTAGGTTCATTATGTTATAATACTCTCATCATTGTTCGTGAACCTTGCCCATGTACTCCATACTAGATTAAAACCTAATAACTAATGTACACATATATGTAGAAATATGCCCAATGACCATATTGGTCATAGGTACCACCCATGGTACCTTCTGTATCCTCCTTGAAAAGGGCTCTATCGTCTTGCTTCGAGATCCTTCCGTAACTACATCTGCAAAGAACTACTTTGTAAGGCCTATAATACAGATGCTCTATCTTCTTTCTCCGTACCTATATCTATAAAGGAATACATCGTAAGGACTACAATACAGATACTCCTTCGTCTTTCTCCTTGAGCATTCCGTAGCTATATCTATAAAGGACTGCTTCATACGGCCTACAACATAGATGCTCCACTACTTACTATGAAAACGTAAATCTCGTCCGCACTATTCTATGCCATTGTTCAAACATCCACAATATACCATCCAGTGCGTACATTGAGGACTATGTAATCATTATGACTACTATCTAAATCCCGCCAATAAGGGCTACCTTATATGGAATTCGGTCAGGGGATTTTCTATATCTATAAAGGACTGCTCCATTAGGCCTACAATACAGATATTCTAGTTGTTCTGTATCTTTTTCATCGTGGCTATGGCCCCAAGCAGCCACCCCTCAACTAACCGGAAGAGTTCTAAAGGGTTAAGTGGCAGTGCCCTACTATGAACAATCTAACATTCAAATGGCGATGGCCCTCATACAATGTCTCCATAGTGAAATAATCATTAGCCTGTTGATTTAACTCTTATCTTTCCCGAAATCTCTCTTAGTCTTGATGCAGGCCAATATCAGCATGCGACTATTCTTAAACTTACTTGCAAGTACTGAACATACGATTACCCTACTCCGAACACCAAGCCCTTCTGACTGCCTACAAAGGTCTACTTTATGCAAATGTAGTCAAGGCATACTCTCTTGATGGAACACCTAAAGACCTATCTCCAGGGATGTAGCTTCGTTTGGCCTACCCAGAGGGCCATCCTAGAGTATCCTTACTGTAACAACCTAAATTCCAGTAGGTCCGAATTTTTTGAAAAAAATGCAAAAACCCAAGCCCACTAAACCCGATTTGGGAATCTGGTATCTTGCAAACAGGCAAAAATAATAATCTATAAGAGCTCAATTAAATATCTCATAGCGGAATTGACTAAAATATAATAGTAAGTAAACACTCACCAATGTAATAACACTTTCTAAACAAGTGTCTTAAAGCTAGAAAGTCTCTACCATCTATGTAACCTGTAGGATGTTATGAGGAGGGGGTCAGAACAAAAGTTTTGGTGAGTGAATAAACTATATACTTCTAGGATTAATTCTACGTATATCGTTTTATTTCCATTTATTCTTATTTTAGGTTCATTAGGTTACAATACTCTCGCTTCTGTTCGTGAACCGTCCCCATCTACTCTAAAGTAGATTAAAACCTAATAACTAATATATAGACATATGTGCTATATGCCCAATGACCATATTGGTCCTAGGTACCACCCATGATAACTTTCGTATCCTCCTCGAAAAGGGCTCCATCATCTTGCTTCAAGAGCGTTTCATAACAAAAACTGTAAAGGACTGCTTCGTAAAGCCTAATACAAATTCTCTATTGTCTTGCTTCGTAGCTATATCTGTAAAGGACTGCTTCGTAAGGCCTACAATACAGATACTCCATCGTCATTGCAAGCGTTCCGTAGCTATATTCGTAAAGGACTGCTTCGTAAAACCTACAATACAGATGCTCCAAAGTCTTAAAATAAGTTTTTCCGTACTTATTACTTAGTTATAACTTATGTTATAATTCTACCTGTCACTGTCATTTTCTGTTCTTTTATAGTCCATACATAATTCCAGCATTTCTTTTCTGTTCTAATCTGCCTTCTTTTATTATAATATAGAATATTCTTTTATTCTCTTATATTACATAATTCACTTATCATAATAACTATCTACTTCAATAGTCTGCGTAGTGAATGCATATGTCGGTTCATTATTCTTTGCAGCTTCAAGTACTTATCTGATAATTTACTTGATTCATGTCATACCTTATTATCTTCTATTTTAGGAAGTAATTCTATTTTATTTGGTTGTTACGAAAATTATATTTAAAAATCCATTACCATATTTTTAATATTAAGTTATACAATAAACAAAAATCCGTAACTGCTAGATATTTCTTTTACTATTTTGGAATAGTGTAAATTACAATGGTTTCTCAATTTTACATTAGTTCTCATTTTCTTTCTTTTATTCTAGCCATTATGTCCATTTTTGTCTTCTAAAAATTAAATTATAGAAATGTATCCTATTTTCTAGACCAACCAATTACCTTTTAGTTACTCCCAAATCCAGTTATTAGATTAATTAACCTTTTTCATTTTAACGTATTTTATTATAGTAATTCCATTCCTCAAATTTTTATTACTTTATATCTTATTTCCTTCATTTTAGTATTCTTAATTATTTAATCTGTATTCGCGTTTAATCTATTCTAATCCATACACGAAGAAAGAGGTGAAAATGAAACGACCCGCCTTACTCTCCATAATAAGATGCATCATTTTTAAGAAAGAAAGGGATAGAATGGAGAAAGATATAGAAGAAAGAAAGAAAACAGCATCAGAATCTCAACAGCGGAACAAATAAATTATATTAATCGTATAAATATTACATAATATCATATACATCAGGGTTACACAAACTATACAACACATACTAGATAGTTATAAACATCTGTCTAGTCATACAACTCAATATACAATATAGATATCAACACAGAGATCAACACAGCGGAACTACTATCTATCTACGATGCTGAAGCCTCCTACTTATAGAGATCAACACATAAACATGGGTAAGTTTTTACCTTACGCTAACCCAAAATTTGATAGGAAATTCTATGATATTATAATAGGGTCTAGGTTTTTCAAATAAACAGAAAATAGCCAAAATGTTACATGATTGAATTCCAGCTACTAGCCACCAAAGTGGGCAATACAACCAAACCGTAAGGGCTCGAAGGAAGAATGGGTTTCCATCTATGGCAGGGCTACTGGGGTACCTCCCGTCACAGTACGTGGCCTAGATCAAGGTACCGAGGTTACTCCCAATCCCCTACAATGCAATGCCGGAACTATCCCTTACTGGACAGTCCCGAACAAGACAACCTCGACAGTTGGAGCTCAGCAACTGCCCACACAGTCGAATAAAGGGACCTCTAGATAGGGGAAAATCTCGTCCTACTTGGATGCTACCCACTTAGCCTTGCTGCGCCTCCCCTATTTTAGCCATTCCTGGTTAATGGGGCTTGAGACTATGATTATCGTTATAGAACATATCTATCTTAGAATGCTCATCGTCCAAACATTCAATCCATACAAGTTCGTTCCGAGTTCGAACAAAACTGAAGGCATTATCTCGTTACACTCATTTTGGAATCACCCTCGGAGTTAATGACAATAACCCTTGCACTTCAAAACTCCATCTTGATCTACACTTTGAGATGTTACGACCTATCGTTAATTTGGATCGATATGGTTTTCGGATATCCAAATCTGGAAACCACGATCCCGGTCTTATCGAAATCCAAACGCTATCATTTAGGTCCAAGTTGTTTAAAGGTTTAAACAATTCAATTAAATTAAATTCAATTCAATACTTAAATTTACATAGCATTAACACAGATAAATATCACACATTTATTAACTATATATCGAATATCATATCACAACATATCATCCAATAGATATCAACCAATTCAAATATTCTACTCAAACAATCATCCATAAGCAACAATTACTAATCCCTATTATAATTAATTTAACTTAAATTAAATCAACTACTTAAGAATTAATCACCAACTTTGCTTAATCATCCATTAATTAATTACAACCCTTTTAATTAATCAACATCCTCTAAATACCCATCTTAATTAATCATCTTGATTAATTATCTTCAATTACATAAAGCAATTATCCTTTATTTAATTCTACTAATTAATTATCCTTAACCATTACGGTAATTAACTTTTAATTACTCTCATTAATTACATAATTAATAATCCTTAATTAATTATTTCCAATAATCAATTAATTATAATTAATTACATTGATATTTAATTAATTACATTAATTAATTATATCCATTAATTCAATCTAAATTAATCATAAACAGTAATTACCGTCCTGTAATTACTTACTTAAACAATTAACTCTTTAATTAATTATATAAATCCTTTGATTAATTACATTAAGTAATTAATCCTTAATTACTTCTACTAAGTAATTACCCTTTAATTACTTCTCATTAAGTAATTCCCTTTAATCAATTACATCCTATAATTATACATTAATTACTTCACTAAGTAATTATATTTATTAATCTCATTAAGTATTTATACTTAATTAATCACCAAGAGATTATCTTTAATTAATTAACATATTAATAAAATTGGGTAATTCATCCCTTAATTACCCTTAAAACAAATTAATTAAATCTTTAATTACAGATTAATTAATTCCTTAACCAATAATTAATAAACTTTAATTATTAATTAATATAACTTAGTTACAAATTAAGTACTTCTTAATTACCAGTTAACCAACCCTTAATTAACAATTAATTAACCCTTAATTAATCTTTAATTATAGATTAATTATCTCTTAATTATTAATTAATAAAACTTAATTAAGTATTCCTTAATTACCAATTAATCAACCTCTAATTACTTGATTAATTATTTCTAATTACAAATTAATCAATCTTTAATTACTTAATTAATAATTCTTAATTACAATTAATTAAGCTTTAGTTAATTAATTATAACCCTCAATTATAAATTAATTAATCCTTAATCAATAGTTAGTTAAATTAATTAATTATTCCTAATTACTTACTTAATTAACCCTTTATACTTAATTAATTAAGTTAATTAATTATACTTCAATTTCTAAATTAACTTAGTTAATCTCAATTTATTAAAACCATAATTAACTTAAAATAAAACCTTATCTTAATTATGCCTTAATTGTCATTAAATCATTTTATTTAAAAAATATAACTTACTTAATTAATTCATTAATTAAGTTTAAAATACTTATTCATCTTGATAAATTAAAGTTACAAATCACAAGTTCCATTAAATAACTCTAACATTTATCAAATCATAGTTTAAATAAAATTTTAATTTAAAATTTTAAAATTTCCTTATATGATTTTAAAGATCATTAAAAACTATTTTAAATATTTGACCTTTAACTTACCTTTATATTTCAATTCTAGCTTTACATTTAAAACACTTTAAACTTTACTTAACCAAATTAAATTTAATCAAATTCCAAACTTCTTAAACAATGTTTAAAGAAAACAACAATTATATAAATAATCTATATATTAAAGTTTTAGACTAATTCTTTTTTAATTTCAAAAACAAGTTTTAAAATCCTTTTAAAAAAATTCTTAATACCTGCTTCGGGACGAACCCGAAGTCCACTTGGGTCTAACCCGAGTCCCCTTCTTCATTTCAAAATCTAGTTTAAGTTTTTAGATTATGTTTTAAATTTAAAATCTCAACCCAAAAACACCCCAAACCACTCGAGTCTACACTCGAGTCACAAGCCAAACTGCCCGAATCCTTCTTCGAGACAAACTCCCACAGCAATCCACTGACACGAGCAAGACCACCATATACATGCAGAAACGTTGGCGACAACTCCGGCACCTATGACCACCTTCAACAAGTCGGCGATGCTCCATTCAATCGATTCCGATCACCCAAAACTCTCCATGAACCCTGAAGTAAAAACAAGTTATCCCGATCGAACCAGAAACTACCCGTCACCAGAAAATCCCTCAAAACCACGAAGTCATTCACTAGACCTCGCTGCGATTCCGACCACGACTTGTTAACCATCCACATTGCCCCATCACAAAGTTTGGTGCAACACGATGCACCCGAGACGTCGCATTGATCTCGATTCCAAGCATTCCCAAATTAGATTTAAAAAACTAAATCTTCTCCTCCACGTCGCCTCGATGATCGAGAACGCTTCTAGGAAATTTTCCCAAGCAATCCGCAACTTCTTCCATCGCCAGAAGAAAATTCGAGACCGTTCAACATCTAGATCGCCAGAAATTGCCACAAAATCAAATTGCAACTTCAATGCGACACTAAAAATTTAGATTTTGGTTTTAAAAATCTTAACTTTCCAAGTGAATTCGAATTACAATCTTGAAACAACAAAATTTAATGTTTGAAATTTAACATATCTTAAATTTTGACTGTAATTTCCAAATTCCCAGAAAAGCTTTGCTTTGTTTAACTTTAAACTATTTTTAAAATTTGAACCTTGTTAAAACTAACATCTTTTGTTCAGAAACTATTTTCTAAAATAAATCAGAGGGATGGGAAAAGATTTTTGAACAAATTTAATGCCTTTAATTTGGAAGCAATTTCATATGTCTGATTTTTCAAACATGCACAGCCAACTCACTCACTTATATACACAAATTCGCACATGCAAGCAAATTTTCCAACCTAATTTAAAACAAATTCCAAACAACAGATCCAAATCCAGAATTTAAAGAACTTATTTATAGTTTTGGAAAGATTAATAGAGATACAGTATACATAACATGCACATTTCATTATCCAGACACATGCAAACAATATATATATCAAGCATTGATGATTTGAATCAAGCAACCAGATTCAAGATAAAATATATTTAAGTTCACTCACCTTTTTGTAAAAAGCAGAGAATTTGAAACTCAGTTGAAACATTTAAATAAGCTTTGACCAGAAAACAGAAAAGATGATGCTTTTATTTCATTAAACCGAGATGCTTTAAAATTTTGGTTGATCACTGAATTTTAAGTCATTGAATCTATAATTGCTGCCGATTGTTTAGCTTGTCTAGGTTGCATTTGAAACTTGTATCTTGTTACAGGTTTGCTTTGAAAGTTTATTGTAGAATATGGTCTCAGATTTGAAAAGATGGATTACAGGTTAAATCTTTTGATTGAGAAATGAAGTACAGGGATTTTGATCTGAGGTTTGATTTATTTTGAGGAATGTTTTCAAGTTTTTGAACTGAGAAACGTATGCATTGTTTGATTTTGGACAGTATTTACTGGGTGGTGATTTTCTCTGTTTTGAGAACACAACAGGAGAACTTTTCTATGAGTTTTGAATTAAGATTAGAAAAAGGAAATAAGAAATGAAAATGTTTGTTTATATAACTAATTTACGGTTGTATTAGAACTTAAGGAAAATAAATTACAAGAGGTGACACTTGTCTTCCTACCTATTTAATTTTTTAACACATGTTACTAAGGATGTTTATAGATTAACATACGTATTCATTCATTTTTTTTTATATATTTTTAAAATGATTTTAAAAAGCCTTTATATAAATATCCTAATGAATTAATACATTTCTAATTTAATAAATGCCTTTTCTAAATTTATAAAAATAAAACCTTTAAAAGAAATTAAAAATAAAACCAAACATATTTAAATAAAATCATACATAGTGTGTTCAATCCATTTAGAAATGTAAATATAAAACTATTGTATTTATTTACTATTTTAAATAAATACTTTCATAATTTATATAAATAAATTCTTTAAGGAAAAAATAATATAAAACAAATTATATCAAATGAAAACTTCATTCATATATTTTATATCTAAACTATTTCAAAATACTTATTCTTTAAATTCAAATTTAATTCCAAATATTAAATTCAAATTTAAATTAAAAAATAATCCAATTTAAAATCAACTTAAGCATATATATATATATATTAATTTAAACAAACACATTATTAAATTCGAAAATAATAATCTTATTTTTAAAATTTACTTAAATAAATATGTAAACATTCAAAAAATACTTATTGAAATTTGAATATAATAAGCCTATTAAAAATCTAATAATAACCAAATTGAATTTGTAAAAATAATTATTCCATTTAAAAATCTATTTATAACTATCATTAAAGTCATCACAATATTATTGTTTAAAATAACAATTTTATCAATTTTAATTAATTAAATAAGAGAGATCATCATATTTAAATTGCTTAAAATTCCGAGATATCACATTCCTCTCCCCTTAAAATAATTTCGTCCCCAAAACTTAAACAAAAGATAATCCCAAAGTTTTATGTTTCAAACAATTTCAAACATACAAATCAACCATGCACTATCAATCAAAAGTTTTTATACGAACAAATATTACTAGCTATCCGGACACTAATCCGGATAAGCTTTCTAAAACTATCCTGAGTTTCCCAGATACGGATACTGGAATACTCACTCTACTAAATCCAAAAGCTACACAACTAAGCTACTGAGCTCCTACTCATCTAGATCTACCATCTACACAAGATCAGACCACAGACAAGTCCGACTCAACAACCAAATCCACCCAACAGCTGGTTCCAAAACCAGTGATGGATCATATACGTACTCCCTCAGAGATACGTGAAATACATTGAATCCCAGTCTTCCAAACTAGCAATTCAACTCTTAAATCCCAACACATATCCTCACAAGAATACAAAAGTATCCAATATATCTCAAAGCAAGCCATCCAGTCTTATCCAATCCTATTGCTCCCCATACCGGAGAAAATCTTATTCAGAATTCAAATCTCTAGCTTCAAATTCTAAATTCCATCGTCTCTTAACCACAAAACTCTTCTGATGATCCTGGGCTGCTTATATCCTTGCTTGATTAGCTCGACCTTCACTGATGCTTCTTGAAACAACTGGATCAAAAACAATCCAACAAAATGATCCTATCACAATCAACCAAAACTAAGAACACAACCTCTACTCCTCAAATATCAGAAGACTGAACTTACTTCTCCTATTCGAAAAAGACAAAACAGATGCACTCCTAAACTGCTTCCGCTGCACAACTCTAATCTGGAGCAGATAAGAACACCATCGATGAACACGAACATAGACTAGACAACACATCCCAGAAATAAGGTTTCTCAGGTCCACAAAGAGAAAACACAGAAGCACCAAGAAATCCTGAGCTGCTTCACCAAAATCCCATCCTAGGAGACATCTTTCTACCAAGCTAAATCACCGGTAGCTCCATGAATCAAGTCGATACAGAACTCAATCTCCAATGTGGACAAACCTCAGACTTTACAGAAGACATCCGGAAAATTTCTGACAACTTCTATAACTCCTACATCCTCTAGAGATGTCTCAATCCCATACAAAAGATTATCCAAGAGAACCACTTAAACTATCGCAAGTCACTTTTGCCGTCCTATCCAATTCAATATCCAAAGATATTGTTCTATCTTCACAACAAAACAGCTTATCCTTGATCAATCCATCGAAAACACGGGTCCACTTTGCTGCTTCAGAACTCCACCTCTAGGAAACTGCTAAGCCCAAAAGATCTTCCTGATGGAACACAGAACACTTCGAGCTATATTGCCGCCAAAGATGCCAAAGTCTTCCTTATCCATAAGCTCTTCGATCCTCAAAATCACATCAACCGATACAAGGAGCCTTGAGATGGGAAGACATCTCCTCAAGAAACTCGGCCTCAAACAAAACACAACACCCTGCTGGACTCAAACTCATCACTAATGCAGTCATACTTCCTCAAACTTGCTCCAGAAGAAACATCTTCTAAAACATCCATAGTCACTGCGTCTCACCACGCAGCTGCTTCTTCCTGATATTGCTAAAATACCATCACTCGTTTCTTCTCATCCAACAGATCCAAACTCTCAAAAATCCGCTCTCTCAAGCATGATCAAACGTATACTCAAATGATGGACTCCAAACCTTAACAGGTTTCCTTCAGAGATTGGTGAAATCCTTACATCACAACAAAGCTAACTCGAGATGGCATTGGGTCTACAGTCTCGACAGATACTATTCCAACCTCAACATCGGACTTCTTCCATTGGTAGTCGTGCTACACACACCTCTACACTTCCTACCACTATAACTTATATTGGAAAACCTGAATAGGTAATCCAACAAATAGGTAGAAATATAGTTATATATATAAATTAAAAATTAAAAATACGCTCTCTTAAGAAAGAAATCACTCCAAAGCCTAGGTATTCACTCAACCTAGCTCTCTGATACCAAATGAAAGGACCTGCCTTATTCTCCACAATAAGACGCATCATTTTTAAGAAAGAAAGGGATAGAAAAGAGAAAGATAGAGAAGAAAGAAAGAAAACAACATCAGAATCTCAATAGCGGAACGAATAAATTATATTAACCACATAAATATTAAATAGTATCAAATACATCAGAGTTACACAACCTATACAACACATACTAGAAAGTTATAAACACATGTCCAGTTATACAACTCAATATATAATACATATATCAACACGGAGATCAACACAGTGGAACTCCTATCTATCTACAACGCTGAAGCCTCCTGCTCCATATCTCCTCCAGAATTCGTCAAAGCTAACTTGAATCCCTTGGCTACTCGTAAAAATTTGAGTACCTATGAGTTTCATAAAAACAGAAATAAACTCCGTGTCAGACATGGGTCCGGTGTGAATAAACGGGTTAAAGTTGCTTAACTTTAAAAACTTTTGAAAAAAAGGTATGACGTTAGACTCCCCACACATAAACATGGGTAAGTTTTTACCTTACACTAACCAAAACTTTGATAGGAAATTCTGTGATATTATAATAAGGTCTAGGGTTTTCAAATAAATAGAAAATAGCCGAAATTGTTACATGATTAAATTCCAGCTACTAGCCACCAAAGTGGGTGAAACAATAAAAACCGTAAGGGCTCGTAGGAAGAATGGTTTTCCATCAATGGTAGGGCTACTGGGGTACCGCCTGTCACAATACGTGGCCTAAATAAACGTACCGAGGATTACTGTAACAACTCGCAAATTTAATGGTTATATATTTAAATATTTTATTTAAATATAGCGTCGTTAGTCGGATTTTTGGACCCGAAATGTTACGTTTTGCAAACGGCCGAATTAGTACTCGAAACCACTTCCATTGAGTTCAAAATGGTGTTTGCGATCTTTTTGAGTATAAGCTTTGATATGTTGGGAGTACGTTGAATTTTGCTACTTTTTCTAGTTGGGTTTTGGGTTTGGGTTCAGCCCACTAGCTAACTAAATACCCTAACTCAGCCCTCTCCTCTCCATTCACTCATTTCATTTTATAAAACTTAAGCTCAAACTGAAAAATGGGGGGAAAGGAAGAAGAATTAGAAATTCCAAGCCCTAGTTCTTCTTGCAAACTAGAATTCTTGCTCCAAAATCAAAGAGAAGCTATTGGTAAGCCCTCTCTCATCTTCTCCAACTCTTTCTTCCTTCAATTTCAAAATATTTCCTAAACCTAACTTAGGAAAATACTTGTTTTCATCTTAGATTGAAGCTAGTAGAGTTGAAGTGGAGAGTGGTTGGTTTTCTCCTTGCATTGGAGCTTCTTCTTCTTCGTTTGTGAGTTAAAAGGTGAGATTTTTATCTCACATCTTTGTCTATAACTATCTTTGATTGTTGGGTATGAGTTCCTAACACTTATTCATGTGCACTTGCTTGTGGTTTAGATTGAATTTGTGAATATCCAAATTTTTAGTGTTTTGGGTTCAAATCTTTAAAGATCCTAACTTTGATGCTTGAACATGTTTTTGGTGGCGAATCGGAGAGCCAATGGGGCTGGGGTATCGATTGGCAAAAGCTCCTTAGGTCCATTGCTCAACCGGTTGCGTATTGGGAGAGTTTGCACTTCGATGAAATTGGGTAGGAATTGTAGGAATTTTCAGTTCGGCCGACCGAACCCCCTTGGTCGGTCGACCGAGCTGGAGCACGAAACATTCTGGGCTATTTCGGTCGGCCGACTCAGGAAGTCCGGTCAACCGACCTGCTCTTGTTTCCCTGTTTTGCCTAGTGCGCATATTTGTTTGTGATTCCAACTTTTATCGATCTAAGTTGATTCCAATTAGCTGTTTATGCACAGTTGACCTTGATGATTCCTTTTTGAATTCATCCATGGGTTTTATAAAATAATCTTTTAAATTGTATTAAAAGCTTGCTTCTCTAGTTTATAAATTCTATTTAAAACGCACACACAATTTCGCACTTCGAGCGGAGCGGAAGGGAGATTAAATGGTTAGGTAAAACACGGACCATGAATCTGCGCGTTTATCTTTCCGATTAATCCCCAACCTATTCGATTGATCGTTTGGCCTTTTGGTCTAGTTTACCAATGAGATGAGGTAAACTTTGTTCTCCTTTGAGTGTGAAATTAACTAACGGATAGTAAACCGTTTAGTGCGAACGAGTGGTTATGGGACTCACGTTACCACTTTTCGGATTTCTTATTAGGAGTTATGACACATTCCGCCAGTTAGTGGTGTCCAGTACTGGGCCTTCGGACCTTCGCCACTACGGTTTGTTGCCTTCGGGTGTGTTGCCTTCGGGTTTGCACCTTCAGGTTTGTTGCCTTTGGGATAGTGTCTTCGGACTTTCTCCTTCAGGTTTGTTGCCTTCGAGTATGTTGCCTTCGGGTATGTTGCCTTCGGGTTTGTGCCTTCGGGTTTGTTGCCCTATTGTATCGCTTTCGGAGTTGGTCATTCGTCACCGCTCGAGTGGTATTGGGTTTGGAGTCTTCGGGCTCATGGATCCTTGTTTATACAGTACTGAGCTCGTGAAAATTTTCTATTGTTTCATTGATATGTATATTCCTTAGGTATCGCCCTTTGGTGTTGGTCTTTTTGAGCCACACGATATATAGCGATTAACTTTTGGAACTTGTGTTACCTTCATTGGTATTTGTTATTGCCTTTTAGCTTGTTTTGGGATATTCATATCCTTTTTTTATTTGTGTTGCCGATGATATGAGGCTTGACTTATTATGATTCATCTTTTCTTAGATGATTGTGTTATCTCTTTTGGAGATATTTGTTATACTTTTTGACCTTGCAGATTATTGTTGTTCAGTTTATTTAACTGATTTGCTTGGCTAGACTCACCCGTGTATTTTATACTCGGGTCAGACCGAGATGTTTCAGGTTAGGTGCTTTTGGACTTAGCCTATTTTGCTTCCTCATGGACTATCCAGCTTGTTTCTTTTTGTTAAAGCTTTTTGTGTAGTCGTTTTTGTTGTAACTCTGATATATGTATTCTTTTGGATCCGTCTGTATATTATGGTTTGCTATACCACTTGACGTGTATCAGTTTGTATACTCTGCTATGTATCAGTATATGTGTATATGATGATTTACTGATCTGTGATGTATATTTCATTTGAGTTGTTATATTCTGTTTTGATAGATCATCCAACCACCTATGGTTTTGTTTTAAGTATTCATTGGGTATGTCGACCTGCTTGGTATGTCTAATGTCGATGTATTCAATAGATAGTTAGAGCAAGGCTATAGATGGTCGCTCCTAACCAGCCTTATTCTCCATGTTAGTTGACGGCATTACTCTGTAGTGTCCTTGGCTAGCGTGGGTATAGAGGTAGGGCGTCACAGCTTGGTATCAGAGAAAGGTTCGGAACAAAATATGATAAACACAGAATAGATGCACGTATTACGATACATCAAAGTGTAATAAGTGATACAAATCTGCTGATCAGTTTTTGGAATTGTTTAGGAGCACTCAGCCTCCAGTTCCTCCTCGAGTATCTCCATCTCGCAAGTCTGCCTTTGGACGTATGTGCAGCAATTTTGCTCATCTTGGAGGAAAGCCGTTTAAAGGCTCCAAGTTTTTTCTTGAAGTCCAAGCTTTGCTTCGCACGTGCGAGCGTATCTTCTCTCGTATGGATCTTTCTGATCATGATAGAGTTCTTGTAACTTCTAGCTTATTGCAAGAGCATGCTCTTGATTTGTATGAGCTTCTTGTAGCTGAAATTGATGAGTCTGCTCTTTCTTGGACTCAGTTTCGGTGACAATTCGAACTCAAGTTCGTTCCTGAATCTGAAAAAGTTTTATTGACCCGTCGCTTCCTAGAGTTGAAGCAAGGGAAATCTTCTGTTTCATAATATGTTGCATCATTCAAGGCTTTATCTAGGTATAGTCTTGAATTTATTAGCAATTTTTATAAGAAGAATATGAAGTTTGTTTCTGGTCATAAGAAATAACTTAAGAAGTCTTTGTTGCTCCAGCTTAAGCTTTCTTTTGAGGAGTTAGTAGATTCTGCACTTCATCTTGAAACCATCGAGAAGGAGTGTGATAGTGGTGAGGATGTTGAGGTTTCCAGGAACCCCAACAAGAGGCAGTTTCCATTTCAGAAGTCAAGGTGTTTTCCTTCTAAGAAGAAGAAGACTGGTGGTTCTAGTTCTCAGCCCCAGCCTTCTGGAACACCTTTCATTCGGAAGTATTTCAATTGTGGTTCTCCTGATCATATGATTCGAGCTTGTCCTAAGCCTCTCTTCTGTCGCTATTGCAAGAAGGAAGGTCATCATGTTTCCACTTGCCCTACTGTTCCGGCTGGTGCCAAGTCTAGTAGGCTTTATGCTGCTAAGGCTTCTGAAGGTTCTTCTCAACCCAAAGGTATGTCTCCATCTATTTTGGAAGGTTCTATTTTATTTCATGACCATAGTATTCGAGTTCTCTTCGGTACGGGTGCATCACATTCTTTCGTATCGAAAAAGCTCGTTGATAGTTTATCTTTGGATGTTTCTTGTATGGTTACTTCTTTAAGGATTGCGAATCCTATTGGGGGATCCGCGACCCTTAGTATGCTTTGTGATGATGTTGAGATTGTTTTATGTGGCTTTTCTTTTCATGCGGATCTGCACGTTATTTCTTGTCTGGGATTTGATATGATTTTAGGTATGGACTGGCTAGTGAGATACGATGCCAGGATTATTTATTCTGAGAGGATTTTATATCTTCGACATCCGGATTTGCCTACTCAGCTATCACTTGTTCTTCGGAATGTGGATAATTCTGAAATGGCTTTATATTCTCTTGACTCACGAGATGATGATGATATATCTCGTATTCCTATTGCTTATGACTTTTCTGATGTTTTGGAACCTGTTTCGGGTTTTCCACCCAAGCGGTCAATTGAGTTCCGTATTGATCTCATTCCAGGCGGGCAGCCAATTAGTCGTCCTCCCACGAAGATGTCTACAAAGGAAAATGAGGAACTCAAGAAGCACCTTTTAGAGCTTGAATCCAAGCAGTTGATTCAGTCTAGTTTTTCTCCGTGGGGATCCGCGGTCGTTTTTGTGAAGAAGTCTGATGGAACTCTTAGCTTTGAATTGACTATCGCAAGCTTAACGAGTTAACCATTAGAAATAAGTATCCATTGCCTAGGATCGATGATATGTTCGATTTATTGAGTGGTGCTAAGGTCTTTTGTCAGCTCGACCTTGCCACGGGTTTTCATCAGTTACGAGTCGCGGAGGATAGCATACCTCTTACCGCTTTCCACGCTCGTTATGGTTCTTTTGAGTGGCTCGTTATACCGTTCGGTTTGACGAACGCTCCTGCTTTCTTTGTCGATCTCATGAATCGAGTATTCCGGGACATCTCGACAAGTTCGTCCTTGTGCTTATTGATGACATCCTTATTTATTCTAAGTCTGAAGCTGAACATGCTAATCACTTGAGAATTGTCTTGAGTACTCTCCGTCACCATCAGCTTAGAGCCAAATTCTCCAAGTGCCATTTTTGGGAGAAAAAGGTTAAGTTCTTAGGCCATGTTGTATCGTCCGATGGCATTTCTGTCGATCCCTCAAAGATCAAAGCCATCCAGAATTGGAAGAGGCCTGAGAATATGCATGAGATTCGTAGTTTCCTTGGATTAGCTGGTTATTACCATTGGCTCATTAAGGATTGTTCCCGTGTTGTGCTACCTCTCACCAGCCATACTCGGAAAGGCATTCGTTTTATTTGGTCCGACAAGTGTGAAGCTTCCTTTCAGACATTAAAGGAACTTCTCACTAATGATCCTATTCTTGTAGTTCCCGAGGGGAATCGTGATCTTGTTGTCTACACCGATGCTTGTGGTAGTGGTCTCGGTGCCGTTCTTATGCAGAAGGATCGGGTAGTTGCTTATGCTTCTAGGCAACTGCGTCCGAATGAAGTTCGCTATGTCATTCATGATCTTGAGTTAGCTGCCATTGTCTTGGCCTTGAAGATTTGGCGACACTATTTATTGGGCGAGCGCTTCATTCTCTATACCGATCATAAATCCTTGAAGTATTTGTTCACTCAGAAGGAACTGAATATGAGACAACAGCGTTGGCTCGAGTTTCTTGCTTCCTATGACTTCGATATCCAGTATACCCCAGGAAAGGGTAATCATGTTGCTGATGCGCTTAGTCGCAAACATTCGGCTGTTGTTTCTATGATGCTTGCCGAATGGAATATTCTTGAGACTCTATCTTTTTGTGAAATTCGTGATCGAGGTTCATCTTCTGATTCTCCTATTCTATTATTTAGTTTGGGAGCTCGACCCATTTTGTTGGATTGTATAGCCGATGCTCAGTGGTGTGATCCTGATTTGTTGCATCTTATTCAGCTTTATGAGTCTGGATCCTGTGATGAGGCGTTGGGAGATTTCAGCATTGATTCTCATGGGTGTCTTCGTAAGAAGAACCGTCTTTTTGTGCCTTCTGATTCTGCACTTAGATATGACATTCTTGATGACTATCACCGTTCTAAGTATACCATTCATCCTGGTAGTGGTAAGATGTATGCCGATATGCATCATCTTTATTATTGGAAGGGCATGAAGCGCGTTGTGGCGAGTTATGTGAGTAATTGCATAACTTGTCAGCGTATTAAGGCCGAACATCAGCGTCCTACGGGTCTTCTTCAGCCTTTAGAGACTCCATTGTGGAAATGGGATCAGATTTCTATGGATTTCATTGACGGCCTACCTCGTTCGAGATCGGGCCATTCTAGCATCTGGGTTATTATTGATCGCCTCACTAAATATGCTCATTTTGTTCCTATTAAGTCTAATAGGACTGCTTCGCATTTGGCTAAGTTGTACGTCAAGGAAATCATGAGACTTCATGGTGTTCCTAGTTCTATTGTGAGTGACCATGATCCTTTATTCACGAGTCATTTTTGGCAGAGTCTTCAGCAAGCTTTGGGAAAAAGCTTAATTTTAGCACAGCTTATCATCCGCAGTCTGACGGACATACTGAACGGGTGAATCGTATCTTGGAAGATCTTCTCCGTAATTCTATTTTTGATTTTGGTGTTAGTTGGGAGGATCACCTACCTCTTGTAGATTTCTCCTACAATAATAGTTTTCAGTCTAGTATCGGTATGGCTCCTTTCGAAGCCTTATACGGAAGGCCATGTCGATCACCTTCTTGTTGGTTGGAATCTGGGGAGAAGCTTATTCTTGGCCCAGATTTTGTTCGTGATTCTTATGATAAGATTGAATTGATTTGGTTGAGAATGAAAGAGGCACAGAGCCGCCATAAATCCTACGCAGACAACCATAGGAAGCCTCTCGAGTTCTCGATTCGTGATCTTGTTTTTATTCATGTTTCTCCTTTGAAGGGGGTTATGCGTTTCAGTACGACTGGGAAATTGGCTCCTCGCTTTATAGGTCTATTTTCTATTACTGAACGTATTGGCCCTGTGGCTTATAGAGTTTCACTTCCTGCTCATTTATCTGGCATTCACGACGTGTTTCACGTCTCTCAACTTCGGAAGTGTCTTCGAGAGTCGGATTCTGTTATCAATTCTCCTGATTTGCAAGAGCTTGAGATCTCACCAGACTTATATATTGTACAGCAACCTATTCGCGTGCTTGCCACGGAGGTGCGACACCTTCGAAACAAGGACATGCCGCTCGTTAAAGTTCAATGGTCCGCTAACCCCAATGATTGTACTTGGGAAACCAGAGAGTTTATCGAGTGATCTTATCCGGGTTTCCTATCTTTTCTTGGCAACGGTGAGAATATCTTTTCATCTCAAGCTTATTTTCATTTCCTTTTGGATGATGTATTTATGTAGTTGTTACAAATATCGTCTCTAGGAATTGCGGGGACGTAATTTTGTAAGGAGGGGAGATCTGTAACAACCCGCATAGTTAACGGTTATATATTTAAATATTTTATTTAAATATAGCGTCGTTAGTCGGATTTTTGGATCCGAAATGTTACTTTTTGCAAACGGCCGAATCAGGACTCGAAACCACATCCATTGAGTTCAAAATGGCATTTGCGATCTTTTTTAGTATAAGCTGTGATATGTTTGGAGTAAGTTGAATTTTGCTACTTTTTCTAGTTGGGTTTTGGGTTTGGGTTCAACCCACTAGCTAACTAAATACCCTAGCTCAGCCCTCTCCACTCCATTCACTCATTTCATTTTATAAAACTTAAGCTCAAACTGAAAATGGGGGGAAAGGAAGAAGAATTAAAAATTCCAAGCCCTAGTTCTTTTTGCAAACTTGAATTCTTGCTCCAAAATCAAAAAGAAGCTATTGGTAAGCCCTCTCTTCATCTTCTCCAACTCTTTCTTCCTTCAATTTCAGAATGTTTCCTAAACCTAACTTAGGAGAATAATTGTTTTGGTCTTAGATTGAAGCTAGTAGAGTTGAAGTGGAGAGTGGTTGGTTTTCTCTTTGCATTGGAGCTTCTTCTTCTTTATTTGTGAGTTAAAAGGTGAGATTTTTATCTCACATCTTTGTTTATAACTATCTTTGATTGTTGGGTATGAGTTCCCAACACTTATTCATGTGCACTTGCTTTTGGTTTGGATTGAATTGGTGAATATCTAAATTTTTAGTGTTTTGGGTTCAAATCTTTAAAGATCCTAACTTTGATGTTTGAACATGTTTTTGGTGGCGAATCGGAGAGCCAATGGGGCTGGGGTATCGATTGGCAAAAGCTCCTTAGGTCCTTTGCTCGACCGATTGCGTATTGGGAGAGTTTCACTTCGATGAAATAGGGTAGGAATTGCAGGAATTTGCAGTTCGGCCGACCGAACCCCCTGGGTCGGTCGACCGAGCTGGAACCCAAAACATCCTGGGCTATTTCGATCGGCCGACTCAGGAAGTCCAGTCAACCGACTTGCTCTTGTTTCCCTGTTTTGCCTAGTGGTCCTATTTGTTTGTGATTCCAACTTTTATTGATCTAAGTTGATTCCAATTAGCTGTTTATGCATATTTGACCTTGATGATTCCTTCTTGACTTCATCCACGGGTTTTTATAAAATAATCTTTTAAATTGTATTAAAAGCTTGCTTCTCTAGTTTATAAATTCTATTTAAAACGCACACACACAATTTCGCACTTCGAGCGGAGCGGAAGGGGGATTAATTGGTTAGGTAAAACACGAACCATGAATCTGCGCGTTTATCTTTCTGATTAATCCTCGACCTATTCGATTGATCGTTTTGGCCTTTTGGTCTGGTTTACCAATGAGATGAGGTAAACTTTGTGCTGCTTTGAGTGTGAAATTAGCTAACGGATAGTAAACCATTTAGTGCGAACGAGTGGTTATGGGACTCACGTTACCACTTTTCGGATTTCTTTTTGGGAGTTATGACACATTCCGCCAGTTAGTGGTGTCCAGTACTGGGCCTTCGGACCTTCGCCACTACGGTTTGTTGCCTTCGGGTGTGTTGCCTTCAGGTTTGCACCTTCAGGTCTGTTGCCTTTGGGATAGTGTTTTCGGACTGTCTCCTTCAGGTTTGTTGCCTTCGGGTATGTTGCCTTCGGGTATGTTGCCTTCGGGTTTCTACCTTCGGGTTTGTTGCCCTATTGTATCGCTTTCGGAGTTGGTTATTCGTCACCGCTCGAGTGATATTGGGTTTGGAGTCTTCAGGCTCATGGATCCTTGTTTATACAGTACTGAGCACGTGCAAATTTTTTGTTGTTTCATTGATATGTATATTCCCTAGGTATCTCCCTTTGGTGTTGGTCTTTTTGAGCCGCACGATACATAGCAATTACGTTATGGAACTTGTGTTACCTTTATTGGTATTTGTTATTGCCTTTTGGCTTGTTTTGGGATATTCATATCCTTTGTTTATTTGTGTTGCCGATGATATGAGGCTTGTCTTATTACGATTCATCTTTTGTTAGATGATTGTGTTATCTCTTTTAGAGATATTTGTTATACTTTGTGACCTTGCAGGTTATTGTTGTTCAGTTTATCTAACTGATTTGTTTAGCTAGACTGACCCATGTATTTTATACACAGACCGAGATGTTTCAGGTTAGGTGCTTTTGGACTTAGCCTATTTTGCTTCCGCATGGACTATCCAGCTTGTTTCTTTTTGTTAAAGCTTTTTGTGTAGTCCTTTTTGTTGTAACTCTGATATATGTATTCTTTTGGATTCGTCTGTATATTGTGGTTTGCTATACCACTTGACGTGTATCAGTTTGTATACTCTGCTATGTATTAGTATATGTGTATATGATGATTTACTGATCTGTTATGTATATTACATTTGAGTTGTTATATTCTATTCTGATAGATCCTCCAACCACCTACGGTTTTGTTTTAAGTATTCATTGAGTATGTCGACCTGCTTAGTATGTCTATTGTCGATGTATTCAGTAGATAGTTAGAGAAAGGCTATAGATGGTCGCTCCTAACCAGCCTTATTCTCCGTGTTAATTGACGGCATTACTCTGTAGTGGTCCTTGGCTAGCGTGGGTATGGAGGTGGGGCGTCATAATTATTCCGAATCCCCTGCAACACAAGGCCGGAACCATCCCTTATTGGACAATCCCAAATAAGGCAACCCCGGTAGTTGGAGCTCAACAACTTCCCACACAGCCGAACAAAAGGGACCTCTAGACAGGGTAAAATCTCGTCCTAATTTGTTGCTACCCA
The DNA here is from genome assembly GCA_030765085.1 of Allium cepa. Lineage (NCBI taxonomy): Eukaryota > Viridiplantae > Streptophyta > Magnoliopsida > Asparagales > Amaryllidaceae > Allium > Allium cepa. Next base: position 104,725,538 of record CM060930.1, on the reverse strand, counting down.
CTTATCCTTGTTGCACCTCCCCTGCTTTAGCCATTCTCGGTTAATGAGGCTTGAGGCTACGACATACCCTTATAGAACATATCTATCTTAGAATGCTCATCGTCCACCTGATGATGTTCTGAAAGCATTCAATCCATACAATTTCGTTCCGAGTTCGAACGAAACCGAAGGCATTATCTCGTTACACTCATTTTGAAATCACCCTTAGAGTTAACTATAATAACCCTTGCACTTGAAAACTCCATCTTCACTTTGAGATGTCACGACCCATCGTTAATTTGGATCGATGTGGTATTTGGATATCCAAATCTAGAAACCCGATCCCGGTCTCATTGAAATCCAAACGCCATCTTTTAGGTCCAAGTTGTTTAAAGGTTTAAACAATTCAATTAAATTCAATTCAATTCAATACTTAAATTCAAATAACATAAACACAGATAAATATCACACATTTATCAATGATATATCAAATATCATATCACATAATGTCACAACATATCATCCAATAGATATCAACCAATTCAGATATTCTACTCAAACAATCATCCATAAGAAACAATTATTAATCCCTATTATAATTAATTTAATTAACATAAATTAAATCAATTACTTAAGAATTAATCACCTACTTGGCTTAATCATCCATTAATTAATTTCAACCCTTTTAATTAATTAACATCCTTTAAATACCCATCTTAATTAATCACCTTGATTAATTATCCTCAATTACAAAAAGTAATTATCCTTTAATTAATTCCACAAATTAATTAACCTTAACCATTACAGTAATTAACTTTTAATTACTCCCATTAATTACATTAATTAATTATCCTTAATTAATTACTTCCAATAATTAATTAATTGTAATTAATTACATTGATCTTTAATTAATTACATTAATTAATTATATCCATTAATTCAACCTCAATTAGTCATAAACAGTAATTACCATCCTGTAATTACTTACTTAATTATTAACTCTTTAATTAATTATATTAATCCTTTGATTATTTACACTAAGTAATTAATCCTTAATTACTTCTACTAAGTAATTACCCTTTAATTACTTCGCATTAAGTAATTCCCTTTAATCAATTACATCCTATAATTATACATTAATTACTTCACTAAGTAATTATACTTGTTATTCTCATTAAGTATTTATACTTGATTAATAACCAAGAGATTATCTTTAATTAATTGCCAAATTAATTAAAATTGGGTAATTCATCCATTAGTTACCCTTAAAACAAATTAATTAAATATTTAATTACCGATTAATTAATTCCTTAACCATTAATTAATAAACTTTAGTTATTAATAAATATAACTTAATTACAAATTAAGTACTTCTTAATTACCATTTAACCAACCCTTAATTAACAATTAATTAACCCTTAATTAATCTTTAATTATAAATTAATTATCTCTTAATTATTAATTAATAAAACTTAATTAAGTATTCCTTAATTACCAATCAACCTCTAATTACTTGATTAATTAATTTCTAAATAAAAATTAATCAATCTTTAATTACTTAATTAATAATTCTTAATTACAATTAATTAACTTGTAATTAATTGATTATAACCCTCAAATATAAATTAATTAATCCTTAATCAATAGTTAATTAAATTAATTAATTATTCTTAATTAATTACTTAATTAACCCTTTATACTTAACTAGTTAAGTTGATTAATTTTACTTAAATTTCTAAATTAACTTAATTAATCTTAATTTACTAAAACCATGGTTATCTTAAGATAAAACCTTATCTTAATTATGCCTTAATTATCATTAAAACATTTTATTTTATTTTTAAAAATAACTTACTTAATTAATTCATTAATTAAGTTTAAAATACTCATTCGTCTTGATAAATTAAAGTTACAAACCACAACTTCCATTAAATAACTTTAACATTTATCAAATGATAGTTTAAACAAATTTTTAATTTAAATTTTAAACTTGCCTTATAAACTTTTAAAGGGCTTAAAAACTATTTTAAATATTTTACCTTTAAATTACCTTTATATTTCATTTCTAACATAACATTTACAACACTTTAAACTTTACTTAACCAAATTAAATTTAATCAAGTTCCTAACTTCTTAAACAATGTTTAAAGAAAACAACTATTATATAAGTAATTTATATAATAAAGTTTTAAACTAATTCATTTTAAAATTTCAAAATCAAGTTTAAAGTCCTTTTAAAAAAAATTCTTAATACCTGCTTTGGGACGAACCCGAAGTCCACTCGGGTCTAACCCAAGTCCCCCTCTTCATTTCAAAATTTAGTTTAAATTTTTAGATTAAGTTTTAAATTTAAAATCAGAACCCAAAAACTCCCCAAACCACTCGAGTCTATACTTGAGTCACAAGCCAAACCGCACGAATCCATCTTCGAGACAAACTCCCACAGCAATCCGCTGACACGAGCAAGACCACCGTATACGTACACAAACGCCGGCGACAACTCCGGTACCTATGACCACCTTCAACAAGTCGGCGATGCTCCATTCAATCGATTCCGATCACCCAAAACTCTCCACTAAGCCTGAAGCAAAAACAAGCTATAACGATCGAACCAGAAACAACCCATCACCAGAAAATCCCTCGAAACCACGACGCCGTTTACTAGACCTCGCTGCGATTCCGACCATGACTTGCTAACCATCCACGTTACCCCATCACAAAGTTTGATGCAACTCGATGCATCCGAGACGTCAAATTGATCTCGATTCCAATCATGCCCAAATTAGGTTTAAAACCCTAAAACTTCTCCTCCACGTCGCCTCGATGATCTAGAACTCTTCCAGGAAATTTTCCCAATGACTCCGCAACTTCTTCCATCACTAGAAGAAAATTCGAGACCCTTCAACCTCTAGATCGCCATAAATTGCCGCAAAATCAAATTCCAGACAATCCCAAAATACAACCTCAATGATACACTAAAAATTTAGATTTTGGTTTCAAAAATCTTAACTTTACAAGTGAATTCGAATTACAATCTTGAAACAACAAAATTTAATGTTTGAAATTTAAACATATCTTAAATTTTGACTGTAATTTCCAAATTCCCAGAAAAGCTTTGCTTCGTTTAACTTTAAACTTTTTTTTTTAAGTTTGAATCTTGTTAAAACTAACATCTTTTGTTCAGAAACTATTTTCTAAAATAAATCAAGGGATGGGAAAAGCTTTTTGAACAAATTTAATGCCTGTAACGTGGAAACAATTTCATATGTCTGATTTTTCAGACATGCACAACCAACTCATTCACTTATATACACAAATTCGCACGTGCAAGCAAATTTTCCAGCCTACTTTAAACAAATTGCCAAACAACAGATCTAAATCTAGAATTTAAAGAACTTATTTATAGTTTTTGAAAGATTAACGGAGATACAATATGCATAACATGGACATTTCATTATCCACACACATGCAAACAATATATATATATATATATATATATATATTAAAAATTTATGATTCAATCAAGCAATCATATTCAAGATAAAATATAGGTAAGTTTACTCACCTTTTTGTAAAAAGCAGAGAATTTGATACTGGGTTGAAACCTTTAAATAACCTTTGATGAGAAAGTAGAAAAGATGACGCTTTTATTTCATTAAACTGAGATGCTTTAAAATTTTGGTTGATCACTGATATCTGAGTCACTAAATCTTTAATTGCTGCAGAATGTTTAGCTAGTCTAGGTTGCATTTGAAACTTGTATCTTGTTGCAGGATTACTTTGAAAATTTATTACAGAATATGGTCTCAAATTTAAAAAGATGGATTACAGGTTAAATCTTTTGATTTAGAAATGAAGTATAGTGATTTTGATTCGAGTTTTGATTTATTTTGAGGAATGATTTCAGGTTTCGAATTGAGAAATGTATGCATTGTTTGGTTTTGGACAGTGTTTACTAGGTGGTGATTTTCTCTGGTTTGAGAATAGAATAGGAGATGTTTTCTTTGAGTTTAGAATTAAGATTAGAAAAAGAAATAAGAAATGAAGATTTTGTTTATATAACTAATTTATGTTTTTGTTATAAATTAAGAAAAATAAATTACAAGAGGTGACACTTGTCTTCCAACCTGTTTAATTTCTTACACACGTTACTAAGGATGTTTATAGATTAACACATGTATTCATTCATTTTATATATATATTTAAAATGATTCTAAAAAGCCTTTATATAAATATCCTAATGAATTAATACATTTCTAATTTAATAAATGCCTTTTCTAAATTTATAAAAATAAAACCTTTAAAGGAAAATAAAAATAAAACCAATCATATTTTAAATAAAATCATACATAGTGTATTCAATCCATTTAGAAATGTAAATATAAAACTTTTGTATTGATTTACTATTTTAAATAAATACTTTCATAATTTATATAAATAAATTCTTTAAGGAAAAAAATAATATAAAACAAATTATATCTAATGAAAACTTCTTTCATATATTTTATATCTAAACTATTTCAAAATACTTATTCTTTAAATTCAAATTCAATTCCAAATATTAAATTCAAATTTAAATTTAAAAATAATCCAATTTAAAGTCAACTTGAACATATATATATTAATTTAGAAAAACACATTATTAAATTTGAAAATAATAATCCTATTTTTAAAATTTACTTAAATAAATATGTAAACATTCAAACAATACTTATTTAAATTTGAAAATAACAAGCCTATTAAAAATCTAAAAATAACCAAATTGAATTTGTAAAAATAATTATCCATTTAAAAATTTATTTATAACTATCATTAAAGTCATCACAATATTATTGTTTAAAATAACTATTTTACCAATTTTAATTAATTAAATAAGAGAGATTATCATATTTAAATTGCTTAAAATTCCGGAATATCACAGAAACAAGAAGAATGATGCTTGCATAGAAATCCGAAACGTAGAAATAGATGTAAATAAATACTAATACTGTAAATAAACTGTAAATTCCTTATAGCTCAGCATAACTTAATTAATAGGATTAATTATTGAATAAAATATCTAAACGGGAATTTAACGATAATATATCTTAAACTTAAAAGATATAAAAATAAATCCACTCACATTGCTAGCTTTCAAAATCTTTATATTTTTATTTCAGATCTGTCCCTAACATCTACATTCACCTCCCTTGTAATCCCTATTTGGAATTACAAACGATATATTTACAAATCTATAATATTTGAAAGAGAAAAGGAAGAGATTTGGATTAGAAATAGAAAATAAAATTCAAATCTACGGTTTTACCTTTGACATAGCTTTCTGATTTGGACTAGTTCCTAATTCCCTAATTAATTATATTCTCTTTTTATTTAGATCCAAATTCGCGTGAATTAGATGTAAAATTTTGTTATTAAAAAGTGTAGAAGAGATAGAAAAACGACAGAGCGTCTGTAAGCAAGAGAAAAATAATGAGAACAAAAATGAGGCACTGCACCTATATTTATAGTGGTTCAAATGAGTGCTAACCATTAGATATAAAACTCTAAAATCTAAAGAGCACACTCAGTCTATGGACATTAAGTTAATATGTTTTCTTCTGCATTTGTTTTTATTTCAAATTGTTTCTCCAACAATCTTTTCATTAACCACTTTCCCCTTCTTTCTCGCAATCCGTGGAAACATATATTTTTAAATGCGACGTTTCCTTTAATTAAGATATCCCTATTAATCATCCAATTAATAGATTTCATATATACTTAGAATTAATTTAATATCTAATTATTCTCTGCTTGCATTGTGTTTTCTTACCAAACTAATATGCCAATCAACACCATATTAATTCATCACATATATGCATATTAATTTATATTATTCTCATAACTATTACATGCATATATTCTACAATTAAATTTTGAATCACAATCGTAATTATACATGTTACCATAAGTCTCCATGTTTAATAATTGACAATTGATTACTTTCATAAATTACTCTTCCTCCATTTTATTCTCTTGCATTAACATATATGTTTCTAATCGTACCAATTAGTTACTACGATATATGTTCCATTTCTTGTCAGTTCCTGTCAATTAATCATCTCTACTAATTAATTGAATATTAATTTCCCTTTTAAACAAACACCGTCAATTAATCTTCCCTATTAGTTGATTTTGTATAATTTCTCTCTCTAATTTATTTGTTACACAAATATATATGTATTCCAAATATTATTAATTACTTGCCCCATTTACTAACATTTCTTTGTTTTAAAATTTCAAACATATAAAACTTAATTAAATTATTTGCATATATAATTGTATTTAATGTAGGGTGTTACACTCACGTACCGTCGAAGTTTTGTACTTCCTTGAAGTCCAAAAATACTAAGTTTGATGTGCTTCTCCAATTCTGAAATCCGTGATGAACTGCTTCGTTGCATGCTTCATCCTTTGGACTGCTCCGGACACATCTTAATTCTTTTATTAGACCCTAAGTCTAGTATTTTAATTTGTGTTTAGTTTATTTTCTTATTTTTTTGATTAATTATTTACCCTAATTAGCATATTCTTGCCCTCGTCTCACCTTTATCTATTTTGAGATTACCATTTATTTAATACTGAATGCTGTTGGCATGAGCTACATTCATTATCTTGCTTATTTAACTTAATATAAATCTTCAGTTCATTAAAATAAGCCTCTTTTATAATTCCTGCTTTGCTTGCTTATTGATTTAATATAAATTATTTGAATAAGCTTCTACCATTATTTTTGCTCATTAATTTATTCAAAGTCTCAAAATAAGCTTTTCCATTTTTATTACTTAATTGGAACCTATGTTATAATTCTACATGTAATTATCATTTTCTCTTCTTTTATAGTCCGTAAATAATTCCGATATTTCTTTTCTGTTCTAATCTGCCTTTTTTTATTATGATATAGAATATTCTTTTATTCTCTTATATTATATAATTCACTTATCATAATAAATATCTTCTTAAATAGTCTTCGTAGTGAACACATATCTAGGTTCATTATCATTTGTAGCTTCAAGTTCTTATCTAATAATTTACTTGATTCATGACATACTTTGCTTTATTATCTTCTATTCTAGGAAGTAATTCTATTTTATTTAATTGTTACAAAAACTATATTTAAAAATCCATTTCCATATTTTAATATTAAATTATAGAATAAACAATAATACATAACTGGTAGACATTTCTTTTGCTGTTTTAGAATAGTGTAAATTACAGTGATTTCTCTATTTTACACTAATTCTCTTTTTCTTTCTTTTATTCTAGCAATTACATCTATTGTTTTCTTTTAAATATTAAATTATAGAAATGTGTCCTATTTTTTAAACCAACCAATTACCTTTTAGTTACTCTCAAATTCAGTTATTAGATTAATCAACCTTTCTCATTTTAACATATTTTATTATAGTAATTCCATTCCTCAAACTTCTATTACTTTACGTCCATTTCTTTAATTTTAGTACTCTTAATTACTTAAACCATATTCACGTTTAATCTATTCTAATCCATATGCGAAGAAAGAGGAGAAAATAGAAGAAGAATGATGCTTGCATAGAAATCCAAAACGTAGAAATATATGTAAATAAATACCAATACAGTAAATAAACTATAAATTCCTTATAGTTAACATATCTTAATTAATAGGATTAATTATTAAATAAAATTATCTAATCAGGAATTTAAGGATAATATATCTTAAACTTAAACAATATATAAATAAATCCACTCACATTGCTAGCTTTCCAAATCACCCTGTTTTTATTTTAGATCTATCCCTAACATCTATATTCACCTCCCTTGTAATCCCTATTTGGAATTACAAATGATATATTTATAGATATGTAATATTTAAAAGAGAAAAGGAAGAGATTTGGATTAGAAAGAGCCAATACAACCCAGATCTAGGGTCTTAACTTTGACACGGCCTTCTGATTTGAACCAATTTCTAATTACCTAATTAATTCTATTCTCTTTCGATTTAGATCTAAATTCGTGTGAATTAGATCAAAATTTTTGTTACTATGAAAGTGTAGAAGAAATAGAAAAATGACAGAGCTTCTGTAGGTAAGAGAAAAATAATGAGAATAAAAATGAGGCTCTGCACCTATATTTATAGTGGTTCACATCAGTGCTAACCAATAAATATAAAACCCTAAAATCTAAAGTGTACACTTAGTCTATGGATATTAAATTAATATGTTTTCTTCTACGTTTTTTATTTCAATTTGATTCTCCAACAATCTTTTCAGTAATCACTTTCCACTTCTCTCTTACAATCTTTGAAAACATATATTTTAGATGTGACGTTTCTTTCAAATAAGATTCCCCTATTAATCACCTAATTAATAGATTTCATATATACCTTAAATTAGTTTACTGTCCAATTAGTCCCTACCTGCACTGTGATTTATTACCAAATTGATACGCCAATCAACACCATATTAATTCGTCACATATACGCATACTAATTTATTTTATTCCCATAATTATTGCATGCATATATTCTACAACTGAATTTTGAATCACAATCTTAAATATATATATTACCATAAGTCTCCATGTTTATTAATTAATAACTAATTGCTTGTATAAATTACTCTTCCTCCATTTTATTCTCTTGCACTAACATATATGTTTCTAATCATATCAATTAGTTCCTACAATATATGTTCCCTTTCTTGTCAGTTCCTATCAATTAATCACCTCTTCTAATTAATTGAATATTGGTTTCCCTTTTAAACAAACAACGTCAATTAATCTTCCCTATTAATTGATTTTATATAATTTCTCTCTCCAATTTATATGTTATGCAAATATATATGTATTCCAAATAATATTAATTAGTTTCCCCATTTACAAACATTTCTTTGTTTTAAAATTTCCAACGTATATAACTTAATTTAATTATTTGCATATATAGTTGTAGTTTAACGCGGGGTTTAGCAGCTTTCACTTCCAAGATAATAATAGTTTACGTCCTTTATTTTAGATAAAGAGGAATTCCACTCACCCTTATAAAACAATGCTTGAAAGAATAAAAGCAGAAACAAATAGCTTGTATAGAGAATTAGATAAGCAATTAAAAGAACAAAATATTCTCTGTGATAAATATCGTAGACTTAACAGAAGTGTGGCAGTATTTGTTTCTTTCAAAAATCAAGAAGCTACCCCACGACTGAGGAGGGGCACCATCAATAGGATAGCCTTTCGAAAGAGAATCGAGAGTTAATTACGCTCTTTTGGACATTGGTCGAAGAAAGGAACATCCTTATAGACTATTTATACAAAGCCTATTGTAGACATACAATTATAGATTTTCAGACATAGGTGATTTTAGTGGTGGTCTACATAGGCGTTTAGACAAGATATATTTGGATGAATTTGGATCTGATCCACATCTTAGAGCATGCTGGAACTTGCCACGAGTTAGATCGATTCCCTATGAGTTGCCTCCTGGGAAATATAGATACTATAAGGACAAATTTGTTTCAGAATTATTTAAAATATCAATTTTTATGAACTGGATGAGCATTCATAATTATGTAATAATATTGGTTTGTGGATTTCTTGTTCTAGTTTGCTTTTATATTTAGCTATATTTTATTACGCTATCAAAGAATGAATGTTCCCTATGCAACTTTATCTTTAGATATTACCTAAGCAAGTGTGTTAAACTAAGAAGAGATTATCTTGAAAAGGCATCAATTTTGATATCTTCAAATTTAGCAAGATATTGCTTCCTTAGAGATTTGCAAAGACTTTACATGGAACATCCCCGTCTTCATTTCGAGTTTCTTGGTGAAGAAAAAGAAATACTTCTTATAGAATTTCGAACATGTAATACCAAATTGATATGTGGTCATGATAGTCCTCCAGTTGGGGAATATGACTATAACAAATTGTTTGCACAAAAAATGGGCAAACACCTCAAAGTCGTACGATTTAGTTGATTATATGTTGTTCTTAGCGATTTGGGTGATTTATGCAAATATGTAAAAAGCAGGGACTAAACTGTAAAAGACACACAGATTTATAGTGGTTCGGCCAGAACGTGCCTACATCCACTTTATATGTTATTCTCCTCTTTCTCTTCAGATTACAAGTACCAAGCTTTGATTACAAGTAATTGAAATTTGTTTGAAAGTTCGTTCCGTGCTTGAGCTCTCAAACTTGTCTGCCATTGTTGTACCCCTGCCCCTCTATTTATAGAGTGAGGCTGGGGGCAGGGGTCCTGGATGTATATAGCTGCTGGCGGGCCTGGGCTGAAGCAATTCTTGCCTGGCGGCGTCCTGGTTCGGTAGCGTTTGGAGTGGTTGGAGTTTGGACCGGTGATAGGTTGGGAATGAGTTCGGTTCGGTGGTAGGTTGGACAGGAGAGATGGAGCTGGACCGGTAGTGACATGGTTCGGTAGAGGCTGGTTCGGTGGTGATTGGAGGTAGGTTGGTTCGGTGGGACATGATCCGGTGGAGATGGTTGGTTCGGCTGGTGTTGGACATGTAGATGTTTGGTTCGGCAGGTTTTGGACCGGTAGGTGGAGGAGAGGGGAATTGGTCCGGTGCCTCGGTTGGTTCGGCAGTAGGGGGGAATGCCGAATGAACTTCGGCATTGGGAATGCCGGATGAATCTTGGCATTGGGAATGCCGGATGAGCCATGGTATTTCGAATGCCGAATGAGATCTCGTTTCATACTGCCGAATGGGCTTGAGTGTTGGAGTGCCGAATGGACTCTCGCATTGTTTCACCGAATGAACTTTTATATTTGAACCTTGAGTGAAATCCTAGACTTATATACGCTTGCTGGCTGCTTCTTCTTGGTTCGGTCGTGGTGGAAATGCACACAACATTGATATTCCAGTTTTGACCAAAAATGGGATAACACTTTGCCCCCCAAAACATGCCTTGCGATAGGAAGGCGTGTTTTGTAATGCCATGAGCTAGATGTTCATATCCTGTTGACAACCTGCAAAGAGCTTGATATTTTATATGGCCCCAAATGACAACCGTTCGGGATCGAGCTACTTGGGATGAAGCGCGGCCGTTCATGGTCAAGCGCCTAACTTTAAATGACGACCGTTCGCGATCGAGTCATTTGAGGTGAAGTGCGACCGTTCGGGTCAAGCGTCTAAATCCATGCGACGATCGTTCGAGATCGAGTCATTTGCGGTGGAATGTGATCGTTCACGGTCAAGCGCTTTACTTCAAATGACGACCGTTCGGGATCGAGCCATTCGAGGTAAAGTGCGACCGAGCCCGGTCAGAGGGCGGACCTCAAATGGCGACCGTTTGCGATCAAGCCACTTGGGGTGAAATGTGACCGTTCACGGCCGGTGCCGTTCGCGGCAAAAGATGAAATAGGACCGTTTGCGGTCAAGCGCCTTACTTCGGATGACGATCGTTCGAGATCGAGCCATTCGTGGTAAGGTGCGACTGTTGGCGGTCAGGGGGTGGACCTCAAATTGCGACCTTTCGCGATCGAGCCATTTGTGGCGAGATGAGTTGTGCCGTTCGAGGCGAGTTTGTGACCGTTCGAAGTCGGGTGCCATTCGAGGCGAATTGTGACCGTTCGAGGTCGGGTGCCGTTCGAGGCGAGTTGTGACTGTTCGAAGTCGGGTGCCGTTCGAGGCGAATTGTGACTGTTCGAAGTCAGGTGCCGTTCGAGGCGAATTGTGTGTGCCCGGGGGGGACTTAATATTATCAGTGCCGGAGTTATTGTTTGGGGGAGTTTCCGAATCAAAGACTTCGGCAGTTCGCTGCCATGCAAGAGGTGCTCGTGGACCGTTCGCGATCCAACGGGCATACAAGTAAATTTTTCCATAGAATTGTAAATGTTAAAGCAATAATCATATGAATCTTACAGCAGAAATGTCCAAACAGGAAGAATTTAAATGTTCAAATCAAAATCAAAGCAAAAAGCAGAATGAAGATGTCAAAGCGTAAACTCTTACTATAACGCGGCTGGTAGTCATTCAGAGCATGCCTATAGATCGTACGCGATCGCTCACATGTGTAAATGATTTAACCGTGTTAGCGAGAGGTTTACAACTTGTTCATCGTTATTTTAATCAAGCAATCAATGGATAATCAAACGGTGCCCCGATCCAGGGTCACCTCTAGCCGATGTAGACGGTGGTCGCTCTGGCTCCATTGCTGGAGTTCGCCTCCTCACATACTGAAGGAGCATACCGTTCCTGATATGCCCTTCCACCTCGTCTTTCAAACGCCTTCAATCATTAGTGTTTATGACCGTTTAGTTCATGGAATACACAAAACTTATCTGATTTTCTTTCGTCAGAGGTTGGATCCCTTCGCATTGGTCTACGATATGGAACCTGCTCCTTGGTATCCTGATAAATTAGTTCCAGACTCTCATTCAGCTCAGTGTGAGTGATGAATCGCGGCTCCCTTCGTAGCCGCTTTGTCTTGTCATCATTATCCTCAACCTTTCTCTTTCCTTTGCTAGTCTCCGCACCCTTTCCAGGTGGGTTTCCGCTCTTGATTGCGTAAACGTCATCTTCTTCCTCTCTTTCTGCACTAGCATCTTCCAAACGCAGAAACTTTTCAGCCTCATGATAGAACTCTCTCAGATTCATAGGCGGGTCCTTGGTTAATGAATTCTTGAACTCTGTACTATCAGCTATTCCAGATACAGCCGCCATCATGACCATAGATGGATCTGGTCGATCCACTGATGCTGCCGCCGCATTAAATCGCGTTAGAAAGCTCCTCAAAGTCTCTCCAGTTTTCTGCTTCAAGGTTGCCAAAGTCATCACATTCTTGGGTCTCGCAATATGAACCCTGAATTGCCTCATGAATCTCTCAGTTAAATCTGCCCACGTTCCTATGGAGCCGCTCTCCAGTTGCCTAAACCATAACGCTGCAATGTCCGTCAAATACAGTGGAAGGCACCGGGCCATGATCTCCTGTGATGCCCCCAGCACTTCCATGTGCCTCATATACTTAGTAAGATGGACCGCAGGGTCTGTCCTCCCATCGTACATCTCTACTGATGGTAGCTTGAATTCTGGTGGGTTCCTAGCCATCCTAATTGCAGAAGAAAAAGGACTCCTGTTTACATCTTCCAAGTCTTTGTTTACTAAACCGCCTCTCCTAGCTCTTCTAACCATCTCTACTAATCTGTCATTGTCTCCAAGCTTTAGTCCTCGTTCACTGCCTTCGACCTACCCCCCGAGTCCGCGGGAGTTTTCATGTGTATGCCTCCCTGGCTGAACGTTTATTCCTCTATTTCTACCAGGTGGCTCGGATGCCCCCATCTCTCTTCCCGGGGTCGGATCAACATGCTCTGCGTGAGTGCCCCCTAGTTCTGGTGCTACGCCAGATGGTCCTGCTCCGTTCTGAACTCCAGTTGCTCCTTGGTTTTGTGCTCCAAGTTGCCCAATTTGCTGAAGCAAGTTCTGGATCATCTCTTCTTGTCTTCTCATCATAGCCTCCATCTCATCCCTGGTGATGAAGGCTGCAGCTTGGTTTGCTCCTGAGGAAGCCTCTTGACTCCCTTCCTGTTGACTCTGCTCTGGCCTTGGCCTTCTGCTTGATTGTCTCGCCATGACTCTTCCAATCTGAATCTCTAAACCCTCAAATTCAACTTCCAAGCGGTAGGTCTTGAGTTCAATTCTCAGTGAAAGCACCAAAAATGTTTGCACAAAAAATGGGCAAACACCTCAAAGTCGTACGATTTAGTTGATTATATGTTGTTCTTAGCGATTTGGGTGATTTATGCAAATATGTAAAAAGCAGGGACTAAACTGTAAAAGACACACAGATTTATAGTGGTTCGGCCAGAACGTGCCTACATCCACTTTATATGTTATTCTCCTCTTTCTCTTCAGATTACAAGTACCAAGCTTTGATTACAAGTAATTGAAATTTGTTTGAAAGTTCGTTCCGTGCTTGAGCTCTCAAACTTGTCTGCCATTGTTGTACCCCTGCCCCTCTATTTATAGAGTGAGGCTGGGGGCAGGGGTCCTGGATGTATATAGCTGCTGGCGGGCCTGGGCTGAAGCAATTCTTGCCTGGCGGCGTCCTGGTTCGGTAGCGTTTGGAGTGGTTGGAGTTTGGACCGGTGATAGGTTGGGAATGAGTTCGGTTCGGTGGTAGGTTGGACAGGAGAGATGGAGCTGGACCGGTAGTGACATGGTTCGGTAGAGGCTGGTTCGGTGGTGATTGGAGGTAGGTTGGTTCGGTGGGACATGATCCGGTGGAGATGGTTGGTTCGGCTGGTGTTGGACATGTAGATGTTTGGTTCGGCAGGTTTTGGACCGGTAGGTGGAGGAGAGGGGAATTGGTCCGGTGCCTCGGTTGGTTCGGCAGTAGGGGGGAATGCCGAATGAACTTCGGCATTGGGAATGCCGGATGAATCTTGGCATTGGGAATGCCGGATGAGCCATGGTATTTCGAATGCCGAATGAGATCTCGTTTCATACTGCCGAATGGGCTTGAGTGTTGGAGTGCCGAATGGACTCTCGCATTGTTTCACCGAATGAACTTTTATATTTGAACCTTGAGTGAAATCCTAGACTTATATACGCTTGCTGGCTGCTTCTTCTTGGTTCGGTCGTGGTGGAAATGCACACAACATTGATATTCCAGTTTTGACCAAAAATGGGATAACACTTTGCCCCCCAAAACATGCCTTGCGATAGGAAGGCGTGTTTTGTAATGCCATGAGCTAGATGTTCATATCCTGTTGACAACCTGCAAAGAGCTTGATATTTTATATGGCCCCAAATGACAACCGTTCGGGATCGAGCTACTTGGGATGAAGCGCGGCCGTTCATGGTCAAGCGCCTAACTTTAAATGACGACCGTTCGCGATCGAGTCATTTGAGGTGAAGTGCGACCGTTCGGGTCAAGCGTCTAAATCCATGCGACGATCGTTCGAGATCGAGTCATTTGCGGTGGAATGTGATCGTTCACGGTCAAGCGCTTTACTTCAAATGACGACCGTTCGGGATCGAGCCATTCGAGGTAAAGTGCGACCGAGCCCGGTCAGAGGGCGGACCTCAAATGGCGACCGTTTGCGATCAAGCCACTTGGGGTGAAATGTGACCGTTCACGGCCGGTGCCGTTCGCGGCAAAAGATGAAATAGGACCGTTTGCGGTCAAGCGCCTTACTTCGGATGACGATCGTTCGAGATCGAGCCATTCGTGGTAAGGTGCGACTGTTGGCGGTCAGGGGGTGGACCTCAAATTGCGACCTTTCGCGATCGAGCCATTTGTGGCGAGATGAGTTGTGCCGTTCGAGGCGAGTTTGTGACCGTTCGAAGTCGGGTGCCATTCGAGGCGAATTGTGACCGTTCGAGGTCGGGTGCCGTTCGAGGCGAGTTGTGACTGTTCGAAGTCGGGTGCCGTTCGAGGCGAATTGTGACTGTTCGAAGTCAGGTGCCGTTCGAGGCGAATTGTGTGTGCCCGGGGGGGACTTAATATTATCAGTGCCGGAGTTATTGTTTGGGGGAGTTTCCGAATCAAAGACTTCGGCAGTTCGCTGCCATGCAAGAGGTGCTCGTGGACCGTTCGCGATCCAACGGGCATACAAGTAAATTTTTCCATAGAATTGTAAATGTTAAAGCAATAATCATATGAATCTTACAGCAGAAATGTCCAAACAGGAAGAATTTAAATGTTCAAATCAAAATCAAAGCAAAAAGCAGAATGAAGATGTCAAAGCGTAAACTCTTACTATAACGCGGCTGGTAGTCATTCAGAGCATGCCTATAGATCGTACGCGATCGCTCACATGTGTAAATGATTTAACCGTGTTAGCGAGAGGTTTACAACTTGTTCATCGTTATTTTAATCAAGCAATCAATGGATAATCAAACGGTGCCCCGATCCAGGGTCACCTCTAGCCGATGTAGACGGTGGTCGCTCTGGCTCCATTGCTGGAGTTCGCCTCCTCACATACTGAAGGAGCATACCGTTCCTGATATGCCCTTCCACCTCGTCTTTCAAACGCCTTCAATCATTAGTGTTTATGACCGTTTAGTTCATGGAATACACAAAACTTATCTGATTTTCTTTCGTCAGAGGTTGGATCCCTTCGCATTGGTCTACGATATGGAACCTGCTCCTTGGTATCCTGATAAATTAGTTCCAGACTCTCATTCAGCTCAGTGTGAGTGATGAATCGCGGCTCCCTTCGTAGCCGCTTTGTCTTGTCATCATTATCCTCAACCTTTCTCTTTCCTTTGCTAGTCTCCGCACCCTTTCCAGGTGGGTTTCCGCTCTTGATTGCGTAAACGTCATCTTCTTCCTCTCTTTCTGCACTAGCATCTTCCAAACGCAGAAACTTTTCAGCCTCATGATAGAACTCTCTCAGATTCATAGGCGGGTCCTTGGTTAATGAATTCTTGAACTCTGTACTATCAGCTATTCCAGATACAGCCGCCATCATGACCATAGATGGATCTGGTCGATCCACTGATGCTGCCGCCGCATTAAATCGCGTTAGAAAGCTCCTCAAAGTCTCTCCAGTTTTCTGCTTCAAGGTTGCCAAAGTCATCACATTCTTGGGTCTCGCAATATGAACCCTGAATTGCCTCATGAATCTCTCAGTTAAATCTGCCCACGTTCCTATGGAGCCGCTCTCCAGTTGCCTAAACCATAACGCTGCAATGTCCGTCAAATACAGTGGAAGGCACCGGGCCATGATCTCCTGTGATGCCCCCAGCACTTCCATGTGCCTCATATACTTAGTAAGATGGACCGCAGGGTCTGTCCTCCCATCGTACATCTCTACTGATGGTAGCTTGAATTCTGGTGGGTTCCTAGCCATCCTAATTGCAGAAGAAAAAGGACTCCTGTTTACATCTTCCAAGTCTTTGTTTACTAAACCGCCTCTCCTAGATCTTCTAACCATCTCTACTAATCTGTCATTGTCTCCAAGCTTTAGTCCTCGTTCACTGCCTTCGACCTACCCCCCGAGTCCGCGGGAGTTTTCATGTGTATGCCTCCCTGGCTGAACGTTCATTCCTCTATTTCTACCAGGTGGCTCGGATGCCCCCATCTCTCTTCCCGGGGTCGGATCAACATGCTCTGCGTGAGTGCCCCCTAGTTCTGGTGCTACGCCAGATGGTCCTGCTCCGTTCTGAACTCCAGTTGCTCCTTGGTTTTGTGCTCCAAGTTGCCCAATTTGCTGAAGCAAGTTCTGGATCATCTCTTCTTGTCTTCTCATCATAGCCTCCATCTCATCCCTGGTGATGAAGGCTGCAGCTTGGTTTGCTCCTGAGGAAGCCTCTTGACTCCCTTCCTGTTGACTCTGCTCTGGCCTTGGCCTTCTGCTTGATTGTCTCGCCATGACTCTTCCAATCTGAATCTCTAAACCCTCAAATTCAACTTCCAAGCGGTAGGTCTTGAGTTCAATTCTCAGTGAAAGCACCAAAAATGTTTGCACAAAAAATGGGCAAACACCTCAAAGTCGTACGATTTAGTTGATTATATGTTGTTCTTAGCGATTTGGGTGATTTATGCAAATATGTAAAAAGCAGGGACTAAACTGTAAAAGACACACAGATTTATAGTGGTTCGGCCAGAACGTGCCTACATCCACTTTATATGTTATTCTCCTCTTTCTCTTCAGATTACAAGTACAAAGCTTTGATTACAAGTAATTGAAAGTTGTTTGAAAGTTCCTTCCGTGCTTGAGCTCTCAAACTTGTCTGCCATTGTTGTACCCCTACCCCTCTATTTATAGAGTGAGGCTGGGGGCAGGGGTCCTGGATGTATATAGCTGCTGGCGGGCCTGGGCTGAAGCAATTCTTGCCTGGCGGCATCCTGGTTCGGTAGCGTTTGGAGTGGTTGGAATTTGGACCGGTGATAGGTTGGGAATGAGTTTGGTTCGGTGGTAGGTTGGACCGGAGAGTTAGAGCTGGACCGGTAGTGGCATGGTTCGGTAGAGGCTGGTTCGGTGGTGATTGGAGGTAGGTTGGTTCGGTGGGACATGATCCGGTGGAGATGGTTGGTTCGGCTGGTGTTGGACACGTAGGTGTTTGGTTCGGCAGGTGTTGGACCGGTAGGTGGAGCAGAGGGGAATTGGTCCGGTGCCTCGGTTGGTTCGGTAGTATGGGGGAATGCCGAATGAACTTCGGCATTGGGAATGCCGGATGAATCTCGGCATTGGGAATGCCGGATGAGCCATGGTATTTCGAATGCCGAATGAGATCTCGTTTCATACTGCCGAATGGGCTTGAGTGTTGGAGTGCCGAATGGACTCTCGCATTGTTTCACCGAATGAACTTTTATATTTGAACCTTGAGTGAAATCCTAGACTTATATACGCTTGCTGGCTGCTTCTTCTTGGTTCGGTCGTGGTGGAAATGCACACAATATTGATATTCCAGTTTTGACCAAAAATGGGATAACACAAATATCCTCCAGTTATTACTTTGGAAGGATTTAATGTTCCTTTTGATTCAACGGTTACCCTTTCAGCTAATTCCTTGAATAAATCAAAAAAGCTGTCTCTTTACTTTAAATGTGAAACAAGTATCCAATGAAATTGTACGTTTTATTTCATTTTTACTTCAGTTGTAATCCCCTATTGCTATAATAAAGAGATTGATTATTTGAATCTTGACTTCATTTTCTTTTTTGTTTGCTCAAATAGGAGTTACAATTATCTATAACACCGCTCTCGTTAGATTCTCTATTTCATTTCATCAGCATCAAAGATAGGCTCTTAGCAAACATTGAAAAGAGAAAACCCGCTAACGAACCTTTATTAATTCGCATTCAAAACAATACCGTGGCTCTTGAATGGTACAGAAGATACTTGCTTCAAAATACAATCGTTAGAAACCTCAATGATCAAATTGCCAATCTTGAGGCTGACATTAAGAGTAAGAATAAAACAATTTCAATATTGAAGTGCCAAATTAAATCATATCCTTTAATTGATTTTTACCATAAGATGTCCAAACTTCTCCAGAAAATAAGTGCTTTGGAGATTAAACTAAAGGATAGTCAAGCTCGGTGTGAATTACTAGAATTCATTATAGGGAATAACATTTCTAACATCAATTTACCAGCTTCTCCAATTATTTCATCTGTTGCAAAATCAACAAGGGCTACTTCTCCTGCCATACAAAAGTTCCCTGCCATGACTAAACCTTATCCTGGCTTAAATGAAAAGGTAATGGGGGAATGGTGTAGGAAAGTCAAATTTGTGATGATAAAGTATTTCAATGAACAACAAAAGGTGAGATACTCACAATGCACAAATAAATATTCGGCTAGGATTTAGAAACATGAACGTGAAAGGTATTAGAAGTGTATTGCTGATTTAGAAAGGAAAATAAAACTCTCGAGGATGCAAACAAAGCCTTCGGTCTTGCTTTTAAGATGCATATCAAACCTACTAATGAAGCCCATAAGACAAGGAAAAAAGAGAAGAATCCTAAGGACATTCTTCATATTGCAATTCATCCCATCGTTGAACCCGTAGTTGAAGAAAATCTAGAAAAAGAAGCTCAAGATTTGTGAAATATATAATTGCACCATATACTTGCAGATAATTTCACAAATTACGTAAATCATGAAAAAAAAACTTAAATATCACCTGCTTTGTAGTCCTTTCTTATAATGTCGTTTTTGAATGAGCTCGTGGATAACTTGTACTATTATTTTTGTATTTTTTGGATCCTCCAATCCTTTTTACCGATCTCCTTTCCCAAAAAAACATGAAGTAAACAATATCCCTTATCGATAACTTGAAATCTATATAGGGGTTTATCCCCATTACATGTAGAGGTTAACAAATAATTAAGTTGACATATGATAGTTAGTGAAAAGTAATTCTACAATTGAATACAGTTGAAAGTCTTGAAATTCTTCTTTGGTAATGATGGTAGAAAACCAGGAGTTTAACTTCAATTATATTGGTGGAATACCATAGATTAATTCAATTAAAAATTTAATTGTTGATGTTTAGAAATTCATTTTCTAGATATAGCTAATAGGAAGTCAATAATGATCGTGTTATAAAAGTTAAGAAATCATTATCTGGATATTTATATTAGATATCCAGTGACCAGATTCGGGCATTAATAAATGGAAATTATAAGTTAAGTAATCTAAAATCCAGATTCGGGTATTAGTGGATGATAACCAGAAATCCATTATAATAATCTTCTCAATAGAAATCTTAGACCCAGATTGGGGCAATAATGAATGAAATTCAATAATTAATAGTAATAGACTCGAAATCCATATTCGGGTATTAATAATTGAAATCCCATGCTCAATAATGGAAAACTTGAAACCCAGATTCAGGAATTAATGACTGAAGTTCAGAAATTCTTCTTTGATGATTAGTTAAAGGTTGTAGATTCTTATTTATGCCTTCTGTTCTGTTCCGCTCCTTGGGTTTTGTTTCTTTTGACATGTGTTATCCCTTTAGGCTTGTGTGTAGTTGCTATTTGATTTGCTGCATCTTGAGCTTAGACATCTTAGTCCTTCATTGATAAGCCACTTCTCGGGCTCAGACGTCTTAGTCTGTTATTGTCTAGTACAATTGGTTAGCTTATTCACAAGCAGGACCCAAGAACTTACCAACCTCCCTCTAGAAGGAAACTTGACCTGGCCATAACGTGGTGCGATCAAGGTCTTCTCGATGCTTTAACCTGGCCATAGCATGGCGTGGATAAAGGCTTAGTCTAGCCTCCATCCAAGAGGCCCCTGACCTGGCCATAGCGTGGCACGGTAAAGAGACTCTCGATGCTTTAACATGGCCATAGCATGGTATGGATAAAGGCTTACTCTAACCTCTCTCTAGGAGGCGCCTTGACCTGGCCATAGCGTGGTGTGGCCAAGGGCTTGTTGATGCTTTAACGTGGGCATAGCATGGCGCGAATAAAGGCTTTTACTCTAAGCTTCCTCGACCAAGAGGCAGTTTGACCTGGCCAACTCAACACAGACAAAGGTTTTGACCATTTAAGGTTATGTCCAAGTGTAAGGAGAATTTCACTCTCGAGCATGTAGATTTTTCTCAGTAAAGTAGCTCTTTATTGACTTCAAATAGGATCTTTTTACAAGCCCATTAATTTTGTCTTGTCCAAAAAAGTTGATTATCGTTCTTTCGAGTGATCTGTATTGATTTGTTTCATGACCATTCATCATACGGTAGTAGCAATAAAATCATCCCAAATTCCTTTCATTTCTGGTTTTTTTTTATGCGATGGCCAATAGTTGAGCTCTTCCTTGGTAATTAGGTAAATTATCAATTGATGTTGTCCAATTGCATTCTTTTATTACATGGTTTCAGAGTTCCATCTTTAACGACTTATTTTCTTTTTGAAACCCATCGAAGTTGCTATAGGCAGTGTCCCACTTATTGCTTGATGCCATTTGTGTGCATAGCTGTAACGACCCCATTTTTTGACGCCTAAAAATCGACATCAATTCAGTCCACTGAATCAAATGTTGAACAATCGAATGCCGGAAAAACGAACCATTTGGGGTTAAAGAAGAAGGAGGTAGAAGAAGAAATAGAAAACAAAATCAGAATCTCACAAACGTAGTGGAACAATATATAATAGATAAATGACTAATCTTTTAAAATGAAAGAATTATATCTGTTTTATATATTACATCATCAGAGTACAATACAATCAACATCACAATTCAGGATGATTATAATATCTCATCCCTCCAAAGCTGAATATACAGCTTACACTACACAACGGAAATATGAATCTACGAAAATATGCCTCGTCATCCAGCTCGTCCCCTGAGCTCCACAACAGTCCATCCAGAATTTGTATTCTATAATACTCTGTCTGACCCAAGCATTATAGTTAAATAACACCCGAGTCAATATGGAAAACCAGCGTGAGAAAATACACTCAATTGAATTATTTAAAGTTTTCAAAATCATTTGAAATCAGAGGTATCTTATAAGACCACGCCACAAATAAACATGTCGGTATTTTACCTTACGATAACCAAAACATTTCTTACAAAATCCTCTGATATTATAATAGTGTCTATATACAATACTTACTCAAATAGCCGAAGTTATTACATTCATTAAATTACAGCATAATAGGTATACAAACAAAATAGTAAAGGCGCATAGGGAGAATGGATTTCCATTATTGGCAGGGCTATTGGGGTACCACCCGTCACAGTACGTGGTCTAGATCACCGTACCGAGGATCCACCCTTATCCCCTTCATCACAAGAACAAAGCTACCCCTTACTGGATAGTCCGAATAAGTTCACCCGCGGTTGGGATCAGCAACCCCCCACACAGCCAAAATAAAGGGACCTCTAGACACGGTTAACCTTACCCTAATTGGTTGCTAGCCACTTAGCCTCTTGTGCACCTCTCATGTTTTAGCCATTCCCGGTTGATGAGGCTCGAGGCTATACGTTACCTTTTTAGCACACATTCACTTAGAATGCTCATCGTCCTCCTGACGATGTTTTGAAAGCATTCGTCCATACAAGTCCGTTCCCGGTTCGAACGGAAAAGAAGGCACTACTCCTACTACATCAATTTTGGAATCACCATCAGGAATAGTAGCGATTAGCCTTGCACTTCAGTGCTCTAGTCTTCCTCACGAAAACGTTCAAACCGGATCGAAGTGGTTTTCGAAAAATTAATCTCGATCTCGGTCTCTTCGAAACGATCAGCGCATTGGCCAATATTGATAGTCAGTTATTTAACTAACAAATAACATTCACAGACAACCATCAGACATTAATAATTTCCCAAATTATTTATTTTCAAAATATCTTCGTAAGAGATTTTTCTATACTTCAATCCTTTGAAAATAGTTCAAATCACCTTTCTTTCGTGGAATATTTTGTTCCCAAATATTATTTATTTCCACTGAAAATTACCAAGTTTAAATACTTCAGATTTAAAATAATTTAAATCACTTTACTCTAAAAAGATATACATTAAAACATTTAAATTAAAACCACTTAAACACTTTATTCAAAAATATACTTTAAAAATATTTAAAATAAAATCTACTTAAAACACTTTATTTAAAATACTAGTTATGAAATTTTATACTAATTTCTCATGTAAAACTTAAGCCAAAACTAATTTTAAAATAAAAGTTATGAATTCTATACAAGTTTTCAAATGAAACTTTAAACCAACTATCTTTAAAATAAAACTATTTTATAAAATATAAATATTAATTATTATCTTTATGAAATCCTAATACCAATTAACTTTCTAAAATAATTCTACTATAACTAATTTAATAAATATTTACCTTTAAAATTTCAAACAGCTTAAATAATTCTCAAAAACATTCCTTTAAAACAACTTTAAACTTAAAAATCTGCTTGGAAACATACTCGGCTTTTAAGAGAAATATACTTTCTTTCACATCTTCAAAAATAAATCACTATTTATTTTTTAAAAAAAATTTCCCATTCCTTTATAAATTCCCTTCCTGAATTTATACATCCAAATATCCATTGGTATCTTAATTCACTTTATAAACCCCGTTTATAAATTCCATAGTCTCATCCATGTTTTAAAATACAGTTTCAAACACTAAATCGATTTCCAAATCGATTTCCAAAATTCACTCCATTTAAAAATAAATTACTTTACTTACTCAATTTTATTTTAAAACCCATTAATTTCATATATAACTTCTTTATTAAAATTTAAAATCTTATTTTAACTGAAACTACCAATTTCAAATTTATTTCAAAATTTTTCTTTTATTTTTCCTAAACCATTTAAATCTTGAATTGAAAAAAAATAAATCTTTTATTCCTTTAAATAATATCATTTAAGTTTTAAAATTCATTTATTCAAAAATCTCCTTTACCACAATTTAGAATTTATTTAATTAGAATTTAAAAATCAACTTTTATCTTTTCCTAAATCATTCTTCAATTTATCCGAATTCTCTATAATTATTTTACTTAAAAATGCTCTCCCTTATCTTCCCTTCAAAACTCCAATCTATACATTTTTGATAACTCAGTATACCTAAATGTTAATCAATCAAACCATAACATTCAATATTTCCAATTACCAATGTAATCTGTCATAGATTATCCAATAAATCATAACATAGAATATTTATACAATCTAAATATTTTTGAGGAATCCTGTTGGATCCCTCCAACCTATTTCCCTGCCTCCACAGATGTTAGCACAATATAAAATACTAATTCCACTTCGATGTGTAATATCACGGTATATGGGGTCATCCATTATTATGCGTGGCGGATAGGGACTCATCCGTTATATAATGCAGGAAATCAATCACTCATATTTATGTGTGTGTGTGTGTGTCTATATATATATAATGAACCATCCAATCAATTCAATCATTCAACTAATAATTTAAATTAACTATTTAAATTAACCAGAAATCCGAGATGAGTGAGATTAACTCGCCTTTGATTTTATTTGCACTCCGATTCAACCGGGCTCGTTTCTCAATGATTTTAGACCTTGTATTAATATTTATACAGTTTATTAATATTAGAAATAATTGAACAATCAATTTCCTTTTTAACTATTTAATTTAAACTAACAATTTGGTTTAAACTAATAATTTTCTCTTTAAAATTCTTTTGGTAACTAAAATAATTAAATAAGTAAATTGAACAATTCAATTACCAAACCCACTATTTTAAGATAAACCAGTAAACCTAAAACGAGTATTTGTATATTTTCTTTTGAAACTGTACATATATACTTACAAAAATAATCTTTATAAATTTCATAAAAAACTAATTTGTATAAATTCTTTCAACATTTAAATTCCTATTTTCCTTTTCAAGCCTTACCTATAAATATATATTTCTGTTTATGTTAAAGTGGGTATGCATACATATATAAATGAATATTATACTTCTTCTTTACTGTAAATCGAAAATGCTCTCTATATATATACATATATATTAAAAACAAAATTATCATATATAATATATATTTCTCTGTATGTATATATATATATATATATTTACGCACATATATATAAATTTATTTCAATTGGAAAAAAGAATTATACTTCACAGCTTAATCCCATAGTCACGACGACCCTTCCTCCAATGTCATCGCGACCCAAACCCACGTGCGGTTGCCTTTACGATCACTACTGATGTCGCCTCCATTGACCACTCTCGCGAACAGCTCCAGTACGCTGATCGAATTCCTAAATCGCGACAAATCATGATCGCCCCCATCGAGCAACTCAGACCCCAACCCAAATTTAAGCAACGACCTTCCCAATCTATGCCATGCTGAGGAACTCTCGCCGACGCCAAGCTCACCGTCATACTCTGGCACCCACCAGAATCGCCTACCAGGCCTTGCCCTCAAACATCGACTGTGACTTCCCACTATCGATCCCTAACATTTCCCACAAATCAAATGCCATACCTTGAGACGCGAACGAGCTCGACTCCATTCCCTTATCAATAGATAGGATTTCGACTTATCTTCGAATTCGAAGAGAGGAGAAGAGAAAACTATTATTATTTCGAATTCGTTCTGCGATTTGATCAGTAAAATGGGAGGGGAAGGGAAAAACGGAAGGGAAAATGCCACTCCCTAGAGAAGAGTACCAGGTTACGTAAATTGATCGATTTGATTTCTTTTGTTTTATAAAACGGCAATTACTTTTCTTCTCCACACGTGATTAAAACAGAAAAAGGGAAACACGTGTTATAAGTGTTGAAACGTGTTTAAATTTGTTGATTGTATGAGAATATATATTTACATTTAATTTAAATTCAAATTTAAATTGACTTTAATTCGAATTTAAAATTTTTACATCCTATCGAGGTAAGCCCCCAAGCGTTTATAATGTTAAACCCCTATTCCAAACACAATGAAAAAAGGTTCCGAGTCCTAATTCGATCGTATGGAGAAGATTGCTTTTTGGACCAGTTATTCTATTAAATTATCTATATAGATTTCAGCGCGTTTATATATCATACGACCTCACGACAACTCCAAACACTACGAAAATTGAAATTCGATAATAATACATTATTACGGATCCAATGCAACCAGTTTCATCGAAATCTGAGCTGTGCCTCGGAAGGCTATTTTTAAATATCAATTTAAACAATATATTTTTAAAATTGAGCAAAACATTTTCACACTCAAATTTAAAACTTCTATTATCTCTAGTATTACTAATATAAGTTTTCCAAGCCTTTGAAATATTTTTAACTAGCTTAAAAATCAAGATTCAATATTCTACCCAATTGTTAAATCCAATTATTTAATTATCCAAATAAATAGTGATATTTGAAATTCAAGTTAAAATAACTTTCAAATATTTAAAATCAATTAAATATTTCAATTCCAAATATCCAAAAATTCTGGGTCGTCACATTCCTCCACCCTTAAAAGAATTTCGTCCCCGAAATTACCAGTTAAGAAGAATGTCACACAACTCGTTAATTTTCTTTCCAAAATTAACAGTTCAAACAACACCCCAAAACAATTTTCTCTATAGAAGACACATTATCATACTTACCAACATCCTAAAATTATCGATAGGTTTCAAACAATATTATTTACTCAACAATTCAAATATAAATTTAAAACCGAATTTTAAATAATCAAAATTTTCAAAAAAATTCTAACTCCCTTAATTTTTTAAAAATTTCGTCAGCGTCTCCTTTGCATGGCTAGATCGGTACAACTACAAAAGGCCTCTATGGGCCCCTAAATTCAAAAGAAAAAAAATCAAGAGGCTAGACTAGAAAATCATCAAATTTTACATAGAAATTTAAATGTATACCTTTTCGTTGAACAATTCAAATTTATCTTCGAAAATCAAAACATTCATTTATCCCTTGCCTTTAGATACCTATATATATATCCTACTTAGCAATAATATCCAATTACAGATTTCAAATCATTTTATTCACTTCTTTTTACAAAATTTCTATATCTGTTCTATTTAAGCTGTACGATGCACGCATATCATCCGTACGTAATACCAAATTCGATCGCTTACTCGATCACACAATTTCACTTCCGAACTAGTATCGTCCACCCGACTTCCTAATGCGGACTTGGATCTGGTTTCTTGATCAAAAACCATCATTCTCCTTGCATAGCGATTTACTATGATAGAAAATTTCCAAAACTAATCAAAAATCCATATCAGGGGTTCGCCGTCGAAAATCGAGTGAAAAATTCCAACTCGAACCGGTATAACTACCTCAAAATTCTATGTTCGAAGAAGTAATTTTCCATAAATTATTATTGTTATATGTGGTTGCTTGGAGTGATAATATTAAACTATTATCATTGTTGTGTAGAAATTTGTGACGACCTGGAATTTCTAACAATTTAAATTGGAATAGTTAATTGATTTTAAATGTTTAAAAGTTAATTTAAACTTGAATTCCAAATATCAATATTTACTTGATAATTAAATCATTGAATTATATAGTTTAAATATTGAATTTAATAATTGAAATTAGGTAAATTACTGAATCTGAAATTTTGAGCCTGTTTAAAATTATTTAAAATCTTGCTAAATTTATGCTGATAATACTGAAGATAGTAAAAGTGTTAAAATTTATTTGGAAGTGTTTTGTTTTGTTTTGAAAATATATCGTTCAAATCGATATTTGAAAATTGCCTTCCGAGGCACAGTCTCGGAATTCGACGAAACAAGTTCCATTGAAACCCTAATAGTTAGTTATTATCGGATTTCAATTTTCGTAGCAATCGGAGTTGTCGTTTGACCCTGGCAGCTCAAAACGCAAAGAAACTATTTTAATCGATTTAATTTAAAATTGATCGTTTATTTCCATAACTCGCTCATATGATCGAAATAGGCTCCGAAACACGTTCCATTGTGTTCGAAATATGGGTAAAACCTTATAAGTGCCTGGTGGCATGTCTGGTTTAGAGTTCGAGATTTCGAGTTATGCTAAACGAGATATTTTGGAAATTTAATAATATTAAAAATTAAAAGTCAACCCAGCCACCCTAACACCTGCATTTCGTCAACCTAGCTTATCTCCTTATCTCAAGGCAAATCAGGTATCTTCCTTCACTAATAAAAATCTATTTTGATTCAAAAAAAATGAAATCGATGGCCAAAAACTATAAAAAAAGGAAGAAAATCGTAGTCATTCGATTTCATGAAAAACGCGATTCAGGGCCGCAGCTTCGAGTTCATTCGAACAAGAAAGGGGAGTGCTTTGTGCGCGGCGGCGTTTGGGTGAAGGTGGGTGTTCGTGGTGTGATGTTTGGGATCGGGGATGGCCAAAATTGCCGATCCACATCATTCAACATTAGAGTTTGTCGTGGGCTATGGGGAGGTTCGATCGACTTTAGGAGCGACTGCGAGCTCGCGTGGCCTGGTGAGCGCACGAGGCGATGGTGAGAGGTTGACGCGACAATCAAGAAGATGGTCGTGAGTTGTTTGAGTAGTCCTCCAGGGCTTTGGCGCTTGGACATCGGGGAAGTTAGGTACGAATTTTTTTCCCTTCTTCTGTAAATTTTATTTTGTAGATATAAAATTAATTTAAGCAGGAATGTTTGTAGATAAGATGTTTAACTCACAGTGAGATATAAAAGTAATTCGGTTTTTGTTTAATAAAAAGAATCTAGTTCTGGAATTTTACAATAAGGTATTTTAGTTAATTTTATCTATTATATAGATATACAAGTTCCAGGAGAATAAATGCACACATATATTTATGAATAAGTGTTGAAAATTCTAGTTAGATATATATAAAACAATTATGTTTTTAGCTTAACATATATGGAGTTTTAAAGGTTTAAGGAATTTATAAAAGTCGTTTTTTTTTAAATCTATAATTTATTTTATTAGGGATTTCGAAATGGAAAATTAATAGTCAACCAGAATTATTACACGGAAATTGATTATTAAATTAATTCAAATATTAATAAATTGTATAATGTTTATACAAGGTCAAAAATAATGAAGAACAAGCTGATTTGGATTGGATTGCATAATAAGCAAAGGTGAGTAAATCTCACTCGTTTGGATTTTTTTTAAATTTAAATGGTTAAATTTAAATATTTGGTTTCATATTGAATTTATTTGATGTGCACTGTGAACTGATGATCGGTGACTTTGGTTTTGGTTGGTTCTCGTGTTAATTGTGGGTTGACTCGAAGTACTCGGGTTTTTAAATTGTTTTAAAATTAAATCATAAATAAGAAATGATTCATTTTAAAGTAAATGAGGGATTAATGATTGGTGATTCATTAAATAGGTAGGGTAATTTAAATGGATAATTAATTAATCCAATAAATTAATGATTTGAGTTAATTAATTAAGTTCAATTAATTTAGAATAATAAATGGGTGGATTGATATGTAATTACTTAATGTAATTAATAAAATATAATTACTTTGTGAAACTGATCAAGAGATTAATTAAGATAGTTAAATAAAGGAGTAATTAATTTATTTAATGAAGTAAATAAAAAGATAGTTAATTATAGGTAGAGATAAATCAAGAATGATTAATATTTATGTTTAATAATAATTAATTATTTAATGAAATTAAATTAGATTAGGATAAATTGAAATGCGAATGAAAAATCATTAATTTATATAATTAAGGATGTAAATAAAGGTTGATTAATTAGGATAAATCAATCAATAATGAGTGATTTATGAGAAATTAATTAATATGAGTAATTACGGATGATTAATGTAATTAATTATAGTTATTTAATTTGTGATATAATTAAAGATTACTTATTGATTTTGGTTAAGAATAATTAATATCCTGAAATTAATTATAGTTAATTACTTGAATGTAATTGAAGGATAATTAATCCAGAGTGATTAATTAAGATGAATAATGCAGGGATGATTGATTAATTGATTTGAAATTAATTAATGTTAAACGAAGAAATCTAAGTGGTTGAGGTTAGTAATTCAATCAGGATTAATTAAATTAAATTTTTATGTGATTAAGCTTTGCTTATGGATGATTGAATGGTATTGGATGCTTTGAATGAGTTGATATCTTTGATATAAAATGTTGTGTATTTCATTTGGATAATTTGGGTTAGGATGACATAAGAATCGAAGAGAACGGGGTCGAGTATTGGAAAATATCTGAAACCCCTTCGAATTTTCATAGATTGATATGTGAAATCTATAGTCTGGAGTGAAGTTATTTAAAGGAATTGGACGATTTTAAATCTAAATCTTTGGTACTTAGAAAACTTATGTGTGAAATAAGTGATCTCTATAGCATATTGTGAACTTGTAAATTGATTCGAGTTACCCGGGTTCTATATAAGTTGTATGCTTTATATCTCATGTTGGACGAGTTACTCATGCTGGTTTCCAGCCTGACCCGAGTGTTACTTTGGTGTAATGCTCGGGTCAGACCGAGTATTATAGATTTTCAGGTAGGGACGTTCTGGAGCTCAGGAGGCGAGCTGAATGGCAAGAACATATAGAGTATTTCCGATGTATTTATATTGTTGTATATCTGTGACATGATAATTGTGTATATTTAGTGTCTGTATATATGTGAAACTCTGATGTATCAAAATGTAATCGACAGATATAGTATTCTTTTGTAAACTGTTATTATTTATTATTATATTTATCTGCTGCGAATGTGAGATGTTAATGTTTTTGTTCTTCTTCTTCTATCTCTTTCTTCTTTTTGATAACTATCTGGAATTTTTGGGATCAGAAATTTCGAGTCGTTACAGTTGGTATCAGAGCTGAAAGGTTAAGCGAGAACCCTGGCTCTGGTGGGGATTACTCATTAAATAGAGTCTGTAGTACTCTAGAATGAGTTGAGTGTATATATATATATGAGCGCGTACTTGTTATTTTCTTATATAATTTTTTTTAAATGGTTTTACATAAAAATATATTTTGATATATAAAGCAATATTTTCTTCTAATAAATATTAAGGTGATTGGTTGTTAAATCATTGGAATTAAACTAAGCAGTAATATAATACAACCAAATTGAAATCTTGAACTGGAATTAAATTAAGTGGCAGCAGAAATACAACCAGATTAAATTAATGAAATTGGAGAATTAGAATTCAGAAATTAAATTGTTTAAAAACTTTAATAAAGGTTAATTTGGTTTAAAAAGTTAAACCAACCTTTGAGAATTTAACTCGAATTCATAAAATTCGAGATGGTTTGAAATTGAGATTGAAATTGAATTAGTTCAAAATTTAATTTGATTCAAATTAATTGTATTTGTGATTGAAGATGGATAAGTTTAAAAATTTAAATGGAAAATTTGGACTGGATTAAATTGAAAGATTTGAAATAGAAGTGGGTTCAATTGATATTAGTCCAAATTGATTGGAATAGTTTTAAATTATAATTAAAGTTGAATAGGTTTAAAATCAAATGGAATTTGATTTGAGTTGGAAAAGAAATCATGATTTAACTTGAATTGGGTTTAAATAAATTTCGATGGGAATTGAAGTTCTTTGAATTAGAATTGAGTCAATTAAAGGGAAGTGGAAATTTAAATTAAATTGTTCGGGAAGTGAACAGTTTTGACTATGGACTATTTTCAATATAAATTGTTTTAATATAAACTTATTCTTCCAAGCTATATAATATATACAACCTTTCTTTTTAAAGCCAAATTATTTTATATTTGTTTTACCATTATTTTTGGAACTATTTAAAAAAAATTCAACTGTTTTATAAACTAATTATTATTTTCAACTATATCACAAATTAATTACTATTTTACAACTATTTAGCAATTATTTAAAATTTCTAAAACTATTTAACTATTTTCCAACTATTTTATAATTAGTTAACTATTTTGCTGTTATTTTGCAAATTAATAATTATTTTACAACTACTTATCTATTTTTAAGATTTTCAAGTCATTTTCCAAAAATAAACTGGTCGACGTTCAAACTGTTATTGATTAAATACCCAACTGAGGTAAGAATTGAAGTGATAATCCAAATGGGGATTTAGGCAAATGTGAATAAGTGAATAAAATTCAAAGTGAGGGTGAATAGAAGGGAGATTGATTTGGATAATAATTAATGAAGTTAATTACGTAGAATATACGTATATTATTCTATTCGCATAGTGATTTGATCCAGATTCGAGCATAGAATTTCGAGATGGTTATATTGATTCGAGTTGGGATTTTTCACTCGATTCTCGACGACAAACCTGGATATGGATTGTTGCTTGGTTCTGGATATTCTCTATCATAGTTATGGCTATGCATGGAGAATGACGGTTTCTGATCAAGAAACCAGATCTGTGTCTGCACGAGGAAGTCGGGTGGACGATACTAGTTCGAAAGTGAAATTGTGTGATCGAGTGAGCGATCATATTGGTATAGCGTACGGATGATAAGTCTACATCGTATAGTTTTGAATGAAATTGATATTGGAAAGAGTAATCAAATTTGAATATTTGTTTTGAATAAACAAAGTTATATATCTTTGTCATATAAGATAAATCTCCCCTTATTGAATCTATTGCTAGAAGGAAAGGATTTTGAAAGTTTTTGAAGTATAAAAGGAGTTTTACACAAGTTTGAAATGATCCAAAGTTTTAAAAATTATATATATCTGAATATATATATAAAGGATCTTATGAGGATTTTGGATGAAAGGTTTTGGGAACCTTTGGATTTGGAAAGGCTTTTGATTTTTGGGAAAATCAATATTGAAATTTGGAAAGCCTAGTTTGATAATTTTCAATTTTGGGATAATCGATTTTGTGTAAAGGAGCCTTGTATGAGATCATACTAGGTGTATGATTTGAAGGATACTATATGTGTATGGTATAAAGTGTTTTTATAATGGCTCTAGGGAAAAAGGCGCTCCCTTGAAATGAACTTCTCAGGAGTGCCACCGGGTGGTGCTGCCTTGAGCCCCAGGGGGGGTTCTAAAGTTGATCCTGTGAGGAGTCTGGAAAAAACAAGTTCCTGAGAATTATGAGTAGTGTCTACCATAGCGAAAGTCGTGTGTGCCGCTGAGAGCCAACAGTCTACGTTTGATTTTATATCGGTAGACTGCGACCTATGGTAGCATAGCGAAAGTCGTGTGTGCTACTGAGGGCCAACAGTCTGCATTTGATTTTACATCGGTAGACTGCGACCTATGTAGAGTGGA
Organism: Allium cepa; assembly: GCA_030765085.1. Taxonomy (NCBI): domain Eukaryota; kingdom Viridiplantae; phylum Streptophyta; class Magnoliopsida; order Asparagales; family Amaryllidaceae; genus Allium; species Allium cepa. The sequence continues at coordinate 104,692,424 of CM060930.1, read as the reverse complement.
TAAGTTTCATTTTGACAGCGAAAATCGAGAGGTGCTGATGCCTACAGTTACATGGAATTTTGCTGCGATGACAACGTAACCCTGGAATGTAACTGCGATCTGTTGTGGGTTCCATGGCGTAATCGAGGGGCGCAGAGTGTCTATAGTTACATGTACTTTTGCTGCGATGGCAACGTAACCCTGGGATGTAAATGCGACCATAGATGGGGGTGATGATTTCCAGAGCATTCTCACAAAAGATATTTCCTCTATTTTCAATAACTGTTTTCTATATTTTCAATAAAATTATTTTCCCAAGTATTTTCACGGGATGTTAAAAATGAGTCCGCTGAGTACTTTTAGATTTTCAGTCCTACGCCTGATAAACGTATGACTGAATTTCTGTGAGAACAAGGATGGACTGGCTGAGACATCGAGTTATAAGAAGTATTTTTATAAAGAGCTATTTTATTAGTATGATGTGAATTTAAAAGCATTTTTAAAATTTTCAAATCAAAGTGTTAGAATTTTGGAAAATAAAAGAAAATCCAAACTGGAGTAATAAAATAAAATTTAACTTGGGAAAATTTAATGAAGTTATTTTTGTAAATAAAGTTGGACGTAAGTTAATCAGCTAAATAAATTATTTGGCAGAACATATTAATAAAATTTAACTCGGTTAAATAAAATGGATTGTAAATTAATAATGGAGTTTGGAAATGAGTTCGAATTATAAATAGAATTCGACTTGGATTTGATGATGAATTAAAATAAGTGGAGATGTCGTAAAGATAAAATGGAATTGAATTATAACAGAAATGGTTTGAGTTGCAAAAAAAACCCAGGTGAGTAGAAATAAATTGAGAATGACTTTGTATAAATAAAATAAATTTGAAAATGAATTAAGTAGGTGAATTAAAAATCTATAATGGGGTGAATAAATGGTTAAACTGAATCAATTAATAAATGGATGAAGTCTGATTGAATAAAAACTAAATCAAAGTTGTAATTGGAATTGGGTTATCAGAATGAACTTAAGTTATGAAGGTATTAATTTGAATTAAAATTACTTAAATCAATAAAAGCTTGGTTTCGAGTAAGAATGGAAGACCATTAAATAAAAGTTTGGGTTAAATTTATTTGGAAAGTGGATATTAATATAAACATCGAATGTTGTCAAGCTTAATGAAATAATTTTAAACTGAATCCAATACGGAGATGAAATGAAATGTAGATGTATGGTTGGTAAATGAATTAGAAATGAAATGGAATTAAGTACAGAATGAATTGAAATTAATTTGAAGTAGTTATAAACTAAAATGAATACTCTATTAAGCGAATATTTTCAAATTTGCATTGGATGAATTATCGTTTGACGTAAATGAAAATAATTAAAATTCTATGGGTTGAGAGTAGTTAAATAACTTGATTTTGAAATCAATTGAATGGAATATGAGCTTATTTGAATTGAAAATAAATTGAATGTAAGAAATTGAGTTGTAAACCAATAAAATTGAAATGGTATAGCAATTGGTTGAAAAAAATTGAATTAGTGTTGAAATCATATCAATTGCTCGTGGAAGTTATTTAGAATGCATTTCTTTTGGAGTTGATGTGTTGTAGTTGTTTAAGTAAGAGAAATGTTATAAACTTCATATATATAGTGCTTACATATTTAAATTGAGTAAGAACATGTACCGTGAAGCCGTTTGGCTGGATTTGGATTGCGCTAATTACTAAAATAATAAGTCGTTTGCTTAAAATGCTAAATAAAGGTACGCCTACGCAATAAAAATTAGAAATATGAACTGTTTTTGATTTTCCGACCGAGGGGGTCGATGTATATATATTTATATCTCTTGTCAAATTGCAAAAGCTCCTCCGTACAAAGGAGACTCCGCCAAAAAAATTTGAAAATTTTGGGAGTTAGAAACTTTTGGGCCGCCAAAATTTTTTTGAAAATTTTGGGAGTTAGAAATTTTTTGTTATCGACAAACAATTTCAAACTGGAAATTGAAATTAATTAGTGGATGAAACTAATTCAAATAATGATATGAATCAGTTATAATTGGAAGATAAAATTCAATATTCTGAACTGAAAATAAACTGAATCCGTATGGAAATGGGAAAAACTAATTTGAATAGAAGTAGGTATGAAACTTATGTGAGGAAATGTATAAAATGATTTGAAAAGTTACAATCGAATATTATTGCTAAGTAAGATATGCAGGTATTATGAAGGGAAAGGAAAATTGGTTTTGATTTCGGGAGATAATTTGAATTGCCCGACTAAAAGGTATGTATTTAAATTTCTATATGAAATTGGATTGGGTTTTTGGTCTAGCCACTTGGCTTTTGTTTTCTTTCGGAATTTGGGAGCCCGTAGAGGCATTTTTTAGTTGTACCGATGAGACCACCCGACTTTTTCTCCACAAAAAGTCGTATCATCCTTAAGAAAGAAAGGGATAGAAAAGAGAAAAGAAAGAAGAGAAAGAAGAAACAACACAAGAATCTCAACAGCGGAACGAATAAATTATATTAATAACATAGATATTACATAGTATACATCAAATATCAGAGTTACACAGACAATACAACACATATTAGACAGCTATTAAACACCTGTCTAGTTTTTATAACACAATCACAATATAGAAAACACTCAGAGGTACCAACACAACGAAAAACTATATAACTATACGCAGAAGCCTCCTGCTCCATATGCTCCTCCACAATTCGTCAAAGTTAACCTGAATCCTAACCTGAATTCCCTTGGCTACTCATAAAAATTTGAGTACCCAAGAGTTAAAGAAAAATAGAAATAACTCTGGGTCAGACATGGGTCTGGTGTGAGTAATAGGTTAAAGTTGCTTAACTTTGAAAAACCTTTGAAAAGAAAAGGTATCACGTAAGACTTCCCACACATAAACATGGAAAAGTTTTTACCTTACGCTAACCAAAACATTTGATAGGAAATCTAGTGATATTATAATAGTGTCTAGGGTTTTCAAGTAAATAAGAAATAGCCGAAATTGTTACATCTATTAAATTCCAGCTACTAGCCACAAAAGTGGGTAATACAATCAAATCCGTTGGCACTTATTGGATTTTGGATTCCATACAATGGCTGGGCTACTGGGTACCGCCCATCACAGTACGTGGCCTAGATCACCGTACCGAGGAGTACGCCCGCACCCCTGCAACACAAAGCCGGACCCATTCCTTACTGAACAGTTCCAAACAAGACTACCCCGTAGTTGTGATCATCAACCGCACCACTAAGCCAAAAATAAAGGGACATCTAGACAGGGATAAATCTTGCTCTCAAGTGGGGGCTACCCGTGAAGCTTTGCTGCACCTCCCCTGTTTTAGCCATTCCCGGTTGATGAGGCTTGAGGCTATGATTACCTTTATAGGACATAACACTTAGAATGCTCATCGTCCACCTGACGATGTTCTGAAAGCATTCAATCTATACAAGTTCGTTCTGGGTTCGAACGAAACCGAAGGCATTATCTCGTTACACTCATTTTGGAATCACCCTCAGAGTTAACGACAATAACCCTTGCACTCTGAATCACCATCTCGAATCTATAAGTACTATTCCGTCAACTCATTACGAAATCACCCACAGAGTTATACTGACGTATAGCCCTTACACCTCGACTCTTCACTCGCTCCACTTGGATTAACGACCTAACGTTTAATTGGAACCGATGTGGTTTTCGGATCCCAAATATGGAAACCCGATCCCGGTCTCATCAAAATCCAAAGCATGTCTTTTAGGTCCAAGTTGTTTTAGAGTTTAAAACAATTCAATTCATTATCTATATACACATAGATAGATAATTCACAACACAATAGATAATCAACATTATCATTACCAACAGATAATTCATACCATAATCAGATAATCCATATTATCATCCAAAAGCAACCAATACATCCATATCACATAACATTACTCATCTCATAACTGAGATTACAACCCATACCAGGTAATTAATACCAATCATCAAACATAAGCAATGATCTAATGATCACACCATTTATAATTAAGAGTGTAATGGAACGCGCTTCGCGCGTGAATTGTTTTTCTAATAAATTGTATATGCTTAAATCAGTCAAAAAAATAATTTTTTATTTTTAAGTGATATTTTGTAAAGATGTATTTTGAATCTGTAAAGAAGGTTTAATTTTAGATCCTATTTTTAGAAGCGTTTTGAATTTTAAAGCATGTTTAGTTATTAGATCCTACTTTTATGGGCATTTGAATTTGTAAAAGAAATTTAGTATTAGATCCTATTTTTGAGTAATTAAGATTGGATAATATACAGAGGGGCGTTTTTGGTAGTTCACGTTGATACCAAAAAAGTGTGACACCAAAGCTATTACAACTATTATTAAAGATCAAATTCCTCTCATGTCCTCTTCCATACCTCTCAATGTCCTTCTCCCTACCAGTTCTGACAACCCAAACGTACCTCCCCTCTCCACTCAAGTCAACCCTCCCGTCAGTCCAAACTCTATCCAAAGTTCACCTGTCAACTCTGATCATCCCTCATCTTCAGCTAACCCTCTGCCTCTTCCTCCTAACAAACCAGTAACCACCTTCAATGAAACTCTACTTCCCTCTGTAGCTCCTCCTGCCCATTCAGAACCATCTGACCTACGTCCACTCTTTCATGTCCCCCCAGGCTTAATACCCCATCGTCCACCTGATGCTATCCCTCCTCCTCAATCTACAGTACCTACTTCCTCCTCTCTAGGTGAACGACCATGGACTTCGCTATTTAAGCGTAAACCTAAAAATGCTGGGAAGTACATTCCCGTTGACCTATGTCCAGAGTATGAAAATGAGGTACTAGTGCCGTCTCATGAAGTTCTTGAAGGTGGAGATAGAATCTGGAATGAAACATTAGTTGGATTCTTCCTTGACAAACCGTTATCATACACAGCTGTAATTCAAAAGCTTAAAGCCATCTGGAAGTTGAGAGGATCTGTCACGGTTAAATCTGATGGTACTATCTTCTTATTTAACTTCTCATGCTCTGAAGATAGGAATAAGATATTACAGTGTGACCCCATAATCTTGAATAATAAGTTTTTCATTGTCAAGCCATATGATGCTACAATTAGTAATGTCTCTGGTATAGTCACCTCTGTTCCAGTGTGGGTTCATTTGTACAACCTTCCGTTATTTGCTTGGTCGCCTCTGGGAATTAACTGGTTAAGTAGTCATTTGGGTAAAATGTTATGCATGGATGAGATGACGGAAAAGCAGGAGAGGTTGACCTATGCTAAATTCTTAATTGAAGTAAAACCAGATAAGGAGCTAGTGGATGAGTTTCTGGTCAAGCTGGTGGAAGGAGGAACACAAAAAATTTATGTGCAGTATTTGTGGAGGCCAGATGTATGTGTGATGTGCAAAAACTTTGGTCATACAACTGATTGTTGTGACAGGATGCAAATAAGGCATAAAGTTAATGAGAAGGAACAAATGGAAAATGATAGCAAAGGAAATGAAAGAGAAATCACAGAGAAAGTTCAAGTAAAAAGGAATGTAAAGCCACTTCAGAAGCGTGCAAATAGAAAATGGCAGCGTGTTAATGTTAGGAAAAAACAAAATTGGGCAGATGAAAGTAAAAGGGAACAAGCCATAGGCAGAACCGTTGAACATGAGAAAGATAAAGTCAGTGATACAATTGATACTGAAAGAGGAAAAGAAGTGTGTAATAATGAAGAATATAATAATGCAAATAAAGGAAATGAAATAGTTGAATGTGAAGAACTAACTGAAGGGGCAAACGCTAGTGCTACTGATAACAACCAAGTAACTCCTCATGAAGTGCATAATGAAAGTATTGTTAAAAGTGCTGGGAATACTGAAAATAATAGCATGATAGAGAATCTCACAACCACTAATCAATTTGAAGCACTGCTTAATATAGATGAGGAAGGTAACATGAATGATATGTGTGAAGAGAATCAAATAGAAGAAATAAAAGATGAAATAGCATATGATGAAGTTGTAATGCAAGTGACAGCAGAAAGACAGCAAAAAAAGAAGAACAAGTGCAACACAGTGGAAACACAAGGGGAAGCAGTCCAATTTGTGCAAAAGCAAGATAAGGTAATTATTACACAGCAACCTGAACCAAGTGAGGAAGTAAACATTGAAGATGGAAATAGTACGAAAAGTATAAGTGAAGAGGACCCCAGTAGCAGTGGAAAGAAAAAAAGGAAAGAATAGAAATATGAAAATGAAGCAAAGAAATATAGTAATAAAGCAAACTGGCATGCACAAGGATGATATGGATGCACAGAATATCAACCTAATATACAAACAACAAACTCTCCCACCCAAGTCAATGACAAAACTCTCAGTCAACCAACAACTCATATATACTCCAAAATAAACCCTCCTCTGGCATTCAAACCACCCCCTCCCTTGCCAACTCATGATACCACACCTACTAAACCTAATCTCACAGACAAACCAAAGTCAGATGAAGCAACCAGTATGGAAAAAAAACCCTATCAGCTACTATCCCTAACTACTTGACCTCGTCGCAGGCAGTAACTAGGCGAATGAAATTAGAAATGCTCAATGCTCGTGTCACTCAATGATGACACGCATTGGAGCATGGAATGTACGTGGTGGTCATCAAGCAATCAAACTTGATGAATGTAAGCAGCTAATTAGAACACACCAATTAACTATCCTAGCCATGCTTGAAACAAAGTTAAATCTTGCAATGACGATTAAAGCGGCACAATATATCAATCCCAACTGGAATTACATTCATAACCTGAATGAGGCTGTGTATGGTAGGATATTGATTCTGTATGACCCCCTCCATGTTAAACTTTCTCCTATCCTATCCACTACCCAATTAATACATAGTCACGTGCATGACCTTGCTGATAACTCATCTTTTTATCTCTCCTTTGTTTATGCGCATAATACTGCTGCTACCAGAGGTCCCTTACTTAATGCCATTCCTTCTCTGAGGCAGTCATCCCATCCATGGCTAATTCTTGGTGACTTCAACTCCTGCTTTTCTCTCTCCGATAGAGTAGGAGGAAATCCACTCTCCATCAACGAAATACAACCTCTAGCTAATACCCTTTTTGATGCTGAGCTTGTCCCTGTTAAATCAGTGGGAATGCAATACTCATGGAACAATAAAAGAAGACATGGATGTAGAACCTTTTCGAGAATTGATCATGCCTTCACCAATCAAAAAGATTTAACCAAATGGCCTCTCATATTCAACCTTCTCCCTTCGCCACTCCTTTCTAACCACTCTCCCCTAATAATTCATCTTCGTGGAGCGGACATGCGAGGAAAATCAAATTTTAATTTTTTTAATAATTGGGTTCATGAATCGGACTTCCAATCTATTATTAAATCTGCATGGAGCAAAGAAATTAATGGTAATCATCTTTTTATCTTGCAGGAAAAAATTAAGGAAGTGAAGCAAGTCTTGAAAAGGTGGGCCTTTAAAAAATTTGGTAATGGAGAAGCTATGAGTACTACAATAAGAAACAAGCTATCTGAAGTCCAAGCTAACATGATGAATAATGTGAATGATCCGTATCTCTCTGAGACAGAATGTACTCTGACACAGCATTACATTGAAGCGTTAACAAAGGAGAGCGAAATGGTAAGGCAAAAGTCGAGAATCAGATGGAAGGAAAAATGGGACAGAAATAGTGCTTATTTTCATGCTAGTCTCAAGAGCAAGCAAAGAAGAGGAAATATAACGTCAATTTATGATATGAATGATGTTCTTTGTTCTACTACTGGTGAAGTTCAAGATGCTTTTGTTAGGCGTTTCTCTGGAATGTATAGTAACTCTGACAACTTCATTCCTTCTATTGACCAGATTCCTGATGATATACTGCCAAGAATAACTATAAATGATTTTAACTCTCTTTGTGTTGCTGTTACCATAGAAGAAATAAAGCAAGCAATGTTCTCTCTTAACACTGAATCGTGTGGTGGTCCAGACGGGTTGAACGCGCTTTTCTACACTTCTTGTTGGGAGATAGTTTCAACTGATGTATGCAATTCTATATTGCTATTCTTCAAAAAGAGTAAAATCTTCAGTTCGTACAATTAGACCAATATAGCACTTGTTCCCAAACATAAGAATGCACACAGTGTTAATGACTTTCGTCCTATTTCGTGCTGTAATACCCTATACAAATGTATCTCGAAGGTAATGGCGACGAGGCTTAGTCAAGTCTTACCTAGTATTGTCTCAAAGAATCAAGCAGCCTTCCTACCAGGTAGGAATATCCTTGACCATGTACTTCTCTCCCATGAGCTCCTTAAGGGATACAAACGCAAGAACTCTCCCCCAAAAGCTATGATGAAACTCGACATAATGAAAGCTTTTGATATGCTTCAGTGGAACAGTGTTGTACGAATAATGGGCTACATGAACTTCCCTCCACACTTCATTTCTTGGATATATGAATGCATCTCCACCCCAACCTATTCTGTCAACATCAATGGTTTATCTGCTGGATTCTTTACTAGCAAGAGAGGAATTAGACAGGGTGATCCGCTGTCGGCTTATATCTTCATATTGGTGATGGAACTTCTAACGAGAATGATAGACAAATTAGTTTCTAATAAAAAGTTCAAACTTCATCCAGCATGCAATGATCCCCTAATTACTACCTTAATGTTCGCTGACGATTTGGTTGTGTTTTGTTCCCCTGACAATAACACAATCATGAATATTATGAATACTCTTGAACAGTTTTATTCTATGACTGGCTTAAGGTTAACATACGCAAGTCTGACATTATAACATCTGGTGTGAGTGATGTTTTGTCTGCTCAAATCTCTCGTACTACAGGTATAACTGTAAATTCAAATACTGTGTCTTATCTGGGACTGCCTCTCTCAACTACTAAGATAACAATTAACCAGTGTCTTCCACTATATGAGAAGATCACAAATAGATTGAGTTGTTGGACCACTAGAACTCTAAGTCAAGCGGGAAGATTAACTTTGATAAAGTCGGTTATTTTTTCAATGTAAGTTTATTGGGCTAGAACCTATATTCTACCATATAAGTTGATCAATATGATCAGATCTGCTTTCATGAAATTCTTATGGTCAGCAAGACTACTAGAAAATACATAGCACCTATAAAATTTAGCAAACTTGAGAGGCCTTTGAGTAGGGGGGTCTTGGTATATTCAATATGAAGCAATGGAATAGGGCAGGTTTTGCGAAGCATATAGACACTCTCTATAATGGTACTGACAGCCTATGGGCCAGCTGGTCAAAAAAAACATAATTAAAGGAAAGAGTTTGTGGAAAATGACTAAACTGCAGAAAATGAGCTGGACTTGGCAATGCTTGATTAAAACTAAGGAGTTATTCTTTCCTCTTATTCAATTGAATTCCTGCTCATCATATAGTGTTAGTTTCTGGGATGATCCATGGCTTGATAGTGGGTGCATTCTCAGTCGTCAACTTACATACAATGAAATACACCAAACTGGTATTCACACAGCAGCTATTGTTAGGGATGTTCTCAACAATCATAGTAGAACTGGATACTCGTCTTCCAACCCTAGAATACAGAATATATGGAATATCATAAGAAGATTCACTCCCTTACCTACTATGGCTGCTGGAATTGTATGGGGAAATAATAAGGGAAAGTACAATATTGGTAATGGTTATGAATACTTAATGAAAAATGAAGAGCAGCCAAAGTGGAAATGGTGGAAGCGAACATGGTGTTTGGACAGTAGTTATCGTGAAAACTAGCTGTTGTGGAAGGTCCTTAACCGTGCGGTTCACACAAGAGCCAAGCTTGTTTGCATGGGAATGGTGGTTGACATTGCCTGTCTATTCTGCAGCGAGCAAGTGGAGACTGTAGAGCATCTGTTCTTTGAGTGTAAATTCATAAAGCAACTCTGGTATGTGGTTTTGACCAAACTTAAGAGTTATACGGCCTCAACTGATAATCGTGTTGAATGGGAAAATATATTTGCGAAGACTGGAAACAAGGGTAATAAGAAGAGACTCTTTACTGTGCTTATGAAAAGCTTCATCAATACGGTATGGAAAGAACGTAACTCCAGAGTGTTTGACATAAGTAGGGTTAAATCTGATGTTGTATTCAAAAATTTGTTGACAAACGAGATGAAACAGTCCATGGGGATGCAAAGCTTCAGCATTGAACCAGGCATATACTGCTCATTCCATTCGTTTTAGTCCTTTTGTGTTTTTTCTTTTGTGTTTACATTCCTGTTGTTCTTGTGGCACTATGTCTCCCTTTGTTTTCTTGAGCTTTGCTCTTTGTTGTACGTGTTCTGTATCTATTTATGCTGCAATAAAATGGTCGGGGTCCATTCAACCCCGTCGGCCTTGCCAAAAAAAAACTATTATTAAAGATTTAAAATGAATTAAATTAATTACTTAATCTCTAATTAATTTAAAATGAATTAAATTAATTACTTCATCATCATAATCCTGCTTAACTTAACCATTAATTTATTACAAATCAATTTATAAATCATCATCTCAATATTTATTCAATTAATCCTTATTGATTAACCATCTATGATTTCAATAAATAATTAGCCTTTAATATTAATTACACAAGTTAATTATATTAAACCTTTTGTAAATAACTAATTTGTAATTGCTTAATTAATTAATTAATTAATTAGTTAAAATTTATTACATTAATCATTTATTCATTATTAATTAAACCTTAATCAATCAATTTCAAATTACATCATTAATTAATCAATTAATAATTTCTGATTACATTTAATCAATCTCTCAATATAAATTAATTACATAAGTAATTAATCTTTAATTTACCATATATATAAATCGCCCATGATTAATAACCATTCAGTAATTAACTACTTTAATTACTCATCCGATAATTAATTTCTCTTAATTAATTATCTAAATTAATCCCTTGTTTAATTTCAAAGTAATTTAAATCCAAATTACTTCTATAATAATTATCTTTAATTACATTCAGTAATTATTAATTAATTACTTCCTTAAGTAATTATAAACCCATTAATTACATAAGTAATTATCAATCAAATCCACAAATGTTCAAATTAGTTTAACTTAATTAATCTAAACTAATCACATAAATCAAATTAATTACACCAAGTAATTAATTCATTAATTACTTTCATTAAGTAATTAAACTTAAACAATTGATTATTATTAATTAATTAATTTAATTAATTATCAAAAATTAATCACAATAATTAATTGTTAAATAATCTTAAGTTAATGACCTTCATTAACATTTTTTAGTTACTTAATTAAGAATTTATTTAAATTAATCATTATTAATTATCAATTAATTAATATTTAATTACAATTTAATTAATCTCAAATTATTAATTTATTAAGTGTTAATTAAAATCTTAATTTTCTTTAATCACTTGATTAAATAAATCTTAATCATTAATTAAAACTTAATTAACCATCCTTAATTATAGATTAATTAACCTTAATTAATTAATCTCAAATCTTAATTAATTAACCCAAAAATTATTAATAACTTAATTAAACATCCACATAATTCATTAATTAAATAATTAATATTCCATTTAAATTAATTAAATAATTTAAATGAAATCAATTTCTTAAGTTCTAAATTAAGAAACATTCTTCTTTATACAAAGTAATTTAAACAATTTGTTTCAAACAAAATTCAATTTAAAAATTCCTTTTTAAATTTCAAACTGAAACACAATTTAAATTTTCATTCCAGATTAAATCTTAAAAATTTAAAAACTTTACTTACATCTCCATCTTCATTTTTAAATTCAAATTATTTAACCTTTTCTAAAAATGGTTAAAACAAATTTAAATTTTAAAAACTTATTTAATTTTAAAAACTGACATTAAATAAAAGTTCAGGTTTTAAAACAGAATTTAAACCCATTTTAAATTATTATTCATAAGTTAAAACCCATAGTTTTAAATTCAAAACCAATGTTCCTTTATACTTTAAATAGTTTAAAATCTAAATTTGAATTCCAGATTTAAATTCAAACTCTGATTCATCTATTCTAAATTTCAGTTTTCCAGATTTAAACTTTATTTTAAATTTACAGTTGCATTATAAAATTTACTTTTAAATTTAAAACAGAAAACAGTATCCAAACTTAAGTTTTCTTTCTGAATTTAAATTATTTCTAAAACTAAAACTCAAACTTATTTGAATTCATATTTTAGATTCAGATTTAAAAACCCAAGTTCAAATTAAGTTTACATTTTAAATTTTAACTTTTAAAATTTTAAAAACTGCAAATAGATTTCCAGATTATGCTAAGACCAAACTAGAGTTTCAAAATTTAAATTATTTTAAAACCTAAGATTTAATCTAATTGAATTTATGTTAAAATCCAGTTTAAATCTTAAACTTGGTTCAGATTAAAGTTTACATTTACAAACTTTTACTTCTACTTAAAAAAAACTGTAAACAGTTTTCTGATTTTAGATTTAAAACCTAAACTAAAATTTAAAATCTGAATAATACAAATATCAAGATTTAAATTATTTGAATTTATAACTAAATTCAAGTTCCAAACTAGTTTCAAATTTCAAGTTTGCATTTCTACTTTCACTTCAATTTTTATAAAACCTGGAAAACAGGTTTCTGATTAAAACTCTAAATCGTGAAACACTTCACAAACCCGTGCTACCATAATTTTTACTTCGAGTCACGAGTCTCTCAGCTTCGAGTCACCCTTCACTTTACCCGAGACCAACACGAGGACAAAAACCCTGCAACCCGAAAACAAACACCACCATCATCACTATAACCACCTTGCTCCTGTGCACCTACACACGGTCTCCGGCCATCACTGGCCATCCATACGACTACCCCACTGCCAACAATCAGTGGCTTAGGCCAAACAAACATCAATTCAGTCATCACTTGCTTGAATTCGAAAACAAGACCAACATTCAAACCTGGAAACAACACAGTGCCCCCTTCACTTCCCAACCTGTCAACACCTTGCTGATGCGACTCAGGCCATCAACACCCTCGAAACTCCGGCGACATTCTCATCAATCCATCAATCTCCATTTCCCAAAACCCTAAGTCACTCGGTCAAGTATAATTGCAGAAAAGATCCACTTTCACCAACCCAGTAGAACTAGGGTTTAGATTTTCAAAACATGATTCCATCCTCAAAAATGAATTTTAATTTAAACCAATGATTTTCCCATCATCCTAGTTAACTTCTCCACCTTCAGAAACAAATCCAATCCAATCGAACTCATAAACTAACAGTGCTACCCCAAAATGTGTATTACAGTGGAGTTTGAATTGCTTTCTGGTTAAAGTAATAAAAATAGTAGTTTTACCTTAAAAATCCTATTTTTGCATGATGGTTTGATATACTAACCTAAAACATTGTTTTGTAATGTTTGGATTTTCACCATATACAATTTTTTACAATGTTATATTCATTTTCAAGTAAAACGGAATTTTTTTCTAACTCATGTATTTTTTTTTAAAACTTACCTTATCTTAAAATAAACAAGTTTCATTCAAAATTGAAATCATAACAGCAAACATCCCAAAAGAAAAAAAAATTCTACAATCAATCAGGAGTTGGAATTTGAAGAACAACAAGACAACAGTAAATGACATGTACACATAAATATTTTCACATGTATATATGTTCACAGCAAATTCAAATCTTAAATTCATTTCTTATTTAAAAGCAAGAAAACAATATTTACCTATTTAATAAATTTTATAAATTTGAGTTACTCACCTAAAATTTAAATGCAGAGCCCAGATTTGAACATGCAGAACACAGTTTGAAATCCTTGTCGAAAGCTTGAATGCTTTTTAAAACTTGCTTCCAATTTGATGCCTTTAAACTTGTTTTTAAAAGATGCTTCCAGATTTAAAGAATTCATGAATGCAGGCCTTCTTGTTTAATGGTTGCAGATGCAAATTCCCTAGGTTATTTTGAAAAAAATGCAGGCTATATTTTGTTGCTTGCAGGCCCTTAGATTTAAAAATGCAGAATCTTGCATTTTCAGATTTAAAAAAAATGCAGATGCTTGCTTGAAATTGTTGCAAGCAGATTTTGTTTTGGAGGATGCAGATTAGAAATTACAGAATTTCCTGCATGTTCCAGATAAAATGCAGGTTGCAAAGTATTTGATGAACAAATTGCTATGCATTTGATTTTGCATTTGGTTATAGGAGCTTGATTATGAAGAGGGGTTTCAGATTTGTTTTTAGAGTAGGGTGTTTCTCATTCTTATCTGAAAATTTTCTTTGTTTATGAAAGGGAAAAATGATAAATAAAGGGGAAAGAGAACATGCAAGTTTAAATAACAATATTTGATTTAAATTACAATTAAAGGAAAATTAAAACCAAAATTTGACACATGGCTTAAGCTATTAACACTTGTAAATTCTCTTGCTTAAACTCTTAACACATGTTAACTCATGTCTTAAATTATCTACACATGTCTTTTAAATGTTTTGTTATTTTAATTAAGGTTAAAGAAAATTAAACTTAATTAATTAGTTTCTTTAATAACTAGTTATGTATAAAATTAATTTCTAAAGAATAAAGCAAAGTGTTATTTTAAATAAAACAATATACAAATAAATCATTTGAAAATAATATTTTAAATTACTTGAAATAGATTTATAAAGAGATTATAACTTATTTGAATACATGTTTCATATTTTAAATTTCATATTAAATTTACAAATCACATTTTATAAATTAATATTTTAAAAAGAATAACACAAACACTTTTGTAACTTATTTTAATATACAAACTTAAGTTAAAATGAATTTTAAACCAATAAAACATTCATCTCACATATTTAAAATCATTTAATTATTTTATTAAATATTTTTAAAAAGCTTAGATCCAAAAATAAATCACAATTCCTAATTTTCAAAATATTAAAATTATGCTATACAAATTTAATTAAAAACAACTTGTCTATTTAAAATATATATAAATACATATACATTATTAAATAGAAAATAGATTTATCAGTTTATTAAAAATAAATTCACAAATTAAATATTTAAATAAAGAAGATTATTAAATCAAATCAAATTTATTAACAAAAATTATCAATTCAATTTAAATTTAAACACAGATTATTAAATTTATATTGTCCAAAATTCCCTGGATATTACAATCCTTCCCCCTTAAAAGAATTTCGTCCCCGAAATTTAAAACAAAGGTAATTTAATAATCTATTTACAGATTTTATTTTAAAATACAACATATGTTAATCATATGCCAACAACCAATGCATCCAATTCACACAATCAGAACAAATTTAATTATCCAAAAGAATTTTGGATAAAACTTCCACGAGTTTCCCCGGTATATATGTATATCGGGATACTCGCTCTATAAAATTCAATCAATCAATACTACTAAGCTATAGAGCTCCTATCAACAATTCTAAATAGAATATCAGACTACAAACGAGTCTGACTCAACAACCAATCCATCCTAAATTGCTGGTTCTACAACCAGAAATATCAAACACGTACTACCTTAGAGATACGTGAAATACTCTGAATCCCAGTTATCCAAACTGGCAATCAATTCTTGAAAACCAAACACTTATCAAAGAAGAAACCCAAAACACTTCGGAGCTAGCTTCCCAAACTTATAGCTCCTTGGATCAGAGAAAACTTAACCAAAATCCAATCTCTGACTCCAGAATCCAAATTCCTTCGTCTCTTATCCATAAATACTTTTCGGACGATCCTAGGCTACCAACATCCATCCTAATCAGCTTAACTCTACGCTGATGCCTCTAGTAACAGACTGGATCAAAACAATCCAATGATCACCTCAAGATAACTCAAAAGCCAAGAATACAAACCCTGCTTCTCAACAACGAAAGACAGAACAACTTCTTCTTATCTGGAAAAAGAAAAAACAGAAACACTCCAAACTGCTTCCGCTGCACAACTCTGATCCGAAGCAGAAGAAAATGCTGAAGAACACAAGCACAGACTAGACAACCCATCACAGAAATATGGTTTCGCATATCCATAAAGAACACTCAGATGTTTCTCCGAAACCTGAGTTGCTTCACCAACTTCCATCTCATGGAACCATCCATCTACTAACTGAACCACATGTTCCATTCCTGGAAAGAAAACTCGATCTCCAGATGCGGACAAACTCTGACTTCCAGAAGACATCCAGACAATCTCCAACAACTCAAGAGAACACTATCGCAAGACACTTTTACGATCTACTCAGCCTAATTCCAAGGAAAACTGCTCTCTCTTTACCAATCAGAACAGCTTATGCTGGCCTAGTCAACTTACCAGAGAAACGAGTCCACTCTGCTGCTTCTGAACTCCTCTTCAGAAAAACTACTCAGCCAGATGACTCCCTACCAACTCTGAACACTCTACTAAACTCAGCCACATCACCGATCAGACTCACTCCTTACTTTTGTTCCAAAGAAACATCTTCGGAAATATCCATAGTCACTGCATCTCATCACGTAGCTACTACTTCCTGAGATATCAATATATCATCACTCACTTGCTTCTGCCCTACCGACAGATCAAAACTCAATTCTGCACTTCAAAGATGAACTCCGAACCTTAACAGGTTTCCTTCAGAGATCGATGAAGTCCTTCATCACTACAGAACTCACTTGAGACGATATTCGGTCTACAGTCTCGACAAATACACTTCCAACCTCATCCATCAAAATCCAACCAATGGTAGTCGTGTTACACACACTTCTACCTCACCTACCTTTATAACTTATATTGGAAACCCGAACAGGTAATCCAACAAATAGGTAGAACCATATATATATATATATATATATATATATATCAACAATACAAATACGCTCTCTCAAGATAGACACCACTACAGAGCCTAGGTATTCACTCAACCTAATGCTCTGATAGAAACTGAGACGACCCGACTTTTTCTCCACAAAAAGTCATATCATCCTTAAGAAAGAAAGGGATAGAAAAGAGAAAAGAAAGAAGAGAAAGAAGAAACAACACAAGAATCTCAACAGCGGAACGAATAAATTATATTAATAACATAGATATTACATAGTATACATCAAATATCAGAGTTACACAGACAATACAACACATACTAGACAGTTGTAAACACCTGTCTAGTTATTATAACTCAATCACAATACAGAAAACACTCAGAGATACCAACACAGCGGAAAACTCTATAACTATACGCAGAAGCCTCCTGCTCCATATGCTCCTCCACAATTCGTCAAAGCTAACCTGAATCCTAACCTGAATTCCCTTGGCTACTCATAAAAATTTGAGTACCCAAGAGTTAAAGAAAAAAAGAAATAACTCTGGGTCATACATGGGTCTGGTGTGAGTAACAGGTTAAAGTTGCTTAACTTTGAAAAACCTTTGAAAAGAAAAGGTATCACGTAAGACTTCCCACACATAAACATGGAAAAGTTTTTACCTTACGCTAACCAAAAAATTTGATAGGAAATCCAGTGATATTATAATAGTGTCTAGGGTTTTCAAGTAAATAAGAAATAGCCGAAATTGTTACATCTTTTAAATTCCAGCTACTAGCCACAAAAGTGGGTAATACAATCAAATCCGTTGGCACTTATTGGATTTTGGATTCCATACAATGGCTGGGCTACTGGGGTACCTCCCGTCATAGTACGAGGCCTAGATCACCGTACCGAGGAGTACGCCCGCTCCCCTGCAACACAAAGCCGGACCCATTCCTTACTGAACAGTTCCAAACAAGACTACCCCGCAGTTGTGATCAGCAACCGCACCACTAAGCCGAAAATAAAGGGACATCTAGACAGGGATAAATCTTGCCCTCAAGTGGGGGCTACCCACGAAGCTTTGCTGCACCTCCCCTGTTTTAGCCATTCTCGGTTGATAGGCTTGAGGCTACGATTACCTTTATAGGACATAATACTTAGAATGCTCATCGTCCACCTGACGATGTTCTAAAAGCATTCAATCTATACAAGTTCGTTTCGGATTCGAACGAAACCGAAGGCAATATCTCGTTACACTCATTTTGGAATCACCCTCAGAGTTAACGACAATAACCCTTGCACTCTGAATCACCATCTCGAATCTATAAGTACTATTCCGTCAACTCATTACGGAATTACCCACAAATTTATACTGACGTATAGCCCTTACACCTCGAGTCTTCACTCGCTCCACTTAGATTAACGACCTAACGTTTAATTGGAATCGATGTGGTTTTCGGATCCCAAATATGGAAACCCGATCCCGGTCTCATCGAAATCCAAAGCATGCCCTTTAGGTCCAAGTTGTTTTAGAGTTTAAAACAATTCAATTCATTATCTATATACACATAGATAGATAATTCACAACACAATAGATAATCAACATTATCATTACCAACAGATAATTCATATCATAATCAGATAATCCATATTATCATCCAAAAGTAACCAATACATCCATATCACATAGCATTACTCATCTCATAACTGAGATTACAACCCATACCAGGTAATTAATACCAATCATCAAACATAAGCAATGATCTAATGATCACACAATTTATAATTAATTTAAAATGAATTAAATTAATTACTTAATCTCTAATTAATTTAAAATGAATTAAATTAATTACTTCATCATCATAATCCTGCTTAACTTAACCATTAATTAATTACAAATCAATTTATAAATCATCATCTCAATATTTATTCAATTAATCCTTATTGATTAACCATCTCTGATTTGAGTAAATAATTAGCCTTTAATATTAATTACACAAGTTAATTATATTAAACCTTTTGTAAATAATTAATTTGTAATTGCTTAATTAATTAATTAGCTAAAATTTATTACATTAATCATTTATTCATTATTAATTATACCTTAATCAATCAATTTCAAATTACATCATTAATTAATTAATTAATGATTTATTATTACATTTAATCAATCTCTCAATATAAATTAATTACATAAGTAATTAATATTCAATTTACCATATATATTAATCGCCCATGATTAATAACCATTCAATAATTAACTACTTTAAATACTCATCCGATAATTAATTTCTCTTAATTAATTATCTAAATTAATCCCTTGTTTAATGTCAAAGTAATTTAAATCCAAATTACTTCTATAACAATCATCTTTAATCACATTCAGTAATTATTAATTAATTACTTCCTTAAGTAATTACAAACCCATTAATTACAAAAGTAATTATCAATCAAATCCACAAATGTTCATATTAGTTTAACTTGATTAATCTAAACTAATCACATAAATCAAATTAATTACACCAAGTAATTAATTCATTAATTACTTTCATTAAGTAATTAAACTTAGACAATTGATTATTATTAATTAATTAATTTAATTAATTATCAAAAATTAATCACATTAATTAATTGTTAAATAATCTTAAGTTAATGTCCTTCATTAACATTTCTTAATTACTTATTTAATAATTTATTTAAATTAATCATTATTAATTATCAATTAATTAATATTTAATTACAATTTAATTAATCTCAAATTATTAATTAATTAAGTGTTAATTAAAATCTTAATTTTCTTTAATCACTTGATTAAATAAATCTTAATCATTAATTAAAACTTAATTAACCATCCTTCATTATAGATTAATTAACCTTAATTAATTAATCCCAAATCTTAATTAATTAACCCAAAAATTATTAATAACTTAATTAAACATCCACATAATTCATTAATTAAATAATTAATATTCCATTTAAATTAATTAAATGATTTAAATGAAATCAATTTCTTAAGTTCTAAATTAAGAAACATTCTTCTTTATACAAAGTAATTTGAACAATTTGTTTCACACAAAATTCAATTTAAAAATTCCTTTTTAAATTTCAAACTGAAACACAATTTAAATTTTCATTCCAGATTAAATCTTAAAAATTTAAAAACTTTACTTACATATCCATCTTCATTTTTAAATTCAAATTATTTAAACTTTTCTAAAAATGGTTAAAACAAATTTAAATTTTAAAAACTTATTTAATTTTAAAAACTGACATTAAATAAAAGTTCAGGTTTTAAAACAGAATTTAAACCCATTTTAAATCCTTATTCATAAGTTAAAACCCATAGTTTTAAATTCAAAACCAATGTTCCTTTATATTTTAAAAAGTTTAAAATCTAAATTTGAATTCCAGATTTAAATTCAAACTCAGATTCATCTATTCTCAATTTCAGTTTTCCAGATTTAAACTTTATTTTAAATTTACAGTTGCATTATAAAATTTACTTTTAAATTTAAAACAGAAAACAGTATCCAAACTTAAGTTTTCTTTCTGAATTTAAATTATTTCTAAAACTAAAACTCAAACTTATTTGAATTCATATTTTAGATTTAGATTTAAAAACCCAAGTTCAAATTAAGTTTACATTTTAAATTTCAACTTTTAAAATTTTAAAAACTGCAAACAGATTTCTTGATTATGCTAAGACCAAACTAGAGTTTCAAAATTTAAATTATTTTAAAACCTAAGATTTAATCTAATTGAATTTATGTTAAAATCCAGTTTAAATCTAAAACTTGGTTCAGATTCAAGTTTACATTTACAAACTTTTACTTCTACTTAAAAAAAACTGCAAACAATTTTCTGATTTTAGATTTAAAACCTAAACTAAAATTTAAAATCTGAATAATAAAAATATCAAGATTTAAATTATTTGAATTTATAACTAAGGTTCCAAACTAGTTTCAAATTTCAAGTTTGCATTTCTACTTTCACTTCAATTTTTATAAAACCTGGAAAACAGGTTTCTGATTAAAACTCTAAATCCTGAAACACTTCACAAACCCGAGCTACCATAATTTTTACTTGGAGTCATGAGTCCCTCAGCTTCGAGTCACCCTTCACTTTACCCGAGACCAACACGAGGACAAAAACCCTGCAACCCAAAAACAAACACCGCCATCATCACCATAACCACCTTGCTCCTGTGCACCTGCACACGGTCTTCGGCCATCACTGGCCATCCATACGACTACCCCACTGCCAACAATCAGTGGCTTAGGCCAAACAAACATAAATTCAGTCATCACTTGCTTGAATTCGAAACCATGACCAACATTCAAACCTAGAAACAGCATAGTGCCCCTTTCACTTCCCAACCTGTCAACACCTTGCCGACGCGACTCAGGCCATCAACACCCTCGAAACTCCGGCGACATTCTCATCAATCCATCAATCTCCATTTCCCAAAACCCTAAGTCACTCGGTCAAGTATAATTGCCGAAAAGATCCACTTTCACCAACCCAGTAGAACTAGGGTTTAGATTTTCAAAATAAGATTCCATCCCCAAAACTGAATTTTAATTTAAACCAATAATTTTCCCATCATCCTAGTTAACTTCACCACCTCCGGAAACAAATCCAATCCAATCGAACTCATAAACTAACAGTGCTATCCCAAAATGTGTATTACAGTGGAGTTTGAATTGCTTTCTGGTTAAAGCAATAAAAATAGTAGTTTTACCTTTAAAAATCCTATTTTTGCATGATGGTTTGATATACTAACCTGAAACATTGTTTTGTAATGTTTGGATTTTCACCATATACAAATTTTTACTCTGTTATATTCATTTTCATGTAAAACAGAATTTTTTTCTAACTCATGTAATATTTTAAAAAACTTACCTTATCTTAAAATAAACAAGTTTCATTCAAAATTAAAATCATAACAGCAAACATCCCAAAAGAAAAAATTCTAGAATCAATCAGGAGTTGGAATTTGAAGAACAGCAAGCCAACAGTAAATGACATGTACACATAAATATTTTCACATGCATATATGTTCACAGCAAATTCAAATCTTAAATTCATTTCTTATTTAAAAGCAAGAAAACAATATTTACCTATTTAATAAATTTTATAAATTTGAGTTACTCACCTAAAATTAAAATGCGGAGCCCAGATTTGAACATGCAGAACACAGTTTGAAATCCTTGTAGAAAGCTTGAATGCTTTTTAAAACTTGCTTCCAATTTGATGCCTTTAAACTCGTTTTTAAAAGATGCTTCCAAATTTAAAGAATTCATGAATGCAGGCCTCCTTGTTTAATGGTTGCAGATGCAAATTCCCCAGGTTATTTTGAAAAAAATGCAGGCTATATTTTGTTGCTTGCAGGCCCTTAAATTTAAAAATGCAGAATCTTGCATTTTCAGATTTAAAAAAAATGCAGATGCTTGCTTGAAATTGTTGCATGCAGATTTTGTTTTGGAGGATGTAGATTAGAAATTACAGAATTTCCAGATTCATTTGCATGTTCCAGATAAAATGGAGGTTGCGAAGTATTTGATGAACAGATTGCTATGCATTTGATTTTGCATTTTTGTTATAGGAGCTTGATTATGAAGAGGGGTTTCAGATTTGTTTTTAGAGTGGGGTGTTTCTCATTCTTATCTGAAAATTTTCTTTGTTTATGAAAGGGAAAAATGAGAAAGAAAGGGGAAATAGAACATGCAAGTTTAAATAACAATATTTGATTTAAATTAAAATTAAAGGAAAATTAAAACCAAAATTTGACACATGGCTTGAGCTATTAACACTTGTAAATTCTCTTGCTTAAACTCTTAACACATGTTAACTCATGTCTTAAATTATCTACACATGTCTTTTAAATGTTTTGTTATTTTAATTAAGGTTAAAGAAAATTAAACTTAATTAATTAGTTTCTTTAATATCTAGTTATGTATAAAATTAATTTCTAAAGAATAAAGCAAAGTGTTATTTTAAATAAAACAATATACAAATAAATCATTTGAAAATAATATTTTAAATTACTTGAAATAGATTTATAAAGAGATTATAACTTATTTGAATACATGTTTCATATTTTAAATTTCATATTAAATTTTCAAATCACATTTTATAAATTAATATTTTAAAAAGAATAACACAAACACTTTTGTAACTTATTTTAATATACAAACTTAAGTACAATGAATTTTAAACCAATAAAACATTCATCTCATATATTTGAAATCATTTAATTATTTTATTAAATATTTTTAAAAAGCTTAGATTCAAAAATAAATCACAATTCCTAATTTTCAAAATATTAAAATTATGCTATACTAAAACAACTTGTCTATTTAAAATAAATATAAATACATATACATTATTAAATAGAAAATAGATTTATCAGTTTATTAAAAATAAATTCATAAATTAAATATTTAAATAAAGAAGATTATTAAATCAAATCAAATTTATTAACAAAAATTATCAATTCAATTTAAATTTAAACACAAATTATTAAATTTATATTGTCCAAAATTCCTGGGATATTACAACCGAGCTAGCCGTGCAAAGGAGACGTTGGCAAAAAAATTCGGAAATTTAGAGAGTTAGAAAATTTTTGAGAAAATTTTGATAATTCAAAATTTAGTTTCAAATTGAAATTTAAATGATTGAGCAAAAGGGTATTGTTTGAAAACTACAGAATGTTTTGGGAAGTTGGTTAAGGTGACAGTGGGTCTTTAATAAAAGATAGTTGGTAGAATGTTGAATTGTTGGTTTTGGAAAAAAGTAAATGGGTATTGAGTCATTCTTCCTAACTAGTAATTTCGGGGACGAAATTCTTTTAAGTGGAGAGGAATGTGATGACCCGGAATTTCTAACAATTTAAATTGGAATAGTAAATTGGAATAGTTAATTGATTTTAAATGTTTAAAAGTTAATTTTGACTTGAATTCCAAATATTAATATTTACTTGATAATTAAATCATTGAATTATATAGTTTAAATATTTAATTTAATAATTGAAATTGGGTAAATTGCTGAATCTGAAATTCTAAGCCTGTTGAAAATAATTTAAAGGCTTGGAAAATTTATACTGATAATATTGAAGATAGTAAAAGTGTTAAAATTTATTCGAAAGTGTTTTGTTAGTTTTGAAAATATATCGTTTAAATCGATATTTAAAAAAAGCCTTCCCAAGCATAGTCTCGGAATTCGACGAAACCAGTTCCATTGGATCCGTAATAGTTAGTTACTATCGGATTTCAATTTTCGTAGCAATCGGATTTGTCGTTTGATCCTCGCAGCTCAAAACGCAGAGAAACTATTTTAATCGATTTAATTTAAAATTGATCGTTTATTTCCGTAACTCGCTCATATGATCGAAATAGGCTGCGAAACACGTTCCATTATGTTCATAATACGGGTAAAACCTTATAAACGCCTGGCGGCATGTTTGAGTTGGAGTTCGAGATTTCGAGTTATGCTAAACGAGATATTTTGGAAATTTAATGATATTAAAAATTAAAAGTCAACCCAGCCACCCTAACACCTGAATTTCGCCGACCTAGCTTATCTCCTTATCTCGAGGCAAATCAGGACCTTCCTTTACTAATAAAAATCTATTTCGATTCAAAAAAATGAAATCGATGGCCGAAAACTATAAAAAAAGTAATAAGAAGAAAATCGAAGTCATTCGATTTCATGAAAATCGCGATTCAGGGCCGCAACTTCGAGTTCAT
Organism: Allium cepa; assembly: GCA_030765085.1. Classification (NCBI taxonomy): domain Eukaryota; kingdom Viridiplantae; phylum Streptophyta; class Magnoliopsida; order Asparagales; family Amaryllidaceae; genus Allium; species Allium cepa. Next base: position 104,667,856 of record CM060930.1, on the reverse strand, counting down.
TCGGACAAGAAAATGGAGGGCTTTGTGCGCAGCGGCATTTGGGTGAACGTGGGTGTTCGTGGTGTGATGTTTGGGGTCGGAGATGGCCGAAATCGCCGATCCACGTCATTCGACGTTGGAGTTTGTCGTGGGCTATGGGGAGGTTCGATCTACTTTGGGAGCGATTGCGAGCTCGCGTGGCCTGGTGAGCACGCGAGGCGATGGTGAGAGGTTGACGCGACAATCGAGAAGAAGGTCGCGAGCTATTTGAGTAGTCCTCCAGGGCTTTGGCGCTTGGGCATCGGGGAAGTTAAGTTCGAATTTTTTCCCTTCTTTTGTAAATTTTATTTTGTAGATATAAGAATTAAGTTAAGCAGGAATGTTTGTAGATAAGATGTTTAACTCACAGTGAGATATAAAAGTAATTCTGTTTTTGTTCAATAAAAAGAATCCGATTCTAGAATTTTTACAGTAAGGTATTTAGTTAATTTTATCTATTATATTGATATACGAGTTCTAGGAGAATAAATACACATATATATTTATGAATATGTGTTGAAAATACCAGTTGGATATATATAAAACAATTATGTTTTTAACTTAACATATAGGGAGTTTTAAAGGTTTAAGGAATTTATAAAAGTTGATTTTTTTAAATCCATAATTTAATTTATTAGGGATTTCGAAACGGAAAATTAATAGACAACCAGAATTATTAAATGGAAATTGATTATTAAATTAATTTAAATATTAATAAATTGTATAATGTTTATATAAGTTCAAAAATAGTGAAGAATAAGCTGATTTGGATTGGATTGCATACTAAGCAAAGGTGAGTAAATCTCACTCGTTTGGTTTTTTTTAAATTTAAATGGTTAAATTTAAATATTTGGTTGCATGATTGAATTGATTTGATGTGTACTGTGAACTGATGATCGGTGACTTTGGTTTTGGTTGGTTCTCGTGTTAATTATGGGTTGACTCGTAGTATTCGGGTTTTTAAATTGTTTTAAACTTAAATCATAAATAAGAAAATGATTCATTTTAGAGTAAATAAGGGATTAATGATTGGCGATTCATTAAATGGGTAGGGTAATTTAGATGGATAATTAATTAATCCAATAAATTAATGATTTGAGTTAATTAATTAAGTTTGATTAATTTAGAATAATAAATGGGTGGATTGATAGGTAATTACTTAATGTAATTAATAAAATATAATTACTTTGTGAAATTGATCAAGAGATTAATTAAGATAGTTAAATAAAGGAGTAATTAATTTATTTAATGAAGTAAATAAAAAGATAGTTAATTATAGGTTGAGATAAATCAAGAATGATTAATATTTGTGGTTTAATTAATGATTAATTATTTAATGAAATTAAATTAGATTAGGATAAATTGAAATTCAAATGAGAAATCATTAATTTATATAATTAAGGATGTAAATAAAGGTAGATTAATTAAGATAAATCAATCAATAATAAGCGACTTATGAGAAATTAATTAGTGTAAGTAACTAAGGATGATTAATATAATTGATTATAGTTATTTAATTTTTGAAGTAATTAAATATTACTTATTGATTTTGGTTAAGAATAATTAATATCGTGAAATTAATTAAAGTTAATTACTTGAATGTAATTGAAGGATATTTAATCCAGAGTGATTAATTAAGATGAATAGTGCAGGGATGATTTATTAATTGATTTGAAATTAATTAATGTTAAACGAAGAAATCTAAGTGGTTGAGGTTAGTAATTCAATCAGGAATAATTAAATTAAATTTGTATGTGATTAAGTTTTGCTTATGGATGATTGAATGGTGCTGGATGCTTTGAATGAGTTGATATCTCTGATATGAAATGTTGTGTATTTCATTTGGATAACTTGGGTTAGGATGACATAAGAATCGAAGAGACCGGGGTCGGGTATTGGAAAATATCCGAAACCCCTTCGAATTTTCATAGATTGATATGTGAAATCTATAGGCTGGAGTGAAATGATTTAAAGGAATTGGACGATTTCAAATCTAAATCTTTGGTACTTAGAAAACTTATGTGTGAAATAAGTGATCTCTGTAGCATACTGTGAACTTGTAAATCGATTCGAGTTACCCGGGTTCTATATAAGTTATATGCTTCGTACCTCATGTTGGATGAGTTACTCACGCCGATTTCCAGCCTGACCCGGGTGTTACTTTGGTGTAATGCTCGGGTCAGACCGAGTATTACAGATATTCAGGTAGGGACATTCTGGAGCTCAGGAGGCGAGCTGAATGGAAAGAACGTATAGAGTATTTCCACTGTATTTATATTGTTGTATATCTGTGACATGATAATTGTGTATATTCAGTGTCTGTATAAATGTGTAACTCTGATGTATGAAAATGTAATCGATAGATATAGTATTCTTTTGTAAACTGTTGTTATTTATTATTATATTTATCCGCTGCGAATGTGATATGTTAGTGTTTCTATTCTTCTTCCCCTTCTATCTCTTTCTTCTTTTTCATAACTATCTGGAATTTTCGGGATCATAAATTTCGGGTCGTTACAAATTAATGTTATAACCAAAAGTTAAGTGATAAATTCATATAGAATGAATTTGAAATGTAAATTATAATAGTGATTTATAATTTAGATTGAAATAAAAATTCTAGAGTAATGTTTGAATATAGATTGGAAGGATTTGAAATTTGAAATTTTGGAAATTTAAATTCCTTTGAATTTGAAAATGGTGTCAAAGGTTTTGGAGAAATAGTAGAGATATCATTTCGGAAATATTTTTGAATTAGATTTTAAATCTTGTGGGATTTGGAATTTTAAAAAATTTGGAAAGTGTTTTTGGAAGGAATAATAGTACTGAACTGACTTTGATCGTTGGAGAATAACTTCGGTGATGACTACAGCATCATCGATGTTCATTTTCGAGTTTCCAAGGAGGAATTACTGTTTGGAGATTTTAAATTGGAGTTGTTTGCAAAACTGGGTTTGTTTTTGAGATTGAAAGAAATAATTTATTTCAAAGGTGATTTTGAAATATTGTTAAATTTTTTAAATTTCTGGAAGTAAATTGAAAATGTTTATGGAATTATAAATGGGTTTGATAACCTATAGAATTGGAAGCTGCTAAAAAAACTTGAAGAAGAGTTAAAAATTTGAAGTAAGTAAGAAAATGAAATAAGATAGAATGCAAGCCAATTAAATAAAGTAAATTAAAAGAAGTAGTAGTGGAAAGTAAATAAGTTGGGAAACTTAAGGAGGTTAAAAATTTGAATTAATTGAAGTGTAACTAAATCAAGTAAAATAAAAGTGAATTTAAAGAAGAATCTAAGAAGACTAAGTAAAATGGCCATTAGAATAAATGTGGAAGTGAAACAAACTAATTTAAAATTATAAGTAAATGGAATTTAACCTAAATATTTGAAATTAATTTTGTGTTATGCTAAGTAAAGTAAAATTGAAAAATATAATTGAGTTGGATTAAATAAAACAAAAGATTGAAAATAAAAATTAGTAAGTAAACTAATTGATTAAGTGGGTAAGCAAATGAAATGGAAGTGAATATGGGAATGATATTGTGCAAAATAAAGTGAAGTTATAAAGTGGACTAAAAAAAATTAAAGTTTGGAAATAAATCCGTTGGGATTTAAAATAAATTAGTAAGTGGAACTAATTAAAGAAATGGTTAGTTAAATATGGTTTGAAATAAGATGAATAAAATTAAATATTAAAAATGGAATGTAAATTGAATTTAAATGAAATTTAAAATGCAAAATTGAATGGAAATGGATATACAACTTCAGTAGTAAAGTAAACATAAATATTTAAGTGTAAAATATTTATATTGAACTTAAGAAATGAATGGGGAAATTCTTAAGTAAATTTGGTATTGGAAATATACTAAGTTAATGTTGAATGAAGGATAAGTAAAGTATGAAATGGAATAAGTGTGGATAAGTAAATAGAAATCAAAATAAATGTGTATAAAAAGGAATTGATATAGCTAACAATCAATTGGAAATAAATGCGTAGGATGTACGTATATTATTTTACTCGCATAACGAATTGATCCAGATTCGAGCCACGACCTACCCGATCTACGCATGCACAACAACTCTCGCCGACGACAAGCTCACCGCCGTACTCTGGCACCCACCAGAATCGCCTACCAGGCCTTGCCCTCAAACATCGATCGCTACTTCCGACTATCGAGCCTTAACCTTTCCCACAAATCAAATGCCATACCCCGAGATGCGAATGAGCTCGACTCTATTCCCTTATCAATAGATAGGATTTCGACTTACCTTCGAATTCGAGGAGGGGAGAAGAGCAAACTATTATTATTTCGAATTCATTTTGTGATTTGATCGGTAAAATAGGAGGGGAAGGGAAAAACGAAAGGGAAAATGCCGCTCCCCGAGAAGAGTACCAGATTATGTAAATTGATCGATTTGATTTCTTTTTATTTATATATAACGGCAATTACGTTTCTTCTTCCATGTGTGACTAAAACAGAAAAGGGGAAACACATGTTATAAGTGTTGAAACATGTTTAAATTTTTTGATTGTATGAGAATATATATATATACACATTTAATTAAATTCAAATTTAAATCGACTTTAATTCGAATTTAAAAAATTTACATCCTATCGAGGTGTGCCGCCAAACGTTTATAATGTTAAACACCTATTCCGAACACAATGGAAAAGATTCCGAGTCTTAATTCGATCGTATGGTGAAGATAGCTTTTTGGAGCAGTTATTCTATTAAATTATCGATATAGATTTCAACGCGTTTATATATCGTACTACCTCACGACAACTCCAAACACTACGAAAATTGAAATCCGATAATAATACACTATTATGAGTCCAATGGAACCAGTTCCGTCGAATTCTGAGACTGTGCCTCGTAAGGCTATTTTTAAATATCAATTTAAACATATATTTTTAAAAGTAAGCAAAACATTTTCAAACTCAAATTTAAAACATCTATTATCTCCAGTATTATAAATATAAGTTTTCCAAGCCTTTGAAATATTTTTAACTAACTTAAACATCAAGATTCAATACTTTACCCAATTGTTAAATCTAATTATTTAATTATCCAAATAAATAGTGATATTTTAAATTCAAGTTAATATAACTTTCAAAAATTTAAAATCAATTAAATATTTCAAATCCAAATATCTAGAAATTCCAGGTCGTCACAATAGACATCGTAATTAGCCATCATTCCTTCTTCAAAGGTTGTGCCTTTGGTGTAGAATTGATTTGTTTTCTTCATTTGATTAAACAAGTTATCACGTTCATTTTTCGCCTCTCCTAAGTCAATGGTAGCGGTGGGGCCAATATGAAAAAGGTTTAAACTCCACTTGACTAGATCATAGGCTTCAACTTTCTTTTTCCTTACGATCCATAAAGCCTCCATTCTTAATAGTTGTTCTTCATATAGATTTGAATCATTAACTGTTTCATGGGAGAATCCAATTTGATATGGCTCCAATTAACCTTACCCGGATCTTTTGGCTTTGCTAATCACAATGGATTAAAGTCTAATCAGATAACCTTGGAATCAAATTAGGTTAGAGAAAAATGGTGTTGGAAGTTCAACAAGATCGAAGGTTCGAGCCCTCCTTCTTGCACCAAAATATTAACAGAAAACTTATCAACATCTAAAAGTCAAATTTAAGATGTAGTTAACTCTTTCTAAACCCTCTTTCAAAATAGTGAATGTAGGTGACACTTCTTAATCAAGTTAAAATGGTTATAATCCATTCTATTTTCTTAGGTTTACCTTTCGTATTGATTGTTATGGTTGAAATTCCTTCCTTTTGAACCTTTCGACTAAAGCGAAACACTAAAAATCACTCTTATATGGCCTTTCGATTCAGTTAATCTGCTTTAGTACACCATCAAAACCCCTCCTTTCAAATTAGTTGGATATGCCTTAAAGATGGCTTTAAAGAGTTAAGGATGTGCATTGGATTGATTGATTTTGACTTCTTTGGAAGCTAACCTTTCATTAACTTTAGAGTTAAGAGTACAGGTTAAGATTCTATGTGTATTTGTTAAACTAATGGTTCCGACTCACTCTTAAAGGTGGCCTTTCGACCCAGTCGATACAAGAAGATTATAAACTGAATCCATCAGGCCTATCAAATCCAAAAAATATAAAAAAAATCCATAATCATGTTGCCATTAAACTCAAGTAATACAAGCTGAAAATTTACAAATCTAATTTCACAATTAGGGTTTACAACTTTTAGAAAAAAAACAAAAATTGAATGAAGGAATTCAGATCCCAGATCCAATTCCCTATGGTTTTATTTATAGGTGTTGGTTGGCATCCTTCGGCTTCGTGCTTTTGACCTAGTCGAAAGGTGGCCTTATAGATCTTCCATCACCTTGGACACTTATGTATCCCTCTGCATTGCATTTGAATGGATTTGAATGCTTCCATCTTCATCTAAATGGGTAGATGCGCCTTTTCCGCTTGTGTTGCTTTGTTGTTGCAAGTGAGAAGGAGCATGAGCTTTCGACTCTGTCAATAGGTACATCTTTGGGTTTCGAAGGTATTGAAATACTCTGGGTTTCTTCATGGAAGGTAGCATTCGAAGACATACTTGCAGATAGATGTGGAACCCCTCTTAGATGTGAAAGGCTTTGACCAGTTCGAAAGCCTTAGTTATGCTTTCGAAGGGGTTGCCCAACAAAATATCTTTCTGGGTGATTTGAATAAAGGAAAAACCTTTGATTTCGAAAGGTTTGGTGCAAATATGAGATACTGTTATTAGCTACCTTCGAAATGTATTCCTTAACTCCTTCGAAATGTTTTCATGCAGGCGAAAGTATCTCTTTTGAATGGAACAACAGAAGCTCAAAGGTGCTTTCGATGCTTTTGACCCTTTCGAAAGCTTTGTAACACCCCTAATTTTAGTGATATTATTCAGGAGATTTAATTAGAAATTAAATAGAATAATGTAGATAATGAGATTAAGGTTGATTAATAAAAATATAATAATTGTGCTTATTAAACTTAATGAACTTAAAAATATTTAGTACTTAAATAAGGGCATAAGAGTAATTTCCACCTATATTTCCCACTCTCATACTATTCCCCTAACCATACATGCCTATTATTATTCTAAAAAAAAAACCACAAACGTACGAAGCAACAAGGCCGACCATAGGAAAATAGTAAAGAAGAAGAAAATTTAAGAAAAGCTTAGAATTCAAGCTAGAGGAAAATCAATCTCAAGCAATCTCTAATATCTTTATCTCAAGCAAGGTGAATAATAATTTCTACATTTCTATTTTGATTTTTACATCATATGGTTCCAGATTTAATGAAAAATATGCTTTTATGATATGTTGAATGATGATATGCTTGATTTTGTTTTATGTATGTTAACATGGTTGTTTAATAAGGGATATACACGGTTTTAGGGTAAAACCGAGAGGAAATAATTATTAAATGCCATGGAAAAATTATATGTTGTAGAAAACATGATTTTCAAGTTGGATTTTAATTTTTATACTTTTCCAAGCCGTGGAGAATTTATTATGAATTTTTGAAGTAAAATAAGGTTATTTGGGTTTATAAATTATTGTAAGGAACATATTAAGATTTTGGGTCTAAATTTTTAATATGTTAGATAACAAATTAAAGTGAATCTTTGGAATTTTTGGAGATTTTTTCTAAGTGATTAGTATGGAAATTAAATTGTTTTGAAGGAAGGACTAAATGATTCAATTGTTTTATAAGAGGAAGGGCTTATTTACTAAATGTAAAATTGGTTTAAATCTGAGAAAATTGTTAAAAAGTTATGGAAGCGAATCAAAGTTTACAAGTAGGCAAGTTAGTTGCAAAAAATTTACTTATTTTGGAAAAATAAGCTTTTACCCAGAAAAAGTTGGTTCCGCCTTTTTTGGTGAACCTTTCTTATCAGACCTCTCAAACTAGACCTTTCGACTTCAATGACCAACAAGTTTGAAAGGAATGCACATTATATCATTTAGGTGGTATGTAGTGAATTGATCTAAGTCGAAAGGTATAGTGTCGAAGGGTTGCTTTTGGAGAGTAGCTTCGAAGAAGATGGATCCTTAGTTTATTTTTATTTTAAAAGAGAAATTACTTGCCTATATTCTAAAGACCTTTTGATATAGTCGAAAGGTTTGGTTTTCAAAAGGTTATTGTAAAAGACCTTTTGACAAGGTCGAAAGGTATGGTTTTTATAAGCTATTTTATAAGACCTTTTGCCTTAATCGAAGGGTTAGGTTTTGAAAAGATTTAAGGTATCTTTCGACATGGTCGAAAGGTGCAATTTCGAAAGGTTTTTTTCAAAGTGATTTTTGAAAAGAACCACCGCTTTTATTTAACTCAACATTCCGAAGAGGTTGATCTCGTCACAGTCAAAAGGTTTAAATGTTTTCCCCAATGTTTTATAAAGTAGAGCGTAGTTTTGAAAACTTTCACCTATAACTCAAAGTATTATCTTTACGTATAAACTCTATGCTTTCGAAAGGATGAACTTTCAATGGTTTCAAAGCGTAGCCTTCATTGGTTTCGAAAGGCTTCGAAAGAAGTGTTTTAAAAGGATTAAAAAGGCCGGTGCCTATTGTTTTTAACAATAAGTTTTAGGCTTTCGAAGGTGGTCGAAAGCAAAGCTTTTGAAGAAGTCGAAAGAAAAGTTTTCTACGTTGTCGAAAGGTCTTAAAACCCAAACTCAAATTTTTGAAGAAAAAAACCCACGGCGTAAATTAATGAGTTTTGTAATGACTATAAGTATCAAAATTTTAAAGAATATTGCCTTCATAATATATAAGTTAAAGAAGTTAACTACGTTTTATATGAAATGTATTTCAAAGACCTTAAACCCACGAGGGTTGTATTGTTAAATGTTATGTTGCTTCTTCAAGTTTGAATACATTCACTATATAATGGACCCATAACTATATTTTAGGGATAAAGGGTTGAAGAACCAGTTAGGTTAACCTAATGGTGAATGTAAATTGATTAAACTCCTAAATGAATATAATTGCATCTAGGAGGTAAAGAAGACCATAATATACGATGCTAAAATACAAAGGAAGATATTGGTAGGAGTGTAACGTCACGGAAATTTTCGACTTTCGAAAATTCAACATCGATACTTACTTTATCGACTGCCGAGAAATCGAAGGCCGGAAACCCGAAATGTTATGTTGTAAGAAAAGAAAGAGACAGAAGAAGAGAGGAAAGATAGAAAATAGAGGGAAAAGAAGATGGAAAATAGAACGGAAAGAAAACAACAGAACAATAACAGAATCTCACAATTCGCAGCGGAACAACATATAATAGATAAATGAATAATCTTTAAACAAAGAACTATATCAGTTATTACATTTTATACATTACATTACATCATATCATCAGAGTGTACAACAATATACAACAACAAACAGTGCAGCGGAAAAGAAATACTATATACTAGTAATACGCCATGCCATCCATCTTGCCTCCAGCAACTCCAGAATATCCTGATAAACCTAACTCTTGACTGCCCGTGTAGAAATTGGTGGGCACCTAGAGTTTAGGAAGGAAAACAATAAACTCCGAGTCAGTCATGTGACTGGTGTGGGAACTCAAAACAGTTTATTTATCTTTGAAAACAAAATAGAGGAATATTTTTAAAGTCAATTCGCAATGCTTTTTAAAAATGAGACTACCATAAGGCCTCCCGCACACACACACAATGCAAACGCAGAATCGGAGGAGATTTCTCCTTATGATAGTCAAAGATGCTTGATACGCATTAAAAAGACATTTGATATTATTACTAGTGCATAGTGTAGAGAAAAATTCATTTCGAAAGTAGAATATAAATCTTAGCCAATATACGACCATTATCGTATGCCTACTATAGCTACCATCCAAACAGTGGTGACCACCATAAGTGAATGACAGGTTCTACAACTAAAACCATACAAGTTTCGTATTGGGAATTGGATTTCCAACGAATGATCAGGCCAAGGAACTTCCCATTGCCACATGAGAATGCCTCTGGATGGACATCCCCGAGAACCAAACCGGATCTCTACCAACACAAGGCCGGGTTACCCCTAACTGAGTAACAACTGACCGAATATGCCATCCCCCGGTCCTTTGGGACCTTTCACCGAGCGCTCGTAATCAATTCACACAATCATAAAGTGTTTTCAACATGAGTAAGTATCTGGGCTCCATACCATGATACCACCCTTTTCCAGAAGGAAATACACATATCCTAAAGGGCGCTACCCCTCATAACCTTGCTGCATCTTTCCTATTTTGACCATTCCCGAGGTGTGAGGCTCGACGAAGTCACGTCCACAAAAACATACTTTATACAAAAGCCATGCTTTGGGTCAACAAATGATCATAGAAATGATCGCCAGGATAGACGATCAAATAAATGATCCTATCACAAATAATCAACACAATGATCATTTACAGCAACACTCAGCATGTCACATTACCAAATTGGGAATATATCGCTGATAACCTTCAACTACATAACCTCTAAGCTCGTACGTCTCAGAGAAGGGTGTTAAGCTAAAAGAATAAATTCTCTGCCACCAACAGAAATATATTTGAAAGAAATCGGCTTTACATCTCAATTTGTAATGTCAGACATACAATCCATACAAGTTTGTTCCGGGCTCGAACAGAACCGAAGGCACTTACAAAGAAGTCCTTGCAATCCGGATAATCTCTAATCACGTCCGGACTTCCCATCACATAGGGAGTCTCTATACCGTAGCTACTCGGTGCAAAGACAATCGACGAGTTGTCCTTTCGCTTTCAAAAAGATCTGGTCTTCAACACCGGTCTTCAAATGCAATTCATAACGACGTATCACATATTCGGAATGGGTTATACGACCCCATGGTCCTTTCCCGGTTAACCCGAATAGCGAGCGCTTATTCAAAAATAAGTGTGGCATTCAAATTCAAGCAAATCACAACAAATACCTTTCAAAGGTAAATATTGATAGTCGGTTATTGAACTATCAATGGATATGCACACATCACCAGATTCCAAATAATTTTCCAAAATATTTTTACAAGATATAAAATTTCAATACCTCAAAAATAAATCAATATTTATTTTCAAACAAGTTCCCCTTTCTTTTATAAATTCCATAGTGAATTTTCATTCCAAAATATCCATGCATATACGATTTCAATTATTCATTTCAATTTATCTTCAAAAAGATAAATTCTCAAAATATTCACTTTATATTGGAAGACATTTCCATACTTATTTATTCATAAGTAATTCACAAATTTATTTATTTTCAACCTTTGGAAAATATTCAATATACTTAAATCGAAATTAAGTATATATTTCATTCTTTAAGGAAATCATTCTTTTAAACATATTTATTTGGGCCAAAACGAATGTTACGTAAATCATCGTTACGACAACCCAAAATCACTAGTATAGGGATTCGAAATTAAAATAGATAAATAAATCCCAATACTATACAAAACATTTCCTTTCGGAAATCATTTACTATAACAATAGTGCTATAGTCCACTATTTCCTTTTATTTCTCGAAAACGTCTATTTCAACAATGAATGTTGAAATCTATGGTTTCGAATCTCAACACATTTTAAAACATCGTTAGCTTATTTTAATTCCATTTAAAATATCACCTTCTAAACATTTTCTTTAACATATTATTCACTATTCAAAAACGTGAATATACTTCAATTAACAATTTCATCATTTCTATTCATTTTATTTTAAAGTATTATTCACAGTCAAAAACGTGAATATAACTCCATTAATAGGTTTCAACAATTTACTTATCAAAATAAGTTGTTTGCGAATTTATAAAACAACGTTTATAAATTTCTTTTCTATTTATTTTATAACATCTTGCTTTATAAATTTTCTTTATTAACATATTCACTTTATATCTCAATTATGAACCAAAAGTCCATATTATAAGTTAAATCCTTATAAAACGATTATTTTACAAAATCGTTCCTTTTAAGACTTTCTAAATTATAAATCTTATAACTTATAAGATTCATTTATTTATCAAAAATCCATTCTTCAATTAACTTTTCAAATTTTATAAACCTACTGCTTATAAAATTCCATTTATAACTTCACCGTTTATAATTCTATAAATTCCATTCACTTATGCAATCCATTTTCACTTCATTCAAACTCTTATAAAAACTCGTTTTATAATTCAAATGTTTTAATTTATAAATATCAATTTATAAATCCTTTATAAAATCAATTTATACTATTATTTTAAAACTTCTTTAATCTCCTTTATAATTTCATCATTCTTGATTTATAAATTAATCAAATTTTATAAATCCTATATTTAAACTTTTTACAATAAATTCAGATATCCAATTTAAACTATTTTATAAAATCATTAATCCATATTTCTCAAAAATCAACTTTAACCGTATTTCTCAAAAATCATAATTTTTATAACATTAAAAATTATAACTTTTATTTATTTAAAATGAATCAATTTCCAAACATATAATATATTTTCAAAAATCACTTTAAAATCATTTTATAATTCCAAAACTTGGTCCAATGATGCTACATACCAAATAGTCAATCACGACAACAACGATATCATATATCAATATGATAATCCATCAAATATCAAAATATCTGAAATCAAATAAATACTGTTGAGGAATCCAGTTGGATCCCTCCAACCTGTTTTCCTGCATCCACAAGCATTAGCACAATACCAATTCCGCTCCAGTACGGAATTATCGCGGTATATGGGATTTAAAATATTACCCGCTTAATAGACGGCGCAATAGGGTCTCATCCGCTATACAAATGCGGGAAATCAATAACTCCAATATATACATATGCCAATATATATATTGCTATTATATATAATACCAATTTCACTGTTTATGAAATATTCGCGGTATATGTTTTTAATAAATAACATCCGCTTACTAACGGCGCATAGTGTCTATCTTAACAATCAATAGATAACAATCATCATTCAAACATACATTCAAATATTTTAAATCTAACTATTTAAAATAAAATCGAAACCGATTCAATTGAGTGAGAAGTTCTCACCTTGATTTCAATTTCGTTTTAGCGATTTATTTCGAATAAAATTAAACGAACGTTTAATTTCACCCGAAATTCTCACTAACTCCAAACGACTCCAATCCAATTTCATAGCGTAGTGCTCGTCCATACGATTCCAACGCAACTGGTTTCGCGCGTTTTCGACCTCGTATGAAAAAGTTATGGATTTATGAAGTTTACACGATTTTAACTTAATAAATTTACAACTTTAATTAAAAATTTTAAACCTAACTAATTACAGGCCGTTAGATTTCATTTGCTTGCATCAGGGCCGTCCCTTGCTTCTCCATCTCCCTCACGTTTCTACAGGTAGAACCGAACTAAGAAACCCATCAAGCTCCAATTAGGGTTAAATTATACTCCACCCACACGCAATTTCAACTCGATCGGCTACTGCCACTTGAACAAGCATCTCGATCACCACCTTCGGTTGTAACATGGGTGAGCTCGGCCACTCCTACACGCGCACGAACCGAGAACACACGGCCACGAACGCACCCCCCTAGGTCCCTCTACGTCGCGCCATACCCCATCATCACCGTATAGATCTTTAGCTCTCACTTAGATCTACATCTTTCATGTTGGAAGTTTTTGAAATCATTGAGTGGATTGGGAGAGATTGAGGGGAGAAAGTAGGTGATTTTCGGCCATTCATCAGGGAGGTGGTGGCTGCAAACGTTTAGGGTTAGGGTTTTTTTTACTTTTATTTTTTTATTTGAGTGAGGGGGCTATTTATAAGAAAACAAACGAAACACTATTCATTCCGGAGATTCCGAACTCCGATTCACGCGCCATAACCAGCGTTTCTAGGGTTTAACCCGCGTTTCGGACACAATGGAACAGGTTTCGAAAGCTAGTTCGGTCATCTGTGCGAGTTATGGCAATAAACGTTCAATTTGAATTAAACTGATTTAAACGATTTTCTAGGCGTTTTAATTTGTACCGGACAAACGGTAAATCCAATTGACACGAAATTTGAAAGCTTACAATAATATCACATTACGGATTCGATGAAACTGGTTTCGTCGAAATCTGAGACTGTTTGAAAAATGGCTATTTTAACTCGCCAAATTAAAATTAAAAACAATTCGATGCGTTTCGAGCTGCCACGATCAAACGATAACTCCGATTGACACGAAAATTGAAATCCGGTAATAACTAACTATTACGGATCGAATGGAACTGATTTCGTTCAATTTTGAGACTGTTCAAAAATTGGCTATTTTCACTAGTCGATTTAATATTAAAATATTCAATTTTCACAAATTAACTTTTAATTCGATTTTAAAAGTTCTAAAATATCGTTCTAACTCCAACATGATAAAATAAAATTTTACAAATCATTTTCAATCATATTTAACTCAATTTTCAATTATTTCCATAATTTAACATATTAAATTATCGATTTAATTATTCAATTAAATCCAATTATTAGAATTAAAATTTATTCGACTTATAAATTCACTTATTAATATTTAAAATTAATTAAATATTCAAATTTAAATTAATTAAAATCCTGGGTCGTTACAAGGAGCCAATAGGTTCACAGTAAACCCACACAAACCGTATTATATTGGTAAGGGCTAACAGGTTCCTAGTTAGCCCATGAAAACTAGGTGTAAAGGAAGAAGTCAGATAGACATGTTCATGGTAAGCCTAGGAAAACTATAATTTAATACTGGCGGGGGGAATTAGGTTTGTAATTAGCCCATAAAATTATCCCCAATGTAATATCGATAGACGTTATATGTTTCTAGTCAGCCCATGAGAACTAGGATAAGAAAGAAGTTATGGGAATAACCAATAGGTTCAGAGAGAACCCATGAAATGATTAAGTTAATTGGCTAGGTCCAATAGGTTCTTAGTGATCCCATGAAAACTATGAAATCAGACAGGGAATCCATAAGTTAAAAATAAGTTAATTGTTAGCCCATGAAAACTATGAAACTGGACAGGGAGTCCACAAACATTAAACAGGTTATTAATAAACCCATGTAAACTAATAGGTTAAGAGTGACCTTAAAACTATGATTATGACAGGGTGTCAGATTAAACTGGGGATGGGTAATCCTAATTTTTCTAAGTATGCACATCATCATAATATTTTGAAAATGTATTCTTCAACCATTGTGCATGCAGGAGCACAGAATATGGTTTATAGGGTTTTAGGATACTAATGAGGGAAATCCCGTTCCGCTAAGCGGCCTGGTCTCACTAGATATATAAAAGGATTGAGATGTTAGATTATTATTCATATTAGGCTTTATGTCTGACTCGAAGTTTTTATTTTCCCCTTAAATCTTGAGTACTCAATTAATTTTGAGTAGTTTGAGATTTAAGCTTCTTAGATTTTATTCTCTGACGAATAAAGCTTCCGGAGGCAGATAGTTATTAAGAGTTTTTCCTTCCGCTGTGTATTTTGTTGTAAATGCAGATTTATTAGTCTTATTATACACTTTGATCGACCAAGGGGGCAACTTCATATGTCGCTCTTGGCATAATTGAAATAATTATATTTTGCAGAACGTGGGTAACGTAATTCGGGATTATGTAATGAACATGCAAGGCTTAGGTGGAAATATGCTTTTGAATTGTTATTTTTTTTTCCATATTTCTGTGATCTATGTATCAATGTATCTAGCACTGCCGTATTTGGTCGTCGAAGATTAATAACTATGGATGACTGCAGCTTTTGTAGCCGTTAGTTTTCGGCCACCAAGTATGATGATGTTACAAGTTGGTATAAGAGCATAGGTTTATGATAAATATAAAATAAACCAAGCATTTTGAAAAATAATCCTATAAATTAAAGAATAAGACTGGGTTTGGGTTAAAGTTATATGTAACAACCCGTAAATTTAACTAGTTTCAATAATATATTTAATTGAACTTTTGTGAAATTTTAAATAATTAAATTTTGAAATAAAAATTTAATATTTGAAATACATCTATTTAAACATAGCAAAGGGTAAATTTTCATCAGAAATTATGGAAGTTTATTTTATTGTGAAATTTTGTTCAATTAAAATCGGTAATATTGATGATAATAAAATATTTTCCAAACCTGAATATTTTTATATAATAAATTTGTAAGTCATCTTCTGAGTGCGACATCATATTTCGTTTCTCTAAATTTGGACTGTTATTGCTCCGTTTATTTTAATTCTGGCGTTTTAGCAGCATTTTTGGTACCGATTATCGACTTTTGATTGGATGACCATATCACTGTTACCTATGTTCCATTTTTATCGTCTCGTCGTGCTGATCTTTGTGGTATATTCATTAGTATGTTTTGGGATTCAGGACATGACGAAATCGGTGGAACGATCAGTCGTAGCTGTTATGCTTTTTGAGCCTTTTTTACTTTCCTAAGTCCATTCGTTTATCCACCTGTTGAAACTGTCAACCATCAGCTTTTATTATTCGCTAAAATTTATATGCAACCTTTTCTATTCCCTATGGCCATTACATTTCTGGTGGAATTCAGTTCGTTCCTTCTTCCGTTTATGAGCTAAAATAATAATAATACACATATATTATTTGGCTGTTGCTCATCCATTTTTTTTCCATGTCACCGTGCCTTCTTTTCTTCTCCCATCTGCATCCATTCGCAAGTCACCAACATCTCCGATCAAGCATATTTCTCCATCACCGCGTTGGCCCGCTCGCTCTGCCACCTAGCTTTGGCCATCTTTTCCATTCGGCCTTTCCCTTCTCTGCCTTCACTTCCTCGCGCAACCCAAGGGCACACCCAAGTTTTGCGACCATCTCTGCATCACCAGCGAGCCGAGCATACCACCACATCAAGCCCAGAGCATGCAATCGTACTCGGTACCACCTCCTAGCCTACTCTAGTTATATATTAGGTAATATAATTTTTTTGTTATATATTGATTTTAAATCTTATAAAGTTGTTTTATATATGCAATCAGTCTGTTAGTCTTACTGTATATGTTATATAAAACTATATATATAATCTATAAATTTATGGATGATCTGTGAGTTCAAAATTATAGTTTATGTTGATTTTATAATGTTAATTTTAAGTATAATCAGTACGTAAGTTTATATATGTTTTGGTATATAGATGTTTGGGTTCCTTCAAGTGTAACGGCCCGAAATTTTTGATCTCAAAAATTTGACACTAATACGTTCACTATATAGAGTGGTGAGCAATCGAATGTTGGAAATCCCAGACTATTAGGGTTTTAAAAAGAAAGATTGCATAGTAAATAACTAGGAAAAATAGATTTAAGATAGTTTACATTAAAACAATTTATTTGAAAATAGTTTCAGAGTCAAACTGGTTATTTCCCAATCTCCCATTCCAAACAATTTCCACTTCCATTTAAATTGATTCAATTCCAATTCAAATTAATTCCCATTTGAATTTAAACTTATTCAACTTTGATTACACTCCCAATTAATTTAATTCAATTTCAAATTCCAATTAACTCATTTCAATTCCACCTTTTAATTAATTCCAATTTCATTTTCAATTTAATTTACCTTTACTTAACTTTTCAAGGTTCATGTAAGAGTTCAAAGCTTTTTAAACAGGTTAATTTTCGATTCAATTGATTACCCAATTATACTTCAAATTTTTAAATCCAATTCCTTAAATAATTCTGGTTGATAAATCTAAACCTTAAGTTCAAAGTGATTCCATTTTCATATGTTCAATATGTATTTCTTAAAAGAAAATCATTTAAATAATTTCAAATTAAAGTTTTATTTCCATTTAATTTCAGCAATGGATATATATATATATATATATATATATATATATATATATATATATATATATATCATTTCACTTCTAAATTCATTTAAATAATCCAATTCACAGTTCCATAGATTATTAATAACAACAGGATAATAGCAGGATATGTCAAAGTAAATAAACAACCAAATTATCTAAAACATCCATCAATGGCATCCACTACCAATGTCTAAAAATCAAACCTGGTTTGAGATCACACATCACTTCCTTTTCAATTCAACCCATTTAACTTCCTAAGTTAAATTAAATTTTATCTTGAAATCTCCCATTTCAGGTTATAAGTCCACGACTTATTTAATTTGTCTAGGGTTAAATTCCTATTCATTAATCCATTTAGACTCCTCAATTTAAATTTTCCATTTCAAATATAAATTTTCTTATTAATATCACTTCCACTTAAAAGTTGAACTTATTATACTTTGGGTTATTCATCTCATTCTAGGGAATTTAGAATTCAACACATAGTATTTATTTCAAATCAACTTTGATATTATGTACATTCCACGTATATATACATAAACACACATATTTATTTCTTTAGCACACTAAGTCATATTTCAAATTTTCAGGACTAAGATTTTAAAACTTCCCAATTTAAATCCATTTCAATCTATAAATCATACTTATGTAAATTGTTACTTCCTTTAAACACTTCATTCTACTTTAAAGTAAATTAAAGACTTGTGTGACTAGTAATCTAGTCTATGTTGGACTAAGTACATTGGATTGCTTTGTTTTTCTAGTAAGTTTTTTTCAGTCGTTCTGTGTAATGAAAAAACCAGAAATGAGCAGTTAAATATAAAATGTGAGACATTTATTTGAATAGATATTATGATGAATTTTATTCGAATGTTGACATTTTGAAATTGAATTGTTTTTACTTAAACAACTTGGCCTAAAGGATGGCATTGGATTCGAAGAGATCGGGGTCGGATATCAGCGATATCCAAAATCACTTCGATTAGTAACTACTATAATTCTTTATAGATTTGATTATAGAATCAAATAGGCTGGAACAGAACAAATTAAGTAAATTTGGCCATTTAAACTATGTAACGGTACTTAGATATTATTTTGTGAAACAAGTGTTTGGCTGTAGCAAGATAAAACTCGTAATGATAAATGAGTTACCTGGGTTTTTAGGGAAGTTTTAAAACTTAAGTATTTCATATTAGAAGGGTTTACTCACGTTGGTTTCCAGCCTGACTCGAGTGTTACTTTATTGTAATGCTTGAGTCAGACCGAGTGTTATAGATTTTCAGTTAGGACGTTTTGGAACTCAAGAGATGAGTTGGATGGCAGGGACGTATTGACTATTTTCCATTTCAAAGTAAAGATTGTCTAGACTAGATTTAGGGACAGTTATTATATTTGTCCATTTTATTTGGGAATGATTGTACTCTGATATTGTATGTAAATTGACATTTACAGCTTTCTTTATGTAAATGCTGTTATTTGTACATTACATTTAGATCCACTGCGATTTTGAGATGCTATGCTTTTGTTTTTCTATTTCTTCTTCTACCTCTTTCCTTCTTAACCCTAACAGTCTGGAATTTCCAACACTCGGTTGCTCGACACTCTATACAGTGAACGTATTAGTGTTGATTTTCAAGGTCAAAAATTATGGTCGTTACATCAATTATTATATAACTACAACTATATATATATCAATGTTATATATATATATATCAGTCTACATATATGTTTTAACTTCAGTCGTACTATTTATATACATATACTAGTTGTATAAAATCTAGTTACTGTATATATTTTTTTTGGTATAACTGTTATATACATAATTATACTTGTGTTAGTTTCAAGTGTACATTAGGTTGGCTTCCATATATATATATATATATATATATATATATATATATATATATATATATGCCTTAGTAATATAATACTATTTTAAATATATTATAATTCCAGCTTTCATATTATATATATATATATATATGTATATATGTATGTATGTATGAATTTGTATATGTCTTATATCATTTTGTTGTTCATGTGTGGATTTATATAAGCTGTATATAATGTGTAACAGATATGTGTGTGTGTGTGTGTGAAGTATATTTATCATATTTTAAAGTGTTATATTATATAAGTTGTTATATGAATATTGTGACGACCCGGCTTTCTACGCCCCAGAAAACCGTATCGTCTTGAAGAAAGAAAGGGATGAGAAAAAAGAAGAGATAGAGAAGAAAGAACAACAACATCAGAATCTCACAGCGGAATGGAACAAAATATAATAGATCACACAGCTATTACATAGTTTTACATAATATACAACATCAATCAGAGTTATACAGGCAATACATCATATACTAGACAGTTATGGACACCTGTTTAGTTATACAACTCAACACAGTACAACTCAAAGAACACAGAGATACCAACACAGCGGAACTATATATATATATCTACAACGCTGAAGTCTCCTGCTCCATTGCTCCTCCAGAATTCGTCAAAGCTAACCTGAATCCCTTGGCTACTCGTAAAAATTTGAGTACCCGAGAGTTTAGGAAAAACATAAATAAACTCTGGGTCAGACATGGGTCTGGTATGAGTAACAGGTTAAAGTTGCTTAATTTTGAAAACATTTGAAACAAAAGGTATCACGTAAGACTTCCCACATATAAACATGGAAAAGTTTTTACCTTACGCTAACCAAAACATTTGATAGGAAATTCAGTGATATTATAATAGGTATAGGGTTTTCAAGTAAATAGAAAATAGCCGAAATTGTTACATTCATTAAATTCCAGCTACTAGCCACAAAAGTGGGTAATACAATCAAAACCGTTGGCACTTATTGGATTTTGGATTCCATACAATGGCAGGGCTACTGGCGTACCGCCCGTCACAGTACGTGGCCTAGATCAACGTACAGAGGATCACTCCCGACCCCCTACAACACAAGGCCGGAACCATTCCTTACTGAACAGTCCCGAACAAGATAACCCCGCAGTTGGCGCGACCAACCGCTCAGTAAGCCGAATAAAAAGGGACATCTAGACAGGGAAAATCTTGTCCTGCTTGGGCATGACCCACCTAACCTTGCTGCACATCCGCTGTTTTAGCCATTCCCGGTTGATGAGGCTTGAGGCTACGATTACCTTTATTGAACATTATTCTTAGAATGCTCATCGTCCGCCTGACGATGTGCTGAAAGCAGTCAATCCATACAAGTTCGTTCCGGGTTCGAACGAAACCGAAGGCATTATCTCGTTACACTCATTTTGGAATCACCCACAGAGTTAACTATAATAACCCTTGCACTCTGAATCTTCATCTTCATTTCAGATTCACGACCTATCGTTAATTTGGATCGATGTGGCTTTCGAATGTCCCAATATGGAAACCCGATCCCGGTCTCATCGAAATCCAAAACGTATCTTTTAAGGCCAAGTTGTCTATTTAGTCTTAACAGTTCAAATCAATATTATCAATATACACATAGATAGATAATTCACATCTCATAATAGATAATCACATTATCATCATAAACAGATAATCAATATTATTATCCAAACAGATAATTAAATATTATCCTACTTAACCCATACATCCATATCACATAGATATTATTCATCTCATATCTGAGTTCACAATCATCAAATGAAATATCAATATCATCATCCAAAAGTAATGATTTATTATCATACCATTTATAATTAATTTAAATTGAATTAAATTAATTACTTCCATCTCTAATTAATTTAAAGTAAAATAAATTAATTACTTTATCTATACTGCTCGTACAACCATTAATTTATTATAAATAAAATTAATTAATTACTCTCTAGATATTCATCTTGATTAAACACCATTGATTAATCACTTTCTAATTACAGTAAGTGATTAGTCTTAAATTAATTTCACAAATTAATTATTCTAAATCATTCATAGTAATTAACGTTTAATTACTTCTTTTATTAATTAACTAAAATTAATTATATTTATTCTTAATTAATTGCACTAATTAATCACTTTATTATTAGCTGATCCTTAATTAAACAATTCTTAATTTCATCAGTAATTATATGATTTAATGTTCTCTAATTTATATTTAAATTAATTACTTTATTAAATTAATTACATTTAGTAATTAATCTAAATTTTAAAATACATTTATTAATCACCCTTGATTAATATCAACCCAGTAATTAACTACCCTTAATTACTTATTAACAAATTAATTACTCGCTAATTAATTATCTTCATTAATTAATCCCTTGATTAATTACAAAAGTAATTACCCACATTACTTCATTATAAACCATCTTTCACTAACTACATTCCAGTAATTATCCTTTATTACTTCCCTAAGTAACTATGCTCCATCAATGAACCCAAGTAATTTCATTATCAAATTATCAAATGATCTTCTTAAATTAATTAAAGTAAATTAATTAACTTAAATTAATCACATTATCAAAATTAATTACAATAAGTAATTAATCCTTAATTACTTTTATCAAGAAATTTTACTTAAACCATTTACCAAAATATTATCTTAATTAATTAATCTAATTAATTACTAAAATTTATCACATTAATTAATACTTAATTATCCTTAGTTAAATATCCCCGTTAACTAATAACACTTCTTAGTTAATCTCTAATTGTAAATTAATCTAATTTATTAATTTAAGATCAATAATTAAGTCATTCCTTAATTCCCTTATGAATTAAATTCTTTTATTATCTTAATTATTTCTAAGATAATTCATTTACTCTTTTAATGACTTCATTAACATTTAAGTGTATTTAAAACATTATACTTCTATATTTAAATTCAAATTCCATTTTGAACTTAAGATTCTAAATGTTAATCATTTAAAATTTATCCCAATTTAGATAAATTTATGAACCTTAAAATAAATTCAAAGGCATTCATTACTTATATAAGCTACTTATATAAGCAAGGGTTTAAACTAAATTACTAAATTTTATTAAGCAAATCAAGCTTTAAAATAAATTGGTTATTCAACTTCCATATTTAAGTTAATCACTTCATAACTTTTCATTCAAATATTAAAGGAAACTTTTTATAAAAAATTTTTGTCAAGTTTAAACATTTATTTGAAAATAAATTCACTTTTAAAATTTACTTTAAAACATTTAAACTTGTTCAACATTTACATTAATAAAACTGATTTAAATTCAAGGTTTGGATTCAAAATAAACTTGAATCCATAATTTAGACTTGAATTGAAACTTGATTTAAATCTTGCTTTAAATTTAAATTTCATTTAAAAACTAGGATTCAAAAGCTCATTTGAAACCAAACTTATATTTTGAATTTAAAACCCTGTTTTTAATCCTGTTTTAAAATTTACATTTCATTTAAATTTTAAAACCCACTTAACACTATCAGGTTATAAACCTGAAACTAACCTACCCGAGACCAGACAAGATTGCTTCGAGTCACTAACCAAAATACTTCGAGTCTGGTACTCGAATTACCCGAGAAAAACTCGAGCCTCACCTCTGCACTTCACCCCAAAAACTACCGGATACCAAAGTGCACGGTGCACTTGCACCGTGACTATGATCAACTCCGGCCACCACCCTATCGTCGAGCACATCGACAATCACTCCCAGATCATCCCCCGACCACTTGTACCACGTCGCCGCCACAAAATTCGAATACGAGAACCTAAACCCAAACCTGGAATCCACGAGCAAACATCACCTCAAGCCTGTCAACGGCTCGTTCTCGCCGCACCAACCACCAGAATATCCACAGCTCCGGCCATTACTTCGACTCCGACCAAGCTACCACCACCCCAAACCCCGAAGCACTCGATCAATCGTACGTGCCGTGGAGGTCGATTCATTCGACCCAGTAGAAACTAGGTCACCTGATTAAAACCTCACGCCGCCGATGCCACAGTCATCATTGCCACCTCCGACCAATTTTCCAGTCATTCCCATAGGCCCCTCCATTCCCAGCCAAAGCCCCGACCAACACAACTCACCGATCATCAGAACTTGGTCGAAAACCAATTTGCAAACAAAAACGAACTGCTCTCGAACCGCACAATGAAAAATCATAAAACCAGGTTTAAAGATCATGATTTTGATTAGAGATTTGATATATAACCCTGAATTAATAAATTATGGAATTTAAATATTGACGTAACTTGATCATGTCTGTTCTTTTAATTTTCCAGAGCCATATCCAACTTGTTTTTGTTTACATAAATTTTTAAACTCTAATCTAGTATGAAACAAATACCTTTTGTTTATAGACTACATCCTAACAACAAATGGTTCAAGAGAAAAAGATTTTTGAATAAATCTTGAGCTAAAATTTAACTGGTAACAGAGAAGATACAGGGAATATATATACCCATATTCACACTTCCATACATATTCATACTAAACACATACATTCCAAAACTGTACATCCAAAACAATTTAAAGCTTTTTAAAATGTGTTGTTACTCACCTGTAAAGAAGATGACAGAACACCCTTTAGCTTTGAAAATAGTTTTGAATTTTTTTTTTCTAGCCTGAAAACTCTTGAAAACAAGAATGCCAAAATGTTTTAGTTTGACAAGGTGCAGCCTACAGGTTCCAGAGATACACAAACTTGACTCTAGATGCATTTGAAAACTTTAAATTTGAATGCTTGATTTAAAGTGCTTTAATTTAAAAACTCGTAGTTGCATGCAGAGATGGCTTCATCTCAGGTTGAAGAAAATGAACTACAGGCAGGCTTTAAATTGAAAACGCTTTGCATGTTTGATTATTGTTTAAATTTTGTAAAAAGAAAAGCTTACTTATGTTTTCTGTTTTAGCTGTGTTGAACGAACTAAACAAAAAGCATTGCATATATAAATAAGCAGACAGGTTTGTATTAAGAAGGTGTTTACAGGTTTAGGTATTGTCTTTGATCAGAGATATTTCCAAATGGATGCTGAAATGATCTTTATACAATTCGAAATGACTTTGTTTGTGTGCTGAGAAATGGAAGCATTTAATGCAATGGTACTTTATGTTTCACTTATCTCATTTTTGTGTCTAAAGATATTTTCTATTTTGCAGCATATGTAACTTCCTATATAAGATTCTTTCCTGTTTTGTTTTTATACTTCATGCATAGACATTTTTTTTTATTCCTGCCTTGCATACATTACTTACAAGTTACATAATATATTACTTTTACACTTTGTTCTTGCCTTGCATCTTTATTTTACAGGATATACATAATTTACTTGCCTACTTATGTTTTCATACTTTTATCTTTGCCTGATTACTTTTATTATTTTGTCTTGTTTCATACTTATCTTATTTGGGTATGTAGATGTTTCTTTCTTTTGTCTGGTTATGCTTTATTACATATATAAAGTTGCTTTAGTTATTTGTTATAATTTTAACTTATGTATTTATTTTTGTTGCTTATGTTAATATCATAGTTTTCTTATATTTATGTATTTATAAAGTTTATTTTATCTTAAACATTTTTGAAAGATTTTATTTAAAATTTCAATCATAGCTTTCTTTTCAAAATACAAGTGTGTGTGTGTGTATATATATATATATATAAATTTAAAATAACAATTCCTATTTGTATTAAAAATCCATTTGTAAAGACATTACATCATTAATATTGTTTAAAATACCTCATTTTTAATTTAAAATAATTTATAAAAGAAATTATTCCTTTATTAACAAATCGCTTATTTTATCGAGCTATATTTAAAATAACAACAAACCCATTTGTTTAAATTTAAACTTTAGCTAGAATCATTTTAAACAAATAAACTTTTATCTATTTACAATATATACAAATGTATATACATTATAAATAGAAAACAATTTACTTGCTTTTTAAAAGATAAAATCACCCATTTATATATTTATTACAAAAGATTATTGAATCAACCTAAATTTATTATTAACAATATTATTAATCTATTAAATTTTAAACAGATTATTAAATTTATATTGCTAAAAATTCCGAGATATTACATTCCTTCCCCCTTAAAAGAATTTGGTCCTCGAAATTTAATAGCAAAGGTAATTTAATAATCTATCTAGGATTTTATTTTTAAAACACAAGCATATATTATCAGTCGTATACTAACAATCATAGCATCCAATCCACCTAATCAACCAATCTAACTGTCCAAACAAATTTCTGGATAGAATTTTCTCGAGTTTTCCAAGTATAAATATCGGGATACTCGCTCTACAGAATTCTAAACGATCAATACAACTAAGCTATAGAGCTTCTACCCATCTAGATCTATAAAATTGAACAGGATATCAGACTACAGACAAGTCTGATTCAACAACCAAAACTCCTACACTGCTGGTTCCAAAACCAGAGATGGATTATACATGTATCCCCTTAGAGATACGTGAAGCACATCAAATCCCAACTATCCAAACTAGCAATCCACTTCATAAGACCCACTTTAACCTCACAAAAACATAGAGAAAATCCAAAACACCTTGAAACTAGCTTCTCAGTCTTACTAGGATACAAGGCTCCTTTGAAGCAGAGAAAACTTATCCACAAACTCATCTGACCATCCAGGGCTGCCTTCATCTCTACTAATCAGCTCGTCCTTCGCTGATGCTTCTTAAAATAATCTGAACCAAAAACAATCCAATAGATTGATCTTCGCAAGATCAACTACAATCAAGAACACAACCTCTACTATCATCAGTAGAAAACAACTCCTCCTTCCGGAAAAGAAAACAGATGCACTCCCAACTGCTTCCGCTGCATAACTCTGATCTAGAACAGATGAAAATGCTGATGATGCACACGAGCACAAACTGGACATCACATCCCAGAATATGGTTTACAGATCCATAAAGAAAACTCAGAAGTTCCTCCGAAACCCGAGTCGCTTTACCAATTTCTCCCTCACAAGAACCCATCCTTCTACCAAGCTAAATCACCGGCATCACCTCTGGAATCCAAGTCGATAAGGAAACTACATCTCTAGATATAGACAAAATGCAGACTTCCTGAAGACATCCAGAAAAATCTATGAAAACCCAAGAGAACACTCAGCTACCGCAAGTCACTTTTGCGATCAACCTAGTCTAATATCCAAAGATACTGCTCTCTCTTTACCAATCATAACAGCTTAAGCTTTTCTAGCCAATCCTCCGAAGAAATTGATCTACACAACTGCTACTGAAGTTCTCCTCTAGAAAACTGCTGACAGGTGACCCCCATGCGTGCCGGAAGAACAAATCTGAGCTACAACGCTGCCATAGATGCCAGACTTCCTAATCAGAACTTCTTGAAAAATTCGGACTTCAAAGCCAAATATAAACACCTAGCCGAACTCAGCCTTAACACTAATGCAGAACACTTCTTTATCCAAAGCTCCTGAAAACATCTTTGAAAACAATCCATAGCTACTGCATCTCCTCACACAACTACTTCCTGATTTACCAAGACGCCCTCTTTAGCTTCTGCTCAACTGACCGAATCCAAATTCTACTTACCCAAACTTGTACTACAAGAATGAACTCCGAACTTTAACTGATTTCCTTCAGAAATTGGTGAATTCCTTACACCACCCAAAGCTCACTTGAGACGGTATTAGGTTTACAGTCTCGACAGATACATTGCAACCTCAAACATTCAAACTCCAACCATTCGTAGTCGTGTTTCACACACCACTACTCTATCTACCTTTATAACTTATATTGGGAAAACCCGAACAGCTAACCCAACAAATAGGTAGAAATAAATATATCTATATATAATCAAAATACAAATACGTTCTCTCATGAAGAAAATCACTCAAGAGCCTAGGTATTCACTCAACCTAGCGCTCTGATACCAACTGTGACGACCCGGCTTTCTACGCCCTAGAAAACCGTATCATCTTGAAGAAAAAAAGGGATGAGAAAAAAGAAGAGATAGAGAAGAAAGAACAACAACATCAGAATCTCACAGTGGAATGGAACAAAATATAATAGATCACATAGCTATTACATAGTTTTACATAATATATAACATCAATCAGAGTTATACAGGCAATACATCACATACTAGACAGTTATAGACACCTGTTTAGTCATACAACTCAACACAGTACAACTCAAAGAACACAGAGATACCAACACAGCGGAACTATATATATCTACAACGCTGAAGTCTCCTGCTCCATTGCTCCTCCAAAATTCGTCAAAGCTAACCTGAATCCCTTGGCTATTCGTAAAAATTTGAGTACCCGAGAGTTTAGGAAAAACATAAATAAACCCCGGGTCAGACATGGGTCTGGTATGAGTAACAGGTTAAAGTTGCTTAATTTTGAAAACCTTTGAAACAAAAGGTATCACGTAAGACTTCCCACACATAAACATGGAAAAGTTTTTACCTTATGCTAACCAAAACATTTGATAGGAAATTCAGTTATATTATAATAGGTCTAGGGTTTTCAAGTAAATAGAAAATAGCCGAAATTGTTACATTCATTAAATTCCAGCTACTAGCCACAAAAGTGGGTAATACAATCAAAACTGTTGGCACTTATTGGATTTTGGATTCCATACAATGGCAGGGCTACTGGGGTACCGCCCGTCACATACGTGGGCCAGATCAACGTACCGAGGATCACTTCCGACCCCCTACAACACAAGGCCGGAACCATTCCTTACTGAATAGTCCCGAACAAGATAACCTCGCAGTTGGCACGACCAACCGCTCACTAAGCCCAATAAAAAGGGACATCTAGACGGGGAAAATCTTGTCCTGCTTGGGCATGACCCACCTAACCTTGCTGCACATCCCCTGTTTTAGCCATTCCCGGTTGATGAGGCTTGAGGCTACGATTACCTTTATTGAACATTATTCTTAGAATGCTCATCGTCCGCCTGACGATGTGCTGAAAGCATTCAATCCATACAAGTTCGTTCCGGGTTCGAACGAAACCGAAGGCATTATCTCGTTACACTCATTTTGGAATCACCCACAGAGTTAACTATAATAACCCTTGCACTCTGAATCTTCATCTTCATTTCAGATTCACGACCTATCGTTAATTTGGATCGATGTGGCTTTCGGATGTCCCAATATGGAAACCCGATCCTGGTCTCATCGAAATCCAAAACGTATCTTTTAAGGCCAAGTTGTCTATTTAGTCTTAACAGTTCAAATAAATATTATCAATATACACATAGATAGATAATTCACATCTCATAATAGATAATCACATTATCATCATAAACAGATAATCAATATTATTATCCAAACAGATAATTAAATATTATCCTACTTAACCCATACATCCATATCACATAGATATTATTCATCTCATATCTGAGTTCACAATCATCAAATGAAATATCAATATCATCATCCAAAAGTAATGATTTATTATCATACCATTTATAATTAATTTAAATTGAATTAAATTAATTACTTCCATCTCTAATTAATTTAAAGTAAAATAAATTAATTACTTTATCTATAAATCTTGCTCGTACAACCATTAATTTACTATAAATAAAATTAATTAATTATTCTCTAGATATTCATCTTGATTAAACACCTTTGATTAATCACTTTCTAATTACAGTAAGTGATTAGTCTTAAATTAATTTCACAAATTAATTATTCTAAATCATTCATAGTAATTAACGTTTAATTATTTCTTTTATTAATTAACTAAAAATAATTATATTTATTCTTAATTAATTGCATTAATTAATCACTTTATTAATTAATCACTTTATTTCATAGTAATTATATAATTTAATGATCTCTAATTTATATTTAAATTAATTACTTTATTAAATTAATTACATTTAGTAATTAATCTAAATTTTAAAATACATTTATCAATCACCCTTGATTAATATCAATCCAGTAATTAACTTCCCTTAATTACTTATTAACAAATTAATTATTCCCTAATTAATTATCTTCATTAATTAATCCCTTGATTAATTACAAAAGTAATTACCCACATTACTTCATTATAAACCATCTTTCACTAATTACATTCCAATAATTATCCTTTATTACTTCCCTAAGTAACTATGCTCCATCAATGACACCAAGTAATTTCATTATCAAATTATCAAATGGTTTTCTTAAATTAATTAAAGTAAATTAATTAACTTAAATTAATCACATTATCAAAATTAATTACAATAAGTAATTAATCCTTAATTACTTTTATCAAGAAATTTTACTTAAACCATTTACCAATATATTATCTTAATTAATTAATCTAATTAATTACTAAAATTTATCACATTAATTAATACTTAATTATCCTTAGTTAAATATCCCCGTTAACTAATAACACTTCTTAATTAATCTCTAATTATAAATTAATCTAATTTATTAATTTAAGATCAATAATTAAGTCATTTCTTAATTCCCTTATGAATTAAATTCTTTTATTATCTTAATTATTTCTAAGATAATTCATTTACTCTTTCAATGATTCATTAACATTTAAGTGTATTTAAAACATTATACTTATATATTTAAATTCAAATTCCATTTTGAACTTAAGATTCTAAATGTTAATCATTTAACGTTTATCCCAATTTAGATAAATTTAAAAACCTTAAAATAAATTCAAAGGCATTCATTACTTATATAAGCTACTTATATAAGCAAGGGTTTAAACTAAATTACTAAATTTTATTAAGCAAATCAAGCTTTAAAATAAATTGGTTATTTAACTTCCATATTTAAGTTAATCACTTCATAACTTTTCATTCAAATATTAAAGGAAACTTTTTATAAAAAAAATTTGTCAAGTTTAAACATTTATTTGAAAATGAATTAACTTTTAAAATTTACTTTAAAACATTTAAACTTGTTCAACATTTACATTAATAAAAATGATTTAAATTCAAGGATTGGATTCAAAATAAACTTGAATCCATAATTTAGACTTGAATTGAAACTTGATTTAAATCGTGCTTTAAATTTAAATTTCATTTAAAAACTAGGATTCAAAAGCTCATTTGAAACCAAACTTATATTTTGAATTTAAAACCCTGTTTTTAATCCTGTTTTAAAATTTACATTTCATTTAAATTTTAAAACTCACTTAACACTGTCAGGTTATAAACCTGAAACTAACCTACCCGAGACCAGACAAGATTGCTTCGAGTCACTAACCAAAATACTTCGAGTCTGGTACTCGATTTACCTGAGAAAAACTCGAGCCTCACCTCTGCACTTCACCCCAAAAACTACCGGATACCAAAGTGCACGGTGCACTTGCACCGTGACTATGATCAACTCCGGCCACCACCCTATCGTCGAGCACATCGACGATCACTCCCAGATCATCCCCCGACCACTTGTACCACGTCGCCGCCACGAAATTCGAATACGAGAACCTAAACCCAAACCTGGAACCCACGAGCAAACATCACCTCAAGCCTGTCAACGGCTCGTTCTTCCCGCACCAACCACCAGAATATCCACAGCTCCGGCCACTACTTCGACTCCGACCAAGCTACCACCACCCCAAACCCCGAAGCACTCGATCAATCGTACGTGCCGTGGCGGTCGATTAATTCGACCCAATAGAAACTAGGTCACCTGATTAAAACCTCACGCCGCCGATGCCACAGTCATCATTACCACCTCCGACCAATTTTCCAGTCATTCCCGTAGGCCCCTCCATTCCCAGCCAAAGCCCCGACCAACACAACTCCACCGATCATCAGAACTTGGTCGAAAACCAATTTGCAAACAAAAACGAACTGCTCTTGAACCACATAATGAAAAATCATCAAACCAGGTTTAAAGATCATGATTTTGATTAGAGATTTGATATATAACCCCGAATTAATAAATTATGGAATTTAAATTTTGACGTAACTTGATCATCTCTGTTCTTTTATTTTTCAAGAGCCATATCCAAATTGTGTTTGTTTACATAAATTTTTAAACTCTAATCTAGTATGAAACAAATACCTTTTGTTTATAGACTACATCCTAACAGCAAATGGTTCAAGAGAAAAAGGTTTTTGAATAAATCTTGAGCTAAAATTTATCTGGTAACAGAGAAGATACAGGGAATATATATACCCATATTCACACATCCATACATATTCATACTAAATACATACATTCCAAAAATATACATCCAAAACAATTTAAAGCTTTTTAAAATGTGTTGTTACTCACCTGTAAAGAAGATGACAGAACACCCTTTAGCTTTGAAAATAGTTTTGAACTTTTTTTTCTAGCCTGAAAACTCTTGAAAACAAGAATGCCAAAATGTTTTAGTTTGACAAGGTGCAGCCTACAGGTTCCAGAGATACACAAGCTTGACTCCAGATGCATTTGAAAACTTTAAATTTGAATGCTTGCTTTAAAGTGCTTTAATTTAAAAACTTGTAGTTGCATGTAGAGATGGCTTCATCTCAGGTTGAATAAAATGAACTACAGGCAGGCTTTGAATTGAAAATGCTTTGCATGTTTGCTTGTTGTTTAAATTTTGTAAAAAGAAAAGCTTACTTATGTTTTCTGTTTTAGCTGTGTTGAATGAACTAAACAAAAAGCATTGCATATATAAATAAGCAGACAGGTTTGTATTAAGAAGGTGTTTACTGGTTTAGGTATTGTCTTTGATCAGAGATATTTCCAAATAGAGGCTGAAATGATCTTTATACAATTCGAAATGACTTTGTTTGTATGCTGAGAAATGGAAGCATTTAATGGAATGGTACTTTATGTTTCACTTATCTCATTTTTGTGTCTAAAGATATTTTCTATTTTGCAGCATATGTAACTTCCTATATAAGATTCTTGCCTGTTTTGTTTCTATACTTCATGCATAGACATTTTTGTTTATTCCTGCCTTGCATACATTACTTACAAGTTACATAATATATTACTTTTACACTTTGTTCTTGCCTTACATCTTTATTTTACAGGATATGCATAATTTACTTGCCTACTTATGCTTTCATACTTTTATCTTTGCCTGATTACTTTTATTATTTTGTCTTGTTTCATACTTATCTTATTTGGGTATGTAGACGTTTCTTTCTTTTGTCTGGTTATGCTTTATTACATATATAAAGTTGCTTTAGTTATTTGTTATAATTTTAACTTATGTATTTATTTTTATTGCTTATGTTAATATCATAGTTTTCTTATCTTTATGTATTTATAAAGTTTATTTTATCTTAAACATTTTTGAAAGATTTTATTTAAAATTTCAATCATAGCTTTCTTTTCAAAATACAAGTATATATATATATATATATATATATATATATATATAAATTTAAAATAACAATTCCTATTTGTATTAAAAATCCATTTGTAAAGATATTACATCATTAATATTGTTTAAAATACCTCATTTTTAATTTAAAATAATTTATAAAAGAAATTATTCCTTTATTAACAAATCGCTTATTTTATCGAGCTATATTTAAAATAACAACAAACCCATTTGTTTAAATTTAAACTTTAGCTAGAATCATTTTAAACAAATAAACTTTTATCTATTTGCAATATATACAAATGTATATACATTATAAATAGAAAACAATTTATTATCTTTTTAAAAGATAAAATCACCCATTTATATATTTATTACAAAAGATTATTGAATCAACCTAAATTTATTATTAACAATATTATTAATCTATTAAATTTTAAACAGATTATTAAATTTATATTGCTAAAAATTCTGGGATATTAAATATATTTTGTGATCTAATGTATTTATATTATATATATACTACTATAACAATTTGTATGTAGATAAAAATATGTTAGTATATGTATAGTATATTGACTTTGAAAAATGATTCCATGTGGTATACAATGTTGCTTGTAGATATAGGCATTGATTTCTTGAAATGTTTTACTTACATCGGTTATGTATTTGTACGTCAGTATACGTACACAGTGTTCTATTGTGTACGTGATATGTTTAAATATCTACATAAGTATTTATTTCAAAATATATTATGTATATTTATATTTATTTCAATATATGTGTTTCTATATATGTGTTTTATATGTCAGTTTACATGTCAGTTCTTTATATATAAATAAATATTGGTTTAGAAAATGACTTCAGCTACGGTGTATGTCATATAATATATATATATATATATTTTAGAATATATGTGTTAAAAAGTAATAACGATCTTATATATATATTGATTTTGACATATGTGTATATTTTTAAATTTAATATTGATTTTCAATATATATATATATATATATATATATATGATCTCCTGTCCATCTTGACTTATCATCTCAATATTGATCTATTGCGGTAACTTCTAGCTTGTGTGCCCCATGTCACGCCCGTATCCGTATGCGTGTCCATGCCACTATACCCATTCTCTTTCATCTCAAGCTTCAAAAGGTAAGCAATCACTCACAATTAACGATCTTATATTTATTAAATTTAATTTCAATTGAAATGACAATTGAAATATGCTATTGCTAGTTATATAATTGCTATATATGAATCCTATTATCTGTTCGCCTTTGACATCTGACACATTGATCCGTTATTTATATTTTATCTATTATTGATGATATATGCTTGTTATTGATATGCTATGTTATATTCATAATTTCCTCACCCTGCAAGTTCCCTGTTAGTATAAAATTCCCTATGGGTTGAAATGATAGATACCCGAACGATCTTATAGAATAGAAGAAAATCATTATGGGTTGAAATGATAAACCTTATGGATTTGCATTGACATTGAATTTGGGATTGCGGTTTGAAATGTGATATACCCGTACATATTTAAATTGTGGATTAAATGATAAATATCAATATCACTTGACCATAGGATAAAAAATTATATACAGACAACGTTGTTATATATATATATATATATATATATATATATATATATATATATATATGTTTATACATATATATATTGCAATGATTTCCTATAACGACCCATAAAATTTTATTTGTTTTTAATATTATATTTAAACTGAAATTTTGTGAATTTTAAATAATTAAATTTGGAAATAAAAATTTGATATTTGAAATATGTCTATTTAAATATAATAAATGGTAAATTTTCATCTGATAATATTTGATTTTATTTTCTTGTGTAATTCTATTTCAATTTAAGTCAGTTAAAATTGATGATAATAAAATGTTTTCCAAACCTGAATATTTTTATACAATAAATTTGTAAATCATCTTCTAAGTGAGACGTCATCTTTCGTTTTCCCAAATTTGAGCCATTATTGCTTCATTTATCTTATTTTCAAAAGATTTAATAGCATTTTCGATACCAATTATCAACTTTTCAATAGATTTAACAGTAGTTTCTTTATGATTGATTTTTAATGTATGAGTATCTATATTAGTATATATATATTTGTTTATATATATATATATATATATCTGAGTTGGTTTTGTATTGAGTGATATTTATATGCTATTTAACAATGAATCTATATAGTTACAATATATATGTATTTCTTTTGTTTGTGTGTAAATCTTCAGTTCTTATGTATGTGATATTGATCTTTATATTAATTTAAAGATATGAGTTTACATGATCTGTTTGGATTTCTCGTATAAGTTATAATAGTATATTTATAAGGTGCTCTGTTCTTGCTTTACATTTTACAATTATATATGTATAATATGCCACCTGCTCGTTTATAATATATAGGTTAAGTCTTTGTAATTTTATATATTTTTAGTTATATATATTATAGATGCATTGTTTATAAGTTGCAGCTTATATATATGTTGTACGGTGGGTGTATGTATATGATTTTAATATAAGTATATTTATACGATGTTGATAATATGTTTTAGGGGTAGATAGATAGTGTTTGTTTATGTTAAAATATACATCGAGTTTTAAATTTATAGCCTATATAGTATAAATGTCACGACCCGAAATTCAACGTTCAAAAATCGACATCCAAATACATCGCCCATATTCGAATGTCGTAGATTCGAACATCAAACTCCAGTTCGGATGGAGCTTATAACACATTAACTACAACAACACAGCGGAAGAAGAAATGAATATATCATTGATACAACAATGGATTAAATATCTGATACAAATGAATATCAATATTATCAGAGATACAATAGCAGAAAGATACAATAGAAACAAACACCATTGATAACAGTGGAAAACAATATCTCCAATTACCAAAGCTCCAAAGATCTCCCAATCCAATAAGCTCGAACCACCATCAAGTTGTAGTGAAGCAAACTAGGTAAATGATGAACCAAAGCGGTCTCCAAAATCCAAAGACCCTAAAGAATTCCAAACAGAAAGATGAAGGCTATCGAACTTATATCTAATAGATTATTATCTAAAAATCTAACTCTAGGCTGCCCATGTGGAAAATTGTGGGCACCCAGAGTTTAGAAAGGGAACAATAAACTCCAGGGCAGCCATGAGACTGGTATGAGCAAGCAAAAACAGTTTATCTTTTAACAAAAGAAAAACAAAAGAATTTTAAAGAAATCCACAATGCTTTATGGAAAATGAAACTGTATAAGGCCTCCCCGCACACACGCAATGCAAGCGCACAATTAGAGGAGATTTCTTCTTATGGTAGTCAAACATGCTTGATATGAGAAATCCTTTTTGATAATATTATTATTAGTGCATAGTGTAGAAAATCTTTTGAAAGTATAATGTAAATTTTAACCAGCTTGGGTACCATTATATTATACCAGCTATAGCTACCACCTGAGGTGGCTGGTTATACAACTGCAATCGTAAAGGGCTCGTATTGTTTCTTTGGATTTCAAACAAATGGTCAGGATAATGAACTTCCTGGGCCACATGGGTACGCCTCTGTAGGGATGCCCCGAGAACTTAACTAGCTCTCTGCCAACAAAAGGTTAGGTTACCGCTGTAACTAGGTAACTACTACACGAGTATGCCATACCTCAATTGTTACCGACCTTTATCCGAGGATGCTCAACACCAACAACCACAAAGTAATAAATTTGCAGTAACCACATATGTGAAATATCTAGGCTCCATACCATGATACCACCTCCTTCCAGAAGGAAATGGACATACCCTCTGGGGGCGCTATCCTCAAATAACCTTGCCGCATCTTTTCTTTTTTGACCATTCCGGTTTGTGTGGTACGGCCAGGTCACGTCCACAAAGCTACGCTTTACGCAAAAGCTATGCTTCGATCAACACATGATCATCAGCAGCACTTCGCATGCCACATTACCAAATAGGAATGTGTTACTAGTAACCATCAACTACATAACCTCTGAGCTCGTACGTCTCAGAGAAGGGTGTTAAGCTAAAAGAATAAATTCTCCGCCACCAAACAGAAATGTATTTGATAGAAACCAGCTTTACATCTCAAAGTGTAACGTCAGACATACATCCATACAAGTCTGTTCTGGTTTCAAACAGAACCAAAGGCACTCAAAAGAAGCCCTTGCAAATTTGGATAATCCCTAATCACATACGGACTCCTTATCACAAAGGGTGATAAAATATCTATACCGGGGACCAGTCGGTGTAGAGACATTCGAAAGGTAATCTTTTCGCTTTCAAAAATATCCAGTCTTCACCATTGGTCTTCAAATGCAATCTATAATGTCGTATCATTATTCGGAATGGGTTTTATGGCACAAAGTCCTCCCCCGACTAAACCGAATATGAGCGCTTAATTTTAAAACGATATGGATATAGTGGAATCTTAGTTAAGTCACAATTATTACCCAAAGCCTTTCTTTCAAATGGTTTAAACAAATTCCCACTTTTAATCTTTAAAATAAAAGATTCACTCTTGAAGATACTTCTTCAATTTTAAAACAAAATTCACCAAATCTTTCACAAAGATTCATTCATAGCTTTCAAAACAATTCCATTTCAAATCTTTTATACAAAAGATACACCTTTAAGATCCTTTTCCATTTCAAAATAAAGTTCAACAATCTTTCACAAAGATTCATTCATAACTTTCAAAACAATTCCATTTCAAATCATTTATACAAAAGATACACCTTTAAGAACCTTTTCCATTTCAAAAAAAAGTTCAACAATCTTTCAAAAAGATTTATTCATAGCTTTCAACTATTTCCATTTTCAAAACTTGAAATCCTTTCAACACAAATTGAAAATCCTTTCTTTATATGAAAGCTATTATTATTTGAAAAACAAGGTTTTTCGTTTTGGGAAAATCCAATTACATTTGCTCAAGTTAAAGCCTTTCAAGTATAAACTTGGGTTGAATTTAAATTCCCATAATAATACTTTTAAAATACTTTTGAAGATATTTTTAAAACTCACAAACACATACACACACACATATATATTATAACTTGTATAAAACTTTCAAACCAAATTTCCAAAACAATTTCAAAACTTAAACAAGATATATTATATTCAAACTAAATTTCAATTTCAAACTTCCTCTTTCAAAAGTCTTTCATATTCAATCCTTTTCCATTTCCAAAACTATTTGGATTCAAAATTCAACTTTAAAACCATTTCATAATATTAAATTCAAATATCCGTGACTTAATCAATTTCCTCGTGAAATCCATGTTTTTGTGTGTATAGTGTAGTCTAGGGTTTTACACAATAGTGCAACATCATTAATCATCACAGATTCAAGCACAACGATATCGATAAGCGGTATAATCCTATAACGCTTATCTTCATTTATAGATTCACAAATAAATAATATAAATTCATCACCGATAAATAAATTACATTCGTCACAGATAAACAAATTACATTCACTGCAGCTCAAATCAAAACAGAGCATCAAACATCAGAGATATCAAACCATTTAAGGCATTCAATACAATCTAAACATCCATATGTAAGATCAATTTGTCACCTGATTAAATTAAATCAAATAAATTACTTATGAATAAATTACTAATCTTGGTTAATTAATCATTAATTAATTACAAACCATTTTAATTAATTATCCTTTAATCATTTATTAATTAGCCATAATTAATAAGTTAATCCTTTTAATTATAAATTAATCAACCTTAATTAATAAATTAATTACCTTTGATTATTAAATAATTAACCTTTAATTATTTAATTATCTTTAATTAATTCTCCTTAATTAATTACAATAAGTGATTATCCCTAATCAATTTCATTAATTAATTAACCTTTAGTTAATTAATTATCCTCAAATTAATTACCTTGATTAATTAATCACACAAATTAATTATCCTTTAGTAAATTATTTTTTAATCACTTGATTAGTCAACCTCTAATCATTACTTAATTATCCTTAATTACTTTTATTAAGTAATTATCTTTAAGCAAATACCCTTAATTAATTACCTTTAATTTATTAATTAACCTTTCATCATTTAATTATCCTTTATAAATTATTTCATCAATTAATTATTCTTTAATTTATTAAATTAACCCTTTATTATTAAGTAATCAATCAATCTTTAATTACTCAAGATTTAAAGCTAAATCATTACTTAATTATCCATTTGATCACATCAATTAATTACATTTGAAAACTCTTAGAGATTTAATAATTAATCTAATATAAAATTTATTTCAAAACCACATCAAATTATTTTCAAATCATATTTGAATTTAAAATTCAAGTTTGAAACTTGTTTTAGAAAAGTTGTTAAAAAAATTACTTTTAAACTTGTACTGCTTTTGCTTTAAAACTTGGTTTCTTTTGCTTTTGAAAAACTTATTAGCTTGCACAGGAAAACCCGAGCCCACATACTTAATCCTCAAGCTCAACCCCAAGACAACTCCCGAGCTCTTTCTTTGTTTATATTTATTTTTTCAAACTTGTTTTGATTTAAATTTTAAAATCATGTTTATACAATCTCTCGCGTACCAACACGATAACACACTCGAGCCAGTTTATCATCTTTTCGAGATCGACTTCGAGTAAACTCCATCTTCTCAAAACCCACAACAAACAAACCAAAACCCACTGACATGTGCACGTGTACAACCGAACAGATCGACTTCGACCAA
This sequence comes from Allium cepa, assembly GCA_030765085.1. Taxonomy (NCBI): domain Eukaryota; kingdom Viridiplantae; phylum Streptophyta; class Magnoliopsida; order Asparagales; family Amaryllidaceae; genus Allium; species Allium cepa. Next base: position 104,627,984 of record CM060930.1, on the reverse strand, counting down.
CCTTGCCCCCTTCGACAAGTCGACGCCGACACCCTTCCACGATTTCGACCACCAAAACATCGAATTGTCCCTCAAAACCAAATCGAACAGATACAAAGTCCACTAGTACCAAACACGATCAACCGACAATATGTCGCACCAACGATCCTTAACGACTGGAACCTCGCCACCGCTACCATGGATGCCTTGATGACCCATGTAATATTTCCCTCCCGTCCAGTGTGACCCGATGCAACGGCGCCGTCGAAATCTTCATAGGAACTACATTGACCCAAAACTATACAAAAACCCTAAATCAATGTCGTATTGCCACACCGATGATTTGGAAATTCTGTAGCCATTTTTTCGATGCTCCCTATCACCCTAGCTTTCACCACGATCAAATTCGACACCCAAACGGTCATCGATCGCCAAAATTTACCCAAAATAGACTTTCCATTCAACTCCCAAATGCTCGACGATTACACCCTTAAAAATCATGAAATGAATTTCTAAATTCATATTTTTGAAAAATGAATAAGTTTATATGATCAAAGCTTGAAATTTTCAAAATCAAATCTTGAACTAGAATTCATTTTTACTGATATTCCTAATTTCCAGCAATCCTACTTATTTATTTTACTTAATATTTTTAAAAATGATGTTATAGTGATACAAACATATCTTCTTTCGAGATTATATGACGACTCGAAAATTTTAACGAATTCAATTAGAATAATTAATCGATTTTAAATATTTAAAGGTAATTTTTAGCTTGAATTCCTGATATCAATATTTACTTGATAATTAAATCATTGAATTGTATAGTTTAAATATTGATTTTAATAATCGAAGATTGGGTAAATTGGTGAATCTGATATTTCTAAGCCTGTTTAAATAATTTGAAGGCTTATAAAATTTATAATGATAATAATGGAGATAATAGAATGATTGGAATTTAATTTAAAGATAATTTGTTTGGTTTTGAAATTATATCGTTTAAATTGAATTTAAAATAGCCTTCCGAGGCATAGTCTCGGAATTCGACGGAACCAGTTCCATTGAATCCGTAATAGCTAGTTATTATCGGATTTCAATTTTCATAGCCATCGGAGTTGTCGTTTGACCCTGGCAGCTTGAAACGCTTAGATTTATTTTAATCGATTTAATTTAATATAGATAATTTAATTCCGTAACTCGCACATACGTTCAAATCAGCCTACGAAACACGTTTCATTGTGTTCGGAATGAGGGTAAAACTTTACAAACGCCTGTCGGCATGTCTAATTGGAGTTCGGAACTTCGCGTTATGCAACACGAGATACCTTTCAATATTCAATTATAAAATAATCAACTCGTACGCAGGAAGCTACCCCAAATCTATTTGTATTCTCGTCCTCTCCTTCTCCTTTCAACAGAAATTGAACCGAGCCCCTTACCTCCATTTCCTAATCGATTCGTTATATATAAAAAAAAACGAATTAATGACCGAAGCGTCGAAGGAATGTGGCGACGCTGGTCGCGAGCTTGAACACGATCGCCTCGATCGAAGGGAGGGTCGTGTTAGGGTTTCGAATGCTGTGGTGTCATCTCGTGCTCGCGCTTTTCGAAGGGGGGAGTGGGCTGGCTTGGGGAAGACGGCGCGTTCGGCTTGGATGCGCGGCAGCTCATGGGGGGTTCGAGTCACCATGGGTTGTGCGTGGCAGGGTTTCGGTGGGGTGCTATCGCCCGGGAAGTCGAGAGATCTTGAAGGTATAGGATTTCGATTTAATTTTAATAATATATATACGTTTATACAAAGAAGGGAATTTATTTTGCTGCAATGAAATATATATAACACAGAGTTTGAGATTTACTGAAAAAAAATGGATTTTCAAACCCATATAATTTATTTTGAAAATAAGAGAAGTATATTTACACATACATATTTTATTTATTTACTAGATTAATTTTAAGATAATATATTTGTTCGAAATTTTGGAACCTAAATTTATTTATTAAAGGAAAACAAAATTGGTTTAAATGAATTTTTGGGTTAATAAAATTTATATAAGGGAAATTGATTTATCTTTTGGATAATTCAAGTATTAATAATTACCTAATGTCTTTACATGGTCCATTTACTGTGAAGAAAATAGTCGGGATTGAAGGGGATTTCAAAGCCAAAAATCGAAGGCGAGTAAACATCACTTTGTTGGGCTTTTATTTAAATTTAAATGGTTAAATTTAGATAATTGGATGATTGATTGAATTTTTTGGATGTGCACTAATGATTCAGTGATTTTTGTTTTGGTTGGTTTTCGAGTTAAGTGTTGATTGACTCGAAGCATTTGGGATTTAAAATTGTTTAAAACTTAAATCAAAAATAAGGACATGGTTTATTTTAAAATTAATAAGGCTGCAATGAATTAGTGATTCATTAGATGGGTAGGACAATTTAAATGGATAATTGATTAATTAAATTATTTAATGATTTGAGATAATTAATTAAGTTTAAAGTAACTGGGTTGTTTAATACGTAATTACTTAATGCAATTAATAAAATATAATTACTTTGTGTAATTAATCAAGAGATAAATCAAGATAATTAATTAAGGAGAATTAATCTATTTAATGAAGTAAATAGAAGGAAGATAATTTCAGGTGGAGATAAATCAAGTTTGGTTAATAATGTAGTTTAATTAATATAATTAATTCAGATTAAGATAAGTTGAAATATAATTGGAAATTAATAATTTATATAAAAGGTGATGTAATTAAAGACTGGATTAATCAAGACTAATTTATCCATAATAAGTGATTTATCAGAAATTAAGTAAGAAAAGTAATTGAGAATTAGTGTAACTAATATAGTTAAATAATTGATGAAGTAATTAAGATTTCTTATTGATTTTGGTTAAGAATAATTAATATCGTGAAACTAATCAAGGATAATTTCTTGAATGAAATTGAAAGATAATTAATCCAGGGTGATTAATTAAGATGAATGGATACGGAATGGTTGATTGATTAACTGATTTGAAATTAATTGATAAAAGAATCTAAGTGATTGAGGTTTGAAATTCAATTTGAATCAATTGAATTGGTTTGTATGTGATTAATCTTTGTTATGGATAATCGAATGGTATTGGATGTTTTGAATGGGTTGATATCTCTGTTATGAAATGTTGTGTATTTCATTTGAATAATTTGGGACGGGACAAAATGAGTTACGAAGTGGTCGGGGTCGGGTATTAGGAAATACTCGAAACCACTTCGAATTTTTATAAGTTAATTTGTGAAATCAATAAACTGGAATGAAATGATTTAAGCAAATTGGATTATTTTTAAATAAGTTTGGTACTTAGAAAACTGCTTAGGAAATAAGTGATGTCTATAGCAACTTGTGTAGTTGTAAATTGATATAAGTTACCCGGGTTTATACAAGTTGTAGACTTTTGTATTTCATGTTAGTCGGGTTTACTCACACTGGTTTCCATCCTGACCCGGGTGTTACTTTGGTGTAATGCTCGGGTCAGACCGAGTATTACAGATTTTCAGGAAGGTACGTTCTGGAGCTCAGGAGACGAGCTGGATGGCTATAGCGTATAAAATTTTTCCGCTATATTATATTGCTGTGTATGTGAGACATGATAATTGTATATATTCAGGGACTGTATATATGTGAAAACTCTGATGTATATTTAATGTAATCGACAAATATAGTATTCTTTTGTAAACTGTTATTATTTATTATTATATTTTATCCGCTGCGAATGTGAGTTGTTGATGTTTCTGTTCTTCTTATTCTATCTCTTTCTTCTTTTCCATAACTATCTGGGATTTTCAGGTTCGAAAATTTCGGGTCGTTACAGTTGGTATCGGAGCTGAAAGGTTAAGCGAGAACCTTGGCTCTGGTGGGAATTACTCATTGAATAGAGTCCGTAGTACTCTAAAATGAGTTGAGTATATATACATATGAGAGCGTACTTGTTATTGCTTATAAAGATTTTAAATGATTTTATACAAAAATATATTTTGATATATAAAGCAATATTTCCTTCTAATAAATATTTAGGCGATTGGTTATTAAATCATTGGAATTAAGTTCAGAAGTAATATAAAATACGACTAAATTGAAACTTATAACCAAAGTTGAAGAATAAACTTATATAACAAAATGGGATTTGAAATATAGGTTGTAAATGAAATTTATAAATTGAAATAAACTTCATAAATAAATGAGATTATAATTTGAAATGGAATTCCAGAGAATATTTGAAAATAAAGAAAGATGGAAATTCCAGAGTAATGTTTAAACATGAATTGGATGGATTGGAAATTTGAAATTTTTGGGAAAATTTAAAATTCCTTTGTTTTGAAAGTGGTTTCCAAAGGTTTTGGAAAAAAAAAATAGTATTATTTCAAAAATATTTTTGTGTTGAATTTGAAACCTGGGAGATTTGAAAAAAAAAATATTTGGAAATGTTTGTAAAAGAGATAAAAGCATTGAACTCTTTCGGTAACTGGAAAATAACATCGGTGATGACTGCAGCATTATCGATGTTTATTTTCGAGTTTCTAGAAGAGAAATTGCTACCAAATTATTTTAAACTAGAATTGTTTGTGAACTGGGTTTGGTTTTGAAATTCAAAGGGATGAATGAATTTGCCAAAGAATTTTGGAAATTTGTTTGAACTCTGGGATCTTGATTAAAATGTTTATGGAATAATAAAAATATATTGGATAAATAAAATGTATAACTCCAAGTTAAAAGAAAAATAATGTAATTGATTATAAATAGAAGTTGAAAAAAAAATTATAATTAAAGTTGTACAAGTTTAAAATTCAAATGGGAAATTTGTATTGGATTAACTTGAAAAGGGTATTGAACTTGAAGAGAGTTCAATTGATATTAGTCCAGATTTATGTGAATAATTTGGAATTAAAATTAAAGTGGAATTGGTTTAAGATCAAAAGGAATTTGTTTTGAAGTTGGAAAGAAATTTAAAATTAATTCAATTGAGTTGGGAATGAATTAAGTCCAATGGAAATTGGAGTTATTGGAATCGGGTCAATTTAAATGGGAGTGGATATTTAAATTGAATTGTTGGGGGAAGTGAACAGTTTGGACTCTGGACTATTTTTAATATAATTTGTTTTGATATAAACTTATTTTTCCAACCTATATAACCTTTCTTTCTTAAAGCCAACTTATTTTATACTTGTTTTACAATTATTTTGGAGCTATTTAATCATTTTTCAACTATTTTCTAAACTCGTTACTATATTTTAACTATGTTACAAATTAATTACTAATTTACAACTATTTTGCAATTTTCTAAGATTTCTATAACTATTTAATTATTTTCCAACCATTTTACAAGTAGTCAACTATTTTGTAGTTATTTTGCAAACTGATAATTATTTTTCAACTACTTATCTATTTTTAAAAATTTTAAGCTATTTTCTGAACTGGTCGGAGTTCAAACTGTTATTGATTTAAATACCCAACTGAGATAACAATTGAAGTGATAATTCAATGAGAATTAAGGCAATTGTAAAGAAGTGAAAAGGGAATTAATGGAAATGTGGATAGAAAGGAAATTGATTTGGCTGATAATCAATGAAAATAAATACGTAGGATGTACGAATATTATTCTATTCGCATAGTGTTTTGATCCAGATTCGAGCACAGAATTTCGAGATAAGTTATCGGTTCGATTTGGGATTTTTTTCACTCGATTTTCGACGGCGAACCTGGATATGGATTATTGATTGGTTCTCAATATTCTCTATCATAGTATGGCTATGCAAGGAGAATAGCGGTTTCTAATCAAGAAACCAGATCTGAGTCTGCACTAGGAAGTCGGGTGGACGATACTAGTTCGGAAGAGAAATTGTGTGATCGAGTGACCGATCAGATTGGTATAGCGTACGGATGATGAGTGTACATCGTACGGATTTGAATGAAACTGATCTTGGAAAGAGAAATTAAATTGGGATACTTGATTTTGAATGAACAAAGTTGTAAATCTTTGTTATATGAGATAAATCTCCCCTTGTTAAACTTATTGCTGGAAGAAAAATTATTTTGAAATATTTGAAGTATAAAGGGATTTTATACAAGTTTGAATGATCCAAAGTTTAAAATCATATATTTTTGAATATATATATAGGATCTTATGAGGATTTTAGAAAAGGTTTTGGGAACCTTTGGATTTGGAAAGGCTTTTGATTTTTGGGTAAAATCAATATTGAAATTTGGAAAGCCTATTTTGAGAACTATCGATTTTGGGATAATCGATTTTGTGTAAAGGAGCTTTGTATGAAATCATACTAGGTGTATGATTTGAAAGATACTATATGTGTATAGTATAAAGTGTTTGATGATGGCTCTGGGGAAAACGGCACTCCCTTGAAATGAACTTCTCAGGAGTGCCACCGGGTGGTGTTGCCTTGAGCCCCAAGGGGAGGGTTCTAAAGTTGATCCTATGAGGAGTCCAGACAAAACTAGTTCCCGAGGATTATGAGTAGTGTATAACATAGCGAAAGTCGAGTGTGCCGCTGAGAGCCAACAGTCTGCGTTTGATTTTATATCGGTAGACGGCGACCTATGGTGTAACATAGCGAAAGTCGTGTGTGCCGCTGAGAGCCAACAGTCTGCGTTTGATTTTATATCGGTAGACTGCGACCTACGTAGGAGTGGAGATGTTTCATTTCGTCAGCGAAATCAGAGGCCGCGGAGAGCCTGCAGTTACATGGACTTTTGCTGTGACGGCAACGTAACCCTGGATGTAACTGTGATCTGTTGTGTGGGATCCATGGCGTAATCGAGAGGCCGCGGAGAGCCTGCAGTTACATGGACTTTTGCTGTGACGGCAACGTAACCCTGGGATGTAACTGTGACCATGGATAGGGGTGATGATTTTCAGAGCATTGTCACCAAAGATATTTCTTCTATTTTCAACAAAACTGTTTTCTACATTTCAATAAAATTATTTTCCAAGTATTTTCACTGGGTGTTGAAAACGAGTTTACCAAGTACTTATAGATTTTCAGTCCTACGCCTGATCAACGTATGATTGAATTTCTGTGAGAACAAGGATGGACTGGTTGAGACATCGAGTTATAAAAAGTATTTTTTTTAAAAGAGTTATTTTAATAGTATTATGTAACTTTAAAAGCTTTTCTAAAATTTTGAAATAAAGATGTTAGGATTTTGGAAATTCAAGGAAAATCCAAACTGAAATTGTAAAATAAGATTGAAACTTGGGAAGATTTAATGAAGTGATTCTTTATAATTAAAGGAAATCGAATATTAAATTAAAGGTGGAAGTAAGCCAATCAGCTAAATAAATTATTTACTAGTGTATGTTAATAAAATTTAACTTGGGTAAATAAATGGGTTGTAAGTGATAATGGGTTTGAAAATGAATTCGAATTTTAAATAGAATTCAACCTAGATTTAATACTAAATAAGTGGAAATGTTGTAAAAATAAAACTCAAGTGAGATATAAATAATATTTAACGAAATTTGCAAGTAAATTAGACTTGGAAAGTGTTGTCATATAAAATGGAAGTGATTATAATAAAAATGGTTTGAATTGCCACAAACAAAATTCACGCGAATAGAAATAAATTGAGAAGGACCTTGTATTAATAAAATAAATTCGATAACGAATTAAGTAAGTAAATGAAAATTTTAAATGGGCTTATGGAGTTAAATAATAAATGGATGAAGTCTGATTGAATAAAAACTAAATCAAAGTTGTAATTGGAATTGGATTATCAGACTAAGCTTAAATTCGGTGGCATATGTGCTTGAATGTTATTTTAATAAATGGAGAAGGTGAAGTAAAATTAAAATTGAATGGAATTTGATTAAATGAGAGTCAAATAAAGGTAAACTTAAGTTTGATGTTGGAATAAATTAAAGTAAATTAATTGAAGCTTAAAATTTTGGAAACTTGGCTTCGAATAAGGATGAAAGCCCATTAATTAAAGCTTGGATTGAGTTAATTTGGGAATGGCTGGTAGTATACAAGAATAGAATGTGGCGAATTAAATAAATGGGTGTAAATAAATTAAAATGGATTGGAATTAAATAAAATTGAGTTGAAATCAATTTTAATTGGTTATAAAACTTAAGTAATTACTGATTCACATGGATATTATCAAATTGCGTAGAAATGATTGTCGTTTAAGGTAAACGAGATTTAATTAAATTCTATGAATTAGTGAAAGCAAATATAATTGATTTTTGAATCAATTGTTATGAATACGAGTTTGTTTTGCTTAAAAATAAATTGAGTGCAAGCAATTGCATTGTAAACCCTTAAATTGGATGAAATGGCATATGAATTGGTTGAAAGCAATTGAATCAGCTTTAAGATTATATAAATCTCTTATGGAAAGGTTGTGGTGCTTTTTGCTTATGATATACATGTGTTTAGCTATTGAAAGTAAGTGAAAAGTTAATAAATTTTCAATATATGGCACTTACATATTTAAATTGAGTAAGTACAGGTACCGGTGAGCTGTTTGGTTGGTTTGGATTGCGCTTATTGCTAATATAAATAAGCTGCTTGCTTAAAATGCTAAATAAGGTACGCCTATGCAATAAAAATAGGAAATATGAACTTTTTTGCTTTTTCCCACCGGGTGGGTCGATGTATACATATTTATATCTCTTGTCAAATTGCAAAAGCTCCTCTGTTCAAAGGAGACTCTGCCAAAAATTTTCCAAAATTTTAGGGGATTAGAAAAATTTTGAAAATTTTGAGAAAAATTTGGTTAACGACAAAACGATTCCAAATTAAAGACTAATGTAAATTAGAAGATGAAACTAGTATGAATCAGTTATAAATGGGAGATAAATTCAATAATTCAGAATTGAAAGTAAATAGAATTCTTATGAAAACAGGAAAAAACTAAATTGAATAGAAGTGGATGTGAAAATTTCTGTAAGAAATGTATAAAATGATTGGAAAATCATGATTGGATATAATTGCTAGGAAAGATATGCAGGTATTATAAAGGGAAAAGAAAATTTGATTTGATTCCAAAAGATAAATGTGAAGTGCCCGACAAAAAGATATGTATTTTATTTTCTGTTTGAATTGGATTGGGTTTTTGATCTAGCCACTTGACTTTCTATTTTCTTTTTGGAATTTGGGAGCCCGTAGAGGCCTTTTGTAGTTGTACCGAGCTAGCCGCGCAAAGGAGACGCTGGCAAAAAAATTTCGGACATTTAGAGAGTTAGAAAATTTTTGAGAAAATTTTGATTATTCAAATTTGATTTTAAAATCAAAATTTAGATAATTGAGCAAAGGGAGTATTGTTTGAAACTATAGAAGGTTTTGGGAAAATTGGGTAAGGTGATAGTGGGTCGTTAATAAAAGATAGTCGGTAAGAAGTTGAATTGTGAGTTTAGGAAAGAGTAAAAGGGTATTGGTTCATTCTTCATAAGTAGTAATTTCGGGGACGAAATTCTTCTAAGGGGGAAGGAATGTGACGACCCGAAAATTTTAACGAATTCAATTGGAATAATTAATCGATTTTAAATATTTAAATGTAATTTTTAGCTTGAATTCCTGATATCAATATTTACTTGATAATTAAATCATTGAATTGTATAGTTTAAATATTGATTTTAATAATCGAAGATTGGGTAAATTGGTGAATCTGATATTTCTAAGCATGTTTGAATAATTTGAAGGCTTATAAAATTTATAATGATAATACTGGAGATAATAGAATGATTGGAATTTAATTTAAAGATAATTTGTTCGGTTTTGAAATTATATCGTTTAAATTGAATTTAAAATAGCCTTTCGAGGCACAGTCTCGGAATTCGACGGAACCAGTTCCATTGAATCCGTAATAGCTAGTTATTATCGGATTTCAATTTTCATAGCCATCGGAGTTGTCGTTTGACCCTGGCAGCTTGAAACGCTTAGATTTATTTTAATCGATTTAATTTAATATAGATAATTTAATTCCATAACTCGCACATACGTTCAAATCAGCCTACGAAACACGTTTCATTGTGTTCGGAATGCGGGTAAAACTTTATAAACGCCTGTTGGCATGTCTAATTTGGAGTTTGGAACTTCGCGTTATGCAACACGAGATACCTTTCAATATTCAATTATAAAATAATCAACTCGTACGCTGGAAGCTACCCCAAATCTATTTGTATTCCCGTCCTCCCTTCTCCTTTCAACAGAAATCGAACCGAGCCCCTTACCTCCATTTCCAAATCGATTCGTTATATAAAAAAATGAATTAATGACCGAAGCGTCGAAGGAATGTGGCGACGCAGGTTGCGAGCTTGAACACGATCGCCTCGATCGATGGGAGGGTCGTGTTAGGGTTTCGAATGTTGTGGTGTCATCTAGTGCTCGTGCGTTTCGAAAGGGGGAGTGGGCTGGCTTGGGGAAGTCGGCGCGTTCGGCTTGGATGCGCGGCATCTTAGGGGAGGGGGGTTTCGAGTCACCATGGGTTGTGCGTGGCAGGATTTCGGTGAGGTGCTATCGCCTGGGAAGTCGAGATCTTGAAGGTATAAGATTTTGATTTAATTTTAATAATATATATATACGTTTATACTAAGAAGGGAATTTATTTTGCTGTAGTGAAATATATATAACACAGAGTTTGAGATTTACTAGAAAAAAATGGATTTTTAAACCCATATAATTTATTTTGAAAATAAGAGAAGTATATTTACACATACATATTTTATTTATTTACTAGTTTAATTTTAAGATAATATATTTGTTCGAAATTTTGGAACCTAAATTTATTTATTAAAGGAAAACAAAATTGGTTTAAATGAATTTTTGGGTTAATCAAATTTATATAAGGGAAACTGATTTTTTTTTTTTTGGATAATTCAAGTATTAATAATCACCTAATGTCTTTACACGGTCCATTTACTGTGAAGAAAATATTCGGGATTGAAGGGGATTTCAAAGCCAAAAATCGAAGGTGAGTAAACATCACTTTGTTGGGCTTTGATTTAAATTTAAATGGTTAAATTTAGATAATTGGATGATTGATTGAATTGTTTGGATGTGCACTGATGATTCGGTGATTTTTATTTTGGTTGGTTTTCGAGTTAAGTGTTGATTGACTCGAAGCATTTGGGATTTTAAATTGTTTAAAACTTAAATCATAAAAAAGGAAATGGTTTATTTTAAAATTAATAAGGCTGCAATGAATTAGTAATTCATTAGATGGGTAGGACAATTTAAATGGATAATTGATTAATTAAATTATTTAATGATTTGAGATAATCAATTAAGTTTAAATTAACTGGGTGGTTTAATACATAATTACTTAATGCAATTAATAAAATATAATTACTTTGTGTAATTAATCAAGAGATAAATCAAGATAATTAATTAAGGAGAATTAATCTATTTAATGAAGTAAATAGAAGGGAAGATAATTTCAGGTGGAGATAAATCAAGTTTGGTTAATAATGTAGTTTAATTAATATAATTAATTCAGATTAAGATAAGTTGAAATATAATTGGAAATTAATAATTTATATAAAAGGTGATGTAATTAAAGACTGGATTAATCAAGACTAATTTATCCATAATAAGTGATTTATCAGAAATTAAGTAAGAAAAGTAATTGAGAATTAGTGTAACTAATATAGTTAAATAATTGATGAAGTAATTAAAATTTCTTATTGATTTTGGTTAAGAATAATTAATATCGTGAAACTAATCAAGGATAATTTCTTGAATGAAATTGAAAGATAATTAATCTAAGGTGATTAATTAAGATGAATGGATACGGAATGGTTGATTGATTAACTGATTTGAAATTAATTGATAAAAGAATCTAAGTGATTGAGGTTTGAAATTCAATTAGAATCAATTGAATTGATTTGTATGTGATTAATCTTTGTTATGGATAATAGAATGGTATTGGATGTTTTGAATGGGTTGATATCTCTGTTATGAAATGTTGTGTATTTCATTTTAATAATTTGGGACGGGATAACATGAGTTACGAAGAGGTCGGGGTCGGGTATTAGGAAATACCCGAAACCACTTCGAATTTTTATAAGTTGATTTGTGAAATCAATAAACTGGAATGAAATGATTTAAGCAAATTGGATTATTTTTAAATAAGTTTGGTACTTAGAAAAGTGCTTGGGAAATAAGTGATGTCTATAGCAACTTGTGTAGTTGTAAATTGATATAAGTTACCCGGGTTTATACAAGTTGTAGACTTTTGTATTTCATGTTAGTTGGGTTACTCAAGGTGGTTTCCAGCCTGACCCGGGTGTTACTTTGGTGTAATGCTCGGGTCAGACCGAGTATTACAGATTTTCAGGAAGGTACGTTCTGGAGCTCAGGAGACGAGCTGGATGGCTATAGCGTATAAAATTTTTCCGCTGTATTATATTGCTGTGTATGCGAGACATGATAATTGTATATATTAAGGGACTGTATATATGTGAAGACTCTGATGTATATTAAATGTAATCGACAAATATAGTATTCTTTTGTAAACTGTTATTATTTATTATTATATTTTATCCGCTGCGAATGTGAGTTGTTGATGTTTTTGTTCTTCTTGTTCTATCTCTTTCTTCTTTTCCATAACTATCTGGGATTTTCGGGTTCGAAAATTTCGGGTTGTTACAGATTATAGATTGAATTCAATTAAATGGGAAGATATAAAAAAATATTCATGACAATTTAGGGTCTGTTATTCAAATAGAGGAGTATATAAAGGAATGCATAAATCATTTTCATGTTAATATATATACACGCAGGCATGTTTGCATCCTTACAAACACATTCTAGAAACAAATATCCAATACTGATCACATGCAAACCAAAGTATATATAGGTTTTATGAGTTTGCTCAGTTGGATGGACTAACAGAGGACACCAATCTGAGCCTGGAAATGAAATCTGGAACCAAATTTTTTTATCCGCATTTTTGATTTGTACTGTTTTATCTTAAATCCCGAAGCTTGATCTTGATTTGATTTTAAAAACTGGAATTTGATTATGATCTGCCACCTGATCCATCTGAGTTGAATCTTTACCCGATCCTTCAGTTTTAGATCAGGTTTTGAATTGCAACCTGAAGTTTGATTGTTGTTTCTGATCTTGATTTTGTTTATGAACTGGAATCTTGTTTCCAGGTTTATTAAGTTTTTATTTGTGTTCTTGCTTCATTCTCAGGTTAAAGATTACTTAAATTTGCTTTTGATTTTCCATTTCCATGTTTGATTTTTTTATTAGAAATGAGTGGAAGGAATATGAAGATAAAGAAAAAAAATTAGCTCTGATTTGAAAATGAATAGCCAGACTTTCTTCTCTAAACAATAATGTTTATAAATTCAAATTGAAAGAAACATTTATTTTTGCCACTTGTTATTATTTGAACTAACACACGTAAATTTAGTAAATACTTGTAATTGTATGATATTAATTCGTTTACACTTGTATAATATAAGCACTTTTATGTCTAAATCCTTGTTTTAAACCCCTATTTTATTATAATTTATGAAACATATTTTTATGGTTTATATATATATTACTAAATTTATACCGTATGAAATTTTAAAAAGAATATTAACCTTTTCAAATAACCTTTAAGAAAAATGATTTGAAATCAAATTATACTTTCAATTAGTAATCATATACTATATTTTTGAATTTCAAACTCAAAATTCTATTTACAAACACATATTTTTATCTGTTCTGGAACTTTCCTAATTAATTTGTCAAAAAATTCATGATTTTATTCCAAAAATTAAATTAATCACTTTATTATATTTGGCTAAAATCCGGGAATGTTACAGATTCCCCTTTAGAAAATTTCGTCCCCAAAATTTGCTAGACTGGGAGATAACAAAGAATAGGTAAAGAAATGTTTTACCAGATCAGACTGAATATCTATTCTGCATTTGGCTTACCAAATCAGAATATCATCAATAGTTATGAGAACGAACTTATTCAATACTACACAAGATACTCGGGTCACTAGATCTATGAAGTATGTAGCGGCACTGGTTAGTTCGAAGGGATAATTAACCGTTCATAGAATATATCGGCACCCCAAAGAATAGACAAATGGATACAATTTAATCTAGCTTCATATTTCGTTAACAAATTTATTTCAAATAAATTTCAAGTTCATTAAAGTTAAAAACGAAAAGCTGATAAGAAACTGACGAAGAGAACATGAAATAGGAATGAGAAATCTTACTACAACGATTCGCCCAGCCACCATCACACCAAAGCTTCTCCCTCGAGCTGCCACGAAGCCATCCGAGAATTTGAAATCGAACGACGATCAAAAGAGATAGATAAGAAAAGTCGTTTTCATTTTTGCAGGGTATTGACCATTTTTAGTGGTACTCCCATGTCCTCTACCTCTACCTCGTCCTCGTCTTGCACTCATACTCACTATTAGTGGATAATAAGAGAATTTACTGAGGCATACAGACAGTTATCTTAGGGTTATACTCATTCTAGGGCATTTATATCCCTATCTCTAATGAGTTAGCTAATGTGTATACTCTTGAGCTAAAGTTCAACCTTCAGCTCTGATACCACTTGTCACGACCCGAAATTCAGCTTTCGAAAATGACATGCAGATACATCACCCGTATTCGAATGCCGCAGATTCGAACATCGAACCAACCCATACCCTGGACATGTAGGGGTAAGATTCTCTCATTCGCCACCAAATGCGAAGCGAGAACCCTCTATTACGCTGTAATGAAGCAAGGTCAGTCATGGGACTGGTATGAGAAGATAAAAATAGTATATCATTTAACAAAAGAAAAAAAAAGAATTTTAAAGAAATCTGCAATGCTTTTTGGAAAATGAAACTACCATAAGGCCTCCCCGCATACACACAGTACAAGCGCACATTTGGAGGAGATTTCTCCTTGCGATAGTCAAAAATGCTTGATACGCAAAATCCTTTTTGATAATATTATTATTAGTGCATAGTGCAGAAAACCTTTCGAAAGTATAATATAAATCTTTACCAGCATAGGTACCATTATATTATGCTAGCTATAGCTACCACCTGAGGTGTTAGGTTATACAACTGCAATCATAAAGGGCTCATATTGTTTCTTTTGATTTCCAACAAATGGTCGGGCTAAGGAACTTCCTGGGCCACATGGGTACGCCTTTGGAGGGATGCCCTGAGAACTTAACCAGCTCTTTGCCAACACAAGGTCGGGTAACCTCTATAACTAGGTAACTACTACACGAGTATGCCATCTCCTGGTTGTTATCGACCTTTATCCAAGGATCCTCAACACCAACAACCACAAAGTAATAAATTTGCAGTAACCACTAGGTTCAATATCTGGGTTCCATACCATGATACCACCTCTTTCCAGAAGAAAATGGACATACCCTTAGGGGGTGCTACCCCCAAATAACCTTGCCGCATCTTTCCTGTTTCGACCATTTCGGTTTGTGTGGTCCAACGAGGTCACGTCCACAAAGCTACGCCTTAAACGAAAGCCATGCTTCATCAACACATGATTAGCAGCACTTCGTATGCCACATTACCAAATTGAGAACGTATCACTAGTAACCATCAACTACATAACCTCTAAGCTCGTACGTCTCAAAGAATGGTGTTAGGCTAAGAGAATAAATTCTTCGCCACCAAATAGAAATGTATTTAATAGAAACCAGCTTTACATCTCAAAGTGAAACGTCAGACAAACATCCATACAAGTCTGTTCCAGGTTCAAACAGAACCAAAGGCACTTCAAAAGAAGCCCTTGCAGATCCGGATAATTCCTAATCACGTCCGTATTACCTATCACAAAGGGTGATCAAATCTTTATACTGGGGACCAGTCGATGCATAGACATTCGATAGGTAATCCTTTCGCTTTCGAAAATATCTGGTCTTCACCACCGGTCTTCAAATGCAATCCGTAACGTCGTATCATTATTTGTAATGGGTTTTATGACACAACGTCCACCCCCGGCTAAACCGAATAATGAGCGCTTAATTTTAAAACCATATGGATATAGTGGAATCTTAGTTAAGCCACAACTTATTACCCACAACCTTTCTTTCAGATGGTTTAAACAAATTCCCACTTTTAATCTTTAAAATAAAAGATTCACTCTTAAAGATACTTCTTTAATTTTAAAACAAAATTGACCAAATCTTTCACAAAGATTTATTCATAGCTTTCAAAACAATTCCATTTCAAGTCTTTTATACAAAAGATACGCCTTTAAGATCCTCTTCCATTTCAAAACAAAGTTCAACAATCTTTCATAAAGATCCATTCATATCTTTCAAAACAATTCCATTTCAAATCTTTCATACAAAAGATATACCTTTAAGATCCTTTTCCATTTCAAAACAAAGTTCAACAATCTTTTACAAAGATTTATTCATAGCTTTCAACTATTTTCATTTTCAAAACTTGAAATCCTTTCAACACAAATTGGAAATCCTTTCTTTATATAAAAGCTATTATTATTTGAAAAACAAGGTTTTTCGTTTTGGGAAAATCCAATTACATTTTCTCAAGTTAAAGACTTTCAAGTATAAACTTGGGTTGAATTTAAATTCCCAAAATAATACTTTTAAAATACTTTTGAAGATGGTTTTAAAACTCATATATATATATATATATATATATATATATATATATATATATATATATATATATTACAACTTGTATAAAATTTTCATACCAAATTTCCATAATAATTTCAAAACTTAAACAAGATATATTATATTCAAACTAAATTTCAATTTCAAACTTCCTTTTTCAAAAGCCTTTCATATTCAACCAAATTCCATTTCCAAAACCATTTGGATTCAAAATTCAACTTTAAAACCATTTCATAATATTAAATTCAAATATCCTTTACTCAACCAATTTCCTCGTGAAATCCATATATGTGTGTGTATAGTGTAGTCCAGGGGTTTTACACAATAGTGCAACATCATTAATCATCACAGATTCAAGCACAACAATATCGATAAGCGGTATAATCCTATAACGCTTATCTTCATTCACCGGTTCACAGATAAGTAATAGTGGAAATCAGTCACAAGGGTCTCTTCAGCAAGTGCAAATAGTTTCTAGGACACACAACTGAAATAATTACTTTTAAGGACAAAATGAAAAATAACTAGTTTCCAAGGCCTAAAAACCTATGAAATTATGTCCTTGAAAGTAATTGGACTGCTGACTTTGTCCTTAAAAGTAATTATTCTACTTACTTTGGCCTTGAAATTAATTTCTGTGGATGTATATCCTAGAAACTAATTGGACTGCAATGTTTGTCCTTCTAGTGAAATGCCCTTAAATAATATAAATTCATCATAGATAAATAAATTACATTCGTCTCTGATAAATAAATCACATTCATCACAGCTCAAATCAAACAGAGCATCACAGATCAGAGATATCAAACCATTCAAAGCATTCAATACAATCCAAACATCCATAAGTAAGATCAATTTGTCATCTGATTAAATTAAATCAGATAAATTACTTATGAATAAATTACTAATCCTAGTTAATTAATCATTAATTAATTACAAACCATTTTTATTAATTATCCTTTAATCGTTTATAAATTAGCCTTAATTAATAAATTGATTAATCCTTTTAATTATAAATTAATCAACCTTAATTAATAAGTTAATTAACCTTTGATTATTAAACAATTAACCTTTAGTTATTTAATTATCTTTAATTTATTATCCTTAACAAATTACAATAAGTGATTATCCTAATCAATTTCATTAATTAATTAACCTTTAATTAATTAATTATCCTCAAATTAATTACCTTGATTAATTGATCACATAAATTAATTATCCTTTAATTAAAAATTACTTAATCACTTGATTAATCAACCTCTAATTATTAATTAATTATGCTTAATTACTTTTATTAAGTAATTAAATACCCTTAATTAATTACCTTAATTAATTAATTAACCTTTGATTATTTAATTATCCTTTATAAATTAATTCCATCAATTAATTATTCTTTAATTTATTAAATTAACCCTTTATTATTAAGTAATCAATCTATCTTTAATTACTCAAGATTTAAAGCTAAATCATTACTTAATTATCCATTTAATCATATCAATTAATTACATTTGAAAACTCTCAAAGATTTAATAATTAATCTAATATAAAATTTATTTCAAAACCACATCAAATTATTTTCAAATCATATTTGAATTTAAAATTCAATTTTGAAACTTGTTTTAGAAAACTTGTTAAAAATTTACTTTTAAACTTGTATTGCTTTTTCTTTAAAACTTGGTTACTTTTGCCTTTGAAAAACTTATTAGCTTTGCACAGGAAAACCCTAGCCCAAATACTTAATCCTCGAGCTCAACCCCGAAACAACACCTGAGCTCCTTCTTTATTTTTTTTATTTTTTTTAAAACTTGTTTTGATTTAAATTTTAAAATCCTGTTTATACAAACTCTCATGTACCAACACGATAAACATTCGAGCCAATTCATCATCTTCCCAAGATCGACTTCGAGTAAACACCATCTTTGCAAAACCCACAACAAAGAAACCAAAAACCACTGTGTGCACGTGTACAGCCGAACAGATCATCTCCAACCAACCTCGCCTCCTCGACAAGTCGACGATGACACTCTTCCACGATTTCGACCACCAAAACATCGAATCTTCCTTCAAAATGAAATCGAACAGAGACAAAGTCCACCAGAACCAAACACGATCAATGAAAAATATGTCGCACCAACGATCCTAACGCCTGGGACCTCGCCACTGCTACCATAGATGCCTCGAAGACCCACGTAACGTTTTCCCTTCGTCTGGTGTGACTAGATGCAACGACGTTGTCAAAATCTTCACAGGAACTACCTTGACCCAAAACTATACAAAAACCATAAATCAACGTCGTGTTGCCACACCAATGACCTGAAAATTATGTAGCCATTTTTTTGATGCTCTCTATCACCCTAGCTTTCACCATGATCCAACTCGGCACCCTAACCATCATCGACGCAAGAATTTACCCAAAATAGACTTTTCGTTCTACTCCCAAATGCTCGACGATTACACCCTTAAAAATCATGAAATGAATTTCTAAATTCATATTTTTGAAATACGAATAAGTTCATATGATCAAAGCTTGAAATTTCAAAATCAAATCTACGACTTGAATTCATTTTTACTGATATTCCTGGTTTCCAACAATCCTACTTATTTATTTTACATAATAATATTTTTATAAATGATGTTATATTGATACAAACATACCTTCTTAAAGATTATAACTTGAATTCAATTAAATGGGAAGACATAAAAAAAAATTCATGATTATTTAGGGTCTGTTATTCAAACAGAGGAGTATATACAGGCATGCATAAATCATTTTCACATATAGACACACACACACACACATGTAGGCATGTTTACATCCATACAAACACAATCCACAAACAAACATCCAATACTGATCACATGCAAACCAAAGTACATATAGGTTTTAAGAGTTTGCTCACCTGAATGGGACTGACAGAGGACATAAATCTATGTCTGGAAATGAAATCTGGAATCAAATTTTTTTTATCTGCATTTTTGATTTGTGCTGTTTTATCTTGAATCCTGAAGCTTGATCTTTTGATTATGATCTACTACCTAATCCATCTTAGTTGAATCTTTACCCGATCCTTCAGTTTTAGATCAGGTTGAATTTGAAACAAGTTTTGATTTGAATTGCAACTTAAAGTTTGATTGTTGTTTCTGATCTTGATTTTGTTTTTGAACTAGAATCTTGTTTCCAAGTTTATGAAGTTTTGATTTTTGTTCTGGTTTCATTCTCAAATTGAAGATTGCTTTAATTAGCTTTTGATTTTCCATTTCCAGGTTTTACTTTTTTACTAGAAATGAGTGAAAGGAATATGAAGATGAAGAGAAAAGTTTTAGCTCTTATTTGAACATGAATAACCAGACTTTCTTCTCTAAACAAAAATGTTCATAAATTCAAGTTGAAAGAAACATTATTTTTGCCACTTATTATTATTTGAACTAACACTTGCAAATTTAGTAAACACTTGTAATTGTATGATATTAATTCTTTTACACGTGTAAAATATAAGCACTTTTATGTCCAAATCCTTGTTTTAAATTAATTTAAAACTTTGGTTTAAACCCCTACTTTATTATAATTTATGAAACATATTTTTACGGTCTATATACATAAACTATATTTGTACCATATGAAATTTTAAAAAGAATATTAACTTTTTTAAATAACCTTTAAGAAAAATGATTTGAAATCAATTTATACTTTCAATAAGTAATCGTATATTATATTTTGAATTTCAAACTCAAAATTCTATTTACAAACACATCTTTTTATTTGTTCTGGAATTTTCCTAACTAATTTTTCAATAAATTCACAATTTTATTCCAAAAATTAAGTTTATCACTCTATTATATTTGGCTAAAATCCGAGAATGTTGCAATAAATTTTTAATTCTTCTACTCTATACGAGTTATAAATTATTTATATGTATGTTTAAAACTAGTAATATATTAGACTCGGGTTTTTTTTAGTTTTCCAGTAAAGTATTTATATGCGGGTTATATTGATTTATAATGTTATTATATTGTGTTATGTGAATCCTATACAGACAAAGTTATACATGCAAGTTATATAAAGTTATATTGTCTGTGTAAACATATAAGTTTGATTTGTGAAGATAAAGCAAGGTTTGTTGATATTATATGGGCGTAAATGCTGATTTTATATATGGTGATATGTTCTATTTTATATAGTATAGAAGTTGAAAAAAATATGGTTATAAATATAATATATAATTCATAATCTATTATATATAAAGTGTATAAAATATAGATTAGTATCTATTTTATGTTTAAAAAGTTTATACATATGTGAGTTGTATATATATGTTTGATTTTTTATATATGTGTGTTTTAAATTGAAACAATAATTTTGAACTATATATATATATATATATATTTAATTTAATATGTGTTGAATGTAGAATATGATTTTTATATATAGTTATATATATAAGATTACGTATACCGTTTATTATCGTTGATCCAATTCTGATTTGATTTTGTCAATTCCTATTTATCGGCTTTGCTCCTCAAATTCACGTTCAATCTGCTTTGCTTTGGATTCGTAACTCATCTCATTCTCGCCATCTCTAACCTCGAAAGGTGAGAAATCTCTCACGATTAATGTTCTTATATTTATTAAATTTGATTTCAATTGAAATGACAGTTGAAATATGCTACTTATAGTTATTTATATTGCTATATTTATGTTGTTATCTGTATCTGTTCACCTATGACATCTAACACCGTTATCTTTTATTTATACTGATGATGTATGCTTGTTATATTATTTTCATATCTATTATCACTCTGCAGGTTCCATGTTAGTGTAGAATTCTCTATGTTTAGAAATGATACATACTCGAACAATCTGTAGAATATGATAAAATCGTTATGGGTTGAAATGATAAACCCAAGCGATTTTCTTTGAATTGAATTCGGGATTGCGAGTTGAAATGATATATACCCGTATATATTTAAATTGCTAATTGAAATAATTAATATCCGTATCACTTGACCATATGATAGGAAATTATATGCAGACACCATTGGTCAGTGTGTGTGTGTGTGTGTGTATTTTGAAATGATTTCCATGGTTTTGAAATTTCATTTATTTAAGAATTATAATTAAATAATTTTAATTTGAAATTTATTAAATTTGAAATTTTAAAGATATAATTTATAACTGGAATTTGATTAAAAGTGACTTAAATGAATATTTCAAATTTACATAAATTGAAATGGGATATTTTGTTTATTTAAATTTGTAAGTTGAAGTTGTATTTAGATGTTACTGAAATGATTAAGTAAATATTTCAAAACTAAATAATAGTAAGGTGAAGTTGATATATATATATGAAATTATTGGATTTAGTTTTGAAAATGTTGAATATTTAAAGCTTTGAAATATATATTGAAATTTAAATGGTTTACTTTGTGGTCCAAATCTGTTTTTGAAATCGATATAATTTGAAATAGTTTTTTGAGAAACTGAATTGAATTGAACTTGATAGTTTGAGATTTGATTAAATATTAATTTTGGAATTCGAGTTGATCTGGAATCAATTTGTGAAATTTGAGGAAATTTTTTATTATATAAAGTATTTTTAAATTATATTTAAAACTATTTAATATTTTACTTTATAAATTATTTAATATAAACTATTTTAATATAAATCATTTTTAATATATTTTTTTTAATATAAACAATTTTAATACTAACTATTTTAATATAAACTTTTTTAACTTATAACTATTTTACTTTATAAACTATTTTACCTTATAAACTATTTTATAATATATACTGTTTTAATATCTAAACTGTTTAAGTGTTTGAAGTTTTGTTTTCCAAATTATGAATTTCAAAGTATTATGTTTTGAAAGTGTTATAATTTAAAGTGTTTGGTTTCTGTCACGGTCTAAATTTCAGCTTACGAAAATCGACACCCGTACTTCACTTGTACTCGAATGCCGCAGATTCAACCATTGAAATCCGACTCGTGCCGGAGCTTATAACACATTAAGTACAACACAGTGGAAGAAATGAATAATATCATTGATGCACAACAGTTGATTACAACAATTTCGTACAAATTATATCAATATCAGAGATACAACACACAACAACAGAATAATATCACAACTAGATGGTCTAGACTTTGCAACCATCGACATCAGAAAGATAACTCCAATAGAATGCATCTCCAAAAGAATCCAACACCAAAGACCATCATAGATGCATGAAGTGAAGCAAATTCAATCCCGATGCGATTTCCAATATCCAGAGATTGTATGCTATCGAATCTACATGTACCATTCGACTATTTGAAAAATCCAACTCTAGACTGCCCGTGTGGAAAAATTGTGGGCACCCAGAGTTTAGGAAGGGAAAAATAAACTCCAGGTCAGTCATGGGACTGGTAATAGCAAACAAAAACAGTTTTCTTTAAAACAAACAACAAAAGAAGTAAAAGATATCCGCATTGCTTCTTGGAAAATGAAACTACCATAAGGCCTTCCACCGCACACACAATGCAAACACAGAATTGGCGGAGATTTCTCCATATGATAGTCAACATGCTTGATACGCAAAAACCTTTTTGATATTATTATTAGTACATAATGCAGAAAACCTTTTGAAAGTATAATATTAATCTTAGCCAGTATAGACATTATGCATTATGCCTACTATAGCTACTATGTTCAATAGCAGGTTACCGCCACATTCCATGGCAGGTTATGCAACTAAAACCGTACAGGCGGTGTATTGTTTCTTTGAATTTCCAACAAATGGTCAGGCAAAGAAACTTCCCACATCAAATGGAACGCCTCTGGAGGGACGTCCCCAAGAACCTAACCGGATCTCTGCTACACAAGGCCGGGTTACCTCTATAGCTAGGTAACTACTGTCACGAGTATGCAATCTCCCGGTCATTACCAACCTTTATCCGAGGCTCCTATCAACCAACAACCACAAAGCAATAAGTTTTGTACCAACCACAAAGTTAAGTATCTGGGCTCCATACCACGATACCACTTATAATCCAGAAGAAAATGGACATACCCTCAGGTGGCGCTACCCCCAAATAACCTGCTGCAACGATCCCTGTTTCGACCATTACCGGGTTGTGAGGCTCGACGAAGTCTCGTCCACAAAGCTACGCTTTTCACAAAAGCCATGTTCGATCAAAAAATGATCTGCAGCACTTCGTACGCCACATTACCAATTTGGGAACGTATCACAAGTAACCATCAACTACATAACCTCTGAGCTCGTACGTCTCAGAGAAGGGTGTTAAGCTAAGAGAATAAATCTCCGCCACCAATCAAAAATGTATTTGATAGAAACCAGCTTTACATCTCAAAGTGTAACATCAGACACACATCCATACAAGTTTGTTCCGGGTTCGAACAGAACCGAAGGCACTTCACAAAGAAGCCCTTGCAATCTGGGTATTCACAATCCTGATCGGACTCCCTATCACATATGGAGATCTCTATACCAGAGCAACTCAGTGCAGAGTCATTCGACAGGTTATCCTATCGTTCTTGAAGACACCCTGTCTTCACCACCATCTTCATATGCTTTCCGTTTCGTTGTATCACTATTCGAAAATGGTTAATGACACAAAGTTCTCTCCCAGCTAAATCGAATGGTGGGCGTAATATTTTAAAAATTATGGATATTGGGATCTCAGTTAACTCACAACTTATTACCCAAAATATTTCTTCAAATGGTTTAAACAAATTACCATTTTCAAATCTTTAAACGAAAAGATTCACTTCACAAAGTTCACCAATCTTTCATAAAGATTCATTTATAGTTTTCAAAACTATTTCCAAGGATTCATTCATAATTTTCAAAACAATTCCCCATTCCAAATCTTTTATATAAAAGATACACCATTTAAAATGCTCTTCAATTTCAAGATAAGGTTCAACCATATTTCACAAAGATTCATTCATAGCTTTCAAAACTATTTCAATTCCATCTCAAACTTGAAATCATTCAACACAAATTGAAAATCCTTTCTTTATATGAAAGCTATTATTATTTGATAATGACCAATTTTCGTTTCGAAAAAATTTGATTACATTTGCAATGGTTAAAGCTCTTCAAGTATAAAACTTGGATTAAATTCAAATTCCCAAAAAAACTTTTAAAATAGTTTAAACCTATATAAACACATTTATAACTTGTATAACCATTTTAAGCCATACTTTCCAAATATAGAATTCAATTTCAAATTTTGAATTCAAATTCAAATAAAAAATTTTAAATTTCAAAACTTTATCCAGTTATTCAAAATAACTTTTATCTTTAAAATCCCTTTTCAAAATTTTTTTTTATTTAACCCAATTCCCTTTCCAAAACCATTTGGATTCAAAATTCAACTTTTAAAACTATTTTAAAAATCTGTGACTTAACCAATTTCATCGTGCAATCCATTTTTGTGTGTGTAAGGTGTAGTCCAGGGTTTTTTTACACAATAGTGCAACAACATCAATCATCATAGATTCAAGCGTATCAATATTGATAAGTGGTATAATGTATGACGCTTATCTTCATTTACAGATTCGCAGAGAATATAAATTTATCATAGATAAATAAATTTCATTCGTCACAGATAAATAAATAACATTCATCACTACTTAAATAAAAAATAATTCATGCCACAAAGCATCACACATCAGGGATATCACACAATTCAACATTCAATTGAATCCAAACATTCATAAGTAAGATTAACTAATCATTTGATTAATTTTAAATCAGATTTAATTACTTATGAATAACTACTAATCCTGGTTTATTAATATTAATTAACTACAAACCATTTTAATTAATTATCCTTTGATCATTTATTTTTTAAACTTTAATAATAAATTAATTAACCTTAAATTATTAATTAATTAACCTTAATTAATAAATGAATCAATTTTAACCATTAAATAATTAACCCCTAATTATTTAATTATCCTTAATTAATTATACAAATTAATTAACCCTTAATATCATTTAATTAATTATTCTTAATAAATTATAATAAGTGATTATCCCTAATCAATTTCATAAATTAATTAACCTTTAAATAATAAGTAACCCCTTAACTACTTTCATAATTTAATTAACCTTTAAGCAAGTAATTAACCCTTTAATTAATTACGTTAATAATTATTATTTGATTGCTTTCAATAAGTAATCAATATTTTAAATTTTCTTTCATTAAGTAATTAACTACATTAATTAATTATTCTTTAATAAAATTATTCCTGAATCACTTGGTTAATCAACCTTAATTATTAATCAACTCTTCTTAATTACTTTCATTAAATAATTATCTTAAGTAATTAATTACCGTTTAATCATTAATTAAGAAATTGACTAATTTTATAATTTTTCTGTAATTACTATCATTAAGTAATTATCCTTTAGATAATTATCCTTAATTACTTTCCATAAATAATAAATCATTAATAATTTAAGATTTTAATTAAAAGAGAATCAATTTATCTTAATTAACTTCTTAATTGCCCTTTAAAATCTTATTTAATAACCTTGGGATTTAATTAAGTATAAATAAACTTAAGATTTAACTTGATCTAAGTTAAAATGAATTTACAAAACTTTTACTTAACCAATCCTTTAAATAAACCATTATTATTTAAAAGAAATAGTTTTTAAGAAAATTTAGTTTAAAACTCGAAAATCACCTCACATAGGACTCGAGATAAACTTGGGATTACCCGACCTAATTCTCGAGCCCATTTTTTTCTTCTTCTTCTTCTTCTTAAAACTTTTTTTGTTTAAGCCTAAAAATTTTGTTACTCGGTAAAATACTCGAGAGCATCACCGAGCAAACTTTATATTTGTACGAGCGCGAACCTGAGGGAACTTCTTCATCCCAAACCCACATCAAACCCAGATACACAAGTACGAGCATGCACGTGCACGATTGCCATAGCGATCTCCAATCATCACCGTGGTCATCGACCAACTGACGTCAACCCCCTTGTGCTTCCCAAACACCCAGAAACTCAAAAACATCCATGAATCAAAATTGACCATAATTGATCAAACCTGGAACCCACTGACCAACCTAGAACATCTCGCAGGATCGACTCAAGCCAACTAAACCTTCTCCATTTCAACCAGAGTTACCCCGACGACCCTCGAACCTAGTCCCCTAGATGCGATTGACCGAAAACTTCAATGACGTTGTAACGATCTCATCTTTTCCATCGTCCAAGACGAATCCTTAAACCCTAGAATCTCGCCGTGCTACCTTTCCAGTGATCAGAAAAATCATTGATCATTTTTCCCAGCCTCACCAACCTCTCCACTACCTTCATCATCAACCTTGACCAACGCATCAACGTCGACCATCGGATATTGACCAAAAATACGATTTCTGTTTAATTTGATCATTCGCAAGATTTCCCAATTAAATATCAAGATTTCAATGTCAAAATTAATTATTTCAAATGTGATTCTGTTCCTAAAATCAAAACTTGAAAATCAAATCATCGAATTTGGACTCATATCAAGTTTTCACTGTAAATTCAAAATTTTGAAATAATTGCTCAACGAATACTCTTGAATTTATTTTTAGAAATGATGTTATCATGTTACAAACATTTTTCTTTTAGAAATCGAGGCCTAAATTCAATTGTAAAATGAGCAATGGAACTTAATTTGATGGGTTGGAGTCTGTAGTTTAACAGAGATATGGAATATACATATACCCAGACATGCATTCACTTATATATATATAAACCAGTAGATATATTCACATCCATCAACATAGTACCATCACAGGCATAAGATTTAAAAGAAACTGGTTTAAAAATTAGTTGCTCACCTGGCAATTTGAAAACAGATGGGAAGCAGAGAAGTTTGAACAGAAATCTGGAATATTAAAATGATCTGAACTTGAAATTTCAATTTGCTATTTTGATTTGCTTTGTTTTGAATGCTTTAAACATTTTTTTCTCTGAATCCCTCGGGTTTTGTTGTTGTTGTTGTTGTTTGATTCCCAATATTAATTGCTTAAAGCTTTGATGAAGATTTAATCCCCAAGTTGAATTCTTTTTGATTCCCAGGTTTGATTCAGGTTTTGTTTTAAAATTACTGAGTTGCTTCTAGATTTTGCTTTGATCCTCTTTTTCCAGGTTTGAATATTTTGAAAACAAGTTTTGATTTGTTTATGTTTTGATCTAGTTACATTGATCAGGTTCTGATCGCCTTTTGATCTCTGGTTTGATGTTTGAGAAGATTTTGGTTTTCAATTTTGAACCTGGTTTAGATTTTCATTTTTTTTCTGTTTTGAAGTTTCAGGTTTGAAAATTATGAACTAAGAATAGTAGTTTCCTCTTTTTTCTCTTTTAATACATCTTAATATAATTTTGAAATTAAAAGAAAAATCTATCTTGCCACCTTTATTTACTTGTTTACACTTGTAAGTGTATGATATAAATCCTCTTACACTTGTAAAATATAAGCTATTCTATGTCTAAATCCTTGTTTTAAATTAATTTATAAATTATGTTCAAGTCCTTTACCTAAACTTTATTTAATTCTTATATTTTATTTTTAGATCTTATATTTTCAGATATATATATTCATATCAAAGCCTTATATTCATTTACTAACTATATTTATTTCCTAATGTATAAAAGAAAAATAATTTAAGTCTTTTATCAAATCTTATTCCATCTCAAAAGATTTGTATATTAAAACCTTTATTCATTCTTGTTTTAAAATATATACATTATACATACATTTTTAATTATTTTTACTTACATAACTTTTTAAACGAAATGTTTTGAAATCTAATTATACACTAATAAAATCACATATACATTTCTATAAATTTAAAATATAATGTTTTAAAAATCTAATTTGTATCTCAATACATTTGTATTAGAAATTCAATTTCAAACTTCAATTTAAAATCAATATATATATATATATATATATATATATATATATATAAACAAATATCTTATTTAATTTGGAAGATTATAATTTATCCACAATTTTATTCAAAAATCATTTCAATTACCAATTAAATTTGACTCAAAAATTGGGATTGTTACAGATTCCCCCTTAAGAAAATTTCGTCCTCGAAATTTGCAAGCAGGGAGACCTACAAAAGATGGATATAGAGAAACAGTTCTAGATCAAACTGAATATCTATTCTGCATTTGGCTTACCAAATCATAATATCATTAAATACTAGATCGAACTACTTGATACTTCACGAAATACTCGGGTCACCAGATCTACGAAATATGCCGGGGCATTAGTTAGTTCGAAGGGATAATTAACCTTTCGTAGAATATATCGAGACCCAAACAAAAGATAAATTTATTTAACCTTCCATAATTTTCAAACACTAGGAATGGATTCCAAACTCAGGCCGGAATATCCCAAAGTTTACACTAATTTGTCCCTCTTCGGACTTTAATCCTCAGAAGAAATTACAATAGAAATTTCAAACTTTGGTTTTAATCATTTTATCGACACAAATCTTCATATTTTATTAACCAATTTATTTCAAATAGAATTTCAAATTCATTAGAGTTAAAAATGAAAAGCTGATAGAAAACCAACGAAGAGAATATGAAATAGACTTATCTATAACGATTAGCAGGCCCACCACCACATGAGCTGCTACAAAGCAATCAAAGAATTTGAAATCGGATCAAAGGAGATTGATGTGAAAAGTTGTTTCCGTTGTTGTTATAGGATATCAACCATTTGTAATTGTATTTCTCTATCCCCTATCTCGTCCTCTTCTTGCACTTATACTTACAGTCAGTGGATAGTAAGAGAATTTATTGAGGCACACGAACGGATATCTAAGGGAATACTCATTCTTGGGTATACTTCACCATATCTCTAATGAGTCGCCTAATGTGTTATACTCCTGAGCTAAAGTTCAACCTTCAGCTCTGATACAAAAATTTCACGGTCTATGCTTTTCAACCATCAACAGAGGCCATTCTCAACTGGTAGGCTTTTCAATCATCCCAGCCCCATCGTGGCAGACATTAGTACCTCACAGTTGATTTTACAGCCGGGCTCTCGACCCCCCTAACCGGTAAGCTAACCCCTCTCCGGGGACATGTAGGGGTAAGAGTCTCCCGTTTGCCACCAAACACGAAGAGAGAACCCCTATCATGCTGAACTTGTAGCAAATGCGATCCAAATGTGATTACCAATATCCAGAGATTGAATGCTATCGAATCGACACCTACTATTCGACTATCTGAAAAATCCAAATCTAGGCTGCCCGTGTGGAAAAATTGTGGGCACCCAGCGTTTAGGAAGGAAACAATAAACTCCAGGTCAGTCTTGGGACTAGTATGAGCAAACAAAAACAGTTTTCTTTAAAACAAACAACAAAAGAAGCAAAAAAAATCCGCAATGCTTTTTGGAAAATGAAACCACCATAAGGCCTTCCACCACACACACAATGAAAAATAAGAATTGGAGGAGAATCCACTTATGATAGTCAAACATACTCGATACGCAAAAACTTTTTGATATTATTATTAGTGCGTAGTGCAGAAAACCTTTTGAAAGTATAATATTAATCTTAGCCAGCATAGACATTTCGCACTTATGCCTACTATAGCTACCATGTTCAATAGCAGGTTATCGCCACATTCCACGGAAGGTTATACAACTAAAACCGTACAGGGCGCGTATTGTTTCTTTGGATTTCCAACAAATGGTCATGCAAAGGAACTTCCCACATCAAATGGAACGCCTCTGGAGGGACGTCCCTGAGAACCTAACCGGATCTCTGCTACACAAGGCGGAGTTACCTCTGTAACTAGGTGACTATTGACATGAGTATGTCATCTCCCAGTTGTTACCAACCTTTATCTGAGGCGCCTATCAACCAACAACCACAAAGCAATAAATTTTGTAGCAACCACAAAGTTAAGTATCTGGGCTCCATACCATGATACCACTTATAATCCAGAAGGAAATGGACATACCCTCAAGGGGTGCTACCTCCAAATAACCTTGATGCAACGATTCCTTCTTCGACCATTACCGGGTTAGGGGGCTCGATGAAGTCTCATCCACAAAGCTACGCTTTTCACAAAAGCCATGCTTCGATCAACAAATGATCAACAACACTTCATATGCAACATTACCAAATTGGGAATGCGTCACTAATAACCATCAACTACATAACCTCTGAGCTCGTACGTCTCAGAGAAAGGTGTTAAGCTAAGAGAATAAATCTCCGCACCAATCAGAAATGTATTTGATAGAAACTAGCTTTACATCTCAAAGTGTAATGTCAGACACACCTCCATACAAGTCTATTCCAGGTTTGAACAAAACCGAAGGCACTTCACAAAGAAGCCCTTGCAATCCGGGTATTCACAATCCCGATCGGACTCCCCGTCACTTATGGAGATCTCTATACCGGAGCAACTTAGTGCAGAGTCATTCGACTGGTTATCCTATCATTCTCGAAGACACTCGGTCTTCACCACCATCTTTATATGCTTTCCATTTCGTCATATCACTATTCGGAAATGGGTTATATGAGACAAAATCCTCTCTCGGCTAAACCGAATAGTGGGCATAATATTTTAAAAACATATGGATATTGGGATCTCAGTTAAGTCACAACTTATTACCCAATTTTTTTTAAATGGGTAAATAAATTACCATTTTCAAATCTTTAAACGAAAAGATTCACTTCACAAAGTTCACCAATCTTTCACAAAGATTCATTTATAATATTCAAAACTATTTCCAAGGATTCATTCATAACTTTCAAAACAATTCCCCATTTCAAATCTTTTATATAAAAGATACACCATTTAAAATCCTCTTCAATTTCAAGACAAGGTTCAACCATCTTTCACAAAGATTCATTGATAGCTTTCAAAACTATTTCAATTCCATTTCAAACTTGAAATCTTTCAAGACAAATTGGAAATCCTTTCTTTATATGAGAAAACAAACAGTTTTCGTTTTGGAAAAATCTGATTACATTTTCATAAGTTAAAGATCTTCAAGTATAAAACTTGGGTTAAATTCAAATTCCCAAAAAAAAACTTTCAAAATAGTTTAAGCACATATAAACACATTTATAACTTGTATAACCATTTTAAACCATAATTTCCAAACATGGAATTCAATTTCAAATCTTGAATTCAAATTCAAATCAAATTTTTTAAATTTCAAACTTTATCCAGTTATTCAAAATAACTTTTTTCTGTAAAATCCCTTTTCAAAAGCATTTTTACTTAACCCAATTCCCTTACCAAAACCATTTGGATTCAAAATTCAACTTTTAAAACTATTTCAAAATCTATGACTTAACCAATTTCCTCGTGCAATCCATATTTGTGTGTGTAAGGTGTAGTCCAGGGATTTTTTACGCAATAGTGCAACAACATCAATCATTACAGATTCAAGCGTATCAATATCGATAAGTGGTATAATCTATAACGCTTATCTTCATTTATAAATTCACAGAGAATATAAATTTATCACAGATAAATAAATTTCATTCGTCACAGATAAATAAATTACATTCATCACTACTTAAATTAAAAAATAATTCATACCACAAAGCATCACACATCAGGGATATCACACAATTCAACATTCAATTGAATCCAAACATTCATAAGTAAGACTAACTAATCATCTGATTAATTTTAAATCAGATTTGATTAATTATGAATAACTACTAATCCTGGTTAATTAATATTAATTAACTACAAACCATTTTAATTAATCAGTCTTTAATCATTTATTAACTAACCTTTAATATTAAATTAATTAACCTTAAATTATTAATTAATTATCCTTAATTAATAAATGAATCAATCTTTAATCATTAAATAATTAAGCCCTAATTATTTAATTATCCTTTAATTAATTATCCTTAATTAGTTATACAAATTAATTAACCCTTAATTAATTATCATTTAATTAATTATTCTTAATAAATTATAATAAGTGATTATGCCTAATCAATCTCATAAATTTATTAACCTTTAAATAATAAGTCACCCCTTAATTACTTTCATAATTTAATTAACCTTTAAGTAAGTAATTAACCCTTTAATTAATTACATTAAGTAATTATTATTTGATTGCTTTCATTAAGTAATCAATATTTTAAATTTTCTTTCATTAAGTAATTAACTACATTAATTAATTATTCTTTAATAAAATTATTCCTTAATCAATTGGTTAATCAACCTTTATTATTAATCAACTCTTCTTAATTACTTTCATTAAATAATTATCTTAAGTAATTAATTACTGTTTAATCACTAATTAAGAAATTGCTTAATTTTATAATCTTTCTTTAATTACTATCATTAAGTAATTATCCTTTAGTTAATTATCCTTAATTACTTTCCATAAATAATAAATCATTAATAATTCAAGATTTTAATTAAAAGAGAATCAATTTATCTTAATTAACTTCTTAATTACCCTTTAGAATCTTATTTAATAACCTTCGGATTTAATTAAGTTTAAATAAACTTAAGAATTTAACTTGATCTAAGTTAAAATGAATTTACAAAACTTTTACTTAACCAATCCTTTAAATAAACCATTATTATTTAAAAGAAATAGTTTTTAAGAAAATTTAGTTTAAAACTGGATAATCACCTCACGTAGGACTCGAGATAAACATGGGATTACCCGACCTAATTCTCGAGCCCATTTTTCTTCTTTTTCTTCTTCTTAAAACTTTATTTTGTTTAAGCCTAAAAGCTCTGTTACTCAGCAAACTACTCGAGTGCATCACCAGCAAACTTTACATTTGTACGAGCACGAACCCGAGGAAACTTCTTCTTCCCAAACCCACATCAAACCCAGATACATAAGTACGAGCGTGTACGTGCACGATCTCCATAGCGATCTTCGATCATCACCGTGGTCATCGACCCACCGACGTCAACCCCCTTGAGCTTCCTAAACACCTAGAAAGTCAAAAACATCCATGAATCAAAATCGACCATAATTGATCAAACATGGAACCCACTGACCAACCTAGAATGTCTCGCAGGATCGACTCAAGCCTCCCGAACCTTCGCCATTTCAACCAGAGTTACCCCGGCGACCCTCGAACCTAATCCCTTGGGTGCGTTGACCGAAAACCTTCAACAACGTCATAACAATCTCGTCTTCGCCATCATCCAATCTAAATCCTTAAACCCTAGAATCTTGCTGCGCTACCTTCCCAGTGATCAGAAAAATCATTGGTCATTTTTTCCAGCCTCGCCAACCTATCCACTACCTTGGTCATCAACGTCGACCATCAGATATTGACCAAAAATACGATTTCTGTTTTATTCGAACATTCACAGGATTTCCTAATTAAAAATCAAGATTTCAATGTCAAAATTAATTATTTCCAAATGCAATTCCGTTCCTAAAACCAGAACTTGAAAATCATATCTTCAAATTTGGACTCATATCAGGTTTTCACTATAAATTCAAAATTTTGAAATAATTGCTCAACGAATACTCTTGAATTTAATTTTAGAAATGGTGTTATCATGTTACAAACATTTTTCTTTTGGAAATCGAGGCCTAAATTCAATTGTAAAATGAGCAATGGAACTTAATTTGATGGGTTGGAGTCGGTAGTTTAACAGAGATATGGAAATATACATATACCCAGACATGAATTCACCTATATATATATATATATATATACATACAAACCAGCAGATATATTCATATCAATCAACACACTATCAACATAGGCATAAGATTTAGAAGAAACTGGTTTAAAAATTAGAGTTTGCTCACCTGGCAGTTTTAAATAGAGGGGAAGCAAAGAAGCTTAAATGGAAATCTGGAATTTTAAAATGATCTGAAATTTCAATTTCAATTTTTAATTTTTATTTGCTTTTTTGAATGCTTTGAACTTTGTTTTGCTCTAAATCCCTTATGTTTTGTCGTCGTTGTTATTTGATTCCCAATATTAATTGCTTGAAGTTTTGATGAAGATTTAATCCGCAAGTTGAATTCTTTTTTCTTTCCCAGATTTAATTCAGATTTTCTTTCAAATTTGCTGAGTTGCTACCAGATTTTGCTTTATCCTCTTTTTTCAGGTTTGAAGATTCTGAAAACAAGTTTTGATTTGTTTGTGTTTTGATCTGGTTGCATTGATCAGGTTTTGGTCAACTTTTGATCTCTGGTTTTGATGTTTGAGAAGATTTTGGTTTTCAATTTTGAACCTGGTTTAGATTTCATTTTTTTTCTTCTGTTTTGAAGTTTCAGGTTTGAGAATTATGAACCGCGAATAGTAGTTTCCTCTTTTTTTCTCTTTTAATACTTCTTAATATAATTTTCAAATTAAAAGAAAAATCTATCTTGCCACTTGTATTTACTTGTTTACACTTGTAAATGTGTGATATAAATCCTCTTACACTTGTAAAATTTAAGCTATTCTATGTCTAAATCCTTGTTTTAAACTAATTTATATATTGTGTTCAAGACCTTTACTTAAATTTTATTTAATTCTTATATTTAATGTTTAGATTTTATATTTTCAAAAACTATATATATTCATATCAAAGCCTTATATTCATTTACTAGCTATATTTATTTCCAAATGTATAAAAGAAAATAATTTAAATCTTTTATCAAACCTTATTCAATCTCAAAAGATTTGTATATTAACACCTTTATTCATTCTTGTTTTAAAATATGTACATTATACATACATTTTCAATTATTTTTACTTACATAACTTTTTAAAGGAAATGCTTAGAAATCAAATTATACACTAATAAAATCACATATACATTTCTATAAATTTAGAATATAATGTTTTACAAATCCAATTTGTATCTTAATACATATATATTTTAAATTCAATTCCAAACTTCAATTTAAATCAATATATATATATATAAACAAATATTTATTTAATTTGGAAAAGATTCAAATTTATCCACAATTTTATTCAAAAATCATTTTAATTACCAATTAAATTTGACTCAAAAATTGGGATCGTTACAGTTTCGAAAGTGTTATGACTTTGAAAAGACTATGATTTTGGAAGTGGATATATTTGAAATGGAAATGATATCATATTTGGTTTTGAAATGGAAATGATATCATATTGATATGCTTTTGAAATGGCAATGATATTTTGGTTTCGAAATATAAACTATTTTGAAATGACCATGGTGTTATAATAACGATTGATTGTTAAAGAGACCAGGATCGGAAGTTGTCATACTCTGTACCAACTCTGAAAACCACTTTAACAACTGTGTATGCGGTGGAGATTCCGGAATGAAGTAAGATGGTGGCGACGATCCTATATAAGGTATATATGTGGACCCGACTCCCATGAGTTGGCATAAGGTGGCTAAAACAGGAGCGATTCTATGGCCAAGTGAGGTAGCTCCTTCGATCTGACACACTCTTTCGTCTGCCATTCTATTACTTTGTGATCGATTTGGTGCGCACCTTTGATTTTTTTTGAGAGTATGGCTCGAGGTGGGCGGTAGTGGTTGCCATGCATTGCCACCAGCCGGATGCGTAATTGGAATATCTACCCTGGCATTGCCTTATTGTGCCGTGTCACCTACCCTAGTGCATCTTATACGAGTTTGATTTGTGTCATACCTATGGAGTATCCTCTGGTAGCCTCCCGATCTGGAGGTATTACGGTATTGTATAGACTGTTGGCACTATAAAATGTGTTATGGCGGAAAATGTAAAGCCTTAACGCTATTTTTATATAGTATACTTTACTTTAGACATTATTATAATAGCGTATATTACTACATAGTAGATAGTTTAAAGGATCCTTAGAGGATGGTTACCCCTAACATCCTTTGAGTAACTTGTATTTCAGTTTTTATTTCACTTGAGTGGGATTTATTGATATAAGAATGCTAATTCTGACTCGAGTGTTTGTGTTTTGCTTTACGCTTGGGTCAGACTGAGTGACACAGCTCTTTGGACTCAGCTTTGGAGCCGGAGCTTCGTTTGGAGATCCATCTACATCTTTTCACCTTGTAGTTATTCAGTTGATTCTAGTGATGTATTCTGGTCATGTATTTGAGTATTGTATTTGAAACTTCTATTGTATCTTATTTAACTCCGATATATATATATATATATAGTAGCTTCATGAACTACTATTCATTTTGTTTCCGTTGCATATTGTATATTACTCAGTGTTTGTGATTCTGTGATTTATTTATTTACTATATATGCTGAGTTTTCCTAAATATAAATTAACAATCTGGTATTTTGAGCAATTCAAATCTAGCATGTATGGATGCAAATGGTTGAAAATACCAGGCTATTACATGTGGTACCAGAGTTTTAGTTTTAGGCAAAACTTAGCATAGTAAATTTAATTTACAGACTTTCATTCGAGCTTGAATTCCTTCCTCTTTGACTCGATTTCCTTTGAATTTTGGAATGTTCCCCTCGGTTCCAAAAATCCATTTTGGTCTCCATCTATTCGCGTTTTTTGACTCTGGAGTATTCCATAACTCCACTTCGAATGATTTCTATAATAAATTGACGGTCTCGGCTATCTTTGAATGATTTGTAAAGGGGTGAAACTCCTTTACAACAAGCGTCGATTCACCAAATATTTCTGCATCCTTGGTTTATGATGCTGCTATCTTTTGCTATGCCTGAATTATATCTCTTGTGATCAGATGCCGATTTGCCTCGGAATACTACATCGATCTTACTCTTGAAGTCGCGGTTGACCTGGTTATGGTTGCCCGCGATTTATATAAACTTATCCATCTTCCTATTTTGAAATTTGATTATTTTATCTCACGCTCAAGCCTATCTTCTTAGCTAGAATTTGCTTTGACTAAGATCCCATTAAATTTGAATATCTATCATTGTTCTATAATCTATTTGTGTAATCGAGTGAGGGAGTGTATTTGTATTAGTATATGTAATATTTTTTATATTGTGTTGTTTGAGTTGTTAATGTTGATTTGGGGTTTTGATCGATTCGTCTGATCAACGTTATCGATAGGAATTCCAAAACGCTTAAACAAAGCAAACTGACACAATATTATTTTAAAATTTGGTAAATGAAATAAATTTTGTATGATTATATTTTATATAAGTAAAAAAATTTGGAACTAAATAGTTAAGTGAATTAGTTTTGTATTTGATTTTCATTTATTTGTAAATAAATGACTATTGTCACACAAAATAAATGAACGAAAATGTAAACATAGTTTATACATTGATTTGGAATTTGAAATGGATTATAATTGAGAATTTGAGAATTTGATTTTCGGTAATTTCAAACTTGGTTTTAAAATTTTAAAATGTATATTATTTAAAGTATTTTTGAATAAGAATCGTTCCAAAGAATTGTAAAAGTTTTAAATCAGTGCTCCCCTCTTTTATCGCTGGAAAAAATTTCAGTGATTATGGTCGCATCATCGTCATTCATTTTTGAGTTTCGAAGTGGAGAGACCATTCTGTAACTTTGCTACACTTTTGTTTTGGAAAATAAATTTGATTTGAGTTTCTGAAATATGATTTGAATTATAATATATATATAGGTATATGATTATAGATTTCATTTGATATATATATATAGTATATATATATTTGCCTCCTAATAGTTTGAAGTGAAACGGAAATTTAATTCTTAAAATTTTATGTTCAAGGATGATTCAAATATAAATAAATCCAAAAAATTTTAAATAAACATTTAAACTTGAAATAATTGAATTGGGAGAATTTTACTTGTATAATACTCAATTACTTTCCAATATTTAACATACCTAAATCATTCAGAAGTTGAATATGTAATTGAATAATTTACAATGCAAAATGATGTTAAAAGAATTTATAAATAAATGTGAGCGGTTATAATAAATGTTATACACTTAAATTTTGTTTATAAAAAGGTTAATAGAGATAAATAGAATTTAAATTAATGAATAAAAGAGAAAAGAAAATAAATAAAATAAATTTTATTTTGAGGGAATTAATAAATTGAAATTAAATCATTTAATGAAATACCTTGAATTTAAAATCAATTATTGAATGTTTATTCATTTAAATTGAAATTCAGATGGTTTTAAATTAATTTTTTTGCCTTGTAGTTCAATCTATTTTCTTCTGGTTGTTTTTATTCTCCTACCTCGTTTTTTTTCGGGGACGAAAAGTTTTGAGTGGGGGAGAGTGTAACGACCCGTAAAATTTTATTTGTTTTTAATATTATATTTAAACTAAAATTTTCTGAATTTTAAATAATTAAATTTGGAAATAAAAATTTAATATTTGAGATACGTCTATTTAAATATAATAAATGGTAAGTTTTCATCTGATAATATTAAAGTTTATTTTCTTGTGTAATTCTGTTTCAATTTAAATCAGTTAAAATTGATGATAATAAAATATTTTCCAAAGCTGAATATTTTTATAAAATAAATTCGTAAATCGTCTTCTGAGTGAGACATCATTTTTCGTTTTCCTAAATTTGAACCATTATTGCTTCGTTTATCTTATTTTCAACAGATTTAATAGCATTTTCGATACTGTAAGGCCCCACTCCGAGACCCACTCTAGTAAAGAGTATTACGGAGTTATACCGTCTACTAGAACGGAGAATAGAGTATAATGGAAGCGACCATGTGTAATCAAGCTATAACTAACTAATGAATACGTCGAATAGGTGGTTTTCTTTTCTCAAGTGGTTCTACATATCCAATAGATATTTATAACAAAATTACAATGGCTAAGGAAAATAGGTTCAGAACAAACATAATACTAAATGATAAATCATCATCACATAACAGTCACATAACAGTCATAGAACATAGGTACAATATATCGTCAAGACAGATCCAAATATCAAAAGGTGGGTACAAAGCCACCGCTCACACATGTAAGTCAAAAATATGTACATAAGAGACTGAATAATCAGAGTATCAAAATAGTGGACAAATATAAAGAGCTATCTATCAGCATAGCAGATAATGTCCAAGCGGAAGCACAGAAAGCTAAGTCCAGAGACCTAACCTGAAACAACTCGGTCTGACCCGAGCGAAAAACACTCGGGTCAGGCTAGCTAAACAATCAGTTAATAAACTGAGATAAACATAATAATGCGGTGCATAAATAAAACAGTACTTCTCCAAAGAGAAGAGTATATGGACTACATGAATATAATGACGATCCCTAATCATCAATAAACTGTAAAAATCTCCAAAGAGAATATCAACACCAAAATGCTAAATAAATAAAATCGCCTCATATCATCGGCGTAGCCAAAGCTATATATAGTTGCCCATAGGCGATAATCCCAAGAGTGACCAGAGTCTGTAATCAATGCCCAAACAAAGATAGGTGCTCCAAAGAGCAATAGGGATATACTGAAAAGTCAATGAAATCGAATACTGAAAAGCAGTTTCCAGAGACACGGTAAATCCACAAGGTAATCGCACCTACATCGTATGGTTCCATAGAACCAACACCGAATGGCGGTACTCGAATGGATATAAAAATCATCAGATAATACAATTATAGCACGTGCACCGACCAGAGTCGTTATTGCCAAGTAGTGTAGAGTTGTGATCGATCACTCGCACAGATGCGGAACGCGCGAGACGGCGAGATCCTTCCCAGAAGGATAAAGGCCCAGAGGCACATGCCGCAAAAACTGCTACATAGAGCAGGTGTCCAGAGACGGTTGCCCAGAGGCGTGGTGACCCAGAGGTCCAGTACTGGCCGCCCAGAGGCTAATGTGTCACAAACTTCTTGGAGAGGAACCCGTAAAGTGTTAACAATGAGTCCCATACCCCACGTTCGCATTAAACGGTTTACTAACCAATAGTAAGCTCACACTCCAAACAATAAAAAGTCCACCTCGTACCATCGGCAAACTAGACCCAAAGGTCAAAACGATCAATCGAATAGGTCGGGGATTAACCGGAAAGAAAATACACACGGTTCCATAGGCCGGAGATTTCCTAACCGTTTAAGCACCTTTCCACTTCGCTCGACGTGCTAAAAGTGAGTGTGAGATTTTTATTATAGAAAATAATGGTGCGAAACGGATTTATAATTGATTTTGAAATCACTTTAAAATGGCTTTTGAAAACTCTCCTATTATAGAGTAATTAATTTAATGATTAAAAATAATATTATATAATAATTTAAAAAGCCATTTAGGAGTGAAAAATCCTTTTAAAATAGTTCATAAAACCCGTGTACGAAATCTAGAGACAAATCTCAAAGAAATCGATAAATCAGAAAATCACTGAAAACCAATAATCGCGTTGGAAAATATTCCGAATGGATGTGAACCAAAGTTCGACAATTTTTGATTAGCAATTGAAGCCCAAAGGTTCATTGCAGAAACAATCAATTTGAAGCGGTTGAACCAAAATGGTGCAACCCGGACTCGGTTGCACCAAAATGGTGCAACCGGTGGGTCGGAACCCGGCTGCACCAAGTTGGTGCAGCCCATTTTTTTCCAATTTTTTTTCTTTTTTTTGGTTTCAGCCCCAGCCCGCAAGGGCTGGGGGAAACAGAAGCCCCCCTCCCCCCGCCTGCTTGGGCTGGGGAGTGGCAAGCCACCCCCCCACCCCCAGCTCGCTTGGGCTGGGGAGTGGCCCCCCCACCCACCCCCCAGCCCACTCGGGCTCGGGAGTGGGAAGGCCCTCCCCCCAGCCCGCTCGGGTTGGGGTGGGCGGTCCCAGGCCCCAGCCCGCTCGGCTGGGGTGGCGGGCCCAGGACCCAGCCCGCTCGGGCTGGGGTGGGCCGGCCCAGGCCCCAGCCCGCTCGGCTGGGATGGCCGGCCCAGGCCCGAGCCCGCTCGGGCTGGGGTAGGCGGGCCCAGGCCCCAGCCCGCTCGGCTACGGTGTCGGGCCCAGGCCCGAGCCCGCTCGGGCTGGGGTGGCCGGCCCAGGCCCCTGCCCCATGCGGGCTGGGGAGATGTGTGCGCCAGCCCAAGCGGGCTGGCCTACTTCTGGATAGCGCAACTGGGCTAGCCTGCTGTGCCTAGGTGCAGCCCAGGCCTGCCCTGGTGCACCCAGAGCCATGTTTTCAGCCTGTTTTCAGGCTGAAGCATTCCAGCCAGCAGAAAATAATGATTTATGTGATTTTGGGGTGTTTTTCTCAAGTTTTTGGCATCAAATTTCACTAATAACAATCACTAACTAGCATATAATGATTACTACACTATATTAAGGAGACAAAGGGCCAAAGCTTAGCATTACCTTATGAAGCAATATCACAAACACCTTATGTGCACCCCCAAATTGAAAGCAAAGATGATCAAAGAGCTATGATTCACATGTTACATAATAAAACATGTGTTACTAAGTGATTACTTAAATCAAAAGAGGATTAAACACATACTAGAAGAGGTTTTAGCAATATACCTCTCTAGAAAGCAACAAAGACCACTATAGCATCAACCCAAGTTAGCAAAAGATGATTAGGAGGCTATAAGATCAAAAAAAACACATAAAACATGTGTTACCAAATAAATTTCAGAAATTAGAAAGATTTAAAAATGGATTTGAGGTGGGTATTTGCATTATCTTTGCATAGAATGACTTGCATAAGCTAAAACTTGAAGGAGATGAAGATGGAGGCCATCTTTGTTGAGAAAGCTTTAGGAAATGATTAGGGTTTTGATTAGGGTTGAATGAGTGAGGTTAGGAGAGTTTGAGATAATATATAGAGGAGGTTTCAGGGTGGGTTAATGGGTTAAGTTTTGTAACCCAATAAGAAGAGGGTTATTTACATGTTTCCAAAAATTAGTCTAAGTGTTCATGTATGTTTATAAACTCATTTTTCTTACCCAAACCCGTTTTAAAATCTCTCCTAAAATATTTAACTTTCCAAAAATAACATTTTATCCTCATTTTAAAATCCCATATTTCCCATTTAATTAAAATAGCCTTGTTCAAATAATTTTTTTTATTCCAAATCCTTTTACGCTTCATTAAAATAAATAAAAATCCTAACTTTTATTTATTAATTGGTAATGCAAATACCGGGTTGTTACAGACTCCCCCCTTAAGAAAATTGCGTCCCCGCAATTCCTTAAGATAGATGTCGTCTATAACGTCAAATCCACAAAAGAAGTGATAGAGATAAAATAGAGAATTCTTACCCGCAGAAGAAGATGGGAGAAAGCCAGGATAAGAGCGCTCGATAGATTCTCTGGTCTCCCAAGTGCAGTCCTTAGGATTCGGTGACCATTGAATCTTCACGAGTGGAACCTCTTTGTTGCGAAGGCGTCTAACCTCCGAATCAAGCACACGAAGAGGTTGCTGCTCCAAAGATAAATCAGGTAACATCCCCAAATCAGGCATGACATGCGGCTCAATGATAGAATCAGGATCGCGAACACACTTGCGAAGCTGAGAAACATGGAACACGTCATGCATTCCGGAAAAATGAGCAGGTAGAGCCACACGATAAGCAACGGGGCCGATGCGTTCCGTGATAGGAAATGGTCCAACATATTGAGGAGCCAATTTCCTTGTAGAGCTGAAACGCACAACCCCCTTTATGGGAGAAATCCGAATGAAGACAAGATCACCAATGGAGAACTCAAGAGGCTTCCTACGGTTGTCCGCATAGGATTTCTGGCGGTCCTGTGCCTCCCTCATTCTCTGACGGATAAGAGCAATCTTTTCAGAAGATTCCCAAACTAAATCTGGACCAAGAATAAGCTTCTCGCCAGATTCTAACCAACAAGCAGGAGAGCGACATGGCCTTCCGTAGAGAGCCTCGAAAGGTGCCATGCCGATACTAGACTGAAAGCTGTTGTTGTAGGAGAACTCTACAAGCGGTAAGTGATACTCCCAACTACCTCCGAAATCCAGAATACAACAGCGCAAAAGATCCTCCAAAACACAATTCACCCTCTCAGTATGA
Organism: Allium cepa; assembly: GCA_030765085.1. Classification (NCBI taxonomy): domain Eukaryota; kingdom Viridiplantae; phylum Streptophyta; class Magnoliopsida; order Asparagales; family Amaryllidaceae; genus Allium; species Allium cepa. The sequence goes on along the minus strand of CM060930.1, from coordinate 104,584,459 downwards.
CCGTCGGTCTGAGGGTGATAAGCAGTCGAGAGATTCAACTTTGAGCCCAAAGCTGGCTATAGGCACTTCCATAAGTGACTAGTGAAAATGGTGTCTCGATCACATACGATGGAGCTAGGAATGCCATGAAGTCGAACGACTTCCTTCACATATAGCTTGGTAAGCTGAGGAGCAGTCCGAGTGGACTTAATAGGAATGAAATGAGCCGCTTTGGTCAAGCGATCAACAATAACCCAGATAGAAGTATGGCCTGACCTCGATCGAGGCAGACCGTCAATAAAATCCATGGATATCTGATCCCATTTCCATAATGGAATCTCTAGAGGCTGAAGAAGACCAGATGGACACTGATGCTCGGCCTTAATCTGTTGACAAGTCATGCAACCATTCACATAACTTGCCACATCCCTCTTCAACCCCTCCCAATAATATAGTCGGCACATATCGGCATACATCTTACTCGAACCGGGATATATAGTGTACTTAGTGCGATGGCACTCGTCCAGAATGTCACGCCTAAGTGATAAATCAGATGGTACAACAATACAGTTCTTCCTACGAAGACACCGATGAAAATCAAGAGAATAATCCAGCAATGTCTCATCACTGGATCCCGACTCGAGAAGGTGAATGAGATGCAATAAGTCTGGATCCTGCCGCTGAGCATGGGCAATGCGATCCAATAAGATAGGACGAGCTTCTAAGATGAGTAGTAAGATCGGAGAATCAGAAGATGGAGCTCGATCTCTAATATCACACAAAGATAGGGTCTCAAGAATATCCCACTCGGCAATCATCATAGAACCTACCGCCGAGTGCTTGCGACTGAGCACATCTGCAACACCATTAGCCTTGCCGGGGGTATACTGAATATCTAAATCATATAAGGCGAGAAACTCAAGCCATCGCTGCTGCCTCATGTTGAGATCTCTCTGGCTGAAAAGATACTTCAGAGACTTGTGATCGGTGTAAAGAGTGAAGCGTTCGCCTAATAGAAAGTGACGCCACGTCTTCAAGGCAAAGACGATAGCTGCTAACTCAAGATCATGAGTAGGATAGCGAACCTCATCGGACGCAGTTGCCTGGAAGCATAAGCAACTACCCGATCCTTCTGCATAAGCACAGCACCGAGCCCGCTACCACAAGCATCGGTGTAAACAACCAGATCCTAGTTACTCTCAGGAACCACAAGAATAGGAGCATGAGTGAGAAGTTCCTTCAATCGCTGAAAAGAAGCTTCACACTTATTAGACCAAATAAAAAGAACACCCTTACGAGTCAGCGTCGTAAGGGGAAGTGCAACTGGAGAGAAATCCTTGACAATCTGACGGTAATAACCCGCCAGACCAAGAAAGCTGCGAATATCATGAACGTTCTCGGGCTGCTTCCAATTCTGAATAGCTTCGATCTTGGCAGGATCGACAGAAACACCCTCAGATGATACAATATGACCCAAGAACTTGACCTTGCTCTTCCAAAAATGGCACTTGGAGAGCTTGGCCTTAAGCTGATGCTGACGAAGAGTATCTAAGACGATCCACAAATGATGAGCGTGCTCTGCCTCGGATCTAGAATAAATAAGAATATCGTCGATGAAAACCAAAACGAATCTATCGATGTATTCCCGGAATACTCGATTCATAAGATCGACGAAGAAAGCCGGTGCGTTCGTCAAGCCGAATGGCATGACTAACCACTCAAAAAAACCATAACGAGTGCGGAAAGCGGTAAGAGGAATGCTATCTTCCGCAACTCGGAGCTGATGAAATTCGGTGGCAAGGTCGAGCTGGGGAAAGACCTTCGCACCGCTCAACTGATCAAACATATCGTCTATCCATGGCAATGGATAACGATTTCTGATGGTCAACTCATTAAGCTTGCGGTAGTCAATGCAAAGCCTAAGAGAGCCATCGGGCTTCTTAACGAAGACCACAGCAGCACCCCATGGCGAAGAACTGGACCGAATGAGCGGCTTCGCCTCAAGCTCTACTAACTGCTTCCTGAGTTCCTCATTCTCTTTAGTAGACATCCTCGTGGGAGGACGCCCAACTGGGTGGGAGTCTGGAATGAGATCGATGCGGAACTCAATGGCCCGCTTTGGTAGCAGGCCAGATACTGGCTCGAATATATCAGGGAAATCCAGAACAACAGGAATACGAGATATGTCCAAATCCTCATCTCGTGAATCAAGAGAAAATAAAGTAATATCAAAAATCCCAACATCCTGAAGAGCAATAGCTAACGGAGTGGACGAGTCAGGATGACGAAGAAATAATATCTGCTCCGAACAAATGATTTTGGCGTCGTACTGAGCGAGCCAATCCATGCCAAGAATCATGTCAAATCCCAAATACTCCATAACGTGCAGATTCGCACGGAAAGAAATCCACAAATATCAATATCTATATCCTCACAAAGCAAGCTAAGGGTCGTGGATCCGCCGATGGGATTCACAATCCTTAGTGAAGAAACCAAACAAGTAACATCCAAAGATAAAGTATCAACTAGTTCCTTTGATACGAATGAGTGAGAGGCACCCGTATCAAAGAGAACTCTACAAGATCTACCATGAAATAAAATAGAACCTTCGAGAACGGAAGGATGCGTACCTCGAGGCTGAGCTGAAGATGTAGGAGCCTTGGTAGCATTAAGCTTGCCAGGCTTGGCACTAGCTGGAGCAATAGGACAAGTGGAGATCCTGTGTCCCTCCTTCTTGCAGAAGGTGCAATAGAGAGGTTTGGGACACTCTCGAATAAAGTGATCAGGAGAACCACAGTTGAAGCATTTCTTCGGAGGACGTGTCCCACTAGGCTGAGCAGGAGTCTGGGACTGAGAACGAGTCTGAGGCTGAGTCTGAATAGTAGAACTGCCAGTCTTCTTCTTCTTGTTCCAAGGCTTGGTCTTCTGAAATGGACCCCGCTTCTGATTGGGGTTTTTGGAATCCTCACCATACCCATCGCTGTCTCTCTCACGCTCAACTGCTTCAAGGTGAAGCGCTGCGTCAACTAGCTCATCAAAACGGAGCTTGAGCTGGAGCATAAGCTGTTTCTTCAAATCTTTCTTCAGGCCTTCAACAAATTTGAGATTCTTCTTATAAGGAGTGCTAACGAACTCGAGGCCATACTTAGACAGGGCCTCGAAAGATGAAGAATAGTCAGCAACAGAAGTCTTCCCTTGCTTAAGGTCAATAAAGCGGCATGCAAGGGTTATCTTCTCGGACTTGGGGACAAACTTGAGCAAGAAGCGCTCTCGGAACTAATCCCAAGTGAGAGTGGCCTCATCGGTCTCAGAAATGAAGAGCTCGTACCAATCCAAGGCATGACCCTCAAGATGGCTAGAAGCAACAAGAACTCTGTCATGGTCAGGAAAGGTCATGCGAGTGAAATTACACTCGCAAACTCTGATCCAAGCCTGGACTTCAAGAACAGTCTCGGAGCCATTGAACGGCTTCCCTCCAAGATGAATAAAGGCGCTGCAGAGGCGAGCAAAAGCAGACTTGCGCGGTGCATTAGAAACTGGTGCAAGAGACTGAGAGTGCGACTGAGATTTACAAACCAGCTCCATGATCTGGTCCGTGGTCATGTATATGCCCTCAGGGTGAGGGTTGCTGGACTGTCCAGCATTAGCAGAATGGAGGTTCCTACCTCTACCAGCCATACTGAAAGATAAGGTGAGATTTAGTTAAGCACGATTCAAAGATAGATAATTCATTAAGGAATATAACAGATTCCTACAACTATCCCTAACTTATCTATCTAAAGGTGGTGATGTTCAATTTGGATCGTATTGTAACGTATTGTACTACATGTTTGTTCTGTGTTTGTTATGCTTAATTCTGAACCTTAGCTTTGATACCAAGATATAACGCCCCACTCCGAGAACCACTCTTGTAAAGAGTATTACGGAGTAATACCGTCTACTAGAACGGAGAATAGAGTATAATGGAAGCGACCATGTGTAATCAAGCTATAACTAACTACTGAATACGTCGAATAGGTGGTTTTCTTTTCTCAAGTGGTTCGACATATCCAATAGATATTTATAACAAAATTACAATGGCTAAGGAAAATAGGTTCAGAACAAACATACTACTAAATGATAACATCATCATCACAGAACAGTCACATAACAGTCACAGAACATAGGTACAATATATCGTCAAGACAGATCCAAATATCAAAAGGTGGGTACAAAGCCACCGCTCACACATGTGAGTCAAAAATATGTACATAAGAGACTGAATGATCAGAGTATCAAAATAGTGGACAAATATAAAGAGCTATCTATCAGCATAGCAGATAATGTCCAAGCGGAAGCACAGAATGCTAAGTCCAGAGACCTAACCTGAAACAACTCGGTCTGTCCCGAGCGAAAAACACTCGGGTCAGGCTAGCTAAACAATCAGTTAATAAACTGAGATAAACATAATAATGCGGTACATAAATAAAACAGTACTTCTCTAAAGAGAAGAGTATTATGGACTACATGAATATAATGACGATCCCTAAACATCAATAAACCATAAAAATCTCCAAAGAGAATATCAACACCAAAGTGTTAAATAAATAAAATCGCCTCATATCAGCCAAAGCTATATAAAGTTGCCCATAGGCAATAATCCCAAGAGTGACCAGAGTCTGTAATCAATGCCCAAACAAAGATCGGTGCTCCAAAGAGCAGTAGGGATATACTAAAAAGTCAATGAAATCGAATACTGAAAAGCAGTGTCCAAAGACACTGTAAATCCACAAGGTAATCGCACTTACATCGTATGATTCCATAGAACAAACACCGAATGGCGGTACTCGAATGGATATAAAAATCATCAGATAATACAATTATAGCACGTGCACCGACCAGAGTCGTTATTGCCAAGAACTGTAGAGTTGTGATCGATCACTCGCACAGATGCAGAACGCGCGAGACGGCGAGATCCTTCCCAGAAGGATAAAGGTCCAGAGGCACATGCCGCAAAAACTGCTACATAGAGCAGGTGTCCAGAGACGGTTGCCTGGAGGCGTGGTGACCCAGAGGTCCAGAACTGGCCGCCCAGAGGCTAATGTGTCACAAACTTCTTGGAGAGGAACCCGTAAAGTGTTAACAACGAGTCCCATACCCCACGTTCGCACTAAACGGTTTACTAACCAATAGTAAGCTCACACTCCAAACAATAAAAAGTCCACCTCGTATCATCGGCAAACTAGACCCAAAGATCAAAATGATCAATCGAATAGGTCGGGGATTAACCGGAAAGAAAATACACACGGTTCCATAGGCCGGAGATTTCCTAACCGTTTAAGCACCTTTCCACTTCGCTCGACGTGCTAAAAGTGAGTGTGAGATTTTTATTATAGAAAATAATGGTGCGAAATGGATTTATAATTGATTTTGAAATCACTTTAAAACGGCTTTTGAAAACTCTCCTATTATAGAGTAATTAATTTAATAATTAAAAATAATATTATATAATAATTTCGAAAGCCATTTAGGAGTGAAAAATCCTTTTAAAATAGTTCATAAAACCCGTGTACGAAATCCAGAGACAAATCTCAACGAAATCGATAAATCAGAAAATCACTGAAAACCAATAATCGCGTTGGAAAATATTTTGAATGGATGTGAACCAAAGTTCGACAATTTTGATTAGCAATTGAAGCCCAAAGGTTCATTGCAGAAACAATCAATTTGAAGCGGTTGTACCAAAATGGTGCAACCCGGACTCGGTTGCACCAAAATGGTGCAACCGGTGGGTCGGAACCCGGCTGCACCAAGTGGGTGCAGCTCATTTTTTTCCAATTTTTTTTTTCAGCCCTAGCCCGCAAGGGCTAGGGGAAACAGCAGCCCCTCCAGCCTGCTTGGGCTGGGGAGTGGCAAGCCACCCCTCCCCCACCCCCAGTCCGCTTGGGCTGGGGAGTGGGCAGGCGACCCCCCTAGCCCGCTTGGGTTGGGGAGTGGGCAGCCCGCTCGGGCTAGGGAGTGGGCAGCCCCCCCCCCCAGCCCGCTCGGGCTGGGGTGGGCGGGCCCAGGCCCCAGCCCGCTCGGCTGGGGTGGCGGGCCCAGGCCCCAGCCCCATGCAGGCTGGGGAGATGTGTGCGCCAGTCCATGCGGGCTGGCCTACTTCTGGCTAGCCTAACTGGGCTGGCTGCCTGGGTGTAGCCCAGGCTTGCCCTTGTGCACCCAAAGCCCTGTTTTCAGCCTGTTTTCAGGCTAAAGCATTCCAGCCTGCAGAAAATGATGATTTAAGTGATTTTGGGGTGTTTTTTTCAAGTTTTTGGCACCAAATTTCACTAATAACAATCACTAACTAGCATATAATGATTACTACACTATATTAAGGAGACAAAGGGCCAAAGCTTAGCATTACCTTATGAAGCAATATCACAAACACCTTATGTGCACCCCCAAATTGAAAGCAAAGATGATCAAAGAGCTATGATTCACATGTTACATAATAAGACATGTGTTACTAAGTGATTACTTAAATCAAAAGAGGATTAAACACATACTAGAAGAGGTTTTTAGCAATATACCTCTCTAGAAAGCAACAAAGACAACTATTGCATCAACCCAAGTTAGCAAAAGATGATTAGGAGGCTATAAGATCAAAAAAGCACATAAAACATGTGTTACCAAATAAATTTCAAAAATTAGAAATATTTGAAAATGGATTTGAGGTGGGTATTTGCATTACCTTTGCATAGAATGACTTGCATAAGCTAAAACTTGAAGGAGATGAAGATGGAGGACAATTTTGTTAAGAAAGCTTTAGGAAATGATTAGGGTTTTGATTAGGCTTGAATGAATGAGGTTAGGAGAGTTTGAGATAATATATAGAGGAGGTTTTAGGGTGGGTTATTGGGTTATGTTTTGTAACCCAATAAGAAGAGGGTTATTTACATGTTTCCAAAAATTAGTCTAAGTGTTCATGTATGTTTATAAACTCATTTTTCTTACCCAAACCCGTTTTAAAATTTCTCCTAAAATATTTAACTTTCCAAAAATAACATTTTATCCTCATTTTAAAATCCCATATTTCCCATTTAATTAAAATAGCCTTTTTCAAATAAATTTTGTTATTCCAAATCCTTTTACGCTTCATTAAAATAAATAAAAATCCTAAATTTTATTTATTAATTGGTAATGCAAATACCGGGTTGTTACAGATACCGATTATCGACTTTTGATTGGATGGTCGTAACACCGATAACTTCATACCGTTTTGATCGTCTCATCGTGCTGATCTCCATAGTATATTCGTTTGTGTAGTTTGGCTTCCAGTACGTGGCAAAATCCGCAAAATGTTTCGCGGTATCGGCTCCGTATTTGAGTTTTGTATCTTATGTCTTTTTAATTGCTAACCGTATAAATCAAACAGTCATTTGCATTTGACTTCCATGATTTCAACTTACCTGACTATTGTTATTTCCACCTTTTCACATTTCGTCGATTCGTTTCCTTTTTCATTTTTCCGGCTTTGGGATGTATAACATTAATAGTTTTTATTTCTTTAAGACTACTCGTCATTTATTATCTCACGTATATCTTCCATTCCCAGATCTTCACCTTTAGAACCTGCCCATTAGCCATGGTAACCACACATCATCTCCATCCCCCTCTGCTCGACCTTGGCTCCTTCCACTCGCCTCACCTACACGCACCGGCCGTAACGCAACAGACTTCACAAGCGTGCCTTCCCACACAAACCCAAGCAAGGCCACCCATCAACTTCCTCTTCTCCACGCATTTCTATTTCATAGTCGAAACTTCAACCTCCTGCTACATTTAGCCACCAACAACTCACTCATCTTCAGCCGATCACCTTCCTTAGCCCGGCCAAGCTACTCTACCCATGCACCCTATTTTCCACCATCAGCAACTCGAGTATATGTATGGTATGTTTATATGTTGTATTTTAATTTATTATATTATGGTATATCATATTTTATTTTCTGTATGATTGAGTTTTAATGTATCTGTATCTATATTAGTGTGTGTGTGTGTGTGTGTGTTTGTTTACATATTTCTGAGTTGGTTTTGTATTGAGTGATATTTATAAGCTGTTTAACAGTGAATCTATATAGTTACAATATATATGTATTTCTTTTGTTTGTGTGTAAATCTTTCAATTCTTATGTATGTGATACTGATCTTTATATTAATTTAAAGATATGAGTTTACATAATCTGTCAGAATTTCTCGTATATAAGTTATAATAGTATATTTATAAGCTTCTATGTACTTGCTTTACATTTACAGTTATATATATAATAATATGCCACCTGCTCGTTTATAATATATACGTTATGTCTTCGAAATTTTATATATTATTAGTTATATGTATTATATATGCATTGTTTATAAGTTGCAGTTTATATATATGTTGTACGGTGGGTGTCTATATATGATTTTAATATAAGTTTATTTATACGATGTTGATAATATGTTTTAGGGGCAGATAGATAGTGTTCGTTTATTTTAAAATATACATAGGGTTTTAAATTTATAACCTATATAAGTTTTAATTCTTCTACTCTATATGAGTTATGAAGTATTTATATGCATGTTTAAAAGTAGTTATATATTAGACTCGGATTTTTTTTTAATTTTCCACTAAAGTATTTATATACGGGTTATATTGGTTTGTACTGTTATTATATTGTGTTATGTGAATCCTATATATACAAAGTTATACGTGAAAGTTATATAAAGTTAGATTGTCTGTGTAAACATATAAGTTTGATTTGTGAAGATAAAGCCAAGGTTTAATGATACTATATGGGCGTAAATGCTGATTTTATATACGGTGATATGTTCTATTTTATATAGTATAGAAGTTGAAAAAAATTGGTTATATATACAGCATATAATTCATAATCTGTTATATATAAAGTGTATAAAATATAAATCGGTATCTATTTTATGTTTAAAAAGTATATACATATCTGAGTTGTATACATATGTTTGATTTTTTCATATGTGTGTTTTAAATTGAAACAATAATTTTGAATTATATATATATATATATATATATATATATATTTAATTTAATATGTGTTGAATTTAGAATATGATTTTTATATATAGTTATATTTATAAGATTACTTATACTGTTTATCATCATCGATCCAATTCTGATTTGATTTCGTCAATTCCTATTTATCAGCTTTGCTCATCAAATTCACATCTTAACTCATCTCATTCTCATCCATCTCTAACCTTGAAAGGTGAGTAATCACTCATGATTAGTGTTCTTATATTTATTAAATTTGATTTCAATTGAAACGACAATTGAATTATGCTGCTATTAGTTATTTACATTGCTATATATATGTTGTTATCTGTATCTGTTCACCTCTGACATCTAACACCATTATCTGTTATTCATATTGATGATATATGCTTGTTATATTATTTTCATATATGTTATCACTCTATAAGTTCCTTGATAGCGTAGAATTCACTATGGGTTGAAATGATACATACCCAAACGATCTGTAGAATAGGAGAAAATCATCATGGGTTGAAATGATAAACCCAAGCGATTTTCATTGAATTAAATTTGGGATTACGGGTTGAAATGATATATACCCGTATTTATTTAAATTGCGGAATGAAATGATAAATATCTGTATCACTTGACCATAGGATAGAAAATTATATACAAACATCGTTGGTTAATGTGTATATATATTTTGAAATGATTTCGAAGGTTTTGAAATTGTATTTATTTAAAAATTATACTTAAATAAGTTTGATTTGAAATTTATTAAATTTGAAATTTTAAAGATATGATTTTATAACTTGAATTTGGTTAAAAGTGACTTAAATGAATATTTCAAATTTACATAAATTGAAATGGGAATTTTGTTTACTTAAATTTGTAAATTGAAGTTGTATTTAGATGTTATTGAAATGATTAAGTCAATATTTCAAAAATAAATAATAGTAAGGTGAATTTGATATATATATATATATATATATATGAAATTATTGGATTTAGTTTTGAAAATGTTGAATATTTAAAGCTTTGAAATATGTATTGAAATTGAAATGGTTTATTTTGAGGTTCAAATCTATTTTTGAAATCGATATAAATTGAAATGATTTATTGAGAAACTGAATTGAATTGAAATTGATGATTTGAGATTTAATTAAAATTGAATTTTGGAATTCGAGTTGATTTGGAATCGATTTGTGAAATTTGAGGAAACTATTTTATTATATAAAGTATTTTTAAATTATATTTAATACTATTTTATATTTTACTTTATAAATTATTTTAATATAAACTATTTTAATATAAATCATTTTTAATGTAAACTGTCACGACCCGGATTTCAGCACTTAGAAAACAACATCCATACTTCACCCGTAATCGAATGTCACAGATTCAAACGTTGAGTCTGGTTCGCTGGAGCTTATAACAACATTAGGCGACAACAACACGACGGAAACAAAGGAATAATTTTATTGATATACAACATTAGATACAACAATGATACAAATGAAATGATCAACGCTATCAGAGATCGATACAACAGCGGAAATAATAAGACAGCAACATCAGCGGAAAACAACTTCTTCAATGCCAAAGCTCCAAAGTACCAAACTAAGATGATCGAACCACCATCATGCTAGAGTGAAGCAAACTCGGTGTATAATGCGATTGCCAAAATTTAAAGACTCCGAAGATGGCCAAAAGCTACACCTATTAGCTGACTATCTAAAAACCTGGCTCTAGGCTGCCCGTATGGAAAATTGTGGACACCCAGAGATTAGAAAGGGAATAAATAAGCTCCAGGTCAGTCATGAGACTGGTGTGAGCTAACGAAAACAGTTTTATTTGAACAAAAAACAAAAGGAATAAAAAGAAATCCGCTATGCTTTTTGGAAAATTAAACTACCAAAAGGCCTCCCACCACACACATAATGCAAATGCACAATTAGAGGAGATTTCTCCTTATGATAGTCAAACATGCTTGATATACAAAAATCCTTTTGATATTATTATTAGTGCATAGTGTAGACAACATTTTGAAAGTATAATATCAATCTTAGCTAGCTTACGTACCATTATAGTATGCCTACTATAGCTACCATGTTAAATGACAGGTTCTACAACTAAAACCGTACAAGGTGCGTATTGGATGATTGGATTTTCAACAAATGGTCAAGGCTAAGGAATGTACGCCTTTAGAGGGATGCCCCGAGAACCTAATCGGATCACTGCCAACACATGGCCGGCTTACCTCTATAACTAGGTAACTAACTGTCACGAGTGTGCCAATCCCCGGTCATGACTAGCCTTTATCCTAGGATTCACCAACAAATTTCAACAATAACATAAGTTAAGTATCTGGGCTCCATACCATGATACCGCTTTCTATCCAGAAGGAAATGCACATATCCTAAAGGGCGCGACCCTCATAACCTTGCTACATACTTCCTATTTTGACCATTTTTGGGTTGTGGAATTATCGTCCCACAAAGCTATGCTTTTCCCCAAAGCCATGCTTCGATCAACAAATGATCAGCAACCCTTAGCATGCCACATCGCAAAATTGGGAACATATCACTAGTAACCATCAACTACATAACCTCTGGGCTCATATGTCTCAGAGAAGGGTGATAAGTCAAGAGAATATATTCTCCGCCACGAAACAGAAATGTATTTGATAGGAACCAGCTTTACATCTCAAAGTATAACGTTAGACATACATCCATACAAGTCCATTCCGAGTTCGATTGGAACTGAAGGCACTTCCAAAGAAGTCCTTGCAAATCCGGTATCCACAATCCCGATCGGACTCCCCATCACATATGAAGATCTCTATACCAGAGCAACTTAGTGTAGAAACATTCGACAGGTAATCCTATCGTTCTCGAAAATACCCAGTCTTCATCACCGTCTTCAATTGCTATCCATTTCTTCATATCACTATTCGGAATGGATTTTATGACACAAAGTCCTCAATCGGCTAAACCGAATAATGAGTGCTAATTTTAAAAAATATATGGATATATTGGGATCTTAGTTAAGTCATAACTTTCAACACTTGTTTCCCAAAACCTTTCTTTTTGAATGGTTTAAACGAATTTCCACATTTTAATCTTCTAAACAAAAGACTCACCCTTTAAGATCCTCTTCAATTTAAAACAAAGTTCACCAATCTTTAACAAAGATTCATTCATAGCTTTCAAAACTATTTTCAATTTGATTCACCCATAGCTTAAAATCTTTTCAACAAAAACTGGAAGTTCTTTCTTTATATGAAAGCCATTATCATTTGAAAACAAATGCTTTTCATTTCGGAAAGATCTGATTAAATTCACTTATGTTATAGCCTTTCAAAATATACATTGAAAAATCAGCGAGCCATATTCCCAGCAAGTTCTATTTGAATTAAATTCAAATTTCCAAAATAAAATACTTTTAAAATGGTTTAAAATCCATTATATAACCTATATAACCCTTAACCATAATTTTCAAATATATATGTATATAGAATTCAACTTCAAAATCTTGAATTCAAATTCAAATTAAACTATTTTAATTTTAAACTTTAACAAGACATATTATATTCAAACTAAATTTAAATTTCAAAATTTCCTTTCCAAAAGCTTTTCATATTTAACTCAATTTCACTTCCAAACCATTTGGATTCAAAATTCAACTTTCAAAATAATACTTAAATTTAAAATATCCATGACTTAACCGATTTCCGTGAAATCCATATTTGTGTGTACATGGTGTAGTCCAGGGATTTTACACACAACAATAACATATCACGGCCGTCATCAACTCAAGCACAACAATATCGATAAGCGGTATAATCCGACAACGCTTATCTTTCATTCATAGATAAAAAAGTAAATTCATTGCAGATAAAGAAATTACAGTTCACAGCTCAATTCAAGGCAATTCACATCATAGAACAATACATATCAGAGATAACATACAATTCAAGGCATTCAATAGAATTCAATCAACCATAAGCAAGATAAATCAATCACCTATGTAACGACCCGGAAATTTCGATCCCGAAAATTCCAGATAGTTAGTGAAAAGAAGAAAGAGATAGAAGAAGAACAGAAGAGAAACACATAATCTCACATTCGCAGCGGATAAAATATAATATCAATAATAGTTATACCAAAGAAAACTGTATTTATCCATTTACATCGATATATCAGAGTTACAACAATTTTAAACAACATTGGATAGATACAATTTAACATGTCTCAGATATATACAATATTACGATGGAAACTCTCCATATGTCCCTACCATCCAGCTCGCCTCCTGTACTCCAGAACGTCCTTACCTGAAAATCTGTAATACTCGGTCTGACCCGAGCATTACATCAAAGTAACACCCGGGTCAGGCTGGAAACCAGCGTGAGTAAACCCATCTAACTTGGAATACAAAAGCATACAATTTATATTAACCCGGGGTAACTATATCAATTTACACTTCATAAGTTATTATAGACATCAACCATTTCATACATAAATTTCTAAGTGCCAAAATATTAGATTTAAATAGACCAATTTACTTAAGTCATTCCACTTCAGCCTATTAGTTTCACATATCAAACTATAAGAATCGAAGTGGTTTCGGGTATTCAGTAATACCCGACTCTGGCCTCTTCGAAACTATTGTCAACTTAACTTAAATTATTCAAGTGAATTACAGTTCTACTTTTAATACAGGATGTCACAGTAATTCATCATCAATAGATAATCACACCTTCACAGTTTAAATCCAACATATCATATCACATAGCATCACGAACCATTTATTAGGGATAACAATTAATCAAGGCTTCCAATATCATTCTATTTATCCTTTAATCACATTTAAGTAATTAATCCTTAATTAATTTCACAACTAATTATCCTTAACCCAATACGGTAATTAATCTTTAATAGATATCAATTCAATAGATATCATCTAAATTCAGACATTCAACAACCCATCATCCAGAAGCAAGTATTATCAATTCATATCATAATTAATTTAATTACTTAAATTAACTTCTTAAGAATTAATCACTTAATCTTGCGTATACAATCATTAATTAATTACTAACCTTAATTAATTAATTACATCCCTGATTAACTTACTTAATCAATTAATCAATCCTTAATCCAGATTAATTACCCTTTATTTATCAATCAACAATCCTTAATTAACTGTTAATCCATCCTTGATTAATAAATAATCAATCCTTAATTACCATCACCATTGATTAATCAATTAATTACCATTTAACAACTTCTTAATTAATCCTTAATTACGGATTAATTATTAATTAATAAAATCTTAATTATAAATTAATAAAACTTAATTACTAGTTAAGCACTTCTTAATTATTAGTTAAGTAACCTTTAATTACTTAATTAATTACTCACTAATCACTTGATTAAATTAAGTTTAATTACACTTAATTACTCAATTAATGAATCCCTAATCATTAATTATTAATCTAATTAATGATCTTGTTAATTACAGATTAATTAATCTTAAATAATTAACCTTTAATCCTTAATCATTTATCAATCAAGTAAATTATTTTCCTTCATTAATTTCTTAATCATTCCTTTATAATTTAAACCAAATAACTAAACTTAATTTCTTTAAATTAACTTAATCAAAATTAAGATATTAAAACCCTAATTAAGATAAAACACTCGGCTCGTAAATGCTTTAATTACCCTTAACATATTTACATCATTTACCTTATGAATATCTAAAAATATGTTTAAGAAAACATTTATTAAGACACCAAGTAATTTACATAAAAGTTTAAACCAATTAAAATTTTTAAATATCAAAAACAAGTTTTAAAACCCTAAAAAAAACTTTATTTGCTGTTCTACAACATAAGTTAATTAATAACCTATTAATTGTCATTTAAATTAATCCTTAATTACTTATTAAATAATTCATAATTAATTAATTAAATCTTAACAATTAATTAACCAAAATTATTTAATTAATTCTAACTCTAATTACTAATTAATTTAAGTAAACTTAAATTTCAAATTAAATTAATTTTCCAAAACAAAACAATTTTCATTCATCTTTAAAACTCTTACATATTTAATTATTTCAATTCATTAAAACAAATTAATTTTTTTAAAAAGAAATTGGATTTAAAAATGTAAAATTATTTCAAAACTTCAACAAATAAAAATGTAATTTATTTTTGAAACTAAACATTGACATTTTATAAAGTGGTGAAAATATAAAGTTTTAAATTTCAAACTTAAATCAAATTTGAAAATTTAAAGAAAATTTAAAACTCGACTTCTCTAATTTGCTTAAACTCGACAAAACCCAAACTAACACAAAACTAGAACTCCATCTCCTTCCCTCTTCATTTTATTTTTGAGAATAATCATCCAAAAGCAAAAATCCAGATCCTGATAACACACTTCTTCCCTAACCCCAACAACACACTCTCGCATCAGCTCACCCACCCGAGCGCTCACGCGACAATCACGACCCAAACTCGAGCGTGTCTTCGAGCTGAAACCCACTCGCGTTCGAACGAAAACAACGGACACAAGCCACCCTTCCTCGTGCACATGCACGGTGCTCCGGCACCTCCATCACCGCCTCCGACCATTCGCGCAAACCCCAATTCGATCCTCGACCCATAATCCAACTCCAGAACCCATCAATTCGAGCTCAAATGAAATTGAGTTGTTCGAACCAAATATTCAACTGCAAACGCCAGGAAACAAACCCATCACCCACGGCAATGTCGACCACCATTCGCCTCCCCACTTCGACCATGCACTCGCAACATCCAAACACAACTCCACACCAAACCACGTGAAACTCGATCATCCCTATGCTTCACGCGATCAAAAATCTCAAACTCAAAAAACACAGAACCCAAACCCTACAAATTCAAATTTCTAATTCTATGTTGCATAACAAATTCAAATAGTATTTTTCTAGTGTTATACAACATTAAACACACCTTTGATTCAAATTCCGAAGCTTAAAAACAACTCAGTCATAAGAATTTGACAAAAGCCCCAAATTTAGTTAAACCCAAAATTCATGTTCAACTATAAATTAAAAATTCTGATTCCTGTTTTAAAATTCATATCATGCATTACAGATTTAGTATATAATCTTGATTCATTAAAATTCAACAAAATTTACATGATATATTTTTTTTCTTTACTGCATATCTATTTCCTTTAGATATTTAACTGTTTCCTATGAAATTTTATATTTTTTTTTCACTTAATTCATATTGAATTTAACTTCTATATTTGAATATATTAACTCAGCATCATCTTACTATATTTAAATTTGAAGTTTGTTCAAAAATTTTGTTTGAACATGAAATAACAGAGGAGTTCAATTTTCTTATAACATACACAGTCAAATTTTAAAACTGTAAACAAATACTTCGCAAATAAATGACATGCAAGCATTTCAGAGTTAACATTCAACATACAACAATTTTATACTTAAAGTTTTGATTTAAGAATTTACTCACCTGAACTAATTTGCAGAGAACAAAACTTATTTCATGCCCTAGAAAATGAAACTATGATTTGTTGTTGATGCTTTGCTGATGAAACTTTATCCTTATTCATGTTGTTGAATACTCCTTAGAAATGTAGGTGAACTTGCAGATTGAAGTTAGTGTTGCAGTTTTAATTTCAGATTGATTTTGTTTTGCAGATTTGCAATTTGAATGTATATTTGGTTTCCATTATCAGTTTGAGAATATTTTCTGGTTTGGGTTTTAGAAAAGGAAACAAGGA
The DNA here is from genome assembly GCA_030765085.1 of Allium cepa. Classification (NCBI taxonomy): domain Eukaryota; kingdom Viridiplantae; phylum Streptophyta; class Magnoliopsida; order Asparagales; family Amaryllidaceae; genus Allium; species Allium cepa. The sequence goes on along the minus strand of CM060930.1, from coordinate 104,567,662 downwards.
ATAATGAAAGTGTTTGATTGTTCTTCTTAAAATATTTATTAAAAATTAAAATGAGAGTAGTGCCACTTGTTTCTAATTTGAACAAATGTCATTCAATTTGTTTGATTGTTTTACAAGTGTTATTGAAATGTCTAATATAGTTACATTTGTACTTAAGTGTTTTGAATTGAATTTTTACTTAATTTAAATGTAAATATAACTTACTTAATTTAATTCTCTTAATAAATATAATTTATATATGTATGAATAATTTTACTTTTAAAAGAAATTATTCTAAAACTAATACAAATATATTTTCTTACACATGTTATTTAAAATCTAAGACATTTATTTTTAGTGTTTAAGAAATAATTTAAAATAAAGTTTTATTAAATTTAATTTAAACCCAAACTTCCTATTCACAATGTATATACTCATATATACATTATAAATAGAATAAATTTCTAACTAGCTTAGAGAGATAAATTTTATTAATTAATATGTTATTGATTTTGAAATAATTATTAGTGGAAATTATTAAATAAATATTACCTAAATTTTCGAAACATCACATTCCTTCCCCCTTTGAATCTTTTCGTCATCGAAAAGAAACGAAGCCAAAATTTATTAAATATTTTAAAACCAGTTAAAATATCCTTTGATTAATTTAAAACACCTTTAAAATCTGTAATACTGCCAAAATAGTTTTATAAAAACATTTTTATAACTCGATGTCTCAACCAGTCTATCCTTGTTTCCCTAGAAATTCGGTCATACGTTGATCAGGCGTATGACTAAAAATCTACAAGTGCTTGGCAGACTCGTTTTCAACATCTAGTGAAAACACTTTGAAAATAATTTTTATTGAAAATATAGAGGATATATCTTTGGTGAGAATGCTCTGGAAATCATCACCCCCATCCATGGTCACAGTTACATTCCAGGGTTACGTTGCCGTCGCAGCAAAAGTCCATGTAACTGCAGGCTCTCCGCGGCCTCTCAATTACACCATGGATCCCACACAACAGATCACAGTTATACCCACGGTTACGTTGCCGTCATTGCAAAAGTCCATGTAACTGCAGGCTCTCAGCGGCCTCTGATTTTCGCTGTCGAAATGAAACCTCTCCACTCCTAAATAGGTCGCAGTCTACCGATATAAAATCAAACGCAGACTGTTGGCTCTCAGCGGCACACACGGCTTTCACTATATTATACCATAGATCGCAGTTACATCCTGGGTTACGTTACCGTCGTAGCAAAAGTCCATGTAACTGTTGGCTCTCAGCGGCACACACGACTTTCGCTATGGTATACTCTACTCAAAATCCCCAGGAACTAGTTTTGTCCGGACTCCTCACAGGATCAACTTTAGAACCCCCCTTTGGGGCTCAAGGCAGCACTACCCGGTGGTACTCCTGAGAAGTTCATTTCAAGGGAGCGCCTTTTTCCCCAGAGCCATCATCAAAACATTTTATATTATACATATATAGTATCTTCAAATCATACACCTAGTATGATCTTATACAAAGCTCTTTTATACCAAAATCGATTATCCTAAATCGATAATTCTCAAACTAGGCTTTCCAAACTCAATATTGATTTTACCCAAAAATCAAAAGCCTTTCCAAATCTAAAGGTTCCCAAAACTTTTTCCAAAATCCTCATAAGATCCTTTATAAATATATATATATATATATATATACAGATATATATAAAAAAAAAATTTAAACTTTGGATCTTTTCAAACCTGAATAAAACACTTTCCAAATCTTTTCCTTCTGGCAAGAGATTCAACAAGGGGAGTATCATTTTATAAAACAAAGATATTTAAATCTGTTTACTAAAAATCAAATATCCAAATTTTGATTACTTCTTTCAATATCATTTTCTTTCAAATTCGTACGATGTACCCATATCAACCGAACGCTATACCAATCTAATCGCTCACTCGATCACACAATTTCACTTCCGAACTAGTATCGTCCACCCGACTTCCTAGTGCAGACTCAGATCTGGTTTCTTGATCAGAAACCGTCATTCTCCTCGCATAGTCATAACTATGATAGATAATATCCAGAACCAATCAACAATCCATATCCAGGTTCGCTGTCGAAAATCGAGTGAAAAATCCCACTCAGATCGATATACCTATCTCGAAATTCTATGCTCGAATCAGGATCAAATTACTATGCGAATAGAATAACATACGTACACCCTATGTATTTATCTTTATTGGTTATTAGCCAAATCAATTACATTTCTATTCACATTCACTTTGATTTTCATTCACTAACTCACAATTGCTTCAATCCGTTGGATTATCACCTCTATTCTTATCTCGATTGGGTATTTAACCAATAACAGTTTGAACTTTGTCCAGTTTAAATTTAGAAAATAGCTTGAAAGGTTAAAAATAAATAAGTAGCTGGAAAATAATTAATAGTTAGTAAAATAGGTGTAAACTAGTTTGAAAATAGTTAAATAATTATAGAAATTTTAGATAACTGCAATATAATAGTAAGATAGTAATTAGTTTTGTAAAACAGTTGAAATATAGTAATTAGTTTATAAAACAGTTGGAAAATTGTTAAACAGTTTCAAAAATAATTGTAAAACAAGTATAAGATAGTTTGTCTTTTAAAAGAAAGGTTGTATATATAATGTATAGGTTGGAAAAATAGGTTTATATTAAAACAATTTATACTAAAAATAGTCCAGAGTCAGAACTGTTCACTTCCCAATCTCCATTCTCAATCAATTCAATTTAAATTTCCTCTTCCATTTAAATTGACCCAGTTCCAATTTAAATAACTTCAATTTCTATTGAAATTGATTCAATCCCAATTCAAGTTGAATTAACCTTATTTTCTTTCCAAAATTTAACTTTATTCAACCTTGATCTCAAAATTTACTAATTCAAATAAATTTCAATTGAACTAGTTCCAATATCAATTCATTTCAACTCCACTTTAAATTAATTCCAATTTCAAACTCCATTTCCAAATCAAGTTGAATTATTCTTGATTTCTTCCCAAATTCAATTCAAACTCCATTTGAATTTAAAATTGTTCAACTTTAATTACAATTCCAAATTATTCAAATCAATTTGGACTAACTTCAAATTGAACCTACTTCAATTTCAAATCATTTCCAATTAATCAAATTCAAATTTTCCATTTGAATCTTATACTCATACATCTTTAATCACCATTTCAATTAATTCAAATCAAATTCAATTTGAACCAACTTCAAATTCCAGTTCACTATGAACCATCTCGAATTACATAAATTCGAGTTAATACTTCAATTGTTGATTTAATTCCTTTAAATCAATTTACCTTTTTATCCCAACAATGGATTACCATACTCCATTTCTCATTCATTTAAACAAATCCAATTCACATTTTAAAGATTATTAATAACAATAGGATGATATCATCCAATTCATTTTAAAACATCCATCAATTTCCAATTTCCAGATCTCAAACCCTTTTTGATATCACACAAACTCCCAAATATAATCAATCATTTAACTTTCCAAGTTAAAATCAATTCACTTAATTCAGTCAACCTTACCTAGTTTTAACTTCCATTTCAAATTTTGAACTTTTCATAAATAATCTTCCACTTATTAAGTTCAAAAACTTATTACTTTGGGTATCACATCCTATTCCAAACTCAAAACTCACCATTTAGATTTTATTTCCAAACACCTTTGATATTATGTATATCCATATGTATACATATTAATTTCTTTTACATACCAAGTTACACTTTAAAATTTTAAACCACCTTTGGTTTTAATTCAAAACAAATTTCTTTTTAAATTTTCAAACAACTCTTGTTTGAAATAGGACCATTTCACTCAAATGCATTAAATAATATTATTTGTTATTTCTTTAAATTAATTACTTCATTAATTAATCACATTTGGTAATTAACTTATCTCTTAATTACCTTTATTAAGTAATTGTCCCTAAATTATTTACCTCTAGTTACTTCATTAAGTAACTCCTTCTTATTTATTAATTCCAATTATTATCCACTAATTAATCTCATTAAATAAAGTTTAATTAATTACATAAATTAATTAATTATCCTTATCCTGAAACCTTTCCCAATTCAAGATTTAATTTCAGTTTGAATCCATTTCAAACTTGTCTTTAATTTAATTTCAATTTGGTTGTGATTCTATTACCACTTAATTCTTACTATTACTTTTAATTTAATTAATATTACAACCAATTTCCTTAATATAATAGATAATCTATTTCTTATTTAAGATTCATTTACTTTTGAACTCATTTAAAAATCTTTATATAAGAAAATAACAAGTACGCTCTCATATATATATATATACACTCAACTCATTCTAGGGTACCACTTACCCTATCGTTAATGAGTAATCCCAATAGAGCCAAGGTTCTCGCTTAACCTTCAGCTCTGATACCAAATGTAACGACCCGGAAAATTCGATCCCGAAAATTCCAGATAGTTAGTGAAAATAAGAAAGAGATAGAAGAAGAACAGAAAAGAAACACACAATCTCACATTTGCAGTGGATAAAATATAATATCAATAATAGTTATACCAAAGAAAACTGTATTTATCAATTTACATCGATATATCAGAGTTACAACAATTTTAAACAACATTGGCTAGATACAATTTAACATGTCTCAGATATATACAATATTATGGTGGAAACTCTCCATATATCCCTACCATCCAGCTCGCCTCCTGTACTCCAGAATGTCCTTACCTGAAAATCTGTAATACTCGGTCTGACCCGAGCATTACATCAGAGTAACACCCGGGTCAGGCTGGAAACCAGCGTGAGTAAACCCATCTAACTTGGAATACAAAAGCATAAAATTTATATAAACCCGGGGTAACTTATATCAATTTACACTTCATAAGTTTTTATAGACATCAACCATTTCATACATCAATTTCTAAGTGCCAAAATATTAGATTTAAATAGACCAATTTACTTAAGTCATTCCACTTTAGCCTATTAGTTTCACATATCAAACTATAAGAATCGAAGTGGTTTCGGGTATTCAGTAATACCCGACTCCGGCCTCTTCGAAACTATTGTCAACTTAACTTAAATTATTCAAGTGAATTACAATTCTACTTTTAATACAGGATGTCACAGTAATTCATCATCAATAGATAATCACACCTTCACAGTTTAAATTCAACATATCATATCACATAGCATCACGAACCATTTATTAGGGGTAACAATTAATCAAGGCTTCCAATATCATTCTATTTATCCTTTAATTACATTTAAGTAATTAATCCTTAATTAATTTCACAACTAATTATCCTTAACCCAATACGGTAATTAATCTTTAATATATATCAATTCAATAGATATCATCTAAATTCAGACATTCAACAACCCATCATCCAGAAGCAAGTATTATCAATTCATATCATAATTAATTTAATTACTTAAATTAACTTCTTAAGAATTAATCACTTAATCTTGCGTATACAATCATTAATTAATTACTAACCTTAATTAATTAATTACATCCCTGATTAACTTACTTAATCAATTAATCAATCCTTAATCCAGATTAATTACCCTTTATTTATCAATCAATAATCCTTAATTAACTGTTAATCCATCCTTGATTAACAGATAATCAATCCTTAATTACCATCACCATTGATTAATCAATTAATTACCACTTAACAACTTCTTAACTAATCCTTAATTACGGATTAATTATTAATTAATAAAATCTTAATTATAAATTAATAAAACTTAATTACTAGTTAAGCACTTCTTAATTATTAGTTAAGTAACCTTTAATTACTTAATTAATTACTCACTAATCACTTGATTAAATTAAGTTTAATTACACTTAATTACTCAATTAATGAATCCCTAATCATTAATTAATAATCTAATTAATGATCTTGTTAATTACAGATTAATTAATCTTAAATAATTAACCTTTAATCCTTAATCATTTATCAATCAAGTAAATTATTTTCCTTCATTAATTTCTTAATCATTCCTTTATAATTTAAACCAAATAACTAAACTTAATTTCTTTAAATTAACTTAATCAAAATTAAGATATTAAAACCCTAATTAAGATAAAACACTCGGCTCGTAAATGCTTTAATTACCCTTAACATATTTACATCATTTACCTTATGAATATCTAAAAATATGTTTAAGAAAACATTTATTAAGACACCAAGTAATTTATATAAAAGTTTAAACCAATTAAAAATTTTAAATATCAAAAACAAGTTTCAAAACCCTAAAAAAAACTTTATTTGCTGTTCTACAACATAAGTTAATTAATAACCTATTAATTGTCATTTAAATTAATCCTTAATTACTTATTAAATAATTTATAATTAATTAATTAAATCTTAACAATTAATTAACCAAAATTAATTAATTAATTCCAACTCTAATTACTAATTAATTTAAGTAAACTAAAATTTCAAATTAAATTAATTTTCCAAAACAAAATAATTTTCATTCATCTTTAAAACTCTTACATATTTAATTATTTCAATTCATTAAAACAAATTACTTTATTTAAAAAGAAATTAGATTTAAAAATGTAAAATTATTTCAAAACTTCAACAAATAAAAATGTAATTTATTTTTGAAACTAAACATTGACAATTTATAAAATGGTGAAAATATAAAGTTTTAAATTTCAAACTTAAATCAAATTTGAAAATTTAAAGCAAATTTAAAACTCGACTTCTCTAATTTGCTTAAACTCGACAAAACCCAAACTATCACAAAACTAGAACTCCATCTCCTTCCCTCTTCATTTTAGTTTTGAGAATAATCATCCAAAAGCAAAAATCCAGATCCTGATAACACACTTCTTCCCTAACCCCAACAACACACTCTCGCATCAGCTCACCCACCCGAGCGCTCACGCGACAATCACGACCCAAACTCGAGCGTGTCTTCGAGCTGAAACCCACTCGCGTTCGAACGAAAACAACGGACACAAGCCACCCTTCCTCGTGCACATGCACGGTGCTCCGGCACCTCCATCACCACCACCGACCATTCGCGCAAACCCCAATTCGATCCTCGACCCATAATCCAACTCCAGAACCCATTAATTCGAGCTCAAACGAAATTGAGTTGTTCGAACCAAATATTCAACTGCAAACGCCAGGAAACAAACCCATCACCCACGGCAATGCCGACCACCATTCGCCTCCCCACTCCGACCATGCACTCGCAACATTCAAACACAACTCCACACCAAACCACGTGAAACTCGATCATCCCTATGCTTCACGCGATCAAAAATCTCAAACTCAAAAAACACAGAACCCAAACCCTACAAATTCAAATTTCTATTTCTATGTTGCATAACAAATTCAAATAGTATTTTTCTAGTGCTATACAACATTAAACACACCTTCGATTCAAATTCCAAAGCTTAAAAAAAACTCATTCATAAGAATTTGACAAAAGCCCCAAATTTAGTTAAACCCAAAATTCATGTTCAACTATAAATTAAAATTTCTGATTCCTGTTTTAAAATTAATATCATGCATTATAGATTTAGTATATAATCTTGATTCATTAAAATTCAACAAAATTTACATGATATATTTTTTTTTACTGATATCTATTTCCTACAGATATTTAACTGTTTCCTATGAAATTTTATAATTTTTTTTCACTTAATTAATATTGAATTTAACTTGTATATTTGAATATATTAACTCAGCATCATCTTACTGTATTTAAATTTGAAGTTTGTTCATAAATTTTGTTTGAACATGAAATAATAGAGGAGTTCAATTTTCTTATAACATACACAGTCAAATTTTAAAACTGTAAACAAATACTTCACAAATAAATGACATGCAAGCATTTCAGAGTTAACATTCAACCTACAACAATTTTATACTTAAAGTTTTGATTTAAGAATTTACTCACCTGAACTAATTTGCAGAGAACAAAACTTATTTTAGGCCCTAGAAAAAGAAACTATGATTTGCTGTTGATGCTTTGCTGATGAAACTTGATCCTTATTCATGTTGTTAAATACTCCTTAGAAATGTAGGTGAACTTGCAGATTGAAGTTAGTGTTGCAGTTTTAATTTCAGAATTTGTTTTGCAGATTTGCAATTTGAATGTATATTTTGTTTCCATTATCGGTTTGAGAATATTTTCTGGTTTGGGTTTTAGAAAAGGAAACAAGGAATAATGAAAGTGTTTGATTGTTCTTCTTAAAATATTTATTAAAAATTAAAATGAGAGTAGTGCCACTTGTTTCTAATTTGAACAAATGTCATTCAATTTGTTTGATTGTTTTACAAGTGTTATTGAAATGTCTAATATAGTTACATTTGTACTTAAGTGTTTTGAATTGAATTTTTACTTAATTTAAATGTAAATATAACTTACTTAATTTAATTCTCTTAATAAATATAATTTATATATGTATGAATAATTTTACTTTTAAAAGAAATTATTCTAAAACTAATACAAATATATTTTCTTACACATGTTATTTAAAATCTAAAACATTTATTTTTAGTGTTTAAGAAATAATTTAAAAGAAAGTTTTATTAAATTTAATTTAAACCCGAACTTCCTATTCACAATGTATATACTCATATATACATTATAAATAGAATAAATTTCTAACTAGCTTAGAGAGATGAATTTTATTAATTAATATGTTATTGATTTTGAAATAATTATTAGTGGAAATTATTAAATAAATATTACCTAAATTTTCGAAACATCACAACCTGATTATAATTTAAATTAATTACTTGTTAATTAGTTACTTATCTCTGATTAATTACATTAATAAATTACAAACCATTAATTTAATTAATTAATGAAAATTAATTAATCATTCTTAATTATCCATCTTAATTAATTACCCTTAATTGATTAATTATATATGAATTAATTAACCTTTAATTATATTAATTAATTAACCCTTAATTAATTACATTAATTAATCATCCACTAATTAATTAATTAACCTTAAATAAATAAATTAACTAACCCTTAATTAATTATATAAATTAATTATCCGTAATTAATTAACTTTTAATTACTAAGTTATTAACCTTTCATTAATTAACCCTTAATTATAAATTATCTTTTAATCACTTGATAGATCAACCTTAATCATTAATTAGTTATCCTTAATTACTTTTATTAAGTAGCTGACCTTAAGTAATTAATTACCCTTAATTACTTTCATTAATTAATTAACCTTTAATTAATTGATTATCCTCAAATTAATTACCTTAATTGATCAATTACATAACTTGATTATCCTTTAATAATTAACCTTCCATTATTAAGTAATTAATCGTTAATTACTAATTAATGATTCTTCAATCACATAAGACCTTTATTTATTTAAGATAATACATTTATCTTAATTAATTACTTTATCATTTAAATCTTATTAAATAAACCTTTCGAAACAAATAATTTAACTTAAAAATCCTTTAAGTTGCTTAATAATCAAAATCATTTTACCATCTTAAATTAACTATTTAATTTCATTTTTCAAGCTTATTTAAATAACTTAAGCATAAATTCAAAATAATAGGTATATAATAAAAATAATTTAAATTTTATTAACTTAAAATAATTTATTTCAAACCATAACCAATTCCAGAATTATAATAATACATTTATTATTTTACAAGAATTTAATCAAGAAAAAGGTTTTTAAAACTTGAATTCTGACCCGAGACTACTTCGGGTACTTCCCCGAGCCAAAGCATGAATTGTTAGGAAATCAATTCTATGGTTTCAATGACGACAACTATACAATGCAAATCGAATATGCATATATACTTCTATTCACATGTATTATTAAAGTAACGTCACCAAAGAGACAAGAACAAGACTCAAAGAAAGTATCAAGATGCTATAAGTCGATAGAATCAGAAGAGCAATGACACAGACACAAGAAAAGCAACATGCACAAATTCAAACATCTGGATGCACCAGCCAGACGTCTGAATGAATCTTCTGGTTCACAAAACAGACAGAATCAGACGTTTGGTTAATGTACTCAGAAGTCTAAAAATCTAATATATATATAAAAACTATATAAGAGAAAGATGTCTGAGACATATTCCAGATGTCTGATTTTGAACCCAGGTGTTGACATTCAAAGAAAACTGTCACAATTGGAAAAAAAACTTTCGCTCCTCATCGCTGCAACTCTTCATCACCATCAGAAGCGACCATAGAACACTTGTTAATGGATGCAACTACTCAAGGAATCCCTTTACCTCTATAAATAGCATCAAGAATCCAAGAGAAGATCTCACCTTACTTACTTATGCTCTTTACTCTTTTACTCTGATATATTATTGATCTCTACCAATCATATATTTGTATTTCACTCTTCCATATATACACATTATTCTTCAATCAACATCCTATAGATATATATTGGAAGCATTTGTACTTAATAGTCAATATTCGTGTTATAGAACACACACTTGATAAGAACAAGCTTTTGTAACCAAGCCTATTCCTCCGGGCAAAATGAGGGTGTGTGATAGTCGAATTCCGAAGAGGAGCTTTGTGACGGCTCGGATTTTGCCCGCTCAAAAATCGACATCCATACTTCAAATCGTACTCGAATGTCATAGATTCGACCGTTCAAACCCGATTCGCCGGAGCTTATAACAATTATTAAGTAAACAACACAGCGGAATAAAAGAATAATACATTGATATACAGCTTTGATACAATATCTGATACAACAGATGATCCAATAGATATCAATATACATCAGAGATATGATACATTAAAATAGCAGCGGAAAGAAAATAGATAACATTTAACAGCGGAAGAAATAACTCTAAGATAGTCTTCAGCGAAGAACTCCAAATCGGAACTGTAACTCCATTTCCAAGAATCAATCCAGCAATAGCTCGAACTCACAATAACGATGCATCAAGCTAAGCAAGACTGGTGCGATCCAAAGACTGAACTAATTCCAGATAATCCACTATATCTAACTATCTGTAAAACCCAACTCTAGACTGCTCGTGTAGAAAATAATGAGCACCCAGAGTTTAGGAAAGAAACAATAAACTCCGGATCAGTCGTGGGACTGGTGTGAGCAACAAAAACAGTTTATCTTTAAAAACATTCAACAAAAGATTTTAAAGTCAATTCGCAATGCTTTTGAAAAATGAGACTACCATAAGGCCTCCCGCACACACACACAATGCAAACGCAGAATCGGAGGAGATTTCTCCTTATGATAGTCAAAGATACTTGATACGCATTAAAAAGAAGCATTTGATATTATTACTAGTGTATAGTGTAGGAAAAATTCATTTCGAAAGTAGAATATAAATCTTAGCCAACATACGACCATTATCGTATGCCTACTATAGCTACCATCCAAACAGTGTTGCGACACCATAAGTGAATGACAGGTTCTACAACTAATACCGTACAAGATCGTATTGTTTCTTTGGATTTCCAACAAATGATCAGGCCAAGGAACTTCCCATTGCCACATGAGAATGCCTCTGGAAAGACATCCCCGAGAACCAAACCGGAACTCTGCCAACACAAGGCCGGGTTACCCCTAACTGGGTAACTACTGACACGAGCACGCCATTCCCCGATCGTAAACGACCTTTCTCACGGGATCCCGAAAGCCAACAACCACAAAGTAATGAATTCGTAGTAACCACATAGGTTAAATATCTGGGCTCCATACCATGATACCACCTCTATCCAGAAGGAAATGTACATACCCTAAAGGGTGCTACCCCTCATAACCTTGCTGCATCTTTCCTGTTTTGACCATTTCCGGGGTGTGAGGTTCGACGAAGTCACGTCCACAAAAACATACTTTATACAAAAGCCATGCTTTGGGTCAACAAATGATCAACACAATGATCACTAAGATAGACGATCAAATAAACGATCCTATCACAATAATCAACACAATGATCATTTCAGCAACACTCAGCATGTCACATTACCAAATTGGGAATATATCGCTGATAACTTCAACTATATAACCTCTGAGCTCGTACGTCTCAGAGAAGGGTGTTAAGCTAAAAGAATAAATTCTCCGCCACCATAGAAATATATTTGAAAGAAATCGGCTTTACATCTCAACTTGTAATGTCAGACACACAATCCATACAAGTCTGTTCTGGGTTCGAACAGAACCGAAGGCACTTACAAAGAAGTCCTTGCAACCCGGATATTCACAATCCCGATCGGATTTTCCCATCACTTAGGGAGTTTCTATACCAGGAGTGACCCAGTGCAGAGACAATCGATAGGTCATCCTATCGCTTTCGCAAATACCCGGTCTTCATCACCGGTCTTCAAATGCTATCCATAACGACCTATCACATATTCGGAATGGGTTATACGACACAAAGGTCCTTTCCCGGTTAAACCGAATAGTGAGCACGATATTTCTAAAAAAAATAAATGGAAAATGGGATTTCAATTAAGTCACAACTTATTTCCCAAAACTTTTCTTCAAATAGTTTAAATAAATTACCATTTTCAATCTTTAAACAAAAAGATTCATTTTCACAACCTTTAACGGTTCAACCAATTTTCACATTTTAATCTTTTAAACAAAAGATTCATTCACAGATTTTCCAAATAAATTTTCATTTCAATTTGATTTAACTCGTTAAATCTTTAAATCAAAGATTTAACTTATAGCCTTCAAAACAATTTCATTTCAATTTGATTTAAACAAATCATCAATTTAAATCTGTTAAAAATAAATAGATTTAATTCATAACTTTCAAAAAGAATTCATTCATAACTTAGGAAAATCATTTCTCTGTTCAATCTTGAAATTCCCCTAATTAACTGGAATCTTAGTTCTTATCCAAAAGTGTTTATCATTTGAAAACAACAGTTTTCATTTTGGAAATCTGATTCATTTATACGAGCTGAAATTCTTGAGTTAAATTCAAATTCCCAAAAATAATACTTTAAAAATGGTTTAACTCATAGTGACTAGTATAATATCTTTAATCCCTAATTTCAAATTACTGAATTCAATTTCAAGTATTGAATTTAAATTTAAACCAACTTATTTAAATTCCAAAAATTTAATCAAGTAATTTAAAAATAATAAATTCTATTTTGAAATTCCATTCCAAAAGCTTTTCACATTTATTCCGATTCCATTTCCAAAACATTTGAATTCAAATATTCAATTTAAACTATTTCAAAAATCTGTGACTTAATCGATTTCCTCGTGAAATCCATAATTCTGTGTGTATGAGTGTGGTCCAGGGGTTTAACTCAATAGTGCCACATCATTCAATCATCACAGTTCAAAATATAGAAATATAATTTGATAAGCGATATAAACTATAACGCTTATCCTTATTTCACAGATCACAGATATATAAATTACAGATAATGAATTACATTTATCCCAGATAAATAAACTACATTACAGGTCATACATAATTCAGTATATATCACAAAGTATCATAGATCATATATGACAATCAATTCAAGGCAGCTCATTCAATACAATCATTCATAAGCAGGATTAATTAATCGTTTAATCCTAATCAATTCAATTTATCTCTTATGAATTTAATTATCCAATCCTGATTTATTAATTACAAATCATTTGATATAAATTTATTTATCAAACACTTTAGTCATTTATTAATAACTTTAATTATTAATCAATAACTTAACTACCCATTTATTTACCATTAACTACTTAGTTAACCAATTATAAATTCTTAATTAAATTCCTTAACTAATTAACTATTAATTATGCATTAATTAATTTAAGTAGTTAATTATGATTATTTATCACTTACTCATAAATTTATTCAAACTCTAATTACAATTAAATGAAATTATCCTTAATTTCTTTCTAAAATGATTACATAATATTAATTATCCATTTATAATAAATCAATTAACCTTTAATTATCAACCTTTAATTTATTAAATTATCCTCAATTTACTTATCTTAATAAATTAATCTCATTAATTAATTATCCTTAATTTACTTATCTTAATAAATTAATCTCATTAATTTATACAATCACATAAATTAAATCTTTAATTAATTAATCCTTTAACTTAAATCTTAAAGTAAAACTTAATTAAATTGAAATAATTTACTTTTAAACCTTAAACCAATCCCATACTTAAATAAAACAAGTATTTAAAAGAATGAGTTAAAAATGTTTAAAACTTGCATCTTGTTTTAAAATTTCAAAAACTATTTTTATACCTACCCGAGTCAAACCCGAGGAAATCCACGTTCTACCCGAACCCTGCTTCGAGTCTTTCCCCAAACCAACCCGTGTGAGTATTTTTTTTTCAAAATTTTGTTTAAGTGTTTATCTGACCCGGCGCACAACTAAATGCACTCGAGTTAAGACTCGAGCCAAAACTAATATTACTCGATACTTCCTTCGAGTTATCTTCCCTTCCCAACTATAACCACCCAAACATAATCACTGATACACGCAAACACGTGTGTACCTGCACCACCCCACGACGCTCCTCTGGCGATCGACGAGCCCTCCATCACATCAACCATCATCGCGGCAACACACCTCGATCATCAACCCATCACTATCGGCCAGAAATCAAAATCGAACGAAAAAGAAGTAAATAGGAAACCTGGAAACATTTTCAACACCGCACCCTACAAACCTGTCAACGGCCACCGCCTCCTCCACCGACCACCAGACAACCTCCACCACCGGCCACGCCTTCGCCAACCACTTCTTTACCACCCCCCAAAGTCGCGTGCCATTCGATGCATTGTGGACGTCGAATCGAAGTCAAGATTTGCCCCACCTAAAACTAGGGTTAAAAACTTTGCCCCGCTACCGCCAACGCCACCATCACTTCCACCAACTCCGGCCATTTTTCCTAGCATCTCCGTAGGCTCGTCTAGCAACCCGAGCAACCCCACCCAACACGAACCACTCAAACACGAGAATTTGATTTTTAAGCAAATTTTGTTCTACTGTCACTTGCTCATGATACACACAACTAAAAATCACTATATTTCTCTTAAAAATCCTATCTTGGGCTGTTAATTCAAGCTATATAATTGAATCCACAATTCAAGAATTTTGAAATTTCCAGAGACTTAAGTTTTTACTGTAAAAACTTGATCTTTCCCTCTACCTACCTTTATACCTTATAAAACCATTTTTAAATCACAGCCTATACTTAAACACAAAAATCTTGTTTTGAAACTGAGGCCAGATATGGGTTATAAAACAAGATATGAATTTTTTTTCTTGTGGGTTGATACTCTGTAGCTAACAGAGAATGAATACACTAGCATCAGCATATACACAAAGCAATGGCAATACACATTCAAGTTTGAACAACTATATGCCACTCACCTTGGTTTTCACAGAAAGGAAGAACAGAGTTTGCAAATGTTGAATAAGTTTGAAAAAAAAAATGCAAGCTTCCATTTTATCTTATTTTCCAGAGCAACACTTAAATTAGTTTAATCTGAACCTATTTTAAATCCCTACTCTATCCTTTAACAACAAGTTTTTGTTTAAAAATCAAATCATAACATAGATTTGATCAGGGGATATGGACTTTTGTTTGCAAATCTGGGTAAAACAAAGAACAGAGGTATCTAAATAAACAGATATGCACATATCATTAACCAAAAATTCTAACAATATCAATACCCAAATATACTTCACAACACAATATTGATCACAATTGTAACATGCAGCCAGGATTTTACTTCATGTTCAAAGTGAAGTTACTCACCTGGAAAGTGGAGGCAGAGAACAAAAGATAGCCTGGGAAACTTTAGAACTGTGATGATTGATTTGCTTTTGATTTCCAGGCTTTAATTCTTGTTTGAGTTGAAGCTTTTGTTTAAGTTTAAGTTGAATATCCATTTCAGTTTTTCTTAGCTTTGAAGGTGAACGAAACTAAAAAGAAGGAATTGGTTTGTATATAGAAAGAGTTGTACATGGAAAGGTATAGGCAAGTACAATAGGTATGTTGCATTAATTGCCTTACTTCATTCCATACTTACTTGTCCTTGTTTATATGTGAATATATTTTACTTCTATGCTTTTGTTTTTATTCCTTTACAAGCCTGCAGGTTGCATACCTATACATGAATACATTCTATTTTGTTTTAAATTCATACTTTGCTTATTTATTTGTTTTATACTTATTGTCTTGTATTTATTATTATTAAACCATTTATTTGAGATTTAAATTCAAATCAAAATATATATATACACACAAGATTTTAAAATTTCAAATTGACTCATATATACCCAAATATACATATATATATATATATATATATATATTCACATATATACATATATACATAATATTTAAAAATTTAAATGATTTATATAGAATATATTTGAACTCGGGGAAACTCGTATCTATTTATAATTAATTTTACAAATTTTTTTATTCAAAATTTCATTTAATTATCAATTTAAATTAAATTAAAATCTAGGGTCGTTACAAGCTTGGGGACTAGACGTAGGACGGGAGGTCCGAACCATTATAAAATCCTGGTGTACTTATTTTCATTTACTTTGCTATTATCATCTATTAAGTTTATATTAGATACATCATATAGCTAGTCACTTATACTTGCATATATACACTACACAATCCATCATATAGACTTTCAATTGGTATCAGAGCAAGGTTTGATCAAGGAACGGTAACACGTTTTTGAATCACTTTAATATGGCAAGTATTTTTCAAGAAAGACAATCCACAGCACGACCCCCACTTTTTAATGGATCTAACTATGATATTGGTCAACACGTGTGAGAATTTTATGGAAGCTAATGGTCTAGAAATTTGGTCAGCCACACAAGATAAATATGAAGCACTACTACTGCTATGAACATATGGACCGATGCACAAAAGACCTTAGCATCAAACAATTCTAAAGCTATGAATGTTTGACTTTGCTCTCTTGATAAAAATGAATTTTCACCTGTCATGCACAACTGCATTTGACATTTGGTGTACCTTATAAATTACACACGAAGGTACAACAAAGTTCAAGCAAACTAAGATTTAAATTTTGCAAAATCAATTCTCTTCATTCAAAATGAAGCAAAATGAAACTATTGTTGACATGTATTCTAGATTTCAAACTATCCAACATGATCTTATGGCATTAGTAGTTAAGTTTAATGATTTTGATTTAGTTTCTCGAATACTCAACTCCTTAACATCAGATTGGGAAAGGAAGGTATTATCTGTTGAAGAAACTAATGATCTCTCTATTCTCAAAGTTGAAGAGTTGATAGGAAATTCAATGTCCTATGAAGCTAATTTGCAGGCACGGAAATAATTAAATTCGGAGAAGAAGAACATAGCATTCCCAGCAACAAAAAATGATGACTCTGATTTAGATGAAGATGAGATAGTCTTTATTGCCAAGAATTATAACAGATCCAAGAAATTTAGAAAGATGGCCAAATTCCAAAAAGAAGGAAAGTCCAACACAACAAACCTATCTCAAATCAAGTGCTATGAATGTGATCAATACGGACATATGAAGAAGGATTTCCCTAAACTCAATAATGATAAAAAGAAAAACAAATTTGAAAATTTCAAAAAGAAGAAGGCTTTCAAAGTAACATGGGATGACTCGGATTCTGCATCATCTGAAAGTGATAGAGATAGTGACGAAGAACAAGCCAATGTGTGTTTTATTGCACAAACTAATGAGGTATGTCCGGAACTTAGCAATGACGAATTATTAGAACTTAGAATGGAAATAGATGATCAATATAGACAAATTAAAAAATTGAACAAAGAATATATAGTCAAAATAAATAGATTAGAACTAGAAGTAGGAATGTTAAAAGATGAAAAAATTATCTTAGAAGAAGTACTAGAATTGTCTCAAGAAAAAATTAAAAATAATTTAATAGAAAGTGAGGCTATTGCTATTGATTTTGAAAATACTAAACTAGTGAAGGATAATTTGTTAAAAGAATGTGTCAATTTAAAAATCAATATTGAATTATTGAAAATTGAAAATTGAAAATTTAGAATTAAAAGAAAAATTAGATAAAATTACAAATAATGTGTCAAAATTTAATAAACGAAAACAAGATTTTGAAAATCTTATCAAAACTTCAAAACCATCAGACAATAGAAATGGAATAGGATTTAAAAATATTTCTAAACAAAAAGGAAATTATGCTAAACATTTTAGTTATAAAAAAACTAAAAGTTTACCTACGTCTAACATAAATACCAAAAATAAGAAAATTTGGATTCCTAAGACAAATAATAAATTGATTAGACAAAAACATATAAATAATTTCTTAGAGAATGTAGTCTATAATAAAAATTATATTTATAAAGGTGCCAAACCATCTTGGGTATCGCTACCTTCACCTAATAATTAGGACCCTAACAAAATATATGGGTACCAATTAAAACATATTTTATTTTGCAGGTATCCAAAATAAAAAATAAGGAGAAATGGATACTAAATAGATAATTTTCCAAGCATATGATCGAAAATTCAAAAATGTTATCAAATATAACATACATCGATGGTGGAACAGTAACCTTTGGAGATAACTCAAAAGGATACGTCGTAGGCATTGGAGAAGTCGTCAACTCTAGTATTTCTAACTCTCCTATTATTTCAAATGTTTTATTAGTAGAAAATCTAAAACACAACCTACTAAGTATTAGTCAATTATGCGATAAAGGTTTACAAATAAATTTTGAAAAAGATAGATGTAATATTTTCGATAATAACAAACAATTAGTATTTGAAGGTTTTAGAAACAAAAATATCTATGTATTAAACACAAATATAAATAAAAATTAAAATTTATGTTCAACCGCCAAACATGATAATCCATGGTTATGGCATAAACATTTTTGTCATAACAATTTTAAAAATATTAATAAATTGGCAAAATATGAGCTAGTTAGAGGTCTACTTAAAATAAATTACAAAGTAGAAAATTTATGCGACGATTGTCAAATTGGAAAACTAAAGAAAAGCTCTTTTAAATCTAAAAATAATATTTCTATAAAATAACCATTAGAATTATTACATTTAGATTTATTTGGTCCAACACAAATACGATCTATAAATAACAACAAATATGTTTTCGTAATAGTTGATGATTTTTCGAGATTTACATGGACTTTTTTAAAAACAAAAGGCGATACTTTTGTTATTTTTAAGATATTTTCTAAAAGAATTAAAACACAAATGGACTTGAAAATTAAAAATATTCAAAGTGATCATGGAGGAGAATTCAAAAACGATCTATTTACTAGTTTTTGTAAGCATAAAGGAATAAGTCATAATTTTTCTTTTCCTCGCACACCTCAACAAAATGGTGTCGTAGAAAGAAAAAAATCGAACGTTACAAGAATGTGCACGAACATTATTAAATAGTAATGGTCTATCAAAACACTTTTGGGCTGAAGCTCTTATGTATTGAACCGAGTAACTATACATCCTATGACTGTACAAACTTGTTTTGAAATATTTTTTGGAAGAAAACCTAAAGTATCATATTTTAAAAAATTTGGTTCGAAATGTTTTATATTAAATACAAAAGATAACATAGGAAAATTGGACCCGAAGGCCGATGAAGGTATCTTTGTTGGATATTCGGATCGTAGCAAAGCATATAGAATTTTTAATAAATGAAATTTTCTATTTTGTTTGACGATTGGTTATATTATTCTTTTTGATAATGCTAAAGTGGGATAATTATAAGTATAATTGTAAAACATTAAGAATAAGCATATATTCAGGGGGAGATTTATAATTTATATATAAGTACGTTGAATAGTTGTCATTATCAAAAAGAGGGAGATTGTTAGGAAATCAATTCTATGGTTTCGATGACGACAACTATACAATGGAAATCAAATATGCATATATATTTTTATTCACATGTAATTGTTAAAGTAACATCACCAAAGAGACAAGGACAAGACTCAAAAAAAGTATCAAGAGGGTACAAGTCAATAGAATCAGAATAGCAATGACACAGACACAAGAAAAGCAATATGCACAGATTCAGACGTTTGGGTGCACTAGCCAGACGTCTGAATGAATCTTGTAGATCACAAACCAGACAGAATCACACATCTGATTAATGTACTCAGACGTCTGAAAAGCTACTATATACCAAAAATATATAAGAGACAGACGTCTGAGACATATTCCAGAAGTTTGATTTTGAATTCGGGTGTTGACATTCAAAGAACAACTGTCACAATTGAAAAGACACTTTCACTCCTCTTCGCTGCAACTCTTCATCACCATCAGAAGCGACCATAGAACACTTGTTAATGGATGCAACTACTCAAGAAATATCTCTACCGCTATAAGTAGCATCAAGAATCGAAGAGAAGATCTCACCTTACTTACTTATGCTCTTTACTCTTTTACTCTGATATATTCTTGATCTCCAGCAATCATATATTTGTATTTCACTCTTCCATATATACATAATTCTTCAATCAATATCCTATAGATATATATATATATATATATATATATATATATTGGAAGCATTTGTACTTAATAGTCAATATTCGTGTTATAGAACATACACTTGACAAGAACAAGCTTGTGTAACCAAGCCTATTCCTCCGGACAAAATTAGGGTGTTCGATAGTCGAATTCCGTAGAGGAGCTTTGGGACTGGACGTAGGATGGGAGGTCCGAACCATACTGGTGTGCTTATTTTCATTTACTTTGCTATTATCATCTATTAAGTTTATATTAGATACATCATATAGTTAGTCACTTATACTTGCATATATACACTACACGATCCATCATATAGACTTTCATGAATCACCTGAGAAACGACCCGAGTCACTCCACTTTTCTCTTTTTTTTTTCAAAAATTATCTTTTTTTAGTTTAAATTCTTAAACCTGTTACATACTCACAACCACCCGATAACAAACCTGAGACCATTCCAGTTTTTCTGAGTCCTTCCTCGAGCTTTCACCTTCTTCCCCAATCAACTCGATCTACCAGGCATAAATGTGCACAAGTGCACGTGTACGCTGGTTTCGACTGTCATTGATCAACGCCGTGACCCTTGACAGGTCGACGACAACCTCCCTTAAGCCTCCGACCACCTAGATCCCCTCAACAATGTCGGTCTCGAAATCGAGCTACCCAACCATCCTGGAACAAAACTCTGATCAACACAGATGATTCACTCTGCCACCTTAGGCCACCAGAGGCCATGCAACTATGGCCAGAGCTTCGTGAACTCCTATGCTTCGATTCCACCAGTCCCGATCGAGACCGATTCGACGTTGACGATGCACTTGCCTCAAGAACACGATCGCCAAAATCTGGGTTTAAACCTTAAAACCTCGTCGCGCCATCGCCACGATGATCGAAAAAATCACCGATCATTTTTCCGTAGCTTGACAACCACCTAGGCAACTCCAGAAATAATCCCGACCCCTAACAATTCACCGATCGCCTGAAATTTGTCAAAACCCAATTCTCGTTTATCTCGCATTCTCGCGATTTACTAAACTAAAATTCATGATTTTTCTTTTAAAAATCATAGTTTCCAAAAGCAAAACATATTATATAAGTGAATCAAGTAATTAAGATACTTGAATTTCGACATGTATTTGGGTTTACTGTTTATCTTCTTACCGGACAAAAATATCTTTTAGTTTCAACTTAAGATTATTTTTAGAACTTTAATCTTGATTTTACAAACAATTTTTGCTTGTACTTTGAAGCATAAAAAGATTTAGAGGGAGAGTTTTTAGATTTTGAACAGGTTTAATTCTTGTAAACCTGGAAATAGAGATGTATGCCTATACAAGCACACATGCACAGCTAAATAAATACATATTTGTATGTATACAGACATATTTACATACATTACAACAATTTTCATAGCTTTACTTCACCAAATAACAAATTATGTACCAGATTAAAAGAGTTTACTCACCTGGTAGTTTGTTTTGGACATGGAGCAGGCTTGAAACTTGAAACTTGAAACTAGAATTTGATCCTAATCTTAATTGTTGATTAAACTGGGTTGAATTTGAATCTGCTATGAATTGATCTGCTACTTGTTGCTTGATTTAGTTGAGTTGATCTTGGCTTTGATTTAATTATGAGTTGAATCTTTATTAGCCTTGCTCAGGTTAAAAGCTTGAGAAAAGCCGATGTTTGATTTTCCTTTGCTGGTTTTGATTTTGTTGAGAGATCTTGTATTTTTAAGCTTTAGGTTGAATTTTTATTTCTGGTTTGAGTTTGCTCAGGTTTTTATTTTTAGGTTATTTGTTTTGAATGAATCAAAGAAAGTGTCTAGAGAAGGGGTAATGATATGTATAGCCTTGTTTTTATATTTTGTTTCTAAAATAAAGAGAAAACTAAAAATGGACACTTGTATTTACATGAAATAATTAGGCTAACACTTGTTAAATCTTATACTACATGTTTTACACTTGCAAATCTTCATGCTAAAAGACTTACATTTGTAAATCTCATGTTAATAATGTTTTAGACATGTTTATAAAATTTTCATATTATATTTTAAATTTAAATAAATCCATTTCCTTTTATTTATATATTTATAACTTTAAAGAATATGATTTAAAATTAATCATACATTAATAAATGAATACATGTGTATAACAGGAAATTTTCCTCAAGGATAGTTTTTAGGGCTTTGTTTAATGTAGGACAGCCCGGTAATAATTTTCTCTAAAGGATAAATTATCGTTTTTTCATTCCAGCCCACTTTCGGGCGCTTCTTCTTCTTTCTTCGATCAAAATTTTCAGTCGCGATCATATTTTTCAGTCGCGATCAAATTTCTGTCTCGCAATAAAAATATCGATTTATTTCGTTCGGTTATTTGAATTTCGTCCTTCTGCTAATGGTATTTCATCGATCATTTTTTCCTTCCATGCGTTTTGTTGATCTCATTCTTTTCATATTTGTACCGTGATCTCGTTTTTCTTCAAACTGTATTAATTAGGTATGCTTATATTACTGTATTTTTTGTTTTTTCTATTAGATTTAAAAAAATTGGCCATGATTTGTAATTGTACTCATTTTTACAAATGATATGCAGTGTTGTTGTTCTCATTGTTTGTTCGTTCGTCTATGGCAAATTGTAGAAGTAACAGTAGGTTTTTTATTATTATTCCTTTCTTTATGTAGTGTTGTATTTTAATTTGCTTTCCATTTTATTTATCTTGCATTTTCGTGCATTAATATTGGGATGATTGGAAAAGTATTACTGCTTGGGTTATATAAAAATTTGTGATAGAGTGGAAAAGTATCATATTTTAGTTTCAGTTTTTGGGTATCATTTTTATTTTTTCTTAGTATCATTTTTTTATTATCAGTAACTAGGTATCAGTTTTGTATACGGTAGGTATCAGTTTTGTGAAATTGAATAATTAGTGTTCTACATTGAACATATTTTTACTAATGTTTATTTTATTTTATTTTGTCAATGGGTTAACAGTCTTCTTTGTCTATTTGCGTTGAATAATAACACTTTTACCACTCGATTGTCTATCGATTGCTCTTTGTATGTTTGAAGAAGGAGATATGTCGATGTTGGTCTCAATTAACTCCTTCTTCTATTCAGATTTCTTATATACTTGAGGACAAAGTTATTATGGTTGACACTGATTCTGATATTCAGAGCATAATTTGTTTTCAGTTATACAAGAAAAGTTCTTTCTTTGGTTTTACTGTTAAGGTTAAGGGTTTTGAATTGGAATATGTTGATGGTGCTTCTATTTCAAGTTCATCTTATGTTCGTGCTTCTTCATCTTCTACTGTATCTGTCTGTTCAAATGTTGTTGTTAACGGTAAAAGTTATTTAAAAGATATGTTGAGGAGAGGGTCGAAATTATGCATTTCTGATTTTGCTGGTTTTTGTTTAGGAGTTGAGCATTTTAGAGAATTTTTGATGGCGTATCAAATTCAAAAAGGATATGAATTAGTATTTTTAAGAATTGTGCTGCAAGAGTTACTGTAATTTGCTCTTCATACAAGGATAGTTGTCTTTTCAAAGTCCATGCTTATTATGGTTTTGGAGATTTGAAGAAGTTTTTTATTACAAATATGGTTGCTGGTCATTCTTCTGGAGCTGGTGTTAGAAATGTGAATAATCCACATATATCTAGTTCGTTTGTGAAATCATTGATTATTGATGAGATCCGTGATTGTCCTATTAAAAAGCCTAATGATATTATAGTTGATTTTAGAAGAGAATACAATGTTCAGTTGTCTTACGGTCATTCTTATCATGGGAAACAACTTGCATTAATGGAGTTGCATGGCCATATTGCTTTGTCTTATAATGATTTGAGTTGGTACTTGGAAGCAGCGAAGATGTAACGACCCGATATTTTCAACAATTCGCATCTGCACATGTCGGACTTGAATTGTTCAAAATACCGTGTTGTAAATAAAATTTGGCAAATCTCAGAATATGCAGTAAATAAATAATCACAGACACAGAAAATAGAATGCTCACAGCGGAATTTAAAATAACTTAGTGGTTTATGAAGCCACTATAAATAATCTCAAAATAAACATAAAGTACATAGTCTTAAACCAAATATAGTTTGAAATCTCCATAGAAACTCTCAATATTAAATTGTCTTGATTTCATAAATTTAAGATAAAGAACTGAAAGGAAATTTTGACAACAGCTTGAAGGGTGATCCGCAGAAGTCCTAGCTCCGGGGATGGAGACTGAACCAAAACTCAGGCTGACCCGAGCGTAAAATAAAACATAAACACTCAAGTCAGGACATACATACTTATACAGTGTAAGCTAATTCAAGTGAACTGTAATAAAGTACAAGTAACTTAAAGGATGCTTGGGACCGCCCATCCTCTAAGGATCCGTTAAACTATTTACTATGTAGTAATACTTCTCTATTATAATAGTGTCTATTAGTAAAATAAACTTACTTTAAAATAGCTTTAAGGAGTGACCCAATATTCCCCTTAAACATAATAGTGCCAATAGTCTATACAGTACCGTAATACCTCCTGATCGGGAGGCTACCAGAGGATACTCCATAGATACGACACAAATCAAACTCGTATGGGGCTCGCTAGGGTAGGTGACACGGCACAACTAGGCAATGCCATGGTAGATATACCAATTACGCTTCTGGACCGGTGGAAACACGTAGCTGCTACTACCGCCCACCTCGAACAACACTCCCAAATCAAAGGTGCGCACCAAACAATCACAAAGTAATAGAATGGCATACGAAGAAGTGCGTCCGATCAAAGGTGCTACCTCATTAGTCCGTCGATCGCTCCTATTTTAGCCACCTTATGTCAACTCACGGGAGTCGGGTTCACGTATTTACCTCAAAGGAAACGTCACCACCATCCTACTTCATTCTGGAATCTCCACCGCTACACGATTGTCAAAGTGGTTTTCGGTATCGACAAAGAGTATGCACATATCTGATCCCGGTCTCTTTAACAACCAACGTTATTATTTCCCGTGGTTATAAAAATCCAAATAGTTTTTATATTTCAATAAAATACTATATTTGAAAATATTCAAAGGTGAAGTATAATTCAAAATCCCATATAAATCCCAAAGGTTTAGTCTTAGTTCATTTGTATCAATTTCAGCACTTGCAAGGTGCGGAATATCCTTTACAACAGATTTAACTAAATTATATATAATTTTAGCAAAATATAAGCCTTTATTTAAACAAATTTGACTTATGAAATCATAATTTTAAATAATCATTTAAATTACTCAATAATTCATGATTTCTATAAAGTAAATTTTTGCAAATATATATCTAACTCCTTTATATTTACTTATTAAAACTTAGTGTAAAATTTCTATGAATTTTCTTACAATTAAGTAAAATTCCCATATCGAAAATAACTAATTTCCAATTAATTTCTTATCTTACCTTTATTTCAAAATCAGCCTCCCATTTCCAAATCACGTAAAATTTCAACTTCCATATTTTACTAATTTAACTATTTAATTCATAGAAACTTAACCTTTATTAATTCGTTTTATATTCAAGTTACCCAAATTTCATATTTTATTTCTCAACTTAAATTCCATATGTTTTACAAAACCAAATTTTCAAGATAAATTTATACTTTAAATTTCTAACATTCATTTACATATTTAACTAGTATAACATCTTTATACGTATAAATCATTTTTAATACAATTTTTAAACAAAGAATTATTTAAACATTTAATATTTCCAAACAAACATATATAAATAAATAACCACGGGTCTGTATAATAGTTTCTAACCTAGGTCAAATGATACAGATAATATATCATTTCAATCCGTAATTTACAAAGAAAACCCGGGTTTTATCATTTCAAACCCGCAATCCCAAGTTAAATGAATACCTAAATAAATAAATGAATGAATAAAAATCGTTCAGGCCTATCATTTCAGCCTGTAACGATTTATATTCTACAGGGAACTTACAGTATGATTAAATAGTAAATTAATAATTAGTATAACAGCATAAACATAACAGTATAAAAATATAACTAATGATGTGTCAAATTTAATAACAGGGTTTTTAACATCATAAATTCATATCACAGGCAATTTAAAATATAAAATATAACAAATTTACAATTACACTTGTTATTAATTTACTAATCTATAAGTATATTTTTCGGGTGAGGAAAACTCGCATTTTCGAAGCTGAAGATTTTGATTCAAAACTAAGATAACCACCCCGGAGATAGCGTACAGCATGCACGATCAAAATTTAGTGGAGATGATGACCAGATTCAATTTCTTGAAACAAAATGAATAAAATAATTACATGGATTTTAAATACAATCATCAAATTCATATTGGAAATATCAAAATTTGATAAAGCACTGGAATTAAATCGAATAAGAGGATATGACACAAAATGGCTCAACCACTCCATCATACGACTCAACCCCAATCCCTTGGCTCGACCATGATTTAATTAAAAATTTGGAACATGCAACCTCATAAAAAGGCTGAAACAAAGTGGTGCAAACATAAATATTCAGACTTTTAACAAACAGATGGTATTTACTTTCTCCAAAAATGCAAAAGAAATTCCAAACTTAGGTTCTAGTTTTGGACACTCATTACTGGGCTCGGCAACTCATTCACTTGTTTGTCCATATATGTATGTTGTTGTTTTTCAAAAATTTAAACAAAATATTATAACGTGCTAAATAAGGCTCATGCCTATGCGTGCATACACTTAACTAAGACTGAGGAAATTTAGAAATAGGCTGTGATATCATGGATGCCCTGGACTATCTATTTGCGTGCATGCTATTTGCGTGCCTGCATTCCCTCAAATTTTTTCCTCTTTTTTTTCTTTATTGTATTATTATCCTTAAAAAAAACTGAACGCAATAGAGGAGATTGAAAAGGAAAAAAAAGATCTGGGCTAACCCAAAGATCGCACGCTATATTAGATCCCAGATCACAATTCATGGCGTGGTCAAGGTGGTGCGGAGGGTCGAGTTTCGTGGTGGAGCAGTAAATCAAATAGGGAAATAAAAGAAGAAGAAAGCAAAAAGGAGGAAGGAGAAAAGATATTCAGCCATACCTGATATGTGAAGCTCACACAAAGAAGAAGAAGCTGAAGCTAATATGAGATGGATCCAATTGAGGTGATGAGAAAATTTGGACGTGCTAGTGTATTAATATAAAGGGTTGCGTAAATGGGAACGTGAATCATGGCATGCAAATTTTTTTCTTTAGGCAAGGATAAAGGGATTTGGTATTAAATCGATGATGTAATGTAAGTCAAGGGAAAAAACGAATTGCGTGATTGATATTCTGACCAGAAGAAATGCGATGATTTGTAAGTTTAAACGTAGGAAATAAATGAAAAATGGGTAGGTAAAAAATAAAGGAGGCAAGCAGGAGTTGATTGCGTTGGTTGATAAAAAGAAACGGCAAGAATAAAATTGATTTTGGTAGACTTTTGAAAAAAATTTGGGATGTAGGTTTTGTAATTAAATCAGCGAAATTGCGCAATTAGAGGGGAGAAAGTGTAACGACCCAGAATTTTTGATAATTAAAATTTGAATATTTAATTAATTTTAAATATTAATAAGTGAATTTATAAGTCAAATAAATTTTTATTTGAATTATTGGATTTAATTGGATAATTAAATCGATAATTTAATATGTTAAATTATGGAAATAATTGAAAATTGAGTTAAATATGATTGAAAATGATTTGTAAAATTTTATTTTATCATGTTGGAGTTAGAATGATATTTTAGAACTTTTAAAATTGAATTAAAAGTTAATTTGTGAAAATTGAATATTTTAATATTTAAATCGACTAGTGAAAATAGTCAATTTTTGAACAGTCTCAGAATTGGACGAAACCAGTTCCATTAGATCCATAATAGTTAGTTATTACCGGATTTCAATTTTCGTAGCAATCGGAGTTATCGTTTGATCGTGGCAGCTCGAAACGCATCGAATTATTTTTAATTTTAATTTGGCGAGTTAAAATAGCCATTTTTCAAAAAGTCTCGGATTTCAACGAAACCAGTTTCATCGGATCCGTAATGTGATATTATTATAAGGTTTCAAATTTCGTGTCAATTGGATTTACCGTTTGTCCGATACAAATTAAAACGCCTAGAAAATCGATTAAATCGGTTTAAATTAAATTGAACGTTTATTGCCATAACTCGCACAGATGTCCGAATTAGCTTCCGAAACCTGTTCCATTGTGTCCGGAACGCGGGATAAACCCTAGGAACGTCAGTTTCGGCACGTAAATCGGAGTTCGGAATTTCCGGATTGAATAGTGTTTGAGAAAATCCTATAAATAGCCCTTCACTCTAAAAAAATAAAAATAAAAATATCTAAACCCTAAACCTAAACTACAGCCGCCGCCCCCTCCTTTTCAACGGCCAGAAAATCATCTTCTTCTCCTCCTCTTTTCTCTTCATCCATTAACAATTAGACGAAACCTCTAACTAGAAAGTGGTAGAGCTACGCGAGATCTTGAAGTTCAACGGTTGAGATCGCGTTTGGAGCTGTAGATTAGCGGCAATTGGCTTGAGAAGGACGCAGGTTCAGCCTCGAAGTGCACGCTAGGATGGAGGCCGAGCTTCAGGGCATTTGGGGCGAGTGTGGAGGTGGCTGGGGCGGTTCAAATGGCGGTGGTGTGATCGAGTATAGTCGTCGTTTGAGGGTGTGAATTGAAACCCTAGTTCATGCTAAATGGGTTTGGACGTGCGTGCTCCTTCCTGGAGACGTGAATTACGTAAGGGGGAAGAGAAGATGGCAAGGGATCTGATGGCTTGGAGTTGGATCTAACGGTGGTGATAAGTTTGGTTATAAATTTTATAATAAAAGTTGTAAATTTATATAAGTATAAATCGTATAACTTCAAATATTCGTATCTTTTTCATACGAGGTCGAAAACGCGCGAAACAGGAAGCGTTGGAATCGTATGGACGAGCACTACGCGATGAAATTGGATTGGAGTCGTTTGGAGTTAGTGAGAATTTTGGGTAAAATTAAACGCGCGTTTAATTTTATTCGAAATAAATCGCTAAAACGAAAATAAAATCAAGGTGAGAACTTCTCACTCAATCGAATCAGTTTCGATTTTATTTTAAATAGTTAGATTTAAAATATTTGAATGCATGTTTGAATGATGATTGTTATCTATTTATTGTTAAAAAAGACATTATGCGCCGTTAGTAAGCGGATGTTATTTATTAAAAACATATACCGCGAATATTTCATAAACAGTGAAATTGGTATTATATATAATAGCAATATATATATTGGCATATGTATATATTGGAGTTATTGATTTCCCGCATTTGTTTAGCGGATGAGACCCTATTGCGCCGTCTATTAAGCGGATAATATTTTAAATCCCATATACCGCGATAATTTCATACTGGAGCGAAATTGGTATTGTGCTAATGTTTGTGGATGCAGGAAAACAGGTTGGAGGGATCCAACTGGATTCCTCAACAGTATTTATTTGAATTCAGATATTTTGATATTTGATGGATTATCATATCGATATATGATATCATTGTTGTCGTGATTGACTATTTGGTATGTAGCATCATTGGACCAAATTTTGGAATTTTAAAATGATTTTTCAAAGTGATTTTTGAAAAGTATACGTTTATAAAATATTTTTGGAACTGATCCATTTTAAATAAATAAACGTTATAATTTTAAAGTTATAAAAATTATGATTTTTGAGAAATATAGTTAAAAACTGATTTTTGAGAAATAAGGGATTAATGATTTTATAAAAGAGTTTAATCGGGATTTTTGAAATTTTTATAAAAAGTTAAAATATAGGATTTATAAAATTTGATTATTTTATAAATCAAACTGGTGAAATAATAAAGGAGATTAAAGATGTTTTAAAGAATAATATAAATTGATTTATATTAAGATATTTATAAATGGATATTTATAAATTGGAATATTGACATTATAAAACGAGTTTTTATAAGTGTTTGAATGAAGTGAAAATGGATTGCATAAGTGAATGAAATTTATAGAATTATAAATGGTGAAGTTATAAATGAAATTTATAAATAGTAAGATTTATAAATTTGTGAAGTTATTTGAAGAATAGATTTGGTTAAATAAATGAATCTTATAAGTTATAAGATTTATGATTTGGAAAGTCTTTAAAAGAACGATTTTGTAAAATAATCGTTTTATAAGCATTTGACTTATAATATGAACGTTTGATGTATAATTGAGTTATGAATTGAATAGGTAAATAAAGGAATTTATAAACATTGTTTTATAAATTCACCAACGACTTATTTTGATAAGTAAATTGTTATAACTTATAAATGGAGCTATATTCACGTTTTTGAACTGTGAATAATCCTTTAAAATAAAATGAATAGAAATGATGAAAATTGTTAACGTAGTTTATTCACGTTTTTGAATAATGAATAATATGTTAAAGAAAATTGTTTTGAATGAGATGTTTAAATTGAATTAAAACGATTTAACGATGTTTTAAATATGTTAAGATTCGAAACCATAGATTTCAACATTCATTGTTGAAATAGACGTTTTCGAGAAATAAAAGGAAATAGTGGACTATAACACTGTGGTTATAGTAAATGATTTCCGAAAGGAAATGTTTTGTATAGTATTGGGATTTATATATCTATCTTAAATTCAAATCCCTATACTAGTGATTTTGGGACGTTGTAACGATGTTTTACACAACATTCGTTTCGGCCCAAATAAATATGTTTAAAAGAATGATTTCCTTAAAGAATGAGATATATACTTAATATCGATTTAAGTATATCGAATATTTTCCAAGTGTTGAAAATAAATAGGTTCATGAATTACTTATTAAATAAGTATGGAAATGTTTTCCAACATAAAGTGAATATTTTGAGAATTTATCTTTTTGAAGATAAATTGAAATGAATAATTGAAATCGCATATGCATAGATATTGTGAAATATAAATTCACTATGGAATTTATAAAAGGAAGTGGAATTTGTTTAAAAATAAATATTGATTTATTTTTGAAGTGTGAAAATTATATATCTTGTAAAGATATTTTGGAAAATAAATAATTTGGAAAATTATTTGGAATCTGGTGATGTTGTGCATATCCATTGATAGTTCAATAACCGACTATCAATATTTCCCTTTGAATGGGTAATTGATGTGATTTGTTTGAATTTGAATGCCACACTTATTTTTGAATAAGCGCTCACTATTCGGGTTAACCGGGAAAGGACCATGGGGTCGTATAACCCATTCCGAATATGTGATACGTCGTTATGAATTGCATTTGATGACCGGTGTTGAAGACCGAGTATTTGCGAAAGCGATAGGATGACCTATCGATTGTCTCTGCACTGGGTAGCTCCTGGTATAGAGATTCCCTAAGTGATGGGAAATTAGATCGAGATTGTGAATACCCGGATTGCAAGGGCTTCGTGAGAAGTGCCTTCGGTTTTGTTCGAGCCCGGAACAGACTTGTATGGATTGTATGTCTGACATTACAAATTGAGATATAAAGCAGATTTCATTCAAATATATTTCTGTTGGTGGCCGAGAATTTATTCTTTTAGCTTAACACCCTTCTCTGAGACGTACGAGCTCAGAGGTTATGTAGTTGAAGGTTATCAGCGATATATTCCCAATTTGGTAATGTGACATGCTGAGTGTTGCTGTAAATGATCATTGTGTTGATTATTGTGATAGGATCGTTTATTTGATCGTCTATCTTGGTGATCATTTGTTAACCCAAAGCATGGCTTTTGTATAAAGTATGTTTTTGTGGACGTGACTTCGTCGAGCCTCACACCCCGTGAATGGTCAAAACAGGAAAGATGCGGCAAGATTATGAGGGGTAGTGCCCTTTAGGATATGTGCATTTCCTTCTGGAAAAGGGTGGTGTCATGGTATGGAGCCCAGATACTTACTCATGTTGAAAACACTTTATGATTGTGTGAATTGATTGCGAGCGCTCGGTGAAAGGTCCCAAAGGACCGGGGGATGGCATATTCGGTCAGTTGTTACTCAATTAGGGGTAACCCGGCCTTGTGTTGGTAGAGATCCGGTTTGGTTCTCGGGGATGTCCATCCAGAGGCATTCTCATGTGGCAATGGGAAGTTCCTTGGCCTGATCATTCGTTGGAAATCCAAAAAAACAATACGAGACTTGTACGGTTTTAGTTGTAGAACCTGCCATCTAATATGGTAGCTATAGTAAGCATACTATAATGGTACCTATGCTGGCTAAGATTTATATTCTACTTTCGAAATGAATTTTTCCTACACTATGCACTAGTAATAATATCAAATGTTCTTTTTAATGCTTACCAAGCATCTTTGACTATCATAAGGAGAAATCTCCTCCGATTCTGCGTTTGCATTGTGTGTGTGTGCGGGAGGCCTTATGGTAGTCTCATTTTTAAAAGCATTGCGAATTGACTTTAAAAATATTCCTCTATTTTGATTTTAAAGATAAATAAACTGTTTTGAGTTCCCACACCAGTCACATGACTGACTCGGAGTTTATTGTTTTCCTTCCTAAACTCTGGGTGCCCACCAATTTCCACACGGGCAGTCAAGAGTTAAGGTTTATCAGGATATTCTGGATATTCTGGAGTTGCTGGAGGCAAGATGGATGGCATGGCGTATTACTAGTTTATATAGTATTTCTTTTTCCGCTGCATTGTTTGATGTTGTTGATGTTGTACACTCTGATGATATGATGTAATGAAATGTGATGTAATGTAATAACTGATATAGTTCTTTGTTTAAAGATTATTCATTTATTATTATATGTTGTTCCGCTGCGAATTGTGAGATTCTGATGTTGTTCTGTTGTTTCCTTTCTGTTCTGTTTTCTTTTCTTTCTATTCTCTTTCCTCTCCATCTTCTATCTTTTTCTTCTCTCTTTTTCTTCTCTTTCTTTTTCTTAAACACATTGATAATTCGTATTTCTGTTCATCTTGAATTAATCGACGGAGATTAGTGTATATTCAAGGAGTACGGATTTGCGGGTCTTCACAGGTGGTATCAGAGCATATGGTTAAGCGACAACCATGGTTCTGTTGGGTATTACTCATTAGAGATAGAGTCAGTAGTACTCTAGAATGAGTTGAGTGTAATAATAGCTATGAGAGCGTATTTGTTAGTGAATATAAGTGTTAATGTTATTGAAAGTTGAATAATTGGATGAAAATCAATTTAATTAAACCAATTAAAAGTGATGGTGTTAAACCAAATAGAATGAATATAAGCAAAGGAATTTGGTTGTAATTAATATACATTGATTGTTATATGATTGTTAGTTGATTGTATATAATTCATTAAGTGTTAATAAAATTGAGTTAATGAAATTGAAAGCTAAAGTAATTAAAATCCAATTGGAAGTTAAGTGAAACTTAAATAGAATTGAATTTGATTTGGAAGTGAACCAACTTGAATATGAATTAGTGAATATAAACTAATTGAAGAATGAATGTTAGTAAAAACATCCACTATTAATGAATCAAATGTGATTTGATATTGAAACCTAGTTCATTAAATATTAATGAGAATATGAATGAATATTTATTGGTTATGAATAATAGTTGGTTGATGTTTGCATATATTGCTTTTGTTTCATTTGCTATGTTGACATATATAGCTATTATGTTACTATATGATGTATGTTGATGCTATTTTCATATATACATGTTCTCATGTTGTTTGTTGAGTGTTTAGTAGGTGCGGATCGCGTTTGCTTCGCATTTGGAGCTCGCTTTCGCGCTATATTAGCCGTATATGCTTGCTTATAAAATATAAGGTACATATCTCGGATTAAATATCGTACTTTTATACTTTTTTCCCTGTGGGATGCCTCATTACTTGATGAGATGTATATTTGTGATATATATACTGTCATTTTTTTTCGGATCGAGCCGCGCAAAGGAGACTATGGCGAATTTTTCTGAAAATTTAAGGCGTTAGAAAAATTTGAGAAATTTTGAAAACTTTAACTTTGTTTTGGAATTGAAAGTTAAACAATAGTAGTTGTTTTTGAAAAGATAACTAAGTATGATTTGAAAACTTAGTAAAGTATTATGAGAAGTTTAACTATGGATTTTGGAAAATTAATAGATTCTGTAACTTTTCTTACTTGTTAATTTCGAGGACGAAATTCTTTTAAGGGGGGAAGATTGTAACGACCCAGAATTTTTAATAATTAAAATTTGAATATTTAATTAATTTTAAATATTAATAAGTGAATTTATAAGTCAAATAAATTTTTATTTGAATTATTGGATTTAATTGGATAATTAAATCGATAATTTAATATGTTAAATTATGGAAATAATTGAAAATTGAGTTAAATATGATTGAAAATGATTTGTAAAATTTTATTTTATCATGTTGGAGTTAGAATGATATTTTAGAACTTTTAAAATTGAATTAAAAGTTAATTTGTGAAAATTGAATATTTTAATATTTAAATCGACTAGTGAAAATAGTCAATTTTTGAACAGTCTCAGAATTGGACGAAACCAGTTCCATTAGATCCATAATAGTTAGTTATTACCGGATTTCAATTTTCGTAGCAATCGGAGTTATCGTTTGATCGTGGCAGCTCGAAACGCATCAAATTATTTTTAATTTTAATTTGGCGAGTTAAAATAGCCATTTTTCAAAAAGTCTCGGATTTCAATGAAACCAGTTTCATCGGATCCGTAATGTGATATTATTATA
This sequence comes from Allium cepa, assembly GCA_030765085.1. Taxonomy (NCBI): domain Eukaryota; kingdom Viridiplantae; phylum Streptophyta; class Magnoliopsida; order Asparagales; family Amaryllidaceae; genus Allium; species Allium cepa. Next base: position 104,532,355 of record CM060930.1, on the reverse strand, counting down.
AGGTTTAAAATTTCGTATCAATTGGATTTACCGTTTGTCCGATACAAATTAAAACGCCTAGAAAATCGATTAAATCGGTTTAAATTAAATTGAACGTTTATTGCCATAACTCGCACAGATGTCCGAATTAGCTTCCGAAACCTGTTCCATTGTGTCCGGAACGCGGGATAAACCCTAGGAACGTCAGTTTCGGCACGTAAATCGGAGTTCGGAATTTCCGGATTGAATAGTGTTTGAGAAAATCCTATAAATAGCCCTTCACTCTAAAAAAATAAAAATAAAAATATCTAAACCCTAAACCTAAACTACAGCCGCTGCCCCCTCCTTTTCAACGGCCAGAAAATCATCTTCTTCTCCTCCTCTTTTCTCTTCATCCATTAACAATTAGACGAAACCTCTAACTAGAAAGTGGTAGAGCTACGCGAGATCTTGAAGTTCAACGGTTGAGATCGCGTTTGGAGCTGTAGATTAGCGGCAATTGGCTTGAGAAGGATGCACGTTCGGCCTCGAAGTGCACGCTAGGATGGAGGCCGAGCTTCAGGGCATTTGGGGCGAGTGTGGAGGTGGCTGGGGCGGTTCAAATGGCGGTGGTGTGATCGAGTATAGTCGTCGTTTGAGGGTGTGAATTGAAACCCTAGTTCATGCTATATGGGTTTGGACGTGCGTGCTCCTTCCTGGAGACGTGAATTACGTAAGGGGGAAGAGAAGATGGCAACGGATCTGATGGCTTGGAGTTGGATCTAACGGTGGTGATAAGTTTGGTTATAAATTTTATAATAAAAGTTGTAAATTTATATAAGTATAAATCGTATAACTTCAAATATTCGTATCTTTTTCATACGAGGTCGAAAACGCGCGAAACAGGAAGCGTTGGAATCGTATGGACGAGCACTACGCGATGAAATTGGATTGGATTCGTTTGGAGTTAGTGAGAATTTTGGGTAAAATTAAACGCGCGTTTAATTTTATTCGAAATAAATCGCTAAAACGAAAATAAAATCAAGGTGAGAACTTCTCACTCAATCGAATCAGTTTCGATTTTATTTTAAATAGTTAGATTTAAAATATTTGAATGCATGTTTGAATGATGATTGTTATCTATTTATTGTTAAAAAAGACATTATGCGCCGTTAGTAAGCGGATGTTATTTATTAAAAACATATACCGCGAATATTTCATAAACAGTGAAATTGGTATTATATATAATAGCAATATATATATTGGCATATGTATATATTGGAGTTATTGATTTCCCGCATTTGTTTAGCGGATGAGACCCTATTGCGCCGTCTATTAAGCGGATAATATTTTAAATCCCATATACCGCGATAATTTCATACTGGAGCGAAATTGGTATTGTGCTAATGTTTGTGGATGCAGGAAAACAGGTTGGAGGGATCCAACTGGATTCCTCAACAGTATTTATTTGAATTCAGATATTTTGATATTTGATGGATTATCATATCGATATATGATATCATTGTTGTCGTGATTGACTATTTGGTATGTAGCATCATTGGACCAAATTTTGGAATTTTAAAATGATTTTTCAAAGTGATTTTTGAAAAGTATACGTTTATAAAATATTTTTGGAACTGATCCATTTTAAATAAATAAACGTTATAATTTTAAAGTTATAAAAGTTATGATTTTTGAGAAATATAGTTAAAAACTGATTTTTGAGAAATAAGGGATTAATGATTTTATAAAAGAGTTTAATCGGGATTTTTGAAATTTTTATAAAAAGTTAAAATATAGGATTTATAAAATTTGATTATTTTATAAATCAAACTGGTGAAATAATAAAGGAGATTAAAGATGTTTTAAAGAATAATATAAATTGATTTATATTAAGATATTTATAAATGGATATTTATAAATTGGAATATTGACATTATAAAACGAGTTTTTATAAGTGTTTGAATGAAGTGAAAATGGATTGCATAAGTGAATGAAATTTATAGAATTATAAATGGTGAAGTTATAAATGAAATTTATAAATAGTAAGATTTATAAATTTGTGAAGTTATTTGAAGAATAGATTTGGTTAAATAAATGAATCTTATAAGTTATAAGATTTATGATTTGGAAAGTCTTTAAAAGAACGATTTTGTAAAATAATCGTTTTATAAGCATTTGACTTATAATATGAACGTTTGATGTATAATTGAGTTATGAATTGAATAGGTAAATAAAGGAATTTATAAACATTGTTTTATAAATTCACCAACGACTTATTTTGATAAGTAAATTGTTATAACTTATAAATGGAGCTATATTCACGTTTTTGAACTGTGAATAATCCTTTAAAATAAAATGAATAGAAATGATGAAAATTGTTAACGTAGTTTATTCACGTTTTTGAATAATGAATAATATGTTAAAGAAAATTGTTTTGAATGAGATGTTTAAATTGAATTAAAACGATTTAACGATGTTTTAAATATGTTAAGATTCGAAACCATAGATTTCAACATTCATTGTTGAAATAGACGTTTTCGAGAAATAAAAGGAAATAGTGGACTATAACACTGTGGTTATAGTAAATGATTTCCGAAAGGAAATGTTTTGTATAGTATTGGGATTTATATATCTATCTTAAATTCAAATCCCTATACTAGTGATTTTGGGACGTTGTAACGATGTTTTACACAACATTCGTTTCGGCCCAAATAAATATGTTTAAAAGAATGATTTCCTTAAAGAATGAGATATATACTTAATATCGATTTAAGTATATCGAATATTTTCCAAGTGTTGAAAATAAATAGGTTCATGAATTACTTATTAAATAAGTATGGAAATGTTTTCCAACATAAAGTGAATATTTTGAGAATTTATCTTTTTGAAGATAAATTGAAATGAATAATTGAAATCGCATATGCATAGATATTGTGAAATATAAATTCACTATGGAATTTATAAAAGGAAGTGGAATTTGTTTAAAAATAAATATTGATTTATTTTTGAAGTGTGAAAATTATATATCTTGTAAAGATATTTTGGAAAATAAATAATTTGGAAAATTATTTGGAATCTGGTGATGTTGTGCATATCCATTGATAGTTCAATAACCGACTATCAATATTTCCCTTTGAATGGGTAATTGATGTGATTTGTTTGAATTTGAATGCCACACTTATTTTTGAATAAGCGCTCACTATTCGGGTTAACCGGGAAAGGACCATGGGGTCGTATAACCCATTCCGAATATGTGATACGTCGTTATGAATTGCATTTGATGACCGGTGTTGAAGACCGAGTATTTGCGAAAGCGATAGGATGACCTATCGATTGTCTCTGCACTGGGTAGCTCCTGGTATAGAGATTCCCTAAGTGATGGGAAATTAGATCGAGATTGTGAATACCCGGATTGCAAGGGCTTCGTGAGAAGTGCCTTCGGTTTTGTTCGAGCCCGGAACAGACTTGTATGGATTGTATGTCTGACATTACAAATTGAGATATAAAGCAGATTTCATTCAAATATATTTCTGTTGGTGGCCGAGAATTTATTCTTTTAGCTTAACACCCTTCTCTGAGACGTACGAGCTCAGAGGTTATGTAGTTGAAGGTTATCAGCGATATATTCCCAATTTGGTAATGTGACATGCTGAGTGTTGCTGTAAATGATCATTGTGTTGATTATTGTGATAGGATCGTTTATTTGATCGTCTATCTTGGCGATCATTTGTTAACCCAAAGCATGGCTTTTGTATAAAGTATGTTTTTGTGGACGTGACTTCGTCGAGCCTCACACCCCGTGAATGGTCAAAACAGGAAAGATGCGGCAAGATTATGAGGGGTAGTGCCCTTTAGGATATGTGCATTTCCTTCTGGAAAAGGGTGGTGTCATGGTATGGAGCCCAGATACTTACTCATGTTGAAAACACTTTATGATTGTGTGAATTGATTGCGAGCGCTCGGTGAAAGGTCCCAAAGGACCGGGGGATGGCATATTCGGTCAGTTGTTACTCAATTAGGGGTAACCCGGCCTTGTGTTGGTAGAGATCCGGTTTGGTTCTCGGGGATGTCCATCCAGAGGCATTCTCATGTGGCAATGGGAAGTTCCTTTGCCTGATCATTCGTTGGAAATCCAAAAAAACAATACGAGACTTGTACGGTTTTAGTTGTAGAACCTGCCATCTAATATGGTAGCTATAGTAAGCATACTATAATGGTACCTATGCTGGCTAAGATTTATATTCTACTTTCGAAATGAATTTTTCCTACACTATGCACTAGTAATAATATCAAATGTTCTTTTTAATGCTTATCAAGCATCTTTGACTATCATAAGGAGAAATCTCCTCCGATTCTGCGTTTGCATTGTGTGTGTGTGCGGGAGGCCTTATGGTAGTCTCATTTTTAAAAGCATTGCGAATTGACTTTAAAAATATTCCTCTATTTTGATTTTAAAGATAAATAAACTGTTTTGAGTTCCCACACCAGTCACATGACTGACTCGGAGTTTATTGTTTTCCTTCCTAAACTCTGGGTGCCCACCAATTTCCACACGGGCAGTCAAGAGTTAAGGTTTATCAGGATATTCTGGATATTCTGGAGTTGCGGGAGGCAAGATGGATGGCATGGCGTATTACTAGTTTATATAGTATTTCTTTTTCCGCTGCATTGTTTGATGTTGTTGATGTTGTACACTCTGATGATATGATGTAATGAAATGTGATGTAATGTAATAACTGATATAGTTCTTTGTTTAAAGATTATTCATTTATTATTATATGTTGTTCCGCTGCGAATTGTGAGATTCTGATGTTGTTCTGTTGTTTCCTTTCTGTTCTGTTTTCTTTTCTTTCTATTCTCTTTCCTCTCCATCTTCTATCTTTTTCTTCTCTCTTTTTCTTCTCTTTCTTTTTCTTAAACACATTGATAATTCGTATTTCTGTTCATCTTGAATTAATCGACGGAGATTAGTGTATATTCAAGGAGTACGGATTTGCGGGTCTTCACAGGTGGTATCAGAGCATATGGTTAAGCGACAACCATGGTTGTGTTGGGTATTACTCATTAGAGATAGAGTCAGTAGTACTCTAGAATGAGTTGAGTGTAATAATAGCTATGAGAGCGTATTTGTTAGTGAATATAAGTGTTAATGTTATTGAAAGTTGAATAATTGGATGAAAATCAATTTAATTAAACCAATTAAAAGTGATGGTGTTAAACCAAATAGAATGAATATGAGCAAAGGAATTTGGTTGTAATTAATATACATTGATTGTTATATGATTGTTAGTTGATTGTATATAATTCATTAAGTGTTAATAAAATTGAGTTAATGAAATTGAAAGCTAAAGTAATTAAAATCCAATTGGAAGTTAAGTGAAACTTAAATAGAATTGAATTTGATTTGGAAATGAACCAACTTGAATATGAATTAGTGAATATAAACTAATTGAAGAATGAATGTTAGTAAAAACATCCACTATTAATGAATCAAATGTGATTTGATATTGAAACCTATTTCATTAAATATTAATGAGAATATGAATGAATATTTATTGGTTATGAATAATAGTTGGTTGATGTTTGCATATATTGCTTTTGTTTCATTTGCTATGTTGACATATATAGCTATTATGTTACTATATGATGTATGTTGATGCTATTTTCATATATACATTTTCTCATGTTGTTTGTTGAGTGTTTAGTAGGTGCGGATCGCGTTTGCTTCGCATTTGGAGCTCGCTTTCGCGCTATATTAGCCGTATATGCTTGCTAATAAAATATAAGGTACATATCTCGGATTAAATATCGTACTTTTATACTTTTTTCCCTGTGGGATGCCTCATTACTTGATGAGATGTATATTTGTGATATATATACTGTCATTTTTTTCGGATCGAGCCGCGCAAAGGAGACTATGGCGAATTTTTCTGAAAATTTAAGGCGTTAGAAAAAATTGAGAAATTTTGAAAACTTTAACTTTGTTTTGGAATTGAAAGTTAAACAATAGTAGTTGTTTTTGAAAAGATAACTAAGTATGATTTGAAAACTTAGTAAAGTATTATGAGAAGTTTAACTATGGATTTTGGAAAATTAATAGATTATGTAACTTTTCTTACTTGTTAATTTCGAGGACGAAATTCTTTTAAGGGGGGAAGATTGTAACGACCCAGAATTTTTGATAATTAAAATTTGAATATTTAATTAATTTTAAATATTAATAAGTGAATTTATAAGTCAAATAAATTTTTATTTGAATTATTGGATTTAATTGGATAATTAAATCGATAATTTAATATGTTAAATTATGGAAATAATTGAAAATTGAGTTAAATATGATTGAAAATGATTTGTAAAATTTTATTTTATCATGTTGGAGTTAGAATGATATTTTAGAACTTTTAAAATTGAATTAAAAGTTAATTTGTGAAAATTGAATATTTTAATATTTAAATTGACTAGTGAAAATAGTCAATTTTTGAACAGTCTCAGAATTGGACGAAACCAATTCCATTGGATCCATAATAGTTAGTTATTACCGGATTTCAATTTTCGTAGCATTCGGAGTTATCGTTTGATCGTGGCAGCTCGAAACGCATCGAATTATTTTTAATTTTAATTTGGCGAGTTAAAATAGCCATTTTTCAAAAAGTCTCGGATCCGGATTTCAACGAAACCAGTTTCATCGGATCCGTAATGTGATATTATTATAAGGTTTCAAATTTCGTGTCAATTGGATTTACCGTTTGTCCGATACAAATTAAAACGCCTAGAAAATCGATTAAATCGGTTTAAATTAAATTGAACGTTTATTGCCATAACTCGCACAGATGTCCGAATTAGCTTCCGAAACCTGTTCCATTGTGTCCGGAACGCGGGATAAACCCTAGGAACGTCAGTTTTGGCACGTAAATCGTAGTTCGGAATTTCCGGATTGAATAGTGTTTGAGAAAATCCTATAAATAGCCCTTCACTCTAAAAAAATAAAAAAAAAATATCTAAACCCTAAACCTAAACTACAGCCGCCGCCCCCTCCTTTTCAACGGCCAGAAAATCATCTTCTTCTCCTCCTCTTTTCTCTTCATCCATTAACAATTAGACGAAACCTCTAACTAGAAAGTGGTAGAGCTACGCGAGATCTTGAAGTTCAACGGTTGAGATCGCATTTGGAGCTGTAGATTAGCGGCAATTGGCTTGAGAAGGATGCACGTTCGGCCTCGAAGTGCGCGCTAGGATGGAGGCCGAGCTTCAGGGCATTTGGGGCGAGTGTGGAGGTGGCTGAGGCGGTTCAAATGGCGGTGGTGTGATCGAGTATAGTCGTCGTTTGAGGGTGTGAATTGAAACCCTAGTTCATGCTATATGGGTTTGGACGTGCGTGCTCTGTCAGGACCCGATTCTTCGTCTTCCAAAAATTCAACATCGATACTCACTTAATCGACTGCCGAGTAATCGAACGACGGAAAACCGAATACTGAGGGTTTTAAGAAAGAAGTAAAGAAGAAAAGAGGAGAGACGAGAGAAGATAGAAAATAGAACGGAACAGAAAACAACTGAACAACATCAGAATCTCACAATTCGCAGCGGAACAACATATAATAATAAATGAATAATCTTTAAACAAAGAACTATATCAGTTATTACATTTTATACATTACATTTCATTACATCATATCATCAGAGTGTACAACAACAACAACAAACAATGCAGCGGAAAAAGAAATACTATATACTAATAATACGCCATGCCATCCATCTTGCATCCAGCAATCCCAGAATATCCAGAATAACCTGATAAACCTTAACTCTTGACTGCCCGTGTGGAAATTGGTGGGCACCCAGAGTTTAGGAAGGAAAACAATAAACTCCGAGTCAGTCATGTGACTGGTGTGAGAACTCAAAACAGTTTATTTATCTTTAAAAATCAAAATAGAGGAATATTTTTAAAATCAATTCGCAATGCTTTTAAAAATGAGACTACCATAAGACCTCCCGCCACACACACAATGCAAACGCAGACTTGGAGGAGATTTCTCCTTATGATAGTCAAAGATGCTTGATACGTATTAAAAAGAACATTTGATATTATTACTAGTGCATAGTGTAGAGAAAAATTCATTTCGAAAGTAGAATATAAATCTTAGCCAGCATAGGTACCATTATATTATGCCTACTAATAGCTACCATATTAGATGGAAGGTTCTACAACTAAAACCGTACAAGTCTCGTATTGTTTCTTTGGATTTCCAACGAATGATCAGGCCAAGGAACTTCCCATTGCCACATGAGAATGCCTCTGGATGGACATCCCCGAGAACCAAACCGGATCTCTACCAACACAAGGCCGGGTTACCCCTAACTGAGTAACAACTGAACGAATATGCCATCCCCCGGTCCTTTGGGACCTTTCACCGAGCGCTCGCAATCAATTCACACAATCATAACAAAGTGTTTTCAACATGAGTAAGTATCTGGGCTCCATACCATGATACCACCCTTTTCCAGATGGAAATGCACACATCCTAAAGGGCGCTACCCCTCATAACCTTGCTGCTTCTTTCCTGTTTTGACCATTCACGGGGTGTGAGGCTCGACGAAGTCACGTCCACAAAAACATACTTTATACAAAAGCCATGCTTTGGGTCAACAAATGATCATAGAAATGATCGCCAAGATAGACGATCAAACAAATGATCCTATCACAAATAATCAACACAATGATCATTTCAGCAACACTCAGCATGTCACATTACCAAATTGGGAATATATCGCTGATAACATTCAACTACATAACCTCTGAGCTCGTACGTCTCAGAGAAGGGTGTTAAGCTAAAAGAATAAATTCTTCGCCACCTACAGAAATATATTTGAATGAAATCGGCTTTATATCTCAATTTGTAATGTCAGACATACAATCCATACAAGTCTGTACCGGGCTCGAACAGAACCGAAGGCACTTACAAAGAAGTCCTTGCAATCCGAATATTCATAATCCGGATCGGATTCACCATCACATATGGAGAACTCAATACCGGAGCAACTCGGTGCAGAGTCAATCGACAGGTCATCCTATCGCTCTCGCAAATATCCGGTCTTCAACACCGATCTTCAAATGCAATTCACAACGACGTATCACATATTCAGAATGGGTTATACGACCCCATGGTCCTTTCCCGGTTAACCCGAATAGTGAGCGCTTATTCAAAAATAAGTGTGGCATTCAAATTCAACAAATCACATCAAATACCCATTCAAAGGGAAATATTGATAGTCGGTTATTGAACTATCAATGGATATGCACACATCACCAGTTTCCAAATAATTTTCCAAATTATTTATTTTCCAAAATATCTTTACAAGATATAAAATTTTCAATACTTCAAAAATAAATCAACATTTATTTTTAAACCCATTTTCCAATTTCATTTATAAATTCCATAATGAATTTATATTTCAAGATATCCATGCATATACGATTTCAATTATTCATTTCGATTTATCTTCAAAAAGATAAATTCTCAAAATATTCACTTTATATTGGAAAACATTTCCATACTCATTTATTCATAAGTAATTCACAAATTTTATTTATTTTCAACACTTGGAAAATATTCAATATACTTAAATCGAAATTAAGTATATATTTCATTCTTTAAGGAAATCATTCTCTTAACCATATTTATTTGGGCCAAAACGAATGTTGCGTAAAACATCGTTACGACAACCCAAAATCACTAGTATAGGGATTCGAAATTAAAATAGATATATAAATCCCAATACTATACAAAACATTTCCTTTCGGAAATCATTTACTATAACAACAGTGTTATAGTCCACCATTTCCATTTATTCCTCGAAACATCTATTTCAACAATAAATGTTGAAACCTATGGTTTCGAATCTCAACATATTTAAAAACATCGTTAGATCGTTTTAATTCTATTTAAAACATCACATCTAAAACATTTTCTTTAACATATTATTCATTATTCAAAAACGTGAATATACTTGTTAACCAAAATTTCATCCTTTCTATATACTTTATTCTAAAGGATTATTCACTGTCTACAACGTGAATATAACTCCATAAACAAGTTATAACAATTTACTTATCAAAATAAGTCGTTTGCGAATTTATAAAACAACGTTTATAAATTCCATTTCTATTTATTTTATAACTACTTCCTTTATAAATCTCCTTTATTAACCTATTCGATTTATAACTCAATTATAAACCAAAAGTTCACATTATAAGTTAAATGCTTATAAAACGATTATTTTACAAAATCGTTCTTTTAAACTTCATAATTATAAACTTTATATCTTATAAGATTAAATTATTTATCCAAATATATTCTTTAATAACTTCACAAAATTTATAAATCTTACTATTTATAAATTTCATTTATAACTTCACCATTTATAATTCTATAAATTTCATTCGTTTATGAAATTCATTCACAATTCATTCTAACACTTATAAAAACTCGTTTTATAACTCAAATATTTTTAATTTATAAATATCAATTTATAAATCTTATATAAATCAATTTATACTATTATTTTAAAACATCTTTAAACTCCTTTATAAATTTTATCATTTTGATTTATAAAGTAATCAAGTTTTATAAATCCTATATTTAAACTTTTTACAATAAATTCAGAGATCCAATTTAAACTATTTTATAAAATCATTAATCCATATTTTCTCAAAAATCAAACTTTAACTGTATTTCTAAAAAATCATAATTTTTATAACATGAAAATTATATCGTTTATTTATTTAAAATGGATCAATTCCAAAAATATTTTATAAACGTATACTTTCAAAAATCACTTTAAAATCATTTTTAAATTCCAAAGTTTGGTCCAATGATGCTACATACCAAATAGTCAATCACGACAACAACGACATCATATATCGATATGATAGTCCATCAAATATCAAAATATCTGAAATCAAAAATAAATACTGTTGAGGAATCCAGTTGGATCCCCCCAACCTGTTTTCCTGCATCCACAAACATTAGCACAATACCAATTTCGCTCCAGTACGAAATTATCGCGGTATATGGGATTTAAAATATTATCCGCTTAATAGACGGCGCAATTGGGTCTCATCCGCTAAACAAAAAAAAATGCGGGAAATCAATAACTCCAATATATACATATGCCAATATATATATATTGCTATTATATATAATACCAATCTCACTGTTTATGAAATATTCGCGGTATATGTTTTTAATAAATAACATCCGCTTACTAACGGCGTATAATGTCTATTTTAACAATCAATAGATAACAATCATCATTCAAACATGCATTCAAATATTTTGAATCTAACTATTTAAAATAAAATCGAAACTGATTCGATTGAGTGAGAAGTTCTCACCTTGATTTCAATTTCGTTTTAGCGATTTATTTCGAATAAAATTAAACGGACGTTTAATTTTACCCAAAATTCTCACTAACTCCAAACGACTCCAATCCAATTTCATCGCGTAGTGCTCGTCCATACGATTCCAACGCAACTGGTTTCGCGCGTTTTCGACCTCGTATGAAAAAGATATTGATTTTACAAGTTTGTACACGAATTTATTTAATATAATTTACAACTTTAATTATTTTTAAACCTTCATTCAACATAGGCCGTTGATTTCTCCTGCATCCACATCAGAGCCGCACGCACGTCTTCCCTTCCCCTTCTTCATCTTGCACGCACGCAACATGTACAGACCGAACAAAACCCAATGCTTGCAACTAGGGTTCCATCTTCGAGCCTCCACGTTCAACTTTAGGTCGATCAACTAGTGCCATATTGTAGCCTTCGACGAGAGCCACCTTCGTCCCCAGCACGGCCAGGCTCGGCCCCCCATGTTGCGCGTAGTTCTAGGCCGAACGGCCAGTCTTCTAGCTCGAATTGCAATCGATTCGTGCCACTAAAAACGATCACACGCGTATAAAATTCTAGAGCTCTCCTTCCTCTTCAATGTTGTAGTTAATAATTTTGGCTAAAACTTCACGGATTAGAAGAGATTAAGGAATGAAAATTGGAGCTTTCTGGCCATCCATTTGAAAACTGGCGGCTACAACTAAATTAGGGTTTTAGTTTTTTTTTTCTAAAGAAAGTGAAGGCTATTTATAGAGAATTTTCGAACACTATTCATCCGGAAATTCCGAACTCCGGTTTACGCGCCGTAATCAGCGTTTCTAGGGTTTACCCCGCGTTCCGGACACAATGGAACAGGTTTCGGAAGCTAATTCGGACATCTGTGCGAGTTATGGCAACAAACGTTCAATTTAAATTAAACCGATTTAAATCGATTTCTAGGCGTTTTAATTTGTACCGGACAAACGGTAAATCCAATTGACACGAAATTTGATACCTTACAATAATATCACATTATGGATCCGATGAAACTAGTTTCGTCGAAATCCGAGACATTTTGAAAAATGGCTATTTTAACTCGCCAAATTAATATTAAAAACAATTCGATGCGTTTCGAGCTGCCACGATCAAACGATAACTCCGATTGACAGGAAAATTGAAATTCGGTAATAACTAACTATTACGGATCCAATGGAACTAGTTTCGTTCAATTCTGAGACTGTTCAAAAATTGACTATTTTCACTAGTCGATTTAATATTAAAATATTCAATTTTCACAAATTAACTTTTAATTCGATTTTAAAAGTTCTAAAATATCATTCTAACTCCAACATGATAAAATAAAATTTTACAAATCATTTTCAATTATATTTAACTCAATTTCCAATTATTTCCATAATTTAACATATTAAATTATTGATTTAATTATCCAATTAAATCCAATAATTCAAAAAAAAATTATTTGACTTATAAATTCACTTATTAATATTTAAAATTAATTAAATATTCAAATTTTAATTATTAAAAATCCTGGGTCGTTACAATCTTCCCCCCTTAAAAGAATTTCGTCCTCGAAATTATTAAGTAAGAAAAGTTACAGAATCTATTAATTTTCCATAAATCCATAATTAAATTTCTTACAATATTTTACTAAGTTTTCCAATCATACTTAGTTATCCTTTTCAAAAACAACTACTATTGTTTAACTTTCAATTCCAAATCAAAGTTAAAGTTTTCAAAATATTCCAATTTTCTCAAAATTTTTTCTAACGCCTTAAATTTTCGGAAAAATTCGCCATAGTCTCCTTTGCGCGGCTCGATCCGAAAAAAAATGACAGTATATATATCACAAATATACATCTCATCAAGTAATGAGGCATCCCGAAGGGAAAAAAGTATAAAAGTACGATATTTAATCCGAGATATGTACCTTATATTTTATTAGCGAGTATATACGGCTAATATAGCGCGAAAGCGAGCTCCAAATGCGAAGCAAACGCGATCCGCACCTACTAATCACTCAACAAACAACATGAGAACATGCACATATGAAAATAGTATCGATATACAACATATAGCAACATAATAACTATATATGTCTACATAGCAAATGTAGTAAAAGTAACAAATGCAAACATCAACCAACTACCATTCATAATCAATAAATATTCATTCATATTCTCATTAATATTCAATGAAATAGGTTTTCAATTTAAATCACATTTGATTCATTTTTATTGGATTTTACTAACATTCATTTTCAATTAGTTTATATTCACTAATTCATATTCAAGTTGGTTCACTTCCAAATCAAATTCAATTCCATTTAAGATTCATTTAACTTCCAATTGAATTTTAATTACTTTAGCTTTCAATCTCATTAATTCAATTTCATTAACACTTAATGAATTATATACAATCAATCAACTATCAAATAACAACCAATGTATATAAATTACAACCAAATTCCTTTGCTTATATTCATTCAATTTGGTTTAACACCTTTACTTTCATTCAATTATTCAACTTTCTAATAACATTAGATTTTAATGAATTAACACTTATATTCATTATTTCATATCAATTTTATTCACATTCAATTGATTAATATTTAATCCATTCATTCAATTCAATTACAACAGTTGAATTTCATTTCATAACTCAAGTTCACATTTATCACTTAACTTTATTAATTTACTTTGACCTCTTAAGTTATATTCCCATTTCTAAGTAAATTTCCATCTAACTTTAAATTCATTTTTATTTCAACTCATATTTATAAATATATTCATATAGTTTCACTACTTATATATTATAAGTTTATTTCACAATTGTAAATCACTTTAATTATAATTCTTTTTACTTATACAATTATTCTTTTATTTAGATTATTCAAACAACTAAACAATCTACTTATATACCCTTTAATAATCCTGAAAAATTATTTCTTTATATATAAAATATAATCAAGGCAAAAATTATTTCATTTACCCAATTTAAAACAATATTGTGCCGAATTGTTCTATACAAGTGTTTAGAAACCCCTTCGGCATAGTTGTTGAGACCATGCTGACGAAGGTTCATATGCCACTCAACAAACCAATCATCACAATATAAAACAATTTTATATTCACTAACAAATACGCTCTCATAGCTATCATTACACTCAAATTCATTCTAGAGTACTGCTGACTCTATCTCTAATGAGTAATACCCAACAGAACCATGGTTGTCGCTTAACCATAAGCTCTGATACCACATTGTCAGGACCCGATTCTTCGTCTTCCGAAAATTCAACATCGATACTCACTTTATCGACTGCCGAGTAATCGAACGACGGAAAACCGAACACTGAGGGTTTTAAGAAAGAAGTAAAGAAGAAAAGAGGAGAGACGAGAGAAGATAGAAAATAGAGCGGAACAGAAAACAACTGAACAACATCAGAATCTCACAATTCGCAGCGGAACAACATATAATAATAAATGAATAATCTTTAAACAAAGAACTATATCAGTTATTACATTTTATACATTACATTTCATTACATCATATCATCAAAGTGTACAACAACAACAACAAACAATGCAGCGGAAAAAGAAATACTATATACTAATAATGCGCCATGCCATCCATCTTGCATCCAGCAATCCCAGAATATCCAGAATATCCTGATAAACCTTCACTCTTGACTGCCCGTGTGGAAATTGGTGGGCACCCAGAGTTTAGGAAGGAAAACAATAAACTCCGAGTCAGTCATGTGACTGGTGTGAGAACTCAAAACAGTTTATTTATCTTTAAAAATCAAAATAGAGGAATATTTTTAAAATCAATTCGCAATGCTTTTAAAAATGAGACTACCATAAGACCTCCCGCCATACACACAATGCAAACGCTGACTTGGAGGAGATTTCTCCTTATGATAGTCAAAGATGCTTGATACGTATTAAAAAGAACATTTGATATTATTACTATTGCATAGTGTAGAGAAAAATTCATTTCGAAAGTAGAATATAAATCTTAGCCAGCATAGGTACCATTATATTATGCCTACTAATAGCTACCATATTAGATGGCAGGTTCTACAACTAAAACCGTACAAGTCTCGTATTGTTTCTTTGGATTTCCAACGAATGATCAGGCCAAGGAACTTCCCATTGCCACATGAGAATGCCTCTGGATGGACATCCTCGAGAACCAAACCGGATCTCTACCAACACAAGGCCGGGTTACCCCTAACTGAGTAACATGTAACGACCCAGGATTTTTAATAATTAAAATTTGAGTATTTAATTAATTTTAAATATTAATAAGTGAATTTATAAGTCAAATAAATTTTTATTTGAATTATTAGATTTAATTGAATAATTAAATCGATAATTTAATGTGTTAAATTATGAAAATAATTGAAAATCGAGTTAAATATGATTGAAAATGATTTGTAAAATTTTATTTTATCATATTGGAGTAAGAATGATATTTTAGAACTTTTAAAATCGAATTAAAAGTTAATTTGTGAAAATTGAATATTTTAATATTTAAATCGACTAGTGAAAATAGTCAATTTTTGAACAGTCTCAGAATTGCACGAAACTAGTTCCATTGGATCCATAATAGTTAGTTATTACCGGATTTCAATTTTCGTAGCAATCGGAGTTATCGTTTGATCGTGGCAGCTCGAAACGCATCGAATTATTTTTAATTTTAATTTGGCGAGTTAAAATAGCCATTTTTCAAAAAGTCTCGGATTTCGACCAAACCAGTTTCATCGGATCCGTAATGTGATATTATTGTAAGGTTTCAAATTTCAAGTCAATTGGATTTACCGTTTGTCCGGTACAAATTAAAACACCTAGAAATCGATTTAAATCGGTTTAATTTAAATTGAGCGTTTATAGCCATAACTCGCACAGATGTCCGAATTAGCTTTCGAAACCTGTTCCATTGTGTCCGGAACGCGGGGTAAACCCTAGAAACGCTGGTTACGGCGCGTAAATCGGAGTTCGGAATTTCCGGGATGAATAGTGTCGTTCGTTCTCTTATAAATAGCCCCCCCCCCCATTTAAAAAAAAAACAACTAAACCCTAATTCATACTGCAGCCGCCACCAACGTATTGAATGGCCAGAAATGCTCAACGTTCTTCCTCGATTATCTCTCGATCCATTCACTTTCAAGCTTCGTGATCAACTACAAAGTGGTAGAGCACGACGAGATCTACGTTTTCAACGGTGGAGATCGCATTTGGAGCTACGGATCTTCGTCAAAGCACCCGCGTTCCCTGATGTTGCGCATGCAACTCGAGCACGTACAGGTGGCCGAGTGTGCCAAGCTTGGGGCCGAACATAGAGGGGTCGTGCTCTTCGCGATGGAACTCCCTGATCGCTGCATAGCTCGTCGTGGAGGAAGAATTATTTAACCCTAAATCTAAGCAAGTGGGTTCTTTTGTTCGGCCAAATACCTGTAGAACGCGGGTTTGGGAAGGAGAAAGGAGAGGCGTTGGATCTGGATCACACGGCCCATGTTAGCTAGGTTTATAATTTTAAGTTTATGTTGTAATTTAGTTATAAAGTCGTGTATAAACTTCATAAAATCATAACTTTTTCATACGAGGTCGAAAAAATGCAAACTCAGTTGCGTTGGAATCGTATGGACGAGCACTACGCGATGGAGTTGGTTTGGAGTCGTTTGGAGTTAGTGAGAATTTTGGGTAAAATTAAACGTACGTTTAATTTTATTCGAAATAAATCGCTAAAACGGAATTTAAAATCAAGGTGAGAACTTCTCACTCAATCGAATCAGTTTCGATTTTATTTTAAATAGTTAGATTTAAAATATTTGAATGCATGTTTGAATGTTGATCGATATCTATTGATTGTTAAAATAGACATTATATGCCGTTAGTAAGCGGATGTTATTTAATAAAAACATATACCGCGAATATTTCATAAACAGTGAAATTGGTATTATATATAATAGCAATATATATATATTGGCATATGTATATATTGCAGTTATTGATTTCCCGCATTTTTGTTTAGCGGATGAGACCCTATTGCGCCGTTATTAAGCGGATAGTATTTTAAATCCCATATACCGCGATAATTTCGTACTGGAGCGAAATTGGTATTGTGCTAATATTTGTGAATGCAGGAAAACAGGTTGGAGGGATCCAACTGGATTCCTCAACAGTATTTATTTGATTTTGAATATTTTGATATTCGTTGATTATCATATCGATACATGATATCGTTGTTGTCGTAATTGACTATTTGGTGTGTAGCATCACTAGACCAAATTTGGAACTTTAAAAATGATTTTTTAAGTGATTTTTGAAAAGTATACGTTTTATAAAATAATTTTGGAATTGATCCATATTAAATAAATAAACGTTATAATTTTTAAAGTTATAAAAATTAAGGTTTTTGTGAAATATAGTTAAAAAACTGATTTTTGAGAATATGATGCTAATGATTTTATAAAATAGTAAAATCGGAATTTTTGAATTTATTGTGAAAAGTTGAAATATAGGATTTATAAAATTTGATTATTTTATAAATCAAAATGATGAAGTTTTTAAAGAAGTTTAAAGACATTTTAAAAGATTAATATGAATTGATTTATATTAAGAGATTTATAAATGGATATTTATAAATTGAAATATAGACATTATAAAACGAGTTTTTATAAGTGTTTGAATGAAGTGAAAATGAATTTCATAATTGAATGAAATTTATAGAATTATAAACGGTAAAGTTATAAATGGAATTTTATAAGCAGTAGGTTTATAAAATTTGAAAGGTTAATTGAAGAATGGAATTTTGATTTAAATGAATCTTATAAGTTATAAGATTTATGAATTGGGATATTTAAAAGAACGATTTTGTAAAATAATCGTTTTATAAGCATTTAACTCATAATCTGAACTTTTAGTTCATAATTGAGTTATAAACTGGAATAGGTTAACAAAGGAAGTTATAAAAGAAAGTTGTTATAAAATAAATAGAAATGGAGTTTATAAACGTTGTTTTATAAATTCACAAACAACTTATTTTGATAAGTAAATTGTTATAATTTATTTATAGAGTTATATTCACATTTTTGAATAGTGAATAATCCTTTAAATTAAAAAGAATAGAATTGATGAAATTAGTTAACATAGTATATTCACGTTTTTGAATAGTGAATAGTATGTTAAAGAGATTGTTTAGAATGTGATATTTTGAACTGAATTAAAACGATCTAACGATGTTTTAAAATGTGTTGAGATTCGAAACCATAGATTTCAACATTTATTGTTGAAAAAGACGTTTTCGAGAAATAGAAGGAAATGGTGGACTATAACACTGTTGTTATAGTAAATGATTTCTGAAAGGAAATGTTTTGTATAGTATTGGGATTTATATATCTATTTTAATTTCAAATCCCTATACTAGTGATTTTGGGTTGTCGTAACGATGTTTTACGCAACATTCGTTTTGGCCCAAATAAATATGTTTATGAGAATGATTTCCTTAAAGAATGAAATATATACTTAATCTCGATTTGAGTATATTGAATATTTTCTAAGTGTTGAAAATAAATAAAATTCGTGAATTACTTATTTAATAAGTATGGAAATGTTTTCCAATATAAAGTGAATATTTTGAGAATTTATCTTTTTGAAGATAAATTGAAATGAATAATTGAAATCATATATGCATGGATATTGTGAAATATAAATTCACTATGGGATTTATAAAAGAAAGTGGAATTTAATTAAAAGTAAATATTGATTTATTTTTGAGATATTGAATTTTATATCTTGTAAAGATATTTTGGAAAATAAATAATTTGGAAAATTATTTGGAAACTGGTGATGTGAATATCCATTGATAGTTCAATAACCGACTATCAATATTTCCCTTTGAATGGGTAATTGATGTGATTTGTTTGAATTTGAATGCCACACTTATTTTTGAATAAGCGCTCACTATTCGGGTTAACCGGGAAAGGACCATGGGGTCGTATAACCCATTCCGAATATGTGATACGTCGTTGTGAATTGCATTGAAGATCGGTGTTGAAGACCGAGTATTTGTGAAAGCGATAGGATGACCTATCGATTGTCTCTGCACTGGGTAGCTCCTGGTGTTGAGATCTCCTAAGTGATGGGAAATTCGATCGGGATTGTGAATACCCGTATTGCAAGGGCTTCGTAAGAAGTGCCTTCGGTTTTGTTCGAGCCCGGAACAGACTTGTATGGATTGTATGTCTGACATTACAAATTGAGATATAAAGCAGATTTCTTTCAAATATATTTCTGTTGGTGGCGGAGAATTTATTCTTTTAGCTTACCACCCTTCTCTGAGACGTACGAGCTCAGAGGTTATGTAGTTGAATGTTATCAGCGATATATTCCCAATTTGGTAATGTGACATGCTGAGTGATGCTGAAATGATCATTGTGTTGATTATTTTTGATAGGATCGTTTATTTGATCGTCTATCCTTGTGATCATTGTGTTGATCATTTGTTGACCCAAAGCATGGCTTTTGTATAAAGTATGTTTTTGTGGACGTGACTTCGTCGAGCCTCAAACCCCGTGAATGGTCAAAACAGGAAAGAAGCAGCAAGGTTATGAGGGGTAGCGCCCTTTAGGATGTGTGCATTTCCTTCTGGAATAGGGTGGTATCATGGTATGGAGCCTAGATACTTACTCATGTTGAAAACACTTTGTTATGATTGTGTGAATTGATTACGAGCGCTCGGTTAAAAGGTCTCAAAGGACCGGGGGATGGCATATTCGGTCAGTTGTTACTCAGTTAGGGGTAACCCGGCCTTGTGTTGGTAGAGATCCGGTTTGGTTCTCGGGGATGTCCATCCAGAGGCATTCTCACGTGGCAATGGGAAGTTCCTTGGCCTGATCGTTCGTTGGAAATCCAATTCCCAATACGAAACTTGTACGGTATTAGTTGTAGAACCTGCCATTCACTTATGGTGGTCACCACTGTTTGGATGGTAGCTATAGTAGGCATAGTTCGAAATGTCTATGCTGGCTAAGATTTATATTCTACTTTCGAAATGAATTTTTCCTACACTATACACTAATAATAATATCAAATGTCTTTTAAATGCGTATCAAGCATCTTTGACTATCATAAGGAGAAATCTCCTCCGATTCTGCGTTTGCATGTGTGTGTGTGCAGGAGGCCTTATGGTAGTCTCATTTTAAAAAGCATTGCGAATTGAATTTAAAAAAAAATATTCCTCTATTTTGATTTTAAAGATAAATAAACTGTTTTGAGTTCTCACACCAATCACATGACTGACTTGGAGTTTATTGTTTTCCTTCCTAAACTCTGGGTGCCCACCAATTTCCACACGGGCAGTTAAGAGTTAGGTTTATCAGGATATTCTGGATATTCTGGAGTTGCTGGAGGCAAGCTGGATCGCATGGCGTATTACTTATATAGTATTTCTTTTTCCGCTGCACTGTTGTTGTTGTTATTGTTGTACACTCTGATGATATGATGTAATGAAATGTGATGTAATGTAATAACTGATATAATTCTTTGTTTAAAGATTATTCATTTATTATTATATGTTGTTCCGCTGCGAATTGTGAGATTCCGATGTTGTTCTGTTGTTTTCTGTTCCGTTCTATTCTCCATTTTTCTACATTTTCAAATTTTCTATTCTCTGTTTTCTTTCTATTCTATATTTAAAAAAAATTCTATCTTCTTTTCCCTATCTATTTTTCTATCTTTTTCTCTTCTCTTTTCTTTAATTCTTTTTCTTAAACCCTCAGTGTTCGGTTTTCCGTCGATCGATTGCTCGGCAGTCGATAAAGTGAGTATCGATGTTGAATTTTCGGAAGACGAAGAATCGGGTCCTGACAATGTGGTATCAGAGCATATGGTTTAGCGACAACCATGGTTCTGTTGGGTATTACTCATTAGAGATAGAGCCAGTAGTGCTCTAGAATGAATTTGAGTGTAATAATAGCTATGAGAGCATATTTGTTAGTGAATATAAAATTGATTTATATTGTGATGATTGGTTTATTGAGTGGCATATGAACTTTCGTCAGCGTGGTCCGCAAGACTATGCCGAAGGGGTTTCTAAACACTTGAATAGAACAATTCGACACAATATTGTTTTAAAAATGGGTAAATGAAATAATTTTACCTTGAGTATATTTTGTATATAAAGAAATAATTTTTCAGAATTATTAAAGTGTATATAAGTTGATTGTTTAGTTGTTTGAATAATCTAAATAAAAGAATAATTGTATAAGTAAAAAGAATTATAAGAATTGAATTATAATTAAAGTGATTTACAATTGTGAAATAAACTTATATATATATATAAGAAGTGAAACTTATGAATATATTTATGAATATGAGTTGTAAATGAAAATGAATTTAAAGTAAAATGGAGTGTAACTTAAGTGATATGGAATTAAGTTGATATTGGGATCAAAGTAAATTAATAAAGTTAAGTGATAAATATGAACTTGAGTTATGTAAATGAAATTCAACTTTAGAAATTGAATTGAATTATTGGATTGAATGTTAATCAATTGAATGTGAATAATTGATATGAAATAATGAATATAAGCGTTAATTCATTAAAATCTTATGTTATTGAAAGTTGAATAGTTGAATAAAAATCAATTTATTAAACCAATTGAAAGTGATGGTGTTGAAACTAAATTGAATGAATATAAGCAAAGTAATTTGGTTGTTATTTGATTGTTAGTTGATTGTATATAATTCATTAAGTATTAATGAAATTGAAAGTTAAAGTAATTAGAATTCAATTGGAAGTTAAGTAAATCTTAAATAGAATTGAATTTGATTTGGAAGTGAACCAACTTGAATATGAATTAGTGAATATAAAATAATTGAATGAAAGTAAAGGTGTTAAACCAAATTGAATGAATATAAGCAAAGGAATTTGGTTTTAATTAATATACATTGGTTATGGATGTTAGTTGGATGATAGTTGATTGATGGTTGCATTTGTTGCTTTTGTTTCATTTGCTATGTTGACATATATAGTTATTATGTTGCTATATGTTGTATATTGATACTATTGCATATATACATGATTCTCATGTTGTTTGTTGAGTGTTTAGTAGGTGCGGATCGCGTTTGCTTCGCATTTGGAGCTCGCTTTCGCGCTATATTAGCCGTATATGCTTGCTAATAAAATATAAGGTACATATCTCGGATTACATACCGTACTTTTATACTTTTTCCCTACGGGATGCCTCATTACTTGATGAGATGTATATTTGTGATATATATACTGTCATTTTTTTTCGGATCGAGCCGCGCAAAGGAGACTATGGCGAATTTTTCCGAAAATTAAAGGCGTTAGAAAAAAATTTGAGAAAATTGGAAAATTTTGAAAACTTTAATTGATTTTGAAGTTGAAAGTTAAACAATAGTAGTTGTTTTTGAAAAGATAACTAAGTATGATTTGAAAACTTAGTAAAGTTATTATAAGAAATTTAATTATGAATTTTGGGAAAATTAATAAATTCTATAACCTTTCTTACTTGATAATTTCGAGGACGAAATTCTTTTAAGGGGGGAAGATTGTAACGACCCAGGATTTTTAATAATTAAAATTTGAGTATTTAATTAATTTTAAATATTAATAAGTGAATTTATAAGTCAAATAAATTTTTATTTGAATTATTAGATTTAATTGAATAATTAAATCGATAATTTAATGTGTTAAATTATGAAAATAATTGAAAATCGAGTTAAATATGATTGAAAATGATTTGTAAAATTTTATTTTATCATATTGGAGTTAGAATGATATTTTAGAACTTTTAAAATCGAATTAAAAGTTAATTTGTGAAAATTGAATATTTTAATATTTAAATCGACTAGTGAAAATAGTCAATTTTTGAACAGTCTCAGAATTGAACGAAACTAGTTCCATTGGATCCGTAATAGTTAGTTATTACCGGATTTCAATTTTCGTGTCAATCGGAGTTATCATTTGATCGTGGTAGCTCGAAACACATCGAATTATTTTTAATTTTAATTTGGCGAGTTAAAATAGCCATTTTTCAAAAAGTCTCGGATTTCGACGAAACTAGTTTCATCGGATCCGTAATGTGATATTATTGTAAGGTTTCAAATTTCAAGTCAATTGGATTTACCGTTTGTCCGGTACAAATTAAAACGCCTAGAAATCGATTTAAATCGGTTTAATTTAAATTGAGCGTTTATAGCCATAACTCGCACAGATGTCCGAATTAGCTTTCGAAACTTGTTCCATTGTGTCCGGAACGTGGGGTAAACCCTAGAAACGCTGGTTACGGCGCGTAATTCGGAGTTCGGAATTTCCGGGATGAATAGTGTCGTTCGTTCTCTTATAAATAGCCCCCCCCCCCCATTTAAAAAAAAATAAAAACAACTAAACCCTAATTCATACCGCAGCCGCCACCAACGTATTGAATGGCCAGAAATGCTCAACTTTCTTCCTCGATTATCTCTCGATCCATTCACTTTCAAGCTTCGTGATCAACTACAAAGTGGTAGAGCACGACGAGATCTACGTTTTCAACGGTGGAGATCGCATTTGGAGCTACGGATCTTCGTCAAAGCACCCGCGTTCCCTGATGTTGCGCACGCAACTCGAGCATGTACAGGTGGCCGAGTGTGCCAAGCTTGGGGCCGAACATAGAGGGGGTCGTGCTCTTCGCGATGGAACTCCCTGATCGCTGCATAGCTCGTCGTGGAGGAAGAATTATTTAACCCTAAATCTAAGCAAGTGGGTTCTTTTGTTCGGCCAAATACCTGTAGAACGCGGGTTTGGGAAGGAGAAAGGAGAGGCGTTGGATCTGGATCACACGGCCCATGTTAGCTAGGTTTATAATTTTAAGTTTATGTTGTAATTTAGTTATAAAGTCGTGTATAAACTTCATAAAATCATAACTTTTTCATACGAGGTCGAAAAAAATGCAAACTCAGTTGCGTTGGAATCGTATGGACGAGCACTACGCGATGGAGTTGGTTTGGAGTCGTTTGGAGTTAGTGAGAATTTTGGGTAAAATTAAACGTACATTCGAAATAAATCGCTAAAACGGAATTTAAAATCAAGGTGAGAACTTCTCACTCAATCGAATCAGTTTCGATTTTATTTTAAATAGTTAGATTTAAAATATTTGAATGCATGTTTGAATGTTGATTGATATCTATTGATTGTTAAAATAGACATTATACGCCGTTAGTAAGCGGATGTTATTTAATAAAAACATATACCGCGAATATTTCATAAACAGTGAAATTGGTATTATATATAATAGCAATATATATATTGGCATATGTATATATTGGAGTTATTGATTTCCCGCATTTTTGTTTAGCGGATGAGACCCTATTGCGCCGTTATTAAGCGGATAATATTTTAAATCCCATATACCGCGATAATTTCGTACTGGAGCGAAATTGGTATTGTGCTAATATTTGTGAATGAAAGAAAACAGGTTGGAGGGATCCAACTGGATTCCTCAACAGTATTTATTTGATTTTGAATATTTTGATATTCGTTGATTATCATATCGATACATGATATCGTTGTTGTCGTAATTGACTATTTGGTGTGTAGCATCACTAGACCAAATTTGGAACTTTAAAAATGATTTTTTAAGTGATTTTTGAAAAGTATACGTTTTATAAAATAATTTTGGAATTGATCCATATTAAATAAATAAACGTTATAATTATTAAAGTTATAAAAATTAAGGTTTTTGTGAAATATAGTTAAAAAACTGATTTTTGAGAATATGATGCTAATGATTTTATAAAATAGTAAAATCGGAATTTTTGAATTTATTGTGAAAAGTTGAAATATAGGATTTATAAAATTTGATTATTTTATAAATCAAAATGATGAAGTTTTTAAAGAAGTTTAAAGACATTTTAAAAGATTAATATGAATTGATTTATATTAAGAGATTTATAAATGGATATTTATAAATTGAAATATAAACATTATAAAACGAGTTTTTATAAGTGTTTGAATGAAATGAAAATGAATTTCATAATTGAATGAAATTTATAGAATTATAAACGGTAAAGTTATAAATGGAATTTTATAAGCAGTAGGTTTATAAAATTTGAAAGGTTAATTGAAGAATGGAATTTTGATTTAAATGAATCTTATAAGTTATAAGATTTATGAATTGGGATATTTAAAAGAACGATTTTGTAAAATAATCGTTTTATAAGCATTTAACTTATAATCTGAACTTTTAGTTCATAATTGAGTTATAAACTGGAATAGGTTAACAAAGGAAGTTATAAAAGAAAGTTGTTATAAAATAAATAGAAATGGAGTTTATAAACGTTGTTTTTTAAATTCGCAAACAACTTATTTTGATAAGTAAATTGTTATAATTTATTTATAGAGTTATATTCACATTTTTGAATAGTGAATAATCCTTTAAATTAAAAAGAATAGAATTGATGAAATTAGTTAACATAGTATATTCACGTTTTTGAATAGTGAATAGTATGTTAAAGAGATTGTTTAGAATGTGATATTTTGAACTGAATTAAAACGATCTAACGATGTTTTAAAATGTGTTGAGATTCGCAACCATAGATTTCAACATTTATTGTTGAAAAAGACGTTTTCGAGAAATAGAAGGAAATGGTGGACTATAACACTGTTGTTATAGTAAATGATTTCCGAAAGGAAATGTTTTGTATAGTATTGGGATTTATATATCTATTTTAATTTCAAATCCCTATACTAGTGATTTTGGGTTGTCGTAACGATGTTTTACACAACATTCGTTTTGGCCCAAATAAATATGTTTATGAGAATGATTTCCTTAAAGAATGAAATATATACTTAATCTCGATTTGAGTATATTGAATATTTTCTAAGTGTTGAAAATAAATAAAATTCATGAATTACTTATTTAATAAGTATGGAAATGTTTTCCAATATAAAGTGAATATTTTGAGAATTTATCTTTTTGAAGATAAATTGAAATGAATAATTGAAATCATATATGCATGGATATTGTGAAATATAAATTCACTATGGGATTTATAAAAGAAAGTGGAATTTAATTAAAAATAAATATTGATTTATTTTTGAGATATTGAATTTTATATCTTGTAAAGATATTTTGGAAAATAAATAATTTGGAAAATTATTTGGAAACTGGTGATGTGTGAATATCCATTGATAGTTCAATAACCGACTATCAATATTTCCCTTTGAATGGGTAATTGATGTGATTTGTTTGAATTTGAATGCCACACTTATTTTTGAATAAGCGCTCACTATTTGGGTTAACCGGGAAAGGACCATGGGGTCGTATAACCCATTCCGAATATGTAATACGTCGTTGTGAATTGCATTGAAGATCGGTGTTGAAGACCGAGTATTTGTGAAAGCGATAGGATGACCTATCGATTGTCTCTGCACTGGGTAGCTCCTGGTATTGAGATCTTCTAAGTGATGGGAAATTCGATCGGGATTGTGAATACCCGTATTGCAAGGGCTTCGTAAGAAGTGCCTTCGGTTTTGTTCGAGCCCGGAACAGACTTGTATGGATTGTATGTCTGACATTACAAATTGAGATATAAAGCAGATTTCTTTCAAATATATTTCTGTTGGTGGCGGAGAATTTATTCTTTTAGCTTAACACCCTTCTCTGAGACGTACAAGCTCAGAGGTTATGTAGTTGAATGTTATCAGCGATATATTCCCAATTTGGTAATGTGACATGCTGAGTGATGCTGAAATGATCATTGTGTTGATTATTTTTGATAGGATCGTTTATTTGATCGTCTATCCTTGCGATCATTGTGTTGATCATTTGTTGACCCAAAGCATGGCTTTTGTATAAAGTATGTTTTTGTGGACGTGACTTCGTCGAGCCTCACATCCCGTGAATGGTCAAAACAGGAAAGAAGCAGCAAGGTTATGAGGGGTAGCGCCCTTTAGGATGTGTGCATTTCCTTCTGGAAAAGGGTGGTATCATGGTATGGAGCCCAGATACTTACTCATGTTGAAAACACTTTGTTATGATTGTGTGAATTGATTACGAGCGCTCGGTTAAAAGGTCCCAAAGGACCGGGGGATGGCATATTCGGTCAGTTGTTACTCAGTTAGGGGTAACCCGGCCTTGTGTTGGCAGAGATCCGGTTTGGTTCTCGGGGATGTCCATCCAGAGGCATTCTCATGTGGCAATGGGAAGTTCCTTGGCCTGATCATTCGTTGGAAATCCAATTCCCAATACGAAACTTGTACGGTATTAGTTGTAGAACCCGCCATTCACTTATGGTGGTCACCACTGTTTGGATGGTAGCTATAGTAGGCATAGTTCGAAATGTCTATGCTGGCTAAGATTTATATTCTACTTTCGAAATGAATTTTTCCTACACTATACACTAATAATAATATCAAATGTCTTTTAAATGCGTATCAAGCATCTTTGACTATCATAAGGAGAAATCTCCTCCGATTCTGCGTTTGCATGTGTGTGTGTGCAGGAGGCCTTATGGTAGTCTCATTTTAAAAAGCATTGCGAATTGAATTTAAAAAAAAATATTCCTCTATTTTGATTTTAAAGATAAATAAACTGTTTTGAGTTCTCACACCAATCACATGACTGACTTGGAGTTTATTGTTTTTCTTCCTAAACTCTGCGTGCCCACCAATTTCCACACGGGCAGTTAAGAGTTAGGTTTATCAGGATATTCTGGATATTCTGGAGTTGCTGGAGGCAAGCTGGATCGCATGGCGTATTACTTATATAGTATTTCTTTTTCCGCTGCACTGTTGTTGTTGTTATTGTTGTACACTCTGATGATATGATGTAATGAAATGTGATGTAATGTAATAACTGATATAATTCTTTGTTTAAAGATTATTCATTTATTATTATATGTTGTTCCGCTGCGAATTGTGAGATTCCGATGTTGTTCTGTTGTTTTCTGTTCCGTTCTATTCTCCATTTTTCTACATTTTCAAATTTTCTATTCTCTGTTTTCTTTCTATTCTATATTTAAAAAAAATTCTATCTTCTTTTCCCTATCTATTTTTCTATCTTTTTCTCTTCTCTTTTCTTAAATTCTTTTTCTTAAACCCTCAGTGTTCGGTTTTCCATCGATCGATTGCTCGGCAGTCGATAAAGTGAGTATCGATGTTGAATTTTCGGAAGACGAAGAATCGGGTCCTGACATAACAACTGACCGAATATGCCATCCCCCGGTCCTTTGGGACCTTTCACCGAGCGCTCGCAATCAATTCACACAATCATAACAAAGTGTTTTCAACATGAGTAAGTTTCTGGGCTCCATACCATGATACCACCCTTTTCCAGAAGGAAATGCACACATCCTAAAGGGCGCTACCCCTCATAACCTTGCTGCTTCTTTCCTGTTTTGACCATTCACGGGGTGTGAGGCTCGACGAAGTCACGTCCACAAAAACATACTTTATACAAAAGCCATGCTTTGGGTCAACAAATGATCATAGAAATGATCACCAAGATAGACGATCAAACAAATGATCCTATCACAAATAATCAACACAATGATCATTTCAGCAACACTCAGCATGTCACATTACCAAATTGGGAATATATCGCTGATAACATTCAACTACATAACCTCTGAGCTCGTACGTCTCAGAGAAGGGTGTTAAGCTAAAAGAATAAATTCTTCGCCACCAACAGAAATATATTTGAATGAAATCGGCTTTATATCTCAATTTGTAATGTCAGACATACAATCCATACAAGTCTGTTCCGGGCTCGAACAGAACCGAAGGCACTTACAAAGAAGTCCTTGCAATCCGGATATTCACAATCCTGATCGGATTCACCATCACATATGGAGAACTCAATACCGGAGCAGCTCGGTGCAGAGTCAATGACAGGTCATCCTATCGCTCTCGCAAATATCTGGTCTTCAACACCGATCTTCAAATGCAATTCACAACGACGTATCACATATTCGGAATGGGTTATACGACCCCATGGTCCTTTCCCGGTTAACCCGAATAGTGAGCGCTTATTCAAAAATAAGTGTGGCATTCAAATTCAACAAATCACATCAAATACCCATTCAAAGGGAAATATTGATAGTCGGTTATTGTATTAATGGATATGCCCACATCACCAGTTTCCAAATAATTTTCCAAATTATTTATTTTCCAAAATATCTTTACAAGATATAAAATTTTCAATACTTCAAAAATAAATCAATATTTATTTTTAAACCCATTTTCCAATTTCATTTATCAATTCCATAATGAATTTATATTTCAAGATATCCATGCATATACGATTTCAATTATTCATTTCAATTTATCTTCAAAAAGATAAATTCTCGAAATATTCACTTTATATTGGAAAACATTTCCATACTCATTTATTCATAAGTAATTCACAAATTTTATTTATTTTCAACACTTGGAAAATATTCAATATACTTAAATCGAAATTAAATATATATTTCATTCTTTAAGGAAATCATTCTCTTAATCATATTTATTTGGGCCAAAACGAATGTTGCGTAAAACATCGTTATGACAACCCAAAATCACTAATATAGGGATTCGAAATTAAAATAGATATATAAATCCCAATACTATACAAAACATTTCCTTTCGGAAATCATTTACTATAACAACAGTGTTATAGTCCACCATTTCCTTTTATTCCTCGAAACATCTATTTCAACAATAAATGTTGAAATCTATGGTTTCGAATCTCAACATATTTAAAAACATCGTTAGATCGTTTTAATTCTATTTAAAACATCACATCTAAAACATTTTCTTTAACATATTATTCATTATTCAAAAACGTGAATATACTTGTTAACCAAAATTTCATCCTTTCTATATACTTTATTCTAAAGGATTATTCACTGTCTACAACGTGAATATAACTCCATAAACAAGTTATAACAATTTACTTATCAAAATAAGTCGTTTGCGAATTTATAAAACAAAGTTTATAAATTCCATTTCTATTTATTTTATAACTACTTCCTTTATAAATCTCCTTTATTAACCTATTCGATTTATAACTCAATTATAAACCAAAAATTCACATTATAAGTTAAATGCTTATAAAACGATTATTTTACAAAATCGTTCTTTTAAACTTCATAATTATAAATCTTATATCTTATAAGATTAAATTATTTATCCAAATATATTCTTTACTAACTTCACAAAATTTATAAATCTTACTATTTATAAATTTCATTTATAACTTCACCATTTATAATTCTATAAATTTCATTCGTTTATGAAATTCATTCACAATTCATTCTAACACTTATAAAAACTCGTTTTATAACTCAAATATTTTTAATTTATAAATATCAATTTATAAATCTTATATAAATCAATTTATACTATTATTTTAAAACATCTTTAAACTCCTTTATAAATTTTATCATTTTGATTTATAAAGTAATCAAGTTTTATAAATCCTATATTTAAACTTTTTAAAATAAATTCAGAGATCCAATTTAAACTATTTTATAAAATTATTAATCCATATTTTCTCAAAAATCAAACTTTAACTGTATTTCTAAAAAATCATAATTTTTATAACATGAAAATTATATCGTTTATTTATTTAAAATGGATCAATTCCAAAAATATTTTATAAACATATACTTTCAAAAATCACTTTAAAATCATTTTTAAATTTCAAAGTTTGGTCCAATGATGCTACATACCAAATAGTCAATCACGACAGCAACGACATCATATATCGATATGATAGTCCATCAAATATCAAAATATCTGAAATCAAAAATAAATACTGTTGAGGAATCCAGTTGGATCCCCCCAACCTGTTTTCCTGCATCCACAAACATTAGCACAATACCAATTTCGCTCCAGTACGAAATTATCGCGGTATATGGGATTTAAAATATTATCCGCTTAATAGACAGCGCAATAGGGTCTCATCCGCTAAACAAAAAAAATGCGGGAAATCAATAACTCCAAAATATACATATGCCAATATATATATATTGCTATTATATATAATACAAATTTCACTGTTTATGAAATATTCGCGGTATATGTTTTTAATAAATAACATCCGCTTACTAACGGCGTATAATGTCTATTTTAACAATCAATAGATAACAATCATCATTCAAACATGCATTCAAATATTTTGAATCTAACTATTTAAAATAAAATCGAAACTGATTCGATTGAGTGAGAAGTTCTCACCTTGATTTCAATTTCGTTTTAGCGATTTATTTCGAATAAAATTAAACGGACGTTTAATTTTACCCAAAATTCTCACTAAATCCAAACGACTTCAATCCAATTTCATCGCATAGTGCTCGTCCATATGATTCCAACGCAACTGGTTTCGCGCGTTTTCGACCTCGTATGAAAAAGATATTGATTTTACAAGTTTGTACACGAATTTATTTAATATAATTTACAACTTTAATTATTTTTAAACCTTCATTCAACATAGGCCGTTGATTTCTCCTGCATCCACATCAGAGCCGCATGCACGTCTTCCCTTCCCCTTCTTCATCTTGCACGCACGCAACATGTACAGACCGAACAAAACCCAATGCTTGCAACTAGGGTTCCATCTTCGAGCCTCCACGTTCAACTTTAGGTCGATCAACTAGTGCCATATTGTAGCCTTCGACGAGAGCCACCTTCGCCCCCAGCACGACCAGGCTCGGCCCCCCATGTTGCGCGCAGTTCTAGGCCGAACGGCCAGTCTTCTAGCTCGAATTGCAATCGATTCGTGCCACTAAAAACGATCACACCCGTATAGAATCGTAGAGCTCTCCTTCCTCTTCAATGTTGTAGTTAATAATTTTGGCTAAAACTTCACGGATTAGAAGAGATTAAGGAATGAAAATTGGAGCTTTCTGGCCATCCATTTGATAACTGGCGGCTACAACTAAATTAGGGTTTTAGTTCTATTTTTTTTTTCTAAAGAAAGTGAAGGCTATTTATAGAGAATTTTCGAACACTATTCATCCGGAAATTCCGAACTCCGATTTACGCGCCGTAACCAGCGTTTCTAGGGTTTACCCCGCGTTCCGGACACAATGGAACAAGTTTCGAAAGCTAATTCGGACATCTGTGCAAGTTATGGCAACAAAAGTTCAATTTAAATTAAACCGATTTAAATCGATTTCTAGGCGTTTTAATTTGTACCGGACAAACGGTAAATCCAATTGACACGAAATTTGAAACCTTACAATAATATCACATTACGGATCCGATGAAACTGGTTTTGTCGAAATCCGAGACTTTTTGAAAAATGGCTATTTTAACTCGCCAAATTAATATTAAAACAATTCGATGCGTTTCGAGCTGCCACGATCAAACGATAACTCCGATTGACACGAAAATTGAAATCCGGTAATAACTAACTATTACGGATCCAATGGAACTGGTTTCGTTCAATTCTGAGACTGTTCAAAAATTGACTATTTTCACTAGTCGATTTAATATTAAAATATTCAATTTTCACAAATTAACTTTTAATTCGATTTTAAAGGTTCTAAAATATCATTCTAACTCCAACATGATAAAATAAAATTTTACAAATCATTTTCAATCATATTTAACTCAATTTCCAATTATTTCCATAATTTAACATATTAAATTATTGATTTAATTATCCAATTAAATCCAATAATTCAAAAAAAAATTATTTGACTTATAAATTCACTTATTAATATTTAAAATTAATTAAATATTCAAATTTTAATTATTAAAAATCCTGGGTCGTTACATGCTCCTTCCTGGAGACGTGAATTACGTGAGGGGGAAGAGAAGATGGCAACGACTCTGATGGCTTGGAGTTGGATCTAACGTGGTGATAAGTTTGGTTATAAATTTTATAATAAAAGTTGTAAATTTATATAAGTATAAATCGTATAACTTCAAATATTCGTATCTTTTTCATACGACGTCGAAAACGCACGAAACAGGAAGCGTTGGAATCGTATGGACGAGCACTACGCGATGAAATTGGATTGGAGTCGTTTGGAGTTAGTGAGAATTTTGGGTAAAATTAAACGCGCGTTTAATTTTATTCGAAATAAATCGCTAAAACGAAAATAAAATCAAGGTGAGAACTTCTCACTCAATCGAATCAGTTTCGATTTTATTTTAAATAGTTAGATTTAAAATATTTAAATGCATGTTTGAATGATGATTGTTATCTATTGATTGTTAAAAAAGACATTATGCGCCGTTAGTAAGCGGATGTTATTTATTAAAAACATATACCGCGAATATTTCATAAACAGTGAAATTGGTATTATATATAATAGCAATATATATATTGGCATATGTATATATTGGAGTTATTGATTTCCCGCATTTGTTTAGCGGATGAGAACCTATTGCGCCGTCTATTAAGCGGATAATATTTTAAATCCCATATACCGCGATAATTTCGTACTGGAGCGAAATTGGTATTGTGCTAATGTTTGTGGATGCAGGAAAACAGGTTGGAGGGATCCAACTGGATTCCTCAACAGTATTTATTTGAATTCAGATATTTTGATATTTGATGGATTATCATATCGATATATGATATCGTTGTTGTCGTGATTGACTATTTGGTATGTAGCATCATTGAACCAAATTTTGGAATTTTAAAATGATTTTTCAAAGTGATTTTTGAAAAGTATACGTTTATAAAATATTTTTGGAACTGATCCATTTTAAATAAATAAACGTTACAATTTAAAGTTATAAAAATTATGATTTTTGAGAAATATAGTTAAAAACTGATTTTTGAGAAATAAGGGATTAATGATTTTATAAAAGAGTTTAATCGGGATTTTTGAAATTTTTATAAAAAGTTAAAATATAGGATTTATAAAATTTGATTATTTTATAAATCAAAATGGTGAAATAATAAAGGAGATTAAAGATGTTTTAAAGAATAATATAAATTGATTTATATTAAGATATTTATAAATGGATATTTATAAATTGGAATATTGACATTATAAAACGAGTTTTTATAAGTGTTTGAATGAAGTGAAAATGGATTGCATAAGTGAATGAAATTTATAGAATTATAAATGGTGAAGTTATAAATGAAATTTATAAATAGTAAGATTTATAAATTTGTGAAGTTATTTGAAGAATAGATTTGGTTAAATAAATGAATCTTATAAGTTATAAGATTTATGATTTGGAAAGTCTTTAAAAGAACGATTTTGTAAAATAATCGTTTTATAAGCATTTGACTTATAATATGAACGTTTGATGTATAATTGAGTTATGAATTGAATAGGTAAATAAAGGAATTTATAAACATTGTTTTATAAATTCACCAACGACTTATTTTGATAAGTAAATTGTTATAACTTATAAATGGAGCTATATTCACGTTTTTGAACTGTGAATAATCCTTTAAAATAAAATGAATAGAAATGATGAAAATTATTAACGTAGTTTATTAACGTTTTTGAATAATGAATAATATGTTAAAGAAAATTGTTTTGAATGAGATGTTTAAATTGAATTAAAACGATTTAACGATGTTTTAAATATGTTAAGATTCGAAACCATAGATTTCAACATTCATTGTTGAAATAGACGTTTTCGAGAAATAAAAGGAAATAGTGGACTATAACACTGTGGTTATAGTAAATGATTTCCGAAAGGAAATGTTTTGTATAGTATTGGGATTTATATATCTATCTTAAATTCGAATCCCTATACTAGTGATTTTGGGACGTTGTAACGATGTTTTACACAACATTCGTTTTGGCCCAAATAAATATGTTTAAAAGAATAATTTCCTTAAAGAATGAGATATATACTTAATATCGATTTAAGTATATTGAATATTTTCCAAGTGTTGAAAATAAATAGGTTCATGAATTACTTATTAAATAAGTATGGAAATGTTTTCCAATATAAAGTGAATATTTTGAGAATTTATCTTTTTGAAGATAAATTGAAATGAACAATTGAAATCGTATATGCATAGATATTGTGAAATATAAATTCACTATGGAATTTATAAAAGGAAATGGAATTTGTTTAAAAATAAATATTGATTTATTTTTGAAGTGTGAAAATTATATATCTTGTAAAGATATTTTGGAAAATAAATAATTTGGAAAATTATTTGGAATCTGGTGATGTTGTGCATATCCATTGATAGTTCAATAACCGACTATCAATATTTCCCTTTGAATGGGTAATTGATGTGATTTGTTTGAATTTGAATGCCACACTTATTTTTGAATAAGCGCTCACTATTCGGGTTAACCGGGAAAGGACCATGGGGTCGTATAACCCATTCCGAATATGTGATACGTCGTTATGAATTGCATTTGATGACCGGTGTTGAAGACCGAGTATTTGCGAAAGCGATAGGATGACCTATCGATTGTCTCTGCACTGGGTAGCTCCTGGTATAGAGATTCCCTAACTGATGGGAAATTCGATCGGGATTGTGAATACCTGGATTGCAAGGGCTTCGTGAGAAGTGCCTTCGGTTTTGTTCGAGCCCGGAACAGACTTGTATGGACTGTATGTCTGACATTACAAATTGAGATATAAAGCAGATTTCATTCAAATATATTTCTGTTGGTGGCGGAGAATTTATTCTTTTAGCTTAACACCCTTCTCTGAGACGTACGAGCTCAGAGGTTATGTAGTTGAGGGTTATCAGTGATATATTCCCAATTTGGTAATGTGACATGCTGAGTGTTGCTGTAAATGATCATTGTGTTGATTATTGTGATAGGATCGTTTATTTGATCGTCTATCTTGGTGATCATTTCTATGATCATTTGTTGACCCAAAGCATGGCTTTTGTATAAAGTATGTTTTTGTGGACGTGACTTCGTTGAGCCTCACACCCCGTGAATGGTCAAAACAGGAAAGATGCGGCAAGGTTATGAGGGGTAGCGCCCTTTAAGATATGTGCATTTCCTTCTGGAAAAGGGTGGTGTCATGGTATGGAGCCCAGATACTTACTCATGTTGAAAACACTTTATGATTGTGTGAATTGATTGCGAGCGCTCGGTGAAAGGTCCCAAAGGACCGGGGGATGGCATATTCGGTCAGTTGTTACTCAGTTAGGGGTAACCCGGCCTTGTGTTGGTAGAGATCCGGTTTGGTTCTCGGGGATGTCCATCCAGAGGCATTCTCATGTGGCAATGGGAAGTTCCTTGGCCTGATCATTCGTTGGAAATCTAAAAAAACAATACGAGACTTGTACGGTTTTAGTTGTAGAACCTGCCATCTAATATGGTAGCTATAGTAAGCATACTATAATGGTACCTATGCTGGCTAAGATTTATATTCTACTTTCGAAATGAATTTTTCCTACACTATGCACTAGTAATAATATCAAATGTTCTTTTTAATGCGTATCAAGCATCTTTGACTATCATAAGGAGGAATCTCCTCCGATTCTGCGTTTGCATTGGGTGTGTGTGCGGGAGGCCTTATGGTAGTCTCATTTTAAAAAGCATTGCGAATTGACTTTAAAAATATTCCTCTATTTTGATTTTAAAGATAAATAAACTGTTTTGAGTTCCCACACCAGTCACATGACTGACTCGGAGTTTATTGTTTTCCTTCCTAAACTATGGGTGCCCACCAATTTCCACACGGGCAGTCAAGAGTTAAGGTTTATCAGGATATTCTGGATATTCTGGAGTTGCTGGAGGCAAGATGGATGGCATGGCGTATTACTAGTTTATATAGTATTCTTTTTCCGCTGCATTGTTTGATGTTGTTGATGTTGTACACTCTGATGATATGATGTAATGAAATGTGATGTAATGTAATAACTGATATAGTTCTTTGTTTAAAGATTATTCATTTATTATTATATGTTGTTCCGCTGCGAATTGTTAGATTCTGATGTTGTTCTGTTGTTTCCTTTCTGTTCTGTTTTCTTTTCTTTCTATTCTCTTTCCTCTCCATCTTCTATCTTTTTCTTCTCTCTTTTTCTTCTCTTTCTTTTTCTTAAACACATTGATAATTCGTATTTCTGTTCATCTTGAATTAATCTACGGAGATTAGTGTATATTCAAGGTGTACGGATTTGCGGGTCTTCACAGAAAGATTTGGAAGCAATTAATTTGTATGCGTTTACATTAGTAAGGAAGTAAATGGATTTTTTTTAATGCAAGAAATAAGGATATTGGAACGGCTATAGAGAGAGGTACGTGATGTTTTTTTTATTCTACTTAAAGTATGCGTTGATTAAGATGAGGGATTATAGGAAAGAATTTATTTAAAACAATTACCCTGTTGCTTTGATTTTGAATCAGTCAATTGAATATTTTTCTTATCAATTTCACACGAGAGGTAAGGAAAGTTTGGAACAATTAATTGCAGTGAGTAATAAATTTTTATTACCAGTGTAGATTTCGTGAATTAAGGAGAACATAAAACGGCAAGCAATCGATTTGCTTCAACACGGAAATGGAAGATTGACCAAAAGAATAATGTTGTGTGACGTGTAAATATTAAAGAAAATACCTTGCATCGATTTTTAGGGAACCATGGCAAGAATTAAAGTGTGAACGGTTATGGAATTTGTGAATAACGTTTCTATTAAATTAGAAGAGCAAAAGGAAAGTGAATATATTTAGAATGCGTACAACAGATGCAAATATTTTATGCCCAAAATATAACAAAAAACGGATTTAAATTTTATACGTTTTCTTATATATATGTTATTTATTCCATCAAATAACGCGCTTTTTAAACGCGTAATTAAACAGTTTATTTATACACTAATTTTTTTTCACATTTTATTTCTTAATTAAAACATGATTTTGCTAAAAATTAAGTTATTTACCATCTTCAACAAAAACCCAAATTTCCTATTAAAGTTAATCTGTCAGGACCCAATTCTTCGACTCCCGAATATCGACATCAATACGTCCACTGTATCGAATGCCGATCAGTCGGTTGCCGGAAAACCGAACACTGAGGGTTTAAGAAAGAAGAAAAAGAGAAAAGAAGAGAGAAGATAGTAGAAAATAGAGAGAATAGAAAACAGAAAATAGAATAGAACAGAAAACAGCAGAACAACATCAGAATCTCACAATTCGCAGCGGAACAACATATAATAGATAAATGAATAATCTTTAAACAAAGAACTATATCAGTTATTACATTACATTTCATTACATCATATCATCAGAGTGTACAACATCAAACAATGCAGCGGAAAAAGAACTACTATATAAACTAGTAATACGCCATCCAGCTTGCCTCCAGCAACTCCTGAATTCCAGAATATCCTGATAAACCTTAACTCTTGACTGCCCGTGTGGAAATTGATGGGCACCCAGAGTTTAGGAAGAAAAACAATAAACTCCGAGTCAGTCATGTGACTGGTGTGGGAACTAAAACAGTTTATTTTTCTTTTAAAAATCAAAAATAGAGGAATATTGTTAAAGTCAATTCGCAATGCTTTTAAAAATGAGACTACCATAAGACCTCCTGCCACACACACAATGCAAACGCAGACTTGGAGGAGATTTCTTCTTATGTTAGTCAAAGATGCTTGATACGCATTAAAATCAAATCAATTTTGATATTATTATTAGTGCATAGTGTAGAAGATATTTCGAAGGTAGAATATAAATCTTAGCCAGCATAGGTACCATTATATTATGCCTACTATAGCTACTTCCTGAGGAAGCAGGTTCTACAACTAAAACCGTACAAGATCGTATTGTTTCTTTGGATTTCCAACGAATGATCAGGCCAAGGAACTTCCCATTGCCACATGAGAATGCCTCTGGATGGACATCCCCGAGAACCAAACCGGATCTCTGCCAACACAAGGCCGGGTTACCCCTAACTGAGTAACAACTGACCGAATATGCCATCCCCCGGTCCTTTGGGACCTTTTAACCGAGCGCTCGTAATCAATTCACACAATCATAACAAAGTGTTTTCAACATGAGTAAGTATCTGGGCTCCATACCATGATACCACCCTTTTCCAGAAGGAAATGCACACATCCTAAAGGGCGCTACCCCTCATAACCTTGCCGCATCTTTCCTGTTTTGACCATTCACGGGGTGTGAGGCTCGACGAAGTCACGTCCACAAAAACATACTTTATACAAAAGCCATGTTTTGGGTCAACAAATGATCATAGAAATGATCACCAAGATAGACGATCAAACAAATGATCCTATCACAAATAATCAACACAATGATCATTTCACAGCAACACTCAGTATGTCACATTACCAAATTGGGAGTATATTGCTGATAACTTCAACTATATAACCTCTGAGCTCGTATGTCTCAGAGAAGGGTGTTAAGCTAAGAGAATAAATTCTCCACCACCAATAGAAATATATTTGAAAGAAATCGGCTTTATATCTCAATTTGTAATGTCAGACATACTATCCATACAAGTCTGTTCCGGGCTCGAACAGAACCGAAGGCACTTACAAAGAAGTCCTTGCAATCCGAATAATCTCTAATCACGTTCGGATTTCCCATCACATATGGAGATCTCGATACCGGGGATCAGCCAGTGCAGAGACAATCAACAAGAAACCCTTTCGTTTTCGAAAATATCCGGTCTTCAACACCGATCTTCAAATGCAATTCATAACGACGTATCACATATTCGGAATGGGTTATACGACCCCAAGGTCCTTTCCCGGTGAACCCGAATAGTGAGCGCTTATTTTTAAAAAATAAGTGTGGCATTCAAATTCAAACAAATCACAACAAATACCTATTTAAAGGTAAATATTGATAGTCGGTTTTTGAACTATCAATAGATATGCCAACATCACCAGATTCCAAATAATTTTCCAAATTATTTATTTTCCAAAAATATCTTTAGAAGATATAAACTTTCCATACTTCAAAAATAAATCAATATTTATTTTTAACCTATTTTCCAAATTCCATTTATAAATTACATATTGAATTTACATTCCAAAATATTTATGAATATACGATTTCCATTCGTTTTCAAATATTCATTTCAATTTATCTTCAAAAATATAAATTCAAAATATTCACTTAATATTGGAAAAGCATTTCTATACTTATTTATTTATAAGTAATTCACAATCTTTTTATTTTCTACACTTGGAAAATATTCTATATACTCTAATCGAAATTAAGTATATATTTCATTCTTTAAGGAAATCATTCTCTTAAACATATTTATTTGGGCCAAAACGAATGTTGCGTAAAACATCGTTACGACAAACCAAAATCACTAGTATAGGGATTCGAAATTAAAATAGATATATAAATCCCAATACTATACAAAACATTTCCTTTCGGAAATCATCTATTATAACAACAGTGTTATAATCTACCATTTCCTTCTATTTCTCGAAAACGTCTATTTCAACAATGAATGTTGAAATCTATGGTTTCGATAGTTAATACTTTTTAAAACATCTTTAGATCGTTTTAATTCTATTTAAAACATCACATCCAAAACATTTTCTTTAACATACTATTCACTATTCAAAAACGTGAATATACTTGTTAACCAATTTCATCATTTCTATTCATTTTTTTTAAAGGATTGTTCACTGTCTAAAACATGAATATAATTCCATTAACAAATTACAACAATTCCTTATCAAAATAAGTCGTTGCGGATTTATAAAATAATGTTTATAAATTCCATTTCTATTTATTTTATAATACTTCCTTTTACAAATTTCCTTTATTAATCCTATTCAATTTTTATATCTCAATGATATACTAAAAATTCATATTATAAGTCAAATACTTATAATTTATTTGTTTACAAAATCGTTCCTTTAAACTTCATAATTATAAATCTTATAATTTATAAGATTCATTTATTTATCAAAAATCTATTCTTTTTAATAACTTTACAAATTTTATAAACCTACTGTTTATAAAATTCCATTTATAACTTCACCGTTATAATTCTATAAATTACATTCATTTATGAAATTCATTTACAATTCATTCTAATTCTTGTAAAAGCTCGTTTTACACTTCTAATATTCTTAATTTATAAATATCAATTCATAAATCTTTTAATATAAAACCATTTATACTACTATTTTAAAACGTCTTTAAACTCATTTATAATTTCACCATTTTGATTTATAAAATATTCAAATTTCCATTTATAACTTTACCGTTATAATCCTATAGATTTCATTCCTTTATGGAATTCATTTACAAATCATTCTATCACTTATAAAAGCTCGTTTTATAATTCAAGATATTCTAAATTTATAAATATCAATTTATAAATCTTTTATATGGATCAATTTATATTATTCTTTTAAAAAACGTCTTTGAACTCCTTTATAATTCATCATTTTGATTTGTAAAATAATCAAACTTCATAAATCCTATTTTTAAACTTTTTATAATAAATTCAGAAATCCCAGTTTAAACTATTTTATAAAATCATTAATCTCATACTTTCAAAAATCAACTTTTAACTGAATTTCTCAAAAATCATAATTTTTATAATATTAAAATTATAACGTTTATTTATTTAAGATGAATCAATTTCAAAAATATTTTATAAACGTATACTTTCAAAAGTCACTTTAGAAATCCCTTTAAAAATAAAAATCGTTATTTTTAAATTAAAAATTGGATCCGATGATGCAACACATCAAATAGTCAATCACGACTTTCAAACATCATATATCATCCATGATAAACAATCAAATATCACAATATCTAAATCAAATAAATATTTGTGAGGAATCCCGTTGGATCCCTCCAACCTGTTTCCCTGCTTCCACAGATATTAGCACAATACCCATTCCACTTCGAGGTGGAATATCGCGGTATATGGGATTTTATAAAATATTATCCGCTTACTAACGGCGTAATAGGGTCTCATCCGCTATACAATGCGGGAAATCAATCAACTGCAATATATACATATGCCAATATATATATATATATATATATATATATATATATATATATATATATATATATATTGCTATATACTAATATAATACCAATTCCACTTCGAGGTGGAATATCGCGGTATATGTGTGTAATAAATAACCTCCGCTTACTAACGGCGTATAGGGTCTATTCACATCCAATATATATATATATATATATATATATATATATATATATATATATATATATATAACAATCATCATTCAAGCATTCAATCAACACAACTAACAATTTTAAATCTAACTATTTAAAATTTAAATAAATCCTTTTGAGTGAGGAGTTCTCACCTTTGCTTTTATTAGCAATCCATTTTCCATCTTGACTCGATTTTCTTGATTTATACCTTGTATAATTATTTACAAAATTCATTAAAATTCAAAATAATCGAATAACAAATTTCGTTTTGATAGTTTAAATTAACCAATTTCTCCTTTAATAATTTTCTTTAACTACAAATTTACAATTTAAAACTAAGTTTCCTTAAATAAATTATTTTTAAATGACAAAAATTAATTGAACCATTTATGCAACTTAATTCCGCTAGTCGAAAAATTAATTTCCATTCATAGTAACTATTTGATTTAGAAATAAATTTCCATTTGATAAATCAATTTAACCAACGATAAAATTTGAGTTTAAACTCAAACATTTAAATTAAAACATCATTCATTCATTTTTATTTTTTATATATTTAAACTATCCTTCCTAAAATAAAATATAAATGCATAAATATGCCTTATTGTA
The DNA here is from genome assembly GCA_030765085.1 of Allium cepa. Lineage (NCBI taxonomy): Eukaryota > Viridiplantae > Streptophyta > Magnoliopsida > Asparagales > Amaryllidaceae > Allium > Allium cepa. Next base: position 104,489,308 of record CM060930.1, on the reverse strand, counting down.
AATTGAATTTTCTGTTCAATCTATAAAATCCTCATCTCTTGCAGTAAATTAAATTCTGCATTATCTACCTATATTCATACGTGTGTGTGTGTGTATGAATTCAAATTGAAGAATAAATCACTTTTAATACCTCACTGGAAATCAAGCGAACCCAGATCTCGTCACCAACAACATCGATCGCCCCCATCTCCAGCCGCATCCACCATCGCGCGCGCCTCCACACTCCATGAGCGAACGCAAATCACCGAACTCGAAGCTCCCAATTTCAATCGCGACGTCACCATCCATCGCGACTTCGCCCTCCAACCTCGAATTGCATGGCACCCCACGCCTCGAGCTCGCGCTTTCCTGGCGCCACCTGCAGCGAGCGCCGCACCCCTAAAACCATCACGAATCGCGATAGATTGAAGATGCTCGGCTGCCACGAACCACCATTGATTTGCACGCCGCGATTCGATTTGAATTTTTTTTTTCAATGAACGAACGAGTTTGAATCGAATGAGGGAAAGGGGAAGAAGGGATACAGCTTCGGCCATTTTTTTCTTCGTTCGATTTTGAACTGAAGGTGGGTTGCGCGATTATTTAAAAAGGAATGGGGAGGAGACAGAATTTCATGCTTGCACGTTCTCTACACGATCGAAGGCATGATCCTTGCCGTAATTTTAGGCGTAAGGTTGGGGAAGATAACGTGTGTGTTGTTGACTAATTTATATTTAAATTTCAAATTGAATTCGATTTAAATTTTCGACGCGTTTACTCAACGTACGCTCACATACCAACTCCGAAAAATACGAAATTTGAAATCCGAGAATAATTCAATATTACGGACCCAATGGAACTTGTTTCGTCGAATTCCGAGATTATGCCTCGGACGGCTATTTTTAAATATCGATTCAAACGATTAAAATGTCAAAACAGAACAAACCACTTTCAAATTCAATTCTGAAGCTTCTATTATCTTCAGTATTATCAACATAAATTTTACAAGCCTTTGAAATATTTTTAATCGGCTTAAAATTGAAGATTCAAATTTTATTCAACTTTCAATAGATTAAATTCTATAATTTAATCGACATTTTCATAGTTATATTGAAAATTCAATCTAAACCATCATTCAAATATTTAAATTTAAATAAATATTTTCAAATTAAATTATTCAAAATTCTGGGTCGTTACAATCTTCCCCCCTTAAAAGAATTTCGTCTCGAAATTACAAGTTAAGAAGAATGCCCTTATCCCGTCTATTATTTTTCACAATCTAAATAGTTTTATCAACTTGCTAACCTAAATCTTTTTATTAGAGATTCATTATCATTTCAACTAGCTTTCCAACTTCAAATATAAGTTCCAAACAACATTGTTCTCCTAACAATTTAAATTTAAATTCAAATTCAAATTTTAAACTTTCAAAATTTTTCTAGCACCCTAAATTTTCGAAAAATTTCGCCAGTGTCTCCTTTGCGCGGCTAGCTCGGTACGACTACAAAATGGCACCACGGCCCCTCAGAATCAAAAAGAAAAGAGAAAGCCAAGTGGCTGGAGAAGAAAATCATCTAATTTCATACTGAAATTCAAATACGTACCTTTTTGTCGAGCAATTCAATTTTATCTTTGAAATCAAAATCCAATCCCTTCATAATACCTGTATATCCTGCTATTCATAATATCCAATTCCAACAAACAAACCATTTTGCCAATTCATTACAAAATTTCCAACATATGTTTCTTATACATTTTTACTTCACTATTGAAGTTATATATTCATTTTCATTCAATTTACATTTGAATTCAATTCACAAATTCAATTCCATTCGAATTCAATTCTCAATTCTAAATATTGAATTCTAACGATTAACTTTCATTTACTAATTCATATGATTATTTTAAATTAGTTTCATTCACTAATTCATTTCATTTTTAAATTTCCATATTCAATTCATCTCGAATTTACTTAATTACTAACAAAGGAAATTTCAATTTATTTCTTTTACTTACTTGAATTTATATCCAAATTCAAATTTATCTTCAAATTTAGCTCACAACTAAACTTTAATTTAACCAATTCAAATTCAAAGAACTTATCAAGTTAGTTTACTTGAATTCAATCTATTTTATTTTATTTTAATTCCATATACTAATGATAATAATTTAATATTATTAACAACCATGCAACCATATACTATAATAATTCATAGAAAATCATTTCTTTTCTCTATCAAAAATATTTTGGGCAAAATTATCTTATTCACGCGATTCAAAAACAATTTTATATTCACTAACAAATACGCGCTCATATCTATTATTACACTCAAACTCATTCTAGAGTACTGCTGACTCTATCTCTAATGAGTAATACCCAACAGAACCAGGGTTGTCGCTTAACCATAAGCTCTGATACCAAATTGGCAGGACCCAATTCTTCGACTCCCGAATATCGACATCAATACGTCCACTATATCGAATGCCGATCAGTCGGATGCCAGAAAACCGAACACTGAGGGTTTAAGAAAGAAGAAAAAGAGAAAAGAAGAGAGAAGATAGTAGAAAATAGAGAGAATAGAAAACAGAAAATAGAACGGAACAGAAAACAGCAGAACAACATCAGAATCTCACAATTCGCAGCGGAACAACATATAATAGATAAATGAATAATCTTTAAACAAAGAACTATATCAGTTATTACATTACATTTCATTACATCATATCATCAGAGTGTACAACATCAAACAATGCAGCGGAAAAAGAACTACTATATAAACTAGTAATACGCCATCCAGCTTGCCTCCAGCAACTCCTGAATTCCAGAATATCCTGATAAACCTTAACTCTTGACTGCCCGTGTGGAAATTGGTGGGCACCCAGAGTTTAGGAAGAAAAACAATAAACTCCGAGTCAGTCATGTGACTGGTGTGGGAACTAAAACAGTTTATTTTTCTTTTAAAAATCAAAAATAGAGGAATATTTTTAAAGTCAATTCGCAATGCTTTTAAAAATGAGACTACCATAAGACCTCCTGCCACACACACAATGCAAACGCAGACTTGGAGGAGATTTCTTCTTACGTTAGTCAAAGATGCTTGATACGCATTAAAATCAAATCAATTTTGATATTATTATTAGTGCATAGTGTAGAAGATATTTTGAAGGTAGAATATAAATCTTAGCCAGCATAGGTACCATTATATTATGCCTACTATAGCTACTTCCTGAGGAAGCAGGTTCTACAACTAAAACCGTACAAGATCGTATTGTTTCTTTGGATTTCCAACGAATGATCAGGCCAAGGAACTTCCCATTGCCACATGAGAATGCCTCTGGATGGACATCCCCGAGAACCAAACCGGATCTCTACCAACACAAGGCCGGGTTACCCCTAACTGAGTAACAACTGACCGAATATGCCATCCCCCGGTCCTTTGGGACCTTTCACCGAGCGCTCGCAATCGATTCACACAATCATAAAGTGTTTTCAATATGAGTAAGTATCTGGGCTCCATACCATGATACCACCCTTTTCCAGAAGGAAATGCACATATCCTAAAGGTCGCTACCCCTCATAACCTTGCCGCATCTTTCCTGTTTTGACCATTCACGGGGTGTGAGGCTCGACGAAGTCACGTCCACAAAAACATACTTTATACAAAAGCCATGTTTTGGGTCAACAAATGATCATAGAAATGATCACCAAGATAGACGATCAAACAAATGATCCTATCACAAATAATCAACACAATGATCATTTCACAGCAACACTCAGTATGTCATATTACCAAATTGGGAGTATATTGCTGATAACTTCAACTATATAACCTCTGAGCTCGTATGTCTCAGAGAAGGGTGTTAAGCTAAGAGAATAAATTCTCCGCCACCAACAGAAATATATTTGAAAGAAATCGGCTTTATATCTCAATCTGTAATGTCAGACATACTATCCATACAAGTCTGTTCCGGGCTCGAACAGAACCGAAGGCACTTACAAAGAAGTCCTTGCAATCCGAATAATCTCTAATCACGTTCGGATTTCCCATCACATATGGAGATCTCAATACCGGGGATCAGCCAGTGCAGAGACAATCAACAAGAAACCCTTTCGTTTTCGAAAATATCCGGTCTTCAACACCGATCTTCAAATGCAATTCATAACGACGTATCACATATTCGGAATGGGTTATACGACCCCAAGGTCATTTCCCGGTTAACCCGAATAGTGAGCGCTTATTTTAAAAAAATAAGTGTGGCATTCAAATTCAAACAAATCACAACAAATACCTATTTAAAGGTAAATATTGATAGTCGGTTATTGAACTATCAATAGATATGCCAACATCACCAGATTCCAAATAATTTTCCAAATTATTTATTTTCCAAAAATATCTTTAGAAGATATAAACTTTCCATACTTCAAAAATAAATCAATATTTATTTTTAACCTATTTTCCAAATTCCATTTATAAATTCCATATTGAATTTACATTCCAAAATATTTATGAATATACGATTTCCATTTGTTTTCAAATATTCATTTTCAATTTATCTTCAAAAATATAAATTCAAAATATTCACTTAATATTGGAAAAGCATTTCTATACTTATTTATTTATAAGTAATTCACAATCTTTTTATTTTCTACACTTGGAAAATATTCTATATACTCTAATCGAAATTAAGTATATATTTCATTCTTTAAGGAAATCATTCTCTTAAACATATTTATTTGGGCCAAAACGAATGTTGCGTAAAACATCGTTACGACAAACCAAAATCACTAGTATAGGGATTCGAAATTAAAATAGATATATAAATCCCAATACTATACAAAACATTTCCTTTCGGAAATCATCTATTATAACAACAGTGTTATAATCTACCATTTCCTTCTATTTCTCAAAAACGTCTATTTCAACAATGAATGTTGAAATCTATGGTTTCAATAGTTAATACTTTTTAAAACATCTTTAGATCGTTTTAATTCTATTTAAAACATCACATCCAAAACATTTTCTTTAACATATTATTCACTATTCAAAAACGTGAATATACTTGTTAACCAATTTCATCATTTCTATTCATTTTTTTTAAAGGATTGTTCACTGTCTAAAACATGAATATAATTCCATTAAAAAATTACAACAATTCCTTATCAAAATAAGTCGTTGCGGATTTATAAAATAATGTTTATAAATTCCATTTCTATTTATTTTATAATACTTCCTTTTACAAATTTCCTTTATTAATCCTATTCAATTTTTATATCTCAATGATATACTAAAAATTCATATTATAAGTCAAATACTTATAATTTATTTGTTTACAAAATCGTTCCTTTAAACTTCATAATTATAAATCTTATAATTTATAAGATTCATTTATTTATCAAAAATCTATTCTTTTAAATAACTTTACAAATTTTATAAACCTACTGTTTATAAAATTCCATTTATAACTTCACCGTTATAATTCTACAAATTTCATTCATTTATGAAATTCATTTACAATTCATTCTAATTCTTGTAAAAGCTCGTTTTACACTTCTAATATTCTTAATTTATAAATATCAATTCATAAATCTTTTAATATAAAACAATTTATATTACTATTTTAAAACGTCTTTAAACTCATTTATAATTTCACCATATTGATTTATAAAATATTCAAATTTCCATTTATAACTTTACCGTTATAATCCTATAGATTTCATTCCTTTATGGAATTCATTTACAAATCATTCTATCATTTATAAAAGCTCGTTTTATAATTCAAGATATTCTAAATTTATAAATATCAATTTATAAATCTTTTATATGGATCAATTTATATTATTCTTTTAAAAAACGTCTTTGAACTCCTTTATAATTCATCATTTTGATTTGTAAAATAATCAAACTTCATAAATCCTATTTTTAAATTTTTTATAATAAATTCAGAAATCCCAGTTTAAACTATTTTATAAAATCATTAATCTCATACTTTCAAAAATCAACTTTTAACTGAATTTCTCAAAAATCATAATTTTTATAATATTAAAATTATAACGTTTATTTATTTAAGATGAATCAATTTCAAAAATATTTTATAAACGTATACTTTCAAAAGTCACTTTAGAAATCCCTTTAAAAATAAAAATCGTTATTTTTAAATTAAAAATTGGATCGGATGATGCAACGCATCAAATAGTCAATCACGACTTTCAAACATCATATATCATCCATGATAAACTATCAAATATCACAATATCTAAATCAAATAAATATTTGTGAGGAATCCAGTTGGATCCCTCCAACCTGTTTCCCTGCATCCACAGACATTAGCACAATACCCATTCCACTTCGAGGTGGAATATCGCGGTATATGGGATTTTATAAAATATTATCTGCTTACTAACGGCGCAATAGGGTCTCATCCGCTCTACAATGCGGGAAATCAATCAACTGCAATATATACATATGCCAATATATATATATATATATATATATATATATATATATATATATATATATATATATTGCTATATACTAATATAATACCAATTCCACTTCGAGGTAGAATATCGCGGTATATGTGTGTAATAAATAACCTCCGCTTACTAACGGCGTATAGGGTCTATTCACATCCAATATATATATATATATAACAATCAACATTCAAGCATTCAATCAACACAACTAACAATTTTAAATCTAACTATTTAAAATTTAAATAAATCCTTTTGAGTGAGGAGTTCTCACCTTTGCTTTTATTAGCAATCCATTTTCCATCTTGACTCGATTTTCTTGATTTATACCTTGTATAATTATTTACACAATTCATTAAAATTCAAAATAATCGAATAACAAATTTCGTTTTGATAGTTTAAATTAACCAATTTCTCCTTTAATAATTTTATTTAACTACAAATTTACAATTTAAAACTAAGTTTCCTTAAATAAATTATTTTTAAATGACAAAAATTAATTGAACCATTTATACAACTTTATTCCGCTAGTCGAAAAATTAATTTCCATTCATAGTAACTATTTGATTTAGAAATAAATTTCCATTTGATAAATCAATTTAACCAATGATAAAATTTGAGTTTAAACTCAAACATTTAAATTAAAACATCATTCATTCATTTTTATTTTTTATATATTTAAACTATCCTTCCTAAAATAAAATATAAATGCATAAATATGCCTTATTGTAAATTGAATTTTCTGTTCAATCTATAAAATCCTCATCTCTTGCAGTAAATTAAATTCTGCATTATTTACGTATATTCATACGTGTGTGTGTATATGAATTCAAATTGAAGAATAAATCGCTTTTAATACCTCACTGGAAATCAAGCGAACCCAGATTTCGTCACCAACAACATCGATCGCCCCCATCTCCAGCCGCATCCACCATCGCGCGCGCCTCCACACTCCATGAGCGAACGCAAATCACCGAACTCGAAGCTCCCAATTTCAATCGCGACGTCACCATCCATCGCGACTTCGCCCTCCAACCTCGAATTGCACGGCACCCCACACCTCGAGCTCGCGCTTTCCTGGCGCCACCTGCAGCGAGCGCCGCACCCCTAAAACCATCACGAATCGCGATAGATTGAAGATGCTCGGCTGCCACGAACCACCATTGATTTGCACGCCGCGATTCGATTTGAATTTTTTTTTTTCAATGAACGAACGAATTTGAATCGAATGAGGGAAAAGGGAAGAAGGGATACGGCTTCGGCCATTTTTTTCTTCGTTCGATTTTGAATTGAAGGTGGCTTGCGCGATTATTTAAAAAGGAATGGGGAGGAGACAGAATTTCATGCTTGCACGTTCTCTACACGATCGAAGGCATGATCCTTGCCGTAATTTTAGGCGTAAGGTTGGGGAAGATAACGTGTGTGTTGTTGACTAATTTATATTTAAATTTCAAATTGAATTCGATTTAAATTTTCGACGCGTTTACTCAACGTACGCTCACATACCAACTCCGAAAAATACAAAATTTGAAATCCGAGAATAATTCAATATTACGGACCCAATGGAACTGGTTTCGTCGAATTCCGAGACTATGCCTCGGACGGCTATTTTTAAATATCGATTCAAACGATTAAAGTGTCAAAACAGAACAAACCACTTTCAAATTCAATTCTGAAGCTTCTATTATCTTCAGTATTATCAACATAAATTTTACAAGCCTTTGAAATATTTTTTATCAGCTTCAAATTGAAGATTCAAATTTTATTCAACTTTCAATAGATTAAATTCTATAATTTAATCGACATTTTCATAGTTATATTGAAAATTCAATCTAAACCATCATTCAAATATTTAAATTTAAGTAAATATTTTCAAATTAAATTATTCAAAATTCTGGGTCGTTACATAATCCTTACCAAAGTCAAAATTTCAGAAATCTTATCTTTTATTTAAAAATTTGCGCAATGTTTTAATCAATTCAAAATTTAGATTTTTATATAATAAACCCCCAAAGTTTTATAATCAAAAGTGAAAAATACTTGTTAAAACTTCGGGCTGTTACAGAAGAAGTCTAATCCAGATAGTTATGTTGAAATGGATGTTGATCCTTGTAGTAATGAATTTGAGAGGGTGGTTATTGCTTTTGGTGCTTGTTTACTTGGATTCAAGCATTATCGTCCTATGATATTCTTAGATGCCACTCACTTGTAGGGACGTCCTGGTGTGTTGATGGGTGCTACCGCAAAAAATGGTGATCAAGGTATGTCTTTGTTTCAGTTTTGATTTATTTATATTGAGATCATAATAGTTGGCATTAGCATTAACATTAATTTGTTATCATAATTTGTATTATGTTGGTATTAGTTTTAAGACATATAATTTACAGTTAACAAGTTTGTAGTATCAAAATTTGCATTGTATTGAATTGTAAGTTTGTATTTGATATCATAATTTTATACTGGTTAACATGAGATTAGTATCAGCTTGTGTATGATGTTAGTATCAGTTTCAAGTATGTTAATATATGGTATCAAATACAGTTGTGTAGTGTTGGAATTTCCTTTGTATCATAATATATGTTAATGTTCGTTACTTTGTTGTGTTAGAATGAAGATTAATATGCATAATGTCGTGTCTATCAATATTTTAATAATGGTTGTATCAGGCTTTCGGTATTAATTTTTTACTGTTAGTATCAGTTTCATGAATTGTTTTAGATTTATGGTCATTATTAGTTTTAATTTATTTTACAAATTATTTTTGCATTTGTAGGTTTCTTCCCTTTAACTATGAGTGTTGTTTCTATAGAAAATGTGGATAACTGGACATGGTTTTTGAACCATTTAAAGAAAATGCTTCAAGAAAATCGTACTTTGGTTTTTATGTCAGGTCGTCACCAAGGGTTGCTTTCAGGTGTTCGTAATGTTTTTCCTGCATCTTATCATAGTTATTGCTATTTTCATATGGAACAAAATCTTCTTTCGGCTATAAAAGCCAAAAATGCAAATGTGTCTATTGTTGACCTTTTCAAAATGTGTTCTAGAGCTTCTAATCTTTATGACTTTGAAGGCGCACATTCTAAGTTCTGTCGAATTGGTGGTGGTGTTGGTGTAAATTTTTTAAAGGATAAGCCATTTGATAAGTGGGTTGATTTATTTTTTCCAGGGAAACATTATGGTGAATATAGTTCTAATGTTGTAGAAAGTTTTAATAATTGGATTTTAGATGAACGAGCATTGCCTATTACTTTGTGTTTAGATAGTATTCGTGTTAAGTTTATGAAACAAATGGCTAAAAGGAGAGAAGATTGTCGTTTGTGGAAAACAACTCTTTGTCCTTCTATGGAATTGCATTTAGGTGAATTGATTGAAGAAGGATTTGGATGGGATGTTTATAAATCTTCTGATTTTTGTTTTGAAGTGAAATCTCCAAACTCTCATTGTGTTGATTTGAAGGAACGGGTCTGTAGTTGCAACCAATGGAAAATTACAAGATTTCCTTGTGCTCGTGCTATAAAGTGTATGAACAAGTCTAAGTTGTCTGTATATGATTTTGTTGAGTATTATTTCACTGTTGCTGCTTATCGCTGTTCTTATGCCAATGCTATAAATCCTATTCCAAATTATGGTAGGCCTATTGTTGATGGTAGTATTCAAGATTTTATCAAGCCACCAAAGGAGAAACGTGGCGCTGGTAGACCGTCAATTAAGCGCAAAGGAGGATTTTCGTATTTTCAAAATAAGCAAAATATATGTGGCGGGTGTAAGCAATTTGGTCATAATAAAAGGAATTGTCAAGCTTTGAGGAGGATATGATTTGATTTTACATTTTGAATTTGCACAGATTATTAAGTGGATGTGTGACTTGTTTTGTTGTTTTACTGTCATTGAACCTTGTTATTAATTTGTATTCAGTATAGCATATTATCAAATTGATTTTAATTTCAGCTATTTAGTATAAATGATAGTATCAGTTTTATTATTAGTTATATGATTTTACAGTATCAGTTCTGGTGTTTATTTATTTGTTTATTTATTTCAAACATTTGTCTTGATATTTGTTTGCATACTGTTTGTATCAGTTATCTAGTATCATTTTACACATTCTGTTGGTATAAAATATGGTATCATTTTTCCATTGTGTGATATCAGTCTTTGTTCAATTTTGTATATTTCACTTATTTATAACAAAGTTTATAGCATAATATATGGGATCTGATAATCATTGTGTAATTGATTGAACAAAATGATTGAATTGATACATGCTTTCTATTGGTTGGAGATAATATTTGTTTGATTGGTTATAAAGGACTTTAGTATCAGTTTGGTTAGTTTTTAATATCAGTTTTGTGTATTCTTATACGTGCTACAATTGACACTAGTACTAATAAATAATCATAATGATATGTTGCGTTAGCAAAAACTAATACTGGCACTAATTGTTGTTTCATAAAATATGTTGAGTGTTAGTTTTAGCAAAATTGATACTATTAATTATTAGAATTGATACCCAGTTACTGTTTTGCAATGATATATGATATAAAATCTTATAACATTATTATACAACTGGTAGCTGCATCATAAAACTGATAACAATATGTAGGATCAATAGTTGCATGATAAAACATTCAATATATAATTTTGTTATAATATAAAAAAACAGGTAAAGAAAAGAACATCAATTACAACAAATCATTCCAGGAGATTATCATTGTTTTTACAAGTAAGATCAGCATTATTTTAAGAACAGAACATCATTACTTCACAAGTTCCAAATTGCAATATAACATCATTACTTCATAAGTATCAAATTTAATTGTGAAACAATACAATGATTTACTTTAACACACAAAATTCTCAATTTCTGCACCTTCTTCTTTGCTTGATAGGTTATCGGTTACATTTCTGCAAATTGTTTGATTTGTTCATTTATCTTTCTTCTTCCAAACTAGACATAAACTTGGCTAAGCTCCAACAGTGCTCTTTGTCAGTCAATATCTCATGTGCAATTCTTGCTCTAGATTTCAGCATCTGTCCAGGGGCTATTTTGAGTGGTATTTGACTTTTGTCCAATGATATGATGAATATCATCACGTATATACCACAATCAAGCCTGTTTAAAAGAATATTTGCAGTATCAGTTTTGTGTATCTAGGTACTAGTTTAAAAGAAAATTTACAGTGTTAGTTTAACTGTCAGTGGGTATCATTTTTAACAACATAAAAAACTTACGTGTCTGATCCTTGTTGTGCACATGGTATCTGATGCATTTCATTTGCCTTCACTTCCTAATCTTGTATATTTTTCTTTTTCCAAATTTCTTTCAGCATTTCTTCAATTTTATTTCTCTATTGAAAACAAAACAATACAAAGTTAGTTAATGTTCGATTTGTTTAATTAAATTATTTTGCTTCATAACAAAAATATATCATACCAATATCATTGCCTGCTTTAGACTGCGGTTGTTTCTTTCATTAGAATTTCTTCTAGGACATCTAGAATCTAGATGACTCCATTGCATTGTTGGGTATGTCAAAGTTACTAGTGTCCAATGGTATTCACAATGCAATGGGAAATATATAACATCTGTGTATTCATCATCCATAATTTGCTCAAGGAAAGGCAGCACTAAAGATTTTATAATTCCGTGTATATTGAAAACTATAGATTGCTGTTAAATAAAAAAATAAGTTAGAATTCAATATATATGTACCATTTATGATATTCTTGCATAATAAAGTTTTATTTACCGTCATTATTGTTGTGAATGCATAGTTGTGCTCTTTCTGCCCACATTTAGATAAATACCAGTCAATTATCTATATTAACAACAAGAAAATGTAAGTTTTGTTATTGGTGAAACAATATTCAATAGTAATTAGTATCTTTTATTTTAATAATGGTAATATATATTAGCAATTACAAGAAAAAAAGCATGTAACATGATCAAATAGCTTCTGGGTATCATTTTTGCAATAACTTAGTATCATTTTTGAACATTCTATTAAATCAATTGCTAATAGAAAATAAAAGTCTGAATTGATATCAACTGCTACAATGAATTAGTTTTGCACTATTTTGGTATTTATTTTGTCATACATGACGGTTAATACACCATTCGACTAATAGACCACCACTTTGTAATATATAGTACTTAGGTATCATTTTGGTTATAAGTAGGTATCAGTTTTGGTATAAATAGCACTGGAAATAGCTACTAGACATTATTTTTTGTAATTATTTTTATTATTTGTAGTATTATTAAGCAAAAAAAAGTGTGTACCGATCAATGTGTGGCATTTTCTTCAAGAAGTTGTCGTAGTACTTTTTTTGTTATTATACATCCACCTTTAATTGTGTCTTTATATGTCCATTCTATATCTTTGTTTTAAGAAAATAAGGTACATATCAATTATACAATGTTATTCTAACTGGCAAAATGTAAACTTACTCATTTGATGATGTCATAGTAAAGAAATTTTTGATTGTATTTTGTTGTTCTATATTCAAGTATGCCAAAGTTTTGCTGTAGTGTCCTAGTTCTAAATTTGATAGTGTTGGCTCTATTACTTGAATTGGCATTGGGATTGACTCTTTTGTACATTCTTTTTCATCATTTTCATATTCTTCCAGTTTTTCTTCATTTTCATTTTCTTCGGCTTTTTGTTTTTTGCTGTTTTTTTCATTCTCTGACCATATTCAAAGCTGGGGCTTTTTTTTGTTTCTCTTGTTTTTATTCTTTTCACATAAGAAGATTGCTTATGAACAGTTTGTTTCCTTTTCCGACTAGGAGGTTTTGCTGCTTTGTTTTCTTTGTCCTTTTCTGTTATTCCCTCTTGCAACTGTTGTGTGATATTGAGATTGAAAGATGGAGGTGTTAAGTCTAGTACTACATCACTGTATTGTGCAACTTTGCTCTCCTTAGTGGTATCTTCTTCCAATTTTTGAGGCTCTTTTATTTCTTTTTGTGTTGTTTTATCTTCATTTGTTTGCAACACTATTTCATTTGTTTTGTTCAATATGTGTTCACTTTTTTCTTTTCTGTCCATATCTTTATCTTCATTTAGTTGGAGCACATTTTCATCCATTTGAGTTTCTGTTTCAGTTTTCATGCTTGTACTTTCTTTTTCACTTGTTTGGTGCACTTTTTTTGTATTAGTGTCAGCACTTGTTTGGTGCACTTGTTCAACATTAGACTCAGCATTTCTGTCTTCATTCTCACCTTCATTGTTTTCAGTTGTGGATTTCTTTTCCCTGTTTTCTATTTCTGTTTCTTCATGCACATGTTCATTTAGAATATTGTCATGTTCAACTTCCATGTACTTATTTTCTAGTTCAACTTCTGAATTTTTCTTTTCATTTTCTTCCAGTCTTGATTTGAGTTCTTTCAGTTGTTCTTTCAATTTCAAATTTTTTGTTCTACCTCTATCCTCAACTTCTTTTCTTTCTCTAATTGCTTCTTTGTTTTCTTTCCTTCTTCTTCTATATCTTTAATGTGCATTTGCAAAACATTAAGGCTTACTAAATCTTCAAAACATTGTGTACTCTGTTCAGCATCTTCGTTTTTTCTTTTTTTTGTTGGTTCTCTTTTCTTTTGTTGCTTGTTTCTTCTTTTATTGATGATGTTTGGAGTAGCTTGTGTTCATGTGGATGAATAGTGCTTATTTCTTTTACCTATGTAATTGAAATAGGAATTTTGCTTTAAAATTTAAATGAAAATGTTTTATTATACTATTTTGTAACTTATAAGTTATAACTGATATTACTAAGTCATTAGTTTAATAGAAAAAAATAGAATAGTAATGAAATTGATACTATGTACACTTACAAATTGATTTTGTGCAGTGTTAAAAATGATACCAAGTATTATTGTATATTATAGCTGATACTATGCAAAATGACAAGACGTACTATGTCAAGGACAAGATGTACTATGTCGAGGACACATTGATATTATGGAAACAAAAATTTAAAGGTACACATTGAAACTGATACTAATCAGAAGCTAAAGTGATACTGCAAAGAGGCATATCTGATATGTGCAGACACAAACAAATTATTGTATGTGTTGAAACTGATACTGCGACGACCCAGAATTTTCAACAATCCAAATTGGAATTATTAATTGATTTTAAATATTTAAAAGTTAATTTTAACTTGAATTTCAAAATATCAATATTTACTTGATAATTAAAATTTTGGATTGAATAGTTTAAATATTGAATTTAATAACTGAAATTTGGTAAATTGTTGAACCTGAAATTTCTAAGCCTATTTAAAATAATTTGAAGGCTTATAAAATTTATTATGATGATACTGAAGATAATAGAAGAGTTGAAATTTAATTTAAAGGTAATTTGTTCAATTTTAATAATATATCGTTTAAATTGGAATTTAAAAATAGCCTGTCGAGGCACAGTCTCGGAATTTGACGAAACCAATTCCATTGGATCCGTAATAGTTAGTTATTATTGGATTTCAATTTTTATAGCAATCGGAGTTGTCATTTGACCCTGGCAGCTCAAAACGCTTAGAACTATTTTATTCGCTTTAATTTAAAATTTGATCGTTTATTTCCGTAATTCGCGCATGTGATCGAATTAGCTTCCGAAACACGTCCCATTGTGTTCGGAACGCAGGTAAACCCTTATAATCGCCTAGCGGCATTCCTTAAGAGGAGTTCAAAATTTTTAAGTGGCGATCAATGAGACGTTCGAAGTTTCTATAATATAATAGAGGTCAAAGTCAATAGTCAAAGATATTTTATCAACAAGCGTATTCAAGAAGCTCCCTCTTGCCCTCTTTTACTTCTTCTTAGCCGTGATTTAACACTATCTTCAAATCCATCGTTCAACAACGAAACAAAAAGAAGAATAATGGCCGATCGAACTCGTACTTCTCTCTCCCTCGTTCTTCATTCCAAAACAAAGCCCATTCCCTTAAAAAAAAAAGAGAAACCCTAAATCAATGGCCGAAACCGTTCATTCAGAGAGGGGAATCGAAAAAAAATGAAACGAATAACCTGCTTCCATCAACGAATCAAACTCTCGATCTTCTTCTTGCTCTTCCATGTTGCGGCGGCGCCACTGCCTCCGGTTCATCCTCCGGTAATTCTTCTCCACCGCAGTCTTATCTGTAGCAGTCGTCATTCTGCTTATTATTTCTTTTCTTTCCTTCTTCACCCCTTCTTTTGTCGATCCAGACCATTCCAAGCTTTCGAACTTTCGTGATCTCCGAGAGTTTGACTCTGATAACCATATTGAATTTCAAATTCCGAAAGATGGAGGGTGGTCAAAATTTGGACTATGGAGCTCGAAGAATGCTGATAACTTTGCTGCGCGTAGTAATGCTAGCACGATGTTTGAAACTGAGATGAATTCGCATTCTAATAGGTTGTTGGCTATCTCGACCAGTGGAGGATTAAATCAGCAAAGGACCGGGGTCAAAACTTGAGAAGAAACAAGGTGGATGCGGGAATGGATGCTAATAAAATAAAGGTGAGTAAACCTCACACTGTTTGACTTTTATTTAAATTTAAATGGTTAAATTTAAATGATTGGATGAATGGTTGAATTGTTTGGATGTGTATTGATGATCTAGAGATTTTAGATTTGGCTGTTTCTCGAGTCAATTGTGGTTTGACTCGAGGTATTTGGGTTTTAAATGGTTTTAAACTTAAAAGATAAATGAGAAAATGGTTCTGTTTAAATCAAATATGGTTTAATGATCGATGATTTATTAAATAGGTAGGATAATTTAAATGAAAAATTAATTAACTAAATTAATGAATGATTAGGGTTAATTAATTAAGTTATATTAATTTGGAATAATCATTTGATGGTCTAATAAGTAATTACTAGTGTAATTAATAAAATAAAATTACTGGTGTGATAAAACGAGAGATAAATTAAGATAATTAAATTAAGGAGAATTAATTCATTTAAGGAAGTAAATGAAAGGGTAGATAATCATAGGTTGGGTAAAAAATAAATAAATAAGTAAATGTTTGCGGTTCAATTAATGATTAATTATTTGTTATAATTAATTTAGCTGAGGGTAAATCGAAATATAACTGGAAATCATAAACCTATATAATTTATGTTGTAATTAAAGATTGATAAATTGGAATTTATTAATCCGTAACAAGTGATGTATGAAGAACTAAATAATATAAGTACTTAAGAATTAATGCAATTAATATGGATAATTAATTCATGAGGAAATTGAGATTTCTTATTGATTTTTGGTTAAGTACAATTAATATTGGGAAGTCAATTAAAGATAGATGCTTGAATGGAATTGAAGAATAATTAATTCGGGTTGATTAATTAAGATGAATATTGACAAGATGATTGAATTATTTGATTTTGAATTAAGTAATTGACAAGATAAAGAACCTAAGTGATTGGAGGTTAGAAAATTCAATTAGAATTAATTGAATTAGTTTGGAAGCGATAAATTTGCTTATGAATGATAGATTGGTATTAGACGCTTTGAATGAATCGATATCTCTGATATGAAATGTTGTGTTTATCATTTGGATAACTTGGGATAGGATGATATGAGATTAAAAGAGACCGGAGTCGGGTATTGGGGAAATACCCGAAAACCACTTCGAATTTTTATAAATTGATTTGTGAAATCAATAGGCAGGAGTGAGATGATTTAAGTGGATTGAATTATTTTATCTAGGTTTGGTACTTAGAAATTTATATGTGAAATAGGTCTTGTCTATAGCAAATTATGAATTGAATAAATTGAGATAAGTTACCCCGGGTTTTATTTAAGTTGTATGTTGTGGTATTTCATGTTAGTTGGGTTTACTCACGCTGGTTTCCAGCCTGACCCGGGTGTTACTTTAGTGTAATGCTCGGGTCAGACCGAGTATTACAGATTTTCAGGTAGGTACGATCTGGAGCTTAGGAGGCGAGCTGGATGGCAAGAACGTATGGAGTGCTTCCGCCATATTATATTATTGTATATCTATGACATGGTAATTGTGTATATTCCGTGTCTGTGTAAATGTGTAACTCTGATGTATTAAAATGTAAATCGACAGATATAGTATTCTTTTGTAAACTGTTATCATTTATTACTATATTTTATCTGCTGCGAGTATGAGTTGTTGATGATTTTGTTCTTCTTCTTCTATCTCTTTCTTCTTTTTCATAACTATCTGGAATTTTTGGGTTTGAAAATTTCGGGTCGTTACAGTTGGTATCGGAGCCGAAAGGTTAAGCGAGAACCTTGGCTCTGGTGGGGATTACTCATTTAATAGAGTCTGTAGTACTCTAGAATGAGTTGAGAATAAATATATATGAGCGCGTACTTGTTATTTTCTTATAAAAGATTTTAAATGATTTTATATAAACATATATTTTGATATATATATATAAAGCAATATTTCCTTCTAATTAATATAAAGGTGATTGGTTGTTAATTATTGAAACTAAAATTAAGTAGTATAATAGAACAAAACTGAAGTCTTGAATTGGAACTAAATTTGGTAGAAATAGAAACACAACCAAATTAAAATTTTAAGTGATTAAAAATGAAATTCTAAATTTAATCCTAGAATTTGAAAATTTGGTTTCGAAGTAATGAAAAATAATAAATAAGTATTATTTGGATAGCTGGGACTTGTTGCGAATAATGGGTTGTTTGGAAATTTGATTTGGATTTAAAACAAAGGGTGGTTTAAAATTTTAAAACATGGCTCGAAGGGCCAAGAAATAAATATGTATGTATGGATATACATGATATCAAAGATAATTTGAAATAAACTCTAAGAGATATAAGTTTTGAACCTATAAGAGGGAAAGAATTTTGAAGATTGAAGCGGGAGTTCAATTTGAGCAAGGTTGATTGGATTATGTAAATTGGAATTTAACTCTGGGGAAGTTAAACAACCAGAATTGGAAATTTCAAGACGAAATTGGAATTTAACTTGGAAAGTTAAATGGTTGATTTGAATTGGGAATTTGTGTGATCTCGAAAGGGTATGAGGTCTAAAAATTTAAAATAAATAGAGGTTTTAAAATAAATTGGATGATATCGTCCTATTGTAAATAAAAAAAAATCTTTAAATTGAGAATGGAATTGTATAAATAAAATAAATTAAATTTGAATAATTGAATTGTTAAATAAACTTGTTTAAGATCTGGCTTCAAGCTGGAAGATAAAATTGAGTAATAAATTAAAATTTTAAAATAAAATAGTATTGAACTCTTATTTGAACCTTAGAATACATAAGTAAAGATAATATAAAACGAAATTTTGAGAATTGAACTCAGAAATTAAATCGATTAAAAACTTTGAATAAAAGTAATTTGGTTTAAAAGGGTAAACCAATCTTTGAGAATTTATTTCGAATTTATATAATTCGAGATAGTTTAAATTCAAGATTGATATTGAATTTGGTTTGAATTAATTGGATTGGTGATTGAAGATGAATAAGTTTAAGAATTTAAATGGGCAATTGGATTGGATATATTGAAATGATTTGAATTTGGAATGGGTTCAATTGATAATAATTCAGATTGATTGGAATAATTTGAAATTATAATTAAAGTTGAACAAGATTAAAATCAAATGGAAGTGTACATTGAATTGTTGGGGAAGTGAACAGTTGGCTCTTGACTATTTTCAATATAAATTGTTTTAATATAAATTTATTTTATAAGCTATTAAATGTATATAATCTTTCTTTCTTAAAGCCAAATTATTTTATACTTGTTTTACAATTATTTTGGAGTAATTTAACCATTTTCAACTGTTTTCTAAACTAATTACTATTTTTCAACTATTTCACAAACTAATTTCTATTTTACAACTATTTTGCAATTGTTTAAAATTCCTGAAACTATTCAACTATTTTTTGACTATTTTACAATTAGTTAACTATTTTATAGCTATTTCGCAAACTAATAATTATTTTTCAACCACTTATCTATTTTTAAAATTTTCAAGCTATTTTCTAAACTGGTCGGAGTTCAAACTATTATTGATTTAAATACCCAACTGAGATAAGAATTGATGTGATAATCCAAATGGGGATTGATGTAAATGTGAATAAAGAAATGTGAATAGAAAGGAAATTGATTTGGCTAATAATCAAAGGAAATAAATACATAGGATGTACGTATATTATTCTATTCGCATAGTGATTTGATCCAGATTCGAGCACAGAATTTCAAGATAGTTTATCGATCCGAGTTGGGATTTTCCACTGGATTTTCGACGGCGAACCTGGATATGGATTGTTGATTGGTTCTGGATATTCTCTATCATAGTTATCTCTATGCAAGGAGAATGACGGTTTCTGATCAAGAAACCAGATCTGTGTCCGCACTAGGAAGTCGGGTGGACAATACTAGTTCGGAAGGGAAAATTGTGTGATCGAGTGAGCGATCAGATTGGTATAGCGTATGAATGATATGTGTATATCGTACGGATTTTAATGAAATTGATATTGGAAAGAGAAATTAAATTGGGATGTTTGGTTTTGAATAAACAAAGTTGTATATCTTTGTTATATGAGATGAATCTCCCCTTGTTGAATTTATTGCTGGAAGAAAAATGTTTTTGAAATGTTTGAAGTATAAAAGGATTTTATACAAGTTTGAAGGATCCAAAGTTTTAAAAATTATATATATTTTTGAATATATATAAAGGATCTTATGAGGATTTTGAAAAGGTTTTGGGAACCTTTGGGTTTGGAAAGGTTTTTGATTTTTGGGTAAAATCAATATTGAATTTGGAAAGCCTAGTTTGAGAATTATCGATTGTGGGATAATCGATTTTGTGAAAGAGGCTTCGTATGAGATCATACTAGGTGTATGATTCGAAAGATACTATAGGTGTACAGTATAAAGTGTTTTGATGATGGCTCTAGGAAAAAAGGCGCTTCCTTGAAATGAACTTCTCAGGAGTGCCACCGGGGGGTGCTGCCTTGAGCCCAAGGGGGTTCTAAAGTTGATCCTGTGAGGAGTCCGGACAAAACTAGTTCCTGAGGATTATGAGTTGAGTACACCATAGCGAAAGTCGTGTGTGCTGCTGAGAGCCAACAGTCTGCGTTTGATTTTATATCGGTAGACTGCGACCTATGGTATAACATAAAGAAAGTCGTGTGTGCTGCTGAGAGCCAACAGTCTGCGTTTGATTTTATATCGGCAGGTTGTGACCTATGTAGGAGTGGAGATGTTTCATTTTGACAGCGAAAAGCAGAGGCCGCTGAGAGCCTGCAGTTACATGGACTTTTGCTGCGACGGCAACGTAACCCTGGATGTGACTGTGATCTGTTGTGTGGGTTCCATGGCATAATCGAGAGGCCGCGGAGAGCCTACAGTTACATGGACTTTTGCTACGACGGCAACTTAACCGTGGAATGTAACTGTGACCATGGATGGGGGTGATGATTTTCAGAGCATTGTCACCAAAGATATTTACTCTATTTTCAAAAACTGTTTTCTATATTTTCAATAAAATTATTTTCCAAGTATTTTTACTGGATGTTGAAAACGGGTTTACCAAGTACTTATAGATTTTCAGTCCTACGCTTGATCAACGTATGACTGAATTTCTGTGAGAACAAGGATGGACTGGTTGAGACATCGAGTTATAAAAAGTATTCTTATAAAGAGCTATTTTATTAGTATGATGTGAATTCAAAAGCATTTCTAAAATTTTAAATAAAAGTGTTGGAATTTTGGGGAAATAAAAAGGAAATCTAAACTGGAATTTTAATAAAGTGAACTTGTAATTAAAATCGAACATTGATTTAGAAGTCGAAAGTAAACAAATTGGCTAAATAATTATTTGGTTGAGTATGTTAATAAAATTTAACTTTGGTAAATAAATGGATTGTAAATTAATAATGGATTTGAAAATGAATTCGAATTTTAAATAGAATTCGACTTAGATTTGATAATGAATTAAAAAGAGGTAATGTTGTAAAATAAAAATAAAATAGAGTTGGGTTGAAAAATGTGATGGTTTGAATTACAAATAAAATTCAAGGGTGATTTGAATAATATCTAATGAAATTTGCAAGTAAATTTGGATATAGGAGAAGTGATTATGATAGAAATGGTTTGAGTGCAAAACAAAACCAAGTAAATAGAAATAAATGGAGAACAGCCTTGTATTAATAAAATAAATTCGATAACGAATTAAGTAAGTGAATTTAAAAAAAAATGAGATAATTGTGTGGTTGGATATTATTTTGATAAATTGAGACGGTGAATTTTAAAAGGGATGGGCTAACCGAATTTAAATAAGATTCAAATGAAAGTAAACTTAAGTTTGATGTTGGAATAAATTAAAGTAAATTAACTTAAGTTTAAAAATTTATGGAAGAATAAGAGTGAAAGCCCATTAGATAAAAGCTTGGATTGAATTAATTTGGAAATGGCTAGTAGTATACGAAAATGGTATGTGTCGAGCTAAATAAAATGGTTGTAAATATATTAGAATGGAATGAAATTAAATAAAGTTGAGTTGGAATCAATTTAAATTGGTTATAAAACTTAAAGTAATTATTTATTCACATGGATATTACCGATTTGCATTAAAATGATTGTTTGACGTAAACGAGATTTAATTAAATTCTATGAATTTGTGGATGCAAATATAATTGATTTTGAACCAATTGATATGAATATGAGTTGTTTTGCTTAAAAATAAATTGAATGTAAGCAATTGAGTTGTAAACCATTAGAAATTGAATGAAATGGCATATAAATTTGGTTGAAAGTAATTGAATAAGCTTTAAAATCATATGAATCGCTTATGAGAAGCGTTTGGCACTTGTTGTGTATGTAATATATGAGTTTTGCTATTGGAAGTAAGCGAAATGCTAATAAATTTTCTATATATGTCACTTACATATTTAAATTGAGTAAGTACAGGTACCTGAAGGCCGTTTGGCAGGTTTGGATTGTGCTTATTGCTTAAATTAATAAGCTGCTGCTTAAAATGCTAAATAAGGTACGCCTACGCAATAAAAATAGGAAATATGAACTGTTTTTGCTTTTTCCGACCATGTGGGTCGATGTATATATATTTATATCTCTTGTCAAATTGCAAACGCTCCTCCGTACAAAGGAGGCTCTGCCAAAAAATTTCGAAAATTTTGGGAGTTAGAAAATTTTTGAGAAAAATTGGTTAACGACAAAACAATTCCAAATTGGAAACTAAAATAAATTAGTAGATGGAACTAATATGAATCAGTTTAAATGAAAAATAAAACTCAATATTAGAAATCAAAAATAAATTGAATTCATATGAAACGGTGAAAACTAATTTCAAATAGATATGAAACTTGTGTAAGGAAATGATTGTATAGGGTTATGATTGGATATTGTTGCTAAGAAAGATATGCAGGTATTAAAAGGGAAAAGAAAATTGGATTTGATATCAGAAGATAAATTTGAATTGCCCGACAAAAAGGTATGTATTTAAAATTTCTGAATGAAATTGGATTGGGTTTTTGATGTAGCCACTTGGCTTTTGTTTCCTTTTGGAATTTGGGAGCCCGTAGAGGCCTTTTGTAGCAGTACCGAGCTAGTCGCGCAAAGGAGACGCTGGCAAAAATTTTCGGGAATTTAGGTAGTTAGAAAAATGTTGAGAAAATTTTGATAATTTAAAATTTGATTTTAAATTGAAATAGGATGATGGTTGAGCAAAAGTGTATTGTTTGAAACTATAGAAGGTTTTAGGAAGTTGGTTAAGGTGATAGTGGGCCCTTAATAAAAGGATAGTTGGTAGGAAGTTGAATTGTGAGTTTTGGAAAAAGTAAACGGGTACTGGTCCATTCTTCCTAATTAGTAATTTCGGGGACGAAATTCTTTTAAGGGGGGAAGAATGTGACAACGCAGAATTTTCAACAATCCAAATTGGAATTATTAATTGATTTTAAATATTTAAAAGTTAATTTTAACTTGAATTTCAAAATATCAATATTTACTTAATAATTAAAATTTTGGATTGAATAGTTTAAATATTGAATTTAATAATTGAAATTTGGTAAATTGTTGAATCTGAAATTTCTAAGCCTATTTAAAATAATTTGAAGGCTTATAAAATTTATTATGATGATACTGAAGATAATAGAAGGGTTGAAATTTAATTTAAAGGTAATTTGTTCAATTTTAATAATATATCGTTTAAATTGGAATTTAAAAATAGCCTGCCGAGGCACAGTCTTGGAATTTGACGAAACCAGTTCCATTGGATCCGTAATAGTTAGTTATTATTGGATTTCAATTTTTATAGCAATCGGAGTTGTCATTTGACCCTGGCAGCTCAAAACGCTTAGAACTATTTTAATCGATTTAATTTAAAATTTGATCGTTTATTTCCGTAATTCGCGCATGTGATCGAATTAGCTTCCGAAACACGGCCCATTATGTTCGGAACGCAGGTAAACCCTTATAATCGCCTAGCGGCATTCCTTAAGAGGAGTTCAAAATTTTTAAGTGGCGATCAACGAGACATTCGAAGTTTTTATAATATAATAGAGGTCAAAGTCAATAGTCAAAGATATTTTATCAACAAGCGTATTCAAGAAGCTCCCTCTTGCCCTCTTTTACTTCTTCTTAGCCGTGCTTTAACACTATCTCCAAATCCATCGTTCAACAACGAAACAAAAAGAAGAATAATGGCCGATCGAACTCGTACTTCTCTCTCCCTCGTTCTTCATTCTAAAACAAAGCCCATTCCCTTAAAAAAAAAAGAGAAACCCGAAATCAATGGCCGAAGCCGTTCATTCAGAGAGGGGAATCGAAAAAAAAATGAAACGAATAACCTGCTCCCATCAACGAATCAAACTATCGATCTTCTTCTTGCTCTTCCATGTTGCGGCGGCGCCACTGCCTCCGTTTCATCCTCCGGTAATTCTTCTCCACCGCAGTCTTATCTGTAGCAGTCGTCATTCTGCTTCTTATTTCTTTGCTTTCCTTCTTCACCCCTTCTTTTGTCGATCCAGACCATTCCAAGATTTCGAACTTTCGTGATCTCCGAGAGTTTGACTCTAATAACCACATTGAATTTCAAATTCCGAAAGATGGAGGGTGGTCAAAATTTGGACTATGGAGCTCGAAGAATGCTGATAACTTTGCTGCGTGTAGTAATGCTAGCACGATGTTTGAAACTGAGATGAATTCGCATTCTAATAGGTTGTTGGCTATCTCGACCAGTGGAGGATTAAATCAGCAAAGGACCGGGGTCAAAACTTGAGAAGAAACAAGCTCGATGCGGGAATGGATGCTAATAAAATAAAGGTGAGTAAACCTCACTCTGTTTGATTTTTATTTAAATTTAAATGGTTAAATTTAAATGATTGGATGAATGGTTGAATTGTTTGGATGTGTATTGATGATCTAGAGATTTTAGATTTGGCTGTTTCTCGAGTCAATTGTGGTTTGACTTGGGGTATTTGGGTTTTAAATGGTTTTAAACTTAAAACATAAATGAGAAAATGGTTCTGTTTAAATCAAATATGGTTTAATGATCGATGATTTATTAAATATGTAGGATAATTTAAATGAAAAATTAATTAACTAAATTAATGAATTATTTGGGTTAATTAATTAAGTTATATTAATTTAGAATAATCATTTGATGGTCTAATAAGTAATTACTAGTGTAGTTAATAAAATAAAATTACTGGTGTGGTAAAACGAGAGATAAATTAAGATAATTAAATTAAGGAGAATTAATTCATTGAAGGAAGTAAATGAAAGGGTAGATAATCACAGGTTGGGTAAAAAATAAATAAATGAATAAATGTTTGCGGTTCAATTAATGATTAATTATTTGATATAATTAATTTAGCTGAGGGTAAATCGAAATATAACTGGAAATCATAAGCCTATATAATTTATGTTGTAATTAAATATTGATAAATTGGAATTTATTAATCCATAACAAGTGATGTATGAAGAACTAAATAATATAAGTACTTAAGAATTAATGCAATTAATATGGATATTAATTCATGAGGAAAATTGAGATTTCTTATTGATTTTTGGTTAAGTACAATTAATATTGGGAAGTCAATTAAAGATAGATGCTTGAATGGAATTGAAGAATGATTAATTCGGGTTGATTAATTAAGATGAATATTGACAGGATGATTGAATTATTTGATTTGAATTAAGTAATTGACAAGATAAAGAACCTAAGTGATTGGAGGTTAGAAAATTCAATTAGAATTAATTGAATTAGTTTGGAAGCGATAAATTTGCTTATGAATGATAGATTGGTATTAGACGCTTTGAATGAGTCGATATCTCTGATATGAAATGTTGTGTTTATCATTTGGATAACTTGGGATAAGATGATATGAGATTCAAAGAGACCGGAGTCGGGTATTGGGGAAATACCCGAAAACCACTTCGAATTTTTATAAATTGATTTGTGAAATCAATAGGCAGGAATGAGATGATTTAAGTGGATTGAATTATTTTATCTAAGTTTGGTACTTAGAAATTTATATGTGAAATAGGTCTTGTCTATAGCAAATTGTGAATTGAATAAATTGAGATATGTTACCCCGGGTTTTATTTAAGTTGTATGCTGTGGTATTTCATGTTAGTTGGGTTTACTCACGCTGGTTTCCAGCCTGACCCGGGTGTTGCTTTGGTGTAATGCTGGGGTCAGACCGAGTATTACAGATTTTCAGGTAGGTACGATCTGGAGCTCAGGAGGCGAGCTGGATGGCAAGAACGTATGGAGTGCTTCCGCCATATTATATTATTGTATATCTATGACATGGTAATTGTGTATATTCCGTGTTTGTGTAAATGTGTAACTCTGATGTATTAAAATGTAAATCGACAGATATAGTATTCTTTTGTAAACTGTTATCATTTATTATTATATTTTATCCGCTGCGAGTATGAGTTGTTGATGATTTTGTTCTTCTTCTTCTATCTCTTTCTTCTTTTTCATAACTATCTGGAATTTTCGGGTTTGAAAATTTCGGGTCGTTACAGATACCATGGACAGAGGGAACATAAAATGTAAACTGATACTCACTAGTGTAATTTAGAATTAATTTTAACTTACACTGCCAACTTTTGTATCATTCTAATATTGTTTCACAACAATGTCTATGTTTTTTTACATCCCTTCGTGCAAATCACAGTAAATCTTCAGCAAGCTACCTTCTTGGTTGGATGAGATTCATTTTCTCACAGATGCGATACTATAAACATTAAAGATATAATTAGATAAGAATGTTGAATATAACATTTTTTTCTACTAATAATATTCTGCATAACACATCTTACCAATGGAAGCATGGAACATCCAGACATGTTTCTTGGCTTGGAGATAAACTTTTTGACAAATTTATTAAAATAATTCTCTATTGTTTCTAGCTATGAGACAGTTTGCATTTCTTCGTTATCAATCAAATATGGTAGAATTCCCCATCTTAGTTTTTGTTGGTTGTTGTGAAAGAAAAATGTCAATAGTATTTGCATTATTATCTCAATAAAGGTAGATCTTCTTCATTTTCTTTTTTCCTTTTTGATATTTCTTGTTTTATTCTTCTTTCCACAAATTTCTTGTTATGGAAGTACATGTGCCAAAGTTTCTAGTTGCAAAATCCTTGCAGTCTGGCGGAATGGTTTTCCCTGTTAATTTTTTTGTTGGTTATATGTTCATTCCTTTTAATGGAAGCCCAAACAGCAAGCTTATATCTTTGGCAGTGACCTTCATTTTGTCTTCTCCCAAGACGAAGGTATCAGTTTCCATACAGTAGCAGTTGTATAAAGCATCCAAGTTTTGTTGATGCTTTTTGCATTCTTTCATTGTTATTTTTTCTTCATGGGTGACTTTGAAGAAGTTGTAAAAGGGTGTCTTCTTTAAGATGTCAAATTGCTTTTTGGTCAGTCCATTTTTTTCTTTGACCAGCTTTAATATCTTGAAGACAGCTTGTAAGACACATCTATAAGCAGTTTTTGGCTTAACGTTTTCAGATTTTGCTATCTATTTGTTTGTTTGTTTCGATGTTATATGCATGGTTTTGTTAGATGGGTTGACAAAATCATCATCATCCTATTTCATGAAAATGTGGCGTTAATTTGTTAGTGAAAAAAACAGCATTGAAACAAAATAATATATAACATGATATAATGGTATCAGTTTCATAAACATGAGATAAAATATGGTATTTTTATCTAGCCAAAATTTAGTATCATTTTTGCTAAATGTAGGTATTAATTTTAAAAAAATTATGGCAGAAATACTTCTAAAACTGCTACATAATAAATTCTAAAGAAACATATTGCATGTATAATTTTTATGTTATATTTGTGTTATCTTTGTTATAAATTACAACGAAATATAGATATCAGTTTTTTATACAGTGGGTATCATTTTAATGAAAAATTACAACATTGACATAAGAACTAAAACATTTTATACAGTGGGTACCATTTTGTGAGAATTTAGTATCAGTTTTCCAAGAAAAAAGATGTGAAATAATTTGTAAGCTAAAATTAATCAGCTACACACCATTAGACAATAGGCGTCACTATTGTAGATTGTTGGTACAAGTTTTTATGTGTGTGATGAATTTAATTTTTCTAAATACAAATTATCACATTAATTCTAACAGATGTTTGGTATCATATTTCAATATATTAGTATAAGTTTTGTAACAAATGACTATTGCCTTCTAAGCTTTTTAACCAACTATTACTATCAATATATTAGTATCATTTTTGCAGCAAATCTATTTTTTAACCAACTAAGCTTTGTCTTCTACCAAACAAACTATAGGTATCACTTTTTGAACATGAAATTTTTTAAAACTGATATGGCTTGTACTTTTACCGTGTTGGCTTGATCATCTTCATGATGCCCAACTGCTATTTGTCTTCCCTTATTTGTTTATGCTTTTTCCTGTTAAATATATTAACACTATTAAAATACATCTAACGATTTAATAGTATCAGTTTAATAACTTAATGGTATTAGTTGCCTGTTGAAGTTGCTTCTGAATTATTTTGTCATTTTTCATCTTCGATCTTAATTCTCTTTTTGGCATTTGTTGTACAGTTGATTTGTCACCAGGTGTTTTTTCCTGCATTGTTTCTTCATTTTTCTATAAAATAAGTTCAATAGTATCATAATAAATCTACAATGGTTTTGTTAAGCTTCATTTCATAATATCATTTACCTTTTCTTCTGTTCTTGTTTCTTCATGTTTCCATTTTGTTCTTCTTTCCCTTTTTTGATGTATATCTTCTTCCATTGTTCTTTTTAATAATCTTAAGTTTGCAGATTCCTGCCGCGTCTCTATTGCAGGTAGGATATTTTCTTTTTGAAGATTATCAGATATAGTTGCTATAGTATCAAATTCACATTCTAGGTTTTCAATTTCGGCTCGATTCACATATTGAGGTTCTAGGGTATTAGGTTTTTGTCCAATATCAAATTGAGGGGATACGATATTAGATTCATGCTCAAACTCTGCTTTTTTTTTATTTTCTGACGTATGCGATTGAGATGGAGATAGCGATTTTGCTGTGCTTTCGTTTGCTATTTTTTCTTAATTTTAATTTCCTGTCGTGAAGTCGAGTGGATTTGAAAGTCGACTAGGAAGACAAAAGAAGGAAATGAAGAAATTTTTTAACATGCGAATGGGCTTTGGGCCTATCCTTTTGAAGAAATTTGTTTGTGCATGTCCTTATGAATAAAGATTTTAAATTATTTGTCCTTTAAAAAAAATTTCCCTATGTGTAATATATATATATATATAATTTAACTTAAAATAGATTTTGTAAATTATTATATTAAATTCAAATCATAACTTTCAAATCACAATGTGTATATATATATACATATTATAATTACAAAAAAAAAATTTATTAATTTTGAAATATAGAATTTTAAATCCAATTTATTTTCAATATATTTATTTTTGAACTTCAAATCAAATTTCTGTTATCAATCTATATATATATATATATATATATATAAACAACACTTATCCTATTTTATTTTGGAAAAATACAAATTGATTCACAATTTAATCCAAAAAATTATATTAATTACAAAATTAAATTTAGCTTAAAACCTGGATCGTTACATATTCCCCCTTAAGAAAATTTTGTCTCCAAAATTTGCTAGACAGGAAGACAACAAAGAACAGATGAATACACAAAGATAGAGAATTGGTTTACTAGGTTAAATTGAATATCTATTCTACATTTGTCTTGCCAAATCAGTATATCATCAATAAATACGAGAACGATCTTATTTAATACTTTCATGAGATACTCGGTCATCCGAATCTACGAAATATCCAGGGGCATTGGGTAGTTGGAAGGATAACTAACCATTCGTAGAATATATGAGACCCCAAAGAATAGAAAGATGGATACAATCCAATATAATTTCAAATTTAATTAACCAATTTATTCCAATTAAAATTTCAAATTTATTAAAGTGAAAATTGAAAAGCTTATAAGAAACTGGTGAAGAGAATACAAAATAGGAACTTATCTACACGATTCGCAGGGCCACCATCACACCAAGGCTTCTTCTTTGAGCTGCCAAGAAACCATGAAAGAATTTGATATTGGATGATGATTAAAAGAGATTGATGATAAAAATTGTTCCTTGTTGTTGCAGGGTATTGACCATTTATAGTGGTACTCCCCTGTCTCCTACCTCGTCCTCTTCTTGCACTCATTCTCACTATCACTGAATAGTAAGAGAATTAACTGAGGCATACGGATGGATATCTTAGGGATACTCATTCTAGGGTATTTATAACCCTATCTCTAATGAGTCACCTAATGTGTTATACTCCTGAGCTAAAGTTCTTACTCAACCTTCAGTTCTGATACCACTTGCAACGACCCGGATTTCAGCGCTCGAAAATCGACATCCATATTTCACCCGTATTCAAATGTCGTAGATTCAAACGTTGAGTCTGGTTCACCGGAGCTAATAACAACATTAGGTGATAACAACACAGCAAAAACAGAGGAATAATTTTATTGATACACAACATTTGGTACAATAATGATACAAATGAAATGATCAACACTATCAGAGATAGATACAACAGCGGAAATAATATGACAGCAGCAGTAGAGGAAAACAACATCTTCAATGCCAAAGCTCCAAAACACCAAACCAAGAAGCTCGAACCACCATCA
The DNA here is from genome assembly GCA_030765085.1 of Allium cepa. Classification (NCBI taxonomy): domain Eukaryota; kingdom Viridiplantae; phylum Streptophyta; class Magnoliopsida; order Asparagales; family Amaryllidaceae; genus Allium; species Allium cepa. The sequence continues at coordinate 104,458,675 of CM060930.1, read as the reverse complement.
TGCTAAAGTGAAGCAAACTCGATGCACAATGCGATTTCCAAAATCTAAAGACTTTGAAGATTGCCAAAAGCTACACCTATTAGCTGACTATCTGAAAACCTGACTCTAGACTGCCCCTGTGGAAAATTGTGGGCACCGAGAGTTTAGAAAGGGAACAATAAACTCTAGATCAGTCATGGGACTGGTGTGAGAAAACAAAAACAGATTTATTTGAAAAAAATGAATAAAAAGAAACCGCTATGCTTTTTGGAAAATGAAACTACTATAAGGCCTCCCGCCACACACACAATGCAAACGCATAATTGGAGGAGGTTTCTCCTTATGATAGTCAAACATGCTTGAGACGCAAAAATCATTTTGATATTGTTATTAGTACATAGTGTAGAAAATATTTCGAAAGTATAATATCAATCTTAGCCAGCATACGTACCATTATAGTATGCCTATTATAGCTACCATGTTAAATGGCAGGTTCTACAACTAAAACCATATCAGATGCGTATTGGATGATTGGATTTCCAACAAATGTCAAGGCTAAGGAACTTCCTTCACTGAATGGGTACGCCTCAGCAGGGATGCCCCGAAAACCTAACCGGATCTCTACTAACACAAGGCAGGGTTACCTCTATTACGAGGTAACTAACTGTCACGAGTATGCCATTCCCCGGTCATGACCAACCTTTATCCTAGGATTCACCAACAAATTGCAGCAACAACAACATAAGTTACGTATCGGGGATCCATACCATGATACCACTTTTTATCCAGAAGCAAATGCACATACCCTAAACGGCGCGACCCTCATAACCTTGCTGCATCCTTCATGTTTTGACCATTTCCGGATTGTGAGGCTCGATGAAGTCTCGTCCCACAAAGCTACACTTTTCACAAAAGCCATGCTTCGATCAACAAATGATCAGCAACACTTAGCATGCCACATTACAAAATTGGGAATATATCACTAGTAACCATCAACTACAAAACCTCTGAGCTTGTATCTTTTGGAGAAATGTGTTAAGCTAAGAGAATATATTCCCTACCACCAAACAGAAATGTATTTAATAGAAACTAGCTTTACATCTCAAAGTGTAACGTCAAACATACATCCATACAAGTCCGTTCCGGGTTCGAACGGAACCGAAGGCACTTCCAAAGAAGTCCTTGCAAATCTGGTATCCACAATCCCGATCGGACTCCCCATCACATATGAAGATCTCTATACCGGAGCAACTCAGTGCAGTGAAATTCGACAGGTAATCCTATCGTTCTCGAAAATACCCAGTCTTCATCACCATCTTCAATTGCTATCCATTTCGTCGTATCACTATTCAAAATGAATTTTATGACATAAAGTCCTCAATCGGCTAAACCGAATAACGAGTGCTAATTTTAAAAAGCATATGGATATATTGGGATCTTAGTTAAGTCATAATTTTCAACACTTGTTTCCTAAAACCTTTCTTTTTGAATGGTTTAAACAAATTTCCACATTTTAATCTTTTAAACAAAAGATTCATCCTTTAAGATCCTCTTCAATTTAAAACAAAGTTCACCAATCTTTAACAAAGATCCATTCATAGCTTTCAAAACTATTTTCAATTTGATTCACCCATAGCTTGAAATCTTTTCAACAAAAACTGGAAGTTCAATCTTTATATGAAAGCCATTATCATTTGAAAACAAATGCTTTTCATTTCGGAAAGATCTGATTAAATTCATTTATGTTATAGTCTTTCAAAATATACATTGAAAAATCAGCGAACTGCCATATTCCCAGCAAGTTCTATTTGAATTAAATTCAAATTTCCATAATAAAATACTTTTAAAATGGTTTAAAATCCATTATATAACCTGTATAACCCTTAACCATAGTTTTCAAATATATATGTATGTAGAATTCAACTTCAAAATCTTGAATTCAAATTCAAATTAAACTATTTTAATTTTAAACTTTAACAAGACATATTATATTCAAACTAAATTTAAATTTCAAAACTTCCTTTCCAAAAGCTTTTCATATTTAACTCAATTTCACTACCAAACCATTTGGATTCAAAATTCAACTTTCAAAATAATATTTAAATTTAAATTACTTGTGACTTAACCGATTTTCCATGAAATCCATATTTATGTGTGTGTGGTGTAGTCCAAGGGTTTTACACACAACAATAGCATATCACAACCATCATCAATTCAAGCACAACAATATCGATAAAAGGTATAACCCTACAACGCTTATCTCTCGTACATTGATAAACAAGTAAATTCATCACAGATAAATAAATTACAGTTCACAGCTCAATTCAGGCAATTCACATCATAGAACAATACATATCAGAGATAACATACAATTCAAGGAATTCAATAGAATTCAATCAACCATAAGTAAGATAAATCAATCACCTGATTATTAAGCTTAAATAAATTAACTAACTAACCCTTAATTAATTATATAAATTAATTATCCTAATTAATGAATTTTTAATTATTAAGTGATTAGCCTTTCATTGATTAACCCTTAATTAAAAATTATCTTTTATTCACTTGATAAATTAACCTTAATTATTAATTAATTATCCTTAATTATTTTCATCAAGTAATTAACCTTAAGTAATTGTTGCCCTTAATTAATTTCATTAATTAATTAACCTTTAATTAATTTATTATCCTTAAATTAATTACCTTAATTAATCAGTCACATAAATTGATTATCCTTTAATAATTAACCTTCCATTATTAAGTAATTAATCTTTAATTATTAATTAATGATTCTTTAATCACATAAGACCTTTATTTATTTAAGATAATCCATTTATCTTAATTTATTACTTTATCATTTAAATCTTTTTAAATAAACCTTTCGGAACAAATTATTTAACTTAAAAATCCTTTAACTTACTTAATAATCAAAATCATTTTACCATCTTAAATTAACTATTTAATTTCATTTTTCAAGCTTATTTAAATAACTTAAGCAATAAATTCAAAATAATAGGTATATAATAAAAATACTTTAAATTTTATTAACTTAAAATAATTTATTTCAAACCCTTAACCAATTCTAAAATTATAATAATACATTTATTATTTTACAAGAAATTGATCAAGAAAAATGTTTTTAAAATTTGAATTCTGACCCGAGACTACTTTAGGTACTTCGCCGAGCCAAAAGCATGAATCACCCAAGAAATGACCCGAGTCACTCTACTTTTCTCTGTTTTTTATCAAAACTTATATTTTTTTTAGTTTAAATTCTTAAACCTGTTACATACTCACAATCACCCAATAACAAACCCGAGACCATTCTGGTTTTCCCTGAGTCCTTCTTCGACCTTTCACCTTCTTCCCCAATCAACTCGATCAACCAGGCACAAATGTGCATAGGTGCACGTGTATGCCAGTTCCGACCATCAATGATCAACGCCATGACCCTCGACAAGTCGACGACAACCTCCCCTAAGCATCCGACCACCCAGATCCCCTCAACAACGTCGAACTCGAAATCGAGCTACCCAACACATCCTGGAACAAAACTCTGATCAACACAGACGATTCGCCCTGCCACCTCAGGCCACAAGAGGCCATGCAACTACGGCCAGAGCTTCGTCGAACTCCTATGCTTCGATTTCACCAGACCCGGTCGAGACAGATTCGACGTTGATGACGCACTTGCCTCAAGAACATTATCGACCAAAATCTGGGTTTAAACCTAAAACCTCATCGCACCATCTCCATATTGATCGGAATAATCTTCGATCATTTTTTCTTAGCTCGACAACCACCTAGGCAACTCCAAAAACAACCCCGACCCCTAACTATTCACCGATCGCCTCAAATTTGTCAAAACCTAATTCTCGTTCATCTTGCGAATACTCGTGATATAATAAACTAAAATTCATAACTTTTCTTTTAAAAATCATAGTTTCCAGAAGCAAAACATATTATATAAGTGAATCAAGTAATTAAAATACTTGAATTTCGACGTGTATTTGGGTTTACTGTTTTTCTTCTTCCCAAACAAAAATTTCTTTCATTTCCAACTTAAGATTATTTTTAGAACTTCAATCTTTATTTTACAAACAATTTTTGTTTGTATTTGAAGCCTAAAAGGATTTAGGGGGAGATTTTTTAGATTTTGAACAGGTTTAATGGAGAGTTTTTAGATTTTGAACAGGTTTAATTCTTGTCAACCTAGAAACAGAGATGTATGCATGTACAAGCAGATATGCACAGCCAAACATATACATATTTGTATGTATACAGACATGTTTACATACATTACAACAATTTTCACAGCATCACTTCACCAAACAACAAGTTATATACCAGATTAAAAGAGTTTACTTACCTGATAGTTTGTTTTGAACAGGGAGCAAGCTTGAAACTTGAAACTGGAATTTGATCCTATTCTTGATTGTTGATTAAACTGGGTTGAATTTGAATCTGCTATGAATTGATCTGCCACTTATTGCTTGATTTGTTTGAGTTGATCTTGGCTTTGATTTAATTCTGAGTTGAATCTTTATTAGCCTTGCCCAGGTTAAAAGCTTGAGAAAAATTGTTGTTTGATTTTCCTTTGCTGGTTTTGGTTTTTGATTTTGTTAAGAGGATCTTTTTTAATAAGCTTCGGGTTGAAGTTTATAATTTCTAGTTTGAGTTTGCTTGGTTTTTTGTTTTCAAGTTATTTGTCTTGAATGAATAAAAGTAAATGTTTAGAAAAGGGTAATGATATATATAGTCTTGTTTTCATATTTTGTTTTTTTAAATAGAGAGAAAACTAAAAATGGACACTTACATTTACATGAAATAATTAGGCTAACACTTGTTAAATTTTATACTACACGTTTTACACTTGTAAATCTTCATGCAAAAATCTTACATTTGTAAATTTCATGTTAATAATATTTTAATTATGTTTACAAAATTTTCATATTATATTTTCAATTTAAATAAATCCATTTCCTTTTATTTATATATTTATAACTTTAAAGAATATGATTTAAAATTAATCATACATTAATAAATGAATACATATGTATATAATATATGTAGAATTTAACTTAAAATAGATATTGAAAATTATTATATTAAATTCAAATCATAACTTTCAAATCACAATGTGTGTGTGTATATACATATTATCATTACATAACAAATTTTATTAATTTTGAAATATAGAATTTTAAATCCAATTTATTTTCAATATATTTATATTTGAACTTCAAATCAAATTTATATTTTCAATCTATATATATTTATATACTCAACACTTATTCTATTTTATTTTGGAAAAATTCAAATTGATTCAAAATTTAATCCAAAAATTTATATTAATTACAAAATTAAATTTAGCTTAAAACTGGGATCGTTACGTAAACTATTTTTAATATAAACTATTTTAATATAATAACTATTTCAATATAAACTATTTTAACTTATAACTCTTTTATATAAAATATTTTACTTTATAAACTATTTTATTATATATACTATTTTAATATCTAAACTGTTTTAGTGGTGGAAGTTATGTTTTCAAAGTTATGAATTTCAAAGTATTGTGTTTTGAAAGTGTTATAATTTCGAGTGCTTGGTTTCAAAAGTGTTATGACTTTGAAAAGACTATGATTTTGGAAGTGGATATGTTTGAAATGGAAATGATATCGTATTTGGTTTTGAAATGTAAATGATATCGTATTGATATGGTTTTGAAATGGCAATGATATTTTGATTTTGAAGTATAAACTATTATAAAATGACCACAGTGTTATAATAATGATTGTTTGTTAAAGAGACCGAGATCGGAAGTTGTCATACTCTCTACCAACTTCGAAAACCGCTTTAACAACTGTGTACGTGATGGAGATTCTAGAACGACGTAGGATAGTGGCGACGATCCTATATGAGGTATATACATGGACCCGATTCCTGTTAGTTGGCATAAGGTGGCTAAAACAGGAGTGATTCTCTGGCCGAGTAAGGTAGCTCCTCCGATAGGACACACTCTTTCGTATGCCATTCTATTACTTTGGGATTGATTTGGTGCGCAACTTTGATTTTTTTGGGAGTGTTGCTCGAGGTGGGCGGTAGTGGCTGTTATGCGTTACCACCAGCCCAGATGCATAATTGGTATATCTACCCCTTATACGAGTTTGATTTGTGTCGCACCTATGAAGTATTCTCTGGTAGTCTCCCGATCTGGAGGTATTACGGTACTGTATAGACTGTTGGCACTATAAAATGCGTTAAAGTGGAAAATGTAAATCCTTAACGCTATTTTTAAATAGTATACTTTACTTTAGACATTATTATAATAGCGTATATTACTACATAATAGATAGTTTAACGGATCCTTAGAGGATGGTTATCCCAAACATCCTTTGAGTCACGTATATTTTAGTTGTTATTTCACTTGAGTTGGATTTATTGATATAAGACTGTTAATCCATACTCGAGTGTTTGTGTTTTGCCTTACGCTCGAGTCAGACTGACAAATACAGCTTTTGAGACTCACCTTTGGAGTTGGAACTTCGTTTGGAGATCCATCTACATCTTTTCAGCTTGTAGTTATTCAATTGATTCTAGTGATATATTCTGATTTTGAATTTGACTATTGTATTTGAAACTTCTATTGTGTCTTATTTAACTCTAATATGTATATATATAGTAGCTTCATGAACTACTATTCATTTTGTTTCCGCTGCATATTGTATATTACTCTATGTTTGTGATTCTGTGATTTATTTATTTACCATATATGCTGAGTTTTGCCAAATATAAATTAACAATCTGGTATTTTGAGCAATTCAAATCCGACATGTGTGGATGTGAATGGTTAAAAATACCAGGCTGTTTGTGACAACCCGATATTTTCAGCCATTCGCATCCACACATGTCGGATTTGAATTTCCCAAAATACCGCATTGTAAATAAATTTGGAGCAAATGAAAAATAATCACAGCATCACAGGAACAGAAATATCAGAATAACTCACAGCGGAAATTAAAATACCATAGTAGTTCATGAAGCTACCATAATAAAATCTCAAAACAAATTCATAATATCAGTCTGAAAAACATATACAATAGAAATCTCAAACACATAGAAGTTTATAAATACCAGAGATGAAATAGAATAACTGAAACTGAAAGGGAATAGATAACTAGACAAGAAGAATCTCCAGCGATTCCTAGCTCTAGAAAAGAAATCCAAAGCTAAGCTGTAAATACTCAGGCTGACCCGAGCATAAAGTAAAAGACAAAACACTCGAGTCAGGACATACATACTTATATAATGTAAACCAACTCAAGTGAACTGTAGTAGTAATGCACAATATAATGTAAACCAACTCAAGTGAACTGTAGTAGCAATACACAATAACTTAAAGGATGCTTGGAATCATTCATCCTCTAAGGATCAGTTAAACCATAAATTAAATACATCCCATTGTTAAAATTCCAAAATGGTATTTTATACTTCTAAATCAAATGTAATTTAAAAATTCAATATCATTTCAAATTCATTTATAATATTAAAAATCATATCCTTCCAAAACCTCATTCATTTTATTTAATTTAAATACCATTCCAAATCACACTCCAAAATGGTTTATATTTCAAATCAAATATTCTATTTAAATAATTTAAAAATGAAGTTATTATATTTAATAATCAAATATCCAATTATCAAAATTTTACCATTTTCATAATTCATTTATTCACTTCAATTTATTAAAACAGTGAAATTTCGGTTTTCGCAGCATTTAGAAAATGCTACGGAAAATTTACATTTGAAACGGTTCATTTTAATAAACATTGCATTTAAAACTGTTGTAATAGGTTTTAGTTTCAAATAAAAGCTTTAGTTCAATTCTGCAACTGCAGCACTTACAAAGTGTTGTATAGCCCTTAGTTCATTTTTGCCTTTTGGTTCATTTGTATCAACTACAACACTTAGAATTGCTATAATACTTTACTTCAAAATAATAGCATTTCCGAAATGCTGTTAAATTAAATTTCAAATTTTCAATACAATTTCATAAACCATTAAACTTTAATTTAAACTATTTTTAACTTATAAAATCATATTTTTCTCACTTTAAAAACAATCATTTAAATACCCTTTAATTATGATTTTATAAAGTGAAATTTTTTACAAATAATTATCAAATCTTTTGTTATAATTCACTTATAAAATAAATATACAATTTTATAACATTTCATTTACTTTAATTTTAATTAATTTTACCATTTCATAATTTTATTTAAATTCCATTTTATTTTCTTAACTTAACTTTTATTTTTAAAACATTTTCACATTTTCCAAGTTAAGTTATATTTCAAATTTCACTTATAAACATTTTTTTAATTTAACTATTTTTTATAGAAAATCAATAACACTTTATGAAATCATTTTAAATTCAATTTAAAATCAAACTATCATATTTTCTTACTTAATTTAAACTACGTTTATAAACAAAATCGTCAATTCCAAATTTAACTTATATTTCAAATTCTACTCTACCATTTAATTATTACACTTATTTAACTTGTAGAAAATCAATAATATTTATAAAAATCATTTTTAATTAAATTTAAATCAAAATATCATAATATTTACATTTTTAAAGTATTTTAAATTTTTTAGAAAAATACATATTAACCACGGGTTTGTATACAATTTCTAACCTAGGTCAACTGATACGGATAATATATCATTTCAGTCCGTAATTTATAAAGAAAAATCCGGGTTTTATCATTTCAATCCTGCAATCCCAAGTAAAATGAAATAAACAAAAATCGCTCAGGCCTATCATTTCAGCCCATAATGATTTTTCTGTATTCTAAAGTCTGTTCGGGTATGTATCATTTCAACCCATAGTGATTCTAATCTATAGGGAACTTGCAGTATGATAAACTAATATAAATAAACAGAATAGCATTATATAACAGTAAAAGATGATATGACAGGTGTATAAACAGGGGTGAACATCATATGATCATAGCATAGGTAGTTATAACATGATGATATAATTTACAAATTCAAATGCTATCAGTTTACTAATTATATAAGTATAAAATATCTGGTGAGAAATACTCACCTCTACAAGCTGGAGATAACCAATTCACACACAATAGAGATCCAAAATGCACAAAAGTAGTTGTCTTGTGCATATGAAATAAAACAATATATAGGACATGAATATACAACCCAAAATATAACATTAAACAAGCTAGAATTTATGCATAACAAACAATCAAACAACTTGCACTTGCTTTCACAATTACAATGCTCGTCCATATGATGATAAGGGACGGCCATGGTGGTGCATTTGGTTAAGTACGGGTCATATAGGGTCGGCCTAGCTAGGGTATGAAAGGTGGAAGTTGTTACGCATGAAACAAAGGTCAAGGCAACAAAAGGCAAATTTAGCACATCAACAAGGTTCGGTCATGGCTCCAATTGGCATGGCCAGGCTTGGTGGAGGATAGGTTATGGTATGGCAGTGGCTTAGGGTTAGGTAGGGACTGGTGGAGATGGTGCAAGTGGTGGCAAAGAGGTGTGGTGAAGTGGCGGAGCAATAGGAGTTCGGCTATGGGTTGTTTCAAGTGGTGTTTGCTAATTTTTGTGTGGATCTTGCATCATAGAGGCCACCGCCAGGTAGGTCAGTGGAGATGGAGGGGGTTTGCAGCCAAACAAGGTGGTTATGAGGGTGGTGGTGAAGGAGGTGGCTATGGGCCGAGCGACTTAAGTGAAGGCAAGTCATAAAATACATAAAACAAGGAAAAAAATGAAAAGAAAGTAAGAAAAAAAGATAAAATCATACAAAGAAATTTCAGAAATGGAGGCCGAAAGTTTTGAGATGAGAAGAAAAGTGTTTTGCGTGAAAAAAATGAAAATGATCGGCTGAAGAAAAGTGGATAAGATCGGCCATCAATGCAAATGACAATTTGAAAATGAAGAGGTATGAAGAAGGTGAAAAGTCAAAGGCATATGAAAGGTTATAAAACTCTTCAAATTTCCTTATTCCTTTTACATTTTTAAACACATGAAAAATGAATATAAATAAAATAAAAACACAACAAAATAATGTATGAAGAGAAATAAATAAATTTTAGACAATTGTAACAACCCGATATTTTCAGCCATTCGCATCCACACATGCTGGACTTGAATTGCTCAAAATACAACATTGTAATAAAATTTGGAGCAAATGAAGTACAATCGCAGAATCACAAACACAGAAATATCAGAATAACTCGCAGCAGAAATTAAAATACCATAGTTGTACATGAAGCTACTATAACAAACTCTCAAAACGTAATACATAATATCAGTCTGAAAAAAACGTATACAATAGAAATCTCAAATACATAGAAGTTTATAAATACCAAAGCTAAAATAGAACAACTGAAACGGAAAGGGAATGGATAGCTAGACAAGTAGAATCTCCAGTTTCATAGCTTCAGAAAAGAATCCCAAAGCTAAGCTGTAAATACTCAGGCTGACCCGAGCGTAAAGTAAAACACAAAACACTCCAGTCAGGACATATATACTTATATAATGTAAAGCAACTCAAGTGAACTATAGTAGTAATGTGCAATAACTTAAAGGGTGCTTGGGATTGCCCATCCTTTAAGGATCAGTTAAGCTATAAAGTAAATACATCCCATGGTTAAAAATTCAAAATGATATTTTATACTTCTAAATCAAATATCATTTCAAAATTCAATATCATTCAAAATCCATTTCAAGATATCAAAATATCATATTTTTCCCAAACCACATTCATTTTATTTAATTTAAATACCATTTCAAATCACATTTCAAAATGGTTTATATCTCAAATCAAAATACTCCATTTAAACCAATTAAATATTCCAATTAAACCAATTAAATATTCCATTTAAATCGTTTAAAAATGAAGTCATTATATTTAAAAATTAAGTATCAAATTCTCAAAAATTTAGCCTTTTCAAAGTTCATTTATTCTTTTAAATTTATCAAAACAGTGTAAATTCAACTTTCGCAGCACTTAGAAGATGCTACGAAAGTTATATTTTAAAACAATTCATTTAACAAAAGACAGCATTTAAAATGCTGTAATAGGTTTAATTTAGTTTCAAATAAACTTTAGTTGAGTCCAACAACTACAGCGCTTATAAAGTGTTGTAATAGCCTTTATTCAATTCTAGCCATTTCGTTCATTTAGATCAACTACAGAATTTAAAAAATGTTGTAATATCCTTTACATTAGAAATAATAACATTTCAAAAATGCAATTAATTAAATTCCAATATAATTTCATAAATAATTAAATCTTTATTTAAACAATTTTAAACTTATAAAAATTATATTCTCACGTTAAAAATAATCATTTAATATCCCTTAAATTATGATTTTACAAAGTGAAATTTTCATAAATAATTATCAAATCTTTAATAATGCACTTATAAAATAAATGTAAAATTTTATAACATTTCATTTACTTAAAATTTTAACTAAGTTTACCATTTCAAAATTTTATTTAAAATCCATTTTATTTTCTTAACATAACTTTTTAAAACCCTTTGACCTTTTCCAATTTAAGTTGTACTTCAAATTTCAACTTTTAAACATTTATTTATTTAACTACTTTAATTTATAGAAAATCAATAACACTTTATAAAATCATTTTAAATTTAAATGAAATTATCATATTTTCTTACTTAACTTAAACTTCATTTTAAAAAAATCATAAATTCCAAAATTTACTTATATCTCAAATTCCACTTTACCATTTATTTATTTCACTTATTTAACTTGTATAAATTCCCTAATATTTCATAAAAATAATTTCTAAATTAAATTTAAATCAAAATATCATAATGTTTACATTTTTAAAATATTTTAAAATTTTAGAAAAATATATTAACCACGGTCTGTATAAATTTTTGTAACCTATGTCAAATGATACGGATAACATATCATTTCAATCCGTAATTTACAAAGGAAAAATTCGGGTTCTATCATTTCAAACCAAAAATCCTAAGTAAAAATGAAATAAATAAAAATCGCTCAGGCCTAACATTTTAGCATAACGATTTTTCCCTATTCTAAAGTCCGTTTGGGTATGTGTCATTTCAACCCATAGTGATTCTATTTTGCAAGGAACTTGCAGTTTGATAAACTGATATAAATAAATAGAATAGCATAATATAACAGTAACATATGATACAATAGGTGAATAAATATGGGTGAACATCATATGATCATAGCGATAGCAGTTATAACATGATGATATGGTTCACAGATTCAATTGCGATCAGTTTACTAGTTATATAAGTATAATTTGTCGGGTGAGAATTACTCACATGTACGAGCTGGAGATGACAACCAAATACACAAAACAAAGGTCTTCAAAGGCACGAAAGCACGACTACGATTTGAGAGTGGGAGAGCCAAAGCTAATTGCCTTGTCACATAGCAAACAAAACAAAGTACAACATAAATTTCCAAACCAAACTGTTTTTAAACAATGCTAGGAATAAATGCACAACACAAAGCCAGAGCTTTTGCACTTGCACTCAAAAACTTTTGCTTCAGTCGTAGGTTGGAAATGCACTGCTACGGAATGGATTTATATCAGGTTAAGGCTACAAAGGTCGGCCATAACATGAACGTAAAGGAGTAGAGAGATGTGTGCATGTACAACACACATAAAAGGCAACACAATGGATTTCTATGACATAAATGGTTCGGCCAAGGCATGATTATGCAACGCCAGATCTGGCGAGTCAAGTACAGGTGTGACAGAGTCTCAGGTCAACAAGTGGCTGGTGGTGGTGGTGCACAAGGTCGTCCAAGGTGGTGGTTGGAGTGGTGGAACAAAGTGGAGCTCGGCTATGATGTTAAAGGTGGAGTTTGCTTCATTTTTTTGGTGGATCTTCAACATGGATGGCCACGGACATGGAAGGGCAGTGGAAAGGAGGGGATGGTTGCTAGTTGTGGTGGTGGTGGAGGCGGCCATCGTGCTGGAGGTGAGAGGGCCGAATTACATAGATGGGATGCAAGTGCAAAATCAATACAAAACAAGTAGAAAAAGGTGAAAAAGAAATAAATTCTTTTACCAAAACTCTTCTTCAGGTGATAGGCGAAATTTGTAGGGTTTGGGAAATTTTTTTTTACATGAGAAAGAATGAAGGAAGTCGGCTAAACAATAGGTATATGGTCAGCAAATTGAAGGGATATGTTGTTTGGTGAAAAGGTGGAGTTGAATATGAAAAGACTAAGCTCATTAAAGGTCAAAAACCTTTCAAATTTCCTAATTCCTTCTGCAATTTTAAATACACGTAAAAATGCATATAAATAAAGTAAAAACACAAAAAAATTAATGAATGCATAAAAATAAATAAATTTTAAATAAATATAATTAAATTAAGAAAATAGCAAAAAATGGAAACTAGGCTTTAAAAATTGAAAATAAATTCAATAAACTTTGGAAAAATTCAAACATCACTTTAAATATGTTTTTAAAATAAAATATATACCTAACATGTCATATTACACATATTAGAACCTGATTTGAAAAATAAAAATATTATTTATATAATTTAAAATAAACAATATTGTTAAATAAATCAATTTATACACAATATTGTAAAAAGCATAACTTTCACAATATAAACCGGATTTCAACCAAACGAAAAGAAGTATTATTGAAATTTAATTTATTTTCATAATAAAAGATAAAATTCAAAAATAAAAATATTTAAATTTTAAATTTAAAAGTCAAAGTTTGACCGATTTGACCAAAAATACACTTTTCTGGAAATATCCTATTTATTCAGGTCTGAAATTACAATTCACACAAAAATCAAAATATACTTTTAAATAAAAAAATTTATTAATTTTAATAAATAAAATAATGTTTTTAAATCAGGAGTTTCAGTTTAAATAATTAAAACAAACAATTAAAATAATCATAAAATACTAGATTGTTATACTCTCCCCACTCAAATCTTTTCGTCCTCGAAAAGAACGAACAAGAAAAAATAAGAAAAAGAAAGACAGAAAAACAAATAGTACCTAGAAAAACTAACTCCAGATTCGAACCACAAATGCTCTCCTCCGTCTCCCAAGTACAATCCCGATCATCAATACTCCATCATACTTTGATCAGGCTAACAAATTTCCTTCTTAGCTGCTTTGTACCTCTGTTGACAATATGAAGTGGCTTACTCTCGACAGTCAGATTAGGCTTAATATCCTAACCATCGAGAGAAGAAGACTGAACAAAAGAGATGGTTTAAGAAGATACCAGAGAAGATGTGAGAAGTGGAATACATCATGTACTCCAGAAAGCTTCTCGGGCAAATCCAAACGATAAGCCAAAGAACCAACTCTTTCTATAATACAGAAAAGACCCTCAAAGAAGACGAAGGTAGGAATAGCTAGAAGGAAAAATAGGTTGGAAGACCAAGATGAACCATTATTTTAAAACCATATAAATTTCAATTTAAATTTTTTATAACATTTTATACTATGATGAATAGTCATTTGATTCAAATTTGATAGTTCAAAGTAAACAATGTTTAAAACATTTCTAAATTATTTAGACAAGTAAAATAAATGATCAAAATATCCTTTATATAATATTTTATCAAAATACTTTTATAACTCGATGTCTTAACAAGTTTACTTTCGTTCCTGTAGACTCTGGCTATGCGTTGATCAGGCGCAAAGCTAGAATTCTCCAAGTACTTAGTAGACTTGTTTCAACACCCAGTAAAAATATCGAAAAACTTTTTTTAAAAAATAGATATGGAAAGTACAATCCAAACAAAACAACCAAACCAAAACATGTCGATCATGGATCGCGGATACACAATGGTTACGCCTGGATCCCCCAAGAAACATCCGTACCCGTAGGCTGACTACCGCAGCCCTGCGATTATGCCATGAAGACTGGTAGCACCGTAGATACACAATGATTACGCCTAGATCCCCAGGAAACAGCCATACACTTAGGCTCTCGCACCCCCTGTGGATTACGCTACCAAGCAACCCAATATTTCATAGATACACAGTAGTTACGCCTGGATCCCCAAGGAAACATCCGTACCCTTAGGCTCTCGTATCCCCTGTGAATTACGCTATGCAGTGGCGCTCAAAAGAAAAACCATGGAGATCTCCATGGAAATCGATGGACACTCGAGTATCCTATCCGAAAAACGCAAATCAGAGAGAGAATAATATCGATAGAATGAATCCACAATGTGGCCACAAAGCGGATACCAACCAGAAGGCGCTTTCCATATCTTTACTTCGAAAATATGTATCATGTAGCTCCTTTCAAAATCACTTTCAAATATCATACTTATGTAAAGTCCATCATATATAAGATTCCATTTTCAAATCAAATTCTTTCAAAAATCAATAGTTTATCAAATCATACTTATATAGACTTTGTTCATATAAGATTTCAATTTATAAATTGAGTACCTTTACAAATCAATAGTTTCAAATCACCTCGTACTAATACACATCAATTTTATATAAGTTCGATAACTCCCAAATCAAAGTATTTAAATAAACAAGGTTCTGAATTTCAAACCATTTCAATATCAATTCAGTTTCAAAATCATATATGATTTCGTTAAATCATTTCTTCCTAATTACATATATTCAGTTTCAAAGTTTCTTAAAACAATAGATTTAGAAAATAATCCAAATTTCCAAATCAAAAAAATTTAGGTCAAACAAATTCATTTCCAATTCAAACATATATTCACTTTCAAAAATCATAATACTTCCAATGTTATAAATCTTTCGAAACCAAAATACTTGAAATCATTACACTTTGAAAATCATAACCTTTCAAAATCATACATTTGAAATCATAAAACATTCCTTTAATTCTTTACATTTCACAAATTTATTCAATTACCCAAATCTAAAATTTCCAATTTTAATTCAATTCAAACCATCAGTTTTAATTCAATTTAATTTTCCAACAAAAACATTTCAAATATTATCAAATTTGAAATAAAGGTTTGATCCTTAAAATAAACTATTCAATCTTTAATATATTTCAAAGTTAAAATATACCATACTCCAAAACTAAATTTTATAATTTCATATATCTCAAATTTAACTTCTTTAGTACTTAGTTTTGAAATATTCATTTCATAAATCCATCATTTTTAAATAAACTCAAATTACAAGTAAACCAGATATCCTTTTATACAATATAAATTTCAAATATTCATTTATCAAAATCAATTATCATTTCAAATTCACATTCTTTATCAAAATAAAGATTAAATCATTTCCAAACCATTTCAATCATCAAAATATCTAAAATGGTTACAATGTTCAAAACCATCTCTTTTTAAAACCCTCAAACTATTTATTTCTATTTGAAAAATCCATTTTACCATTGGAAATATTATTATTCTATATATATACTTTATTCAAAACATTTCAAATCTATATTTCATACCAGTATAATTCAAAATTGTCTTATTTATTTCACTCAACAAACAATTTCAAACTTATATAAATCGTTTTACTATATACTTTAATCATATCAAACTAAACTTATATTCTTTATCAAATACCCTATACCTTTCAAAATTACTTAGCTTTGAAAAGTTAACCTCGATTTGGGAGTGCTCGAACCTTCAAAATAGTCGAAGAAATCGTATTTCAATCCAAGAATTGGAAATCACCAACAAATCGGTAAACCAATTCCATTAGATAAGGTTATACCAAAAAAAATCAGAATCTCGAGGACTGAACACCGGTTTACTTTAAATCATTACAAATATACATACATATATCTTTCGAATTTCAAACCATACATCAAAATCTGAAATCAAAATTTGGTTTCACAAAATCACTCGCATAGTAAAGCTACTAGAGTAGCCTCTGCCTCACTCAAAAACTCGAAAATCAATGTCGATGATGCATGCGTTCATCACCGAAATTATTTTCCAGCGACATAAGTGGGTTCTGGACTTTTATTTTCTTGAAACTTCTTTGAAATCTCTTCGAAATCATTGGAATTCATTCGAATATATTTGAAATATTTCTTATTCGGAAAATATCTTTAAAATCATATTATTATTATATATATTCCGAAATCTTAAAACCAATTTCAAAACACCGGAGTTCGATTCCTCAAATTCAAATTCAAAACCTTTCAATTATAAATCATTTTTATTTAAATCGGATTTCTTATTGATTTTCAAAATTTCAAATCCTTTCGTAACTTTAAATTTCTCATCTTCAAAGGTATATAATCCTTATCGAAAAAAATTTCACTTTTATATACAAAATAGGGTCATCGTTATCAAAATGATAATTTCGACGTATGCACAATTTCAAAATATAATCAAACACAAATTTCCAAGGGATGATTCAAGGATGGGTTTCAAACAAACAAAGATTCAAATTTAGAGGACTCTAATCAAATAGAATTCTAGTTCGATGATAATCTCGAACGACGATGAGATAATTTAATTGCCAAATAGGAGATGATAAGCCTATATAAATCGCGGGCGACCTTAACCGGGTCAACCTTGACTTCAAGAATATAATCAATTCGAAAGACTAAGGTAAATCAACATTCGATCGCCAGAGATAGAATCTAGATATAGCAGAAGTTAGATAGCATTGTAAACCGAGGATACAGAAATCTCCGGTTAATCAATGCCAATTGTAAAGGAGTTTCACCCCTTTACTAATCATTCAAAGATTTACGGAACCATCGATCTTTATAGATGTCATTCAAGGTGGAGTATGGAATGCTCCAAAATCAAAAGTATAAAATATGGAAGACAAGACTGGATTTCAGAACAAATGGGAGCATTCCAAAGTTCAAGGAATCCTAATCGATAAGAATCCTAACCAAGAGATTTCTAACAAGGTGGATACAGAAGGAATGAAGGTTAGAAAATCCTGGTTTCAAAATAAGAAAATTTTTATGCCAAAATAATCTTTGAAACTCCTTTAAAAATCATTAGCAAATCATTTTATACTTCGAAAATACGTTCTCTCACAAAGAAATGACTATGAGATTGATTTCACTCATTCTAGGGTATTTCTACCCTATCTCTAATGAGTTTTTGCTCTGTAGGCTATGGTTTGCCTAAAACCAAAGCTCTGATACCAATTGTAATGCCCACCGTAGCATACATTGGTACCTGTGTTCTGTCTTCACGGCCAGCCTCTCGACTGCACCACCAACCCCCGTGGGGACATGTAGGAGTAAGAGTCAACCGTTCGCTACCAAACCAGAAAGCGAGAACCCCCTATCATGGTGCACCCTCCAAGTGCAATGGAAGAGACACATGTCAGACTTGAATTGCTCAAAATACCGCATTGTAATAAAATTTGAGCAAATGAAGTACAATCGCAGAATCACAGACACAGAAATATCAGAATAACTTGCAGCGGAAATTAAAATACCATAGTAGTTCATGAAGCTACTATAACAAACTCTCAAAACATAATACATAATATCAGTCTGAAAAAAACATATACAATAAAAATCTCAAATACATAGAAGTTTATAAATACCAAAGATGAAATAGAACAACTGAAACGGAAAGGGAATTGATAACTAGACAAGTAGAATCTCCAGTGATTTCTAGCTCCAGAAAAGAAACCCAAAGATAAGCTGTAAATACTCAGACAGATCCCGAGCGTAAAGTAAAACACAAAACACTCGAGTCAGGACATATATACTTATATAATGTAAACCAACTCAAGTGAACTACAGTAGTAATGTGCAATAACTTAAAGGATGCTTGGGATCGCCCATCCTTTAAGGATCAGTTAAACTATAAAGTAAATACATCCCGTGGTTAAAAATTCAAAATGGTATTTTATACTTCTAAATCAAATATCATTTCAAAATTCAATATCATTCAAAATCCATTTCGAAATATCAAAATATCATATTTTTCCCAAACCACATTCATTTTATTTAATTTAAATACCATTTCAAATCACATTTAAAAATGGTTTATATTTCAAATCAAAATATTCCATTTAAACCAATTAAATATTCCATTAAAATCATTTAAAAATGAAGTCATTATATTTAAAAATAAAGTATCAAATTCTCAAAAATATATACTTTTCAAAGTTCATTTTTTTTTTCAATTTATCAAAACAGTGTAAATTCAACTTTCGCAGCACTTAGAAGATGCTACGGAAAGTTATATTTTAAAATGATTCATTTAACAAAAGACAGCATTTAAAATGCTGTAATAGGTTTAATTTAGTTTCAAATAAACTTTAGTTAAGTCCAACAACTACAGCACTTAAAAGTGTTATAATAGCCTTTGTTCAATTCTAGCCATTTCGTTCATTTAGATCAACTACAGAATTTACAAAATGCTGTAATATCTTTTACATTAGAAATAATAACATTTCAAAAATGCAATTAATTAAATTCCAAATATTCAATATAATATCATAAATAATTAAATCTTTATTTAAACCATTTTAAACTTATAAAAATTATATTCTCACGTTTAAAATGATCATTTAATTTATGATTTTATAAAGTGAAATTTTCACAAATAATTATCAAATCTTTAATAATTCACTTATAAAATAAATGTAAAATTTTATGACATTTCATTTTCTTAACATTTTAATTAAGTTTACCAGTTCATATTTTTATTTAAATTCCATTTAATTTTAGTTTCTTAACTTAACTTTTATTTTTAAAACACTTTCACCTTTTCCAAGTTAAGTTATACTTCAAATTTCAACTTTTAAACATTTATTTATTTAACTAGTTTTAATTTATAAAAAATCAATAAAAATTTATAAAAGCATTTTAATGTTAATTTAAATCAAATTATAATATTTTCTTACTTAACTTAAACTTCATTTAAAAACAAAATCCAAAATTCCAAAATTTACTTATATATCAAATTCCACTTTATCATTTATTTATTTCACTTATTTAACTTGTATAAAATCACTAATATTTTATAAAATCATTTTTAAATTAAATTTAAATCAAAATATCATAATGTTTACATTTTTAAAATATTTTAAAATTTTAGAAAAATATATTAACCACGGTATGTGTAAATTTTTCTAACCTAAGTCAAATGATACAGATAATATATCATTTCAATCTGTAATTTACAAAGGAAAAATTCTGGTTCTATCATTTCAAACCCACAATGCTAAGTAAAAATGAAATAAATAAAAATCGCTTAGGCCTATCATTTCAGCCCATAACGATTTTTCCCTATTCTAAAGTCTGTTTGGGTATGTATCATTTCAACCCATAGTAATTCTATTCTATAAGGAACTTGCATTGCGATAAACTGATATAAATAAACAGAATAGCATAATATAATAGTAACATATGATATAACAGGTGAATAGACATGGGTGAACATCATATGATCATAGCAATAGCAGTTATAACATGATGATATCGTTCACAGTTTCAATTGCGACCAGTTTACTAGTTACATAAGTATAAATTGTCTGGTGAGAATTACTCACATGTATGAGCTGGAGATGACAACCAAATACCAAAAACAAAGGTCTTCAAAGGCACGAAAGCACGACAACGATTTGAGAGTGGGAGAGCCAAAGATAATTGCCTTGTAACATAGCAAACAAAACAAAGTAAAACATAAATTTTCAAACAAACTATTTTTAAACAATGCTAGGAATAAATGCACAACACAAAGCCAGAGCTTTTGCACTTACATTCAACAACTTATGCTTCAGCCATAGGTTGGAAATGCACTGCTATGGGATGGATTTGGATTGGGTTAAGGTTACAAAGGTCAGCCATAACATGAAGATCAAGGAGTAGAGAGATGTGTGCATGTACAACATGTGCAGTTAATGCGCGCGGTAGATTCAAAGCGGTGGAGATGCAAAAAGTCATAGCAGGGATACAGCGAGGATATAGCAGGATATAGCGGATGGCTCTAAAATAGCATATAAAACTCGAACTTAATGTTTTTACAAATATATAAATGGTAATTAAATGAAAATTATCATTCAGTTAAATTACAAATAATACATAAATAATTTTAAATAAAAACATGTGTGAATATACTTAAATAAACGAAAACTGTTATATAACATAATTGAATTTGCCAGAATATTAGAGTATTTTCATTTCTGAAAATATATTAAAAAATTATATCAAATAAATTAGTTTAATAATTTTATAATGTATAAATGCAATTTTTCAATTCATTTTATTAAAAAAATATAGCGGGAATAGCGGAAATAATGGAATATAGCGGAAATAGCGGGGATTAAAGCGGAAAGGCTATATTCTGGGGCTATACGAAAAAATCGTAGAGGTAGAAATCCGCTATGAGAAATAGCGGGGTTGTAGCGGGGTAATAGCGGGGCATTAATTACAAAGTGTACAACACACATAAAAGGCAACACAATGGATTTCTATGACATAAATGGTTCGGCCAAGGCATGATCATGCAAGGCCAGATCTGGTGAGTCAAGTACAGGTGTGGCAGAGGTTCTAGGTCAACAAGTGGCTGGTGGTTGTGGTGCACAAGGTCGGCCAAGGTGGTGGTTGGAGTGGTGGAACAAAGTGGAGCTCGGCTATGATGTTAAAGGTGGAGTTTGCTTCAATTTTTTTAGTGGATCTTCAACATGGATGGCCTCGGCCATGGAACGGCAGTGGAAAGGAGGGTATGGTGGCTGGTTGTGGTGGTGGTGGAGGCGGCCATGGTGCTAGAGGAGAGAGGGCTGAACTACTAGATGAGATGCAAGTGCAAAATCAATACAAAACAAGTAGAAAAAAGTGAAAAAGAAATGAAAATTTTCACCAAAACTCTTCTTCAGGTTATAGCCGAAATTTTTTGGGTTTGGGAATTTTTTTTACATGAGAAAGAATGTAGGAAGTCGGCTGAACAATAGGTAGATGGTCAGCAAATTGAAGGGATATGTTGTTTGGTGAAAAGGTGGAGTTGAATATGAAAAGCCTAAGCACATTAATGGTCTAAAACCTTTCAAATTTTCTAATTCCTTTTGCAATTTTAAATACATGAAAAAATGCATATAAATAAAGTAAAAACACAAAAATATAATGAATGCATAAAAACAAATAAATAAATTTTAAATAAATATAATTAAATTAAGAAAATAGCCAAAAAAAATGGAAGCTAGGCTTTAAAAATTGAAAATAAATTCAAGAAACTTTGGAAAATTTCAAACATCACTTTAAATATGTTTTTAAAGTAAAATATATACCTAACATGTCATAATACACATATTAGAACATGATTTGAAAAACAAAAATATTATTTATATAATTTAAAATAAACAATATTGTTAAATAAATCAATTTATACACAATATTGTAAAAAGCATAAGTTTCACAATATAAATTGGATTACAACGAAATGAAAAGCAGTATTCTTAAAATTTAATTTATTTCCATAATAAAAGATAAAATTCAAAAATACAAATACTTAAATTTAAATTTAAAAGTCAAAGTTTGACGATTTGACCAAAAATACACTTTTTTTGGAAATATTCTATTTATTCAGGTTTGAAATTATAATTCACACGAAAATTAAAATATACTTTTAAAATAACAAAATTTAATCATTTTAATAAATAAAATAAATTCTTTAAATCAGGATGTTCAATTTAAGTAATTAAAATAAACAACTAAAATAATCACAAAATACTAGGTTGTTACATAAATATAAATTAATTAACAAAGTAGCTAAATAATAGAAACTAGGCTTTCTAAAAATTGTAAATAAAATACAATAAGCTTTGGAAAATTATAATATCACTTTAAAAATGTTGTAAAAATAAAATATATACCTAACATGTCATATAACACATATTAGGACATGATATGACAAATAAAAATATTATTTATATAAATTAAAATAGACAATTTTATTAAGTAAATCAATTTACATACAATATTGTAAAAAGCATAACTTTCCTAATATAAATCGGATTTCAACGAAACAAAATGCAGTATTCATGAAATTTAATTTATTTTCATAATGAAAGATAAAATTCAAGAATTCAAATGTTTAAATTTTAAATTTGAAAGTCAAAATTTGACCAGATTGACTAAAATCCACATTTTTTTGAAAATATTCTATTTATTCATGTTTGAAATTATAATTCACACAAAAATCAAAATATAGTTTTAAATTAACAAAATTTATCCATTTTAACAAATATAATAAAGTTTTTAAATTAGGAGTTTTGATTTAAATAATTGAAGTATACAATTAAAATTATCACAAATACAGGGTTGTTACACTCTCCCCCACTCAAATCTTTTCGTCCTCGAAAAGAACGAACAAGAAAAATAAGGAAAATCAAGATAGAAAAAAATATAGTACCTGAAATGAACAATTCCGGATTCGAAGCACGAATGCTCTCCTCCGCCTTTCAGGTACAATCCCGATCATCGGTACTTCACTGTACTTTGATCAGACTAACAGATTTCCTTCTTAGTTGCTTCGTACCTCTGTTGACAATACGAAGTGGCTTACTCTTGACTGTCAGATTAAGCACAATATCTAAACTATGAAGAGCAGAAGGATGAACAAAAGAGACGAATAATGAAGATACCAGCGAAGATGAGAGACATGGAATACATCATGCACTGCAGAAAGTTTCTCGGGCAAATCTACACGATAAGCCAAAGAACCAACTCTTTCCACAATGCAGAAAGGACCCTCGAAGAAGAAGAAGGTAATAATAGTTAGAAGGGAAAGTAGGTTGAAAGACAAGGATGAACCATTATTTTATAACCATATAAATTTTAATTTAAAATTTTATATTTAACATCTTAAACATTTTATAATATGATGAATAGTCATTTGATTCAAATCTGATAGTTTGAAGTAAACAATATTTAAAAAAAAATTAAATTATTTAGAAAAGTAAAATAAATGATCAAAAATATCCTTTATATAATACTTCATCAAAATACTTTTATAACTCGATGTCTAAACAAGTTTACTTTCGTTCCTGCAAATTATGGCCATGCATTGATCAGGCGCAAAGCTAGAATTCTCCAGGTACTTAGTAGACTTGTTTCGACACCCAGTGAAATACTTGAAAAACCTTTAAAAAATAGATATGGAAAGTACAATAAAAAAAATAACTAAACCAAAACATTTGTCCAACCATGGATTGCAAATAACAATGATTTCGCTTGGATCCCCTTGGAAACATCCATACCTGTAAGCTATCTCAGCCTGCGAATTGCGCCATGATGACTAGTAGGCCGCAAATACACAATGGTTACGTCTGGATCTCCCAGGAAACATCCATACTCTTAAGCTATCTTAGCCAACAGATTTCGCTACTAATACGACCTATATAGATCGCAGGACACACAATGGTTACGCCTGGATCCCCCAAGAAACATTCGTACCCCCAGGCCATCTCAACCAGGCGAATTACGCTATGCACTCGCGATCATAAGACTATGGAGATCGGCATGGAATTCGATGGACACTCGAGTATCATATCCAAAAAACTCAAATCAGAGAGAATAATATCGATAGAATGAATCCACAGTGTGGCCGCAAAGCAGATATCAAGCAGAAGGCACTTTCCATATCTTTACTTCGAAAATATGTATCATATGGTACCTTTCAAATCACTTTGAAATATGATACTTCCACAAAGTACATTATATATAAGATTTCATCTTCAAATCAAATACTTTCCAGAATCAATAGTATATCAAATCATACTTATATAGACTTCGATTATAAAAGATTTCATTTTACAAATTAAGTACCTTTTCCAAATCAGTAGTTTTCAAATCAATTTCATACTTATACAAAACCATTTTATATAAGTTCGATAACTCCCAAATCACAGTATTTAGTAAAACAAGGTTCTCAATTTCAATTCCTTTTCAATATCAATCCAGTTTCAAAATATATATGATTTCGCCAAATCATTTCTTCCAAATTACATATATTTAGTTTCAAAGTTTCTTAAAACAATAGATCTAGAAAATAATCCTAGTTTCCAAGTAGATAAAATTTAGGTCAAACAAATTCATTTCAAAAATGATAATAATACTGGGTTTTACTATCCAATCTATTTTCAAAACCAAATATTTTTCTCAAAATCAATTATACCCAAAATGATTTCCAAGTTTAATACCTTTAAAACCTTTAAACTATTTATTTCTTTTCAAAAGATCAATTTACCCTTTTCCAAACTATTTAAAACTAAATTTTATTCAAAACATTCCAAAACTAAATTCCATATCAGTATAATTCAAAATAGTCTTATTCATTTACTTAACAAAATAGTTTCAACTCATTTACCTAATCGAATGATTTATATTTTTTTCCAGGATTACTTCTTTGAAAATTAAACCTTGAATTGGAAGTGATCGAGCTTTAAAATATAGTCGAAGAAATCGTATTTAAAATCTAAAAGTTGGAAATCACCAACAAACTAGTAAACCAGTTCCAATAGATAAGGTTATACCAAAACAAATCTGAAACTCGAGGACGGAACACCGGCATACTTTATATCATTTCAAATATAAACATATCTACCTTTCGAATATCAAACCATACTTCAAAATCTGAAATCAAAATTGGTTTCAAAAAATCACTCGCATGGTAAAGCTACTAGAGTGGCCTCTCCCTACTCAGAAAGTCGAAAATCAATGTCGATGACGCATGCATTCATCACCGAAATTATTTTCCAGCGACATAAGTGGATTCTGGACTTTTATTTTCTTGAAACTTCTTTGAAATCATTGTAATTCGTTCGAATACATTTGAAACATTTTTATTCGAAGAAATATCTTTAAATCATATTATTATTATATATTTTCCGAAATCTTAAAACCAATTTCAAAATACCGGAGTTCGATTCCTCGAAATTTAAATTCAAAATCCTTCAGTTATAAATCATTTTTATATAAATCAAATTTCTTATAAATTTCCAAAATTTCAAATCCTTTCAAAACTTCAAATTTTCATTTTTTAAAGGTATATAATCCTTATCGAAAACATTTCACTTTATATATAAAAAATGGTCATCCTTATCAAAATAATAATTTCGATGTATGCACAATTTTTAAAATACATCCAAACACAAATTTCCAAGGGATGATCCAAGGTTAGATTTCAGATAAACAGAGATTCAAATTTAGAGGAACTCTAATCAAATAGAATTCTGATTCGAAGATAAGCTCAAACGAAGATGGGATAATTTAATTACCTAATAGGAGATGATAAGCCTATATAAATCGCGGGCATCCGTAACTGGTCAACCGTGACTTCAGGAATATAATCAATGTGGAAATCTAAGGCAAACTGACATTTGATCGCCAGAGATAGAATCCAGATATAGCAGAAGATAGATAGCATCGAAAACCGAGGATACAGAAATCTTCGATGAATCAATACCAATTGTAAAGGAGTTTCACCCCTTTACAAATCATTCAAAGATTTGCGAAATCACCGATCTTTATAGAGGTTATTCAGAGTGGAGTAATGGAATGCCCCAAAATCAAAAGGATAAAATAGGGAAGACCAGACTAGATTTCAGAACAAGTGGGAGCGTTCCAAAGTTCAAAGGAATCCAAATCGATAAGAATCCTAACCAAGAGATTCCTAACATGGTGGAGACAGAAGGGATGAAGCTTAGAAAATCTTGATTTCAAAATAAGGAAAATTTTATACCAATATAATCTTTGAAAATCCTTTAAAAAATCCATTGGAAATCATTTTATACTTTGAAAGTACGTTCTCTCACCGGGAAATGATTCTGAGATTGATTTCACTTATCCTAGGGTATTTCTACCCTATCTCTAATGAGTTTTTGCTCCGTAGGCCAAGGTTAGCCTAAAAACCAAAGCTCTAATACCAAATGTGACAACCCGATATTTTCACCCATTCCCATCCACACATGTCAGACTTGAATTGCCTAAAATACCGCATTGTAAATAAATTTGGAGCAAATGAAAAAAATCACAGAATCACAGACACAGAAATATTAGAATAACTCACACAGAAATTAAAACACCATAGTAGTTCATGAAGCTACTATAACAAAATCTCAAAACAAATTCATAATATCAGTTTGAAAAATATATAGAATAGAAATCTCAAATACATAGAAGTTTATAAATACCAGAGTTAAAATAGAACAACTGAAACTGAAAGGGAATAGATAACTAGACAAGCAGAATATCCAACGATTCCTAGCTCCAAAAAAGAAATCCAAAGCTAAGCTGTAAATACTCAGGCTGACCCGAGCGTAAAGTAAAATACAAAACACTCGAGTCAGGACATACTTACTTATATAATGTAAACCAACTCAAGTGAACTGTAGTACTGATGCATAATAACTTAAAGGATGCTTGGGATCATCTATCCTCTAAGGATCAGTTAAACCATAAATTAAATACATCCCATGGTTAAAATTCCAAAATGGTGTTTTATACTTCTAAATTAAATATCATATAAAAATTCAATATCATTTCAAATTCATTTATAATATTAAAAATCATATCCTTCCAAAACCTCATTCATTTTATTTAATTTAAATAACATTCCAAATCACATTTCAAAATGGATTATATTTCAAATCAAATATTCCATTTAAATCATTTAAAAATGAAGTTATTATATTTAATAATCAAATATCCAATTCTCAAAATTTTACCGTTTTCAGAATTCATTTATTCACTTCAATTTATTAAAACAGTAAAATTTCAGTTTTCGTAGCATTTAGAAAATGCTACGGAAAATTTACATTTGAAAACAATTCATTTTAATAAAGATAGCATTTAAAACTCCTGTAATAGGTTTTAGTTTCATATAAATGCTTTAGTTCAATTCTGCAACTACAGCACTTACAAAGTGTTGTAATATCCCTTAGTTCATTTTTGCCTTTTAGTTCATTTGTGTCAACTATAGCACTTAGAATTGTGGTAATCCTTTACTTCAAAGTTGATAGCATTTCCGAAATGCTGTTAAATTAAATTTCAAATTTTCAATACAATTTCATAAACCAATAAACTTTAATTGAAACCATTTTTAACTTATAAAATCATATTTTTCTCACTTTAAAAGCAATCATTTAAATACCCTTTAATTTATGATTTTATAAAGTGAAATTTTTCATAAATAATTTTGAAAAGCAAGTAGGGTTGAATGGACCCTTACCATATTTATTAACCAGAATATAAACACAAGTTACAAGTGAGCACAAACATACTAGAGCTCACAAAAGAGAACATAGGGAAAACAATGAAAGAAGAAAGAAGACTGAAACAGAACAAACAAAAACAGAAGAAAGGAAAAGGAAAAAACAAGTCCCTAAACTGCAGAATTATAAGAATTGTGATGATCAGACTTTTCTTTGACCCTAGAAATGATTATGTTAATTAAGGAACTTTCAAGCTTCATCTTGTTTTCAAAGACACGGGCATTTCTTTCTTCCCATATAACATGCACAAACACCTTCAGAATGAGCAGCAGCTTGTAAGTAGTAGCATTCTTCCATCTAGTTCTAGTAAACAGCCTATTCCATTCAGCTTCACCATGTAATACCATCTCAGTATAACCATTAGTGATAAGAACAGTCTCCCAGATTCTATTAGTAATCAAACATTCAAAAAAGAGATGAGCACCATCCTCAACAACATTATTACAGTATGTACACATCAGGTCAACAGTATAACCTCTTCTATACAGTTTAGCCTTGGTCATGATAGCATTACGAAGAACTTTCCAAAGAAGGAAATTCAGTTTTTGTGAGGTAAGAGAGTTCCAAACCCTAGCATGCCATCTAAAAATGGGGCTACTGTCATCATGTTTTAAAGCCTTATAGACCCCAGCAATGGAGTGCTGACTCTGACTAGTAAACCAGACATACCCAGGATCACTAGAGGGGATGTTCATACACTGCAAATCAGCCCACAGCTGCTGGATGATAGATTGGATGTGTATGGCAGAGTAATTTCACCATTATGACAATAATCAAAAGCACCGCCATCCAAAGGAATGCCAGTTTGATACCTCTGTTCATATGTGAGTAGATTGGACAGTATAATTCCTCTTCCAACCCAAGGATCATGCCAGAATTTGGCATTGCTATGAGGACCAAGCACAAGTTGGACAAGAGGGAGTAATATGTCTCTGATCTTGAGAATAGATCTCCAAACCCAACCACACAGAGGAGATGGTTCCATAGACCAAAAATTTTTGTTGCCATGATGATGATGCCTAGCCCACTTTACCCACATATTTGGCTTATCATTAATCAAATTGTCAAAATGCTTAGAGAAAGCAGCTTGATACCAGGTTCTCATACATTTTATTCCCAAACCTCCAAATATTTGTGGTTTCTCTAATTTATTAAAGGCAATAGGAATTAGCTTTTTAGAATACATACTCCCTGTCCATAAAAAAGGATTCATTGCTTTTCTAATACTAGAAAGCAGAGAAGCAGGTAAGATGAAACATCTGCACCAATAAACAGTCATAGCATGGATTATAGAATTGATGGTGGTGGTTCTGCCTGCTTGGGATAATTTATTGCTGGCCCATCTATTCATTGCTTAATTCTTTCAAACAGAGGTAAACAAGCAGTAACACCAATTCTTCTAGTGCACAAGGGGATACCAAGATGCAAAGTACCCACGGGAAGCTTTGGCAGTTGACTATAATTGTGTATGTTATGATTATCAGTCTCGGTGAGACCAGCCACGAAAAGTGAAGACTTGCTTCTATTAACCTGCAGACCAGTGCATTTCTCAAAGGTGAGAAGGATGCTATTGACACATTCCATAGTAGACACAGTAGGCTTGATAAAGAGTAAAACATCATCAGCAAAAAGGAGAGTGGTAATGAGGGGATTCTTGCATTTGGGATGAAGATCATAGTTATTGTTCACTACCTGCTGATTAACTAGCTGAGTCAAAATTCCATCACAACAATGAACATATATGAAGACATGGGGTCACCTTGCCTTATGCCCCTCTGACTTTTGAAATAACCAACAGTGCCCCCATTGTAGCATAGAGAGTAGTTAACAGTAGATATGCAAGTATAGATCCAGCCAACAAAGTGACCAGGGAACCCCATTAAACCCATAATACCACTCAATGCTTCCCAACTAATAGTATCAAAAGCACGTCTAATATCAAGCTTCATCATAGCTCTAGGGGAAACATGAGTTCTACCATAACCATTAAGAAGCTCATGAGTAACTAGCACATTGTCCAATATACTTCTGTTATTCAAGAAGGCAGCCTGATTATCAGAAATAATAGTGGCAAGCACATGCCTAAGCCTAGCAGCAATAACTTTAGAGATGCATTTGTATGTTATGTTACAGTAAGCAATAGGTCGATAAGCATGCAGAGTAGAAGGATCTTTACCTTTTGGCACCAGACATAAGTTGGTAGCATTAATGGAAGAAGGAAATTTATTGTGGTAAAAAAAAATTGTGCATAGCATTTTTGAAGTCAGTGGCAACAACTTCCCAACAATGAATAAAGAAAAAGGCATTAAACCCATCAGGATCACCACAGGAATCCCTCTTCATACCAAACAAGGCATTATATATTTCCTCATCAGTCACTTTAGAAGATAAGAGTTGAATGTCAGATTCATTTAGCATAGGCAATGGAGTTAGCAAGAGTTCATGATAGTCAGGGTTCCAAGCATCATTGGTGGAATAAAGATTGGTGTAAAGGTTAATAAAGGCACAGTCAATGTCTTCCTGCTTGCTCAAAGTCCTACCTTCATCATCAAGAAGCCGATGAATGTATCTTTTGGCATTTTTAACCTGAAGAGTAGAATGGTACAAACTTGAATTTCTGTCACCAAACAAATCCCACTCCTTCCTTAATTTCTGTTTCTTCATACTTAACTCAATGATCATAGCTTCAGAAAGTTGTTAAGATAGCTCATGTTCCTGCTCTGAAAGGCTAATGTTGCCAGGGTCTTCAATCATACTTAATTGTATAGCTGAAAGTTGATTCTGCAGTTTAGTAGAGTTCTTGTCACCATCACCATATTTGCTTCTAGCTCATGTCCTTAAAGCCACCTTGGTTGCATTCAATTTTTGCTGCAAAATAGACATTTTATTTCCAAATTTAGGTTGTTTCCAAACATTAACCACTAAAGGCATAAATTCTGGATCATTGGTCCATGAGTTAAAAAATTTAAAACTTGAGTTCCTTTTAATGGCATCGCATTCCAAGGCAATAAAGACAGGAGAATGGTCAGAGAGAAGAGGTAGGAGGATATGGTTAAGGGAATTGGGAAAAAAGGTAATGGCTTTGGTGTTGAGAAAAGTTAAATCAAGTCTGCTCATGGTTCTCACACCAGATCTACTCTTATTGTTCCAAGTGAATTTAGGTCTAACATAGGAAGCTTCATGTAAATTGGAGGAAGAGATAGCTTGATTGAGAGGAGTGATATCAGAAATTGTAAGGGGAGAGCCACCATAACGGTCATTAGCAGCTAACATACAATTAAAGTCTCCTAACACAAACCACGAGTGTGTTTTCTGTCTAAAATGCGGTAAGTAGTTAAGCATTTCTTGTCTAGCAGCAACATGATTATCCCCATAAATAAAGGTAAGGTAGAATGTGGTAGCAGAAGGAATATGTATAGCATGGAAGTGGATTAATTGTTTGTGGGATAAAATAGGGGTAAGGGTGTAAATGGAAGGGTCAAACAAAACCATGATTCTTCCATATGGAGCCTCAATCAAATTATGATGAAGACTCCATAATGGATTAATTAGTTTTGCAGCTTTGTAGGTTAGGTCATGGTTGAGTTTGGTTTCCAGCATGGCAAGGATGCAAAGATTATTGTCAGAGATAATACCTTTTGCTTGCACAAGCTTAATTTCCTTGTGAGCACCTCTAATGTTCCAAAACCCAAAATTCTGTAACATGGATTAACTTATGGGAGAGAAGTAAGCAATCGCGTAGACCTTCTGAGGCCTGAATTAGGGGTAATATCTTTTTCAGGTACTGTTTCAGCAAAAACAATATTCTTGCCATTGTCAAAATCTGTCCTGTTACTATCCTTTTGCTTCTTAAAACAGCTATGATGTTTAAGAATAGGGATTGGAGTTGTGGGTATAGAGGGTGGTGGGATCACTGGAATAGTCAAAAATCCAGGAGAGGGAGGAATGTGTGAATAAGGAAGATTGGTTTGATGGCCAGGGGATGAGGGTGCTTCAGGTACATGTACACAGGAATTGTGTGCATGTGCATGAATAGGTTGCTCTGGGAGATTGTTCATGTTACTGGGTTGTGATGCTTTGGTAGTTAAATAATGAGTCTTATCACAGGGTAATTGGGATGTCTTCGCATCCAAGAAGTCTTTGTTTCCATTATATTCTGTATGCAAAAAAGCATCATCATGCTTTTGAACAAGCTTACTAAATTCATGCTCTCTTGCTCTTCTGACCCCAATCAGTTCTTGAACTAGCAAACCATAATTTTTTGCTAGTTGGATATTACCTTCAGCATCTGCCACAACACTAGTTACTTCCAAGTTCTTCTCCTGGCCTGTTTCTAAACTATCACCATCCACTGTTGCTTCTTCATTCATCAGTACAATAACACTATTATTTTTATCTCCACTTCCTTCAACACTTAAACTTCCATTATCTTCAGCCAAGTAGTTAAGCACCTGAAATTTATTGCCAATAACCATATCTAAATCCTCAACTACTTCACCTTCTTCAACTAAATTAATCACATTGTCCTTGTTATTGTCTGTTGCACCAACTTCTTTTCTAACTTCATACTCTCTGCCACTTCCATTTTTGTCACTCCCACTATCTTCTTTATTCTTCAAAATTACACTTTTTCTTTTGCTTCCATGCTCAACTCTCCTCCAAACACTTGGGGCATTATTATTCTTTACTTTGTTGTTTTGATCTTTCATCATGGTGACACCTTTAGGAATTTGATTAGGCAAATTAATTGATACCTTTTTTTATTAACTACATCTGACCTGTCAGCATTTTTACAATTTGAAATGTCATGTCCAAACACTTTACAAGTAGTATATGCTTTTGGCCTCCACTGATATTCCACGAAAACAGTTTGTTTTGAACCATCCTTACACAGTACTTGAAAGCTATTAACTAGCTCGGTGATGGGGGTCACTTCCACCAGAGCTTTAGCATAAGTCAACCTGTCCATGCTTTCTGTACTTTCATCCAAGCATTTAACACTGCTTATTCTTCCAGCTAGCCAATTGATTCCAAGTGGGGACCATGCTGCCAAAGGAATGTTGTAAATATGTATCCAGATGGGCATTGAAGTGACAGAGCCACAAATATTGCTAATAGTGGGGTCCCATTGTTTAACAATAAACAATTTATTTCTCATGATGATCGGGTCAGCTTGCAAAACCCTCCTCCGATCATCATCACAAGAAAATAGGAACATAAAGACAACACCATCAGATTTAACTTTAACGCTTCCCTTAAGCCTCCATGCATGCTTTAGATGATGCACCACAGCAGTGAAAGATAGTGGTTCATCAAGGAAGAAGCCAACAACGTACTCGTGCCATATACTCTGACCAGCCTCCTGAACAGAGTCAGGTAGGACCAAAGCACCATCGACATATTCATTGATAAAGTTAACAAGCATGTACTTCCCCGCGTTGCGCGGCTTGGTCTTAAATAGAGAAGTCCATGGTTGTTGACTTGCAGTGCTGATGGGAGGGACAGGCAGGGGCGTTGGTGGGGTAGGATTGGTAATTGAGGACGAGCCAGAGAGTAATGGTGGTGGGTCAGGTTCGTGGATAGGATGGTCAGGGGAAGGTGGAATCAGGGAAGGAGAGGAGGGGGGAAGGAAAAACTCTGCCATTAAAAGTATGAGGATGTTGTTATAATTCACTTATAAAAATAAATGTACAATTTCATAACATTTCATTTACTATACATTTTAATTAAGTTTACCATTTCATAATTTTATTTCAATTCCATTTTATTTTCTTAACTTAACTTTCATTTTTAAAACACTTTTCACATTTTCCAAGTTAAGTTATATTTCAAATTTCACTTATAAACATTTATTTATTTAACTATTTTTTTATAGAAAATCAATAACATTTATAAAATCATTTCAGATTCAAATTAAAATCAAATTATCATATTTTCTTACTTAATTTAAACTACATTTATAAACAAAATCATAAATTCCAAAATTAACTTATATTTCAAATTCTACTCTACCATTTAATTATTTCACTTATTTAGCTCGTAGAAAAATCAATAATATTTATAAAAATCATTTTTAATTAAATTAAAATCAAAATATCATAATATTTACATTTTAAAACTATTTTACAATTTTTAGAAAAATATATATTAACCACAGGTCTGTATACAATTTCTAACCTAGGTCAAATGATACGGATAATATATTATTTCAATCCGTAATTTATAAAGAAAAGTCCGGGTTCTATCATTTCAAACCCGCAATCGCAAGTAAAATGAAATAAACAAAAATCGCTCGGGCCTACCATTTCAGGCCATAATTATTTTTTCCTATTCTAAAGTCCATTCAGGTATGTATCATTTCAACCCATGGTGATTCTAATCTACAGGGAACTTGCAGTATGATAAACTGATATATATAAACAGAATAGCATTACATAATAGTAACAGATGACATGACAGGTGTATAAACAGGGGTGTACATCATATGATCATAGCATAGGCAGTTATAACATGATGATATAATCTGCAGATTCAAATGCTATCAGTTTACTAATTATATAAGTATAAAATGTCTGGTGAGAAATACTCACCTCTACAAGCTGGAGATAACCAATTCAGACACACAACAGAGATCCAAAAGGCACGATAGCATGACTATGATTCAAGTGAGGGAAGTGCCAAAGTAGTTGTCTTGTGCATATGAAACAAAACAATATATAGGACATGAATATGCAACCCAAAATATAACATTAAACAAGCTAAAATTTATGCACAACAAAGAATCAAACAACTTGCAATTGCTTTCACAATTACAATGCTCGCCATATGATGATAAGGCACAGCCATGGTGGTGTATTTAGTCAAGTATGGGTCATATAAGGTCGGCGTAGCTAGGGTATGAAAGGTTGAAGTTGTTATGCATGAAACAAAGGTCAAGGCAACAAAAGGCAAATTTGGCACATCAACAAGGTCGGCCATGGCTCCAATTGGCATGGCCAGGCTTGGTCGAGGCTAGGGGATGGTGTGGCAGTGGATTAGGGTCAGGTAGGGGCTAGTGGAGATGGTGCAAGTGGTGGCCATGAGGGGTGGTGAAGTGGTGGAGCAATAGGAGTTCGACTATGGGTTGTTTCAAGTGGTATTTGCTAATTTTTTTGTGGATTTTACATCATAGAGGCCACAGCCAGATAGGTCAGTGGAGATGGAGGGGTTTTGTAGCCAAATAAGGTGGTAATAAAGGTGGTGGTGAAGGAGGAGGCTATGGGCCGAGCAACCTAAGTGAAGGCAAGGCATAAAATACATAAAACAAGGAAAAAAATGAAAAGAAAGTAAAGAAAAAAAAAGATAAAATCATATCAAGAAATTTAAGAAATGGAGGCCGCAAGTTTTGAGATGAGAAGAAAAGTGTTTTACATGAAAAAATGAAAGTGATCGGCTGAAGAAAAGTGGATAAGGTCGGCCAGCAATGCAAATGACAATTTGAAAATGAAAAGGTAAGAAGAAGGTGAAAAATCAAAGGCATATGAAAGGTTATAAAACTCTTCAAATTTCCTTTTTCTTTTTCTTTTTACCTTTTTAAAAACATGAAAAATGAATATAAATAAAATAAAAACAAAACAAAATAATGTATGAAAATAAATAAATAAATAAATTTTTAGATAAATATAAATTAATTAACAAAATAGCTAAATAATAGAAACCAGGGTTTTAAAAATTGAAAATAATATACAATAAGCTTTGGAAAGCTATAACATCACTTTAAAAAAATTTAAAAATAAAATGTATACCTAACATATCATATAGCACATATTATAACATGATATGACAAATAAAAATATTATTTTTATAAATTAAATAGACAATGTTATTAAATAAATCAATTTACATACAATATTATAAAAAGCATAACTTTCACAATATAAGTCAGATTTCAACAAAAAAAACAATATTCTTGAAATTTAATTTATTTTCATAATGAAAGATAAAATTCAAGAATTCAAATATTTAAATTTTAAATTTAAAAGTTAAAGTTTGACCAGATTGACCAAAATCCACATTTTTTGGAAATATTCTATTTATTCAGGTTTGAAATTATAATTCACACAAAAATAAAAATATACTTTTAAAATAACAAAATTTATCCATTTTAAGAAATATAAAAAAGTTTTTAAATTAGCAGTTTCAATTTAAATATTAAAATATACAATTAAAATTATCATACGTACAGGGTTGTTACACTGTAGCATTTCCAAGGTTAAAAAAGATATATACGGTTGTATATAAATATTGATTTTTAAATATTATATATATAAATATTATGTTATATACATAGTTAAATTATTGATTTTTAAAATTATATTTTTGGAAATTTAAAAATTATAAGTTAGTTTTGAAAATATAAATTTTAAGAATTTACTTATAATTTTACTATTTTTGAATATGTATAAATTATTTTTATATAAAATAAGTTTAATAATAAGATTTAATTTAATAAAATTTAATTTAATTAGTGTATAATACGTTTTAAGTATTTGTTTAAAAATTTATTTTAATAGATATATTTTATAATAATTTTAAAAAATTAAGGTTGGAAAGATATATTTGAAATTGATTTGAAATTATATTTATTTAAGAATTATACTTAAATAAGCTTGATTTGAAATTTTTTAATTTAAGATTTTAAAGATATGATTTTATAACTTGATTTTTGATTAAAAGTGATTTAAACGAATATTTCAAATTTACCTAAATTGAAATGGTATATCTAGTTTTATTTAAATATGAAATTTGAAGTTTTATTTAAATTATATTGGAATGATTAAATAAATATTTCAAAACTAACTAATAGTAAAGTGAATTTGATATATATATATATATATGAAATTATCAAATTTAGTTTTGTAAATTTTTGAAATATTAAATCTTCAAAATCTATTAAAATTTGAAATGGTTTAAATTGTAGTTTATATCTGTATTTGAAATCGATATAAAATGGTTTATTGGGATTTGAATTGAAATGAAAGAGCCGAAATTTGGTTTAAATGGGATTTTGGAATTGAGTATATTTAAAAATTGATTTGTGAAATTTGAGGAAACTATTTTATTATATAAAGTATTTTTAAATTATATTTAAAACTATTTTAAATATTTTACTTTATGAATTTTTTTATTATATATACTGTTTTTAATATAAACTATTTTAATATACTAATTATTTAATATAAATTATTTTAACTTATAACTATTTTTATATATACTATTTTACTTTAAAACTATTTTATTATATATACTATTATCAATATCTAAACTGTTCAAGTAGAAAGTTATGATTTCAAAGTTATGAATTTCAAAGTATTATGTTATCAAGTGTTATGATTTCCAAAGTGTTATAATTTCTAATCTTTATAATTTCAAAGTGTTATAACTTTGAAATTTCTATGATTTTGGAAATTGATATATATATTTTGAAGTGAAAAAATGATATCGTATTGATATGGTTTTGAAATTGAAGTGATATTTTGGTTTTGAAGTATAAACTATTTTGAAATGATCGCGGTGTTATAATAACGTTTGGTTGTTAAAGAGACCGGTTATTATCATACTCTCTACCAATGCCAAAACCACTTTAACTACCGTGTACATGGTGGAGATTCAAGAATGAAGTAGGATGGTTGGCGACGTTCTATTTGAGGTATATACGTGGAACTAACTTCGTGAGTTAGCATAAGGTGGCTAAAATAGGAGTAATTGACGGGCCAAGTAGGGTAGCTCCTTCGATCGGACTACTCCATCGTTTGCCATTCTATTACTTTATGATTGATTGGGTGCACCTTCGGATTTTTCATGAGTGTGGATCGAGGTGGGCGGTAGCTGTGGCTATGCGTTACCACTAGCTTGGAAGTGTAATTGGTATATCTACTTTGGCATTGGATAGTTGTGCTATGTCACCTACCCTATTGAGACCACTACGAGTTAGTTTTGTACCATACCTATGGATTGCCTTCTGACAATGCCCAGTACGGGGGAGATTACGGTATTGTATAGACTATGAGAATATATAAAATATGTTAAGGGGGATATGGGTAATGCCTTAATGCTATTTTAATAGTTTATTTTACTAGAGACATTATTATAATAGTGTATATTACTACATAGTAGATAGTTCAAGGGATCCTTAGAGGATGGTTATCCCAAACATCCTTTAAGTTACTTGTATTTCAGTTGATATTTCACTTTAGTTTGATTTATTGATATAAGAATGCTAATCC
Organism: Allium cepa; assembly: GCA_030765085.1. Lineage (NCBI taxonomy): Eukaryota > Viridiplantae > Streptophyta > Magnoliopsida > Asparagales > Amaryllidaceae > Allium > Allium cepa. The sequence goes on along the minus strand of CM060930.1, from coordinate 104,420,171 downwards.
TGACTCAAGTATTTTGTGTTTTTGCTTTACGCTCGGGTTAGACTAAGTGTCACAGCATTTGATACTCACCTTGGAGTTTGTAGGTTCGCTTGGAGATCCAACTATCTATTCAGCTTTCAATTATTTAGTTGACTCCAGTGATGTATTCAGATTTTGCTATTGACTATTATATTGAGACTTCTATGTATTCGAGACTTCTGTAGTATCTTGTTTTAACTCTGTTATATTTATATAGTAGCTTCATGAACTACTATTCTTTTATTTTCGCTGCTTATTGTTATATTACTATGGGTCTGTGATTCTATGATTTATTTATTTATTGTATATGCTGAGTTTTGCAAAATATAAATTAACAATCTGATATTTTGAGCAATTCAAGTCCGACATGTGTGGATGCGAATGGCATGAAATACCGTGATGTTACATTATAATAACGTATTTTTATTTGGTGTATATATACAAGTACATATTCCCCTCTCTTAGACCATTCTTCTGTATCTTACTAAAGCTCATATGTAGATTTACGAGAAAGATGATGGAAGTAGGAAATAAAGAGTGAATCTAGATGGAGGAAGCACCACAATTAACGAAAACACTCGACCCGCTACAAGGAGACAAGCATGTCGATCGAAAAATGCTAACCAAGATGCAACTGCCAATGTGTGTGTTGGATCCCCGCCAATAGATATGGGGATGATGTATCATTTCTTACTCAACTTGATGTAAGCTGGAGCAGTTGCAGGGTAGCTGGAGGTAATGCTTTGAATGCTGGAGGAGTCAATCCTATGGCCCTAGTTGGCAATAACTATGCTAAGCTGAGCAAGGATTATACCAATCTAGGAGGGGAGCCTTTTCTTGGAGCTGAGGATGCTGTTGAAGTTAAGAACTGGATTTTGAGTTGTGAAAATTTCTTTACAGATATAGGTTTGGATGATGGAGAGAAGTGGAGGCTAGCTTCTAGACAGTTGTAAGGATTAGCGTTGCATTGGTGGAACGGTGTGACGGCCAAAATGCCTGAGGAAGAGTTGACGTGGGGTGATTTTAGATAGAGATTTGAGTAGAGGTTCTTATCCTAGTTTTCCAAGTCGGTGTTGATAAGGAAGTTTACGGATCTTGTTTAAGGACAGATGTCTATGATCGAATACGCTGCTAAGTTTGATGAGCTATCTCGATATGGATATACTTTGTTTGACACGGATGTCAGGAGGAATGAGAGATTCATTAAGGGTTTGAGGCTAGTGCTTGGAAGGATGGCTATGACTCATATTAGAGAAGTTTATCATATGATGGTGGAGATGACTGTTTGACATGTGGAGATGCTAGATGTTTCAGCTCGAGAAAAGCCAGTTGAGTCCTAAGGTTCTTAAGGAAGAAAAAGGAAGTTCTTTCAAAAGAAGGGAGCCCACAAATGGGATGCCACTAGAAGGAAAAGGCCGAGTTGTTGTGTTATAAATATGATAAAAAGGGTCATTATGCCAATGAGTGTAGAACTGGTAAAGGAAAGAAGCCTGTGGAGAAGAAGAATGTGAAATGCTTCAATTGTGACTAAGTTGGGCATTATAAGAACTAGTGTCAAGAGCCAATCAGGATGGAAACAGGGAAGGTGTTAGAAATTGGACAACTGTCATCTTCTACACCTACTATAGCAGAGAAATGGAAAACTATGATGGAAGATACAATTTTGATTCAGAGCATACCAATTAGGGTACTTTATGATATCATTGCATCACACTCATTTATATCAAAGTATTTGATTGATAGGTTCTATATAGAGCCCACATACCTTGTTGCTTCCTTAAGGGTTACGAATCCAATAGGAGGGCATGCAACTCTTGAGATGAGATGTGATAAGTTAGAACTTGATTTTTTTAAGTCATAAGTTTGCTTGTAGTTTGTATGTTTTTGATTTCGTAGATTTTGGATCATTTTGGGTATGGATTGGTTGGGTAAGTATGAGGCTAGGATATTTTGCTAGGATCGAGAATTATCATTAAGGCACCCAAATAGTCACATATGAATCATTTTCTCAGTGGAGAATTCAAATAAGAATGTTTGTGCTATGTTAAGTGCTTTGGAAGTGGGAGGTGACCTCAGTCAGGTTCGTATAGCAGGAGAATTTGCAAATGTATTTAAGCCGGTCATGGATTGCCACTAAAACAAGCTGTAGAGTTTCAGATAAACCTTGTACCGGGAGCTAAACCTATCAGTAGACCACCTAGCAAAATGTCACCGACAGAGATGAAGGAATTAAAGGTGCATCTAGTGGATCTTGAGGGAAGGAATTTTATTAAACCAAGCAGTTCGCCTTGGGGAGCGGTGCGGTGTTTGCAAACAAACCAGATAGGTCGTTCAGGATTTGTATCTACTACCGTAAGCTAAACGAGAGGATGTTCAAGAGTAAGCATACTTTACAAGAATCGATGACTTATTTGATCAATTGAGTAGATCCAGAGTGTTTTCCCAATTAGACTTGGCGATAGGTTTCCATCAGATAACAGAGGACAGTATCCCATTGACAGCATTTCTAACCAGTTATAGATCATATGAATGGTTAGTAATGCCATTCGGATTGACAAATGCACCTGCTTTCTTCGTTGATTTGATGAACCGGGTTATCCAAGAGCACTTGGATAGGTTCGTATTGGTATTCACAGATGACATTTAATATACTCAAAAGATGAAAGAGAGCATGAGATTCATCTTAGAGTGGTGTTGGAGTTGCTGAGGTAAAATCAGCTAAAAGAGAAATTTTCCAAGTGTCACTTTTAGAAGAAAGAGGTTAAGTTTCTTGGTCATGTGGTTTTAGAGAAGGGATCGTCAATCGATCCAGATAAGATCAAAGCTGTAAACAATTGGAAGAGACCAAAAACGGTGACCGAGATCAGAAGTTTTCTTATACTTGCTAGCTATTACCAGAGATTTATCAAGGATTTCTCACAGATAGCGGCGCCTTAACTATGCTTACCAGGAAGGAAGTGAATTTTGTCGGGTTTGACAAATGTGAAGAAGCATTCCTTAAGTTAAAGCATTTGTTGAACAATGCTCCAGTATAAGGAGCTCCACATGGTAACGAAGGGTTGGTAGTATACGCAAATGCATGTGGGACTGGATTGAGAGTAGTATTGATGTAGAAGGGCAAGGTTATTGCTTATGCATCTAGATAGCTTAGACCGCATGAAGTTAGATATCCTACTCATGACTTAGAGTTGGCTGTAGTGATCTTTGGCTTGAAGATCTGGAGGCATTATCTGGGAGATATATTTGGGTTGTATACTAGTTATAAGTTATTAAATTATTTATTCTCTAAGAAGAGATTGAATATGAGACAATAGAGATAGCAGGAGTTTTTGCACGCTTATGATTTCGGTATAGAGTATACTCCTAGGAAAGGAAATAAGGTAGTGGATGGCCTTTGTAGAAAACATCAGAATGTAGTGTTAGCGATGTTGGAAAAATGAAAGGATCTAGAAGCTTTAGCCAGCTGTGGTGCGCAGTCGGTATCTACTACTAGCTCTAGTCAAGGTACTACCATGTTGTCTTATTTAGAAGTTCGACCAGTGATGATCGAGAGGATAGCTTCTAAGTAGAGAGAAGATAGTCGAGAAGATTAGAAGGCTTGAGGGTGGATCTACGTTTGATGACCTAAAGGATTTTAGTCTTGACCAAGGAGGATGGTTGAGAAAGAAGGGATGATTATGTGTTTCAGATGTAGAGAACTCAAGGAGGGAAGTTCTAAAGGAATGTCATCGATCAAAGTTTACGATTCATCTTGGAGGAACCAAGATGTATCAAGATATGAAGAGGAGCATTTATTGGGAAGGCTTAAAGAAGGATGTTGGCTTGTAGGTTAGGCAGTATATTAATTGTCAACAAGTGAAGGCTGAACATCAAAAACCTAGTGGGTCGCTTCGGCCTTTAAATATTCCAGTGTAGAAATGGATTCGATATCGGTGGAATTTATAGATGGGTTGCCAATGTCAAGTAGAGGAAATGAAAGTATATGGGTTATAGTGGACAGATTGACCAAGAGTGCTCACTTCATTCCGATAAAGTCAACTAGGACGGCACCTGTTTTGGCTAAGTTGTTTGTTAAGAGCATAGTTAGAGTTCATGGGATTCCTAGTAGCATAGTCAACGATGGAGATGGATTATTCACTAGCGAATTTTGGAGGAGTCTACAAGAGGTATTAAGGACCAAGCTCAAGAAGAGTATAGCTTATCACCCACCGACGGATGGGCAGACAGAGATAGTCAACAAGGTACTTAAGGATTTATTTAGTGCTTATGTGTTAGACTTTGGTGGACCTTAGGAAGATCACCTACATCTGATTGAGTTTTCCTATAATAATAAATATTATACTAGTATAGGAATGGCGCCTTTTGAAGCTTTGTATGGTAGACCATGCAAATCACTAACATGTTGGTTAGAGACTGGAGACAGATTGGTCTTGGGTCTGGATTTGGTTAGAGAGAGGCATCGGAAAAGATTGAGTTAATTCGAGGACGAATGAAGAAAGCTTAATCCAGGAAGAAGAATTACACAGATAAAAGGCGTAATGAATTAGATTTCTCAGTGTGAGATAGAGTTTTCATTAAATTATTACCGATAAAGGGTGTGGTACGATTTGTAAAGTCCAGAAAGTTAGCCCTGAGGTATGTTGGTCCATTTCAGATTATAGGAAGGATTGGAAAGCTCGCATACAGAGTAGCATTGTCGAGAAGTTTGGCAGGTGTCCATAATTTATTCCATGTGTCTCATCTTGGTAAGTATGTGCATGATCCAGAGACTACTATTCCTTAGATAGAATTGGAGGACTTAGTAGTGGAGCCTGATTTGACTTCTGTTAGACAACCAGTTCGTGTTGTAGCGAGAGACGAGAAGAGATTGAGAACCAAGACAGTCAAGTTAGTGAAAGTTCAGTAGAGAAACAACAAGAAAGATTGTATTTAGGAGATAAAAGACAGGATTCAAGAGGCTTATCCTGATCTACTTTGATGATATGCCTATATCAGATATATGTAGATTGGTAGCTAGTCGAATAGGCTGTTATAGATGTTAAGAGAGGTTATAGATGATTGTTATGGTTGCTAGTTAGTCTTTAGTGAATTTCGAGGATGAAATTATCTAAGGAGGGGAACCTGTAACACCCCTAATTTTTGTGACATCATTAAAGAGATTTAATTAGAATAAATTAAATAGAATAATGTAGATAAGGGATTGAGGTTGATTAATAAAAATATAGTGGCCATGCTTATTAAGTTTACTGAACTTAGAAATGATTAAGTACTTAAATATAAGGGCATAAGAGTAATTTCCATCCACATTTCCCACTCTTATACCATTCCCCTAACCAGACAAGTTCATCTTTATTCTCAAACAAAAATCATAAAAGTAAGAAGCAATAAGGCCGGCCATAGGAAGATAGAAGAGAAGAAATTTTTTAAGAAAAGCTTAGGATTCAAGCTAGAGGAAAATCAATCTCAAACAATCTCCTTATCTCAAGAAAGGTGCATAATAATTTCTACATCTCTATTTTGATTTTTACATCATATGGTTTCAGATTTAATGAAAAATCTGGTTTTTTGATATTTTGAATGATGACATGCTTGATTTTGATTTATGTGTGTTTAAACAAGATTGTTTAATAAGGGATATACATAGTTTTAGGGGAAAACCGAGAGAAAATGATTTACAAATGCTATAGGAAAATTATATATTATAGAAAACATGATTTTGGAGTTGGGTTTCAATTTTTATAATTTTCCAAGCTGTAGAAAATTTATTATGAGTTTTCAAATGAAAATAAGGTTATTTGGGTTTATAAATTAGCTTTAGGAATATATTAAGAATTTGGGTCTAAATTTTTAATATGTTAGATAACATAGTTAAAGAAAATTTTTGGAATTTTCGGTGATTTTTACTAAGTGATTTAGTATGGAAATTAAATTGTTTTGAAAGGAGGAGCTTAATGATTTAGTTATTTTATAAGAGGAAGGGATTATTTGCTAAATGTTAAATTTGTTTAGATCTAAGAAAATTGAGGCAAATATTATCCAGAATATTTAAAAAGCTATGAAAGCCAATCAAACGTTTACAAGTAGGCAAGTTAGTTGCAAAAAGTTCACTTATTTTAGAAAAATCGGCTTTTACCCATAAAAAGTTGGTTCCGCCTTCTTTGGTGAACCTTTCATATCAGACCTCTCGAACAAGACCTTTCGACTTAATGACCAACAAGGTTAAAAGCAATGCACATGATATCATTCAGGCAGTATGTAGTGAATTGATCCAAGTGGAAGGATATGGTGTCGAAGGGTTGCTTTCGAAGGGTTACTTCCAAAGAAGATGGATCTTTAGTTTATTTTTATTTGAAAAGAGAAATCGCTTGCCTGTCTTCTAAAGACCTTTCAACATTCTCGAAAGGTTTTATTTTCAAAAGGTTGTTTTAAAAGACCTTTCCACAAGGTCGGAAGGTATGGTTTTTATAAATTGTTTTATAAGACCTTTTGTCTTAATCGAAAGGTTAGGTTTTGAAAGGATTTAAGAGGCCTTTCGACATAGTCGACAAGATTGGCTTCAAAAGATTGTTTCAAAGCAATTTTTGAAAAGAACTGTCGCCTTTATTTTATTCAACCTTCCGAAGGTGTCTATCATGACGTATTCGAAAGGTTTAAATTTTTTTTCCCCAATATTTTATAAAGTAGAGGGTTGTTTTGAAAACTTTCACCTATAACCCAAAGTAATATCTTTAAGTGTAAACCCAATGCTTTTGAAAGGATGAACTATCAATGGTTTCGAAGGGTTGCCTTTATTGGTTTCGAAAGGTTTCGAAAGAAATATTTTAAAAGGATTAAAATGGTTGGTGCCTATTGTTTTTAAATATAAGTTTTAGGCTCTCGAAGGGGGTCAAAAGCAAAGCTTTCGAAGGGGTCTAAAGAAAAGGTTTCGACGTTGTCGAAAGGTCTTAAAACCCAAAATCAAATTTTCAAGGAAAAAGCAATGGCATAAATAAACGAGTTTTGTGATGACTATAAGTATGGAATTTTGAAGAAGCATTGCGTTGATAATATGTAAGTTAAAGGAGTTAACTTTGTTTTATATGAAATGTATTTCAAGAACCTTAAACCCACAGGAGTGGTATTGTTATTTATAATGTTGCGTCTTTAAATATGAATATATTCCATATATATTGGACCCATAACTATATTTTGGGGATAAAAGGTGGAAGAACCAACTAGGTTAACCCAGTAGTGAATGTAAATTGATTAAACTCCTGAATGAATAGAATTGCATCCAGGAGGTCAGGAAGACCAAAATATAGGATGCTAAAATATAAAGGAAGGATAATGGTAGGGGCCAATAGGTTCCTAGTTAGCTCATGAAAACTAGGTGTGAAGGAAGATGTCAGATAGACAGGTTCATATTAAGCCATGGAAAACTATGATTTAATACTGGCAGGGTCAAGTAGTTTTGTATTTAGCCTATGAAAACTATATCCAAATGTAATATTGACAGATGTCAATAGGTTTCTAGTCAACGCATGGAAACTAGGATAAGAGAAAAGTTATTGGAATAACTAATAAGTTCAGAGAGAACCCATGAAATGATTAAGTTAATTGGCAGTGTCCAATATGTTCTTAGTGATCCTATAAAAACTATGTAACAGGATAGGGAATCCATAAATTAAAAATAGGTTAATAGTTAGCCCATGAAGAGTGAGCCTAAAACTATAATTATGACAAGATGTCAGATTAAACCGGCGATGGGTAATCCTAATTGTTTTAAGTATGCATACCATCATAATATTTTCAAAATTTATGATTTAACCATTGTGGATGCAGAAGCATAGAATATGGTTTATAAAGGTTTTAGGATAGTAGTGAAGGGAAAACCTATTCCGCTAGGCGACGTGGTATCATTACATATCTAAAAGGATTGAGATGCTAGATTATTATTCATACCAGGCTTTATGTTTGACTCGAAGTTTTTATTTTCCCCTTAAACTCTTGGGTTCTCAATTAATTTTGAGTGGTTTGAGATTTAAGGTTCTTAGGTTTTCTTCTCCGATGAGTAAAGCTTCTACAGGCATGCAGGAGGCAGATAGTTATTAAGGGATTTACTTTCCGCTGTGCACTTTGTTGTAAAGGCAAAATTATTAGTCTTACTATATACGTTGATCAACTAAGGGGGCATCTTCATATGTTGCTCTTTGTGTAATTGTAATATTTATATTTTACTGAATGTAGGTGACGTAATTTGTGATTATGTAATGAACATGCAAGGCTTTTGTGGAAATATATTTTGGAATTGTTATTTTTTTTTCAATATTTCTATGATATGTGTATCAACGTATCTAATACCGCCGTATTTGGTCGTCAAGATTAATAACTATGGATGACTGCAGCATTTGTAGCCATTAGTTTTGGGCCTCCAAGTTGGGGGATGTTATAAGCTTATAACATATCTAACCCTTTGTTGTAGTATCCCTTCGACTCCTTCGAGATGCTTTGTTGGTGCTATTATCTCTTGTACTTCTAACTCTTCTATTCAACATGGTTTTGACATGATTGAAGTGAGAATTGGTGGTAATTGAACCAAAGGATACTTTCATAAAATAAAAACACTTAAATTATCTTTATAAAATTTGAACAGTGATTCAAATTCAAACCTAACAAATTTTAAAATAAGAATTTAGCATGGAAAGTTGGTTTGAGAAGTAGGATAATAAGAACTTACTTTGAAAATGCGCTTCTGTTTGCTGGAAATAGTTGTTTATTAAGAAATCATGGATTTAAATTTTTGCTGGAAGTTTCTTTCAATCAAAGGTGAATGAAAGAGAGAAGAAAAAAGCACGATTTATAAAAACAGTCAGCATGTAGGACAGACCATACGATCAAATTTAAATAAACTGTCAGGATTTATACAATAATATGAAAAGGCGGGAAGTCTCAATGCTAAAATAAAGAGGAGTATCGAAGTAGATGACTTAAAAAGTCAAAGGCATCCCTTCGTAGGTGGGAAAAGTGATACCATCCATTCCTACTTCGACCTTGTCGAAACCTAGATGAATAGAAGAGAAGGATGTACAAGAGACGATAGCATCAACAAACCCTTTCGAAGGAGTTGAAGGGATGCTACAGCAAAAGTTAGACATACCACAGGCTTTCAAAGGTGTCGAAAGGGTCGAATTCGTTTTAATTGCTTCCTTTCGAAACAGATGCTTCCGCATGCGTGAAGACGCTTCGAATAAGTTTAGGAATACATTTCTAAGGCAACAAATTGCAGCCGCTAGCATGCGCACCAAACCTTTTGAAGCTAAAGGTTCCGCTATCATTTACATTCAACGGAAGGGTATTTTTTTGAAATAACCTCTTTGAAAGCATAAATCAGCCTTACGAACTAGTCGAACCATCACAATTAAGAAAGTGACCTTTCGCCTTAAAACCTTCAGCATCTAACTCCTTCAAAGCTCCAAAGATCAACCTATCGACAGAGTCAAAAGCTTGTACCTTTTCTTACCTGCAACAACAGTAGCATAAGGTAGAGAAGTGCACCTACCCATTTTGATGAAGTTGAAAGCACTCGAATCCATTCAAATGCGATGCTGAAGGATGCGCAAGTGTTAACGGCGACGAATGGTATCCAAGGCCACATTTCGATCAAGGCAAAAGCACTAGTTCGAAAGGTGCCAACCTGCACCTATAAATAAGACCCAAGGGGTCTAGTTTTGGAGATTCGAATTCAATCAGTCCATTCTTGTATTTTCATAAATTTGTAAACTCTGATTTTGAAATCAAATTGGGGACTTGGATAATTTGTAAAACATTAGTTTAAGAAAAGCAAGATTATCACACTTTTGAATATGCGGTTGTATTGAAACTTTTATTGGATTCAGTTATGATTTGCTTGTGTCAACTTGGTCGAAGGGTTATCCTTTAAATGAGTCAAAACCCTTAGTTCAACAAATATTCTAAAAGTCTTAGCTTCTAACCTCAAGATACCAAAAGGTCACCTTTTGAGCGAGTCGAAACCTTTAACTCGACCTATTTCCTTAGATTTATAGGACAAATCCCAAGCCATCCAAGTGGCAAGCTTTCAACGAAGTCAGAACCTATCCATTTAAACAACATCATTAAATCATTAGAGCTAACCTTAAGGACTTCAAAATCGTTTCAAAAGGGTGTTTCGAAAGGATAGTTAAACAAACAAAAAAAGTGTGAAAGACTTAAAAGAAAGGGATATAGGAGTTTCAACTGAGTCGGAAGGTCAAATAAAGAGAATTTTTTTGCAATAACCTATTCAAAAGATGGAATAAAGGGAATAATAAGATTCTAACTGCATCCACTTAATCAATAAGGGGTTTCGAACAAGGCTACTACACTTTAAACTCTACTCTTGGGCGTTGATAATTTTTCTTATTAACAATAGCTTCAAAACCATTTACAATTATTCCTTCCAAAACCATTGGGTTTAACCTTTAATATAACTAAGGGGTAATAAAGAAAAGAGGCAAAAGCATTACTTTCGAAAGCATTGATCTCAAGTAAAAGAAAGAGGATAGTTTTGAAACCTACCCATTTGAAACCATTGCCTCCAAAACCATTTAAGAGATGCTAAACTACCATTTCAAAAGCATTGAGAAGGTGGCTTTTAAAATTTAAATACGAAAGCCCACCTTTCGAATACATTGTCTAAATTCTATATATAAAGGAAAGCGGTCTTAACTAATTCGAAAGGTATGAGTGCGGTAGCATGAGTATCAAATAGGTTCAAAAGCGGCTATCCTTTCGAAAGCTTCTTTTAAAACAAAAATAATCAGCAACTCTTTTGAAAGCTTCTTTCTAAAAACAAAGGCAAGTTGACTAATTCAAAAGTAATTAAAAGTGGCTTCAACCCCTTCGAGAACATGCCTTCCACACCGTCATTCCTTCTGTTTTTCTACAATACACTACACAGCAATTGCTTGATATCATGTTCATTGGTTTCGAATCGGTACGATGGTTTATTTCCAACATCCTCCTGTATACTTGATTTTGTAATGCCCAGCAATTGTAACGACCTATATTTTTGACAATTAAAAATTATTAAATTAAATCAGACTTTGGAAGTTAATATTGTCATAAATTAAAATTCATGATTTATAAATGTAAAAATATTTTAGAATATATAACTTGTTCTTAGATGAAGTCTAAAACGAAATTTTTTAATAATAAATTTAGTAAGTAAATGTAAATTAACAGCTGTTTTAAGGTAATTTCAATCAATTGTAGTAGTAAATGTTAGTAAAGAATGAGATAAACAATATTCTAAATATGTTAGCATACAATAAGAAATCAATTATTTAGTAAGTAAATATATTAACCTTTGTTTACAAATAATAAATTTAGAAATGTGTTTAAATTAGTAAGTTGTAAAAATTGTTTTATTTCTCATCTTATAATTTAATCCATTCTAAAATTTAATGTTGTAATCAATTAATTTTTCTGTAATTAAATATTTCGGTTAATATAAGAAAAGACGTTAGTTGTAGAGTAATGGATGTTATAAAATAAAACTTATGTTACTAAATACATAAGGTAATTGTTGATTTAATATAAAGAATATGTAAATCAAAATAAGAGAAATTGTTTGGAATTTAAAATATAATGAATGGATTTTATTAATGTCGTAATTAATGTAAATTAAATCAGTATTTAAATATTGGATTTAATATGGGAAATTTAATTTTAAAATATTATTATCCTGTTTAATTAAGAATGATGATATAAACATTAATTTAGAATCAATTGTGAGTAAACCCATTTAATAGTAATTCATTAACTAATGCACAAAAATAAATATAATTTGATTCTAAAAGCTAACTTCTATATACAATAGAATTAAGGTTTGAAATTAGTTTCATTGAGTTTAAAAATATTGAAAACATATATTTCGACATATAGGATAACATATTTTCGTTCCGGGAGCGAAATGGGCTTTCGGGTCTTTGTTGTCTCTTTGGCCCAGTTGATCTATTCCATCTTTGTTTATATATATGCTATTATGAAACCCTAGTAGTCTTCTGTTCTATTTCTTGTATGCACATTTCAGTTCTAATCTACTCCTTCTGAATGGTCAATATCCCAAATCCTAATTGATGATTTCAAATCAAATTGAAAAATTCAAACTTCTCAAACCCTATCAAATAATATATCATCACAAAGCTTTCGACAAATGGAATCAACATCCAGAATTCGTTTTTTGATTGGAGGCTCCATTTGTCCAAAAATTGGCGAAGGAGTCTCGGTCATTCATTTTAGGGTTTGGTTTCAATTGTGAATTTACGACCAATCGACTATCGGGTAGCGCTAGCATGTAAAGGAGGAGAAGCAGCGTTCATCCATGGAGTTCGATCTCGTCAGTGGTGCTTGATTTCACCAAAAATCACAGAGGAAGGCGGTAACGGTCGCGGCTTTTCTGGTGAGCCAGGTGATCGCCCCCGAGGCCAGGTTGTGCTATCAGAGGTTGCGAGCATGGTGGTGGGGTCTGATGTGGTCGGAGGTGAGTGAGGTGATGGCATTTGGTTGATGGAAGGGCAGTTGTAGCGTGCATATTTGGTTGGAGCACGACAATAGGGTTAGCAAAGGTTAGGATAATTACATTTTCGCTTCTGTGTATATTTTAATTTAATATTTAAAATTCAAATGTTCTAACCTCCATAACTTCTACACGATTGATGTGTCGTTTCTTCCGTTGGACTCGTATCGAAATTCTGAATAGCATGAAACTAGTTTGGTTGAATTTGAAGATTGTTAAAATTTTGGGTTTTATTGAATTTTTAATGGGCTTTAAATCAAAGGTGAGTAATTTAACCCACTCACACAATACTAAATTTTCCGATGTTATTCAAATTGAAATTATGAAGTGATAAAATGTTATTGGTTGTTATTTGGTATTTTAAATTTGCATCTAAATTAATTTGAATTTAATATCAAATTAAATTGACGTTTAACTAATGTTGGAAATTAATTACTAGTTAAACACCGACATTTGATAATTAGTAACTGTTATGATATAGTGCTTGGTTTGGATGTTGATTGTTATTGGATGTCTATCGATTGGTGTTGGATGTATAATTGTTTATTTATTTGACATATTTCTATTCTTACCATTATTATTATTTGACTTCCTAAAAAATTTCAATTGGATTATTAGAAATTGAATTAATAAATAGGTTGAAATGATATATAACAATGTCATTAAATGTGGATTGAAATGATATATATCCATCCATGTAATTAATATTGGAATGACTGATCACTTGGCTATAGGGTAGAAAATTATATATGGGCACAGGATTTGTTTAAATTAAATGATTATAAATCTTGAATTTAGATTTATTTAAATGATATTGTTCTAAAGAAGATAAATTTTTTATTTATGTCAATTAAATTAGTTTCTAATCTAAAGTTTGAAATGTTGAAATTGATACTATTTAAATGAAATTGTTTAAGGATCTATTTTGAAATCTTAAAGTGGATATTGGCATATGATTTGAATTTATTGGAAATGAATAATTGTGAAGATTTATATTTTAATGTAAAATTTTGAATTTTGTTTAATTAAAATGGTTTAAATTTATATTTCGAATTTTGGAATGTGAAATGGTTTTAGACTAAATTGTTTGCAACGAGAATTTGAATTGAAATTTTCAGCTATTTGAATAGAACAGTTTAAATTGAATCTGAAGTAAAGTTTGAAATTGTTTTTAATTGATGCTGATTTAAACTAAAATTTGAATATGAAGTTTACTTGAAGTTGGAAGTCGAAAATGGAATTCGTTATGATTTGGAATTTGAATCTTGTTGTGAAAGAAAGAAACAGTTTTAATAATCAACTTATTTTAATATATAAACTATTTTAATAATCAAATTATTTTAACACATAAACTATTTTAATTATTGCAAACTATTTTTCAATATTAAAACTATTTTATATTTAAAACTATTTCCAATCTTTAAACTATTTTTATTATTGCACACTATTTTTCAATAATCAAACTATTTTAATTATTCAAAACCATTAACATAATATGGTTCATTCTCGGTATTTAAAGGAGCCAACCGATGTGAAAAATGACCTATGGTTTTTAAAGAAACGGGGCCAAATATTGGCATACACTCTGTCTATACTGGAACTACTTTAACAACTGTTTACGCAGTGGATGTTGTCTAGAATGTAGAGGTTGAATTAGAAGCGTTCGCAAGATTTGAAGAAAGAGAATGATGACGAGTTGCCCCGACACTTTTGTCAAGTTGAAATGACAAAAACAGGAGCCGTACTGAACTAATGAGGCTAGCTACCTCTAGCTGACATACTTCTTCGTATTACCATCTTGACTTTGAAACTTGATTGGTATGCACCTTCCGATTTTAGATTTGTTGGATGCGATGGGCCGTTAGGGGCTACCACTAGTCAGGAAAAGATAAATGGTAGTATCCTACCTTGGGCTTCGCCTTACGTGCTTTGTCATACTTTTATCCTTATACGCATTGCGCCAACTGTAATTTTTTTTAGTATGGTACCTATAGGGGATTCACTGGATACTGACGTTACTAGTTGTGTTACAGGACCTGCATATGCTACCTGCTTAAAAATGTGTTAAGGGGGATCAATGTAAAGACTTAAAGCTATTTTAATACTTTACTTTACTAATAGACACAACATATATAGCGTATCTTACTATATATAGATAGTTTAATGGATCCTTATGAGATGAAAAATCCTGTAACATCATTTAACTTATTGCACTCATGTTGTATACTTGATTGGAGATGGAAAATCCCATAAACATCTCTGAAGTTATCACACTCATATTTACTTATTACTGAACTTACATTAGAACTTTTAGTTCTGACCGAGTATTTTTTGTCCTTTCATTATGCTCGGGTCAGCCTGAGTATTTCCATGTTCTAAACATTATTCCTTGAAGATGAAGATATAGTTTGCTAGATCCTATTTACTATTATTTTTCTACGGCAATATTTTGGTATTTTTTTGATTGTACTCTGATTATGTTGTAAAAAATTGTGTAATCAAATGTATATTGTAAAATAGTTTCATGAACTTTTTATTTGATTATTATATTTTTCCTTTCCCCTGCGAGATTATGTATTTTGTTTTCCTTCTTTTCTTTTATTTTCTTATTAAATCCCATGTATAATCTGCCCTTTTGAATGGTTCGAGTTAGTCATTTGTAGTTTATTTTCGATTTAAACCATCCAAAAAGGTGGGGTGTCATAATTGGAATCAGAGTGTTGGTTTTGAGATACCTTAGTCTGTTGTGAATAAACTCATTAGAGTTAGAGTTAGTAATACTCTAGAATGAGTCTGAGAGTATACATATGATAGAGTGTATTTGTTAGTGCTATAAAAAATGTTTTAGTATTGTGTTAATTTGTTTTGTTGAGTATTTATGTATTCCATTCGGTACATAGGACGCTATGACATCGATTGTGATTCCTATACACTTAAACAGCGTAGACCGGAACAATATTGTTTTGAAATAAGTAAATGAAATGATTTTACCTAAAACTATATTTTATATATTAAAAAGAACTATTTTCCATAAGTTGATATTGTTATTGTTTTGTTGTGTTGTCTATTAGGAAATGACAATATTCAATAATTGTCATTTATTTTTAGCTAGTCAACGTTCTTAAAACTATTTACTATTGTATGTTATAAGAAAATATATTTTATAAATATGGTTTATAAAATATAATTTACAAATAAAATGGATTTATATTGAAAATTAAAGAACTTAGATTCCAATGTTTTGAAATTGGTTTTCAAAGATTTTGGAAAAATAGTATTAGTATTATATGGAAGTATTTTGGGATAGAAATATTTTCAATAAGATTGAAAAGAAATGTTTTAAAAGAATTTTGCGGAAAATAGGTTCTATACACCCCTCTTCTGTCGCTAGAAAATAATTTCGATGATGATAATAGCATCATCAACATTCATTTTCGAGTTTCAAAGTGGAAAGACCACTGTAGTAGCTTTGCTAAACTTTTGTTTTGATTAACAAATTTTAATTTTATTTTCCAAAATATAATCTGGTATATAAAA
The DNA here is from genome assembly GCA_030765085.1 of Allium cepa. Classification (NCBI taxonomy): domain Eukaryota; kingdom Viridiplantae; phylum Streptophyta; class Magnoliopsida; order Asparagales; family Amaryllidaceae; genus Allium; species Allium cepa. The sequence goes on along the minus strand of CM060930.1, from coordinate 104,404,060 downwards.
AAGGATATAAATATATATTATTCCAAGATTATTTGCAATGAAACCTGGTATTTAGTTCTTAAGTTCTTTTGTAATTAGTGATTTTCAATTATTGTAATGGAAAGGAATCTATGACTAATTTAATAAGTTGGAAACTTCCAAATTGAAATCTGAAATTAAAAGCTAAGTGTTTAATGAAAATATAAAAGAGGAAGTTTTGTAACTCTTAAATTAAAAGAAAATGAAATTAAGAAGATTTAAACTATTGAACACTTTTGTTAAGTAAAATGAATAATACTTTGGTATATGCTCCTAGGATTTAATGGATTATTATACAAGTAAAACATAAGTAAAAAAATGTTCAAAATTAAATTATGTTTATAAATAAAGAATCAAGATGTTATAAGAAATATTATAAACTTATGTTAATATTTTGAAATGCTTAATAATCAAATCGAATAGAAAAAAAGAAAACTATTTTAAGTAAATAATTATAAATATAAGGAAATTTTGAAATAATTCATAAATATATTTAATATTAAATGACAATATATATGAAGGATTAATTTGAATTAAATGTAGATGAACTTAAATGATGATTCATTAATGAATCTTAATATTAAATGGGAATCAAGTTATATAAGTAAATAAATATGCATTAAACTGTATGAAAATTATGTAGTACTTTAAGAATTTATTCACTGATGATTTCGAATATTGAATGGGAAAATAATTTATGTAAGTAAATGAATGTAAATCAATAAAAGATGATATTATATGAATGAATGAGAATTGAAATTAAATGATAATTAAATGATGTGTTAAAGAAAGCAATTGAATAAAATATGTAAGTTGTGCATAGATCATTTTATTCAAATAATCGTTCTGATCCAGATTCGAATACATGATTTGTGGAAATTCAAACCAATCCGAGTTAGGATTATTTTACTCAATTCTTGAAGGCGAACATTTGATACAAATTTTTGATAAGATTTTGAAGTTTTCTATTATAATTTATGACTATGCAAGGAAAACGGAGATTTCAAATCAAGAAATCGGATCAGAGTCCATACTAGAGTAGTCAAGTTAGCAATATTAGTTCAAAAGTGAAATTTATGTATTAAAGCAAGCGATTAGAATTGATATTGTGAGCAAATGATATATGAACATCGTACAAACTTAAATAATATTTAAATTCTATGTCGTTTGGCGGATAGGAAGTATGGGAAATGATACTTCAAATCGTTTGAGGTTATACGAATAATCCATTATGTAATTACCTAAGGCTGTTGAATGTAAGATACATTTGGCAGTTATTTATCACCCTGTGCGATGAAAAGATTCAGAACCTAAATAAACCATTAGTTTTTGTTGCTATGGATATGTGATGGATTCTTTTATTGCATGTAATGGTCGTACTAGTTTTGTTTGCATATGGTTATTATATATTTTATGTTGCTTGTGCTATTAATTGAAACAACTAATATATTTCTCTTTTTACATAATTTTAACTCTTTTGAATTATGTAAGTAAGATATAGGTTTATGGAAGAAATAGCTGTTGCTTTTGGTTTCATAAATAATGTTTAGTTTGCCAAATGTTAATAAGAAATCTAGTCAACACCCCAAAGTAGATTTAAAGACAAGGTCGATTCCTTGTGGTGTCTTTTAAATGAGATGAGGGGAATGAAATATATGTGTTTACTTTGGTACCATTTCTAAACTGCTTGCTTAAGTAAGGATTTGCTTAAGTAAACCTTTCGATCAAGTCGAAACGGTTGGTTTCTTTCCTTATCAACCATTCAACCTTATTGAGATAGTTTGATATTCTCTTCGGAAGTTCTCCTTTCGAAGCAATTGAGGTGCCCAGATGGATCGCTTTGGCAAACTCTGGATAGTGTTTATCTTTAGTGGGTTCGACGCAATCGAAGGCTTTATTTGTTAAGTGGTTAAGGCATTGATCTTAAATTTGAGAATGTGGTTTCAACCTTGTCGAAAGCTAAATCCCTAGGAACCTTCTTAGGTTTGGGTTTCGAGCGCGTCAAAAAAGGTAACCATTAATTGTCATGGCTTGGGTTGGGAGTTAAAGGCCAAAGTGAGTTGGCTAGGAGTTTCGACTTGGTCGAAAGGAGAAGGATTGAGAAAAGTGGCATGGTACCAATATCTTGTATTACTTAGAAATATATGGGTTTCAACCTAGTCATAAGTGACCCTTCGATTCAGTCGCTACCTATAACATAGAGTTAAACCTGATAAAATCTTGAGAAATAGTAAAGTAATTAGAAAATTCAAAGACTCCCCTTTATCCAATCAATGAAGACTTTATTAATCAATTTCCCAAATTCGATTTAAAAATTAGAGTTTTACAGCTCTTTATGTTTAGAAAGTACAAGTTTAGAATAAGTGAACTCGGATTCCCTAAACCTAACCCATTGGGTCTTATTTATAGATGCAGGTTAGCACCTTTCGACCCCACTTCCTTCGACTTGGTCGAAAGGTGGCTGCCGAAATGATTCTAGAATGCTTTCGCCTTTGTCGGAAGGAGTGGTTGCTCTTCTCTTCTTTATGTTTCCTTGTAACAGCTTTCGACTTTGTCGATAGGTTTTGTTTGGTTATTTCGACGATGTTGAAACACTAATGGTTTCGACACTGTTGGTTGCCTCTTAACTCTTGCATGTGACTTGATGCGGAACTACCCTTGATGATATTGGCTTCAACATTTCAAAAGGCTTGCTATAGCTTTCGAAAGGGTTGTTCAAGCTGATACATGCTTTCGAGTGATTTGAATGAAGGTGAAACCTTTTTCTCGAAAGGTTTGTGCATATACAAAGAGTTGTTCTTCATTGTATTTGAAAGGTTCTGAAACTTTCAGACTTTGGCTGTAGCATCCCGTCGACTCCTTCAAAAGGTGTAGTTGGAACCTTTTTCCTCTTGTTCTTCTTTGACCTCTATTCAAACTGGTTTCAACTAAGTTGAAGGGAGCTTTTGTTAGTAACATTCCCTCCCCCATGAAAGGATGCGCTTGACTTTCCAGGTCAACTGTGTCGAAACCTAGAAATTTCCCACCTCTTGGAATTCCCGTGTATATCTGGGCCACTTCTTTAAATTTTATCCAACGGCCTGCCACCTTCTCTGATTTTTCTTATCAAATATGTTTTCTTCTTTTTCTTCTTCACTTATCTGCAGTTAAACTGACTTCGAGAAAGTAAAGAGATTTCCAAAAAGTTTCCCAAATCGCTTTTTCATTAATCAAAGAAGAATCAGATCATATGTAAGTAAAAAAAATTTTGCAAACCTCTCACTTTTCTCTATTTTTTGTTTTCTACGTTGAATTTTCAATTTCTCAGATTTCACAACCGGAATTTTAGTTTTCGATTTGATTTACTGAGTCTTGTTTGAATCTTAAGCTTCAGTCTATTTGGTGAACTTTGTGACTTAATTGAATGGATCTATTAAAATTATTTTCTATAAGTTTGCTTCGAACCCAACTTCATTTTCATTATTAATGTTATTATATTTATTTATTTTATTTTTTTTCGAAGAAGGAGATCTAAATTATCATTTTATAAATTTCAAAATTTAAGAAGGTTAATTCATGTTTAATTCTGTTAATTTAATGGTTTTAATTGATTTGTTTATTAAATTTTGGATTCCTGGATTTGAAATCGGTTCGGGTAAGAGAGGGGTATCTATTTTCTTCGTCCGGAAGCTTTAGGATTGTACAGATTAAATAATTGACGCCATGCATTTACTTTTCTAACCCTTCGAAAAGGTTTAAGGTGGCAACCTCTACTTTGCTTTCTTAACCTCTTTCGATGGGGTCGAAAGTGTTATGGCGCTAATTGATTGACCTTGTCGAAAGGCTATGTAGCGACGTAGCATGTAGTTAACTTCCTCAAAAGCAAAATGTTTCGACCTAGTCGAAACCTTTTGTCTTGATTATAATCTTTTCCCCCTTTTTTATGCTTTTCGAAACCATGTTTCCCTTTCAACCTTATCGAAATCCTTTTGTAACTTAATGAGTCGAAACCCTTTATAAACTCCTTTTTCCAACATTGTCGAAACGTTTCAAATTTATATGACTTTAGATATTTCGACTCAATGGGTATAGAAGGTTTCAAAAGCATTCACATTTTTCTTAGAAAACTTAAGCCATTAGTTTCGATGGTGTCGAAGGATCCTGTTATCTTATCTATTGAATATTAGTTATAAGCATTTTGTTTAAGTTTTCAGGTTAACATTAACAGTTTTCTTCAAACAACCTGGTTCTTAGTGAGCTTTTAACATTGTTGAAGGGTGTCGGTAGGATATATGCTCCAACCTTCCCCATCAACCACGTCACACACTTGGCAGATGTTCATGCTTAAGAATTTGACATTGTTGAAAGGTTTTTACTAAATGTTAACTTTTAACCCCTTTTGACTCTGTCGAAAGCTCTTAATTTCTGACTTTCTTTAACTTTAATATTCTTCAAAGAACTTAAAATTTCATGTTTAAGTTGCCATAATGGTTTTTCGAATTCTTGGAAGAATGTGAAGTTCATAATAAACTAGAAATTTTAGCTGAAACGTTTTCACCTAGCAGAATCATGAGCTCTTCGAAGAAGAAAGCCACTTCCAAGCATTCACTCTTATCTACTCAAGACGAAGTAGATGCTATCCTTAGTGACTATGGCATTATTGGTGTAGAAGCCATTCTACTTAAGGAAATAGATACCATCAACAACCCTTTCGAAGGGTTCTTTGGTTATATTGCCATCCATATATGGCATGGAGAATTTCTCCCTATCCTAGAATTCTTGTCGAAGCTTCTTTTTTATCTCGGGATCACTCCGATCCAACTATCCCTGAACATTTAAACCTACCTCCTTTCTCGAGAGATGATGTCATTGGAGTCTGGCCTCCCATCTCTAAATGTTGAATTGTTTAATCACTTGATCCGGCTGGTTAAGCTTAGTAATCACAATAGTCAAATATTCGAAGCAAACCACTAGAAGAAGCTAATATCAGAAGGGGTTAACAAGTTTAGAGACTGGGAGAACCAATTCTTCTTTGTTAAGTGCTTCCCGAATATCAATGGGACATTCTCCACCCCTCTTAAGTCTAGATTTTCATTATTTCCCTTCTATTTAGTGGTTTTTCTTGTTTAATCTTTTTTTCCTCAGGTGCCCTGCTTAAGAGCTCAATGAAGAAGATAAGAGAATAGTTGAATATCTAACTACAACTTCAAGTGAGATAGGGAGTAGGTTAACTGTTAACTCCAGCAAATTTGCAAAAGCACTCCCTTCTACCAGTGGGGCGAAGGATCCTTGCAACCCTTCTTCAGTCCAACGCACCTCCCGAAGCAAACGCTTCCACTCTCTCGGCGGACCATCAAACATCTCTCCCGTGTCACCCATTTGTGTCGACCACTCTAGTAAGTTATAAATGCGACATTTATTATGAATTGATGTGTCATTTTCTTTAATTTATTATGCTGACTTATAATCTGGTTGAATCCTTTTCGGTTTCTCCTCAAGTTAAAAAGCCTATTAGTTGCCCAGCTCCTCCTCCTATTGCCTCTCGTGTGCCAATCATTGCTCGGTCTCTTGCCAGAACTAAAATAGCAATCAAGAGGAAGTTTGCGCAACCAATTGAAGCGGAACCACCTTTAAAGATAGCTAAGGTAGTTAATGTTCCTGATTCAAAAGAGGTGGAATCATTATCCCTTGATAAAGCAACAAAGAGGACAACTGTTGAATCTCCTAAGGATAAATACATGCAGACTCCTTCCGTAGTCGATCTTATTTCAGGTATCACAATCTCCAACTCTCCAGCTACTCTCGAACAAATGCAATAATTTTTGGGGGTGACCCCCACTCAAAAGCGCATTCCTCCGCAGCAGTCGTCTTCTTCTCCTTCCATCAATTTTGAAGAGATAGCCCAGTCTACCTTAAATTCTGAGCACTTTTCCACCGTACACCCGCCTTCTACCGTTCTTGACTTGTCAGGTCATTACTGTTCCTTGATAGAACAATAATTCTTGGTAAGATTCTTTTCCCTTAACTTTATCATTGTTGCTCTTCTTTACATTTCTGACTTATGTTGTATTTCCTTTTTCAGATTTCCAAGAGTTTGCTATTTTTGCATGAGAAGGTATCCAAAACTTTTGTTGAGTCCTCCAAGTTTCAGAATGAAAATTTTCTCTCTAAAGAATCAAATGTATTCCCTTTCTACGATGAAAGATGAGGCAACCTCTGAACTGGAGGGATTGAGAACTTCTCTCTCCCAATCAAAATTTGGTACTTTAGAGGAAAGAAAGGCACGTCAACTCCTTGCCAATGAGAAATTCGTAATGCAACTAACCGTTGAAGAACTCATTGAAGAGAAGATCCGAATGTCCATAGAAAATGCATATACGAAAGAGAAGTTGAGGATAAAGAGGGCTTCCCATCTTTGTTGATACCATTTCAGATGCTAAACAACGAGTATCTAAGTTTCTCAACAATACCCTTAAGAGATCATGTTGAGCTCCATTGAATATGCTTTGATGCTTTCCAATGCAGATAATATCGAAAAATGCCCTGGGCTTAGTTTTCCCTTGCTCGACTCTGGCCTCATTGATAGTGTTATGGGAAAAATAAACCAGATGACACAGGGAACCAAGGCTATTGAAAAGGGTGAAATTGCTGCCTCCCAGATTCTCTCTTTCGAAGTCCCCTCTTTTGAAGACGAATCCGACTTAGAGGATGAAGGCAACAAAGATGACTTTTCCGAAGAGGAGTGCGATAAATATGATGATGACAATGATGATGATAATGATAATGAGGATAACCACAATAATGATGGCGCCCAAGGATGAGGTGGTAATAGAGGAGGCCACACAGAAGCCTTTGATAAAGACGGAGATGATAAGGCAAGAACTTCTAGAAAAGAGCCGTCTCCACATGAAGCTATCCCGCCTGAATCCGGTGCCCCCTCTTCTCCTCAAGAAGATACTACTTCTATTAATGTCGAAGAACCAAAAGAGAAAGAGCAGTTTTCTCAAACTTCTGTCATGATTTCTCAAGTATGGGGTTCTCTATTTAAACACCTTTTACTTCAAAGATATTAATAGTGTAAGTCATTCGATTTAGATACGGGCCTCCAATATAAAGCTAAACTGATAAATAGATTGTATAGGGAATTAGAAAAGCACATATGGGAGCATAATGTACTTTTCGATAAATATCATATGCTTGATAGAAGTGCATCAGTGCTGGTTCTTTTAAGCATCAAAAGCCCTCCCTTGGTAAAGAGAGTGCGCCTTCGCTACGATGTTCTCTTAAAAGAAAACCGAGAGTTAATCACCTTATTTTGGATGCTAATTGAAGAGAGACACATTTTAGTCAACTTCTATAAGGCCTACTATAGACATTCAATTGTTGATTTTTCATATTTAGGCGAATTTAGTGGGGGTCTACTTAGGTGACTTCATAAGAGATACTTGGATGAATTTGGATCTGACCTGCACCTTGGAGCTTGTTTGAACTTACCATGGGTCAGATTCATTCCCTAAGATCTCCCTCCTAAAATATTTTAAGTATTATATGGAAAATTTGTCTCTAAATTATTTTTTAAGTCTATTTTTGTATGAACCAGATGAATAATTGTAAACATGCAATTATATATTGATATGTGATTATTTGTTTTAGTCTTGCTTTTTATGTTTACCTTCGTTTAGTTATATTATCACATGGTGACTGTCCATTAGGCCAACTTGTTTTAGAGACCATTTAAGCCAATATATTAAAATGAGAAGATTTTACCTTGAAAAGGTGTCAATATTAAAGTCTTCAAAATTAGCAAGATACTATTTTCTTAGAGATTTACATAAACTCTACTTGGAGTATCCTCGTCTCCACTTTTACTTCCTTGGTGATGAGAAAGAAAAGCTTCTTATGGAGATTTAAACATTTCATACTAGATTATTTTGTGGTCACAATAGTCATTCGATTGGGAAGTGGTACTGTAGCAAATGTCCATCAGTTATTACTCCAAAAGGACTAAATATTCCTTTTGATTCGATAGCTACCCTCTCCGCACATTCATTAAATAAAGTTAGAAATGTAGTTTCCCAAATTTAGATATAAAAAAATTGTTTATCGTATCTTTTAGTTTCATTGTTGTTTGTAATCTGTTATGATAATAATAAAGAGACTTTCATTCTGATTTTGACTTTATTTTGTTTCTTTTTCAATTCAAATAGGAGTTACAATTATCAATAGCTTCTCTCTCGCTTGATTCTGCATCATGCCTTGCTAATCTTAGAGATAAGCTATTGATTGAATTTGAAAGGAGTAAACTCCTTGACGATACTTTACTCACACGATTTCATGGCAATGCTTAAGCTTTAAAATGGCATAAAAGATATCTACTTCAAAAAACTTTTGTTAGCAACCTTAAGGATCAAGTTACCAGCTTAAAGGCTGATATCAAAAGCAAAGACAAAATGATCTCTACGTTGAAGCGACAAGTTAAGCCGATTCCTTCAATAGACTTTGACCTGAAAATGTTGGAACTCCTTCAAAAAATAAGTAATTTAGAAATTAAACTGAGGAATATCCAACCTCAATGCGAATCGTTTGAATATATTATGGGGATAATATTCATAGCATTGATTTACAGGCTCACCGTACTACACCTTCTGTTACTAGACCTACATGGTCTACTTCCCTTGTCGCCCATGAATTCCCTACAATGACTAATCCTCCTTCTGATCTAGATGAGTGGATAATGTGTGATTGGTTTAGGAAAGTCAAGTTTGAAGTGGCAAAATATTGTGATGAGCACCAAAGGGTTAAATATTCGTAGCATATAAATGAGTATGCTGCCAAAATCTAAGAGCTTGAGTGTGGCAACTACTTCCTCTAGAAGTCCGTCGTGGAAGTAGAAAGAGAAATAAAACCCTTAGAGGCACGAACAGAGCTTTCTACTGTGCTCTGAAGACTAACATCAAGGCAATCAATGATGTAGAGAGGATAAGAAAGAAAGAAAAGAAACTCAAGGAAGTTCTCTGCATCATAATTCGTCACATAGTCGATCCTTTGATTGCTGAAAATCGGAGCAAAGCTACTCAAGAATTGTGATAGACTTGTATTCGTAAAATGTATACGCATCTTTTGTATATCTATAAATAGTTTCATATATCATGTAAATTATATACAAACTTTGTAAATATCACCTAATTTGCGATCCTTTTCTGTAATATCATTTCTGTAATGCCTATTTGATAGCTCATACTACTATTTTTATATCTACTGGTTGCTTTTACTCTTTTTTGCTATCTTGATTTCCCTATAAAGTATGAAGAAAACAATATTTCCAATTGTTAGCTTGAATTGACTTATAAGTCCGTGTGTACAATTTGCGTAGATTAACAAATCATCATGTTAACCACATGTAATATAGTCTATATCCAATGTCTAAATCTCATCCTTAATCATGATGGTAAATAATTAAGAATTTAACTTTAACCATTTTCTGGAATATCTGAACTCTATTGATAAGAAATATTGCTGTAAAGCGGAAGTATAAATGTGAGAGATCATTCCCTCAAGAGCTTAATATAAAAGAGTCAAAGATCGTTATTCGAATATTTGCAGTGGTAATCCAATAACCTGTTCTTAGGTATAAATAAAATTTTAAGATTTTGAAATCCAAAACCCGAATTTCGGTATTAATGGAAACTTTTAATAGTGACATTATTAAAAATATTATTTGACCCAGATTCGTGCATTTTGTGATAAAAATTCATAATAGAAATCATAATAGAAATTCCAACAAAGCCCATATTAGGGCATTAATTAGTAATAGCCTCGAAACCCAGATTCAGGTACGATAATGATAATTGGTGATTGATAAAGACCCGAGACCTAGATTCGGGTATTAATAAATGAAGTCCAGAAATGAAAGTCTCGAAACCCGGACTCGAGTATAATAATGATTATAAGTGATCGATAATGACCTGAAAGCCAGATTGAGGTATTTAATGTATGGAGTTCGGCTTTACTCCTTAGATTCTATCTTCTTCAATATGTATGAACCCTTTAGTTCTTGTACGTAGTTGTAACTTGATCGATTTCCTTTTAGTTTTTGACATCGTAGCTCACTAGAGATATACCACTTCTCGGGTTTGGACATCTTAGTCCATGATTTGACGTGCCTCTTCTTCGACTTGGACATCTTAGTCCATTGTTGGATGAGTCTCTTCTTGGTCTTGGACATCTTAGTCCATTATTGTCCGGTGCTCTTGTTTAGCTCATCTTAGAGGCTGGAACAAAGAATTACCCAACCTCCCTCAAGGAGGCGACTTATCCTAGCCAGAGACGCGGTCAAGGGCTTGTCACGTGCTTTAACCTGGCCATAGCATGGCGTAGATAAAGGCATCCTCCGACCTCCCTCCAGGAGGTGCCCTTCCCTGGCCACAACTTGGCATGGACAGAGGCTTGTTCGGTGCTTAACATTGGCCATCTTATGGAGCGTATAAAGGCTTACTTCATACTCCCTCCAAGAGGTTCCTTGACCTGACCAAAGGCATGACCAAGGGCTTGTCAGGTGCTTTAACCTGGCCATCTTATGGCGCGATTAAAGGCTTACTATGCCCTCCCTCCAAGAGGTGCTCTGCCTGGCCATCATCGCATGGACAAAGGCTTTCCACCATCTTAGGTAGACCAACATATTAGGTAGTATCCAAATATAAGGACTATTTCACTCCCAACCATGTAGATCTTTCTTAGAAAAATAGCTCTTTATTGACTTTTCTCATGATCTTTCTACAAATTCATCGATCTTTCCTTAAGGATGATAATCATCCCCTCCAAGGCCCTACAATGATTAGTCTCAAGTACGCTCATTATGTGATAGTGACATAGGATCTCCCTAGATTACTTTCATGTTTTGGCTTCTTCTTCTGCGGTGGCCAATAGTTAAGCTCATCCTTAGTTAGAAGGTAGACATTCTAAATTGACGTTGTCAAGTTGCATTCTTTAGGAAGTCCAGATTTGAAACTTGATTCTTGAGGATGGCTTTTTGATTTCTTATTTATAGGCTTTGCAGTTTCACAATCTTTAATTGCTATTCTTTTTACCACCCTTTGTAGTTGTTGGATTGGAAGTGTTCTTACTGTAGTTTTTCGCCCCTTATGTGCAAAGGCATTGTAGTCAGCCATTATATCTTTTTTTAAAATTATGCCTTTGGAATAATGTTGGATGGATCTCCCCATTTGATTGAATAAATTTGTCCCTTCCATTTGTCCTTCTTCCTAAGGAAAAGATACGGGTAGGGCCAATATGAAAGGGGTTTAAGCTCCATTTCTGAGGATCATATGATTTTGCATTTTTCTTGTTTATAATTCTTAAAGCTTCTAGTCTTAGCCTTTGCTCTTCATTTTGGTTTGAATCCTTAATGGATATCCGAGAGAATCCTGTCAAATATGGTTCTGAAGACCATTGCTCTGATCTTTTGATTCTTCTATCCATGATTAGACCAAAGTATATAAGCTTGAGGTTGAGTTAAGTGGGGTTAGAGACAAGTAGTGTTGGGGGTTCAACCAAGTTGGAAGTTCGAGCCCTCCTTCTAGCGTTAAAATTTAAACAAGAAATCTTGTCAGCACCCTAAAGTGGTATATGAGGACAAGGTCGATACCTTGTTGTGTCTTTTAGAGGAGACAAAAGGAATGAAATGTATGTGTTTACTTTTGTACCCTAATTGAACTGTTTTCTCAAGGATTTGCTCATGTTAAACTTTTGATCCAATCGAAACGGTTGGTTTCTTTCCTTATCAACCTTTCGACCTTGTTGAGATAGTTTGATTTTCTCTTCGAAAGCTATCCTTTTGAAGCAGTTGAGGTACCCAGATGGATCGCTGGCAACCTCTGGATAGTGTTTATCTTTAGTGGGTTTCGGCCCGGTCGAAGGCTTTATTTGTTACGTGGTTAAGGCTTTGATCTTAAACCTGAGAATGTGGTTTCGACCTTGTTGAAAGATGAATCCTTAGGCACCTTGTTAGGTTTGGGTTTATTAAGGTTTAAGTGGATTGCGGTTGGGTTTCGACCGCTTCGAAAGCAGTAACCTTTAATTATCTTGGATTAGGTTAGGAGTTAAAGGCCAAAGTGAGTTGGCTTGATGTTTCGATCTGGTCGAAAGGAGAAGGCTTGAGAAAGGTGGCCTGATTCCAATAACTTGCATTATATAGAAATATATAGTTTTCGACCTAGTCGTAAATGACCCTTCGATTCAATCGATACTTGTAACACAAAGTTAAACCAGGTTAAAGCTTAAGAAATAATAAAGTAATTACAAAATTCAAAGACTCCCCTTTGTCCATTAAAAGAAGACTTTACCAATCAATTTCCCTAATTCGATTTATAAATTAAGGTTTTACATCTCTTTGTATTCAAAAAGTACAAGTTTAGAATGAGAGAATTTGGATCCCCTAAACTTGGCCCCTTAGGTCTTATTTATAGATGCAAGTCAGCACCATTCGACCCTAATGCGTTCGACTTGGTCGAAAGGTGGCTGTCGAAATGATTCTAGTACGCTTCCGCCTTTGTCGGAAGGAATGGTTAAGATTCTCTTCTTTGTGTTGCATTGTAAGAGCTTTCGACTCTATAGATAAGCTTTGTTTGGTTATTTCGATGATGCTGAAATGCTGATGGTTTCGGCACTGTTGGTTGCTTCTGAACTCTTGCCTATGACTTAATGCGGAACCACCATAGATGATATTGGGTTCGACTGGTTCAAAAGGCTTGGTATAACTTTCGAAAGGGTTTTTCAAGTGGATAAACGCTTTCAAGCTATTTGAATGAAGGCGAAACCTTTGGTGTCGAAAGGTTTGGCGCATAGACCAAGAGCTATTCTTCATTGTTTTTGAAAGGTTCTGAAGCTTTCAGAGTTTAGTTTTAGCATCCCTTCGACTCCTTCGAAAGGTATAGCTTGAACCTTTTTCCTTCTGTACTTCTTTGGCCTCTGTTCAAACTGGTTTTGACTAAGTCAAAGGGAGATATTGTTAGTAACACCCAGCAAATAGGTACGTTTTTGGATTACGATTTTTGTAACAGTATTTTATTATTTTTCCAATGGTGGGAAGCTTTACTATTGAAATATGATATATATGCAATGTAATTATTGATATTTTTATTTTTCCGTACCTATCCGCGCAAAGGAGATGCTGCCGAAATTTTTCATGAATTTAAGACTTCGAAATTTTTTGTGCAAGTTGAGCTATCTTCAAATTTATATTAAACTTAAACATGTAGGTTAAATTGTTTATAAATTGACTATTTTTAATAAAATATATCAAATTTCTTGATTCTTTCTTGTTTCTTTCCGGAGACCAAAAGTTTTGAGTGGGTGAGAATGTAACAACTCGTATTTTTGACAATTAAAAATTACTAAATTGAATCAGACCTTTGAACTTAATATTGTCAGAAAATAAAATTTACGATTTATAAAGGTAAAAATTTGTTAAAATACATAACTTGTTCTTAGATGAATTCGAAAATGACAAATTTAATAAAATGGAAGGCGGTAATGCGTATCAGAATATAATTTAATAATACAGATTAATGTAATTGACAACTGTTTTAAGGTAATTCCATTCAATTGTAATAATAAATGTTAATAAAGAATGAGATAAAAAATATTCTAAATATGTTAGAATACAATAAGAAATTGATTATTTAGTAAATAAATTTATTAACCTTTGTTTGCAAACAATAAATTTAGAAATGTGTTTAAATTACTAAGTTGTAACAATTGTTTTATTTCTCATCTTATTATTTAATCCAATCTGAAGTTTAATTTTGCAATCAATTATTTTTTATGTGATTAAATATTAAGTTGATATAAGAAAAGACGTTAATTATAGAGTAATGAGTGTAATAAAATAAAACATATGTTAATAAATACATAAGGTAATTGTTGATTTAATATAAAGAACATGTAAATCAAAATAAAAGAAATTGTTCGGAATTTAAATATAATGAACAGATTTTATTACTGTTGTAATTTAATGTTGAAATTAAATCAATATTTAAATATTGGATTTAATATGGGAAATTTAATTTTTAAAATATTATTAATTCTTATTTAATCAAGAATGATAATAGAAACTTTTAATTTAGAATTAAAGGTGATTAAATCAATTTAATAATTATTCGTTAATTAACATGAAAAAATCAATATAATTTGATTTTAAAAGCTAATTTCTATATACAGTAGAATTAAGGTTTGAAATTAGTTTCATTGAGTTTAAAAAAATTGATATTTCGATATATAGGATGACCTATTTTCGTTCCGGGGACGAAACATGCTTTTCGGGTCCTTTTATCGCTATGCCCAGTCGATCTGTTCCATCTTTGTCTATATATATGCTATTATGAAACCATAGTAGCCTTCTGTTCTATTTCTTGTACGTACATTTAATTCTAATCTGCTCCTTCTTAATGGTCAATATCCCAAATCCTAATTACTAATTTCAAATCAAATAGAAAAATTCAAACCACTCAAATCCTATCATATATTATGTCATCGTGAAGCTCTCAACTAATGGAATAAGCATTCGCAATTTAGTTTTCGATTGGAGGCTCTGTTTGTTTAGAATTTGGCGGAGAAGTCTTAGCCGTCCGTGTTAGGGTTTGGTTTCAATGCTGGATTTGTGACCAATGGACAATAGGGAAACGTTGGCGTGTAGATGAAGACAAGCAGCATTCATCCATGGGGTTTATCTTGTCAGAGGCGCTTGATTTCGCTAGAAATCATGGAGGAAGGCGGCGGCGGTCGCGACCATTTTGGTAAGCCTGGTAATCGCGCGTGAGACCAGGGCATGCGGTTGGAGGTGGCGAGCATGGTGGTGGGGTCTGATGTGGTTGGAGGTGAGTGAGATGATGGCGTTTGGTCGATGGAAGGGCAGCTATAGCATGCGTATTTGGTTCGAGCGCGATAGTAGGGTTAGCAAAGGTTAGGATAATTACATTTTTGCTCCTTCGTATACTTTAATAAAAAAAATAAATTCAAACGTTCCAACCTTCATAATTTTTGCATAAACTCTGATTGATGCGCGACTTCTTCCGTTGGACTCGTATTGAAGGTTCAAACAGCATAAAATTGGTTTGGTTGAATTTGGAGATTATTGAAATTTTGGGCTTTTATGGATTTTTAACGGGCTTTAAATCAAAGATGAGTGATTTAGCCCACTCACGCAACACTAAATTTTCCGATGTTAGTGAAATTGAAATTATAAAGTGATAAAATGTTATTAATTATTGTTTGGTAGTTTAAATTTACATTTAAATTAATTTAAATTTTATATTAAATTAAATTGATATTTAAATTACTGTCGGAAATTAATTGCTAATTAAATATCGACAATTGATAATTAGAAACTGTTATAATATATTGGTTGATTTGGATGTTTGATTGTTATTGGATGTCTATTGATTGATGTTGGATGTATGGTTGTTTGTTTATTTGACATATTCCCGTTATTATCCTATTTATCATTTGACATCCTCTAAATTTTCAATTGGAATATTCAAAATTGAATTAAGAAATATGTTGAAATGATATATACCTATGTCATTAAATATGGATTGAAATGATATATATCAATCCATGTAATTAAAATTGGAATAACTTATCACTTGGCCATAGGGTAAAAAATTATATATGGATAGCGGATTTGGTGAAGTTAAATGATTTTAAATCTTGAATTTTGATCTGTTTAAACAATATTGTTTTACAGAAAATAAAAATTCGATTTATATGAATTAAATTATTTTCTAATTCGAGATTTGAAATGATGAAATTGAAACTGTTTAAATGAAATTGTTTAAGGATTTAATTTGAGATCTTAAAGTGGATATTGTAATATGAGTTGAATTTATTGGACATGAATAATTGTGAAGATTTATATTTTAATGTAAAACTTTGAATTTACTTTAATCAAAATGGGTTAAATTGGTATTTCAAATTTTGGAATGTGAAATGGTTTTAAACTAAATTGTTTGTAGTGATAGTTTGAAATGAAATTTTATAGCCATTTGAATAGAACCGTTTAAATTGAATCTGAAGTAAAGTTTGAAATTATTTTGAACTAATGCAGATTTAAAACGAAATTTGAATATGAAGTTGACTTGAAGTTGGAAGTCGAAAATGGAATTCATTATGATTTGGAATTTCAACCTTGTTATGAAAGAAAGAAACCATTTTAAATAAACTATTTTAATATATAAACTATTTTAATTACCCCAAACTATTTTTAAATATTAAAACTACTTTATTTTTAAAATTATTTCCAATCTTTAAACTATTTTTATTATTCCAAACTATTTTTCAGTATTCAAACTATTTTAATTATTCAAAACCATTTTCAGTATTCAAACTGTTTTAAAGAGGGGCAATTTAGAATTAAATCATTGATTTAAATATGAAGGTTTTGATACGAAGGTATAATCTGTTTTAAATTCGAAATGATTTTGAAGTGAATCCTATATTTTAATAAATGATTTTGAAGTGGATCCTATATTTTGATATGAAGTATGATTTGTTCTTAAAATTTGAAAGAACCAACCGGTATGAAAAATGACATTTGGTTGTTAAAGAAACTACGGTCGAATATTGGCATACATTTTGTCAATACCGGAACCACTTTAACAACTATGTATGCATTGGATGTTGTCCAGAATGTAGAGGTTGAATTGGAGGTGTTCGCTTGATTTGAAGAAAGAGAATGATGATGATTGCCTCGACACTTGTGTCAGCTTGAAATGACTAAAATAGGAGCCATACCTAACCAATGAGGCTAGCTACCTCTAGCGGACACACTTCTTTGCATTACCATCTTGATGTCGAAACCTGGTTGGTGCGCACTTTTGGATTTTGGAAGTGTTGGACGCGGTGGGCAGTTAGGAGTTACCACAAGTTAGAAAACGCAAAACGTAGTACTTACCTTGGGCATCTCCTCACGAGCCTTGTCGTACTTTTATTTTTATGCGCACTGTAACGACCCAGAATTTTAATTATTTAAAATTTGAATATTTAATTAATTTTAAATATTAATAAGTGAATTTATAAGTCAAATAAATTTTTATTTGAATAATTGGATTTAATTGGATAATTAAATCGATAATTTAATATGTGAAATTATGGAAATAATTGAAAATCGAGTTAAATATGATTGAAAATGATTTGTAAAATTTTATTTTATCATGTTGGAGTTAGAACGATATTTTAGAACTTTTAAAATCGAATTTAAAGTTTATTTGTGAAAATTGAATATTTTAATATTAAATCGACTAGTGACAATAGCCAATTTTTGAACAGTCTCAGAATTGAACGAAACCAGTTCCATTGGATCCGTAATAGTTAGTTATTACCGGATTTCAATTTTCGTGTCAATCGGAGTTATCGTTTGATCGTGGCAGCTCGAAACGCATCGAATTATTTTTAATATTAATTTGGCGAGTTAAAATAGCCATTTTTCAAAAAGTCTCGGATTTCGACGAAACCAGTTTCATCGGATCCGTAATGTGATATTATTGTAAGGTTTCAAATTTCGTGTCAATTGGATTTACCGTTTGTCCGGTACAAATTAAAACGCCTAGATAATCGTTTAAATCGGTTTAATTTAAATTGAACGTTTATAGCCATAACTCGCACAGATGTCCGAATTAGCTTTCGTAACCTGTTCCATTGTGTCCGGAACGCGGGGTAAACCCTAGAAACGCTGGTTACGGCGCGTAAATCGGAGTTCGGAATTTCCGGAATGAATAGTGTTTCGTTCGTTTCCTATAAATAGACCCTTACCCCTTCATAAATTAAAAAAAAAAATAACCCTAAAACCTAAACCTAGCCGCCTCTTTTATAATGGATGGCCAGAAACCTCCAATTTTCATCCCTCAATCTCTCCCAATCCACAAGCTTTCGTTAAAAACTTCCTGAAGCAAAATCGAAGAGCTAAATGAGATCTTGAAATCCATACGGTGATGATGGGTTTTGGAGCAACGTAGAGGGAGTAAAGGGGGGCCGACGCACGTAAGTTGCGCATGGAATTCGAGGACAATGGTGAGCCCGAGCTTTGCAAGGTGGTGGCCGAGTATAGTACGTGTCGTGCTCTTCGCAATGGAACTTCCTGATCGTGCTATAGTTCGTCGAATTGGAAGCAAGAATTAACCCTAATTTTTGCTATATGGGTTTGGTTACGTGAAACTTGCCTGTAGATGGAGAACGAGAGGAGGAAGAAAGGTGTGGTCGGCCCAGATGCAAGCAAAGCAAGATCTACGGCCCCTGTTAGTTTAGGTTATAAAAATTAAAAATTATGTTGTATTTGTTTATATAAATTCGTGTTAGTTTAAAAATCAATATCTTTTTCATACGAGGTCGAAAACGCGCGAAACCAGTCGCGTTGGAATCGTATCGTCGAGCACTACGCGATGAAATTGGATTGGAGTCGTTTGGAGTTAGTGAGAATTTTGGGTAAAATTAAACGTCCGTTTAATTTTATTCGAAATAAATCGCTAAAACGGAAATAAAATTAAGGTGAGAACTTCTCACTCAATCGAATCAGTTTCGATTTTATTTTAAATAGTTAGATTTAAAATATTTGAATGCATATTTGAATGATGATAGATATCTATTGATTGTTAAAATAGACATTATGCGCCTTTAGTAAGCGGATGTTATTTATTAAAAACATATACCGCGAATATTTCATAAACAGTGAAATTGGTATTATATATAATAGCAATATATATATATTGGCATATGTATGTATTGGAGTTATTGATATCCCGCATTTGTATAGCGGATGAGACCCTATTGCGCCGTCTATTAAGCAGATAATATTTTAAATCCCATATACCGCGATAATTTCGTACTGGACCGAAATTGGTATTGTGCTAATGTTTGTGGATGCAGGAAAACAGGTTGGAGGGATCCAACTGGATTCCTCAACAGTATTTATTTGATTATGGATATTTCGATATTCGTTGATTATCATATCGATATATGATATCGTTGTAGTCGTGATTGACTATTTGGTGCGTAGCATCATTGGACCAAATTTTGGGATTTTAAAGTGATTTTTGAAAGTATACGTTTATAAAATATTTTTGGAATTGATCCATTTTAAATAAATAAACGTTATAATTTTTAATGTTACAAAGATTATGAATTTTTGAGAAATATAGTAAAAGGCTGATTTTTGAAAATATGAGGCTAATGATTTTGTAAAATAGTTTAATCGGGATTTTTGAAATTATTATAAAAAGTTTAAATATAGGATTTATAAAACTTGATTATTTTATAAATCAAAATGATAAAATTTTTAAAGGATTTTAAAGATATTTTAAAATAATAGTATAAATTAATTTATATAAGATTTATAAATTGATATTTATAAATTAAAATGTTGGAATTATAAAACGAGTTTTTATAAGTGTTAGAATGAATTGTGAATGAATTTCATAAACGAATGAAATTTATAGAATTATAAACGGTGAAGTTATAAATGGAAATTTTATAAGCAGTAGGTTTATAAAATTTATAAAGTTATTGAAAGAATAGATTTGGATAAATAATTAAATCTTATAAGTTATAAGATTTATAATTATGAAGTTCAAAGGAACGATTTTTGAAACAAATAAATTATAAGTATTTGACTTATAATATGAATTTCTAGTATATCATTGAGATATGAATTGAGATAGGTTAATAAAGGAGATTTATAAAAGAAAGATGTTATAAGATAAATAGAAATGGAATTTATAAACGTTGTTTTATAAATTCGCAAACGACTTATTTTGATAAGTAAATTGTTGAAACCTATTAATGGAGTTATATTCACATTTTTTGACTGTGAATAATCCTTTGAAATGAAATGAATAAAAGGATGAAATTTGTTAACATAATATATTCACGTTTTTGAATAGTGAATAATATGTTAAAGAAAATGTTTAGATTTGATGTTTTAAATATAATTAAAACGATCTAACGATGTTTTAAAATGCATTAAGATTCGAAACCATAGATTTCAACATTTATTGTTGAAATAGACGTTTTCGAGAAATAAAAGGAAATGGTGGACTATAACACTGTTGTTATAGTAAATGATTTCCGAAAGGAAATGTTTTGTATAGTATTGGGATTTATATATCTATTTTAAATTCGAATCCCTATACTAATGAGTTTGGGTTGTCGTAACGATGTTTTACGCAACATTCGTTTTGGCCCAAATAAATATGTTTAAGAGAACGATTTCCTTAAAGAATGAAATATATACTTAATCTCGATTTAAGTATATTGAATATTTTCCAAGTGTTGAAAATAAATAGGTTCGTGAATTACTTAATAGGTAAGTATGGAAATGTTTTCCAATATAAAGTGAATATTTTGAGAATTTATCTTTTTGAAGATAAATTGAAATGAATAATTGAAATCGAATATTCATAGATATTTTGGATTATAAATTCACTATGGAATTTATAAAAGAAAGTGGAATTTGTTTAAAAATAAATATTGATTTATTTTTGAAGTGTGAAATTATATATCTAGTAAAGATATTTTGGAAAATAAATAATTTGGAAAATTATTTGGAATCTGGTGATGTAGTGCATATCCATTGATAGTTCAATAACCGACTATCAATATTTCCCTTTGAATGGGTAATTGATGTGATTTGTTTGAATTTGAATGCCACACTTATTTTTGAATAAGCGCTCACTATTCGGGTTAACCGGGAAAGGACAATGGGGTCGTATAACCCATTCCGAATATGTGATACGTCGTTATGAATTGCATTGAAGATCGGTGTTGAAGACCCGATATTTGCGAGAGCGATAGCATGACCTGTCGATTGACTCTGCACCGAGTTGCTCCGGTATTGAGTTCTCCATATGTGATGGGGAATCCGATCAGGATTGTGGATATCCGGATTGCAAGGACTTCTTTGTAAGTGCCTTCGGTTCTGTTCGATCCCGGAACAGACTTGTATGGATTGTATGTCTGACATTACAAATTGAGATATAAAGCCGATTTCATTCAAATATATTTCTGTTGGTGGCGGAGAATTTATTCTTTTAGCTTAACACCCTTCTCTGAGACGTACGAGCTCAGAGGTTATGTAGTTGAAGGTTATCAGCGATATATTCCCAATTTGGTAATGTGACATGCTGAGTGTTGCTGTGAAATGATCATTGTGTTGATTATTTGTGATAGGATCATTTATTTGATCGTCTATCTTTGTGATCATTTCTATGATCATTTGTTGACCCAAAGCATGGCTTTGGTATAAAGTATGTTTTTGTGGACGTGACTTCGTCGAGCCTCACACCTCGGGAATGGTCAAAACAGGAAAGATGCAGCAAGGTTATGAGGGGTAGCGCCCTTTAGGATATGTGCATTTCCTTCTGGAAAAGGGTGGTATCATGGTATGGAGCCCAGATGCTTACTCATGTTGAAAACACTTTATGATTGTGTGAATTGATTACGAGCGCTCGGTTGAAAGGTCCCAAAGGACCGGGGGATGGCATATTCGGTCAGTTGTTACTCAGTTAGGGGTAACCCGGCCTTGTGTTGGTAGAGATCCGGTTTGGTTCTCGGGGATGTCCATCCAGAGGCATTCTCATGTGGCAATGGGAAGTTCCTTGGCCTGATCATTCGTTGGAAATCCAAAGAAACAATACGAGACTTGTACGGTATTAGCTGTAGAACCTATCATTCACTTATGGTGGCGCCCCACTGTTTGGATGGTAGCTATAGTAGGCATAGTTCGGAATGTCTATGCTGGCTAAGATTTATATTCTACTTTCGAAATGAATTTTTCTCTACACTATGCACTAGTAATAATATCAAATGTCTTTTTTTTAAATACGTATCAAGCATCTTTGACTATCATAAGGAGAAATCTCCTCCGATTCTGCGTTTGCATTGTGTGTGTGTGCGGGAGGCCTTATGGTAGTCTCATTTTTAAAAGCATTGCGAATTGACTTTAAAAATATTCCTCTATTTTGATTTTAAAGATAAATAAACTGTTTTGAGTTCTCACACCAGTCACATGACTGACTCGGAGTTTATTGTTTTCCTTCCTAAACCCTGGGTGCCCACCAATTTTCACACGGGCAGTCAAGAGTTAAGCTTTATTAGGATATTCTGTATATTCTGGAGTTGCTGGAGGCAAGATGGATGGCATGGCGTATTTCTAGTTTATATAGTATTTCTTTTCCGCTGTTTGTTGTTGTTGTTGTACACTCTGATGATATGACATGATGATGTAATGAAATGTATAAAATGTAATAACTGATATAGTTCTTTGTTTAAAGATTATTCATTTATTATTATATGTTGTTCCGCCGCGAATTGTGAGATTCTGATATTGTTCTGTTGTTTTCTGTTCCGTTCTATTTTCTGTTTTCTTTTCTCTCTATCTTCTATCTTTTTCTTCTCTCTCCTTCCTCTCTTTCTTTTTCTTAAACATTGATAATTCATATTTCTGTTCATCTTGAAATAATCTATGGAGATTAGTGTGTATTCAAGGAGTACGGATTTGTGGGTCTTCACAGGATTTACTTATCAATAAATAAGTATGGAAAGTGACATGCTGAGTATTGCTGTGAAATGATCATTGTGTTGATTATTTGTGATAGGATCATTTATTTGATCGTCTATCTTTGTGATCATTTGTTGACCCAAAGCATGGCTTTGGTATAAAGTATGTTTTTGTGGACGTGACTTCGTCGAGCCTCACACCTCGGGAATGGTCAAAACATGAAAGATGCAGCAAGGTTATGAGGGGTAGCGCCCTTTAGGATATGTGCATTTCCTTCTGGAAAAGGGTGGTATCATGGTATGGAGCCCAGATGGTTACTCATGTTGAAAACACTTTATGATTGTGTGAATTAATTGCGAGCGCTCGGTTGAAAGGTCCCAAAGGACTGGGGGATGGCATATTCGGTCAGTTGTTACTCAGTTAGGGATAACCCGGCCTTGTGTTGGTAGAGATCCGGTTTGGTTCTCGGGGATGTCCATCCAGAGGCATTCTCATGTGGCAATGGGAAGTTCCTTGGCCTGATCATTCGTTGGAAATCCAAAGAAACAATACGAGACTTGTACGGTATTAGTTGTAGAACCTATCATTCACTTATGGTGGCCCCCCACTATTTGGATGGTAGCTATAGTAGGCATAGTTCGGAATGTCTATGCTGGCTAAGATTTATATTCTACTTTCGAAATGAATTTTTCTCTACACTATGCACTAGTAATAATATCAAATGTCTTTTTTTAAATACGTATCAAGCATCTTTGACTATCATAAGGAGAAATCTCCTCCGATTCTGCGTTTGCATTGTGTGTGTGTGCGGGAGGCCTTATGGTAGTCTCATTTTTAAAAGCATTGCGAATTGACTTTAAAAATATTCCTCTATTTTGATTTTAAAGATAAATAAACTGTTTTGAGTTCTCACACCAGTCACATGACTGACTCGGAGTTTATTGTTTTCCTTCCTAAACCCTGGGTGCCCACCAATTTTCACACGGGCAGTCAAGAGTTAAGGTTTATCGGGATATTCTGGAGTTGTTGGAGGCAAGATGGATGGCATGGCGTATTTCTAGTTTATATAGTATTTCTTTTCCGCTGTTTGTTGTTGTTGTTGTACACTCTGATGATATGATATGATGATGTAATGAAATGTATAAAATGTAATAACTGATATAGTTCTTTGTTTAAAGATTATTCATTTATTATTATATGTTGTTCCGCTGCGAATTGTGAGATTCTGATATTGTTCTGTTGTTTTCTGTTCCGTTCTATTTTCTGTTTTCTTTTCTCTCTATCTTCTATCTTTTTCTTCTCTCTCCTTCCTCTCTTTCTTTTTCTTAAACATTGATAATTCGTATTTCTGTTCATCTTGAATTAATCTATGGAGATTAGTGTATATTCAAGGAGTACGGATTTGCGGGTCTTCACAAGTGGTATCAGAGCTGTTGGTTAAGCGACAACCATGGTTCTGTTGGGTATTACTCATTAGAGATAGAGTCAGTAGTACTCTAGAATGAGTTTGAGTGTAATAATAGCTATGAGAGCGTATTTGTTAGTGAATATAAAATTGTTTTATATTGTGATGATTGGTTTGTTGAGTGGTATATAGATTCTGGTTAATACGAGTAATTAACGTGGTTGATAGGGATCTCTAAACACTTTAATAGAACAATTCGACATAATATTGTTTTAAATTAGGTAAATGAAATAATTTTACCTAAGTATATTTTATATATAAAGAAATAATTTTTCAGAATTATCAAAGTGTATATAAGTGATTGTTTAGTTGTTTGAATAATCTAAATAAAGGAATAATTGTATAAGCAAAAAGAATTATAAGAATTGAATTATAATTAAAGTGATTTACAATTGTGAAATAAACTTATATATATAAGAAGTGAAACTATATGAATATATTTATGAATATGAGTTGTAAATAAAAAAATAAATTTAAAGTTAAATGGAAATTTACTTTAGAATTTGGAAGCTGAATTGATTTATAAATATGAACTTGAGTTTTATAAATGAAATTCAACTTTAGTAATTGAATTGAATGAACGGATTGAATATTAATCAATTAAATGTGAATAAATTGGATATGGAATAATGGATATAAGTGTTAATTCATTAAAATCTAATGTTATTAAAAGTTGAATAGTTGAATAAAAATCAATTTGATTAAACCAAATATAAGCAAAGGAATTTGGTTGAGATTGATATACATTGGTTGTTATATGATTGTTGATTGATTGTATATAATTCATTAAGGGTTATTTAAATTGAAAGTTAAAGTAATTAAAATCCAATTGGAAGTTAAGTGAATCTTAAATAGAATTGAATTTGATTTGGAAGTGAACCAACTTGAATATAAATTAGTGAATATAAACTAATTGAAAATGAATGTTAGTAAGAATATCCACTGTTAATGAATCGAATGTGATTAAATTGAAAACCCATTTCATTGAATATTAATGAGAATATGAATGAATATATATTGGTTATGAATGATAGTTAGTTGATGTTTGCATTTGTTGTTTTGTTGCATTTGCTATGTTAACATATATAGTTATTATGTTACTATATGTTGTATATTGATACTATTGTCTACATGCATGTTCTCATGTTGTTTGTTGAGTGTTTAGTAGGTGCGGATCGCGTTTGCTTCGCATTTGGAGCTCGCTTTCGCGCTATATTAGCCGTATATGCTCGCTAATAAAATATAAGGTACATATCTCGGATTACATACCGTACTTTTATACTTTTTTCCATTCGGGATGCCTCATTACTTGATGAGATGTATATTTGTGATATATATACTGTCATTTTTTTTCGGATCGAGCCGCGCAAAGGAGACTATGGCGAATTTTTCCGAAAATTTAAGGCGTTAGAAAAAATTTGAGAAAATTGGAAAATTTTGAAAACTATAACTTTGATTTTGGAATTGAAAGTTAAACAATAGTAGTTGTTTTTGAAAAGATAACTAAGTATGATTTGGAAACTTAGTAAAGACTTTGTAAGAAGTTTAATTATGAATTTTGGAAAGTTAATAGATTCTGTAACTTTTCTTACTTGTTAATTTCGAGGACGAAATTCTTTTAAGGGGGGAAGATTGTAACGACCCAGAATTTTAATTATTTAAAGTTTGAATATTTAATTAATTTTAAATATTAATAAGTGAATTTATAAGTCAAATAAATTTTTATTTGAATAATTGGATTTAATTGGATAATTAAATCGATAATTTAATATGTGATATTATGGAAATAATTGAAAATCGAGTTAAATATGATTGAAAATTATTTGAAAAATTTTATTTTATCATGTTGGAGTTAGAACGATATTTTAGAACTTTTAAAATCGAATTTAAAGTTTATTTGTGAAAATTGAATATTTTAATATTAAATCGACTAGTGAAAATAGCCAATTTTTGAACAGTCTCAGAATTGAACGAAACCAGTTCCATTGGATCCGTAATAGTTATTTATTACTGGATTTCAATTTTCGTGTCAATCGGAGTTATCGTTTGATCGTGGCAGCTCGAAACGCATCGAATTATTTTTAATATTAATTTGGCGAGTTAAAATAGCCATTTTTCAAAAAGTCTCGGATTTCGACGAAACTAGTTTCATTGGATCCGTAATGTGATATTATTGTAAGGTTTCAAATTTCGTGTCAATTGGATTTACCATTTGTCCGGTACAAATTAAAACGCCTAGATAATCGTTTAAATCGGTTTAATTTAAATTGAACGTTTATAGCCATAACTCGCACAGATGTCCGAATTAGCTTTCGAAACCTATTCCATTGTGTCCAGAACGCGGGATAAACCCTAGAATCGCTAGTTACGGCGCGTAAATCGGAGTTCGGAATTTCCGGAATGAATAGTGTTTCGTTCGTTTCCTATAAATAGACCCTTACCCCTTCATAAATTAAAAAAAAAACCCTAAAACCTAAACCTAGCCGCCTCTTTTATAATGGATGGCCAGAAACATCCAATTTTCATCCCTCAATCTCTCCCAATCCACAAGCTTTCGTTAAAAACTTCCTGAAGCAAAATCGAAGAGCTAAATGAGATCTTGAAATCCATACGGTGATGATGGGTTTTGGAGCAACGTAGAGGGAGTAAAGGGGGGCCGACGCACGTAAGTTGCGCATGGAATTCGAGGACAATGGTGAGCCCGAGCTTTGCAAGGTGGTGGCCGAGTATAGTACGTGTCGTGCTCTTCGCAATGGAACTTCCTGATCGTGCTATAGTTCGTCGAATTGGAAGCAAGAATTAACCCTAATTTTTGCTATATGGGTTTGGTTACGTGAAACTTGCCTGTAGATGGAGAACGAGAGGAGGAAGAAAGGTGTGGTCGGCCCAGATGCAAGCAAAGCAAGATCTACGGCCCCTGTTAGTTTAGGTTATAAAAATTAAAAATTATGTTGTATTTGTTTATATAAATTCGTGTTAGTTTAAAAATCAATATCTTTTTCATACGAGGTCGAAAACGCGCGAAACCAGTCGCGTTGGAATCGTATCGTCGAGCACTACGCGATGAAATTGGATTGGAGTCGTTTGGAGTTAGTGAGAATTTTGGGTAAAATTAAACGTCCGTTTAATTTTATTCGAAATAAATCGCTAAAACGGAAATAAAATTAAGGTGAGAACTTCTCACTCAATCGAATCGGTTTCGATTTTATTTTAAATAGTTAGATTTAAAATATTTGAATGCATGTTTGAATGATGATAGATATCTATTGATTGTTAAAATAGACATTATGCGCCGTTAGTAAGCGGATGTTATTTATTAAAAACATATACCGCGAATATTTCATAAACAGTGAAATTGGTATTATATATAATAGCAATATATATATATATTGGCATATGTATATATTGGAGTTATTGATTTCCCGCATTTGTATAGCGGATGAGACCCTATTGCGCCGTCTATTATGCGGATAATATTTTAAATCCCATATACCGCGATAATTTCGTACTGGACCGAAATTGGTATTGTGCTAATGTTTGTGGATGCAGAAAAATAGGTTGGAGGGATCCAACTGGATTCCTCAACAGTATTTATTTGATTATGGATATTTCGATATTCGTTGATTATCATATCGATATATGATATCGTTGTAGTCGTGATTGACTATTTGGTGTGTAGCATCATTGGACCAAATTTTAGGATTTTAAAATGATTTTAAAGTGATTTTTGAAAGTATACGTATATAAAGTATTTTTGGAATTGATCCATTTTAAATAAATAAACGTTATAATTTTTAATGTTACAAAGATTATGAATTTTTGAGAAATATAGTAAAAGGCTGATTTTTGAAAATATGAGGCTAATGATTTTATAAAATAGTTTAATCGGGATTTTTGAAATTATTATAAAAAGTTTAAATATAGGATTTATAAAACTTGATTATTTTATAAATCAAAATGATAAAAATTTTAAAGGATTTTAAAGATGTTTTAAAATAATAGTATAAATTAATTTATATAAGATTTATAAATTGATATTTATAAATTAAAATGTTGGAATTATAAAACGAGTTTTTATAAGTGTTAGAATGAATTGTGAATGAATTTCATAAACGAATGAAATTTATAGAATTATAAACGGTGAAGTTATAAATGGAAATTTTATAAGCAGTAGGTTTATAAAATTTATAAAGTTATTGAAAGAATAGATTTGGATAAATAATTGAATCTTATAAGTTATAAGATTTATAATTATGAAGTTCAAAGGAACGATTTTTCAAACAAATAAATTATAAGTATTTGACTTATAATATGAATTTCTAGTATATCATTGAAATATGAATTGAGATAGGTTAATAAAGGAGATTTATAAAAGAAAGATGTTATAAGATAAATAGAAATGGAATTTATAAACGTTGTTTTATAAATTCGCAAACGACTTATTTTGATAAGTAAATTGTTGAAACCTATTAATGGAGTTATATTCACATTTTTTGACTGTGAATAATCCTTTGAAATGAAATGAATAAAAGGATGAAATTTGTTAACATAATATATTCACGTTTTTGAATAGTGAATAATATGTTAAAGAAAATGTTTAGATTTGATGTTTTAAATATAATTAAAACGATCTAACGATGTTTTAAAATGCATTAAGATTCGAAACCATAGATTTCAACATTTATTGTTGAAATAGACGTTTTCGAGAAATAAAAGGAAATGGTGGACTATAACACTGTTGTTATAGTAAATGATTTCCGAAAGGAAATGTTTTGTATAGTATTGGGATTTATATATCTATTTTAAATTCAAATCCCTTCACTAGTGAGTTTGGGTTGTCGTAACGATGTTTTACGCAACATTCGTTTTGGCCCAAATAAATATGTTTAAGAGAATGATTTCCTTAAAGAATGAAATATATACTTAATCTCGATTTAAGTATATTGAATATTTTCCAAGTGTTGAAAATAAATAGGTTCGTGAATTACTTAATAGGTAAGTATGGAAATGTTTTCCAATATAAAGTGAATATTTTGAGAATTTATCTTTTTGAAGATAAATTGAAATGAATAATTGAAATCGAATATTCATAGATATTTTGGATTATAAATTCACTATGGAATTTATAAAAGAAAGTGGAATTTGTTTAAAAATAAATATTGATTTATTTTTGAAGTGTGAAATTATATATCTAGTAAAGATATTTTGGAAAATAAATAATGTGGAAAATTATTTGGAATCTGGTGATGTAGTGCATATCCATTGATAGTTCAATAACCGACTATCAATATTTCCCTTTGAATGGGTAATTGATGTGATTTGTTTGAATTTGAATGCCACACTTATTTTTGAATAATCACTCACTATTCGGGTTAACCGGGAAAGGAACATGGGATCGTATAACCCATTCCGAATATGTGATACGTCGTTATGAATTGCATTGAAGATCGGTGTTGAAGACCCGATATTTGCGATAGCGATAGGATGACCTGTCGATTGACTCTGCACCGAGTTGCTCCGGTATTGAGTTCTCCATATGTGATGGGGAATCCGATCAGGATTGTGGATATCCGGATTGCAAGGACTTCTTTGTAAGTGCCTTCGGTTCTGTTCGATCCCGGAACAGACTTGTATGGATTGTATGTCTGACATTACAAATTGAGATATAAAGCCGATTTCATTCAAATATATTTCTGTTGGTGGCGGAGAATTTATTCTTTTAGCTTAACACCCTTCTCTGAGACGTACGAGCTCAGAGGTTATGTAGTTGAAGGTTATCAGCGATATATTTCCAATTTGGTAATGTGACATGCTGAGTGTTGCTGTGAAATGATCATTGTGTTGATTATTTGTGATAGGATCATTTATTTGATCGTCTATCTTTGTGATCATTTCTATGATCATTTGTTGACCCAAAGCATGGCTTTGGTATAAAGTATGTTTTTGTGGACGTGACTTCGTCGAGCCTCACACCTCGGGAATGGTCAAAACAGGAAAGATGCAGCAAGGTTATGAGGGGTAGCGCCCTTTAGGATATGTGCATTTCCTTCTGGAAAAGGGTGGTATCATGGTATGGAACCCAGATGCTTACTCATGTTGAAAACACTTTATGATTGTGTGAATTGATTACGAGCGCTCGGTTGAAAGGTCCCAAAGGACCGGGGGATGGCATATTCGGTCAGTTGTTACTCAGTTAGGGGTAACCCGGCCTTGTGTTGGTAGAGATCCGGTTTGGTTCTCGGGGATGTCCATCCAGAGGCATTCTCATGTGGCAATGGGAAGTTCCTTGGCCTGATCATTCGTTTGAAATCCAATGAAACAATACGAGACTTGTACGGTATTAGTTGTAGAACCTACCATTCACTTATGGTGGCGCCCCACTGTTTGGATGGTAGCTATAGTAGGCATAGTTCAGAATGTCTATGCTGGCTAAGATTTATATTCTACTTTCGAAATGAATTTTTCTCTACACTATGCACTAGTAATAATATCAAATGTCTTTTTTTAAATACGTATCAAGCATCTTTGACTATCATAAGGAGAAATCTCCTCCGATTCTGCGTTTGCATTGTGTGTGTGTGCGGGAGGCCTTATGGTAGTCTCATTTTTAAAAGCATTGCGAATTGACTTTAAAAATATTCCTCTATTTTGATTTTAAAGATAAATAAACTGTTTTGAGTTCTCACACCAGTCACATGACTAACTCGGAGTTTATTGTTTTCCTTCCTAAACCCTGGGTGCCCACCAATTTTCACACGGGCAGTCAAGAGTTAAGGTTTATCAGGATATTCTGGAGTTGCTGGAGGCAAGATGGATGGCATGGCGTATTTCTAGTTTATATAGTATTTCTTTTCCGCTGTTTGTTGTTGTTGTTGTACACTCTGATGATATGATATGATGATGTAATGAAATGTATAAAATGTAATAACTGATATAGTTCTTTGTTTAAAGATTATTCATTTATTATTATATGTTGTTCCGCTGCGAATTGTGAGATTCTGATATTGTTCTGTTGTTTTCTGTTCCGTTCTATTTTCTGTTTTCTTTTCTCTCTATCTTCTATCTTTTCTTCTCTCTCCTTCCTCTCTTTCTTTTTCTTAAACATTGATAATTCGTATTTCTGTTCATCTTGAATTAATCTATGGAGATTAGTGTATATGCAAGGAGTACGGATTTGCGGGTCTTCACAGGTGGTATCAGAGCTGTTGGTTAAGCGACAACCATGGTTCTGTTGGGTATTACTCATTAGAGATAGAGTCAGTAGTACTCTAGAATGAGTTTGAGTGTAATAATAGCTATGAGAGCGTATTTGTTAGTGAATATAAAATTGTTTTATATTGTGATGATTGGTTTGTTGAGTGGTATATAGATTCTGGTTAATACGAGTAATTAACGTGGTTGATAGGGATCTCTAAACACTTTAATAGAACAATTCGACATAATATTGTTTTAAATTAGGTAAATGAAATAATTTTACCTAAGTATATTTTATATATAAAGAAATAATTTTTCAGAATTATCAAAGTGTATATAAGTGATTGTTTAGTTGTTTGAATAATCTAAATAAAGGAATAATTGTATAAGCAAAAAGAATTATAAGAATTGAATTATAATTAAAGTGATTTACAATTGTGAAATAAACTTATATATATAAGAAGTGAAACTATATGAATATATTTATGAATATGAGTTGTAAATAAAAAAATGAATTTAAAGTTAAATGGAAATTTACTTTAGAATTTGGAAGCTGAATTGATTTATAAATATGAACTTGAGTTTTATAAATGAAATTCAACTTTAGTAATTGAATTGAATGAACGGATTGAATATTAATCAATTAAATGTGAATAAATTGGATATGGAATAATGGATATAAGTGTTAATTCATTAAAATCTAATGTTATTAAAAGTTGAATAGTTGAATAAAAATCAATTTGATTAAACCAAATATAAGCAAAGGAATTTGGTTGAGATTGATATACATTGGTTGTTATATGATTGTTGATTGTTTGTATACAATTCATTAAGGGTTAATTAAATTGAAAGTTAAAGTAATTAAAATCCAATTGGAAGTTAAGTGAATCTTAAATAGAATTGAATTTGATTTGGAAGTGAACCAACTTGAATATAAATTAGTGAATATAAACTAATTGAAAATGAATGTTAGTAAGAACATCCACTGTTAATGAATCGAATGTGATTAAATTGAAAACCCATTTCATTGAATATTAATGAGAATATGAATGAATATATATTGGTTATGAATGATAGTTAGTTGATGTTTGCATTTGTTGTTTTGTTGCATTTGCTATGTTAACATATATAGTTATTATGTTACTATATGTTGTATATTGATACTATTGTCTACATGCATGTTCTCATGTTGTTTGTTGAGTGTTTAGTAGGTGCGGATCGCGTTTGCTTCGCATTTGGAGCTCGCTTTCGCGCTATATTAGCCGTATATGCTCGCTAATAAAATATAAGGTACATATCTCGGATTACATACCGTACTTTTATACTTTTTTCCCTTCGGGATGCCTCATTACTTGATGAGATGTATATTTGTGATATATATACTGTCATTTTTTTTCGGATCGAGCCGCGCAAAGGAGACTATGGCGAATTTTTCCGAAAATTTAAGGCGTTAGGAAAAATTTGAGAAAATTTGAAAATTTTGAAAACTATAACTTTGATTTTGGAATTGAAAGTTAAACAATAGTAGTTGTTTTTGAAAAGATAACTAAGTATGATTTGGAAACTTAGTAAAGACTTTGTAAGAAGTTTAATTATGAATTTTGGAAAGTTAATAGATTCTGTAACTTTTCTTACTTGTTAATTTCGAGGACGAAATTCTTTTAAGGGGGGAAGATTGTAACGACCCAGAATTTTAATTATTTAAAATTTGAATATTTAATTAATTTTTAATATTAATAAGTGAATTTATAAGTCAAATAAATTTTTATTTGAATAATTGGATTTAATTGGATAATTAAATCGATAATTTAATATGTGAAATTATGGAAATAATTGAAAATCGAGTTAAATATGATTGAAAATGATTTGTAAAATTTTATTTTATCATGTTGGAGTTAGAACGATATTTTAGAACTTTTAAAATCGAATTTAAAGTTTATTTGTGAAAATTGAATATTTTAATATTAAATCGACTAGTGAAAATAGCCAATTTTTGAACAGTCTCAGAATTGAACGAAACCATTTCCATTGGATCCGTAATAGTTAGTTATTACCGGATTTCAATTTTCGTGTCAATCGGAGTTATCGTTTGATCGTGGCAGCTCGAAACACATCGAATTATTTTTAATATTAATTTGGCGAGTTAAAATAGCCATTTTTCAAAAAGTCTCAGATTTCGACGAAACTAGTTTCATCGGATCCGTAATGTGATATTATTGTAAGGTTTCAAATTTCGTGTCAATTGGATTTACCGTTTGTCCGATACAATTTAAAACGCCTAGATAATCGTTTAAATCGGTTTAATTTAAATTGAACGTTTATAGCCATAACTCGCACAGATGTCCGAATTAGCTTTCGAAACCTGTTCCATTGTGTCCGAAACGCGGGGTAAACCCTAGAAACGCTGGTTACGGCGCGTAAATCGGAGTTCGGAATTTCCGGAATGAATAGTGTTTTGTTCGTTTCCTATAAATAGACCCTTACCCCTTCATAAATTAAAAAAAAAAACCCTAAAACCTAAACCTAGCCGCCTCTTTTATAATGGATGGCCAGAAACCTCCAATTTTCATCCCTCAATCTCTCCCAATCCACAAGCTTTCGTTAAAAACTTCCTGAAGCAAAATCGAAGAGCTAAATGAGATCTTGAAATCCATACGGTGATGATGGGTTTTGGAGCAACGTAGAGGGAGTAAAGGGGGGCCGACGCATGTAAGTTGTGCACGGAATTCGAGGACAATGGTGAGCCCGAGCTTTGCAAGGTGGTGGCCGAGTATAGTACGTGTCGTGCTCTTCGCAATTGAACTTCCTGATCGTGCTATAGTTCGTCGAATTGGAAGCAAAAATTAACCCTAATTTTTGCTATATGGGTTTGGTTACGTGAAACTTGCCTGTAGATGGAGAACGAGAGGAGGAAGAAAGGTGTGGTCGTCCCAGATGCAAGCAAAGCAAGATCTACGGCCCCTGTTAGTTTAGGTTATAAAAATTAAAAATTATGTTGTATTTGTTTATATAAATTCGTGTAAGTTTAAAAATCAATATCTTTTTCATACGAGGTCGAAAACGCGCGAAACCAGTCGCGTTGGAATCGTATCGTCGAGCACTACGCGATGAAATTGGATTGGAGTCGTTTGGAGTTAGTGAGAATTTTGGGTAAAATTAAACGTCCGTTTAATTTTATTCGAAATAAATCACTAAAACGGAAATAAAATTAAGGTGAGAACTTCTCACTCAATCGAATCAGTTTCGATTTTATTTTAAATAGTTAGATTTAAAATATTTGAATGCATGTTTGAATGATGATAGATATCTATTGATTGTTAAAATAGACATTATGCGCCGTTAGTAAGCGGATGTTATTTATTAAAAACATATACCGCGAATATTTCATAAACAGTGAAATTGGTATTATATATAATAGCAATATATATATATTGGCATATGTATATATTGGAGTTATTGATTTCCCGCATTTGTATAGCGGATGAGACCCTATTGCGCCGTCTATTAAGCGGATAATATTTTAAATCCCATATACCGCGATAATTTCGTACTGGAGCGAAATTGGTATTGTGCTAATGTTTGTGGATGCAGGAAAACAGGTTGGAGGGATCCAACTGGATTCCTCAACAGTATTTATTTGATTATGGATATTTCGATATTCGTTGATTATCATATCGATATATGATATCGTTGTAGTCGTGATTGACTATTTGGTGTGTAGCATCATTGGACCAAATTTTGGGATTTTAAAGTGATTTTTGAAAGTATACGTTTATAAAATATTTTTGGAATTGATCCATTTTAAATAAATAAACGTTATAATTTTTAATGTTACAAAGATTATGAATTTTTGAGAAATATAGTAAAAGGCTGATTTTTGAAAATATGAGGCTAATGATTTTATAAAATAGTTTAATCGGGATTTTTGAAATTATTATAAAAAGTTTAAATATAGGATTGATAAAACTTGATTATTTTATAAATCAAAATGATAAAAAATTTAAAGGATTTTAAAGATGTTTTAAAATAATAGTATAAATTAATTTATATAAGATTTATAAATTGATATTTATAAATTAAAATGTTGGAATTATAAAATGAGTTTTTATAAGTGTTAGAATGAATTGTGAATGAATTTCATAAACGAATGAAATTTATAGAATTATAAACGGTGAAGTTATAAATGGAAATTTTATAAGCAGTAGGTTTATAAAATTTATAAAGTTATTGAAAGAATAGATTTGGATAAATAATTGAATCTTATAAGTTATAAGATTTATAATTATGAAGTTCAAAGGAACGATTTTTCAAACAAATAAATTATAAGTATTTGACTTATAATATGAATTTCTAGTATATCATTGAGATATGAATTGAGATAGGTTAATAAAGGAGATTTATAAAAGAAAGATGTTATAAGATAAATAGAAATGGAATTTATAAACGTTGTTTTATAAATTCGCAAACGACTTATTTTGATAAGTAAATTGTTGAAACCTATTAATGGAGTTATATTCACATTTTTTGACTGTGAATAATCCTTTGAAATGAAATGAATAAAAGGATGAAATTTGTTAACATAATATATTCACGTTTTTGAATAGTGAATAATATGTTAAAGAAAATGTTTAGATTTGATGTTTTAAATAGAATTAAAACGATCTAACGATGTTTTAAAATGCATTAAGATTCGAAACCATAGATTTCAACATTTATTGTTGAAATAGACGTTTTCGAGAAATAAAAGGAAATGGTGGACTATAACACTGTTGTTATAGTAAATGATTTCCGAAAGGAAATGTTTTGTATAGTATTGGGATTTATATATCTATTTTAAATTCGAATCCCTATACTAGTGAGTTTGGGTTGTCGTAACGATGTTTTACGCAACATTCGTTTTGGCCCAAATAAATATGTTTAAGAGAATGATTTCCTTAAAGAATGAAATATATACTTAATCTCGATTTAAGTATATTGAATATTTTCCAAGTGTTGAAAATAAATAGGTTCGTGAATTACTTAATAGGTAAGTATGGAAATGTTTTCCAATATAAAGTGAATATTTTGAGAATTTATCTTTTTGAAGATAAATTGAAATGAATAATTGAAATCGAATATTCATAGATATTTTGGATTATAAATTCACTATGGAATTTATAAAAGAAAGTGGAATTTGTTTAAAAATAAATATTGATTTATTTTTGAAGTGTGAAATTATATATCTAGTAAAGATATTTTGGAAAATAAATAATTTGAAAAATTATTTGGAATCTGGTGATGTAGTGCATATCCATTGATAGTTCAATAACCGACTATCAATATTTCCCTTTGAATGGGTAATTGATGTGATTTGTTTGAATTTGAATGCCACACTTATTTTTGAATAAGCGCTCACTATTCGGGTTAACCGGGAAAGGACCATGGGGTCGTATAACCCATTCCGAATATGTGATACATCGTTATGAATTGCATTGAAGATCGGTGTTGAAGACCCGATATTTGCGAGAGCGATAGGATGACCTGTCGATTGACTCTGCACCGAGTTGCTCCGGTATTGAGTTCTCCATATGTGATGGGGAATCCGATCAGGATTGTGGATATCCGGATTGCAAGGACTTCTTTGTAAGTGCCTTCGGTTCTATTCGATCCCGGAACAGACTTGTATGGATTGTATGTCTGACATTACAAATTGAGATATAAAGCCGATTTCATTCAAATATATTTCTGTTGGTGGCGGAGAATTTATTTTTTTAGCTTAACACCCTTCTCTGAGACGTACGAGCTCAGAGGTTATGTAGTTGAAGGTTATCAGCGATATATTCCCAATTTGGTAATGTGACATGCTGAGTGTTGCTGTGAAATGATCATTGTGTTGATTATTTGTGATAGGATCATTTATTTGATCGTCTATCTTTGTGATCATTTCTATGATCATTTGTTGACCCAAAGCATGGCTTTGGTATAAAGTATGTTTTTGTGGACGTGACTTCGTCGAGCCTCACACCTCGGGAATGGTCAAAACAGGAAAGATGCAGCAAGGTTATGAGGGGTAGCGCCCTTTAGGATATGTGCATTTCCTTCTGGAAAAGGGTGGTATCATGGTATGGAGCCCATATGCTTACTCATGTTGAAAACACTTTATGATTGTGTGAATTGATTACGAGCGCTCGGTTGAAAGGTCCCAAAGGACCGGGGGATGGCATATTCGGTCAGTTGTTACTCAGTTAGGGGTAACCCGACCTTGTGTTGGTAGAGATCCGGTTTGGTTCTCGGGGATGTCCATCCAGAGGCATTCTCATGTGGCAATGGGAAGTTCCTTGGCCTGATCATTCGTTGGAAATCCAAAGAAACAATACGAGACTTGTACAGTATTAGTTGTAGAACCTATCATTCACTTATGGTGGCGCCCCACTGTTTGGATGGTAGCTATAGTAGGCATAGTTCGGAATGTCTATGCTGGCTAAGATTTATATTCTACTTTCGAAATGAATTTTTCTCTACACTATGCACTAGTAATAATATCAAATGTCTTTTTTTAAATACGTATCAAGCATCTTTGACTATCATAAGGAGAAATCTCCTCCGATTCTGCGTTTGCATTATGTGTGTGTGCGGGAGGCCTTATGGTAGTCCCATTTTTAAAAGCATTGCGAATTGACTTTAAAAATATTCCTCTATTTTGATTTTAAAGATAAATAAACTGTTTTGAGTTCTCACACCAGTCACATGACTGACTCGGAGTTTATTGTTTTCCTTCCTAAACCCTGGGTGCCCACCAATTTTCACACGGGCAGTCAAGAGTTAAGGTTTATCAGGATATTCTGGATATTCTGGAGTTGCTGGAGGCAAGATGGATGGCATGGCGTATTTCTAGTTTATATAGTATTTCTTTTCCGCCGTTTGTTGTTGTTGTTGTACACTCTGATGATATGATATGATGATGTAATGAAATGTATAAAATGTAATAACTGAAATAGTTCTTTGTTTAAAGATTATTCGTTTATTATTATATGTTGTTCCACTGCGAATTGTGAGATTCTGATATTGTTCTGTTGTTTTCTGTTCCGTTCTATTTTCTGTTTTCTTTTCTCTCTATCTTCTATCTTTTTCTTCTCTCTCCTTCCTTTCTTTCTTTTTCTTAAACATTGATAATTCGTATTTCTGCTCATCTTGAATTAATCTATGGAGATTAGTGTATATTCAAGGAGTATGGATTTGCGGGTCTTCACACGCACCCACTATGATTTTATTTTTGTATGGTACCTATATTTGACTCACTGGCTACCTACATTACTGGTTATGTTACAGGACCTACATAGACTACTTTCTTAAAAATGTTTTAAGGGGTATCAATGTAAAGCATTAATGCGATTTTAATACATTACTGATGGACACTACATATATAGCGTATCTTACTACATAAACATAGTTTAACGGTTTCTTAGAAAATGGAAAATCACATAACATCTCTTAAGTTATTGCACTCACATTGCACAGTTGATAGGAGATGGAAAATCTCATAACCACCTTTGAAGCTATCGCATTCATATTTACTTGTTATTAGTTTAACTTACATTAGAAATTTTAGTTCTGACTCGAGTGTTCTGTCTTTTCATTACGTTCGGGTCAGCCTGAGTATTTCACTTTGAAGACATTATTCCGTGAAGATGAAGATGAAGTTTGCTAGAATGTATTTACTATTATTTTTCTGCTGTATTATTTTGGTATGTTTGTCGTTTGTACTCTGATTATATTATAAAAATGTATAATCAAATGTGTGTTTTAGAACAGCTTCATGAACTATTTATTTGATTATTATATTTTGTCATTCCGCTGTGAGATTCTATATTTTGTTTTCCTTCTTTTCTTTTATTTTCTTATTATATCCTATTAATAATCTACTCATTTGAATTGCTTTGAGCCAGACATGTGTAGTTTATTGTCGATTTAAACCATGCAGAAAGGTTGGGCGTTACAGTAATGCTTGAAATCTTTGTATTTCACATGTTTCAGTAGGAATAGATATATTATCGAAAATTTCTTTATTGCGTTGATCTTCTTACTAAACGTCGAGATCTTCAATGCAAATTCATGGATTATTATTTTACGTCTTTCATTTCATCATCTGTTACAATAGAATTTTCCAAGATGTGAGCGTTCTTCCATCCGCCTTGTTTTAGTGCCATAAATTTTGAACAAGCCATATATTTTACCTATGCATTCTTCTGTAACTTCATTCTTGCAGTTGTTGACCAATCCAATTTCTATGTTGGTTTTTCAAACTTCACTTTTGAATGACTTTTCAAAAAACATCGACTGAAAAATAGGTTTGTTCAAAATAGAAATTATATAAAATTTGCCCATATATTTGTTTCATGCTTATGAAATCCATCGCTTGCCACTTTTATTCCTTTTTGTTCTTTAACATTCTCTGTTTCCATTTTTCGTAATTTTTCTCGTATTTAAAATCTTCTATGCTCTTAAATTTCATCCACTTGATTCACATCTTCTTTGTTTTCACCTCCTTTGCTTTTGTACTTTTCATCATTGGCGTCATCTTTGGTTACTTTATTTTCTTTATCTTATTTTTTTCATCCTGTGCATGTTTTCCTATTTTTTTCAGTTTTTCCTCCTCCAATTCTCCAAATTTCAGCATTTTTTCACATCTTTCTCCTTCTCATTAATCTTTTTTCCTCTTTTCATCAATCGGATTGTCTTCTTCTATTTTTTTTATGTCATTCCTTTTATATGCTTCTTTCAAAAAAAATTGACGAATCTTTTGCGCAACTTCATTATCAACGTTCTCACCCGTCACAATAGAAGCACGATGGTCACTGCATTGTAATTTCGCAAATGCTTTATTTTCTATTTGCAACATGCTCTCTAAATCATTCTACCATTCATAAACAATTTCGACGATCTTGCATAATCCTTTGGAGATTAACTCATCTTTCTTTTTTTATTACTCCATTCTTTAAAATTTTCTTTTGTGAGAACAAACAACAAAAGAAATAGATATTCCATGATTTCAACCTAGTTCTGATACCACTTTTAGAAGTTTTCTTTAATAGCAAATAGATATATTTTTTTAGTGGAAACTAGCCACAAGGGCATCTTAGCAAGTGGAATTAGTTTTTAGGACATACAACTGAAATAATTACTTTGAAGGACAAAACACAAAATAATTAGTTTCTAGAGCCTAAAAACGTATGAAATTATGTCCTTGAAAGTAATTTGACTGCTGACTTTGTCCTTGAAAGTAATTATTCTGTTGATTTTGGCCTTGAAAGTAATTTCTTTGAATGTGTGTCCTAAAAATAATTGGACTTCATAGTTTGTCCTTCTGGTGAAATGCCCCTTTATTTTAATACAATATAGATAAGAGGTTGGAGGGAAGAAACAAAAATTTTTATAGAAAGGAAATATAACTATATTGCAAAGATTTACTACAAAAGTTCATGTTTTTTTTCTTACATCCAAAACAACTGAATCTCAAATGTTTATATAAGATGTGAACTCCTACAAATAGAGGTGTGACTATAGATTTTGAAAATGAAGGAGGAGGATATATGAAAGAGACTCTTCATTATTGAAAACATTTCTTTGTTTAATACAAATATAAAGACTTCACCCTTACTTATACTAGTTTACATCATAAATAAACGGTAAAGATTTACTTAATCTAATAGTTCTCTATGAATATCTCTTAAATATTTTCTAATATAATTATAATATACTATTCCATAAATATATAACATATATTCTAGATTTAGACATTTTATGTATGGAAAAATCTAGATTAACCAAATACAAAATCTAGTTTATTTTCATTACTTCATCATGTTTAACTCCATCAGCAACCTACAAACACCATTTGATGATATAAAACAGAATCTTTGTCTATTTCATGACAAGCTAATCTGAACCCTAATATAGAGCTAAGAGATAGAACTATGATCCGTTACTTGGGATATTGTGTTGCATACATATAGTATCATTCAAATTATTTAAATAAGGTTCGCCTGGCCATTATCTTCTTTCAGATACATATATGTATACACATATGTATACACACACATACATATGTAAAATATACGTGTATATGTAATTGTACGTATAACATTGAAAGTCCATACAAACATGAAATACGCGAGCACTAGTGGAGGCAACAGGAAAAATAAAAGAAACAAACACTGCTGGAAGGAAACAACCTCCCATAGAAATTGCCGGGAACTCCGACCACATCGTAATTAGGCAAACTTGCTAAACATTCCTTCTTTTGATCTATTTTAGCTTCCAGGTATTTCAAATTTCTAAACAAAGCACTGAACTCATTTTCTGGCAAATCACTAAGGAAACATTTCATCTCCGTAGGCTTCTGACCCAGTCCATGGCAACGGTCGACGAGTGCATTTATAATAATAGAGAGAAATAAGTATGTGTTTGGTCGACAAGAACAACCCAAGTTCGCCACCACTAAATTCTTCTACGAATAGCTTAGATTGGTAATTGCTTCCTCCTATGCACCACAAAAGTAAATTTTA
Source organism: Allium cepa (assembly GCA_030765085.1). Lineage (NCBI taxonomy): Eukaryota > Viridiplantae > Streptophyta > Magnoliopsida > Asparagales > Amaryllidaceae > Allium > Allium cepa. Next base: position 104,362,317 of record CM060930.1, on the reverse strand, counting down.
TGTCTACTATGTATGAACATACAGTTAAACTTTAAGTTGAATGACAACAAAGAAGACTATAGTTCTCTTCTCTTATTAATTAATGAGTAAAATGGGCTCCGCAAGACTAGAATTTAATGCATGGCTCGTCACACCACATCTTCCAGTCATAGGAAGTACTTTTTGCTCCTTCCACGTTCATTGTACTACTTGCCTTATTGTACTTTTTGAGCTCCAGCCATAACCTAGTTTTAACCACAGAAATGTTGATGCATGATAAAGTCGGTTTTAATTTATAAATTTTTATTAAGCAATCTTTCCGTAATCATTCAGCTAACTTGGAAGCAACTGTGTATTGTATGATTTTTTTTTTTCCGAGCACGTGGTACATGTTTTGATCTCATGCAACTATATGCTCGCTGGTCAATCCCAATCTGAACGCCAATACGTTTTCTGCTTATTTCCCAACTGTACGCTTTTCATTCTGACTGTATTTAAATTGTAACTTCTGATTGCTACCGATTAGTGTTTGCATATAATAAAGCCAACAAACGATAAAATGTATTTGGAACCTTTGTCAAAGAACTTGTTATATCATCCACCTAATTCATAAATGATGACACTATTAAATAGGAACTAACACCTGAGAACAATTTCAACCACCCAAACTGATTAAAAAAATAGCACGATAATCCAATCAATCATTCTTTTTAATTCTCAAATATCTTTACAATCTATAAAAGCTCTGACTTGTAAACTTTTATTTTATTATTATTTTAAAGTCAAATTAATATTTTACCAATAATATATTTCTATTTTAGTAGAAAAATTAACGACTATCAGTGGGGTTGTTTGTGATTGAAAAGTCAACTGATGTTACGTAAGGAGTTATAAAAAAACGTAATGATATAATTATCACTGTACTCTACCAGTTGGAACCTGAGTATGCTGTGAAGCAGCACTTAGATGGGTTGGCTATGCGTGTGTTATCGCCTGCACAATACTTTGGATCAGAACCGGGGCACTTAGCCTAAATTTTTTACAACCCAAGTAAGCTATCTGGGAAAGAGCCCGATTGACATTTTTATCCATGTGTACTTTTTCAACTTTTTTCCACTTGAGTTATGATATACCAAGCTTGAAAATTGATATCTATATAACAAAAAGCATCCGGCTTAATAGAAACACTACAAAGAAAAGGGCATTTTCCGACGGCTGAAAACCGTCGACGGCCGTCGGAAGCCGTCGGAAAATGCTGTAGGAAAATAAGACGTTGGGATGCAGTGTTTCAGACGGCTTCCGACATATCTCGTCGTTCGTATTTCCGATAGCTTCCGACAGCTTCTGACGGTTGTCGAAAAATGTCGAAAACCGTTGGAAAAATTAATCTGAAAGCCGTCAGAAAAATACAATCTGAAAACCGTCGGAAGCCATCGAAAATTTGCTGCATTTTTTTTAATATTTCTGCTGCAGTATAGCCTTTCATCCACATTTTCATACAAACATTATTCCACCAATACTGCAGAATCCAATATATAATATTCCAACCAACTATTAAAAATCAAACTACACACAATTCACCAAACCAAAAAAATACATAAAATTAAGTCAAAACACATAATCATCACCCAAACTAATGAACAATACATAATAATATCCACAACACCAAATGTTCTATCAAATCAACAACTATCTTCATCATCTACCAAATCATACAAAACAGAAAAAACATACCGACCAAAGCAATCAATCAATCTCCTCCAGAATCTGAGCCAGCAGAGGAAGGGGAGCGACCACAATACTGCTGCATGTACTCGGTGATACGCTGGTCTAGCAACTGTGTGGTCTCTATGGTCGGCCGACGATTCTGCTCCTCCAGTTGCGCAACTCTAACCCGCAAATCTTCGATCTCTGCTAGATCGATCTATGCTCTAGTCTGCCTACCCCGTCTCTGACTGCCGACCTGTACTAAACAATTAATTTAGTTGTATGATCACTGTAAGTGTATGTGCAGATATGTGAATGATTAGCAGTGTCATAATGTTATTTAATTTAGTTTATGCATGTTTATTTTTTAACGTATCGATACAAAATTTTGTACAAAAAGATATTTTTTCCATGGTCAGACATCCTACTTTCCATTACAAACACAGTAAGCATTTACATTTCGTATATTAATTCGTCTCAAACGATTCAACAAAATTTCGGCAGCATTTCCCTTTTGTTTTCTGCATTGTACACAAATGGATGTACGCAAAAAACAAAAAAGAAAAGTTAGGCCGAAATTTTATGAACCGTCTGAGAAGAAGTAGCATACAAAATATAAATGACTGTGTTCATAACTTATCCAATATAAGGACAAATCCAACAAACATTATACCAGATGAATATAAATGGTCGTTTTTTGAAAAAACGACTATTTATATAATGATCATGTACAACACTCTTCAGGCGGGGCCAAAAACTCTATAAGGGACATTAGTTAATTAAATGTGTGCATTTTACAAAAAAATACAGTTTTACTAACTATTCACATTTACAAAATTTATTTTAATTTAACACATATATTCGACGTATTACATCAACTTAAGGCTGGTTTAACATTTTTATCATTTTTCAATACACACAATTATAATTTAGACTCGTGCATTTTTTGCTGCATAAGTCAATACGTGCACAATATGATACTCCTAGCTCATGCATTCATTTTATCTTATTCCAACTAACACAACATAATGGTAGCAGCGCTACACACATATACAATCGTAGAATCAAGGCATACACAAAGATTTATATATACACGAACAACCACAAATTATACATACTTTTGAAATAGGTATATCATGGAAAGCTAGAAACTATTATAACACTATTGAAAACAATTTCAATCACCAATTAGCCTTAATTTATCAACTTATGCAAATTTAGAAATAGGGTAAAAATTGTATTTTTCACGAAAATAAGAGATTATATCTGAGCTATAAAGCAAGAGTGATTGAATTCGTAGGCGGGGAGGATGCAAAAATACGAAATTAGTTATTGGAGGCTTGGAGAGTGAATTTGGGAATATGTAATTAGGTTTTTGGTTTGCTGAAATGAGGAAGAAGATGCTCGGTTGGAGCATGTATTACGCGATTTTTCAACGGCTTCCGATAGCCGCCGACGGCCCGTCGAAAGCCGTCGAAAAATGACCGTCGGAAGCCGTCGCCCCTCCCCCCAACCGCCCCCTCTTGTCGCTAGTTAACCCATTTCTAGTTGTGAAAACATAAAGAATGGACCATATTTAGTTTAAAAAAGATATCATATGGTCAAAATTGTCCACCTAATCAAAGTTTAACATCAGTTACTACTAACTCCTCTCGTTGTTGCCTTCTTGGACCACTAATTTGTTGGACTCTATCCTTCCTAGCAGATATTATCCAATAATATAGACACAGAAAGAAATATGATCAAATATAAAATGACGAAACAATCAAATAAAATTATTGGGATTGTTCACCTTGAAAAGGTGGAATTAACCAACTGATAATAAATGAATGGTAAGCATATAATTTTTTTTTTAAAGTGGTTCCACTTTCAATGTGATAGTGTACGTTCACTACAGGAGAAAGAATTTTATTAATACTTAAGGAGAAGATTACCAAAAAGGTAAAGTTATTTCTATTACATATGCTCCTTTAAATATAGACATTGAAACTTGAGATTGAACTTATCTCACGATGTGTGACTAAACAAAACATCAAAACCCAATATTATATCACATTTTTTAACACTCCACCTTGATATAATATATATCTTTAAATAAAGTCATCCAACTCCATCTACACCTTCACACTCTGAGTGGTCTCGAGCACAACAGATACATTTCTAATGAGCTACGGAAATGCCGTCACTCATTACACTTTTTGACGAACTCTGGCGATGTCACTGCCCACTAACAAAGTATTTAAACATATCCTTTCCATGTTGGACCTATCAATCTTCTTAATGAAAACACACGTCTCCATATACCAATTCTCTCACCTCTATACCACATTGTGGCATGTAGCACCTTGATAAGCGGATCAAGTTCGAACATTGCTCGAACTTTACAATAAGCAAGGACTTGGTGAACATGTCTACTACATTCTCCTCTATATGAACCGTTTTAAGATGAACTAGATTCTCTTCATTCATTGAGACAAGAAATGATTTTCTCATCTCTATATGCTTCGTCCTTGAGTTGAAAGCTAGATTTTCAGCTAAGTGAATTGTAGTTTAACTGTTACAATTCACTTCTATTCCATCATAAACGAAGCCATAATCACACATCAACTGCCTTAAATACAGTGTCCCCTTAGCCGCTTCAACAACAGCCATAAACTTTGCCTTTATAGTGGACAAACCAATAATGGCATGCAATCTCGTTCACCAACTAATAGCAGTCCCTTCAAGAGGTGAACACATAGTATGAGGTTAACTTCCTTTGATATCTATTGCTAGCATAGTCCGAATTACAAATTCCTACCAAACTGAAATCCCTATCACTATTGCCAAAAATAAGTCCATGGTTTAGAGTTCCTCTAAAATATCAAAAAAAATACTTTTCTGCCTTCCAATGCATCTTTCATGGATTTTCCATATATCTACTAACCAATCCAACAGCCTATGCAACGTCAAGCCTAATGCAAACCATAGCATACATCAAAGCACCAACTGCACACATATAAGGCACTTTCTCCATGTAAGATTTGTCCTTCTCTGAGATCAGGGAGTCTTTATTTGAAAGCTGTATATGTAAAGGCATGGGTGCACTTATTGCCTTTGCTCCTTCTATGCTAAACCGAGCAAACACCTTCCTAAAGTACTCCTTTTGAATGAGCCTCAAAAGTTCCAGCCTTCCATCTCTTTTGATTTCCATACCCAAAATCTTCCTTGCTTCCCCAAGATCTTTCATCTCAAATTCCACTTTTGGCTTTATCTTCAAACTATCAATTTCAGCTTTATGCTTGAAAGCAATCAACATGTCACCCACATATAAGAGTAAATACACCTAACTAATGCTCTTTAAATGCTTGAAATACACACAAGCGCCTTTAATACTACGATCAAAACAGAGTGAAGCATAAAAGAATCAAGCTTCTTGTACCATTGTCTAGGCGACTGTTTAAGTCCATAAAGTGATTTCTTCATCTTGCAAACACATTTCTCTTTCCCACTTACAACAAATCCTTCTGGTTGCTTCATGTAAATGGTCCCTACCAAGTCACCATGTAAGAAAGCCATCTACACATCAAGTTGCTCCAACTCTATGAGTAGCAACAATAGCAAGCAAAATGCGGGTGGAAGTATGCCTCACTATGGGAGTAAATATCTCATTATACTCCTCCAATCCCTTCCTATGTGAAAACCCTTTAGCAACTTATCTAGCCATGTATTTCCCAACATCTTTCATCTTGGATACCCACATGCAACCTATGGATCAACTTTCTAGAGGAGGTGATACTAATTCCCAGTCTTGTTCATTCTTAATGACTCTAACTCCTCTTCCATAGCGCACATCCATTTTGTGCTATAACTTGACTTTTTAGCTTCTTCAAGTTCAAATGGTTCATTATGAACCATATGTAGACAATAATCAAACTGATCATTAAGGCTAAGGTTTGCATAACTTCAGTCTCAGTACCTTTCGAGTGGCTTATAATAATCCTATGACTAGTTCAAATATGTACAATTTTACTTAAACTCATTTCAGCTCTACCTTGAACTAAACTTCCTTAGTCTCATGCACATCACCCAAACTGTTAGAAGGAACCAATGGTCTACTTTGTGATGTCTCATTAACTACATCTACATCTCTCTCAACAGCAACAACTCTACTATTAGGCTGAAATTTGAGAACATATTCCAACTCTTTATGTCTATAAGATTCATTTGATATGGTAGGTAACTCTTTCTTAGGATTGAACATTATAGACTCATCAAAAGTAACATGTCTAGAATGCAAAAAATTTCTATCAATAGGGCTTCCAATGTGATACCTTCGATACCATCCGTGTATCTCATAAAAATGCCCTTGTATGCTCTAGCCTTCAACTTATCATCACCTATACGGCGAATATACATAGGACAACAAAAAATATGAAAGTAACCAAAATACATAGCTTTACCCCTCCACTTCTCCTTTGGAATCTTCTCATCTATGGCTGAGTATAGAATTTGATTTATAATATGCTCTATAGTCGATAAAGTTTCAGTCCAAAAGCCACTAGAAAAACCCACCGTCAATCTCAAACAACATGCATACTCAAGTAAAGTCTAGTTCATCCTCTCAGCAACCCCATTGGATTGCAGGTCTCCTGGTTTAGTGAAATGTATTTGAATACCATGCTGCTTACAAAAATTAAGGAACTCCTCACAAAAAAATTCAACGTCATTATCAGATCTAAGCATCTTCAACTTACAACCAGTTTAGTTCTTAACTAGCACATTCCAAGCTTTAAACATCTCAAGACTTTCTGATTTGGCCTTCATCACGTACACCCAGACTTTTGAGAAAAGTCACTAATAAAGGAAATCAAATACTTCGCTCCCCTAATGGAAGCAGCAGCTATTGGTCACCAAACATCTGTATGCTCATAATCAAGCAATCTCTTTTATATTCGAAGTACAATTCCAAAAGATACCATCGTTTGCTTTCCCAGCACACGCTCTTGGCAAAATTCCAAGCTGTCGAAGCTTCCTCCTTTGCTCATCTTTCGACTGCAAAGCAACTCTAAACCTTTCTTTAAAATATGACCCAATTTTATATGCCAAAGTTTACTGGCGTTCAAAACACGAGAACTATCCACTCCAACATAATACTCTCCAAGAACCGTGGTTCCCTTCAGTAGATACTAATTTCATAACACATCTCCCTTCATAAAAATAAGTGCACATCTATAAAACTTTAAACCATCCTTCTTCATAGTCACATTACATCCCATGGATGCCAACTGCCCTAAAGAAATCAATGACTTCCAAAGACCCAGAAAATATCGGACACTTGTCAAAGAGCGTATCACTCTGTCAAACATCCTAATCCGAACAGTACCCTCTCCAATGGCTCTACAACTAGCATCATTTCCCATAAGGATTTCGCTTCCGTCTTTTTAACCAAAGAGCTAAAATAATCCTTGTTTAGCATCAATGGAAGGACGCCTCATATTTAAGCATCCAATTGCCTAATGCATCAGATAATACTGCAATCTAGAGATCATCGAATACAGTCTTCTTTACCACAATCGATGAAGATCCATCCTCAAACTTCTTCTTCTTCAAATCTGGACAATCTCTCTTCCAATGGCCTGGTTTCTTACAGCAGTGGAATTTTCCATCACTACATTTTCCTCTCCAACCATTTTCAGACTTCCGAGACTTGGAACGCCCTATAGGATTCCAACTCTTCTTCTCGTCTCTTCCTCTCTCAACAAATAGGCCCTGACTACTACTCCTTTCTCTCCTGCACTCATCTCCTTCGTATGATCCCTGAAGTTTTCAAAAGGAGGATCCAACTTCACATTTTCTACGGTCACGGTTTCTCTTTCATAAACTGCCTTTTGTTCTTCATCCACCTTCAAATCCATAGTCTTCATTTTCATTACAAAACATCAAAGAAACTAAGATGTGCCTTCACTAAAGCACCCTCTCCCATCTTCATGGTGAAAAACATCTTCAGCATAATCAAACGATTAGTGAATGATTTTTAAGGATTCTCCAACTTAGCTCAAATCCCTTTAGAAGTTGTTTCCATGCTAATTTCTGATATGACATTTTCTCCCATGGCTAGCTATAGAGTAGAAAATGTCCATTCTTCCATATCCTTCTTCTCCACACCAGAAATTTCAATCGGTAACTCTTCGTTGTAAAAACTATCTTTCGAACCATATTCCTTTTTACAATTGCCTTCATCCTCCACTACCACTTCTCAAAAATTTTATCCACATTCCACCTTTCTATTGCCAACTGAGACCAAGATGCAATATAGGAACATCTAACATAAGGCCTTGTTACAGTAGGGGTACTCCCAAGCTTTTGTCATACTCCATTATACCTTCTATAACCAACCTAGACACTCTAATGCCAGATTGTTGAGATCTATCCTTCTAAGTTGATATTACCCAACAACACGGATGTAGAAACAAATAGGATCAAATAGCGAAACAATCAAATAAAATTATTGGGATTGTTCACCTTTAAAGGTGAAATTAACCACGTAATAAGTGCAAGGGAAATACACAAATTCTTTTAACGTGGTTCCACTATCAATGTGATAGTTGTGCCTTCAAAAGCTGATCTACAACAAACTCATGCTATAGGCTTCTCTATGGGTGAATTCTTTCTTGGTTGATGGTGATGTTATTCTTATTTTGTTTTGACATTATTATCATCATCTAAGATGCTCACATTTTTTGCATTGACTAACTAAGCTTGATTTATGATCTGTAATTAACCGATTTCATATTGTAATTTATGGTTTTGACAAGATGTTATTCGATTGCATATGATATAGTATATGTCTCCTCTTCCATACTCATTTTTCTCTTGATCTTCCATGGCCAAAATCAAAAATTTCATATTAGTGCTGTATAGTTGTTCTGTTTCATATAGGACTCTGTACTTGCTCTTTTTTATATTATTATGTTATTTCTTCTTCTCTCTTTAAATACATCTCTGTATTCCTATTTCTTTCATTGTTCTTTTAGTTTATGTAATTTAGGCGCATGAGCTATTTGTAAAAATAGAGTTGTAAGTAGTTGTTTCTTTGTGTTTTATTTTTATATTATATAAATGGTTTTGTTATAGTGCAAAATCTTTTTCCTTCATTACTTCCGTCAATTAATTCAAATGAATGTCCTTTTTTTCATTTGTGAGCTTGGGTATAGATGAGGCGGAAAGCTTAGGTATAGGCGAGGAGGAACCAAGATGTCAACTAAAGTATGAAAGTGAGTAAGAAAGTGTTTAAGATATTGAAAAGCCTAAAACTTTATATGACTATAATACTTCATATGAATAGTTTTCTTAAGCAATGGTTGGTATGTACAAAATTTTGCTACTGTCACCACCATATTGCATTTGTGACTAAGTTTGTTTCTATTTTTTCTAGGGCAGTTTTGTTTCTATTTTTAAATATAATACAATATCTTTAGTATTAATCTAAATTGAATTAAGTATTATTTTGTTAATTTCATCCAACTTTCACACATTAAATGATGCATTGTTGAGCTAGGTATAGCACAAAGCATATTTTAGAATTTACCAATCAAGCAACAAATATATACATAATTGTGTTTGTCTACCAAAAAATAGGCTTCTACCATATCTGAGTTTGTAATCAAGGCATTTTATACTAAATTCTTTTTCATGTTTTATGTGTTTGTGTTACTAAGTTCGTTAATTAAGTGCAAATTTGCAAATCATAATACCAATATTTTATAACATGAGGATGAATTAATTTTGTTTATATGTAGGATATATTCATATTTCTAAGTTTAGCAACAAAATAGAGGAGCAATGCATGTTATTTTATTTTTCATGTAAACTAGACACACAAATCAATATATATGGCAAAATTGAGGACAAAATTTGTTTTCCAAATATTTCTCTTAATAGATTTTTTGGCATTTCCATATGAGTAGTTACACTTCTTATAGCTATATACATTTACCTACTCAAGCTCTATTCAAGGGGTTCCATAATTTCCCCTCATTATCTATGCATTATCTTCACACTTATAGTCTCATATGCTCTTTCTTCTACTCTCTGCATCATGTGTATTTCGTTGATCTGTTAATCTATATAATTTTTAAGAACTAAGATAATTTTTCTTTAATTTTTAAATAATGTTATTCCTGAGGTAGAGTGCAAGCTTTAAATGGATGGATCATTATTGCTAATTCCTCTCTTTGCATAATCATTTGATACACTAATTGAATTAATTTTTTTATTCAATTATTCAGCTTTTTATTTATATAAGCACTACAAATTGAAACTAGACAATATCTATTAAAAAATTATAGCCGAGTAAAGGAGCAATCCCAATTAAAGTATGTTTTCGCTGGTTAGTTAAACTATATAATGTGTTTAAGTATTAACTTTTTAGTTTTCGTTACCACCAATTCTCACTTCAATCTTGTCGAAACCAAGATGAATAAAAGATAAGTACAAGAGATGATAGTACCAACAAAGCCTTTTGAAGGAGTCGAATGGATGCTACAACCAAAAGTCAGATGTGTTATAAGCTTACGAAGAGTCAGAAGCGCCCTTTTGCTTCAGTTGTTTCCTTTCGAAATAGATGCTTTTGCCAACATGAAGACATTTCGAATGAGTGGAGGAATTCCTTTTGAAAGCGGCAAATTATAGCCACTCACATGTGCGCCAATCCTTTCAAAAGTAATGATTTCGCTTTCATTTAAATTACGCAGAAAGATAATTTGAGGGAGCAACCCTTTCGAAAGCATGAAGCCTTTCAAACCAGATGGAACCTTTCACAACCAGAAGGGGTACCACATAAATTCATAGGCATGTATTCGGAATCTACCTTCCGTGTTGAAGCCCTCAACATTTCAACACCTTCGAAACCCTAAAGAAATACCCGTTGACAAAGTCAAAAGCTCATGTCTCTTCTTACTTGCAACAACAAAGCAACATAAGGTGAAAAGGCGCACCTTCCCCTTTCGATGAAGACAGAAGCATTCAAATCCATTCAAATACAATGTAGAAGGATGCACAAATGTTAAAGGTGATGAAAGGTCTACAAGGCCACCTTTCGAGCAGGTCGAAAACACTAAGTCGAAAGTTGCAAACCCGCACATATAATTAAGACCCTTGGGGTCTGGTTTTTGGGATCTGAATTCTTTTACTCTACTCTTGTATTTTCTAAAAGTGTAAACCCTAATTTTAAAATTAGATTGGGAATTTTATCAATTTTTACTACTTGAGTTTTATCAGAGCAAGATTATGGAATTTTGGGATATTTGGCTAATTTGATATCTCTTTCCAATTCAGTTCATAATTTTCTTATATCAAATTGATTGAAGAGTCGCCATTAATGTGAGTCGAAATGTTTAGTTTAACCAATATTCTTAGAGCCTTTAATTCCTACACTCAAGTTGTCGAAAGGTTAGCTTCCGGAGAAGTTAAAACAAATCCATCCAACCCACATCCTTAACTCATTAAAGCCAACCTTAGAGTTCCTTCAATTAATTGGACATTGGGGTTTCAACAGAGTACTAAAGTAGATTAAATATTTCAAAAGGCATGATAAGAAGGATTTTCAATGTTTCATCTACATCAAAAGGTCCAATAAGATGGAGTATCAACCACAATACCTTATGCAAAAGGAAAACTAAAGAGAATAGAATGGATTATGACCATCTTAACCTGATTAGGAAGTGTCAACTACTTTCATCTTTTTGAAAAAAGGTCTCGAAAGAATTATCTACACTTTGAATTCAACTTTGGGGTGTTGACAAGTCTTCTTGTTAACAGTTTTCAAAATTATTTTTCTTTATAATCTCATCATTGAATATATTTTATTAATATGTTTTTAGAATTAATAATAGTTTCATATTGGTTTCAAGTTTTACAAGATTAAAGGAGTCTATAGAGAGAGGAGAGATTACTTTAATTTAGTTGCTATTTATTTTACTTTATGCAATTTTCATTAGTTTTAATGCTATAAATTTCCATATTTACATAATATTGTACTCCCATTCATGCTTTTAATACTTATTCATAATTTCAAATTCCAAAATTGTTTGTTTGAAATTTTTAGCGATCAAAACACATATGTTTGTGTTTCAGATTCCTATAGTGTTTCCATACACATATATGTTTGTGTTTTAGGTTCCTACAGAGTTTCCATACACACACACATATAGAAATCAAAACAAGGATGGTTTATAGTTGAAAGATACATAATTTTTTTTTCAATATGCACATATAGAAATTAATATTTGACATGGATATATTAGAATTTCTCATATAGTTGGAAAGAAAATCTAGCATTATATCAATTATTATTACTATATGTGACATATGATTTGGCATTTTTATCCAATTTGATTTCATATTCTACTTACAGAAAGAAAATATTAAGTATCTACAAAAATATACATACATGTAAAAATGTTCATTTTTGCTGGAAGATAAAAGGGAGACGAATAAGGATGCTGATTTGTGGTCATAGTATATATCACGTAGTGGAGAATTGGATATATGATCTTTAATTTACAAAGTAGGGTGCAGGTTTTTCCCATAATAGTCAAAAGTTATGGTAAGTTAGTTTTTGCAATAGAATATTAATCTCGAGTCCCTATTTCATAATTGAATTGAAAAGCGGGTCCCTTAGTCACTAATTATATAAACTAATGTGTACCCTGCTTCGTGCACAGATTGGTGATATAAATATATACTGAAGTAAACAATAGTAGAATGTCACTTAAAGGAACTCATTCATGGAACATGTAGTAGCGATCTATTTTTAGCACGACAGATTTTTAACGTTTGAAAATTTAAAAATAGGACAACGCTGTAACAGTCAGAAGTAATCTATATGCATTATTCTAATGTGTTGCATATTAATGGGTTTGTGAGTATTGTTTGGTTATAAATTTAGTTATAAAAACATTGAAACATATTAAAAAAGTAAATTCACCGTAAAAACGATATAGAATAGTGATGGTATAAAATGGAATTGTTTATCTCAAGTTAAGTTATAAATATGGACTTGATAAGTGTAAGATAATATAATCAGCGATCATCATCACAGGTTTCATATAGCAAATAATATAATTTTAAAAGGCTAAGGTCGGTTTTTAGCAAACATTGAGACTCATATATTTAATTTGAAAGAGTTTTCTTTCTTTTAGATGAAGATGGAAAAAATGGAATTTTACATGGAAACAATTAATAACATTTAAACAGACCGAACGAAACATTTAATAATATGAAAGTGCATGGTTCATCAACATGTTGGATGTTCAGTATAGAATAAAAAGAGTAGGCCCAATCTTGGAAAGGGAAAAAAATTAGTAGCAGAACATCAAATTTGATGTAAGGAGAAATATAATATGAAAAATAACGCAAGAACAACAGCCACCAAAGTCCGCTATAGTTAGATACCAAGATAATTTTTGAATGTTGGGTATCGTGATAACAAATCCAACCCAAAAAAATTCCACGATTGAGTAACCGCGTTGATCTACTTCAGTGGCCGTGGCCATAGTTATTCAGCACAAAGGTAGAGAATGAAATATAATAGCATACAACAAAGTTAAACTTTCATATATACACAGAACAAAATATTTATATGTTCAGAAATCAAGCTTTTGCATAAGCGTGTATGCATAATCCGTTCACAATGCATCTCATAATCATTGCGTATGGAGTTAGATTAAAAAATGGAACCAATGGCTCTGTATTTAAGTAAGGTAATTAAAAAAGTTTCATACCACTAGATAAAACAGAAAGTAATCTAATTTTTTTTTACATATTGATGATAGGGATAATAATATTGGCAATCAATAATTTGAAAATCAAAAAAATTATAGAGAATATATTTACTTTAAAGAAACACTAACAAACACCATCATCCAAGCTTAAGAAACACAAGCTTTCCATTCATAAGGATCAACTTTTCCTACCTGCATCCAGTTTTATCAATTTCAATTGTTTGGTAGAATTTGGATATCGATTTGTCCTTTAGGTAGTATGACTACATCTCAAAATCCACCATATCCTTGGGCATTTGTTTTCGTTCTTTGAATTCTTCCTTGAAATTCATATTAGTTTGTCATATCCTGTAAAATGCATATCAATAATGATTGAATCGATTTTGCAAAGTTCTTACATATCCTGTATGCATGGTTTTCCTCTACGAGAGGTTCTAAAAGATGATGTATTTATTTCGTTATGCTGGCACAACTGTACAATAGTAACATAGACAATGACAAAGGCAAGGTAGTCTAGGTATTTTCTCTCTTCTTTAATTTGAAACATCATATCATGCCCAAGATACAAAAACGATACCTTGCAATTTATGCATCCACAAACAGATTATTCATCAAATTGTGTGGTCTTATAACTATAGTACAATGTTGTAATGTGAATACCTGCATACCCTATCTAACGGTAGTGATGATAATCCAAATAGCGAGTTCAATTTATTTGATAATAAATAAAAGTTTAATAGTGGAAAATACACATATATCATTGCTTGTTTCCATCAATAAAAAGAATATATAAGCTACATGTGAAAAGAATAATACTACCCTGCATCTTTTTTGTATTATTTTAAGAATATGACCGCTTGTGTAGCTCAATATCTTTATGGCTTTGACATACTTATTAAACTCTTAGTGGAAATTAGCCACAAGGGCCTCTTTAGCAAGTAGAATTAGTTTCTAGGACACACAACTAAAATAATTACTTTCAAGGACAAAACACAAAATAATTAGTTTGTAGGGCCTAAAAACCTATGAAATTATGTTCTTGAAAGTAATTGGACTGCTGATTTTGTCCTTCAAAGTAATTATTCTGCTGACTTTGGCCATGAAAGTAATTTCTTTGAATGTGTGTCCTAGAATCTAATTGGACTGCAAAAATTTTCCTTCTGGTGAAATGCCCTCTTAAATTTATATGTTGCAGGTATAACATAAATTGAAATTTGAAATGGTAAAAGGATAAACTATTTTGACATAAGAGTTTAAAGTTATCTTAAAATCTGCCACATATATAAATTTTAATCATAATCTTCAATGTAAGATCCATTCTATGTTCAGTTTTATAGCTTGGAGCGAAAAACATTTATCAATTATTGAGGAGGAAAACATTAATCAAGGGGTAACATAGCCTAATACAGTCCTCATTCCTATGGAAAATATTAGTTACATATCAAGATTTCATCTATCATAACTTTGAGTAAAGTATATAATGATAGTACTCTTAAAATGCTATAAGTCATTATGACATTGGGATCCCAGCTTCAATTTTTACTTCTCTCTAAAGTGGCCTAAGCTAATAATACGGTAAGAAAAATATAGCTCTTATAAATACTTTATAACTTATTCATTCCACTAATCACTCATTTAGCTCCAATGTGAAATCATATCCAATAGGTATTCTTATATAAGAGTCAAACAACTATAACCATTGCATCGGATATTGACTTCTATAAAAAGAAGGGTTAACTGCATCATTTCACTCTTTTAAATAGATAGGTGAGGGTGTACAGTCGTAACTTTCCAATCTTTATCCACTGGATATATTTTTCGTTGATGGGGAATAAAAGAAAATATGGAAAAACTCTTGAATAATATTATTATAAGTGTGAAACTAACCTCATTTCCCTTATAAGATCTATATGCAAGTATTGTACGGATGTTGGAAAATAGATTTAGTATTTACGTATATGAAAAGTTATATACTTATATTTGATAACACCATGGCATATGTATTTAGTATTGTTATTAATTACCTGCCTACGACTTAACAATTAAAGATTCAACGAAAAACCGTTCCATAGTAATACATTTAAAATTCATTTAATTAGGTATGCATAAAACTAATATAGAAAGGCCATTAATATATAAATAGGACAATGGGTTTTTCGACCGGTACTTTAATTACATAAGCTCTACCCATCCAAATCATATACCAATATTAGCTTGGCAATGACCAGGAAATGCATGCATATGATAATTAAGTAAACTATTCTTCTATTAGAGTCTTAAGAATGCGGACTAATGTATACAAAGATAAAAAACCTTTTTGGAAAGAAAAAGAGAAAAGGATCGTCTAAAGAGTCTCTAGCACTCATCCGAATTCAGTGGATGACTCCTCATTTATGTATGCCGCCATTTTCTAAAAAATATATATATTAATTGAACGATATAGTACTAACTTGGCTACATTGTATAATAGAAATATGAAATATATGATATAGAATTACATATCTAGTAAGCCGTAGACCTAAGCTAAAAGTTGAATTTCTTTGTTTGGAGAAGACGATAATCACAGTATTACAAATTGAATTTTTTTCGTAGTTAAAAAATATATAAATCATTGGCAATTGATGAATTAATTTGCAAAATAACACTATCATTAGTATGTAGCATAATTATTTACGAAGCAATATAGAAAACCGGTAGGACTGTAAAATAACACGTTCATAGGGACTACTTGTAAGATATAGTATTTTACAATGAATTTGCTTCCTAGGCTATGCATCAATTCCTACTATTGAGTGCACAAAATAAAACATAAGAACCAATAAAACAGATCAGCTTCAGTATTGGCCATAAGTCTACAATTCCCTACTAATCTATCACATGCAAAAACTTGTGTAGTCTAACACTACTGCATAAAATGGTTGAAATTTTAGAGATTATTACGAAAATGAAGTTATAAAAAAATTGAAGGTAACATTGAGGTTAGATCGAAAGATGCATCAACTATTTTATACTCTATTAAATTACAGAATATACATATATTTATCATCAAATTAAAATTGTATAACTAAATCTGAACATTAGTTGAATTTGGAATATTGCAACTTCAATAATTTGATTGCGTTTATCAAATGCTTAGGCAACTAAGTCATACAGCTAAATTTTTGAATCACGTCGATATTGATATAGAAAATCATTGTAAACGCCCATTGATTTGAAATTGGAAGTGAAAATGCATCAATTTAGTAACCACATGCCTACGAAACATTATTCTATTATGCAAAATGAACCCAATGCAAAAACGAAATCAAGTAAAAACTAATCGATGAAATCAGTAAAGGAAGAAAAGTTTCCTTTAGCTTTCGGTTTCCACCTTAAAAATTCGCAAAACCAAGCAAGTGGTGTTGGCTCAGATTTATTTAGAGATGTAAGAAATAAAAGAAAGAGGAGCGGGTATAAATATAATAAACCGTCTCATGTATTATTTTTTCCTACGGTTAGGAATATATTAAAAAGTGTGACTGTTGAATTTTAAAATAGAAGGTTACTTATGAGCTATTGAAACCAAAATGAGTAATAATAGTATAATATAGATTACATCCTACTTCTCTAACATCACACCTGATGTTCGCCTAGTCTATTGTTTTCAATTTTTATAATGTGATAATGTTTTGTAGATTAATCGAATTTAAGAATTGTTTTCACCGGTAATTACAGACATAACAAACTTTTTAATGATATCCATTGTTGATCTAAAAAAATTTAAACTACATACTTTTACATAACAGTTTTTAACTGCACTTTATAATGCAGTTAGAAACTACTTTTTATTGGTGTATTAAATTAGTTTTTAACTGGATTACTAAATTGCAATTAAAACTGCATTTAATGAGGCAATTTTTAATTGCATTTTAGAAACAAAGTTAAAAACTGCATTGTTAAAATGCAGTTTTTATGACAATCTACTTTTTGATCCTCAAAAATCGACATAATACATCCATGGTATTCATGTGCCGAATATCCAAGTGTCAGAAAGATAGATTTATCAATGGTAAAAAGAATAATAAAGACAGAACATAATCTTACACAAATGGAATAACATATATTATTTCAATATATATCTTTAGGCTGAAATTCTAAATACATACATCAGAGCCTATTCTAATCTCAGCCTGGACAGTTATACATCTTTATCCCCACTAATGTTGAATACAAACAGTAAATAAATGTAGCGGAAATGGAAATTGATAACCATCTATAGAGGAAATCCTAGCTCCTACTCCAAGCTCCTCCAAAATGTTCCAAGTTAGAACCGAACCATTTGGCTGCTCGGAAAACTAGGGCACCCAAAGTTTAATAAAATAACTTCGGGCCAGTCATGAGACTAGTGTGAGAAAACTCAAAATACGGATAATTACGAAAACAAAATGTATTTCATAAGACTACGCCACACATAAACTTGGACATGTTTTTACCTTATGATAAGCAAAACATTGCTACGTAAAATCCAACGATACTATAATAGGTATAGATTACAAATACATATTAATCATAGTTGAAATTGTTGCATTGATTAAATTCCAGCATAATAGGTGTACAACTAAGTCCGAATGCATTTAGTGAAGAATGGATTCCAAACAATAACAATTTAAGGGACTAACTTCCATACAGTACATCATAGACGAATCTACCAAGGACCCACAGATGATCCATGCATCTGGTAAGACCAACCTACCCCTTTCCGGTAACTAACAAAATGATCCTGAATAGTACCGAGTATGACATCATCACGGTTATTCCCGACCTATCCATGGCCAAAGCATACACAACAAATCTGATAAATATAGGGTAATCTGGAAAGGTGATGACCATACCCTAATGGGTGTGACCCACATAGCCTTGTGGCATATCATGTTTTAGCCATTTCCAAGTGTAACGCCTGAGGTAACATATCGCCTTTTACAAAACAAATTCCGCTTTGAATGCCACGTTGCCATTTTTAATAACACACTATTGGTTTGCACAAAAGTATAATCCCCGAGTTCGTACGCCTTTTGGAAAGGGTGTTAAGTGTAAGAGGGTTTACCTTCTACACTACCAAAGAGATGTACATTTGTAACAATCAATGTACGTAATCTTAGAAATGCAATGTCATACATTCGTCCATACAAATTGTTTAGGAATAGGTTAAACTGAAGACACTCCGCTTACTACGTCCTATTTGGAAGTCACCCCTAAGATTAGTAGCGAGTAGTCCTTGCATCGAAGATTATAAAATGAAGTTACCACTGCCATCATATGTATGACATGGGAATTCCCTAGAGGTTAGTGGAAAGCATCCCTGCATTATGAAGATTTCCATCATCAAAATCATTTTCTTCAACATGTCTTCACTTTTGAACGTGCATATTGGTTCGAAGTGGTTTTCAGATAGGAATCACCCAAATCCAATTCCAGTTTCTTCGAACCAATTATCAATAAAAGATGTCAAGTACGTGGGTGACTGTTATTTAATTAATCAATATCTTTTATCCAAGTAAATTATATTCTTAAAGATATATGTCTTTAAACCATTTTCTTTTTCAGCATATACGTGATTATTAAATCTCTTTCTAATTTTGGAAATACCAAATCATTTCTATTTAATTACATAGGAAAATATTATTGAGTAAAAAGGGATCCATAAAAATTATACCAATTATGCTTAATACTAATTTCTGTATTCAACCTATACTATTCGTCGAATAACGGTGAAATCACTTTTTAAATTCACATAGATAGTTTAATTTCCTCCTTGAAATATAATATTGAATTTAACCAAAATGCCTACCTATATTACCAAACATCTTATTATTTCAAAGTCTAATTTAACCTTTGGAAAACTCCAAATCTCATTTTCTTTTATCTTAGCAAGATGCGGTCCAAACAAAATTAAATTTACTATCTGCTCCATCGAGCCAGACCGGATAGACAGGAGAGTAGGAAATTGGTTTTCCAAACCTAAGCCTAAAGAGTCTTTCTATCACTCATAAAGCAGTCACAAGTTATTTGATCAACTCTAAACCCTTTAAAATACTTGGTTTATATTTGAATTTTTTTTTATAAAGGAATCGAGAAGAAAATCCAAGTTTAAATCTTATTTCAAAAATTTCAAAATTTCTTTGTTAAATTGAATAGTGCTTTTAAGGGATTCATATCAAAAATCCTATTTTAAACCTTTTATATATCCAATTTTTCCATTTAAATATTTTAACATACTTTTAGAATTTATCTCATGTTTTTAAAGACATAAAAATATCTATTTTTAAGAGTTGAAATCCATATTTAATAAACTTCCAAAACATGATGATTTTAAAAGCTTGATTTAGAATATCTCAAATTTTACTAAATAAAGTCACGATTTTTCTCCGTCGTTTGGAAACTATAGTCATCCGAGTCTAAAAAATTCTTATTTCAAATAATTCCAAGCTATATTCCACTCTACACATTGATTTAACTTTTATGACACGAAATCGCGAACCTCCGTTACACGCGTGTCTATTTTGACTCTAATTTTATATCTTTCCGAAATTTTGCCAAAATGAGTTTTAACATTTGTAAACCACTTTAAACCACTTTTATTCATGTTTAAAGTGGTTTAACTATCCGTAACACTTTTATAATTCATAAGAGAAAGTGTTTCTTCTTGTAAATTCGACGTATATTTGCCATGAATTATTTTCATAACCAGGCAGATATATTATTGCATCTAAAACATAATGATCAAACATAGAAAACAAGTACCACAAAATATATCATATCACCATATAGTTTAATCAAATTAACTAGCGGAGTAATTCTCACATTCATTTGTCACCAAATGTACTAAAATTAACTGCAAATCCTCTATCACCGCACCGAAGCTTATGAATCCATCCCTGGGATCCTTAGGTGTGCTTAGCCTTGTACTAGAGAGGGTGTAGAGATGGTGGTGGCTCTTGATGAGTTCGGCCAAGCAAGGAGAAATAAGAGAAGGTGACTGCTCACTTTAATTTCAAACTAAGGCGATATCTTTCTATATTTGAAAGTGTATTTTCAACAGAGCTTTGCTATGATTATGGAATAATTTATAAGGACATGGAAGCCATTAATGAAGAGAAAGAAGAAGTTTGGAAAATTGTATGGATGTGTGAATGAAAAGAGAAGGCATGCCCTATATTACGGGTAAAAATATGTAAACAAATATCTTATGGTACAATGACCATACTACCCTCACCCATACCCCCACCATGTGCATGTCCCCCATGTGCTCGACTACTCTCTTTTTGTAACAATCCGCATATTTTACGATTGTATATTTAAATATTTTATTTAAATATAGCATCGTTAGTCCGATTAAAGTCCAAAATGATACTTTTTGCAAACTGTTGAATTTGGACTTGAGACCACTTCCATTGAGTCCAAAATGGCATTTGCGACTTTTTTGAGTATAAACATCGATATGTTTGGAGTTGATTAGAATTTTTGTAATTTTCTATTGGGCTTTGGGTTTGGGTTTCAACCCATTAACCCAACATAATACCCTAACTCCACCCTCTATCCTCTTCATTCATTCTAATTTCCTAATACTCTCAAGCTAAAGAGAAAAATGGGGGAAAAGAAAGGAAATTAGAAATTCCTAAGCCCTAGTTCTCTTAGGAAATTTAAGTTCTTGCTCTAAAATCAAAGAGAAGCTTAGGTAAGCATTCTCTTCATCTTTTCCATGTCAATTTCTCTCTAATTTTCAGTAATTTCCTATAACCTAACTTAGGAAATATTTGCTTATGAGCTTAGATTGGAGCTTCTAGAGTTGAAGTCGAAGTGTTGTTGATCTTTTCTTTGTTCTAAAGCTTCTCTCTTGTTATTTAGGTTTAAAGGTGAGTTTTTGAACTCACATCTACATCTATAACTTTCGTTGTTGTTATGTATGAATTCCTAACATCTATTCATGTTCATTTGCTTTTGCATTGAATTGTTTTGGTGAATTCTCCAATTTTGGTGTTTAAAGATCATATCTTGGATGTTTGAACATGTTATTTGGGTGTATCGAAGAGCCTATAAGGCCGGGTTGTCGCTTGGCATAAATCCGTAGTCTTCGTCGCTCGCCGGATCGCTTTTGGTTTGAATTTCTGCCCTTTTTGGGCTAGGCTGATTTTTGCCTAACAAGAAATTTCAACTTTGGTAGAAAATCCAATAGTCTGGTTTCAAATTCAAACGTATGGTTGAAAAATTAAGACATTTGGAATTGGTCCCTGGAAAAAGAAAAAAGGCAGAGACAAAATCCAGATATCTGGAAATCCTATCCAAGCGTCTGGTTAGTGCTTCAGACGTCTGGTTGGTAATTTCATATGTCTGGAACTACCAATTTTGCCTATTTTGGCTGTTTTTGATGGATTTTCAATTTTTAATCGACTTTTGTTGATTCGGTTAGTTGTTATCATTTATTATCGACTTTGATGACTTCTTTTCTGGATTTTTGGGAATATCAATTTGATAGATTTGATATCGATTTTTATGGACTTAATTCACATTATCGTATGTGAATTTTTGGTGATTGATTGCTTTTACAATCATTTCTATGATTTGTCACTTTTAAATACAAAGGTTTCTATACTAGTAGTAAATATCAAATTTCTTTCATCAAAACGATTTCAACATTTACTTTCAATATAAAGCTCGCTTTTAAAACCGTTTTTCAATCTATTAATATATACAAACTTTTACCTCATTCGTTTGAGAAATCTAATTAAACGACTTAGCAAAACAAGTGATATGAAACGCTTGCGTTTACTTTGTCGGTTAATTATTGGACACGATCGATTGAATTCTTGTAACAACTTTCGAGTGGAAACCTACAATCTGTTTGTAAATATTTAAGCTAAACCAGTGGTTATGGGACATGAAGTAAAACTCTTATATTTACTAGCTTAGTGTAATTTACACTTATTTTCGAGTTGAAGTCTACAATTTGTTCGTAAGTAATTAAGTTAAGCCAGTGGTTATGGGACATGAAGCTAAATTTATTTATTTACTAGCTTAGTGTAATTTACACTTATCGATCAATGATGATCATTTTATGATTTAGACTAGCGATGTACGATGTCTCTTTGTCCACGTGGGGGACTGTATCTCGTTTTATGGAGTTTCGGCTCATTTTTATAGGCTAGCGACCCATGGTCTTTGGACTGTTCATGGAGCAATTAGCTCGATAAGTTGGAGCATGGGGCGTATCTTTTTAGGTGCGTCGATGTTCGTCTATGCATGGGGCGTATCTTTTTAGGTGCGTCGATGTTCGACTTTTACATGGGACGTATCTTTTTAGGTGCGTCGATATTCAACTAGGCATGTCACATATCTTTTTAGGTGCGTCGATGTTTGGTTCATGGGATAGCATCTCATTTGTGATACACATGTTGGTGAGTTTTCATGCTCCCATTTGTGATAGGCCTCCCCTTTTGTGATTTTTGGTTTTCCATTTGATGATTTCTATAAATTGTGTTTCACCAATTTTTGTGGTTTATATTGATAAGATTTATCAATATTTTTGGTTTGGCGAATTATTTAAAGAGTATGACATTCTTTTTAGTGTTTCAGAATATTTGAGATATTGTATCATTTTTGTTGTTATCTGATGTATACTTGTCATAGTATGGCATTATTGTTATCATACGTTTTTGTCATATCCCTTATCCTATCTCATTTTATATGATATTTATAGCTAGACCGATCCGTTTATTATTTTTTTCTTAAATAATACTCTGGTCAGATCGAGGTATTTCAGGTGCTTCTACTTGACTTCTTATCAGAGTCCGTCATCTGACTTTTGGCTAACTACTTAGCTTAGTAGTTTTTTGTTTTATATATTTGAGTTGGAGACTCCTTGATATATACATATTATTTTGTCTAGCACTTGTATCTATTCTTTTGCAATGTAGTGGATCTTGTATGACCACTACTTTGATGTATACTTTTATGTGTTATATTCATATCTGTTTCCGCCTTAGTGATATGAATATTTGTGACTGATTTATGTTATGTTTACTATATATTTGTTTTCGAAAATCACATAGCCACTGTGTAGTAGTTTTGAGTTTGAAATTGATGTGTCAGATTTCCTCTTGAAATGAAATGAATGTAATAATATCTGACACATCAGTACTCGTACAAAGCAATTACGCAGATGGTTGCTCCTCAACAGCCTTATTCTTCGTGCTAGTTGACGACATTACTACGTAGTGTCCTTGGCTAGTGTGAGCATAGAGGTGGGGCGTCACAACATGGCATCAGAGCCAAACTTCGAAACAATATAGAATAATTTAGTAAGGATCATTGTCCTAAGTATTTCTTAGTAATCGTGCCTTAGGATTTATTCGAGTCTTAGGACCCGTTCTGTCCTATTTTCTTTTGTGATGCCTTGTTTTATAAATCAAGTTTGTTGTATATTCATTCTTAGAATAACCTTTTTCCTCTTCTTTCTTTCTTTCTTTCTTTCTTTAAGAAGAATAGATGGTTAGATCTGGCAATCCTAGCACTGGTCAATCCAATAGTCCTTCTCTGGATGGCGTATTTATGTCTGCCAAACAACTTTTGGATCTTGTAAAGAATAAAAGGTTTGTCCGTGCTTTGAATAAGAACCCTAAAAAGGTTTTACCTCTGAAACTAGAAGTTCCTTTCGATCAGCTTGTAGATGTCACTCTTCGACTAGAACAGGCCGATAAAGGAAGTGATGGTGATGATGAAGGTTCCAAAAAGAGCCTCAATGACAAAAAAAAGAGGCATATTAAATTGAAAATCCCTAATCCCAATAAGAAAGGGAGGCATGAAATTCGGTAGCAAAGACTCCAATTCCTAATCGTGGAGAATGCTATAATTGTGGCTCTAAGAACCACTATAAATAAGTGTCCAAGGCCTGTTTCTTGCTGCTGTTCCAGAAGTTTGAATCATTATATATCTTCATGTCCCAAACTTCAAAGCAAGATAGAGGAAGAGCTAAATATTGTGTAAGCTCCTAGTGACACTTCTCTTGGTCAAGGTATTTCTCATTCAGTCCTTGATGACATTTGTTTTGTGATTATCCTATTCGAGTTCTTTTTGATATGGGTTCATTTCATTATTTTATATCAAAAGAACTTGTTGATTCTTTTTCTTTAAACCTTTTGGGCTTGATAGCTACACTGAGAATTGCGAATCCGATTGGTGGATCCGTAGCACTCAGTTTGCTTTGTAAAAATATCGAGATTATTTTATGTGATTATTCTTTCTGAGCCAATTTGCATGTTATGTGCTACTTAGGTTTCAGAATTAATTTTTGTGAAAGAATTGGCTTAATCATTATGAAGCCATATCTTATGTCCCGAGTGGACTATCCATCTTCGATGTTCTCAATCTATTAAGAAGATTTCTATTATGCATAATGATTTTGATTCCAATTTGGTGGCATCATTTTATTCTTTAAACACACATGATGAGGGAAATGTTATTTCTCTCATTCTAGTAGTTTGTGAATTTTTTGATATTTTTGAGCTTGTCTTAGGATTACCACCTAAGCGATCTATTGAGTGGTGCTAAGGTCTTTTGCTCGACCTTGCCATCGGTTTTCATCAGTTACAAGATGCGGAGGATAGCGTTTCATTATGATTCTTATAAATGACTCTTGATGTCATTCGATTTGTCCGGCTTATTTCATCCATCTTACAAATCAAGTATTCTACGAATTTGTCGATGAGAATTCATTAATTATTGATGAAAAAACAATTTAAAATTTGCAAATCTTTTTCATAAGATATCTATAAGTATAATTGGATTTTATTCTTAAAACTAGCAAATAATATTCGTAAAGTTTTTAAGAGATATTTTTATAATATAGAAGATGATTTTGTGTCGTATTGCCCATTGAGTGCTTTAAGAATTTTGGTCGATGCGCCTGATCAACGTTATCAATAGGATTCTCCTAAATGCTATGATGAGACAATCAAATACAGTAAATTGACTTGGAATAAGTAAAACTTTCTAGAAGGATGATTACATAAAGTTAATTGTAATTTTGAAAGTCTTAGCTTTTCGAGAAAGAGGAACAATTAAAAGAACTCTTTTTCGATACTCCTATTCTTGTGATTCCTGAAGGGAACCAAGAGTTCACTGTTTGTACCGATGCTAATCGTATTGGTTTGGATGTCGTTCCCTTGCAAAAGGGAACATGCTATCACTTATGCTGCTATACAATTTAAGCCTATCGAGACTAGGTATGCCACTCATGATCTAGTGCTCCCGGCTATTGTTTTCGCTTTTAGAATTTGGCATCATTATTTTTTAGGAGAGAAATTTGTTCTTCACACCGATCATAAATCTTTGGAGTATTTATTTTCTCAAAAGGAACTTAATTTGCGTCAACAACGTTGGCTCGAGTTCCATACATCTTATGACCTTGATATTCTTTATACTCCCGGAAAGGAGAATCTTGTTGCCAATGCTCTTAGTTGTAAGTAACAAGCGGTTGTTTCTATGATGATATCCGAATGGAATGATCTCGAGATTTCATCCACTTGTGAGATTCGAGATCGTGAATCTGATTCATGTCCTTTTATTGTATTATGTAGCCTTGGGGCTCATCCTTCTCTTTTAGACCGCATTATTGAAGCTCAAAAGCATGAACCCGAATTAGCTCTTCTTAGCCAAAGTTACAGGGATAAAATTGAAATTGAAGGTTTGAAAGACTTTGAAATCGATGCCGGCGGCATTCGAAAATTTGGTAGACTTATCATGCCAAATATTAGTGATCTTCGTAAAGACATTTTAGAAGATTCTCATCGTTCTATGTTTACCATTCATCTCGGTAGCAGTAAAATGTACGCGGACATGAAGCGAATTTATTATTGGGATGGAATGAAATCTGATATTGTTAACTTCATCAAGCATTGCATGACTTGCCATCTTATAAAGGCCGAGCATCAAAGGCCCGGTGGGTTATTGCAACCTTATGACGTCCCTGTTTGGAAGTGGGATCAAGTCTCCATGGACTTTATTGACGACCTTCTCCGTTCTCGCTCGGGTCATGACAGTTTATGGGTGATTATGGATAGACTAACAAAACCACCTATTTTATTCCCATACGGTCTAATCAGACGGTGCCTCTTTTGGCCAAACTCTATCTTAAAGAAATTGTTAAATTGCATGGAGTTATTACTTCTATTGTTAGCGATCGTGATCTATTATTTACTAGTGGATTTTGGAAGAGTCTTCAAAAAGCTTTGGGAACAAAGCTTAATTTTAGCACCGCTTATCATCCTCAGTCCGGTGGACAAACAGAACGTGTGAATCAAACTCTTGAAGATATTCTACGTGCACATGTTCTTGATTTTGGTGGATGTTTTGAAGATCATATTTCTCTTGTTGAGTTTTCCTATAATAATAGCTTCCAATCTAGCATTGGTATGGCACATTTCGAGGCACTCTATGGAAGGCCATGCCGATCTCCTTCGTATTGGCTTGAGGCCGGCGAGAAGCTGGTTCTAGGTCCAGATTTTATTTGCGATTCCAGAAAAAAGATTGACCATATTCATCATAGGATGAAAAAGCTCAAAGGATACAAAAATCCTATGCCGATAAATGAAGAAGGAATTTGGAATTTTCTGTCGGAGATTTGGTATTTATCCGTATTTCACCTGTGAAGGGTGTTGTGCATTTCAGTCGATCGGGGAAACTAGCACCATGATATATTGGTCCATTTCCCATCACCGAACGTATTGGTTCCGCTGCTTATCGCCTTGTATTACTGGCTCAATTTTCATCTATTAATAACGTATTCCATGTTTCTCAACTACGGAATTGCCTTATGGATTTCGATTCTATTCTTGAGCCCGGTGTTATTGAAGAAATTGAAGTTTCACCAAATTTGACTTATGAAGAAAATCCTATTCGCATTATTGCTTTGGAGGTTGAGCGCCTTTGAAATAAAGATGTTCCTCTTATGAAAGTTCATTGGTCATCACATCCTAAGGATTGTTCTTGGGAATGCAGAGAATTCATCGAGCGAACACATCCGGACTTACTCTCTCGTGCTTTTTAGAGGTGAACTTCATATTTCAAATTTTCTTTTGTGTTGAAATGCTTATATAGTTGTTACTGTTTGTTTTCTTCTTATGAATTGAGGGGATGCAATTTCTTTAAGGAGGGGAGTCTGTAACAACTCGCATATTTTACGATTGTATATTTAAATATGCATCGTTATTTGGATTAAAGTCCAAAATGCTACTTTTTGCAAATTGTCGAATTAGGACTCGTGACCGCTTCCATTGATTCCAAAATGACATTTGCGACCTTTTTGAGTAAAAACATCGATATGTTTGGAGTTGATTAAAATTTTGGTATTTTTCTATTGGGCTTTGGATTTGGGTTTCAGCCCATTAACTCAGCATAATACCCTAACTCCACCCTCTCTCCACTTCATTCATTCTCATTTCCTAATATTCTCAAGCTAAAGAGAAAAATGGGGGAAAGAAAGGAAACTAAAAATTCCTAAGCCCTAGTTCTCTTAGGAAATTCAAGTTCTTGCTCTAAAATCAAAGAGAAGCTTTGGTGAGCATCCTCTTCATCTTCTCTATCTCAATTCCTCTCCAATTTTCAGTTATTTCCTATAACCTACCTTAGGAAATATTTTCTTATAGGCTTAGATTGGAGCTTATAGAGTTGAAGTTGAAGTGTTGTTGATCTTTTCTTTGTTTTAAAGCTTCTTTCTTGTTATTTGGTTTTAGAGGTGAGTTTTTGAACTCACATCTATGTCTATAACTTTCGTTGTTGTTACATATGAATTCCTAACATCTATTCATGTTCATTTTCTTTCGATTTGAATTGTTTTAGTGAATTTTCCAATTTTGGTGTTTTGAAGTCAAAATCTTTAAAGATCATATCTTGGATGTTTGAACATGTTATTTGGAGTGTATCAAAGAGCCTACAAGGCTGGGTTGTCGCTTGGCATAAATCCCTAGTCTCCATCGCTTATCCGATCGCTTCCGGTTTGGATTTTTGCCTTTTAGGGTTAGGCTGATTTTTGCCTAGCAGGAAATTTCAGACGTCTGGAAGAAAATCTAGACGTCTGGATTCAAATTCAGACGTCTGGTTAAAAAATCCAAACGTCTGGAATTGGTCCATGGAAAAAGAAAAAGGCAGAGACAAAATCCAAACGTTTGAAAATCCAATCCAAATGTCTGGTTAGTGATTCAGACGTCGGTTGGTAATTTCAGACGTCTAGAAATGCCAATTTTGGCTGTTTTTGAGTGGATTTCCAATTTTTAATCGATTTTTGTTGATTCGGTTAGTTGTTCTCATTTATTATCGACTTTGATGACTTCTTTTATGGATTTTTGGGAATATCTATTTGATGGATTTGATCTCGATTTTTATGGATTTAATTCACATTATCATATGTGAATTTTTGGTGATTGGTTGTTTTTACAATCATTTCTATGATTTGTCACTTTAAATAAAAAGGTTTCTATACTAGTAAATGTCGAAACTCTTTCATCAAAACGATTTCAACATTTACTTTCAATATAAAGCTCGCTTTTAAAACCGCTTTTCAATCTATTAGTACATACAAACCTTTACCTCTTCGAGAAATCTAATTAAACGACTTAGCAAAATAAGTGGTATGAAAAGCTTGCGTTTACTTTGTTGGTTAATTCTTGGACTTGTTCGATTGAATTCTTGTGACAACTTTCGAGTGGAAACCCATAATCTGTACATAAGTATTTAAGTTAAGCCTGTGGTTATGGGACATGAAGCTAAGCTCATATATTTACTAGCTTTGTGTAATTTACACTTATTTTCGAGTGGAAGTCTATAATTTGTTCATAAATAATTAAGTTAAGCCAGTGGTTATGGGACATGAAGCTAAACTCATTTATTTACCAGCTTAGTGCAATTTACACTTATCGATCACTGATGATCATATTGTGATTTAGACTAGCAATGTACGATGTCTCTTTGTCCATGTGGGGGTCTGTACCTCATTTTATGGAGCTTCGGCTCATTTTTATGGGCTAGCGACCCAAGGTCTTTAGACCTTTCGTGGAGCAATTGGCTCGATAAGTTGAAGCATGGGGGGGCATCTTTTTAGGGGCGTTGATATTCATTTATGCATGGGGCATATCTTTTTAGGTGCGTCGATGTTCGACTTTGCACGGGTCTTATCTTTTTAGGTGCGTCGATGTTAGACTTTGCATAGGGAAAATCTTTTTAGATGCATCGATGTTCGACTGGGCATGGGGCGTATCTTTTTAGGTGCGTCGACGTACGGTTGATGGGATAGCGTCTCATTTGTGATACACGTGTTGGTGAGTTTTCATGCTCCCGTTTGTGATAGGCCTCCCCCTTTTGTGATTTCTGGTTTATTTGATGATTTCTAGAATTTGTGTTTCATCAATTTTTGTGGTTTATATTGATAAGATTTATCAATATTTTTGGTTTGGTGAATAATTTAAAGAATGTGACATTCTTTTTAGTGTTTGAGAATATTTGAGATATTGAATGATTTTTGTTGTTAACTGATGTATACTTGTCACAGTATGGCATTATTGTTATAGTACGTTTTTGTCATATCTCTTATCCTATCTCATTTTATGTGACATTTATAGCTAGACTAATCTGTTTATTATTTTCTTCCTAAATAATACTCGGGTCGGACCAAGGTATTTCAGGTGCTTCTACTTGACTTCTTATTAGGGCCCGTCATCTGACTTTTGGCTAACTACTTAGCATAGTAGTTTTTTATTTTATACATTTGAGTTGGAGACTCCTTGATGTATACATATTATTTTGTCTAGCACTTGTGCCTATTCTTTTGCGATGTAGTGGATCTTGTATGACCACTACTTCGATGTACACTTTTATGTGTCATATTCATATTTATTTCCGCCTTAGTGATATGAATATCTGTGACTGATTTATGTTATGTTTATTTATATTTGTTTTCGAAAATTATATAGCCACTGTGTAGTAGTTTTGAGTTTGAAATTGATGTGTCATATTTCCTCTTAAAATGAAATGCATGTAATACTATCTGACATATCAGTACTCGCACAAAGCAATTACACAGATGGTCTCTCCTCAACAGCCTTATTCTTCGTGCTAGTTGACGGCATTACTCTGTAATATCCTTGGCTAGTGTGAGCATAGAGGTGGGGCGTCACACTTTTGTCCTCCTCCTCTCATCATATCCTAGGTGCGTAGGTGCATTAAGGAGGTGATATTTTATGTGTAGTTTGCTTATATGCGAATATCTTTATTAACAATTGGTTTGGAAGCACAAACTTTTGGTCCGACCAAAAACTTTCAAAATTTCCCCTTATTGTAATTCTTTATTATCAGTTGTAATATATTTGCTGTCACACATTTTTGGTACTAACATGAAATACCAAAAATATCTTCCTATAATTATAAAAATTTAGCATCACTTAAAATTAGGATCTCACAATTAAGCTTCTTTTATAAATTCAAAATTATTGTACAAATACTTACCGAGCTTAACATCACTTAAAAATATGATCTAGCAAATAAATTACTTTACAAATATATCTTTTACTAATTAATAATTTAAATAAAAATGTAAACTCACAAGAAATTATATATTGCAACTTAGAAATAAAATTCAAATTACCTATGTATGATTCAATAAAAGTATGATTAAATATGTGTGGAAATCATTTTCTATTGAATGTATTAAATAAATACAATTTGTATGTAAAAAATCCAGCCTTCTTCATCATGCGCAAAGCGCGTGTCGTAACGCTCGTATGTTATAAATATCATGAGATTTGTGCTTATATATATGTTCATATATGTATTTGGTATGTATATATGTGTATATGTATATGTTGGTGCATGTATGTGCATGTTATATATGTGCATGGTATATCTATGCCTGTTATATATGTGCTTAAGAGATATAAACAACGTTGCGATTACTTTAAATAACTTATGTTCGTTAAATCGTTAAATCTGAAAGCTGATTCTCGGTCACATTTCCACTTATTAATTAAATTACATATATAAAAATATAAACAAAATTTGAAAAAAAAATTCTTACCATTATAATTAATTGAAACGATCACATTTGAATTATAAAACCATATAAACTAGTATTGAACAAGTGTTTATAAAAACGGTTGTTGTAGTGCCAAAGCATTATGAATTTACTTATATTTTTAAAGCAAGTATATATCTTTATAAAGCTATTATAAATGGTTTATTAGTTTTATATAACTTGTCAAATGAATTATTATCATTTTAATGCTGCTTAAATTTCAGTTGGGTTTTGTAATAATGACGCTAAAATTGTTGACAAGCCAGGTTGGTCTTCATTGTTTAAGGCATTTCCAGAGAACGCCGATGCATATTCCCCGTAGAAGTTCAACACTCAAGTCATTGATGGTATTAACGTGATTCCTCCTGATGTTCTTTGGGAGGCGGACGGCCATTGGTCGGACTATTTAGTTGGATTTTTTCTAGAAGCTACATCATTATAATCGGTTGTTTTCGTGAGCACTATATGTGAGCTTGGAAACATAAAGGTTCGCTTCATGTCCAACTCTTAAAATCCTTTTTCTTCGTTAAATTTGGTAATAAGGAAGGTAGATTAATAGCGCTTGATACTAGCCCTTTCATCATCGAGGGGAAACCTTTCATGGTGACTCCTTGGATCATTAGTACAGACAGTGCTAGAGATCAAATTTTTTCTATTCCGGTTTGGGCCACTTTCTCCAATATGCCTTCTATCCTTCAACCTCTAATTGGTCTAAATTGGATTTCGTGCCTTATTGAGGATTTCAAATGCTTTGATTCTAATACCGTTGCTCGCAAGAACTTATTATATATAAGGGAATTGATTGAAATTACCCTAGAGAATTTGTTACCGTCAATATTGAAAGTAAAAATTATGGAAGGTCACGAGGTGGAAATAAAATTTAACTATAGCTGGAAGCCTGGCATTTGTACTAACTGCAAGTCATTTGGACATGCTATGGAGATGTGTTCTAGGATGGCATCTTTATCTCCAACTTGAAAAATACCCCTAGCTCGAATGAAATTGAAATGGGTTCCCAAGGTTATTGCTTCCCTCTCCCCGATCCTGATATTTCTTCTTCTCCCGCCATGAAGACAGAAATTGATTCACTAGCAGGTAGTGTTTTTGATGATGAGGTTGTTATTTGGGATCCTGAAGAGAGTTCTTGAATTCATGAGGGGACAGATTTGAGGTACGACTCGTAGATGCATAGTTACCACATGTTCTTAGGTGGTCTTGATGAGACTAGGATGTTAGCATATCATGCTGAAGGTGATGGTCTTTCTCTGACGATCACTGGAATTGATGGTGCTAGGAATTGGTGACAATTCTTAGTTCCTACTTGGGATCAGATTTATCTCTACACACCTCTCTCGAGGTCTTTCGATCCAAATCTGGCTTCGTACTTTTCGGCTGTTCAACATGTTATAGGTCTCGGTACCGATGTTGCTATCTGTAATGACAAGGAGGGCTTGTGCCCCTTCGAGTAGTCTAGTCTATTTGTCTAGCTCCTGTGTTTACTTTTTTGTTCTTGTTCTAAGTGGTCTGGCAAATATAAAACCAGATTATAGTTGTTCTGTGCATGCGCAAAACACCTGTTTCTTTACTTATATTCACAGTGGCACGACTCACCATAAAGCCTGTCGACTTTGCTAAAAGAATTATTATCATTTTAAAATAAATGTTCCAATATTTGAACTTAATTCAAAATTCCGAAAAATATATAAAAGTAATGACATCCTTGATGATGTCATAAAGCATTTTATTTCCAAAAATTAAATAAATAATTTATTACATATTATTGCTTACATGGTGAAATAATTATATGTATCTAATTTTGTATCATCTAATATTGAGAAAATATCAATTTTACTGAAAACTTATTTCTGTCGCTTTTTTCTGACGTAAATCCGAAATACATATATTTGTAAACATATTTTTAAAACAAGTTTACCATCATTAATTATTTTTCTAAACATTATAATTTGTGTTATAAAATCTTATATTTGAATATTTGAAAATAAATATTATTTTTCAAAGTAATAAATTTACGTACTGTTACAGTTTTTAACTGCATTCTAGTAATGAAATTAGAAACAGCTGCATTTGAATGCAGTTTTTAACTTCATTTAGGAAATGCAATTAAAAACTGCATTGATATGGTGCATAATTTAACAGCTTTACATAAACGAAGTTAAAAACATAGTTAAAATAAGTTAAACAACTCTCCATGAAATGACACATTTCAAGGTTAAAAAACTTTCATCCATTTTTTACGAATCCAATCGCATGGGTTGGATTAACATGTTACCAAGCAACAATGGTACTAATTAAGTCTCGTTTCAAGGTCATCTAGCCATCGAAGGAAGGGTTTTTAGTCTGAATATCGACAAATGTCTATAAATTTAAAATTCAGGATTGACACCTTCGGTTATTTAATTTTTCATCATCTTTTGGAAATAGGAAGATTACACTTTAGATCAACATAAGATCCAATAAATTTAATTTTCTATCGATTATTTAATTTTTTATAATTTGATCATGCTAAATATAGTTAAAATTCATAATTAATTACACAAACAGTTTAAAAAATATTTTAGTTCATAAAAATATTGCACTAAATCAATTATCGAATTTTCTTAATGGATCGACTAAAAGTCTCATAGATTGGTAGTGGGAGTTAGATTTTCAATAACATTAAATATTCGAATTACGCGAAGATGGGTCATCGAAAATACCAATTTAACCGATCAAAATAGTCGTTAAGTTGAATGCTCATGCTAAAGTATCTTGCTTATTTTTAACGGATTAAATTAGTATTTTTTTAAAAAATTTAAAACGTAGAATGAATAGGAAAAAATACAAAATTCATCCATCATCGCTAGCCAATGGAATATCGAGTATACACATCAGAAAACATAAGAGTTCTCATATTTTCGGCGTTCCCACCAAAATGCACACACGCGAAAAAGAAAAGGGAAACCCTTATCAACCGTCGATGCCACTTTTTCCCCTCCCCCATTACAAATGCCTCCCATAGACTCTGCCTAAGGCCTCTAAAGATCGCGGGAATCATCATTCTCTCCAATTTCATCTTAATTAAGGCAAAATTAAAACCCTAATTTTGAAATTAGAGCTAACTAGTATGACTATGGGTTTCTAACTTGATGACTATTGCATATTAGTTGCTATTAGTATTGTATTAGGCAATTTGGGGATATTAATTAGTATTTTGATAGTTTAATTTGTAATTAACAATTAGGTTGATTTATAATCCAAAATTGGCGTATAATTACTGATTAATATGCTTATCGATTATTTCATGCGATTGTTTGTTATAGTTTATGCAAAACTTAATGTATAATTATTGATTAATATGCTTATTGATTGACACAGCTAAACATAATTAATTTATTTTAGTTAACTAGTGTATGTTGATTATAAGTGTTAGTTGTTAGTATAATTTAAAGTTAATTTAATTTATTATAAGTGCAAACTTCAAATTTTAGTTTATAAAATGATTAAATTAAAAATTTAAATAGTTAAACAAATTTTAAAATATGTTTTGAAATTAAAAATTTATTTAATAAATATTTAAATAGTTCAATGAATTACAAATATGGTTTAAAATTTAATTTGTAGTTATTAAGGTAGTAATTTGTGTATTTTTGGAAGGACTTTGAAACAACAAATTTCCTTTGAAACAATATACTACTAAAATCGATTTTCTAAAAAAATTAAGAAATGAATATAATGATTATCTGAAAGTAAGTGTTCAGTATTATTTTAATAAATACAATAACAAAATAAAGCCTTTAGTCCCAAAAGGCTTTAATTTATTTTAGAAAATACAAAAACACGCCCCTTGTATGCGAAGTTATGCGTGCAAGAGAAAGAAACAAAGTGCTATCGAAATTAGAGCTTTAGTCCCAAAAGAATTTAATTTCTTAGAAAGAAGTGAAGTGTTGTCGAAAATTTTGACACATATTTTTAGACTAGTTAAAATGTTCAATTATTTTCTCGACCATACTTGGATGTATAAAGTCAGAATTAGTATGAAAGGTTCAATGATGGAACATTTCTACAATGGTGTACATAGAATTTATTAAGTTCGCAAAATCAAATAATCAAAATAACAAAGAAATTCATTGCCCTTTTAGTAAGCACAAACATTTGAAGCATTGGAAACCAGATATAGTGAAAGTACGTTTGTAGAAAGTTGGTTTTGTGCCAAATTATTACTTGTGAGATCATCATGGAGAACTTGATGCACATACACCTAATCATGTTGTATAAGAGGACGATTATGTTATGGTGAATCCAATAGAAGATATGGTGGAAGACGCAGTGCAGTCAATGTTTCCTATCGGTCAAGTTGACAATAAAGATGAAAATATCGAAGAAGAACGGACCATGTGAGCGAAAAGAATTTATGATTTATTGGATGCTGCTGAGAGGTCCTTGTGTGATTGCTGTAAAAGCGAACATGAATAATCAGTAAATGTTGAATATATTATATGAAATCAAAATTTAAGTTTATAGAGGCTGGATTTACACCGGTTTTACAAGCCGCAAAATGACATATGCCACCTAATAATCTGATGTGCGGTAATCATTATAAAGTTAAAAAAATCTTATGTCCGCTTTCGGTCTGCCGTACCGAACGATAAATAATTGTATAAGAGGTTACAGGTTGTACTGGAAAGATAATATTAACCTTAGAAAATGCATAATATGCAATGAGAAAAGATACAAACTGTAAACAAGAAAACTTGTCAATGCCCCAAACGTGAAGTTGAAATAGGTGCAACACTTTCAAAACTTCCTTCGAATGAGTGAGATTTGCTTGAGCTTTTCAGATGAGTAGTTATGGCTAAGAACTTGATTTTATGACCTTTGACCTTGTCGAAAGAGTAACTTCCCTTGATGACACCTTTCGAATGGGTTGACTGTGGTCTATGTTGAAACAACCTTTCGACTCGGACCAAAGGAGCTTAGGTTAAAATTTGATAGTTTCTGGCAGTAGTAGAGTTGGAATGGTTTCGACTCTATCGAAAGGAGGTAATACGTATTACCGAATGGATTTGAGCTAAAGCTTTTAAAAAATTTGTGCACTAAGGTTTTCGACATAATCGATAAGGAGACCGTTTGATCAATTTAATTGCAGACAGAGATATTCATGAAGAAGTAAGGAAATATAAGCTGCTAAGTAAATGTTATTGTTATAATCATTCTTTTACTAAACTTAATTGTACAGATTGACCAAATCCCTAATTTTATTTGAGAATTAGGGTTTTAAAGTTTAAGAAACATAAAAGTGAAGAGTGGAAAAAATTGGATCCTTTATCAGTCTGGGGTCATAATTATAGGAGCGGGTTTGGACCATTCGCCCCCAAGCTATCGACATGGTCAGAAGGCCTTCCACCTTGCTCTCGTGAATGTCCACTAAGCTATATCTTTTGACCTAGTCGAAATGGTTTTAGTTATCCCTTTGTTGCTGCTTGTGGTTAGGCATCTTTCTTTTGCTTTGTTTCCCTTCGACCTTGTCAAGAGGTGGTTACTTGATATCCTTTCGACCTTGTCGAATGGTTTGTTGTTGCGCTATTTTGATTGGAATGCTGAGTTCCTCATGGTTGATTTGGATGCTTGCCTTTGATGCTATCGAAACCGGTATTCCTTTTTCCTCTGGTTAACTCGGAATACTGCGTTCTTATAGCAGTCGGTGTTTAGCTCTTCCTTCATGGGTGAGAGTGGATCTAACCATTTCGAAAGGCTATGTAAGCTTTCAAAAGGGTTAATTAAGTGGATGACTCCTCTGATGTGCATACAATGAAATGAAACCAAATGCCTTTAGCGGTTTAGGGTATGCGGAGGGTTACTCCTAACCTTGTCGAAAGCTCCTTGTTGGTGCAGTCGTAACGTTATGTTGATCTCATCGAAATGTACGTCTTGCATGCTTTCACCTTCTTGTCAGAAGTTATGATTAACCAAACCATTTTGGTGCTTTTTGATCTTTACCAATGCTCTCGTGTTCCTTCTTTTAGGTTTCTATTCCTGAGAATATTTTATGGTTAATATTTAGCCCTTTAGCAAGAAAGAAGCTTTTGTTATTTAGGAATAAAACTCCAATAAACTTTTCTCTTCATTCCCTACGATTTTGATAACAAACTCTATTAAGATTGTAACCTTGTTGGGGGACTTTAAACAGTAACCTTACATTTATGGAGTTAATGTTCAAGATGTTGTTTGTTGATATTTTCAAATAAAATATCTTGAGATGAATACGATTAAGAATGTGGAATAATATCACTTGATTTGCGGACAATGATTTAATTAGATGAACCTTAAGAGAAAATCAGCTATATTACCCAAGTATTCCTTCCTTGAGTCAAAACTTTCTTAACACCATTGGTTAATAATTCTTACTTAGTGAGAAAGTAGTAAGCAATTTAGTACCAATTTCATTTGGTGATATGAATATTTTGTATCAAAATTGAATTTTAAATTTAATGGAAAATTCATAAATCACGATGAAATTCACTAATAAAATATAAAACTCTTCAAAGTCAGTAGTCCAATGGGGGTCTTAATCAATAATATAAAATACATGAATTACCAATAAAATTCACAAGAAGGTTTAAAATTCATAAAATTTGGAATCTAGCAAGAGATCATCAAAATTCCAACGAGGAAATCATGCACATGCAATCTATAATCCATCATTGAGAATCTCAAGGAAACGTTAGAACTCATTAAACTAGATATACAAAATTCACAAATCTTCATGAAAATGAATAAAGAAATTCAACATTCATAAAATCAAGGATCCAAAGATCCAATAAGGCAACGAGAATTAGAAAAATCATAAACCTTATCAAAATTAATAAGGAAGTGTATTGTTCATCAAATTGGAAAATCGACAGAGGACCATCAAAATTCAAACATGGAAATAAGGAACACAAAATTTATGAATAATTATAGAAACCAGGAAGGAAATTCAAAATTCTCTATATCAAAAATCTAATAAAAGATCATCATAAATCCATTGAGGAAATAAAAAATAAAAAATTCAACAATCATCATAAAGATCCGTAAGGAAATGTAACGTCCAGGAATTTTCGATCTCGAAAATTCCAAATAGTTAGGAAAAGAAGAAAAGAGATAGAATAAGAAACAGAAAACCAAACTCAGAATCTCACATTCGCAGCGGATAAAATATAATATCAAATAATATTCTTTACACAAAGAAAACTGAATCGGTCAATTACATTTTAATACATCAGAGTTACAACATTTACACAAACATAGGACAATTAAAATAACTTGTCCCAGATATACTACAATATATCACAGCAGATACACTCCATATGTTCCAGCCATCCAGCTCGCCTCCTGAGCTCCAAAACGTCCTTACCTGAAAATCTGTAATATTCAGTCTGACCCGAGCATTACATCAAAGTAACACCCGGATCAGGCTGGAAACCGGCGTGAGTAAACCCATCTAACAAGGAACACAAAAGCATACAACTTATATAAACCCGGGGTAACTTGTATCAATTGACAACTTCACAAGTCGTTATAGACATCACTTACATCACACATCAATTTCTAAGCACCAAAAACTTAGATTAAATGGTCCAATTCATTTAAATAATTCTAATTCAGCCCATTGATTCCATATATCAATTTATAAAGAATCGAAGTGGTTTCCGGTATTTACTAATACCCGACTCCGGCATCTTCGAATTCAATACCATCTTAACCCAAGTTATTTAAGTGAAATACAATTCAATTTTAAATACAAGATGTCACTTTTTACATAGCAATTCATCATCGATAGATATCCACATTATCATTGTCCATTCAAACATATCATATCACAAAACATTTCATATCAGAGATATCAATCAATTCAAGACATTTAATCATCATTCAATTATTCATAAGCAAGATGGTTCATTTCCAAAATCAATTTAATTTATCTCTAATTAAATTAATTACTAATCTTTTAATCACTTAGATTACCTTCACTTAATCATTAATTAATTACAAATCAATTAATTAATGATCTTTTAATTATCCAACTTAATTGATCATCCTTGATTAATTATCTTCAATTACATAAAGTAATTATCCTTAACCATTCACAGCAATTAATCTTTAATTACTTTCATTAATTACATTAATTAATGATCCTTAATTAATTACTTCCATTAACAGTCTTAATCAATCATAAACAGTAATTAACTATCATGTAATTACTTTCCTTAATTAATTAACTCCTTAATTAATTACACTAATTAACCCTAATTACTTTCATTAAGTAAATTTTCTTTTATTAATAACATTCAATAAATTATCCATTTATCACTGTCACTAAGTAATTATACATTATTAATTACTTCCATTAATTTTACTTAATCAATTTCATAATTAATCTATTATACAACTATTTTTAACAAACAAATTTTAAAACTAATTAAATCTTGAGTCTTGTTTAAACCTGTTAAACAACTTACCTGGAACTAGTTATCACTTCCCATTCTTTATGAAATAAATTATCTAAGTCTTTGCTTTTGTTTTTCAAAACTTTGCTTTTCATAAGCCTATACAATTCTTTAAATTTTTTGAAATCTAGTCACTAAAAATACAACTCGAGTAAACACCGAGTCAAAACATTTTAAACTATAAAATTAGTTGATTAAATTTGAAAACTTGAATTTATTTAAAATACTTTGCTTTGCTTATAAAACCTGT
The DNA here is from genome assembly GCA_030765085.1 of Allium cepa. Taxonomy (NCBI): domain Eukaryota; kingdom Viridiplantae; phylum Streptophyta; class Magnoliopsida; order Asparagales; family Amaryllidaceae; genus Allium; species Allium cepa. The sequence continues at coordinate 104,322,036 of CM060930.1, read as the reverse complement.
ACCTATTAACTTAAATTTTTTAAGAAAATAGGTTACAACACCTAAGACTAACCGGGCCAACTTCGAACCCTACCCGAGGAAAACACGAAGTTGCCCCTGCGTCTACTACTTTGAGTTTCCCATGAAATCGGTAGAGACATAACCCAGTTACAAGCTTTCTCTCGCACACACGAACAAGAACCCGAGGCCATCATTCATTTTCCTAAGATTTATTCCGAGGCTCTCCCCTCTTTACCCTTACGAAACATCATTGATGCACAACGACCATGTGCACGTGCACCAGTCGACGGCGAGGTTTCAGCATCCTCGGCCATCACCAACAAGTCGCCTTTGCCAAGCTTCATCATAGCCACTACCCAAAGCTCCTCGAAATCCCAGAAATCAAAATCGAGCTGCCTAGACGATAACTGGAACCCATCACCGATGCAAAACTTCACCACCGCCCTCGATTCTGATCACAGGGGTGATGCCCCACCTCTATACCCACGCTAGCCAAGAACACTACGGTGTAATGCTGTCAACTAGCGCGGAGAATAAGGCTGTTGAGGAGCGGCCATCAGTAGTTAGGCCTTACACTAGTATTGGTTATCTCGATAGGAGTGGTGTGTATATATATATATTCTTTCATTTTTCATCTCTGATTTATTTACTCCCATCGACATGCCCCAATTCCAGTATAAAACAAACGATGGTTCATAATAGTTTAGGACAAAATATATAATACAACATAGATAATATAAATGCGGAACACAGATAAAAACAGAAAGTCTCGTATATATAATAACTGATGTCGGTTACAATACACGTGATACAGTACATATGATACAACTACAACTGTCGACTCAGGCATTTACATATACAAGTACTTATCGACTAATATACATGAATACATATCAATCTATACTATGACACGACAACTCCCAAAAGATAAGAAAAGTCTTCACAGCTCAAACGGCAACCCAAAGCAAGATATCTCGGGTCTGACCCGAGTATTAAATTCAAAGAAAATAATACACGGGTCAGTCTAATTCAAACTCAGTTATTAGTGCACAGAAGCAATAATAATTAAATAGTGAATAGACGACAGTCACAATAAATCTCGCCTCCTCCGATCCTTAAATAAAGAAATCGGATAACGATAAATATAACACGTAACAGTGTTAAACAACAAATCAGCAAATTAAACCAAATCAGAATACAATTCAGAATATTGAATTAAATAAACAAAACAGTTCAAACCATTGAAATATCAATTAAAATATTAATTCGAGTAGGGATGCATTACACGCACGCGTGCACTGCCTCGCCACTACAGCATATGGAATATGCAAAAGATCAATAAATCAAAACAAAATAGAATATCAGTAAAATCAATACCGTGTGGCTGCAGTTCACGCTTGCGTGCACTGCCTTGCCACTACCGTGATGATGTACCCAAAAACTCACTTCTGTGTGGCTGCAGTTCACGCTTGCGTGCACTGCCCTGCCACTTTAGTGATGATGTACACAAAATATCAACCGACCAAAATCAATGAAGGTTCAAATATCAATTCAAATTGTCGACACTGTGTGGCTGCAGTGCATGCACGCGTACACTGCCTCGCCACAACAGCATATACAGAAATAGCAACAAGGCACAAAGGCCAATACACAAGAATTCATAGTGCAAACAAATGCAATAAGTAAGTGGCAGCAATGGAAAGCTTCAACCCAGTGAGTTGAAGTGGTTGACTATCTCAAGCAACAACAACCAAACAAGTTCGAACAAGGCAGAGAAATGCCAAAGTGGTCAAGAAAAGATGACAACAACTGCAGCCAAAAAGCATAAAACAGTGGTACAGGTACAAAATAGAAGGAGGGTGAGGGCACCAGGGTATGGCACCACAGCACACCAACACATGAATGCAATGGTGACCAGATGCAATGAAGACAAGGCATCAATGCAAGGTAACAGTTCCTAACAAGTGACCAAATGCGAATGCAGATAAACAGTTCAACATGACTCAAAGCATCAGTGGTGAACTAAATAGTATGCATCAGGCAGTACAATGACAGAGACAGTGCATATGCAAACCAGGCCAGATACATAGGTGATGGAGATATGGTGATGGAAGTGCAGTGGTGGATCCAAGAATCCAAATTTATATGCAATTAAATAGTGCAGTAAAAACATGCACACTTATATAAATGTATGCAAGAAGCAATACATACGTACTCAGGTGGGCTGCAAATCTAAAGAGGTCAATACTGTTGCGACTTGATGTAATCAAAGCCACGACAAAATCAAATGAATGCAAACTGCCTTACATATGCTCAATACTTCGTAAAACAGGTAGGCAAACTATCTCAAATGGTCAAGACAGCTGCCATGAATGATCAAACGTGGTGTGAATTCAAAACTTGTGTGTAACCAATCTGCAATGGTCCCAAAGGCACAAGTGATCCAGCCCAGCCGAGTGACAAAGCAGTGGAATTCACCAATTCATTGGATGTGAGTCGTTCCAAGGCTTTAGGTCGCTCACGACCTAATGTGGAGGTAGTGGAAATAGGTCGACAGCGACCTAGTGTGAAGACAGGTCGTTCAAGCGACCTAAGGAGTCTAAAGGTCCAACCCAGCGAGTTAACAAAACAGTATTTAGGTCGCTTGTGACCTAGTGGAGACTCACGACATAATGAAGGTCGCTCGCGAGTCAACGGGCAGAGCATGAAGACATTCGGGCGAGTTAACGAGTTAAACCATAGGTCGCTAACGGGTTACGACCTAACGAAGCAACGACCTAACGGGCTAGGGGATAACGTGTTGCGGTCTATGAAATCTAAACGACCTAATGTTAAGTCGCTTCTGGAGATGGGATTTGCTAAGTCGATTACTCACTAAGTCGTCCAAGCTTAGGTCGCATAAAGATAGGTCGTTAATCTTATGCTGAAGAGATATGCCGCATGTATTTTAGGTCGTTATTGGTTGAGTCGCTCACTGTTGTAAATACGTTTGAGTAGTGTTTGTTGTAACTCGTGAAGGTTAAGTCGTAGACGACCTAAATTAGGTCGTAAGTCGTATGTCGTTGATACTATGTTGTAATATGTTTGAACTTTCTGTTAAGTCGCGTGAGTTGTTAGGTCGCATACGACCTGAGTGTTGTAAATATGTGTTGGGTTGTAATGAGGGTATGGCACTGTGTTAGGTCGCTTACGACCTAAGTTGAGTCGTGTGGTGTTGTTAGGTCGGCAACGACCTAGTGAGTGTGTCGCATATAAATAGGCCGCGTGGGTCATTTGTAAAGGGTTGTTGATTTTTGCATAAAATTCTTGTTTGATTGTTGTGTGCTTTCATCCTAAATTGGTAGTTGAGTGTAATCTCCTATCTCCACTTTCGGTTATTCGAGTGCGCTCGAATCAACGATTGTTGAAGCCGATTCGCGGAATCAAGTGCGCTTGATCAACGCTTGAAGAATTGAAGATCTTCTATCACGGTATCGCACGCGATCAACGTGACGAGGATTGCTAGAATTCGGTATCTTTGTGATCAACGAATTTGGGCATTTCAGTATCTTCAATCCACCGTTTGCTACTTTCATCGATTCATATCATTTTGTTATTATCCGCTGCGTCAGTTTGGTATCAGAGCTAGACTTAGCCAATCATAGCTAAGCCGAGTCTTGGAGCCAAGGAGTTTGAAGTTGGTGTTCATCATGTTCATCTTGAAGTTGCAACAAGTTAGAAGCTTTCGATTCATTTCATTTTGGATCAAAGTTGGAAAGGTGTTTGAGCCAAGAGTTGAAGCAGTGTATACTTGTGAAAGTGGCCGAGCCTTGGTGAAGTTGTTTTGAACTTTGAGGCCGTGACTTGTTTGATTTGAATTGAAGATTGTGTTGTTTGAACCATGCCGCCGAGAAGAGCTAATCGTCATTAGAATGTTGAAGCGTTGTATAGAAGAGAAGAGGCCGAGCAAATGGAACAACGTATTAATGAGAAGTTTGATGAAGGCATTGGAAAGTTAGAGAATTTGATGAATGATTTAAATCAAAAGCAAAGGAGAAGATCACCAATCTCGAACCATGGAGGAAACCGAGTTTCGCCATCGGTTACGGAAGCGAGAAGGGTATCACCGCAATCTTTTAGAGAGAGAAGAGAAACATCAATTTCATCAAAGAGAGATCACCATGACTATGGACATGAAGAGAGGATAACTCCACGTGAGTTTGAAGATGAACCATATAGAGATGAAGAGAGACATAGTAGAAGGGACATGCGTGATCAAAGGGATGATAATGGTCTAGATCGATATAGACGAACATTTGAATATGATGAAGAGGGTGAAAGAGCTAGCATTCATTATCGAGATCGAGACCAAGTCCGAAATTCATATCGAGATGTAGATGATGATCGTCGATGGGAATCGGGTATGAAGATGGAAATTCCTGAATTTAAAGGTGGAATGGTTGCAGAAGAATTCTTGGATTGGTTGTCTAATGTTGAAGAAATCTTTGATTTCAAAGAGATTCCGGAAAATCGTCGAGTGAAGTTGGTTTCTACTAGGTTGAGGGGGAGAGCTTTGGCATGGTGGCAGCAAACTAAACTTACGAGAGAGAGAATGGGGAAGTCAAAGGTTGAGTCTTGGGATAAGATGAAGAGGTTGATGAGAGCTACATTTTTACCTTACAACTATCAATCACTTATGTACCAGAGGTTGCAGAATCTAAGGCAGGGGACGAAGTCAGTCAATGATTATGCTGATGAATTCTACCAACTCATTGCCAGGAATGATATTATGGAGACAGAAGAACAGTTGACTGCAAGATTTGTTGGAGGTTTACGAATGCAGATCCAGTATATGGTTAATATGTTTGATCCAAGATCTGTGGCGGAGGCACATCAGAAAGCGTTGGCTTGGGAGAAGCAGGGAAGGCGTGGAGGTAGTGTGTTTACCCAGTCCAACAATCAAGTGAAGGGTGTTAGTGGAAGTTCGAATATTCCTAAAGCTGTCGCAAAACCAGTTGTGAATGAAGTTGCGAAGGCGAGGGTCAACAACAATTTCAAATATTACAATTGTCAGGAAGTGGGTCACAAGAGTAATGAATGTACGAAGCCGAGGAAACGAACTATGATTGCTGAAGTTGAAGGTGAGGATGATGATGAAGGTTATCTTAGTCAAGTTGAGGAGGAAGAACAGGATGTCGCGTTAGGAGATGAAGGATGTAACCTAATGATGAGGAGGTCTTGTTTAATACCGAAGCAGGAAGAAGAGGCTAGTTGGTTGAGGAGTAACATCTTTCAGTCCACGTGCACTATTCTGGGAAAGGTTTGTAAGTTTGTGATTGATGCAGGAAGTTGTGACAATATTCTTTCTACTGAAGCCGTGAGGAAGTTGAAGCTGAAAACGGAGAAGCATCCAAATCCTTACAAATTAGCATGGTTGAGAAAAGGAGGATAAGTGAAGGTGGACAGGCGAGTTCGAGTTCCATTTTCTATTGGGAAGAAATATAAAGACGAGATTTGGTGTGATGTGGTTGAGATGGATGTTTGTCATTTGCTTTTGGGAAGACCGTGGCAGTATGATCGAGCAGTGCAGCATGACGGTCGAACCAATAGCTACAGTTTTATGTTTGAAGGTGTTAAGATTATTCTAATTCCAAAGAGGAGACAGCAGGGAGAGAGTAAGTCAGAAGAGATTGAGGAGCTGAAGACGTTATTGACTTTAAAGGAATTTATTAAAGAAGTAGAGGAGAGTCCAGAGTTGTTTTTGTTGATTGGACATGAAGCGACAGAATCTGTTGAAATTCCCGAGGAAGTGAAGCCAGTATTGGAAGAATTCAGTGATGTGTTTCGCCAACGGAGTTACCACCATTGAGGGTTATTCAACATTAGATAGATCTTGTGCCAGGGGCAGTGTTACCACACAGGCCACATTATAGGATGAGTCCTAAGGAGCATGAAGAACTGAGAAGGCTGGTGGAGGAGTTGTTAGAACAGGGGCGTGTTCAGGAGAGCTTGAGTCCTTGTGCAGTGCTAGCTTTGTTGGTACCCAAGAAGGATGGTTCGTGGAGAATGTGTACGGATAGTCGGGCTCTAAACAAGATCACCGTGAGATATAGATTTCCTATGTCGCGGTTTGATGATTTGATTGACCAGTTGAGTGGAGCTGTTGTGTTTTCAAAGATTGACTTGAAGAGTGGATACCATCAAATTCGTATTAGATCGGGTGATGAGTGGAAGACTGCTTTCAAAACCAGGGAAGGTTTATACGAATGGTTGGTTATGCCATTTGGTTTATCGAATGCACCGAGTACTTTTATGAGAGTGATGAACCAGATTTTCAGACCATTCATTGGGAAGTTCGTGGTTGTTTACTTTGATGATACTTTAATATATAGTGGGAGTATGGGAGAACACATCCAGCATTTGCGTGAAATACTGTTGATTCTACGACAGGAGAAATTTTATGCTGCAACAAAGAAGTGTGTGTTCTTGACGCACAGTGTTTTGTTTCTGGGGTATGTTTTGTCGAGGGAAGGAATTCAAGTGGATGAAAGTAAAGTAGAAGCTGTCAGGAGTTGGCCACAACCAAAGACAATTACTGAAGTGAGGAGTTTTCATGGATTGGTATCTTTCTATCGAAGATTCATTCCACATTTTAGTAGTGTGATGGCACCTATAACCGATTGCATGAAGGGAAAGAAGTTTGAGTGGTCAGAGGAAGCAGGGATTGCTTTTGAGAAAATCAAGAAACTGTTGACGTCAGCACCAACTCTTGTATTACCAGACTTTCAGTTGTTATTTGAGTTACACACTGATGCTTCTAAGGATGGGATTGGAGGGGTGTTGAGTCAGAAGGGACGTCCTATTGCATACTTTAGTGAGAAGTTATTAGGGGAAAAGATGAGATATAGTAGTATGATGTGGAGTTTTATGCTGTGGTGCAAGCAGTGAAACATTGGAGACACTATCTGTTCCATAAGGAGTTTGTTCTTTACGCAGACCATGAAGCTTTGAAGCATTTGCAAGGGCAGGATAAGATTTCAGCAAGGCATGCATCATGGATTGCTTATCTGCAGCAGTTTACTTTTGTCGTGAAACATAAGTCAGGGGTAACGAATCGTGTGGCTGATGCTTTGAGTAGGAGGAGTCATTTATTAACGACAATGTAATTTGAAGTGACAGGTTTTGAATTATTGCCAGAGCTTATTGAAGAAGATCCTTACTTTAAGAAATTAGTTGAGGAAGTCAAGGAGGGAAGTTCTGATGAATTTGTGTTGAATAATGGTTTCTTTTTTAAGGGGAATCAATTGTGTGTACCGGATTGTAGCTTGCGAATGAAGATAGTAAAGGAGCTTCATGAGGAAGGACATGTGGGTAGAGACCGAACCTTGCAGTTAATCTCTCAATCCTACTATTGGCCATCGATGAGGAAGGAAGTTGAAAGGTTTGTTCAGAGATGTCATGTTTGTCAAGTTTCGAAAGGGACAACTACAAATGCGGGTTTGTATATGCCATTACCTGTACCAACAAAACCATGGGTGGACGTTAGTATGGATTTCGTATTGGGTTTGCCGAGAACTCAAAGGGGAAATGACTCTATATATGTTGTGGTAGATCGTTTCTCGAAGATGGTACATTTCGTTGCTTGTAAGAAGACGGCGGATGCTGTTCATGTTGCTCAATTATTTTTCAAAGAGATCTATCGACTTCATGGATTGCCAGAATCTATTGTGTCGGATAGGGATACTCGTTTTCTGAGTCATTTTTGGCTAAGTTTGTGGAAGATGGTCGCAATGAAGCTGAATTTTAGTAGCGCTTATCATCCGCAAACTGATGGAAAAACGGAGGTGGTAAACAGATCGTTGGGAAACTTATTAAGATGTCTTGTGAAGGACAATTTGAAGAGCTGGGATTCGAAATTGTGTCAAGCGGAGTTTGCTCACAACCATGCGGTTAATCGAAGCACAGGATTCAATCCATTTCAGATTGTATATTCAAGCTTGCCGAAGGGGCCGCTGGATTTAACGATAGTGCCGCAACCGAAGGGGATAGTTAAACGAGCTGCTGATTTTGTTGATGGTTTGACGGAATGCCATAAAATCGTTCAGAAACGATCGGAGAAGACAAATGAGAAGTATAAACAATCTGCAGAACTGAAGCGGCGAAGTGTTGAATTTAACGAAGGGGATTTAGTATATGCTATACTAACAAAGGATCGTTTTCCAGTGGGAACATATAATAAACTTAAAGCTCGAAAGATTGGTCCTGTAGAGGTTATGAAACAGATCAATGAAAACGCTTACAAGTTGAAGCTGCCAGAGGATGTGTATACTTCGGATGTGTTTAATGTTAAACATTTAATACCTTATTATGGGGATGAACAGACCGATGAGGAAGAACTTTTAAATTCGAGGACGAATTTTTCCCAACCAGGGGAGGATGATGCAGCCCAGCCGAGTGACAAAGCAGTGGAATTCACCAATTCATTGGATGTGAGTCGTTCCAAGGCTTTAGGTCGCTCACGACCTAATGTGGAGGTAGTGGAAATAGGTCGGCAGCGACCTAGTGTGAAGACAGGTCGTTCAAGCGACCTAAGGAGTCTAAAGGTCCAACCCAGCGAGTTAACAAAACAGTATTTAGGTCGCTTGCGACCTAGTGGTGACTCACGACATAATGAAGGTCGCTCGCGAGTCAATGGGCAGAGCATGAAGACACTCGGGCGAGTTAACGAGTTAAACCATAGGTCGCTAACGGGTTACGACCTAACGAAGCAACGACCTAACGGGCTAGGGGATAACGTGTTGCGGTCTATGAAATCTGAATGACCTAATGTTAAGTCGCTTCTGGAGATGGGATTTGCTAAGTCGATTACTCACTAAGTCGTCCAAGCTTAGGTCGCATAAAGATAGGTCGTTAATCTTATGCTGAAGAGACATGTCGCATGTATTTTAGGTCGTTATTGGTCGAGTCGCTCACTGTTGTAAATACGTTTGAGTAGTGTTTGTTGTAACTCGTGAAGGTTGAGTCGTAGACGACCTAAGTTAGGTCGTAAGTCGTATGTCGTTGATACTATGTTGTAATATGTTTGAACTTTATGTTAAGTCGCGTGAGTTGTTAGGTCGCATACGACCTGAGTGTTGTAAATATGTGTTGGGTTGTAATGAGGGTATGGCACTGTGTTAGGTCGCGTATGACCTAAGTTGAGTCGTGCGGTGTTGTTAGGTCGGCAACGACCTAGTGAGTGTTTCGCCTATAAATCGGCCGCGTGGGTCATTTGTAAAGGGTTGTTGATTTTTGAATAAAATTCTTGTTTGATTGCTGTGTTCTTTCATCCTAAATTGGTAGTTGAGTGTAATCTCCTATCTCTACTTTCGGTTATTCGAGTGCGCTCGATCAACGATTGTTGAAGCCGATTCGCGGAATCAAGTGTGCTTGATCAACGCTTGAAGAATTGAAGATCTTCTATCACGGTATCGCGTGCAATAAACGCGACGAGGATAGCTAGAATTCGGTATCTTTGTGATCAACGAATTTGGGCATTTCAGTATCTTCAATCCACCGTTTGCTACTTTCATCGATTCATATCATTTTGTTATTATCCGCTGCGTCAACAAGTGAACAACATGAAGTCTGTGTGCCTTAAAGGTTAGAGGCAATGTAAAAATGCAGACGGCACATAAATAAAGTCCACACGAGCTCAATGGAAACGAGGAAGAACACAAATGCAGACAACAGCTCAACGTTCCAAATGCAACGAGATGACAAACCAATATATGCAGTGCAACCTCGACCAACATAGAAAATAGCATATGCAGTGATACATAAAGGACCTGCGTCACTACTGCAACTAAAAGGGAAATAGGCATGCGTACCCAAACTAAGACAACGCAGTAACAAATGTACAAGTATCACAATCAAAAACAACAAATTCGAATGACACAAGCACAGAAGAAATTCACAAAACAACATCGATTACCAACATCGAACGAAAACAAATGGCCAAGATAAAACAATATCAAATCAACATCGAATTGCGGAAACACTATATTAAGAATGAATTAGATGTGAGTAAATTTAATTACTCACCTGTGTTTTTGAAGAGCACGAATTCACAAGTTTCGAATCGAAGCCGTGGGAATCGAAGAACCAATCGACAAAAACCCGAAACCCTAATGAACGAGCATGCCATTTCTTTTCTCGTTTTATTTTGTTTTATGGTTGCGAAAATAATGAAAATGAGGGGGGGAAAAGGAACGGGCCGAAGTAAAAAGAGGGATAAATTTGTTTAGGGTTTTCGAACGAAAATGAGAAAGGGGTCGGGTCGAAAGAAAATGAAGATAAAGGAACGGCTATTTACTTTTGTAAATTTTCACTGCCTCATAAAAACATGGGCCACTATCTAATTTTCAAAACCCATCAATCTTTTTAACAATTTATAAAAGAATTTTAATTCAAATTTAAAAATTTCAATTGGCAATAGCTAGGAAAAGTAATCGTCCAAAGACGATAATTAATTGGTACAAAATACCGGGTTGTTACAACTCCCCTCCTTAAAGAAATTGCGTCCTCGCAATCATAAGGAATAAAGGGACAAAAGGTAACAACCATAAAAGCATATCATCACAAGATGAAGAAATTTGAAATAGGAAGTTCACCATATAGAGCATGAAAGAGAAAGCCTGAACGTGTTTGCTCGATGAATTCTCTGGATTTCTAAGAGAAATCCCTAGAATTTGAGAACCATTGAGAATCTCCATAAGAGAAACATCATTATTTCGAAGGTGCTCAACCTTCGAAGCAATGATGTGAATAGAATGTTGCTCACAGTCAAATCTGGTGAAACTTCAATTTCTTCAATATCACAGGGCTAAAGAATAAAAATCGAAAATCCCTAAGGCGTTCCGCAATTGGAAAACGTGGAAAACGTCATGAATAGCAGAAAATTGAGCCGGTACACCGGCGTAGTACAATATAAATACCAAAGAAATCTTTTAATTTCATAAAAGAAATTCACAAATTCTCTACAAAATTTAATTATCAAATAGATAATCAGAATACAGAAATCACAAAACAGCAATATCTAATTATCGATACGATAATTAGAAAACAACAAAATCAGCAAATCTAATTATCAACAAAGATAATTAGAAAACACAAATCACAAATATTTAATTATCACAAACGATAATTAAATCTCAAATATCTAATTATCACAAGTGATAATCAGAAACAAAAAATATCTGATTATCAAAAACGATAATCAGAAGTCACAAATCAACTAATATTTAATTATCACAATTGATAATTAAATCTTAAATCGCAAATATTTAATTATCACAAACGATAATCAAATCACAAATATCTAATTATCACAAACGATAATTAGAAACAACAAATATTCGATTATCAAAAACGATAATCAAATCTCAAATATCTAATTATCAAAAACGATAATTAGAAACAATAAATATCTGATTATCAAAAACGATAAATCAGAAATCACCAACATCCGATTATAAAAAATGATAATCAAAAATCACAAAATTTTCAATTAACGAGTCTGGAATTAACCGAAATAGCAAACGCACATGACCCATAAGCACGAGTTTTACTAAATCATTTAATTCGCTTCATCGTTTTCTTGAAAGCGCATAATTGTGTATTTTAAAAATAACATTTCACATTCTCAAACGGACAAGTCCGGAATTAAGCGAATCAGTAAAAGAAAGGGGTCATAGTCCTCGATTTTTCTGAAACGTTTAAATCGCTTCCTCATTCTTTTGAAAGCGTAAACTGTAAAATTTTTGAAAAAAATTTTAATTTATATTTTGAAACAAATTTAAAAATAACAAATTTTTAAAACACGTGATTAAAACAGCAACATCAGTAGCAACTTCGACAAGGAAATTTTCACTTCTCAAAATACCGTAAAAACGGACAACAAAATAAGCATTGCGGGATAACCGCTTGAAAATTCATTTTAAAATTGGCGGTTACTGAAGTTAATACGTCAAAATCTCATCAAAATAATTGGCATCAAAAGATAATACCAATGAATTTTCATTCATCAAAAATGTCACAAGAATCTTCTCAAAGATAGAAAAGGGATATCATACCCTAAACTTGTATTCATAACAAGTCAATGACATATGAATTCACCAATGCACAAAAATTGATAAAACTTATCAATAGAAATCACGAAAATTGGTGAAGAACAAATTCTAGAAATCATCACAAGAAATCCAGAAAACACAAGTTCTAGAAATCTAGACAAAAAATCCAGAAATCATAGAAAAAGGGAAAGAGGCCTATCACATGACGGTCTGAAGACCATGGGGAGCTACCCCAAATGGATGAGTCGGAATCACCCAGATGAGGTCTAGGCTAACCAAAAAGCAAAAAGGTATGTGTGAATGGAATCACACAAATGGTGTCTAGCCTAACCTCGCAAAGAAAAAGGTATGTGTGAGTGGAATCACACAAATGGTGTCTAGGCTAACCAAAACGCAAAAAGGTATGTGTGAATGGAATCACACAAGTGGTGTCTAGCCTAACCAGAAAGCAAAAAGATACGCGTGAATGGAATCACAAAAATGGTGTCTAGGCTAACCAAAAAGCAAAAAGGTATGTGTGAATGGAATCACACAAGTGGTGTCTAGCCTAACCAGAAAGCAAAAAGATATGTGTGAATGGAATCACACAAATTGTGTCTAGGCTAACCAAAAAGCAAAAATGTATGTGTGAATGGAATCACACAAGTGGTGTCTAGCCTAACCAGAAAGCAAAAAGATATGTGTGACTAGAATCACACAAATGGTGTCTAGGCTAACCAAAAAGCAAAAAGGTATGTGTGAATGGAATCACACAAGTGGTGTCTAGCCTAACTAGAAAGCCAACAAAGATACATCGCACAATTGCTAGTCTAAATCATAAAATGATCGTCATGATCAACGAGAACTGTCAATTACACTAAGCTAGTAAATATAAAAGTTAAGTTTCATGTCCCATAACCACTTGCTTAACTTAAATATTTACGAACGAACTGTAGATCTCCACTAGAAAATTTTCACAAGAGATTCAATCGAACAAGTCCAAGAATTAACCGACGAAGTAAACGCAAGCGTTTCATACCACTCGTTTTACTAAGTCGTTTAATTAGATTTCTCATACGAGTGAGGTAAAGGTTTGTATCTACTAATAGATTGGAAAATGGTTTAGGAAAAGAGTTCTGTAGTAAAATAGTTTTGAAATCGTTTGGAGAAAAGGGTTTTGATATTTACTACTAGTATAGAAAACCTTTGTATTTTTAAAGTGACAAATCACAAAAATGATTGTAGGAACAATCAATCACAAGAATTCACATACAAAGATGTGAATAGAATCCAAAGAAATCGATACCGTATCCATCAAAAGGTTTGTTCACGAAAATCCCAAAGAAAATGTTATCAAAGTTGCTAATAAATGATAGCAACAAATCGGGGAAATAACAAGAATCGATTAAATTTGGAAACCAAATCAATTCACTAAAATTCACATTCGAAGACGTGAATAAAATCCAAATAATTCGATTCTAAATCCATCAAAGTAGAAATACCCAAAAATTCCAGAAATAGAAGTTATCAAAGTCGACAAAGGAGATAACAACTAATCGGAAAAGAAGAATCGATTAACAATTGGAAAAACAAAGCAGAACGAGCATAAATGCATAGATGACTTCCACGAAAATAAAAATCAAGTCAATGCCGAAGTCAACAAGTAATGGACACAACATCATATAAAGAGATAACAACAAGGCACAAAGGCCAATGCTCAAGAATTCACAGTGCAAACAAATGCAATAAGCAAGTGAAAGTAGTGAAAAGCTTCCATCAAGTGAACGTGAAATATGTACACTGCAAATTCGAGAAGGTAGCGGACTACCACAAAATGCAAGGAGGTCAAAATAGCTTTAATTGGCCAAATTCAAACAAAATCAACGTCGGCTAAATCAATTCAAAGCCGAAAACACAAGAACAAAATCCTCATCATCAAAAATCCAACCTGAGTTCGCAAAGCAAACGGAGACCCAAGCCAAAATACATTCACGAAATCAAAAAATCACATGCACATGAATAAACGTTAGGAATTTATACCTAACAATCAAAGATAATCATATGCAAAGATGAGAGATAAAATATCGACAATTAGTTGTAACACATGTTCCATCTAAGTTATGTTTTATATTTGTCCTAAACCCCAGGCTTTGATACCAAGCTGTGACGCCCCACCTCTATACCCACGCTAGCCAAGAACACTACGGTGTAATGCTGTCAACTAGCGCGGAGAATAAGGCTGTTGAGGAGCGGCCATCAGTAGTTAGGCCCTACACTAGTATTGGTTATCTAGATAGGAGTGGTATATATATATATTCTTTCATTTTTCATCTCTGATTTATTTACTCCCATCAATTCCAGTATAAAACGAACTACGATGGTTCATAATAGTTTAGGACAAAATATATAATACAACACATATAAATGCGAAACACAGATAAAAACAGAAAGTCTCGTATATATAATAACTGATGTCGGTTATAATACACGTGATACAGTACATATGATACAACTACAACTGTCGACTCAGGCATTTACATATACAAGTACATTATCGACTAATATACATGAATACATATCAACCTATACTATGACACGACAACTCCCAAAAGATAAGAAAAGTCTTCATAGCTCAAACGGCAACCCAAAGCAAGATATCTACAACCTAAAATAACTCGGGTCTGACCCGAGTATTAAATTCAAAGAAAATAATACACGGGTCAGTCTAATTCAAACTCAGTTATGAGTGCACAGAAGCAATAATAATTAAATAATGAATAGACGACAGTCGCAATAAATCTCGTCTCCTCCGATCCTTAAATAAAGAAATCGGATAACGATAAATATAACACGTAACAGTGTTAAACAACAAATCAGCAAATTAAACCAAATCAGAATACAATTCAGAATATTGAATTAAATAAACAAAACAGTTCAAACCATTGAAATATCAATTAAAATATTAATTCGAGTAGGGCTGCATTACACGCACGCGTGCACTGCCTCACCACTACAGCATATGGAATATGCAAAAGATCAATAAATCAAAACAAAATAGAATATCAATAAAATCAATACCGTGTGGCTGCAGTTCACGCTTGCGTGCACTGCCTTGCCACTACCGTGATGATGTACCCAAAAACTCACTTCCGTGTGGCTGCAGTTCATGCTTGCGTGCACTGCCCTGCCACTGTAGTGATGATGTACACAAAATATCAACCGACCAAAATCAATGAAGGTTCAAATATCAATTCAAATTGTCGATACTGTATGGTTGCAGTGCACGCACGCGTACACTGCCTTGCCACAACAGCATATACACAAATAGCAACAAGGCACAAAGGCCAATACACAAGAATTCATAGTGCAAACAAATGCAATAAGCAAGTGGCAGCAGTGGAAAGCTTCAACCCAGTGAGTTGAAGTGGTTGACTATCTCAAGCAACAACAACCAAACAAGTTCGAACAAGGCAGAGAAATGCCAAAGTGGTCAAGAAAAGATGACAACAACTGCAGCCAAAAAGCATAAAACAGTGGTACAGGTACAAAATAGAAGGAGGGTGAGGGCACCAGGGTATGGCACTACAGCACACCAACACATGAATGCAATGGTGACCAGATGCAATGAAGACAAGGCATCAATGCAAGGTAATAGTTCCTAACAAGTGACCAAATGTGAATGCAGATAAACAGTTCAACATGACTCAAAGCATCAGTGGTGAACCAAATAGTATGCATCAGGCAGTACAATGACAAAGACAGTGCAAATGCAAACCAGGCCAGATACATAGGTGATGGAGATATGGTGATGGAAGTGCAGTGGTGGATCCAAGAATCCAAATTTATATGCAATTAAACAGTGCATTAAAAACATGCACACTTATATAAATGTATGCAAGAAGCAATACATATGTACTCTGGTGGGCTGCAAATCTAAAGAGGTCGAAACTGTTGCGACTTGATGTAATCAAAGCCACGACAAAATCAAATGAATGCAAACTTCCTTACATATGCTCAATACTTCGTAAAACATGTAGGCAAACTATCTCAAATGGTCAAGACAGCTACTATGAATGATCAAACGTGGTGTGAACCCAAAACTTGTGTGTAACCAATCTGCAATGGTCCCAAAGGCACAAGTGAACAATATGAAGTCTATGTGCCTCAAAGGTTAGAGGCAATGTAAAAATGCAGACGGCACATAAATAAAGTCCACACGAGCTCAATGCAAACGAGGAAGAACACAAATGCAGACAACGGCTCAACGTTCCAAATGCAACGAGATGACAAACCAATATGTGCAGTGCAACCTCGACCAACATAGAAAATAGCATATGCAGTGATACATAAAGAACCTGCGTCACTACTGCAACTAAAAGGGAAATAAGCATGTGTACCCAAACTAAGACAACGCAGTAACAAATGTACAAGTATCATAATCAAAAACAACAAATTCGAACGACACAAGCACAGAAGAAATTCACAAAACAACATCGTTTACCAACATCGAACGAAAACAAATGGCCAAGATAAAACAATATCAAATCAACATCGAATTGCAGAAACACTATATTAAGAATGAATTAGATGTGAGTAAATTTAATTACTCACCTGTGTTTTTGAAGAGCACGAATTCACAAGTTTCGAATCGAAGCCGTGGGAATCGAAGAACCAATCGACAAAAACCCGAAGCCCTAATCTTTAAGAAAGGGGAACGAGTACGCCATTTCATTTCTCGTTTTATTTTGTTTTATGGTTGCGAAAATAATGAAAATGAGGGGGGAAAAAGGAACGGGCCGAAGTAAAAAGAGGGATAAATTTGTTTAGGGTTTTCGAACGAAAATGAGAAAGGGGTCGGGTCGAACGAAAATGAAGAAAAAGGAACGGCTATTTACTTTTGTAAATTTTCACTGCCTCATAAAAACATGGGCCACTATCTAATTTTCAAAACCCATCAATCTTTTTAACAATTTATAAAAGAATTTTAATTCAAATTTAAAAACTTCAATTGGCAATAGCTAGGAAAAGTAATCGTCCAAAGACGATAATTAATCGGTACGAAATACCGGGTTGTTACAACCGGAGTCTGTGCGAGCTTAACTAGTGTTACATCATCGACTTCCACGTCGCTTCCCACACTCGCGATTACTTCCACATTGCCAACGGCCGCGCAACTATCACCGTTCCCCCATCGATACAAACAGGTAATTAAACCCTAAATCCCCTTCGCATGACCTTTCTGGCCATCATAAAAATCACTGAGAGTTTTCCTATTGTCCGCCACCATCCATGCCTCCTCTGACCTAGATTCCGAGACACCCAACCATCGAGATCACCAGAATTTGACCCATTTTCCGGTTTCGTTCAAATCAAAATTCCCATTCAAAAACATCCTTGAAATTTAAATTTTATTATCAAAATTCCTCAATTCCTACGACTAATTCATTTATGAATTCAATTCATGAAATTTCGGACATTTGGTTCTGACTCAGTTATGCTCATCATAGTAAATTCCCAATATTTAAAATATTTACTAAATAAATATTCTTGTAATCATTTTTAAAACTAGTATTACATCATTATAGTCACATCCCGTTTAAAGATCGAATTCTAAATTCAAATGCTGTGATGATTTGATTTTTTTAGAACAGGTTTCAAATCTTGTTAATATATCAACTAAAACATATTTTACAACTTTACTCAACATTTACCCATATGCCAACCATTTGTCACAAATTTCCTTCACATTTTTACTACATGCAACAAAGTTTAAAAAAACAAATTAAGGCTCTGTTTACTCACCTCGTTTGAACAGAGAAGCCTGCATTTGTTCTTGAAAACTTTGATCTGACCTCTGAACTTGGTGAATTTTTTTTAATGATTTGATCAGTTGCTTTTTGCTTTGGTTTTAAATCCTCTGGTTTCCTTTGAATTGCTGTTTTGAGTATCTGATTTTAAAATGGTTAACAGGCTTTGCCTTTTATTTTTCTTATATTTTGATTTCAGGCTATTTTCTTGCTTTAGGTTACAAGCTTTGTTCACTTTGTTTTGAGAATGAACAGATCAGGAAAAATAATATGAAAAGAGAGGGATAGAGCTTAAAAATAAAAGAAAATAAATTACCCTTGGTCAATTGGCTTACAAATGTCATTAGTATGCCATAATCAATTTACACTTGTATTTAGATTTAAGCTTAAGCTTACATTTGTAATTATATGAAACAAATTGATTTACATTTGTAAATCCATGTTTTATATGGTTTTATGTGTATTTATATAATATTTTAAATTTAGATTTTACATTTATAAAGGTCTTTACCTATATTTATTTATTTATTTTTTTAAATGAATATATTTATCATATTATCAATTTGCTCTTATATAATTGTCTTATGTTTTAAGTGTTTAAATCTTTATCTTAAGTTAATCTTACTTAATTATATTTATTCATTCTCTTATATTAAATTTCTATGTAGTAACCACTTTCCTTTATTTAAATTAATATGATCTTTAAATGAAAATAACAAACTATATACTAATAAAATCATATACATATATATATTTTGTATCCAATTTGTTTAAGATCTTCGAATTTCCAATTCAGATTCAAATTTAAAATTAACTCACATATATACACTTAAATATACCCATATTTAATTTGTTTGAAAATAAATAAAATTTTCCTATTTAAAGTCTACTTATATCTATATATATAAACCATCATTATTATTTGTTTTAAAAGAATAATTTGTCAAATTTTAATATATTAAGAGATTATCAAATATTATCCACAGTTTTAAAATCCAATTTTTATTATATTTTCAGATTCACTTACATAACCGTATATCTTTAATTATCAGAATTTTATCCAATCAATTGAATAAACCTATTAATTATCCAGTTATCAGATGTTCAAAAATCCGGGTTATCACATTCCTCCCCTCTTTGAATCTTTACGTCCTCGAAAAGGAACGAAGCCAGAATTTATCAAAATACTTAATATCAATTAAATCACTTTTTGATCATTTTTAAAACACTTTAAAATATATAATGTTTCCAAAATAGTTTTATAAAAATATCATTTATAACACGATGTTTCAACAAGTCTGTCCTCGTTCTCACAGAAATTCAGTCATACGTTGATCAGGCGTAGGACTAAAAATCTATAAGTAATTGGTACCTCATTTTCAACACCCAGTGAAAATACTTGGAAAATAATTTATTGGAAATATAGAAAACATTTTTGAAAATAGAGGAAATATCTTTGGTGAGAATGCTCTGGAAATCATCACCCCCATCCACGGTCGCAGTTACGTCCTGGGTTACGTTGCCATCACATCAAAAGTCCATGTAAATGTAGGCACTTCGTGCCCCTCGATTACGCCATGGAACCCGCCACAGATCACAGTAACATTCCATGGTTACGTTGCATCACAGCAAAAGTCCATGTAACTGTAGGCATCACCGCCCTTGATTTTCGCTGCCAAAAATGAAACTTCTCAAATCCCACACAGGCCGCAGTCTACCTATATAAAATCAAACATAGACCGTTGGCTCTCAGCAGCACACACGACTTTCGCTATGTCACCATAGGTCGTAGTCTACCGATATAAAATCAAACGTAGACTGTTGGCTCTCAGCGGCACACATGACTTTCGCTATGGTCTGCAATAGATTATGGTGACATCGAGTTACACTATCGTCATAGCATAACCCAAATGCCTCTTTAGGCATCAGCGCCCTTGATTTTCGCTACATACTACACAAAATCCTCAGGAACTATTTTTGTCCGGACTCCTCACAGGATCAACTTTAGAACCCCGCCTTAGGGTTCAAGGCAGTACCACCCTGTGGCACTCCTGAGAAGTTCATTTTAAGGGAGCGCCTTTTCGCCAAAGCCTGTCTCAGAACACTTTATACTATAAACATATAGTATTTTCCAAATCATACACCTAGTATGAATCCCATATAAATCTCCTTTCTCAAAATCTATTATCCCAAAATCGATAATTCTCAACTAGGCTTTCCAAATTCCAAAATTGATTTTCCCAAAAAATCAAAAGCCTTTCCAAATTCATAGGTTCCAAAAACCTTTTCTCAAAATCATTCTCATAAGATTCTTTACATATATATATATATATATATATATATATATATATATATATAACTTTAAAAATCTTTGGATCACTTCAAACTTGTATAAATTCCCTTTTTATACTTCAAAAACTTTCAAAACCCTTTTCTTTTGGCAAAAGATTCAACAAGGGAAGTTTTATCATATGTATAACAAAGATACGTAACTTTTTTTGTTCCAAATCAAATATTCAAATTTGATTACTCTATAATGTCATTTACCAAATTACTTACTTCCATAAAGTAATTTTCTACCATAGAAATATCTAATTTCCATTTTACTTCATCATATATTTCACAAAATATACCTTTCATTTCAAAAACCATTTCACATTTCTTATCCAAAAATTCCCAATATCAATTCCATTCAAACCCGTATGATGTACGCATATCATCGGTACGCTATATCAATCTGATCGCTCACTCGATCACACAATTTCACTTTCGAAATAGTATCGTCCACCCGACTTCCTAGTACGGACTTAGATCTGGTTTCTTGATCAAAAACAGTCATTCTCCTTACATAGCCATAACTATGATAGAGTCTATCCAGAACCAATTAACAATCCATATCTAGGTTGGCCGTCGAAAATCGAGTGAAAAATCCTAACTTGGATCGATAAACTATCTCGAAATTCTATGCTCGTATCCTGATCAAATCACTATGTGAATAGGATAATATACGTACATCCTACATTTTTATCTTTATTGATTATTAGCTAAATCAATCCTCTTTCCTATTCATATTCATTTTCATTCTTATTGCATCAATCCTCATTTGGATTATCACCTCAATTCTTATCTCAATTGGGTAATTAATCATAAACAGTTCAAACTCTGTCCAGTTTAAATTTAGAAAATAATTTGAAAAGTTTAAGATAGATAAGTAGTTGAAAAATAATTATTAATTGTAAAATAACTATAAGATAGTTAAGTAATGATAAAATAGTTATCAAATAGTCAAACAGTTATAGAAATTTTTAATAATTGCAAAATAATTGCAAAATAGTAAATAGTTATAAAGTAGTTGAAAAACAGAAATTAGTTTATAAAACAGTTGCAAAATAGTTAAATAATTCCAAAAGTAGTTATAAAATAAGTATAAGATAGTTTTGGGTTTAATAAGAAAGGTTGTATATATAATAAATAGCTTGGAAAAATAGATTTGTACTAAAACAATTTATTTTGAAAATAGTCCAAAGTCAAACTGTTCAATTCCCAACCTCCATTTCCAATCAATTCAATTTAAATTTCCACTTCCATTTAAGTTGATTCAATTCCAATGTAAATAACTTCAATTTCTGTAACAACCCTATATTTTGCAATTATTTTTAAATTGAATGTCCAGATTTAAAAGCTTTATTTATGAAAAAAGAATAAATTTTGCTATTTTAAATATAAACTTTGATTTTGATATGGATTAGAAATCCAAATATGACTAAATAGAATAATTTTCCAAAAAGTGAATTTTGGTTAAAATAGTCAAACTTTGACTTTTAAATTTAAATTTTAAATATTTAAATTTGTAAATTTTATCTTTTATTATGAAAATAGATTTAATAACATGAATATTGCTTTTCGTTTCGTTGGAAACATATTTAAATTGTGAAAGTTATGTACATTTCAATACTGCATACAATTTGAGTTCTTTCACAATTTTGGTTATTTTAAATTATAAAAAATTATATTTTCCTTATCATATTTTATTTTAATATGTGTTAATATGTTATTTTAAGTATATTTTTGTCTTTTAATATTTTTAAAGTGATAATATAATTTTTCTAAAGTCTATTGATATTTATTTCAATTTATTAAGCCTAGTTTCTATTTTTCTTTGCTATTTTCTACATTTAAATTTTATTTAATTAAAATTTATATATTTATTTTTGTGAATGCATTTTTTTATGTTAATATATTTTTTATAAATATTTTTACAAGTCCATATAAATTTTCTAAAGTTCATTCTGTTTATTTTCCATTTTTCTGGACCAGTTTGCAATTTTGTGCTATTTTCTTAGTTTAACCTTATATAATTAATAAATATTTATATATATTTTATATTTGGTTATATTTCAGAATTTTTTTTATTGAAATTATTATTATTCTCAGTAAGTTAAACTTATATAAATAAATTTGTGGAAATTTGAAAGGTTTTAAAATCCTTTAACTTCCATAGCCTTTTCCTCTTCCGCCTTTTCATTTTTTTTAACCTACATCTTTCAATTATTGCCATATATTATCTTTCTAATTTCTATAGCACATCACCTTCTTTCTCACGTACAACATTCCTTCTCAAACACAAAAAATTTTCACGGCCATTGTATGTCAAGTTTAGGTAATTCTTCATCTCTTCTTTTCTTGTTTTTCCTATTTTCTATTTGAATTTTGGCATTGTTTCTCAACTAGATTGGATTGGCCACCTCACCTCTAGCCCTAGGCCGACCTCCACCACCTGATACTCTGACCAGCAACTTCTCTAGTCCATTACCATGGCCAGGCCGAGCAACCATATGGCAAGCATCATCACCAAAAATCCACAAATACATCACCTATTCACACAAACCGAGCCTAGTTTGCTAGCACCACCTTCGCCTTCCTTTAGCCGCCACTTCCACCACCACCACCAGTTCAGACCTGACCTCCACCCTCTGCCACATCACCCACCACCATCTAGACACCTGGCCATGCCCCTATAGCTTGAGGCCGAGCCCATGTATATCCTAGAAATGATGATATGTTGCCTTGTGTGTAGATTGTTGCACCCTATATCCATCACCTTCAATTTCCACCATGGCCATCACCAATAGCCTCCACCACCTGATCTTCCACCACCTCTAGCTGCCACATCAGACCCCACCTGACCTTCACATTGCATGGATGGACCCACAACAGCAAGGGCCGAACCCTATGGTGCAACAAAAGCCACCATTTGCCTTAGAACCCTTTGTATTCCATTGCCTTCTCTACTTGTAACTCCCACTCACCTTATCACCTTGTAGCCGAGCCTATACTGAACCCATACCAGACCTGTGCACCACTATTGGCTGACCATACCCACTACTTGGCTGAGCATATGATGGTTGAGGAAATGGTCAAACCAATTGATTTATAACTACATTAATTTCTAGATCGTTTTTTTGATAATTTGCACTGAAATCATATTTATACTTGTCTTGTTTTTGTGTTGTCCACAAGATCAAACTTGTCTCTCCACTCCACTCAAGTCTTATGTCGGGTTATCGTGCATTCGGGATTCGTTTGTGTGCTTTTTCTTGCTATCTCCAGCTTTGAACATGTGAGTTATTCTCACCGGACAATTTTGTACCTATATACTAGTAAATCGATCACCTGTGACTCTGTAAAATGCATCACCATATTATATCTGCTATATTATGATCATATGATGTTCACCCATGCTTAAACACCTGTTATATCATATGTTACTGTTATATTATGCTGTTTTGTTATTTATATCAGTTTATCACACTGCAAGTTCTCTTTAGATTAGAATCACTATGGGTTGAAATGATACATACCCGAACGGACTTTAGAATAAGGGAAAATCGTTATGGGCTGAAATGATAGGCCTGAGCAATTTTAAATTTATTTCATTTACTTGGGACTGCGGGTTTGAAATGATAAAACCCGGATTTTCTTTGTAAATTACGGTTTGAAATGATATATTACCCGTATCACTTTACCTAGCGTAGAAAATTATACACAGACCCGTAGTTAAAATATGTTTTTCTAAAATTTTTAAAATATTTTAGAAATGTAAATATTACTATATTTTGATTTAAACATAATAAAAAAATATTTTGTAAAGTATTATTGATTTTCTAGGAAATTATAAGTTAAATAAATTATAGAAAAGTTAGAAAATCTGAATGTAAGTTATTTTGGAAATTTTGATTTAATTATAATCGAAAATTAAATTACATATGAAACTATGATAAATTTATGATAATTTGAATTTAAAATAATTTTAAAATGATTTTATAATATATTAATGATTTTTTAGTAAAGTTAAAAAGTGAAAGGAATGATTATTAAGTTGAAATTTTGAAATATAACCAAATGGGAATTTGTGAATTTGGCTTAAAAGTGAATTTTTAAGTTAAATAAATAAAATTGAAATTAAGTTATATTTTGAAATTTAAACTTAGGTGTTAAGTTGAAATTCAATTCAATGAATTTAAAATTGAATGTTGAAATTTAATAAGTGAATTATTATTAAATCTTGATTTTTGAATGGAAATTTAACTTTATAAAATCATGAACTTAAGGAAAATTAAATGTTGTTTATAAATGTGAAAACGTATGATTTTATAAGTTAAAAAAATGTTTTAAATAAAATTATAATTGGTTGTGAAATTATATTGAATATTTGAAGTTAGTTAACTGCATTTTTGAAATGCTATTAATTGCAATGTAAATGATATTACAGCATTTGTAAATGTTGTAGTTGATGATAATGAACTAAAAAGCTAAATGGAATTAAAGGCTATTATAGAAATTTTTGTAAGTGCTATAATTATTGAATTTAACTAAGTTTATTTGAAATTTAAGTAAACCCTATTACAACATTTTTAAAATGCTGTCTTTGGTTAAATTGAACTGTTTTGAATGTAACTTTCCGTAGCATTTTCTAAATGCTGCGCAAAGTAAATTTTCACTATTTTGATAAACTTAAGTGAATAAATGACCTTTGAAAGTTAAAAATTTTGAAAATTTAATAATTTAATTATTAAATATAATAACTTCATTTTAATGATTAAAAATGATTTTTGAAATATAAACTGTTTTGAAATGTGAATTGAAATGGTATTTTAAATTGAACGAAATGAATAATGATTTGAAATGAAGTTTTGTAAAGATATGATATTTTGATATATTGAAATGATTTGAAAGGAACTTTGTAAAATATGATATTTTAATATATTAAAATGATTGGAAAGGAAATTTTGTAAAGATATGATATTTTAATATATTGAAATGATTTGAAATGAAGTTTTGTAAAGATATGATATTTTGATATGTTAAAAGGATTGGAAATGAAGTTTTGTAAAGATATCGTATTTTAATATATTGAAATGATTTGACAAGAAGTTTTGGAAAGATATGATGTTTATGAAATGGTTTGGAATTAATTTAATCTTTATTTTGATGAAGATTTGGATTGGAAATGATATTCTTTTTGAAGTATAAATACCATTTTAAATTATAACTATGGGTTATAATAACGATTGGTTGGCAAAGAGATCGGGATCGGATATCTGGCATACTCTCCATCGATACCGAAAACCACTTTGACAACCGTGTACGCCATGGAGATTCCAGAATGAAGTAGGTTGGTGGCGACGTTCTTGAGGTATATTACGTGAACCCAACTCCGGTGAGTTGGCATAAGGTGGCTAAAACAGGAGCGATCTCGGGCCAAGTGAAGTCATTCCTCCGATCGGACACATTCCTTCGATACTATATTCTTACTTGTGATTGATTAGATGGCCATCCTTCGATTTTGGTTTGGATTGTGTCCCGAGGTGGGCGTATGCGGTTGTTCCATTACCACCAGCCTGTGTGCGTAATTGGTATATCTACCCTGGCGTTGCTTTGTGTGCCGTGTCACCTACCATATCGAGCCTTTACTGTGAGTTTGTTTTTCTCCTGTAGCCCATGGAGTATTTAGGGTAGTCTCTTGGAGATTTTCTGATACTGGATGGACTACTGGGACTATTATGTGTGAAGGGTGATATGGGTAGCCCGTAACGCTATTTAAAAGTATGTTTATTTTACTGTAGACATTATTATAATAGCGAAATAATACTACATAGTAAATAGTTTAACGGATCCTTAGAGGATGGGCGGTCGCATGCATCCTTTAAGTTACTTGTGCTTTATTACAGTTCACTTGAGTTGGTTTACATTATATAAGTATATATTGTCCTAACTCGAGTGTTTGTATTTTATTTACGCTCGGGTCAGCCTGAGTTATTCACAGATTTGGATTCCACTTTCTGGAGATTGGAATCACTGGAGATCATCTGCTTATCTAGTTTTAGCTATTCCAATTCCGTTGTTCTATTCAGCTTGTACTTGGTTGTCATCTTGAGACTTCTGTTGTACTTTATTTATTCTGTTGTATTTTATTTAACTCTGATATATTTTCATAGTAGCTTCATGAACTACTATCTCTTTTACTTCCGCTGCATTTCTTACTTTGTGACTGTGTTCTGTGATTTTTATTTACTTTACGTCCTGAGATTTGCCAAATTTTATTTACAATGCGGTATTTTGAGCAATTCAAGTCCGGCATGTGCGGATGCGAATGGCTGAAAGTATCGGGTTGTTACAATTGGTATTAGAGCTTTGGCTTTGAGGAAAAACTT
Organism: Allium cepa; assembly: GCA_030765085.1. Classification (NCBI taxonomy): domain Eukaryota; kingdom Viridiplantae; phylum Streptophyta; class Magnoliopsida; order Asparagales; family Amaryllidaceae; genus Allium; species Allium cepa. Next base: position 104,295,447 of record CM060930.1, on the reverse strand, counting down.
AGAATGTATGGTAAATTTAGTTACAGAATCACTTTCATCCAAACTTGAATCTCTTCCTCTTTGATTCAAACTTCATTTGAATTTTGGAACGTTCCCTGCGGTTCCAAAATCCATTCATGTCCCTCACTATTCATCTCCTTCTGAATCTGGAGTATCCCATAACTCCACTTCGAATGAGCTTTATAGTGAATTGGCAGTCCCGTCAATCTCAAAAATTCATTTGTAAAGGGAGAAACTCCTTTATAATTAGCATCGATTCACCAGAGATTTATATCTATCCTTGGTTTAGATGCTAATATCTTTTGTTATTCCAAACTCTATCTCCTGAGGTCGAATGTAGATTTGCACCAGAAAATCCACATCGATCTTATTCTTTAAGTCACGGTTGACCAATTAAAGTTGCCCGCGATTTATATAAGCTTATCCATCTTCCTATTCTGTTATTTTAGCATCTCATCATTGTTTCCAACTTATTTTCAAATCAGAATTTCCTTTGATTTGGGTTAATCATATTTGAATCTCTATCCTTCTTTGAAAATCTATTCATGTATAGTGTATTTGTAAACTAATATTTAAAATTTAAATGTTTTATATATTGTGTTGTTTGAATTGTTGATGTTGAATTGGGTTTCTGATCGATTCGTCTGATCAACGCTATCGATGGGATTTCTAAAACACTTTGACAGAACAAACTAACACAATATTATTTAAAAAAAATTTGGTTAATGAAATAAATTTTGATATAAGTAAATTTATGGAACATAATAAATTGATTAAATTGATCATTTGAAATGATAATGCTTGATTTATCATTTATTGTTCGACAAATGAATTTATAAATAGCTATTTATAAATTCATTTAGGAACAGAAATGAGTTAAAACAAGAAATTTGAGAATTTAATTTTCGATGGTTTCAAACCTTGTGCTTAAAGTTTTAAAAGGGGAATATTATTTAAAATATTTTGTAATAGAAATTTGTTCCAAGAAATTTTAAAGTTTAAAATTAGTGCTCTTCTCTTTATTGCTGGAAAATAACTTCGGTGATGACCGCGACATCATCGACATTCATTTTCGAGTTTCGAAGTGAAGAGACGGTTCTGTAGTCTTGCTACAGTTTTGTTTTGGGAAATTTAATTGATTTGAATTTCTAAAAAAAATAAGACTGGATTTATAATATATATAGATATATGATTTAAATTTGATTTAACATATTATGTGTATATATTTATTTATCTCTAAATGATTTGAAGGAATCATAAATTTTATTCTAAACTTTATCTTAAAAGAATCATTTCAATTATAAAAAAAAGTCAAAATTTTAGATAAATGATTCAAAATTGAGATGAGGGAATTAGAAAGTTTTATTTGTATAATAATCAATTGCATTTAAATATAACTTACCATAATTTTTAAAAGTTAACAATGTAATTAGATAATATACAATATAAAAAGATTTTATAAATAAAATTTGAGTGGTTATAATAAATGTTATACACTTAAATTTTAGTTATAAAAGATTAACAGAGGTAAATAGAGAAAAAGAAAATTTAAGAATTTTATTTAAATAACTTAATAATCAAATTTGATTTAATATGGAACCTTAAGTCTAACCTAGGAATTTTGATAAAAGTTATTTCCTGAAATGAATATGTTTGTATAATAAACAATGTATCTTTGAATAGATAAATAAAATATATTTGAATGGGACATTTTGTAATAAAGTATATTTAATCTGGAATCATAGTTTAATTGATGTCCAAATGAATAAATGTGTAAAGTAATTTGATTGTTATATTTGCTATGATAAATATTTTATTTATGAAATAGATCATATGTCTTGGAAAACGAATAATTATGATTTAAATAGTTAAGATGTATTTTAATATCACTAAAATTTGATAATTAAAAATTTGGTTTTCAAATGGAAATTTCAAGTGTAACTTATTGAAGGAATATCTATTTATGAAATGGGTATTTTAAATAAAGCGTTAGGTTATTTGTTAAATTAAGAGTTAAGTAAAATAGTGAACTTTTAACTTAATAAATGAAGTATAGTTTAATTTGGATTTTCCATTCATAAAAATTTGTTTTAAATAAATCATAAGTTAATGATATCCAAATGAATATTTCAGAAATTGAACTGATTGAAATACTAATATATCTACTGTAGAACTTTAAAAGTACTGCTGTTTTTGAAAATACAGTTATTTGGAAATTTTATAATTGAATGAATGAACTTAGTAATGTTACAATTTTGAAATGAATATTATTTGACATTGAGTTTAAATGGTTTAAATGAAGATTATTTGAAAAGTGCTTTGATTTTAGTAGTATGATTTGCAAATAATAACATCTCTGAAGTATTATGTTTCAAAGCATCGTGGTTTCAAATTTATTATCTTATTTTGTTTTTCAAACTATCTTTTAGTTGTCCTTATTTTCCTTATCTTGCTACAGAATGGGGAGGCTATTGCATATACCAGTTTGTTTAGAAATCTTTCTATAATCTTTGAAAATCTTTGGTACTCATCTGGATCCGAGCACTGCTTACCATCCACAGACCGACGGTCAAACGGAAAAGGGTGAATCAGATTCTCAAGGATCTTTTCATGCTTGTGTTCTTGATTTGATCATCTCCACCTTGCCAAACTTACCTATAACAACGGTTATCAAGTATAATTTCAAACCTCTTGTCATCTTATCTTAATCCTATTTCATTCTAACTTTTTGTGCTTTCCCGTACCTCGTTCCTTTCCGGGGACGAAAAGTTTTGAGTGGGGGAGAGTGCAACAACCCTGTATTTTACAATTATTTTTAAATTGAATTTCCAGATTTAAAAGCTTTATTTATGAAAAAAGAATAAATTTTTCTATTTTAAATATAAACTTTGATTTTGATATGGATTAGAATTCCAAATATGACTAAATAGAATAATTTTCCAAAAAGTGAATTTTGGTTAAAATAGTCGAACTTTGACTTTTAAATTTAAATTTTAAATATTTAAAATTTTAAATTGTATCTTTTATTACGAAAATAGATTTAATACCATGAATAATGCTTTTCGTTTAGTTGGAAACAGATTTAAATTGTGAAAGTTGGGTATATTTCAATACTGAATACAATTTGAGTTATTTAGCAATTTTGGCTATTTTAAATTATAAAAATTATATTTTCCTTATCATATTTTATTTTAATATGTTTTAATATGTTATTTTAAGTATTTTTTTGTCTTTTAATATTTTTAAAGTGGTAATATAATTTTTCTAAAGTCTATTGAAATTTATTTCAATTTATTAAGCCTAGTTTCTATTTTTCTTTGCTATTTTCTTCATTTAAATTTTATTTAATTAAAATTTATATATTTATTTTTGTGAATGCATTTTTTTATGTTATTATCTTTGTTATAAATATTTTCACAAGTCCATATAAATTTTCTAAAGTTCATTCTATTTATTTTCCATTTTTCTAGACCAGTTTGCAATTTTGTACTATTTTCTTATTTTAACCTTATATAATTAATAAATATTTATATATATTTTAAAATTGGTTATATTTTCGAATTTTTTTACTGAAATTATCATTATTCTCAGTAATTTAAACTTATATAAAAAAATTTGTGGAAATTCGAAAGGTTTTAAAATCCTTTAACTTCCAAAGCCTTTTCCTCTTCCGCCTTTTCATTTTTTTTGACCTACATCTTTTAATTATTGCCGTGTATTATCTTTCTAATTTCTGCAGCACATCACCTTATTTTTCACGTACAACATTCCTTCTCAAACACAAAAAAATTTCACGGCCATTGCTTGTCGAGTTTAGGTAATTCTTCATCTCTTCTTTTCTTGTTTTTCCTATTTTCTATTTGAATTTTGGCATTTTTTCTCAACTAGATTGGATTGGCCACCTCACCTCCAGCCCTAGGCCGACCTCCACTACCTGATACTCCGACCAGCAACCTCTCTAGTCCACTACCATGGCCAGGCCGAGCAACCATATGGCCAGCATCATCACCAAAAATCCACAAATACATCACCTATTCACACAAACCAAGGCTAGTTTGCTAGCACCACCTTCACCTTCCTTTAGCCGCCACTTCCACCACCACCAGTTCAGACCTGACCTCCACCCTCTGCCACATCACCCACCACCATCTGGACACCTAGCCATGCCCCTTTAGCTTGAGGCCGAGCCCATGTATAGCCTAGAAATGATGATATGTTGCCTTGTGTGTAGATTGTTGCACCCTATATCCATCACCTTCAATTTCCACCATGGCCATCACCAATAGCCTCCCCCACCTGATCTTCCACCACTTCTAACTGCCACATCAGACCCCACCTGATCTTCACATTGCATGGCTGGACCCACAACAACAAGGGCCGAACCCTATGGTGCAACAAAAGCCACCATTTGCCTTAGAACCCTTTGTATTCCATTACCTTCTCTACTTGTAACTCCCACTCACCTTATCACCTTGTAGCCGAGCCTATACTGAACCCATACCAGACCTATGCACCACTATTGGCTGACCATACCCACTACTTGGCTGAGCATATGATGGTTGAGGAAATGGTCAAACCAATTGATTTATAACTACATTAATTTCTAGATCGTTTCTTTTGATAATTTGCATTGAAATCATATTTATATTTGTCTTGTTTTTGTGTTGTACACAAGATCAAACTTGGCTCTCCACTCCACTCAAGTCTTATGTCGGGTTATTGTGCATTCGGGAGTTGTTTGTGTGCTTTTTCTTGCTATCTCCAGCTTTGAACATGTGAGTTATTCTCACCAGACAATTTTGTACTTATATAACTAGTAAATCGATCACCTGTGAATCTGTAAAATGCATCACCATATTATATCTGCTATATTATGATCATATGATGTTCACCCATGCTTAAACACCTGTTATACCATATGTTACTGTTATATTATGCTGTTCTGTTATTTATATCATTTTATCACACTGCAAGTTCCCTTTAGATTAGAATCACTATGGGTTGAAATGATACATACCCGAACGAACTTTAGAATAAGGGAAAATCTTTATGGGCTGAAATGATAGGCCTGAACGATTTTCAATTTATTTCATCTACTTGGGACTGTGGGTTTGAAATGATAAAATCAGGATTTTCTTTGTAAATTACAGGTTGAAATGATATATTACCCGTATCACTTTACCTAGCGTAGAAAATTATATACAGACCCACAGTTAAAATATGTTTTTCTAAAAATTTTAAAATATTTTAGAAGTGTAAATATTACTATATTTTGATCTAAACTTAACAAAAAAATATTTTGTAAAGTATTATTGATTTTCTAGGAATTTATAAGTTAAATAAATTATGGAAAAGTTAGAAAATCTGAATGTAAGTTATTTTGGTAATTTTTGGAAATTAAATTAAATATGAAATTATGATAAATTTATGATAATTTGAATTTAAAATGAATTTAAAATGATTTTATAATATATTAATGATTTTTGAGTAAAGTTAAAAAGTGAAAGGAAAGATTATTTAAGTCGAAAATTTGAAATATAGCCAAATGGGAATTTGTGAATTTGGCTTAAAAGTGAATTTTTAAGTTAAATAAATAAAACTGAAATTAAGTTATATTTTGAAATTTAAACTTAGGTGTTACGTTGAAATTTAATTCAATGAATTTAAAATTGAATGTTGAAATTTAATAAGTGAATTATTATTAAATCTTGATTTTTGAATGGAAATTTAACTTTGTAAAATCATGAACTTAAGGAAAATTAAATGTTGTTTATAAATGTGAAAATGTATGATTTTCTAAGTTAAAAAAATGTTTTAAATAAAACTATAATTGGTTGTGAAATTATATTGAATATTTGAAGTTAATTAACTGCATTTTTGAAATGCTATTAATTGCAATGTAAATGATATTACAACATTTGTAAATGCTGTAGTTGATGATAATAAATTAAAAAGCAAAATTGAATTAAAGGCTATTATAGCAATTTTTGTAAGTGCTATGATTGTTGAATTTAACTAAGTTTATTTGAAATTTAAGTAAACCCTATTACAACATTTTTAAAATGTTGTCTTTAGTTAAATTGAACTGTTTTGAATGTAACTTTCCGTAGCATTTTCTAATTGCTGCGAAAAGTGAATTTCACCGTTTTGATAAACTTAAGTGAATAAATGAACTTTGAAATTTGAAAATTTTGGAAATTTAATAATTTAATTATTAAATATAATAACTTCATTTTAATGATTAAAAATGTTTTTGAAATATAAACTGTTTTGAAATGTGAATTGAAATAGTATTTTAAATTGAATGAAATGAATAATGATTTGAAATGAAGTTTTGTAAAGATATGATATTTTGATATATTGAAATGGTTTGAAAGGAAATTTGTAAAGATATGATAGTTTAATATATTAAAATGATTGGAAAGGAAGTTTTCTAAAGATATGATATTTTAATATATTGAAATGATTTGTAATGAAGTTTTGTAAAGATATGATATTTTGTTATGTTAAAATGATTGGAAATGAAGTTTTGTAAAGATATCATATTTTAATATATTGAAATGATTTGACATGAAGGTTTGGAAAGATATGATGTTTTTGAAATGGTTTGGAATTAATTTAATCTTTATTTTGATAAAGATTTGGATTTGAAATGATATTCTGTTTTGAAGTATAAATACCATTTTAAATTATAACTACGGGTTATAATAACGATTGGTTGGCAAAGAGACCAGGATCGGATATCTGGCATACTCTCTGTCGATATCGAAAACCTCTTTGACAACCGTGTACGCGGTGGAGATTCCAGAATGAAGTAGGATGGTGGCGACGTTCTTGAGGTATATTATGTGAACCCAACTCCCGTGAGTTGGCATAAGGTGGCTAAAACAGGAGCGATCTCGGGCCAAGTGAGGTCATTCCTCCGATCGGACACATTCCTTCGATACTATACTCTTACTTGTGATTGATTAGATGGCCGTCCTTCGATTTTGGTTTGGAGTGTGTTCCGAGGTGGGTGTATGTGGCTGCTACGTTACCACCATCCCGTGTGCGTAATTGGTATATCTACCCTGACATTGCCTTGTGTGCCGTGTCACCTACCATATCGAGTCTTTACTACGAGTTTGTTTTTCTCCCGTAGCCCATGGAGTATTTAGGGTAGTCACTCGGAGATATGCTGATGCTGGATGGATTACTGGGACTATTATGTGTGAAGGGTGATATGGGTAGCCTGGAACACTATTTAAAAGTATGTTTATTTTACTGTAGACATTATTATAATAGCGAAATAATACTACATAGTAAATAGTTTAACGGATCCTTAGAGGATGGGCGGTCGCATGCATCCTTTAAGTTACTTGTGCTTTATTACAGTTCACTTGAGTTGGTTTACATTATATAAATATATATTGTCCTGACTCGAGTGTTTTTATTTTATTTACGCTCGGGTCAGCCTGAGTTATTCACAGATTTGGATTCCACTTTTTGGAGATTGGAATCGCTGGAGATCATATGCTTATCTAGTTTTATCCATTCCAGCTCTTTTGTTCTATTCAGCTTGTACTTGGTTATCATCCCGAGACTTCTGTTGTACATTATTTATTCTGTTGTATTTTATTTTGACTCTGATATAGTTTCATAGTAGCTTCATGAACTACTATCTCTTTTACTTCCGCTGCCTTTCTTACTCTGTGCCTGTGTTCTGTGATTTTTATTTACTGTATGTCGTAAGATTTGCCAAATTTTATTTAGAATGTGGTATTTTGAGCAATTCAAGTCCGGCATGTGCGGATGCGAATGGTTGAAAATATCGGGTTGTTACAATTTCCATTGAAATTGATTTAACCCTAATTCAAGTTGAATTAATCCTCAATTTGTTTTCTAAATTCAAATCAAATTCCATTTGACTTTACTTATTAAACTTTAATTTCATTTCAAATTAATCTAATTCAAATTTCCCATTTCAATTTTTGAACTTATCCATCTTCAATCACAATTCCTATTAATTCAAATCAAATTCAGTTTGTGCTAATTTAATTCAAATTTTAAATTTAAACCATCTCGAATTATATAAATTCAAGTTAAATTTTTAGTTGTTGATTTAATCCTTTAAATCAAATCAACTTATCTCTTTAAACCATTTAATTCTGAGTCCTAATTCCATTTTAACCTATTTCAAAGTTCAAATAATAATTCAAATCCTTTTTAAATAACTAAATCTTTGAAATTCAATTTATCACCAAATTTTAATTTTGAAACTAATCCTTTGAAATTTTATCTTAAACATTCAAATCTTAAGTTCAATGTAGTTCCATATCCTTAATTCCAAATTAAAGTTTAATTTCTCTTTTACCTCAATAATGGATATAATACCACAATCCATTTCTTTATTTATTTAAACAATTCCAATTCATATTTTAAAGATTATTAATAACAATAGGATGATATCATCCAAATTATTTTTAAACATCCATCTATTTCCAATTTCTAGATCTCAAACCCATTTTGAGATCACACAAACTCCCAATTTCAAAACAACCATATAACTTCCCTTAAGGTAAATCCCAATTTCATCTTGAAGTTTCCAAATCAGGTTGTTTGTTAACTTATTCAACTTTCCCAAAATTAAATTCAATTTACTTAATCCAGTCAACCCTACTCAAATTTGAATTCCCGCTTCAAATTTCAAAATTCTTTACCACCTATAAGTTCAAAACTTATTTTGCTATGGGTTTTCACATCACATTCCAAGGAAACTTATAACTCCTCCCTTTAGAGTTTATTTCAAATCATCTTTGATATTATGTAAATTGCTCATACATATTATTTCCTTTATATACCAAGTTATACTTCAAAATTTAAACCATCCTGGCTTCAATTCAAAACAAATTCCTTTAAATTTTCAAACAACTCTTGTTTGAAATATGAACCTTTTATTCAAATACATTAATTAATATTATTTATTATTTCTTTATCGCTTTGAAACAATTTTCAAATTCTAGACCCAAATTTAAAACTTCACAATTTAGATCATCTTCAGTTCCAATTTATAAGTCATACTTCCCTAAATGTTTTACTTCCCTAAAACATTTCATCATTTTTGGATAATAATCAAGATTATTACAACTAGAAATCAATTCACTATTATCTTATTCTGAAAATTCTTCCCTAAATTTAATTTCAATTTAAATCTATTTCAAACTTATCTTTATTCAATTTAAATTTGGTTGTATTTCTATTACCACTTAATTTAATTCCAATAATTTAACAACCAATTACCTCGATATTTATTAGAAAGAAATATTGCTTTATATATCAAATATATTCTTATATAAAATCATTTAAAATCGTTATGTAAGAAAATAATAAGTACGTTCTCATGCACATATGTATATATACATACATTCAACTCATTCTAGGGTACTATTGACCTTATCCTTAATGAGTAATCCCACTAGAGCCAAGGTTCTCGCTTAACCTTTGCTCTGATACCAAATGTAACGACCAGGAATTTTCGATCTCGAAAATTCCAGATAGTTAGGAAAAGAAGAAAAGAGATTAAAGAAGAAGAAACAGAAAACCAAACTCAGAATCTCACATTCGCAGCGGATAAAATATAATGTCAAATAATATTCTTTACACAAAGAAAACTGAATCAGTCAATTACATTTTAATACATCAGAGTTACAACATTTACACAAACATAGGACAATTAAAATAATTTGTCCCAGATATACTATAATATATCACAGCGGATACACGCCATATATTCCTGCCATCCAACTTGCCTCCTGGGCTCCAGAACGTCCTTACCTGAAAATGTGTAATACTCGGTCTGACCCGAGCATTACATCAAAGTAACACTCGGATGAGGCTGGAAACCAGCGTGAGTAAACCCATCTAACAAGGAACACAAAAGCATACAACTTATATAAACCTGGGGTAACTTGTATCAATTTATAACTTTACAAGTCGTTATAGACATCACTTACATCACACATCAATTTCTAAGTACCAAAACTTAGATTAAATGGTCCAATTCATTTAAATCACTCTATTTCAGCCTATTGATTGCACATATCAATTTATAAAGAATCGAAGTGATTTCAAGTATTTACTAATACCCGACTCCGGTCTTTTCTAATTCAATACCATCTTAACCCAAGTTATTCAAGTGAAAAACAATTCAATTTTAAATACAAGATGTCGCTTTTTACGCAGCAATTCATCATCGATAGATAACCACATTATCATTGTCCATTCAAACATACCATATCACAAAACATTTCATATCAGAGATATCAACCAATTCATGGCATTTTATCATCATTCAATCATTCATAAGCAAGATGGATCATTTCCAAAATCAATTTAATTTATCTCTAATTAAATTAATTACTAATCATTTAATCACTTAGATTACCTTTACTCAATGATTAATTAATTACAAATCAATTAATTAATGATCCTTTACTTATCCATCATAATTGATCATCCTTGATTAATTATCTTCAATTACATAAAGTAATTATCCTTAACCATTTACAGTAATTGATCTTTCATTACTTTAATTAATTACATATATTAATTACATTAATTAATGATCCTTAATTAATTACTTCCATTAGTCAGTCTTAATCAATCATAAATAGTAATTAACCATCCTGTAATTACTTTCCTTAATTAATTAACTCCTTAATTAATTGCACTAATTAAATCCTAATTACTTCCATTAAGTAATTTTTATTTTATTAATAACATTCAATAAATTATCCATTTATCACTATCACTATGTAATTATACATTATTAATTACTTCTAGTAATTTTACTTTATCAATTTCATAATTAATCTATTATATAACTATTTTTAACCAACAAATTATAAAACTAATTAAATCTTGAGACTTATTTAAACCTATTAAACAACTTACCTGGAACTAGTTATCACTTCCCTTTCTTTATGAAATAAGTTATCTAAGTCTTTGCTTTTCTTTTTCAAAACTTTGCTTTTCATAAGCCTGTACAATTCTTTAAAATTTTTGAAACCTGGTTACTAACAAATACAACCCGAGCAAACTCCGAGTCAAAACATTTTAAACTATAAAATTAGTTGATCAAATTTGAAACTTGAATTTATTTAAAATATTTTGCTTTGCTAATAAAACCTGTACCTATTAACTTAAAATTTTTAAGAAAATAGGTTACAACACCTAAGACTAATCGAGCCAACTTCGAACCCTACCCGAGCAAAGCACGATGTTGCCCCTGCGTCTACTACTTCGAGTTGCCCACGAAATCGTCGAGACATAAACCAGTTACAACCTTTCTCTTGCAAACGACACGAACAAGAACCCGAGGCCATCGTTCATTTTCCCAATATTTATTCCGAGGCTCTCCCTTCTTCACCCTTACGAAACATCACTGATGCACAGCGACCATGTGCATGTGCACCAGTCGAGCGTGAGATTTCAGCATCCTCGACCAACACTGACAAGTTGCCTTTGCCAAGCTTGATCATCGCCACTACCCAGAACTCCTCGAAATCCCAGAACACAAAATCGAGCTGCCTAGACAACCACTGGAACTCATCATTGATGCCAAACTTCACCACCTCCCTCAATTCTGATCACTGGAGTCCGTGCGAGCTTGACTAGTGTTACATCATCGACTTCCACGTCGCTTCCCACACTCACGATTACTTCCAGATCGCCAACGGTCGTGCAATTATCAATGTTCCATTGTCAATAAAAACAGGTAACTGAACCCTAAATCCCCTTCGCATGACCTTCCTAGCCATCAGAAAAATCAACGAGTGTTTTTATTGTGTTCGCCGCCATTCATGCCTCCTCTGACCTCGATCCCGAGACACCAAACCAACGAGATCACCAGAATTTGACCCATTTTCCAGTTTCGATCAACTCAAAATTCCCATTCAAAAACATCCTTGAAAATTTAAATTTTATTATCAAAATTCCTCAATTCCTATGACCAATTTGTTTATGAATTCAATTTATGAAATTTCGAACATTAGGTTTTGACTCATTTATGTTCATTATAGTAAATTCCTAGTTTTTAAAATATTTACTAAATATATATTCTTGTAGTCATTTTTACAATTAGCATTGCATCATTATAGTCGCTTCCCGTTTAAAGATTGAATTCTAAATTCAAATAGACGCGACAATCTGATTTTTTTTCTAGAACAGGTTTCAAATCTTGTTAATATATCAACAGATATATATACAGATATATATATATATATATATATATATGTATGTATGTATGTATATAAACGGTCATATATGAATATACATATTCATTCCCACTAAAACATATTTTACCACTTTACTCAACATTAACCCACATGCCAACCATTTATCATAAATTTACTTTACATTTTTACTACATGCAACAGAGTTTAAAAAACAGACTAAGGCTCTGTTTACTCAATTGCTTTGAACATAGAAGCCTGCATTTGTTTCTGAAAACTTTGATCTGACCTCTAAACTTGGTGAAATTTTTTTTGAAAGATTTGATCATTTGCTTGTTGCTTTGGTTTTAAATCCTCCGGTTTCCTTTAAATTGCTATTTTGAGTATCTGGTTTTAAATGGTTAGCAGGCTTTGCCTTTGATTTTTCTTATATTTTGATTTCAGGCTGTTTTCTTGCTTTAGGTTACAAGCTTTGTTCACTTTGTTTTGAGAATGAACAGTTCAGGAAAAAAATATGAAAAGAGAGGGATAGAGCTTTAAAATAAAAGAAAATAAATTACCCTTGGTCAATTGGCTTACAAATGTCATTAGCATGCCATAATCAATTTACACTTGTATTTAGATTTAAGCTTAAGCCTACATTTGTAATTATATGAAACAAATTGATTTACATTTATAAATCCATGTTTTATATGTTTTTATGTGTATTTATATAATATTTTAAATTTAGCTTTTACATTTATAAAGGTCTTTACATATATTTATTTTATTTTTAAAAATAAATAAATGTATTTATCATATTATCAATTTGCTCTTATATTGATATCTAATGTTTTAAGTGTTTAAATCTTTATCAAAATTAATCTTACTTAATTCTATTTATTCTTTCTCTTATATTAAATTTCTATGTAGTAACCACTTTCCTTCATTTAAATTAATATGATTTTTAAATGAAAATAACAAAGTATATACTAATAAAATCATATACAAATATATTTTATATCCAATTTGTTTAAGATCGTTGAATTTCCAATTTGGATCCAAATTTAAAATTAACTCATATATATATATATATATATACACACACACACTTAAACACACCCATATTTAATTTGTTTGAAAATAAAGAAAAATTTCCTATTTAAAATCTACTTATATATATGTATATAAACCATCATTATTATTTGTTTTAAAAGAATAATTTGTAATATTTTAATATATTAAGAGATTATCAAATATTTATCCAATATTTAAAATCCAATTTTTATTATATTTTCAAATTCACTTACATAACCATATATTTTTCATTATCAGAATTTTATCCATTCAATTGAATAAACCTGTTAATTATCCAGTTACCAGATGTTCAAAAATCCGGGTTATCACATGAAATTTGAAATTCACTAAATCGAAAATCTCATAACGGATTATCGAATAGTCGATAAAGAAATCAGTAATTCACATATCATCATGAAAATCAATAAGTAATTCAAAACTCATAAGTCAAAAGCTCAGTAAAAGACCATCAAAATTCAAAACTAGGAGATTAGAAATGTGAAATTACAATCATCACAAGAATCAGTTTGGAAACTTAGATTGCAATAAATCGAGGAACTGTTATAAAAATGGAAGCTTAAAAATCCAAGAATCCTAAAAATGTGATTAAAATGTTGTCCATTCTCATTCAAAATCAAAAAATCAATGGCGAATTCATAAATTATCATGCAAACTCAATAAATGGAGCCAAGAAATCATGAACTCATGAAATAAGTGATCCAATAGGAAATTGTCATGAAAATTCAATGGGGAATGTAACATATTAAATTCGTGAATCGCCATAAAGGTTAATGAGTAAATTGGAAGTTCACTAAACCAATAATTCAGTAACACTACTGAAATTCATTGATGCAACTATAAATATGAAACCAATAAATCATTGTAAAGTAAATGTAAGCATCTAGGGTTGACCAAATCCAAAATAGAATTTCAAGAAGAGGAATTAAAAGTCTAAAAAATCAATAATTTAGAAAACTTCTTGTAAGGATCCCATCTGAAAAATAAATTACTAGAAACCAATCCAATGTCGAAATTAGAAATTTACCTCGTCATAGTAAATTCAAACAACAAATCCTAGACCTATGGGTTAGTACAGTTTTTGATATATTGGAATTGGGTTGCATCTGCAAAACTTTGTAATCATTGGAATATTGGTTCCTCATACACTTATAGAGTTTCTCATTTTCTATGGTATTACCCTATCTTTAGGGATTCCGGAGAAGTTGGCTCAATCTAATCTTCAAATGAAGTCTGTGCCATCAATAGTCATAACGTATTGCTGATTCCATTTGGGTTTCTTAATCCTTTGATGCATAAATCATTTTCCAAGCATCGGATGTTCTAAAGTTTGCTAACTCATATTTTTGTCTCTTTTGAATATGATTTTGGATTCTTTATTTGTTCCAGGTTTTGGGCATTGGATACATTTACCCCTTTTGCCTTTATGCATTTCCTTCTCTCGGGTTTCATCTCTATTTTAGATGATGGATAGACTCTTTTTTCTAACCCCTTATTCTTTGCATTTTGACTTTTATTTTGAGTTGTAGACATCTTTGACTTTCTTCTTCTGTTTAAAGCCTCGTCCGGGCTATCCTTGGCATTGAGGCATGTAGTGTATATGGAATTGACCTTCCTTTAGAAGGCTGCTGATTGGTGCTTTACCTGACCCTTCCCTAAGAGGCGATGTGAATGTTAGTATTTTCTAATTTTGTGGTTTCTCATCCCGACCCTCGCCTAAGAGGTGATGTGGATGCTAGGGGTTTCTTACTTTGTGGATGCTTATCCTGACAAGAGGTGATGTGGACATTAGGGGCTTTAAGAGGCTTTAACCCTCCCTCTATGTGGTGCCTTTAAGGGCTTAAGAGGACTTGACCCTTGCTCCCCGAGTTGCCTTTGGTACGAGATTTTATAGAGGTTTTGACTCTCCCTCTAGGAGCTTCCTTTGTTAAGGGCTTAAGAGGATTGACCCTTCCTTCTTGAGGTGTCTTTGGTAAGGGCTAAAAATTATTTTTCTCATAACGGAAATAAAAATCTCAAATAAAAGACTAGGAGGTCATGATTCATGAAACTATAATGTTTTAAGCAAGTATAAGATTCCCTGGTCTGAGTTTTTGTCAATGTTCTTTTGACAGCTTTAAAACTTTTCATAAAATGGTATGAATTGGCTTCTCCTCGCCAATGCTTTTAGAAAACTTTTGAGATATCAACATTGCTTAGTCTAAAATCTTTTGTGTGCATTAATGCTATACAATATCTTTAAAAGATTATTTTTCAAAATATAGACATTTGACCTTCCAGTTACGGGGCAATTGGAAATAGTTTTCTTATGAAGATGTGCCTGTAAATTCCTTTTCAATCAATTTTCCAAAAATAGAGTAAGGATATATATTTTCCACCTTTGGATTTATTACCATGTCCAGGTAAGTGTTACGTAGTAGCGAAGTGGCCTATTTGTGAGCTTCCATCAAATTCTAACGAAAAACTGATAGTGGTAAGTTTCATGGGAGCGGGCCTTTGTATAGTATCGATTAAAACATTGATAATCATCTTATTTTAGACATTTGAGCTGCACTTCCCAGGTAGTTAGAAATTTATTTGCTCCAAGAATGTGTTGAATGCTATGGACTTATTTTGTTTTGCCTGTAATGACACTCGATTTTTGAATTGGTGCATGATTAAATTTCAATACAAATCTACGTATGAATCAAATTACAAATCAAGTTAAAAAGTTAAGGAAGAATAGAATTCATAGCTGAACTAGTGTTGTAGAGCTTCATGATTTGATAAGAATCTATATTTTCAGAGTCACTATGTTGTTTTCTTTATGAGTTTGCTTTATGCTTCTTTGGTAAACTCCTTTAAAGTTCCTACTATGACCATATTCTGAATTATTCTAGCTAACGTGCAACACACATCGATGTTGTGTCAATTTGCTTTATGATAATCGCAATAAGCTTCCTTTTTCCTGGATTCTAATTGGCCTCTCATTCTATGAGCAGTTGAGAAACTTCCTTCATCCTTTACCGAAGCACAAATATGAGTGAGTGGTTGCCCCAAGGCTATCTAGTTGGATTTTGGAATTCTCTTCCAAATTCTCCCCCTATTATCTAACATTTGGTCTGAATTCTAGGGACTAGATCTTTCTCCATCTATGTCTTGTCTCGATCTTTTCTTATCATGGCTCATCTTCTCTAAATAGATAAATTTTCCTACTTAGGAGTAGAAGTACTGCAAATCTTTGCATCTGTTGATATAAAGGTCGTCTCAGAATAGGATTTGTTCGGTCGCCCTTGATATAACCGCCATAAACTTGGTTATATTCCCGGCCCTTAAGGCTTTTGTATTAATCCTTTTTAAATATTCATCGGGTGATTCTTCAGGTCTTTGTCGAATAGTAGCTAACAAGCTAAATTTCATAGTTGGATCTTTGAACACACAAAGTTGTGTTATAAATTCATAAGAAAATTGTTCCCAAGAATGGATGGATTTTGCTTAGCGATTCTTTAACCATTTGATAGCTGCTCCTTGAAAAGTGATCGGGAACGGCTTGTAGCGAATTGGCCCTGGAGCATTATGTAAGTTCATTCGTATCTCAAAAGCTGTTAAGTGATCTTCTGGGTCGGAAGTTCCATCATACTTCAATGTAGGGATTTGAATATGGGACGAGATGCCAATTACCATCATCTCTTTTTAGAAAGGAGTTCTTTGCAAGATAACATATTTCTCTAGGTTAGAAACTTCCTTTCCCTTAAGTGTATTCATCATTATTCGGTATGGGAGGTCTTCTTGGTCGGCTTCATTTCTGTGGCAACTTTGCTATTTTTTTGGATTGGGCTAGTTGATTGCTCGAAGGACCCTTTTGCTTGACTTTCTGTGTTTAGAACTTGGTTTTTTACCTCATTTAGAGGTTGCGCTTCATCCTTTACTTCCATAATCCTTGATGATTCTTCAGATGGCACTACAAGAAAACCTACTTTAAGTTGCATTTATAGGTAGCATTTGTTATGTGAATGCAACGATTATTATTTCTACTATTTATTTTTACTTAATTTTGTTTTATTCCGACGCTTCCAAAATTTTCCCACCATACCAGCCAATACTAAAAACTCATTTCGCTTTTTTCCATCTCCTTTCCCCCAATGATATGTCTCTATCCTCAATTAACAAAATTAAAAAAATTCCTCTCTCTTTCGTCTCGTGCTACTTATCTCCGTCTCATGCCACTGATCTCCTTTAATCTTCTCCCCTCCACTTCGTCCCATTCTTCCTTCAATATGCTCCCTTACTTAAGATTCTTTCACAAGCCTTAAATCGACAATGAGGTACTTCCCATCTACAAAGTACAACTGTATGGATTTTCAAAGTACGTTTCTAGGTAATGTACTTCTCCTCAACAATCTCATTATTTTTTTGTTAGGTTTTGTTGTGGAAGAATTTATTTTTTAATCTTTATGTTGATTGTCGTGCATTGTTGTTTCTGTTTTAAATGATTCAAAGTAGGGCTATGCTTTGCCTTGTTGATCTTCTATTTCATGTTGAATGACAAATTTGTAAAATCAGGATTTTTGAGTTAACTTGTCCATACCACACTATTTTTATCATTTTCAAGACATACCGTTGTTTCCAAAAAAAATGTATTGCGAAATTAAAATGGTAAAAAATTTGAAGGCGTCTTTTGAATCATAGGTGCTTATTTTCTGGTATGGGCCTTTAAAGCTTTCTTGCAATTTGAAACAAAACCATGTTATGAAGAGTGAGCTTTTAGTTTGTAATGTTGCAAAGTCATTATGATTTATATGTATTTTTCATATTAATTCAACATTAGAATGATTAGGTGTTTTAGTCTCTAAGTATTGTCGGCTATGCCCTACTATGTATGATAACCATAATTTTTTTATTCAGTAACTCCTCGTTATGGTAGATGTAGAATTTGTAATGCAAAAGTACACTATATGAAAAAATAGTTTTGCTTTTGATAGATTTAAATGGTATCGCTTGGATATACTTTGTTTCTATTTATGGCCAATTTGTTGCTTAAATTAAGCAGTAATTCAGAATTGCAAACTTAATTGTTAGAAGACACTAAATTACTGTTTATGTGAAAAGTGTTTAGAAGCTGTGAATTCAGCAAATTTTAAAATTTTGCATGTAAAAGCTGGATGAATGCAAAATTGAACGTTTTCATTAGAAAAAATATTGGTTGGTTTAAAGTATTTTTTACCAAACAATTTTGGCTCTCCATTAATACACTAAGACAACAACTAGTACATTTAAACTAATGTAAACTTTTGGGTCACATTTTTGTATTTGTTGACGAAGTTATGTTGTTGTGACCCACCAGTTCAAAATATTGGATTTGCTACTCGGTATATATATTAATTAACCAATGGACATTCGGGTAAAACGAATTTGGGTCATATAAGTATAGCTATTTAAAAGGAAATCCAAAGCCAGTAACCATGAACTCTCGAAAAATGACTTGCAAAAATATCAACCACGTTAGTAACTTAATCGCTTAATAAAATTCAATCTATAAGAAACACGTGAAGATATGTAGAATTGAATGTAATTACTTGTTACATAAGCCACCATATGATATCTTGTATGATATCCAGACTAAATATTTACGTTTAAAATATTCAAAAATAAAAGTTCTATGGACCATATTTTCTACAGAGGTTTCCTTAGCTTCATGGTCACTACTATATAAGGAAACGGTGAGTGAATCAATGATTTCCAATTCAAAAAAAATTCATATTTTTCAAGCTTGAGCACTTTTCAAATGGTTTATAGAAAAAACCAACAAACCATATGGTAAATTATCTTTAAAATGAAAATGGTAGATGAAGATTTCCAAAACTAAAATGATTGTAACCATAATTCATAACATATGCAATCATACATTGGGTTGTCTAATGTTCTAAACAAATGGTAGTAGTATGGATCACACTAATTCATGTCCAATAAGTACAACATCGGGTGAAATATTAGGAAAATAAGCAATCATTGCGGTGACAATAGCCAATTCCCCAATACATACATCTGTTTTCGTTCCTTATCCCTCGAATGAGGGTAGAAAAAGACCTGCAATTTTTTCCTTTGTTGTGGTTGTTATATTTTTTTTACGTTGTTGGTGTTTCAAGACCATATTGTGCTCTACTTTGGTACATATTTTCACATCAAGGTTCCTAATCGTTTAAAAACTAGGTTATATATTTATGTCCACTTATTAAACGAAATGAAAGACAAATTTTTAGATTCTGAAACCTCAATTGAAACATGATTATTGAAGACTAGAATGAAATAGATCTTATTCTTCCTAATGGGCTTATCTTCCCTAATTCATTTCAAACCATAATATTATTGCTAACCCTACTTACTCCTTAAAAGTAATGTTGGACATTTTATACATACATTTCATAGCAATATTTGTTGAATTTAGTTGTTCTTGTGGTTCAGGTACAAAAAATAAAATGTACATTATAAGAATTAAAAAATCAGTAGGAAGCGATCCACGGTATGCACTATATTTGCAAGTAGCCTAGGTATATGTACCCATAATAACTCAAGAAAGAATATGCACTTACATATATGCATTAGCTAAGTGCACTATATATATGTGTGTGTGTGTGTGTGTGTGTGTCTATACACGCATAAATTAACAATTCGAAGACGGAGGGACTCATTTAGGTATTAAATAATAATTTTGCAGAAGAGAACTTCGAAATTTTCATCAAAAATTAAAATAAAAGTGTGTTTATATTATGTTACTCTTTAAAATGTGATGTGTGGCTCACAATAACAATAAGAGCAGCCATATTACAAGAATCTATCAGTGTCGATTGTAACTGGAATTATTTTTTGATGCTACTGTAATATCATTAACCAATTGATTATTTTGACATCCATATTGGGATATTGGACCACGGTCCCATAAATTATTATTAATATTTGAGATATAAGAGCATTATTCTAACCAAATGAACATTATGGGGGAGGTTGAATCTGATATTACAATTGGCATGCGGCTAAGGTAATAGTTTAGATTATTACTATTTGGTTTACATTAATTTGGTCTTATGTTAGTACAATTATCTTTTGCACTCGATTGCTGTGTAAGACGAGTTAGTGTTGTCATTGCTCTCTATGAAATGTTTTTTCCACTATTAGTTATGCTTTCATTGTGTTTTCTTTGACAAAACATTGACCCTTAGTAAACTAGCTTTCAATTAAAATATGATATAATATTGAGCAGATGATACATTTGTATCTCCAAAATTAACCTATTCAATTGTGCTTAAAGCATAAAATATATCAATATTTACATAACTATATGATGACTTAAACTTCGAAAAATTATCATTATAATACTATTATGGCATGTATGTTGTACAGATCATTTAAGACCTACATGGTGGAGTATAATTATTCAGGTCACTAATTATATCATAACAATATGTTTATGTTGATTATATGGTTCCATATTTTTTCCTGAGCTAGAAAACCAACAGATGGAACTTAAAAGTGGAGTATATTAACACCATATTATTGTCAAAATTACCAAGAGATAATAGCTTATCTATAAAGAAGGCATGTCCTTTTATTTCATTCATATACCAATTGTATGTTTGAAGAATGACTTATATTGATGTGTTTAATATGAACAATGTGCTATAACCTTATATTGCCATTTATAACTTCTCACCTTTTGTGATTTGGTTGCAGCTAGGCACAGCGAACGAGTGGATGAACTAAAAAAGAGCATAAAAATCCCGAGGACTTCACAACTATCAATATCTTGGTAACTAGATGAATCTTTTTCCACTCTTGATTTTAGTCCATAAGGGATTATAAAATTTGTGAAGCTCGCTTTTTCCAGTAATGTATCAACATCAAAGTTTTTAGTATTCTTATACATACTGTTAAAATACATAATTTTCTTTCTTTCTTACATTTATTCAATCATTCATGTAACATCCCGCCTTTTCGCACACTTTAAACCGACACACATGCCAATTCAAACTATACGGAAGGGCGGATTGTTATGGGGTAAATAAGAAAAACAGAGAAGAAATAAAATTAAAATAGAATCTCACAGCGGAAGGATAAAATATAATAATAAATATACAGTTCATAAACCGTTTACAAAACACTTGATTTTTCTTTATACAATAACTATCAGAGTTCACATACCAAATAAAATGCAGCGGAACAGTACGAGTGGTGCTATAATATATATAATAATAATACGAATTCTTCGTCTTCGTCCTCCAAAGCTAAAGTCTTCGATCCTGAAACGCTCGGACTGACCCGAGCGAATTTGAAAAGACAAAAACACTCGAGTCAGAACTAAAAGATCTTATGTAAGTTAAATTTACAGAAATAAATATGAGTGCAGTAACTCAAGAGATGCTCGGGATTTACATCTCCTAAGGATCCGTTAAACTATCTACTATGTAGTATATTGCGCTATTATAGTAGTGTCTATTCATAAAATAAACTTACTTTTAAATAGCGTTAAGGGGTTACCTATATAGCCCTTAACACAGAATATATTCCCATAGTCTATACAGTACCGTAATCTCCCCCGTACTGGGCATCGTTAGAGGGCACTCCATAGGTATGGTACAAAACCAAAATCGTATAAGGCGCGCTAGGGTAGGTGACACGACACAACTAGGCAATGCCAGGGTAGATATACCAATTGCTACTCGGGCTGATGGTAACGCATAGCCGCAGCTACCGCCCACCTCGAACTAACACCCCCAAATCAAAGAAATCAATAGTGGCCACCGAAACAATCCAAAGTCAGAGTATAGTATCGAAGGAGTGCGTTCGATCAGAGGAATGACCTCATTGGCCCGAGAATCGCTCCTGTTTTAGCCACCTTATGCCAACTCACGGGAGTTGGGTCCACGTATTTACCTTACAGGAAACGTCGCCACCAACCTACTTCATTCTGGGATCTCCACCGCGTACACGGTTAGCCAAAGTGGTTTTCGGTATCGACAGAGAGTATGTCCATATCCGATCCCGGTCTCTTTGCCAACCCATCGTTATTATAACACCGCGGTCATTTAAAAATAGTTTATACTTTTAACCAGAATTAAATTTTTCCATTTCAAAACTATGAAAACGATATCATCTTAAAACCCAAAATATGATATCATTTTATCCAGATATAATTCTTTTCCAAAATCATACCGCTATAAAATTTAAAATATCTGGAAACCAAACAATTGAATTATACTTTCAAAACATAATATTTCGAAATTCATACTTTTAAAACCATAACTTCTAAAACTTGAATGGTTTGGATATTCAACGGTATATAAAATAAATGGTTTAACTTTAAGGTAACTTTGTAAAGAAAAATAATTTCCATGGCTTTACAAATATGTTTCTTTATTTACAATCTAAACCAAAATTTAAATATCACTTTCAAGTTCCAAAACTACTTCAATTTCTATTTATATATATATCCATTTGGAGTATTAATATTCAAAACTAAAGTTGGAATTTATTCTTTCAACAAATTAAATGTTCTATTATTTAGTTTTGAATATTTACATAAAATCTATAAATAAAACTCCAATTTCTAGAAATTAAGTATTTTCTTCAATTTAATTTATCCTAAAATATCCCATTTAAGTAAATCTTGGAAAATCCATTTATAAATATCATACCTTAAAATTTCCAAACTTAAACATATAAGATATATTACCAAATTCCATTTACTCAAATTTTTATCATTTTATTCAACAGGTTTATACACAGCTTAAATTTAAAATTTTAACTTCATATGTGTATAAATCGAATTAATATTTTATAAAATATCAAAATTAATTTTTTTATAAACCGTATCCCATCCAAACCATAGAAATCACCTTTAAAATAATTTATATATAGACCACGGTGCCTGTATAAAATTTTCTATCCTATGGTCAAGTGATACGGATATTTATCATTTCAATCCGCAATTTAAAATAAAATTTGCGGTGGTATATCATTTCAAACCACAATCTCGAATGAAATGAAATATGCATGATAACTTGCAGTTTAAATGATATAAAAATAAAAACATCCATTCATCCACATCATCCACCATCCAAATCACAATCATCATCCAAAATAAAACAATATCAATATATATCTAATAATATATGCATGTAATAACTGGCAGTTATGTTCAAAATAATTTAACAACTATTAAACTAACAGTTTATATTCAGTAATAAATTTTATAACTGTTAACTAGCAGTTTATAGGCGAATAAATAAATTCTAACTGTCAATTAATATGCAATACATAAACTAAATTAACAATTAAATTAAATAAATGCGAATTAACAGATATGCTGAATAAAACATGCCAAACATTCATAAATAAACTCCTACTCATATCTAAAATAAATTTAACAAACATAAAAACTTTTAGAAGTTGTGAGTGGATTAAAACACTCACCTTTTGAATTTAAATTGAATTTAAATCCAATTTAAACCCCAAAATTCGATGATCTCCAAATCTATCCAAACCAGTGTCAAAATGTCTGGAATTTAATTACGATCCTAATAAAAAAAAATCTCGCGTCAATCAGATTCAGTACGCAAAAGTTATAGCGATTTAAAATTTTGAAAACAAAATTTTAATTAAAAAAAAAACAACTCACTTTACAGCGCCATGTCACCATACTTTCCCATCTCCCTCATGCGACAGGAAAACGCGGCCCCCCTAGATCAAAGAAACCGAACCCAAACAAACAACGTTGACCGCCACTTTGACCACCAACCTCGCGCACCTCAGGCCACCGTGACGCCGCCGACCACCTCCATTCATCACGTAGCATCGCCCTCTACCCACGGCCAAGACCCGGCCTCCTCTGGTGCCAGCCGCCGCCGCTGATGAACCTAGGGTTCAAACCCTAATCGAATTGTCTCGGCCAATCTAACCGTTAAAACCCCCAATAAGCTGCATCGATGAACTCCCCTCGCGAGTCTCCACAACCCAGTAACTTTGATTTTCCGATCGGGCGAGGTTTGTTACGGCGATGATGAAAGGCCGAAAATGATTTGAATTTTTCTGGACGAACGAACAATTGAATCGAAAAACGAATCACGGATCTGTGACGTATACATCGACAGCTACAACATATATTTTTTTGAGAATTTTCTAGAGAGTTTGAATTTTCACTTTTGATTTTGAACTGTAGATAGATCTTGGTTTTGCAACCATAGAGGAAGAGGAAGAGATGAAGAAAATGAACGTATAGACAAATGATAGAAGATGGAGGCTAGGGTTTATAATCGTCTATTTATAAGTAGGGTTGGATTGGAGTAGATAGACCAGATAGATGAACGTACGGAACAAACTATGGCCCAAAAAGCCCGTTCTAACCCCGGAACGAAATTTGTTAAACCCATATATCCAAATAGGTATTTTAAAATATTCTGAACGCGATGGAAAAAGTTTCACGTCCAAATTTGATTGTATGAAGAAGTTATGCTGAAAACAAAATTTCCAAATTGATTTCAAATTGATTTCAATTAAATTGATTTCAAGGCGTTTCGCGTTCGTACGATCAAACAACAAGTCCGATCGATACGAAACTTGAAACCCTATAATAATTCACTGATACAGATCCGATGAAACTGGTTTCGTCGAAATCCGAGTCCGTGGCCAAAATGGCTAATTTTATAAACATTAAATAAATTAATAATTAAATAAATTAATTCGTTATTTGAATTTCAAATTCTACAATTCATAAATTTGTCACCCTGTATTACCAAATAGATTAAAAATCCTTTAAACAAAATTCTAATACAAAGGTAAAGTAAATAAATTCACAATTTATAGTATTTAACATTAAATTCAAAAATCCAGTTATTTAATAATCATTCCTTTAAACCGGATTTAAATTCTCCTATTTATCTGTTCTTCCTTTTTAGGCAATGTTCTATATATTAGATTTCATTTAAATGCAATAAATCATACTATCGTAGTTATATCCAATTAATAAATAAATGTTGATTCCTACTCTTTTTATCCAACAATTGTTTACGTTTTATTCCATTAATACTTCTACACGCATCCTGGATTTTGTGTAAATGGTTGTAACGTTAAATCTTGTCTACTTCCCATTTTATATTTAAGGTTTCTAAAGCCGATTAATATTATTTCCCTAGTCCAAACACCCTTTTGCCCAATTTATATTAACATATCCTTAAATTAGATAAATTCCTATTGATGTAATAGTTAAACATAAATTTCACTTATTTGAAATAAATCAACAATTTAATTTCAAATAAATCAATAAATTTTGGTTTATCACTTCTTAAATACCCAATCGTCATAATTTAATTAAAACTACATTTATCACATTTTATAGAATTTACCATCTTAAGTGACAAATCAAAACTACCCTAACTGCACAAATTTAGGGTAATTAATTTCAATTGCTTTCCCATTAAACTACATAAATTATCCAAATGAAACCTAAGTGAAACGTTTATTTATTTAAAAATCTTACTGTTTAAATGAATTTATTCTTTACGGTATAATTTACATTTGACTTGATTTCTCATTTATTCTGCAAAACGGTAAATTCCAATTGCTACCAACATTATATTTAATATAAGTTTGAATCCAAATCATTGGTATTGCACAACCTTATTGCGTACATTTACATATAGTTACAACTAAGTTAATACACTGATTTCATGAATTCATAAATTAATCCACAAATTTCCATTGACTCTTTATTATAAACCCAAATCTGCAATTCATTACCTTATATTAATGTCATCAAATTTTTATTTATTATTATAACTTTACGTTAAATCACCATTCAATGTATATTTATTCATCAATCAAATCCGATATTTACTTTCTATCCTTCTATTTGATAAAAAAATCCAGTATACCTTTACATATATTCATTTATGGGTATTGCATTGAAAATAAATTTTTTAGCCAATACCACATTATTACCATTTATTACAATTGGATTCCTAATTTTATTCAATACCCTGAATAAATAATATAAATATCAATCATGTTCTTACTTTTGTTTCTCTCATATTTAAAAATCAAATTATAGCATTTAACTTATTTTATTGGATCGATATTTTATTCAAGTCATAAATTATTAACCTGCCCAAATATGATACCTTAATTTATTTAAATTTCCATTTACAACTTTCATTGCACTAAATCAAATTAATACTTTCTTAAATTTCTCTTATTAGATCTTATATCCAGGTAAGAATCATTTTCCTACTTACTTCATTTGAATATTATACAAATTTCTATATAAATAGGTTTTTAAGGCATCATTCATAAAAATTTATTTTAGCCTTTATTTCAATATTTGTTTATAAAGTGAAAATTTTTCCACTAAATTAAATTACAAAGCTTATAAATCCAACCTAGTTAAATCCACGAATTATACGGGTCGTTACACTCTCCCCCACTCAAAACTTATCGTCCCCGAAAAGGAAAAAGAAGGGGGAAGAAGGAATTAAATAACAACACATCTTATTCAAAATAATAAATTTATTACCTTAAATAAAATATACCCGTTTTATAATAATTATATCTTTTTATACCTAGATAAATAAAGTTTGGAAAGCATTTTCAAATAATCTCTAAGTGGTTTCAATCACTAACAACAAATCAATCCAACAACCATCCCTTTCAACAAACAGCATACACAACAAATATAAAACAACCATATAATCAAACAAACAAATAGTTGTTCGGGTTCAAACTTGAAATGGTATGGAATGAAAAACAGCTATCCGGTGCATCATTTACTCAACAGTCTTAGATGAGATCGAATAGATTATTTATTCATCCAACTACTTCAAATTTCCTTACCCGACCAACCATAAATCAAACAATAACAATTCAACCAACAATTTTTTTTTTCATACATAAGCTGTTTGATCTTTTCATTCATATAACGGTTTATCTTTTATTTTCACTTATTTTCATTTATATACCTCATCAATTTATCCTTTTAAAATTTTACATTTATTTCTAACAACCTTTAACTTTTATTTCCTCATTCAGTGGTTGTTTTCTTTATTTCTACTTATTACTTTCAATTATTCATTTATTCAGGTTATGTAAGTTTCCCTTTTATTTGTATTACATCTAAAGCACTTCTCAATTCAATCATTTATTAAATGCTTACATTCTATTATATCTAATTATAGTAACTCCTTTTTAATTACACTTACATTATTAGCCTTATAACTTTCATTCTTATAAATAAAGGAATTTTATTAATTTATTACCTAGGGTTTACAGTCATTTAATCATATTACCTACTTTCCATTATATTAAACAAGTAGCATTTACATCATTCTTAGGTTTAAAATTCTACACATAAATCCTTATTTATTAAAGAATTTCATTTTTATTTACTTAAGTTTAAAATCACCTATTAATAATACTTACCTTTAATTTTAGTAAAATTTCAATTATAACTTAAGTTTATACCATTAAATTCTCATTTAATATAACAATTCATTGAATACTTCATTATTTCCAAAATTTCTACTTGTAAAACATTTTATTCCAATCTCTTATTTAACATTCCAACTTTTCATATTTGGTAAGTTATATATGTTAAAGAAAATGCAATAGAACTTATACAAATTTTATTTCTTCTTTAAATTAAATTTAATGTTCAACAATATTACTTTTTGTCTCATATGTTAAAAATTCCAAATTTCCCTTTATAACTTTGCATTAAATTCTTGCCTAATTTAGAGATTTCAATTCATTTATTACTTACCTTTTATTTCACTAAAATAATTTAAACAATTAATTAATGGAAATTTAAGAATTAAATACCGGGTGAAATTTCAAATTATTTTGAAAATAATAGGTAAATAATTTCTTACCACTTTAATATCTCTAATTATATTTGGAACAATTAAAATTTAAGATAGTTTCAAAATAAATCTGCAGTAGAATTTACTACAGTGGCCTTTCCCCTTCGAAACTCGAAAATGAAAGTCGATGATGCGGCCGCCATCACCGAAATTATTTTCCAGCGACAGAGAGGAAAGTACAAAAATTATTTTCTCCAAAATCTTCTTTAAAACCATTCTTCTGAATTTTACTAAATATTTATATAAGAAAATACTTATAAACAAAATTATTATATTTCCTAAATCCTTTGAAAGCAAATTTTCAAAAATCCCGGACTTAAGTTCTAAAATTTCCAAATTTCATTGATTCTAATTTCAATCTTATTTTTCCTATTATTTAAAATTTTATTCCTAACAACCAATCTATTGCAACCAAATATAGATATCATTTGAAAATTTTATTTTATATATAGAAAATATAATAGGCAAAGTTATTTCACCTCTATTAAAACAGATATTATGTCGGTCTGTCTTATTAAGTGTTTAAAAATCCCTATTGATGTCATAGCGTCCCATGCATCAACCAGAATTTATAAATACAAAACGGAACAGATTTACACAATATTAAAATCTTTTATAACACTAACAAAAACGCTCTCTCATATATATACACTCAGGGACTCCCATAGGGTATTACTACCCTATTAACAAAGAGTCAAACCCCACAAAGCTAAGGTTTATCGCTAAACCAAAGCTCTGATACCAACTGTAACATCCCGCCTTTTCGCACACTTTAAACCGACACACATGCCAATTCAAACTATACGGAAGGGCGGATTGTTATGGGGTAAATAAGAAAAACAGAGAAGAAATAAAATTAAAATAGAATCTCACAGCGGAAGGATAAAATATAATAATAAATATACAGTTCATAAACCGTTTACAAAACACTTGATTTTTCTTTATACAATAACTATCAGAGTTCACATACCAAATAAAATGCAGCGGAACAGTACGAGTGGTGCTATAATATATATAATAATAATACGAATTCTTCGTCTTCGTCCTCCAAAGCTAAAGTCTTCGATCCTGAAACGCTCGGACTGACCCGAGCGAATTTGAAAAGACAAAAACACTCGAGTCAGAACTAAAAGATCTTATGTAAGTTAAATTTACAGAAATAAATATGAGTGCAGTAACTCAAGAGATGCTCGGGATTTACATCTCCTAAGGATCCGTTAAACTATCTACTATGTAGTATATTGCGCTATTATAGTAGTGTCTATTCATAAAATAAACTTACTTTTA
The DNA here is from genome assembly GCA_030765085.1 of Allium cepa. Lineage (NCBI taxonomy): Eukaryota > Viridiplantae > Streptophyta > Magnoliopsida > Asparagales > Amaryllidaceae > Allium > Allium cepa. The sequence continues at coordinate 104,265,992 of CM060930.1, read as the reverse complement.
AATAGCGTTAAGGGGTTACCCATATAGCCCTTAACACAGAATATATTCCCATAGTCTATACAGTACCGTAATCTCCTCCGTACTGGGCGTCGTCAGAGGGCACTCCATAGGTATGGTACAAAACCAAAATCGTATAAGGCGCGCTAGGGTAGGTGACACGACACAACTAGGCAATGCCAGGGTAGATATACCAATTGCTACTCGGGCTAATGGTAACGCATAGCCGCAGCTACCGCCCACCTCGAACTAACACCCCCAAATCAAAGAAATCAATAGTGGCCACCGAAACAATCCAAAGTCAGAGTATAGTATCGAAGGAGTGCGTTCGATCAGAGGAATGACCTCATTGGCCCGAGAATCGCTCCTGTTTTAGCCACCTTATGCCAACTCACGGGAGTTGGGTCCACGTATTTACCTTACAGGAAACGTCGCCACCAACCTACTTCATTCTGGGATCTCCGCCGCATACACGGTTAGTCAAAGTGGTTTTCGGTATCGACAGAGAGTATGTCCATATCCGATCCCGGTCTCTTTGCCAACCCATCGTTATTATAACACCGCGGTCATTAAAAAATAGTTTATACTTTTAACCAGAATTAAAATTTTCCATTTCAAAACTACGAAAACGATATCATCTTAAAACCCAAAATACGATATCATTTTATCCAAATATAATTCTTTTCCAAAATCATACTGCTTTAAAATTTAAAATATCTGGAAACCAAACAATTGAATTATACTTTCAAAACATAATATTTCGGAATTCATACTTTTAAAACCATAACTTCTAAAACTTGAATGGTTTGGATATTCAACGGTATATAAAATAAATGGTTTAACTTTAAGGTAACTTTGTAAAGAAAAATAATTTCCATGGCTTTACAAATATGTTTCTTTATTTACAATCTAAACTAAAATTTAAATATCACTTTCAAGTTCCAAAACTACTTCAATTTCTATTTATATATATATCCATTTGGAGTATTAATATTCAAAACTAAAGTTGGAATTTATTCTTTCAACAAATTAAATGTTCTATTATATAGTTTTGAATATTTACATAAAATCTATAAATAAAACTCCAATTTCTAGAAATTAAGTATTTTCTTCAATTTAATTTATCCTAAAATATCCCATTTAAGTAAATCTTGGAAAATCCATTTATAAATATCATACCTTAAAATTTCCAAACTTAAACATATAAGATATATTACCAAATTCCATTTACTCAAATTTTTATCATTTTATTCAACAGGTTTATACACAGCTTAAATTTAAAATTTTAACTTCATATGTGTATAAATCGAATTAATATTTTATAAAATATCAAAATTAATTTTTTTATAAACCGTATCCCATCCAAACCATAGAAATCACCTTTAAAATAATTTATATATAGACCACGGTGCCTGTATAAAATTTTCTATCCTATGGTCAAGTGATACGGATATTTATCATTTCAATCCGCAATTTAAAATAAAATTTTGCGGTTGTATATCATTTCAAACCACAATCCCGAATGAAATGAAATATGCATGAGAACTTGCAGTTTAAATGATATAAAAATAAAAACATCCATTCATCCACATCATCCACCATCCAAATCACAATCATCATCCAAAATAAAACAATATCAATATATATCTGATAATATATGCAGGTAATAACTGGCAGTTATGTTCAAAATAATTTAACAACTATTAAACTAACAGTTTATATTCAGTAATAAATTTTATAACTGTTAACTAACAGTTTATAGGCGAATAAATAAATTCTAACTGTCAATTAATATGCAATACATAAACTAAATTAACAATTAAATTAAATAAATGCGAATTAACAGATATGCTGAATAAAACATGCCAAACATTCATAAATAAACTCCTACTCATATCTAAAATAAATTTAACAAACATAAAAACTTTTAGAAGTTGTGAGTGGGTTAAACCACTCACCTTTTGAATTTAAATTGAATTTAAATTCAATTTAAACCCCAAAATTCGACGATCTCCAAATCTATCCAAACCAGCGTCAAAATGTCTGGAATTTAATTACGATCCTAATAAAAAAAAATATCGCGTCAATCGGATTCAGTACGCAAAAGTTATAGCGATTTAAAATTTTGAAAACAAAAATTTAATTAAAAAAAAAAGAAAAAAGAAAACAACTCACTTTATAGCGCCACGTCACCATACTTTCCCATCTCCCTCATGCGACAGGAAAAGGCGCCCCCCCAGATCAAAGAAACCGAACCCAAACAAACAACGTTGACCGCCACTTTGACCACCAACCTCGCGCACCTCAGGCCACAATGACGCCGCCGACCACCTCCATTCATCACGTAGCATCGCCCTCTACGCACGGCCAAGACCTGGCCTACTCTGGTGCCAGCCGCTGCCGCTGATGAACCTAGGGTTCGAACCCTAATCGAATTGTCTCGGCCAATCTAACTGTTAAAACCCCCAATAAGCTGCATCGATGAACTCCCCTCGCGAGTCTCCACAACCCAGTAACTTTGATTTTCCGATCGGGCGAGGTTTGTTACGGCGATGATGAAAGGCCGAAAATGATTTGAATTTTTCTGGACGAACGAACAACTGAATCGAAAAACGAATCACGGATCTGTGACGTATACATCGACAGCTACAGCATATATTTTTTTGAGAATTTTCTAGAGAGTTTGAATTTTCACTTTTGATTTTGAACTGTAGATAGATCTAGGTTTTGCAAACATAGAGGAAGAGAAAGAGATGAAGAAAATGAACGTATAGACAAATGATAGAAGATGGAGGCTAGGGTTTATAATTGTCTATTTATATGTAGGGTTGGATTGGAGTAGATAGACCAGATAGATGAACGTACGGAACAAACTATGGCCCAAAAAGCCCGTTCTAACCCCGGAACGAAATTTATTAAACCCATATATTCAAATAGGTATTTTAAAATATTCTAAACGCGATGGAAAAAGTTTCACGTCCAAATTTGATTGTATGAAGAAGTTATGCTGAAAACAAAATTTCCAAATTGATTTCAAATTGATTTCAATTAAATTGATTTCAAGGCGTTTCGCGTTCGTACGATCAAACGACAAGTCCGATCGATACGAAACTTGAAACCCTACAATAATTCACTGATACGGATCCGATGAAACTGGTTTCGTCGAAATCCGAGTCCGTGGCCAAAATGACTATTTTTATATTCATTAAATAAATTAATAATTAAATAAATTAATTCGTTATTTGAATTTCAAATTCTACAATTCATAAATTTGTCACCCTGTATTACCAAATAGATTAAAAATCCTTTAAACCAAATTCTAATACAAAGGTAAAGTAAATAAATTCACAATTTATAGTATTTAACATTAAATTCAAAAATCCAGTTATTTAATAATCATTCCTTTAAACCCGATTTAAATTCTCCTATTTATCTATTCTTCCTTTTTAGGCAATGTTCTATATACTAGATTTCATTTAAATGCAATAAATCATACTATCGTAGTTATATCCAATTAATAAATAAATGTTGATTCCTACTCTTTTTATCCAACAATTGTTTACGTTTTATTCCATTAATACTTCTACACACATCCTGGATTTTGTGTAAATGGTTGTAACGTTAAATCTTGTCTACTTCCCATTTTATATTTAGGGTTTCTAAAGCCGATTAATATTATTTCCCTAGTCCAAACACCCTTTTGCCCAATTTATATTAACATATCCTTAAATTAGATAATTCCTATTGATGTAATAGTTAAACATAAATTTCACTTATTTGAAATAAATCCACAATTTAATTTCAAATAAATCAATAAATTTTGGTTTATCACTTCTTAAATACCCAATCGTCATAATTTAATTAAAACTACATTTATCACATTTTATAGAATTTACCATCTTAAGTGACAAATCAAAACTACCCTAACTGCACAAATTTAGGGTAATTAATTTCAATTGCTTTCCCATTAAACTACATAAATTATCCAAATGAAACCTAAGTGAAACGTTTATTTATTTAAAAATCTTACTGTTTAAATGAATTTATTCTTTACGGTATAATTTACATTTGACTTGATTTCTCATTTATTCTGCAAAATGGTAAATTCCAATCGCTACCAACATTATATTTAATATAAGTTTGAATCCAAATCATTGGTATTGCACAACCTTATTGCGTACATTTACATATAGTTACAACTAAGTCAATACACTGATTTCATGAATTCATAAATTAATCCACAAATTTCCATTGACTCTTTATTATAAACCCAAATCTGCAATTCATTACCTTATATTAATGTTATCAAATTTTTATTTATTATTACAACTTTACGTTAAATTACTATTCAATGTATATTTATTCATCAATCAAATCCGATATTTACTTTCTATCCTTCTATTTGATAAAAAAATCCAGTATACCTTTACATACATTCATTTATGGGTATTGCATTGAAAATATTTTTTTAGCCAATACCACATTATTACCATTTATTACAATTGGATTCCTAATTTTATTCAATACCCTGAATAAATAATATAAATATCAATCATGTTCTTACTTTTGTTTCTCTCATATTTAAAAATCAAATTATAGCATTTAACTTATTTTATTGGATCGATATTTTATTCAAGTCATAAATTATTAACCTGCCCAAATATGATACCTTAATTTATTTAAATTTCCATTTACAACTTTTATTGCACTAAATCAAATTAATACTTTCTTAAATTTCTCTTATTAGATCTTATATCCAGGTAAGAATCATTTTCCTACTTACTTCATTTGAATATTATACAAATTTCTATATAAATAGGTTTTTAAGGCATCATTCATAAAAATTTATTTTAGCCTTTATTTCAATATTTGTTTATAAAGTGAATTTCCACTAAATTAAATTACAAAGCTCATAAATCCAACTTAGTTAAATCCACGAATTATACGGGTCGTTACAATTCATAAATAGTTGACTAATTTTAGTCAAAATAGGCATCCTTTTGAGATGCTATAGAAAACACTTAGCTAAAAATTTTACAACTATTTTGGATGGTACCTTAGTTAGGATATAGTAAATTACCTAATTATTCATAGAAGATAACTTCAGATTTAAAAATATTTTTTCATATGCAAAAGGAACCTTGCCTTTTCCATAATTTTGCTTGGTGAACTGAAGGAGTATTTGATTCCTTTAAGTCAGTGAATGGATTGGCACTGTCAGCAAATTTTACTAATTTTCTTGCTGTTTAGATACTCTTTACACATGAATACAACATGAGGTGAATATAACATATTTGATGAATTTGATTTCATATGTTTATGGACACATATATTAGCAAATTCATCAAATATATACACCGGAAAATGATGCTCAAACTCAACACAATACCCAAAAATGGTTCAAATTCATCACATACTTGAACACTTGTTTCACTTACATACAAACTATAATTTGTACCATGGTCTAAGCCTATTAACGTTCGTAGTTTGTCACTTGATGGAATAAGCATGTGTATAAATTTATAATTCTTTAATGTCGTTAACATACCTCTTGCAATTATGTGCATCCACGTTTAAAGTTTATGAAAGTACGTACAAGCATGATATTGTACTAAAGTATCCAGCATTATTTTATCAAGAATAGGTTGTCAACTCTTTGGTATGTCAAATGTTCCAACATTCTGTTCGGGTTTGTTAATGGTCGGTATATTAACCTGGACCATAGTCTACGAACACAATAGTGTGCATTTGTCTCTAGTACATATGCGATGCCAAACCATGAATCAGTTAATTAAAGATAAAGTGGGCAATTTCTGATATAGCAAAAAACATATCCAATTCCCTTTGCGAATATAAGGAAACCTATTCATTAGACATATAAGTGGATTAAACTATGAGAAATTATTGTGTCTATTACCATGAGAAGTTCATATGTCTATAACCGTGTCTATTTGGTCTCAACTTAACTTGAAAATGTAAGTGGATCATTCATGTAAGTGGATTAAGAATCATAGCTTGAGAAAGAAAAAAATAAGTTGTGCATTATTCCTTACTATAAGTGGATTATCTAGGTTTATAACCTAAAACTATAGGTTGCAGTAACTGCTATTCCTTGTTGTTACTATTACTGTGCTTTCGTTGGAGTGTAAGATGATAGAATACAAGATACTAAATTTTTGCAATTTTCAGGTCGCTTTTTACCTTGGAGAGTTCATTGAAATAAATCAGAAGATTACATGATACAAGTTATTGCAACATCTTAGAATCACTTAATGGTTTGTTTTGTAGCTTACACTACTATATTATAATTAATAATACACATTTATTTATATGTTCTTTTTTTTATATAGCTCACTTTTGTGCCTATGGAATTCATTTCAACAAGTGAAGAAATGGAGACAACTGCAGTTAAACAAAAACCATAAAGGTTAGAATCCTTACTTTGATAAACCAAATAAGTGATCGCTAATCAAACTGCTAGTTTCCTTTATGATACATGTATATCTAATATGAAAAGTATTGCAAGCTTTTAAATTATAAAACTATTTTTACATCAACATTTTCCTTTTAAACTTAATTTTTGTTGAAAATGGAAAAACTTTTTTTAAACCTCATCCTCTAAAAAAACAAAAGAAAATCTAAAAAGAAATGATCTTCTTTAGATCACTCTCGAATCATCTCCCTTCAGCTCTTCATTCATTCATTCACTTTCGGCTCAATATTTTAGATTTAGTTAATTTTTGATAAATGTTACGTGCCCATCATATATATATCATCTTTATGATTTTTAGATTATTTCGAAATTTCTAGTTCCAAAATTAAAATTGTGTGCACCAATAAACCAAGTATTGGTTGGAACTAGTCCTACGACTAGAAATAATAAGATGTTTGTGCTTTTTAGCAGCTGGCAGGTATAATAAGAATGCAACAGTTCAATGCTTATAGTGATAATATGCATGTACTTATACAACTATTTTCTAGCTTGATGTGGTGTTTAATATTTTTCTTATTCTGACACTTGTTATTATGTGCATAATAAGTATTTTTGGTGTATAGATGCATATATGTAGATATATAAGTTGAATAGTGGGTCAACTCTATTTTTATTCTAAGGCTTAACACTAGTATTATACCAATTGTACTTGCATGCTAGTTGGACCATAGTGTTAAAATTTTGAACCCATCCCATCAGGTCCAGGGCTATTACTGTCATCAAATTTAAATTAGATCTCAATAGTCAACCATTCTGATAAGCTTGTTGTCAGTAGATTTTTTGATTTCCTTCTTACATGTATTGGATGGAATATTGAGTGGAATATTGTCTCTGTTATACAGTTGTTGGAAATAATGAGCTTACTGGCTTAAAGTATTGAAATTATTAATAACCACCCTATTTCATCAACAAATTGGTTCAGGGACGTTCTTTGCCTGTTAGCTAATATTTTAGAGCAGAAAGTTTTAGTTGGCTAATCATATCGTGTTAACCAGTTAATCTTTGCTGTTTGATGCAGCTCAATGACTTGTGAGTGGGTATCATTTTTTTCAAACACTCTAAACTTTCACTATACTCTTAAGTTAACACCGGACAGGATGGATCTGTAAGAAACTAAAGATATAAGGTGTTTTTCTTTTCCCTTAAGTCATCAACATTTTCTTTTAATGCTCAAGTTCCCTTTATACCATGTTTTTAGTCTCATTTTCACTTCCTTTTTTCAGTGGGAACTGAAACAAAGGGTTGCACAAGCAAGGAATTTTTAAATGTTGCTTTCACCACATCCTTGTATCTAATAAGAACTACCATGCATTATTAAACTTAAATGGTATGTTTCTCTTACCTACTGTATTATCATATGTTAATATTTATAGTGCAGTGATCATTTGAGCGGTCGAGGGCAGTAGCATTATGGTTTGGAACTCTTTGAACCCAAACAAAAATCGCAACAGAAATGATATCTATTTTGTGTGCAGGTGTAAGATTTTAGGCAGTAGGGAACGTAAATGAGGAGAAAGATGTGATTCTGGAATATGAGAAATGATTACTATGTGTGCTTCATTGTCCGATAGGTTGATTTTCTATGTAGTGGTATATCTTTGTTGTTAATCGTGTGTTAGCTTATGCTGACATCTACATTCATGAATGTATTGATTTTTTACTAATAGAACTTCGTTTGAAACACTATTATGAAGTTAACATTAAAATAATGAAATGCAGGCATTAATATGCAGGTGGCATCAAAATGCAGGTGGCATCAAAATGCAGGCCAAAAGTGTTTAATTAAGAGTATAACAAGCTGCGACTGAAGTAGAAAATGACTTGAAACACATGTTGAACTAACGATGTAACAACCCGGTATTTTCAGCCATTCGCAGCCGCACATGTCGGACTTGAATTGCTTAAAATACCGCATTGTAAATAAATTTGGAGCAAATCAAATACAAATCACAGAATCACAGACACAGAACAAACAGAATACCTCACAGCGGAATATAAAATACATAGTAGTTCATGAAGCTACTACGGCAGAGTTTCAAACCAAAAACATAATACAGTCTGAAAACAACATAATAGAAATCCCAAACACATACAAGTTCACTAATACATAAGATAAACTAGAAGAGCTGCAACAGAAAGTAGATATAAATGTAGATAAGCAGAAATTCCAACAAAGACCAACTCCAGAAAGAGAATCCAAAGCTGTGAATACTCAGGCGGACCCGAGCATGAAGTAAAACACAAAACACTCGAGTCTGGACAATATATACTTATATAATGTAAATCAACTCAAGTGAACTGTAGTAGAAATGCACCATAACTTAAAGGATGTTTGGGATCGCTCATCCTTTAAAGATCATTAAACCAAAAATTAAATACATACCGTGGTTAAAATTTCAAAATAGTATTTTATACTTCGAAATCAAATATCATTTAAAAATTCAGTATCATTCAAAATCCATTTCAAAATATCAAAATATCATATCTTCCAAACCACATTCATTTTTATTTAATTTAAATACCATTTCAAATCACATTTCAAAATAGTTTATATTTCGAAACAAATTGCTTCATTTAAATCATTAAAATACAGATATTACATTTAACAACTGAATTATTAAATTTTCAAAATTTTAATCATTCAAAGTTCATTCATTCACTTAAATTTATTAAAACAATGAAAATTCAAGTTTCACAGCATTTAGAAAATGCTACGGAAAGTCACACTTAAAACAGTTCAATTTAACAAAAGACAACGTTTAAAATGATGTAATAGGGTTCCATTAGTTTCAAATAAACTTAGTTAAATTCAACCATTATAACATTCACAAAAAATGCTTTAATAGCCTTTAATTAAATTGAGTCATTTAGTTCATTATTACCAACTACAGCATTTACAAATGCTGTATTATCCTTTACATTAGAATTAATAGCATTTTAGAAATGCAGTAAATTAACTTCAAATAATCAGTATAATTTCACAAACAATTATATTTTTATTTAAACTACTTTTAACTTATAAAATCACATAATTTCACTTTTAAAACAATCATTCAAATACCCTTATATTCATGATTTTATAAAGTTAAATCTCTATTCAATAATCAAAATTTAATAGTAATTCACTTATTAAATTCCAACATTAAATTAAATTCATTAAATTAAATTTAACTTAACACTTATGTTTAAATTTTCAAATATAACTTAATTTCATTTTTATTTACTTAACTTAAAATTCACTTTTAAGCCAAATTCACAAATTTCCAATTTTAGTTATATTTTAAATTTTCAACTTAAATATTCATTCATTTCACATTTTAAGTTAACAAATCATTAATATATTATAAAATTATTTTAAATTAGTTTAATTCAAAATATCATAAATTTATCGTATTTTCATATTTAATTCAAATTCCATTTATCACCAAATTATAATTTCCAAAAAACTTACATTTCATATTTTCTAACTTTACCATTAATTTATTTCACTTATAAATTTTCAGAGATTCAATAATGCTTTACAAAAATCATTTTTAATCAAATTTAAATCAAAATATTATAATAGTTATATTTCTAAAATATTTTAAAATTTTAAGAAAAACGTATTTTAACAACGGGTCTGTATTTCATTTTCTAGCCTAGGTAAAGTGATACGGGTAATATATCATTTCAACCCGTAATTTACAAAGAAGACCCGGGTTTGATCATTTCAAACCTGCAATCCCAAGTAAATGAAAATAACTGAAAATCATTCAGGCCTATCGTTTCAGCCCATAACGATTTTCTCCTATTCTAAAGTCCGTTCGGGTATGTATCATTTCAATCCATAGTGATTCTAATCTAAAGGGAACTTGTAGTGTGATTAACTGATAAAATAACAAAACAGCAATAATATAACAGTAACATATGATATAACTGGTGTTTAATCATGTGTGAACATCATATGATAGTGACATAGCAAATAAAATATGGTGATGCAGTTTACATATTCACACGCGATCGATTTACTATTCATATAAGTATAAAACTGTCTGGTGAGAATAACTCACTGGTTTGAGCTGATGACCCAATGACAAATTTCACAAACGGGATCTACACAAGCACAAAAGCATGACACAGATTCGAATGGAGGAGCCAAATGTCAAATTCCTTGGATACACATCAAACAAAACAATATAACAACGATGAGTTTCAAATCAACTACGATCAAAACTACACTAGAATAGACTGCACATAATCAAATAGAAATGCTTGCACTTGCTTTTAACCTTTACTAGGCTCAGCCATAAGGGGAAATACAAAATAATGGCAGGTTTTTGGGTCAGGTTATGGTGGGTATGGGTTGGCCTAGATGTCATTTGTGATGGTGCCAAAGTGGGTGAAGGGAATAATACACATAAGCATGAATACATGCATTTGGTCATGGATTTGGGCTCGGCCAAGGCTCCAAGTGTCACGGCCAAAGGTGTGGGGTCCACTATGGTGGTGTGGATGAGGGTGCTGGAGGTGGTGGAGGTGGCGGCTAGAGGGGTGGTGAGATGATGGAAGTGATGTTGTGCTCGACTAGGCTGGGAATTCGGGTTGTTTTGAAAAGTTTGTGGATGGGCATCACCAAGGGGGGTCACAGCATGGTTGGTTGGTGAGGAGAGGTGTTGGTGGTGTTCCATCAGGTGCAGGAGGCGGCTATGCAGCAATGGAGGCATGGCCGGTCCTAAAAGAGGTGAAAGCATGTGCAAAAAATCAAACTAGAATAAACAATATAAGTAGAAAAAGAGATAAAAGAAATAATTTTTTTTACCAACTTCCCAAGCATGTGATGGCCGAAATTTTTTTCGCAGGAAGGAGGAAAGGAATATACGTGAAATGAAAATGAATTAGTCAGCTGAAATATGGGGAGTTATGCCAAAAGAAATGAAGAGTTGTGAGGAAAATGAAGAGGTGGAATTCAAAAAGGCAAAAGGCAATTCAAAAGTCAAAAACTCTTCATATATCCTTATTTAATTTATATAACTTTATATTTCTGGAAATAATAATAATCCCAGATAAAATTTCGAAAATTTATCAAAATATAAAAATTTATATTGTTAACGCTAAAATTTGAACGCTAACACCCCGGTGTATGAAGTGTGGTTGTGAAAGTACCACCCGATGATTCGGGAGCAGAGTATAAGCAGAAAATCACAGAAAAAAGCAGTGAATAACAACGATTTTATAGTGGTTCGGCTCAAGGCAAGCCTACGTCCACTTTAATTCTCTTTATTGCGTAGAGAAGAATTCTTCGAATCCATGTAGATTGCGTTAGATTTTCCCTTGAAGTTAGTTGAAATATCTTTCGAACTTGAAGTGTCGGGTGAGTTGAGAATTCAGCAGAGTATTGGCGCTTGAAATGATTGGCCAAAAAGGTCCCCCAAATGTTGGAAGTGGTCATGTATTTATAGGAGTTTTCGGCCTTGAGTCGTGAGTCGTACCCGACTCATCATTAACTCGTAGCCGAGTCAGGTTGGGTCGTGGACGACTCAACAGGTTGAACCCCAGCGTCATACCAGAGAGCCTTCGATCCTCTGAATATAGCACAAGTCTTAAGTCGTATACGAGTCATTCCTCTTTGATATAAGTATCATGATAGCGGGCTGCGACTTAGTGACTTTAGGTCGTGGACGAGTCATGGTGAGTCGTCTCATGTTAACACGCGGCCGACCTACTAGGTTAGCTCACGGCTTGGTCCAAAGTGATAAGTCGTTCACGAGTTATCCAAACGCAACTTTCTTGATGCTAGCATGAGTCGTACACGACTCATCATTGGTCGTAACTCGTCAACGAGTTATCTCATTTCAGCATGGTATTGAACTTGTCCCTGAAGTCTTAGGTCGTTCAACCGTAGCTGTAATTAGGTCGTATCATATTTAAAGTCGCACAACCTTTAAGTCGTAGGCCGTTCATTTTCTTAAGTCATATAGGCCTTAACCCGCTAGGTTTCTTAACTCGTAACATTCCTTCAGTTGCAAATCTTAGGTCGTAGGCTTCTTGAGTCGTAGAGGCTTTAAGTCGTATATATCCTTAACTCGTTAAGTCTTAACTCGTACCAGCTCCTTGGGTCGTACGTTTCTTAGGTCGTAGAGAATTAAGGGTTAACATTTGCCCCTCGAAGTACATGCCTATGTCATAGGTCGTGTGCTTCGACTCATCCTAACTCGTACATACCGACTCAAGTTCTACTGTCTCGAACTATAAAATGCTTGAATCGTTTCTCCTTCTCATCACTTTATCCTTAATCCATTTCTGCCATTACCACATTCTCTAAACCTTTAAAGACGATCTCGACCCAATTTACACCCAATCCTCTCCAGCAACACACAATCGTAAGCGATTTCTTCTTTCTCTTCGATCGTTGATCATTATCACCTTACGCGCTTAATTCTCCGCCTCCGGTTCGCCCCTTCGAGCCCTATGAGTTTCGTTGGATTGATCGCTGATGAACTTAGGTCTGTCTGATTTGACTTATGGCGATTCGCCATTCGAGGCGATCCTGTAGTGTGGTAGGGTTAAGGTTGTTGTTGTTGGAGAGGCCATTGGATTAACGGGTTAAGAGTTAGAGGGGGAAGCGAGTTGGCCGAATAGAGTAGGAGATTGCCCCATGTACGACTTAGCAACTTCCATGCGACCTAGTGGCCTTTGCAATTAACTTTAATCCGACCTAGCAAGTTTTGCGACTTAAGTCATGAGTCGTGACCGAGTTAGAACTTAGAAGATTTCTTGTTGTTTTTGAACCAGAGCCCTCCTTCTGTTCCTTGACTTACGACTTAGAGCATAGCCGACCTAATGCATTGACGACTAAAGATTGAAACGGCTTAACTTTATTCGCCTCATAATTCCAAGGTTGTAGGCGAGTTAGTGCTTAAGTCGTCTACGACTTAGCACTTGCACTGTTGTATGGATTTTGAACTGTTGAACTTTGCTGCATTCTTTTATAGATTACTTTAACTTGTAAGCTAACAATCTGTTTGATACAACATTTACAGAAAATTGGGACGAATATACTGTCGTTGACTGCCCACATCAAATGACAGATTAGTTAACAACAAATGATTAACTTAAATAAATTGTGTGAATGAAGTGCTTTCAACTTATCAATTTCAAGTAAAATATTAAAGCAACACTGAAATAGTCAATTGAAATCGACCAGCTTGCACTAATATTATGCTTGAACTTTAGATCAACAAGTTCTGAAATTTCTACAATCGATCAATCATCGACTAGTTTAATTCCAGTTATATTTACTTGTCATTTTTATTAGTTCTGCACGACACTCCGCACTTTTAGGAAACGTGCACCTTCACATTTGAATATCCAGTTGCTTGTGTAGAATGGATTCTCAGCAGGAGGATACAACGGTTCAGACTGGGGAGGCAACTGTTATTCCAACTTCACTAGCCAATCCTCCCGAAAGAGCCCCTACCACACTATCATACAAAGTTTTTCGCCAGTTGTGTGGTCAGTTCAGCATTGCTGAATCAGATGCTATTCTTCCCGAAAGAAGTAATACTGCCGACGTAGCACCTCCCGGCTTTGTGACAGTTAATCGACAAATGTGCCTGAACGGGGCCATCCCTCCTTTCAACAACTTTCTCGAGCATCTTCTTCGTCGACTGGCCATTTCTCCATCCCAGCTACACCCCAATGGCTATGCCATCCTAATGGGGTTGTGCGTGTTATTTGGGAGAACGTTTAATCGACTTTCGGATTTTGACGAAATCTGTTACTTATGCTCCTTTACCCGGACCAAAGATCATCCTTCCATTACCGTTGTGAGAAGTGCCCGAAACCGCAAATTAATCGTTGGCCTTCCCGACACTGCTCATGGGTTCCTGACCCAGTTCTTCTTTGTTCGATGCCCCCCGGGGTTCTATGCTGTGTGGAGGGAAGGAAGTGAGATCGTCTATCTCTACTTCTTCTATTCTTTGAGTTTTGCGAATTCTGAATTATCAAGTGCTAACTTTGTTTTTCCATTTCAGCGCTCCCCCCTTCATCTAAAGATCCCAGCCACAAGCCAACTTTAGAGAGGCTCATGGCTATCCCAATTGAAGAGCGGGACATAAAATTTCTGTTGAATGACGAATTCCTTCATCAGTTTGGACTCCTTCACCCTTCTTGTTCCACTCAGCTCTGTGAAGTTCCCGATTCTCCAGCGGAGGCTGAAAAGCTTATGCCAAAAGATCCCTCCACTGAAACTTTACTGGTGAAGTGCCCCACTCTCACTGATGTTGCGGGGCCGTCTAGCAATTTGACACTTGCTCCAGTTATCGAAGAGGAAGAACCTCCACAATCTTCCAGGAGATCTGCTGACGAAGGAGTTGAGAAAGCAAGTCCCAAAAAGCATGATGGTGATGATGTTTTTGAGGGGTTGAGCGACCTAATTGTGACTTCACAAGAACTTTTTAAAGATGATGTTTCCAAAACCATCTCTCCTGTAATCGAGGCGACATCTTCTCTACAACAAATGCCAACTCCTCCTACTCAAGTTATCACCACCTCTACTCCACAGAGTGGTCTGTAACTTGATGCGTGTAGTTTACACATTACACAACACTTAGGATTTTTCAGCACTTGTTTGTGTTTGACTTCTTTTCTCTAAAGGCTTTTAAGACTTGTCTTTTTGCCTTTCAGATCCTTCAATGGGGCGTAGCGGCAGCGGCTCTTACTATAAAGACTTTCAGCGCTATGGAGGGCGTGGCAACTATGATTATAGACGCTACCTTACTGGTCCCAGAGAAACCGATGAGCAGAGAGCTTCTCGAAAAGCTAGAGAGAGGATAGAATATGAAGAACGTCATGAGAGGACAGATGTGCGACATGAGTCTTCTTCAAGAGGCGATGACTCTCAGAAACGTAAAACACATGATGGTCGGGGGAAGAGCCACATTGTTGAGGACCCGAGCAAGCGGGCCAAACCTAGTGAGAAGCACGCATCTGCAATATCTGAAAAGTTTGACGCTCCCATCTCTATCGACATTCCTTCCAAATCCCCTGCTATTGAAGGAAGCGCTATTCAAACACTTCTTAATAGGCCTTCATATCATGTTGAAAGGGGCCCACCGACCCTACAGAGCTGATTTCCGAATTGGTGCTTGAAGGGGGTTCGCTTCGATCTTGATTTAGTTCCCATTGATAAAGAAGCCATGTACCAAAATCTTGATGCCGTCAGACTTGATATTGAAAGAATGTCTGGATGGCAAAAGCTTGTTGATGAACTCCAAAGGGTCAATCGGGCCAATATCGAGACGATGCTAACTATGGAGAACGATAAGTCGGAATGGCAGAAGATTCTTGACCAGCACAGCATCGAGATGAAAAACATAACCGAGTATAACGAGAAAATTGAAGCTGAAGTCAAGCAGCTTAAAGACAATCTTACCACCTCTTCTAACACTTACATTCAAAGAGAAGAGGTGCTACAAAAACAAGTGCGGGATGCACATGCTGGCCAAAGAGATGCCGAAGCTAAAGTTGAGAGGCTAGAAGAGGTCGTAGAGAATTACCGCACTGATGCCGTTCAGTTGCGGAGTAAAATGAGCGCCCAAGACATGGAGATTGATGCGTTAAAAGCTCAACTTGCTAAAACCGAAAAAGAACGAGATGAGGCCATGGCTGGTAAAATCGCAGCTGAAGAATCTATTCAAGTCATGGAAGCCAACGTCAGTTCAAATCTATTGGACTTTTACTTGCACAGCGTCTTGGGGCATGGCAGTCTCTCTTTTCTCGGTCCTAAATACGAAATCACCTTGGCTGAAGTGTGGGAAGCTGCTCTCGACATGTTCAGAGGCGCCGGGTATACCGAGGAAGAGCTTGAGGCGCGCTACCTAGATGAGGAAACCCGCGCTGCTCTTGCGAAGGGAAAAGAGCAACTCGCCAGAGTGCGGACTGGGATGGCGGAAGAGGAACGTTCTGGAAAAGAATTACCACCTACTACCTCTGTTCGTCCTTTAGTTTCTCCTGGGGTTGACATCACAAGTTCCAGTGCTCATTCCCCGCCTCCTACAAGAACCGGGGTAACTCCCCTACCGATGATGAGGCTTTGGAGGATATTGGAGCTCAAAATTATGAGATTGAACTAACGAAGCAAATATCTTCAGGTAACTTTGACATTGGTCCGATTCAGGTGGATTGCCTGCTTGCTCCTCAAAAGTTTGATGAGCTTCTCGATTACTTCTTGAATCTTGACGAACCCATATCTCCCTTCTTTTCGGGAGATACTAATATTTTTAACTTTTCTTCTTCTGCAGTTGAAACACCAAGTGCTGTGCAAACTTCGCCTCCTCCGGTTATCCCTCCTCCGTCTCTTCAGGTGGCTCCTCCTTCTGCTTCACAGCCCGGGTCACAAGAGGAGCAAATAGAGGCTCTTCATGGCTTAGATGATCCTATCGCTTCGCAAGAGCCGAAAGACGAGGGACTTGAGAGAGGTGAGTAATCTCCGGAGCGGACTCCTTCTGATGACATAATTTTGTCTGCTCTTGTTACTCCAGGGAGTGAGTCTTCTTCGAAGAGGAGAAAGAAGCACGGAACATCAAAGAGGAGGGGGAAGAAAATCATTGCTACTGAAGAGGAACCGGAAGTTGCACCAGTTGCACCCCCCTCTCCTTCTTCCCTTATGCCTACATACCGACCTGAAAAGCTAACCATTCGGCCGAGTAAAGGGTCCAAAGGTGGTAAGAAGAAATGAAGATTTCAGCTTTTAGCTTCTTGTCTTTTGCATGTACGAGGCGAGAATTGTGCGAGTACTGGCCCCTGCTTTTTTATTTTGAAACTTGTATCTGCAATACAATTGAATAAAATGATCCTTTATTTGTACAGACTCCTGTTTGAATTTGAGAATGCATTTATTATTCATTTTTTCACAAGTTTTTTTATATGATATTGCAGCGGGCTTATGGCATGTTGTTTGAGCATTACTTTCGCCGATGTGGCTATACTATATTGTATGTAACTATACCATGTTGCCCCCATACCATAAGCTTGCTGCAATATTTTATACTTCGAGGGGACTTGCACCCTTATTTTCTGAAGAATAATTATTTCATTCTTGAAGAAATTTTTCGTAGAGTACAACTCCCTTCATATAAGTTTTTACGCTTTGTCCTTCGAAGAAATCACTTTTTCTTTTGCTTATGTACACATTTTACCAAGTGAATTCTTCTATGAGGTAAAGCGGGCCTCTGAAGGGTACTTTAACTTTTTTTTTTTTTTTAAAACATAGAAAGTTGTACCTATGAGGAGGGATTTTTCACGTTTCAACACTTGGAAGTTTTATTTCAATCTTGGTGAAACGTGTACCTCCAAAGAGTTGTGCCTTTGAAGAAAGCCTTTTCACGTTTCAACACTTGGAAGTTTTATTTCAATCTCGGTGAAACGTGGGCTTCCGAAGAGGTCTTTCTTGTTGATTGTGTCTCCGAGAGGAGGTCTTTATTTTGTTTTGCATTTCAACTTTGGTGAAGTGAAACTCCGAAGAGCGGCTACTTCAACTCCTGGTGAAATGTGCCTCCGAAAAGGTCTTTATTTTGTTTGCATTTCAACTCTGGTGAAGTGAAATTCCGAAGAGCGGCTGTTACACTTCAACTCCTGGTGAAATGTGCCTCCGAAGAGGTCTTTATTTTGTTTGCATTTCAACTCTGGTGAAGTGAAACTCCGAAGAGCGGCTACTTCAACTCCTGGCGAAATGTGCCTCCGAAGAGGTCTTTATTTTGTTTTACATTTCAACTTTGGTGAAGTGAAATTCCGAAGAGCGGTTGTAACACTTCAACTCCTGGTGAAATGGGCCTCCGAAGATTGCCTGGAAGTTACTCTCTCATGGTTGGAGGGTCATGACTCCTCCAATCTTTTTTGGTTGAGTAGAGAACTTTCTTTTTTACGGCATATGCTTCGTTAGAGGTCGTTATCCTCCGAAGAGTTGTGCCTCCGAAGAGGACTTTAGTTGTTCCTTGTCCACTTGCTTACGCCTTTTCAGTGATCCTCTATTATTTTTTTCAAGCTTGCACTCCCTTCTCTTACAAGTAGCTTGTTTAATCCAAAGAAGTGTACTTCATTGATAGGCCAGTTCACGAGAACGGACATAAGCTTCTTAATTGGATGTTTGTTTGTTCAAACTTCTCAATTTATTAGCTAAAGCCCGTTTTCGGCGAAATCATTGACCGTTCAATTGAAGCACTTCTTATCTAGGATTTAAGCTTGGGAATTTTGCGACTTGGAATTTGTTTGTTGAATGATAACAAGAATCACTTGGTCTTGTAATGTGCAAGTTTTGTTTTCGTTGCCTGCAAAAATTTAAATCGACATTTCAGTAATACATTTAATGTACTTTTCATATCGAAAATAAAGCAAACATGTAATAATAATAAGGAACACAAGATTTATAGTGGTTCGGCCAAGAATTTGGGCCTACATCCACTTTATAGTCTTTCATTATTCACTTGCATCGGTTTTACAATCGCTTTCAATTACAGGAATCATACATTCATAATTCTTTTTACAATATTTCAACAAAGCTATCAAGTAAAGTATGGACGCAAGTGATTGCTGTTCCAAGCTCTTGGAATTTGATCTCCTTCGATAGTAGTGAGTTTGAATGTGCCTTCCAGAAGCTTTTGACCTATGACATATGGTCCTTCCCAATTTGGCCCAAACACACCTGTCGCTGTCATAATTCTCTTTAGGACTAGATCTCCAATTTCAAAGCTGCGTTGGCGAACTTTGGAATTGAAATGTCTGGCTATCCTTTGCTGATGAGATGCGATTATGAGCTCAGCCTCATCTCTTTTTTCATCAAGGAGATCTAGTGCCTCAAGCTGTAGTTTCTCATTCTCCGCTTGATTGAAATGGATTCTTCTATGTGAAGGGACCTCTGTTTCTACCGGAATCATTGCCTCTGATCCGTATGCCAATGAAAACGGGGTATGCCCAGTCGCAGTTTTGTGGGTAGTTCTATATGCCCATAGTGCTAGCGGTAGCTTATCGACCCAACCACCTTTTGCTCTTTCATGTTGCTTCTTGATGGTTGACTTGATAATTTTATTTACTGCTTCCACTTGCCCGTTTGTCTGCGGATGGGCTACTGCTGAGAAGCTTTTTCGGATTTTGAATCGTTTGCAAAAATCTTGGAATTCTTCACTTTCGAACTGAGTACCATTGTCTGTAATTATTTTTTGAGGCACACCGTATCTGCAAATGATACTTTTAGTCACAAAACTTATCATCTTTTTTGAGGTGATAGTAGCCAGTGGTTCAGCCTCTGCCCACTTAGTAAAATAATCTACAGCAACAATGGCATATTTAATTCCAGATTTGGCAGTTGGTAACGGTCCTACAAGGTCTATCCCCCATATTGCAAACGGCCATGGACTGACCATCTGTGTGAGTTCAGTGGAAGGAGCTCTAGGAATTTTGGCGAATCTTTGGCATCTGTCACATTTTCGGGAATAATCTGCTGCATCTCGATTAATTTCTGGCCAAAAATATCCATATCGGAGAATCTTTTTTGCTAAAGTTTGACCACCTAAATGATCACCACATTCTCCCCCATGCACCTCAGCTAGGATTGTTTTGGACTCTTTCCTGGATACACATCGAAGTAACAGCATTGAGAATCCCCGTCTGTACAACTGACCATCCTGGACTATATAGCGAGAGGCTTTCCTCAGTAGCTTCTTTCGTTCTCTTGAATTTTCCGGTAAAGATCCATTGAGCAGATATTCTGTTATTGGAGTCATCCATGATTCTTGCTCTTGAGATACGCTCATGATCCAATCAATATCCATCTCATCAATGCTCGGAGTCGACAGGACCTCCACTGGAGTTAACCCCAGAAATTGAGCTTCGCCTGTGCTAGAGTACTTTGCGAGAGAATCTGCTTTCATGTTTTCTTCTCGAGGAATATGACTTATCATGTAATGATCGAAATCAACCAGGTGTTCCCAAGCCTTTGACAAGTAGGCGGGCAGATTTCCCCCTTTCGCTTGGAATTCCTTCTTGACTTGGCATACAATAAGTTGGGAATCACTGAAGATCTGTAATGCTCGAATGTTTAGTTCTTTAGCAATCCTTAGGCCAGCGATAAGGGCTTCGTATTCTGCTTCATTGTTTGTTGAAGGAAATTCCAATCTTAGTGCATAGCATAATGATCGACCTTCAGGGGTCTCGAGTACAAATCCGGCTCCAGAACAGTAGTCGTTTCTCGCGCCATCGACATATGACTTCCATTGGATTGGGGAATCGTCGATCGTTTCCTCCTCACTGTTACCCTTATCTGTGAATTCTGCGATGAAATCCGCTAAAGCTTGTCCATTGATTGCTTTTCGGGGATGATAAGTGATGTCATATTGACTGAGTTCAATATTCCACTTTAGAAGACGACCCGAAGCCTCAGGGCGAAACAGGACTTGCTTTAAAGGTTGATCAGTGAGGACTCTGATAGGATGAGCTTGGAAATATTGCCTCAACTTCCTAGATGCAATTAGTAGGCAATAGGCGAGTTTTTCCAACTTAGAGTAATTCATCTCTACCGCAGTGAGTCTTTTGCTGATATAGTAAACTGGATGTTGAATCCTCTTGTCTTCTCGTATCAGCGCTGCACTTAAAGCATGAGATGATACTGCCAAGTATATAAGAAGATCCTCGCCATCGCCAGGCCTAGAAAGTATTGGAGGCGTTTCCATATGGCGAATCAATTCATCAAAGGCTTTTTGGCATTCAGGAGTCCAATCGAAGTTTTTCTTTCCTTTCTTTAGGGCGTCAAAGAATGGGATGCATTTATCTGTGGCTTTGTAAATGAACCAACTCAAGGCGGCGACTTTTCCATTGAGACTTTGCAATTCCTTCTTTGTTCTAGGAGCTTTGACTTCCTTTAAGGCGGTAATTTGAGCTGGACTAGCCTCAATGCCCCTAGCGCTCACGATGAAACCTAAAAACTTGTCGGATTCCACTCCAAATGAACATTTTAAAGGATTGAGCTTCATTCCGTATTTTCGGAGGACTGCGAACATGTCTGCTAACTGTTCTATGTGATCCACTGCTTTCTTAGACTTTACTAACATGTCATCGACGTAGACTTCCATAGTCTTGCCCAATTGCGGTTTGAACATAGCATTAACAAGTCTTTGATATGTTGCCCTTGCATTCTTCAGCCCGAAGGGCATAACTCTGTAGCAGTAAAGACCAACGTCGATGATAAAGCTCGTGTCCTCCTGATCTGGCTCATGCATCATGATCTGGTTATATCCGGAGTAAGCATCCATAAAAGATAACAATTCGTGTCCCGCTGTTCCGTCTACCAGTTGATCGATTCTGGGTAATGGGAAGCAGTCTTTGGGGCAGGCCTTGTTTAGATCTGAAAAATTGATGCATACTCTCCATTTTCCGTTGGCTTTCTTAACCAGCACTGGATTTGAAACCCAATTCGGATAGGTAGATTCTTTGATAAAATTATTCTCCATGAGCCGATCAACTTCTTCTTTTAACGCTGCTGACCTTTCTGGACCTTGAGTTCTCCTTTTCTGCTTCATAGGTGTAAATTTTGGATCAATATTCAGGGCGTGTACTGCAACTTCTGGGGATATTCCGCACATATCGGCATGAGTCCAAGCAAAAACATCCAAATTTTCCTTTAAAAAAGATATTAAGATATTCTGAATTGACGCATTAAGTTGTGAACCCACATTCAACACCTTGTTTGGGTTCTTTGGGTCAACAGGTACTGGTATTGTCGTTTCCACTGGTACCCTCTATTCTCCCCTGCACTGACTTTTCTAGGATCCATCTCATTCCGTGCTCCGCTGTGCTCGCCAGTGCAGGGTCCGCCCTGTAATTGCTACAAGGCTGGTTCTTTGATGCGGACTGGGGCTGCCGCATCTTTTCCCATTTCTCTTTTCCTTGTTTCTCATAGCTCTGTTAGACAACTTTCTCGCCCCGCATTTTGATCCCCTTTTATAACTCCCACTCCATTATCTGTGGGAAATTTAATGGTGAGGCAACATGGGGCCAGAACAACTTTGAATGCTGCGAGAGTTGGACGGCCAAGGAAAGCATTATAAGCAGAAAATTCGTCGACAATCACAAAAGTTTGCTTGCGGACCACTTTTCTCTCTCCTTCTCCAAGTTCCACAAACAAATCAACGGTTCCTATCGGCTGTTTTGGCTCCCCAGTGAAGCCAGCAATTTTCTGCGATGAGGCTTGCACATCAGCCATAGGGATCTTCATTTGGTCGAATGTTTTCTTGAAGAGGATATTGCAGGATGCGCCACAATCAATGAGAACTCTTTTGACAATAGCTGGCCCGATACCAGCCGAGATGACTAAGGGATCCAAGGTAGGAGCTTCAATACCTGCGGAATCCCTGGCTCTGAACACAATATCATCATTGAAAGTTCTTTGTTGCTTCAGGGGCATAACACCTTCCAAAACAAATACATCTTCCTCAGTCGGTACATACTTCAAAGCTCGGGTATACCTTTCCATCTCACCCCAGCTCCTGCCTGCTGGGTGAGGTCCTCCCGTAATGACATTGATAACAGGCCTTCCGGATTCATGCCCTGTAGTCTTTTCACCTGTCCTGGGTTGATGAGCAGGAGCTCGTTGCCCCTGACTAGTCGAAGCGGGATTGCTGCTATTCTTTTCCATAAATTGCTGCAGCTTGTTTTCCCTTATCAATTCTTCAATCAAAATTTTCAATTGGCGGCATTCATCGGTATCATGACCGGGTTGATTATGGAAGCAGCAAAACTTTCCACTTTGTACAGCTTTTTTTCCGGTTCTCAGAACGGGAGGTTTAGGATAATCAACAGAATCTTTAGTGGCAAGGTAAATACGCTCCGGCGTATCTGATAAAGGGGTATATTCCGATGGCTTGAAGGAACGAGGCTTCTTCAGATTTTTCTGTTTCTTCCCATCGTTATTTTCCCTTTTCTGTCCTACAGATTCATTCTTGCGTGGAACAACAACGTTATTTTCATCTTTTTCCAATGCTGCCTTTACCGGTACAGGACGGCTTTCTAGGCGTATGAACTCATCTGCTTTCTTGTAGAATTTTTCAAGGGAATTTGGTTCCTTCATATTAAGCCATTTTCCAAATTCGCTTGACTTGTCGATGGCCCTCATCAGATAGGTCAAGATCATCCGTGGTTCTGCATTGTCTACCTCGGCCAGCGCTATATTAAAGCGATTCAAGAAAGATCTGATAGTTTCACCTGGATTCTCCTCTAAACTTGACAACGACATAATATCTTTGGCTTTTGAAGCGTATAGTCTGAACTGCTCCTTGAATTTCCGGGTTAAGTCAGAAAACTGATCTATAGACCGGACTGGCAGCTTGGTGAACCAAAGCAGAGCTACACCTTCCAGAAATACAGGAAAATATCAGCACTTTATTTCATCAGAAGCTCTGGCACCTGTCATGTGCCAATCATACTTATACAAGAATTCGTTCGGATCACTTGTTCCTTTGTAAGCTGGGATAGTTGGGGGGACGAACTTCCTTGGGAACTCAGCCTTTAAGATTCTTTCGGTAAACGGGGTTTTACTTGGAGCGAAACCCCATTCCTTCTCATCTTCATTCCTTTTCATGCTTTCCTTCATGATTTGTCGAACCATTTCAAAAAGATATCCCTCATCATTTCGAGCTCTAGATCCACCAATTTCAGGAAATGTCCGCTCAAAGGGGCTGGCAGCCCTCTCAGGAATGTTTCTTTCTTCATCCTCATGAATGTTGCCAGCAAAGTTCCTTTCATTACCCGTTGGTTGATGGTTTACCCCAAGCAAGTCATTCAACTTATTCAAAATTAGGGCATTTTGGGCGTTCTGAGCTTCCAATTGTGCACTTTGGGCATTTATCTGCTGGTTCAGCCCTAAGATTACAGCATCCAACTCCGCTTTCATAACCCCAACAGGTGGAGTGGCTTGATTAGGTACTGGGGAAGCGGAGGTTCCCTCTTGAGCGTTTCCAGATCTAACAGATCTACTCTTTCTCCCCGGAGCCATGATTTCGGATAAACTTCTAGTCTTCAGAGAGGTTACTTCAACAAACTTTCGTGGAGCAATGATGACGATTTGCCTGAGTTCAGTTCTCAGTGAAAGCACCAAAAATGTTAACGCTAAAATTTGAACGCTAACACCACGGTGTATGAAGTGTAGTTGTGAAAGCACCACCCGATGATTCGGGAGCAGAGTATAAGGAGAAAATCACAAAAAAAAGCAGTGAATAACAACGATTTTATAGTGGTTCGGCTCAAGGCAAGCCTACGTCCACTTTAATTCTCTTTATTGCTAAACCGATTACAACTTTACAACAATCCTCAATTACAACTATGACGAAACAAACAACTAGAACTTTGGTAGAGAAGAATTCTTCGAATCCATGTAGATTGCGTTAGATTTTCCCTTGAAGTTAGTTGAAATGTCTTTCGAACTTGAAGTGTCGGGTGAGTTGAGAATTCAGCAGAGTATTGGTGCTTGAAATGATTGGCCAAAAAGGTCCCCCAAATGTTGGAAGTGGTCATGTATTTATAGGAGTTTTCGGCCTTGAGTCGTGAGTCGTACCCGACTCATCGTTGACTCGTAGCCGAGTCAGGTTGGGTCGTGGACGACTCAACAGGTTGAACCCCAGCTTCGTACCAGAGCGCCTTCGATCCTCTGAATATAGCACAAGTCTTAAGTCGTATACGAGTCATTCCTCTTTGATAAAAGTATCATGATAGCGGGCTGTGACTTAGTGACTTTAGGTCGTGGACGAGTCATGGTGAGTCATCTCATGTTAACACGCGGCCGACCTACTGGGTTAGCTCACGGCTTGGTCCAAAGTGATAAGTCATTCACGAGTTATCCAAACGCAACTTTCTTGATGCTAGCATGAGTCGTACACGACTCATCATTGGTCGTAACTCGTCAACGAGTTATCTCATTTCAGCATGGTATTGAACTTGTCCCTGAAGTCTTAGGTCGTTCAACCGTAGCTGTAATTAGGTCGTATCATATTTAAAGTCGCACAACCTTTAAGTCGTAGGCCGTTCATTTTCTTAAGTCATATAGGCCTTAACCCGCTAGG
The DNA here is from genome assembly GCA_030765085.1 of Allium cepa. Taxonomy (NCBI): domain Eukaryota; kingdom Viridiplantae; phylum Streptophyta; class Magnoliopsida; order Asparagales; family Amaryllidaceae; genus Allium; species Allium cepa. The sequence goes on along the minus strand of CM060930.1, from coordinate 104,240,420 downwards.
TTTCTTAACTCGTAACATTCCTTCAGTTGCAAATCTTAGGTCGTAGGCTTCTTGAGTCGTAGAGGCTTTAAGTCGTACATATCCTTAACTCGTTAAGTCTTAACTCGTACCAGCTCCTTGGGTCGTACGTTTCTTAGGTCGTAGAGAATTAAGGGTTAACATATATAATATTTATTAATTATATAAAGTTAAATTAAGAAAAATAGCTAAAAATAGTGAACTAGACTAGAAAATTTGAAATTAAATAGAATAATTTTTAGAAAATTCATGTGAGCTTGACAAATATTTTTAAAAATAAATAATAACAAAAAATAAAAATATATTCACAAAATAAATATTTAAATTTTAATTAAATATAATTTAAATGAAGAAAATAGCAGAAAAATAGAAAACAGCCTTTAAAAATAGGAAATAAATACAGTAAATTTTGGAAAATTTTTATTATCACTTTGAAAATATTAAAAGACGAAATATACATAAAATAACATATTAACACATATTAAAATAAATATAACATAGAAAATATGATTTATATAATTTAAAATAGACAAAATTTCAAAATAAAACAAATTATACTCAAAATTGAAATGTACATAACTTTCAGTAATTAAATCTGTTTTCAACGAAACGAAAAGCAGTATTCAAGTTATTAAATCTATTTTCATAATAAAAGATAAAATATAAGAATTTAAATATTTAAATTTGAAATTTAAAAGTCAAGGTTTGACCAGTTTGAACTGAAATTCATCTTTCAGTAAAATATCCTATTTATACCGGTTTGAAATTATAATTCACATAATAATCAACACCTACATTTAAAAATGAAATGTTTGAAATAAAATAGGTTTAAAATAATTTCAAAATAAAACAAAGTATCAAAATATATGAAAAATCTAGGGTTGTTACACTCTCCCTCACTCAAATCTTTTCGTCCTCGGAAAGGAAGGAAGCGGAGAAACAACAAGAAAGAACAATAGGTTGGAAGACATCCCAAAAGAAGGTAGGGAAAAAGTAGCTAGGAGGGAAAGCAGGTTGAAAGGCATGGATGAACCATTATTATTTTTTATATTTGACATGTTAAACATTTAATATGATAATTAGTTATTTGATTCAAATTTGATAGTTCGAAGTAAACAATATTTAAGACATTTTAAATCATGATTAGAATATCCTTTATACAATACTTTACCAAAATACTTTTATAACTCGATGTCTTAACAAGTTTACTTTCGTTCCTGCAGACTCTGGCTATGCGTTGATTAGGCGCAAAGCTAGAATTTTCCAAGTACTTAGTAGACCTGTTTCAACACCCAGTGAAAATACAAAAAAAATAAGTACGAGAAGTTCCGCTCAAAATCCAATGTCAAATGATGACAATACGATAGCAGTGGCCCGCTGTTAATCCAGTATTTACGAAATAGACACAACACTTTCCAGAAGATCCTTCCACCTTTCGGATTCTAGAAAAATATCGTAGCCAGTTCGTAAACAAGGGACCATCGACCCCTGCTGCAGTGGTACGCTGCTGATTCAATGATTTACGCAATGGATGCACTTCCTTCCCGGAAGATCCATAAACAACAGATCCCAGGATCGAAAGCGCCTCCATTTGGTAAACTAAAGAACCATCTACCCTGAAAAAATTCGAGGAACTCATGAGTTTAAGTCCGGACAACCATATCAGTTCGAATCCATTTCTGAATTCACCCAAGTCCATTAGGGTTTATCAGTCGAATCCATTCCTGGATTCCCCAAGTCCACCTGGGTCGAAGCATATCACTATACTTCTTCCGGAAGGTACTTCCCATACCTCTTACATCAAAATACAATATACCATATATAGTAGCCCTTCAAAATCATAGCTTCAAATATCGCACTTATATAAATTCCATTATATATAAGATTTCATTTTCAAATCGAATACTTTCCAAAATCAATAGTACATCAAATCATACTTATATAAACTTCAATTACATAAGATTTTAATTTACAAATTGAGTACCTTTTCAATTCAACATTTTCAAATCAACTTCATACTTATACAAATCCATTTTATATAAGTTCGATAACTCCCAAATCAAGTATTTAGTAAAACATGGTTCTTAATTTTAATTTGTTTCAATAACATTTCGGTTTCAAAATCATAAATGATTTCGCCAAATCATTTCTTGTGAATTACATATACTCGGTTTCAAAGTTTCTTAAAACAATAGATTTAGAAACTAATCCAAATTTCCAAATCAACAAAAATTTAGGTCAAACAAATTCATTTCCATTTCAAACATATATTCACTTTCAAAAATCATAATACTTTCAAAGTTATAAATCTTTCGAAACCAAAATACTTGAAATCATTACACTTTGAAAATCATAACTTTTCTAAATCATACATTTGAAATCTTAAAACATCCTTTTAGTTCTTTACATTTCACAAATTTATTCAATTTAAACCCAAGTCTACAAGTTCCAGCTTTAATTCAATTCAAACCATCAGTTTCAATTCAGTTTAGTTTTCCAAGAAAAGCATTTCAAATATTATCAAATTTCAAATAAAGATTTGATCCGCAAAATAAACTATTCAATCTTTAATATATTTCAGAGCTTAAATATACCGTATTCCAAAATAAATTTTATAATTTCATATATCTCAAATTTTACTTCATTATTACTTAGTTTTGACATATTCATTTCGTAAATCCATCATTTTTAATTAAACTCAAATTACAAGTAAACCAAATATCCTTTCATACAAATATAAACTTTAAATTTCATTTATCAAAATCAGTTATCATTCCTGATTCACATTCTTTATCAAATAAAGATTATATCATTCAAAGCCTCATTATCAAATCATTATTTGAATTCAATTTCAAATATTTAAATTTAAATATCATTTAAAAAAATCAAATATGTCATTCAATTACTATTTCAAATATCATTACAAAATACATTTCAAAATTCCATTCGAAAATTCATTTATCTCATTACATTTCATTCCATTTAACACATAGCCAAGTAAACCTTATTTAAATTCAAATTCAATTCAAATTCCTTAAAATTCCAATTTAAATATTAAATTATATTCAAAACTCCTTAAATTTCACAAATAATCAATTCCAAAATTAAATCATTTAACTTTTTAAAACATAACTCAACAGTGTTAAAATCTATAACATTACAAAACATTGTCAAACTATAACAATGACAGCATTTAAAAGTGCTATCGTAACTTATAGTTTCCAAAATAGTTTATTTCAAGAATAACGGCATTTATAATATGCCATAACAGATATTTAATTAATTCAAACAAAGTTAAATTCAAAAACAACAGCATTTTAAAGCGTTGTCATAAAACTATAGCATTTTAGAAATGCTATTAATAAAATTCCTGATTTTATTATAACTTTTAAAAAACAATACAACTTCAATTTTAGCAAATTTTAAACTTATAAATCATATTTCTAGACTTCAAAATTTCACATTTAAATAATTTGTAACATATGATTTATCACAACAAAATTTTAAATCAGATATTCAATTTAAAACTCACTTTCATTTGTTAAGTCAAAATACACTGTTTTTCTTAACTTATAAATTTAACAAAAACTCAGCATTTTACTTCAAATTTCTTTTCAAAACTATATTTCATACCAGTATAATTCAAAATATTCTTATTTATTTCACTCCACAACAGTTTCAAACTTATATAAATCATATTACTTTATACATTAATCATACCAAACTAAACTTATACTTTATCAAATAACTTATACCATTCAAAATTTCTTAGCTTTGAAAAGTTAACCTTGATTTGGAAGTTCTTGAACCTTCAAAATAGTCGGAAAAAAATCATAATTTCAGTCTAAGAGTTCGAAATCACCAACAAATTAGTAAATCGATTCCAATAGGTAAGGTATACCAAAACAAATCTGAATCTCGAGGACTGAACACCGGCTTATTTTAGATCACTTCAATTATATATATACACACATATCTTTCGAATATCAAACCATACTTCGAAACCGGAAATCAAAATTTGGTTTCATAAAATCACTCGCATAGCAAAGCTACTAGAGTGGCCTCTTCCTCACTCAGAAACTCAAAAATCAATGTCGATGACGCATGTATTCATCACCGAAATTATTTTTCAACGACATAAGTGGGTTCTGGACTTTTATTTCTTGAAACTTCTTTGAAATCTCTTTGACATCATTGGAATTCATTCGAATGCATTTGAAACATTTCTTATTTGGAAAAATATCTTTAAATCATATTATTATTATATATTTTCCAAAACCTTAAGAACCCATTTCAAAACACCGGAGTTCGATTCCTCGAAATTCAAATTCAAACCCTTCATTTATAAATCATTTTTATATAAATCACATTTTCTTATTAATTTCCAAAATTTCAAATCCTTTCAAAGCTTCAAATTTTCATTTTCCAAAGGTAAAAATCCTTATTGAAAACATTTCACTTTTATATATAAAATAGGGTTATCCTTGTCAAAATAATAATTTCTACACAAATTCAAAATACAATCAAACACAAATTTCCAAAGAATGATTCAAGTTTAGATTTCAAGCAATACGGAGATTCGAATTTAGAGGAACTCCAATCAAATAGAATTCTATTTCGAAGATAAGCTCGAACGAAGATAAGATAATTTTATTACCAAATAGAAGATGATAAGCCTATATAAATCATGAGCGACCTTAACCGGTCAACCGTGACTTCAGTAATATAATCAATTCGGAAATCTAAGGCAAATCGACATTCGATCGCCAGAGATAGAATCCGGGTAGAGCAGGAGATAGATAGCATCGGCAAATGAGGAAACAGGAATCTCCGGTGAATCAATGCCAATTATAAAGGATTTTCACCCCTTTACAAATCATTCAAAGATTTGCGCATTCACTGATCTTCATAGAGGTCATTCCAAAGTGGAGTTATGAAATGCTCCAAAATCAAAATGGATAGAAGAGGGAAGACAAGACTGGATTTCAGAACAAGTGGGAGCGTTCCAAAGTTCATGGAATCCTAATCGATAAGAAACCAAGAGATTTCTAACAAGATGGATACTGAAGGGATGAAGTTTTGAAAATCTTGTTTTCAAAATAAGAAAATTTTTATACCAAAATAATCTTTGAAATTCCTTTAAAAATCATTTGGAAATTATTTTATACTTCGAAAATACGTTCTCTCACAAGAAAGGATTCTGAGATTGATTTCACTCATTCTAGGGTATTTCTACCCTATCTCTAATAATTTTTTGCTCCACAGGCTATGGTTTGCCTAAAACCAAAGCTCTGATACCAAATGTAACAACCGGTATTTTCAGCCATTCGCAGCCGCACATGTCAGACTTGAATTGCTCAAAATATTGCATTGTAAATAAATTTGGAGCAAATCAAATACAAATCACAGAATCACAGACACAGAACAAACAGAATATTTCGCAGTGGAATATAAAATACTTAGTAGTTCATGAAGCTACTACGATAGAGTCTCAAACCAAAAACATAATACAGTCTGAAAACAACATAATAGAAATCCTAAATACATAGAAGTTCACTAATACATGAGATAAACTAGAATAGCTGAAACAAAAAGTAGATATAAATGTAGATAAGCAGAAACTCTAGCAAAGACCAGCTCTAGAAAGAGAATCCAAAGCTGTGAATATTCAGGCTGACCCGAGCGTAAAGTAAAACACAAAACACTCGAGTCAGGACAATATATACTTATATAATATAAATCAACTCAAGTGAACTATAGTAGAAATGCACCATAACTTAATCGATGCTTGGAATCGCCCATCCTTTAAAGATCAGTTAAACCAAAAATTAAATACATCCCGTGGTTAAAATTTCAAAATAGTATTTTATACTTCAAAATCAAATATCATTTAAAAATTCAGTATCATTCAAAATCCATTTCAAAATATCAAAATATCATATCTTCCAAACCACATTCATTTTTATTTCATTTAAATACCATTTCAAATCACATTTCAAAATAGTTTATATTTCGAAAGAAATTGCTTTATTTAAATCATTAAAATGAAGATTTTATATTTAATAATTAAATTGTTAAATTTCCAAAATTTTAATCTTTCAAAGTTCATTCATTCACTTAAATTTATTAAAACAATGAAAATTCAACTTTCGCAGCATTTAGAAAATGCTACGGAAAGTCACACTTAAAACAGTTCAATTTAACAAAAAACAACATTTAAAATGCTGTAATAGGTTTCCATTAGTTTCAAATAAACTTAGTCAAATTCAACCATTATAACATTCACAAAAAATGCTATAATAGCCTTTAATTAAATTGAGCCATTTGGTTCATTATTATCAACTACAACATTTACAAATGCTGTATTATCCTTTACATTTGAATTAATAGCATTTTAGAAATGCAGTAAATTAACATCAAATATTCAGTATAATTTCACAAACAATTATATTTTTATTTAAACCATTTTTAACTTATAAAATCACATAATTTCATTTTTAAAACAATCATTCAAATACCTTTATATTCATGATTTTATAAAGTTAAATCTCTATTCAAAAATCAAAATTTAATAGTAATTCACTTATTAAATTCCAACATTAAATTTTAAATTCATTAAATTAAATTTAACTTAACACTTAAGTTTAAATTTTCAAATATAACTTAATTTCATTTTTATTTACTTAACTTAAAATTCACTTTTAAGCGAAATTCACAAATTTCCAATTTTAGTTATATTTCAAAATTTCAGCTTAAATATTCATTCATTTCACATTTTAACTTAATTCAAAAATCATTAATATATTATAAAATTATTTTAAATTCATTTAATTCAAAATATCATAAATTTATCATATTTAATTCAAATTCCATTTATCACCAAATTATAATTTCCAAAAAAGCTTACATTTCATATTTTCTAACTTTACCATTAGTTTATTTCACTTATAAATTTTCAGAGAGTGAATAATTCTTTACAAAAATCATTTTTAATCAAATTTAAATCAAAATATTATAATATTTACATTTCTAAAATATTTTAAAATTTTAAGAAAAGCATATTTTAACAACGGGTCTGTATTTCATTTTCTAGCCTAGGTAAAGTGATATGGGTATCATTTCAACCCGTAATTTACAAAGAAAACCCGGGTTTGATCAATTCAAACCTGCAATCCCAAGTAAATGAAAATAACTGAAAATCATTCAGGCCTATCATTTCAGCCCATAACGATTTTCTCCTATTCTAAAGTCCGTTTGGGTATGTATCATTTCAACCCATAGTGATTCTAATCTAAAGGGAACTTGTAGTGTGATTAACTGATAAAATAACAAAACAACAATAATATAACAGTAACATATGATATAACTGGTGTTTCATCATGTGTGAACATCATATGATAGTAACATAGCAAATAAAATATGGTGATGCAGTTTACATATTCACAAGCGACCGAATTACTATTCATATAAGTATAAAACTGTCCGGTGAGAATAACTCACTGGTTTGAGCTGATGACCCAACGACAAATTTCAAAAACGGGATCTACACAAGCACAAAAGCATGACACAGATTCGAATGGAGGAGCCAAATGTCAAATTCCTTGGATACACATCAAACAAAACAATATAACAACGATGAGTCTCAAATCAACTACGATCAAAACTCCACTAGAATAGACTGCACAGAATCAAATAGAAATGCTTGCACTTGCTTTTAACCTTTACTAGGCTCATCCATAAGGGGAAATACAAAATAATGGCAGGTTTTTGGGTCAGGTTATGGTGGGTATGGGTCGGCCTAGATGTCATTTGTGATGGTGCCAAAGTGGGTGAAGGGAATAATACACATAAGCATGAATACATGCATTTGGTCATGGATTTGGGCTCGGCTAAGGCTCCAAGTGTCACGGCCAAAGGTGTGGGGTCCACTATGGTGGTGTGGCCGAGGGTACTGGAGGTGGTGGAGGCGTGGTAGGTGGCGGCTAGAGGGGTGGTGAGGTGATGGAAGTGATGTTGTGCTCGGCTAGGCTTGGAATTCGGGTTGTTTTGAAAAGTTTGTGGATGGGCATCACCAAGGGGCGTCACGGCATGGTTGGTTGGTGAGGAGGAGGTGTTGGTGGTGTGCCATCAAGTGCTGGAGGCGGCTAGGTAGCAATGGAGGCATGGCCGATCCTAAAAGATGTGAAAGCATGTGCAAAAAATCAAACTAGAATAAACAATATAAGTAGAAAAAGAGATAAAAGAAATAATTTTTTTTACCAACTTCCCAAGCATGTGATGGCCGAAATTTTTTTCTCAAGAAGGAGGAGAGGAGGATACGTGAAATGAAAATGAATTAGTCAGCTGAAATCTGGGGAGTTATGCCAAAAGAAATGAAGAGTTGTGAGGAAAATGAAGAGGTCGAATTCAAAAAGGCAAAAGACAATTCAAAGGTCAAAAACTCTTCATATATCCTTATTTAATTTATATAACTTTATATTTCTGGAAATAATAATAATCCCAGATAAAATTTCGAAAATTTATCAAAATATAAAAATTTATATAATATTTATTAATTATATAAAGTTTAATTAAGAAAAATAGCTAAAAATAGTGAACTAGACTAGAAAATTTGAAATTAAATACAATAATTTTTAGAAAATTCACATGAGCTTGAAAAATATTTTTAAACATAAATAATAACAAAAAATAATAATACATTCACAAAATAAATATTTAAATTTTAATTTAATATAATTTAAATGAAGAAAATAGCAGAAAAATAGAAAATAGCCTTTAAAAATAGGAAATAAATACAATAAATTTTGAAATTTTTTTATTATCACTTTAAAAATATTAAAAGACAAAATATACATAAAATAACATATTAACACATATTAAAATAAAATATAACATAGAAAATATGATTTATATAATTTAAAATAGACAAAATTTCAAAATAAAACAAATTATACTCAAAATTGAAATGTACATAATTTTCAGAAATTAAATCCGTTTTCAACAAAAAGAAAAGAAGTATTCAAGTTATTAAATCTATTTTCATAATAAAAGATAAAATTTAAGAATTTAAATATCTAAATTTGAAATTTAAAAGTCAAGGTTTGACCAGTTTGAACTGAAATTCATCTTTAAGTAAAATATCCGATTTATACCGGTTTGAAATTATAATTCACATAATAATCAACACCTACATTTAAAAATGAAATGTTTGAAATAAAATAAGCTTAAAATAATTTCAAAATAAAACAAAGTTAAATATTAAAATATATGAAAAATCTAGGGTTGTTACAAGCGACAAAGTTGAGATCATAATAGAAGTTTGATGGTATAGATCAAGAGTGTGCAACACAATAGCCAGGCTTATGGTAGTAAATGTGGGAAGTTTGCAGGCTTGCAGTATTGTGGCATATAGTCGATGATTGACGATGTGAACATGTTGCAGTTAGATGGTGAGGTGAAATTTTTGAAGCACACAAGAGGAATGCAAGATCAGATCAAGGTAAGTAATCAAAATGTCCATTTGTCATAGCACACTTGGTATTTCCACATATGTTGAATAATAATTATTTAAAGATTGTTTCGATGGTTCCCAATATTCATATTTTAATACCAAGATTAGGTTAATTAGTTCCAATTCCTAAACAAAGTTAACTATGTTTTTAAAAAATCAACAAGTTTATAATAATGATGATGACGATGATACCAAAAAAAATAGTTTGATAAATGTTAATTAAATTAACAACAACAACAAAAACAATAATGATGATGATGAATCGAGTCTAAAAAAATTAAAAAATTTAACAAAGTTACATAAAGTTTAACTAAGTTAAACTTAGTATTTTAAAAATTAACAGGTTTATGCCAAATGTATGAGAAATTTACTTCGAAAGCAATGTTGTTTTCTTGCACTACATGTACTAAATAAATGTCGCTTCTAGGACTACTAAGATCCGATGAAGTAGGCAGTTTCTCTTCAGTCCATGTTGCTGATATCACTCGAGCAACAAAAGGATTCATGCTTCTAGGACTATTGAGATTCATCTTGAGTACACCGAATCTTCACACGAGTTGCTTTTTTATATATGCATCTTATATAGTCTGGTAAGCTTCTTTATATGTGCAGTTGAATTAAGTTTATAACAATAAGAATAGTAATTATAAGCTATAACAAGATAAAAAATAACTAAGTACATAATAATAATAATAATAAGTTAACTAAGTCAACTATGTTTTATAATTAATAACAATAACTAAGTTTACAAAAGTTAAATAAGTTTTATGAAATTAAATAAGTTTATAAAAAATAACTAAGTTCATATACATAATAACAAATTAAGTAAGTTTACAGTACTAATAATAATAATAAATTAACTAAGTTTATGAAAAATTTATAAGTTCGAGATAAATTATAAAATTAACTTAGTTATTAAAGTTTAAGTTTGAGATAATTAATAAGTTTAAGTTAATTAAAATATAAGTTATGACGTTTTAAGTTTTAGCAATTGAGATAATGTATAAGTTTACTACTACTACTACTAATAATAATAATAATAAACAATAGTTTAAGTAAATTAACTATATCATATAAAAAATATATGTTTATAATAATTAACCAAGAATTATAAAAATTAACAAATTTATAATAATAATAGTAATAATAAAAATAAGTTTGGAAAAATTAATCGAGTTTTATAATAAGTTAACCGATTTTTATAATAATCAACCTAATTTTTATAAAAATTAACCAAAATTTTAAAAATTAACCGAGTTTAATATAATTTATCTAAGTTTTATAAAAATTAAACAAATTTGTATAAACTAATTAAGTTTTATTAAAATTTAACTAGGTTAGTATGTTTTCAAAAGTTAAATAAGTTTATTATAAAAATTAACCAAGTTTTATAAAAATATAACTAAATTAACTAAATTTTATAAAAATTATTTGAACATAATAAAAGCTTAACTAAGAATGTTTGATATATATGTTAAATATGCAAAACAGTTTCATAATCATTTGTTGATTGTCAGAACTGTCTACATGTATTTAGCGTTTTAAGAGTAAAGATCAGCTACAGCAAGGAATTGTGGGTAATCAAGTAATGAATATGGCTTTAATTATTATATATATTATAACATTTTGTTAGTACTTGTTGTGTAAACTTAATTGTGAATGGTTATGGAGTTTATGTGAATTTGCTCATTTTGTCGAAAAAATATTATCGAAATGGTTATGGATATCATATTTGATTAAGTGATTAACATGTTGTTTGAAATGGTTGAATATGATTATGTGATTGATTGTTGATTTGAATACGACGATTACGTGATTAATTGCTGATTTTAATAAGACTATTATGCGAGTGATGGTTGGAAACGATACAAGCAGTAACAGGAATTGGTTGCCTGCACAGTAGGCTACAAAACAGTTAATACATTTTAGCAGCATTTTAAAAACGCTTCGAAAATAAATGTAAACTGTTATGATATTCGTAGCCCTAAAAAAAGGCTAGCAGAACATTTAGTAGTGTTTCGGTGAATGCTGCGATACGACATGCTACTAAAAGTCTGAAACTTTTTACAGCATTTTTGACGTTCTACAATATGTCAAGTTTTGGAAGCTTTACTACAAAGCTACAAAATGTCTTAGACGTTTAGTTGCATGTCGTGTCGCAGCATTTACAGAAATGCTCTGCAAGTTTTGGTAGCATTTTTTCAACGCTTTTCTAGCGCAGTGTGGGACTCTTTCAAAATGTTCTTGTATCGCCATCATTTGTTGTTGCAGATTCTGGACTTCAATATAATTGTTTTCCAACCTTATTAAGGTCGATGGTTGCCCAATTTCCATATTCTCCAAGTTGAAGTTCGGGACTATATTGTTTTTCAAAGTTGAATGTGGCATAACCACTTCATTTGAGATATCAATATTATTCGTGGCTCCATCCATCTTCTTCTTTTTGAGAAAAGTATTCTAATAATATTTGGTGAAAGTGAATAGGGATAGGAGGTTCGAGCCCTCTTTCTAGTGCCAAAATGTTGATAAGAAAACTTGTCAACGCCCTAAACGTGAAGTTGAGATAGGTGCAACACTTTCGAAACCTTCCTTCGAATGAGTGAGATTTGCTTAAGCTTTTCAGATGAGTAGGTATGATTAAGAACTAGACTTTGCGACCTTTCGACGTAGTCGAAATGGTAGACTTCCCCCTGATAGCACCTTTCGAATGTGTTGACTTTGGTATACGTTGAAACAACCTTTCGATTCGTACTAAGGAGCATAAGTTGAATCCTGAGAGTTTCTAGAAGTTGTAGAGTTGGAATGGTTTCAACTATATCGAAATGGGGTAGCACTTGTTGCCGAATGGATTTGAGCTAAAGCATTTAAGAAATTTAAGCACTAACAGTTTCAACACAATCGATAGGGATACCTTTTGATCAATTTAATTGCTAACAAAGATATTTATGAAGAAGTAAAGAAATCCAAGCTACTAAGTACATGTTATTATTATAATCATCCTTTTAGCGAACTCAATTATACCGATTGAACAAATCCCCAATTTGATCTAAGAATTAGGGTTTCCAAGTTTAAGAAACACACAAGGAAGAGTGGAAAAAATCGGATCATTTATTACTGACCTTCGAGGTCATATTTATAGGCATGGGTTTGGACCTTCTGCCCCCAAGCCATCGACATGTTCGGAAGGCCTTCACCTTTGCTTTCTTGAATGTCCACTGAGTTATACCTTTCGACCTTGTTGAAAGGATTTTAGCCATCCCTTTGTTCCTGCTTGTTGTTAGGCACCTTTCTTTTGCTTTGTTTTCCTTCGACATTGTCGAGAAGGGGTTGCTTGATTTTTTTTGACCTTGTCAAAAGGTCTGTTGTTGCGCTTTTTTTTACTTGAATGCTGATGTGCCTCATGGTTGATTTGGACGCTTACCTTCGACGCTGTTGGAACCAGTCTTCCTTTTCCTTGATTAAATGGGAACACTACGTTCTTATGGAAGTCGGTGTTTATCTCTTCCTTCATGGGTGAGAGTGGCTCTAACCATTTTGAATGGCTATATATGCTTTTGAAAGGGTTAATTTAGTCGAAGACTCCTCCAATGTGCGTACAACGAGACGAAATCAAATGCCTTGAGTAGTTTAGGTTATTTGGAGGATGCACATTACCTATAGGCTTCGAAGGGTAGCTTTCGACCTTATCGAATGCTCCTTTTTGGTGTAGTCAAAACGTTCTTTTGCTCTCATCAAAAGGTATTGCTGGTATGATTTCACCTTCTGGTCGGAAGCTATGACTAACCAGACCATCTTGGTGCTTTTTGATCTTTACCAATGCTATCGTGTTCCTTCTTTTACGCATTTATTCGTAAGAATATTTTATATTTAACACAAGCTAAGAAAAAGGAAGGGATATGAAGTTTCATACAAGAGAATGCATTATTTACCCATCATTCCTAGACTTCAAAGGTTATAAGCGCCTTCTGCTATGACATGTCATATGCGGTGACACAGTGTGAGAACACAAGAAGCGGGAACTTTGACACATACCTCTGATGGAGAAGAATGCAAACATTTCAATAAGACTTATTCTGCGTTTGTCATAGAGAGCCGTAATGTCAGACTTGGTTTATGTACAGATGCATTTTCATCATTCTCTCAATTTGGTCATAAATATTCATCTTAGCCTATTATCGTTACATCTTATAATTTACCTCCGTGGATGAGTATAAAAATTCCATATATGTTTTCTACTGTTGTCGTCCCTAGCTCTGATAAATCAACATAAGGAATCGATGTTTATTTACAACCATTGAATGAAGAGTTAAAAACATTTTGGCATGAAGGAGTTGAAACATGCAACATTTCAGAAAAAAAAGAATTTTAGTATGTTCGCTTCTTTGATATGGATTATTAATAATTATCCTATGTATGTAATGCTTTCAGGTTGGAGTATGAAAAGTCATCTAGCTTGTAGTTACTACATCAAAGATACACGAGCTCTTTCTTTAACGCATGGGAAGAAAATTTCATGGTTTGATTCTCATTAGTGTTTTCTCCATATTAATCATTCTTTAAATCAGATGATTTTTTTTACAGCTAACGGAGCATTTAATTTGCAACCACCAATGATTTGGTCAAGTGAAGAAATATATGAAATTGTAAAGAATTATCCAAAGATAAATGAAACTGGAGTACATACTAAAAATCTAGGTAAATCGATAATTTATAATTGGTGCAAACAATGTATATTTTGGAAGTTACCTTATTGGAAAGATCTCTTACTTCCACATAATATTAACGTGACGCACAATGGAAAAACGTGTTTGATAATGTGTTTAATTAATACAATTTTGAATGTTAAGGGAAAAATAAGGACGATCTTAATTCAAAACGTGATAAATAACACTTTTATAACCTAATGATAGTAAAAAGACCCAAAGCATGCTATGAGCTAGATAGCAAGCAAGTAAAATTCTTGCTAAAGTGGGTAGATGGACCAAGATGTTCTGATGGAATTTCTTCTAGTCACCATAGTTGTGTTAAGTTTAAAAACAATAAATTGAGTGCGATGAAAAGTCACGATTGCCATATCATGATGGAAAACAAATTACCCGTGGTTTTCAAAGAATATTTTCCTGTAAAAGTATGGTGTGTTATAATAAAATTAAGTTTATTTATAAATAGCTTTGTTCGATGATGTTAGAAGTCAGTCATACATGTAAACTTGAAAACAATATTCCTATATTTCTCTATATACTAGAGAAAATATTTCCTCTAGTATTCTTTAATGTAACGGAGTATTTACATGTTCACCTTCCATTTGAAGCACTTCTTCGAGGTCCTATGCAATATGAATGGATATATCCATTTGAGAGCTAATATTGAATATGCATAATTTTAATTTTCATTTAAAATTCATATTTACATAAGTAAAATAAAATTGAATTAATTTTTGTTATAGGTACTTGAATCATCTGAGGAAAAAATTTAGACAAAAAACAAGAGTTGAAGGTTCGATTTGCAAATCATATCTTGAAGAAGAAGCTTCATTCTTTTTCTCTTATTACTTCTGTGACCATGTGAGCTTATCATTTGTAAGTATTCCTCATAATGATGAAGCCGTTGAACAAGATTCTTCTCAAACAATTTTATCTATTTTTAGACAACATGACCAACATGCTGGAAAATGTGTAGAAATATTATTAGTCAATAAAAATTACCTGTAGCACACACATATTATGTTCTTAATTGTGCTAAAGTTTCACCATTTGTTAGGTAGTTAAATTCATATTTATTTCAATTATAATTACATATTAATTATAAGAGAACATATTATATATATTTGCAGTATTTACGAATCACAACATCCACTTGGCGATGTCAGTAAAGAATTTCCTAATCGGTTTTTGTGACGACTCGGATTCAGCGCTCGGAAATCGACATCCATACTTCACCCGAATTCGAATGTCGCTGATTCAAACGTTGATTCCGATTCATCGAAGCTTATAACACATTAGGTAAACAACACAACAAAAACAGAAAAGAATTTATTGATATACAACAACTGATACAACAATCTGATACAATGTGAAGTGATCGACATTATCAGAGATATATACAACAGCGGAAAAACAACAGCAGCGGAAAACAATAGCAACACCAGTGTAAAGAAATCATCTTCATTGCTACAGCTCCAAAGCTCCAAACCAAAAGCTCTAACAACCATCATGCTGCAATATAGCACAATGCGATCGCCAAACCAAAGACTTCAAAGATTTCCTAAAGATACACCTACTCGCTGACTAGCTGATAACCTGTCTCTAGGTTGTCCGTGTGGAAAATTGTGGGCATCCAGAGTTTAGAAAAGGAACAATAAACTCTAGGTCAGTCATGAGATTGGAGCGAGCAAAAAAAAAAAACAGTTGTTTCAATTAAAGAAAATAAAAAGAAATTCACTGTGCTTTTTGGAAAATGAAACTACCATAAGGCCTTTCGCTACACACACAATGCAATCGCACACTTGGGGAAGATTTCTTCTTATGATATTCAAAAATGCTTGATACGAGAAAATGTTTTTGATATTATTATTAGTGCATAGTGTAAAAACATTTTGAAAGCATAATATTAACCTTAGCCAGCATACTACCATTATAGTATACCTACTATAGTTACCATGTTAAATGGCAGGTTCGACAACTAAAACCGTATAGGACGCGTATTTGGTGATTGGATTTCCAACAAATGGCAAAGCCTAAGGAACTTCCTTTCTGAATGGGTACGCCTCTGAGGGACGCCCCGAGAACCTAACCGGATCTCTGCCAACACAAGGCCGGGTTACATCTGTAGCTAGGTAACTAACTGTCACAGGTATGCCATCCCTCGGTCGTCACCGACCTTTATCCCGGGATTCACCGACAAATTCCAACAACCACATAAGTTAAATATCTAGGTTCCAAACCATGATACCACTTTTAATCCAGACGGAAATGCACATACCCTAAGGGGCGCGACCCCAGTAACCTTGCCGCATACTTTCTGTTTCGACCATTTCCGGGATGTAAGATTCGATGAAGTTTCGTCCCACAAAGCTACGCTTTTCACAAAAGCCATGCTTCGATCAACCAGTGATCATTAAGTAATTATTCCTTAATTACTTCCATTAATTTATCACTAATTAAATACATTAAGTAATTATCCCTTGTTTGCACAAAAAATGGACAAACACCTCCAAGTCGTATGGATTAGTTGATTTTTTTTTATTTCTAGCGATTTGGGTGATTTACGCAAATACATAAAATAGATGGACTAAACTATAAAAGACACATAGATTTATAGTGGTTCGGCCAGAACGTGCCTACGTCCACTTTATATGTTATTCTCCTTTTTCTTTTAGATTACAAGTACAAGTACAAAGCTTTGTATACAAGTATATGAAAGTTGTTTGAAAGTTCCTTCCGTGCTTGAGCTCTCAAACTTGTCTCCATTGTTGTACCCCTGCCCCTCTATTTATAGAGTGAGGCTGGGGGAAGGGGTCTTGGATGTATACAGCTACTGGTGGGCCTGGGCTGAAGCAATCTGGCCTGGCAGTGTTGGTTCGGCAAGACTTTGGTCTGGAGATAGTTGGAGCGGCTTTCGGTCCGGTTGGGGTTGGATGGAGTTCGATTTGGTTGTGAGTGAAGTGGCATTGGATCGGCAGGGGTTGGCTCGGCGGGCATGGAAAGATGATTAGTTCGGTGATGCGTGGAGGAGCTTGGACCGGTATTGCATGGAGTAGCCTTGGACTGGCATTGCTTGGAGGGGCGTTGATTCGGTGGGCTGATGGTTCGTGGGCATGGTTTGGAGCCGGTCCGGTGAGAGTTGGTTCGGTGGTAGGGAAGGGGCCGGTCGAAACACACCCAACACTTGCCCCCCAAAGGAGGGCATGTGCATGCACATGTCGTGCTTTGCCTTGAGCTGGGGTGTTCTCATCCGGCTTTTAGCGCCGAACCAACCGGTTCGGCTATTGGTATTTGCTTATAAATAGGGGCCTGACGCCTCCGTTTTTTCCCCATCAGCCAAACCACTCCTTTGCCGAATCGAAATCTGTGCCGAATCAGTGTTAGCCGAATCAAAATCTTTGCCGAATCAGGTGAGGATCTACTCCGCCGAATGAACTTTATCTTCAGTTACCGAATGGGCTCGAGGTCCTTGAAGTACCGAATGGACACCCTTAGTGCCGAATGAACCTAATACCAGATGAGCTCAGAGGCTTTTATTGCCGGATGGTCTTAATACCGGATGAACCTTTGTATCGGCTTTGCCGAATAATACTAAGAGTTCTGGGCGTTCTGACTTATGAGTGAAATTTCAGACTATATACACTTGCTTGTTTATGTCCTCTGTTCTAATGATATGTTTTCCTTTTGTGTTTGTAGGAAGATGTCTCGCAAAGTGGAAACTCGATCAGAAAAAAGAAAATCTACGGATAGACGAGAGTCCCTAGTTGTGCCCCCAGCCCAGCCAGGACCGGAACGTCGTGGACCCACCCCGAGGTCGCTAGTAGACGGGTATGGTCCCCAAGAGCTTCTGAACTCTCCTCCTGATTGCTTTCCGAGCTCTCTCAGAGAGGGGCAACTTGACGTTATCTCCCGCTCCTTTGGGATTGATAGAGCATGCATGCTGTTGCCAGGGGAGGGGGTCATGCCATATAACCCCCCTGAAGGATACTTCGCATATAGCCGATACCATTGCATGTGCAGGGCCATTCCTCCGATCAATGCGTGGATAGTCAGCTTCATTACTTACCTGAAAGTGGCTCCTTTTCAGCTTCAGCCCAACTCCTACGCCATCTTAGTGTGTCTATTCGTTATCTTCCAGAGGAGATATGGGCGCCCCCTTCTAACCGAGAAATCCGATATCTATACAATCTGAGGGGCTACAAGAATGGGTCTCCGTACATTAGTTTAGAGTCGGCCGTGTCCTTCAAGCCAGTCTTGGACTTATACTCGAAGTTTACCATGTTTAAGAAGGAATGGTTCTTCGTCAAGGACGACTCCGTTTCTTTTCGCCTTTTCACTTCTGGTTGTAAGTTGAATTCCATTCGTAATTTCTTTTTCCCGACTACAATGCTTCTTCTTACATGCTTTTATTTCTTGCTAGCGACAGGTGGCTGTGCGGTCGTGGAGAACGATCACCTTGTACAGATGGCTGCGGAGGTAGAGGCTATCTCAGGAAGGGATAGGTCGGCTTCTTACCTGATTCGGAATGCCACTCTCCTGGAGCACAACTTGATTTTGCCACGTCAATCTGTGGTTAAGCAGAGAGATACAGCCGAGGAGAGGGCTGCTAAAGCTAAAGATGGGGCCACTGCGAAGAGTAGCAAGAGGAGGCCTTTCACAAAACCTCCAGTTGTCGGAGGTAAGAAGCTCAAGAAGTCTGATGGACTCTCCCCTAGCACATGCCCAGATATTCCGGAGGAGGAAGGTGGAGAGGAGGAAAGAGGCGAGGAGGAGAGCGGAGGAGATGGAGAAGGTGAAGGACAGGGTGGTAGTGGTGCCGGGGCTTTGTCTTCTGAGCAGGCGGGGAGATCCAGGAGTGGACGGATGACGCTTTCCGCCAGGCTTTTGAGGGGTTGGAGGAAGGCGCAGCCTCAGTGGAGAAGAAGAAGAAGGATGACAAGGCTGGGACTGGTGCCGATCCATCTTCTAAGGGTCCTTCAGCTAAGGAGACTCCGGAAGTTCAAGGTGAATTCTTAACTTTCGCAGACTCCCCTTATGATAAGGACATAGTAATATTTTATGGCCAGCTCCCGTCCTGGAATGAGATTCAGGACTTATTGCAGTATCCCACTTCCCTTCAGGGTTTGTAAAATAAGCGCGTCTTCCTACTTAACATATTTCTTGGATCATAGTTTCATGCATGCTTGTAACACTTGGTTTTTATTCCAGGAACAGGTAAGGTGGCCAAGACATCAGATATTCGGCACCGTCTTGAAAAGTACAAGCTACTCAAAGCTTCTGCCAAACCAAAGCCGTCAACTAGCCGTCCTGGAGATGTGGTTAGATATCTTCCTCTTCTCGGAGTTATTGAAGAAGATATGCGAAAGAGGAAGAGGGGGCGATCTTCGTTTGAACCTTCACTTGGCCCTCAACCTCCAGTCCAGCCTATCCATGATATTACCGAGGAAGATACCGAGCTTAGGCCTTCCCCACATCTGTCCGAAAATCCAACCGTCACCCCGATAGACCACCCTTGTTTGGTTCGCAACCCATTTGCCGGCCACCCGGATCTGGACCCGAGTTTTCAAGACATCTCTTTTGACGAGGCCATGGGTGACTCTTTTGACGAGGCCACGGGTGAGCATCTTCTTCCCCGCAACCCCATGGTTCGGGCGCTTGACGAGGCTAAGTCCTTAGATCTCGATTTGCTTACTACTCGGATGGTTACCATGGGGGACGAAGCCAAGGCTAATATCGACCGGGTCGCGGAGGAGACCAGGAAGTTGATGGGGCATCATGCCCGTCTGGTCAAGGCTGGAGAGGAGATTGGGAGTGCCAACATCCGACTACGGTTAATGGTTTCTAACTAGGCCAAGCAGCTCGCCGATCAAGCCATTCAGATTTTTGAGCATGAGGCAGCCTCCAGGCGGTTGAAGAAGACCATGGAAGAGGCTAGTAAGGCAGAACTACGAAAGATGGAGGCTGCCTGCAAGGAACGGATTGACACGACCATCGCAACGGTGGACAAGGTTCGGAGAGCGTATCTTGAGCAGGTAGAAGAGGTATCTGGGAGGCTTGAGGCCGCAGAGCTTGCTCAGGCCAAGCTGAAGGAGGAGATGGAAGTGATGCGGAAGTCCCTTCAGGCTGACTGCTCGAGATACCGATTGGAGAGAGACGTTGCTGTCGCACGACTATCGGCTTCTGAGGCCCGGATGAAAGAATTTGAGGAGAACGAGGGGATGATGGACGAGATGCTCCAGGACATGTATTTCCGTACATGGAGGCAGGGCAACCTGTCCTGGATGGACGATTATCCCCGGGTTATGGCTAGGATATATCTCCGGGCTTTGGAGGAAGCTAAGGCCGATGCGGATAGGGAAGGTGGTGCGGCTTTCAGGATGGATGTGGTTACGGCCCAATTCACTAAGGAGGAGAAGGTGGCGGTTAAGGAGGGCATACGGCTGCTTGCTGCGGATGAGGTAAGCGTGCAGCTAGATGATGATGATCAGGGAGCAGACGCTGGTAAGTCTTTCCTTTTAACCTTTTCATGATTTGGTTGCTTATCTTTCATGATTATTGATGGATTCTCTTTTGAATTGGGCAGGCGGGACCTCTGGAATACATGCGGGGAGTTCTGACCCTACAGTTAAGTAGATCCGGAGGGCTAGCGGAATAGAGGCGAAGCTCCGATTTTTTTGACTTGACTTGCACATGTTTTGTTTGCTGTCTATGTTAGTCAGAAACATTAATGCAACTTGTAATTATATTATTTGTAAAGAATGACTTTCTGTAATTTTATAACATAAACAGATTCTGCTATATTTGAATGCTTTTGTTATTCTGATGTGTTGCATAAGAAATATAGCTGTGTATGTGCTAGTGATTCAATTGTGTTTGATGCTAAGTTCTTGCTTAACATGTAATTTCATATCTTGCAATGTCAATATGATGTGTGAATAAATTAAAGCCACGTATTTGTATACAAGAGAAGAAAATACCGCCCTTTGTGTTTCAGTCGTAGAGGGTTGCTTTGAATGTCTTGCGTGACTGAGTATGGAATGTAGTTGGGTGTTCCGTCATCCGGATGTGAGTTCATATTTCCACAAGCGAGAGTTCCCCTATTTTGTAACCTGTACTTTAAGGATTGTTATATAGGATAGGAGAAAAGATTTTGAATGAAATGGAAATATGAGAAACAGTAAAACTTCCAATCACGGAAGGCCGTCGATATGCTTAAGTTCGTGGCAAACGGGTTTTGTAGTCACTTTCCCTAGCTGTGGGTCTTGGAGACACTTGTCACCCATCTTACGCCTCCGCAGGGAGTTTATCTTTTTTACCACAGCCGCACTTAAGATATATCGGAGCCGAGATCGCGCACAGTAACTATCCAAGCCATTATGGCCCGTAATCGTGGGTATTATTCGATTTACTGTGGCCGGCTAGCGTGGGTGCCGATTGTCAACCGTGAACTACCCCTGGCTGGCCACACCTTATGTTGGGGCTTAAAGTAGGTTCACAGTTGCCGACGAGCCGAACGCCGTAATGAGCTGCCATCGGCTATAGTCGGCCTTCTTGATAGCTTATAATCGGCTCATTACAGTTGGCTTTGAGGGCAGTCGCGAGCAATGAGTTAACCCGCAGCAGAGGATGCTGGAGCAAAAGTGTCTCATTGGCGAGTGCATAGAATCGCATAGTACCTGTTGGGTCTTGTCCAGGCGAGGTTGCGCCGTGAAGTTCCAGTATGGAAATGTCGTTATACATGATTTCGTTCAACAGAAAAGGATAACGCTTAACAAGCAGCCAAGATATAAAGGAACAAGTTAAAAAGAGACAAGATTTTTTAAAGTGGTTCGGCATGAGAATGCCTACGTCCACTGATTCTCTTTGTTAATTCACTTCATATAGGCAGTACAAGTTAAGAAAAGTATCGACGGAGGTGTTGGATGTTCCATGCCCTCTGGAACACCTCTCCGTCCACTGTTGACAAAATATAAGCTCCGTTGTGGAGATCTTTATGAATTACATAGGGTCCGTCCCAGATTGGATCTAGTGCTCCGGGGCGCGAAAAGATCCGTTTGAGGACAAGATCTCCTTCTTGTAAGCTGCGGTGTTTGACTTTAGAGTTGTATTGCGCTGCTACTTTTTGCTTGTGAGCTGCCGCTTTAAGTGCTGCATCATTTCTTCTTTCTTCAATTAGATCCAAAGACATAAGTAGGAGTTCTTCATTCTCTTCTGGGTTGTAGTGGATCCTACGGTGGGAAGGCACTACAGTTTCAACTGGGAGCATGGCCTCCGATCCGCATGCCAAAGAGAAAGGAGTATGCCCTGTTGATTTTCTGTAAGATGTGCGGTAGGCCCAAAGTGCCGTAGGAAGTTCATCCACCCAAGCGCCTTTTAACTTTTCAAGTTTCTTCTTGACTAGAGTTTTGAGAATTTTGTTGACAGCTTCGACTAGTCCGTTTGCCTGAGAATAAGCCACAGATGAGAAGCTTTTGTGAATTTCGTGCTCTTGGCACCAGTCGGCGAACTCTTCGCTGTCAAACTGGAGTCCGTTGTCCGATATGATTTTGAGTGGAACCTCGTACCTGCATAAAACATTTTTGATCAAGAAGTTAATAACTTTTGCCGAAGATATTTTATTTAGAGGCTCCGCTTCCACTCATTTGGTGAAATAGTCAACTGCTACTATGGCATATTTGGCTCCACCCGGGCCCACTGGCAGTTCGCCAATCAAGTCAATTCCCCATATTGCGAAGGGCCAAGGGCTGGTCATTTGAGTAATCTCATTTGTTGGTAGTCGAGGAATCTTAGCAAATTTCTGACATCTGTCACATCTTTTGACGAAGTCTAAGGCGTCTTTGTTTAAAGTGGGCCAGTAATACCCGTATCGAAGTATTTTCTTTTCTAGAGTCTGTCCTCCGGTGTGATCTCCGCAACTCCCTTGATGGATGTTGGACAGGACTTCCCTGGCTTCCCTTCCAGCGATGCACCTTAACAAGGGATTAGAGAAGCCGCGCCGATAGAGGATGCCTTCTTGTAAGGTGTAGTGGGAAGCTTTCCTTAAAATTTTCTTAGCTTCGTTACGTCCGTTGGGCAGTGTGCCACTTTGTAAGTACTTCCGGATGGGGGTCATCCAAGATTCTTCTTCAATTGCAGCTATCATATTCATTGGCTCGTAGAGCGGGGCCAGTTGCTTTGAGATGGTTATTGTTCGGGAAGCAGTGCTGTCCTTCATGCTAGCTTGCTTTGCCAGTTCGTCGGCCTCCTGATTCTCTTCTCGAGGAATGTGTTTGATTAAATAGTGATCCAATTGATTGAGCAACAGCTTGGTCTTCTTTAGATATGCTGTCGTTCTCCTCGAGTCTGGAATTCTCCCAGTATTTGATTTACAATGAGTTGAGAATCACTATGGAGACATAAAGAACCGACTCCAATCTCCAGGGCAAGTTCTAATCCAGCTATCACCGCTTCGTATTCTGCGTTATTGTTGGTGGCAGCGAATTCCAACCTTAGGGCGTAGTGCCGCTTCCTTCCCCTGGGGGTGATTATCACAAACCTGCCCCCAAGCCTTGTTCATTTGATGCTCCATCTACGAAGAGATTCCACTTGATATCTTCTGCTATTTCAGATTGCTCCCTACCTTCGTTAGTAGTGAATTCGGCAATGAAATCAGCTATGGCTTGCCCCTTGATAGCGGTGCGAGGATGGTAAGTGATATCATATTGACTCAGTTCAATGCACCACTTAAGCAATCGCCCAGAAGTGTCGGGGCGATGGAGTACTTGCCTCAGAGGTTGATCGGTTAAAACTCTGATGGAATGAGATTGGAAATAGTGTCGCAGTTTCCGTGACGTGATTAGCAGACAGTATGCTAGCTTCTCAAGTTTAGGGTATCTGGTTTCTGCCCCTGTAAAGCTCTTGCTTACAAATATACGGGCCGTTGTGCGCGGTTGTCTTCTCTCACCAAAGCGGCGCTTAAAGCATGGGACGATACAGCAAAGTATAAGTATAGTTCCTCGCCTTCATTTGGAGTTGAGAGTACTGGTGGTCTCTGGAGGTGTCCGATTAAGTTAAGGAAGGCTGTCGAGCATTCGTCAGTCCATTCAAACTTTCCTTTGTCTTTCTTTAGAGCTTCGAAGAAAGGGATGCGTTTGTCGGTTGCTTTAGAGATGAACCTACTTGTTCGGGGTTTACTTCAATCCCCCTGGCATAAACAATAAATCCCAAGAACTTTCCCGACGATACTCCGAAGGAGCACTTTAGAGGGTTCAGCTTCATTCCATATTGGCGAAGTACTTGAAACATCCCATCCAGGTGGTTTATATGATCGTTGGCTTTCCTCGATTTTACCAGCATGTCATCCACATAAACTTCCATAGTTTGTCCTATTAGTTCCGCAAACATCTTGTTGACAAGGCGCTGATAAGTAGCTCCGGTGTTTTTAAGTCCAAAAGGCATTACATTGTAGCAGTATAATCCCCGGTCAGTGATGAAACTAGTGTGGTCTTGATCGGGGGCGTGCATAGGGATCTGGTTATATCCTGAGTATGTGTTCATAAAGGATAAGAGTTCGTGTCCGGCAGTGCTGTCCACGAGTTGGTCGATTCGGGGGAGTGGGAAGCAGTCTTTCGGGCAAGCGTCATTTAAGTTGGAGAAATCGATGCATGTTCTCCACTTCCCGTTAGCTTTCTTTACCAGTACCGGATTGGCGATCCATTCTGGGTAGATGGCTTATCGAATGAAGTCATTGGCAAGTAGGTTCTTCACTTCTT
The DNA here is from genome assembly GCA_030765085.1 of Allium cepa. NCBI lineage: Eukaryota > Viridiplantae > Streptophyta > Magnoliopsida > Asparagales > Amaryllidaceae > Allium > Allium cepa. The sequence continues at coordinate 104,215,437 of CM060930.1, read as the reverse complement.
CCTCTAGGGCTGCTGATCGTTCTGCCCCCATGCTTCTCTTTTTCTGCTTTACTGGCACCTTCGTGGGATCGATGTTCAGTACGTGGCATGCTATATCTGGGGAGATTCCTGTCATATCAGCATGCGTCCATGCAAATACGTCCATGTTGTGGCGAAGAAAATCAATGAGTTGATCCTTTAACTCTTCTTTTTGTTGAGATCCGATTTTCAATAGTCTACTTGGGTCATGTTTGTCTACAGCTACGAATTCCATAGCCTCTGCAGGCTCGGCGGTGACCTCCTCCTCTTTGTCCCTGGGGTCTAATTCATTGAAAGGGTCACTGGTATATCGAAGAGGAGGGGCTTTCTTTAGTTGCTATGCTTTCAAGTTTTTCATGCAGAGAATAGTCTCTGCATTTTTCCCTTTATCTTTTCTGCGGTTATTGCGAAGTTCAGTTACATAGCAGTCTCGAGCACGTCTTGATCTCCCTCTATTTCTCCTATTCCGTTATCTGTTGGAGATTTCATCTTCAGGCACCATGGGGCTAGGACAATTTGGAAGTCAGACAAGGCTGGTCTTCCCAAAAAGGCATTGTAGGCCGAGTGGTTCTCTATTAGCACAAATGTTTGCTTTTGCACAACGGAGCGGGGTTGACTTCCTATTTCAACAAAAAGGTCTAGTTTCCCGATGGGCATCTTCGCATCCCCGGTGAAACCATGTAGTGGTTTGTTGCAGGGAGACACATCCTTCATTGACAACTTCATTTTGTCGAAAGCATGCTTGAATAGGATATTTACTGAGCTTCCAGTGTCTATTAAAATTCGAAAAACTTTGGCTGGACCGAACCAAGCAGAGATGACCATAGGATCCATGTGTGGGTACTGTCTTCCCTCTAGGTCACGCCTACTGAATGTAATGTTGTCAATCTCTTTCCGTTTCGGGTGGCGTTCTTCGATGACAGAATTAACGTAGCCTTCATCGTTCCTAAGTGACTTACTATATCTTTCCATCTCCGCCCAGCTTCTGTCGGCGATGTGCGGTCCTCCTGATATGGTATGGACCACTATCTTCTCTTGACTAGAGCCGCTGGTGTTGCGATTTCCTCCGCCTGCTTCTGGGGGGAGTAGTCCAGGATTCTCATTGGCAGGAGTTGAAGTCCTGTTCTGGCTTTTTACATAGCGTTCCAGTGTCTTCCTTCTGATGTGTTCTTCAATCAAGTCCCGGAGATGGTGGCATTCATTGGTGTCATGTCCATGGGATTCGTGGAAGCGGCAGAATTTTCCAGACTTGAGTGTGTTATCCGATTCGTCTTGAGTGGCTAGGAAGATGTTTTCGATTGTTTCATTCAAAGGAGTGTAAGAGTCAAATCTTGGTCCTGGTCGATATAAGCGCTTTTCTCCCTTCTTGCCCCCAGCATTGTCTCTAGAGTCATTTCTTCGAACATCCTTTGCTGCAGCGGGGACTCTGTCTGTAGCCGTCTTAGCCTGTTGCCCTGACTGCCTCTCAGTGGCAGCGTCTTCAAGTCTCATATACTTTCCAGCTTCATGGAAGAAATCAGGTAAAGTAGATGGATTTTCCTTGGTTAGTCTTCTAGCAAATTTAGTGTCCGGATGTACACCACTGAAGAGAGCCATTAGGATAAGTTTCTCGTCGGCATCTTGGACTACGGCCGCGGCGGCGTTGAATCGGGTTAGATATTGTTGCATTGTCTCTTCGGGTTTCTATTTGATATTAGATAAGGTATAAGCGTCCTTCGGTTGTTCCACATGAATGCGGAACTGGCTGATAAACTTTTCTTTCAACATTTCCCATGAGCTGATGGACCCTTGTGGTAGGTGGCAGAACCAGAAAGTAGCTAGATCTGCCAAGAACAGTGGGAAGCACTTACACAATACTCCCTCCGTTGCCCCGCTCATGAGCATATGCTGGGTGTATCTCTGTAAGTGTACGATGGGGTCAGAGGTTCCCTTGTAAGGTTCCATCGTTGGCATTTTCCATTCCCGGGGGGTGATGGCAGTTTCGATATTGCGGGTGAAGGGGCTGGTTACCCTAGCACCTATCCCCCGATCCCTTTGCTCCCATTGGACGCACTCTCTGAACAACCGCGCCATCCTTTCATCAGAACTTGGAGCGGATAAAAACGAGTTTGGTTCTTCCCTGTGGGATTGATTCCGTCCAGATGACCTGTAAAGATGGTATCGTTTATCACTCCTGACATTCTCCAATGGCTGCCTCTGGTCTTCCGGGGGCATGCTGGGGTCAGCCACAGTTGGCCCTTGCCTTGATCTTTCCCTGTTGGGTTCTGTTCTCAGCACTTCCTCGGGTCCAACTTCGGGCCGGACTCCAGCTCGGCCCCGTCTACTGGTGTTTTCATGGTTAGGCAGCATGACAGGCTCAGCCATATCCGACCTCTGCCCGGCACCTCCCCCGTTGGGTTCGGTTCCAAGTGTTTCCTTGGGACGGAATTCGGGCTGAGTCCGGGCTCGGCTCCTACCATGGTTGTTTCTGTTGTTAGCCTCTTCAAAGAAGAAAGACCTTTGTCGCCTCCCGGATCCTCCAGACCGGGACTCATCCCATGATTCAGTGTTGCGGTTGGATTCTTCAGCATCTCTTAAGCATGACATGAGTTGGTCCACCAAGGCTTCTTGTTGAGATGCGAAGCGGTTAGTTACTTCAGTCACAACCTTGTCCAGATCCGCCCTTGTAATTGGTTGTTCCGTAGCAGGGGCTATCGGATTTGCCTGATTTAAATTTGCTGTTGGAACTGGACGATTGTCTTGGTCTCTGATCACTGGATCTGGGATGCTGCCAGTTGCGATGTCCTTTCCTTTGTTAGCATCTTTCTTCCGTCCGGGAGCCATGTTTTCCAAGCAATGAACGGTATTGATAGGAAAAGGGTTGAGTGGGAGAAGCTAAAGCTTCGAGCTCCTTGTTCTCAGTGAAAGCACCAAAAATGTTTGCACAAAAAATGGACAAACACCTCCAAGTCGTATGGATTAGTTGATTTTATGTTATTTCTAGCGATTTGGGTGATTTACGCAAATATATAAAATAGATGGACTAAACTGTAAAAGACACACAGATTTATAGTGGTTCGGCCAGAACGTGCCTACGTCCACTTTATATGTTATTCTCCTTTTTCTTTTAGATTACAAGTACAAGTACAAAGCTTTGTATACAAGTATATGAAAGTTGTTTGAAAGTTCCTTCCGTGCTTGAGCTCTCAAACTTGTCTCCATTGTTGTACCCCTGCCCCTCTATTTATAGAGTGAGGCTGGGGGAGGAGTCTTGGATGTATATAGCTACTGGTGGGCCTGGGCTGAAGCAATCTGGCCTGGCAGTGTTGGTTCGGCAAGACTTTGGTCTGGAGATAGTTGGAGCGGCTTTCGGTTCGGTAGGGGTTGGATGGAGTTCGATTCGGTTGTGAGTGAAGTGGCATTGGTTCGGCAGGGGTTGGCTCGGCGGGCATGGAAAGATGATTGGTTCGGTGATGTGTGGAGGAGCTTGGACCGGCATTACTTGGAGTAGCCTTGGACCGGCATTGCTTGGAGGGGCGTTGGTTCGGTGGGCTGATGGTTCGTGGGCATGGTGTGGAGCCGGTCCGGTGAGAGTTGGTTCGGTGGTAGGGAAGGGGCCGGTCAAAACACACCCAACATCCCTCAATCAAAATTTAATTAACCTTTAATCATTATTCAATTATCTTTTAATTAATCACATTATTTAATCAACCATTAATTAATTACGTTAAGTAATTATCATCATCTTTTAAATTAATTACATTAAGAAATTACTCAAAACCTTAATTGATCAAAAGATAACCCATTTATCTTAATTAATTTCTTAATTATCATTTAAATCTTTTTTAATAAACCTTGTAATTACTTATCATAATAAATTAAATTAGACCTTTAACTTAATCAACATTTAATTTTTTTAACTCTTGATTACATTATTAAATTTATTTTAAATAAATTTAAGTGTTAATTACAAAATCAAGGACACTTAATTAAAATATCTTAAACTTAAATTAATTTTAAAAGAATTCGTTTTAAAACCTTTTACTAATCTCCAGCTTCAACAAAACAATTATTATTTAAAAGAATAAATTAAGAAACTTTGTTTTAAAACTTGAATCACTTTACTTTTTCATTATTAATACCTTGTAGAAAAACCGAGACCATCCCGAGTCAAACCCGTATCTTCCCCATGCATCAACCCAAGCAATATTCCTTCTTTTTTTTGTTTATATTTTTTTTGAATTTTAAAATTGTTGTATAGGTTAAACACTTACGAACGTCCCGGTAGAAAACTCGAGCCACCAATTCTTTTTCCGGAGTACAACTTTGAGCCTTTCCTTCTTCTTCCTACAGCAAACCACTGACACCATCACATAATGGTACACGTGCACAGATGATCGGAATTGCTCTGATCATCATCGAGGACGCCATCAAGTCGACCTCTCTACACTTGACCTTTCCGACCACCTAGGTTATCGAGATAACCATAAAATCGAAATCGAGTAAGAATTAAATACAACTGGAACATACTGGTCAACAGAAACCATCATGCTCCGACGCCACAGGCCATCAGAGGCCCTACGATCACGACCTGACCATCGCTAATCAACCACGCACTGATCCCCCCTGCTTCGATCACCTCTGGTGCCTCAAAGTTGACGAACCAACCTCGAATTCAACAGCAATCCAAACTGAGCCTTAAACCCTACATTGTTGTCGTCTACCAACTCCGATGATCTAAAAACACTTTGATCGTTTTTCCTGCGATCTCCATCATGCCATCTTCCTCCAGCCTCGATCACGACAACCCTACCTCCATTGATCATCAAAATTTGACGAAAACCCAAAAACTGATCATCTCGAGATATTCCCAAATTTACAATCTTAAAAATCTTGTATTGATTATCAAAATTCATAATTTTGTAATACGAATCAAGTGGTAAAATCTAATCTTGATTTCTAGACATTAAGATTTTAACTTGTATCTGAATATTACTGTATTTTTTGATTTTTCTGGAAAACTTTAACCAATTGTACTTGAAAATATTTTTAAAACTTAGATTATGTGAAATCAAACATCTTTTGTTTGAACAATAAAGCCTCAAAAGGATTTGGGAATGAGATTTTAAATTTTTGAACTTGATTTTTAAACCTGTAAACTAAAACAAGGCATGTTTACCTGTACCTAGATATTACTTCATATTTTTTTATACATGCAAGCATATTCATATCTATACAAACATTTTCGCAATATTCTTTCCAAGCATCAATCAAAAAAACCAAGGTATATAACAGATCCAAGAAGTTCACTCAACTGAATTGACGACGAACAGAGATAGACAGAGCATGGACAAGATTTTTGAAAACTGGAAAACTTGATTTTCTGATTTACGTTGATCTTTGCTTTCAGGTTTGAGGATTTGATCTGTTGCTTTTGAGTTGAGTTGAATCTTGTTTTGGGATGATCTGCTTTGTTTATGTTGTTACATCAGGATCTTTAAAACTGAGACTATTTTGAACCTGAAATTTGCTTCAGGGTTTTTTGCTTTGATTTGCTTTGTTGTTTGATTTGAAGCTGATCATGATCTTGAACTTTGGTCTTGTTGAATCCAAGCTTGATTGTTTTAGGTTGATTGATTGTTGTCTTTAATCTCTGGTTTTAGTTTTCTTAAGTTACCAAGTTTAAGATTTTGAAAACTGGGAACTTGGATTTTGATTTGCTATGATTCGGGTTTTAAAATATAAGAGGTTGTTGTTGTTTGATTTTTCTCTCAGTTTTTTTGAGTTTCTTTAGTTTTGAAAAAATTAAAGAAAAAGCGGGAGATAGAAGAAAATGAAGAGCTGAAATATTGATGTGTGTATATAACTTATTTTCCATTTTCCATTTTTTATTATTTTGAAAATAAAAAGACAAATGACACTTGTATTATTTGCATGCTAATTTACTTACAAATGTTTAAATGTATGTTAAATCCTTTACGCTTGTCTAATTCCATGTTAAAACACCTACACTTGTAAATATGCATGGTATTAAATGTTTAAATATATTTTTATATAATTTTCTATTTATATTTTCAATTTATCTTTATATATATATATATATATATATATATCTTATTTCAAACTATTATACTTCTAAATAAATATTTATCTTTATACATTTCCTTTTATGTACATATTTATGTAACTTTAAAGAGTATGATTCAAAATTAATTATATACTAATAAATAAATATATATGTATTAGAATTAAACCCTTAAATAGCTTTTGAAAATTATTATATTAAATTCAAAATATAACTTCCAAATCACAACACATACACACATATATAATTAGAAAACAAATTTCATTAATTTTAAAATACAGATCTTTTGAATTCCAATTTATTTTCAAGATATTTATTTTTGAATTTTAAATTCAAATTCTATTTCCAAACTATTTATAAAACAAACACATATCTTATTTAATTTTAAAAAATTCAAATTAATTCACAAATTAATACAAAATTTTAATTTTTTTACCAAATAAAATTTGACTTAAAAAGGGGATCGTTAAAGTTTTCGAATTACGTTTATGATCCAAAAGATTATGTCATTGATGAAGGATTGCAATGTCTTATGCTAAGACCAAAAAGAAATGTCAAGACTTATCTAATATTCTTCAACAATGATTTAAATTCAAAACTAAGGCATATGGTGCCGAAAAATTAACATATAACAGAGTTGTATTTTTCAAAGGTAGTGACGATCCAGATGAGCATATAAAAGATTTTATGGTGTCTTAACACAAGTTGTAGAATTAACATATTTTATATGACCTGCAAAAAATGGTTTTTTTATTCAAATGCAATGGTTTAGCAATGTTCTTGGTTCTAGAATCAACGTGTAAAAAGATTATAAGCTTATTGAAATAAAGCATACCTCGCATTACTATAAGCATGATTCTTTCGTATTAGCCGAACAGTCATTACTAGTTTATTTTGCTCCGTAAAAAGAAATAAAGCGGATTGGTCGGTTGTTTTTAAAACAAAATGCATGATTTACGTTTGATAGAAGTAATATTCTGGACGAAGCAGCTTATCAAGCGTGTTTTGAGGCAAATAATAAAATAATGATAACTGATGATCATACTGATTTAGGGTCTTTGAATGATGAATCAAATGTTTTAATAAAAGCATTTGAGAGTACAGAAAAAATGATATAGAATACGAGACCTAGTCGGAATCAGAAAATGATGAAGACTAATTATTTTGGATATTTGTAATTATTGTTGTATAATTTATATTTTGGGTTTCTACAGTTATTACTGATGATGGCTAAGTTTTGAGTTATGTATTATTCTGTTTTATTAATTCTACATATTTATTCAGGAGATCTTGTTCCATTTTTGTAGTTTTAGTGCAAGTTTTATGTAATTATTAATCAAACATGTTTTCTAATAATAAAATGATATGTTTTTTCATTGTATGAAATGATATGTTTGTGGAAGATATGTCTCACACAGGAGATCTTCCAGATCTCAGGCTTCGCCTTTTCCTACCGCTGGAGAGGGTGCCAGCGGCACGGTGGGTTTATGCCCAAGGGCAACCATTATTTTGAAGAGTGGAGGGTAAGTATCAAATTTATTGTAGCGTCGGTAATATTTAGTGCATGTATATTGTTTAATATATATTAAATGTCTATATCAAAATTAATATAGGGGTTTTGAACTGGAGACTTCCAACTATACACTGGCTGTCTCTAGGAAGACATTTATGAGTTGGATGTCGGGATGTTGGCCTCATTGGGATGATATCCAGGTGCATATTAAGAATGCTATAAGGGCCGATTTGATGGTAAGTATAAATTTACAACTCATTTGAAAATTAATATGCTGCATATATATAATTCAATTTAATTTCAACGTATGGGTTGCAGCGGCTATTGAAGAGGCAAATAAAAATATTTTTAGGAATCGCTGGAACCAAAAGCTGAGAAAAAATTATAGGAACATCGTCTCAGGCGCAAAAAAGAAAGGATAAAAAACTCGATTGGATGAGCTCTGATATTTGGGCTTTATTGGTGTAGCTCTGGGATACTCCAAACATGAAAGTAATTTATCTAATTTCACATTGTTATTATAATTTGTTTAAAGTTCATATAATAATTGCATTAATTTAGTCATTCATATACTTAAATTTACAGAAAATTTCCATTCAGAAATCGATAAATAGGAATAAAAATCCTGCTGTACACTGCGGCGGCTCAAAATCCTTCCAACAATATTGGAAGAAGTTGGTAAATTTATAAATTGCTATTATAAAATAGTTATAATATTATTTGATCAATATATACATTGTTTATTCATATATAATTTCAGGCTAAGGAGAAGCAACAAGAGCCGACATATGCGGAGGTCATTGCACGTACTATTGACGTCGAGCACAAAAATGATGATGGCTCAGTTTCGTATACTTGGATGGACCCTAAATCCCAAGCTGTAATGGTAAAACATGCTTAAATTTTTTCTTTTACTTCACATTACATACATTGTAAATTGAATATTTATTGTGCCAAAATTGTACACCTAATGCAAGAAAGATTTGAAAAGGAGTGAGCTTGAGTGATGCAGTCCACCGGCCGAGAGGAGGAGGACAGGATTTTCATTGTTGTGACTGACCCGCCCATGCAAAATAGGCGATACAGTTCTGACAAACATGAGGTAATGTTTATTAAGTTCAACAGGTTCATTAACTAATATATACATTTTATTTAATATTAGTCATAAATTAAAACTAGCTATTATCAAATTTACAAGCGAGGATATCCTAGGCCAATTATAGGAAATCATAGGCTGGGTAGGAGATAGCTCAGCTGAAATAGCAGATAGCAGAGTTGAATGATTAGATTCCTACCGGAGGATTGACTATGCTGCTAAATGAGCGGATTGTGGCATATGTTGCAAAGCATAGACAATTCCTAGGGCTAGGTCGGGAAATAATGTTGATAAGTAGGAAATGTTGTGTTTGTGATGGATTTTGATTATTTTGTTTTGTACTTATTTGACATGTGTTGATGGATTTAATAAATATTTGATGGTTGTATTGCTTATGGATGTTTGATGGTTGTTTTGTTTGATGGACATGAGGATTTTTAGGTGTGGTTATGTTGCTTGATGGGATATTGATTTAAGTATTGATTTTTGCGATAAACTTGCTTATGTGTGATACGTATGAGATTATGTGATGGTTGTTGTTGTGAAATTGAGTTTATATTTGCTGTATATGAGGCAGATAGAGAGATGAATATATATGTATGCTTGGATAGTCCAAAATAGCAGTTGTTTTGTAAAATAGAATACATAGGTTAGTGTCGGCTAGCGACGACCTATTGACACCGACTAGCGATGGGCTTTTGCCACAGGGTAGCGATAGCTAGCGACCCTAATTGATACACCTATTTCGTACACGTGTCGAATATGCCGTCCCTAGTCATCAAAAAATTAACGACGAAGTCATAGCTAAATTCATTACCTTTTCCTCTTGCAGTGACATTTATCTTGGCCCTACGACAGCTAGCGACTACCACTGACGGTTGCCGTCGCTAAAACAGAGTATAACCTTGTAGTATTTGGTCTATTTTCAAATTATTATTCTTCTCCAAAACACAAAGGAAGTTAATCCATAAAGAATAGGTTCTCAATCTTAGCCTGGTTATAATCCTTACTTCCTTGTTTTTTAGATAATGGTAAACAATTGTCAATTGTTTTAAGGACAATTTTTGCTAGTAGGCTTCATAAAATTTCATATTATGCTTTTAGGTTTCAGAAAAAACTAATTAGCAAACCAGACCTCATTTCGGTTTATACTTGCACAAATATGGACTGCGCAAGTGTAAATTTTTTTAACTATAACTTGCGCATGTCATAAATGCGCAAGCTTTATTTTAAAGCTTGCGCACTAATGGAATGCGCAAGCTCATTTTTGGGCACCAAAAAGACAGAGAGCAGATCTAAGATTCATTTCATCCCCTATCTTAATTTTTAACAAAACTCTCCCCATTCCCAACCTCTATCCCATTGCAAATCTAAATCTATTAACGCTAAAACATTGCTTTTGATCTATTCCTTCAATCAACCACTAGATTAAGCATAAAATGGAAGCAAGCTCTTCTTCTTCTTCTTTGATTAGAGGTAGTTATATTTTGATTGTAAATTGATTACGTAACAATCCCGGATTTTTACTAAGTCTAAATTGATAATTAATTTAATTTTTGAATAAAAATTGTGAAATTTATTGGTAAATTGAATTGAGTTTCTCCAAATTCGAATAAAAATATGTGTTTTATAAATTAATTGAGAAATGTATTTGAATTGTATTTGAATAGGGATTTATAAATAATGTAAAGATATTTGAATTTAATCTTATAAAATGGATTTTTAAAGCTGTGTAAATAATGAATGAATGCAAAATGTAAAATAAGACAATAAGTATTAAAGTTAAAAATAAATATTTAAATTAGAAATAGAAATAGATATATATAAGATAAATTAAAAATATAATGTGAATACATTAGAAAAATTATAACAACATATTAAAATAAAAATTTATTCATAGTATGAAGTAATAAGACAACAACAATTAATACAAGTATGTAAACATAAGAATAACATATAAATATTCAAGTATGAAGCTTGCAAAAGAAGACAATGTTATATATTCAAGTTGAACAAATGTATATAGATAAGTATGTACATTTAAAATAAAATAAAAAGAAGACAAAGGTAATTAATGCAAAAAATATCTTAGCACTTATTTTATCCCATCAGCCGAAATAACACATCAGCTTAGCCAACAAAGTAGATTCATCAGCCTCCAAACATAAAAATCTCTGGCTTATATTGTACAAACAAATAATAACATATCCTGAAAACTTCTTTTTATATGTATCAATCTTTATCTCAGTTCGACCATCAAAGCTGAGTAGCATCTAAAGGCTTCATCTTTAACAATTTAAACAAAATCCAACTTTAAACAACAACATGAATTCATTAAAACCAGAGATCAAAAAGGAGACCTCAGCTAACAGTTTCAAAGCCTGTTTCAACATAAATGAAGCTCTGTTCACTTGAAAACCAAGCGAGTACATTTTTTAAGTATCTGACACAGTTGCAAGTATGTATTTGGAAAATATGTTCTTGTAATCTCCAGTGTTTATATGATAATGTTTTAATGAATGTATCCTGTATTTATCTTATATCCCTTGAATGTCCCTGTTTTGTTTTTTTTCCTAACCCAGATTTATAAAATAAATCCCCATCTCTTGATCTAATTACTGTTAGAACTTAAAATATAAACAAAAGTTGTTTGTTTGATCATGAACTAAGTTTTGAAAATTTATTTAAGTTGAAACAACTTATTAATGTCTTTGGAAAACAGGTTAACTGAGCAAAACTCTAAAATAGTTAAAATTTAAGTTTCTAAATTTACAGCTTCAGGTAGGCAACTTGAATTCGTATACTTAAACATGATTTTCAAAGCTAAAATCATAATTTTTAGATCAAGGGTGGAAGAGCAGTTTGGATTTGCCTGATTTTCTTTGATTTGGTAATCTCTGGTGATCCACTGTGTTGTAGAGGTCGGGATTTTATCTGGTAATGGAATGGTGAACGAGGATTCAAGGAAAAATAGTGAGATGGTTGGCAGATGAGCATGGCGGCGGCGGCAAGTATTTTTAGTTCGTAAACCAAGCTTTGGGCGAGGGTGAGTGTTTCGATTCGTACGCCATCTACGGATAATCGAGTGTTTCATGGCTCTGGGAGGTGGTAGAGGGGATATTGGCGATCGTGTGGCCGGTGTTTCGAGTTTCCTGGTGGTCGAGGTTGTGAGAACGACGGCGTTCCAGGTTTTGGAGGAGTTCCATTTAATGTTTCCAGGTTTGGCTTTAGACTCGAATTCAATTTCGAGGGGATGATGGAGGTTCTGATGGTCGGGGAGTGGAGCATGGAAGATTGCCGACTTGTTCGACGTAGTGACGCTGACAGGAGACGAGCGGCGGTGCCGTGCATGCGCACGGTGCACTTTATTTTCCAATGAAGTTCTGGTTTTGGGGGTATCGGTAGTCTCGAGTTTTACTCGAAGCATGGTGATGTTGGGCTCGTGTTAAGTTAGGGTTGAACTCGAAGTAAAGAAAAGTTGCCTCGGGTTGTTTTGTTTTGCTACAGGTTTTAGCAAACCTGACAGTAAATTTGAATTTAAAACAAATTTAAATTGAATTTAAATGGCGAGATAGATTTAAAAACAAGTTTAAATCTATATGAACTTAGATTCAAAATGGCTTTGAAGTCTTAAAGTTTTAAAATATTTAAAAGAGGGTTTCAGGTTTTAAAAACAAACCTGACAATTTTTCTAGATTTTAAAATTTAATTTAAAATCTGAAAACAGAATTTAAACTGGGTCTAAATTCAAAAGCTAAGTTTAATTTTCAAATAAACTTTTGAATCTTAAGCTTTTAAAATGAATTGGGATTTTAAAATGAATTGGGATTTTAAAATGAATTGGGATTTTAAATCAAGAATTTAAAATCAAGATTTTAAAAGCAAGTTTAAATCAAAGTTTTAAATCAGTTTTAAACCCAAGTTGAAATCAAATGTTTAGATATGGATTCAAGTTTCTTGAATTCAAATCTGTGATTTAATTCAGTTCTTAATGTTTCAAACAAGTTTAAATCAAACATCTCTTTAAAGTAATTTGTTTTCAAATAAACATTTGAATTGGATTTTTGATAAATTTCTTTTATAAAAAGGATTTTGAATGAAAAGTTAAATAATTTGTTTTAACATGAACTTGCAAGTTAAAATGTAATGTATTTTAAAGCTTAAATGTTAAATAAAAATTTAGGTAATTTAGTTAGAACTTTTCTTATATAGGTTTATAAGTTGATTTTAAATTTGGTTAATGCTTAAATATATAATCATTTTGAATCTTAAATTCAAAATGAAATTTGAATTTAAATTTAGAAGTTTAATGTTTTAAATACTGTAATATCCCGGATTTTTTAACGATATGAATTTAATAATCTGTAGTAAAAATTAAATTGATATTGATATTCTATTAATAATTATTCAAATAGATTTAATAATCTTCTGCAATAAATATTTAAATTGGTTATTTTATCTCTTAAAAATGATAAATTGATTTCTATTTACAATATAAATATACGGTTCATATTTTAAATAGATTAGCTTTGTTTTAATTTTAATAAGCAAAGCATATTTTCTAGTTTTAATATTTGTAGTAATTTGGAAATTTTGTTTTATTTAATATTTAAGCTTTTCAAAGTTAAATAAATGATTTTGGTTTAAACTTAATAAATGAACCATGTTTTAAAATTCTAATATATACATTATAATTTGGAAGATTTGTTTTTAATTAGTATTGAGTTATTAAAACTATTTCACAAATAAATATATGACTTTAAAATTGAAAAAATATATTTAAATGTTTAAATTAAATTAGATTGAGTTTTAAATTTAGAATAAATTCAATAAAATGGTTTCATGGCTTAATAAAATGGATATTTTATTAATAAAAATATAATTTCTTGTAAAATGATTTTAATTTAATAATAAGAGATTTATAAAAACAATATTGATATTGTATTGTCTTTATAAATAAGTTTTGAATAGGATTTGTAATTTTTATTTCAAATTGAATTTATGTATATAACTTGATTTGAAAATAATTGATTTTGAACTTAGTTTGAATTTAAATTCAAAAGTAAAAAATCTTAAATTGTTTAATTATTATATGTATAAGATTCAATTTGTAAAACATGATTTGTTTTTATTTCATTTATAAATTTATACACATATTCAAATTTAAACTAACAAATTGAAATTAACCTAACACATACATTACTTTGTAAATTTAAAAACTAATTATCTTTTAAAGAAAAACAAGTGTTGCATTGATTAAACATGTGTTCAAAAACTAATATACAATTTGACAAGTGTAAAATTTTATTTTTTGTTTTTCGTTTCTTTTATTAAATCTGAAAATACATTAGTTAGCTTGCATCTTCATTCATATTGCATTTTCATTTTCCTTAATCAAAGAAATCTTCAAACTTCCTCAAAATCAAATCCACCTTCATCTCAAATTCAAAACACAAGTCTGCAAAATTCAAGTATATCTGCATTTTTATAAACTTGGGAATAAATCAAATCTGAATATCCTCAAATCCACACATCTGCATATTCCACTTCTTCAAAATCAAACCCATCTTCCTCAAACTCAATCATCAATATGCATTGATCTGCAAGCCATTTAAAAAAAAAAGAGCCTACGCTGTTTTGCTGCACTCTATTTTAAACCTGGGAATGAAAAAGCATCTGCATGCATGTGAAGAATTAGCTACTGCATCTACTATCTACATGTAAGAATTATAGTCAGGGATCATGAGCATTTCATCAGGATTGCAACTCAGATATTAAATCAGAGGAAGCATGCCTGCATTTGTTTTCTGCAAATTTCATTAAGTCAAAACTGAGCTCTGCATTGAAATGGTGAGTAACTTTGAACTTTAAAATTTTAAATAGGTTGCATGCTAGTTTATTGAAATGGAATAGCTAAATTCTTATGTTATAAATAACTGTTGATATGAATATTTTTGGTGTGCATGATGTTTCTTTCTTTTTAATTGCCTGTGCTATTTCTTTGATTTTCCAAGCACCCATAATTTTATTTAAATGCTTATTACTAAAATTGTTTCCTGATACAATGAAAATAATAAAGCAAAGTTGCTTATTTAATTAAGTTAATACTTAAAAGTTTTTAGGAAGTTAATATATAGGTTGTTGCCTCTGTAAAACTAGAAACCTCCATGCATGATAATCCAAACCAAAATTAAATGGGTTAATTCTGTATTTGAGTATCATTAAACAATAGTATTAATTGAAACTTGATTTTTAAATCAAGAATTAGAATTTTTAGAGGTTAGTTTCAGAAGCAGTTTGGTCATGAACTAAAAATGAAATTTAGCAAGTTCATGAAATTTGTGACTTGAGATGTTTTGGAATTCTTCTGAGCAATAGAGGAAGAATTGGAGATGTTGAGAAAAATCAGAAATGTGGATATAATTGGGTAGAATAGATGCAGTTTGAATTAAAAATTTTAAACCCTAGTTAGAGAAGGTATGAAGGAATCAGGCATTATGGGAAGAATAATTGATCGAGTGTCTTGGTATTTAGGGATTATGTAGTTGAAGTGTAAGGGAGTTCGTGGCCAAAGGGGTCGAGTGTCAGATGGTCGGGGAGGCGAAAATTCACCGTTGACAGGTTTATAACAGAAACCTGTTTGAAGTTTACAGGTTTTGAATTAGGGGTTATTTTGAATTCTTGATTATTTGTTCGACCTGGTGTTGTAGTTAGGGCATTGAGGGGTTTCTGGTAGTGGTTTGATCAACTATGATGATCGGCAGAGGTGGTGGTCGCCGTGCATATGCACGGCGATGAAATTCTGATGATGTTGGGGTTTGGATGTTGCAGGGAAGGTCTTTGTGTTTGCTCGAAGCAAGTAGGTTGGTGACTCGGAGTAATCAGGTTTTAAACTCGAAGTAGACAAGCTTAAAACTCGAAGTAAATTGGGTTTCCTCGGGTTACATTGTAATGTCTAGGTTTTAGAAGAGACTGTTTTTTTTAAATCTGGGTTTTAAAACTTTTTAAATCTGTAGTTTTAGGTTTGAAGCAAAGTTTAAGTTCAAATTCAATTCAAGTTTGCAAATTCCAGCTTTTAAATAAAATAAAAGTTTCAAAAATTTAACTTAATTAACTATTTTATTTTGGTAAATAGTTGAAACTTTTTAGTAATGATATTTTAAAAATATGAGTAGTTTTGAAGTTTATTTAAAATCTGGAAATTCAAAAGTTAAATTTGAATTTCAGTTTTAAATTTTAAAAGAAGATTTAAATTGAAAGTTTAAACTAAGAATGAATTGAAATTCTAAAATTTTGAAATGAATTTAACTTAAAATTTTCATAGCATTTGTTTGATTTGCAATTTTAAAAGTTTTAAATTATTTAAACTTTGATAAGTTTTAAAATTATTCTATTTTAAACTTGTATTTTAAAATGAAAATTTAAAAGTAGTTCAAAAAGTACTTTATTTCAATTAAATTGTTTTAACATAATTATGTTATGTTTATCTTGAAAATTTAAATTAAGATTAATATTTCAGGATTAATTCAACTAACAAGGTAATTAAGATTAATTAATTTAATTAATTAATTGAATTTGGGATTAATAATTGATTAATGATTAATCAATTTATATTAAGATCATTAATTAAATTATTAATTAATGATGAATAAATATTATTAATTATGTAATTAAGATTTAATCAAGGTTAATTTATTTAATAATTAACTTTAATTAATAAATGATTAAAGATAACTTAAATGGTAATTAATTTAAGTTAAGTACTAAATGAAATAATTAGAGAATGGTTAATGAAGGTCATTAACCAGGATTATTTAATAATTAATTAATATGGTTAATTTTTATAATTAATTAGATTAATTAATTTAATAATAATCAATTGTAAATGGTTTGAGTGTAATTACTTAGTAAAGTAATTAAGGAATTAATTACTTAATGTAATTAGTTTAGTTTAATATGATTGTTTATTTTAATTAAGTTTTATTAATTTTAAACACTTGAGATTTAAATATAATTACTGTATGTAATTAATGATTTTGGAATTTACTTAGTTAAGTAATTGATTAATAATTACAGAATGTAATTAAATGAAGATGTTAGGAATGAAGTAATTTGGATTTAAATTACTTAATAATTAATCAAGGAATTAATTAAGAAATTAATTAAAGGATAATTAATTTGTTTAATATAGTAATTAAGTTAGTTAATTACTAAATGTAATTAATCTGTGATGATGATTAATAATTATAAGTTAATTACTTAAGGTAATTAATAAAAGGGGATCATTAATTATTATAGTTAATGATGTAATTATAGTTGATTAATTATGATTAATTAATCAATAATAGGTAATTAAAGGTAATTAATTAATGTAATTAATTAAAGATTAATGTAATTAATTATGATTAATTAATTAATTGAAGTAATTAAAGGTTAATTACTGTTTAGTTAAGAATAATTAATTTTGTGAAATTAAATGAGGATAATTACATGAATGTAATTAAGGGTAATTAATCAAAGGTGATTAATTAAGGTGATTGATAATGGATTAATAAATTGATTGTAATCAATTAAATAATTAAGTAAGCAAGATTTATATAGGTGAAGTAATTAATTTAATTTATTTTAAATTAATTAAAGACGAAGTAATTAATTTAATTAATTTTAAATTAATTAGAGATAGGGATAATTAATTTAATTCATTTTAAATCAATTATATTGTGATAAGTAAATCATTGCTTATGTATGAATGAGTGTCATTGATTGTCTTGGATGTTTTGTGATCTCAGTAATGAGATAAGTATGGTTGTGTGATATGAATGCTTGGTTTGCATTGTGATGATAACTTAGATTATCTATTGGGATGGTGATATATGGATTATCTATTTTGATATTGATAATGTGGATTACCTGTTATTTGATAATGTTGATTATCAATTGTGATTTATGAATTATCTATCTGTGTGTGTATAAATACTGTAATTGAATTGTTTTAAAACTTTAAAACAACTTGGACTTAAAAGACATGCTTTGGATTTCGATGAGACCGGGATCAGGTTTCCATATTTGGATATCCGAAAACCACATCGATTCCAAATAACGTTAGGTCATGAATCAAAGTGGAGCTTTGTGAAGACTCGAGGTGTAGGGACTATACGTCAGTATAACTTGTGGATGATTCCATAATGAGTTGACGGAATAGTACTTATAGGTTCGAGATGGTGGTTTAGAGTGCAAGGGTTATTGTCGTTAACTCTGAGGGTGATTCCAAAAATGAGTGTAACGAGATAATGCCTTCGGTTTCGTTCAAACCCGGAACGAATTTGTATGGATTGAATGCTTTCAAAACATCGTCAGGTGGACGATGAGCATTCTAAGTGATGTGTTCACTAAAGTTAATCGTAGCCTCAAGCCTCATCAACCGGGAATGGCTAAAATAGGGGAGGTGCAGCAAGGCTTCGTGGGTCGCACCCACTGGAGAATAAGATTTACCCCTGTCTAGAGGTCCCTTTTATTTCGGCTGTGTGGGCGATTGATAGCTAGAATCGTCGGGGTTGTCTTATTCGGAACTATTCAGTAAGGAATGGGTCCGGATTTGTGTTGCAGGGGAACGGGCGTACTCCTCCATACGGTGATCTAGGCCATGTACTGTGACGGACGGTACCCCAGTAGCCCTGCCATTGTATGGAATCCAAAATCCAATAAGTGCCAACGGTTTTGATTGTATTACCCACTTTTGTGGCTAGTAGCTGGAATTTAATGAATGCAACAATTTCGGCTATTTCTTATTTATTTGAAAACCTTAGACACTATGATAATATCATCGGATTTCCTATCAAATGTTTTGGTTAGCGTAAGGTAAAAACTTTTCCATGTTTATGTGTGGGAAGTCTTACGTGATACCTTTTCTTTCAAAAGATTTTTTAAGTTAAACAACTTTAACCGTTTACTCACACCAGACCCATGTCTGACCCGGAGTTTATTCTGTTTTCTTAAACTCTTGGGTACTCAAATTTTTACGAGTAGCCAAGGGATTCAGGTTAGGATTCAGGTTAGCTTTGATGAATTGTGGAGGAGCAAGGGAGCAGGAGGCTTCTACGTTTAGCTATACAGTTTTCCGCTGTGTGTTCTTGAGTTGTTGTCTTTGAGTTGTTTTGAGTTGTATAACTAGACAGGTGTTTATAACTGTCTAGTATGTGTTGTTTAGTTGTGTATCTCTGATATATATGATACTATGTAATGTATTATGTGAGTAATATAATTTATTCGTTCCGCTGTTTTAGATTCTGATGTTGTTCCTTTCTTCTTCTCTATCTTTTATCTTTTCTATCCCTTTCTTTCTTAAAGATGATGCGATTTTCTGATGTAAGAAAGTCGGGTCGTCTCAGCTGGTATCAAAGCATTAGGTTGAGTGAATACCTAGGCTCTGTAGTGGTGTCTTTCTTGAGAGTGCGTTTTTGTAATTTTTAATATATATATATATATATATTTCTACCTATCTGTTGGGTTACCTTTTCAGGTTTTCCAATATAAGTTATAAAGGTAGATGAGGTAGTAGTGTGTGTAACCCGACCTACCATTGGTTGGAATTTGAATGTTTGAGGTTGGAGGTATCTGTCGAGACTGTAGGACTAATACCGTCTCGAGTAAGTTCTATAGTGATGAAGAACTTCATTGATCTCTGAAGGTAACTTGTGAAGGTTCGCAGTTCATTTCTGAAGTGGATGAGTAGAATTTGGATCTGTTGGTTGGCAGAAGCGAGTAATGGTATTTTGATGCCTCAGGAAGTAGTAGCTGCGTGATGAGACGCAGTGACTATGGATGTTCCAGAAGATTATTTCTTTGGAACAAGTCAAGGAGGTGAGTCTGCTTTGGTATTGTGGTTGTGTTCAACCGGAGTTTCAATTTGCTTTGAGTTTATCGAAGAGCTTTGTTTTGGAATTCTTTGGCATCTGTGACAGCAGTGCAGTTTGGAATGTTCTTGGTGTTGGCAAGAGATCTTCTGGCTTAGCAATTTTTCTGGAGTGGAGTTCAGAAGCAGTTAAGTGGACCCGTTTCTTCGATGGGTTGGCTAGTCAAGTGTAAGCTGTTCTATTTGGTTAAGGAAGAACAGTTTTTCTTTGGATTTAGTTTGGGTGGTTCGCAAAAGTGACTTGCGATTGTTTGAGTGTTCTCTTGGGTTATCTGAGTTTTTCTGGATGTCTTCAGGAAGTCAGAATTTTGTTCGCATCTGGAGATTGAGTTTCTTTATCAACTGGAATTCCAAGAGTGGTACCGGTGGTTCCGCTTTATAGAAGAATGGTTCCAAGAGTTGAGTTGGTATAGCAGCTCGGAGTTTTGGACGAACTTCTGAATGATTCTTATGGATTTGTGGAATCATATCTCTGGGGTGTGTTGTCCTATTTGTGTTTGCGTTCTTCTTCAGCATTTTCTTCTACTTTGAATCAGAGTTGAGCAGCGGAAGCAGTTGGGAAGTGTATCTGCTTTTTCTTTTCCCGGACAGGAGTAGTGAGTTGTTGTCTTCTAATATTGAGGAGTAGGATTTGAGTTCTTGGTTGATCTTGAGGAGATCATTTTGTTGAGTTGATTGGTCTAGTTTGTTTCTAGAAGTATCAGAGAAGGTTGAGATGATCAATAAGTTTGTGTACAGCTCAGGATTGTCCGAAGAGATTTTGTGGATAAGAGTCGGAGGAATTCTGACTCTGAAGTCGGAGATTTAATTTTGGATAAGTTTTCTCCGATCAAAAGTGAGCTTTAAGATTGGGTAAGTCTGAGAAGCTAGCTCTGAGGTGCTTTGGATCTTTTCTGTATCTAGGAGAATGAGTGATTGATCTACATGATTGGATTGCCAGTTTGGATAACTGGGATTCGATGAGTTTCACGTATCTCTGAGGGAGTACGTGTATGATCTATCTCTGGTTGTGGAACCAGCAGTTCTAGAGTTTAGGTTGTTGAGTCAGACTCGTCAGTAGTATGATATCTTGTCTAGTGTTATAGATATATTTGTATAGGAGCTTTGTAGCTTCATAATATTGATTGTTTGGATTATCTGGAGCGAGTATCCCGGTGTATATATATATATACACCTGGGGAAACTCGATAAAATTCTATCTAGAATTTGTGTGGATAATTAGGTTTGTTTGATTGGTTGTTTTTGGTTGTTAGCATATGTTTGATATATATGCTTGTGTTTTAAATTAAAATTTAATAAGATTATTAAACTACCTTTGTTTTAAATTTTGAGGACGAAATTATTTTAAGGGGGAAGGATTGTAATATCCTGTAATTTTTAACAATATCAATTTAATAATCTGTAGTAAAAATTAAATTGATATTGACATTCTGTTAATAATTATTCAAATAGATTTAATAATCTTCTGCAATAAATATTTAAATTGGTTATTTTATCTTTTAAAAATGATAAATTGATTTCTATTTACAATATAAATATATGGTTTATATTTTAAATAGATTAGCTTTGTTTCAATTTTAATAAGTAAAGCATATTTTCTAGTTTTAATATTTGTAGTAATTTGGAAAATTTGTTTTATTTAATATTTAAGCTTTTAAAAGTAAAATAAATGATTTTGGTTTAAATTTAATAAATGAACCATGTTTTAAAATTCTAATATATACATTATAATTTGGAAGATTTGTTTTTAATAGTATTGAGTTTTTAAAACTATTTCATAAATAAATATATGACTTTAAAATTGAAAAATATATATTTAAATGTTTAAATTAAATTAGATTGAGTTTTAAATTTAGAATAAATTCAACAAAATGGTTTCACGGCTTAATAAAATGGATATTTTATTAATAAAAATATAATTTCTTGTAAAATGATTTTAGTTTAATAATAAGAGATTTATAAAAACAATATTGATATTGTATTGTCTTTATAAATAAGTTTTGAATAGGATTTGTAATTTTTATTTCAAATTGAATTTATGTATATAACTTGATTTGAAAATAATTGATTTTGAACTTTGTTTGAATTTAAATTCAAAAGTATAAAATCTTAAATAGTTTAATTATTATATGTATAAGATTCAATTTGTAAAACATGATTTGTTTTTATTTCATTTATAAATTTATACACATATTCAAATATAAACTAACAAATTGAAATTAAGCTAACACATACATTACTTTGTAAATTTAAAAACTAATTACCTTTTAAAGAAAAACAAGTGTTGCATTGATTAAAAATGTGTTCAAAAACTAATATACAATTTGACAAGTGTAAAATTTTAGTTTTTATTTTTCTTTTCTTTTATTAAATCTGAAAATACATTAGTTAGCTTGAATCTTCATTCATATTGAATTTTCATTTTCCTTAATCAAAGAAATCTTCAAACTTCCTCAAAATCAAATCCACCTTCATCTTAAATTCAAAACATAAGTCTGCAAAATTTAAGTATACCTGCATTTTTATAAACCTGGGAATAAATCAAATCTGAATATCCTCAAATCCACACATCTGCATATTCCGCTTCTTCAAAATCAAACCCATCTTCCTCAAACTCAATCATCAATATGCATTGATCTGCATGCCATTTAAAAAAGAAGAAGAAGGGCCTGCACTGTTTTTCTGCACTCTGTTTTAAACCTGGGAATGAAAAAGCATCTGCATGCATGTGAAGAATTAGCTACTACATCTACTATCTGCATGTAAGAATTGTAGTCAGGGGTCATGAACATCTCATCAGGATTGCAACTCAGATATTAAATCAGAGGAAGCATGCCTGCATTTGTTTTCTGCAAATTTCATTAAGTCAAAACTGAGCTCTGCATTGAAATGGTGAGTAACTTTGAACTTTAAAATTTTAAATAGGTTGCAAGCTAGTTTATTGAAATGGAATAGCTAAATTCTTATGTTATAAATAACTGTTGATATGAATATTTTTGGTGTGCATGAAGTTTCTTTCTTTTTGATTGCCTGTACTATTTCTTTGATTTTCCCAGCACCCATAATTTTATTTAAATACTTATTACTAAAATTGTTTCCTGATACAATGAAAATAATAAAGCAAAGTTGCTTATTTAATTAAGTTAATACTTAAAAGTTTTTAGGAAGTTAATATACAGGTTGTTGCCTCTGTAAAACTAGAAACCTCTATGCATGATAATCCAAACCAAAATTAAATGAGTTAATTCTGTATTTGAGTATCATTAAACAATAGTATTAATTGAAACTTGATTTTTAAATCAAGTATTAGAATTTTTAGAGGTTAGTTTCAGAAGCAGTTTGTTCATGAACTAAAAATGAAATTTAGCAAGTTCATGAAATTTCTGACTTGAGTTGTTTTGGAATTCTTCTGAGCAATAGAGGAAGAATTAGAGATGCTGAGAAAATCAGAAATGTGGATATAATTGTGTAGAATAGATGCAGTTTGAATTTAAATTTTTAAACCCTAGTTTGAGAAGGTATGAAGGAATCAGGCATTACGGGAAGAATAATTCATCGAGTGTCTTGGTATTTAGGGATTGTGTAGTTGAAGTGTGAGGGAGTTCGTGGCCAAAGGGGTCGAGTGTCAGATGGTCGGGGAGGCGCAAATTCGCCGTCGACAGGTTTGTAACAGAAACCTGTTTGAAGTTTACAGGTTTTGAATTAGGGGTTATTTTGAATTCTTGATTATTTGTTCGACCTGGTGTTGTAGTTAGGGCATTGAGGGGTTTCTGGTTGTGGTTTGATCGTCTATGATGATCGGCAGATGTGGTGGTCGCCGTGCATATGCAGGGCAATGAATTTTTGATGATGTTGGGGTTTGGATGTTGCAGGGAAGGTCTTTGTGTTTGCTCGAAGCAAGTAGGTTGGTGACTCGGAGTAATCAGGTTTTAAACTCGAAGTAGGCAAGCTTAAAATTCGAAGTAAATTGGGTTTCCTTGGGTTACATTGTAATGTCCAGGTTTCAGAAGAGACTGTTTTTTTAAATCTGGGTTTTAAAACTTTTTAAATCTGTAGTTTTAGGTTTAAAGCAAAGTTTAAGTTCAAATTCAATTCAAGTTTACAATTCTGATTTGAATTCAAATTCCAGCTTTTAAATAAAATAAAAGTTTCAGAAATTTAACTTAATTAACTATTTTATTTTGGTAAATAGTTGAAACTTTTTAGTAATGAGATTTTAAAAATATGAGTAGTTTTAAAGTTTATTTAAAATCTGGAAATTCAAAAGTTAAATTTGAATTTCAGTTTTAAATTTTAAAAGAAGATTTAAATTGAATGTTTAAACTAAGAATGAATTGAAATTCTAAAATTTTGAAATGAATTTAACTTAAAATTTTCATAGCATTTGTTTGATTTGCAATTTTAAAAGTTTTAAATTATTTAAACTTTGATAAGTTTTAAAATTATTCTATTTTAAACTTGTATTTTAAAATGAAAATTTAAAAGTAGTTCAAAAAGTACTTTGTTTCAATTAAATTGTTTTAACATAATTAAGTTATGTTTATCTTGAAAATTTAAATTAAGATTAATATTTCAGAATTAATTCAACTAACAAGGTAATTAAGATTAATTAATTTAATTAATTAATTGAATTTGGAATTAATAATTGATTAATGATTAATCAATTTATAGTTAAGATCATTAATTAGACTATTAATTAATGATGAATAAATATTATTAATTATGTAATTAAGTTTTAATCAAGGTTAATAATTAACTTTAATTAATAAATGATTAAAGATAACTTAAATGGTAATTAATTTAAGTTAATTACTAAATGAAATAATTAGAGAATGGTTAATGAAGGTCATTAACCAGGATTATTTAATAATTAATTAATATGTTTAATTTTTATAATTAATTAGATTAATTAATTTAATAATAATCAATTGTAAATGGTTTGAGTGTAATTACTTAGTAAAGTAATTAAGGAATTAATTACTTAATGTAATTAATTTAGTTTAATATGATTGTTTATTTTAATTAATTAAGTTTAATTAATTTTAAACACTTGAGATTTAAAGATAATTACCGTATGTAATTAATGATTTTGGAATTTACTTAGTTAAGTAATTGATTAATAATTACAGAATGTAATTAAATGAAGATGTTAGGAATGAAGTAATTTGGATTTAAATTACTTAATAATTAATCAAGGAATTAATTAAGAAATTAATTAAAGGATAATTAATTTGTTTAATATAGTAATTAAGTTAGTTAATTACTAAATGTAATTAATCTGTGATGATGATTAATAATTATAAGTTAATTACTTAAGGTAATTAATAAAAGGGGATCATTAATTATTATAATTAATGATGTAATTATAGTTGATTAATTATGATTAATTAATCAATAATAGGTAATTAAAGGTAATTAATTAAGGATTAATGTAATTAATTATGATTAATTAATTAATTGAAGTAATTAAAGGTTAATTACTGTTTAGTTAAGAATAATTAATTTTGTGAAATTAAATGAGGATAATTACATGAATGTAATTAAGGGTAATTAATCAAGGGTAATTAATTAAGGTGATTGATAATGGATTAATAAATTGATTGTAATCAATTAAATAATTAAGTAAGCAAGATTTATATAGGTGAAGTAATTAATTTAATTTATTTTAAATTAATTAAAGATGAAGTAATTAATTTAATTCATTTTAAATTAATTAGAGATAGGGATAATTAATTTAATTCATTTTAAATCAATTATATTATGATAAGTAAATCATTGCTTATGTATGAATGGGTGTCATTGGTTGTCTTGGATGTTTTGTGATCTCAGTAATGAAATAAGTATGGTTGTGTGATATGAATGCTTGGTTTGCATCGTGATGATAACTTAGATTATCTATTGGGATGGTGATATATGGATTATCTATTTTGATATTGATAATGTGGATTACCTGTTATTTGATAATGTTGATTATCAATTGTGATTTATGAATTATCTATCTGTGTGTGTATAAATACTGTAATTGAATTGTTTTAAAACTTTAAAACAACTTGGACTTAAAAGACATGCTTTGGATTTCGATGAGACCGGGATCGGGTTTCCATATTTGGATATCCGAAGACCACATCGATTCCAAATAACATTAGGTCATGAATCAAAGTGGAGCTTTGTGAAGACTCGAGGTGTAGGGACTATACGTCAGTATAACTCTGTGGGTGATTCCGTAATGATTTGACGGAATAGTACTTATGGGTTCGAGATGGTGGTTTAGAGTGCAAGGGTTATTGTCGTTAACTCTGAGGGTGATTCCAAAAATGAGTGTAACGAGATAATGCCTTCGGTTTCGTTCGAACCCGAAACGAACTTGTATGGATTGAATGCTTTCAAAACATCGTCAGGTGGACGATGAGCATTCTAAGTGATGTGTTTACTAAAGGTAATCGTAGCCTCAAGCCTCATCAACCGAGAATGGCTAAAACAGGGGAGGTGTAGCAAGGCTTCGTGGGTCGCACACACTGGAGAATAAGATTTACCCCTGTCTAGAGGTCCCTTTTATTTCGGCTGTGTGGGCGATTGATAACTAGAATCGCCGGGGTTGTCTTATTCGGAACTGTTCAGTAAGGAATGGGTCCGGATTTGTGTTGCAGGGGAGCAGACGTACTCCTCGGTACGGTGATCCAGGCCACGTACTGTGACGGGCGGTACCCCAGTAGCCCTGCCATTGTATGGAATCCAAAATCCAATAAGTGCCAACGGTTTTGATTCTATTACCCACTATTGTAGCTAGTAGCTGGAATTTAATGAAGGTAACAATTTCGGCTATTTCTTATTTATTTGAAAACCTTAGACACTATTATAATGTCATCGGATTTCCTATCAAATGTTTTGGTTAGCGTAAGGTAAAAACTTTTCCATGTTTATGTGTGGGAAGTCTTACGTGATACCTTTTCTTTCAAAAGATTTTTTAAGTTAAGCAACTTTAACCGTTTACTCACACCAGACCCATGTCTAACCCGGAGTTTATTTTGTTTTCTTAAACTCTTGGATACTCAAATTTTTACGAGTAGCCAAGGGATTCAGGTTAGGATTCAGGTTTTCTTTGACGAATTGTGGAGGAGCATGGGAGCAGAAGGCTTCTACGTTTAGCTATATAGTTTTCCGCTGTGTGTCCTCTGAGTTGTTGTCTTTGAGTTGTTTTGAGTGTATAACTAGACAGGTGTTTATAACTGTCTAGTATGTGTTGTTTAGCTGTGTATCTCTGATGTATATGATACTATGTAATGTATTATGTGAGTAATATAATTTATTCGTTCCGCTGTTTTAGATTCTGATGTTGTTCCTTTCTTCCTCTCTATCTTTTCTCTTTTCTATCCCTTTCTTTCTTAAAGATGGTGCGATTTTCTGTGGTAAGAAAGTCGGGTCGTCTCAAAATACACTTTAATATCCATGAAGTCATTAATAAAGAAATGG
This sequence comes from Allium cepa, assembly GCA_030765085.1. Lineage (NCBI taxonomy): Eukaryota > Viridiplantae > Streptophyta > Magnoliopsida > Asparagales > Amaryllidaceae > Allium > Allium cepa. Next base: position 104,188,364 of record CM060930.1, on the reverse strand, counting down.
ATTACCTTAGAGATAATTAAGGTATTAAAATGATTTAATGAATAAGATAATTAAGGAATGACTTGCTTATTTAATTTATAAGTTAATGACTTAGATTAATTTATAATTAGAGATTAACTAGGAAAGTAATTAAAGATTGTTTTTACTTAATGAAGATAATTAACTAAGATTATTTAAATAATTAATTAATGTGATTAATTTTAATAATTAATTAGATTAAATAAATTAATAATAATCATTTATGAAATTATGTAAGTATAATTACTTTATGAAAGTAATTAAGAAGTTAATAGCTCATTTGTAATTAATTGAGTTTAATTTGATTAATTTAAGTTAATTGTCAAATATTGTGTACTAGATTGATATTTCTGATATGTCATTATGATGCTATGTAATGTGAATTGCTTTGTGTTGAACTGTGATTTGTGATTTGTTTCTGTGTGTATGTGAAAACCCCTTTGCCAGTAAAATGGCATTTAAAATTTCGATGTGACAGGGAGTCGGATTTCAGTTGGTTATCCAAAACCCGCATCGAATCGTAATGGCGAATCTTTGTGATTGATAAATTTACTTTATCTGTGATGATTAATGATGTTGCACTATTGCATGAAATCCCTGGACTATACTTATGCACACACAAATATGGATTGCACATGGATATTCCTTAAGTCGTAGATTTTTGAAATAGTTTTAAAATTGAATATTTTGGAAATGAATTGGGATTAAAGTAAAAAGTTTTTGAAAAGGAGTTTCAAAGATAAAATTTATTTTTGAATAACTTGATTAAGCCTTGAATTTTAAATAATTCGATTTAAAATTTAAATTCAAATTTGAAACTGAATTCTATGATTGAAAACTAGGGATTAAAGATGTTATACAAGTTATATATGGTTTAAACCATTTTAAGGGTATTGATTTGGGAATTTGAATTTAATTCAAGGACTTTAACTCGTGCAAATAGAATTGGATTCTCCGAAACGAAAACTATTTTTTTTCAAATAATAAAAGCTTTCATATAAGAAATGAATTTCAAATCTGTGTTAAAAGGATTTCAAGTCTAAAATGAAATGGTTTTCCAAGTAATGAATAAATCTTTGGAAACGTGGTTTGAAAGCTATAAGATAAATCTTTGATTTAAAGATTTAATGAGTTAATCCTAATCGAAATGTAAATTGTTTTGGAATTCGTAAATGGATCTTTGTGAAACTGGGTGAACTTTATGAAATAAATCTTTTATTTAAAAAGATTTGAAATGGTAATTTTTTAAACCATTTGAAAGAAAAGTTTGGATAATAAGTTGTGAGTTAACTGAAACCCCATTATCCATAGGTTTTTAAATATTGCGCTCATTATTCGGTTTAGCCGAGAAAGGACCTTGTGTCATATAACCCATTCCGAATAATGATACGTTGATATGGATAGCATTTGAAGACCGGTGGTGAAGACCGGGTATTTTCAAAAATGAAAGGATAACCCGTCGATTCTCTCTACACCGAGTCACGCCGGTATAGAGATTTCCTAAGTGATGGGAAGTTCGATTGGGATTGTGAATACCCGGATTTGCAAGGGCTTCTTCGAAAGTGCATTCGGTTCTTTTCGAACCCGAAACAGACTTGTATGGATGTGTGTCTAACGTTACACTTTGAGATGTAAAGCTGGTTTCTATCAAATACATATCTGTTGGTCGCGGAGAATTTATTCTCTTAGCTTAACACCCTTCTCTGAGACGTACGAGCTCAGAGGTTATGTAGTTGATGGTTACTAGTGATACATTCCCAATTTGGTAATGGGGCATACTAAGTGCTGCTGTGTGTTGATGATCATTTGTGATCGAAGCATGGCTTTGTGAAAAAGCGTAGCTTTGTGGATGAGACTTCGTCGAGCCTCACAACTTGGTAATGGTCGAAATAGGAATCATGGCAGCAAGGTTATTTGGGGGTAGCTCCTCCTGAGGGTATGACCATTTCCTTCTGGATAAAAAGTGATATCATGGTATGAAGCCCAGATATTTACTTATGTTGATTTTTTATGAAAGTGGTATCATGGTATGGAGCCCAGATACTTTATTGTGTGGTTTTTGGATTGAGAGCTCTCGGATAAAAGGCGTTAATGACAGGGGTATGGCATACTCATGTCGGTTGTTACCTAGTTACAGAGGTAACCCGGCCTTGTGTAGCAGAGATCCGGTTAGGTTCTCGAGGGCGTCCCTCCAGAGGCGTTCCATTTTATGTGGGAAGTTCCTTTGCCCGACCATTTGTTGGAAAATCCAAATAAACAATACGCGCCATGTACGGTTTTAGTTGTATAACCTGCCATGGAATGTGGCGGTAACCTGCTATTGTACATGGTAGCTATAGTAGGCATAAGTGCGAAATGCCTATGCTGGCTAAGGTTACTATTATACTTTCGAAATGTTTTCCACTATGCACTAATAATAATATCAAAATGGTTTTCGCGTATCAAGCATTTTTGACTATCATAAGGAGAAATCTCCTCCAATTCTGCGTTTGCATGGTTTATGTGGCGGGAGGCCTTATGGTAATTTGATTTTCCAAAAAGCATTGCGGTTTTCAATGTTTTAATTTCCTTTGTTGCTTGTTTTAAAGATAAAAACCGTTTTTGTTGCTCACACTAGTCCCATGACTGATCTGGACTTTATTGTTCCTTTCCTAAACTCTAGATGCCCACAATTTTCCACACGGGCAGTCTAGAGTTGGGTTTTTCAGATAGTCGAATTATAGGAATTGATTCGATAGCCTTCAAAGCCTTTTGGATCATGGATCGCATTTTCTACACTTCAGCTTTCGTGGCTGACCTTGCTTGGCTTGGTGTAACTTGATGGTTGTTCGAGTCGTATTTAATTTGGAGATGGTGTTGCAGTTGCATTTTGGAGATGTATTCTATTGAAGACATTGTCTTTCCGCTGCTATTCGTTGTATCTCTGATAGTGATGATATTCAGTTGTATCATTCTATTATATCAACATTGTATCAGATATTGTATCAAATGGTGTATATGATATTATTCATTTTCTTCTGCTGTGTTGTTGTACTTGCTGTGTTATAAGCTCCGGCACGAATCAAATTTTGATGTTTGGATCTGCGGCATTCAAGTACGAGTGGAGTACGGGTGTCGATTTTCGAACGCTGAAATTTGGACCGTAACATTTTGGTATCAGAGCTGAAGGTTGAAACTTTAGCTCAGGAGTATAACACAATAAGTAGCTCATTAGAGATATGGTGAAGTATACCCTAGAATGAGTAATCCCTAAGATATTCGTCTGTATGCCTCAGTAAATTCTCTTACTATCCACTGATAGTTAGTATGAGTGTAAGAAGAGGACGAGATAGGAGACATGGGAGTACCACTACGAATGGTCAATACCTGCAACAACGGAAACAACCTTTCTCTATCAATCTCCTTTGATTCGATTTCAATTCTTTGATTGGCTTTGTGGCAGCTCGAGGGAGAAGCTTTGGTATGATGGTGACACTTACGAATCGTGTAGATAAGTTTCTATTTCGCATTCCCTTCGTTAAATTTCTATCAGCTTTTCGTTTTTGACTTCAATGAATTTGAAATTCTATTTGAAATAAATTGGAAAATTAAATATAAATTTGAATATGAAGACTTGTATCGATAAAACAATTTCGATTAAAACTAAATTTGAAATTCTATTGTAATTTCTTGTGTAGATCGAAGTCCGAAGAGGGACAAGTTGGTTGTAACATCCCAAAAATTTGAATTATAAATTCGATAAATCGGTTGAACTTTTAAATTTAAATTGAAAAGTTTCAAATGAAATAAAATATTATTAACATTAAGTAAAAGAGAGATATATGGAATTAGATAAATATTTGATAGTTTAAGTTTAAATAAATAATATTAATGAATAAAATATGTAACAAACAGGAAATTGTATTAAACAATAAAATAAAATAAAGAGTTGTATGCAAAACAAAACAAATCAGACAAGTAGGCTGTAAACAAAAAAATATAAACAAGAAAAACATAAGCTTCCGTGTAGATTTATAACCCAAGAAATAAACCAGGAAACTAAGACTTAGGCAAGGCAAAGAAAAAAAATCTACTAACAAAACAAAATAGTACTTGCACAAAAATAAAATAAGATTGCCTATTAACAAAGAAGTAAGCAAAGGCATTAAATGCTTTCAATCTCAACACATAAACAAGTCATTCGAAATGACAAGGAAGGAAAAAAAATCTCTGATTAAAAATATATAAATAATTACAAAGTACAACTAAAGGTCTTGCTTCAGTATTCTACTAAAACCTGATTCTTTTATATATACGCATTCATATTTGTTGTAGTTTGTTCATAACAATATAAGTGAAGCCTGAAAGAAAATAAAAGCAAACATCATTATTTTATGAATTCAAACTCAGTTTATATAACACAATAAAACTGAAAAAAATTAAAAGCAGACTATCCGCAGGGTTTCAAAACAAGGGCAGTTCTTTGTTTCAGGGAAAATTCGGGTGAGTAAATTTATTTTTGAAAATTTTTAAACACAATTAAACCTATGTAGATGATTTATTGCAAGTGTTACGATATATGGCTATATGCAGATGAATATTTCTATGTATGTTATTTTTGTTGTCTGAGCATAAATGTTTCTCTGTATTTTGTTTAAAAAGTACAGAGTTCAAGCAAGTAGAGAAAAATATAAACTTCACATCCCTAATCTTTGATAGGTTTAAACTTTAACGAATAAATTAGTTTAAACATCACCTTTGAACTGAACTTTATTTAAGCTTGACAATGAGGAATGGGCTTTGTAAATCCAGTTTACTGTAAAAAGACAAATATATGACAAATTTAAATATTTTAAAACATTGATTCGATTGTATAGCTTGAACTAACAGCTAAAAATAAGATTTTCAAAACTACAGTATTGATTTTTAGTTACGTATTTCCGGTGCAATTCATGTTTGAACAAAATCTGCATTTTGATCATTTCCTGACGATCGACCCAATGTTTGGTGATGAAATTTGGTTTGAAGCAAGCTTGAACACCTCTGATTTCATGAAAATTGTTGAATAATTTTTCTATTGCGTGAATTAGAGGAAGGAGATCGATTTAGGGCTTTGTTTCGAGTTTTGGACCTGTCAGTAAGCGAGGCGAGTGTGACTTCTATACACGATCGTGTTGCATGTGATGATGGGAGAGGGTAGTATGGAGTATTGATGTGACGTGGCCGAAATCTTGGTATCGCTGTGGTTTGAGGAGCGGCGGCGGGGCAATTTAGTTGGATGTGTTGTGTTACAGAGTGGAGTAAAACACTCATTTTTCGATTTCGAGTTCTATGTGTTGAGACGAGGTGCGATTTTGAGTAATGGGTTGAAGTGCGACCTGCCGAAGATCGCGATGGCTACCAGAGCGGAGGCGCGGTGATGTGCATGTGCACGAGGATGGTCTCGTGTCAGGAGGTGCTCGCGTTTAAGTGAAGTTGTTTCAGCAGTTAATTTAGTTTATACCTTAAGCAAAATGAAAAAAAAGAGAAGAAGAAAGGAACGAGAGGGAAAGAAGAAGAATTCGAGTGAAACTGGGAATAATGCTCGAACAAAAACTGGAAAGTCTTGGGTTGTTTCAAATTGGGTTAAGCCCAAACAAAATTCAAGTTATAATGTTAAACAAGTTTAAGTGTTAGAAGAATGACTAATGTTGATTTTGTTGAGTTAAAATTTTTCATTTCGAGTTTATTTCACCCAGCAAACACTTAACAAAGTTTTTCAAATTAATACCTTAGCTAAATAACTTAACATAAGTTAAGCATTAAAGTTAATCAACATTAAAGCTCTTTATAATTGTAATAAATTGATTTTCAAAATGTAACGAAGATTTGAAACGTTAATTAAGATAAATAGTTACTAGTAACTAATTGTTTTGAAAAATAATTAAGAATGATTTATAATTGTAATTTCAAATTGGTTGATTTATAATTAAGTGTTTAAATTAATTTGTAATTAAGAATTGTTTATTAGGTAATTAAATTAATCAATTTATAATTAGTAGTTAATTAAGTTAATTGAGTGAGGAATAATTTATTAACAAAATTGATATATTCAATTAATTTGTTTATCGTTACGAATAATTGATCATTGATCAAAATAATTATGTTGTAAATTTACTTAAACCACATTGGAAAACAATTAAACATTGTTCTACACTGGATTGTTATTTATGCTGTGAACGTAATACTGTGTGATGTAGATTGCCATATACTGTACGGTGATCTGTGATCTGTTCTGTATAGATGTGAAAACCCCTTTGCCCGTAAAACGGCATTTAAACTTCGATGCGACAAGGAGTCAGATTTCAGTTAGTTATCCAAAACCCACATCGAACCCTGAATATAAATCTTTGTGATTTATATATCCATGTGTTTTAAAAATTAAACGCTCACTATTTGGTTTAGCCAGGAGAGGACCTTTGTGTCACATAACCCATTCTGAATAATTGATACGTCGAAATGTATAGCAATGAAGACCAGTGGTGAAGACCGAGTGTCTTCGAAAATGATAGGATAACCTATCGATTATCTCTGCACTGAGTTGCTCTGGTATAGAGAGTCCGTAAGCGATGGGAAGTCCGATTAGGATTGTGGATACCCGAATTTGCAAGGGCTTCTTCCTTTATTGGACGAAATGCCTTTGGTTCTGTTCGAACCCAAAACAGACTTGTATGGTCGTGTGTCTGACACTATACTTTGAGATGTAAAGCAGATTTCTTTCAAATACGTATCTGTTGGTGGCGGAGAATTTATTCTCTTAGCTTAACACTCTTCTCTTAGACGTACGAGCCCAGAGTTTATGAATTTGAAGGTTGTCAGCGTTGTACTCCCAATTTGGTAGTGTGGCATGCTAGGTGCTGCTGTGTGTTGATGATCATTTGTGATCAAAGCATGGATTTCGTGTAAAGTGTAGCTTTGTGGACGAGACCTCATCGAACCTCACAACCCGAAAATGGTCGAAACGGGAAAGATGCGGCAAGGTTTCGAGGGTCGCGCCCTATAGGGTATGTCTTTTCCTTCTGGATAAAGGTGATGTCATGGTATGGGGCCTAGATATTTACCTGTGTGGTAGCTCCAGTCTCATTTACTGTGTGGTTGTTGCTTTGTGATAGAGGGCCCTCGGATAAAGGTCCCAAAGGACCGGGGGTGGCATATTCGTGTAGTAGTTACCTAGTTACAGAGGTAATCTGGCCTTATGTTGGTAGAGAGCTGGTTTAGTTCTCGGGACGTCCTGCCAAAGGTGTACCCATGTGGCAGTAGGAAGTTCCTTAGCCTGACCATTTGTTGGAAATCCAAAGAAACAATACGAGCCCTGTACGGTTTTAGTTGTATAACCTGCCATGCAGCGTGGCGGTAACGTACCACAGAACATGGTAGTTATAGTAGGCATACAATAATGGTTGTATGCTGGCTAAGATTAATATTATACTTTCGAAATGCTTCCTACACAATCGACTAATAATAAAATCAAAGAATTTTTCTCGTATCAAGCATGTTTGACTATCATAAGAAGAAATCTCCTCCAATTCTGCGATTGCATTGTGTGTGTGGCAGGAGGTCTTATGGTAGTCTCATTTTTTCAAAAGTATATCCACTTTTCTTTTATAAATCTAGTTATTTAAAAGCAATTGTTTTTTTTTGTTTACTCATACCAGTCCCATGACTGACCCGGAGTTTATTGTTTCTTTTCTAAACTCTGGATGCCCATAATTTCTACACGGGCAGCCTATGTGACGACCCAGAATTTTTATTAATTAAAATTTGAATATTTAATTAATTTTAAATATTAATAAGTGAATTTATAAGTCAAATAAATTTTTATTTGAATTATTGGATTTAATTGAATAATTAAATCGATAATTTAATACGTTAAATTATGGAAATAATTGAAAATTGAGTTAAATATGATTGAAAATGATTTGTAAAATTTTATTTTATCATATGGAAGTTAGAATGATATTTTAGAACTTTTAAAATCGAATTAAAAGTTAAATTGTGAAAATTGAATATTTTAATATTAAAATCGACTAGTAAAAATAGTCAATTTTTGAACAGTCTCAGAATTGAACGAAACCAGTTCCATTGGATCCGTAATAGTTAGTTATTACCGGATTTCAAATTTCGTGTCAATCGGAGTTACCGTTTGATCGTGGCAGCTCTAAACGCATCGATTTATTTTTAATTTAAATTTGACGAGTGAAAATAGCCATTTTTCAAAAAGTCTCGGATTTCGACGAAACCAGTTTCATCGGATCCGTAATGTGATATTATTGTAAGGTTTCAAATTTCAAGTCAATTGGATTTACGGTTTGTCCTGTACAAATTAAAACGCCTAGAAAATCGCTTAAATCGGTTTAATTCAAATTGAGCGTTTACAGCCATAACTCGCACATACTTCCGAATTAGCTTCCGAAACCTGTTCCATTGTGTCCGGAACGCGGGATAAACCCTAGAAACGCTGGTTACGGCGCCTAAATCGGAGTTCGGAATTTCCGGGATGAATAGTGTCGCTCGTTCCTTATAAATAGCCCTACCACTTCACTAAAATAAAAAAAAAGAAAATAAAAAAAAACCCTAGCCGCCATATACAGAACTAAAGGCTGAGAATGCTCCTCCTTCTTCCCTCAATCACTCACAATCCATCGACAATTAGGCGAAGTGTTCAACTGCAAGGTTGTAGAGGATGGAGAGAGCTTTAATTTCATACGGAGATGATCGGAAACGGAGTCGTGTGGAGGAAGCTACAGGGGGCCGACAGGGGGGAGCTGCGCACGCATTTCCAAGCAACCTAGGTGGCCGAGCTTCTCATCCTTGGGGCCGAACCTAGAGGAGATGATGGCGAGCGCGTTGCAACTTCCTGATCATGCTAGAATTCAACGAGGAAGATGAATAATTTAACCCTAGTTCTATGATTGGGTTGTTTGTGCACGGCTATTATCTGGAAGGGGACGCGTGTAACGATTCGAATTTTTCGCGTTCGAAAATCGACATCCATACTTTACATTGTACTCGAATGCCGCAGATTCGACCGTTCAAATTCGAGTCGCCGGAGCTTATAACACATTAAGTACAACACAGCGGAAGAAAAAGAATAGCATATATCAATATACAACATTTGATACAATAGAATGATACAATGGAATGGTACAATAGATATCAACATTATCAGAGATACAAAGAATAGCAGCGGAAATATAATAATAACACTAGCAGCGGGACAAAATCTCCAATGTGGTCTTCAAGAAAGAACTCCAGTATCAGCAACTCCATCTCTAAGGCATCAATCCAGAAATAGCGAGAACTCCCAAATCAAGATGAAGAGAAGCAACTCGATCCAAAATGCGATTGCCAAATCCTAAGGCTGAAAACTATCGAATCTACACCTACTATAGATTATCTGAAAAACCCCAACTCTAGACTGCCCGTGTGGGAAAATAGTGGGCACCCAGAGTTTAGGAAAGGAACAATAAACTCCAGGTCAGTCATGGGACTGGTATGAGCAACAAAACATTTGGTCTTTTAAAACAAACAAAAGAATTTAAATTTGAAATCCGCAATGCTTTTTGGAAAATGAAACTACCATAAGGCCTCCCGGCACACACACAATGCAAACGCACACATGGGGGAGATTTCTCCTTATGATAGTCAAATATGCTTAATACGAGAAAATTCTTTGATATTATTACTAGTGCATAGTGGAAAATCTTTTGAAAGTATAATATAAATCCTAGCCGGCATAGGTACCATGATGCTATGCCTACTATAGCTGCCATGTTAAATGGCAGGTTCTACAACTAAAACCGTACAAAGCACGTATTGGATGAATGGATTTCCAACAAATGGTCAGGCTAAGGAACTTCCTACTGCCACATGGGATCGCCTCTGGCGGGACGTCCCGAGAAACTAACGTTACGGTTAGATCTCTGCCAACACAAGGCCGGGTTACCTCTGTAACTAGGTAACTACTACACGAGCGTGCCATCCCCCGGTCCTTTGGGACCTTTATCCGAGGTACCTCTAATCCAACAACCACAAAGCAATCACAAAGTAATAGATCTGCAGTATCCACATGAGTAAATATCTGGGCTCCATACCATGATACCACCCTTTACCAGAAGGGAATGACAAACCCTAAAGGGCGCGACCCTCATAACCTTGCCGCATCTTTCCTGTTTCGACCATTTCCGGGGTGTGAGGTCCTGATGCAGTCTCGTCCACAAAGCTACGCTTTATACAAAAGCCATGCTTTGATCACAAATGATCAACAAATGATCATCAACACACAGCAGCACTTAGCATGCCACACTACCAAATTTGGGAGTATATCACTGATAAATATCAACTACATAACCTCTGAGCTCGTACGTCTCAGAGAAGGGTGTTAAGCTAAGAGAATAAATTCTCCGCCACCAAGCAGAAATGTATTTGATAGAGATCAGTTTAATATCTCAAAGTGTAGTGTCAGACATACAACCATACAAGTCTGTTCCGGGTTCGAACAGAACCGAAGGCACTTCCGAAGAAGCCCTTGCCAATCCGGGTATCCACAATCCCGATCGGACTTCCCATCACATAGGGAGAACTCTATACCGGAGCAACTCAGTGCAGAGTCAATCGACAGGTTATCCTACCGTTCTCGAAGACACCCGGTCTTCAACACCGGTCTTCAATTGCAATCATAACGTCGTATCACTATTCAGAATGGGTTATATGACACAAGGTCCTCTCCCGGCTAAACCGAATAGTGAGCTCAATATTTAAAAACATATGGATATGGGATTTCAGTTAAGTCACAACTTGAAAATCCAAAGTTTCTCTTTTAAATGGTCAAACACATTACCATTTTAAATCTTTAAATAAAAAGATTTATTTCACAAAGTTTCACCCAGTTTCACGAAGATCTATCCATAGATTTCAAAACAATTTCCATTTCAATTGGATTTATTCCTTAAATCTTTGAACTAAAGATTTAATTTATAGCTTTCAAAACACGTTTCCAAAGATTTATCTATAACTTGGGAAACTATTTCCATTTTAGACTTGAAATCCTTTTAACACGAATTGGAGATTCATTTCTTTTGCGAAAGCTCTTATTACTTGAAAACATATAGTTCCCGTTTCAGAAAAATTCAATTATATTTATACAAGTTAAAATCTTTGGGTTTAGAATTTCAATTCCCAATCAACGCTTTTAAAATGGTTTTAAAAAAAACCCATAGAAACCCATTTACAAGTTGAACAATCTTCTTAACCCATAGTTTCCAAACCATAGAATTCAATCCCAAATATTGAATTCGAATTTAAATCAAATTATTTAAATTCCAAAACTTAATTAAGTTATTTAAAATAACTTTTATTTTTTTTAAATTCATTTACAAAAGCTTTCAATTCCATTTCCAAAACTAATTTGGATTCAAAAATATAATCTTTAAAACTATTTCAAAAATCTGTGACTTAACCCATTACCACGTGCAATCCATATTTGTGTGTGTATACGTGTGGTCCAGGGGTTTAACACAATAGTGCACAACATCATCATCACAGATTCAACCATATCGATAAGCGGTATAACCCATAAAGCTTATCTTCATCAACAGATTCATAGATAAAGTAAATTTATCAATCACAAAGATTCACTAACATGTTTCGATGTGGGTTTCGGATAACCAACTGGAATCCGACTCCCTGTCGCATCGAAATTCAAATGTCGTTCTATGGGTCAAGGGGTTGCATATACATATAACAATATATACGTCACAAATAAAATAGCCCAGCACAAAGCATTACATAGCATCACAAAACATATCAATCCATCATGAAGCATTCAATCGGCAATCAAACATCTACAATTAAGATGAATAAATCTATGTGGTTTTAAATCTATTCCTCACATAATCACTTTCATTAGTAATTAACTACCCTTAATTGCTTCTTTAATTACTTCTAAATTTATTTCATTAATTTATTACCTATTATTGATTAATTAATCCTAATTAATCATCCTTAATTACATCACTAATTAAATGATTAATGATCTAAATTATTTCTTAAATTAATTACTCAAAGTAATTAACAACTTAATTACTATATTGACCCAAATTAATTATCCTTAATTTAATTTCTTAAATTAATTATTTGATTAATTACTAAATAATTAATCCAAATTATCTCCCACTTAAACATCTCCACTTAATTACAATCTGTAAATATTAAACAATTACTTAACTATGTAATTTCCAAATCATTAATTACATAAAGTAGTTATGTATAAAACCCAAATGTTTAAAATTAATTAAACTTAATTAATTAAATTAAACAATCTAATTCAATTAAATTAATTACATTAAGTAATTAATTTCTTAATTACTTTATCAAGTAATTACTCAATCCATTTATAATTGATTATTATTAAATTAATTAATCTAATTAATAAATAAAATTAACCAAATTAATTATTGTTAAATAATCCTGGTTAATGACCTTCATTAACCATTCTTTAATTATTTTATAAGGTAATTAACTTAAATTAATTACCAATTAAATTACCTTTAATCATTTATTTATTAAAGTTAATTATAAAGTTAATTAACCTTAATTTAAAACTTAATTACATAATTAATATTCATTTATCATTATTTAATAACTTACTTAATGATCTTAATTCTAAATTGATTTATCATTAATCAATTGTTAATCCCAAATACAATTAATTAATTAAATTAATTAATTAATCTTGATTACCTTATTAATAAATTCTAAAACATAATTCTTAATAAAATTTAAAATAAACACAACTTAATTATGTTTTAGACAATTTGTTTTAAAACAAAGTACTTTTGAAATTATCTTTAGATTTCAATTTAAAATTCAAATTTAAAATAAATTAATTTTCAACCTATCAAAATTTTAAATAAATTTAAAACTTTTAAATTGCCAATCAAATAAATACTATATGAAAATATTAAAGTTAACTCCATTCCAAACCTTTAATAACTTAAGTTTCCATTCTAATTTAAAACTTCAAATTTAAACCTACTTTAAAATTTAAATCTGAAATTCAAACCAAACCTTTGAATTTCCAGAAAAAAAAAAACTTAAATCCACTCATATTTTTTTAAAATCTCATTTCTAAAAATATTAAAACTATTTCATCAAACCAAGAATTAAATAAGTTTAAAATTTCTGAAACTTATATTTTATTCTCAAAACTGGAATTTGAATTCAAGTTAGAAATTCATACTTACATTAGAATTCAAACTGAAACTTTACTTCAACCAAACTACAGATTTAAAAAAAATTTAAAAATCCAGATTTTGAAAAAAAAACAGAAAACAGGTTTAAAACCTGGAATTTAAATTCAAAGTAATTCAGTCTTGAATTAAGTTTAAACCTAAATCTTATTCATACCTATAACTTCAGATTTTGAGTTTACAAAACCCTGATTTTTTTTTTTAAAAAAAAAAGTTTAAAAACCCATATTTTTAAATCAAAACACAGTTTACTGTGTAAACTGTATCTACAGGTTAACCCGAGACCCCCCCTAATTTACTTCGAGTTCTAAATGCTATTGCTTCGGGTTTCTGCCATACTTACTTCGAGTCATTTCCATCCAACTCGAGTAAACAGAACCCTTCCCTGAAACCACCCCCAACCAAAACAGATCACCAGAAAATCATGTCGCACCACCTCTGCGACCTCCAGTGAAGATCCAACAACCACCAAAAACCCCTCAATACCCTAACTACAACACCAGGTTGAACAGAATTTCAAGCATTCAGATTTAGTCTTGAAAACCCCCAAATTTTAAAAACCTGGAAAAACAACTCACAGGTTTCGCTCAAAACCTGTAAACTTCCACTTCACGCTGCTCCGACCATCGGACTCCCGCCCCCTTTGGCCACCAACTCCATTACACATCCACTACCCATACCCCAAAACCCAGAACACTCGATCCATCCAAGCCTTCCCACTGATCCCATGTTCACACACCATTTCAAAACTAGGTTTAACAGAAGAATTCCAACTGCACTTACTCTAATCAAATTTAAAAGTCATTTCAGATTTTTATGAGGATCAATTATCCTTATTTTATAATCCAGCAAGACTATATAATCTACTTAAATCACAATTTGCAAGTATTGCACAAATTCATACTTTTATTATCCAGACCAAACTGACCATGAACATTCACTTAAAATACTAATACTTGATTTTAAAACCAAGTTTTGTCAATGCCTTAAGTTTATGGAACTGGATTTTAAATATTAATGTGTTTGATTTGATCAATATTAAACATGCAGGGAAGTTACTTAAGTTTACAGAGACAAATTTCCAGTATTTTAATTTTCCCAAAGGTTTTTAAATCTAGACTTAAGAAAAAGAAACACATTACTTTATAAGTTTTGAAACTAATATAAAACAACAAACTCTTTTAATTATTTTAAAAAAAATGCAGATGTTATCTCAATTTAGCTCAATTGTAGGAATTCTTTTCATAGGAAGATATCTGGATATACTCTGCAGAATCAAAATCAAACATGCAAATACAACCACATTTACATCAGGCACACAAACATGTTTAATTCAAGCAACCTAAATTATAGTTTAAGATTAAATGTTACTCACAAACAAAAATAAACAAACTCAGGGAGGAGATTTGCTCACCTTGGAGTTGTGCAGGAAGAAGCAAAGAACAGAAAGCAAAGGCTGTATTTTTTTTTTTTTTTTTTCACTTCATCTCTTTGATCTGCAAAAGTTTATTAACATAAAACTTTGTTTAAATTTCCTATTGCATTTGTTGCTTACTTCATTAATAACAAACAAGAGAATCAATTTACTTACAGTTTTTTTTTTTTTTGAATTTGTTTAAAGCTTCAAACTTGCTGTAGACTTCAATTTTCACTTGCTTTGAATTTCCTTCTGTAACTGATTGACATGATTGTTTAAATCTTTGTCTTTGTTACTGATTACTAACATCAAAATCAAATTCAATAAAAAGAAACTTGCCTTCATTCTTTTTTTTCTTTCTTTTTTTTCCCAAGAAACTGTTTCTTCCAGGTTTGCTTTCAAATTGAACCTGCATTTAAATTTCCAGGTTGAAAGCTTTTGAATTCCCTTTGCTTTGCTTTCAGTCTGAAGTCTTGAATCTTTACTGTCTATAGGTTTGAGATTTTGAATCTTTGTTTCGAATTGATTTGAAAAGAATTACAGTTCTTCTCTCTCTTTTTTTATTTTTGATTTTTTTTCCTTCTTTCTACTTTGGGAGTTGAGATATAAGATACTCAAATCTTTGTTTAGTGTATATTTAAGATTTGGCCAAGATACTTAATGATTTCATATGGGAAACTGAAAAGTTTTTTTTTTTTTTCATAATTTTAAATTCCATTATTTTATTCAATTAAATAATTTGAATGCCATGTGTAGAGAATTGATTATGAAACCTAAAGGCATGTTGATTTGCTTACTTATCTCCATTATGTATGTTTACATTTGAAATTTTCAATGATAAAAGAATTTTAAATTAAATTTTTTTTTCCATCATATTTATTTTATAAATAAACATAACTTTTATTCATTGGTATATACATGTAAACATATGCCTTCATTCCAAAATTGCTTACATTTTCCTTCATGTTTACATTTATATTTACACAAGAAATTTTTATTCCAATTATATTCATACATTTAATTTTTGTTCAACATATTTATATACTTATATATTTTTACAATTTCCATTCATACATTTTTTTTTCTTGTACAACTTTTAAAAGAAAAGAAGGGTTTAAAAATTTAAATTTCATACTAATAATAGTAATATTTATCTACATAAGAGAATTAAATATTTAAAAATAATCTTTTGAAATCTTATTACATCTCCCACATATATTTAATATTTTAGAAACAAACTATCATTAGCCTTTTTATAAATCACAAGCTTTTAATTTCTATTTTATTTTTAATACATTTTATTATGAAATTCAATATTTATTTACTATATAAAATATTTATTCTTACTTTTTAAATCAAATTTCTATTTATAATCAAAAATTATTCATTTATTCTAGAAATCTCTAACTAATTCACAATTTATTCTCAAAAATAAATAAATTTAATTGCCAAACTAAACTTGATAAATTCCAGGAATGTTACAGATTTCCCCCCTTAAAAAAAATTTCGTCCTCGAAATTGCAAAGAAGACGAGAAAGAAAAGATGATAGATACAGGAATAATTGATCAATTCAGATTGAAATATTTATTCTGCATTCAGTTTACCAAACCAGAATATCAAATAATATGAGAATAAACTCATACAATTATTACACAAGATATTCGGTCCATCGGTCTACGAATATACGAGGGCATTGATTAGTTCGAAGGGATAACTAATCGTTCGTAGAATATATCGGATCCCAAAGAATAGATAGATGGATAGATTCAATCTTTTACAATTTCTCAAACAATGGATATGGATTCCAAATTCGGGTCGGAATACTCCAAAGTATATACCAATTTGTTCCTCTTCGGGCTTTGATATACACAAGAAATTACAATAGAATTTCAATTTGGTTTTTAACCGATATTGTTTTATTAATACAATTCAAATTTAGCTTCATATTAGTTATCCAATTAACTTAATTTAAAATCTCTAACTTATTTAAAATTTTCAATTTCAATTTCAAATTTATTAGAGTTTAGAACGAAAAGCTGATAAGAAATCGATGAAGATACGAATTAAGGATTTCCTACAACGATTCGTAAGGCCACCATCACACCGAAACTTCTTTCTGGAGCAGCTACGAAGCAATCAAAAAGAATTCGAAATCGAATCAAAGGAGATTGATAGAGAAAAGTTGTTTTCCGCTATTGCAGGGTATTGACCACTTGTACTGGTATTTCCCTGTCCCCTATCTCGTTCACTTCTCGCACTCATACTTACTATCAGTGGATAGTAAGAGAATTTACTGAGGCATTCGACGGATATCTTAGGGATATACTCATTCTAGGGTTTACTTCACCCTATCTCTAATGAGTTACTTAACGTGTTATACTCCTGAGCTAAGGTTTTAACCATCAGCTCTGATACCAAATGTAACGATTCGAATTTTTCGCGTTCGAAAATCGACATCCATACTTTACATTGTACTCGAATGCCGCAGATTCGACCGTTCAAATTCGAGTCGCCGGAGCTTATAACACATTAAGTACAACACAGCGGAAGAAAAAGAATAGCATATATCAATATACAACATTTGATACAATAGAATGATACAATGGAATGGTACAATAGATATCAACATTATCAGAGATACAAAGAATAGCAGCGGAAATATAATAATAACACTAGCAGCGGGACAAAATCTCCAATGTGGTCTTCAAGAAAGAACTCCAGTATCAACAACTCCATCTCTAAGGCATCAATCCAGAAATAGCGAGAACTCCCAAATCAAGATGAAGAGAAGCAACTCGATCCAAAATGCGATTGCCAAATCCTAAGGCTGAAAACTATCGAATCTACACCTACTATAGATTATCTGAAAAACCCCAACTCTAGACTGCCCGTGTGGGAAAATAGTGGGCACCCAGAGTTTAGGAAAGGAACAATAAACTCCAGGTCAGTCATGGGACTGGTATGAGCAACAAAACATTTGGTCTTTTAAAACAAACAAAAGAATTTAAATTTGAAATCCGCAATGCTTTTTGGAAAATGAAACTACCATAAGGCCTCCCGGCACACACACAATGCAAACGCACACATGGGGGAGATTTCTCCTTATGATAGTCAAATATGCTTAATACGAGAAAATTCTTTGATATTATTACTAGTGCATAGTGGAAAATCTTTTGAAAGTATAATATAAATCCTAGCCGGCATAGGTACCATGATGCTATGCCTACTATAGCTGCCATGTTAAATGGCAGGTTCTACAACTAAAACCGTACAAAGCACGTATTGGATGAATGGATTTCCAACAAATGGTCAGGCTAAGGAACTTCCTACTGCCACATGGGATCGCCTCTGGCGGGACGTCCCGAGAAACTAACGTTACGGTTAGATCTCTGCCAACACAAGGCCGGGTTACCTCTGTAACTAGGTAACTACTACACGAGCGTGCCATCCCCCGGTCCTTTGGGACCTTTATCCGAGGTACCTCTAATCCAACAACCACAAAGCAATCACAAAGTAATAGATCTGCAGTATCCACATGAGTAAATATCTGGGCTCCATACCATGATACCACCCTTTACCAGAAGGGAATGACAAACCCTAAAGGGCGCGACCCTCATAACCTTGCCGCATCTTTCCTGTTTCGACCATTTCCGGGGTGTGAGGTCCTGATGCAGTCTCGTCCACAAAGCTACGCTTTATACAAAAGCCATGCTTTGATCACAAATGATCAACAAATGATCATCAACACACAGCAGCACTTAGCATGCCACACTACCAAATTTGGGAGTATATCACTGATAAATATCAACTACATAACCTCTGAGCTCGTACGTCTCAGAGAAGGGTGTTAAGCTAAGAGAATAAATTCTCCGCCACCAAGCAGAAATGTATTTGATAGAGATCAGTTTAATATCTCAAAGTGTAGTGTCAGACATACAACCATACAAGTCTGTTCCGGGTTCGAACAGAACCGAAGGCACTTCCGAAGAAGCCCTTGCCAATCCGGGTATCCACAATCCCGATCGGACTTCCCATCACATAGGGAGAACTCTATACCGGAGCAACTCAGTGCAGAGTCAATCGACAGGTTATCCTACCGTTCTCGAAGACACCCGGTCTTCAACACCGGTCTTCAATTGCAATCATAACGTCGTATCACTATTCAGAATGGGTTATATGACACAAGGTCCTCTCCCGGCTAAACCGAATAGTGAGCTCAATATTTAAAAACATATGGATATGGGATTTCAGTTAAGTCACAACTTGAAAATCCAAAGTTTCTCTTTTAAATGGTCAAACACATTACCATTTTAAATCTTTAAATAAAAAGATTTATTTCACAAAGTTTCACCCAGTTTCACGAAGATCTATCCATAGATTTCAAAACAATTTCCATTTCAATTGGATTTATTCCTTAAATCTTTGAACTAAAGATTTAATTTATAGCTTTCAAAACACGTTTCCAAAGATTTATCTATAACTTGGGAAACTATTTCCATTTTAGACTTGAAATCCTTTTAACACGAATTGGAGATTCATTTCTTTTGCGAAAGCTCTTATTACTTGAAAACATATAGTTCCCGTTTCAGAAAAATTCAATTATATTTATACAAGTTAAAATCTTTGGGTTTAGAATTTCAATTCCCAATCAACGCTTTTAAAATGGTTTTAAAAAAAACCCATAGAAACCCATTTACAAGTTGAACAATCTTCTTAACCCATAGTTTCCAAACCATAGAATTCAATCCCAAATATTGAATTCGAATTTAAATCAAATTATTTAAATTCCAAAACTTAATTAAGTTATTTAAAATAACTTTTATTTTTTTTAAATTCATTTACAAAAGCTTTCAATTCCATTTCCAAAACTAATTTGGATTCAAAAATATAATCTTTAAAACTATTTCAAAAATCTGTGACTTAACCCATTACCACGTGCAATCCATATTTGTGTGTGTATACGTGTGGTCCAGGGGTTTAACACAATAGTGCACAACATCATCATCACAGATTCAACCATATCGATAAGCGGTATAACCCATAAAGCTTATCTTCATCAACAGATTCATAGATAAAGTAAATTTATCAATCACAAAGATTCACTAACATGTTTCGATGTGGGTTTCGGATAACCAACTGGAATCCGACTCCCTGTCGCATCGAAATTCAAATGTCGTTCTATGGGTCAAGGGGTTGCATATACATATAACAATATATACGTCACAAATAAAATAGCCCAGCACAAAGCATTACATAGCATCACAAAACATATCAATCCATCATGAAGCATTCAATCGGCAATCAAACATCTACAATTAAGATGAATAAATCTATGTGGTTTTAAATCTATTCCTCACATAATCACTTTCATTAGTAATTAACTACCCTTAATTGCTTCTTTAATTACTTCTAAATTTATTTCATTAATTTATTACCTATTATTGATTAATTAATCCTAATTAATCATCCTTAATTACATCACTAATTAAATGATTAATGATCTAAATTATTTCTTAAATTAATTACTCAAAGTAATTAACAACTTAATTACTATATTGACCCAAATTAATTATCCTTAATTTAATTTCTTAAATTAATTATTTGATTAATTACTAAATAATTAATCCAAATTATCTCCCACTTAAACATCTCCACTTAATTACAATCTGTAAATATTAAACAATTACTTAACTATGTAATTTCCAAATCATTAATTACATAAAGTAGTTATGTATAAAACCCAAATGTTTAAAATTAATTAAACTTAATTAATTAAATTAAACAATCTAATTCAATTAAATTAATTACATTAAGTAATTAATTTCTTAATTACTTTATCAAGTAATTACTCAATCCATTTATAATTGATTATTATTAAATTAATTAATCTAATTAATAAATAAAATTAACCAAATTAATTATTGTTAAATAATCCTGGTTAATGACCTTCATTAACCATTCTTTAATTATTTTATAAGGTAATTAACTTAAATTAATTACCAATTAAATTACCTTTAATCATTTATTTATTAAAGTTAATTATAAAGTTAATTAACCTTAATTTAAAACTTAATTACATAATTAATATTCATTTATCATAATTTAATAACTTACTTAATGATCTTAATTCTAAATTGATTTATCATTAATCAATTGTTAATCCCAAATACAATTAATTAATTAAATTAATTAATTAATCTTGATTACCTTATTAATAAATTCTAAAACATAATTCTTAATAAAATTTAAAATAAACACAACTTAATTATGTTTTAGACAATTTGTTTTAAAACAAAGTACTTTTGAAATTATCTTTAGATTTCAATTTAAAATTCAAATTTAAAATAAATTAATTTTCAACCTATCAAAATTTTAAATAAATTTAAAACTTTTAAATTGCCAATCAAATAAATACTATATGAAAATATTAAAGTTAACTCCATTCCAAACCTTTAATAACTTAAGTTTCCATTCTAATTTAAAACTTCAAATTTAAACCTACTTTAAAATTTAAATCTGAAATTCAAACCAAACCTTTGAATTTCCAGAAAAAAAAAAAACTTAAATCCACTCATATTTTTTTAAAATCTCATTTCTAAAAATATTAAAACTATTTCATCAAACCAAGAATTAAATAAGTTTAAAATTTCTGAAACTTATATTTTATTCTCAAAACTGGAATTTGAATTCAAGTTAGAAATTCATACTTACATTAGAATTCAAACTGAAACTTTACTTCAACCAAACTACAGATTTAAAAAAAAATTTAAAAATCCAGATTTTGAAAAAAAAACAGAAAACAGGTTTAAAACCTGGAATTTAAATTCAAAGTAATTCAGTCTTGAATTAAGTTTAAACCTAAATCTTATTCATACCTATAACTTCAGATTTTGAGTTTACAAAACCCTGATTTTTTTTTTAAAAAAAAAAGTTTAAAAACCCATATTTTTAAATCAAAACACAGTTTACTGTGTAAACTGTATCTACAGGTTAACCCGAGACCCCCCCCTAATTTACTTCGAGTTCTAAATGCTATTGCTTCGGGTTTCTGCCATACTTACTTCGAGTCATTTCCATCCAACTCGAGTAAACAGAACCCTTCCCTGAAACCACCCCCAACCAAAACAGATCACCAGAAAATCATGTCGCACCACCTCTGCGACCTCCAGTGAAGATCCAACAACCACCAAAAACCCCTCAATACCCTAACTACAACACCAGGTTGAACAGAATTTCAAGCATTCAGATTTAGTCTTGAAAACCCCCAAATTTTAAAAACCTGGAAAAACAACTCACAGGTTTCGCTCAAAACCTGTAAACTTCCACTTCACGCTGCTCCGACCATCGGACTCCCGCCCCCTTTGGCCACCAACTCCATTACACATCCACTACCCATACCCCAAAACCCAGAACACTCGATCCATCCAAGCCTTCCCACTGATCCCATGTTCACACACCATTTCAAAACTAGGTTTAACAGAAGAATTCCAACTGCACTTACTCTAATCAAATTTAAAAGTCATTTCAGATTTTTATGAGGATCAATTATCCTTATTTTATAATCCAGCAAGACTATATAATCTACTTAAATCACAATTTGCAAGTATTGCACAAATTCATACTTTTATTATCCAGACCAAACTGACCATGAACATTCACTTAAAATACTAATACTTGATTTTAAAACCAAGTTTTGTCAATGCCTTAAGTTTATGGAACTGGATTTTAAATATTAATGTGTTTGATTTGATCAATATTAAACATGCAGGGAAGTTACTTAAGTTTACAGAGACAAATTTCCAGTATTTTAATTTTCCCAAAGGTTTTTAAATCTAGACTTAAGAAAAAGAAACACATTACTTTATAAGTTTTGAAACTAATATAAAACAACAAACTCTTTTAATTATTTTAAAAAAAATGCAGATGTTATCTCAATTTAGCTCAATTGTAGGAATTCTTTTCATAGGAAGATATCTGGATATACTCTGCAGAATCAAAATCAAACATGCAAATACAACCACATTTACATCAGGCACACAAACATGTTTAATTCAAGCAACCTAAATTATAGTTTAAGATTAAATGTTACTCACAAACAAAAATAAACAAACTCAGGGAGGAGATTTGCTCACCTTGGAGTTGTGCAGGAAGAAGCAAAGAACAGAAAGCAAAGGCTGTATTTTTTTTTTTTTTTTTTTTTTTTTTTCACTTCATCTCTTTGATCTGCAAAAGTTTATTAACATAAAACTTTGTTTAAATTTCCTATTGCATTTGTTGCTTACTTCATTAATAACAAACAAGAGAATCAATTTACTTACAGTTTTTTTTTTTTTTGAATTTGTTTAAAGCTTCAAACTTGCTGTAGACTTCAATTTTCACTTGCTTTGAATTTCCTTCTGTAACTGATTGACATGATTGTTTAAATCTTTGTCTTTGTTACTGATTACTAACATCAAAATCAAATTCAATAAAAAGAAACTTGCCTTCATTCTTTTTTTTCTTTCTTTTTTTTCCCAAGAAACTGTTTCTTCCAGGTTTGCTTTCAAATTGAACCTGCATTTAAATTTCCAGGTTGAAAGCTTTTGAATTCCCTTTGCTTTGCTTTCAGTCTGAAGTCTTGAATCTTTACTGTCTATAGGTTTGAGATTTTGAATCTTTGTTTCGAATTGATTTGAAAAGAATTACAGTTCTTCTCTCTCTTTTTTTATTTTTGATTTTTTTTCCTTCTTTCTACTTTGGGAGTTGAGATATAAGATACTCAAATCTTTGTTTAGTGTATATTTAAGATTTGGCCAAGATACTTAATGATTTCATATGGGAAACTGAAAAGTTTTTTTTTTTTTCATAATTTTAAATTCCATTATTTTATTCAATTAAATAATTTGAATGCCATGTGTAGAGAATTGATTATGAAACCTAAAGGCATGTTGATTTGCTTACTTATCTCCATTATGTATGTTTACATTTGAAATTTTCAATGATAAAAGAATTTTAAATTAAATTTTTTTTTCCATCATATTTATTTTATAAATAAACATAACTTTTATTCATTGGTATATACATGTAAACATATGCCTTCATTCCAAAATTGCTTACATTTTCCTTCATGTTTACATTTATATTTACACAAGAAATTTTTATTCCAATTATATTCATACATTTAATTTTTGTTCAACATATTTATATACTTATATATTTTTACAATTTCCATTCATACATTTTTTTTTCTTGTACAACTTTTAAAAGAAAAGAAGGGTTTAAAAATTTAAATTTCATACTAATAATAGTAATATTTATCTACATAAGAGAATTAAATATTTAAAAATAATCTTTTGAAATCTTATTACATCTCCCACATATATTTAATATTTTAGAAACAAACTATCATTAGCCTTTTTATAAATCACAAGCTTTTAATTTCTATTTTATTTTTAATACATTTTATTATGAAATTCAATATTTATTTACTATATAAAATATTTATTCTTACTTTTTAAATCAAATTTCTATTTATAATCAAAAATTATTCATTTATTCTAGAAATCTCTAACTAATTCACAATTTATTCTCAAAAATAAATAAATTTAATTGCCAAACTAAACTTGATAAATTCCAGGAATGTTACAACGCGGGTTTGGGAAGATGAAGGAGAGGCATTGGATTTGGATCCAAGGGCTAGGATTGTTTTGGTTAGAAAATTTAAATAAATGTTGTAATTTGTTTATATAAAAATCGTGTAACTTCAAATATTCATAACTTTTTCATACGAGGTCGAAAATGCGCGAAACCAGTTGCGTTGGAATCGTATGGACGAGCACTACGCGATGGAGTTGGTTTGGAGTCGTTTGGAGTTAGTGAGAATTTTGGCTAAAATTAAACGTCCGTTTAATTTTATTCGAAATAAATCGCTAAAACGGGAAATAAAACCAAGGTGAGAATTTCTCACTCAATCGAATCAGTTTCGATTTTATTTTAAATAGTTAGATTTAAAATATTTGAATGCATATTTGAATGTTGATTAATATCTATTGATTGTTAAAATAGACATTATACGCTGTTAGTAAGCGGATGTTATTTAATAAAAACATATACCGCGAATATTTCATAAACAGTGAAATTGGTATTATATATGATAGCAATATATATATATATTGGCATATGTATATATTGGAGTTATTGATTTCCCGCATTTTTTGTTTAGCGGATGAGACTCTATTACGCCGTTATTAAGCGGATAATATTTAATAAGAACATATACCGCGATAATTTCGTACTGGAGCGAAATTGGTATTGTGCTAATGTTTTTGGATGCAGGAAAACAGGTTGGAGGGATCCAACTGGATTCCTCAACAGTTTTTATTTGATTTCAGATATTTTGATATTTGATGGATTATCATATTGATATATGATATCGTTGTTGTCGTGATTGACTATTTGGTGTGTAGCATCATTGGACCAAATTTTGGGATTTTAAAATGATTTTAAAGTGATTTTTGAAAGTATACGTTTTATAAAATAATTTTGGAATTGATCCATTTTAAATAAATAAACGTTATAATTTTTAATGTTATAAAAATTATGATTTTTGTAAAATACAGTTGGTATCAGAGCTTATGGTTAAGAGACAACCATGGTTCTGTTGGGTATTACTCATTAGAGATAGAGTCAGTAGTACTCTAGAATGAATTTGAGTGTAATAATAGCTATGAGAGCGTATTTGTTAGTGAATATAAAATTGTTTTATATTGTGATGATTGGTTTGTTGAGTGGTATATAGATTCTGGTTAATACGAGTAATTAACGTTGTTGATAGGAATCTCTAAACACTTGAATAGAACAATTCGGCACAGTATTGTTTTAAATTGGGTAAATGAAATAATTTTACCTTGAGTATATTTTATATATAAAGAAGTAATTTTTCAGAATTATAAAAGTGTATATAAGTTGATTGTTTAGTTGTTTGAATAATCTAAATAAAAGAATAATTGTATAAACAAAAGAATTATAAGAATTGAATTATAATTAAAGTGATCTACAATTGTGAAATAAACTTATATATATAAGAAGTGAAACTAATGAATATATTTATGAATATGAGTTGTAAATAAAAATGAATCTTAAATAGAATTGAATTTGATTTGGAAGTGAACCAACTTGAATATGAATTCGTGAATACAAACTAATTGAAAGTGAATGTTAGTAAGAACATCCACTGCAATGAATCAAATGTAATTTAAATTGAAAAACCTATTTCATTGAATATTAATGAGAATATAAATGAATATATATTGATTATGAATTTGTTGAATGGTAGTTGGTTGATGTTTGCATTTGTTGTTTAGTTGCATTTGCTATGTTGACATATATAGTTATTATGTTGCTATATGTTGTATATCGATACTATTATCTATATGCATGATTCTCATGTTGTTTGTTGAGTGATTAGTAGGTGCGGATCGCGTTTGCTTCGCATTTGGAGCTCGCTTTTGCGCTATATTAGCCGTATATGCTCGCTAATAAAATATTAGGTACATATCTCGGATTAAATACAGTACTTTTACACTTTTTTCCCTTCGGGATGCCTCATTACTTGATGAGATGTATATTTGTGATATATATACTGTCATTTTTTTTTGGATCGAGCCGCGCAAAGGAGACTATGGCGAATTTTTCCGAAAATTTAAGGCGTTAGAAATTTTTTGAGAAAGTTGGAAAATTTGTGAAAACTTTAACTTTGTTTTGGAATTGAAAGTTAAACAATAGTAGTTGTTTTCGAAAAGATAACTAAGTATGACTTGAAAACTTAGTAAGTATTATAAGAAGTTTAATTATAAATTTTGGGAAAGTTAATAAATTCTGTACTTTTATTACTTGTAATTTCGAGGACGAAATTCTTTTAAGTGGGGAAGATTGTAACGACCCAGAATTTTTATTAATTAAAATTTGAATATTTAATTAATTTTAAATATTAATAAGTGAATTTATAAGTCAAATAAATTTTTATTTGAATTATTGGATTTAATTGAATAATTAAATCGATAATTTAATACGTTAAATTATGGAAATAATTGAAAATTGAGTTAAATATGATTGAAAATGATTTGTAAAATTTTATTTTATCATATGGAAGTTAGAATGATATTTTAGAACTTTTAAAATCGAATTAAAAGTTAAATTGTGAAAATTGAATATTTTAATATTAAAATCGACTAGTAAAAATAGTCAATTTTTGAACAGTCTCAGAATTGAACGAAACCAGTTCCATTGGATCCGTAATAGTTAGTTATTACCGGATTTCAAATTTCGTGTCAATCGGAGTTACCGTTTGATCGTGGCAGCTCTAAACGCATCGATTTATTTTTAATTTAAATTTGACGAGTGAAAATAGCCATTTTTCAAAAAGTCTCGGATTTCGACGAAACCAGTTTCATCGGATCCGTAATGTGATATTATTGTAAGGTTTCAAATTTCAAGTCAATTGGATTTACGGTTTGTCCTGTACAAATTAAAACGCCTAGAAAATCGCTTAAATCGGTTTAATTCAAATTGAGCGTTTACAGCCATAACTCGCACATACTTCCGAATTAGCTTCCGAAACCTGTTCCATTGTGTCCGGAACGCGGGGTAAATCCTAGAAACGCTGGTTACGGCGCCTAAATCGGAGTTCGGAATTTCCGGGATGAACAGTGTCGCTCGTTCCTTATAAATAGCCCTACCCCTTCACTAAAATAAAAAAAAAAGAAAATAAAAATAAACCCTAGCCGCCATATACAGAACTAAAGGCTGAGAATGCTCCTCCTTCTTCCCTCAATCACTCACAATCCATCGACAATTAGGCGAAGTGTTCAACTGCAAGGTTGTAGAGGATGGAGAGAGCTTTAATTTCATACGGAGATGATCGGAAACGGAGTCGTGTGGAGGAAGCTACAGGGGGCCGACAGGGGGGAGCTGCGCACGCATTTCCAAGCAACCTAGGTGGCCGAGCTTCTCATCCTTGGGGCCGAACCTAGAGGAGATGATGGCGAGCGCGTTGCAACTTCCTGATCATGCTAGAATTCAACGAGGAAGATGAATAATTTAACCCTAGTTCTATGATTGGGTTGTTTGTGCACGGCTATTATCTGGAAGGGGACGCGGGTTTGGGAAGATGAAGGAGAGGCATTGGATTTGGATCCAAGGGCTAGGATTGTTTTGGTTAGAAAATTTAAATAAATGTTGTAATTTGTTTATATAAAAATCGTGTAACTTCAAATATTCATAACTTTTTCATACGAGGTCGAAAATGCGCGAAACCAGTTTCGTTGGAATCGTATGGACGAGCACTACGCGATGGAGATGGTTTGGAGTCATTTGGAGTTAGTGAGAATTTTGGCTAAAATTAAACGTCCGTTTAATTTTATTCGAAATAAATCGCTAAAACGGGAAATAAAACCAAGGTGAGAATTTCTCACTCAATCGAATCAGTTTCGATTTTATTTTAAATAGTTAGATTTAAAATATTTGAATGCATATTTGAATGTTGATTAATATCTATTGATTGTTAAAATAGACATTATACGTCGTTAGTAAGCGGATGTTATTTAATAAAAACATATACCGCGAATATTTCATAAACAGTGAAATTGGTATTATATATGATAGCAATATATATATATTGGCATATGTATATATTGGAGTTATTGATTTCCCGCATTTTTTGTTTAGCGGATGAGACCCTATTACGCCGTTATTAAGCGGATAATATTTAATAAGAACATATACCACGATAATTTCGTACTGGAGCGAAATTGGTATTGTGCTAATGTTTTTGGATGCAGGAAAACAGGTTGGAGGGATCCAACTGGATTCCTCAACAGTTTTTATTTGATTTCAGATATTTTGATATTTGATGGATTATCATATTGATATATGATATCGTTGTTGTCGTGATTGACTATTTGGTGTGTAGCATCATTGGACCAAATTTTGGGATTTTAAAATGATTTTAAAGTGATTTTTGAAAGTATACGTTTTATAAAATAATTTTGGAATTGATCCATTTTAAATAAATAAACGTTATAATTTTTAATGTTATAAAAATTATGATTTTTGTAAAATACAGTTAAAAACTGAATTTTGAGAATACGACGCTATTGAGTTTATAAAATAGTTTAATCGAGATATTTTAGAATTATTGTGAAAAGTTTAAATATAGGATTTATAAAATTTAATTATTTTATGAATCAAAATGGTGAAATAATAAAGGAGATTAAAGTCGTTTTAAAGAATAATATAAATTGATTGATATTAAAAGATTTATAAATGGACATTTATAAATTGAAATATTGACATTATAAAACGAGTTTTTATAAGTGTTTGAATGAAGTGAAAATAAATTTTGTAAATGAATGGAATTTATAAAATTATAAATGGTGAAGTTATAAATGAAATTTATAAATAGTAAGATTTATAAATTTTGTGAAGTTATTAAAGAATATATTTGGATGAATAATTGAATCTTAAAAGCTATAAGATTTATAACTATGAAGTTTAAAAGAACGATTTTGTAAAATAATCGTTTTATAAGCATTTAACTTATAATATGAACTTTTAGTTTATAATTAAGTTATAAACTGGAATAGGTTAATAAAAGAATTTATAAAAAGGAAGTTTTTATAAATAAATAGAAATGGAATTTATAAACGTTGTTTTATAAATTCGCAAATGACTTATTTTGATAAGTAAATTGTTGAAACCTATAAATGGGGTTATATTCACATTTTTGAATAGTGAATAATCCTTTGAATTAAATTGAATAAAAGGATGAAATTGTTAATGATGTATATTCACGTTTTTGAATAGTGAATAACATGTTAAAGAAATTGTTTTGAATGTGATATTTGAAATAGAATTAAAACGATCTAACGATGTTTTAAATGTGTTGAGATTCGAAACCATAGATTTCAACATTTATTGTTGAAATAGACGTTTCGAGAAACAGAAGGAGATGATGGACTATAACACTGTTGTTATAGTAAATGATTTCCGAAAGGAAATGTTTTGTATAGTATTGGGATTTATATATCTATTTTAATTTCGAATCCCTATACTAGTGATTTTGGGTTGTCGTAACGATGTTTTACGCGACATTCGTTTTGGCCCAAATAAATATGTTAAGAGAATGATTTCCTTAATAGAATGAAATATATACTTAATCTCGATTTAAGTATATTGAATATTTTCTAAGTGTTGAAAATAAAAAGATTTGTGAATTACTTATTGAATAAGTATGGAATTGTTTTCCAATATGAAGTGATATTTAGAATTTATCTTTTTGAAGATAAATTGAAAATGAATAATTGAAATCGAATATTCATTGAGATTTTGGGATTATAAATTCATTAAGGAATTTATAAATAGAAAGTGGAATTTGTATGAAAATAAATATTGATTTATTTTTGAAGTATGAAATTATATATCTAGTGAAGATAATTTGGAAAATTATTTGGAAACTGGTGATGTGTGCATATCAATTGATAGTTCAATAACTGACTATCAATATTCCTTTTGAATGGGTATTTGATGTGATTTGATTGAATGTGAATGCTACACTTATTTTTGAATAAGCGCTCACTATTCGGGTTAACCAGGAAAGGACCATGGGGTCGTATAACCCATTCCGAATATGTGATACGTCGTTGTGAATTGCATTGAAGATCGGTGTTGAAGACCCGGTATTTGCGAGAGCGATAGGATGACCTATCGATTGTCTCTGCACTGAGTTGCAACGGTATAGAGACTCCCTAAGTGATGGGAAATCCGATCAGGATTGTGAATATCCGGATTGCAAGGACTTCTTTGTAAGTGCCTTTGGTTTTGTTCGAGCCCGGAACAAACTTGTATGGATTGTATGTCTGACATTACAAGTTGAGATATAAAGCCAATTTCTTTCAAATATATTTCTGTTGGTGGCGGAGAATTTATTCTTTTAGCTTAACACCCTTCTCTGAGACGTACGAGCTCAGAGGTTATATAGTTGAAGTTATCAGCGATATATTCCCAATTTGGTAAGGTGACATGCTGAGTGTTGCTGAAATGATCATTGTGTTGATTATTGTGATAGGATCGTTTATTTGATCGTCTATCTTGGTGATCATTGTGTTGATCATTTGTTGACCCAAAGCATGGCTTTTGTATAAAGTATGTTTTTGTGGACGTGACTTCGTCGAACCTCACACCCCGGAAATGGTCAAAACAGGAAAGATGCAGCAAGGTTATGAGGGGTAGCACCCTTTAGGGTATGTACATTTCCTTCTGGATAGAGGGGGTATCATGGTATGGAGCCCAGATATTTAACCTATGTGGTTACTGCGAATTTATTACTTTGTGGTTGTTGGTTTTCGGGATCCCGTGAGAAAGGTCGTTTACGATCGGGGAATGGCGTGCTCGTGTCAGTAGTTACCCAGTTAGGGGTAACCCGGCCTTGTGTTGGCAGAGTTCCAGTTTGGTTCTCGGGGATGTCCTTCCAGAGGCATTCTCATGTGGCAATGGGAAGTTCCTTGGCCTGACCATTTGCTGGAAATCCAAAGAAACAATACGTGACTTGTACGGTTTTAGTTGTATAACCTGCTATGGAATGTGGCGGTAACCTGCTATTGAACATAGTTAGCTATAGTAGGCATACGATAATGGTCGTATGTTGGCTAAGATTTATATTCTACTTTCGAAATGAATTTTTCCCCTACACTATGCACTAGTAATAATATCAAATGTTATTTTAAATGCGTATCAAGCATCTTTGACTATCATAAGGAGAAATCTCCTCCGATTCTGCGTTTGCATTGTGTGTGTGTGCGGGAGGCCTTATGGTAGTCCCATTTTTAAAAGCATTGCGAATTGAAATAAAAATATCTCTCTATTTTGATTTTAAAGTTAAATAAACTGTTTTGAGTTCTCACACCAGTCACATGACTGACTTGGAGTTTATTGTTTTCCTTCCTAAACTCCGGGTGCCCACCAATTTCCACACGGGCAGTCAAGAGTTAAGGTTTATCAGGATATTCTGGATATTCTGGAATTGCTGGAGGCAAGATGGATGGCATGGCGTATTACTTATATAGTATTTCTTTTTCCGCTGCACTGTTTGTTGTTGTTGTTGTACACTCTGATGATATGATGTAATGTAATGTGATGTAATGTAATAACTGATATAGTTCATTGTTTAAAGATTATTCATTTATTATTATATGTTGTTCCGCTGCGAATTGTGAGATTCTGATATTGTTCTGTTCTTGTTTTCTGTCCCGTCCTATTTTCTCTACCTATTTTCTTCTGTTTTCTCTTCCCTCTATTATCTATTTTCTTTCTTCTTCTTTTTTTTCTCTCTTCTTCTTTTCCTAAATTCTTTCTTAAAAACCCTAAGGGTTCGTATTTTCGTTCATCTTGAATTAAACAAAGGAGATTAGTGTCTATTCAAGGAGTACGGACTTACGGGTCTTTACAGCCTAGTAGCAGGTTTCCATGTCCTGGTGTAGCAGTATTTTGGAGCTTTTTCTTTGAAGGTATTTTAGAAGATTTTGGGATCTTAGATGTTTTGTTTCGGGAGTTTGTTACCACTTCGTTCCTTTGAAGACTTTTGGGATATATGATCACTGTTGTATCATTATGATGTTTATTTGGAGTTGAGGAGTATGTACATTGAAAAATACTCTGATGTATTATTGGATATTATGATGTTGTAGCTATGATTTATGCATGATATTCATTTTTTTTCCGCTGTTTTATATTCATCTGATGTTGTTATAAGCTCCGGCAAACCAGATTCGATGTTTGGATCTATGGCATTTGAATGCGAGTGTCGCGTTCGGTGCCGATTTTCGAAAGTCGAGTCTGGGCCGTCACATTTGGTATCAGAGCTGAAGGTTGAGTAAGAACTTTAGCTACGGAGTATAACACATCATATGGCTCATTACAGATAGGGTGAAGTATACCCTAGAATGAGTATAACCAAGACTGAAACTCCAAATTTTCTTAGCCTATTTCTCTTACTGCTAATATTCCTAAGATATTTCATCTGTATATCTAAATAAATTTTCTTACTAACTACAGACAGTAAGAATGAGCGGACGGAGGGGAAGAGTTAGGGGTCAAGGAAGTGCCATAACAACTAATCAAGATACCCCAACAGTAGTAACAACGGTACCTATTCAACAACAGCCGAATCTGGCTGATTTACATAAGAATTTCTCAAGGTTTGGTGGTAAGCCTTTCACCGGCAAGGAGCCAATTGTTATGGCTCAAGCATGGATCAGATCATGTGAGAAAATCTTCAGAGGGCTAAAGCTACAAGACGATCAGAAGCGACTCATGGCTTCTTGGGAACTTCAAGAGGAAGCCTTAGCCTGGTGGGAGATAGTTATTGCAGATAAGCCAGAAGATGAGTTTTCTTGGGAGAAATTCAAAGAAGTATTTGAGAAGCATTATCTGCCATCAGCTGGTATTTCTCGAATGTACGAGGAATTCATGGACTTGAAGCAGGGGAGTTTGTCATTCGAGGAGTATCTCAACAAATTCAATGAATTGTCGCGTTTTGGTCCTGAATTGGTGAACACACCTTTGAAGAAGAATGAAAGATTTATTCGTGGGATGAATAAGAAATTCCATGAAAGAATAACAGGCCATGTTAAGGAATCCTTTTCAGATTTGGTTTATATGGGATATAGATATGCCACACTTGATATGCAAGAAGCCCCGACAGAGAAAGGAAATTCGGGCAATCAAAATTGGAAGAAGCGGAAATTTGGAGGCAAGAAACCCATAGCAGGGCAAAGAGAAGAAAAAGAGCATTCAGGGAAGCATGACAGAGAATGCGACTTGTTATAATTTCTTGGAGATGGGCAACTATTCGAGCAGATTTACGAAGCCTAAGAAACAAGTCAGTCATTCTGTTCAAGCGATGCAAAGCAAATGCTATTATGTCAAAAAGTGGGACATGAAGTTAAAGACTGTCCAACCATGAAGCAAGCTCAAACAGTAAAGGTGTACACAGTCAAAGACCAACCTACATCTTCCAAAGCAGAAAAAGGAAAAGGAGTTCTGGAAGATAATCTTATCATTTATGATAGCATTTTTAGAGTTCTATTTGATACGGGCGCTACACATAGTTTTATCTCTCAGCAATCTATTAATGAACTAAATCTTGAACCCAATTTTGTTGATGAGCCTATATGCGTAAAGAATCCAGTTGGAGGTCCCGCAAATCTTTGTCTTCGATGTAGAGACGTTCCTATCTCATATTCTTGTTACCAGTTTCCTATCGGTCTCTTTGTTTATTATTTTAACGAGTTTGAAGTCTTACTCGGAATGGATTGGCTAGAAAAATACGAAGCCAAATTGGATTGCATTAATCGATTGATATCGATTAAAACCGAATTTGGAGATTTTATCGAGATTTCGCGTGAGGTCCCTAGTCCTAAAATAGAAGGATTGATGTATAATTTGGGTTATCCCGAACCTAGTTTTGAGTCTATACCCATTGTTAGCGATTTTTCGGATGTGTTCAGAGAAGTGAAATCTTTACCTCCACATCGAGAAATAGAATTCAGAATTGACCTAGTACCCAATGCTCGTCCTGTCGTTCACGGAAGTCGCAAGATGGCACCTAGGGAAAAGGTTGAATTAGTTCAACAAACCTATGATCTACTAGCAAAAGGATTAATTCGACCCAGTGTTTCTGAATGAGGCTCCACCGTAGTATTTGTTGCTAAATCGGACGGACCTTTGAGATTGTGTGTAGATTACCGCAATCTCAGTAAAATGACTCTCAAGAATAAATTTCCACTGCCTAGAATTGATGATCTATTTGATCAATTGCACGGCGCTCGTTTCTTTTCAAGGATGGACCTAGCCCAGGGATTCCATCAACTACGAATCGCCGAAGATTGTGTCCATTTGACAGCTTTGAGGGGTCCTAATATGTTCTACGAATGGTTAGTCATGCCTTTCAGGCAAACCAATGCTGCAGCTTACTTCGTAGATCTTATGACCCGTGTATTCCGAGAAGTATTGAATAAATTTGTGCTCGTGTTTATTGATGATATTTTGATCTATTCCAAAACCGTAGAGGAGCACGCCGAGCACCTTAGAATCATTTTGGAGATTTTGAGGAGAAATATTCTATTTGCAAAAAATTTCAAATGCCATTTTTGGGTCAAAGAAGTTAAATTCCTTGGCCATATTGTTAATGAAGAAGGAATTTCTGTTGATCCTAGCAAAATTTCCTCTATTCTTGATTGTGGAAGCCTACTACCCCAAAGAAAGTTCGAAGCTTTCTGGGTTTAGCAGGCTATTACTGGAAGTTCGTTCAAGATTTTTCTAATATTGCTAGTCCATTGACTAAGTTAACAATGAAGGATGTAAAATTCAATTGGACTCTAAAATGCGATGAAGCTTTTCAAGAGTTAAAGAAGAGATTGATCACCACTCCTGTTCTCGCTATTATTAACGGGAACCGGGGATTATCTGTTTATACTGACGCATGCGGTGATGGGGTAGGTGCAGTATTAATGCAAAATGGGAAGGTAATTGCCTACGCGAGTAGACAATTACGTCAGCACGAGAAAAACTACCCAACACATGATTTGGATCTTTTGGTTGTTGTTTTCACCTTAAAAATCCGGCGACATTATCTTCTGGGTAAGAACCTTTTCAGCTTTCTTAACAATTTACGAAATTAATTTAACTTAAACAATATACTTATTGAACTCTTCTTTCCCTAGGTGAAAAATTTGAACTATTCACCGACTACAAATCTTTGAAATATCTCTTTACCCAGAAAGATCTGAATCTGCGACAACTACGTTGGTTGGAATTTCTGGCATCTTATGACCTAGATATCCAATATACGTCGGGAAAATACAATGTAGTTGCCAATGCCTTAAGCAGGAGACATGCTATTCTTGCATATCTTGTTGTCACTCCTACTCTCTTAGAGAAGATTGCAAGACAGCAGACTGAAGACAAGTTTCTTCGGGAAATTCGTAGAAGAATATGTCGAGGTGAAGATTCTAGTTTTGCAATTGATGATCATGGAGTTATAGGGATGACAGGCAGAATTTGTGTCCCCGACATTCCGGAGCTGAAACGTGAGGTTTTGGACGAATTCCACAAATCTAAGCTCAGCATCCATCCAGGAGTTAATAAAATGTATAGAGTTATTAAAAGAACTTTCTGGTGGAAGACAATGAAGAGAGACATATCCATATATGTGAGTCGCTGTGCTACTTGTCAACAAATTAAAAGCGACCAAAAGAAAGTAGCCGGTTTACTTCAATCTTTGGAAGTACCGAAATGAAAATGGGATCATGTATCAATGGATTTCATTGACGGATTGCCACGAACCAGGAAGGGAAATGAAGCAATTTGGGTTATAGTGGACCGTCTAACCAAAACAGCTCACTTCATTCCAGTGAAATCCACTCGGACTGCAGCCAGCTTAGCAGAGCTATATATAAAGGAAATTGTTCGACTCCATGGTATTCCTAGCAGCACAGTGAATGATCGTGACCCGATCTTCACTAGTAGATTTTGGGAAGCCTTCCAAGCCGCAATGGGAACAAAATTGAATCTCAGCACCGCTTATCACCCATAGTCTGATGGGTAGACTGAGAGGATTAACCGAATTCTAGAAGACCTTTTGTGTGCTTCCATACTTGACTTTGGTGGTTCTTGGGAGGCCCACTTAATCTCGTCGAATTCTCTTATAACAACAACTATCAGGCCAGTATCGAAATGGCTCCTTTCGAAGCTTTATATGGTCGTCCGTGTCGATCACCTGCATGCTGGATCGAATCAGGTGATAGACTCGTCCTTGGACCAGATATGATTAAAGAAGCCACGGAGAAGGTTGATTTTATTTGAAAGAAATTGAAAGCAGCTCAGAGTCGCCAGAAGAGCTATTATGACCGCCGAAGAAGAGATTTGGAATTTCAAGTTGAAGATTCTGTATTTCTGAAAGTATCTCCGATGCGGGGTGTATTGAGCTTTGGGAAAACTGGAAAGCTAGTACCACGTTATATTGGTCCTTTTCCTATTCTGGAAAGGATAGGTCTCTAGCATATCGAGTGCAGCTACCCAGCTGGTTGTCGGGTGTGCATAATGTGTTCCACATTTCTAGTTTTTGGAAGTATGTACACGACCCAGATAGTATCATTGAGGAGGCAGCTTAGCAGGACCTTGAGATCACTCCCAACTTGGCCGTAAGAAGAGATCCGATAAAGATTGTAGATCGTGATGAAAAGCGATTAAGGAACAAAGTGGTGAAACTCGTTAAAGTTCAGTGGAGTGGCGATCCAATGGACTGTACTTGGGAAACCGAAGATAATATGCAAAAATCATATCCCAACTACGGAGTAGACATCTCGGCTTAAACTAGTAAGCCATTTCCTCAATTTTTCTGAATTTGTATATTCTTTGTTTGCTTTTCTCTCTCTTTTAAATTTCAAGGACGAAATTGCCTCAAGGAGGGATATTTGTAACATCCCAAAATTTTGAATTCTAAATTCGATAAATCGTTTGAACTTTTGAAATTAAATTGAAAAGTTTCAAATGAAATAAAATATTATTAATATTAAATAAAAGAGAGATATATGGAATTAGATAAATATTTGATAGTTTAAGTTTAAATAAATAATAATAATGAATAAAATATGTAACAAACAGGAAATTGTATTAAATAATAAAATAAAATAAAGAGTTGTATGCAAAACAAATCAGACAAGTAGGTTGTAAACGAAAAAATATAAACAAGAAAAACATAAGCTTGCGTGTAGATTTATAACCCAAGAAACAAACAAGGAAACTAAGACTTAGGCAAGGAAAAGAAAAAAAATCTACTAACAAAACAAAATAGTCCTTGCACAAAAATAAAATAAGATTGCCTGTTAACAAAGAAGGAAGCAAAGGCATTAAATGCTTTCAATCTCAGCACATAAAAAAGTCATTTGAAATAACAAAGAAGGAAAAAAATCTCTGATTAAAAATATATAAATAATTATAAAGTACAACTAAAGGTCTTGCATCAGTACTCTACTAAAATCTGATTCTTTTATATATACACATTCATATTTGCTTTAGTTTGTTCATAACAATATAAGTGAAGCCTGAAAGAAAATAAAAGCAAACATCATTATTTTACGAATTCAAACTCAGTTTATATAACAAAACAAAACAGGAAATTTTTTAAAAGCAGACTATCTGCAGGGTTTCAAAACAAGGGCAGTTCTTTGTTTCAGGGAAAATTCAGGTGAGTAAATTTATTTTTGAAAAAATTTGAACACAATTAAACCTGTGTAGATTATTTATGGTATATGGCTATATGCAGATGAATATTTCTATGTATGTTATTTATGTTGTCTGTGCATAAATGTTTCTCTGTATTTTTTAAAAAGTACAGAGTTTAAGCAAGTAGAGAAAAATTTAAACTTCACTTCCTTAATCTTTGATAGGTTTAAACTTTAACGAATAAATTAGTTTAAACATCACCTTTGAACTGAATTTTGTTTAAGCTTGATAATGAGGAACGGGCTCTTCAAATCCAGTTTACTGTAACAAGACAAATATATGATAAATTTAAATATTTTAAAACATTGATTCGATTGTATAGCTTGAACTAACAGCTAAAAATAGGATTTTCAAAACAACTGTGATGATTTTTAGTCAAGTATTTCCCGTGCAATTCATGTTTGAACAAAATCTGCATTTTGATCATTTCCTAATGATCGATCCAATGTTTGGTGATGAAATTAGGTTTGAAGCAAGCTTACACACCTGTGGTTTGGTGAAAATTATCGAATAATTTTTCTATTGCATGAATTAGAGGAACGAGATCGATTTAGGGCTTTGTTTCGAGTTTTGGACCTGTCAGTAAACGAGGCGAGTGTGACTTCTATATGCGATCGAGTTGCATGTGATGATGGGGGAGGGTAGTATGGAGCATCAACGTGGCATGGCCGAAATCTTGGCGTCACTGGTGGTCTGAGGAGCGACGGCGGGGCAATTTAGTTGGGTGTGTTGTGTTACAAGGTGGAGTAAAACACTCATTTTTCGATTTCGAGTTCTATGTGTTGAGACGAAGTGAATTTCGAGTAATGGGTTGAAGTGCCACCTGCCAAAGATCGCGATGGCTACCGGAGCGACGGCACGATGATGTACACGTGCACGAGGACGGTCTCGTGTCAGGAGGTGCTCGCGTTTAAGGGAAGTTGTTTCAGCAGTTAATTGAGTTTATAACTTAAGCAAAATGAAAAAAAAGTGAAAAAGAAAGGAACGAGGGGGAAAGAAGAAGAATTCGAGTGAAACTGGGAGTAATGCTTGAACGAAAACTGGGAAGTCTCGGGTTGTTTTAAATTGGGTTAAGCCCAAACAAATTCAAGTTATAATGTTAAACAAGTTTAAGTTTTAGCAGAATGACTAATGTTGATTTTGTTGAGTTAATTTTTTTTATTTCGAGTCTAATTGACCCAGCAAACACTTAACAAAGTTTTTCAAATTAATACCTTAGCTAAATAACTTAATTTAAGTAAGCATTAAAGTTAATCAATATTAAAGCTCTTTATAATTGTAATAAATTGATTTTCAAAATGTAAGGAAGATTTGAAACTTTAATTAAGATAAATAGTTACTATTAATTAATTGTTTTGAAAAATAATTATGAATGATTTATAATAGTAATTTCAAATTGGTTAATTTATAATTAAGTGTTTAAATTAATTTGTAATTATGAATTGTTTATTAGATAATTAAGTTAATCAATTTATAACTAGTAGTTAATTAAGTTAATTGAGTGAGGAATAATTTATTAAAAAAATTGATATTTAATTAATTTGTTTCTCGTTAAGAATAATTCATCATTGATCAAAATAATTATGTTGTAAATTTACTTAAACCACATTGGAAAATAATTATCTGCACTGGATTGTTATTTCTGCTGTGATCGTAAAACTGTGTGATGTAGATTGCCATGTACTGCACCGTGATTTGTGATTTGTTCTGTATAGATGTGAAAACCCCTTTGCCCGTAAAACGACATTTAAACTTCGATGTGACAGGGAGTCGGATTTCAGTTAGTTATCCGAAACCCATATCGAAACCTAAACGTAAATCTTTGTTATTGATATATCCACGTGTTTTAAAAATTAAACGCTAACCATACGGTTTAGCCGGGAGAGGAACTTTGTGTCACATAACCCATTCCGAATAAGTGATACGTCGAAATGGATAGCACTGAAGACCGGTGTTGAAGACCGAGTGTCTTCCAAAACAATAGGATAACCTATCGATTGTCTCTGCACCGAGTTGCTCCAGTATAGAGAGTCCTTAAGTGATTGGAAGTCCGATCAGGATTGTGGATACCCGGATTTGCAAGGGCTTCTTCCTTTATTAGACGACTGCCTTCGGTTCTGTTCGAACCCGGAACAGGCTTGTAT
This sequence comes from Allium cepa, assembly GCA_030765085.1. NCBI lineage: Eukaryota > Viridiplantae > Streptophyta > Magnoliopsida > Asparagales > Amaryllidaceae > Allium > Allium cepa. The sequence continues at coordinate 104,148,197 of CM060930.1, read as the reverse complement.
GTTCGTGTGTCTGGCACTATACTTTGAGATATAAAGCAGATTTCTTTCAAATACGTATCTGTTGGTGCGGAGAATTTATTCTCTTAGCTTAACACCCTTCTCTGAGATGTACGAGCCTAGAGGTTATGTAGTCGAAGGTTGTCAGCGTTATACTCCCAATTTGGTAGTGTGGCATGCTAAGTGCTGCTGTGTGTTGATGATCATTTTTTGATCATTTTTTATTAAAGCATGGCTTTCGTGTAAAGCGTAGCTTTGTGGATGAGACCTCATCGGTCCTCACAACCCGAAAATGGTCGAAAGAGGAAAGATGCGGCAAGGTTATGAGGGTCGCTCCCTTTAGGGTATGTCATTTCCTTCTAGAAAAAGGTGATGTCATGGTATGGAGCCCAGATATTTACCTGTGTGGTAGCTCCAATCTCATTTACTGTGTGGTTGTCGCTTTGTGATAGAGGGCCCTCGGATAAAGGTCCCAAAGGACCGGGGAGTGGAATATTCGTGTAGTAGTTACCTAGTTATAGAGGTAACCCGGCATTGTGTTGGCAGAGAGCTGGTTAAGTTCTCGGGATGTCCCGCCAGAGGCGTACCCATGTGGCAGTAGGAAGTTCCTTAGCTTGACCATTTTTTGGAAATCCAAAGAAACAATACGAGCCCTGTACGGTTTTAGTTATATAATCTTCCATGTAGCGTGGCGGTAACCTGCCATAAAACATGGTAGCTATAGTAGGCATACAATAATGGATGTATGCTGGCTAAGATTAATATTATACTTTCGAAATGCTTCCTACACTATCCACTAATAATAATATCAAAGAATTTTTCTCGTATCAAGCATGTTTGACTATCATAAGAAGAAATCTCCTCCAATTCTGCGATTGCATTGTGTGTGTGGCGGGAGGTCTTATGGTAGTCTCATTTTTTCAAAAGCATATCGACTTTTCTTTTATAAATCTAGTTATTTAAAAGAAATCGTTTTTTTTTGGTTGCTCATACCAATAACATGACTGACCCAGAGTTTATTGTTTCTTTTCTAAATCTGGGTGCCCATAATTTCTAAACGGGCAGCCTAGTAGTAGGTTTCGGTGTCCCGGTGTAGCAGTATTTTAGAGCTTTTGCTTTGAAGATATTTTTGAAGCTTTTGGGATCTCAGGTGTTTAGTTTTGGGAGTTTGTTACCACTTCATTCCTTTGAAGACTTTTGGGATATATGATCACTGTTGTATTATTATGATGTTTATTTGGAGTTGTGGTCTATGTATATTGAAAAATACTCTGATGTATTATTGGATATTATGATGTTGTAGTTGTGATGTATGCATGATATTCATTTTTTTTCGCTTTTTTAAATTCATCTGATGTTGTTATAAGATCTGGCGAACCAGATTCGATGTTTGGATCCATGGCATTTGAATGCGAGTGTCGTGTTCGGTGCCGATTTTCGAAAGTCGAGTCAGGGCTATCACATTGGGGTAAACTTTGCGGTATTCTGGCTTGAAGTTGGAATCCATAACTAGTGTTTGAGAATTGTGAAAGATTAAATCCATTTATCTGTTGTTTGGGTCTCGATATATTCTACAAACAGTTAGTTATCCTTCGGACTAACCAGTGCCTTGCATATTTCGTAGATTTAATGACCCGAGTATCCTGTGTCGTATTGAATGAGTTCGTTCTCAAACGGTGATATTCTGATTTGGTGAGCCGAATACAGAATAGATATCCAGGTTGACCTGGAAAACTGTTTATCTATCTTTGTGTATCTATCTTTGTTGTTTCCGTGCCTGCAAATTTCGGAGACGAAATTTCTTAAGGGGGGAATCTGTAACGATCCTGGATTTTTACTAAGTCTAAATTGATAATTAATTTAATTTTTGAATAAAAATTGTGAAATTTATTGGTAAATTGAATGGAGTTTCTCCAAATTCAAATAAAAATATGTGTTTTATAAATTAATTGAGAAATGTATTTGAATTGGGATTTATAAATAATGTAAAGATATTTGAATTTAATCTTATAAAATGGATTTTTAAAGATGTGTAAATAATGAATGAATGCAAAATGTAAAATAAGACAATAAGTATTAAAGTTAAAAAATAAATTAGAAATAGAAATAGATATATATAAGATAAATAAAAAATATAAAGTGAATACATTATAAAATTATAACAACATGTTAAAATAGAAATTTATTCATAGTATAAAGTAATAAGATAACAACAATTAATACAAGCATGTAAACATGAGAAGAACATATAAACATTCAAGTATGAAGCTTGCAAAAGAAGACAATGTTATATATTCAAGTTGAACAAATGTATATAGATAAGTATGTAGATTTAAAATAAAATAAAAAGAAGACAAAGGTATTAATGCAAAAAATATCTTAGCATACATTTTATCTCATCAGCCGAAATAACACATCAGCTTAGCCACCAAAGTAGATTCATCAGCCTCCAAACATAAAAATCTCTGGCCTATATTGTATAAAAAAATAATAACATATCCTGAAAACTTCTTTTTATATGTATCAATTTTTATCTCAGTTCGACCATCATAACTGAGTAGCATCTAAAGGCTTCATCTTCAACAGTTTAAACAAAATCCAATTTAAACAACAACATGATTTCATTAAAACCAGAGATCAAAAAGGATACTTCAGCTAACAGTTTCTAAGCCTGTTTCAACATAAATGAAGCTCTATTCATTTGAAAACCAAGTGAGTAACATTTTTTAAGTATCTGACACAGTTGCAAGTATTTATCTGGAAAATATGTTGTTGTAATCTCCAGTGTTCATATGATAATATTTAGTGAATGTATCCTATATTTATCCTGTATCCCTTGAATGTCCCTGTTCTATTTTTTTTCCTAACCCAGATTTATAAAATAAATCCCCATCTCTTGATCTAATTACTGTTAGAACTAAAAACATAAGAAAAAGTTGTTTGTTTGATCATGAACTAAGTTCTGAAAATTAACTTAAGTTGAAACAACTTATTAATGTCTTTGGAAAATAAGTTAACTAAGAAAACTTTAAATAGTTAAAATTAAAGTTTCTTGATTTACAACTTCAGGTGGGCAACTTGAATTCGTATACTTAAACATGATTTAAAGCTAAAATCATAATTTTTAGATCAAGGGTGGAAGAGCAGTTTGGGTTTGCCTGATTTTCTTTGATTTGGTGATCTCTGGTGATCCACTGTGTTGTAGAGGTCGGGATTTTGTTTGGTGATGGAATGGTGAACGACGATTCAAGGAAAAATAGTGAGATGGTTGGCAGATGAGCGTGGTGGTGGCGGCAAGCATTTTTATTTCATAAACCTAGCATTGGGCGAGGGTGAGTGTTTTGATTCGTACGCCATCTATGGACAATCCAGTGTTTCATGGCTCTGGAAGGTGGTAGAGGGGACGTTGGCGATTGTGTGGCCGGAGTTTCGAGTTTCCTGGTGGTTGAGGTTGTGAGAACGGCGACGTTCTAGGTTTTGGAGGAGTTCTAGTTGATGTTTCCATATTTGGCTTTAAACTCGAATTCAATTTCGAGGGGATGATGGAGGTTCTGATGGTCGGGGAGTGGAGCATGGAAGATTATCGACTTGTTCGACGTAGTGACGCTGACCGGAGGCGAGCGGTGGTGCCGTGCATGTGCACGGTGCACTTTATTTTCTAGTGAAGTTCTAGTTTTGGGGGTATGAGTAGTCTCGAGTTTTACTCGATTGGCTCGTGTTAAGTTAGGGTTGAACTCGAACTAAAGAAAAGTTGCCTCGGGTTGTTTTGTTTTGCTTTTGGTTTTAGCAAACCTGACAGTAAATTTGAATTTAAAACAAATTTAAATAGAATTTAAATGGTGAGATAGATTTAAAAGTAAGTTTAAATCTAGATGAAGTTAGATTCAAAATGGCTTTGAAGTCTTAAAGTTTTAAAATATTTAAAAGAGGGTTTCAGGTTTTAAAAACAAACCTGACAGTTTTTCTAGATTTTAAAATTTAATTTAAAATCTAAAAACAGAATTTAAACTAGGTTTAAATTCAAAAGTTAAGTTTCGTTTTCAAATAAAATTTTGAATCTTAAGCTTTTAAAATGAATTGGGATTTTAAATCCACAATTTAAAATCAAGATTTTAAAAGCAAGTTTAAATCAAAGTTTTAAATCAAAGTTTTAAAGCCAAGTTTAAATCAAATGTTTAGACATGGATTCAAGTTTCTTGAATTCGCATCTGTGAGTTAAATCAGTTTTTAATGTTTCAAACAAGTTTAAATCAAATAGCTCTTTAAAGTAATTTGTTTTCAAATAAACATTTGAATTGGATTTTTGATAAATTTCTTTTATAAAAAGGATTTTGAATGAAAAGTTAAATAATTTGTTTTAACTTGAACTAGCAAGTTAAAATGTAATGTATTTTAAAGCTTAAATGTTAAATAAAAATTTAGGTAATTTAGTTTGAACTTTTCTTATATAGGTTTATAAGTTGATTTTAAATTTGGTTAATGTTTAAATATATAATCATTTTGAATCTTAAATTCAAAATGAAATTTGAATCTAAATTTAGAAGTGTAATGTTTTAAATACACTTTAATATTAATGAAGTCATTAATAAAGAAATGGATTACCTTAGAGATAATTAAGGTATTAAAATGATTTAATGAATAAGATAATTAAGGAATGACTTGCTTATTTAATTTATAAATTAATGACTTAGATTAATTTATAATTAGAGATTAAGTAGGAAAGTAATTAAAGTATTGTTTTTAGTTAATGAAGATAATTAGCTAAGATTATTTAAATAATTAATTAATTAATGTGATTAATTTTAATAATTAATTAGATTAAATAAATTAATGATAATCATTTATGAAATTGTGTAAGTATAATTACTTTATGAAAGTAATTAAGAAGTTAATTGCTCATTTGTAATTAATTGAGTTTAATTTGATTAATTTAAGTTAATTGTCAAATATTGTGTAATGGATTGATATTTCTGATATGTGATTGTGATGCTATGTAATATGAATTGCTTTGTGCTGAACTGTGATTTGTGATTTGTTTCTATATGTATGAGAAAACCCCTTTGCTGGTAAAACGGCATTTAAAATTTCGATGAGACACGGAGTCGGATTTCAGTTGGTTATCCGAAACCCACATCGAATCGTAATGGCGAATCTTTATGATTGATAAATTTACTTTATCTTTGAAGATTAATGATGTTGCACTATTGTGTGAAACCCCTAGACTACACTTATACACACACAAATATGGATTGCACATGGAAATTAGTTAAGTCGTAGTTTTTTGAAATAGTTTTAAAATTGAATTTTTTGGAAATGGATTGGGATTAAAGTAAAAAGTTTTTGAAAAGGGGTTTCAAAGATAAAATTTATTTTTGAATAACTTGATTAAGCCTTGAAGTTTAAATAATTTGATTTAAAATTCAAATTCAAATTTGAAATTGAATTATATGATTGGAAACTAGAGATTAAAGATGTGATACAAGTTATATATGGGTTAAACCATTTTAAGGGTATTGATTTGGGGTTTTGAATTTAATTCAAGGACTTTAACTCGTGCAAATAGAATTGGATTCTTCCAAAACGAAAACTATTTGTTTTCAAATAATAAAAGCCTTCATATAAGAAATGAATTTCAAATCTTTGTTAAAAGGATTTCAAGTCTAAAATGAAAATGGTTTTCCAAGTGATGAATAAATCTTTGGAAACGTGGTTTGAAAGCTATAAGATAAATCTTTGATTTAAAGATTTAATGAGTTAATCCTAATCGAAATGGAAATTGTTTTGGAATTCGTAAATGGATCTTTGTGAAACTGGGTGAACTTTGTGAAATAAATCTTTTATTTAAAAAGATTTGAAATGGTAATTTGTTTAAACCATTTGAAAGAAAAGTTTGGATAATAAGTTGTGACTTAACTGAAATCCCATTATCCATATGTATAGCATTTGAAGACTGATGGTGAAGACCAGGTATTTTCAAGAACGAAAGGATAACCCGTCGATTGTCTCTGCACTGAGTCACGCCGGTATAGAGATTTCCTAAGTGATGGGAAGTCCGATCAGGATTGTGAATACCCGAATTTGCAAGGGCTTCTTCGGAAGTGACTTTGGTTCCGTTCGAACCCGAAACAGACTTATATGGATGTGTGTCTGACATTACACTTTGATATGTAAAGCTGGTTTCTGTCAAATACATATCTTTTGGTGGCGGAGAATTTATTCTCTTAGCTTAACACCCTTCTATGAGACGTACGAGCTCAGAGGTTATGTAGTTGATGGTTACTAGTGATACATTCCCAATTTGGTAATTTGGCATACTAAGTGCTGCTGTGTGTTGATGATCATTTGTTGATCATTTATGATCGAAGCGTGGCTTTGTGAAAAAGCGTAGTTTTTTGGACGAGACTTCGTCGAGTCTCACAACCCAGCAATGGTCGAAACAGGAATCGTGGCAGCAAGGTTATTTAGGGGTAGCTTCTCCTGAGGGTATGACCGTTTCCTTCTGGATAAAAAGTGATATCATGGTATGGAGCCTAGATATTTACTTATGTTGATTTTTTATGAAAGTGGTATCATGGTATAGAGCCCAGATACTTTACTGTGTGGTTGTTGGATTGAGAGCTCTCGGATAAAGGGCGGTAACGACCGGGGGATGGCATACTCGTGTCAGTTGTTACCTAGTTACAGAGGTAACCCGACCTTGTGTAGAAGAGATCCGGTTAGGTTCTCGGGGGGCCTCCCTCCAGAGGCGTTCCATTTTATGTGGGAAGTTCCTTTGCCCGACCATTTGTTGGAAAATCCAAAGAAACAACACGCGTCATGTACGATTTTAGTTGTATAACATGCCGTGGAATGTGGCGGTAACCTGTTGTTGAACATGGTAGCTATAGTAGGCATAAGTGCGAAATGCCTATGCTAGGTAAGATTAATATTATACTTTCGAAATGTTTTCCGCTATGCACTAATAATAATATCAAAATGTTTTTCACGTATCAAGCATTTTTGACTATCATAAGGAGAAATCTCCTCCAAATTCTGCGTTTGCATGGTGTGTGTGGCGGGCGGCCTTATGGTAGTTTCATTTTCCAAAAAGCATTGCGATTTTCAATGTTTTAAATTCCTTTGTTGCTTGTTTTAAAGATAAAAATAGTTTTTGTTGCTCACACCAGCCCCATGACTGACCTGGAGTTTATTGTTCCTTTCCTAAACTCTGTGTGCCCACAATTTTCCACACGGGTAGTCTAGAGTTGTGTTTTTCAGAAAGTCGGATTATAGGAATTGATTCGATAGCCTTCGAAGCCTTTTGGATCATGGATCGCATTTTCTACACTTCAGCTTTCGTGGCTGACCTTTCTTGGCTTGGTGCAACTTGATGGTTGTTCGAGCCATATTTAATTTGGAGATGGTGTTGTAGTTGCATTTTGGAGACGTATTCTATTGAAGACATTATCTTTCCGCTGCTATTCCTTATATCTCTGATAGTGATGATATTCAGTTGTATAATTCTATTGTATCATCATTGTATCGGATATTGTATCAAATGGTGTATATGATATTATTCATTTTCTTCCGCTGTGTTGTTGTACTTGATGTGTTATAAGCTCCGGCACGAATCAAATTTTGACATTTGGATCTGCGGCATTCAAGTACGAGTAGAGTATGGGTGTCGATTTTCGAAAGCTGAAATTTGGACCGTGACAGATTACTACTTTAAAAATGATTGTTGTTGTTAATGGAATTGGTAGTCATGATGATGTCGATGTCAACGTGCTCTAATTGTTGGTTTCTTTGTTGAAAATACAAAAGGATATGAAGTCTTCATATAGCCAAAACCCTAACTTTGTACAAATTTTTTGTAGTGATAAACGGTTGTTATTGTTTGTAGAATTGTCTCCTGGGTCCAAAGGTAGAAGTGTTCTCTATCTTCAAGAACGCCATAGAAGCCAAAAAAGACACAATAATGGAGGTAAATGTTTGATATTGGTAAACCGGGGAAATGCAAATATGAAGCACCAGTTTTATTTTTTTTTATACATTTGAGGGTGTTGAAACTGTGAAGATATGCGATCATTCAAGCAAGCTTAAGGAGATCGATTATAAAGATCCAAGATTGGAGGCGAATATACAAATCTTCAGATTTTGGCAAGCTATGCAAATCGACTACATTCCTCTCGATCATCACCTTATTACCGCTTTATGCGATAGATGGAGGCCGGAAACAAATACATTTCATACGGGAGTCGAGAAGATGACAGTGACTCTAGCGGATGTGCATTTTCGTTACGGTCTTAAAGCAGATGGTCGTCCGGTATGTTTGTAAAATTTAGATATCGATTACATCGAATTGGCTCATGACTTGCTTGGTATTTTTCCACCTAGAGAGGCGGTTAAGTCTAAGAGTGAGTTATCAATGACTTGGTTTAAAAGTGAGTTTTCTGAACCACTACCCGTAGGGGTGACCGATTTAGATATACTTCGCTGCACTCATGCGGTGATATTGTATTTTTTGAGCTGTCGATTATTTCCCGATCTTTCAAAAGGGAGATTAAGTTTGAAATTTTTACCTTTTTTTGATGATTTGGCTAACTGTGGATATCGTTCTTGGGGTAGTGCTGTTCTATGCTATTTGTATAGTGAGTTGCCACAGGTTGCCTTGCAACGTCAAAAAGTTTAAGGGGGTTCTACAACGTTGTTACAACTATGGCCATGGTCGCATATTGCTATTGGACAACCGTCTATTAGAATTCCTACCGACTTAGATCTGTATCTTCCATTTGGGGCTTGGTAGAATTGTGCTAGGAGTTGGCGCGAGATGCCAAGAAATGTACATTTTTACCGTAATGAGTTGGATTTGTTAGCGTATGATGCGGTTACATGGGAACCATATTCATTAGTGTATAAGTTTGGACATCCAGAAATTGAGTATGCGTTCGCCGGTTGGATTGCTAAGAGCCGACTGATTCTACTTTTAGACTTTGAGTTGTATTCACTCGATTGGGTTATGGGACAGTTTTCCTTTGATTATCAGCACATTTCTGATCCTGTCGTCCTCCTTGATCCAGACCCACTAGCTAGATGGCATTTTTGGAGGAAAGTATCGTTATTTGGCAATCAAGAATTGATTGTGCCGAACGAGCACGCGAGCCTCCGACACCTTTTAGCGAGTACGAGTATTGGTATTGGCGAACTACTCGTCGTTATATTCTTAAAAAATCGGCAAGGAAGTTAGTTGCGTACACTCCCCGTGCTCCTCTAGAACGTGATGTGGTAAGTATTGTCATTTCAAATTTTTTATAGTTTAATTTTCATATCATAGTGATGCATTGTTATGACTTATGGTTTAGGTAAGCGGAATATACAACGCTTTGGATGTCGTGGACGAAATAGAAGAAAGTCATATGGAGCCGGACAAGGTCAAAAGCAAGTGCATTGACCTATGACGAATACTTGACACGATTTTTGGTCGGAACAAGCTAAGAAGGTCGGCCAAGATGCTACGCATTGTAGAAGAGCCACCACATTGTACAAAGGAGACATATACCATAGTAGAGGGTGGACAAGCCCAATGGGAGGAGGCACACGTGGAGGGGGAGACTTCACAAAATCCCGGTGGCGAAACTACAGCTGGATGGCCCGCTTGGCCCGTGGTAAAGCAGCAATACACCTGTGGAGAAACTCATGCTGACTGGCCCGTTTGGCATGAAGGAGAACAACAATTCAGATATGTTGGACAGTCGACATACGAGCATGCGCAAGAGGCGCCGTAATGGGAAATTCAATAAGAAGAACTCATTTTTGGGCCAAGCCAACAACAAGAAATTCCATTGCCGACACCCGCTAATACATTCAAAGAAGGCCAAGGATCGGCTCCCATCGTGTACAAATGGAAGAACAAGAAGAGAGACACCATCACTTGAGCTTAGACGGATTCGTGGTTGACGGTGTTGGTCTTATATTGTTGTTTTTTTGGTTGGTTAAGGGGTTATTGCACAACTTGTTCAATCTATTTACTGTAAGACTTGTACATTTCTATGTTATTGTATAACTTATTCAATCTATTTATTTTGTCAGTTGAATCATGCGATTTGTTTTGTTTGGAGATGGTATTTTTAATGGAATGTTGTGTGCATGCTTTGGGAATTTGAGAGTTTGCAAATTTTGGTTTAGGAGTGTGGTAGAGCAGCTCACTGTTTTGAACTGACCCAAAAAACAGCTTGCGCAAATGTGAAATGCGCAAGCTTTATTGTCAATACAACTTGCGCATTCCACATTTGCGCAAGCTGTCTTCAGGTTATTTTAAAAACACGCTTGCGCATATATGGATTGCGCAAGCTATATTGACAACATAACATGCACAATCCATATATGTGCAAGCGTGTTTTTGACCCTGTCCAAAACAGAGAACCCTTTCATTACCGTAAATTACACACTTTCACACAAAAAGTCTTAACAACAATCTACATACCACGAAAAAACCATTTGAGTGACAACATCATTACATAACAAAGTCAATAATTCATACAGTAACATAGATGTTCTGCTTCTATTCCAATTCATCATGGACAAGTTTAATTCTTGTGGCCAATAGAACCACATTTGCTACATTTGTTATGGCCGGATGAAGATGGCAGATCCATGAAACCTTTTAATCGAGTGATCGAGGATGACCTGAATTTCTACGTACAGGCGGTGGTTGTATAATTGGACCATCGTAGACGTTCCAATGTCAACTATCTGGTACAGGATGGAATAAACGAGCATAAGCTACGGAATACATAGCGTTCGTGTACTCGTGGAGATTAAGTCAAAATACGCTCTATTGGCACCACCCGAACCACGTAAACAAGCTACTAATGCATGGGAGCATGGAAAATGATCTAATGTCGACATGTTGCATGAACAGTTGGTAACATTATCTTCGATATTCGCTGTATAGTCAAACATATGCACATCTTTCACCTACCATTCAACGAAGCTATATCTCTCTATAGACATGAGCCTCGTTTCTTCCATTCTTGTTCGCGCTAGTGCTTCCCACCTAGGTGCGAGTTGCAACGTCCACTCTTCCCCTTGAGTTTGTCATTCGACGAAGTAATGGTTCAGTCGATGAAACGTTCATGCAACCAATGATCTAACTGCTAAATTCCTAGTTCCTTTGAGCATACCGTTAAAGCTTTCGGAAACATTGGTCATCGTTATATTGAAACTTACTCCGCTGTCATGACAAAGAGCCCAGCTTGATTCCTGGTCTTTCAAACTTCTTTCAATCCACGCATCGGCATCTCAATTTACATCTTTCTACTATTTTCGAAGATCATTATATTTTACGACCTCTGATGCCGTGGCACATGTGTGTAATAAATTTTGTAGCTCATCCGTACCAAACCCCGCTTTCTTGAAATTTGCTTTAATATGACGGATACAAAAGCGATGATGATGTTCAATTGACCAAGCTTCTCTACGCGCATGTGGAATTCCTTTCATACGATCCAAGATAAAGGTGATACATCTAGTACGTACGGATGGAATATAATTCCATATGCAACGAATAAAGCAACTCCACGTTTGCCACGACTCTGTATGTACAATAGCAAAAGCTAAAGGAAATAGCCCTTGATTTGCGTCCACCCTAGTTGCTAGTAGCAATGTACCCAGATACTTTCCGTATAAATGAGTGCCATCAATAGACAGTATGGGTCGACAGTGGTCGAAGCCTTGAATAGAAGGTTCGAAAGCCCAAAAAGCACCATCAAAAACACCATGACTATGAATAACATCATATACGGTTCCGGGGTTGGTATGTTGTAGGGCTCTACGATATTTCGGCAATTCCGCATACGACAATTCCCAATCGCCATAAGTCATTGCAACATCTTTCTACAGTCCATGCCAAGCCCAAAAATAACTCACTTTAATATGAAACATGTTGGACATTGTCTTTTGAATAGTTCTTGCAGTCATGTTTGTTTCATCTTTAATCAACGGAAGTATTTTGCTGCATATAAACTTAGCAGTCGTCTATCGATGGTTTGAGTTGATGGTTGCATTTAAACAAGTGTGATCGCCGCCATATGTAGTTATCTTCCACCAATTTGAATTTTTTCTTACCGAAAGGCTTGCATGAATATGCCAAGGGCATGTTTCTTCTACATCATAGCGGATCGTGTATTGATTTGCACGTGATTTTATAACTTGAAACGAAACTGAACATTTAATCGCCCATTCACATAACTGTTCAATAAGCTTCTGCTTACTTTCAAAAATCAACCCAACTCGTGGACCTTTCTCCACACATTCTCTTCCAAAAACTTCCACGTCTAGTTGACAATTTTCCATTATTGATTTCTCCATCATTGATGCCGTGCATAAATCATCGCCTAGAGCCTCTTCATATGTGATTCGTTCTTCTTCCGCATTTACATCATCATCCTCCTTAATGTCGGCATATATGATTGCATCATCCATTTGATGTATCCAAGTTCTATCCTCATCATCAGCACAAGCAACTTCCATGCTATCCAATTGCCCACAAATCCCTTGTGGAGTATCAACATGATAATTGACACCATCGTCATCACAATAGTAAATGCATCTATGCCACTAGGAATACAAAAAAACAAACGTCATATATTTTGCATTAACGTAAGTCAAAATACAAGTGCCAACATATAATAGTACTCACTTTTCAAATGCTTGTGACTGATTTGGATTTAAAGCGTTTTGCATCATATTTTGTTCCTAACTAGAAGAGACTCCAGCCATTCTGTTGTACCTGTGAAGTAAGTTCGTAAACTCTCCACCTTGATGGCTTGAAAGATATGATGGATACGCCGACCATTATATTTCTTGTAACTGTGTGGTATGCATATACTCACCCCTAGAGATTACTGCGCTTATGTTTCAACCACATTTTCATGTTCCACTCTCACAACGTAGATTTTTATAACTCTCATCGCAACTGAAAAGGTGGAGTTCAAATCATCGTCGTCCTCCAAATCAATAGCGTACGCATCATCATCCCGAACCCACTTGACCGCTAATTTTAAATCATATATCACAGGATTTGCTTTTGTCACTTCATATGCCCTTTGTTTAAGCTCTTTGAAACTACAATGATTTTTTATTGTCGATCCTTTTTGCTTTCCGCCCACATATCTAGGTTTACCTTCATCATTAACCAACAATTCGCCATCAAAGTAAAATATAGTCAGAACCTATGGCATTATCTGCAAAATAAGTTCCAATACCACAGTCATAGTTTTTGTTCACTGACGTAACTATAAACATCAATTTGATGAATTATTACCTATTTTTCTAGGTAGATTTTGCACCGCAGGCAATCTTCAACCAAAAGCAGTCAACTCAATCTTTAAAATCCCCTAAACAAGCAAATCAATATAGTAACATAACCAATATATTTCCTCAATAAAGTCAACAATATCAAATGCATTTCAACAACATAATAAACTATCTACCTTGCACATGTTACGGGTTACAACAAATAGAAACATTTTCGTAACAACATATTACAAATACAACGGTTCAACATAAAATTCAAATATGACAACTTAACCAACTCCCAAACATCAACCACATTCTAGGCCTTCCGCTGTTTGTCCTTAGTTCTTCATTCACACTTTTCAAACGACTTATTTCAGCTTGCAGTTCGTGGGCATACTCAAGTCCTCTTCGCATAGGGGTTGATCAATCCATTTAAAATAATTGCAACAATCATATTCACGAGGATTCAATCTATGTTGGCTGTACGAACTACACCCGAAAAATCTTCGTCCAGCATTCTTTTCTTTTATGCAAACAACCACTACACACATATCTCCGCAATAACAGTTTGGAAATGGTCGTTGTCCCCTTGGCACGGATGGACTAACATGATGTATACGCATAAGCAAATTTCCATCAATTGTATGTTGATGACCGGGCATTTCCGTAGAAACAACTTCACGCAAACGAGCCTGTAAGGTTGATGTTCCTGAATGGAATTTACGCGGCACTGGTTCGAACTGTGTTTCCAAAATATGATCCACATCAAAGTCAATGTGACTTGAACTTACAACTCCGATTTTCCCTTCAACCTCATCAAAATGTTTGATCAATGTTTCATCGTCTATCTCCCAATCATTAATGTCTACCGTCATAATAAACAAATATGGTGTAAATTAGGGATTTCAGTTTACTAATACTTAAATTGGGTTTCCTAGTTTGTTAAACACTAACAACAACTTCAACAACAACACCATTCTCTAATGATTAACACAACTACCATCAATAACTCTTCATTTTCAACAACATCAACAATAGAAAAATTATATCTCAATTTTAAAAAATATTAATTGTTACCTTTATTTTGTAAGGATGAAGAAGATGATTCCATATATAGCTTAGCAACTATTTGGTTAATAAGGTGATTGTGTATTTGGATATGCAAGAAAAATGGGTTTGGATTAAGAAATGTGGAGGGTTTGGGGAAGAAATGTTGATAAATGAATCTCAGATCTGCTCTCTGTCTTTTTGGTACCCAAAAATGAGCTTGCGCATTACATTAGTGCGCAAGATTTAAATTAAAGCTTGCGCATTTATGGAATGCGTAAGTTATAGTTAAAATAATTACACTTGGGCACTCCATATTTGCCCAAGTATAAACCGAAACGAGGCCTAGTTTGCTAATTAGTTTTTTCTGAAGCCTAAAAGCGTAATATGAAATTTTCTGAAGCCTACTAGCAAAAATAGTCTTGGTTTTAATTGCACCCTCGAAACGGCAACATTCATATTAAGAACCAAGAAACATATAAATCGAAACTGTTGTAATCAGATTAAATTTTACAAACAATAAAAAGTAAATTATTCTTACTATAAGTTGATTCTATTATAACATTTTGCGACAGGCCAAGAAATCATATACTAATGGCGTCTTCAAGGTATTCTAAATCAAACGATGGTCTCCATAGGGGAGTATTTGGAACTTTTACAATATCTATCCAAACCTTAAGTGCATCTTTTCCTTGGTTCCTTTTCTGTGAATAAGCTTCTTTTTCAGTCTTATCCATCTCCTGCAAATTAAAAAGAAGAAGAAAAAATGTTGAGAAATGCTTGGTTTATAACCTATTTTGAAAGAGCTGGGTTATTTTCATGTAAAATACGGTCAAATAACGTCCATATAAAACATCATAGCATATAAATAGATTTAGCAAAAAATCACATCAAATCACGTCAAATGGTACATAATACAGGAGATTTAGCAAAAACTGGAATAATGAAGCAAACATATAATCAAATCAAATGGGCGCATCATAGTTAGAATGAGTCGCATATTTAGAATGCCTTTAATATGTGATATAGACATGGGGATAATAGTAATTAAAATCTATAGTAAAAACGCTAGAGTAATCAATAATTAACGTTGTGATAGAATGAAATTAGACAAATGAAATGGCATTGGCTCATATATCCATTGATTGATTGGCAGTTAATGATAAACCAATAAACAATCATTAATCATTAATTATAGCCATGATAACAAATGTAAGATTTTTGTGCACGTTTATATTTTTTTAAAGGATAAATTTTGTATTTAGGCCAATTTTGTAAACAAATTACAAGAATAGCCCACTTTGCAAACTAATAACAAAAATAGACCAGTTTTCGCCACGTAGGACGCCACGCGTGCTGGCGGCTTCTCAAATGCCGTCAGTACACGTCTATGTTGCATAATAACACTGGAGGCATTTGAGATGCCACCAGTTTACGGCATACCAAATGCCGCTATATCTGCTGCTCTCTGTAAATTGTGCTGCTCTTCCTCAATACCAGCCCACTCCCCCTTCTCTCAAGTCATCTTCAAAAAAGAACCGAACTCACCCTCCCCCCAAATCACCAAAAATCAAAATTTCAAGCTTCCAACTACCAAAATCTAGTTTGAATTTGAACTATGGCTTCATCATCGTACCAAGCTCACCCTATACGTATGAAATCTATCGATTTTCTCTCTAATGTTCATTTTTTAAATTTAGGGTTTAGGGCTAAAATTGTTCTATGATTGCAAATCTATGATTGCATAGTACAGTGAAGTTGAGTACTCACCTAGAGAACATGTTTAATTGTTTTTCCATCGTATACAATGAAGTTGTATAGTTGCAAATCTATGGTTCTATACCCATTGAAGTTGAGTATGATTATGCAATGTTATTGTGGTAGAATATGCTGAAATGGCACCTAGACCGATCGATCCGAGTGTGCTTTACCTCCAACCTCAACACCACACAAACAACATCGATATGATGGAGGTACGAGGTCAAATAATTTGTTATTACTTCTGCAAATTGGTGGTAATTACCATAATTGCTTTTCTCTGTTACTATGTATCGACAAGGGGGTTGAGGTGAACGGCTTCATTGACCATTCATCAACTTTAAAGCTCGTCACGTCAGCGCATTCAGGTGTGTTGGAACTGTTAAACAGAGCTGGATTTGGTGTTGTCAATAAGTTGGGATATACACAGCTCGACCAGAAGCTTTTGACGGCTTTGATCGATAGATGGCGACCGGAGACGTCTACATTTTATCTTAGAGTAGGTGAGATGGCAATCACTTTGAAAGACGTAGCTGTATTGCTTGGATTGCCGATTAACGGGGATCCCATCCTGAAACCGGATTTTCCAAGAAATTATATGGAATTGTGCGAGCCCTTGCTTGGATTGGCTCCTCCAAAAGACGTGAGGTGGGTAAATGAATCGATAGTGGCCACGTGGTTTAGGGAGCAGTTGGCCGGTGATATTCCCCGTCGTACCTCTCCTTTGCAGATTGCCCAGCGTGCCTGCGCTATTAAGTTGCACATCATCATGTAACGTCTTTTTTGTGATCGATCGAAGACAAGAGTGGCCCTTCAATGGCTTCCATTGTTAGAAGACTTCGATTCATGTCGGCGATACTCCTAGGGTTGTGCGGTGCTTGCTTTCACCTATATGGAGCACACAAGAGTTGCTTTGGTCCAAAAACAGTCCGTCGGAGGTTGTATGACTCTACTTCAGGTACAGAGTCATTCGTTGTTGCATAGTTGAGTATTTCATAAAACCGTAACTAAAATTAAGTTTCGCGCTTGCAGCTTTGGTCATGGACCTACCTTCCGGTTGATCGTATTTCTACGAAGACGTAAATAATTGACGATTCAAAGCCATATGGAGTGAGGTAAAATAGTGTTGTTAGTGTCGTTGTACCGATACAGTAAATTTGAATTTCGTATAACATGTTGGTATTACAGGTGGATTGGCCCGAAGAATACAAAAATGACCCCCAGACGCAATTTAACCTTCTATTGGAACGAGTTTGACATCTTAGATTACAATGCAGTAACATGGAATCTGTATTCCGAAGCAGACCTTCATGCACTTTCGGCTATTTGTACAATGGACAGGACGTTATGGCGGGCGAGACTTATGATTTTTTGTTTCAGAGATTTAGCATACAATCTGCCAGACAGAGTCATGAGACAGTTTGGTCTTCGACAGCACCTACCGTATCCTGCTCCATATTACATGCTTCCATACAGAGAAGATGAGTTCAAAACGGTGATTGAGTTATGGACCAACTGTTTCATAGCTGCGGAAGACGAGCACGATGCCACTCTGACCGATGAGGAGTATCTTAGCTGGTACTGGAATATCACTCGTCGTTATGTGCTTCGAAGATGAGCGAAGGAACCCGAGAAAGAGGTGGCACCTTACACTCCTCGAGCTCTGCTAGAAAGGAATGTGGTACGTATTAATATTGACAACTTATGTAGTACTTATGAAACTCATACGGGTTTATGTTATACGTAGGTGGATGGTATGTATCATGTGTTGGACATTGCCGACGAACTTGCGAAGGAGGTTCTGGAAAAAAGCAAGGCAAAACGCTTCTCTATCAAACAAATTCTGCTATCATATTTATCGATGAACAAAATGTCAAGGCCCATCCCACCTCCGCCTCCTCCTCCTCCTCCTCCTCCTGCAGTGCCACCACTTATCGAGGATATTGCCCCTCCCGTGTCGTATTAGGACATAGCTGCAGTCCCATCGGCCCCATCACCGAAGAGAAAATATGGAAGAAGGAAGAATAAAGAAGGCGATAGTTCCGGAGCGATATCTTCCCAGAATACGCAACCCGTCGGGCCATCGCAACCCCCAATGGAAGGGACGCAAGAGGTGGGTAGTGAAGAGATGTCACTGGAAGAGGAGGAATTCATGCTCAAGCCTAGAAGACCAAAGAAGAAAACTCCTAGGGAATTAAAAAATTTGAGATGAAATTTTAAACTAACCGTAGTGGACTGTGGTTTGTATTTTTTGACTATAGTGTTTATTGATCGTTTGTGTGGTATGTTGACTATAGTATTGACTGCTCATGGTATGTATTTGTTTGTTTGGGTTGTTTGGTTGTTAACTAATGTAGACTAGTGTTTGTCATTGTGATTGTAGAAGTGACTCTAGTATTCCGATGTTGGTGTGAATGTTACTGGTTTTGGACTTGTATTTGATGTTGGTAAATGTAGTCATGAGCTTAGAAAATTGTAATGGTCAAGGTTCAGAAATGACTATTACGTTGGTGTCAAATTATGGACACTGTATTTTCCATTTGCAGTTTGTGTGAGAAAGCAACAAAGCGGTATTTCAAATTCCGCATGGGGCGTCATTTGAAATGTTGCTTGGGGCGACATTTCAAATGCCGCATAGAGCACAAATGATGCTTCATGCGGCATTTGAAATGCCGCTCTGTTACTTTAGATTTTACATTCCATACTTCGAACGATGCATAACATACTTCAAACAATTCACAACATACTTCAATTATCGATGCATAACATACTTCAGAAGATGCATAACATAACATACTTCAATTACATTTCAATTATCCTTCAACGATGCATAACATACTTCAAACGGTGCATAACCCACTTCGAACGATCGTTTCAGATATTTGTTCATCACACAACAAGTTTCTAATATCATTACGTTACATTTCAATTGTCCTTCAACGATCTACGTGGCCACAACGCCCAATACTTGTACCATGAACCAACGATTTTTTTCGGTATTTCAGGTTCAACTTTTCCAAACGACTAACTTCTGCTTGCATTTCTAAAGCATATTCCACCCCTCTAGGGCATATGGTGGATCTAGCCACTTAAAAAAATTGCAGCGTTCAACCTGATTCGGCCGAATCTTGTGATCTGTATCCAGCGCAGCGGTAGAAACGACGTCCAGCGTTCCTATCATTTCTGCAAACGACTACTTTGCATTTCTTTCCACAGTCGCAAACTGCACATGTAGCATGCGAGGTTGAGCTTCTACGATATTGACGACCTACGACACATAAAGGACGTGCATGAAGCGATTGTTGGACTGGTCTATCAACCGCGGCTTCTCCACGTGATGTTCCACTATACTCAATCAGGGGTTCTTCTTCGAATTATGTCTCTGGTACAAAATCAACTTCAAGGTCGGCGCCGCTTGAAATCTCATTTCCTCTATTTTATTCGAATTTGTCATACATTTTCATCATTGTTACGTCATCAACTTCCCAATTGTCCATAATACACCTATGAATAGAACCAAAAATACATCGACAAAACAATTGATGAAATTGAAGGAGAAAAGTATAATACTTACCTTCGATGCGACAATGTTGAATTGAAATATGGGGAGGGGTTATTGCAAATTGTTGAAATCGGACGAGAATAGTATACCAATATGAAACCTAGATCTTTTGCTAAAATAAATTTGGTAAAGTTAGGGTGTGGGTGGGGTAGTTGAAAAACATAGGAAAATATATAGGCAGCAGATGGGCGGCATCCGAAATGACGCTAACAGGGTCTTTTGAAATACCGCATCATGCGGCATTTTAAATGCCGCGGCAGGCGACTTTTGAAATGCCGCAAAAAGAGACATTACAAACGACGCATGCTGTGGAATTTCGATTGCCCCATCCAAGCGGCATTTCAATACACTTTGAATACCGTCTGCGTTAGAAGGCTAACAGCAAAACAATTAAATTGGAAAAAACATTTTCGTCCAACATTAGATTACATAAACATTTGTTCTCAAACAAAGTAGAATGCGTTCGAGTTAGGATTACAGACAAAATAAAACAAAAACATTAAGTTGCTGCATTGCAACGATTTTTTTATGACCATGAACACCACATTTGCTGTACCTATTTCCTTTAGGGGTCTGCATCTCGTCCTTTGTGCATTTAATTCTAGTTGAACGTGGGCATCCTGGTTGTCTTTTAGCGACCAAAGGTAGGACCAATTGACTATCACTTGAACTCCAATAATGTTTATCTCATACCGGATGAAACTCAGGGGTGTAAGCTACCAGGTAATTTGCTGAGGAATATCACCTTGAGGCAAAGTCGTGATGGGCTCTATTTTCTCCGTTGGAAACCATTGAGCAAGTGACCATAATATGCATACACGGATGGTGGGCTAAAAGAGGGATGTTGCACATACAAGAGCAACTAATACCATTGATTAGTACTTTGAACTCTCACCGAAATAATGTACAACTTGCCACTCAGATTGACTAAATCGAATAATTCTTATATGCCTAGCTTCATGAGCTCTTTTAGCGATCTTGGCTTCCCACTTCGAAGTTGGACGGGAAGTCAGTTTTGCTGTCGCTTCTCTTCGTTGACAAAAATAATAAACCGACCCGAAAAAGGTGCGTGCAACTAAAGCTTTGACAGGTAAAGACCTAGCTCTTTTAAAAACACCGTTGAAACTTTCTGCACAATTGGTGGTCATGACATGAAATCGACCGCCATCATCTTTACACAACGCCCAGTTCTCCTCCTACGCACCCAAACTCCTTTCTGTCCAATTGTGAGCCCTGATGCTTATAGTTTTTATTTCTTCACGTATTCTGATGTACTCGGCTTCTTCCGCAACACAAGCTGCAGCATAAAATAGTCTGGTTAATCGTTTTTCTCTAAACAATATAGCTTGAAAAGTAGCTTTAAGATGTCTAGCACAAAATCTATGTCTATGTAGCAAACACCATTTCGATTCCCAGGCTGATGGTATTCCTTTCATTTGATCCGAAATGAAGGTAATTCGTCAATTGTTAAAACTGTGAATGAACCGCCACATGCAGGCAAAAAACCACCCCCAGCTATCCCCGGATTCGGACTCTACAATTGCGTACGCTAATGGATATAGATGGTCATCTGCATCAACAGCAGTGGCAACAAGTAGCGTCCCTTTGTATTTTCCGTAGAAATGTATCCCATCAGTACGTAACAATGGACGACAATGAATAAACCTTCAATACAGGGTCCAAAGGCCCAAAAAGCTCGATCGAAGACTCCATAATCATCGGTTGTAACGTGTCCAACACTTCTCGCGTTCGATCTAGTTATTTCAGCAAAATATTGCCTTAGACACTATATGACTCAGCCCAATCACCATAAATTATTTCCACCGCCTTACCCAAAGCTCTCCAAGCCTTCATATGACTAATTTTCACAAACAACTGTTCTTCCATCAAAACTTGTACCATTCCGGCTGTAATGTTTTGATCGGCTTTCACAAAAGGTAATATTTTTGCCACTACATAGTTATACGTTGCCTACTGGTAGGTGGAGTTCACCGTTGGATTAACACAATTGTGTCGCTAAGATATTTCCTTACAATCCACCAATTCTGCTTTGATTTTTTTGAGACAATAGCATGAATTCTCCATAGATAATTTCCATCTATATTACAAACGGCGGTGTATTTGGTTTTATTTGATTTTATTGCTTTAAAAGATACAACATGCAAAATTGACCATTCGCTCAACCATTGTAACAACTTGGCTTTCGTCTCGAAAATCAAACCAACATTAAATCTATTCTGAACGCTTACGTTTGAAAACATCTCATTGTTGAACCCAAGATTTGCAACGATTGACCTTGCCATAATTTGTGCATTGCACAAATCATCATCCAAAGGAACTTCCATTTCCACCTCATCGCTATCTTCGGAAATATTGTCTTCAACCGGAAAATCATATTTCAAAGGTTCATTGTTCACTTGCATACTACATATCCACGACATGTCGTTCTCCACCATGTTCACTAAATCCATACTATTTACGGAGGTTCATCATTGACATCTTCACCATCTTCCCCGTCCATCTCAGTATCAACATCTTCATTGTTCACGTTTACGTGCACGTTTACGTCCTCCAAATCTGCATTAGATTGCATAGCGGTATCTTCAACAGGAATCTGCTATTCAAACATACATATTTCTCTAAAACAATTACCGTAATTACTACCTACACATATTTGATTTTTCATGAGACATACCTCCGACTAAGATCATCTAATTCGGATGGAGTTGGATGCATAAATTGAGACATATGGCATTGTGATGTTCCAGCGGGACTAGGCGGTGTTGGTGGACAAGGAAGATAACTGCATATAAGGCGAAAAAATATATGAAGTAGCGCACAACTATCAAATTAATAGGACCTAAATTTCATAAATAAATGTTTCGCCTTCCGAGCAAATGCGTAAAGCTGCCTTGACTTGGATAGGGGTACGTATACTGAATGCCCTGTGGATAGGTCATACACAGAGGATATCCATATAGACCTTGTTGTTGACCATACATCGCTGTCATAGTCGGACTAATGAAACTTGAGGATGTGTTTCCGCACTGATACTTACTGCCTCAACCGTTCTTCGGTGCTCCTCAATAAAACTGTTAACTTCTTGTTCTCGTACGGGTTCTTCTACTTGCAAGTGCATAATTTTTCCAAGAAACAGCTCAATTGATTTCGATGTCGCTGATAACATTAGCTCGACATCGTCATCATCGGCTATTTTAATGGCTTTCGATCCTGAGTCCGCCGGCCAATTACACACTACCTTTATGTCAAATTCTTCAGCATTTATCTTGGTCGCTTTATAGATCGATTCTTTTAGCCGCATCAAATTACAACCTCTCAACACTTTAGCTGGCTTACACGACCCCCCGACATATTTTCCATAATTAAGTTCATCAATAACCAATTCGCCATCGAAATAACATATGATCGGTACACACTTGGGAGCCATTCTATAATTTATTTAATTAACTAGTAAACTATTATCAGTTGATACCAAACAGCAAATGAAATTAAAAAAATAGAACTAGGGTTTCCAAAAAAACATACCTGCTATAGCTAATAACTTGTCGAAGAGGAAGAATTAGATGTTGTTCCTCCTGTGGATCTGAATCCAACCAAGATTAAACTACACTTTGCAAATAGTTTAACAGTTTGAAGTTTAGAATTTTTAGCAGATCTAAGCAAAGTTTGGAACAAGAAAAACATTAAAAGGTGGCTGTCCAATAAAGCAGCAGAACCAGTGGCATTTGGGATGCCGCAAACTGGTGGCATCTCAAATGCCACAAGTGTTATTATGCAACATAGACATGTACTAGAGGCATTTGAGATGCCGCCCGCACAGGTGGCGTCCTACGTGGCGAAAACTGGTCTATTTTTGTTATTAGTTTGCAAAGTGGGCTATTCTTGTAATTTTTTTACAAAATTGGACCAAATACAAAATTTATCCTTTTTTAAAATTTTCCTCCATTTAAACTTCGATTGTAGTTTTAAGCCTATCTGCGGTCAACAATGGTAAACTTTTGAACACAGTAAATACAGTTTGTAGTATAGCCAATATCATAATTGTTTCCATTACGTTGCGCATTAAATATCTAGTATTCTATATCAGACACTGAGGAAAGGTCTTATAGTCTTATATAAATTTATTAAGAAATTCAACCATGGATGATTATGTAAGCTAAAGAAAGTACTCGTGCAACCATGTTGGAATTTATAACCTAAGTTTATTTTTCATTGAAGTATTAAATCTCCCTCATGCATGATATATAAAATAATAAGCAATTTAATCGATGTTTCAACCTAAAAGCAATTACTGCTTATTCTGTGCATATTCCTTTAAACACACAAATGTTTCACAGATTCATCAACAATGAAATAAAACTCTAAACTCTTAATACATATTCAAACAACATAAATAATAATATTAAAAAATAAATCTAGAAAATTGAAAACTCATCATCATTAAGGTTAACCATAAATTATAAATGAAGTTAAAGAAGGCCCTTTAGAAAGGTTCCGCATGGATAAAGAGCACCAGAAAAACTCACCTTTCGATAGTGTTGAAAGGATTGTTCAATGCTAACAAAGAAGAGAACGTTTGAACTTTGGAACAAGGCTTCCGCATGTATGAAGGAAAGAATTACTAAGGCACAACAAAGCAGTTAGGCACAGAACCACCAAACACCTTCCGGTTGGAATAGAAGAATAGCTCCGCAACCATTCATCATAAAACAAAGGTTAAAGAAAAAATGTTCAAATCAAACCTTTCGAAGAAGTCAAAAGGATGCTGTTACATTAAAAATCAACCTTTCGACTAAGACGAAAGGTCTAATAGCAAGAGCAAAGGAAGAGAAACACAGTCCAAACTTTCGAGTGAGTTAAATGGATGCAACCATCAAATTTTATTAGCATCAAACCTTTCGAATGAGTTGAATGGATGCAATCATCAAATTTCATTAGCATCGACCTTTCGAAAGAGTCGAAAGGTTCCGTCTTCAGTATCCAAAGTGTTCTTAACTTTCGAAGGGGATTAAAAAGTCAAAGCAGGTGTGAGCAAGTACTTAATGACCTTTTCGAAAGCATAATAAACCTTTCGAACCGGTTGTAGCACATTCAGGGTACCTTTCGACAATGATGAATGGTTTATGAAGAAAGCAACATCACAGGTCAACAAAGAATGAAAGACAAACTTTAGACAACATTAAATAAGAGCAACCTTCCGACAAGGTCGAAAGATTGACAATAAAAAAGAGAATAACAATTTTTCGACAACGTCGAAAGGCTGACAACAAGCAAAAGAAGAGCAACCTTCCAACAAGGTCGAAAGTTTCATTATAGTATAAAAAAGACAAACCCATCGATAAATGCAGAAGGATCGTAGAGGCATAAGAATAACAAACCTTCCGACAAAGGCGGAAGGTTCATAATAGATGATGAAAAGCAAACCATTTGACGAAGATGATGGGTTTAAGACGTCATATGAAAGGGAGACATTCCGACCCAGTCGAGAGTATGAAGTTGAAAGGAGTGCCCCATGCATCTATAAATAAGACCCAATGGATCTAGTTTTGGGATCTGATTGTTCCCTTGCACTCATTCTACAACTTCTGTTTCCACTCATTAAGTTTGTAGCCCTAATTTAGAAATCAGATTGGGGATTTTCTTCCTAAACTTTGCATTAAGCTTCATCATGAGAAAATAAAGAGGATTATGGCTTGTGATCAACTTTGAATTTGGAGATGATCATGATCAAGCGTTAACTTAATATTAACGGCTGATCATACATGATTTATTTCTTATCTTCTCTGTTCATTCCGAGTATATGTTATAAAATCATCATGGGATATCACCACAGGTTCTATTTCCTTCTATATGAAATTTATGGGAAATACAACTTGTGACTCAATAAATATATGATGCAAAATCCCTGATATGGTTTCATGACATATCATATCAACTCTTATTTTTATCTGAACATGATCGAATGTTACATACCTTTCGAAGGATTGCATAAGAGAAAAATCAACCCAAAAGTTTGAAACCAATAAAGAAATATAAAATAAAGTAAGCATCTCCTTTCGACAAGGTCGAAAGGCCTTGAATATCACCCTTTGACATGATTGAAAAGTGGTGAAAGATGTTGATGATTGACTACTTTCAGCCTCAAGGGGAGATAAAACTCTATAAAGTGATAAAGTTGAAAGCTATATAAAGCTGAATAGTTTTAAGAGACAATTACTATTATGACAACCTAGTCGGAAGGTTGAAGTAGCCTCATAACCTTTTGACAAGATCGAAAGGTTTGATAATCTTCTTCTATCCCAACCATGATAAAATGTTAGGATGAAAGCTTAACCCATTGACATGGTTGATGGGTTAATTGATCTTCTATTATGATATCCAAATCAATAAATGTTGCAATGACTTCCTTAACCTTTCAACAATGTCGAAAGGTTTGGCGATTTATTACTCTTTTCAATCAAGTCATCTTAGTTGAAAGTTAAAGCTATCACCTCAAATCCTTTCGACTTAGTTATTCTATTCAAAAGATGCCTTCAATGACTTGAATCCCTGCAACCACATGGTTGTGTCCACATAAATATCTTATATAAAACATTGGGGATATTGACAAGTTTTTTTGTTAACATTTTGGCACTAGGAGGAGGGCTTGAACCTCCACCCTTGTTATCTTAATACAACTAATTGTGAAAATTTGGTTTGCTGTAGGAAAATGAAATCGAAAAGACTTTTCTCCTTAAAAACGAAAGGGACGAACATGTAACTTCGCTAGAAGAAAATGTTTCAGCATCTTTTAACCCTAGGATTAGGGAACAAGTGCAGTCTTCCACACCAGCTCAACCAATTCCACCACCGGGTCAAATTGAACTTCCATCACCGGGTCAAATTGAACTGTCTCCTTAATTCGCTTCGGCTCAGAATCTTCAACCAGCGGATCATATTGCTAAAATTACATACTTAGAGCGGTAAATGATGGAGATGAAGAATCTCTTAAAGAAGTTCTATCCCGCATGTCATCCACGAAGACTGCCACAGCAGGGAAGGAGGTTTTCCCTCCTACAAGAGACTTGAAAATCAACACTAATGCCAAAAAATGCAAAATTAACATTTCCCTAAAGAATGATCTTCTCCCACAAAAGGCAAACTATCAAGGAAGGATCCAAGAGGAAGACAAGGATTGTTCTACAAGCTCTACCTTAGATGGCTACAAACCAAATAGGAAAGACTACTTGAATAATGAAGTTTACCTCAAAGACATGGCAGAGAAGGCCGTGAAGGACCCGTTGAATACTAAGTGTAATAGAACAACAGACGAGAGAGTAAATGATAATGTTGGGGTTGCCCCTTCCACCGAGATAATGATAGCACCCATTCCCTCTCGCGTGAAGGTCCCTACAATGAAATATCATGGTACATCCGATCCCGACGACCATTTGATGGCATTCGACAGTCAAATGGATTTATATAATGCTTATGGTGCCATTAGGTGCCACCTTTTTATACTTACCCTTCAAGGAGCTTCTGCCAAGTGGTACTGGCATTATCGCGAGAACACAATCTATTCTTGGAAACAATTCTCTTATGAGTTTTCAGCTCAGTTTTGCATCTGCAAAGACCCATCAATTGACTATACAATGCTAATCAATATCGGATAGAATCACAGTGGATCATTGGGAGATTACTTGAAGAGGTTTAATACTGAAGATTTGAAGGCCAAGGGAAGGAATGAAGGGATAAACTTATTGCTGCTCTTCAGGCCTTATAGTCAATTCTCCTTTATGGAAGGAATTATTCATCCATGATTGCCAAGACTCGCAAGACTTTCATTTCCAAGCCAACAATTTCATCCGAATGAATGAATCGTACTACTTGAAGAAGAAATCTAATCAGAGGAGGGACGGTGGAAAATTCAGCTGGGACAGTATTCACAAAAAGTCTAGATGGAAAGATACTAATGCTAACATGGTAGCATTAAATAGACCGATCTCCTACATTTATGCGATGACTCAAGAAAAGGTCAATCTCCCAACCTCGTTCAAAGCTTGAAATTATCCAGCACAAAAGAAAGGAGATAACTACCACGCTTATCGCAAGGCAAACAGTCACAGGACCAATGAGTGTAAAGTGCTAGCAGGGAAAATCCAAAAACTAATTCGAGAAGGACATCTGATGGAGTTTGTGCAAAATCCACAACAGACCTCCTTGCCAGAGACCGAGACAAGAAAATCTACTAGTACCACTGTTACTATGATTGAAGATGACAATCCATTGAACCCGAGTCCACCCCAAACTAGAATCGATGTTATGCATGGCGGACCATATCCTATGGGCAGAAGTCAGAATGCCAGGAATAAATACGTTCATGAAGCTAGAAAAGGTGTATTTTTAATGCAAGAAGAACCACCGCTAAAGAACCCAAAATATAATATCAACATGCAAACTTTGGTGATCAATCCTCAAGAGTTGAGAAGGGGAATCCGTCACCCCAACAATGATCCATTGGTGACCACGGCTTAGAGAGGATCCTCAGTGGTTACAAAGATCATGGTTGAAACTAGAAGCGCTGTAAACATGATCTTCTGACATGCATTCTATCAAATGGGGATCTCTAAAGACAAACTTAGGCCTAGTCCCGAATCCATCTTCGGGTTCAACAAAAAGGGAATAACTCCACTAGGACAAGTGAAGCTCTTGGTACAGCTGGGACTCCCTCCGTGCTCACGTGTTTTTGAAAAAAAAATTGTAATCATAAACCAGCCATCATTTTACGACGCATTCTTCGAACGTCCAATGTTAGATGAAGTGGATGCTTTTGTCTCACTCAAATATCTGATGCTCAAATTCCTTACTAAAAATGGCTGGGGAGCTATCCGAGGCGAGCAATTTGCTTAAAGGGAAATGCACTTCGTAACTTTGGAACAATATAACTGGGATTTTACTTGTTACTTTGATTCTTCCATTACTTTACAGCCTTCGGATGATGGGTTTCTACATCCATCATTCGAAGGAAAAAAATATAATAGAACTAATAAACATATTGCCAAAAGTTGTTTTGCAGTTTATGGAAAGAGGAGAAGAATTGATACCAACTCAATAGAGGAAAGAAAAATAATTATAGAGCTAGATTAACGAGGGGAGGTTGAAAGCAATGCAGTTACAGCGCTCGGTAGATTCAATGCGATAGAGGTGCAAAAAGTCATAGTGGGGATATAGCGAGTATATAGCGGGATATAGCGGATGACTCTAAAATAGCATATAAAACTCATACTTAATATTTTTACAAATATATAAACAGAAATTAAATGAAAAATTAACATTCAATTTAATTATAATTCATATATAAATAATTTTAAATAAAAACAAGTGCGGAATATTGTAAATAAACGTAAAACAGTGATAAAACATAATTGAATTTAGTAGAATATTAGAGTATTTTCATTTCTGAATATATATTAAAAATTCCATTTAATAAATTAATTTCATAATTTTTATGATGTGTAACTGTAATTTTTCAATTCATTTCTTCTAAAGAAGATATAGCGGAAATAGCGGAATATAGCGGGAATAGCGGGATATAGTGGAAATAGCGGGACTTAAAGCGAAAAGGCTATATCTAGGGCAATATGGAAAAATCATAGTGGCAGAAATCCGCTATGAGATATAGCAGGGTAATAGCGGGGCATTAACTGCACAGGTTGAAAGAGTTATGCCAATTGAGGAAAACGAGGAAATTCCAATAGATCCTACCGATTCTACTAAAATGGTTGGAGTAGGAAAGGATCTCGCGGAGCACTTGAAATCGGAATTGGCGGAATTCTTAAAAGCCAATAAAGATATTTTTGCTTGGATTGACTCTTACGTGATTGGAATTGACCCTATGATCATAAGTCACACCCTAAATATCAATCTAAACATCCCTTTGGTCAGGCAAAAGAAGACTCAATTTGATAAGGTAAGGACCGATGACTTAAAGGAAGAAGTCAAGAAATTGCAACAAAATGGGTTCATCCAGGAAGTCTTCTACCCAAAATGGTTGGACCATTTTTTTTAAACAAATCTAATGGGAAATGGCGAACTTGCATGGATTATACAGATTTAAACAAAGCTTGTCCAAAGGACTATTACCCACTACCAAGGAGAGATCAATTGGTCGACTCAACTTGTGGATATAAGCCGCTCTCCTTGATGGATGCATATTTCGAATACAATCAGATCCCTATATTTAAACCTAATGAGGAGCATATCAGCTTCATTACAGATGAGAAAACGTATTGTTACAAAGTTATGCCATTTGGATTGAAAAATGCTAGGGCAACTTACCAAACGTCGGTTAACCAAAAGTTCAAACGTCAAATCGGGAGAAATATGGAAGTTTATATAGACAACATGTTGGTAAAATCCCTAGAGGCAAAGGATCATCTTGAAGATCCGAATAAAATCTTCAAAGTACTCCCAAAGTGTCAAATGAAGCTCAACCCTAAAAAATGCCACTTTGGAGTTCATTCGAGAATATTCTTGGACTATATTGGTAGTGTACAAGGAGTTGAGCCTAGTTTAGAACAGATTGATGCCATTAAGGATATGGCAGAGCCTAAGACAAGTTAAGATGTTATGAGTTTGAATGGGAATGTAGCAGTGCTAAGCAAGTATAGGTAAAAGGCTACCGATAAGTGCATTCCATTCTTTGAGATAATAAAGAAGAGAAAAATCTTCGAATGGGGTGAAGATTGCAAAAGGGCATTTCAACAGTTGAAATCACATTTGGAAAAAATTTCGATCTTATCTTGCCTCGAAGATGAGGAGGATCCATTCTTGTACATGGCAATCTCGGAACATGCAGAAAGCTCGGTATTGATTAGGAAAACCAAGGAATTGCAATTACCAGTTTATTATGTGAGCATAAGGCTAAAGGATTCCAAAATCCAATATCCGGTCATTGAGAAACAAGCATACTATTAAACTCTCATAGCCCGAAAGTTAATACCTTACTTTCAAGCATATTCAGTAAAGGTATTGGCCAACTTTCTATTAAAACAAGTCTTCAGTAAACCTGAAACCTTTCGAAGACTGATTGATTGGGGAATTGAACTAAATCAACATGATATAGAATATCAACCGAGAGTGGCTATAAAAGGACAAGCATTGGATGACTTCATTAATGAATGTAAGAGATTCGTTTCAGAGAAATCCGAAAAGGAAAAGGACTTAAAACCCAATTGGCAGTTATTTTTGGATGGTGCCTCAAATGAACAAGGAGCTGGGGCAAGATACGTAATAATTACCCCTGATGGATAGAAACTTCACTATGCTATGAAATTGGGGTTTCCAGCAACTAACAATATGGTAGAATATGAATCTATGGTTGTAGGATCAACCCTTGCCTTACAACTCAAAATCTCGAGGATTCAAGTATTCAGTGATTCCCAATTAAGGGTCAATCAAATCAAACAAGTATACCAGACAAAAGAACCCAAACTCAGTCGGTAATTGAAAAAGGTATTAGAATGCTCACACTTTTAGAAGGTTTCTTTATGCACCAAATACCAAGAGGTGACAATTCCCAAGCATACTCATTGGCTAAGTCGGCAAGTTCAAGAGGAGCACTTGAGACTCAAATTATGCTTGTGGGATTTCAGTCTAATCCCAGTATTGAGGAGAATAAACAAGAGAAAACTAATGAGCTACTTGTATTGATCGATCACAGGCTATAACATAAGAAATGGTGGAAACAGATCAGGAAAGGCCAAGTCAAGAATCCGCAGCTCCAGTAAAGTAAAAATACTATGAAAACACTTCGCTGGCCCCGAATATGAGATATATTGTCAATGGGAAACTATCTACAGTTAAAACAGAGGCATAAAAGCTAAAGAGGCAAACCCAAAACTTTACCATTATGGATGGAGTTCTATACAAGAAAGGATATGCCCTTCCCTATTTGCAAGGTGTAATACCCAAGAGCGGATTGAGGATATTAAAATAAGCCCACGAAGGCTTTGCGGAGCTCACTCTAGTGGGATCAAATTGCCCAAAAAGATAATGAGACATGGGTTTTATTGGCCACAGTTAACCAACCAAGCAATCAAATATGTTAAAAGATGTGAAATGTGCCAACACTACTGAAAGATACCACATCTTCCTCCAAGTCAACTAACCGCCATCACTAGCCCATGGCCATTCGATGTTTGGGGAATTGATTTAATCAGACCGTTTCCAATCTCCAAAGGTGGAGCGAAATATGTTGTAGTGGCAATTGATTGCTTCACAAAATTGGTCGAAGCAAAACCACTTCCAAAGATCACCTCTGGGAAAGTGCTAAGATTTTTCATTAAGAATATTGTCACAAGGTTTGGGATACCCTAAAAAATAATCTCCGACAATGGAACCCAATTTGAAAGTGAAGAATTTTCACGATTTTGCCATAAGAATGGAATCATAAGAAGCTTCTCTTCTATCGCTCACCCAAAGGCCAATGGAGTCGTTGAGGCCGACAAAACAATAAAGGCAATCTTGAAAAAGAGACTAAATAAGGAAAAGGAAAATTGGGTAGAACTATCCCTAGTTTTTGTGGGCTTATAGAACATCTAGTAGAACTACGAAGGGTCATACCCCATATTCGCTAACATATGGTTGTGAAGCAATGCTACTGGTAGAAATTAAAGTTCCTTCTTATCAAAGGATTACTTACGCCTTCAACCCAAATCAAGAACTAAAAAAGGAATCACTTGACTTGATTCCTAAATTAGAAGATGAGGCAGACCTAAGAACGGTAGAATACCAAAGAAGAATATCGAAGTACTATAACTCAAAGGTAAATATGTGGTCATTCAGATAAGGAGATTTGGTACCTAGAAGAGTAATGGCCAATACGAGAACCCATCTGTTGGGCTACCGGGACCAAATTGGGAAGGTCCACTAATAATTTTCAAAGAATTCCCTATAGGGGCCTACAAGTTATGCTGTCCTATGGTAATATGGTACCGAGAACTTGGAATGCTGAACATTTGAAACCATATTTTTCGACTTTGAATGAATAAAGCATTTTCAAGAATGTCTCTACTATAATACACTAAGAGAAGTCTACATGGTCGGGAGTAAAATTCTCCTTAAACTTGGACTACCTAAAATGGTAGGCTATCAATAATGCTAGAAAGCCCTTGGTCGCGCCAAGATGGCCAGGTCAAGGCATCTCCTGGAGGGAGGGTGTAGGCCTTTAGCCACGCTAAAATAAGAAATGGCCAGGTTAGAGAAGCACAAGACCTTATCCGCATCATGCTGTGGCCAAGATAAGGCGCCTCCTAGATGGAGGACGGGTAATCCCTTGGTTCCGCTACGCTATGGCCTAGCCAAGGTACCGAACAATCCCTTAACCGCATTATGCTATATCTAGTTTAAGGAACCTCCTAGAGCGAGGTCGGATAAGTCCTCGTGCCCAACTTGAGAATAAGCTAGCCGAGTGCACCTAAAACTCAGATGAAATGTCCAACAGACTAAGAAAAGTCCCGGCCTGAAATGGGCACAGCTAGAAATCGGCACCGCCTAAAATAGCCACCACCAAAAATTAGCAACGTCTAAAATGACAACAGCCTGAAATGGGCACTACTTGAAATAAGCATAAGAATTGGACAAAAGAATCCTAGGCTGAAATAGGACAAAAAAATTGATAATTAAAAACTTAGGCCTGAGAAAGAAAATCATTCAAGATAACATCATGGCCTGGAGATGGCTCATTCGACAAAAGAATCAGAAAGATTTATTTGACTTTTCCTCACGAAAATCTGCCAGATTGGTTTTCTGGTCTTCTATTACATATTTCCAGATTGGATTTCTGGTCTTCTATTATTAATTACCAGAAACGGTATTCTGATCTTCTATTATTAAATACCATAAATGGTATTCTTGTCTTCTATTATTAATTACCAGAAATGATATCTTGGTCTTCTATTACTAATTAGCACAATTGGTATTTTGCTTTTCTGTTATAAAAATATCAGGAATGGGTATTCTGGTCTTCAATTACTTATTAACAGAAATGGTATTATGGACTTCCATTATAAATGCCAAATTGGGTATTCTTGCTTTATATTGCTTATTACAAGCTATGAATTTATGGTCTTCTATTATTTATTATCAGATATGGGTTTTCGGTCTACTACTGTATATCGCTAAAAATGGGCTTATAATCTTTTGTTGAATGAAAAAACAAGTCATTCGGGCCTTTAACGTTTATAACCAAAGATAATCTCCTGAACTTTCATATCAAAATAGATGATCCGATTGTTTTTTGGTCCTCTCTCCCTATTACCAGATTGATATGGGGTTTTAACTTTCTATTATGATGATCAATACAATTCTGGTCTCCCTACTTTTATTTGATGCATTATCGTAAGATATGAAGTTCTAAATTATCTATGCATGGTCTTCTAACATTCTATTGCTGAGAGTAAATTTCTAAACATCTATTCTTATTAATAAGGTCCATCCATCATGAAAGTATGGTTCCTTTATTATGACTTCTTGAACTTCCATCATTCATGGCAAAATGGGAAATAATTACTATCTCGCAAGAAACTGATAAATTCCGACCATCAAGACCCGAATCTGGGAAATCAAATACTTATGATAATTACTGGTTCTGAATGTTCAAAGGATGAATCTTTTTCTTAGATAAAATCGAATTTAAAATTTAACCAATCAGAAAAGATACTTGTACAGTGAACTAACCTTGCGAATATTGTTAGATATATTGTAGGAATATAGGGGCATGTGACGCCCCACCTCTATACTCACGCTAGCCAAGGACACTACGGGGTAACGCCATCGACTAGCACGAAGAATAAGGCTATTGAAGAGCGACCATCCATGGAATTGCTTTGTGCGAGTACCGATATGTCAGATAGTATGTCACACGTTTCATTTCAAGAGGAAATCCGACATATCAAATGCAAACTCAAAGCTAATACACGGTGGCTATATGGTCTTCGGAAACATATATAGAAATAAGCATAACACAAATCAGTCATAGATATCCATATCACAAAGGCGGAAACAAGTATGAATATAACACATAGACGTGTACGTCAGAGTAGTGGTCAAACATGATCCACAATATCACAAAAGAATAGGTACAGATACTAGACAAAAGAATATGTATACATCAAGGAGTCTCTATCTCGAATGTATAATAACAAAAACTACTAAACTAGACTAGTTAGCCAAAAGGTCAAAAGCTAGTCTCAGCTAAGGAGTCAAGCAGAAGCACCTATAACATCTCGGTCTGACCCGAGTATTCTTTAATAAGACAATAATAAACGGACCAGTCTAGCAATAAATATTAGATAAAATGAGATATGATAAGAGATATGACTAAGACGTATGATAACAGTAATGCCATACTGTGACAAGTACACATTTAACAACAACAAAAAATCATACAATATCTCAAAAATCTCAAAAGTAAAAAAAAGTGTCATATCCTTTATTTTATTCACCAAAACACAAATATTGAGAAATATATCAATGCCAATCACAAAATGGTGAAACACAAATTCTAGAAATCGTCAAGTAGAAATTCAAAAATAACAAAGGGGGAGGCCTATCACAAACGGGAGCTTGAAAACTCACCAACACGTGCATCACAAATGGATCGCTAACCCATGGTTGCTAACCATAGAGCCAGTGCAACGACCTAGTACAATAACATTACGCTCGAGGAACTTGAAACTCAAATAATTCGGAACAACGACGTAGTATAACGGTACGCCCGATGAACCTGATAAGTCGGTACAGCGACGCAGTACAACGGTACGTTCGATGGACCTGATAAGCCGGTACAACGACGTAGTACAAGGTACGTCTGATGGACCTGATTAGCCGGTACAATGACGTAGTACAATGGTATGTCTAATGAATAGAACTCCATAAAAGAACATGGGTCGCTAGCCCACAAAAATGAGTCGAAACTCTAAAGAACCAATAGGTCGTTAGCCTATAAAAGAAATGAGATGAAATATAATAAAACGAGGTACAGAGCCCTACGTGGACAAAGAGACATAGCATATCGCTAGTCTAAAATCACAAAATGAACATCATCGATCAACAATAAGTGTCAATTACACTAAGTTAGTAAATAAATGAGTTTAGCTTCATGTCCCATAACCACTGGCTTAACTTAATATTTACGAACAAATTGTAGATTTCCACTCGAAGATCGTCACAAGAGTTTCAATCGAACTAGTCTAAGTATTAACCGACGAAGTAAATGCAAGCGTTTCATATCATGTTTTGCAAAGTCGTTTAGTTGGATTTCTCGAAAAAATGAGGAAAAGGTTTGTATATACTAATAGAGTGGAAAACAGTTTTATAAACAAGCACTGTATTAAAATAGAGTTGAAATCATCTTTGTGAAAGAGTTTGAATATTTACTACTAGTATAGAAACATTTGCATTTTAAAGTGACAAACCACAGAAAATGATCGTAGAAACAATCAATCACCAAAAATTCACATTCGAAGACGTGAATCAAATCCAAAAAAATGATACCAAATCCATCAATATGGATATTCCCAAAAATCCAAAAAAGAAGTCATCAACGTCGATAAATGATAACAACAAATCGGATCATCATGGATCGATTAAAAATCGAAAACTCACACGAAAACTGCCTAAAATAGGGAAAAAGCTCATTTCCCAAGTTCAGTTGACTGATCTACAGGGTCAGTCGACTGATACATGCCTGGAAATACTCGGTTTCTAGGTTCAGTCGATTGACACTATAAGTCAGTCGACTGATAAAGGGACAGAAAATTTTCTGTCCCCAGGTTCAGTCGACTGACCTTACAGTTCATTCGACTGAACTGGCAATAACAGTATTTTCAGCCTTGCCCCCGTAAAGGGCAAAATTCCTACCGAATATGATCGGACGAGCAACAGAGACTAGGTATTTATGCCAAGCGACAACCCGGCCTTATAGGCACTCCGATACACCCCCAAAACATGTTCAAAACATCAAAGGTAGGATTTTTATAAAATTGGTCAACAAAACCCAAAAATTGAAAAATTCACCAAATCCGTTCAAATCAAAAGCAAATGAACATCAATAGATGTTAGGGATTCATACCTAACCAGAAAGAAGGTTATAGACATAGATGTGAGTTCAAAAACTCACCTTTTACTCAATAACACAAGTGAGAAGCTATAAGGCAAGGCAAGAACAACCACTTTTCAATTTTAACCCAAGAAGCTTCAATCTAAGCTTCTCCCTGATTTCTAGCTTGAAGTTGATAATTCCTAAAAGAATTAGGGCTTAGGAATTTCTAATTTCTTTTCTCTTCCTCTATTTTTACTAAAGCTTGAGTGTTAGGAAATACTATGAAGGAATGAAGAGGAGTGGAGTGGAGTTGGGTTAATATGTTGGGTTAATGGGCTGAAACCCAAACCCAAAGCCCTAAATGAAAACATCAAAACTTTAATCAACTCCAAACATATCGATGTTTATACTCAAAAAGGTCGCAAACGCCATTTTGAACTCAATGCAAGTGGTCTCGAGTCCTAATTCGACTATTCGCAAAAAGTAGTATTTCGGACTTTAATCCGACTAACGATGCTATATATAAATAAATTTTTAAATATATAATCGTAAAATATGCGGGTTGCTACAGACTCCCCTCCTTAAAGAAATTGCTTCCTTGGAATACTTAAGGAAAAAAAAAGATAACAACCATTAAAAGCATATCAACACAAAAGAATAATTTAAAATTAGAAGTTCACCATAAAGAGCACGAGAGAGTAAGTCCAGATGTGTTCGCTCATAAGTCAAACTCGGTGATACTTCAACTTCCTCAATAGCACCAGGCTCAAGATTAGAATCGAAATCCCTAAGGCATTTCTGTAGTTGAGAGACGTGGAAAATGTCATGAATAGCAGAAAATTGAGCCGATAATAAAAGGCGATAAGCCAAAGAATCAATACGTTCGGTGATGGGAAATGGACCAATATATCGAGGTGCTAATTTTCCCGATTGACTGAAGCGCACAACACCCTTCATACGTGAAACATGCATAAACAAGAAATCTCCCATAGAAAATTCTAGTTTCCTTCTTCGGTTATCGGCATAGGATTTTTCTCTACTTTGAGCTTCTTTCATCCTATGGCGAATAAGGTCAATCTTTTCTATGGAATCATGAATAAAATCTGGACCTAAAACTAGCTTCTCACCGGCCTCAAGCAAGCAAGAAGGAGAACGGCATAGCCTTCCATAGAGTGCCTTAATAGGTGCCATACCAATACTAGATTGGAAGTTATTATTATAGGAAAACTCATCGAGAGAAATATGATCCTCCCAACATTCACCAAAATCAAGAACATAAGCACGAAGAAGATCTTCCAAAGTTTGATTCACATGCTCAGTTTGTCCATCGGACCGAGGATGATAAGCGGTGATAAAATTAAGCTTTTTGAAGACTCTTCCAAAA
Source organism: Allium cepa (assembly GCA_030765085.1). Lineage (NCBI taxonomy): Eukaryota > Viridiplantae > Streptophyta > Magnoliopsida > Asparagales > Amaryllidaceae > Allium > Allium cepa. The sequence goes on along the minus strand of CM060930.1, from coordinate 104,110,067 downwards.
TCCACTAGTAAATAATGGATCACGATCACTAACAATAGAAGTAGGAACTCCATGCAATTTAACAATTTCTCTAATGTAGAGTTTGGCCAATAGAGTTACGGTCCAATTGGATCGAACAAGAATAAAATGGGCATATTTTGTGAGTCTATCAACTATCAACCATAAGCTATCATGACCAGAACGAGAATGGGGAAGACCGTCAATAAAGTCCATGGAGACTTAATCCCACTTCCAAATTGGAATGTCCAAAGGTTGCAATAACCCACCGGGCCTTTAATGCTTGGCCTTTAATGCTCGGCCTTTATAAGTTGGCAAGTCATGCAATGCTTAATGAAGTTAGCAATATTAGATTTCATTCCATCCCAATAATAAAGTCGCTTCATATCCGTGTACATTTTATTACTACCGAGATGAATGGTAAATTTAGAACGATGAGAATCTTCTAAAATGTCTTTACGAAGATTACCAATATTTGGCATGATAAGTCTACCAAATTTTGAATGCCGCCACGAACATCGATATCAATGTCTTTCAACCCTTCAATATCAATATTATCCCTATAACTTTGGCTAAGAAGAGTCAATTCAGGATCTAGCTTTTGAGCTTCAAGAACGTGGTATAAAAGAGAAGGATGAGCCTCAAGGCTACATAAAACAAGAGATGAACATAATCGAATTCACGATCTTGAATCTCACAAGTGGATAAAGTCTCAAGATCATTCCATTCGGATATCATCAGAGAAACAACCGCTTGTTGCTTATGACTAAGGGCATCGACAACACGATTTTCCTTTCCGAAAGCATAAAGAATATTAAGATCAAAAGATGCAAGGAGTCTCGAGCCAACGTTATTGGCGCAACTTAAGTTCCTTTTAATAAAATAAATACTCCAAATATTTATGATCGGTGTAGAGAACAATTTTCTCTCCCAAAATTAATGATGTCAAATTCTAAAAGCGAAAACAATAGCGGCGAGCACTAGATCATGAATGGTATACTTAGTCTCGATAGCCTATAATTGTATAGAAGCATAAGTGATAGAATGTTCCCTTTTGTAAGAGAACGGCACCCAAACCAATACGACTAGCATCGGTACAAACAGTGAAGCCTTGGTTCCCTTCGGGAATCACAAGAATAGGAGTATCGAAAAAGAGTTCTTTTAATTGATCCTCTTTCTCGAAAAGCTAAGACTTTCAAATTTACAATTAACTTTGTGTAATCATCTTTCTAGAAAAATTTATTTATTCCAAGTCAATTTACTGTCTCTGATTGTCTCATCATAGCGTTTATGAGATTCCTATCGATAATGTTGATCAAACGCATCGATCAGAATTCATAAAGCACTCAATGGGCAATACAACACAAAATCATCTTCTATATGATAAAAATATGTCTTAAAATTTTTACGAATATTCTTTATTCATTTTAAGAACAAGATTCAATTATACTTACAAATGTATCTTGTTAAAAGATGTGCAAATTTTAAATTTCTATATTCATCTATAATCGATAAATTCAAAAACGGACTCATCGAGATATTCATAGAACACTCGGTTCATAAGATGGACGAAAAAAGCTGGACAAACCGAATGACATCACGAGTCGTTCATAAGAATCATAATGAGTGCTGAATACAATTAATGGAACACTATCGTCTGCAACTCATAGCTAATGAAAACTGGTGGCAAAGTCGAGCTGAAAAGACCTTAGCACCACTTAATAGATTCGCTTAGGTGACAATCCTAAGACAAGCTCAAAAATACCAGAAAATTCACAAACTACTTGAATGAGGAATATAACATCTTCCTCAACAAGTGGGTCTAGAGAATAAAATGATGCCACCAAAATGGAATCGATATCATTAAGAAAAATAGAAATCTGCTTAACAGATTGAAAATGTTGTATATGGTCCACTCGAGACATGGGATATGGCTTCATAATAATTAAGCCAATCCTTTCACAAAAATCAATTCTGAAACCTAAGTAGCACATAACATGCAAATTGGATCGGAAAGCATAATCACATAAAATAATCTCAACATTTTTACAAAGTAAACTGAGTGTTGCGGATGCACCACCCTGATTAGCAAATCTCAATGAAGTCATGAAGCCCAAAATATTTAAAGAAAGAATCAACCAGTTCTTTTGATATAAAATAACCCGTATCAAAAAGAACTCGAATATGATTCCAGTAAAAAATGTCATCAAGGACTGGATGATAAATACCTTGACCAAGAAAAGTGTTACTCGATGCTTACACAACATTCATCTTTCCTTCTCTCCTAATTTGAAGTTTGGGACAAGAAGATAGAAGATGACCTTAACTTTTGCAATAGCTGCAAGAAATAGGCCATGGACACTTATTTATATAGTGGTCCTTGGAGCCACAATTGTAGCATTCTCCACGATTAGGGATTGGAGTCTTTGTTAGCGAAGTTACTTGCTTCCCTTTCTTGTTGCGATTAGGACTTTTGAACTTAATATGCCTCTTCTTAATGTTATTGAGGCTCTTTTTGGAACCTCCAACATCACTATCACTTCCTTTATCGGCCTCTTCTAGTCGAAGAGTGATGTCTACAAGCTGATTGAAAGGAACTTCTAATTTCAAAGGTAGAACCTTGTTTAACGGCGGATTTAAATTTCAATTTAAAAATAACCGCAAGCGCATAGTGTACGAATGTAGCACGTGGCGAATACGGGTCGATTCGTAGGGAATTGATGATTTTAAAATTCTACTCAATCAAATTAACCAAAGTTAAAAGAGTGATTAACTAAAAAGAAGAAGAAAAACGACAAAAGAAAGTAGATAAAAATATGAGAGTGTTAAGACAATTTAGAGGCAATTTCCACTCTCTAGATCACATAAATTAACAAAATGAAGTTATGATCTCTCTCTTCTTGTCATTAGTGAATTAGTTGATGTGCTTATCATAAGTATGATATATTTGTGCTATTAATTAGCTCAATATAAACCATCAAACTATAACACAACCACTAATACACTTTTATATCTCATAAGATATGACAACAAAGTTGAAAGCAAAATCTATTTTAAGCATGACCAATTAAATATTAATTAGAAATATAAGCCATCAAATTTTAATTTCAACAATCACTTCTTTGCCATAATCATATGTAGATGAAGAGGCAATTTGTGTTTTGTTTGTTTAAGCATAGCCTATTTGTTATAAACAACATAGACTATCAAATTCAAAGCTAAAGAACATCATTAAACAACTTCAATCATTCTCATTAAGCACAAAAAGAGGGCATAAACATCAAATTAAGTTGAAGCTACATGATTAGAGAGCTTCATTACCCCTAAATTGAAGGGGTTTAGCCTCTCATATTTGTTATCATATGAACAAATGTAGCTTGCAACATGAGAGAAAAAGAAAAGGAAAAGAGAGCAAAGTGAAATGGAAAACTATTCTAATTGCATAAAGGAAAATCTACACTACTTGCATAAAAGGAAATGAACATGTAATTAAAAAGAAACAGTAATTAACATTGCATAAAAAAAAAGAATTATATAAGAGAAGAAATGGCTAAGTAGCCATGGAAAGAAAGAGAGATTTGATTTATTTTCTAAACTAAAACTAACTAACTAAGAGGAAGATGGCTACATGAAACATAAGGGGTATTTATACAAGTTAGAAACCCTAATGCATTTTTTTAGGGAGTACCCAAAATGCCCTTGTAGGAAGTGTGGTGGCCAAGTTACCATTAGCTTCAATAATCCCCCACTTAAATGTACATGAAGCTTTAAATGTCTTTTAGCATGTGCATTAGCCTTTAATTTGTACATTAAGATATTGGGTAGGTGGGGTCCTCCATGTTCTTCACTTTAAATTATTTTCAACTTCATTCTATCGTATCTTCTTTGTACATGCATATTCCTTCATGAAACCACTTGTAATTGAGTTTAAATTACTACAAAATAATATATAAATTTCCCATTAAATTTTCTCAATTTGATATATGCATAAAAATGACCATTTTGCCCTTTGATGACGATGAAAATGTGACAATTTCAAATAATTTGAATTTTGGTTAAAAAATTAAAATACCCAATATGATCATTTACTCAATTTAAATAGATTAAATATGGTGGTAAAAATATGCATATTTACGTGCACATCAAATACCCCCACACTTATCTTTTTATTCGTCCTCGAATAATGAAAAACTAAGATAAATCCGTTTTCGTAGGGAGCACGATTGCATTGAGCGTATGCAACAATCCGTTAAACCTCTGGGTGTCCCCAGTAGGACGAGTGTTGTCTCGTGAGGGTTTTCAGCAGATACTACCCACAAAATCCAAGTGCGGGATGAAAATATTTACAAAATGCAAGATTTATTTACAAAGAGATGAATGCGAGTTTTTGAAAATATTTACAAATGAACGATTTATTTTTAAATTGACACGAATAAGTTAAATATAGGTTTTGGTCATTATCTTGAAAATTTAAGTCATTTACTCGTCAAAATTTCCAACAAAAATCAAGTTATCATAACAAATAGGCTATAGTTTAACTCGTTTATGTTGGTTAATAACACAGTGTAACTATGAAATGGATCCTTAGTTGATTATCAAAGTTTATCAAAGTGGTATTTTCATTTCTTTTCAATAACAAACCAAATCAACTAAATAAAAGTAATGTTAGGATTTCAATTGCTTGCTCTCTCATTATTTGCAAGAAAATTAACACACCTAGCTCAGGTGAACTGAGGCTAGATATACCACCCATGCACTGCCTTGCGGGCTTATGTGAGGGGAGTACAGAGCATGGAGAATGCACACACTTTCGTGCATACACCTATCGACCGTAGGTGGTTTTTATTATGTTTTTTTTACATGTGTTCCATACATGCATAACCGTGAGGACTTTTAAATGAGTATGAAAGCACATAATCAAAAATTTCAAGTAATTCCCCCATGCATAACCGTGAGGACTTTTAAATGAGAGTGAATACTTGGATATTATTATTTTTTATTTTTATATTTTTTAAGAGAGAGAGAAAGTTTTGCAAAATCATCTTAACACCATTTAACTTAGAAGACAAAAAAAATGTTATATCCTTTACTTTAAATCAACCACTTTTTAAAACAAAGATTTTCAATTAAGATGTACTTCATAATTAACACGTATGAATCTTCCTATATACTAGTTAAACCATTATTATATATAATAAAACTTCATTTTTCATTTTTTTTAAGACAAATAAACTTTCAAAATTTTCAATTTAATAAGCCAAAACCATATATTTATCCTATAGTGTTTCTTTAAAAATAAATCAAAATGCTTAAAAAAATTCTTCTTTTGTGTTTAATATTTTTTTGGTAGAAAAATGAAAAATTAATCCTGAAAAATCAAAAAGAAGATGAGTATCCTCCCTCACACTAGATTTTGACTGTGTCCCCACAGCCAACCCAAGTGGAAGGGGAAAAAATAAAAAATAAAAAGATGACTTATATTTGCACGAAAACTAATAATACTTACACTAGATCAGAAAGTATATCGTCAAAAAGTAAATGAAACGGTCTTTCAAAAACCGATTCATTTGTCTGGTCAAGTGTGCGAGACACAGCTTAAGCGTGAAAAACCAAACCATAAAAAATTTTGAAGTCGAATGTGGATTTGGAAAAACGAATGTCGTTTTATTGAAAATTGAATGAGTTGTTTTGTTTTCGATGATTTTTAGGGATGATAAAACAATTAATTGAAATTCATGTTTATTTTCAACAAATTGAAGTTCAAACTTATCATTGAAAACTTCTTCAAAATTATCGATTTCAAAATCAAAATGGTGATCGAAATTTTCCCTTTCAGAATTCAACAACTCATTTTCAAAAAGTCCATAAAACTCATGTTCGTTAAATTCGACTTCCTTTGTTGGATTATCAACAACTTCATCGTGCAAATCGAGTTTAAAATTCAAAGTTGTCGTATTCAAATTTTCAGAAAAAGGAAGATCGAAGTCTAAATCGAGCTTCGCACCGTCAAAAGAATTGAAATCCAACTCAATTACCGTGTTTTCAACAACTTCATTAAGGTTATTATTCTCAATTTCAAAAGTTGTTATTTGAAAATCGTCGATTTGGGTAAAAGATGGATTATTACTTAACTCGTCACACGTTGGGATTTGGTTTTGTTGTTCACGTTGTTTCATATAAGTTTCAAACAACGAATCTGTGTGATCATCGCAAATTTCGTTCATTTGTTCTACAAAATCCAATTTGTAGCTATTAACTTGAGAATTTTCGATTTGGATTTGTTGAGATCAAAAATCTTCACTCGTATCGTAGTCGAGATTATTACCATTGACAAAATTATTTGAAAAGTGGATCACATTTTCGTTTTGATTTTTAAATTCATTTTGGAGTTCGAAATTGAATTGGCATGAGTTATCATCGAAATCGTTTGAATTTTGAAGCGAATCCAAATTTTGATTATTTCGAAAACTTTGGTTTGAGTTATCGCACAAATATGAATTACACAACTTATTTATCATTTGATTTTGTTGTGTAGCGATTTCAAGTAAAGATGAAATGTTATTTTCAAGATTTAAAGGTTGGTCATCATTTTGAAAATTTTGAGGTTCGAAATTCGAATCGTTTAAACAATAGTTGTTGAAATATCCACAAGAATATGAAGTGAAATTATATGGATTATATTGATTTTCACAACTGTCGTAAAATTCGTGCATGTGGGGAAACTCAGACATTTTCAAGAATGTTTTTGTGTTTTTTTGTAAAAGAAAAATATTTACAACTGGAATTTAATTTTCAAAAAGGGAATTGATTTTTTTTTGGTTTTTCAAATTCTTTCTTTGTTTTTGAAAAGTTCTTTTTTTTGGATTTTTGAAATTTCAAAGAAAAAGGATTTAAAAATTTCAAAGGAAAAGGAATATTTACAATTTTTTTAGTTTTCGACTTTGAATTTTTTTGTTTTTCTTTTTTTTTGAATATGCATGAACTAATGCAACTAAATGAATGCAAGGGTCTAATTATAAATTATTTATCCTAAGTTAACCTAAAATTGTAGAATCACAAATTGTCTTAGATAAACAAGATAGTTCTCAGCCAGGTAACGGACATGATTTATCTGTGCACCACGAATCACCATAGCAATGCAGCTGAAGGTTTAAGTAACTTCAGAGGAACAACCACTGTAATATTTACGAATCACCGTAATATTTATAAGTGGTTATTACTCTGATGTAGCCTAGACAACAAGAAAGCAAATTGTTCAAAGAAGACAAATTATCAATATACAATTAAGTGTTATTGATGTCTAACTTTTATTATTAATCAAAATCTAGGATGAAATGCAAAGCAGAAAATAAACGTCACTAACAACGCAGTTATAAATGATTTGTTTTGAATTTTTTTTCAAATGCAAGCGATCAACAATGTAGGGAAAATAAAAACAATAAATATAGCAAGCAAGCAGTTTTTTTCTCTTTAGCAAGAAGAGAAAATCAAGCAATTTATTTTAGCAAGCACTTCTGCTCCTTCTGCAACTCTGCTTTGGCAACCTGAAATAAAAACAAGATATATACAATTTTTTTATATGTTTATTAAAGAAGAAAACAAAACAAGTGAAAAACAAAACAAATGAAAAATAAAATAAAAAGAAACTAAAACAAGTAAAACTAAAAAGAGTGAAAACAAATGAAAAATGAAAATTTAAATAAAGTGAAACTTGTTTTTTTAACTAAAACAAATGGGAAACAAAAACAAATTAAACTAAAACAATTAAAAACAAATTAAACTTGTTGATTGTTTTTTTATAACAGCATAATTCAATAGCCCAGTCCAAAGCAAACGAAAATACGCTCTTATCCCAAAATTCAACTAATTATGTTCCAAACAACAAGAAAACTCCAACAAACGAGATTTTAAACCAAGAAACTCAATTGTTTTTAATTCAAATCAAATCGAAATTAAAATTCCAAAACCAGAATTGATGAATTTCGTGCAGCTTCGTGGGAAATGTGGTCGCAACTTTGGATTCGGTGATTGGTGACTTTCGAAGTTTGGTTTTTGCAAGTTGGGGTTTTCGATGGGTTGTTTGTGGTTGGTGGTGAGGTGACGCGATTGCTGGCGGTTCACAATTGAAGTGGATTTGGGGATAATATGAGGGTCGAGGTAGTGTCAGTGGATGACTTGTAGTCAACTTACTCGATCTTTGGCTGGCAAAGGATGTCACGTTTTGAAATTGAGGGGGTTTTGGATTGTTGGACTACTTGATGAGGTCGCAATAGTGGTCGTAGCTGCTATTGGCGATTGGTCGCGGTGGTTTGTTGTGGTGATTTTGGTGGAAGAATGATGAAAGGTCAATGATAGGGCTGTTGTTTGAATTGATCGCGATTTTCGGGTTGGGTTGGTTTACTGACAGGAAGTGAATGTGGGCTAAGAAGTGGTTGAAGTTGATGGGTTGATATGTGTAATTGTGGGTTGTGGCACAGGGAACTATTGCGTGGGTATGTTTGTGAAACTATTGGATGTAGTGCAGATGGCTGTGGTTTTGCAATGTGCAATAGGGTGTTTGAGTTGCTGGATGGTGGTGTGCGGAACTTGATGAAGGAAGACCAGTAGTTTTGTAAGACTGTAGTGAAGTGTTGAAGGAGGAGTATGTAAGAAAGGTGGCAATGATATGAGGAGCACTTGTATGGCGTAGTTATCGCTGAAAGGATTGAAATGGCAGTGGTGGGATGAATTGATCAGAGGATTGCAGTGAGTTTTTTTTGTTTGGTGACGACATGTAGAGGGCAAGAAGTTGATGGTATGGGTAGGAACAGTGGTGATTTTGGAGGGAGTACCAGAGAGGGCTTGAAAGTGTGGTGAATGGAGATGTAACAGTATCTAAAAGTTTGTACAGAATGTTTGTAAACAATTAAAAACAGAGAACTTGGAAATTATAGAGAATGGATTGCAAAATGAATGTAAACTGGAAATGAAAAGGGAGAACACAATATAACCATCAGCAATATAAACCAAGATGTTGTGTACTCTCGAAGATGTAAGAATCAAAACAGAAATGCATAAAACTTTTTTTTAAGTAAAGTAAAACAGTGAAGAACAACAAGCAAACAACAAAAATTGGCAACAAAACACAAACAACAAACACACAATAATTTTTTTTTAAATGCAAACAAAAACACAAAATAAAACACCCAATAAAACTCAAACAAAAATAATTTGAAGAATAGAAAATCAAAATCAAATCAAATCCCCAGCAACGGCGCCAAAAACTTGTTTAACGGCGGAAATTCTATGGAATTAGAATACCGTCGAAAAATTTCAATTTAAAAATAACCGCAAGCGCACGGTGTACAATGTAGCACGTGGCGAATACGGGTCGATCCGCAGGGAATTGATGATTTTAAAATTCTACTCAATCAAATTAACCAAAGTTGAAACAGTGATTAACTAAAAAAAGAAAAATGACAAAAGAAAATAGATAAAAATATGAGAGTGTTAAGACAATTTAGAGGCAATTTCCACTCTCTAGATCACATAAATGAACAAAATGAAGTTATGATCTCTCTTTTCTTGTCATTAGTGACTTAGTTGATGTGCCTATCATAAGTATGTTATATTTGTGCTATTAATTAGCTCAACATAAACCATCAAACTATAACACAACCACTAATACACTTTTAAATCTCATAAAATATGACAACAAAGTTGAAAGCAAAATCTATTTTAAGCATGGCCTATTAACTATTAATTAGAAATATAAGCCATCAATTTTAATTTCAACAATCACTTCTTTGCCATAATCATATGTAGATGAAGAGGCAATTTGTGTTTTGTTTGTTTAAGCATAGCCTATTTGTTATAAACAACATGACTATCAAATTCAAAGCTAAAGAACATCATTAAACCACTTCAATCATTCTCTTTAAGCACAAAAAGAGAGCATAAACATCAAATTAAGTTGAATCTACATGATTTGGGAGCTTCATTACCCCTAAATTGAAGGGGTTTAGCCTCTCATATTTGTTATCATATGAACAAATGTAGCTTGCAACATGAGAGAAAAAGAAAAGGAAAAGAGAGCAAAGTGAAATGGAAAACTATTCTAATTGCATAAAGCAAAATCTACACTACTTTCATAAAAGGAAATGAACATGTAATTAAAAAGAAACAATAATTAACATTGCATAAAAAAAAAAGAATTACATAAGAGAAGAAATGGCTAAGTAGCCATGGAAAGAAAGAGAGATTTGATTTATTTTCTAAACTAAAACTAACTAACTAAGAGGAAGATGGCTATATGAAACATAAGGGGTATTTATACAAGTTAGAAACCCTAATGCATTTTTTTGGGGAGTACCCAAAATGCCCTTGGAGGAAGTGTGGTGGCCAAGTCACCATTAGCTTCAATAATCCCCCACTTAAATGTACATGAAGCTTTAAATGTCTTTTAGCATGTGCATTAGCCTTTAATTTGTACATTAAGGTAGTGGGTAGGTGGGTTCCTCCATGTTCTTCACTTTGAATTATTTCCATCTTCATTCTTTTGTATCTTCTTTGTACATGTATATTCCTTCATGAAACCACTTGTAATTGAGTTTAAATTCCTACAAAATAATATAGAAATTTCCCATTAAATTTTCCCAATTTGATATATGCACAAAAATGTCCATTTTGCCCTTGGATGACGATGAAAATGTGACAATTTCAAATAATTTGAATTTTGGTTAAAAAAAGTGGAAATACCCAATATGATCATTTATTCAATTTAAATAGATTAAATATGGTGGTAAAAATATGCATATTTACGTGCACATCAAACCTTTTTTGGGTTTTTACTCAAAGCATATATAAACCATTGATTCTTTACAAGATCCAAAAGTTGTTGAGCAGACATGAGCACGCCATCCAGAGAAGGACTACTAGATTGACCAGCGCTAGGACTGCCAGATCTAACCATTTCTTCTTCGTAAAGAAAGAAAGAAAAAAGATGAAAAAGTTTATTCCCAAAATGAATATCATACAATCATGATTGATAAAACATGGCATCATAAAAGTGAATAGGATAGAACGGGTCCTATGACTCGGATAAATCCTAAAGCACGATTCCTTAAAAGGACTCAGGACGATGATCCTTGCTAGATTATTCTACATTGTTCCGAAGTTTGGCTCTGATACCATGCTGTGACGCCCCACCTCTGTACTCATGCTAGCCAAGGAACTACGGGGTAATGCCGTCGACTATGAAGAATAAGTTTGTTGAGGAGCAAACATCCATGTAATTGCTTTATGCGAGTACCGATATGTCAGGTAATATGTCACGGTTTCATTTCAAGTGGAACTCTGACATGTCAAATAAGCTACTACACGGAGGCTATGTGGTCTTCGAAAACAAATATAGAAATAAGCGTAACACAAATCAGTCACAGATATCCATATCACAAAGGCGAAAACAGTTATGAATATAACACATAGAAGTGTACATCAGAGTAGTGGTCAAACAAGATCCACAATATCATAAAAGAATAGGCACAATTACTAGACAAAAGAATATGTATGCATCAAGAAGTCTCTATCTCAAATGTATAATAACAAAAACTACTGAACTAGAGTAGTTAGCCAAAAAGTCAAAAGCTAGTCTCAGCTAAGGAGTCAAGCAGAAACACCTATAACATTTCAGTCTGACCCGAGTATTATTTAATAAGAAAATAATAAACAGATTAGCCTAGCTATAAATATCAGATGAAATAAGATAGGATAAGAGATATGACTAAGACGTATGACAACAATAATGCCATACTATGATAAGTACACATTTAACAACAACAAAAATCATACAATATCTCAAAAATCTCAAAAGTAAAAAAGAATCATATTCTTTATTTTATTCACCAAACCACAAATATTGACAAATATATCAATGCCAATCACAAAATTGGTGAAACAAAAATTCTAGAAATCGTCAACTAGAAATCCAAAAATCACAAAGGGGGAGGCCTTTCATAAACGGGAGCATGAAAACTCACCAACACGTGCATTACAAACGGATCGCTAACCCATGGTCGCTAACCATTGAACCTGTGCAACGACGTAGTATACTAATGGTACGCCCGAAGAACCTAAAACTCAAATAATTCAGAACAGCGATGTAGTACAATGGTACACCCGATAAACCTGATAAGCCGGTACAACAACGTAGTACAACGGTACGTCCGATGGACCTGATAAGCCGGTACAACGACGTAGTACAATGGTACGTCCGATGGACCTGATAAGCCGGTACAACGACGTAGTACAACGATACGTCCGATGAACCGAACTCCATAAAAGAACATGGTTCGCTAGCCCAAAAAATGAGTCGAAACTCCAAAGAACCAATAGGTCGTTAGCCTATAAAAGAAATGAGACGAAACTCAATAAAACGAGGTACAGTCCCCCACGTGGGAAAAGAGACATAGCATATCACTAGTCTAAATCAAAAAATGATCATCATCAATCAGCAAGAAGTGTCAATTACACTAAGTTAGTAAATGAATGAGTTTAGCTTCATGTCCCATTACCATTGGCTTAACTTAAATATTTACGAACAAATTGTAGATTTCCACTCGAAGATTGTCACCAGAGTTTCAATCGAACGAGTCTAAGAATTAACCGACAAAGTAAACACAAGCGTTTCATACCACTTGTTTTGCAAATTCGTTTAATTGGATTTCTCGAAAAAATGAGGAAAAGGTTTGTATATACTAATAGATTAGAAAACGGTTTTGTAAATGAGCTTTGTATTAAAATAGAGTTGAAATCATCTTTGTGAAAGAGTTTGAATATTTACTAGTAGTATAGAAAGCTTTGCAATTTAAAGTGACAAACCATAGAAAAAGATTGTAGAAACAATCAATCACCAAAAATTCACATTCGAAGATGTGAATCAAATCCAAAGAAATCGATACCAAGTCCACCAAAATGGATATTCCCAAAAATCCCAAAAAAGAAGTCATCAAAGTCGATAAATGATAACAACAAATCAGATCATCCTGAATTGATTAAAAATCGGAAACCCACACAAAAACTGCCTAAAATAGGAAAAAGCTCATTTCCCAAGTTCAGTCGACTGAACTGTAGGGTCAGTCGACTGATACATGCTTGGAAACTCTCGGTTTCCAGGTTCAGTCGACTTATACAGGGACAGAAAATTTTCTGTCTCCAGGTTCAGTTGACTGACCTTACATTTCAGTCGATTGAACTGGAAATAGCAGTATTTTCAGCCTTGCCCCATGAAGGGCCAAATTCCTACTGGATACGATCGGACGATCAACGGAGACTAGGGATTTATGCCAAGCGACAACCCAGCCTTATAAGCTCTTCGATACCCCCCCAAAACATGTTCAAAACATCAAAGATAGGATTTTTATAAAATTGGTCAACAAAACCCAAAAATTGGAAAATCCACCAAACCTATTCAAATCAAAAGAAAATGAACACGAATAGATGTTAGGGATGCTTACCTAACCACAAAGAAGGTTATGGACATAGATATGAGTTCAAAAACTCACCTTTTACTCAAAAACACAAGTGAGAATCTATAAGGCAAGAACAACCACTCTTCAATTTTAACCCAAGAATCTTCAATCTAAGCTTCTCCTTGATTTCTAGCTTGAAGTTGATAATTCCTTAGAGAATTAGGGCTTAGGAATTCCTAATTTCTTTTCTCTTCCTCCATTTTTACTAAAACTTGATTGTTAGGAAATATTATGAAAGAATGAATAGGAGTGGAGTGGAGTTGGGTTAATATGTTGGGTTAATGGGCTGAAACCCAAACCCAAAGCCCTAAAAGAAAACAGCAAAATTTTAATCTACTCCAAACATATCGATGTTTATACTCAAAAAGTCGCAAACGCCATTTTGAACTCAATGCTAGTGCTCTCGAGTCCTAATTCGACTGTTTGCAAAAGTAGTATTTTGGACTTTAATCCGACTAATGATGTTATATATAAATAAAATATTTAAATATATAATCGTAAAATATGCGGGTTGTTACAAGGCAATTCGGCAATCCTAGAATTTTTGTCCTAAATAAAAAATGCCTTCTTTATACCGCAATAGGAGGGGGGGGTAAATGTTAACCATAAAATATAAATGAAGATAAAGAAGTCCCTTCAGAAAGCTTCCGCATGGATAAAGGGCATCATGAAAAGTCAAATTTCAATGGTATCGAAAGGATTGTTCAATGCTAAAGAAGAGCATATAGGAACTTCGGAACAAGGCTTCTGCAAATATGAAGGAAAGAATTACTAAAGCACAACAAAGCAACTAGCCACAGAACTACCAAACACCTTCCGGTTGGGATTTCGCAACAATTCATCATAAAACAAAGGCTATAGAAAAGGAGTTCAAATCAAAACTTACGACGGTGTAAAAAGGATGCTATTACTTTAATAATCAACCATTCGTCTAAGACGAAAGGTTTATCAAAAAGAGAAAAGGAAGAGAAACACAACCTAAACTTTTCGAATGAGTTGAAGGGATGCAGTCATCAAATTTCATTAGCATCAAACTGTTCGAAGGAGTCAAAAGGTTCCATCTCTATTATCCAAAGTGTTCTTACCTTTCAAAAGGGATGAAGAAGTCAAAGAAAGTGTGAGTATGTACTTAATGACCTTTTTGAAAGCATAATAAGCCTTTCGAACTGGTTGAAGCACATCCAGAGTACCTTTCGAGAATGACGAATGATTTACGAAGAAAGCAATATTCACAAGTAATTAAAGAATGAAAGAAAACCTTTCGACAACATTAAAGTAGAGCAACCTTCTGACAAGGTTGAAAGGTTGAAAATAAACAAGAGAAAAGCAATCTTCCGACAATGACGAAAGGCTCACAACAACCAAAAGAAGAGCAACTTTCTAACAATGTCGAAAGTTTCGCAAAAGTATAAAGAAGACAAACACTTTGACAAAGGAAGAAGGATCATGGAGGTATAAGAGTAACAAATCTTCCAACAAAGGCGGAAGGTTCATAGTAGCAAATGAAAAAGTAAGCTTTTCGATGGGGACGAAGTGTTTAAGGAGACAAAAAAAAGGGAGACCTTCCGACCTAGTCGAGAGCATGTAGTCGGAAGGAGGGCTGCCTGCATATATAATTAAGATCCAATGGGTCCACTTTCAGGATCCGATTCTTCCCATTCACCCATTCTACAGCTTCTACTTCCACTCATTAAGTTTATAGCCCTAATTTGGAATCAAATGGGAATTTGCTTCTTAAACTTTGTATTAAGCTTCATCATGAGAAAATAAAGAGGATTATGGCTTGCGATTAACTTTGAATTTGGAGATGATCATGATCAGGCGTTAATTTGATATTAACGGCTGATCATACAAGATTTTTTTTCTTATCTTTCTTGTTCATTTCGAGTATATGTAAGGAAATCATCATGGGATATCACCATGGGTTCTATTTCTTTACATATGAAATGCATGGGAAATACAACTTGTGACTCAATAAATATGTGATGCTAAATCCCTGATAGGTTTCATGACATATCATATCAACTCTTATTTTTTCTAAACAAGATTGAATGATACATACTTTTCAAAGGAAATCCACAAGAGAAACATCAACCCATAAGGTCAAAAGCAATAAAGAAATATAAAATAGAGTAAGCATTTCTTTTGACAAGGTCGAAAGGCCTTGAATATCACCCTTTGACATGATCGAAAAAGGGTGAAAGATGTTGGTGATTGACTGCTATTAGCCTCCATGGGAGATAAGACTCGATAATGTGATAATGTTAAAATCTATATAAAGGTGAATAGCTCCAAGAGACAATTACTATTATGACAACCTAGTCGGAAGGTTAAAGTAGCCCCATAACCTTTTGACAAGGTTGAAAGGTTTCATAATCTTCTATTATCCCAACCATGACGAAAGGTTAGTATGAAACCTTAACCGTTCGATATGGTCGATTGGTTGATTAATCTTCTATCATGCTATCCAAGTCAGTAAAGGATGAAACGATTTCCTAAACCTTTCGACAATGTCGAAAGGTTAGGCGAATTGTTACTCTTTTCGATCAGGTCATCTTAGTTGAAATTCAGAGCTATCACCTTAAATCCTTTCGACTTAGTTATTCTATTCGAAAGATATGCCTTCAAAGACATAAACCCCCCCAAGCACATGGTTGTGTCTACATAAAATATTCTTTTATAAAGCATTGGTGATGTTGACACGTTTTCTTGTTAACAATTAATATTATTTTATTTCACCACATGTTTCCCTGTTGTCCTGTCTTTTAACTTATTTTTTCATTTCAAGTGATTTTTTTGTTTTATTTTAAATAACTGATTTATTTCACACTAACGATTTTTAATTTTATTTTGAAATTGGGTACTTTGACATAGTACTTATTAATACTACGAGTTTTAGGTAGCATACAACATATCAAATGTCAATAAATGTTCGTACATGGTCCTTATATAGTCAGTAGGAATGAATAATAATTAGTGATATGTATCATTTGGTATAAATCATAAAACTATCTATAATGGATAAAGTAAATTTAAGATTTGAAAAAATACAAAAATGTGCAGTAGTAATATATTGAAAATAAGATCCAAAACTCCATAAATTAGTAGGCATTGCAAATAAAACGTGCAACATTTTGAAAATCTTATTTCAAAATTTATGTTAAGTTTCACATAAACACTCATGTAGTCTGTAGTTTTTCGCCCTTACTGTAATATGGCTGATAGTTTCTAGTGGATAACCATGATAGCACATTAATGAATGATATGAAATGATTTATTTGGCAAAACCGCATACATACAAAGTAATATCTCTCACAGACCAAGTCATCATATACAAGTTGGATATCAGCATCTTGGGCCAACATTTTAACCCAATAACAAATGGATTACCTCATTATAAATATGGATTGTATGTCAAAAGAGTACATAATAAGAAAGCATTTCTGTATTGTAAATCAAATACAGAAAATCAATAAAATCATGTTCTTCATAAATTCTTTCTTGGTATAAGAGCAAGAAATCGCTTAACAACAAATCACGTCGTGCCATTAAACTCTAAGAATAGCTCTCATCATCGAGATTAGACTAGACTTTTGAGAACATCAGTAATCATAATTATCTTCATCTGATCATGCAATTTCGGTCATACTTGGGTGTATATCAAGATTAGTACCCTTTGCATAAGTTTAAAATCAAGCATCTGCTATGTCTTGCTAAGAAGATAACTGTCAAAGACACAATCATTACTCAGTTATATTCTGGCTCCACCTTAGCATCAAAATTGGTTTCTCTTCTTTGCAGTATCTTTTTTTAAGTTCAATTCATCTAATATTATCAGTTCTTGAAGATGGCTGAAGAAGAGATTCGTAAATTAGCCACATCAACAATGAAAACCACTAGTTCAATACTTCAAACAACAACCACCTAAGGTCTTATCAAGGCCATAATCAAACCTCAAAGTTCAACTGATCAATGTACAACTAAATGAAAGTAATTATCTCCTCTGGAAATTTCAAATAGAGACATCAGTCGGGGGCAATGTTCTAGAAGACCATGTTCTTGGAACTCTAATCACACCATTAAGCTACGCTACAGATAATAATGGAAAATTAGAAATAATCAAGAATATATAAATCATCAAAGGCAAGATAGCCTAATCGGTGCTTGGTTATTGTCATCTATAAGTCCAAACATACTAGCATAGCTAATTGGGTGCAAAAGTGCCCATGAGATATAGTAAACAGTGGAGCAAGTGTTCAATACTCAATCTGTTGTAAGAATCATGTATTACAAAAGGCAATTGCGAAGCATAAAGTAAGAAAACTTATCAATGAGAGCATATTTGACAAAGATAAAAACATTGTGTGATCAGCTAGCGTCTTCAGGTCATAAAATTTCAGATACAGAGCAAGTACTATGCATATCAAGTGGATTAGATAAAGAATATGAGGCTGTGGTGGTAGTAATATCCTCAAAGGAAATAACCCTAATAATTCAGTATGTCCTTTCTAATCTTCTTTCTTATGAAGATATAATAGAGCTAGTAAAGCCATTAACATCAAATTTTTCATCCAACTTCATCGGTAGCAATAAATTCAAGAACTAAGAAAGGATTAACAATAGCAGAAATTAGACAAATGGTCAAAGAGGTGGTCAATCTTTTTGGTCCAGAGGCAGAGGTGAAAAACAAAACAATAATGATAGACTAAGATGTCAGGTATGTGAAAGATTTGGTTATGCAGCCAACAAATATTATCTCAGATTTGATGCTAACTACACGCCATCACAACAAAGCAACAACAATTCAAGAAATCATAATCTCAGTGCTAATATGATTAATTCATATCCAGGTACTAAAGGAAAAACAAAAAAAAATTATAAGTACTAAAGTAGTAAAGATTGATGATAATCAAGACAAAAGCTGGTATCTAGATCCAGGGGCTACCAATCATGGAACAAATAATCTAAGCAACCTAAACTTATGAAGCAAGGAGTACAGAGGTAAGCAATCAATTCATATATGTAATGGTAAGTCCTTTAAAACTAGACACACTAGAAATGCAAGTTTTGTAGGTAAAAAACAACTTTTCCTTAATAATTTGTTAGAAGGTCCATTAATTAGAAAAAGATTATTAAGTGTGTCACAATTTACAAAGGATAACAATTCATATTTTGAATTTTATCTGAAATATAGTTAATCAAAGATATTCTAACTAAAGAAACTATCTTGCAGGGTAAAGAATTTAGAGGGTTATACAAATTCAATGTTGCAAATTCAAGAAATTCTGGATTTAGAAGAAAATGGTGTAATATTTCTGAAATTGAACAAGAAGATAAGTGTAAGAATTTTGATATCTGGCATTCCAAGCTAGGTCATCCAAATGTAAGCATTGTAAAGAAAGTTCTAAATAATAATAATAACTCTTTTGAAAATCTTTCAGTGCCATATATCTGTACATACTATCAAATGAGTAAAAGTCACAAACTTGCATTTCTTGTCTCTAAAACTAAATACAATAAGCCCATGGAATTAATTGCTAGAGATATATAGGGGCCAGTACCAATAAACACCGATTATGGTTATAAGTATTATATATCATTTGTTAATGCTTATTCTAGATATGTGTGGATTTACTTCTTGAGATCTAAATCTTAAACTCATAACGCAGTACTATAATTTATAGCTCAAGCAGAAAAACAAACAAACTATCAATTGAAAGTCATGCATGCTGATGGTGGAACCGAGTTCCAACCACTTAAAGAATATATTCAAAATAAAGGAATTATTCATAGAACAATTTGTCAATACACATAAAAAATGGATTTGTTAAAATAATACATTGACGTATTGTAGAAATTGGTCTTACTTTACTTACTCAAGCATCACTTCCACTAAAGTTTTGGCCCTATGCCTTTGCTACAACTTTGTTTTCAATAAACATATAACCCACAAAGGTGTTACAATTTAAAAGTCCAATAGAAGTACCTTACAAAATTAAACATGACTATCAAAGTCTAAGAGTGTTTGGATGTCTATGTTTTTCCTATTTTTTTTTTAAGGCCATATAATGCACATAATTTAAATTTAAGATAATTCTCATGTACTTTCTTACGCTATGCAGCTAATAAGAAAGGATATTTCTAGCAATGGAATTTTATTTATATCTTGGCATGTGGTGTTTAGTGAAAAGGTATTTCCATTTAGCTAGTCAGATACAAAAACCTCATAAAAGTAATATAATTTAAAATTCTCTATACCACCAATACTTGAGCAACTTGATATAATTAATCAAGTTCAAAGAGAAACAATCCAGAATGGTAAAGGCTCACAACTGCTAGACAGAAATAATTCTAATTCACAACACACAGTGCCTAGACTTGAGCCATGTCATGAAGAGGGTGAATCATCTAAAAGTCCAAGTCAAATGCTTGATCAGGACACTTACTCTCAATCAGACTCTTATTAACCATTAGATGATTTCAACCACCTAACGATCAACAAGAGATCACAACTGATGGCCAAAAGTCAACCTCTTGCAAGGACTGACATCATATGATAACAAGATCAAATAATGGCAAATTTAGACTAAAAATGTACAGTACAGTTATAGACACTGAACACTCAAATACTTACCATCAAGCTATGCAAAATGATAAGTAAAAGACTGTTATGAAATAAAAGTATGATGCACTAATAAAAAATAAAACCTGGAATCTGATTTCATTACATAGTAACAAGAATGTTTTAATTTTTAAATGGACATATAGAAAAAGAAGAACGCTGATGGTTAGCGTCTAAACACAAGGCAAGACTTGTAGCAAAATGGTACTCACAACAAAATGGTTTTGATTTCACTGAAAGTTTTTCACCTGTTGTGAAACCCTTCATATTAGAATTATTCTCACTACCGCCTTACATAGAAACTGAAACATCATTCAATTGAATGTATATAATGTTTTTTTAAATGCCATTTTACATGAAGAAGTATACATATAGCAGCTTTCAGGGTTTAAATAGGAAGGAAATGAAGAGGTTATATGCAAATTGATAAAGCAATCTATGGACTTAAAAAAGCTCCAAGAGTTTGGTTTGAAAAATCAAAATCAACATTGGTTAAACTTGGCTACAACTCAACAAAATTAGACAACTCCTTATTTATTAAATTTAATACAATTACAATTACCTACATACTAATATATGTTTATGATTTTATTGTTACAGGAAACAGTGAAGCAAAGATTAAAAATCTTACAAAGCATCTAGACAATAAGTTCATAATTAAAGACTTGAGGTGTTTAAACGACTTTATAGGTATTGAAGTAAAAAGAGTGTCAGATATAGAAATTCATTTTAATCAAAGAAAATGTATCTTTGAAATTCTACTGAGAGCAAGAATGGATCTATAAAATGTACTTTCTACTCCTATGGCAAGAACCTCACATTTGTTTAAATATAAAGGGAATTCAATCTCAAATGATAGCAATACAGACTTATAGTAGGATCATTACAGTATGCCACAATAACCAGATCAAAAATCTCATTCGGTGTAAACAAAGTTAATCAATACATGCAAAATCCACTTGATGAACATTGGAAAGCTATTAAAAGGATACTAAGATATCTCATGGGAAATATAAATCATGGACTGACATGACAATCATGCAAATCTATTAACATTAATGTTTATGCCGATGCCGACTAGTCCATATATAAGGATGATAGAAGGTATGCTACCAATTACTGTATATTCTTAGACAAAAAACTAATTTCATGGTTTTCAAAGAAGCAACCTATAGTATTTGGATTCAACACAAAAGCTTAATATACAAGTGTTGCTAATGCTACAGCAGAAGTACGGTGGATAGAATCTCTACTTAGTGAACTTTAGTTAAAAACAAACAACAAACCAACAATTTGGTGTGACAACTTAAATACTGTGTTACTTTAGGTAAATCTAGTTCTACATTCCAGAACAAAACATATGGAACTAGATCGCTATTTTGTACGATAGCAAGTGGTAAAATGAAAAATCAATATAAATCACTTACCATCATCTTACCAAATCGCAGACATCATGAAAAAGCCACCATCAAAATGAAATCTCACTCGCTTCAAGCAAGAACTGAAAATCAATGAGCTCGATAGCAACTGTCAAAGTGAAGTTTCTCGCAACTCAAGCAAAACTGAAGAATAATAAAGCTAACAAGTACAATTAGAGTAAAATTCCACTTGATAATCAAGTGAAATTCCACTTAATGTATAAAGGAAATTGCAGCAGCAAAGCCAACATGAAACTCCACTTGATATGAAGAGGAAATACAAAGCTCACATCTTCTATTGATGTAAATTACATTAGATTCAAGGAAAAACAAGAGATTTTTTGATGGCAGCTAAGATTTGGGAATATCACAAACCCTACCCCTAAGTTAGGTTTAATGGGGGAGTGGGTAATGAATGAAATGAGATAAACGAATCAGCAAAACCGTAAGTAATATTTCTCATAGATCAGGTCATCATATAGAAGTGGGATATTAGCATTTTAGGCAACATTTCAGCCTAATAACAAATGTATTACCTCATTATAAATACGGATTGTATATGAAGAGACCATCTTTTTAGTATTATAAATCAAATCCATAAAATTAATAAAATCATAATCTTTGTAAATTACTTCTTTGTCCTTATCCCATTTGACTCCAACTTAAGAAAGAATGCAATGGTATTGGTTTTGAGAAAAAATAACAAATTATCATGCACCATAGATGATGTAAAACAACTATAAGAAAAAGTTTGGCAGATGGGAAGCATAAAACTGAACATCTAGATTTTTTCATTAAATTTTATTTAGTAATAGTATGTGTTAAAATGTCTTGTTTTATCACATCTAGGTGTTTTGAAATGTAAATCTTTAGTAGATTTAATAATGGATTAGGTTAAGTTAGGCCTGTCAAACGGGTCGGGTCGGGTAAAAATGGGTTGGGTTGAGTTTGACCCAATCCATTGTGACCCATTATTTTTTATCCATTTATGACCCGACCCATTTATGACCCAACCCACTTAATAAGCGGGTTACCCATTTAAATATTTAAATTTAATTTGACTAATAAAAAACAAATAAATATAAAATAATTCTAATTCTATTTTTTATATTTTGAGTTTTGATAAAAAATTAAAATTGTAATTCTAGTTTTCATTAAATTTCAAATATAGGGATGCAGTAGCTTATTATTTTCTAAGTACAACCGTCAGTCTCTTTGGAGAACTACAATGTACGTTCACACAATAAAGTATCTGAGTGCTTCATACTGTCCGTAATTTAGTAGGGAGTGTATCGGTCAAAGTCTCGCCTGATTCTGAGCTAGAACGAAGGAGTTATTGCAGTCTGAACAAAAAAATAGCGGCTTATACACTAGGAGGAATTCAAATATGGAGATGTGGCAGTCTGTTATTTTCTAAATACAATTGTCAGTCCCCTTGGAGAACTGTAGTGTGCGTTCACACGATGAAGTATTCGAGTGTTCCATACTGTCCGTAATTTAGGTGGAAGTTAACCGGTCGAAGTCTTGCCTGATTTCGAGCTAGAACGAAGGAGTTAGTGCAGTCCAAACAAAAAAATAGCGGCTTCTGCACTAGGCGCAGTTCAAATACGGGGATGTGGTAGCCTATTATTTTCTAAGTACAACTGTCAGTCCCCTAGGAGAACTGCAGTGTGCGTTCACATGATGAAGTATCCGAGTGTTCCATACTGTCTGTAATTTAGGTGGGAGTTAACCGGTCGAAGTCTCGCCTGATTTCGAGCTAGAAAGAAGGAGTTATTGCAGTCCGAACAAAAAAAATAACGGCTTCTACACTAGGAGGAGTTCAAATATGGGGAACTGGTAGCCTGTTATTTTCTAAGTACAACTGTCAGTCCCCTTGGAAAACTACAGTGTGAGTTCACACGATGAAGTATCCGAGTGTTCAATACTGTCTATAATTTAGGTGGGAGTTAACCGGTCGAAGTCTCGCCTGATTTCGAGCTAGAACGAAGGAGTTATTGTAGTGCGAACAAAAAAAATAATGGCTTCTGCACTAGACGGAGTTCAAATATAGGGATCTTCTAGCCTGTTATTTTCTAAGTACATCTGTCAGTCCCCTTGGAGAACTGCAGTGTGAGTTCACACGATGAAGTATCCGAGTGTTCCGTACTGTCCGTAATTTAGGTGGGAGTTAACTGGTTGAAGTCTCGCTTGATTTCGAGCTAGAACGAAGGAGTTATTGCAGTCCAAACAAAAAAATAGCGGCTTCTACACTAGGTGGAGTTCAAATATAAGGATGTGGTAGCCTGTTATTTTCTAAGTACAACTGTCAGTCCCCAAGGAGAACTACAGTGTGTGTTCACATGATGAAGTATCCGAGTGTTCCGTACTGTCGTAATTTAGACAGGAGTTAACCGGTTGAAGTCTAGCCCAATTTTGAGCTAGAACGAAGGAGTTATTGCAGTCCGAACAAAAAAAATAGCGGCTTATGTACTAGGCGGAGTTCGAATATGGGGATGCGGTAGCCTGATATTTTCTAAGTACAATTATAAGTCTCCATGAAAAAGTACAATGTATGTTCAAAATTCTTATTTTACAAATTTATATTAAAATTTAATGTTTTTAATAAATGGGTATATGTATTACTCATTTATAACCCTTTTAAAGATGGGCCAACTGAACCAATAACCCTTTTGATACTATTCATAAATGGGTTGACTCAACCCATTTATAAGTAGGGTAAATGGGTTGGGTTGATGGGTTGAGTCATATTTTGACATGTCTAGGTTAAGTACCCAAGTACAGTAAATGTGTTATCACTAATTAGTCAGTTGTAATCTGATTCAGGTATTACAACATTGTAAATATGTGATGAATAATCATATTATTAGATAGAGAACAAAGGAAAGTAGCCTTGCAAATGTGAGGAGATATTCAAGTGCTTCAAGAAGAACTATTGTGCATATTAATTCAAGTGCATGTATGGAGATTATGAAGTGAAATGATAATTCACCTTAAACTCCTTCAGTGCTTCAACTTCTTGATAAGTTCCAATTATTAAATCCAATATTCAATTATCATCCAAACAGATTATTAACGAAATACATGTACACATGCAAATATGCCATGCTTACACACACAATCATGAACCATTGTATATGTACTAATGTAAGTATAGTTCTAAAGCTAAATGCATTTGTTTACTCATTCTAATTTTTTACTTCATGTAATACCAACAATTGGCGCATTCATCTTGTAAAATTCAGTTTAGTTCAAGAATAACTGACCAACAATATTCAAGATCTAAAGCTAAATACATTAATACTTTTAGTGCTTTAATCAAAACACAATTTTAGCGAGCTCTTCTACGTTTCTAATCATCCTAACATGCATAATATCATATGTTAAGAAATCACATTGGTCTTCAAGTTATTATGGAAACCTAAGTATTTTATAGTATCTTATAGGAGAAAGTCCATTAATATCATGCATTGAACATCTTAAGCTCAACAAATTCGGTAATTTGAGAAGCAATGCAAATAAATCCAATACATTGGTATATGTACTTAATCGAGTAATTATACACACACATGCACGCACAAATACATATATATACACGATTGACTATGATGCACATGTAACTTAAAGAAAAATGCCAGAACGTGTAAATGGGTACAATATGTGCTAAAGTAATTAGTATCATGCATGCACCAAATCACTTTTCAAGATACATGCTGAAAAACGAGGTAAGTTTCAATGTCAAGTAAAAATATGCAGTTCACTAACATTGTTGTAAATAATGATGTGAATAACTTCAAACTAACCAAACAAAGCAACTACATGATCTAACTATTGTCCATACCGACCACTTATGAAGAATAGAAATACGCATGCATAAGACATACCTAAGAAACAAGTACGGGTAGCAAAACAAATATTTCAGCTAATTGGTAAATGGGAGTATGGTAGTAACCCAAAATGACTAAAATTTGAATTTATATCTTAATTTTGTATAGATAGGATGATAAATTACATGTGAATAAATAATAATGGCCCATACTTACAAACCAAGCTTGCACTTGACGTTAAAAAAACTATTAGCTTTTAAAATTTATTAACAATTTTTTCTTGGTAGGTATTAATTAAAATATGCTTACGAATGGTTTGTTTAGAAAAACATGGAAAATGTACCATTTTGGAGCCAATAATATATTTTCCAAGTGTTGAAATCACTCAAAAAATCTATAACTGGTCTGAAAATTTCGACATTAAATTTTATTGGTTCAGATATAATAAATCACAACACAAACTCAAAATATAGAATAATTATCAACCAATACATTACAAAATAGAATGCTCAACTTTTTTTGGAATCTAATAATGAAGGACCATTAGATGAAGCTTTTTTTAACATTAGGAGGTAGCAAGCCTCGGACAATCAACACCCATTAATAAGTACTTCTTGTGGTGATTGTAGAGTATCGAAATTTGAATAAATAACATTTATGGTAATAACAAATAATTTTGTTTGAAATATTAGTTCACATAAACCTTGAACCATTAGTCGCTCCTTTTTCTTCAAGTAGAGTTGTCAATCCTCTACTATCAAAAATTATCATATTTTACAAGTGAATAATAAAAAGCAAATTGTAACGACCCGTTAAATTTGATAATATTAAATGAATTAAATTAATATAATTTATAATCTGATTTAGATTTTTTAAAAAAAAAAGCTTTAAGATTTATTTGAGAAAATGTAGTAATTTGTTATAGTAATTGGAATTTAATGTAACAATTTAATTTTTATGACAATAGTTTTGGATAATGTAATTGTCACACTTTGTTAAAAGTTAATGTTAAGTAACCAATAAATATTGAATTAGTGAATATTAATAAAATATTTACTAGAATGGGATTCATTTAATATTAAAATAAATAGTAGGATTGTTTCATTTGGTGACCGTTGAATAAACCAATGCAATAAGTGTAGATAATTTTTTTTTTATGAATATTGTTCAATAATGAATGTACTTAAAAAGGGTAATAAACTTAATATAAGAAAACAAAGGCAAATTGTGTATTAATTAATGAATTCATGAATGAGTGTATGGACTTAGTGTAACTATACGTAAATGTACGCAATAAGGTTGTGAAATACCAATGATTTGGATTTCCAATTTATATTAAACATAATGTTGGTAGAAATTGGAATTCACTGTTGTGTGAAATATATGAGAAATCAAGTCAAATGTAAATTATACCGTAGATGATATATTCTTTTAAACAATAGGATTTTTAAATAAATAAACGTTTCACTTAGGTTTCAATTGGATAACTTATGTAGTTTAATGGAGAATCAATTGCAATTAATTGCCATAAATTTGTGATGATAGGGTAGTTTGATTTGGCCTTTAAGAAGCAAAGAAAAAGAAAGCCAAGATTTATGAATTCATTTGTAATGTGAAATGCAAATCTTGTGGATTGTTTTTTTCTTTACAAGTGGAATTAATATTTAACCATTACGTTAGTGGAGTCTGATAAGTTAAGGTAGATAATCAATGGTAATTTACCTAATTCAAAGGATATATTAATATAAATATGGGTAAAATGAGGTTAGACCAAGGATATAATATTAATTGATTTTTAAGGCTTAATTAATACGTGAAATAGACAAGATTCCACATTCAAACATCTATACAAAGCTAAGTTGTAAATAGAAGTACCAATGTAATATAATGTAAATAGATGGGAATCAACATTTATTTATTTATTTAATGGAATTTAATTTCTATAGTATGATAATCGCAATTAAATGAAATTGAAATAGCTAATTTATACGTTAGTTGAAAGTTAGCTGGAATATGAGGATTTTTAATGAAATAGTGAAATCAAATGGAAATAAGGTTTCAATTATACATTGGAATTTATATTCACCATAAAAGGTTAATTGAAAACCAAAGGAGTTAATAAAGGAATCAAGCTTTATCTATTAATTTGGATTTAAGATATGGTAAATTGGATTTATTGCAATAATTAATTCTATAAGATGAGGTTAATACTTATTCTATTTATAATTAGACCAAATTGTTGATATAGATTTTTAGAAAGTAGAATCTATAAATTAATTTGAGTATCAAATTCAATAATTGCGCTTATTGCATAAATAAAGGGAATTTAACGTTAAATATTACGTTACTGAAATTTAAAATGAACTTTAAGAATAATATTTTGAATCATGAACCAAAGTATGTGGCATCCCTATTTGGATAAAGAATGAGTATATAAAAGTTAAAATCTAATATATGGGGTTTTGAGCATTTAATTTTATAATTCTTAAATATAGGAAAGTGCAGAAATTTACACTGCAAAATTGATATACTTATAATTTTAATTCACATCCAAGCTTGTTAAATCATTTGAAATTGATTAAATTATATAAGTAATAAAATTTGGAGAATTTTAGAATATAGTATAAAATTTGGATTTTTGTAATTTATTTTGATTTATTTAAAGAATATAAAAATAGCCATTTTGGCCTCGGACTCGGATTTCGACGAAACTAGTTTCATCGGATCCGTATCGGTGAATTATTATAGGGTTTCAAGTTTCGTATCGATCGGACCTGTCGTTTGATCGTACGGACGCGAAACGCCTTGAAAATCAATTTTATTAAAATCAATTTGAAATCAATTTGGAAATTTTGTTTTCAGCATAACTTCTTCATACGATCAAATTTGGACGTGAAACTTTTTCCATCGCGTTCAGAATATTTTAAAATACCTATTTGGATATATAGATTTAATAAATTCGGTTCCGGAGGCATAGCGGGCTTTTTGGACCATAGTTTGTTCCGCACGTTCATTCTACGGTCTATCTACTCTATCTCTAACCCCTCTATATAAACCTAGCTACAAGCCCTAGCCTCCACCTAATTTCTTTTCATCTGCGCGTATATTTCTTCAAGCTCCTCTTCTTCTTAAATGGGGGCTAACCCTAGATCCAGTCAGTTCAAAAAAAATAAAATTTCAATTTCAAAAAAAAAAAAAAAAAAAAAAAATTCGGATCTGCAGCAGCTTCTGGTCGCGCTTCGGGTTTCAGGGGAGAAAACCCTAGAGCAACTTCGGGTCAGGAAGAAAATGACTCGGGTCGCTCCGGGTCGTTTTGGCGAAAACTCCAAGCAAGCACCGGGGAATTGAGGCGGCGCACCGAAGTCGAACCCGAAGTCGACCCAGGACCAGAATTTTTCATTTTTCAAATTTTCATAATTTTCTCATACGAGCTCGGATTCGCGCGCGGTTTGTTTTGATGGGATCGTATCGAAATTTCTGACGTTTTGGCGTTGGTTTGGACAAATTTGGAGACCGTCAAATTTTTGGTTTTAAATCGAATTTAAATTCGATTTAAATTCCAAAGGTGAGTGTTTTAACCCACTCACAACTACTAGAAGCTTTTATGTTTGTTAAATTAATTTTAGAAATGAATAGAAATTTATTTATGAGTATTTGGCATGTTTATTTCACTCATATTTGTTGAATTGCATTTATTAAATTTAACTGTTAATTTAATTTATTTATTGCGTATTAATTGATAGTTAGAATTTATTTGTTTGCCTATAAACTGATAGTTAACAGTTATATAGATTATTACTGAATATAAACTGTTAGATTAATAGTTGTTAAATTTAATCTGAATAAAATTGCCAGTTATTACCTGTTATATATTATTAAATATAAATTGTTATTGATTGATATTGCTTGATGATTGTGATTGGATGATGGGTGATGTTGATGGATGTTTTATTGTATTTCATAAAATTGCAAATTATCATGCATATTTCCTTTCATTCGGGATTGTGGTTTGAAATGATATACAACCGCAAAATTTTATATCTTTTAAATTGCGGATTGAAATGATAAATATCCGTATCACTTGACCATAGGATAGAAAATTATATACAGGCACCGCGGTCTATATATAACTATTTTAATGTGATTTCTATGGTTTGGATGGAATACGGTTTATAATAATCTTAAATTTTATATTGTATAAATATTTTTCTTCCATATATATATATACATATGAAGTTGAAAATTTTGAAATTAAAAGGTGTATAAATCTCTTTATTAAAAATGGAATTTTTTTTTAAGAAAATGGAGTTTGATAATTTATATCATATGTTTAAATGTTAAGTTTGGAAATTTTAAGATATGATATTTATAATTGGATTTTTCCCAAGATAAATTGAAATGAATATTCTAGTATAATTTGAATTGAAAAAACAATTATATATTTTATTACTAGAAATTGGAGTTTTTATTTATTTATGGATCTTATGTGAATATTCAAGACTAATTAATAGAACATTCGATTTGTTGAAAGAATAAAATCCAACTTTAGTTTGAAATATTAATACTCCAAATGGATATACGTATATATATATAAATTGAGGTGGTTTTGGAACTTGAGAGAGAGAATATAAATTTTGGTCTAGACTTTAATAAAGAAATGTATTTGTAAAGCCATGAGAACTATTTTCTTTACAAAGTAACATTTAAGTTAAACCTTTTAATTCATATACCGTTGAATATCCAAACCATTCAAGTTTTAAAAGTTATGGTTTTAAATTATGAATTTCGAAATATTATGCTTTGAAAGGATATTTGGCTTTCAGACGTTATAAATTTTAAAGCATTTGGATTTTTGAAAAGGTTTATATTTGGGATAAAGGATATTATATTGTTTTGGGTTTTAAAATGATATCGTATTCATAATTTTAAAATGGAAATGTTTATTTTGGTTTTAAAGTATGAGCTATTTTTAAATGACCGCGGTGTTATAATAACGATGGGTTGGCAAAGAGACCGGGATCGGATATGGACATACTCTCTATCGATACCGAAAACCACTTTGACTAACCGTGTACGCGGTGGAGATTCCAGAATGAAGTAGGTGGTGGCGACGTTTCCTGTAAGGTAAATACGTGGACCCGACTCCCGTGAGTTGGCATAAGGTGGCTAAAACAGGAGCGATTCTCAGGCCAATGAGGTCATTCCTCTGATCGGACCCTCCTCTTCGATATTATACTTTGACTTGGATTGATTCAGTGGCCACTTCTATATTTTGATTTTGGAGAGTTAGTCCGAGGTGGGCGGTAACTGCGGCTACGCGTTTCCACCAGCCTGGATAGCAATTGGTATATCTACCCTGGCATTGCCTAGTTGTGCCGTGTCACCTACCATACCGAGCCTTTACTACGAGTTTCTATTTGTGTCGTACCTATGGAGTATCCTCTGGTAGCTTCCCGATCAGGAGGTATTACGGTACTGTATAGACTATTGGCATTATTTGTGTTAAGGGCTATATGGGTAACCCCTTAACGCTATTAAAAAGTAAGTTTACTTTACAAATAGACACTATTATAATAGCGCAATATACTACATAGTAAATAGTTTAACGGATCCTTAGGAGATGTAAATCCCGAGCATCTCTTGAGTTACTGCACTCATATTTATTTCTGTTAATTCAACTCACATAAGATCTTTTAGTTCTGACTCGAGTGTTTTTGTCTTTTCAAATTCACTCGGGTCAGTCCGAGCGTTTCAGGATCGAAGACTTTAGCTTTGAAGGACGAAGACGAAGGAGTCGTATTATTATTATATATAGTATTGTACCACACTCATTCTGTTCCGCTGCATTGATTGTATTGGTATGTGTAACTCTGATATTTATTGTATAAAGCAAATCAAGTGTTTGTAAACTGTTTTGAACTGTATATTTATTATTATATTTTATCCTTCCGCTGTGAGATTCTGTTTTGTTTTATTTCTTCTCTGTTTTTCTTATTTACCCCATAACAAACCGCCCTTGAGTATGCTTTGAATTGGCACGTGTGTCGGTTTAAAGTGTGCGAAAAGGCGGGATGTTACAGTTGGTATCAGAGCTTTGGTTTAGCGATAAACTTTGGCTTTGTGGGGTTTGACTCTTTGTTAATAGGGTAGTAATACCCTATGGGAGTCGCTGAGTGTATATATATGAGAGAGCGTATTTGTTAGTTTTATAAAAAGATTTTAATATTATGTTAGTCTGTTCCGTTTTGTATTTATAAATTCTGGTTGATGCATGGGACGCTATGTCATCAATAGGGATTTCTAAACACTTAATAGGACAGACCGACATAATATTTGTTTTATATAGGTGAATGAAATAATTTTGCCTATTATATTTTCTATATATAAAAATATTTTATAAAGATATATATATATATATATATATATATATATATATATTTGGTTGCTATAGATTGGGTGTTAGGTAATAAAAATATTTATAATAATTGAAGCTAAGTTGAAATTATAATGAATCAAAATGGAGATTTTTTTCAGAACTTAAGTCCGGGATTTTGAAAATCTACTTTCAAAGGATTTATGAAATATAATGATTTGGTTTATAAGTATTTTCTTATATAAATATTTAGTATAATTCGAAGGAATTGGTTTAAAGAGGATTTTGGAGAAAATAATTTTGTACTTTCCTCTCTGTCGCTGGAAAATAATTTCGGTGATGGCGGCCGCATCATCGACTTCTATTTTCGAGTTTCGAAGGGGAAAGGCCACTGTAGTAAATTCTACTGCAGATTTATGTTGGAAATATTTGAATTTGTTTGTTTTAAATATAATTGAGATATAAAGCTGTAGGAAACTAATTATCTATTATTTCAAAACAAATTGAAATTTGACCCGGAATTTAATTCTAAAATTTTCCATTAATTAATTGTTAAATTTTAGTGGAATAAAAAAAAAGTAAGTAATAAATGGATTGAAAACCTCTAATAAGTAAGAGAATTAATGCTAAGTATAAAGGAAGTTAAAAATTTAAATTATAAATAATGGTAAAGATTTATTGGAAAATCAATGAATTAAAAGAATTGAGATTAAACTAGTATAAGTTCAATTGCATTTCTCTTTAAACATATATAACTTACCAAATATGAAAAGTTGAAATGTTGAAATTTTGGATTATTCTATGAATTGCTATTATATAAATAAGAATTTAGTGGTATAAACTTAAGTTATAATTGAAATTTTACTGAAAATAAGTCAAGAATTATTAATAGGTGATATGAACTTAAGTAAATAAAATGAAATTCTTTAGTAAATAAGGATTGATTGTAGGGTTATTAACTTAAGTATGTTTTAAATTTCCCCTATTCTAATATAATGGAAAGTAGGAATAAATTAAGTGTAAGTAGAGGGTTACTGTAATTAAATATAATGGAAACTTCAACATTAAATAAATGAATGAGGTTTAAGGTAAGTTGAAATTGTAATTTATAAAACGAATATATATTTACTGAACCATTAATTAAGAAAAAAAGGAATTGAAAAGAAACTTGGAAATTTTCACTTACACTCTTAGGACATATATAAACTTACCATATAATAAAAGTTGCAATGTTAGTAAGAAAATGTAAAGGGAAATCTTACAAGTGAAGAGTAAGGTAATAAAGGTACTCTATTAATTTGCTATTATTAATGAGAATTAATTGTATAGACTTAAGTTAAATTGGAAATTTTACTATAAGTAAAGGTAAGTAGTATAAATAGATGATAGAAACTTTAGTAAATAAATTGGAATACAAATATAATGAATTTTGTGATAAATGGAAAATGAAAATTTGTAAGAAATAAAGAAATAACTCCATAAATGAAAGAAAGAAAATCAAACCATTGAAGCATGAGATAAATGTATAATAAATAAATTTGGGTGTTGGTTTGAATTGTGTTGTTTGATTTATGTTGTTGGGTAAGAAATTTGAAGTGGTTAAATGAATAAGTATCTATCTTTGTTCCATCTAAGACTGTTGAGTAAAGGATGCACTTGATAGTTAATTTCATTTCATACAAATTTCAAGTTTGAACCCAAACAACTATCTGTTTGATGGATTAAATGGTTGCTTCGTTTGTGTATGTATGTTGTTGGTAAGGTTGATGGTTGTTGAATTGTTTGGTTGATTAATGATTGAATCCACTTGAATAGTTCACTTTAAAATAAATATTTAACCTTTTAGATTATATAAGTGAATACAGGTGATGGAAGCAACTGCTACTGCTTTTGGTTCCATAATAATAAGCGTATTGCCCGACAAATAGGTACGTTTCCGGATTACGTTTTGTAGCGCTATTTTATATAATTTCTCCCGTGTTGGGATATAATATTTTGGATAATATATGCAATATATTTGTATATTTGGATATTATATTTTCTCCAGAGTCTCTCCGTACAAAGGAGACTCTGCCAAAATTTTCCGTAAATTTTGGACTTAGAATTTTGTTAAAAATGTTTTCCAGCTTTAATAATTTAAGTATAAAAGGTTATAATGAATATAAAACGGGCATATCTCATTTAAGGAAATTAATTTAGTAAATTATTGTTTATAAGTTAATATTTGAAATAAGATGTAATGTTTTATTCTTCCTTCTCCCTTCTTTTTCCTTTTCAGGGACGAAAAGTTTTGAGTGGGGGAGATTGTAACGACCCGTTAAATTTGATAATATTAAATGAATTAAATTAATATAATTTCTAATCTGATTTAGATTTTAAAAAAAAAAGCTTTAAGATTTATTTGAGAAAATGTAGTAATTTGTTATAGTAATTGGAATTTAATGTAACAATTTAATTTTTATGACAATAGTTTTGGATAATGTAATTGTCACACTTTGTTAAAAGTTAATGTTAAGTAACCAATAAATGTTGAATTAGTGAATATTAATAAAATATTTACTAGAATGGGATTCATTTAATATTAAAATAAATAGTAGGATTGTTTCATTTGGTGACCGTTGAATAAACCAATGCAATAAGTGTAGATAAATTTTTTATTTATGAATATTGTTCAATAATGAATGTACTTAAAAACGGTAATAAACTTAATATAAGAAAACAAAGGCAAATTGTGTAATAATTAATGAATTCATGAATCAGTGTATGGACTTAGTGTAACTATACGTAAATGTACGCAATAAGGTTGTGAAATACCAATGATTTGGATTTCCAATTTATATTAAACATAATGTTGGTAGAAATTGGAATTCACTGTTGTGTGAAATATATGAGAAATCAAGTCAAATGTAAATTATACCGTAGATGATATACTCTTTTAAACAATAGGATTTTTAAATAAATAAACGTTTCACTTAGGTTTCAACTGGATAACTTATGTAGTTTAATGGAGAATCAATTGCAATTAATTGCCATAAATTTGTGATGATAGGGTAGTTTGATTTGGCCTTTAAGAAGCAAAGAAAAAGAAAGCCAAGATTTATGAATTCATTTGTAATGTGAAATGCAAATCTTGTGGATTGTTTTTTTTTTTACAAGTGGAATTAATATTTAACCATTACGTTAGTGGAGTCTGATAAGTTAAGGTAGATAATCAATGGTAATTTACCTAATTCAAAGGATATATTAATATAAATATGGGTAAAATGAGGTTAGACCAAGGATATAATATTAATTGATTTTTAAGGCTTAATTAATACGTGAAATAGACAAGATTCCACATTCAAACATTTATACAAAGCTAAGTTGTAAATAGAAGTACCAATATAATATAATGTAAATAGATGGGAATCAACATTTATTTATTTATTTAATGGAATTTAATTTCTATAGTATGATAATCGCAATTAAATGAAATTGAAATAGCTAATTTATACGTTAGTTGAAAGTTAGCTGGAATATGAGGATTTTTAATGAAATAGTGAAATCAAATGGAAATAAGGTTTCAATTATACATTGGAATTTATATTCACCATAAAAGGTTAATTGAAAACCAAAGGAGTTAATAAAGGAATCAAGCTTTATCTATTAATTTGGATTTAAGATATGGTAAATTGGATTTATTGCAATAATTAATTCTATAAGATGAGGTTAATACTTATTCTATTTATAATTAGACCAAATTGTTGATATAGATTTTTAGAAAGTAGAATCTATAAATTAATTTGAGTATCAAATTCAATAATTGCGCTTATTGCATAAATAAAGGGAATTTAACGTTAAATATTACGTTACTGAAATTTAAAATGAACTTTAAGAATAATATTTTGAATCATGAACCAAAGTATGTGGCATCCCTATTTGGATAAAGAATGAGTATATAAAAGTTAAAATCTAATATATGGGGTTTTGAGCATTTAATTTTATAATTCTTAAATATAGGAAAGTGCAGAAATTTACACTGCAAAATTGATATACTTATAATTTTAATTCACATCCAAGCTTGTTAAATCATTTGAAATTGATTAAATTATATAAGTAATAAAATTTGGACAATTTTAGAATATAATATAAAATTTGGATTTTTGTAATTTATTTTGATTTATTTAAAGAATATAAAAATAGCCATTTTGGCCTCAGACTCGGATTTCGACGAAACTAGTTTCATCGGATCCGTATCGGTGAATTATTATAGGGTTTCAAGTTTCGTATCGATCGGACCCGTCGTTTGATCGTACGGACGCGAAACGCCTTGAAAATCAATTTTATTAAAATCAATTTGAAATCAATTTGGAAATTTTGTTTTCAGCATAACTTCTTCATACGATCAAATTTGGACGTGAAACTTTTTCCATCGCGTTCAGAATATTTTAAAATACCTATTTGGATATATAGATTTAATAAATTCGGTTCCGGAGGCATAGCGGGCTTTTTGGGCCATAGTTTGTTCCGCACGTTCATTCTACGGTCTATCTACTCTATCTCTAACCCCTCTATATAAACCTAGCTACAAGCCCTAGCCTCCACCTAATTTCTTTTCATCTGCGCGTATATTTCTTCAAGCTCCTCTTCTTCTTCAATGGGGGCTAACCCTAGATCCAGTCAGTTCGAAAAAAAAAAAAAAAATTTTGCGGATCTGCAGCAGCTTCTGGTCGCGCTTCGGGTTTCAGGGGAGAAAACCCTAGAGCAACTTCGGGTCAGGAAGAAAATGACTCGGGTCGCTCCGGGTCGTTTTGGCGAAAACTCAAAGCAAGCACCGGGGAATTGAGGCGGCGCACCGAAGTCGAACCCGAAGTCGACCCAGGACCAGAATTTTTCATTTTTCAAATTTTCATAATTTTCTCATACGAGCTCGGATTCGCGCGCGGTTTGTTTTGATGGGATCGTATCGAAATTTCTGACGTTTTGGCGTTGGTTTGGACAAATTTGGAGACCGTCAAATTTTTGGTTTTAAATCGAATTTAAATTCGATTTAAATTCCAAAGGTGAGTGTTTTAACCCACTCACAACTACTAGAAGCTTTTATGTTTGTTAAATTAATTTTAGAAATGAATAGAAATTTATTTATGAGTATTTGGCATGTTTATTTCACTCATATTTGTTGAATTGCATTTATTAAATTTAACTGTTAATTTAATTTATTTATTGCGTATTAATTGATAGTTAGA
Organism: Allium cepa; assembly: GCA_030765085.1. NCBI lineage: Eukaryota > Viridiplantae > Streptophyta > Magnoliopsida > Asparagales > Amaryllidaceae > Allium > Allium cepa. The sequence goes on along the minus strand of CM060930.1, from coordinate 104,073,097 downwards.
ATTTATTTGTTTGCCTATAAACTGATAGTTAACAGTTATATAGATTATTACTGAATATAAACTGTTAGATTAATAGTTGTTAAATTTAATCTGAATAAAATTGCCAGTTATTACCTGTTATATATTATTAAATATAAATTGTTATTGATTGATATTGCTTGATGATTGTGATTGGATGATGGGTGATGTTGATGGATGTTTTATTGTATTTCATAAAATTGCAAATTATCATGCATATTTCCTTTCATTCGGGATTGTGGTTTGAAATGATATACAACCGCAAAATTTTATATCTTTTAAATTGCGGATTGAAATGATAAATATCCGTATCACTTGACCATAGGATAGAAAATTATATACAGGCACCGCGGTCTATATATAACTATTTTAATGTGATTTCTATGGTTTGGATGGAATACGGTTTATAATAATCTTAAATTTTATATTGTATAAACATTTTTCTTCCATATATATATATACATATGAAGTTGAAAATTTTGAAATTAAAAGGTGTATAAATCTCTTTATTAAAAATGGAAATTTTTTTTTAAAGAAAATGGAGTTTGATAATTTATATCATATGTTTAAATGTTAAGTTTGGAAATTTTAAGATATGATATTTATAATTGGATTTTTCCCAAGATAAATTGAAATGAATATTCTAGTATAATTTGAATTGAAATTTTTTTTATATATTTTATTACTAGAAATTGGAGTTTTTATTTATTTATGGATTTTATGTGAATATTCAAGACTAATTAATAGAACATTCGATTTGTTGAAAGAATAAAATCCAACTTTAGTTTGAAATATTAATACTCCAAATTGATATACGTATATATATATAAATTGAGGTGGTTTTGGAACTTGAGAGAGATAATATAAATTTTGGTCTAGACTTTAATAAAGAAATGTATTTGTAAAGCCATGAGAACTATTTTCTTTACAAAGTAGCATTTAAGTTAAACCTTTTAATTCATATACCGTTGAATATCCAAACCATTCAAGTTTTAAAAGTTATGGTTTTAAATTATGAATTTCGAAATATTATGCTTTGAAAGGATATTTGGCTTTCAGACGTTATAAATTTTAAAGCATTTGGATTTTTGAAAAGGTTTATATTTGGGATAAAGGATATTATATTGTTTTGGGTTTTAAAATGATATCGTATTCATAATTTTAAAATGGAAATGTTTATTTTGGTTTTAAAGTATGAGCTATTTTTAAATGACCGCGGTGTTATAATAACGATGGGTTGGCAAAGAGACCGGGATCGGATATGGACATACTCTCTATCGATACCGAAAACCACTTTGACTAACCGTGTACGCGGTGGAGATTCCAGAATGAAGTAGGTGGTGGCGACGTTTCCTGTAAGGTAAATACGTGGACCAGACTCCCGTGAGTTGGCATAAGGTGGCTAAAACAGGAGCGATTCTCAAGCCAATGAGGTCATTCCTCTGATCGGACCCTCCTCTTCGATATTATACTTTGACTTGGATTGATTCAGTGGCCACTTCTATATTTTGATTTTGGGGAGTTAGTCCGAGGTGGGCGGTAACTGCGGCTACGCGTTTCCACCAACCTGGATAGCAATTGGTATATCTACCCTGGCATTGCCTAGTTGTGCCGTGTCACCTACCATACCGAGCCTTTACTACGAGTTTCTATTTGTGTCGTACCTATGGAGTATCCTCTGGTAGCTTCCCGATCAGGAGGTATTACGGTACTGTATAGACTATTGGCATTATTTGTGTTAAGGGCTATATGGGTAACCCCTTAACGCTATTAAAAAGTAAGTTTACTTTACAAATAGACACTATTATAATAGCGCAATATACTACATAGTAAATAGTTTAACGGATCCTTAGGAGATGTAAATCCCGAGCATCTCTTGAGTTACTGCACTCATATTTATTTCTGTTAATTTAACTCACATAAGATCTTTTAGTTCTGACTCGAGTGTTTTTGTCTTTTCAAATTCACTCTGGTCAGTCCGAGCGTTTCAGGATCGAAGACTTTAGCTTTGAAGGACGAAGACGAAGGAGTCGTATTATTATTATATATAGTATTGCACCACACTCATACTGTTCCGCTGCATTGATTGTATTGGTATGTGTAACTCTGATATTTATTGTATAAAGCAAATCAAGTGTTTGTAAACTGTTTTGAACTGTATATTTATTATTATATTTTATCCTTCCGCTGTGAGATTCTGTTTTGTTTTATTTCTTCTCTGTTTTTCTTATTTACCCCATAACAAACCGCCCTTGAGTATGCTTTGAATTGGCACGTGTGTCGGTTTAAAGTGTGCGAAAAGGCGGGATGTTACACAAATATTATTGGATAAAAGAAAATAAATAAACCATGAACTAAATGCTCAACTTCAAACTTTAACCAAAGCACTTAACTCTTGTTTGAATTATTTTTATGTTAAAAACTCAATCACCTACCATATTTAAAATAAATAACATTGGCCAAAGCCCATGAATCACATATGATGATTTTTATTTTTGTTCCATGATTCAAAAAAACTTTAGCACTTAACATATGCACAATAAATAAAATATTCCGCTCACTTCCAAATACTTTATAATTTTTTGAAGACTTTTTCATAAAAAATCGAAAACCTTCTTAATGTTCTATATTTTTTAATTAAAAAATGATGATTGAAAAATGACACACAATTGTATTGTAATTTGGAGAAATATACGCCTGTGAACATAAGTATTAAAAATGAATTTCTTACTTTAGTTTGGCAACTTTAGCTTCTAGGTGCAACCATGGCAAGTTTAACGTCTACCATCTTATTTCTATTTAATGGAATATCAAGTGTTCTATTAGTGTAAAGTTCACAAAAGCTACCTATGTCCTATAGAGGAAAAATATTAGGGTTACAAAAACTAATAGGTAAATACATAAAATCGAGGGGAAGAGTTAAAAGCTAGCCGAATAAACTGCGATGAAATACGCTTGCTATTAAACTTGATTTAGGGCTTTAGGGTCCTTTTCTATGTACACGTTAGATTTATGGAGAAAGGTTTTAGAGGAGATCGCAAGTCTATGCGAACGTGGAACGATTTACCTTTTCGACTCTCAAATGTCGACGATAATACATCCAGATCACTCACGTGCTAAGTACCCAAGTACCGGAAAGATAGAATGTTAGGGTAAAAGAAAAAGAAACAAAATAAGAAAGAAGAACACAATATCAGAATCTCACATGCAGAACGATAGTATATAATATTTCAAAAGGTCATTACTAAAAAGAAAACTTTGATATACATTGTAATATTGTTATTAACCTAGTTAATTATGGTTAATTAGGGTTGATTAACTTAAATCTGGAATTTTGAAATTTCGTTATGAAATTTAATTTAGTTTTAAAAAAATTAATTTACGGATTTTGATTTAGTCAAAATATTGTTAAATCAATTATTGGATTTAATGATAAAACAAAATTTTAATTATATAAGTTTGAATTGAGCTCTAAGTTAAATATGATTTATTCTAATTGTCAAATGAAAAGAATAAGAGTTAATTTGAAATTAGATTTTTTGTTTAAGTACTAATTTTTATTAATAAATAGAAAATTTGTAATATGAGATAAAAATGATAATTGAAAGTTTATAGTTTAATTTGAGTTTAATTTAATTTGATTATGAACTAGAAATTGTTGCATTAAGAAAATTAGGTTTGGGTTAGTTCAATTTTATTTGACAGGCTAAGTGAATTCTTTAATTAAATCTTTTGGGCATTTTTAATATTTAACCCATTAGCCCATTATACCATTACCTTAGCCTACCTCTAGTACTTAAACTCTTTTGCAAATTCTTTTGGGCTTTAGTAATATTAAACCCACTTGCCCGTTACGCAACTTGCCTTATTATAATTCTAATACCCTAGCCTTTACAAACTCTAAATAAAATCCTTATCTAATTATTAGCATTCATTTTGTCCAAGCAAAAGAAGAAACCTAAAACCTATTTCAACCTTAATTCAATTTCAATCAATTCAAGAAAAAATCAATAAATCTTTATTTGGGTAGCTATAAACTATATTTTCCTTCTTCTATTTATTGGTATAATCAATTTAGTGTTTTGGTTTGTTAGTAAATTCTGAAGTTTAATTAATTAGATGCTGTTTGTGGAGTTTTGAAATTTTTTTAGAGGTGTTTTGGATCTAGAAGAAGAACGGTAATTAACAGTTCATTTTAGCCTTCTCTTTATCTTCGCAAATTTTTGGTGAGTTGTTCAACACACACACCTATATTCTAATGTGTTTGAGTACTCGGCTAGACTTAATTGCATCTTAAATTGGATCAACAGTAGCCGAAAAGTCATCGAGGCACCGAGGCTTCGGTGGGAAGGCGGTAAACTACCTGGAGCATGCTCTATGCAGTATCACCGGTCGACCAATGCCTTGCAACCAATCGATCGATCGCTGTCTTGAAGCAGTGCTTCAAGCATATACTGTCTCCCTGCTTAGCCCTTTTGGTTGCACTTTTTCCTTACTTGTTTTGGTTGATCTCTTGCATTGTTTGACTACTACTTTCCGATGATAGTTTTGCTCATTTTAATGAGGCTATTTATTTTCGTTTTATGGGATGTATTACTTATTTCTGTGCATGTGTGTTTGTGTGTAGTGTCTAAAATGACATACAATGATATTTTTCAATGCAAGTTGTTATGTGTACATTGCTTTATTTTGGGAATATTAGAATTGGTTTTTAAACAATGTTATCATTTGATATTTAGTCACAAACAGTTTTAAAGCTTGAAATGTGTGAAGTAACCATTTTAAAGTAATAACCTGTTATATATATATATATATATATATATATATTAGTATATATATATATATTAGTATATATATGTTTGTCAATGGAAATGACTTTGGGACATAGATTAATAAATACTCATGTTTGAAAGAAATTGTAAACCAACTATTTAAATATATTAATATGGATTTCTTAGGAAATTATATATATACTTAATAATTAGAAAATCCTTTTATATAAGAGAGTTTGTTTAAATTTATAAATGTCAAACTTAATTCTAAAATTAGCCTACATTTTTTAATAAATGATTTTAACAAAGTGTTATATATATATTTTTAGTTGATAAATAAAAGTGTTTATGGATTTCAAATAAGTAGTTTGAAAATTGATTAATACATAAGGTATCTTAGAAATTAATTCTTATAGAATAAATTAATATTATTTAATTTAAGATTATAAATTATTATCGGATTTCTATTAGATTTAACACATGGCTATTTAAATACTAAGTTGTCAATTTTGAATGATTTTAGGATTTGAAGAAGTTTAAAAAATAAAATGATTTGAGAACCTTGATTCTACAATTTGGAAAATATCAATATTCATCCTAGTGTTATTGATTGGTTTAAATGCTCTCATATAACGCTTCGTCGAATATGGCACAATTCATTTAATAGAATGTTTGAGTGGAAATTACTAACCTATTAGTAAATATTTGAATTTCTCTAGGTAGTATGGGATACTTCGGCTAAATTTTTGTGATTGTTTATAGGAAAGTATTTAATACTTTAGAGTTGTATTCACTTTTCATGCGCAGTGGGACCTTTAGATCATTAAGAGAATATAGTTCAGGTTTTCCAGTGGTATCCCTACCTAGTAAGATTTACTAGCTTGTAGTAAATACTTGAATTTCTCCATTTAGTATGTGATGTTTTGGTTAAGTTCTTATGATTGTTGAAAGTGATAGCATTTTGAACTTTCGAGTATTTCCTTTTAAGGCTTGAGTGAGGGCCGATAAATCCTTAAAAGGTATACTCTTGATTTTTTCCCCAATCCTTTGTAATGGGTCAGGACTTAATTTTCACGATCTTTATGATCGATCAAGATATATTATACTAATGCATATTGTAGATTTTTGAAGTCATGCGTTCTGGGGAGGAAACTCTATATTATTTTGGATAGATTTATGATGATTTATTGTTTATATTTTTCAAGATAAATATTTACATGCATCATGGTCTATATTGTTCTGGATAGACTACAACTCTTTAGTTATTAGGCATTCTCACCATTATCTATATTTTTTGGATAGATAAATTCACTTAATCTATATTGTTCTGTGTAGAGTTTATATATGAGATAATATCTACACTGTTCTGTATGTATTTCTACATTGTTCTAGGTAGCACATATATAAATATGCAAGTCTATATTGTTCTGGGTGGCTTTTATGTCGTAGTGTATCGGACTAAAAAGGACTAACATATTAAATTCATTATTTAAATGTTTCTACGGAGATTTTATATTTGGATTACTTATCACCATTTGAGCTTTGAAGAATTTTAGTTGTTGTCACCATATTTTAAATGATAGTCAAGTATGATTTGCGATGAATTTGTGTAATGGTGATTTGTTTAATATGCCTTATTATGATAATTATTGTTTACTATACTTATACTGTTACTTATTTTGTTATGGTTAGGTTACATATTCATGTTATTAGTATCTCACCCTTTTAGTTATAAATAGTTTAACCAGTTTATTATTTTATAATACTCCGGTCAGGCTGTGACATTACAAGGACTCATGGACTGTTAGATATTTTGGACTAGCACTGAAGTGGACATTTTGACTTTAGAGTTTATTCATTTGTATATATTTGGATGTCTAGTCGGATCTATTATTTTAGATAGTCAGTTGTACCCAATACTATATTTTGATGTGATGTATATATTGTTGGTCAAGTACAGATATTTTGTAGACTCACACTTTATGATGTATATGATGTATATTATTCCGTTTTGATCTGTATAACTCTGATATTTGTTTCCGTATTATATACTTTTCTAAATATTTTAATTCGGTGTGTTTATTGCTTTGTATCAACACTGTGCACATTAAATTCTAGATTAGATATTAAGAAAAAGGTATAAACGATGCATCGGTATTAGTATAAAGGTATATACCCATTCGGTCGCTCTTAACCAGCCGTATTCTTCAGATTAGCAAACAACATTACTTGTAATGTTCTTTGCTAAACGCGGTACAGCGATGGGGTCACTACATACATACATCAATCAGAGTAAACTAATCTATCATCAACCTGGATTGTTATAACAACATGTCCTCACAAATGCTGAAGATATAAATCAAGTAATGTAGTGGAAATAAAGTACGGTAGGAAATCATCCAGCTCCTCTCTAAGAGCTCCAATGGACCACAGCTAAATATGTGAATATACTCGAGTTGACCCGAGGATTATAAGATAATAACACCCGAATCAGTATGGTACCTACGTGAGAAACTCAAATCGTATGGATTGCTATATTTAAAAATCCTTTCAAACGTGAAGGTGTCTCGTACGACCATGCCGCTAATAGACACGGATGAGCTTTTACCTTACGATAACCAAACCATTTTTGTTATAAAATCTAGTGATATTACAATAATTTCTAGCTTGTTAAATATGAATAATCATGTAGTTGTGATGCATGTGAGTGTACATCACAACAATCATACACATATAATCACAACCACAAAGGCGGATTCACTAATTGTGTAGGATTATATAAAGGTTCTCCCAGTACCTCGAGAATGGTCCTCCTGCACAAGGATCAGAGATATCCTTCCGAGCATCATATATCTTTAGATAAAATTCAATATTAGAAAAACATAGCTGGCCCATGCTCGAACACGTGATATCAAGTCACATCACTCTCGCATGCATATCTGTAAGTAACACTAGAATGGAATGTCGGCACCGTTTAAGTTAACTAAACCCCATAGGCTATGTCTTATATCTTTGGTTTTTGTCATTACCGATGGTGAAGATGTTAACAAGAAAACTTGTCTACAACCGAAAGTAGAGTTAAATGTGTAGATTTGTCCTTTTAAACCATTTTTTATTAAGTAGAAAAAGCTAGGATCTTGTTGCTTCCTTTGATTCAACTTTCGCATAAGTCTTCGTTGCGTAAACAATTCCTTATACACCCTTTTGACTAGTCGAAGCACTTATATCTTCTTCTTTTAAAGTCTTTCAAACCAGCCTCATTGGCTTGTTAATCGAGTCGAAACACCCTATTGAAACAATGGTGGTAACCTATTGATTGGCTCTAAAGTTGTTGGGTATTGGCTAAATGATGGGTTTTGAATTTGTCGAGAGCTTGTCCCTTTAATGGCTTTGGTTTGGACTTTTAACTCTTAGAATATTGGCTAAGTTTGAGATTTCAACTTACCAAAATGGTAAGCTTTTGACGGGTAATGGTTTGGAACTAAAAACCTAAGCATTTTTGGTAAAATAAGAGGTTTCAACTCACTCGAAAGGTATCCTTTCGATTAGGTTGACATAAGTAGAACATAGTGAATTCAATAAAAAATCTCAAAACAGTTGCATAACTAAAAGCATCAACCCTAGAGTTTCATACCCTCCTACTGGAATTCCAACCCTTAAGAAAGTAACAAGGTATGTTGGTTCTAAGCATAATTTATCAACTAAACATTGAGATATAAATGAATGTGATGCACCGGTGTCATATAGTATCCCAACTAGTATACTCTGAATAAAAAACATACCTTCCATCACAGTCTTTCCTTTTCTGATCCAACAGCAAAAACTGGCTTCGGACACTGACTCTTGTAATGCCCAACTCGATCACAATCCAAGTATTAGCCATAAAATCCACTCAGAGAACAAAGATACGAAAGAAGATAGGAAAAGTACCAACTTCTTCTAAAGTAAGTTTTGACAAAGAACAAAGGTTTCGAAGACATTGGGAAGGCTTTCAAAGGAGTCAAAAGTAGCAGGCATCCTCATAGGTATTAAATCATGTACATACCTTCTAGAAAGTGAAAAAAAATGAGAAGCAAAGACACCTTTTCGCCTCTCTAAGACCTTTCGACACAAATGGATCAGCAGAAACTATTTCGAAAACCCCTTCAACGACAATGAACAATAATCTCCCATATGTGCGCCAAACCTTTCGAAACTAAAGTTTCGCCATTATTCGGAAATTTCTAAAGCCTACACAAGCCTTTCAATCAGGTCAAGGCTAATGTTGTTCGGGGAAAGTTCTACCTCCATTCTCAAGCAGGCATTCGAAAGCAACTCAACATCGTCAAAACCATCAGCACATCAACATCGTCGAAGCCACTATTTGCAACCTATCGATAGAGTCGGAGTCCCATATATAACTTCAAATTATGATTAAGCAACATGAAGGAAAAAAGTGCATTTGGAGACCTTTCGACAACGTCGAAAGGTGTTCTAGAGGAATCAGCAATAAAAGATGCTCATAGCTTACAGTGGCAAAAGGTTGGGAAAGGATCCTTTCAACATAGTCGAAAGGGCCTGAGAAAGACCAAGGAAGCGCTAGGGTAAATAAAAGAACTCAAATAAGATGCCTTTCGACAGTGTCGAAGGCAGATATGGCCTTTTGACTAAGTCGAAAGGCGAAAGACAGAATAAAAGAAGGGGACCTTACGATTGAGGCGAAGGCATAGGCACGAAGGGGGGCCGACCTACAGCTATGAATAAGACCCAGGAGGTATGGTATTGGGGACCAAATTATGGAATCCCATATTCATTTCTTTCTACTCTAATCTCTTTATTTCAATTAAATCTTCAAGAAACCCTATATCAAATTAGGATAAAAGTTATGCTAATTGTAACTCATTTTTGATTATTAATAAAATAGGGATGGCTGGTTCATGAAGGATGTTGATGAGGAGGAAGATCATTTTGATCATTAGCTGGGAAAATGATCCATCGCACATGATTCTAGCCTATTCTCTTAATTTAATTTTGTCTATGTAATGCATAAGACCGACTTAGACATATGCAGTCGAAACACATCATCGTCGAAACCAACACAGACAGTGAGAGTAAGAAAGATGATGGGGTTTCGACAATGGTGAATTTATGAAACTGGGAAATATCGAGGACGATCTTATAAAAAGGAAAACAAAGTGATGCTTATGCAGTTATAAGCTGGACCAATTTTGAAAGAGTGGAACCCAATTCAACTCGGTCGAAAGGGTGGTTGCGAAGGGGACTAGTTATAATTGGCTAACAATGGTGTAGAGAAGAAATCATTCGAATGGCGTTTATCCCCAGCTTTATCTACAACTCTTTCTAAAGGGTTCCATAACAAAAGTAACGAAACCATAGAGTCGAAAGCAATTGAGCCATACAATTGAAATTTGCATCCCTTTTGACGTGATCGAAAGGGTCGGGAAGGCCTTTCGACATGATCGAAAGGAATGAAAAGCTAAGATGATTGGCTACTTTCGACACACTCAAAGGAATGGTTTCGAGCATGATGCAACTTCGTTAGCCTGCATTCCAAAAACTAACTTCTTAAAGCCTTTGACTAAGTCAACCAAGTCGAAAGGTAAAGCTAATACCGAGAACCCTTTCGATTAAGTCAACCATGTCGAAAGGTAGGGAAATCTCCTTAAACACTTTTGACTAGATTAACCTGGTCGAAAGATAGGTTTCGAAAGGAGAGTTTTTTCTAACAGCTTGGTTATCTTTCACATAGCATTAAGGATGTTGACAGGTTTTCCTGTTAACATTTTTGGTGCTAGAAGTAGGGCTCGAACCTCTGACCTTGTTACTATATTATACACTAATTTTGGATCAGTTCGTTTGTGTGGGAAAATGAGATCTAAATTATTAAGTGGAAATGAGGAAGGAATTCTCCACACCACCACTCTTGAGGAGAACATAACTCCATCCTTTATTCTAGTTGGGGCTGTCCAAGGACAGCCTTCGTCACCCGCCCGGCAACATGATAACGCTGCAAAGATTAAACACTTGGAAAAGCAGCTACAGGAGATGCAAGAGCAACTTAAAATGGAACTATCTCAAAAAATCTTCGAAGACACTAAAATCAACTTAGGGGGAAGAGGTGGTTCCCCTAGGAGAAATTTAAAAGTCAAATCCATTGAATACAAAAGTAAAATAGACTTAACATCCTCGAAGAAGAAGGAGCCTCTTCAGTCAAAAACTAAACTTCAAGGAGGAGTTCTTGACAAGTCGTTTGAACAATTAGGAAGCTCAACATCAAAGGAGTATTTCCCATACTAGAAAAATTGTAATATTGAGGCTTATGTAAAAGACACAGCTAAAAAGGCAATAAAGGATGCTCTGAATTCGAAGGGGAAGAGAATAATGGATGAAAATGTTAATGGCAATGAAAGAGTTCCACACTTCACCGATGAGATCATGGCTATGGTCATCCTTCCATATGTAAAGATACCATGATATCACGAGACTACAGACCCGGATGACCATCTAATGGCTTTTTATAGCCAAATGGATATGTACAATGTATTTGGAGCTTATAGATGCCAATTGTTCTCGGTAACTCTCCAGGGAGCTGCAACAAAATGGTACAGTCATTACCAAATAAAACCATATACTCATGGATACAATTCTATTATGAGTTTTCAACTCAATTTTGAATTTGCGAAGATCTCATGATCGACTATATCATCTTGGCTAATATAAAGCAAAAACATGGAGAATCTTTAGGAGATTATTTGAGAAGATTCAATGCTAAAGCTCTAAAAGTGAAGGACATGAACATTCGAGACAAGCTGATTGTAGTTCATTCCGAGTTGATAGAAAACACCCTTTCTAGAAGCAGCTCTTTGTTAACGGCTGTAAAGATTTATAAGACTTCCATTTCCTAGCTGACAAGTTCGTCCAGATGGTTGAGCTTTATTATGCTAAGAAGAAAACTATCCTCAATAAAGAAAGAGGGAGGTTTGGGCAAGACAGAGGATACAGAAGAACAAGATATGAAGAACCAATCGCTAAAACACTCACTTTAAACAAGCCACTGTCTTACATCTATGCAATAGTTAAGGAAGGAGTCAAATTCCCGACCTCATTTAAGGCTAAGAAATGCTGAACAGAGGAAGGAATGAGATTATTATGCTTAACTTAAGGCCAACGATCACAAATCTAATGAATGTAGATTTCTAGCTGGGATCATCCAAAAATTGATCAATGAACGTCATTTAAAAAAGTTTATTCAAGACCAATAGAAAGCTCAGTGGATAGACAATGGTCCACATAAACAACCTAGCAATGCAGTAAATATGTTGGAAGATGAAGACCCCCTAAGCTTGAGTCCACCGGTAAACATAATTGATGTGATTCATAGTGGGCCGCAACTGGCGGGAAACAGCAAAGGGGCCGAAAGCAGGTACATAAAGGAAGCTAAAGAAAGCATTTACTATGTCCAAGAGGAACACCCAATGAAGAATCCACGTCTCAATATTCAGATGCCTAACCTTGTGGTCTTTGTTAAAAAACTAAGAAAGTGGGTTCACCATCTTTATAATGATCCTTTGATGATTACTACGCAAATGAGGTTATCCACCGTCTATAAAATACATTTTAACATAGGTAGTACAGTCAACGTATCTTCAAGCATGCCTTCGATCAGATGAACATTCCTAAAGACAAATCGGAGCCAAGCATGTAGCCCATGTTTTGATTCAACATCAAAGGACCAACTCTAGTGGGACAGATAAAACTGCTTGTATAGATGGAGGTGCTACCGACATGCAGAACCTTCGAGACTATTTTTGTGATAATCAACCAACCGTCATACTACAAAGCCTTCTTCGATAGGCTAGCTCTCGACGAAATGCATGCCTTTGTCTCCATGAAATAACTCATGGTAAATTTTTCGACAAAATAAGGACGAGGGACTGTCCGATGGGAGGAGTTTAGCTACCAAGAAATGTACATTGCTACTGCAGACTAGTATAAAATGGAGCATTCTGTTTACTTTGATTCTTCTATTACAGCCTTTGGATGATGGATTCTTACATCCAACATTCGAAGCAAATGTTAAAATTAATAAATCTAACATATGTATTTATCAAAGGTACATTCCTTCTAGAGGCAGGAGGCAGAGAATTGATACAAAATCTATGGAAGAAAGGCCAACAGTCATAGAATATGATTGCCGAGGGGAAACAGAAATGATAAAACCCATAGAGGATCTTGAGAAAGCAAACATAGATTCAGATGATGCTACAAAGTGGTTAAGGTGGGAAAAGATCTTAATGGTTACTTGAAGAATGATTTGATACAATTTCTCAAAGTCAACAAGGATGTATTTTCTTGGTCACATTCTGATATGGTGGGAACTGATCAAACAGTCATGTGTCATTCTCTCAATATCAATCCAAGAGCAACCCCCATTAGGCAGATAAAGAGACAGATTGACAAGGTACGATCAGATGCTTTGAAAGAAGAGGTTAACAAACTCCTTGTGAATGGATTTATTAGGGAAATATATTATTCAAAGTGGTTAGCTAATCTAGTTCTAGTAAAGAAATCAAATGGGAAATGGAGGACTTGCACTGACTACACGGATTTTAACAAAGCTTGTTCGAAAATTTTGTCCCATTGTCGTGAATAGACCAGCTAGTAGATGCAGCAAGCTAGCACAAGTTGTTATCTCTTATGGATGCCTATTCAGGATACAATCTGAAAGTCTCTATGCTATAGGATCGTGTAATATGGATAAACTACTTGTGCGGAATAGGTAAGTAAATAGTAAAAGCAGTAAAGTAAATAACACCAAAGATTTTTATACCGGTTCAAACTCCCGCTCTACGTCCAGTCCCAGACTCCTTTAGGATTTAAACTAGCAACCCTCACTTAACCTGGAGGAATAGGTTTACACCGCTTAAGAAACCGAACATGACTTCTACCGCCTAAGCAACCGAATATGACTTCTACCGCCTGAGAAACCGAGCAAGACTTCTTTACAAATAACAAAAAGTATTTGACTGTGGTATGCTCTTCGAATAGCACTAATAAGTCAATTAAGTACAATCCTCCTACAATCTTCTCCTTTATGATATATAGTGTAATATGCTAGAGAATTGTGGAAGATAGAGTGACCAATGATCAGAGAATGTCAGCTATTTGAGTGTAGTTTGAAAACTAGAGAATAGATAAGAATTCAAGAATATTAAAATAGTTTTCAGTAAATTGTTAGTTGAATTCTGTAATCTATTTATAGAGTTTAAAAGGTTGCAACCATAGATGAAAAACTATATTGAAAAGAACAGGTGCAACTGTTGATTTTGAAAACGTTTCTCTTTAATGAAGAGAAGCGTCTATTTATGAAATAGCAGTTGGGAACATTCAGCCGTCTGAATCAAAATAATTCAGCCATCTGAATTAGATTAAAATGCAAATAACAAGGTTTTGGGCTATTTCTGGCCTTATTCTGACATATGAATATATTCATTCAGACAGTGGAATACTGGGAAACAATATTTTTGTCTCAGCATTCAGACATCTGAATGAATGTGTTCAGCCATCTGAATTCAGCCAGTTGTGCATATTCGTGCATGTGTGTATACATTTATACATATATCAATTTTGGAGAGATTTTAACAAAATTATAGATGAAATAAACACTCTAGAAACAAATTAATCAGCTTGAAAACTCTGAATATGAATTTGCAACAAATCTCCTGCAAAAATTATTAGTATACGTAGAATATTTTATGTAGCTTGTCATAAGCAAAACGATGTAAAATCGAGATTCCAACATTCTCCCCCTTTTTGATGACGACAACTATATAATCAATAATGTAAATATTTGTAATATTGTTACTATTCTATCAATATGCTCAATTATTAACTTTCTCCCCCTTTTTCATCGACAAAAATACAGAACTTACTGCAAGAAGAATATTATTGCATGAAAGAAAAGCAATATATAATGCTTATTTGAGATAGCATAAAATATTTCATAAACTTGACAAACATATTTAAAACAAACATAATTTAAGAAAACATAATTAAAACAAACATAACTAAAATTGGCTAGAAAGAGATGGATCATCATTATCAGAACACGAACTGGAAGAAGACTACTGAAATGGTGATGGGTTGTAAGCCTCGTTGGATTAGAACAGAACAAGAAATGCTATCCCATATTTTATTTAGAAAGCCCCTGATCGAGTTGAATTTTCTCTCTATTTTCTTTTCAAGAGACATAATTTCTCGATGAATTTTCGATTGATTCTTGGAGAGAGTGATAATAGCTTGTCTAGAGGAAGTGTCTGGGCCAATCACTTGAATTGAATCATCATCCTCTTCTTCTTCTTCATGTTGAGTATGAGAAGAGGAAGCAATACTAGTGTCATGAGGTTGTGAAGTACCTTGTTGAACATTTTGAGACCATTGTTGAAAGGAGATGATTTGTTGTGGAGGAGGCCGGTGAGGAAGGCCCATCAATCTTAAAGTTTTTGCGCCTAACTCACTTATAGTCAAAAAATCGGAGTCGGGCATTAGAATGCCGACATTGAGAAGGATGCACATAATATAAGCGCCATAATGGATGGTCTTAAATTTTCTTCGAATTGTGATTTCTTGAAATTCATCCAAAATAATTTAGCCCCAATTCACTTGTTGGTTGAAGTAGTTTGAGTAAAGAGCTTGGAAATTTTCTTTATAAACCTTTTCATAACTCCCCGTTCTTGGTTGTAAAGAACGAATAAATACACGGTGAATAAGGCGAGCTTGTGGCCTTAAGAAGGTAGATATTAAATTACTCAAATTTGTAAGTTGATCAGATAAGAAACGATGTGAAAATCATCTTGATGATCTATATCAAGTTCAACATATCCAATATCAATTCCTTGATAGGGGCAATTTAGAATATCACTAAGTCTTTACGAAGGCAAGAAAATTTTTATGCCACAAACTATTGATCAAACACAATCTTGTCGATTTGGGGATTAGGGTGATCTAAATTCAAATTTGCAAGAAAGAGTTTGATAAAAAAATGACTAATTTTGACATTGTTAGAAGCATACCCAATTAGACTATCAGAATGGAGTTACTCCGCCAACTCTCTAATTTGGTCGACCGCAAAATCTGGGATTTTCATGAAAGCTCCTTCGAAGATTTTGGAGTTCTCCATAGTATTATATTGGGAAATTGCAACATCATTCCACAGCCATTGTCGATTTTGAACTTCTGATGGTTCGAAGGTTGATTCTCTAGTTCGTTTGAGTGTTGGTGCCATTAGAGAGTAAAAAGGGAACATAAAAGTTTGAAAAGCTTGAAAATGGTGGCTAGCATTCTGAAATGAATGAGAAAGAAATGAAAAAGTCAATACATAGAAGGTAAAAAGCAGGGCAAAAGTGGAAGAAAGAAAGTACACGGAGGTTAAAAAAATGACTCAGATGTAATTCGGCCGTCTGAATATAATCATTCTGAGTTTCAACCCACAAAGAAGTAGTTCATTTTTGACCTAATTCAGACGTCTGAATTATTTGATTCAGTCGTATGAATCCGGGGTTAAATTTTTCTTTCCATAATATTCAACCATCTATTTTATATAAAACAACCGGCTGAATTTGCACAGAAACTCATATCAACCTATTGTTTATAGCAAACAATATATATAAAAAAATATTTTGAATAATACAATTTTCGAACAATCAGAGAAGATAAATAACATATGAACAATAGTATATAAAAAATATTTGGAAGAAAAGCTTGGAGTGTGATAAGCATCTTCTTCTACTTTAGTGTTCTCTTGAAATGGCCGATGTGGAGACCATCTGTTGCTGCCTTCCCAAGAATTTGGTGATATCGGTGGAAGCTGCGGTGATGGTTCCCAAGGATTGTGACGATTTGGAGAACGAAAAAGAGATGGCTGATGAACTGTGTTTTTAGAGGAAGAACCACAGAATTTTAACGCAATTTTTTCCAAAATGCTTAACGGTTTGGCATTAACTTTTTGTTCTTAGTACAGTTCACGCTGTAATTCTAGTGTTTCCCATTGGTAGTGATGAATATCATATGTTTTCTCTTTTATAGATGGTGAACCAAAGAAGAGAGACCGTCTTGTTTTTTTTAATATATGGAGTATATCCGGTATGAGTGGAAGGAGGAACAATCGAAACCGGTTCGTAAATTGGTGTTGAAGTTGGTAAATTTACCGATTCCAAAGAAGGAGAAGTATAAGAGAGATCAAAGCATTCTGAATTGTGTTGTGACGAAATTTCGAGAAAAGTATTTGAAACTTAAATTTTTATTTGAAAGCTAATGCAAAAAGAAAACGAATAGTAGATATATATATATAGGTAGAGTCATATATATATGTATATAAATGGAAGGAATTTGTTGTTAAGATTATAATAGCCAGAGAATAAATTGGATGAATAAAATGAATGTAAGGTGAATGAAAAAATACAACCCAACTAAAGTTATATAAAAAGACAAAGTAGAGTAGTGGTAGAATCATAGACTACCAAGTTAGAGATCCCAAGTTCGAGTGTTGGAAGACCCCCTCCCTTTTTTAAAAAAAAATCTTTTACCGATAAAATTCCTAATTCTCTTCTTAATTTTATAAATACATTTTCATTTAAAGGTTTTGTAAATATATCAGCCAATTGATTTTCAGAGGATACAAATTCCAGTTTGACAAAATCCTATTCAATATTATCACGAAGAAAATGATGACGTATGTCAATCTGTTTAGTTCGTGAGTGATTTACAGGATTTATGGATAAGTTTAAAGGACTAGTATTATCACAAATTTTTTTTGATTTAGATAAATTAACACCAAAATCTTGAAGTGTTTGCTGCATATAAATGACTTGAAGAAAAGCTACAGCGGTAGAAATATATTCTGCTTCACCAGTTGAAAGTGAAACACAAATTTGTTTATTGCTAAACCAAGAGACTAAAAATTGTCCAATGAAGTGACAAGTCGCACTTGTACTTTTTTGATCCGTCCGACATCCTCCAAAAACAGCATCACTATATGAAACTAACTCAAAAGGGAATTCTTTCGGATAGAAAAGTCCAAAACCTTTTGTTTTGCTTAGATAATGCAATATGCGTTTCACTGCTCGCATACGCGATTCTTTAGGATTTGCTTGAAATCGAGCACACAAACAAACACTCATCATTATGTCAAGTCTACTAGCTCTTAGATAAAGTAATGATCCAATCATACTTCGATATAATTTTTGGTCAACACTTTTTCCATCTTCATCTCTATCGAGATGAATTGTTGTGCTCATTGGAGTTGCCTTAGCAGTTGTTTTTTCCATATTAAATCATTTAGTTAGATTATTACAATATTTTCTTGATTAATAAAAATTCCATTTTCTATTCATTTAATCAGTAATCCTAGAAAATTAGATAATTCTCCCATATGTGACATTTCAAATTCTTTGGTCATTATCCTTGAAAATTCCTGACATAACTTTTCATTTGTAGATCCAAAAATAATATCATCAACATAAATTTGAATAATTAAAATATTCTTTTTAGTTCTTTTAATAAAAAGAGTTTGATCAACTTTTCCAATTTCAAAACTAGAATCTATTAGATTGCTTTTAAGACGATCATACCAAGCACGAGGTGCTTGTTTTAGTCCATATAAAGCATTTTAAGGTCATAGACATGGTATGGAAATTTTTCATGAGTGAATAAAGGAGTTTATTCAACAAAAACATTTTCTTTTACATAACCATTTAAGAAAGCATTTTAAATATCCATTTGATAATGTTTGAAATTATGAAAACATACGAAGGCCAGTAAGATATGTGTTGCTTCAAGTCGTGCAACTGGAGCAAATGTTTCTTCATAGTCAATCCCTTCTTCTTGATTATATCCTTATACGACTAATCCAGCTTTATTCCTAGTTATATTACCTTGTTCATCTGCTTTATTTTTAAATACCCATTTAGTACCAATGACTGTTTGATCATTTGGTCTAGGAACTTAGTTCCCAAACTTCATTTCGTTCAAATTGGTATAGCTTTTCTTGCATAGCTATAATCCAATAGTCATCAGTAGATGCTTCTTTTGCATTTTTGGTTCGATTTTGGAAAGAAAAGCTACATGGCCCATATGATTAAGTTGATTTCTAGTTCTAACATGTGAATCAATTTCTCCAATGACATTTTCTATTGGGTAGTCACGTAAAATCCTAGAAGGAGATCTTAATTCATTTTAATTATGATCGATGTTTTCATTTTGTTCAATTATAAGAAAAGTCTTCATCTTCGTCAAAACCATTTTGAGTAACTATATTTGTGATTGTCTTAGGAGTATTCTAAAAAAATTTTTAAAATTTTCACCGAATGAAATATGAAGTGTTTCATTGATTGTTTTTGTTCTTTTATTGAAAATTCGATAAGCTTTGCTTCGATCGAAGTATCCTGTGAAGATTCTTTCATCGGATTTTGGATCAAATTTTCCAAGATGATCTTTTGTATTTAAGATAAAACATTTTGAACCTAAAGTTTTAAAATAAGAAATGTTTGGTTTTCTATTATAAAACAGTTCACATGGAGTGTGTTTTGTTAAAGGTGGAATAGAGACACGATTTAGAACATAGCAAGCAGTTGCTACAGCTTCTGTCTAGAAATGTTTTGGTAATGTGTTTCCATTTCATAAAGTTCTTGCATATTTTGTAATGTTCCATTTTTCCTTTCTACAACACCATTTTTTGTGGTGTCCTAGGAAAAGAAAAATTATGGTAAATTTCCTTTTTATTACAAAAATGTTCAAATGCTTCATTTTCGAATTCACCTCCATGATCACTTCTAATTTTTTTAATTTTTTAATGTTTAAGATTTTGAATTCTTTTTGCAAAATTCTTGAAACTTACAAACGTTCTCTTTTATTTTTTAAGAAAATAGTCCAAGTGAATCTTGAAAAATCATCTACAATAACAAATACATATTTACTATGATTTATAGATTAAACTGAGTTAGACCAAAAAGATCTAAATGTAATAGTTCTAATGGCTGTATAGTAGAAATATTTTTCTTTGATTTAAAAGATGATTTTGATAATTTTCCTAATTGATAAGCGTCACAAATATTGTTTACTTTGAATTTCATTTTTTGTAAACCTTTTACTAAATCATTTATAGATAATTTATTTATAGTTTTGAAATTAATATGAAAAAATCTTTTGTGCCACAACCATTGTCATTTTCTTTGGCTATTAGACATATATTTGTATTATAATTTATAGTTGTATTTAAAAAATAAATATTTTTAAATCTAAAGCCTTCAAAAATAAGATTCTTATGTTGATAAAAAATACTACACTTATTTTCAAAAAAAGAAATATTGAATCATTTGTCACACAATAGGCTAATGCTAACTAAGTTGTGCTTCAAATTTTTAACTAATAAAACATCTGTAATAAGAGGTAAATTAGGTATACCATTATTTCTCTCATTGCCTTTAATGATGACATATCCTTTGGATTTTATCTCCAAATGCGACAGAAACTCCATTTGAGTAGATAATGTTTGTTAGCATCTCTTTGTTTCCTGTCATGTGTTTTGAGCAACCACTGTCTACCATTTTCCTCTCATTTTGGATGGTACTTGCAAAATATAGAATTAACATTGTACCCACCATTTATTTTGTGTCCTAAGAGTTAGGTCTTAGGAAGCAAAGCCCAAGAGGGTTCAGAATTCCTTTAGAACACAAAATCTTTGTTTTTATGAACATTTTTTATAAAAGACTTTATATACTTGTTTGAAGAATTATTAGTTTTAGGAACCTAAATTTTAATTAAATTAGTAAAATTGGAATTTTTAGACCTAGATATTTCAACTTTATTTTTATATTAAGAATTCTTTTTCTTTGGAATAATATAAGATGCATGTTTATATCCTAGTCCTCTTTTATTTGAAACGGTTTGAGAATTTTCTATAATTTTTGAAAGATTTTCTCTGCCTTTATTAAAATTAGAAACAATTTTAGTGATGTCTTCTAATTTTGTTCTAAGGCTAGAGTTATCTAATTCTAAAATTTTGATATTTGATTTAAGGTTATGATTTTCAATTAGTAAAACATCATTCCTTTCTTACTGAGTTTCTACCTCCCGACTTAGCAGAGAAAGTTGAGATGACATATTAAAACAAGATTCTTGAGTAACTTGGAGTTCTTCTTCCAAAATTTTCTTTTCATCTCTTAACATTTCTACTTCAATTTCAGTTCTATTAAGTTTTTCAAGAGCTTCTTTGTATTGTCTATTTTTCCTTTTAATTTATCAAGTAATTCTTAATTGATTTCCAAAAGATCATTGAAAGTTAAATCAATTACCTCGTGTTTTGTAGCCATAAAGCAAACATTTGTTTGTTTCGAATCACTGTTCGAGTCACGTTCTGATGATGAGGAAGATTCTGTATCATCCTATGTGATTGAGAAAGCTTTGTTCTTGAATCTGTCTTTCTTATGCTTATACTTATCTTTCTTTTTCTCAGGACAGTGTATCTTGGTATGACCTTTCTTGTGACATTCAAAACATTCTAGAGCAGATGTTGATGGTTTGTTTGTGTTGATACTATTGCTGGAGTTGTTCCTGTTATAACTAAATTTGTTGCTCTTTCTAAATTTCAATTTTTTTTGGAAATTTTTAGCAATGAACGCCATATCTTCTTCATCTGAGTTCAATTCACCTTTTTATGCCTGGAATGCTATATTTTTCTTATCTTGAGGTTGTACTCATTTTTCCTGGAGATTAAATTCAGAAGACATTAGATTACCAATCAAGTCTTCTAGTTTTATGGGCGAAATGTCATTAGCTTCATCGATTGCTAAGACTTTTCGTTCGCACTCTTTGAAACAATATCAAAATCTGTGTAAGTTTCTCCTAATGCTACTGAAATATGATATATATCTTGAAATCTAGAGTACATTTCATTAATGGTGTCATCTTGTTTTATTTTAAAATTCTGGAGCTGATTTTTCAGCATAGAAATTTTAGTTTGTTTGACTTTAATAGTACCTTCATGTGTAACTTTAAGAGTACGCCAAATTTCATGAGCAGTTTTACACATGCTTATTCTATTAAACTCATTTTTGTCTAATGCATAATACAACATATTCATAACTTTAGCATTTGGAGTAGCATCTAATTTTTGTTTATTAGACCATGTTGAATATTCATTAGTAGAAATAATGTATTCAGACTACATAATGTTCCAGGTTTCATAACTACTTGCTAGTATATAGATTCTCATTCGAGTGCCCCAATAGTTATAGTTAATTCTGTTAAACAGTGGTGGCCTTGTAGTAGATTGTGCTTCTAGGAAGGTAGATTTAACAACAGTGTTGGTGTTATTTTTCATATTATGACAATATCAGATAACTATGTTACGGTTATATGATGACCAATGCTCTGATACCAAATGTAAGTGTCTGAGCTATAGGATCCTGTATATGGATAAACTACTTGCGTAGAATAAGTAAGAAAATAGTAAAAACAATAAAGTAAATTACACCAGAGGTTTTTATACTGGCTCGAACTCCCTTTCTATGTCCAGTCTTAGACTCCTTTTGGATTTAAAATAGCAACCCTCACTTAGCTCGGAGGAATAGGTTTACACCGCTTGAGCGACCAAACAGGACTTCTTTACAATAACAAAAAGTATCATACTATAGTTGTAACATCCCAAAATTTTTAATCAAAATAAACTATATATTTAAACTCTTGGGGTTTGATTTGAGAATAAATATGAAGAAAAATCTAAACAAATGAAATAAGTGAAAATAATGTATGAAATAAATCCCAAATTTATTTTGAGTTTAAAAATATCGAGATGATAAATGTTTTTAAAAGTCATTTGGATTTAGAATGTTTATATTTCAAGTTTAAGATTTAAGTTTGAATTTAAATTTGGAATAAATGTTTTAAAATGAAGAAGCATTTAAAATCATTGAGGAACAAGTATACAATGGTAAAAAAAAAACAACCTTTCTTTTTAACATTGTACATATGCATATATACATACAAATGAATAAAAATAAATATATTGGTTTATAAAAGTATGTATATAATATAGGAAATAAAATCTATAAAGTTTCTTTTGCTTTGTAACATCAAGGGCTGAAAACTTACATTCACAATAAAATGAATAATTAACAAAATCTATGGTTTAAGATCTTTTCTTACAAATGGCACAAAACATCAACTCCTTAATAAAATAATCAAATAGAAAATTCAGAAAACTCTTCACCTTCTAAAATTCGAATTTTTAAATCCCTAACATCTGATACTCAGTAGTCAAAAGATCATTGCAATTTTTTTCTCTTCAACATTCAAAAAAAAAAAAGGTTCAGAAGAAAAAAAACTGTCTTCTTCAATTCAAAGAAATAAACTGAAGTGTTTTCAAACTGTAGTGATATATTAATCTTCAGGTAAGTTTGTTTTAAACATTATTGTTCATGAAGATTATGATTTTTTTAAAAAAAATCAAGTTTCAATGATCAATTCAAAACTTAAACTGCAGATTTGTAAAGAGGAGTCTCTGGATTTCAAAGGCAGTGTAGTTTTTTTTCTTTGCTGGGAATAAATTTTAAAGGCAAGTAACTTTCCTTTTTAAAGTTGAATATGAAGTTATAATCTATAATGAAGCAAGAATTAATACAATAACATCAAATTATTTGCAGGAGGGGCCAAGGATTAAAAGCTACTTTTCTTTTTGGTTTCTAAGTTCCTGTTTTCAAAGTTGAAGAGAAAAGAAGCTTCTCTGTTAATCCAAACTGTAAGTAATCTAGAGGTTTTTGTTATTAATAATTAAAATAAATGAAAGCAACATGGGATTTAATACAACAATGTCTAATTTTATTGCAGGAAGATTAAGGTTTAATCATTTTGGTTTCAAGTTTTAGAAAAAAAAAGGGGTGTCTACTCTGCTAAGAATCCCAACTGTAAGTAAGGTAGAAACTATTGTAAGTAATGAATAAGTATATGAACATAGAAAACATTAATCACGGATCTGTAACTATAAATTTTCAGATCTAAAACCCCAAGAAAATTAGAGTAGAAAAGAAGGAAAATTTGCCAAGTCTCATCTCTGTTTGGAACTGTCAACAACTTCTGGAAACATGTGAGTAAACTCCTGTTTTCCTATTAATCTTTTGTTGTCGTATGCTGGATGATATAGTAAAGATAATCTTCGGTTTTTCATGTAAGAATTTTGAATATATGATTGAATGTTGGCTATGCATGCTGATTTTACAAAGAGCTAATTACTGTTCTAGCTTCAGAAAAACAGAAAAACCCTGTCATACCCCTCTTTTCCCTCTTCCCCTATTTGATCTGCATGTTAAACTATGGTTGAACTTACACTTTGTGTCAGTTAACAAGTTGGGAATCTTTTGTTTGAACTTACACTTGGTTCTAGTAACAAATCTAAACAACCTTTTTGTAAATTGCTTTACTGGAAACTGAAGCATTTTTAAGTATCAGGGATTACCATTTCAAAAGCCCATCTTCTCTCCTTTATTCCTTCTGGAAAAAAAAATTGAAAACAAGTTGGAATTTTAAACTGGTACCATGTTTTCAGTAATTAAATAAAAGCAAAGTTGATGTTTCCTTTTTGTCTAGAGACTGTAAAAAAAAAACTGTAAACATGATCATGCTCAAATCTTTGGTTCAGAGAGTAAACTATCTACAACTACAACCTCTTCTACCTTCTCTTTGCTTCTGGAGATAATTGTAAGTAAGTTAAGAATTGTTTTAAAACTGTATTTTATCTCAGTAATGAATCAAAGCAAAGAAACTTGAATTTTCTTCACTGTGAAATGATAAACTCAGTAACAACCCAGATAAGCAATAAATTCGAACATCACATATTTGTATTTCAGAGATATTACTTGAATCCCCTGGGAAAACAATGATTTTTGGAACCAAAATGAAGATTTTTCATTTATCCTTCACCAAGAAATTTGAGTTGATCGGAAAATTTAACTTTTGTCGAGTGCCGGCGATCCAAGTGATCGTAGTTCGCATGATCTTCGTCGCAGCTAGATTCATTGCTCGGCATCACCAGAAAAATACTAGGATAATTTTTAAACCTTTGAATTTTCAATGCGAATTTAAAATAGGGTTTAAAACCCATTTTCCTGTTCACATAGAAATGACGATCCCGCACCTCCCACAAGCGACCGGAATGCGTGCCAGAGGGGCAGGTCGATGCATCGCATGACGTGGATGCTGGAGGCAAAGGTTGGTGGCCGATAACGGCCTGGGGAGGCGGCGCGAGGCAAATTCGTGTTGGCGTGCCTGATACTTTTTGGGTCCGGTTGCTCGATTGGTGATTTCGAAAGAAATTCGAAATCTGGGAGTTCGTATTGATTTTAGGGGATGAGCGTTGACGTGTTGGTGGCCGCAGCACCATCAAACGGCGGCGAAGATTGCCGTGCACGTGCACGTGGATGGGGTGTGTGTCAGTGTGATGGGTTTGGGGGGGACGAGTAGTAACTCGAAGCAATGCACGAGAGAACTGGGAAAAAACTCGGGGCTAGGGCCGTGCATTTTGTAGCGTATCGGGTTGAGTTTTTATAACTTGATCAAATTTTGAAAAAAAAATATTACATGGGTCAATCTGGGGTTAACTCGAAGTAGGGAAGCATGTTCCTCGGGTACGACTCGAAGCAAGCCTCGGGTCTACCAATGAAACAATAAACCCAGCTTTAATAAAACTTTTGAAAACACAATTTAATTTATTTTCTGAGTGGAGTAACGATAGTTGTTAATGGAATGTGAAACTAATAGTTTTTAAAATTTTATGAAGTTCAAAATATTTTAAATTAATAAAAGTTGTTTTAAATGTTTAACTTAATAAAAAGTTTAAATATAAACTAATATACAAAGACAAATTTCAAACCAAGTTTATAATGATGAAGTAGTAATTAACAAATTGATGTTTTGTAACGATTTTTAAAATTAAAAAAAAATTTAATAAATTAAAGAATAGGAAATTTATAATATTAATTAAACTTAATAAATTAACAATTAAGAAAAATAATAAACTAAAGGATAATTAACTTAGCCAATTAAAATTAAGTAAAATTAAATATTAATTAACAAGACAATTTTATGGCTAACTCACTTTAATCACTTCACTTGAATCAACGATGGTTGACCATCATCAAATACTCTATACTGGATTAACATTTTGTTGTGATGGACTGTGACTTATGATTTGTTCCTATATGTTTGTGAATCCCTTTTTGCCCGTAAAACGGCATTTAAACTTCGATGCGACAGGGAGTCGGATTTCAGTTTGTTATCCGAAAACCACATCGAACTCTGAATGTGAACCTTTGTGATGGATACACCCACATGTTTTAAATTTGAGCGCTCACTATTCGGATTAGCCGGGAGAGGACCTTTGTGTCATATAACCCATTCCGAATAGGGATTCGACGAATGGATTGCATTTGAAGACCGGCGGTGAAGACCGGGTGTCTTCGAAAACGATAGGATAACCTATCGATTGTCTCTGCACCGAGTTGCTCGGGTATAGGGATCCCCTAAGTGATGGGAAGTCTGATCGGGATTGTGGACGCCCGGATTTGCAAGGGCTTTTTCCTTTATTGGACGAAGTGCCTTCGGTTCTGTTCGAACCCGGAACAGACTTGTATGGTCGTGTGTCTGACACTACACCTTGAGATATAGAGCCGATTTCTTTCAAATACATATCTGTTGGTGGCGGAGAATTTATTCTCTTAGTTTAACACCCTTCTCTGAGACGTACGAGCTCAGAGGTTATGTAGTTGAAGGTTATCAGCAATATACTCCCAATTTGGTAGTGTGGCATACTAAGTGCTGCTGTATAGTGATGATCATTTGTTGATCATTTGTGATCAAAGCATGGCTTTCGTGTAAAGCGTAGCTTTGTGGACGAGACCTCATCGTACCTCACACCCCGGAAATGGACGAAACAGGAAAGATGCGGCAAGGTTATGAGGGTAGCGCCCTTTAGGGTATGTCATTTCCTTTTGGAAAAAGGTAGTGTCATGGTATGGAGCCTAGATGCTTACCTATGTGGTTGCTTCAATCTCATTATTCTGTGTGGTTGTTGCTTTGTGATGGAGGGCCCTCGGATAAAGGTCCCAAAGGACCGGGGAGTGGCATACTCGAGTAGTAGTTACCTAGTTACAGAGGTAACCCGGCCTTGTGCTGGCAGAGAGCCGAGTAGGTTCTCGGGACGTCCCGCCAGAGGCGTACCCATGTGGCATAGGAAGTTCTTTAGCCTGACCATTGGTTTGAAATCCAATCCCCAATACGAACCCCGTATGGTTTTAGTTGTATTACCTTCCATTTACTTATGGTGGCGCCCCACTGTTTAGATGGTAGCTATAGTAGGCATATGATACTGGTCGTATGTTGGCTAGGAATGATATTCTACTTTCGAAATGGTTTTCTACACTATGCACTAGTAGCAATATCAAAGAATCTTCCCGTATCAAGCATATTTGACTATCATAAGAAGAAATCTCCTCCAATTCTGCGATTGCATTGTGTGTGTGGCGGGAGGTCTTATGGTAGTTTCATTTTCCAAAAGCATACCGGTTTTTCTTGTATAAATCTGTTTTATTTGAAAGCAACTATCTTTGTTTACTCACACCAGTCCCATGACTGACCCGAAGTTTATTATTTCCTTCCTAAACTCTGGGTGCCCACCATT
This sequence comes from Allium cepa, assembly GCA_030765085.1. Classification (NCBI taxonomy): domain Eukaryota; kingdom Viridiplantae; phylum Streptophyta; class Magnoliopsida; order Asparagales; family Amaryllidaceae; genus Allium; species Allium cepa. The sequence continues at coordinate 104,045,581 of CM060930.1, read as the reverse complement.
TCTACACGGGCAGCCTAGTAGCAGGTTTTCTGTATTTTGGCTCTAGCTACATTTTGGAGTATTTTGGTTTGGAGATTTTTGGTTTTTGGAGACTCGTAACTTAGAAACATTTTGGAAGCTTTTGGATCTCGAGGTGCTTAGTTGGTGTTCACTATCATTCTCTATCTTTTTGAAGACTTTTGGCATATGATATGTAGTTGTTCTATTATGACATTCTATTTGGAGATGTGATTCATGTATTATGTACTCTGATGTTGTAACAGATATTATTGTGGTGTTGTATCTGTGATGTGATGCATGTTATTCATTTTTATTTCCGCTGTTATATATTCATCTAATGTAGTTATAAGATCAATCCGACTGGAGTTCGATGTTTGAATCATTGACGGTCGAGTACAAGTGAGGTATTTGACGTCAATTTTCGAACGTTGAATTTCGAGTCGTGACATGTGGTATCAGAGCTAAAGGTTGAGTAAGAACTTTAGCTACGGAGTATAACACATTAGTGGCTCATTAGAGATAGGGTGAAGTATACCCTAGAATGAGTATAATCGATCAACACCTCAAAATTTTCTTAGTCTATTTCCTTTAATTGCCAATATTTCTTAAGATATTTCGTCCAACTATCTAAGCCACTTTTTCTTACTAATTACAGATAGTTGGAATGAGTGGACAAAGAGGCAGAGTTGGGGGGCGAGGAAATGCCACAGCACCTAGCCAAGTTCCCCCTACCACCGAGGCAGCTTTACCTATTCAGAATCAGCCGAATCTGGCTGACTTATATAAGAACTTCTCAAGGCTTGGGGGTAAGCCCTTCACCGGCAAAGAAACGATTGTTGAGGCCCAGGCATGGATTAGATCTTGTGATAAAATCTTTAAGGGGCTTAAGCTGCAGGATGATCAGATGCGTCTCATAGCTACTTGGCAACTTCAAGGTGAAGCCTTAACTTGGTGGGAGACCGTCACTATTGATGAGCCTGAGGATGAGTTCACTTGGGGCAGATTCAAGGAAGTATTTGAGAAGCGCTATATGCCATCACTGGGATTTCTCGTATGTGCCAGGAGTTCATGGACTTAAAGCAAGGAAGTCTATCATTCAAGGAGTATCTCAACAAATTCAATGAATTGTCTCGCTTTGGTCCAGAACTAGTGAATACACCCTTGAAGAAGAATGAGAGATTCATTTGTGGGATGAATAAAAAGTTCCACGAAAGGATGACGGGCCACGTCAAGGAATCCTTCTCAGATTTGGTTGATATGGGATACCGTTATGCTACACTAGACATGCAAGAAGCACCAAGGGAGAAAGGCAACTCAAGCAATCAGAATTGGAAGAAGAGGAAATTTGGGGGCAAGAAAGCATGGCAAGAAAAAAAGAAGAAAGGCAATCAAGGGAGCACTATGGAGAATGTCACTTGCTATAATTGCTTGGAGAAAGGACACTATTCTGACAGTTGCAAGAAGCCAAAGAGAGATCAATCCGCTCAAGCAAAGCCCAGAAAGTGCTATTATTGTCAGAAGGTGGGACATGAAGTAAAAGACTGCCCAGTTATGAAGCAAGCCCAGACAGCTAAAGTGTACTCAGTTAAAGACAAGCCTACATCTTCCAAACCAGAAAAGGGAAAGGGAGTTCTGGAAGGTAATCTTACCATTTATGATAGCATTGTTAGAGTTCTTTTTGATACTGGCGCTACACACAGTTTTATCTCTCAACAAGCTATTAATGAATTGAATATTGAACCTGATTTTGTCGATGAGCCTATATGTGTAAGGAATCCAGTCGGAGGTCCCGCAAACCTCTGTCTTCGATGTAGAGATGTTCCTATCTCATATTCTTGCCATCAATTCCCTATTAGTCCTTTTGTTCTAGACTTCAACGAGTTTGAAGTCTTACTTGGAATGGATTGGCTAGCAAAATATGAAGCCAAATTGGATTGCAATAATCGATTAATTTCAATCAAAACAGAATTTGGGGATTTTATCGAAATTTCTTGTCAGGACCCTAGTCCTAAAAGGGAAGGGTTGATGTATAATTTGGGTTATCCTGAACCCAGCTTGGAGTCCATTCTTATTGTTAGAGATTTTCCAGATGTATTTGAAGAAGTGAAATCTCTACCTCCTCACCGAGAAATAGAATTCAGAATCGACCTTGTGCCTAATGCTCGTCTTGTCGTTCATCCAAGTCGCAGGATGGCACCTAGAGAAAGGGTTGAATTAGTCTAGCAAACTAGAGATTTACTAGAAAAAGGGTTGATTCAACCCAGTGTTTCTGAATGGGGCTCAGCCGTCATATTTGTTGCTAAGTCTGACGGATCTTTGAGGTTGTGCGTGGATTACCGCGATCTCAATAAGCAGACTCTTAAGAATAAATTCCCACTGCGCAGAATTGATGATTTATTTGATCTGTTGCACGGTGCTTGTTTCTTTTCGAAGATGGATCTAGCCCAAGGATTCCATCAATTACGAATCGCCGAAGACTGTATTCATTTGACAGCTTTTAGGGGTCCCAATATGTTCTATGAATGGTTAGTCATGCCTATTAGGCTAACCAATGCCCCAGCATACTTTGTGGACCTTATGACTCGTGTGTTTTGGGATGTATTGAATAAATTTGTGCTCGTATTCATTGACGATATTTTGGTCTATTCCAAGACCGAAGAGGAGCATGCCGAACACCTTAGAATTGTCTTGGAGATATTGAGGAGAAACATTCTATATGCTAAATTTTCCAAATGCCACTTTTGGGTCAAAGAAGTGAAATTTCTTGGCCATATTGTTAATGAAGAGGGGATTTCTATTGATCCTAGCAAAATTTCCCCATTCTTGATTGGAGAAGTCCTACTACCCCAAAGGAAGTTCGAAGCTTTTTGGGCCTAGCAGGTTATTATCGGAAGTTTGTTCAGAACTTTTCGAAGTTAGCTAGTCCTTTGACCAAGCTAACAATGAAGAATGCAAAGTTTATTTGGACTCCAAAATGTGAAGAAGCTTTTGAGGAGTTGAAGAAGAGATTAACCACCGCTCCTATTCTCGCTATTATCAACGGGAATCAAGTTTTATCTGTTTATACCAATGCTTGCGGTGAAGGCTTGGGTGCAGTATTGATGCAAAACGGGAAGGTGATTGCCTACGCGAGTAGACAATTACGCCCTCATGAAAGAAATTATCCGACCCATGATTTGGAGCTTCTAGCTGTTATCTTCGCTTTAAAAATATGGCGACATTATCTTATGGGTAAGAATCTTTTCAGCTTTCTTGATAATCTACAAATTTAACTTAATTTAACTTAACAAATATACTTATCGAACTCTCTTTAGTTCTAGGTGAAAAATTCGAATTATTCACCGACCATAAATCCTTGAAATATCTCTTCACCCAGAAAGATCTGAATTTGCGACAACAACGTTGGTTGGAATTTCTGGCATCTTATGACCTAGACATTCTGTATACACCGGGAAAAGCCAATGTGGTTGCCGATGCTTTAAGCAGAAGACACGCTGTTCTCGCATACCTTGTTATTGCCCCTACTCTTCTTAAGAGGATTGCAAAACAGCAGACCGAAGACAAATTCCTTCGGGAAATTCATAGAAGAATAGTTCGAGGAGAGAATTCCAGTTTTTAAATTGATGATAATGAGGTTATAAAGATGAAAGGCAGAATTTGTATCCCCGACATTCCAGATTTAAAACGAGAAGTGTTAGATGAGTGCCACAAATCAAAATTCAGCATCCATCCAGGAGTCAACAAGATGTATAGAGATATCAAAAGAACTTTCTTGTGGAAGATGATGAAGAGAGATATATCTATTTATGTGAGTCACTGTGTTACTTGCCAACAAGTCAAGAGCGGCCAAAAGAAGATAGCGGGTCTACTTCAGCCTTTAGAAGTGCCCAAGTGGAAATGGGACCAAGTGTCGATGGATTTCATCGACGGTTTGCCTCCCACTCGAAAAGGCAATGAAGCGATTTGGGTTATTGTAGATTGTTTGACTAAGTCAGCCCACTTCTTGCCAGTAAAAGCTACCCGTACGGCTGCAAGTCTAGCTAATTTGTATGTGAAAGAAATTGTCCGTCTCCATGGCATTCCTAGAAGCATAGTGAGTGATCGTGACCCGATATTTACTAGCAGATTTTGGGAAGCGTTTCAGGACGCATTGGGAACCAAGTTGCATTTCAGTACTGCTTATCACCCACGGTCTGATGGGCAGACAGAAAGGATCAATCGAATCTTGGAGGACCTACTACGAGCTTGTATACTTGATTTTGGTGGTTCTTGGGAGGACCATTTGCATCTGGTCGAATTCTCTTATAACAACACCTATCAAGCCAGTATTGAGATGGCTCCTTTTGAGGCTTTATATGGTCGACCGTGTCGATCATCGGCATGCTGGATTGAGGCAGGTGATAGACTCATTCTTGGACCGGACATGATTAAAGAAGCCACCGAGAAAGTTGATTTTATCCGGAAGAAATTGAAGACAGCTCAGAGTCGTCAAAAGAGCTATTATGATCGTAGAAGACGGGATTTGGTATTCCAGGTTGGGGACTCTGTTTTTCTTAAAGTATCGCCTATGAGAGGTGTATTGAGATTTGGGAAGACTGGTAAGCTAGCACCACGATATATAGGTCCTTTTCCTATTCTGGAGAGGATTGGTTCTCTAGCCTACCGTGTGCAGTTGCCTAGCTGGTTATCGGGTGTGCATGATGTATTCCACATTTCTAGCCTTCGGAAGTATGTGCACGATCCAGACAGCATTATTGAAGAAGCTGCCCAACAAGATCTTGACATCACTCCCAATCTAACCGTTAAAAGAGAACCGATAAAGATTGTGGATCGTGAGGAGAAGCAGTTAAGGAACAAAATCGTAAAGCTTGTTAAAGTTCAGTGGAGTGGTGATCCAAAGGACTGCACTTGGGAAACTGAAGATAATATGCAGAAATCTTATCCCAAATGCAGAGTGGATATCTCGGCTTAGCCGGTAAGCCATTTTCTTATTCTTTTTGAATCATATATTCTTTGTCTGTTTTTCTCTCTCTTTCAATTTCGAGGACGAAATTTTCTAAAGGAGGGGGTGTTTGTAACATCCCAAAATTTTTAATCAAAATAAACTATATATTTAAACTCTTGGGGTTTGATTTGAGAATAAATTTGAAGAAAAATCTAAACAAATGAAATAAGTGAAAATAATGTATGAAATAAATCCCAAATTTATTTTGAGTTTAAAAATATTGAGATGATAAATGTTTTTAAAAGTCATTTGGATTTAGAATGTTTATATTTCAAGTTTAAGATTTAAGTTTGAATTTAAATTTGGAATAAATGTTTTAAAATGAAGAAGCATTTAAAATCATTGAGGAACAAGTATACAATGGTAAAAAAAACAACCTTTCTTTTTAACATTGCACCTATGCATATATACATACAAATGAATAAAAATATATATATTGGTTTATAAAAGTATGTATATAATACAGGAAATAAAATCTATAAAGTTTCTTTTGCTTTGTAACATCAAGGGCTGAAAACTTACATTCACAATAAAATGAATAATTAACAAAATCTATGGTTTAAGATCTTTTCTTACAAATGGCACAAAACATCAACTCCTTAATAAAATAATCAAATAGAAAATTCAGAAAACTCTTCACCTTCTAAAATTCGAATTTTTAAATCCCTAACATCTGATACTCAGTAGTCAAAAGATCATTGCAATTTTTTTCTCTTCAACATTCAAAAAAAAAAGGTTCAGAAGAAAAAAAAACTGTCTTCTTCAATTCAAAGAAAAAAACTGAAGTGTTTTCAAACTGTAGTGATATATTAATCTTCAGGTAAGTTTGTTTTAAACTTTATTGTTCATGAAGATTATGATTTTTTTAAAAGAAATCAAGTTTCAATGATCAATTCAAAACTTAAACTGCAGATTTGTAAAGAGGAGTCTCTGGATTTCAAAGGCAGTGCAGTTTTTTTTTTCTTTGCTGGGAATAAATTTTAAAGGCAAGTCACTTTCCTTTTTAAAGTTGAATTTGAAGTTATATCTATAATTAAGCAAGAATTAATACAATAACATCAACTTATTTGCAGGAGGGGTCAAGGATTAAAAGCTACTTTTCTTTTTGATTTCTAAGTTCCTGTTTTCAAAGTTGCAGAGAAAAGAAGCTTCTCTGTTAATCCAAACTGTAAGTAATCTAGAGGTTTTTGTTATTAATAATTAAAATAAATGAAAGCAACAAGGGATTTAATACAACAATGTCTAATTTTATTGCAGGAAGATTAAGGTTTAATCTTTTTGGTTTCAAGTTTTAGAAAAAAAAAAGGATGTCTTCTCTGCTAAGAATCCCAATTGTAAGTAAAGTAGAAACTATTGTAAGTAATGAATAAGTATATGAACATAGCAAACATTAATCACGGATCTGTAACTATAAATTTTCAGATCTAAAACCCCAAGAAAATTAGAGTAGAAAAGAAGGAAAATTTGCCAAGTCTCATCTCTGTTTGGAACTGTCAACAACTTCTGGAAACATGTGAGTAAACTCCTGGTTTCCTATTAATCTTTTGTTGTCGTATGCTGGATGATATAGTAAAGATAATCTTTGGTTTTTCATGTGAGAATTTTGAATATATGATTGAATGTTGGCTATTCATGCTGATTTTACAAAGAGCTAATTACTGTTCTAGCTTCAGAAAAACAGAAAAACCCTGTCATACCCCTCTTTTCCCTCTTCCCCTATTTGATCTGCAAGTTAAACTGTGGTTGAACTTACACTTTGTGTCAGTTAACAAGTTGGGAATCTTTTGTTTGAACTTACACTTGGTTCTAGTAACAAATCTAAACAACCTTTTTGTAAATTGCTTTACTGGAAACTGAAGCATTTTTAAGTATCAGGGATTACCATTTCAAAAGCCCATCTTCTCTCCTTTATTCCTTCTGAAATACAAAAAAATTGGAAACAAGTTGGAATTTGAACTGGTACCATGTTTTCAGTAATTAAATAAAAGCAAAGTTGATGTTTCCTTTTTGTCTAGAGACTATAAAAAAAAACTGTAAACATGATCATGCTCAAATCTCAGATTCACAGAGTAAACTATCTACAACTACCACCTCTTCTACCTTCTCTTTGCTTCTGGAGATAATTGTAAGTAAGTTAAGAATTGTTTTAAAACTGTATTTTATCTCAGTAATGAATCAAAGCAAAGAAACTTGAATTTTCTTCACTGTGAAATGATAAACTCAGTAACAACCCAGATAAGCAATAAATTCGAACATCACATATTTGTATTTCAGAGATATTACTTGAATCCCCTGGGAAAACAATGACTTTTGGAAACAAAATGAAGATTTTTCATTTAGCCTTCACCAAGAAATTTGAGTTGATCGGAAAATTTAACTTTTGTCGAGTGTCGGCGATCCAAGTGATAGTAGTTCGCGTGATCTTCGTCGCAGCTAGATTCATTGCTCGGCATCACCAGAAAAATACTAGGATAATTTTTAAACCTTTGAATTTTCAATGCGAATTTAAAATAGGGCTTAAAACCCATTTTCCTGTTCACGTAGAAATGACGATGCCGCACCTCCCACAAGCGACCGGAATGCGTGCCCGGGGGGCAGGTCGATGCGTCGCATGACGTGGAAGCTGGAGGCAAAGGTTGGTGGCCGATAACGGCCTGTGGAGGCGGCGCGAGGCAAATTCGTGTTGGCGTGCCTGATACTTTTTGGGTCCGGTTGCTCGATTGGTGATTTCGAAAGAAATTCGAAATCTGGGAGTTCGTATTGATTTTAGGGGATGAGCGTTGACGTGTTGGTGGCCGCAGCACCATCTAACGGCGGCGAAGATTGCCGTGCACGTGCACGTGGATGGGGTGTGTGTCAGTGTGATGGGTTTGGGGGGGACGAGTAGTAACTCGAAGCAACGCACGAGAGAACTGGGAAAAAACTCGTGGCTAGGGCCGTGCATTTTGTAGTGTATCGGGTTGGGTTTTTATAACTTGATCAAATTTTGAAAAAAAAATATTACACGGGTCAATCTGGGGTTAACTCGAAGTAGGGAAGCATGTTCCTCGGGTACGGCTCGAAGCAAGCCTCGGGTCTGCGAATGAAACAATAAACCCAGTTTTAATAAAGCTTTTGAAAACACAATTTAATTTATTTTCTGAGTGGAGTAACGATAGTTGTTAATGGAATGTGAAACTAATAGTTTTTAAAATTTTATGAAGTTCAAAATATTTTAAATTAATAAAAGTTGTTTTAAATGTTTAACTTAATAAAAAGTTTAAATATAAACTAATATACAAAGACAAATTTCAAACCAAGTTTATAATGATGAAGTAGTAATTAACAAATTGATGTTTTGTAAGGATTTTTAAAATTTAAAAAAAATTAATAGATTAAAGAATAGGAAATTTATAAAATTAATTAAACTTAATAAATTAACAATTAAGAAAAATAATAAACTAAAGGATAATTAACTTAGCCAATTAAAATTAAGTAAAATTAAATATTAATTAACAAGACAATTTTATGGCTAATTCACTTTAATCACTTCACTTGAATCAACGATGGTTGACCATCATCAAATACTCTATACTGGATTGACATTTTGTTGTGATGCTGTGATTGCTTTGTGATGGACTGTGACTTATGATTTGTTCCTATATGTTTGTGAATCCCTTTTTGCCCGTAAAACGGCATTTAAACTTCGATGCGACAGGGAGTCGGATTTCAGTTTGTTATCCGAAAACCACATCGAACTCTGGATGTGAACCTTTGTGATGGATACACCCACATGTTTTAAATTTGAGCGCTCACTATTCGAATTAGCCGGGAGAGGACCTTTGTGTCATATAACCCATTCCGAATAGGGATTCGACGAATGGATTGCATTTGAAGACCGGCGGTGAAGACCGGGTGTATTCGAAAACGATAGGATAACCTATCGATTGTCTCTGCACCGAGTTGCTCCGGTATAGGGATCCCCTAAGTGATGGGAAGTCCGATCGGGATTGTGGACGCCCGGATTTGCAAGGGCTTTTTCCTTTATTGGACGAAGTGCCTTCGGTTCTGTTCGAACCCGGAACAGACTTGTATGGTCGTGTGTCTGACACTACACCTTGAGATATAGAGCCGATTTCTTTCAAATACATATCTGTTGGTGGCGGATAATTTATTCTCTTAGCTTAACACCCTTCTCTGAGATGTACGAGCTCAGAGGTTATGTAGTTGAAGGTTATCAGCAATATACTCCCAATTTGGTAGTGTGGCATACTAAGTGCTGCTGTATAGTGATGATCATTTGTTGATCATTTGTGATCAAAGCATGGCTTACGTGTAAAGCGTAGCTTTGTGGACGAGACCTCATCGGACCTCACACCCCGGAAATGGTCGTAACAGGAAAGATGCGGCAAGGTTATGAGGGTCGCGCCCTTTAGGGTATGTCATTTCCTTCTGGAAAAAGGTAGTGTCATGGTATGGAGCCCAGATGCTTACCTATGTGGTTGCTTCAATCTCATTATTCTGTGTGGTTGTTGCTTTGTGATGGAGGGCCCTCGGATAAAGGTCCCAAAGGACCGGGGAGTGGCATACTCGAGTAGTAGTTACCTAGTTACAGAGGTAACCCGGCCTTGTGTTGGCAGAGAGCCGGGTAGGTTCTTCGGACGTCCCGCCAGAGGCGTACCCATGTGGCATAGGAAGTTCCTTAGCCTGACCATTGGTTGGAAATCCAATCCCCAATACGAACCCCGTACGGTTTTAGTTGTATTACCTGCCATTTACTTATGGTGGCGCCCCACTGTTTAGATGGTAGCTACAGTAGGCATACGATACTGGTCGTATGTTGGCTAGGATTGATATTCTACTTTAGAAATAGTTTTCTACACTATGCACTAGTAATAATATCAAAGAATCTTCCTGTATCAAGCATATTTGACTATCATAAGAAGAAATCTCCTCCAATTCTGCGATTGCATTGTGTGTGTGGCGGGAGGTCTTACGGTAGTTTCATTTTCCAAAAGCATACCGATTTTTCTTGTATAAATCTGTTTTATTTGAAAGCAACTACCTTTTTTTACTCACACCAGTCCCATGACTGACCCGGAGTTTATTGTTTCCTTTCTAAACTCTGGGTGCCCACCATTTCTACACGGGCAGCCTAGTAGCAGGTTTTCTGTATTTTGGCTCTAGCTACATTTTGGAGTATTTTGGTTTGGAGATTTTTGGTTTTTAGAGACTCGTACCTTAGAAAAATTTTGGAAGCTTTTGGATCTCGAGGTGCTTAGTTGGTGTTCACTATCATTCTCTATCTTTTTGAAGACTTTTGGCATATGATTTGTAGTTGTTCTATTATGACATTCTATTTGGAGATGTTATTCATGTATTATGTACTCTGATGTTGTAACAGATATTATTGTGGTGTTGTATCTATGATGTGATGCATGTTATTCATTTTTATTTCCGCTATTATATATTCATCTAATGTTGTTATAAGCTCCATCCGACTGGAGTTCGATGTTTGAATCATTGACGGTCGAGTACAAGTGAGGTATTTGACGTCAATTTTCGAACGTTGAATTTCGGGTCGTGACAATAGTACACTCTTTGAATAGCACTAATAAGTCAATTAAGTATAATCTTCCTCTAATTTTCTCCTTTATGATATATAGTGTAATTTGTTAGAGAATTGTGGAAGATAGAGTGATCAATGATCAGAGAATGTAAGCTATTTGAGTGCAGTTTGAAAACTAGATAATAGATAAGAATTAAAGAATAATAAAATAGTTTCGGTTATTTTTTTTGAATTTTGTAAATTATTTATAAAGTTTAAAAGGTTGCAACCATAGATGAAAAATATATAGAAAAGAATAGGTGCAACAATTGATTTTGAAAACATTTCTCTTCGATGAAGAGAAGCGTCCATTCATGAAAATAGCAGTTGGGAATATTCCACCGTCTGAATCAAAAACAATTCAGCCATCTGAATTAGATTAAAATGCAAACAGCAAAGTTTTAGGCTATTTCTGGCCTTATTCAGAAGTCTGAATATATTCATTCGGACGGTTGAATATTGTGAAATAATATTTTTGTTTCAGCATTGAAACGTCTGAATAAATGAATTTTACCGTCTGAATTTAGCCGTCTGAATTCAGCCATTTGTGCATATTTATGCATGTGTCTATATACATTTATACATATACCAATTCAGGAGAGATTTTAACAAAATTCTAAATGAAATAATGAATCTAAACACAACGTAATCATCTTCAAAACTATGAATATGAATATGCAACAAATCTCCTGCAAAAATGATTAGTATAAATAGAATATTTAATATAGCTTGTCATAATCAAAACGATGTAAAATCGAGATTCTAACACAATCAAATACTAATGTTCAAACCAAATGAAGAGCACACTAGCTTCATAACAGAATGAGGGATTTATTGTTACAAGGCAATGCCATTTGTGTTAAAAAATGCAGGGGAAACATATCAAAGATTGGTCAACCAAATTTTTAAGGGGCAAATTGGTTGGAACATGGAAGTTTATGTGGATGATACACAGATAAAGTAAGCCAAACTTGAAAATCATCTTAAAGATTTGGAAGAAATGTTCAAGGTATTGCGGAAACATCAAATGAAACTAAACCCATAAAAGTGTTCTTTTGGAGCCTATTCTGGAAAGGTTTTATGCTACCTAGTAAATGCCTAAGGGATCGAAGCTAGTTTAGATCAAATTCAAGCCATTAAGTACATGGCCGATCCTAAAACTAGCAAAGAAGTGATGAGTTTGAATGGAAGGGTGGCTACCCTAAACAGATTTATCTCTAAAGCTACCGATAAGTGTATATCCTTCTTTGATGTAATCAAGAAGAAGAAGAACTTTGAATAGGGTGAAGATTGTAGAAAAGCTTTTCAAGAAACTAAAAGCCACTAAGAAAAGCCACCAATACTTTCAAGTCCTAAGAATGGGAAAACCTATAACCTGTTTATGACAGTCTCAAAGCACACAGTTAATTCAATGTTGATTAGAGAAGGGAATTGGGCACAACTTCCAGTATCTTATGTGAACATATGGTTGAAGGATGTGGAAGTTCGATATCCAATAATGTAAAAGTTAGTCTATTGCTTTATTCTCACAACTCGAAAGCTTAGAGAATATTTCCAAGCACATTCGATCAGAGTATTGACCAATTTTTCCCTTAAAAAAGTCTTTAGTAAACCATAAACTTCAGGATGGTTGGTAAAATGGAGAATCAAGCTCAGCCAATATGACATAGAATTTCAGGCACAAGCTGCAATCAAAGTGAAAGCATTAGCAAACTTCACTAATGGGTGCACTAACTTTATCAAGGAGCAACCGGAAAAGGAGAAAGACCAGAGGCCAATGTGGCAACTATTTGTCGATGGCACATCAAATGAACAAGGGTCCAGTGTAGGATATGTAATCATCACACCGAATGGATGTTGAGTCACAAGTTTTATGAAAGTTTTGATTTCTGACAAATAACTAAAGGCGATCGACAAAACAAGGTCATTAGAGCTACATATGTTACTCTAGATTATAGATTGATTATTTGATATTATATTAGTGATAAACTTGTTAAAATCTATCCTCAAATAATCATGCATTTTCAAGAAAATTAAATATATATACAATAAGAATGTAGTTGCACATTCAGTGTGCAACTTTACAGGGACCGGTCGACTGGTCACAATATAGGCGGTCGACCGTTCCTGCATAATTTGCACACTGAACGTGCACACATACACATAACGTATATATATTTAAATTCCTATCTACTGGTCACTTTTTAACCTGTCGACCGTTTTTAAACAGAAAGCAATTTTTCCAAAAGACACTTCTCTTCTCCAAAGGTTGCATCTCTTACCTTTCACCAAAGATCATATCTCTTAATGGCAAAGAGTTACAACCATTCTTATCTATATAAACTCATCCAATTCGTTGATTAAAAACATGATTTCATATTCTTTTTAATCTAATCTCTGATCTTACTTTATACATACTCCTGCATTCTAAAAGCTCTCAATTATTTATTGAATCATTGAAACTATTTCATATCCTTTGATTCAATAAGTAATATACTTTCCTTAATCTTTTCAAAACATCATTTCGCATACTTTGAGGATAAGATTATAGGAAGGGTGTACTGCTAGTGACAAATCCGTGTTTTCAAGAGCACAAGTTGTCAACAACAATTGTATTTGTTCTTTTGTTGAAGTCCTCTGTGTTGTAAGAGGCAAGTGTTGAAGTCCTCAGTGTATTAGAGGCGTGAAATCCCGTTCGGTTGTTCGGGTGTTGTAAACCTGTTCCTCCGGGTGAAGCGAGGAAGTTAATAGTGAAAATCCAGATAGAAGTCTGGGACTGGACGTAGGACGGTGCTCCGAACCAGTATAAAAATCTCTGGTGTGATTTTTCTATTTTTTATTTACTATGCTATTATCATCTATTTCCGCATTTGTATTGTAGTCCATATTACACGATCCGTGTATACTATATTAGCACTTATAATTGTATACACACCGCACTTTCATTTGGTATCAGAGCACGGTCATCATATAACCGTAACACAGTTATTTGATATATTATAGTAATATGGCAAATAACGTAAGTACTAGCACTCAAAACACCACTTACACGGAAGGTCAATCAACACAGAGACCTCCATTTTTCAATGGTCTTAACTATAGTTATTGGGCAACACGTATGTCATTCTTTATGCAATCAAATAGCTATGATGCTTGGAATGCCACTCAAAGAGAAATAGTGAATCCAACAACTGATTATTCAGAATGGACTGCAGCTGAGAAAACGGCAGCAGCCGTAAATGCAAGAGCAATAAATATGTTGTTCTGTGCATTAGACCAAAATGAATATAATCGTGTTAGTATCTGCACTACTGCATATCAAATTTGGCAAACACTAAAAATCACTCATAAAGTTACTAACAAGGTTAAACAAACCAAAATAGCCATGCTGAAAAGTCAATTTCAAAATTTCAAAATGAAACCAAATGAGACAATCAATGACATGTATTCACGGTTTCAAACTATTCACCATGCACTTATTGGCTTAGGACAAAAGTATTCTGATTTCGATGTTGTTTCAACAGTCCTACATTCTCTGACTAGTGAATGGGAAGGAAAAGTATTAGCAATTGAAGAAGCTAATGACCTTTCCGTCATGAAGCCAGATGAATTGATAGGAAATTTAATGTTCTATGAAGCAAATTTGCAGGCTAGAAAAGAACAGAAAGAAGAAAAGAAAAATGTAGCATTTCATGTTGAGAAAGATGAAAATGAATCAGATTCTGAAGACGAAGATTTGGCATTCATTGCGAAAGGATTCAAAAAATTCTTAAAATATCGAAAAGCCAGTCGTTACAATAAAAGAAAACCTGGATCAAATAAACCATCTTCATCTGCTATAGAATGTTTCAACTGCCACAAAAAGGGACACATGCAGAAAGATTGTCCAGAACAAAAGAAGAAGTCATAAAATGACAAATTCAAATATAAGAAGGACAAATCTAAGAAACGAGCCTTCTCAGTAACATGGGATGATTCAGAGTCATCTTCATCAGAAAGTGAAAGTGATTCAGAAAATGAATAAGTTAATGTTTGTTTTATGGCAACAGAAGATAAGGTACAAATTCCTACATTTGATGAATTACTTGATATTAATGCTGAATTGATAATCAAATATAAAGACATAAAACGTCAATTAAAAGTAGTCAAAGCAGATTTAAGTAGAGCAGAGCTTGAACGAGATATGTTAAAAGATGAGAAGAAAATATTAGAAGAGGAACTTGAAAATATCCAAGAATCATCATCTAATGTTGACTCTCAAATATCTCTTTTGAGTCAAGAAATAGAAACTCAAAAAGAGAAAAATAATGCTCTCACTACTGAAAATCATGAGCTTAAAGCAAAAGTCAAAATTCTAGACCTAGAAAAAGCTAGCTTACAAACAAAGTTTGATGACATTACTCAAAATGTTTCTAATTTTAACAAAGGTCGAGAAAATTTGACAAAAATCATTGAAAGTTCACAATCTATTTCAGACAAACAAGCATTGGGATATAACAAACAAGAAACCAAGAAACATCTTGGAAATAAAAGGAAAAAGAAAGTACAAAAAACTAAAGCTAAGAAAAATCTTAGTTTATTATATTCCAAACCAAAACCAGTTGTGAAATTTCAAAAGAAAAATGTCAAGACTATCAAAATATGGGTTCCTAAAACAAATAACAATTTGATTAGGAACAAATACATTCAGCAATTCATGAATACTGGGCATTTTAATAATAATTATATATATAAAGGGGATACCGGACCCAAATGGGTTTGGACTCCTAAGACCTAACTCTTAGGACCCTATAAAAAGTGGGTACCATGGACTTAATTCTATTTTTTGCAGGTCCCACTTAAGAAAAGAGGAAAGTGGATATTGGACAGTTGTTGCTCAAAGCACATGACGGGAGACAAGAGTTTATTAACAAATATTATATATTCAGATGGTGGCTCCGTCACTTTTGGAGACAATTCAAAAGGCTATATCATCGGCAAAGGCGATGTGAGCAATTGCGGTACATCTAACTTACCTCTTATTACTAATGTCATGCTAGTTAGAAATTTAAAACACAATTTGCTTAGTATTAGTCAGTTATGTGACAAGGGTTTTATAATTTCATTTTCAAATAATAAGTGTAGTATTTTAGATAAAGACCATAATTTGGTTTTCGAAGGTTATAGAGACAGAAATATATATATTCTGAATATGAATATTAATCATAATTCAGATATGTGTCTTGTGGCTAATGACAATGATCCATGGCTATGGCACAAACGCTTCTGTCATATAAACTTCAGAACTATTGACAAGCTAGCCAAAAACAATCTAGTTAGAGGACTACCCAAAATGAGTTTTAAAGTTAACAACATTTGTGATGCATGTCAATTAGGAAAATTGACCAAATCATCTTTTAAATCCAAGAAAGTCATATCAACATTACAACCACTTGAGTTACTACACATGGATTTATTTGGACCTACTAGAGTTCAATCAATAAATCACAGTCAATATGTGCTTGTAATTGTTGATGATTTCTCTCGTTATACATGGACAATTTTCTTAAAAAATAAAAGTGACACTTTCGATCATTTCAAATCTTTCGTCAAAAGAATTCAAAAATCAAAAGGGATTAAAGTTAAAAATATAAGAAGTGATCATGGCGGAGAGTTTGAAAATAATGAATTTGAACATTTTTGTACAAAGAAAGGTATATATCATAATTTTTCGTTTCCCAGAACTCCACAACAGAACGGAGTTGTAGAATGGAAAAACCGAACTTTACAAGAATGTGCAAGAACATTATTGAATGGAACCACCTTACCAAAACATTTTTGGGCAGAAGCTGTGGCAACTGCCTATTATGTTTTAAATCGTGTATCCATAAGACCTCTTACCAAGAATACTCCTTATGAATTATTTAACAAAAGGAAGCCTAAAATCTCATACTTCAAAGTTTTTGGTTCCAGGTGCTTTATTTTAAATACGAAAGACCAGCTTGGCAAATTCGATCCAAAGGCCGATGAAGGAATATTTGTCGGTTATTCGGAACGAAGTAAGGCCTATCGGATATTTAATAAACGAACCAAAACTATTGAAGAATCACTTCATGTCTCTTTTGATGAAATCTATCAGCACCCTCACACTATATCAGATGATGACGAATCAATAGTCACTGATAATCAAATCATCACAAATATTGATTCTGACTCGGAAATAATTATTGAGAATATTCCTCAAATATGTGAGTTACAATCACCACCAAGAATATTAAGAGACCATCCGCCTCAAAATATAATTGGTGAAATAACATCACATGTCAGAACAAGGAGTCAACTCAATCAAATGGGTCATGTCGCTTTTCTCTCAAATATCGAACCTAAGAATCCAAAAGAAGCTGCTACAGATGATTACTGGATCATTGTCATGCAGGAAGAACTAAATCAGTTTGAGCGCAATGACGTTTGGGAACTTGTTCCAAGACCAACTGATCAGTCAGTAATCGGTACTAAATGGGTTTATAAAAATAAGGCTGACGAACAAGGAAATATCACCAAAAATAAAGCAAGATTAGTAGCACAAGGATATAATCAGGAAGAAGGTATCGATTATGAAGAAACTTTTGCACCAGTTGCTCGACTAGAAGCTATTAGAATCCTATTATCTTTTGCTTGTCACCATAATTTCAAACTTTATCAGATGGATGTCAAAAGTGCTTTTCTCAATGGATTTATCAAAGAGAATGTCTATGTCGAACAACCTCCTCTGTTCGTACATGAAAAATATCCTGACCATGTGTTCAAACTTAAGAAAGCTCCGTATGGTTTAAAACAAGCACCTCGTGCTTGGTATGAACGACTACGTAGCTATCTTATTAGCTCAGGATTTCAAATAGGCAAAGTCGATTAAACTTTGTTTATTAAACATTCTCGAAAAGATATTCTAGCTATCCAGATATATGTAGACGATATCATCTTTGGTTCAACAAACGATAAACTTTGCAAAGAATTTGCAAGTATTATGACCAAAGAATTCGAAATGTCTCATATGGGAGAACTATCTTATTTTCTTGGACTTCAAATAAAGCAACTTTCAAACGGAATTTTTATCAATCAAGAAAAATACTGTGAAAACCTTATCAAACGCTTCGGATTAGAAAATACATCTGGTAAACCAACTCCTATGAGTACAACTACACATCTTGACAAAGATGAAAGTGGTAAGAATGTTGACCAGAAATTGTATCGAAGCATGATTGGTTCTCTTCTTTATCTTACAGCTAGTCGTCCAGATATAATAATGAGTGTTTGTTTATGTCCTCGTTTTCAAGCCGATCCAAAGGAATCACATCTACGAGCAGTGAAACGTATAATTCGTTACCTTAATAATACCAAAGATTTCGGTCTTTTTTATCCAAAAGAATGTCCATTTGAATTAGTATCATATAGTGATGCTGATTTCGGTGGCTCAAGAACGGATAGAAAAAGTACAAGTGGTACGTGCCATTTTATTGGAAAATCACTTGTCTCTTGGTTCAGTAAGAAACAGAATTGTGTTTCACTATCAACATGTGAAGCTGAATATATATCAGCAGCTCTCGCTTGTACTCAAGTACTATATATGCAACAAACACTTCAAGATTTTGATATTCATTTATCAAATTCTATTATATATTGTGATAACACTAGTGCTATAAATCTCTCTAAAAATCCAGTAAATCACTCTAGAACCAAACATATTGATATCCGTCATCATTTCCTTCGAGATAATATTGACAAAGGAAATATATGTCTTGAATATGTTCATACTGACAATCAATTAGCAGACATTTTTACTAAGCCTCTGCTCGAATCTAATTTTATTAGATTACGAAGAGAGCTTGGTTTAATTTCAAGAAAAAATCTTGACTAAGTAATTTCTAAAGAACGTCTTCTTGTTAGTTATCATTTAGTTATTCTTTTTAGTTATCCTTTAACCATAACTTTTGCATAAACTATTTTTTTTTTACATTAAATATAAGCCACTGCTTTATTTAATGGTTAAATTCTCTTTACTCATTTTTTTTCTTTTCTTTTAGTGATCGTCCTTTCCTTTCTTATTTTATAAATTCAGTTTTTAAAGAAGAAAGCTATTTTTAGAGTTACAATAAAATTTCTGCTTATGTTTTCTTGGTTAAAATTTTTCATTAACTCACATCCATAGGTTTATACATAAGAAACTTGTATATAAGCTTGCAAAAATTTTATATTTTGTTCATCTTTTTTATCTAACCATAATATTCTATACAACATACACTATGGCTCACATTTGTGATAAATGTGCTCAAGAATCATACATTTCAATTACGAGTTCTGAGTCGGAGGAATTTTATTCTCCTACAACTCCAAAACAAAAATCAAGTTGTCATCATCAATGCTCTTGTATGTCTGATAAAACTCCAAATTCAAAACGAGTGAAGAGGACACTATTCTATTCTCCTCGTACCAAAGCTCAAATCGATGAGATACACCACTACCAGAAACATCAGATAGACCTTCAGAGACAGCTCCATTACGGGCAAAGTCAACTTTATCACGAGCAACAACGGACATCGGCACGATTATCCATTTTAGAAAAGTTGACAACATTTTTCTGCGGTTCCAACAAGCATGACGTGCATGAACCAATGCCGTCGAGGCCATCAACATCTAAAAGTCCTAACTCGTGGGATCGGAACTATGAGAAGAATGAAGGAGCTCAGAAACAATGGAGTCCATGGTCAAAACGTATTGAAGGAAACAACGATAATTCTAATGACGAACTTTCTCATTAGATTTATATATAGTTATTATATCTTTATCTATCTCTTGTGTAATGACGGTTATATTTTGTATTACGAATGAAATATAATATATATAGGTTGATATACTATAAAAAAATTTGCAAAATAACATGATTTGCTCAGCAGACCAGTACCGGTCGACCGCCCCTGTTATAGCCGGTCGACCGTTTGCTCTCTGGTTGAAAACGGTCGACCGATCATATTTCATAGGTCGACCGGTTGACGTATTTTCAGTTTTTATATATACCTATGCATCATTTTTTCCCTCTACCCTCTTTCACTTTTTACTCAAGCTGTTCTTTTACCCAAAATCACAAACCCTAGTTTCCTATTTTCAATTCCCAAATCTCAAATCCTCCAACAATGGCTCCTCCTCAAATGAAATCCAAGAAAGGAGCAACCTTTGAAACTTCATCTCTTACCATCTCCGTCAAAAAATGGCTTCAAAGTCCAATTGCTGTAACAAAATGGAATCAGATGACAAATAACAAGTTTCATCCAGGCTCTTTCATCAAATTTGATGATTTCACGGCTTATGGAGTTCGGAGGTTAGCCAATAATTCCAACATTACTCCATTAATAGATTTTTCAGAAAATAGTGTGGAGATAAATCATTTGATGATCAAATTGTTTTACGCCAACATGAATCTTGATGAGTATCAACCTGATAATCCAAACGGCGTCATCTGGTCTGTGGTCTGTGGCAAGCAAATTTTTCTTACTCATGCTAGAACTGCCTCTATACTTGGTATGCCAAATCGAGGCGAAGAGTTTTCATCTACCTTCTGCGAAGTCTTCACTCGAAATAGTACCAGTCATCAGTTCATAGAAGACAATAGTGATGGCACTAAGTCTATTGGACTTCGACCGACAGCCAGACTACTTCATCGTGTTTTGATGCACTCTCTTTTTCCTAGACTTGGAAATTATGATGCAGTATATAAAGAAAACTTCAAAGCACTCTATGCTATTTATGGTGAAATCCAAATCAATTGGGTACACATGCTTTTTGATGAAATTCTCAAGGTAAATAACTCAACACGGCCTCATTTCTTCTACAATGAATATATCATGAGACTTTTGTTAGCTTGTGGGGTCAATCCTCCTGATTCTGCAACCTCAAAACCAAAATGCATTGATTCCATCACCATCAAACGAATGAAGCTTCCTCCACCTTATCTTGAGATTATGCCTTTTGAAGAATGGCAACAAAGAGGACCAAGGAAACAACGAGCAACTTCCTCTCGTCCTCGTTCCGATGAAGTAAAACTATTAAAATCAAAGTCATCTACAAAAGAATCACTTGAAACAATTGCGCGTAACCAATTTTTGCTTGAATCACGTCTCAAGCGCATGGACTCTAAAATCGATAAGCGCTTCAATAAGGTCAAGTCATTCTTTGGTATGCTATGGGATGCTATATCATGTTCCACATCCACCTCTGTTCAAGCACAAGACCCAGGAAAACGTCCTGCTGCTCCAGTTTTCACCTGGACATCATCTGACGAGTCTACAGGTATGAGTGGTCATGGACATGGAGAATCATCTAGAGGGAACAATGATTAGGAAGAAGAAGAAGATGACGACGATGATGATGATGAAGAGGAGATACGATCTGCTTCATCCTAGATTCTATTATGGTTTAGCACTTTAAAAACATTCATCGACACTTGTACTAAATAGTGTCGTTATTCTTGCTTTTCATTTGACATTATAATCTGTAGTATACTCTGTTATGTTTTGGATGTGTTAATGATTTATTTTGCTATGCATATCATATTCATTCTACTATTCTAGTATCTGTTACTCCTTTTTGTCGATGACAAAGGGGGAGAAAGGGCTAACAATTGCTTGCAGGAACATACATATATAAGAATTCAAAGAGAGAGAGATCACATACTCAGGGGGAGATTCAGATTTGCAGATATATATTGTCATCAATCAAAAAGGGGGAGAATGTTGAGTCACAAGTTTTATGAAAGTTTTGATTTCTGACAAATAACTAAAGGCGATCGACAAAACAAGGTCATTAGAGCTACATATGTTACTCTAGATTATAGATTGATTATTTGATATTATATTAGTGATAAACTTGTTAAAATCTATCCTCAAATAATCATGCATTTTCAAGAAAATTAAATATATATACAATTAGAATGTAGTTGCACATTCAGTGTGCAACTTTACAGGGACCGGTCGACCGGTCACAATATAGGCGGTCGACCGTTCCTGCATAATTTGCACACTGAACGTGCACACATACACATAACGTATATATATTTAAATTCCTGTCTACTGGTCACTTTTTAACCTGTCGACCGTTTTTAAACAGAAAGCAATTTTTCCAAAAGACACTTCTCTTCTCCAAAGGTTGCATCTCTTACCTTTCACCAAAGATCATATCTCTTAATGGCAAAGAGTTACAACCATTCTTATCTATATAAACTCATCCAATTCGTTGATTAAAAACATGATTTCATATTCTTTTTAATCTAATCTCTGATCTTACTTTATACATACTCCTGCATTCTAAAAGCTCTCAATTATTTATTGAATCATTGAAACTATTTCATATGCTTTGATTCAATAAGTAATATACTTTCCTTAATCTTTTCAAAACATCATTTCGCATACTTTGAGGATAAGATTATAGGAAGGGTGTACTGCTAGTGACAAATCCGTGTTTTCAAGAGCATAAGTTGTCAACAACAATTGTATTTGTTCTTTTGTTGAAGTCCTCTGTGTTGTAAGAGGCAAGTGTTGAAGTCCTCAGTGTATTAGAGGCGTGAAATCCCGTTCGGTTGTTCGGGTGTTGTAAACCTGTTCCTCCGTGTGAAGCGAGGAAGTTAATAGTGAAAATCCAGATGGAAGTCTGGGACTGGACGTAGGACGGTGCTCCGAACCAGTATAAAAATCTCTGGTGTGATTTTTCTATTTTTTATTTACTATGCTATTATCATCTATTTCCGCATTTGTATTGTAGTCCATATTACACGATCCGTGTATACTATATTAGCACTTATAATTGTATACACACCGCACTTTCAATGGACACCGTTTACATTATTCCATGAAATTGGGATTCCCCGCAACTAACGATGTGGTAGAATATGAATTTATGGTAGCGGGACTAACATTTTTCTAGGTTATATGATTCTACCTTTTTCTTCTTTATAATCCTTAGAGCTTCCAATCTTAGCATTTTCTCTTTATTTAGTTTCAAATCATTAGTTGTTCTTGGGGGGGGGATCCAAATAAATATGGTTCTGAGGACCCTTGTTTGGACCTTTTGATCTTGTTGAACATGATGATGGAAAATTCTAAGGTAGTTAGGTTTGGACCAAGATTGGTTTAGAGGAAAGTAAAGTTGGAAGATCAACAAGGTTGGAGGTTCACGCCCTTCTTCTAGCGCCAAAATGTTTACAAGAAAGCCTATCAATGCCATAAAGTATTGTTGAAGGTGTAGATATGTCCTTTTAAACCTCTTTTGATTAAGTAGAAAAAACTAGGATCTTATTGCTCCTTTTGATTCACCTTTCAAATAAGTCTTCCTTGCGTAAACACTTCCTTGTACACTCTTTCGACTCAGTCGCAACACTTTTACCTACTTCCTTTTAAGTCTTTCAAACCATCCTTATTTGCTTATTAATTGATTCGAAACACCTTATTGAAACAGTGGTGCTAACTTATTGATTAGCTCTTATGCTGTTGGGTAATGGCTTCGGTTTGGACTTTAAGTCTTGGAATATTGTCTAAGTTTGAGGTTTTAACTTACTAAAAAGGTAAATTTTTGATGAGTAGTGGTTTGGAGCTAAGAACATAAGCATATTTGGTAAAATGAGAGGTTTCGACTCACTCGAAAGGTATCTTTTTGATTAAGTCGACACAACAAAACACAATCAAATTCAATGAAAATCTCAAAACGGTTGCATAACTAAAAGCATTAAGATCTCATCTTCATTACATTAACGATATACAAACCGATCAATTTCACCCAATCTGATTTTCAATTTAAGGTTACAAAATTTAAATTTTAAGAAAGTATAAGAAAAGAGTGAATGAATTCGGGTCCCAAAACTTGATCCCTAGCGTCATATTTATAGGTCTAGATTGGCACCTTTGGACTCAAGACTTTCGACCTAGTCGAAAGGTGGCTTTCTAGACCTTTCGTCACCTTCGACACTTGCACATCGGTCTGCATTGCATTTGAATCGATTTAAATGCCTCAGTCTTCATTGAACGGGGTGGATGCGCCTTTTCCCCTTGTGTTTCTTTGTTGTTGCTAGTAGGAAGTATCATGAGATTTTGACTTTGGTAGTAGGTATATCATTGGGGTTTCGAAGTTATTGAAATACTGTAAGTTTCGACGTAGAAGGTAGCTTTCGAAGACATGCTTGTGGATAGATGTGGAACCCCTCTTAGTTGTGAAAGGTTTCGACCAGTTCGAAAAGCTAAGCTATTCCTTCGAAGGGGTTGTTCCAATGAAATATATTTTTTAGTAACCTAAATTAAGGCAAAACCTTTGGTTTTAATAATTTTGGTGCACTTGTGCGTGGTTGATACTAGCTGCCTTCAAAAGGTATTCCTTATCCTATTTGGAACACCTTCATGCATGTGAAAGCATCTCTTTCGAAACGTAGCAATTGAAGCATAAGGGTGCTTTGGACCCTTTCGACCCTTTTGAAAGCTTGTAACACTTCTGACCCTTGACTTTAGCATCCCTTCGACTCCTTCGAAAGGCCTCATTGGTATTATTATCTACTTTTCTTCCTTCTCTTCTATTCATCTTGTTTTCAACAAGGTTGAAGTGGGAATTGGTGGTAACATAAGTCATGTTTAGTATCCCAGCACATAAGTCACAACTCAAAAAGATCTCGACACACGAATCCTTACTCGAACATATCTCAGACCCACACATCAATTCTCATATCTCAATAGATCTTGGAATCACACATGGATTCTCATATCTCAAAACATCTCAAAATCACACATGTATCTCCATATCCTGAATACATCACGGATAACTACTAATGTTCGAGCAACTCAAACAAATCTCGAATCTCCAAATACATTCCAGCATCTCGAACCAACCACGAACCATTTCCAAAGCATAGAAAACATATATGGTTTTGAAGTGTTTATCGTTTCAAGTCGTCTCATATAAGTACACTCCCCCGCTTACGGGCGCTCCAGAACCAATCGATGGATATTCGGTTAACTCAACCCTAGTTTTGTGGGAAATAAATAGATTGTACATAAGAGTGGAGATCACCTCCTTACAGTCTAAGCAGATGGAACTCCTTATCATTTGTCCTAGAAGAGAAAAACAAATTCACATGTACAATATAGAATCATCGAAGATACCTATACCATTTAATACTCATGTTTCTTCTAGATATTACCAGATCTATAATTTGGTTCATTTAGATTGCAAATCAATCGACTATCAAGTTCAAAATAAACGATCGCAGATGGAACTATGTCTTATATACTTATAATGTTTCCAAACTTTCAGTGCTAAGTACATGACTAAATACTTCCTATTACTACCAAAAATCACAATAACGTGTTGAAGCATATAAGATTATGAAGGAGAGCTTCATGAAGAACAATAGTGATAATTATGCCTTCAAAAGAGTTGAAGGGATGCTTCTACAAGTATTAAATGAATTATGGGCTTCTGAAGGGGTCGAAAGGGGTCGTGACTACCCTTCCACTTCTGTTCATACCTTCCCAAGAGATGAAAGTAAGGGCTTCCTTTGACTTACTCCTTCCATATATATAAAATCTAAAGAAAAGATTGGTTCCGCCACTGTATATATATCATAGGAGAAGATTCTACCAAAATTTCCCTTTCTAAAGCATGGATTAGTAAAGACTATCCTTTCGAATCAGTTGAGCAGTTCCAGAGTATTAGGGAGATTTTATGTAATGACCCATCCTTCTCGACCCTCCAAAAGCGACAAAAATACACCACTGTATAATATGCCGACGATCGAGTGTCGGAAAAGACAGATTGCTGAGGGTAAGAAAGAAGGAGGTAGAAGGAGAGAAAACAAAACAACATCATAATCTCACAATCATGGCGGAATAAAATATAATAGATAATAACTGATCTTTACACAGAAAGAAATATACCTGTTTTGTACATTACATCATCAGAATACATCACAATCAAAACAATTACTGGACAATTATACTAACTTGTCCTCACAAAGCTAACTATACATCTTATATAGCGTAGCGAAATATACTTCAAATACGTATGATACGTCTCGCCATCTAGCTCGTCTCCTGAGCTGTACAGCATCCTACCTTGTATTTACAATACTCGGTCTGACCCGAGCATTACAATAAAATAACACCCGAGTAAGTCTGGAAAACGAGCGTGAGAAAAATACACTCAATTCAATTATTAAAGTTTTCAAAATCAAAGTCAATGGTATCTCATAAGACCTCGCCACAAATAAACATGTCGGGTTTTTACCATATGATAACCAAAACATTTCTTATAAAATCCTCTGATATTATAATAGTGTCTAAGTACAAATACTTATTCAAATAGCCGAAATTGTTACATTATTAAATTCCAGCAATACTAGCCACAAAGTGGGTTCTACAAACAAAACCGAAAAGGCACGTAAGGAGAATGTATTTCCAACTAATGACTACGCATTGGGGTACCACCTATCACGGTACCTGGTCTAGATCAACATACCGAGTGTGACGACCCGGAATTTTAGGCAATATCAATTTATTAATCTGTATTAATAGTTAAATTGATTTGATAATTTTTCTTTATAATTTTTATTTAATTTGGTAAATTTAATCTCTTAAAGGTTAATAAATATTTAATCTGGCAATATTGATTTATATCTTTTTAACAATTTAAAATAGATAAGATTTATTTTTCAAAGCTAATAAAATTTTATTCTATTTATAATATATATATTTGACATATATTGCGGATAGAAAATCTTTTGTTTTAAATAAAAGATGAATTTTCAAATTGTAATATATATGTATGTATATGTTATAATTTGGAGTTGTTTTGAAATTTAATCTATTAATAATTTATATATGTATGAATTGTAATTTAAAGCTTTGTTTTAAAATTTAATATTTTTTAAAAGTTAATTTAAAGATTAATTCAATTGTTTTCAAATATAAGATAATTGTTTATTTTAAATATGGTAGTTTAAAAAGGGTTTAATCAAAGTTTTATTTTGTTTTCTTTTAAAATGCTTAAATTAAAATGGTTATAAATGTGTGTATATACATAAATGTTTTAGATTTTAAAAATACATGTATAAAATTTATTTGTATTATAATTATTTTTAGAATATTTTCTTTAAAGATTAAACTTATATATTCATACATAAGTATTTATTAATTTAGTGAGTTAAATAAGTAAGTTTATATTAATATTTAAATTAAATAAAAATTTAATTAAAAATACTTAAAAACATGTGTAACCATATTAGACATCTTAACAACACATGTAAGGCAATTAAGCAATATGAATGACAAATGTAAGTTTAATTAACAAGCGTCTTCATTCACTTTCTTTAATTTTGATAAACATAACATAATTAAATTTAAAATAAACTTTTTCATCTCTTCTTGCTATCTTTAATATTCTCAGCTGAACAAAGATGATTTCAAGTTTGAAAACTTCTCAAACCAAAATTCAATGATTCCAAAAAGCTCAAAACAGAAAATTATTTTCAAAACCTGAAACTGGAAATCAAAAGAAAAGATCAAATCTGAAGAAAAATCTGCAAAATAATGTTTTCCATAGCAACTTCAACCTGCAACTTAAAAGGGAAGAACAACTGCAAGTTTCAACCTTTAAAAACATCAATTTCAGGCATGCAGTAGGATTTCATCATCAAAGCATTTTTCAGATTTAAAGATTCAAGGCCTGGAAAGTAAAAAACTGCTCTGCTTTGTTCACTGCAAATTAATGTGAGTAAATTATTATAAAAACAGTTTGAAATTTATTTATACTCTAATGCATGTGTTAATCTGTGAATTGATCTTGGTGATTGCATGAAATCCTTTCGGTGTTTAATTTGTTTAATTGATAGATATGTGTGTGTGTGTGTGTGTGTGTGTGTGAAAATAAGTCTGTGTATAAATAGATTCTCTGTTACTTATTGTTCCTGACCAGGTTTCACTTTCAAAAATTCAAATCTCCCACTAAACATCAATATTTGCCCTTGACGATTGAATGAAAGATTGTATGTTAATGTTGAAGATAATTTTAAAAATAGTTTCTGTAATTTTTAATTTACAAATATTTTTAAAAATGAAAAAAACAGTAAACCACTGATGCACGTTAAAAGTCAGCGAACACAAATTATAGTTTAGATTGTATGAATGAAATCGTTTTGGAAAATCACGAATTTTAACACTAATTTCAGAATTTTTTAAGTTAATATTCGATTTGTAATTGTGAGTTGAACGGTTTCGGTTATTTGATGAATGGCCGACGATCAACTCGATGATGGGGTTGAAATCTTGGTCGAAGCTAGCTTGTGAGTTGCTGATTAGGGGAAAAATGCTTTCAAATTTTTCCAATGGCCATGTTGTTCAGATTCGAATGATCTAGGGTTTAGGACCATGTTTTATGCGTCTTGGTTAACGAGGCGTTTGCGACATGGATAAGGGATCGGGGTCCGTTGGGTGTTGGGGGATGGAGGCTTGATGTTGAGGCGGTGCTTTGGAAGGGTCGCTGGTGTTCCTGGTGGTGGCGATCATCGGTGGCGTTTGGGTTTTGGGTCGAGGTAGCAGCAGGTTTTTTGAATTTGGGGTCGAATTTTGTTTCGATGTGCGATTCTGGATTCTAGGTTGAGGGAAGGCTCAACATGGTCGCTGACGACTTGGAGATGGCCGGAGCAAGGTTCGGCGTCACTTGGTTCTCCGTGCAAGGTGCACCGTGTACGTTTTGTACACTGGAAATTTGTGAGTTGGGGAAGACGAGGGTAACTCGAAAGGGAGCTCGCGTTTTCATGGAAACGACTCGAAGTAGTGGATCTGGATTTTTGCTTCGGGACTGGCTCGTGTAATTTGGGTTTCGAACTCGAGTTTTTGGTTGTATGTATTCTGGTTAGTTCTGTAAAGATAGTGTTTGCAAACTTTAAACTTGTTGATTGAAATAAATAAAGTCAAGTCCTAAGTTTTTATAGAAGAGGAATAAATTTTCAAAGTTATAACTTGTTCTTTTAAAGTAAATTTTTAATCAAACTATTAAATTGTTAACTGAATTTATTTTAAATTTAAATTTTTTAAGATATTTGTTTTTGAAAGTAATTATCTTAATTTAATTTTGAATTTTAATTTAAAAAGAAGTGTTTTCAATTTAAAGTATTAAATCAAAGTTTTAAGTAAAATTTTAAGTAATGTTTTAAAAACTAAGTTTCAAAATTATATTGAAAACGTATAAGTTTAAATTAGATGATTGAATTGTTTTAAATTTCAAAGTGTTTTCTAAATGATTTATCTTCAAATAAGGCTATTATTATAATTTTGTAAACCAAATTAAATAATTTGTCTTTAAGTTAATAAGATTTAATTTATTCAAATAAGTTATTTATGAAGATAAATATAGTTAATTTATCTTTGTTATGAACTTATGGATACTTAATTAATATAATTTGTTAATAAGTAAAGAGTTTAATTAATATTAATGTTTTTCTTAATTAATTAAGGATTTTTAAATATAAGAAGTTAACTAATTATTTAATTAATTTTAAATGATTAGTTAATTGTTTATTTAATTTTAAATAATAACTTAATTGTGAATTAATTAAGTGTAATTACTTAATGAAGTAATAATGGTTAATTATTGAATGTAATTAAGAATGGAAATGACTTATGGAAGTAATTAGTGGAAAACTACTCATGGGAGTAATTAAATGGAAGTGATTAATGGATAATCACTTGAAGTTATTAATCAAGGAATTGATTAATATAATTGTTTTGAAGTTAATTAATTATAGATTAATTAATTAAAGAATAAAGGATTATTTAATGATGGGATTAATTACTTGTTAAGTAATTAATTAATAGAGTAATCATCTAATGGAAGTAATTAGAAGATAATTACTTATGTAAGTAATTAAGGGTTAATTACTTAGTTAATTTTAGTTAATTAATTAATGTGATTAATTAATTAATGAATGTGTTTAATTTAAGAATAATTACTAAGTGTAATTAATTAAATAATTAATTAATAAAGTAATTAATTAAGGATTTATTAATTAATTTAATTGAATGACAATTACTTAATAAAGTAATTTAAGATTAATAAATTAGATTAATTAATCAAAGGGTTAATATAATTAATTAAGAAGTTAATTAATTAAGATAAGTAATTACAAGTTGTTAATTACTGTTTCTGATTAATAAGATGGTTAATTGCAAATTATTAAAGAAATTGTTAATTAATAAGGAACATTAGTTAATATAATTAATAAATTAATCAAGATTGATTAATGAAAATGATTAATTAAAGTATGATTAATTAATTGTAATTAATTGAGGATTAATGCAATTAATCATAGTTAATCAATTAAGGGAAGCAAATGAAAGATCATTAATTACTGTAATTAGTGATAGTAATTAAAGGATAATTACTGTATATGGTTAAGGTTAATTACTTGAATGTAATTAAAAGATAATTAACAAGGGCGATTAATTAAAGAAGATCATTAAGAGATGATTAATTTATTTATTTGGAATAAATTAATGAAGAAGGATTTAGGTAATCCAATTGATTAGGAGTTAATCAATCCTGTTGATAAAATGATTGATCGATATTGGATGATTGATTTATATTAGATGATTGATATTGGGTGATTGATTGATACTGGATGATTTGGGTATGATATCTCTGATATGTGATATGCTGCTTTGTGAGATGAATGTTTGATATAAATTATCTATTGTGATAATGTGATTCATCTATCTGTTTATATCATCCTGAATATAAGTTTTAATTGTTTAAACCCTTAAACAACTTGGACATTAAAATGGCGTTTGGTTTCGGTGAGACCGGGATTGGGTTTCCATATTTGGATAATCCAAAAACTACATCGATCCAAATTAAACGTTAGGTCGTGAATCCAAGTGGAGCTTAGTGAAGACTCGAAGTGTAAGAACTATTCATCAGTATAACTCTGGGGGTGATTCTGTGATGAGTTTAACGGAGATAGTACTTACAGGTTCGAGATGGTGATTCAGAGTGCAAGGGCTATGGTCGTTGACCCTAAGGGTGATTTCAAAATGAGTGCAACGAGATAGTGCCTTCGGTTTCGTTCGAACCCGGAAAGAACTTGTATGGATTGAATGCTTTCAGAACATCGCCAGGTGGACGATGAGAATTCTAAGATAAATGTGTTCTATAAAGGTAATCGCAGCCTCAAGCCTCATCAACCGGGAATGGCTAAAACAGGGGAGGTGCAGCAAGGCTAGGTGGGTAGCACCCATTTCAGGGTGAGGTCATCCCTGTCTAGATGTCCCTTTTTATTTCGGCTTAGTCGGTGGTTGGTCGCGCCAACCAGGGGTGATCTTACCCGGGACTGTTCAGTAAGGAATGGCCCTGGCTTTGTGATGTAGGGGATTGGGAGTAATCCTCGGTACAATGATCTACGCCACGTACTGTGACGGGAGGTACCCCGGTAGCCCTGCCATTGATGGAAACCCATTCTTCCTACGAAACCCTACGGTTTTGTTTGTATTACCCACTTTTGTGGCTAGTAGCTGGAATTTAATCATGTAACAATTTCGGCTATTTCTTATTTACTTAAAAACCCTAGACACTATTATAATATCATTAGATTTCCTATCAAATGTTTTGGATAGTGTAAGGTAAAAACTTTTCCATGTTTATGTGTGGGAAGTCTTACGTGATACCTTTTCTTTTCAAAGGATTTTCTAATGTAAAGCAATTTTAACCCATTTACTCACACCAGACCCCTGTCTGACCCGAGTGTTTATTTTCTGTTTTATTAAACTCTTAGGTACTCATATTATGTATGAGTAGTCGAGGGATTCAGGTTTGCTTAACGAATTCTGGAGGTGTTTTGGAGCAGAAGGCTTCCACGTGTAGATATATTATGGTTCCGCTGTGTTTGTGTGGTATTTGTATCTTGTGTACTTGAGTTGTATAGTTAGATAGATGTTTATAACTGTCTAATATGTGTCGTATAAGTTGTGTACTCTGATGTAATATGATACTATGTAATATTTTATGTGATATATTATATTTCATTCGTTCCGCTGTGAGTATCTAATGTTGTCGTGTTTCTTCTTTCTTATCTTTTCTTCTTCTATCCCTTTCTTTCTTAAATAGTGACGCGTCTTTCTGGTGTTAAAAAGTCGGGTCGCTATAGCTGGTGTCAGAGAATTAGGTTGAGTGAATACCTAGGCTCTGGAGTGGTGTCTTTCTTGAGAGAGCGTACTTGTAATTTTTTATATAAATACACACACACACACACACACACACACACATCTATATCTACCTAATTTGTTGGGTTATCTGGTTGGATTTTCCAACATAAGTTTTATAGGTAGATGGAGCAGTGGTGTGTGTGTAACACGACTACCACTAATGGAAAAGGTCCATATATTGAGGTTGGAAGTATTTGTCGAGACTGTAGACCTAATACCGTCTCGAGTAAGATTTGCAGTTTGGAGTAAGGATTTCTATGATATCCGAAGGAATTCTTTAAAAAGATTCGGAGTCCATCTTTGAAGTGTAAGTTTGGATCTGTCGGAAGTGCAGAAGCAAATGATGGTATCTTAATAACTGCATGGTGAGATGCAGTACCCATGCATATTTTCAAAGATGTTTTCTCTTGAAGCAGTTTTAGAAGTGGTTGAGGAGCAGTCTTTACCTGCCATAGGGAAGATTCGTCTATGTAGAAGTTATCTGGATCTTTAGCATTGAGGTTGTCTGTTTTGGAATATGAGACTAAGGTCTATAAGTTGTTTCGCTTCGGCATGGTCTCATTTGTCATTCCTTAAGGAGAGCGAGATATTGATGTTTGGTTTGGAGCCCAAATTTCATGGGAGGATGTCTGTCATCTCGAAGGTCTTTTATGTGGTTTGTTGATCATTTTAGTTTTTGAGAAGCCTTCGGATTAGAAGTCTTTGGTTAGCTGTGGTACCAGTGCAGCTCGAAGTGTTCGGTGTGCTGACGAGAAGATCTTTTAGCTTTGTAGTATTATCAAGGAAGAGTTTGGAAGCAGCAGTGTGGCTCGTTTCTCCAATGGTTCAGGAATCTTTGTGGTTCTTCAATCAGTAGTCCGGGCAGATGGTGAAGATTTTCTTGAAGGGTCAACCTTGTTTGCAAAAGCTTAAAACTATTCTAGTTCGTAAAGAGGGGATAGTTTCTTTGGAATCCGAATTAGGTAGGATCGCAAAAGTGACTTGTGATTAGTTTGGGAATTTATCTTGGGTAATCTTTTGTTTGAGACTGAGGGTTCTCATGTAGAAGTAGGAGCTACTGATGTAATCAGAAGTTTGTCTGCATCTGGTGTTGAGTTCCATATTGTTTTGGTTTCAGAAGCGATACTAGTAGTTAGCCTGGTAGTAAGATGGTTCTTGAAGAAAGAAGAACTGGTGTAGCAGCTCAGGAATTTTTGGAATTTGGATTAGTCAGATCTAGTTTCCGAGTTTAGATTCTACTGTAAGGTTGTGTGACCGAGTCAGATGGGTCACAAATATTATATGGATTTCATGAACAAAGTTTCCCGGATATATTGGATAAGTTTGTATTCGTGTTCATCAATAGTATTCTCATCTATTTCAGAACCAGAGTTGTGCAGCGGAAGCAAGGTAGCAGCTGTGCGAGGAAGGAAGTAAGTTTAGTTTGCTATTGCTTGGGAAGTAGAGCTTGTTCTGGATTTCGACGGATTTTGGAAGACTTTTCTGTTGGATAGGATCCAGAAACTGGTTTGCTTTGGTCTAGTTGTTTCTATAAGCATCAGCATAGGTTGAGCTGATCAGGAAGAGAATTGGCAGCCCAGGATTGTCAGTTGAGTTATGCAGATATGAGATAAGGAGTTTGGAATTCGAAGTTGAAGACTTCATTGTTGTTAAGATTTCTCTGGTTAAGAGAGCAGTAATTGGGTAAGATTGGATGGCTAGTTCTGAGGTATTGGGGATTTCTTATCTGTGTTTTTGATGGGATAAGATTGAATTTCCAGTTTGGATAGCTGGAATTCATTGTATTTCACGTATCTCTGATGGAGTACGTGTATGATTCATTGTTGGTTATGGAATCTGCTGTTCAGTTGGATTTGGAAGTTGTGCTAGACTTGAGTATAGTCTGATGTTCTGTTCAGATTGATGGATCTAGAGATGTGATGAGCTGTGGATTTTGGTGGTGTAGTTAGTTTAGCTTCTGTAGAGCGAGTCTCCCAGTGATTTATATTTGGGAAACTCTAGATATAATTTGAGATCTATTGTGATTTGTGTCAGGATAATTAGGTAGGTTTGTTTGTTTGATTGATTGCTATGTTTGTTAGTTACTGGATGATAGGTATGCTTTGCTGTTTGAAATTGAAACCTTTACTGGTTTATTAAATTATCTTTGCATTTAAATTTCGGGGACGAAATTCTTTTAAGGAGGGAGGAATGTGACGACCCGTAATTTTAGGCAATATCAATTTAATAACCTTATTAATAATTAAATTGATTTGATAATTTTTCTTTATAATTTTAATTTAATTTGGTAAATTTAATCTTTTAAAGGTTAATAAATATTTAATCTGGCAATATTGATTTATATCTTTTTAACAGTTCAAAATGGATAAGATTTATTGCGGATATAAAATCTTTTGTTTTAAATAAAAGATGAATTTTCAAATTGTAATATATACGTATGTATATGTTATAATTTGGAGTTGTTTTGAAATTTAATCTATTAATAATTTATATATGTATGAATTGTAATTTAAAGCTTTGTTTTAAAATTTAATATTTTTTAAAAGTTAATTTAAAGATTAATTCAATTGTTTTCAAATATAAGATAATTGTTTATTTTAAATATGATTGTTTAAAAAGGGTTTAATCAAAGTTTTATTTTGTTTTCTTTTAAAATGCTTAAATTAAAATGGTTATAAATGTGTATATATATAAATGTTTTAGATTTTAAAAATACATGTATAAGATTTATTTGTTTTATAATTAGTTTTAGAATATTTTCTTTAAAGATTAAACTTATATATTCATACATAAGTATTTATTAATTTAGTGAATTAAATAAGTAGTATATTAATATTTAAATTAAATAAAAATTTAATTAAAAATACTTAAAAACATGTGTAACCATATTAGACATCTTAACAACACATGTAAGGCAATTAAGCAATATGAATGACAAATGTAAGTTTAATTAACAAGTGTCTTCATTCACTTTCTTTAATTTTAATAAACATAACATAATTAAATTTAAAATAAACTTTTTCATCTCTTCTTGCTATCTTTAATATTCTCAGCTGAACAAAGATGATTTCAAGTTTGAAAACTTCTCAAACCAAAATTCAATGATTCCAAAAAGCTCAAAACAGAAAATTATTTTTAAAACCTGAAACTGGAAATCAAAAGAAAAGATCAAATCTGAAGAAAAATCTGCAAAATAAAGTTTTCCATAGCATCTTCAACCTGCAACTTAAAAGGGAAGAACAACTTCAAGTTTCAATCTTTAAAAACATCAATTTGAGGCATGTAGTAGGATTTCAACATCAAAGCATTTTTCAGATTTAAAGATTCAAGGTCTAGAAAGTAAAAAACTGCTCTACTTTGTTCACTGCATATTAATGTGAGTGAATTACTTTAAAAACAGTTTGAAATTGATTTAGACTCTAATGCGTGTGTTAATCTGTGAATTGATCTTGGTGATTGCATGAAAATTTTTCAGTGTTTAATTTGTTGAATTGATGGATATGTATATATATGTGAAAATAAGTTTGTGTATAAATAGACTCTCTATTACTTATTATTCCCATCTAGGTTTCACTTTCAAAAATTCAAAATCTCACACTAAACATCAATATTTTCCCTTGACGATTGAATGAAAGATTGTATGTTCATGTTGAAGATAATTTTAAAAATAGTTTCTGTAATTTTTAATTCACAAATATTTTAAAAAATGAAAAACACAGTAAACCACTGATGCATGTTAAAAATCAATGAACTCAAATTATAGTTTAGATTGTATGGATGAAATTTTGTTGGAAATTCACGAATTTTAACACTAATTTTAGAATTTTTAAGTTAATATTCGATTTGGAATTGTGAGTTGAACGGTTTCGGTTATTTGATGAATGGCCGACGATCAACTAGATGATGGGTGTTGAAATCTTGGTCGAAGCTAGCTTGTGAGTTGTTGATTAGGGGAAAAATGCTTTCGAATTTTTCCAATGGCCATGGTGTTCAGATTCGAATGATCTAGGGTTTAGGACCGTGTTTTGTGCGTCTTGGTTGCCGAGGCGTTCGCGACATGGATAAGGGATCAGGGTCGATCGTGTGTTGGGGGATGGAGCCTTGGTGTTGAGGCGGTACTTTGGAAAGGTCGCTGGTGTTTCTGGTGGTGGCGATCATCGGCGGCGTTTGGGTTTTGAGGCGAGGTAGCTGCAGTTTGTTTTGAATTTTGGGTCGAATTTTGTTTCGATGTGGGATTCTGGATTCTGGGTTAAGGGAAGACTCGACGTGGTCGGCGACGACTTGGAGATGGCCGGAGGAAGGTTCGGCGTCGCTTGGTTCACCGTGCAAGGTGCACCATGTACGTTTTGTACACTAGAAATTTGTGAGTTGTGGAAGATGAGGGTAACTCGAAGGGGAGCTCGCGTTTTCATGGAAACGACTCGAAGTAGAGGATCTGGGTATTAGCTTCGGGACTGGCTCATGTAATTTGGGTTTCGAACTCTAGTTTTTGGTTGTATGTATTCTGGTTAGTTCTGTAAGGATAGTGTTTGCAAATTTTAAACTTGTTGATTGAAATAAATAAAATCAAGTCCTAAGTTTTATAAAAGAGGAATAAATTTTCAAAGTTATAACTTGTTCTTTTAAAGTAAATTTTTAATCAAACTATTAAAGTGTTAATTGAATTTATTTTAATTTAAATTGTTTAAGATATTTATTTTTGAAAGTAATTATCTTAATTTAATTTTGAATTTTAATTTCAAAAGAAGTGTTTTCAATTTAAAGTATTAAATCAATGTTTTAAGTAAAATTTTAAGTATTGTTTTAAAAACTAAGTTTCAAAATTATATTGAAAACGAATAAGTTTAAATTAGATGATTGAATTGTTTTAAATTTCAAAGTGTTTTCTAAATGCTTTATCTTCAAATAAGGCTATTATTATAATTTTGTAAACCAAATTAAATAATTTATCTTTAAGTTAATAAGATTTAATTTATTCAAATAATTTATTTACGAAGATAAATATGGTTAATTTATCTTTGTTATGAACTTATGCATACTTAATAAATATAATTTGTTAATAAGTAAAGTGTTTAATTAAGATTAATGTTTTTCTTAAATAATTAATTAAGGATTATTAAATATAAGAAGTTAACTAATTATTTAATTAATTTTAAATGATTAGTTAATTTTAAATAATCACTTAATTGTGAATTAGTTAAGTGTAATTACTTAATGAAGTAGTTAATGGTTAATTATTGATTAATTAAGAACGGAAATTACTTATGGAAGTAATTAGTGGAAAATTACACATGGGAGTAATTAAATGGAAGTGATTAATGAATAATCACTTGATGTTATTAATTAAGGAATTGATTAATATAATTGTTTTGAAGTTAATTAATTACAGATTAATTAATTAAAGAATTAAGGATTATTTAATGATGGGATTAATTACTTGTTAAGTAATTAATTAATAGAGTAATCATCTAATGGAAGTAATTAGAAGATAATTACTTATGTAAGTAATTAAGGGTTAATTACTTAATTAATTTTAGTTAATTAATTAATGTGATTAATTAATTAATGAATGTAATAATTTAAGATTAATTACTAAGTGTAATTAATTAAAAATGTAATTAATTAATAAAGTAATTAGTTAAGGATTTATTAATTAATTTAATTGAATAATAATTACTTAATGAAGTAATATAAGATTAATTAATTAGATTAATTAATCAAAGGGTTAATGTGATTTATTGAGAAGTTAATTAATTAAGATAAGTAATTACAAGTTGTTAATTATTGTTTATGATTAATAAGATGGTTAATTGTAAAATATTAAAGAAATTGTTAATTAATAAGGAACATTAGTTAATATAATTAATAAATTAATCAAGATTGATTAATGAAAATGATTAATTAAAGTATGATTAATTAATTGTAATTAATTGAGTTTAATGCAATTAAACATAGTTAATTAATTAAGGGAGACAAATGAAGGATCATTAATTAATGTAATTAATGATAGTAATTAAAGGATAATTACTGTATATGGTTAAAGTTAATTACTTGAATGTAATTAAGGATAATTAATCAAGGGAGATTAATTAAAGAAGATCATTAAGAGATTATTAATTTATTTATTTGGTATAAATTAGTGAAGAAGGATTTAGGTAATCCAATTGATTAGGAGTTAATCAGTCCTTCTTATAAAATGATTGATTGATATTGGATGATTGATATTGGGTGATTGATTGATACTGGATGATTTGGGTATGATATCTCTGATATGTGATATGCTGCTTTGTGAGATGAATGTTTGATATAAATTATCTATTGTGATAATTTGATTCATATATCTGTTTATATCAATCTGAATATAAGTTTTAATTGTTTAAACCCTTAAACAACTTGGACATTAAAATGGCGTTTAGTTTCGGTGAGACCGGGATTAGGTTTCTATATTTGGATAATCCGAAAACTACATCGATCCAAATTAAATGTTAGGTCGTGAGTCCAAGTGGAGCTTAGTGAAGACTCGAAGTGTAAGAACTATTCGTCAGTATAACTATAGGGGTGATTCCGTGATGAGTTTGATGGAGATAGTACTTACAGGTTCGAGATGGTGATTCAGAGTGCAAGAGCTATGGTCGTTGACTCTGAGG
Source organism: Allium cepa (assembly GCA_030765085.1). Lineage (NCBI taxonomy): Eukaryota > Viridiplantae > Streptophyta > Magnoliopsida > Asparagales > Amaryllidaceae > Allium > Allium cepa. The sequence goes on along the minus strand of CM060930.1, from coordinate 104,007,082 downwards.
GTGATTCCAAAATGAATTCAACGAGATAGTGCCTTCGGTTTCGTTCGAACCCGGAGCGAACTTGCATGGATTGAATGCTTTCAGAACATCGTCAGGTGGACGATGAGCATTCTAAGATAAATGTGTTCTATAAAGGTAATCGCAGCCTCTAGCCTCATCAACCGGGAATGGGTAAAACAGGGGAGGTACGGCAAGGCCAGGTGGGTAGCACCCATTTCAGGGTGAGGTCATCCCTGTCTAGATGTCCCTTTTTATTTCGGCTTAGTGGGTTGTTGGTCGCGCCTACCATGGGGTGATATTACTCGGGACTGTTCAGTAAGGAATGGTCCCGGCTTTGTGATGCAGAGGATTGGGAGTAATCCTTGGTACAGTGATCTAGGCCACGTACTGTGACGGGCGGTACCCTGGTAGCTCTACCATTGATGGATACCCATTCTTCCTACAAGACCCTACACTTTTGTTTGTATTACCCACTTTTGTGGCTAGTAGCTGGAATTTAATCATGTAACAATTTCGGCTATTTCTTATTTACTTGAAAACCCTAGACACTATTATAATATCACTGGATTTCCTATCAAATGTTTTGGGTAGCGTAAGGTAAAAACTTTTCCATGTTTATGTGTGGGAAGTCTTACATGATACCTTTTCTTTTCAAAGGTTTTTCTAAAGTTAAGCAATTTTAACCCGTTTACTCACACCAGACCCCTGTCTGACCCGATTTTTTATTTTCTATTTTATTAAACTGTTGGGTACTCATATTATGTATGAGTAGTCGAGGGATCAGGTTTGCTTGACGAATTCTGGAGGTGTTTTGGAGCAGAAGGCTTCCACGTGTAGATATATTATGGTTCCGCTGTGTTTGTGTGGTACATGGATCTTGTGTACTTGAGTTGTATAGTTAGACAGATGTTTATAACTGTCTATTATGTGTCGTATAAGTTGTGAACTCTGATGTAATATGATACTATGTAATATTTTATGTGATCTATTATATTTCATTCATTCCGCTTTGAGTATCCGATGTTGTTGTGTTTCTTCTTTCTTATCTTTTCTTCTTCTATCCTTTCTTTCTTAAATAGTGACGCCTCTTTCTAGTGTTAGAAAGTCAGGTCGCTACACCAAGGACCCTTCCTATTCCTCTGCAACACAAGACCATACTAACCCTTATAGGATAGCTCGAGTAAGATCACCCCGCGGTTGGGATCAGCAACCGCCCACACAGCTGAAGAAAAAGGGAACTCTAAACAAGGATGACCTTACCCTAATTTGGTGCTACCCACTTAGCCTTGCTGCATATCCCCTGATTTTCAGTCATTCCCGGTTGATGAGGTTCGAGGCTCAGCGTTACCTTTTTAGAACATTTTCACTTAGAATGCTCACCGTCTTCTTGACGATGTTCTGAAATCATTCATCCATACAAGTCCGTTCCAGGTTCGAACGGAACCGACGACACTACTCCTACTACATACATTTTGGAATCACCCTCAGGATTAGTAGCGATTAGTCCTTGCACTTCACTGCTCCATCTTCGTCTCCAAGCTCTTGTCTTCATCATGAAAACGTACTCGTTGGATCGAAGTGGTTTTCGAATCCCAAATCTGATCCCGGTCTCTTCGAGACAACGTTCACTATTTCCCGATAAACTCAACCCCAGTTCTTTAGGAATACTCAGGCGAGAATAAGATCGGAGTTTACCTCCTACCGTTTATGGATGGATTTCCTTATAAATGTCCTAGAAGAACAAACGAGTTTATACATACAGTATGGCACCTCGGACGGTAACTGTACCATATAATTCTCATACCTCTTCTAGGTATTCCAAAGTTATATTTGGGTCCAAATTTGATAGTCGGTTATTTAACTATCAAATAAACAATCAATTCAACCAATTATTTATTTCCACTATCCAATTAATTATTTCCTCTAGAAAACTCCAAGTTTTATAAAAATTAGATTTAAAAAAATCTAAATTACTTTACCCAAAATTTTATATACCTAAAATATTTTATATAAAATTACTTAAAACACTTTATTCAAAATGATAGTTATGAAAATATTTAAAATTTCCAGATACAACTTAAGCCAAAATTACTTTTTAAAAATAAAGCTACTCTATAAAATATAACAATCTAATAATTTCTTTTTAATTATAATACCATTTTAATCCTTTTAAAATCATAACTACTATAACTAACTAAATAAATATTTACTTTAAAATTTTGAAAACTATTTAAGAAAATAATTTCTCGAAACGTTAATTTTAAAACAAACTATAAAACTTTAATTTATACTTAAAAGCTACTTTGAAACATACTTGGCTTTTTAGGAAATAAACTTCCATTTCAATATAGCCCATCTAACCCTTTGTAATCCTGCTAGATTTATCCCATTTTAATTTACGTCCCAATTCCGTAAATTCTTTCAATACTTTAAAAAAAAGGCACCTTTATTTTTGAAAAACATCTCCTTCTCCTTTTTATCACTTTCAAAAATATATACTTAAATTATTTAAAATTAGGGTACTAAAATTACTTAAATAAAAATAATACTTAAGAAATTCTATAAGAGTTTCTAGGTAAACTTAAACCAAAATTTCGCTTAAAAATAAAGTTATTATATCAAACATTTATGTTAAATTTTCTTTTAAAAATCATAATACTAATTTACTTTGAAAATAATTAACCACCATAATTAACTTAAATAAATATTTACTTTTCACTTAAAAATAATTAAAATAATAAATTTTCGGAAATATTCTTAAAAACATTTTAAAACTTCTAGTTTATATTTTGAAATCATTTCTTTAAAAATATACTTAGTTTTCCAGGAAATGTATTTTCCAACCTTTTAAAATAAAATCACCTTTAATTTTTAAAATGAATTACGACTTTTCTTATGAATTCCCAGCGGAATCTATACTTCCAAATTTATCCATTGATGAATATTATACTACATTTATAAACCTAGCTTACAAATTCCCATTCCTCATTTTCCTTTAAATCACTGTTTTCAAACATTTAATCAATTTCAAACTAATATCCTGGTTTAAACACCCTTTTAAATTTATAACTCGATTTATCCAAATTCTTCATAATTATTTATTTAAAAAATTTCTTTTCATTTCCTTCAATACCCAATTCAATCTATTCTATACCTTAAAATACTAGATTTTATTCAACCAAACCATAGTATCGGATAACTTAAAATTCTAATTCAATTCTATCGCAAAATATCAAATAACATATCACTGATTATGGAAATAATATTAATATTATGAGGAATCCAGTTGGATCCCTCGAACCTGTTTCCCTACATCCACAGATGTTAACATAATATAAAAATACCAATCCAAAATTATAACTAAAACAGAAGAAATATGGGTTAACAAATCTTAGAACATCCAATACCTGAGTAAGGATTTCCACATCAAAAGATTAAGAAACTCGTGTCCTAAAAGAAAACATGAGACCAGAAAATGAAAAAGGGAATCTGTAACGTGGTAACAAAAGTAAAGATCTATACAAAAGCTAAAAAAGGAATAAACAGCCAGTTATCATTCATAATGATAGAAATTTCACTCGAAAATTATATTGACTAAAACACTCCTAGATCCTCCGAGATGGGGAATCCCCTTAGGTAGTGAAATCATCGTATTATATATGGTGCCACAATACCCAAAGATTGCGTGACTTTTTAGGACAACTCACTACTAACTCATAAGTCTAGAATTCTTTTGTTTGAACCTATTAAGTTTACCGTCATTAAGAAAAATTTTGATTTTGTGCTTCTATTGAATGAATTTATAATAATACATTTGTGAGATGAGACCCTAGCAAGATTTTGGTCAAATTCCTAATTTTATGAACTTTTAGTTTCTTTTCTTGAAGATCTCATTTTGGGTTTTACTAGTCCTAAATGCTTATGTTGACTTTTATGATGGTTTATTGCTTCATATTCCCAATTTCATTGGTTGATTTCCATTGTGATTTCTTACTGAATTCCCTGTTTCATAAATTCTCAATCTCCTCATTAAAATTTGTAATGTGTTATGAATTTTATATATTATGATTCTCCATAAGATTTTCGTGGTGATTTTCAACTGATTGCTTGTTTTATGAGATCTTGATTTTTAACTCCTTTGTTGAGTTTCCATGAAGATTTATAGATTTTCCATTGATTTTCTGGCGTTGAATTAGAACGAGTTTTGGGTACATTGTTTGGCAGATGCTGTCTCCATAGGTTTCTAATTACACACTTGAATTCCTGAATTTTTTTGGTTCCTTTTATAATGATCGTTCGTTTTAATGTAATCTATGTTTCCCTGATGATTTTTATACTTATTGAAAAATTTCACATACCTAATTTCCTTACTTTGATTTTTGATGATCTTTTATCCAATTTTTGTCTTGATGAATTCAAAAATGCCCTATTGATTTTCATGATGTTTTGTGAATTTTCGATTTCCTTATTGGATGTGTGATAATACCTTATGAGATTTTTGATTTAGTGAATTCCAAATTTCCTTGTGGATTTTTATGATGATTGTTGAATTTTGCATTCTTACTTTCCTCAATGAATCTTTGATGATCTCTTATTGATTTACTAATCTCTTATTGGATTTCAGATACAATAATTTTGAGCTTTATTACTGAGTTTATAATTATTCATGCATTTCCTTGATTATAATTTTGATGATCTCTTGTCATTTTTCTGCACTTCCTTGTGGATTTTAATGAAGATTTATGAATTTCATATTCCTGGTTTTCTTACTTGGATTCACGATGATAACCAATCAAATTTTTGGTTTTATGAATTCTATATTTTTTGATCGGTTTTTATGGTGATTTGTGAATTTTACATTGGTTTCATATATGGACTTTTGGGACGATTTTTTGTTGGACATGTGATTTCTAAATCGTTTATTCTCCTTATTGAATCTTCCTGATAATTTATGGGTTTCATATTTCTAATTTCCTTGTTGGATTTTTGAACATCTCTTATCCGATTTTTCGGTTTTATAAATTTTACATATCATTATGGAAATCTCAAGATAATTTAAAAACTTTTTATTGGATTTTCGAATTTGAATTATATGAAAGGCTTTCTCAACACTAATTGGACTTTCATCAAAGTGCAGGGATGAAAAGTAAATTCATAACAAAAAACTAGATAAGCCCACCAAAAGCATGAAATTAATACCTATAGGTTGGAAACCTAACTTGATGAAGGGAAATCCAGAATATGTGATAACCTTCTTCGAAGGTTCATTTATTTGTCCAATGTCTCCTAACCAGGTTATATTATTCCGTTCTCATAGTAAAAGAGGTTTAATCGCATGATGTTCAGTATACTTTGTTCAAACATTCTACTAAATAACACTTGGAACATTAGCTCCATAAGTTTAGAAATTAGCCATTAAGTTCTCATGACAAGGTACGACTTTATAAAAATTATTACTAATTTGCAGGAAGTAAAGATAAAGAATCACTGGAGTTTTGCCGTAAAGAATAAAAGCTTAATTCGTACTAGGAGGGAAGGGCTAAATGTTATCCATAAAATATTCAAAAGAGAAGAAATCAAGGAAGGGGTGAGAGCTTTGACAAAGATCAGAAAGCATGACAACAATACCTTTAGAGAAGGTCAAAAGGATGTTTCGACAATGTCAGCCGAGAGCTGTCAACAAGGTCAGAGGCTACCTTTCGAGGTCAATATGCAAAGCGCTTCCTACACATGTACTAAACCATTTGAAATTTTCTGTTTCATCTTAAGTAATAAACTAGGATGAGCTTCCAACCGAATCAGCCCTTTCGAAAGCGTATATAGCCTTTCGAAATGGTTAGAGCCACTTTCACCTATGAAGGAAGAACCATATATCTATCACCATAAAAGCATAAGGTTTCGAGTTAATCATGGCAGAAGCTTTCGAAGGAGGCCACATAAAACAAAGCCTTTTAGGTGTTTCAGCTCATTCATGGCATGTTTCGACAGCATTGATGGCTAGCGCGCAGGTCGACTCGGCATATCAATATTCAAGTCAAAAGCACATCAATAGATCTTTCTACATGGTCCAAATGCCATCAAGAAACTCCTTTCGATGAAGTTGAAAGGAAGCAAAGAAAGAGAGAAGTTCAACATCCAGCGGCAACAGAAGTATGACTAAAACCCATTTGATTAGGTCAAAAGGTATGGCTCAATAGACACTCATGAAAGCAGAGACATTGACTTTTCGACTGCATCGAATGCTTGGGGTCGAAAGGTCCCAACCCGCCCTTCTAAATACGACCCTAGGTGTCAATTGTAGGGGATCCGATTTCTTTCACTTCTCACTTGTATTTTGTTATGCTTGTAAAATCCAATTTTGAAATTAAATTGGGGATTTGGTCAATTCTTCTACTGAGTTTAATAAAAGGAAGATTATGATGGTCTTGTTTGCTTAGAAGCTCAGATTTCCTCATTTTTCATCAATATGTCAAGTTACAGATGAACTGATCGAAAGGACCTCCTTTGACTGAGAAGAAATCTGTGATCCTTATACCCCCGAAACCCATAGCTTAGATTTTCAAGATAGCAGGTGCTAGCCCTTTCATCAGAGTTGAAACCCTTTTAGCTCATCAGTTTCTGTAGATCATTAAATCTCCAACCTAGGCTATTTTGACTTTGTCAAAAGGTTGACTCTATAAGGGCATCATCAAATTTAAAAGGATCCCTTGAGGGTAAAGTTAGCCTTCAGACAACATTGAAAGGTACCAAGGACATATTTTTGACCATTTTACTAGCCTGAAAAGAGTTTGTAACTCTTATTCCTTTGAATGAAGGTTTCTAAAGCATCATTCATACCCCTAAGCTTCACTTCAAGGTGTTGACAAGTTTTCTTGTCAATAGGGGGTGAACTACATCAATAAATATGACCCTAGCGGTCCGATTATGGAGATTGAGATTTGGAATCCTAAAATCATTCTTCTACTTCTTGTCACATTCAACTCTTTGTAACCCTTAAGTGATTTGGGGAAAAATCTCTCTTACTTGTAACTCATTTTGGATTAGTAATAAAAAGAGGAAGAGCATAGATTGAATACAGATTTCGATTATGAGGGAGATCATTTCATCATTATCTATACTAATGATCAACTACACATGATGTTAGCTTATCATCCAAATTTCTTTTGTACTATGTAATGCAATGTGATCAACTTAGACAATATTCATATGAATCATATTATCATCATTCTTGTTGTATTGTTAGGTAAGCATGATGATTGTGTTTTGTCTTTAATAGGTTCATTGAACTTATGGTTATCTAAGATCGTTTCACATTGACTACAAAAGACCTTGTGCATTGAATATATATTAGATCTACTTTGAAAGAACATGGTCCTTTTTGACTTGGTCGGAAGGGGTGTTTTGAATGAGATTTGATTTAAGAATGACAAACAATGTTATTCCTTCAAAAGGCATACTTGCATACAATCCTTTTGAAGGGGGTTATTCAAAATGAGCATGTACCATGGTGTCAAAAGCAAATGCTTCTCTTTAAAGGCCAAATGGACCTTTTGACATGGTCAACAGGGTCAAATGTCTGATGTACCACTTTCAATTCATTTAGCAATAGGGGGTTTTGAAAGAGGTATTTTTCCTTAACCTTCATTTTAAGAAGGTTGATTGGACCTGCTGGCTACTATTAATAATCCAATGAAATCATCCACAAAATGCTGTTTGTCCAAGTCAACATAATCGAAAGAGGGGTTCAAAAGGAGTGATTGCTTCAAACAATCTTCTTTTATAGCATAAACCATATCTATTGCTAACTACATAGTATTGAGGATATTAATAAGTTTTCTTGCTAACATTTTTGGCGCTAGAAGGAGGGCTCGAACCTCCGATCTTATATCTATCTTATACACTAATTATGGGTTGTTAAAATTAACGGAGGAAAATGAAATCCAAAGGAATTATTAGAATGGACAAGGAGGCTGTTTATACTACAAATACAGAAGAAAATATAACTCCCACTTTCAATTTTGTAACGATCCAGAATTTTTGTCAATTAAAATTTGAATATTTAGTTGATTTTAAAATATTAATAAGTAAGATTTATAAGTCGAATAAATTTTATTTCGAATAATTGGATTTAATTGGATAATTAAATCGATAATTTAATATGTGAAAATACAGAAATAATTGAAAATTGGGTTAAATATGATTAAAATTGATTTGTAAAATTTTATTTAATCATATTGGAGTTAGAATGATGTTATAGAACTTTTAAAATCGAATTTAAAGTTTATTTGTGAAAATTGAATATTTTAATATTTAATTATCGACTGAAAAATAGCCAATTTTCGAACAGTCTCAGAATTGGACGAAACTAGTTTCATTGGATCCGTAATAGCTTGTTATTATCGGATTTCAATTTTCGTAGCAATCGGAGCTTTCGTTTGACCGTGGCAGCTCGAAACGCGTCGAAAGTGTTTTAATATTAATTTAGCGAGTTAAAATAGCCATTTTTCAAACAGTCTCGGATTTCGACGATACCAGTTTCATCGGATCCATAATGTGATATTATTGTATGGTTTCAAATTTCGTGTCAATCGGATTTACCGTTTGTTCGGGGCAAGCCAAAACGCCTAGAAATTTGATTTACCGATTTAATTTCAAATCGAATGTTTATGGCCATAACTCGCACAGATGACTGAATTAGCTACCGAAACACGTTCCATTGTGTTTGTAACGTGGGGTAAACCTTAGGAATGCCAATCGGCACACTTCGTTTGGAGTTCGGAAAAATTCGGATGAATAGTAATTCGCTAATTTTCTATATAAGCCCATGTATATTCACAATTTTCAACACAATTGCAAAACCCTTGCCAGCCGCCACTTACTATTATCAATGGCCGAAACTACCTCCTCTTCTCCCTCAAATTTCTTGCAATCCACTAACCAATTCGCGAAACTTTCAACATGAAAGTTGTAGAGCGTCTCGAGTTCGATAGATCCAACGGTGGTGATCGTCTAATACGCAACGATGAAGGAGGAAATTGCTCGCGTCTGGCCGGCCATCATTAACGTTTTTGGAGGCTAAAGTGTAGCCGAGCTTCATGCTACTCATAGAGAAGGTAGAGGCAACGTAGAGGGTCGAGATGGTGGTGTTTGATTTTGTTCTCGGCGATGGTAGGAGGCACGGTTTTAAACCCTAGAACGTGATTGCTTGGGTTTCCTTGTACGTGACCTTCATGGGGAAGAAGAAGGATTAGTGCGGCCTTGATTTACTGATGTAGGATGGACGGCCCAGATTAGTTAGGGTTTAAAAATTAAAATAAAATTTGTAATTCAATTATATTATAGATTCGTCAAACATTAAAATGCAATAACTTGTTCATACGAGGTCGAAATTGCACGAAACGAATTGCGACGGGTTCATTTTGTCGAGCACTATGCAATGGAGCTAGTTTGGAGTTGTTTGGAGCTAGTGAAAATTTCTGGTAAAATTAAACGTCGTTTAATTTTATTCGAAATAAAAGCTGAAATCGAATTGAAATCAAGGTGAGAACTTCTCACTCAATCGAATCGGTTTCGATTTTAATTTTAAATAGTTAGATTTAAAATTGTTGATTGTATGCATGAATGATGATTGTTATCTGTTGATTGTTAAAATAGACATTAGGCGCCGTTAGTAAGTAAGCGGATGTTATTTATTAAAACCATATACCGCGAATATTTCACCGTATAGTGAAATTGGTATTATTTATGTACTTGGAGTTGATTTCCCACATTATATAGCAGATGAGACACTATTGCGCGGTCTATTAAGCGGATAATATTTTTATAAATCTCATATACCGTGATAATTCCGTACTGAAACGGAATTGGTATTGTGCTAACATCTTTGGATGCAGGGAAACAGGTTGGAGGGATCCAACTGGATTCCTCAACTGTATTGATTTATTTACAGATATTGCGATATTTGTTGATTATCATATCGATATATGATATTTGGATGTCGTGATTGACTATTTGGTGCTGTTGCATCATCGGATTCATTTTTGAAGTTTTAAAATAATGATTTGGTTTTTAAAAGAATTTTTAAAGTAATTTTTGAAAATATACGTTTTATTAAATTTTTGAATTGATTCATTTTAAATAATTAAAACGTTATAAATTCTTATGTTATGAAAATTAAGATTTTTGTAAAATATTACCAAAAGGTGATTTTTGAGATAAGTAGTTAATAAATTTATAAAATAGTTAAATTGGGATTTTTTGAATTATTTTAAAATGGGTTATATGAAAGATGTATAAATTTGATATTTTAAAATTAAAAATATTGGAATTATAAAACGAGTTTTTATAAGTGTTAGAGTGAAGTATAAATGGATTCATAAGTGAATGAAAATTTATAGATTTATGAATTGTGAAGTTATAAAATGAATAATTTTAAGGAATTAACTTATAAATCGGATTTTTTGCATTTAAATTGTAATCTTTGATGAAGCAAAAATGGTTTATAGTTGAGATTTATAAAATATATATATTATAAATCGAAATAATAGAATTTCAAAAGGAGTTCTATTAATGTTGAAAATAGGGTTATAAATGAAATCTTATAAGTAATAAGATTTATAATTTGTGAAGTTTTAAAAGAACGATTTTGTAAATAAATGGATTATAAGCATTTAACTTATAATATGTACTTTTGGTATATAATTGAGTTATATAAATTAAATTGGATTAATAAAAGAGATTTATAAATCGAAGCTTATAAATAGAAATGGAATTTATAGACATTGTTTATAAATTCGAAATCAATGGAATTTGATAAATTGAAAGTTGAAATTGGTTAAGGAAGTATATTCATGATTTTGGACCGTGAATATATTATTAAATAAAATGGATTTATTTTGGGAAGTGATGTTTTAAATAGAATTAAAACGATTTAAAGATCTTTTAAAATATATTATGAATCGAAACCATAGATTTCAACATTTATTGTTGAAATAGACGTTTTCGAGAAATAGAAGGAAATGATGGACTATAACACTGTTGTTATAGTAAATGTTTTCCGAAAGGAAATGTTTTATATAGTATTGGGATTTATATATCTATTTAAATTTTGAATCCCTATACTAGTGATTTTGGGTCATCGTAACGGTGTTTTACGCAACATTCGTTTTGACTCAAATAAATGTGTCTAAGTGAATGTTTTCCTTAAAGAATGAAATATATACTTAATATTGATATTAAGTATATTGAATATTTTCTAAGTATTGAAAATAAATGGTTTTGTGAAATTACTTATTAATAAATCAGTATGGAAATGTTTTTCCAATGTGAAATGAAACGTTTTGAGAATTTATCTTTTTGAAGTTAAATTGAAAATGAATAATTGAAATCGTATATTCATAAATATTTTGGAATGTAAATTCACTATGGAATTTATAAAAGAAAGGGAAATTTGTTTAAAAATAAACGTTGATTTATTTTTGAAGTGTGGGAATTAATTTACGGATTTGGAACGTAAATATAAAGTAAATCGTTAAGGATTTATTTAATTGGTTTAAATGAACCATGTTGAAATGAAAGTAATCTCGTATAGGGGAATAATTTGAAATTTGTTTTCAAAAGCGGTAAATGTGAAAAGTGATTTGAAAATTGTTTTCAAATGGTTGAAGTGTAGAAATTTTATATCTAGTAAAGATATTTTGGAAAGTAAATAATTTGGGAAATTATTTGGAATCTGGTGATGTTGAACACGCCTATTGATAGTTAAATAACCGACTATCAATATTTACCTTTAAATAGGCATTTGTTGTGATTGTTTGAATTTGAATGCCACACTTATTTTTTTGAATAAGCGCTCACTATTCGGGTTAGCCGGGAAAGGACTTTGGGGTCGTATAACCCATTCCGAATATGTGATACGTCGTAATGGATTGCATTTGATGACCGGTGTTGAAGACTGGATATTTTTGAAAACGGAAGGATTACCATTGAGTTATTCTGCATCGGCTGATCTCCGATATAGAGTTTTTATCACCCTAAGTAACGGGAAGTCCGGACGTGATTAGAAATTATCCGGAATGCAAGGACTTCTTTGTAACTGCCTTCGGTTCTGTTCGAGCCCGGAACAAACTTGTATGGATTGTATGTCTGACATTACAAGTTGAGATATAAAGCTGATTTCTTTCAAATATATTTCTGTTGGTGGCGGAGAATTTATTCTCTTACCTTAACACCCTTCTCTGAGACGTACGAGCTCAGAGGTTATATAGTTGAAGGTTATTAGTGATATACTCCCAATTTGGTAATGTGACATGCTGAGTGTTGCTGTAAAATGATCATTGTATGATCATTTGTGATATGATCATTTGTTTGATCATTTATCTTGGTGATCATTACTTTGATCATTTGTTGACCCAAAGCACAGCTTTTGTATAAAGCGTGGCTTTGTGGACGAGACTTCGTCGGACCCCACACCCCGAAAATGGTCAAAACAAGAAGGATGCAGCAAGGTTATTAGGGGGTAGCGCCCCTTTAGTGTATGTCATTCCTTCTGGATAGAGGTGGTATCATGGTATGGAGCCCAGATACTTAACCTATGTTGTTGCTGCAAATTTATTGCTTTGTGGTTGTTGGAAATCGAGGATCCTCGGATAGATCGGTTACGATCGGGGGATGACATATTCGTGTCAGCAGTTACCCAGTTAGGGGTAACCCGGCCTTGTGTTGGCAGAGATCCGGTTTGGTTCTCGGGTCGTCTTTCCAGAGGCGTACCCATGTGGCAATGGGAAGTTCCTTGGCCTGACCATTTGTTGGAAATCCAAAGAAACAATACGATCATGTACGGTTTTAGTTGCATAACCTGCCATGGAATGTGGCGGTAACCTGCTATTGAACATGGTAGCTATAGTAGGCATAAGTGCGGAATGCCTATGCTAGCTAAGATTTATATCTTTACTTTCGAAATGTTTTATACACTATGCACTAGTAATAATATCAAATGTTTCTTTTTAATGCGTATCAAGCATCTTTGACTATCATAAGGAGAAATCTCCTCTGATTCTGCGTTTGCATTGTGTGTGTGTGAGCGGGGGGCCTTATGGTAGTCTCATTTTCTAAAAAAAGCATTGCGAATCTATTTTAAAATTATCCTGTTCTTTGTTTTAAAGATAAACTGTTTTAGTTCTCACACCAGTCACATGACTGACTCGGAGTTTATTGTTTTTGCTTCCTAAACTCTAGGTGCCCACTAATTTCCACACGGGTAGTCTAGAGTTAGGTTATCAGGATATTCTGGAATTCAGAAGTTGCAGGAGGCAAGCTGGATGTCATGGCGTATTAGTAGTATATAGTATTTCTTTTCCGCTGTTTGTTGTTTGTTGTTGTACACTCTGATGATGTAATGAAATGTAATGTGATGTAATGTAATAACTGATATAGTTCTTTTGTTTAAAGATTATTCATTTATCTATTATATGTTGTTCCGTTGCGATTGTGAGATTCTGATATTGTTTTGTTGTTTCTGTTCTGTTCTATCTTTTTCTCTCTTCTTCTATCTTTTTCTTCTTCTTTAACCCTAACGGTACGGTTTTCCGGCCTTCGATTGCTTGGCAGTTGATACAGTGGACGTATTGATGTCGGTTTTCGAACGTCGAAAAATCGCGATCGTCACATTTGGTATCAGAGCATATGGTTAAGCGATAACCTTAGCTCTGTTGGGAATTATTCATTAGAGATAGAGTCAACAATACTCTAGAATGAGTTTGAGTGTAATAATAGATATGAGAGCGTATTTGTTAGTGAATATTAAATGGTTTTATATTGTGATGATTGGTTTGTTGAGTGGCATATGAACCTTCGTCGGCACAGTCTGCGCAACTGTATCGAAGGGGTTTCTAAACACTTAAATAGAACAATTCGACACAGTATTGTTTTAAATTGGGTAAATGAAATAATTTTACCTTGATTATATTTTATATATCAAAGAATAATTTGTCAGAATTATTAAAGTATATAATTGATTATTTGGTTGTTGAATAAGTTAAATAAAAACAACAGTTGAAAAAGAATGAATTGTATAAACAAATAAATTATAAGTGTGAAATTATAATTAAAATGATTTACAATTGTGAAATAATCTTATATATAAGAAGTGAAATTATATAAGTAAAAGATGTATAAATGTGATTTATAATCTGAAAATAAAATTCCAGAGAAGTGTTTTGAAAGGATTTGATATTTCGGAAATTTTGTTTTGAGAAATTAAAGCTCTAAACTCTTTTCGGTCACTGGAAAATAATTCCGATGATGATTGCAACATCATTGGTGTTCATTTTCGGGTTTCCAAAAGAGGGATTGCTGCCAAATTGTTTTAAATGAAGTTGATTTTTGTGTCAAAGTAAATTAATCAAGAGAAGTGATGAATATGAACTTGAGTTATATAAATGAAATTCAACTTGAAATGTTAAATTAATTAGCAATTGAATTGATTAATGGATTGAATGTTAATCAATAGAATGTAAATAATTGATATGAAATAATGAATGTAAGTGTTAATTCATTAAAAGCTAATGATATTGGAAATTGAATAAATTGGATGAAAGTCAATTAAATATCAACCAATTGGAATTAAAAGTAAAAATGTTGGACCAAATTGAATGTAAATTAAATAATTTGGTTATGTTGAATATACGTTGGTTGTTATATAATTATTAGTTGATTGTATATAAATTCATTAAGTGTTAATGAAATTGAATTAGCGAAATTAAAAGCTATGTGATTGAATCCAAATTGGAAGTAAATAAATTTGAATAGAATTGGATTTGATTTGGATTGGAGGCGAATTAATGTTAATAAATTAGTGAATGTAAACTAACTGAAATCGAATAAATGAATGTTAGTAAAATTCCAATGTTAATGAATCAATTGGAAAACCAATTCAATGAATATTAATGAGAAGTGAATTTATACTGATTTTGGTGGTTGCATTTGTTGTTTTGTTGCATTTGCTATATTGGCGTATGTAGTTGTTGTAGTGATATGTGATGTATATTGATATTATTTTCATATATGCATGTTCTCATGTTGTTGTTGAGTGTACAGTAGGTGTGGATTGCGCTTGCTTTGCATTTGGAGCTCGCTTTCGCGCTATATTAGCCGTATATGCTCGCTAATAAAAATATAAGGTACATATCTCGGATTAAATATCGTACTTTTACACTTTTTTCCCTGCGGGATGCCTCATCACTTGATGAGATGTATATTTGTGATATATATACTGTCATTTTTTTCGGATCGAGCCGCACAAAGGAGACAATGACGAATTTTTTCGAAAATTTAAGGCGTTAGAATATTTTTGAGAAAATTGGGAAATTTTGAAAACTAAGTATGATTTGAAAACTTAGTAAAGATTTCGTAAGAAGTTTAACTATGAATTTTGGGAAAGTTAAACACTTAAGAGATTTAAAAAAAATCGAATTTGAATGGTTTGTTTTGGAAAGTTAATGGATTCCGTAAATTTTTCTTACTTGGTAATTTCGAGTACGAAATTCTTTTAGGGGGGAAGTCTGTAACGACCCAGAATTTTTATCAATTAAAATTTGAATAGTTAATTGATTTTAAAATATTAATAAGTAAGATTTATAAGTCGAATAAATTTTATTTCGAATAATTGGATTTAATTGGATAATTAAATCGATAATTTAATATGTGAAAATACAGAAATATTTGAAAATTGGGTTAAATATGATTAAAATTGATTTGTAAAATTTTATTTAATCATATTTGAGTTACAATGATGTTATAGAACTTTTAAAATCGAATTTAAAGTTTATTTGTGAAAATTGAATATTTCAATATTTAATTATCGACTGAAAAATAGCCAATTTTCGAACATTCTCAGAATTGGACGAAACTAGTTTCATTGGATCTGTAATAGTTTGTTATTATCGGATTCAATTTTCGTAGCAATTGGAGTTTTCGTTTGACCGTGGCAGCTCGAAAAGCATCGAAGTTGTTTTAATATTATTTTGGCGAGTTAAAATAGCCATTTTTCAAGTAGTCTCGGGTTTCGACGAAATTTCATCGGATCCGTAATGTGATATTATTGTATGGTTTCAAATTTCGTGTCAATCGGATATACCGTTTGTTCGGGGCAAGCCATAACGCCTAGAAATTTGATTTACCGATTTAATTTCAAATCGAACGTTTATTGCCATAACTCGCACAGATGACCGAATTAGCTCCGGAAACATGTTCCATCGTGTTCGGAACGCGGGGTAAACCTTAGAAACGCCAACCGACATGCTTCGTTTGGAGTTCGGAAAAATTCGAATGAATAGTAATTTGCCAATTTTCTATATAAGCCCATGTATATTCACAATTTTCAACACAATTGCAAAACTCTAGCCAGCCGCCACTTACTATTATCTATGGCCAAAACTACCTCTTCTTCTCCCTCAAATTTCTTGCAATCCACTAACCAATTCGCGAAACTTTCAACATGAAAGTTGTAGAGCGTCTCGAGTTCGATAGATCCAACGGTGGTGATCGTCTAATTCGCAACGATGAAGGAGGAAATTGCTCGCGTCTGGCCGGACATCATTCACGTTTTTGGGGGCTAAAGTGTAGCCGAGCTTCATGCTACTCGCGGCGAAGGTAGAGGCGACGTAGAGGGTCGAGATGGTGGTGTTTGATTTTGTTCTCGGCGATGGTAGGAGGCACGGTTTTAAACCCTAGAACGTGATTGCTTGGGTTTCCTTGTACGTAACCTTCACTGGGAAGAAGAAGGATTAGTGAGGCCTTGATTTACTGATGTAGGATGGACGGCCCAGATTATTTAGGGTTTAAAAATTAAAATAAAATTTGTAATTCAATTATATTATAGATTCGTCAAACTTTAAAATGCAATAACTTGTTCATAGGATGTCGGAATTGCACGAAACGAATTGCGACGGGTTCGTTTTGTCGAGCACTATGCAATGGAGCTGGTTTGGAGTCGTTTGGAGCTAGTGAAAATTTTGGGTAAAATTAAACGTCCGTTTAATTTTATTCGAAATAAAAGCTGAAATCGAATTGAAATCAAGGTGAGAACTTCTCACTCAATCGAATCGGTTTCGATTTTAATTTTAAATAGTTAGATTTAAAATTGTTGATTATATGCATGAATGATGATTGTTATCTATTGATTGTTAAAATGGTCATTATGCGCCGTTAGTAAGCGGATGTTATTTATTAAAAACATATACCGCGAATATTTCACCGTATAGTAAAATTGGTATTATTTATGTACTTGGAGTTGATTTCCCGCATTATATAGCGGATGAGACCCTATTGCGTCGTCTATTAAGCGGATAATATTTTTATAAATCCCATATACTGCGATAATTCCGTACTAAAATGGAATTGGTATTGTGCTAACATCTTTGGATGCAGGGAAATAGGTTGGAGGGATCCAACTGGATTCCTTAACTGTATTGATTTATTTACAGATATTGTGATATTTGTTGATTATCATATCGATATATGATATTTGGATGTCGTGATTGACTATTTGGTGCTGTTGCATCATCGGATTCATTTTTGAAGTTTTAAAATAATGATTTGGATTTAAAAGAATTTTTAAAGTAATTTTTGAAAGTATACGTTTTATTAAATTTTTGACTTGATTCATTTTAAATAATTAAAACGTTATAAATTCTTATGTTATGAAAATTAAGATTTTGGTGAAATATAACCAAAAAGTGATTTTTGAGATAAGTAGTTAATAAATTTATAAAATAGTTAAATTAGGATTTTTGAATTATTTTAAAACGGGTTATATGAAAGATGTATAAATTTGATATTTTAAAATTAAAAATATTGGAATTATAAAACGGGTTTTTATAAGTGTTAGAGTGAAGTATAAATGGATTCATAAGTGAATGAAAATTTATAGATTTATGAATTGTGAAGTTATAAAATGAATAGATGTGGTAAGGCAAAAGATTTTAAGGAATTAACTTATAAATCAGATTTTTTGCATTTAAATTGAAATCTTTGATGAAGCAAAAATGGTTTATAGTTGAGATTTATAAAATATATATTTTATAAATCGAAATAATAGAATTTTAAAAGGAGTTCTATTAATGTTGAAAATAGGGTTATAAATGAAATCTTATAAGTAATAAGATTTATAATTTGTGAAGTTTTAAAAGAACGATTTTGTAAATAAATGGATTATAAGCATTTAACTTATAATATGGACTTTAGGTATATAATTGAGTTATATAAATTAAATTGGATTAATAAAAGAGTTTTATAAATCGAAGCTTATAAATAGAAATGGAATTTATAGACATTGTTTATAAATTCGAAATCAATGGAATTTGATAAGTTGAAACTTGAAATTGGTTAAGGAAGTATATTCACGATTTTGGACCGTGAATATATTATTAAATAAAATGGATTTATTTTGGGAAGTGATGTTTTAAATGGAATTAAAACGATTTAAAGATGTTTTAAAATATATTATGAATCGAAACCATAGTTTTCAACATTTATTGTTGAAATAGACGTTTTCGAGAAATAGAAGGAAATGATGGACTATAACACTGTTGTTATAGTAAATGGTTTCCGAAAGGAAATGTTTTATATAGTATTGGGATTTATTTATCTAATTAAATTTTGAATCCCTATACTAGTGATTTTGGGTCGTCGTAACGGTGGTTTACGCAACATTCATTTTGACTCAAATAAATGTGTTTAAGTGAATGTTTTCCTCAAAGAATGAAATATACACTTAATTTCGATATTAAGTATATTGAATATTTTCTAAGTATTGAAAATAAATGGTTTTGTGAAATTACTTATTAATAAATAAGTATGGAAATGTTTTTCCAATGTGAAATGAAACGTTTTGAGAATTTATCTTTTTGAAGATAAATTAAAAATGAATAATTGAAATCGTATATTCATAAATATTTTGGAATGTAAATTCACTATGGAATTTTAAAAGAAAGGGAAATTTGTTTAAAAATAAACGTTGATTTATTTTTGAAGTGTGGGAATTAATTTACGGATTTGGAACGTAAATATAAAGTAAATCGTTAAGGATTTATTTAATTGGTTTAAATGAACCATGTTGAAATGAAAGTAATCTCGTATAGGGAAATGATTTGAAATTTGTTTTCAAAAGCGGTAAATGTGAAAAGTGATTTGAAAATTGTTTTCAAATGGTTGAAGTGTGGAAATTTTATATCTAGTAAAGATATTTTGGAAAGTAAATAATTTGGGAAATTATTTAGAATCTGGTGATGTTGAACATGCCTATTGATAGTTAAATAGCCGACTATCAATATTTACCTTTAAATAGGTATTTGTTATGATTGTTTGAATTTGAATGCCACACTTATTTTTTTGAATAAGCGCTCACTATTCGGGTTAGCCAGGAAAGGACCTTGGGGTCGTATAACCCATTCTGAATATGTGATACGTCGTAATGGATTGCATTTGATGACCGGTGTTGAAGACCGGATATTTTTGAAAATGGAAGGATTACCGTTGAGTTACTCTGTATCGGCTGATCTCCGATATAGAGGTTTTATCACCCTAAGTGACGGGAAGTCCGGATGTGATTAAAAATTATCCGAAATGCAAGGACTTCTTTGTAAGTGCCTTCGGTTCTGTTCGAGCCCGGAACAGACTTGTATGGATTGTATGTCTGACATTACAAGTTGAGATATAAAGCTGATTTCTTTCAAATATATTTCTGTTGGTGGCGGAGAATTTATTCTCTTAGCTTAACACCCTTTCTCTAAGACGTACGAGCTCAGAGGTTATGTAGTTGAAGGTTATTAGCGATATACTCCCAATGTGGTAATGTGACATGCTGAGTGTTGCTGTGAAATGATCATTGTATGATCATTTGTGATATGATCATTTGTTTGATCATTTATCTTGGTGATCATTACTTTGATCATTTGTTGACCCAAAGCACAGCTTTTGTATAAAGCGTGGCTTTGTAGACTAGAATTCGTCGGACCTCACACCCCGAAAATGGTCAAAACAGGAAGGATGCAGCAAGGTTATTAGGGGGTAGCGCCCCTTTAGTGTATGTCATTCCTTCTGGATAGAGGTGGTATCATGGTATGGAGCCCGGATACTTAACCTATGTTGCTGCTGCAAATTTATTGCTTTGTGGTTGTTGGAAATCGAGGATCCTCGGATAGATCGGTTACGATCGGGGGATGACATATTCAAGTTAGTAGTTACCCAGTTAGGGGTAACCCGGCCTTGTATTGGCAGAGATCCAGTTTGGTTATCGGGTCGTCTTTCCAAAGGCGTACCCAAGTGGCAATGGGAAGTTCCTTGGCCTGACCATTTGTTGGAAATCCAAAGAAACAATACGATCTTGTATGGTTTTAGTTGTATAACCTGCCATGGAATGTGGCGGTAACCTGCTATTGAACATGGTAGCTATAGCAGGCATAAGTGCAGAATGCCTATGCTGGCTAAGATTTATATCTTTACTTTAGAAATGTTTTATACACTATGCACTAGTAATAATATCAAATGTTTCTTTTTAATGCGTATCAAGCATCTTTGACTATCATAAGGAGAAATCTCCTTCGATTCTGCGTTTGCATTGTGTGTGTGTGCGGGAGGCCTTATGGTAGTCTCATTTTCTAAAAAAAGCATTGCGAATCTATTTTAAAATTATCCTGTTCTTTGTTTTATAGATAAACTGTTTTAGTTCTCACACCAGTCACATGACTGACTCAGAGTTTATTGTTTTCCTTCCTAAACACTGGGTGCCCACCAATTTCCACACGGGCAGTCTAGAGTTAGGTTATCAGGATATTCTGGAGTTCAGAAGTTGCATGAGGCAAGCTGGATGACATGGCGTATTAGTATTATATAGTATTTCTTTTCCGCTGTTTGTTGTTGTTTGTTGTTGTACACTCTGATGATGTAATGAAATGTAATGTGATGTAATGTAGTAACTGATATAGTTCTTTTGTTTAAAGATTATTTATTTACCTATTATATGTTGTTCCGCTGCGATTGTGAGATTTTGATATTGTTCTGTTGTTTCTGTTCTGTTCTATCTTTTTCTCTCTTCTTCTATCTTTTTATTCTTCTTTAACCCTAATGGTACGGTTTTTCGGCCTTCGATTGCTTGGCAGTTGATACAGTGGACGTATTGATGTCGGTTTTCGAGCGTCGAAAAATTTCGATCGTCACAAATTTGGAGGGGGCTGGAGCAAGATATATCATATTCACCACCAAATGGAAACCTCCTACACTATGCAATAAATAGGAGTTTCGTGCATCAAATAATGTAGCTGAATATGAATTAATAGTTGTAGGATTGACTCTGGCTTTTGAGCTCAAAATCCCACGAATTCAAATATTCAATGATTCAAAACTAATGCTAAATCAGTTGTAGCAAGTATATCAGACTAAAGATGCCAAGCTATCTCTATATGTATAGAAGATATTGAAAATGCTCGCTTTATTTAAAGATTTTTCTATACATCAAGTTCCATGGGGAGAAAATTCACAAGTGGATTCATTAGCAAAGTTGGCTAGTTCAAGGGGAGCCCTAGAAACTCGAGTCATGCCAGTATGGTATCGAGCAAATTCGAGTATTGAAGATGGGACGTCCAAACAAGGAAAGGAACTGTTACTCCTAACAAGATCCCAAGTCATCTCACGAGAAAGGAAAGAAAAAGAAATAAATAAGGGAATCCCAAACGAGATAACCAACCAGCAATTTATAGATGAATACTATAATAACACTTGGACGTCATATTTTGTCGAATATCTTTCTAAAGGGATACTACCATCTAATAAGAGAAATGCAAGGAAATCAAACGACAAGCCCCAACTTTCACGATAGTGGATGGAATTCTTTATAAGAAGGGATACGCATTACCTTACTTAAGACTTGTGAGTGTGGAAGAAGGAATTAAATTATTGATGGAAGCACATAAAGGATTTTGTGGAGACCACTCCAATGTAGCAAAGATGGTAAAGAGAATAATAAGACAAAATTTTTATTGTTCTCAAATGGCAAGTCAAGCTATTGAATATGTGAGGAGTTGTGAAAGATGCCAAAAATTCTTAATGATTCCTCGATTAACACCAAGCCAATTAACTCCGATTTCAAATCCATGGCCATTCTATATATGGGGAATTGACTTAATTGGGACATTTCCAATTTCTAAAGGGGGAGAAAAGTATGCTACAGTCACCATAGACTACTTTACTAAGTAGGTAGAAGCAGAACCACTCTCCAAAATCACTTCTGAGAAAGTGCTTAGATTTGTTAAAAAATTATTATCGGAATTGGAAACCCCTATAAGATTATATCGAATAAGAAAACACAATTTGAAAGCGAGGAGTTTTTTCGGTTTTGTCATAAGAATGGGATCATGAAATGTTTCTCATCCGTTGCACATCCTAAGGCCAATGGTGTTGTTTAAGCTGCAAATAAGATTATAAAGAATATCTTGAAAAATCGAATAAATAAAGGCAAAAGGGATTGGGCAGAAGAATTGCCACTTGTACTTTGAGCCTATCAAACATCTGTTAAAACTACAATGGGACATACCCCTACTCTCTAACATATAGGTATGAAGCAATGTTGCCAAGTGAAATTGAAATACCCCTACATCGAAGAACAATATATGCTTTTGACCCAAAATAAAAATTGAAGAAAGAATTGTTGGATTTAGTATATCAATTAAGAGATAAAGCAGCTATACAAACTATAGAATATCAAACAAGGATTTCAAAATACTACAATCGAAAGTATAAATAGGATTATTTCAAGGGGGAGATTTATTACTCTGAAGCATAATGGTAAACACAAGAAATCCTACCGATGGACCGCTATGACCAAATTGGAAAGGTCCCCTAATTGTATGTAAAGTAATTCCACCTGGAACTTACAAGTTCTGTCGACCAGACGACAATATCGTTCCTATAACATGGAATAATGAACACTTATGACAATATTTTCTTACAAAGATTTAATAAAACCCTCTTCATGGTAATCAAAGCCTTTGTCTGTGTCGAGTTGGCTAGGTCAAAACGCCTCTTAAAGGGAGGTTAGAATAAGCTTTTACTGGTGACATGCTATGGGCAGGTTAAAGCACCGACAAGCCCTTGGCCGCACCATGCTATGGCTAAGTCAAGGCGCCTACTAGAGGGAGGCCATAGTAAGCCTTTATCTGCACCACGCTATGGCCATGTTAAAGAATCGACAATTTTTTTACTACGCCATGCTATGACCAGGTCAAGGCACCTCCTAGAGGGAGGTTAGAGTAAGCCTTTATCCATGCCACGTTATGGCCAGGTTAAAGCATCGACAAGCCTTTAATCACGCCATGCTATGGCTAGGTCAAGGCACCTCCTGGAGGGATGTTGCTAAGTCCTTAGGTCCAGCTTGTTGATAAGCTAACCAAGTGCACCAGACAATAATAGACTAAGACATCTAAGCTTAATAAGCCACATATCAAATGATGGACTGAGACGTCCATGCTCGAGAAGCGGCATATTAAATAACAGATTATGACGTCCAAGCCTAAGACGTGGCATATCAAACAATGGACTTAGACATCCAAGCTCAAGAAGCAGCAAATCATACAGCAACTACATACCAGGCCTAAAGAGTTGACACGTTTTGAAAGAGATAGAACCCAAATAGTGGAATAGTATGGTAGGCTTAAATAAGAATCAACAACCTCCAACTAATCATCAAAGAAGAATTTTTGAACTTCACTTGTTAAAACTCAAATCTAGGCTTAGTGTCTTTCATCATTTCCAAGACATCATTCATTCATACCTGAATCTAGGTTTCGGGTCCTTACCAATAATTGATGGTCTTCATCATACTCGAATTTGTGTTTCGGGACTATTAATAATTACTAGACTTCACTTATAGAAGCCTTAATCTGGGCTTAAGAATTCTGTTATGAAGATAATTACTATGGATATCTGATTATCCATCACTAATCTCTAAATCTAGGTTTGAGAATTCTATCATGAAGACCATTCTTGGTTATCGGATATTAGAACCTAAATCTAGGTTTCAGATATCTTACTGTTGACTTCTATAATTCACTTATTAATGCCTGAATCTGGGTTTAAGATTTTTGAAATTCACAATAGTAGAATTTGAGTTTCAACTCATTTACCATTAATTTTTTGATTTTATCTGTTAATTCTCAAATTTAGGTTTTTAACAGTTGGTATTGAGATTACAATGGACATCTAGTCTTCAATTAAAACTTTGGGTTTGCCGCCTTAATACCCAAATCAGGGTCATTAGTTTGCTATTATGAACAACATTTATCAACATCTGAATCTTGGCCCACGGATTATTATTGTCTTCAAAAGGAGTTTCTAAATACCTATTACTTATCCCTAAATAAGGATTCATGGATTAAAATAACTTATTTTTGATGGTAATTCATGGCCTTGTATTACCAAACATTTGTCTTTTACAATGGAAAGTTCTTAGACTTCAATTCTTATACGTCCAATTTACTATTAATTTCGGGGGAGTTAAACTTATGAACTTCATTTTTAACTACAAAAATTGAATGATGGGACTCATAATATTGTTAAACAAAAGCCCTTGGTTACCAATCGTTTACAACTATTGATTTCATATCATTTATTAATTCAAGTTGATGACTAGTTAATCTTTAGGGTTTAGAAGCTTTATTATATTAACCTCGGCTCCAAATCATGAAGCATATATTTATATAACTAATGAGCCAGCAGTGGAAAATGTTATTTTCTTTGAAATTTTTAGGAAAATGAGGTTGATAAGAATGAAATAGTTGTTAAATATTTGTCCTAATGAACAAAAGCTTCTTTCATACATGGGATGGGGGGAAAATGTTAATCATAAAACCCACTTAAGAACAAATACAAAAGAATGCTTATAAAAGTTTGAGGCTCTACTAAAATTGAAGACATAGGTTTCGCCAAAGTTCAAAAAAGAGCATTTCGAAGGCATTGAGATGGCTTTTGAATGATTAGCATGTACTAAGTGCAATTACAAATGATAAATAGGACAAAAGCTTTTGAAAAGAAGGAAAAAATAAGGCAAGATTGTTCTTCTGCCTCGTTATGACCTTTCGATGCAAATGGATTTGTAGATATAAGAAAAGCATGATTGGGTTCGAAACACCTTTTGAAGGTGTTGAACGAAAGACTTGCACACACGAACCAATCCCTTAGAAATAGATGGTTTCGTCGCCGTCAATTTACCACTTGAAGAATTGATTTCAATGCACTTTTTGAAAGCATGGATAAGCCTTTCGAAATGGTTGGAGCATTTTGAAAGCATAATGAATATCCCATATGAAGGCCAGGAGTCCTTTCGCTAAGACCTGGTTGTCACTGTCTATTCCTTTCAAAGCAATGCGAAAGCTCACTTGCAACAGTATAGCAACACAGAATGAAGAGTACTTCTACCACCCTTTCGACGAAGTCGAAAGTAGTCCAGTAAAAATTAAAGAAAAAGAGGAACTCAGACTTTAACAGCAACGAGAGGTAGTCAAGCGACCCTTTCGATTGGGTCGAATGGTCCGAAGTTGGAAGGTGGAGGCGCAAGAAAGGATGGGCAGCTGAATGGGAAGCCTTTCAAAAGTATCGAAAGAATGTGAGCAGAGAATTGAAGGAAGACCTTTTTACCATGTTGAAAGAGTGCACGTGGAAGATTGGTGGGAAATCTTTCGACTGAATCGAAAGGATGTGCTTGAAAGAGGGCCAACCTACAAATATAAATACGACCATAAGAGTCCGATTTGAATGATCAAATTTTGAAAATCCTGAGTTCTTTCTACTTCTATTTCTAAACAAATCAAATCTTTTTAATGCAAAATCAATTTAGGGAAAAGCTCTTTTACTTATAACACAATTTGGATCAATATGAAAAGAGAAAGCACATGGATTAAATAAAGATTTGGATTATGAGGGAGATCATTTCTTTCATTTGCTTGTTTAATGATCAACTGCACATGATGCAAGCTTATCTTCTTAATTACTTTTTGTCTACGCCATGCCATGAGATCAAATTGGATAATATGCATACGATTCACATTATCATCATATTTAATGATATTTAATGTTAACAGAAATGATAATGATGTTTCGATCTTAATAAGTTTATGGAACTTATGATACTCGAGATGATTTTCCATTGCATATATTAAATAGAGCTGCATATTGTTCATTAGATCTACTTAAAAAGAGCAATGCCACATTCAACTTTGTCAAAAAGGAAGCTTCGAAAGGGATGTGACATGTAAAAGATAGGCAACGCTATATGGATGAATTCCTTCGAAAGGTAAACACACACTATAATGTATTCAACACTTGCGATGTATTCACTCCAAAAGAGCATAAACAGTGGAGTCAAAAATAAATACTTCTCCCTATAGATAGAATGGTCCTTTCGACGTTGTCGAAAGGATTGAATTTCTGACATGAATAACCACTTTCGACTTGCCCAGAAAAGAGGTTTTAAATAAGGTGCTTTCTCCCTAAACTTCATTTCAATAATGTTGATTGGATTTGCTAATAAATATTTCCATTAGATCACCCTCTACCCCTACCGTACTCCAGCTTGGTAGTTTCCACCGCCTATCCAGGGTTGAGCCCTGGGATTTGACGGCGGATTTGAAAAGCCACCTACAGACGTTTTATGCCCAATTATTCCGAAAAACGCTTGCATCCTCTATCTTACCGCGATTGCTAACATAGAGTTGGCCGATGCTTATTCCTAAAATACCGTCATTGCTTCTTCTTTGACAAATGAAGTTCAAGACTCGTGGTTCTACCTCCACGCGGCATTGCTCTGTCATGCTTTCTCCCATTGCGGAAAATTCTCCTCTGCAGCCTCCCGTAGGAGTCTGTGCCGTGTCTCAGTCCCAGTGTGGCTAATCATCCTCTCGGACCAGCTACTGATCATCGCCTTCGTAAGTTATTGCCTCACCAACTTAGGGATGTTCACAAGTTTTATTGTTAACAAAAACATAACAACCAATCATTCCCAACATATCACATCATCATCTATACAATAATATAAATAGAGTTTCTCACCTTCATTGGATATTAGACTTGTGAAATAGACTATAGCTCGGCTACGATCGAAACAATGCCTATGGAAGCGATTCAAATACCCTTATATGGGCTTTGCCTTGGCTTAGATGGAGAGTTTGACCTTCGTGGTGGTAAGGTCTGGCTGTGAGTAAAGAAGGAGGAATGGACGAGTTTTGAGCTTGTTTTAATGTGAAATGGTAATATACACACGCACAACATATTAATTTAATTTCTTTTATCACTATTTTTCACAAATAAATTTCATAAGACAAGAAGGCATTGAAAAGCTTGAAAGTGTGGACGAAGAAGATGAAGAATGGTGTTTAAAATGTGAAAGAGTGGATGGGTATTTATAGAAATTTTTTGGAAATAAATGTCCAAACATGCATGGACCAAAATGCCCTTGCCCACACCCTCCCCTTCACCTTCCTAGGGCATGGCTAGCCCTTCTTCCATGTGTGTGAGTTGGTGCGTGTAATGAGTTGACATTTGATGGCTAGTTTGCTTTTTGACTTTGTAAAATATCGTGATATTTTGATTTTTACTTTATGTAAATATAAATGTAAATGGTGTATGTGTGTGTATATATAGATTTGTATGTATCTATACATTTGCATGCGACATGTATGTGCATGGATACGTATGTGCAGAAGAGAACAACAACGTTCTGACTTTGAAAAACTCTAGTTCGTTAATTCGTTGATAATCGGGAAGCCGATTCCAGTCACATTTTCACTTATCAATTAAATTACATGTAAATTTAAAAAAAATTGAAAATAAATTTCTTATCATTATTGATGAATTAAAATGATCACAATTGGAATTATAAAATGATTTAAATCAATATCAAACAATAGTTACAGAAAGTGTTTTTATATTGATAAAGCGTCATCAATTTTTCTTTTAATTTAAAGTCAAATATATTCCTTTATAAAATTATTATAAGTGATTTATTATCACTTATAACTAATTAAAATGAATTTTTATCATTTAAAAACAATTATTTTAATAATTATAACAATTATTAAATCATTAAATCTCAATTTAAATTCATAAATCAGTTATTTAATATGACGTCATTATTGATGATGTCATAAATACATTTTATTTTCAAAAATAAAATATATTTTTTTACCTCATATTCTTGTTTAAATAGATAAATAAGTGTACGTATCTAGCTCCATGCGCGACTCATGATATTTATAAAGCGGATTAATGATAAAACAATTTTCGTTCGTTTTATCGATATTCCGTCAAAGTTTATATTTTTGTAAATATTTATTCAAAATAAGATTACCATTATTATTGTTTAAACCATCATAATCTATTTTTAGAACTTTACATTTTAATATTTAAAAATAAATATAATATATCCAATTGATAAATTTGCAAGTCATTACATTATATATATCAATCCTCATTAATGTGATGCTTTGTTTACAAGATGTATATTATTATATGTATTTTATGGTTTTTTGAAATGCTAGCCGCGAAAAGGAGATTATTGGAATTTTTTAAAATGCTGTTAATTTCAACAACAATGCAACGAAAATAAACAAATACGAAAATATATCATAAGACCTCTGGCTTGTCTCTTGATCTCCAATGCATCCAAAGTAATCTGTAAATATGCTCGGTCTGACCAGAGCATTACAATAAAATAACACCCGATCCAGTCTGGTAAAATAGCGTGAGAAAACACACCTCAATTGAATTTTAATGTTTATTAAAATCTTGTTAAAATAAGTTATCTCGTAAGACCATGCCACATATAAACATGGACGATTTTTTACCTTAAGATAAACAAAACATTCCTATTAAATTATCTGATATTTTAATAATGTCTAAGATACAAATACATATTAATCGTCGCTGAAATTGTTACAATAATTAAATTCAGCAAAGTTGGTATACAACTAAAACTTGTATTGGAGAATGAATTCCGTACAATGACTGTTCTATTGGAGTAACCCCCGTCGCGGTGCATCTCTAGATAATATAACATCGATGACATCGCCAAGATCCCCTGCCAACATAGAAACCGGCCTACCACTTAACTAGTAGCACCGAATATGATCACCCCTCCGTTAATTGGCCCCCGAGCATATAAATGAGAGATAATATCGACTCTAGATAGGGGTGATCATACTAGACATGGGAGCGATCTACTTAGCCCTATTGCATCCCTTACGTTTTTGTTATTTCCGATTGATGAGCCTTGAGGCAGCGTATTACCTTTTATATGACACTTCCTACTTGGAATGCTAACAGTGCCCTCCAGGAAACAATGCACTGCCAGCATTCTTCCATAAAAGTTTGTTCTGGGACTGAACGAAACACCTGTGAGCTTTGTCTTCAATTCCATCATCTTTAAGATGTCTTTACTTTGAAACACTTATGTCTGATCAAAGTGGTTTTCAAACCCGGTCTTTTCAAAACAACATTCAATAGTTTCTAGCAAACTTAACCCCATTTATTTATGAAATAAACAGTCAAAGATAAGAGCGTAGATAATCTCCTGGTCGTTAGTGGATGGATTTCCTTATCATTTATCCTAGGAGAATGAAACGAGATTTATACGCATAGTATAACATCATCGGAGTTGACGTGCCAATTAACTCACGTGTTTCTCCTAGATATTTCCAAAGTTACATTTTGGATCCGAATTTGATATTTGGTTATTTAACATCAACAAGCACACATCCAAATCAAGGATTTATTTCAAAAAGGGAAAACCAACATTGGTTAAGCACATAAGCAAACACCAGCCTCTTAAACTAATCTTCTCATTAATTAAATTAATAATGCAGATACTTGTTTAAAAATACAGTTGCCAAGATTTATCCATAAATCGCTATATTTTAAATACTTGGAAAATATCCATATACTTATCTCAATAATATAGTATATTCACGAAACAGAGGTAAATTTCCTTTTACATAATTCTAGAACAATTTATAAATCCATTACAAAACCCTAAAACCCATTTATAACCCATTTCATCAATCCTTGAAATCATTTAAAAAACTCCCTTCTATACCTTCCTAAAATAATTTATAAACCCTTTATAGATCCATAAAACCATTTATAAAACTCCTTTTATAAATTTATAAACCCACTTCTAGAATTCTTAACAAATATCTTACCATTTATAAAACTCCTTTACCTTGTAAATGATCATCATTTAAATATTCAACCCATTTTATAAAACGTCTCTTATAAATTTATAAACCCAAGTCTATTTATAAATTCTATTTATACGTCTCGGAGACATTTATAAATAAATAAAAATCATTTACTTCAAGAAAAAATATTATACAATAATAAATATTAACATTAAACATTATAAAGAAATAATTATTATTAACTTCAAAACATCTTAAAAATAATATTTAATAATTTCCAAACATTATGAAATAAACCATAATAATTAACCTTTACCATTATTATAAATAGTAACAATTAATTCCAAAACATATATAATAAATCATTATTATTAATTTTAAACAATATTAATAATTAAATAATTAGCTCGTCAATATATTAAAATATAGATAAATAACTTTTAAACAATATTATTGTAAATAAGCAACTTTTAATCATAATATATTTCCTTGATAAAAAACCATTTTTAAATTTCAGCGTACTCATCTCCATATTTTTATAACTATATATACATTTAGCAATCTCTTTATATTTTGTAAAACTTCCTTTTTATAAATCCCTTTATTTATAAACTCTCGTATAAACATCAATTGCAATCCGTTTTTGGGGTTGCTTCCATATTTATAAATTTCTTTTATAAATTCCATTCTATATATAATAATCGTTTATCATCACCAATCTATCCCCACTTTCAACTTTTAAAATAAAATCAACTGTCTTATCAACAACATTCCACATATTACTTTAAATCCATTTTTGTGATTTGTTTTCCAATTTATCCAATGATAAGGTTTCCCTTTATTTATAAAAACGGTTTATAAATCTATCCTTCTGTTAATAAATATAATTTCTCAAATCTTCCCTTTGTTTGTAAAATGTCCCATTTATATATTGTACCATTTATAAACTTCCCCATTTATAAATTAACATTAATATATGTGTATATACACATAGACGGTTAATAAATATTTGTACCAAATTATTTTTATCTTCATTTTAAACCATATCACTTTTTAAAAGGTGGACTTATTTTTTAATATTATAAAAATCTTTATTCATTTTTCTGAAATCTCTATTTAAAATATTAAGAAAAACCATTATTTAATAATCTCTAAATCATACTTTTTGTTTACTTTAAATAAATTACTTCTTTATTCAAGGATAATTATTAAACACATATAATTTCCAAAATCATTTTGAAATACCCTTTTAAATCAAAATCATTATTTTTATAGAAATTTAACATACAAAAAATAAGGCAAAGTTCTACTAAAGCACTAACTAAGAAAAATCATATTCATGTCATCAAATATGGTATCCAACAAGTCATATATCATAATATATATGTTTGGAAACTAAAATCAATAGTGTGAGAAATCTGGTTAGATCCCTCCAACATGTCCCCTACCTTACATACAATAAATAATCATGAAACATAAATCAACTGCCTCAAAGGAGGATCGTATACAAAGGGTCATCCGCTCTTACATGGAAACATAAAAGTTCTCATCCGCTCCAGGGTAGGAATATATCCAAACTAACTAATAAAATAGTAAATCATCCAGACGATCAGTCAATAATTTATTATCATCATATAATATTACTGGTTAACCAAAAATGTCAGTGTAACTCACATTGATTTCAGTTTTTGTCGAAATGCTCCAGTTCGAAATTAAATTGAACAGGCGTTCAATTTTAACCCAAATTCCTATGAGCTCCAAACGCATCCAATCCAACTCCACACCATAGATTTCGCAAACAGAATTGCAATGCAAATCCTTGCACTCGATTTTGACCACCTATGAAAAGGTTATACATTATATAGTTCGATTTTTATTAAAATAATTAATTTACTTTATTACACACTCACAGTTAATCACCACGTTTTGAAAAATATCCCAAACCCTCATTCAAAACATTGCTCGAGACTCGTTCTAGCTCAAAAATCGCGAGCATACCATCACCGCATCTTCCTTCCAGGCCACACAACATCGACCATCCCTGCCCCACGCATCGCATATGCATGCGCCACCATCGCCGAAGCCAAGCTCTGCGCCGAATGTCATGATTTCATAAAAAACTGTTACTGCTTTGAACACATATTGTCACCGCCGTGGTTCATTTTTGGTAATCATCACCATTCATCGCATCCATCTCCTCGTCGCCGATAATTTTACAGCTGGGGTCGAGCTCCAATAGTGGTCGTGTGTAGAATCGATGGATTTAGGCCATAGGATGGAGTAGGGTTTAATGGAGGCTGTGGATTAGTTTTTAGATTGTGCAAAAAAAGAAAAAAACAAGTCCTTATATCAAAATTTTCAAAATACTATTCACATGTTAAATTTTTCGAACTCTAAACGAGGCATGTCACCTGCTGTTCTATATGTTATACCCTCATTTCGGATAAAATGAAACTAGTATCAGAACCCACTTCCATCATATGCAGAAGTTATCTTTTGAAATTAAATTATATTAGTCTAAATTTCTTCAATTAATTTCTATGTGTTTCGAGCTTGCACGACTAAACAATACGTCTGTAACAACATGAAATTTAGCCCTTAAAAGTTAATTCATTAAATGACTAAATAATAAAGTAACCTTGTGAAATTATTAGAAATGAGCCACGGGAATTGCACCAATGTGTCCATGGTAATTTTCTGGTCAATTTTCATATATAGAACGTCAGAAACCGAGCTAATATGACCAAGTTAAAAAAATAAAAAAAACAAGCGAAAAAATAATAAAAATAAAATATATAGGCAGGTCCACCGGTCGGTTGACCTGGGCACCAAGGCGGTCGACCGCCCGGTCGACTATTTACGAACGTTCATTCGTTCGAACATTCCAGAGCTTATTGTGACGTGTTTTGCATTCTTTATTTTTATTCGGTCCCTCTATTTTTGCATCCGATGGCTCCTATTCAGCATATGACATGGTTGCATCCTATTCAATCCCCAAATCCTACGGCCCGAGATCCACTTCTACCCCTATTAATAGACTACTAGACCTAACACTTTTTTTCATTATAGGTTTTCTCCAATTGGGATCACCTTTCTAGGAAGGACCCTAAACGGAATAATTTTTCCAAAGGAGAAAATTGATATAAGTTAAGTTATTTTACAACACCAAGTGGCTCCAGGAAGAGGAAAGGAAGAGCTTAGGACCGAAGGTGAGTGATTGTAATTATTTTAAGATTTTTCTATGTAATTTAAAATAATAGGGTTTCCAATAGTTGTAGTTTACAAGATTTTTGGAATAGCCTTTTTAGCAGTTTATTTATAGTTTTTAAAACTATTATCAGTCTATTTCCTTTCATTTATTATTTTCAGCGATTTTAGTTTAAATATGTTAATTATAGCTTTTCCATTTATTTACAGTTTATTCATAGTGTTTTATTTTATTTACTATAATTTATACGCTATTTACATCTTCTTTCTACGTTTTGGATTTTCTTCTATTTTCAGTTTTCTTTTATTCCTTCTTCTTCTACGCGTATGGGTTAGAATAGGATTAATGCAAATATGGATTAAATTATAAGAGAACTAGATGGAATATATGATGTAAATAAAAAAGGCTATATTATAAATGGAATTGGACTGAAATTACGCCTAATTATGACGTTAACTGGACTGAATCAAAAATATTGGCCAAGTAGCAAAGGAAAGATGCTTATTTTCACAATTAGACCTTGGATTACGTAATAAGCATGATTATAATGTAGGTTATAATAAGAAAAGAATAGAATAAGGCTCATTTTAAGACTTAGGTGCTTATTTTCGCAATTAGACCTTGGGTTAAGTAATAAAAATGATTGTATCGTAGGTTATAATAAGAAAAAGAACAGAATAAGGCTCATTTTAAGACTTAGGCGAAACCAATAGGCATAAATAGTAGGGAAAAATGTAAAGGCTTTTTAAAATAATTTGCCTTAGTTAATAAGAAAAAAAATGAAAGTTGGATCTGTACCAAATAGCATTCCCTATTAGACAAAACGGTGGTCACACATTAGCCTAAAGTGAGGTGAGGGCACGCTTATGCTAAAAATGGCAGTAAATGATCAATTAGAAGTCCAAATCACGGGGTTTTTGGATAAGAAGTGCAACTATATATTGTTTAGATGACGGGCCAGTACCAGCAACATTTCTCCTATTTTCTATGGATACACGGTTATCTCACATTATCCTGAAGTCGGATAAGGGGCATGCTTATGCTAAAGTTTGAGGTAATAAGAAGATGCAATAGGTGGAGCGAAAGGTAGCATGGGCATGGTGGGAGTTACGCATGCGACTTCCATTTGGGTGCTCAGTGATATCTATGAGTTCCAAGCGCTTAGTATAGGTGTCTTTCATAGATACCATTGCCTTTTGTGTAGGGAGCTTTATATGTCGTCTAATCCACAATAATATTCTTTGTAGGGAGTTATATATAGTATATGTTACATAGTAAATAAATGCCTTCTGTGTAGGGAGCTATATATGTCATCTGGTCCATTGTAACATTATATGTAGGAAGTTACATAGCCTCTGGTCCGTAGAAAGCGACTATAGAGTAATAGGCTGATCAAAAAATGGGTAGAATTAGGGTTACATCCTAATTACATAATTAGGAATTCGAAGCAATAGTCAAGGACAAGTGCAAGAAATCAAAGTCAAACTATCTTATAAATTGGGCAATATTTAATCGTACTTAATTCCAGTATACTCCTTTCCTTTATCGATATTTATGCTAGAACTTTTGTAGAGTCTATTACTATTATCTTTCTTAAAGACTCTAGTAATTACTATCATTCACCACACTTTTTGTCTGACCCACTCCTCTATTTTCTGTTTCCTCCCCCCATAGGCAATCAATGGAGAAGTCACTAGATTTCCGCAAATTGGAGTTTTCTTGGAGGAGATTTCTACTATGTACTTCCTTTATTTTCAGCTTCTATTATTTCTATGTTCTGGCTTATTATAAGGGATATTATGTACTCTGATTTTAGAGACTATGAGTTTTTGTTTCATGCGACATATTGGATTTTCTGCATGTACGTGGTATTTGGTATTTGACTTATTTATGAACCAATTATAAAGTTTTGTTTTGATAAAGTTTTTGATTTAAGTTTTCACTGTTTTTATCTATATTTGTCTTGTCAGTCTTAGTCTCTATTAGCTTTAGTTATACCTACAATGCACCACGCCTTTTAATGTGTCCTTTTAGGTATATAAAGGGGTGTGGGGTGTTACATTTGGTATCAGAGCTTAAGGTTACAGGATTCCTAAAAATTTATATTAAAATAAATTAGTTTCCAAAAAGAACTTTTAGAAATGATTTTTAATTATAAAAGAATTTTTATTAAAATCCCCTCACATTTTCGTTCAGTCTCCTTTTGACTTTTTCCTAAACTATCGTTTTCTTTTCGTAGAATGGCTGATGCCTCGAACCTTCCCGAGGGCATTCCATTCCCAGCCTTGTTTCGTAGGTACTTATAAGCCATGAATCTAGAGGCGCATGGGCCTGCGCCAAATCCTGTACCATTGGGTGGGAATCCCATCATCCCACCTGTCGCCATCAATTTATCTAAGTTTTTTAAAGATTTTTAGGAGTTTGTGTGGGAAGACTTTTTTTGGGAAGGAGACTTTGTAGAGGCTAGAACTTGGCTTAGGGACACTGAGCGGATTTTTTGTCTTTTGGGATTGGATGGTTAGCGGCGAGTTCAGCTAGCCGCTTGGCTGCTAAAGGAGGAGGCATCTAATTGGTGGAAGGTGATCGAGTTGGAGGGTAGAAATGTTACTAAGGATGGATTCGGAAAGCGATTAGATATGAAATTTCTGTCCCAGACGGGAAGAGAGTTTTCAGCTAGAGATGTTTAATAATTTGAAGCAAGGGAGTTTATCTATTAAGGAATACATCAATCAGTTTAACGAATTGTCACGATTTGGTATACATTTGATGAACACGTGGCACAAGAAAGCTATGAAGTTTGCGAAGGGATTGAATCAACCCCATCAGGGACTATTGCTGACTCATGTACCGACCGGAACTACTTATGAGTCTTTGGTTGAGATGGCGCTTATGTTGGAAAAGAATAAGAAGAAGAAGAAGAAAGGTGATGGTCCTCAGAAGTAGATTAAGAAGGGAATAAAGTGTCATAGTTGTGGAAAGGTTGGCAATATAACCAAGGATTACTGGAAGGAGAAGATAAAGGGTAAGTGCTATACATGCAAGCATCCTAGTCATATGAGTAGGAGTTGTCCCCACGGAGCAAGTGCATCAGTTACGCAAATTCAGGCATTGGTCACAGCAACTTCCAGTAGCATTCTAGATAGAGGTAGGAAAGTCACAGTTGAAGGTTTGATTTCTATATATGATTTTCACATTCGGTTTTTATTTGATTCTAGAGCATCACATCTTTTATCTCTGGTTCTCTAGTATATTGTTTGCACTTGGACATATCATTATTAGTAGATCCCATTATTGTTTTAAATCCCATAGGAGAATCGACACACTTATCTATGGTTTGTAGGGTTCGAAAATCTTTATCCTAGGCATAGAATTTGATTGCGATGCCTATGTTTTGGGATTCTTAAGGTAGGGATGGATTTGCGATCGACATACGGAGCTATATTAGAATACAAGATGAGAGTCGTTGGACATGAGACTTGCAGCGGTAGGACTCTAGAGGTATCTTGCGAACCGCAAGGGTCAGTCATGATGAGTTTTCTCTATTCCTTCAATTCATCGTCATCAGAAGTTGCATTCGGTTCCTGTCGTTAGAGACTTTACAGACGTCTTTGAGGAGGTTATGGGACTGCCCCTAAAGAATGAGATTGACTTCAAGATTTATTTGACAGAGAATGCTAAGCTAGTAGCATTACCTATGAGGCACATGACACCTAGGGAGATGATAGAATTGAGCAAGTAGATTCGTGATCTTTTGGAGAAGGGATTCATTAGAAGGAGCATATCAGAGTGGGGAGCACCAGTCATCTTCGCCATCAAGGCGGATGGCTCTCTCCGACTTTGTGTGGACTATAGGGAATTAAATAAGCTCACCAAAAAGAACCAATATCCACTCCCTAGGATAGATGATCTTTTTGACCAGTTGGTAGGTTCTTCGATTTTCTCTCAACTTGATTTGGGCATGAGCTTCCATCAACTTAGAGTCGCCGAATGATAATATAGATAAGACTGCCTTTATGACATTGGGCAGATTCTTCGAGTGGTTTGTTATGCCTTTTGGGCTAACCAATGCTCCAGCCTATATCATTTATTTGATGAGCCATGTCTTTAGGGATGTCCTAAATAAGTATGTGGTAGTATTCATGTATGACATTTTGGTATTATCCATGAACATAGAGGAGCATGCTATTCATTTGGAAGAAGTTCTTCACACACTTCATAGTCATCATCTGAGAGATAAGTTTTTGAAGTGCCATTTTTTGAGAAAGGATGTTATTTCTTGCCGCACGTAGTTTCAAAGGAATGTTTGGCCATTGACCCCGCCAAGGTTATTGCAGTGCAAGATTGGAAGGCCCCGAAGAAAGTTACCAAGGTTGGGAGCTTCTAGGATTGGCTGGCTACGATAGGAAGTTCATTAGGGACTTCACCAAGATTTCAACACCACTCACATGCCTTAATAAGAAGAATAAAGTTTTCTTGTGGGACATGGATTGTCAGGATTCCTTCACTAAGCTTAAGAGAGCCCTTACTAGTGCACCAATGTTAGTTTTACCCGATGGAGCAAAGCCTTTCGCTGTATACACTGATGCATGCGGAACGGGTCTAGGGGTGGTGTTGATGTAAGAAGGGAGGTTACTGTGTTATTGTAGTAGGCAATTAAGGATGCATGAGAAGAACTATCCTACCCACGATTTGGAGTTGGCTGCCAAAGTTTTTGTACTTAAGGCTTGGAGGCACTACTTGCTTGGAGAGAGGTTTGAGATTTTTACTGACCACAAGTCGTTAAAGTACATATTCTCGCGTAAGGACTTGAAAATGAGACAACAACGGTGGTTGGAGTTTTTAGCCTTGTATGATTTTAAGAGAGCTTATACCCCTGGCAAGGGTAATATGGTTGCAGATGCATTAAGTAGGAAGAAAGAAACTCTTAGTCCTTTGTTCATAGAGTGAGGGAGCTTGGAGTTTATTTTTACCTTTGATTTTAAGCCCTCCGCGAACATTACTCCCGGATTGTTGGCGATATTAGAGGTGAGGCCTACCCTTATGGACCATATTTGCTCAAGGCAATAAGGAGATTCGAAGCTCATGGGCATTATGGATAGGATTAGCCGAGGAGAGGTCTCGAGACATCTCTAACGCTCTTTCATAGATAGTAGGGGGTGGCTTAGGAGAGATGGGTGGCTTAGGAGAGATGGGTGGCTTTGTGTTCCATGCTGCATTGACTTATTGAGAGGAGTTTTGGAGGAGGCATGCCATTCCTATATGACTATTCATCCGGATGGTGACAAAATGTATCGGGATATGAAGAAGATGCTCTATTAGGGTGGCATGAAGAAGGACATGGTGGAAATCATATCTAAGTGTCTCGTATGAAAAAGGGTAAATGCAGAGCAATAGAAGCCCGATGGATTAATTCGGCAATTAAATGTGCCAAAATGGAGGTAGGACAGTATCTCTATGGATTTCATTGATGGTTTACCCCGTTCTAGTTCTAGGAAGGGGAACACTAGCATTCGGGTGATTGCTGATAAATTGACCAAGAGTGCTCACTTCATCCCAGTTAAGAGTAAGCGTACGACTTCATATTTGGCATCATTGTATTTTCGAGAGATATTCCATTTACATGGAGTTCCTTCTAGGTTTGTTAGTGATAGAGATCTCATTTTCACTAGTGAGTTTTGTAGAAGCTTGCAGAAGGCGCTAGGGATGCAACTTAGGTTGCGTACGGCCTATCAACCCCATATAGATGGCCAAATGAAGAGGTAAATAGGGTGCTTGAGGATTTGTTGTGGATGTGCATTTTGTAATTTGGAGGAACTTGGGAGGAGCATCTTCCATTGGTTGAGTTTGCAAACAATAATAGTTCCCAAACAAGTATAGGAATGGCACCATTTGAGGCTTTATATGGGAGACCTTGCAAGTTCTCATCATGTTGGGTAGAGTCTATGAAGAAGTTGTTACTTGGACCCGATATGATTAGGAAAACCTCTGAGAGGGTGGATTTGATTCGACAAAGGATAAAGACATCTCAAGTAGACTAAAGTCGTATGCGGACAAGCGGATGAGAGACTTAGAATTTAAGGTTGGGGACTTAGTTTTTATCAAAGTATCCCTACTTAGGAAGGTGGTAGGATTCAGATCAAATGGAAAGTTAGCCCCTAGATTTAACAGAGAGATTTGGGAAGATGGCTTACCGATTAAGGCTACCTGATATGCTTGTAAGAGTGCACGACGTTTTCCATGTTTCGCACCTGCGAAAGTGCTTACATGACTCGACAGAGGTTGTAGAGATTAGTTAGTTAGAGGTGGTGCAGGTACAAAGGGAACTCTATTCGACGTATACCCATGAAGATTGTTGGGAGAGACACCAAGCAACTAAGGAATAAGGAGGTTCCACTAGTAAAGGTGCAATGGGGAGATGATGTTGCAGATGCCACTTAGGAAGTGGAAGAGAAGATCCGTACTTCCTATCCTCATCTTTTCGATAGTAAGTTTTAGAATTCCTTTATAACGATCCACAAATCCGTACCCCTTGAGTCATAACTATTATACCAAAAATCAACTCAAGTTGTACAGAAATACGAACCATTTGGTTTAAAGAAGAAGAGGTAGAAGAAGAAAATGGAAAACAACAACAGAATCTAACTATGCCAGCGGAATAAAATATAGTAGATAATAAGTAATCTTTACACAAAAATCAAATATCTCTGTTTATATATTACATCATCATCAGAGTACATCAATCACAGTTCAACAACAACAATATACAAATGGATAAATAGCAACTCAACACAGCGGAATATATATATATATATATATATATATATATATATATAAACAAGTACGGAAGTACGTATCATCATCCAGCTCGTCTCCTGAGCTCCACAGCATCATATCCTGTATCCTATAATACTCGGTCTGACCGGAGCATTACAGTTAATAAACACCCGAGTCAGTCTGGAATACCAGCGTGAGAAAATCACACTCAATTGATTATTATAGTTACAAAAATCCTTTGAAAACAAAAGCATCTCGTAAGACCACGCCACAAATAAACATGTCGGGATTTTACCTTACTATAGCTAAAACAATTTTTATAGAAATCTTTTGATATTATAATAGGGTCTATATACAAATACTTATAAAATAGCCGAAATTGTTACATGATTAAATTCCATCCACTAGCCACAGAGCGGGTAATACAAAAAAAACTCGTACAAGGCTCGTAGGGAGAATGGATTTTCAACTAATGACTAGGCACTGGGGTACCACCTGTCACAGTACGTGGCCTAGATCACAGTACTGAGGAGTACGCCCGCTCCCCTGCAACACAAGACCGGGACTACCCCTTATTGGATAATCCTGAGTGAGATCACCCCACGGTTGGGATCAGCAACCGCTCACTAAGCCAAAATAAAAGGGACTCTAGGCAGGGATGACCTCACCCTGCTTGGGTGCTACCCACCTATCCTTGCTGCATAACCCCTGATTTTCAATCATTCCCATTTGATGAGGCTTGAGGCTAAGCGTTACCTTTTTAGAACATATCCCTTAGAATGCCCATCGTCCACCTGACGATGTTCTGAAAGCATTCATCCATACAAGTCCGTCCCGGGTTCGAACTGAACCGAAGGCATTACTCCTACTACATCCATTTGGTATCCTCAGGATTAGTAGCGACTAGCCCTTGCACTTCACTGCTCCAACTTCGAATTCAAAATCTTTTTCCATGAAACGTTTAAACCGGATCAAAGTGGTTTTCGAGAAATAAATCTCGATCCCGGTCTCTTCGAAACGATCAACGTATTTGTCCAATATTGATAGTCGATTATTTAACTATCAATTTATATTCACAAACATCCATCAAAAAAATAAATAACTTCCCAAATTATTTATTAACCTCAAATATCTTCACAAGATATATTTTTATATTCAAACCCCTTTGAAAAAAAACAGTTTTCAAACTATCCTTCTGTTTCAACATAAACTTTCCCAAATAATTTCCGTCTCCTCTGGAATCACCAAGCACAAAACTAGATTTTTAAAATAATTTAAAACAATCTACTTTGAAATATACTTTAAAACATTCAATTTAAAAAAAAAACTACTTCAATAATTTAGTAAAAATACATACTATATGAATATTTGAAAATAAGGTTACTTAATAAAATATAAAACTAGATTTACAATTTTAAAAACAAGATACTAAGTCACTCTTTAAATAATTACTACCGTAATAGATTACAAGGAAATACTTACTTTAGAATCAAAATATTAGAAATAAATAGATTTTCCAAAACTTGCTTTTTAAAAAAACTTTAAAACTTTTAACTTATATTTAAAAATTCACTTTAAAAAACGTACTTGGTTATCTAGAGAAAAATTCCAACTTCAGTCACTTAAATCAATTTTCCAAATTTATTTCCAATTTACTCCATTTAAAATAAATATCTTTACTTTCTTAATTCATTTCAAAGTTCGTTAATTATGGACTTTATTATTGTTATTATTTTCCGTTTGATTTTAAATCCTTTTTAACTGAAATATACGAATTTCAGCTTTTCCCAGTTTCTTCTTTTTTCTTTTCAATAATTTAAATCTTAAATTTTAAATAAATGTTTTGTTCTTTTAAAATAATAATATTGAAGTTTAAAATTTATTAATCTTCTGTTTGTTCAAAATTACTCTTTCTATACTCAAGATTTATTTATTAGAAATTTTTAAGCCACTTTATTTCATTTTCCATTCATTCTTAAATTTATTCAAATCTCAATAATTATTTTACTTATAAAATCACTTCTTTTATTTTCATTCAAAAATCCAATTTATATATTTTTGGAAATTCATTATACCCAATTATATCCAATCGAACCGTAGCATTAAATATTCCAATATAATTCATCATAGAATATCAAATAATCACAAAAGTGGGTATTAAATAATTTTAGATAAATATTAAGGGATCCAGTTGGATCCCTCCAACCTGTTTTCCCTGCATCCACAGACGTTTGCACAATATAATACACCAATTCCAAAATATACCATACTATAACACATCAATCAATTCAACCATTCAAACAATTATTTGAAATTAATCATTTAAATTTAAATTTAACTGAGTGAGGTTAACTCACCTTTGCATTTGTTTTGCAATCCAACCCTTCTCAACTTGTTTTTCCATGATTTTCAAACCTTGTAAAATCATTAGATGATTTATTAATACTTGAATCAATTGAACAATTAATTTTCATTTAAAAATCTGGTTAACCAATGATTTTAATTTAGACTAATAATTTTAATCTAATTTTAAATGAAAATATCTTTAGTAGCCAAAATAATTAAATGAGTTATTAAACAACTAGATCTTCATAAATTTAAAATTCCTATATTTTCCCAAAATCTTTATCTACATATATATATTCTGCTTTGAACTTATATACATCCACCTATATACATTTATAAAGTTTAAGAAAAAATATACAATTCCCTTTTAAAATATATATTAAACCAAAACTATCTTGTTACTATGAACCTATGCAAAATTATTTTTTACTATTATTATTTAAAATACATAAACTGTATATATATAATTTAAAGCTTAAATAGATTTTATCTTATTATTATTTTCTGTTTCAAATTGCATATACCATATAATTATAAAATCTTCAAACGCTTAAAATCCTAATTCGTCCCAATCTTATTTGTGATTAACAACCGCTGATTTTTAAAAAGCTTCTGTTTTTAACCCATACTGTTTTGAAATTAACAACGTAAGCTTACTGTAAAATAAAATATTCTTATCGGCAGATATACATAGATTTATCATCGAAGCAAAAGAAACGATACCTAACCGCTACTCGAGCCTTCCAATTTGCAGCCACCAAACCTTGATTCGCACGTACAACCCGCGAGACCCCATCGACACCGCGAGCTTGATCCTCCTTCAGTCACTCGGAATTCTTGTCGATGCCACACTCGAGAGCGTACGCGACCATTCGCCCCTCGAAAACCCTAACCCGACTCATCTTCACCTGATTCGAACGCGACTCGAATTGCGAGTTCCCCCACCCCACGATCGTGAAACCCTACTCGAACGGCTCTCAATCGATTCTGGGACGAACACGATGCACATCAAAATATTCGAGAAAATTCGAACCATTTATCATTTTATAGAATCGGTCCGCCATTTTTCTTTTCTTTTTTTTAATCACCGAGGGTTTGATGTTTTGAAAAAAAGAAAAGGGGTTCGGCCCCAATTGTATTGTGTTTGTTTTTTTAGTAAACGCGGCTGAAAGATTCCCCTTGAAGATTCTTCTTTTATTTATTATTTATTATTTATTTATTTATTATTATTTTGTAGTTTGAGCGTTTTGATTGTTGATTGAACGACTCAAAAATGGGAAAGTATGTGATTAAATACAGGAAGGTGGTGAGCATAGAAAGGAAAAGTAATTGACTAGCCTATTTTAAATTAAAGATTTTCAAAATATTTCGATAAAAATTTCAGGGCGTTTACTTACTGTATGGTCACACAACAACTCCGATTACTACGAAATTAGAAATCCGATAATAATACAATATTACGCATCCAATGGAACTGGTTTCGTCGAATTCCGAGACTGTGCCTCAGAAGGCTATTTTTAAATTCAATTTAAACAATAAAAT
The DNA here is from genome assembly GCA_030765085.1 of Allium cepa. Lineage (NCBI taxonomy): Eukaryota > Viridiplantae > Streptophyta > Magnoliopsida > Asparagales > Amaryllidaceae > Allium > Allium cepa. The sequence continues at coordinate 103,962,991 of CM060930.1, read as the reverse complement.
TTCAAAACTGAACAAACCACTGCTAATTTCCATTTTACAACTTCTATTATCCTCTGTACTATCAATATAAACTTTACAAGCCTTCAATTTTTTTTAACAGGCTTAAAATTCTAGATTCAACAATTTACCCAACTTCAAATTATTTAATTCAATAATTTAATTATCAAATATATTGTGATATTCGTAATTCAAGTTAAAATTTCTCTATTGAATATTTAAAATCAATTAAATATTCTGATTTTAAATGCTCTAAAATTCCTTTTCGTCACATTCCTTCCCACTTAAAAGAATTTCGTCCCCGAAATTGCTAAGGAAGAATGATCCAATACCCATTTATTCTTTTCCCCAAATCCAAACAGTTTCTAATAATTAAGCATCTTACCAACTATCTTTTTATAAAAGACCCATTATTATTCTTATTAACTTTCCAAGCTTTCCCATAGTTCCTAAATAACTTTACATATTCAACTATTCAAATTATAATTCAAAACCAAGTTTAAAATTTTCAAAATTTCTCGAAAATTTTCTAACTCTCTAAATTTCTGAAATTTTTTGCCAGCGTCTCCTTTGCGCGGCTAGCTCGGTACAACTACAAAAGGCCTCTACGGGCTCCCAAATCCCAAAAGAAAACAAAAAGCCAAGTGGCTATATCAAAAACCCAATCAAATTTCATATAGAAATTTAAACACATACCTTTTTGTCGAGCATTTCAAATTTACCTTTTGAAATCAAAATCAATTTTTCTTTCCCTTTTTCATACCTGCATATCTTTCATAACAATAATATCCAATCACAATATTCCAAAAACATTTTATCGACTTCCTTACCAAATGTCAATATTTATTCATCCATATATTATTAAACTTAGTTTAAGTTGAATTAAATTCAATTGTCCTCCATCTATTAGCTTAAGTTAATTTACTTCAATTTTATACTTAAGCTCATTTCATCTTACGAGTAAAAAAATTTCTTTTCTATTCAACTTAATTCTATCTCAATTCAAATCCCATTTTAAACTTACAATCTCATTTGATTAGTTATTATAAATTTTAAAATTCCAGATTCGATACATTTAGTTTGTTCACTCGATCCATTATGAAATTTTAATTTCCATACTCAATTCATTACCAATTATTTTATTCGATACATTTCCAATATTTAATTTGTTAACACTTCAAGTCAAATTTTAATTAATAACTCAAGTTCTTATTCTACCATTCACTTTTAATTTACCATTCAATTTATTAACCACAATTCAATTACATTTACTTCACTATCGATCCAGGTCGAATTTGATTTATAACTGGAGTTTTATTTTCAAACTTCGTTATTAACTCACAATTCAGCTTTATTTAACTACAATAGGTTCCATTTACACATTTCATTAACTAATTTATTAACAAATTAGTTCTCCCTATTTAAGTTCAATACTTAATTTTTAATTCCAAATATCACTGCATTTAATTTTCTTACGTTCAATTTATTTTATAATTAAAGTTTGGATTTTTGTTTTATTTTCCAATTCATCAAAAATATTTATTTTGGGTTTTCTATCTCACCTTCAAATTTTATAAGTCGCAACTTATTAGTTTACACATCTCCATTCATTCTAGGCTTGAATATATTCTTCTTTTATTTTCAACTCAAGCCTTACGCTTATATATAACCCAAATTTTATTCCATGCATTTTAATTCTTTTACAAGTTATTCTAATTTATTTATTTCAATCCAATCCTTATCCAATTTATTTTCCATTTGTTCCGGTAAGAATTTAATTCCATTCAATAACTCAATTGAATTTTTATTCCAATTTAATTTTATTTTAACTCGGATTTATTTAATTCAATTCGATATCAATTTAATTAGAACACAACTGGATATTATTTTCAGCCTATTCAATTAATTTCAATCTAGTTAAATTTTTATTCCCCAACCCAAGTTAATTGCATTTTTAACTTGTCACTTTAAATTTAAATTTCCAACATTTAAAGCTCATATTCCCTTCCTGACCTAAAAATCATCTCAATTTATAAGCTTACAACCTATTCCATCAGAATTTTCAAACACCGGCTTTTGGTTTCAAATTATTTTGAAATCTCCAACATCTCAAATCACATTTCTCAAAAGTCAAACCAGTCCTGGTTTTACCCTCATCAAATTTCCTTTAAAATTTTCAAAAACAACTAGCTTTTCTGAACAAATCAATTTGGCAGCAATCCGTCACTTAGAAATTCAAAAATGAATACTGATGATGCGGTCGTCGTCATCATCAGAATCATTTTCCAATAATCTAAGTGATTTCAATGTTATATCACTTTCAAAATCCATTTAAAACAATATTCCTTTCAGAAATAACTCTAAAACAATAATGTTATTACTTATCTTCAAATACTTCGATAAACATTTCCAAAATCTCCAAGATTTAAATTTCCAAATCCTGCTTAAATCAATTTTAACTATAATTCATTTGCACAGCTTACGCTCATTCAAATTCTCATTAGATTATATTTCAATTTATAATTTACATTTATAATACATATTTATGAATTTCATTTTATAATGAATTTATTCCCTTAAACTTTGGTTATATTTTCAATTTCTAGTTAAATTTCCATACAATAAGGATTATAATTTAAATATCATCGTTCCCAACATCCAAGCAACCATATATTAGTTGAATAGTTTACAAAAACTTACTTTATATCAAAAATAAATTTTTGGGTAAAATTATTTGATTTACCCACATTTAAAACAATACCGTGTCGATTGTTCTATTTAAGTGTTTAGAAACCCCTTCGATACAGTTGTACAGACTGTGTCGACAAAGGTTCATATGCCACTCAATAAATCAATCAACACAATATTAAAACAATTTGTATTCACTAACAAATACGCGCTCATATCTACTAATACGCTCAAACTCATTATAGACTACTACGGACTCTATCTAATGAGTAATCCCCACCAGAACCAAGGTTATCACCAACCTATATTCCGATACCACTATAATGACCCACAAATCTGTACCCCTTGTATCAACACTATTCTACCAAAAATCAACTCAAGTTATACAGAAATACGAACCATTTGGGTTAAAGAAGAAGAGTAAGAAGAAGAAAATGGAAAACAACAACAGAATCTAACCATCGCGGCGGAATAAAATATAATAGATAATAAATAATCTTTACCCAAAAATCAAATACCTCTGTTTATATATTACATCATCATCAGAGTACATTAATCACAGATCAACAACAACAACATACAAATGGATACACAACAACTCAACACAGCGGAATATATATATATAAACAAGTACAGAAGTACCTATCGTCATCCAGCTCGTCTACTGAGCTCCAAAGCATCATATCCTGTATCCTATAATACTCGGTCTGACCCGAGCATTACAGTTAATTAACACCCGAGTCAGTTTGGAATACCAGCGTGAGAAAATCACACTTAATTGATTATTAAAGTTTCAAAAATCCTTTGAAAACAAAAGCACCTCGTAAGACCACGCCACAAACAAACATGTCGGGTTTTTACCTTACGATAGCTAAAACAATTTTTACAGAAATCCTCTAATATTATAATAGGGGCTATATACAAATACTTATAAAATAGCCAAAATTGTTACATGATTAAATTCCAGCTACAAGCCACAGATTGGGTAATACAAACAAAACTCGTAAGAGGCTCGTAGGGAGAATGGATTTCCAACTAATGACTAGGCACCGGGGTACCACCTGTCACAGTACGTGGCCTATATCACAGTAATGAGGAGTACGCCCGCTCCCTTGCAACACAAGACCAGGACTACCCCTTATTTGATAATCCCGAGTGAGATCACCCCATGGTTGGGATCAGCAACCGCCTACTAAGCCGAAATAAAAGGGACATCTTGGCAGGGATGACCTCACCCTGCTTGGGTGCTACCCACCTAGCCTTGCTGCATAACCCCTGATTTTCAGTCATTCCCAGTTGATGAGGCTTGAGGCTAAGCGTTATCTTTTTAGAACATATCCCTTAGAATGCCCATCGTCCACCTGACGATGTTCTGAAAGAATTCATCCATACAAGTCCGTCCCGGGTTCGAACGGAACCGAAGGCACTACTCCTACTACATCCATTTGAAAATATCCTCAGGATTAGTAGCGACTAGCCCTTGCACTTCACTGCTCCAACTTCAAATCCAAAATCATTTTCCATGAAACGTACAAACCAGATCGAAGTGGTTTTCGAGAAATAAATATCGATCTTGGTCTCTTCAAAACGATCAACGTATTTGTCCAATATTGATAGTCGGTGATTTAACTATCAATTTATATTCACAAACATCCATCAAAAAAATAAATAATTTCCCAAATTATTTATTAACCTCAAATATCTTCACAAGATATATTTTCATTTTCAAACCCCTTTGAAAAAACAGTTTTCAAACTATCCTTCTGTTTCAGCATAAACTTTCCCAAATAATTTCTATCTCCTCTGGAATCACCAAGCACAAAACTAGATTTTTAAAATACTTTACTTTGAAATATACTTTAAAACATTTATTTTAAAAAAACTACTTCAATAATTTATTAAAAATACATACTATATGAATATTTGAAAATAAGCTTACTTAATAAAATATAAAACTAGATTTACACTTTTAAAAACAAGATACTAAGTCACTCTTTAAATAATTACTACCATAATAGATTACAAGGAAATACTTACTTTAGAATTCAAATATTAGAAATAAATAGATTTTCCAAAACTTACTTTTTAAAACAACTTTAAAACTTTTAACTTATATTTAAAAATTTACTTTAATAAACGTACTTGGTTATCCAGAGAAAAATTCCAACTTCAATCACTTAAATCAATTGTCCAAATTGATTTCCAATTTACTCCATTTGAAATAAATATCTTTACTTTCTTAATTCATTTCAAAGTTCGTTAATTATGGACTTCATTATTATTATTATTATTATTATTATTATTATTATTATTATTCGTTTGATTTTAAGCCCTTTTAACTGAAATATACGGATTTCTGCTTTTCCCAATTTCTTCTTTATTCTTTTCAATCATTTAAATCTTAAATTTTAAATAAATATTTTGTTCTTTTGAAATACTAATACTAAAGTTTAAAATTCATTAATCTTCTGTTTATTCAAAATTACTCTTTCTATACTCAAGGTTTATTTATTAGAAATTTTTAAGCCACTTTATTTCTTTTTCCATTAATTCATAAGTTTATTCAAATTTCCATAATTATTTTACTTACAAAATCACTTCTTTTATTTTCTTTCAAAAATCCAATTTATATATTTTGGAAATTCATGATACCCAATTATATCCAATCGAACCATAACATTCAATATTCCAATATAATTCATCATAGAATATCAAATAATCACAACAGAGGGTATTAAATAATTTTAGATGAATGTTGAGTGATCCAGTTGGATCCCTCCAACCTATTTTCCCTACATCCATAGACGTTAGCACAATATAATACACCAGTTCCAAAATATACCATAGTATAGCACATCAATCAATTCAACCATTCAAACAATTATTTAAATTTAATCGTTTAAATTTAAATTTAACTGAGTGAGATTAACTCACCTTTGCATTTGTTTTGCAATCCAACCCTTCTCAACTTGTTTTTCCACGATTTTTAGACCTTGTAAAATCATTAGATGATTTATTAATATTTGAATCGATTGAACAATTAATTTTCATTTAAAAATCTGGTTAACCAATGATTTTAATTTAGACTAATAATTTAAATCTAATTTTAAAGGAAAATATCTTTAGTTGCCAAAATAATTAAATGAGTTGTTAAACAACTAGATCTCCATAAATTTAAAATTCCTATATTTTCCCAAAATCTTTATCTATATATATATTCTGCTTTGAACTTATATACATCCACCTATATACATTTATAGAGTTTAATAAAATATACAATTCCCTTTTAACATAGATATTAAACCAAAACTATCTTGTTACTATGGACCTATGCAGGTTTATTTATTACTATTATTATTTAAAATACATAAACTGTATATATATAATTTAAAACTTAAATAGATTTTATCTTATTATTATTTTCTGTTTCAAATTGCATATACTATATAATTATAAAATCTTCAAACACTTAAATCCCATTTCGCCCCAATCTTATTTGTAATTAACAACCGTTGATTTTTAAAAAGCTTCTGTTTTTAACCCTTACTGTTTTGAAATTAAAAACGTAAGCTTACTATAAAAATAAAAATATTCTTATTGGAAGATATACATAGATTTATCATCGAAGCAAAAGAAACGATACATGACCGCTACTTGAGCCTCCCAATTTGCAGCCACCAAACCTCGATTCGCACGTACAACCCGCGAGACCCCATCGACACCGCGAGCTTTATCCTCCTTCAGTCACTCAGACTTCTTGTCGATGCCCCACTCGAGCGCGTACGCGACCATTCGCCCCTCGAAAACCCTAACCCGACTCATCTTCACCTGATTCGAACGCGACTCGAATCGCGAGCTCCCTCCACGATCGCGAAACACTACTCGAACGGCTCTCAATCGATTCTGGGACGAACACGATGCACATCAAAAGATTCGAGCAAATTCAAATGATTATTTTTTATAGAATCAGTCCGCCATTTTTTTTAATCACCGAGGGTTTGGGGTTTTGAAAAGAAGAAAAGGGGCTCGGCCCCTATTATATTGTGTTTGTTTTTTATAAACGCGGCTAAAAGCTTCCCCTTGAAGCTTCTTCTTTTATTTATTATTTATTATTATTATTATTTTTAGTTCGAGCATTTTGATTGTTGATTGAACGGCTCAGAATTGGGAAAGTATGTGATTAAATGACAGGAAGGTGGTGAGCATAGAAAGGAAAAGTAACTGACTAGCCTATTTTAAATTAAAGATTTCCAAAATATTTCGATAAAAATTTCAGGGCTTTTACTTACCGTATGGTCACACAAAAAATCCGATTACTACGAAATTTGAAATCCAATAATAATACAATATTACGGATCCAATAGAACTGGTTTCATTGAATTCCGAGACTGTGCCTCGGACGCTATTTTTAAATTTAATTTAAACAATAAAATTTCAAAATTGAACAAACCACTGCTAATTTCCATTTTACAACTTCTATTATCCTCTGTACTATCAATATAAATTTTATAAACCTTCAATTATTTTTAACAGGCTTAAAATTCTAGATTCAACAATTTACCCAACTTCAAATTATTTAATTCAATAATTTAATTATCAAATAAATTGTGATATTCGTAATTCAAGTTAAAATTACCCTATTGAATATTTAAAATCAATTAAATATTCCGATTTTAAATGCTCAAAAATTCCGGGTCGTCACATCCTTTTTCCATCTTTACGTTTGAATAGGTTCTTTCTTTTATTAACCTTTGGGAGGGTAGAACTTAGGATTTAACCTATGGGTAGTGGGATTTAGTGTAATCATGTTAATAGAACATGTTATGAATGATGTATGCTAGTGGTTTCAAGTGTTTCCTAGTGGATGCTAATGGATCGTATAGGCACATTAAGCACTAATATTCCTTAGGGATCGACCTAACTAGGAAATTAGAGCATATGCATATGGATGTGTGTGCATTTTTATTTTATTTCAATGGTTTCTATAAATGGATGTTTATCACATGATTGTTGCATTTGGATAATGTTTGTAGCACACATATAGAATTATCAGTTATCATTAGGAAAGTTTTTGCATCCATTTGGATATGGCATGGACATGATTGCATAAAAGGAGGTCAACTGAATCAGCAGACCGCCTAATCTTTTACATTAGTTAGGGACATTTACACTACACTAATTTCATAAGTATCATAAAATTGCATTAGAAAAACTTAAGGACAATTAATGAATGGTCGATGATTGAGTAGCTGGTTGTAGAATTAGACAAAAACATTTAGTACATCCTTTTATCCTTAGAGATTCTGGGGACAAAATCCCTTAAGGAGGGGAGAATATAATAACACAAAATTTAACCCATAATAATTAATTCGTTAATTGACTAAATAATGAAATATCCTTGTGAAATTATCAGAATTGTGCCACGGGAATTGCACCATTGTGTTCATGGTAATTTTCTGGTCGATTTCCATATATAGAAAGTAAAAAACCGAGCTAATATGACCAAGTTATAAAATAAACAAAATAAGCGGAAAAATAAAAATAAAAATATATAGGCAGACCGGCCGGTCAACCTGGAACCAAGGCGGTCGACCGCCCGGTTTACCCGCCTCTCTTATTTAGGAATGAACGAACGTTCATTCGTTCAAACGTTCCAAAGCCGATTGTGAGGTGTTTTGAATTCTTTATTTTGATCTGGTCCCTCCGTTTTTGCATCCGATGGCTCCTATTCGGCCTATGACGTGGTTGCATCCTATTCAATCCCCAAATCCAATAGTCCAAGATCCAATTCTACCTCTATAAATAGACCCCTAGAACTAACAATTTTTCTTATTCTATGTTTTTTCCAATTTGGTTCACCTTTCTAGGAAGGACCCAAATGGAATAACTTTTCTAAAGGAGAAATTTGCTATAAATTAAATTATTTTACAACACCAAGTGGATTCAGGAAGACCAAAGGAAGAGCTTAGGGCTGGAAGTGAGTGAGTGTAAATATTTTAATATTTTTTTAACTAATTCAAAATAATAGGGTTTGAAATAGTTATAGTTTTACTACGATTTTTGGAATAGCCTTTTTAGTAGTTTAGTTACAGTGTTTAGAACAATTTTCGGTCTATTTCCTTTCATCAATTCTTTTCACTAATTTTATTTTAATTATGTTATTTATTGCTTTTCCATTTATTTACACTTTATTTACAGTGTTTTAGTTTATTTACTGTTAATTTTACATCTTCTTTCTACACTTTGAATTTTCTTCTATTTTCAGTTTTTTTATTCCTCCTTCTTCACGTATGGATTAGAATAGGATTAACACGAATATGGATTTAATTGTTGGAAAATTGAAATAATGGAATATAAGATGTAAATTTCAAAGACTGTAATATAAATAGAATTGGACTGAAATTACGTCTAATTATTGCCTTAATTGACTGAATTAAAAGATTGGCCTAGTTATAACTTGGTATTATAACTACAAAGAGTAACAGATGAAAGAAGCTTATTTTTATACTTAGACCTTGGGTTAAGTAATAAGCATGATTATTACATAATTTATAATAAGAAAAAGAACAGAATAAGGCTTATTTTAAGACTTAGGCAAAATCAAAACACAGATAGTAGGGAAAAATTAAAGGCTTATTTAAATAATTTACCTAAGTTAATAAGAAAAAAATGAAAGTGGAACCTGTACCAAATAACATTCCTATTAGACAAAACGGCGGTCTCACATTAGCCTGAAGGGAGACAAGTGCACGCTTGTGCTAAAAATGGTAGTAATTAGTTAATTAGAAGTCCAAATCATGAGGGATTTTTATAGAGGGCGTAACTAGATATTTTTTGGATGACTGACCAATACTAATAACATTTCCTCTATTTTCTATGGACACACGGTGATCTCACGTTAGCTTGAGGTGGGATAAGGGGCACGCTTATGTTGGAGTTTAAGGTAATTAAAAAACCCAATAGGTGGAGCAAAAGGTAGCAAGGGCATGGTGGTAGTTACAAGTGCGACTTCCATTCGGATGCTTAGTAATAGCTATGAGTTCCAAGTGCTTAGCATGGGTGTCTTTCATAAACACCATTGCCTTCTATGCAGGGAGTAATAAATGTCGTTTGGTCCATAGTGACATTCTGTGTAGCGAATTATATACAGTATCTGGTCCATATTAAATAAATGCCTTCTATGTAGGGAGTTATATATATCGTCAGGTCCATAGTAACATTCAATGTAGGGAGTTATATCGTATATGGTCCATAAAAAGGTACTATAGAGTAGTAAGCCAATCAAAAAAGTGTAGAATTAAGGTTACACCTAATTACAGGATTAGGAATTCAAAGCAGAAATCAAGGACAAGTGTAAGCAATCAAAGTTAACCTATCTTATAAATTGAGCAATACTAATCGTAGTTAATTCCAGTCTATTCCTTTCATATTTCCGTTATCCTTATTTATGCTAGAACTGTTGTAGAGTTAATTACTTTTATCCTGCTTAAAGACTCTAGTAATTACTATCAATCACATACTTTTAGTCTAACCCACTCCTCTATTTTCCCTTTTGTTCCCCTCCATAGGCAATCAAGGGAGAAGTCAGTAGATTGCTACTACTTGGAGTTTTCTTGGAGGAGATTTCTAATATATACTTCTTTTATTTTCAGCTTCTGTTCTTTCTATATACTGGCTTATTATGAGCGATATTACGTACTATGTTTTTTGAGACTATGAATTTTTGTTTCACGAGACATATTGGATTTTCAGACATGTATGTGGTATTCGGTATTTCACGTATTTATGAAGCAATTATGAAGTTTTATTTTGATCAAGTTATTATTTTAAGTTTCCGCTGATTTTATCTATATTTGTCTTATGAATCTTAGTCTCTGTTAGCTTTAGTTATGCATATAATGCACTACAACTTTAATGTGTCTTTTTGGGTATATTAAGGGTTGTGGTTGTTATAACATCCGACTGCCATGAAATTCGAGGGCATATAATAATTCATTATTACGGATCCAATGTAACTGGTTTCGTTAAAACCCAAGACAGAGCCGAGGAAGCTATTTTCACACATTTAAATTAAAATGATTATTAATAATCAGTTTTATTCACTTTAAATTCAGATTCAAAAGTTTACTATCGTCATTCTTATCAATATAATTTTTTAATCAACTTTCAAAATCAATTTCATTCGCATAAAATTCAAGATGAAATATTTTTGAACAATCTCAGATATTAAATTTAACAATTCAATTATCAAATAAATGACTGAATTTGACATTCAAGTCATTTAACCTATAAAATTTATTTTTTAATATATCAAATCAATTATACATTCCAAATTCAAATGACTAAAATTCTTGGTCGTTGCATCGGAATGGTTACGCATAATTACATTCTACATACTAGGTTCTAGAACTAAAACCATAAGGCACGTATTGAAGATTATATTCCAGCATGACAAGGCCCTGAGGTACTGCCTTTCACATTACACTTCTATAAAAATGTATCGAAGGCCATACATGGACCCTCCACAAACACAGAATCGGTTGGCCCTTTAAAATGGCATATCAGATTGCATTATCCCTCTGGCACCGAGATTGCAAACAATGCCCCACGGTCACCCCATGCACACATACAAAACCATAAATCTCGATTGTAGATCAAAGAACAATGCTACTAATGGAAGGTAACCACATAGCTCTGTGGGTATCCACTAATTTTAGTCATTTCGGTTTATGGGGCTTGTGAAGCCATGCTTCTACCATTTACTCCTACCAATTCCCACTTGAAATGCTGACACCGCCTTCCAAGAAATAATGTAACGCCGCATTCATCCAAACAAGTTGTTCAAGATATGAGAAAACCGAAGGCACCACTTCAACTACATCCATTTTCAGATTACCTCAAAATTAGTAGCAAGTAGCCCTTACACATCAAAGAATTCCATCATCTTCAATATGTCTTCAATTGAAACACATGCCTATTCGAAGTGATTTTCGAATAATAAATCTAGTCCTGGTCTCTCCAAACTGAAAATCGATAGATTTTGGTAAACTTAGTTCCAGATCTTTTAGAAATATACAGACAATATATAGAGTGGAAATCACCTCCTAACTATTAATGTGGATGGATTTCCTTATCATTTGGTTCAGAAGAGCAAAACGATTTTATACATACTGTATAGCATCACCGAAGATAAACATACCATATAATTCCTAAGTTTCTTCTAGGTATTTCTAGATTTATATTTGGTCAAGATTTGATAGTCGGTTATTTAACTATGAAATAAATAGTCAATAAAATCAAAGGTTTAATTTTATAAGAAACCAAGCACGGTTAAACACACAGGTAGCCTTCCATATTTATAAGTACATCCATAAACACATATGCATATACTTATCTCAATGGTATAAGTACATTCACAAACCATTTCTCTTCCATTACTTAGAAAACATTTTCCATTTTTCCGAAATCATATTTAACTAGGCCAAAACAAATATCATTTAAAACATCGTTATTATAAACCCAACCCACTTTTCCTTCGGTATACGGAAAGAAAGCTTCCATACCACCATAATTAAGAAGGATTATTTTTAAAAATGAAATTCCATTCTTTTTATAAACTCCCTTTTTATAAAAGCCTTCCATATTTATAAGTCCTTTTTATAAACCTCTAAATTAATTTGTCAAACTTCCATAGAGAATGTCTACTTGTTTACTAAGGATGAGCTTAACTACTGGCCATCACAGAAAAGGAGGCCAAAACATGAAAGAAAATAGGGGGCAACCTATTATTATTATCACATGATGATTGAGGAACGAAACAATCAAGATAGTAAAGGTTCAGTGGAGTGACGATGCTGAATACTATACTTTGGGACTAGGAGCAGAGTTAGAGATGTTAATCCTGATTTGTTTGATGGTAGTGTTTTACCTTTGGTCATTTTGATTGTGTATCCTATCTTAATTTCGGGGACGAAATTCTTTATGGTGGGGAATCTGTAACACCCCATATTTTTATAACATTATTTAGAATAATTAATTGGGTAAATTAAATAAAATAATGTAAGGATTAAAAGGCTGAGATTTGATTAACAAATGGTAGCCGTGCCAAATTAATGTGATAATTAAAATGAAATAACCTAAGTTAATGTGTTAGGATATGAGAAGTTCAATATGGGAAATAGGTAAGGCTTACAACTTAAACCCTTAGGAATGTAACTCATATTCATTTCATTTTATTCAAACTGAAATTTCCTAAGGCCGACCACCATTATCATTCACAAGAAGAAGATAAAGGCTAGGATCAAGAGAAGGAAGATAATTGTAACATTACTGAAAATCAACCAAGATTAATTTGACAATTAATTTAATTTTGGAATTAAATTGTGAATTTATTCATGAATTAGGAATAAATAAATTTTTTAGATTATAAGTAGGATTTGGTTTAAAATTTAAGGATAAGTAATTTTATAAATAAAATTGGATTTAAAAATAAATATTGATTTAAAGATAAATAGAAATTTGTTTGAAATATAAGAATAAGTATTTTATAAACAAATATTGAATTTAAAATAAAATGTATTAAAAATAAAGTAGAATTTAAAAGCTTTAAAAAGTTAATGATAGTTTGTTTTCTCAATCTTTAAGTATATTAATATTTGGAAGATGTATTAATTTTCAAAGAATTAATGTACTGATTTTCAAAATATTATTTTTAAGAATTAATCTTCTTATATATATACTTATATGAATAAAAGTAATTAATTGTTAATATGTAATCAAAATATTTAATTATTCTTGTTTTTTACGTTGTAAAAAAAATAGATGATAAAAAAATGTATGAATGTGAAATATATATAAAAATACATGTCTGTAAAAATAGTGAGCTAAGTTAAAGATTGTAATGTGAAATATAATTGGATAAAATTTTATTGTGTGAAGATGAATATAAAAGAAGATATAAACAATTTTGAAATTAAGACATATGTTACATATGGAAATATATTTACATGAAGGGTTAAATAAAAAAAATTTCAAAATAATGTGAACCAAGGGTATAAACATAAAAATGTCACATACGAACATTTGTTAAGAAATAAGCGAATATGAACGACAAGTGCAAAACATGCAAATGAAAATTAAAGTGGCACTCAACTTTTAAAAAAAAAGAGAAAAAAGTACTAACCAGGGCATTCAACTTCTATACCTGAAAATAAGAAACCAAAGAGAAAAAAAGAGTTAAAAGTCAGGTTTCAAACTTCTCAAATCTGAAAAGAAGAAAAACAAAACCATCTTCAATTTAAAAATTCAAAATCCCTCCTCTTCAAAAATATGAAACCAAAACAAACTTAAATCTCAAACTTGGGAAAGTGATTTGGCAAACCAAAAAGAAAATTTGAAAGCTAGAAACACAAAAACCAAGATTGAATCTGAAGATTTAAAGCAAGTTATCAAGGCTGCAAGATCAAAACCAAAATCTGGAAGAAAATAAGAATCTGGAAAAACAGAAGATCAAGCTTCAGATTTTAAACAATAACATCAGAAACAAATATAAGATCAAGTTCCAGAGTCAAACAAAAGTAAGATCACAGCAAGTAAAGTTAAAGCAGTTCATCATCAAGTAGAACAACCCAAAAAAAAAAAGTCAAGCAGGATTTTCAAAATACTCAGGAAAAAAATTTAAAGCTTCTCTATTCTTTCAGGAAAGCAGGTGAGCAAACACTTGAACCCTTATATGTTTGAAGTGTTTGAATGAATGTGCATGCAGATATCAGGGTGTGTTAGTTATGTTTTGTGCGTGTCAGTATATTCTAAGGTAGGCTCTGTTCCAGGTTTCAAAACTTGTAACAATGTAAACATCCCCTCTCCAATCTCATGTAGGTTCTAGAATCCAAAACGAAACATGTTTGTTAATCATATTTTAGGTTTAAAAGAAAAAAATGATTTCTTAGCATAAGTAGTTTAAATATTTCTAGGAAATAGAAAAAAAAACATTGGAAATTAAAGATCCAAAAGAAGAAAAAAATCAACTGCTTGCAAATTCAGGAATATATATTGAAGACTTAAACTTAAACTCGATTTTTGAAACAAAAATCATGATTTTTAATTAGGGAATTAATGTGGAATTCTGGGTTAACCAGAAATTGGGTTTTGAGGGAATTCCGGTGGTCAACGGTACTGGGGGTGTCAGGGCTTCGCGTGGAGGTGCAACGATGATCAGGGATTTCGGCAAAATTGTCTGGATGGTGATTAGAGCCTTGAGGTGTCGGCGGTGACGAATTTTTTCCTGTAACCCTAGCTTTGGTTGGGTTGAGAGTTTTGATCGATATGGCCTCTCTAGTTGATCGAGTGTATCTGTACTCGGGGAAATGCTAGCTTGGAGGTTGTCAAATACGTGGCCGGAGGTGGTGACGTTCAGGTGGTCGGAGGAGTGCGTGCGAGGCGATATCAGATTGGGTTGCGGTTCCAGGAAGTGTGAAAGTGTGCTCGATTTTAATTCAATGGCGCTCTCATGTTTTGGGGTGTTCGAATTGGCTTCGGTGATCAACGATGATGTGTTGGTGGCCTCCACGTTGATCGACGTTGGCCAACGTGCTTGTGCACCTATTCGTGATATGTCACGTATCAGTTTTCTAGTGTTTGGGGTAGAACGGTTAAACTCGAAGATGAGCTCGGGGTGAACGTGTGGTAGCTCGAGTTTTAACTAGAAATAGAATGTTGTGCAAAGGTAAAAGTACTTAGAAAAAAGTTTTGAGTTTAAAATTTGGGGCGCTCGGGTTGATTTTTGACAAAACTCTAAGGAGGGTGGAGATATTCTCGGGTGTGACTCGAAGCGGGTCTCGAGTTAGCATGTAAAAACAGTTTTACTTAAAAAAAATTCAAACTTTCCAACATTTTTAAAACTCTTGTTTTCAAAATTATGATTTGATTTTAGTTTGAATCAATTAAAGGTTTAAGTAAGATAGTTTTCAAAGAAATTAAAATTTACTAAATTTTGATACATTATTTTATAAACTTATTTATATTAAATAAATAATATTAAAAGGGTAAGCAAGATAATTAACTATCTTAACCTTTTAAAGCAAATAATATATGAGAATGATGATTAAATAAGATTTTTAAAATTTCTAAAGTGATTAACAAAGATAAAAAGATTTATCTTTTAAGTTTATCAAATAATTAATGGTTTGTTAATATAATTACTTAAAGGGTAACTACTTAAATTAATTACTTAATACTAAAGATTTAATTAATCAAGGTAAATTAATGTGAAATTAACTATTAATTAATTAAGAAGTAATTAATTAATAAAAGTAATTAAGAGTAGATAATTAAAGATTAAAGATTGATTAATCACATGTTAAAGGTTAATTAATTTAAAGAATAATTAATTAATATGATAATTTAATTAATGTAGTTAAATTAAGAATAATTAATTAAATAAAGTGATTAAGAAATAATTACTAATTGAGGAGTAATTAATTATTGTAATTAATTATTAATTAAAGGGTAATTAATGATGAATTAAAGAATAATTACCTAAATATTTGTAATTAATTAATTATTAATTAACCTTGACTAGGAATTATCCATAGGCAAATGATTCTGGTTTAGATTAATCATACATTTTAATTGGCTTTACTTATGGATGACTATATTCTATTGAATGATGTGTGATGGATTGATATATTTGATATGTGATGTGATGCTATGTGATGCTATGTAATGCTTTGTGCTGAGCTGTTATATCTGTGATGAACATACTGTTGTACGAATATGAAAACCTCTTGACCCATAAAACGACATTTGAATTTCGATGCAACAGGGAGTCGGATTCCTGTTGGTTATCTGAACCCACATCGAATCCTAATGGTGAATCTTTGTGATTGATAAACTTATTTTATCTATGAATCTGTGAATGAAGATAAGCGTTATGGGTTATATTGCTTATCGATATTGATATATCTGTAATGATTGATGTTGTGCACTATTGTGTAAAACCCCTGGACTACACTATACACACACAAATATGGATTGCACGTGGAAATTGGTTAAGTCACAGATTTTTAAAATAATTTTGAATTTGAATTTTTGAATCCAAATGGTTTTGGAAATGGATCGGATTTAAAGTGAAAAACTGTTGAAAAGGAATTTCAAAGATAAAAGTTGTTTTTGAATAACTTAAATTAGTTTTTGAAATTTGATTTAAATTTGAATTCAAAATTTGTAATTAAACTCTTTGTTGAGAATTTATGATTTAAAAAGGGTTGTACAAGCTTATATGGGTTTTAAACCATTTTAGAAGGTGTCGCTTTGGGAATTTGAATTAACCCAAATATTTTAACTGATATAAATGAAATCAGATTTTCCAAAAATAAAAACTGTTTGTTTTCAAATGATTAAAACTTTCATATAAGAAATGAATTTCCAATTTGTATTAAAGGGAGCTCAAATTTAACATGAAATAGTTTTCCAAGTTATGAATGAATCTTTGGAAACAGTTTTGAAAACTATAAGTTAAATTTTTGATTTAAAGATTAAATGAGTTAATCCAATTCAAATGGAAATTGTTTTAAAATCCGTCAATGGATCTTGGTGAAATTGGGCGAACTTTGTAAAATAAATCTTTTTGTTAAAGGTTTGAAATGGTAATTTGTTTAAACCATTTGGAATGGTTTTGAATTTTAAAGTTGTGACTTAACTGAAATCCCATATCCATATGTTTTTAAATTTTCTGCTCATTATTCGATTTAGCGGGAGAGGAACTTTGTGTCATATAACCCATTTCGAATAATGATACGACGTTATGGATTGCATTTGAAGACCGGTGGTGAAGACCGGGTATTTGCGAGAACGATAGGATAACCTATCGATTGTCTCTGCACTGAGTAGCAACGGTATAAAGATTTCCTACGTGATGGGAAGTCCGATCGTGATTATGAATACCCGGATTGCAAGGGCTTCTTCGGAAGTGCCTTCGATTCTGTTCCAACCCGGAACAGACTTGTATGGATGTGTGTCTGACATTACACTTTGAGATGTAAAGCTGGTTTCTATCAAATAAATTTCTGCTTGGTGGTGGAGAAATTATTCTCTTAGCTTAACACCCTTCTTTGAGATGTACGAGCTCAGAGGTTATGTAGTTGATGGTAACTAGTGATACTTCCCAATTTGGTAATGTGGCATACGAAGTGTTGTTGATCATTTGTTGATCAAAGTATGGCTTTGTGAAAAAGCGTAGCTTTATGGACGAGACATCATCGAGCCTCACAAACCGGTAATGGTCGAAACAGGAAAGATACGGCAAGGTTTCAGGGGTAGCTCCCCTAGGGTATGACCATTCCTTTTGGAAAAGGGTGGTATCATGATATGGAGCCCAGATACTTACTCATGTGGGCATTGTAGTATATTTATTACTGTATGATGTTGTTGGTGTAGAGGATCCTCAGATAAAGGTCGCTGTAACAACCCTAATTTTAGCAATTACCTGAGAATATTAAATTATAACGGCAGTTATAATTTAATAGTGTAAATTAATAACTAATGAGGAATTTAAATTGTTTATTGGGAATAAACAATATATTTGAGGATAAAAATGAGAAAATATTCTGAAAACTTTATTAAGATGATTTGAGAAAAGTAAAATGAGGAAAATGTGTTATATTTAGAGTTAATGCAATAATTTTGTTAATTATTGCTATTTACTTCTTTTAATGATTTTTAAAAGAAGTGATTAATTTTAAGATGAGATATATTCATAATAATGATAGAATTGAGTTTAAAAATATAATTTAAGTGTAAAATTATATTTGAAAAGGGTTATAAAATTTTATTACACAAAAAAAAAAATATTATTTTTGTGTAATTTATAATGTTGATTACAATGGAATTTGTAATTAAAGATGTAAATTTGTTATTTATAAAAACCAAAAGAAATATGATGATAAAAAGTTTTAAAAATATAATACTCTTTTATTTTGAGTATATAACATTTTATCATCATGAATATGAAGTTTTATAAATTTTTGATATGAAATAAAGTTGAATAGATGATTGAATTTGAAGGTGTGCATTGTTAACATGTAACTAAGTGATTAATTTATAACCTAAGCTAATTTTCTTGAAAAATTGGACTCTAGCCCATTAAAATACTTCACTTGGCCTTGTTAGCAAAAAAATGATAAACATATTTCTCTTCCCCAAACATCAGTACGTTCATTCTCCTTCTCATCCTTCTCTTCCTAAACCCTAGTTCCTAATTTCAAAATTCAAAGCCCAAATCAAAGGGATTTTGTCCAATAATGTAGAGTAAGTGTTTTAAACTCTATCTCTATCCTTTAGAACTCTAAAAGAATGATTTTGATCCCCTTTTTGATCAATTTGCTTGCTGTCCAAATTTTGTTCTTGAGTTTTTTGGTGATTTTGGAGAAGCTAAGAGGTTAGCAAGGCTTAAAAGAGGATTTAGCAAGCTATATGAAAGTAAAAGGTGAGTTAATCACTCACACTACTACCTTTAATCTATGAGAATAATTTTCAGTTGATAATTGAATTGAATTGGATGGTTTGATGATTGAATCGCTTTCAAATTAGTTGTGAATTGGTTGCTTGAATTTGAATGATTGCATGGTTGTAGTTGCTGAAAATTATTTGTAAAAATATCGCTGCAGTAAAACAGCGATATCTTAGTGCCAATTTATCCAAATTAGCTCAATCTTTTTGCAGTTGAAAGATAATTCTATTAGCTACAATTTTTATTTTAATCACTTTAAGAAATTCCATGGTTTAGAGGGTCGAAATTGGGTTTGAAACCGATGTACACAGCTCTGCTCTGTGCAATATTTTGTTAAAACCTGATATTGAAATCACCATAACTTTGAAATGGTAGATCGAAATTGAGTTAGGTTTTTTTTCAGTCGGAAGAAGATTTTATAAGGAACAACTTTTATGTTCATTAGTTTTTGTAATTAAGCTGTTTACTAAGAGTGACTTGAATTTGAAGAAGATGTAACATTTCTGTCCTGTGTTTTAATCTTAGCTTTGAAACACAGAAATTATTTTAGGCGTATCTTTCTAGTTCCTTATCCGATTTGGACGATTTTTGAAGTTCCGGAAAACTTATTTTATATGTGACAACTTTACTGTTGAACTTATTTGCAAATTTTGCGAATAAATTGATCAAAATGCTGTTGCAAACTCTCAGCTCTGTCACTTTAGTAATTATGTTCCAAACTGAACACATTTAGTAAATTTATCATATCTTCCTTGTTTCTTGTCCGATTTGGATGATTTTTGAAGTTCCGGAAAGCATAATTTATATGTGACAACTTTACTGTTGAACACATTTGCAAATTTTGAGAATAAATTGATCGAAATGCTGTTGCAAACTCTCAGCTCTGTCACTTTAGTAATTATGTTCCAAACTGAACACAGTTAGTAAATTGATCATATCTTCCTTGTTTCTTATCCGATGTGGACGATTTTTGAAGTTCCGGAAAGCTTATTTTATATGTGACAACTTTACTGTTGAACACATTTGCAAATTTTGTGAATAAATTGATCAAAATGCTGTTGCAAACTCTCAGCTCTGTCACTTTAGTAATTATGTTCCAAACTGAACACATTTAGTAAATTTATCATATCTTCCTTGTTTCTTGTCCGATTTGGATGTTGTTTTGAAATGGTTTGAGAGCTATGATTCCTATCAATAATCTAGCTATATTTGGTGAATTTGAAATTCAAATTTAAATAGAATTTGAATTGATTTTGGGTTAAATTTGAATTGAATTCGTATTGAATCAAGTTATCGGTCTTGAGTTATCTTTCTTGTTTTTCGTTGTTTTCGAGCGCGGTTTTCACTAAACTATTTTGAAGTTATTTTTGAAATAAATGGACATTTAAAATTATTATTATATAGTTTTAAAATTATTTTTCTAATATAAAATCTATTTATTTCCTATAGTAAAGGAATTTCAAATATTGGTTTTATTATTCTTTTCAAGAAATAGTTTTAAAAGCTTGTTTTCTCTAGTAAACTATTTTACATATAAAACATACACTTTTACACTATTCGAACGTATGAGAAAGAGAATTAAATGATTCGGTAAAACACGTGGTATGGGACATGTGCGTTTACTATTTCGGTTAATTCCGGACTTGTACGATCGAAGCTATTTGAGTTTAATAATTCTGAGATGTTTTGCCATTTTATGGCGTATTTTGAGTTTTATAATTTCTATTTATGGGAATTATTTAAGATGGCCAATATTTGGAAAGTATTATGGTTTGAGATCTCCTATATAGGAGTTTGATCGATGAGAACCATCACGATGTTTTATTTACTTGCCAGTGACATAAGGCAAGTCTTGAGTTTATGATTTCATATTTTGAGATTTATGGTTTATGAGAAACCATCATAATGTTTTTCACTTGTCGATGAGATGAGACAAGTATGATATCTCTTTATCACTCGCCAATGAGATCAGGCGAGATATAATTTTCTGAGTTTTATGATGATTTTAGTGTGGCATCAACTAATGGCTAGTAAACCGCAAAGTGCGAATGTGTGGTATGGGACACACGTTAACACTTTTCGGGTTCCTATCCATGAGTTTGTGACACATTCACGATGTTTACCTAACAGAACTGCTTTGAGAGGTGTCAGCGACCTTGTCATGAGGACGAACTGCTTTGGAGGTGTTAGCGACCTTGTTAGGGATGACAAAATGGCTTGGAAAGGTGTCAGCGACCTTGTCATGAGGACGAACTGCTTTGGAAAGGTGTCAGCGACCTTGTCATGA
Source organism: Allium cepa (assembly GCA_030765085.1). Classification (NCBI taxonomy): domain Eukaryota; kingdom Viridiplantae; phylum Streptophyta; class Magnoliopsida; order Asparagales; family Amaryllidaceae; genus Allium; species Allium cepa. The sequence goes on along the minus strand of CM060930.1, from coordinate 103,941,512 downwards.
GAACGAACTGCTTTGGAAAGGTGTCAGCGACCTTGTCATGAGGACGAACTGCTTTGGAAAGGTGTCAGCGACCTTGTCATGAGGACGAACTGCTTTGGAAAGGTGTCAGCGACCTTGTCATGAGAACGAACTGCTTTGGAAAGGTGTCAGCGACCTTGTCATGAGGACGAACTGCTTTGGAAAGGTGTCAGCGACCTTGTCATGAACAAACTGCTTTGGAAGGTGTCAGTGACCTTGTCTAAGGCTTCGGCCGTCTGAGTTTAGCACGTGCAGCATTGCTTCGGCATTGTATTCAGGGATATGGCCAATCCGGGTTTTCTAAGTTTTGAATTCGCCGTTTTTGGCGTATTAATGTTAAGATTTTCTGAGTTATGAACATGCATCGAAATCTTTATTGAGTTTGAATTCGTATCGAGTTCCATGAGTTTTTATGATTGAGATATATGTGTGAGATTTAGCCATCTTGGCCTACTTATGAGTTTAAGATCTCACATTCTTATGGAGTTGTCTTGTGTTGCTTTCATGACTTCTATTTGTGATTGAGATGCGTTTTCTCCCTTTTGGAGTAATGGTTCATCGAACCATTTGAGTTTTGCTTGAGTTTTATATAAGTTGATTTGAGTTCATTATGGGTTTTCGCTAATGATATGAGGCACTTGTGTTTTATTTGAGTATTGAGTTTGAGTTACCTCTTTCGAGGTATTTTGTCACTTAGGTAGCGTTTGTTACTTAAGTATTGAGCTATGAGTTATCTAACCCTTCTCCTCATTCAAGAAGAAGTATCACTATATCCATTCTGCTTCATATTATCGATATTGACTGATTTGTGTAATTAGACTGACCCGTGTATTTATACTCGGGTCAGACCGAGTTGTTTCAGGTATCATCTATTGGACATAGCTTGAAGTTGATGTTGGATATCAGCTCTTCTTTCTCTTGAGTAGTTTTTGTTCTTTCGCATACTCTGATGTAGTTATATTTGATTCGATATTTATGGTGTGGTCGAGTACCACCTTTATTGTATTCATATTGTATTGTACTAAACATGTATCAGTGAATATGTATATATATGATGTTGGTTACTGTTCTGTGATGTGATTTACATTCAGTTATTATATTTTGTTCTGATAGATCCGTTAACCACTTATAGTTTTGGATTAAGCATTTACTGGGTATGTCGATCCACTTGAGTAGAAAAAAAAAGTTATATTGCATTTATCGACGTATTCAATAGATGTTTAAGACAAAATTATAGATGGTCGCCCTTAACCAGCCCTATTCTCCGCTTTAGTAGACGGAATTACTTGTTAATTCTCTTTACTAAGGTGGGTCTCGGGGTGGGGCGTTACAGCTTGGTATCAGAGCTGTGGTCAGAACAAAGTAGAATAAACACAGAACAGTACGTATATCATGATACATCGAAGTACAATACGAGTGAATCATTGTTCTTTATTCGAGCTTGCTTTCAAATCGAGCCTTGATTCTTTTTTTGAGTTTTGGGATTGTTGAGATGGAATATGTCTAGGAATATAGATATATTGTATTCCGTAGTATTCCATGATAGAGTTTGATGTCATCTTATCTTATATAAAATCTTATTTGGGATTATTCTATTCTTATTTTTGTTGATACGAGTAAGTTCATATCGTTGGAGCTGATTGATTTCTTTGAGTATTCTCGTTGCATTCCTTTGAGAGTTTGTAAATCCTATTGAAGGGATCCACAACGATTGGCTTGTTGTGAGCATTCTAAGATTTTTATTTGATGTTGCTTTTATGAGTAACTGTTTATTACTTGCTATCTTGAGATGTATTTGATTTGAGTTGGATTGGCTTATATGAGGCTAAGTCCAATCCTTTGTGTTGTAGGATCCTATATTTATTTAGGCATCCTAATTTAATTGGGTTATTATTTCTATCACTTTGGAATGTTAATGATGATTCCGAAGTTTTTGTATTCACTCTTTAGTATCGAGATGTTGATGATATATCTCGAATTCCAGTCAAGGTGACTTTGTTGAGTTTTGTGAGTCCGTTTGGATTTGACATCCAGTCGGGCAATCGAGTGTTGAGGTAATCTTATTCCTGGCTCTTAGCTCTTCGGTTATCCTTCCACGAGGACATCTAAAGAATGAGGTGAGTTTCAAGATGGTTCAAGTTTGATTGAGTTTATCATTTAGTTTCTTTGAGTTATCCTTTGCAGCATTACTTTGTTTGAAGTAATGATTTGTGGTTTGTATGCTTCTTTTCTTTCGAGGAGAATATCTGGCATATCTTTGGTCTTGATGTTTTCCAAGAGTGGCTCATCCTCATGTAGGAGTTGACGAACACTCCATCTCCTTCTGTTGATTTTGTGAATCGCGTACTCTAGGAATATCTCGATGCATTCTCTTAATGTTCTTTGGTGTGAGTTTTTGAAGCTATATATATATGAGTTTTAAAAAGAGAAATTGGAGTTTTGAGGTATTTTAAAAATCAAAGAATGTTTTGAGAATAAATTTATATGAGCAGTATTCTTTCATAGAAATAATTTGAGAGCGTTGGGTTATCCATCGAGTAGTTAAGAGTTTTAGTCGATACGCCTGATCAACGTTATCGATAGGAATCTCCTAAATGCTATGATGAGGCAATTAAGCACGATGACTTGTGTTTTAAGGATTGAGAATTTGAAAATAATATTTTGATATTAAATATTAAATTTATTTTTGAATGGTAATTGCAGCCATTGATTTTAGAGATGAGTAATAGAGTGGCGATGCAGTTTTGATCGTTCGGTCAAATCTGCAGCCAGCAGATATATTTATTTATTTATTAGAGACTCAATGGCGAGGCAATGCCATTTAGTTATTTTCAAATTATAAAGATGAGAATATAAATGAGATTATTGTAGAGCTGTGCTTTATTGGAAGTATATATTTTGATATTTTAGAATCTATATTATATACATTGAATGTTTTAAGGGAAGAGTATAATAAGAGAATTTGAAGATTGTTTTAAAAACTATTTAGGTGATTTAATAGAAGAGTAAAGAAAATTTAAACCCATAATTTATTTTTAGGAATATTATAATGGATTTACAAAATTCTTTGGAAATTAATTTTGAAGTAAGAGATGAAATTTGAATTTTAACTTTGAGTTTTAAATTACTTACTAAGTAATATAGTAAAGAGTTTGAGAAATTTGCAAATGTTGAAAATTGAGATTTTTAAAATTTAAAAAATGTTGAGATTTAAAATTATAAATATCTTGGATTAAAAGATAATTAGAGCTTATATCCTTGTTCTTGAGTATATTCTATCTTTGAGCTATTATTATCGACGTGCATCGCGATCATTCGAGTTTGGTGGCCTTTTGAGAAGCCATCTTGTGATTTATCTATCTTGTCTATTGTGTCTACCCTATTGTGAGGATGTTTTTTTCCACATATTTATGCAGAAAATCTTATTAATGTTCTTCTCTATTGCTTAGAGTTCGGGTTTAAGTGAGTTTGATCCCGACTCTATTTGTAGATTTTTATGAAATCAATCGTTTTCGATTGATTAATTGTTGAGCATCTTATTGAGTTTTGATCGAAGACGGGATATCTTCGAAATTCTTTCGAGTTACTTGGAAAATTCGATGGTTTACTAATCACCATTTTAACATTTGATGAGCCATTGGATTAACCAAGTGAGTTTTTGATTATTTCTTTCGACCATTCTATATTGAGAGTATGAATGATTTGGAATTCAAGCATGTCTTTATCCTTCGATGATTGTATCTTCTATGTTGTTTACAGCTCTTTTTCAAGAAAATTGCGGGGACGCAATTTTTATAAGAGGGGGAGTCTGTAACAACCCTAATTTTAGCAATTACCTGAGAATATTAAATTATAACGGCAGTTATAATTTAATAGTGTAAATTAATAACTAATGAGGAATTTAAATTGTTTATTGGGAATAAACAATATATTTGAGGATAAAAATGAGAAAATATTCTGAAAACTTTATTAAGATGATTTGAGAAAAGTAAAATGAGGAAAATGTGTTATATTTAGAGTTAATGCAATAATTTTGTTAATTATTGCTATTTACTTCTTTTAATGATTTTTAAAAGAAGTGATTAATTTTAAGATGAGATATATTCATAATAATGATAGAATTGAGTTTAAAAATATAATTTAAGTGTAAAACTATATTTGAAAAGGGTTATAAAATTTTATTACACAAAAAAAAAATATATTATTTTTGTGTAATTTATAATGTTGATTACAATGGAATTTGTAACTAAAGATGTAAATTTGTTATTTATAAAAACCAAAAGAAATATGATGATAAAAAGTTTTAAAAATATAATACTCTTTTATTTTGAGTATATAACATTTTATCATCATGAATATGAAGTTTTATAAATTTTTGATATGAAATAAAGTTGAATAGATGATTGAATTTGAAGGTGTGCATTGTTAACATGTAACTAAGTGATTAATTTATAACCTAAGCTAATTTTCTTGAAAAATTGGACTCTAGCCCATTAAAATACTTCACTTGGCCTTGTTAGCAAAAAAATGATAAACATATTTCTCTTCCCCAAACATCAGTACGTTCATTCTCCTTCTCATCCTTCTCTTCCTAAACCCTAGTTCCTAATTTCAAAATTCAAAGCCCAAATCAAAGGGATTTTGTCCAATAATGTAGAGTAAGTGTTTTAAACTCTATCTCTATCCTTTAGAACTCTAAAAGAATGATTTTGATCCCCTTTTTGATCAATTTGCTTGCTGTCCAAATTTTGTTCTTGAGTTTTTTGATGATTTTGGAGAAGCTAAGAGGTTAGCAAGGCTTAAAAGAGGATTTAGCAAGCTATATGAAAGTAAAAGGTGAGTTAATCACTCACACTACTACCTTTAATCTATGAGAATAATTTTCAGTTGATAATTGAATTGAATTGGATGGTTTGATGATTGAATCGCTTTCAAATTAGTTGTGAATTGGTTGCTTGAATTTGAATGATTGCATGGTTGTAGTTGCTGAAAATTATTTGTAAAAATATCGCTGCAGTAAAACAGCGATATCTTAGTGCCAATTTATCCAAATTAGCTCAATCTTTTTGCAGTTGAAAGATAATTCTATTAGCTACAATTTTTATTTTAATCACTTTAAGAAATTCCATGGTTTAGAGGGTAGAAATTGGGTTTGAAACCGATGTACACAGCTCTGCTCTGTGCAATATTTTGTTAAAACCTGATATTGAAATCACCATAACTTTGAAATGGTAGATCGAAATTGAGTTAGGTTTTTTTTCGGTCGGAAGAAGATTTTATAAGGAACAACTTTTATGTTCATTAGTTTTTGTAATTAAGCTGTTTACTAAGAGTGACTTGAATTTGAAGAAGATGTAACATTTCTGTCCTGTGTTTTAATCTTAGCTTTGAAACACAGAAATTATTTTAGGCGTATCTTTCTAGTTCCTTATCCGATTTGGACGATTTTTGAAGTTCCGGAAAGCTTATTTTATATGTGACAACTTTACTGTTGAACACATTTGCAAATTTTGCGAATAAATTGATCAAAATGCTGTTGCAAACTCTCAGCTCTGTCACTTTAGTAATTATGTTCCAAACTGAACACATTTAGTAAATTTATCATATCTTCCTTGTTTCTTGTCCGATTTCGATGATTTTTGAAGTTCCGGAAAGCATAATTTATATGTGACAACTTTACTGTTGAACACATTTGCAAATTTTGAGAATAAATTGATCGAAATGCTGTTGCAAACTCTCAGCTCTGTCACTTTAGTAATTATGTTCCAAACTGAACACAGTTAGTAAATTGATCATATCTTCCTTGTTTCTTATCCGATTTGGACGATTTTTGAAGTTCCGGAAAGCTTATTTTATATGTGACAACTTTAGTGTTGAACACATTTGCAAATTTTGCGAATAAATTGATCAAAATGCTGTTGCAAACTCTCAGCTCTGTCACTTTAGTAATTATGTTCCAAACTGAACACATTTAGTAAATTTATCATATCTTCCTTGTTTCTTGTCCGATTTGGATGTTGTTTTGAAATGGTTTGAGAGCTATGATTCCTATCAATAATCTAGCTATATTTGGTGAATTTGAAATTCAAATTTAAATAGAATTTGAATTGATTTTGGGTTAAATTTGAATTGAATTCGTATTGAATCAAGTTATCGGTCTTGAGTTATCTTTCTTGTTTTTCGTTGTTTTCGAGCGCGGTTTTCACTAAACTATTTTGAAGTGATTTTTGAAATAAATGGACATTTAAAATTATTATTATATAGTTTTAAAATTATTTTTCTAATATAAAATCTATTTATTTCCTATAGTAAAGGAATTTCAAATATTGGTTTTATTAATCTTTTCAAGAAATAGTTTTAAAAGCTTGTTTTCTCTAGTAAACTATTTTACATATAAAACATACACTTTTACACTATTCGAACGTATGAGAAAGAGAATTAAACGATTCGGTAAAACACGTGGTATGGGACATGTGCGTTTACTATTTCGGTTAATTCCGGACTTGTACGATCGAAGCTATTTGAGTTTAATAATTCTGAGATGTTTTGCCATTTTATGGCGTATTTTGAGTTTTATAATTTCTATTTATGGGAATTATTTAAGATGGCCAATATTTGGAAAGTATTATGGTTTGAGATCTCCTATATAGGAGTTTGATCGATGAGAACCATCACGATGTTTTATTTACTTGCCAGTGACATAAGGCAAGTCTTGAGTTTATGATTTCATATTTTGAGATTTATGGTTTATGAGAAACCATCATAATGTTTTTCACTTGTCGATGAGATGAGACAAGTATGATATCTCTTTATCACTCGCCAATGAGATCAGGCGAGATATAATTTTCTGAGTTTTATGATGATTTTAGTGTGGCATCAACTAATGGCTAGTAAACCGCAAAGTGCGAATGTGTGGTATGGGACACACGTTAACACTTTTCGGGTTCCTATCCATGAGTTTGTGACACATTCACGATGTTTACCTAACAGAACTGCTTTGAGAGGTGTCAGCGACCTTGTCATGAGGACGAACTGCTTTGGAGGTGTTAGCGACCTTGTTAGGGATGACAAAATGGCTTGGAAAGGTGTCAGCGACCTTGTCATGAGGATGAACTGCTTTGGAAAGGTGTCAGCGACCTTGTCATGAGAACGAACTGCTTTGGAAAGGTGTCAGCGACCTTGTCATGAGGACGAACTGCTTTGGAAAGGTGTCAGCGACCTTGTCATGAACAAACTGCTTTGGAAGGTGTCAGTGACCTTGTCTAAGGCTTCGGCCGTCTGAGTTTAGCACGTGCAGCATTGCTTCGGCATTGTATTCAGGGATATGGCCAATCCGGGTTTTCTAAGTTTTGAATTCGCCGTTTTTGGCGTATTAATGTTAAGATTTTCTGAGTTATGAACATGCATCGAAATCTTTATTGAGTTTGAATTCGTATCGAGTTCCATGAGTTTTTATGATTGAGATATATGTGTGAGATTTAGCCATCTTGGCCTACTTATGAGTTTAAGATCTCACATTCTTATGGAGTTGTCTTGTGTTGCTTTCATGACTTCTATTTGTTATTGAGATGCGTTTTCTCCCTTTTGGAGTAATGGTTCATCGAACCATTTGAGTTTTGCTTGAGTTTTATATAAGTTGATTTGAGTTCATTATGGGTTTTCGCTAATGATATGAGGCACTTGTGTTTTATTTGAGTATTGAGTTTGAGTTACCTCTTTCGAGGTATTTTGTCACTTAGGTAGCGTTTGTTACTTAAGTATTGAGCTATGAGTTATCTAACCCTTCTCCTCATTCAAGAAGAAGTATCACTATATCCATTCTGCTTCATATTATCGATATTGACTGATTTGTGTAACTAGACTGACCCGTGTATTTATACTCGGGTCAGACCGAGTTGTTTCAGGTATCATCTATTGGACATAGCTTGAAGTTGATGTTGGATATCAGCTCTTCTTTCTCTTGAGTAGTTTTTGTTCTTTCGCATACTCTGATGTAGTTATATTTGATTCGATATTTATGGTGTGGTCGAGTACCACCTTTATTGTATTCATATTGTATTGTACTAAACATGTATCAGTGAATATGTATATATATGATGTTGGTTACTGTTCTGTGATGTGATTTACATTCAGTTATTATATTTTGTTCTGATAGATCCGTTAACCACTTATAGTTTTGGATTAAGCATTTACTGGGTATGTCGATCCACTTGAGTAGAAAAAAAAAGTTATATTGCATTTATCGACGTATTCAATAGATGTTTAAGACAAAATTATAGATGGTCGCCCTTAACCAGCCCTATTCTCCGCTTTAGTAGACGGAATTACTTGTTAATTCTCTTTACTAAGGTGGGTCTCGGGGTGGGGCGTTACAGTCGCAAACGACTAGGGTGGCATATCTTAGGTTTTACTCCCCAGGAAGGGGTAATCGGCCCTGTGTTGGCGGAGAGCCGGGTAGGTTCTCGGGGCGTCCCTCCAGAGGCGTTCCCATGTGGCAATAGGAAGTTCCTTTGCCTGACAATTTGTTGGAAATCCATTAATCTAATACACGCCTTGTACGGTTTTAGTTGTAGAACCTGCCATTTAAAATGGCAGCTATAATAGGCATAGTATAATGGTACCTATGTTGGATAGGATTAATACTATACTTTCGAAATGTTTTCCACTATGCACTAATAATAATATTAAAAGGATTTCGCATAATAAGCATGTTAGACTATCATAAGGGGAAATCTCCCCAAAGTGTGCGATTGCATGGTGTGCGTGCCGGAAGGCCTTATGGTAGTTTCATTTTCCAAAAAGCATTACGGATTTCAAATTAAAAATTTTTTGATAGTTTTTAAAGACAAACCGTTTTTGTTTGCTCAAACCAGTCCCACGACTGACTCATAGTTTATTGTCCCTTCCTAAACTCTGGGTGCCTACAACTTTTCACACGGCCAGTCTAGAGTTTGGCGTTTTCAGATAGTCAGGTAGTAGATATCGTTTTGGTAGCCTTCAGCTTTCTGTTTGATACCTTTTGGAGTCTTTCGAGTCCATGGACTGCACTTGCTTAGCTTTGTGCAACCTTAATGGTGGATCGAGCTTGAAGCTCTGGAGCTTTGGCCTTGGAGTTTTGGATAGGAGTTGCAGTACTGGATTCTGTTGAAGACTTATCTCATATTTTGTCGTGTTCCGCTGTATTTTGTGCTATATATTCTCTGATGTTGATGATCATCATTGTATCCAATTGGTGTATTGGATATAGTATTCATGTTGTATCAGTGATATCATCTTTTCCACTATGTTATTTATCATCTAATATTGTTGCAAGCTCCGACGACACAAATTTTATGTTGTCTGTCGTACATCGAGTTCGGGTCGTCACAATAATCAATTTAATCAACATCTAATCTCACATCTATAATCTCAAAGCCAAGGTGAATTACTACTGCATCCCAATCTCTTTTATTTTTCGGTTTTAAGATTAGACCTTGAATGATTTTGCAAGTATATGCCATGTTTTGATGATTATATATATATATATATATATATATATGTTGATGGATTATATATGTTCATGTTAGTTTTTACGATATGTTTGACTTGAAAACCTTATTTAATGACACCTAAATGCCTTGAAAATTTTAATATCGATCAGAAACGGTAATTTAGAGATGGGTTTCAATTTTCATAATTTTCTGAATTAATATGGATTTTATATTAATTTCCTAGTGAAGGAAATTATTTATTGGGTTATAAATTATTTTCGACAAAAATATTTATTATTTGGAGTTGAAATTTTTATATGTTAGGCAACATATTAAAATTGACTTTTAAGGATTATTCCTAAGTTATTTGATGAATATATAAAATTATTTAAGGTAGGTGACTTAAATGTTTTATATATTCAGTTAAGGAGAAGACGCATTTTATAAAAGGAAATTATTATTTAATTCTGAAAAAGTGGTAGCATATTTATGAAAATAATTTGTTAACCAATGAAAATTTGACAAAGAAAGGTAGATTAGTTGAAAAGTTATCTTCTTTAAGTTAAGAAGCAACATACTTTTAACATGTTTCAGCCTTTGCGCCAACAAACCTTCCGACCCAGACCTTCAAACAAGGTCGAGAAGTTCTAAGCTTTCGAAAGGTCAAACCAATGCATATGGTGTCAATCTACTTGCTTTTTAATGAATTGGGCAGAGTCGAAGGTTTTTAAGTCAAAAGGATAATGGCCGAAAAGGTTGGGGTATGTTTGTTTTATAAACCGAAAGCTTTCACCTGCTTTGCGTTCGAATAAGAGCTTTCGACTTGGTTGGTTGCGACCATGTAAAAATGTTTAAAAAAATGGTCTTAAAACTTTTGACATAGTCGAAAGGTTACTGCTACTTTATTACTACTTTGTTTTGATACCTTCCGACATAGTCGATGAGTTACTACCGCTTTATAAATGTTTTGTTTTGAAATTCGACAAAGAGAAAGGTTTACACGTTTTAAAAACTAGTTGTATCTCTATGCTTTGGAAAGAAAGCTTTCGACTTAGGTGCTTTACCCTTGTTTTTGATTGAAGTATAACCCAAAGCTTTCGAGAGAGTTGTTATAAAGGATATGTTTAAAGTATTCGAAGCAGAGCTTTCGACTTAGTCGAAAGGTTGCTCCCAATAGAGTCGAAAGGTTTTAAAAGAAGTTTTCTACTTGTTTTGAATTGAACCCCATAATGATTCCGAAAGATTTTGATTTCGAAAGGTTTAAGTGAATTATTTCAAAAGGTTTATTGTTTAACGACGAATTTTCTATCGATTCAGAAAATCGCCGATAAATTTCAATAAAATTTTATGGCAAGTGTATGGCGTGCTATCGTAGTGCGTAGCGAGTACGGGTTGATCTACAGGGAACTTTTAAGATTTTAAAATTTTCTAATCAATCAAATTACAATAAAGTGGAGAGAAGATTGTTAACTAAAAATTGTGAACGAAATGAAGCTGAAATTAGAATAAAAGTAAGATTAAAAACTATGAGATTAGAGAGCAATTTAGAGGCAAATACACTCTTATAATTTTGTAAATGAATAATCAAACAATCCGTGATCTCTATTTTTGATAATAAGTGAAATAATTTTTGTATTTATCATAAGTATGGTTTATTTATGTTATTAATTAACATAACTTAAACCATCAAACTATAATACAACAAATAAACCACTTATCAATTTTCATGAAAATGAAGCCATAGCAAAACATATTTTAAGTATGATCTATTTACTATTGTAATTAGTAATAAAAATCATCAAATTTTGTTTTTACATTTATTTCAAAATCAAAATGAATTAGCAAATGATGATGTAAAATGTATTTATGTTGAATAAGAATAGATCATTTGCAAAAGCAACATAAGCTGTAACAACCCTGCTTTTGGAGATTACCAGTTATTATTAAACTATAACGGTTGTTATAATTTAATATTGGAAACTAAAATATAATTGGAAATTTTATTTGTTTAGTTGGAATAAGCGGTGAATTTTGGAAATAAAATGAGGAAAATAAAGTTTGAAACTTTATTTTATTTATTTGGGTTAATAATGATTGAAAAATGGGTTTTATTTGAAGAAAATGCTATAATTGTATTAATTATTGCCAATTACTTCTTTTAATAATTTTTAAAAGAGGTATGAGATTTTTAAAGGTTGTTTATTTAAATAAAAAGATGGAAATTGATTTAAAAATGAGTTTAATTATAAATTTGAGTCTAAAATGGTTTAAAATATTTTTCTAAGTGAGAAAAGTATTTCTGTGGAATTTTAGAAGTTGAAAGTAGAATTTTATTCATTTATTTGAGTAGATAGTGTATTTGTAAAAAAAGGGATTTTAATAATAATAATGTTTAAAAAAAATTAATCTTTTCACATAGTGCAAAATAATATATTTCATGTTTGTGTGAGTTTACAATTTTATTTGTGCGAAAATGAAAGAGAATGACTTTTTTTTGTAGTGTAAATATTTGAATATTTGTTTCTTATATGAATCAATTACTTAGGTTAAGTAATTTATTTTCTTCTTTGGGCCCTAATGGCCCATTATGGCTTAGCCCGACTTGAGAATGTGAGGAAAAGAATATCTCTACGTTAAATTCCTCACATCCTTCTTCTTCTTCCTTAGACAGCAATTGAGAAATTAGAACCCACTCCACCAAATTGCAAATTCAAGCCTTTTTCTTTAATTAAATTCAAATTTTTTGTTTTCAAAGCCAAATTGAAGCTAAATCAAAAGATATTTGAAGCCAATTCTAGCTCCAAGATTCCACCTTTCAGCATAAATTCAGGGATTGATCATCTCTAATATCAAGGTGAGTTTATGAACTCAATTTCTACCTAAATCTTGCCTGTAGTTTCAAAGGTGAGAAAGAAAATGTTTACTGTAACTATACCTTTGATTGCTGAAATATAATAGGAATGCGCTAAAGTAAAATAACCGTAACTATCACGTTTCTTATCCGTTTGAGGTCACTCTTTTTTTGTTAGAAACTAGATTCAGTAAGGAACAGTTTCTATTTTGATTACTTTCTGAGATTTCGAAATTTTATAGACCTGAAATAAAATTGAAAATAAATGTACGATTCTGTCTTTAACTAAATTTCCTGAGTTTGAATTCGAAATTGATGTAGCCTTATCTTTTTAGTTTATGATCAAAATTCGATAATTTTAAAAGTTCCGGAAAGCTTATTTTGCGTGTGACAACTTTTATGTTGAACACATTTGCATATTTTGAACATAGATTGATCAAAATCCTGTTGCAAACATCCAGCGCTGTCACATTGACAATGACACTATCTAAACTAAACATAGTTAGTAAATTAGGTATATCTTTCTCATTTGTGGTTGAAATTAGATAATTCTTGATGTTCTGAAAAGGTTAGACTATTTACTAAAACTTTCATGTTTTTAGTTTTGCAAAATTTTGAGGTTAAGATAGTGGAAATCTTATTTCTTTGCTGCTGTCCTGTTAATAATAACAGCGACAATGAATTTAAAATCTGAGAATTAAATTTGATATATCTTTCACGTTTCTTATCCAAATTCGATAATTTTAGATGTTTCGAAAAGCGTAGACTTTGTACTAAAAGTTTTATGTTTTGAGGTTTCTAAAATTTTAATGTTTGCATGGTCAAAACTATGTTTGTTTGTTGCTGTTGCGAGAGCAAAATGACAACAATAACAATCATTGACCCGAGAATTTTATTAGCCTATTGTATTTTTGCTCTCATTCTTATTTGATTTTGATATTGTTTTGAGATGTTTTGAGAGCTATAATGCCTATCAATAGGCTAGCTATATTTGGAGAATTTAAATTTCAAATTGAAATTGAATTGATTTTGAATTGAATTCGAACTGAATTCAGGTTATCGGTTTTGAGCTATCTTCCTTGTTTTTCCTTATTTTCGAGCACGGTATTCTCTAAACCTTTTTGAAATGATTTTTAAATTTCATGGGCATTTAAAAATAATTATTATCCAATATTTTTATAAGTATTTTCAAGTATAAAATTTATTTATTCTCTATAATATGAGAAATTTTCAAATATGGTTTTCGAATTTGATTTCAGAAATTGGTTTTAAAAGCTTGTTTTTCAAAATAAATTAATTTAAGTCTAAAGCACATATTTTTGCACTATTCGAGTGTATGAGAAAGAAAATTAAATGATTTAGTAAAAACACGTGGTATGGGACACGTGCGTTTGCTATTTCGGTTGATTCCGGACTTGTACAATCGAAGCTATTAAAGGCTATTGATTTCTGAGTTCATTGCCATTTATGGCGTGTTATGGGATTTACAATTCCTATTTATAGGATTTATTTGACATGGCCAATATTTGGCGAGTTTTATGGTTTGAGATCTCCTATTCTAGAAGTAGGGTCGATGAGAGCCATCACTAAGTTTTTTTTATATATTTGCTGATGAGACGAGACAAGTCTTGAGTTTGAGATTTCTACTTTGACATTTATGGTTTATGAGGAACCATCACGACGTTTTCACTTTTCGATGAGATGAGATAAGTTATGATGCCTTTTAATACTTGTTAAAGAGATGGTACGAGTATGGTATCTCTTTATCACTCGCCAATGAGATGAGGCGAGACATGATTTTATAAGTTTTATGATGTTCCTAGTGTGGCATCGACTAGTGGTTAGTAAACCGTTAAGTGCGAACGTGTGGTATGAGACCCACGTTAACACTTTTTGGGTTCCTATCCATGAGTTTGTGACACATTCACGATGTTTACCTGACAGAATTGCTTTGAGAGGTGTTAGCGACCTTGTCATAAGGATGAACTGCTTTGGGAGGTGTTAGCCACCTTGTTAGGGCTGACAAAACAGCTTGGAGAGGTGTCAGTGACCTTGTCATGAGGACAAACTGCTTTAGGAGGAGTTAGCGACCTAGTCTGAGGCTTCGTCCATCTGAGTTTAGCACGTGCAGTATTGCTTCGGCATTGCAATCGGGGATTTGGCCAATCAGGGTTTTCTGAGTTTTCTATTTTATTGTGATTTCACCATTTTAAGATGTTTTATTACATCGATAGCCTAGTGCTATATTAGATGCTATATATGTGGTGATTTCATTTATGATGTCTTGAACTCTTATTGGGTTCCTTGAGACAAGAGTTGAGATTTCATGATTTTATAGGATATTCTGGATTTTGCCATTTTGACGAGTAGAGATTGAGATTTATATACATTTATACCAATGAGGTAAGGTATAATTGAATTTGGGGATTCTTCTATATTTGAGTTTTGGATCATCCTATTTCACAATGTTTTATGTTTGCCATTTTGGCGAGAATTTGTATTGATGTTTCTTCTTTTGAGGATATGGTTCATGGAAACCATGTAGACATTTTGGGATGTCGCTAATAATATGAGGCGAATGTTTATAATGTTTGAGTATTATTATTGAATTTACCTCTTTTGAGGTCTTTGTATACTTAAGTGACATTAGTTCACTTAAGTCATGGGTTGTATTCTTTCTATTGTCTTTTCTCATCCGAAAAGAATTATCATCTTGTGTCCTATGCTTCATATTATCGTCTATCCTCATTAACTGATTATTTTAGCTTGACTGACCCATGTATTTTGTACTCGGGTCAGACCGGGTTGTTTTAGGTTAGCTATCAATTACGGGACTTAGCTTTGATGCATCTTCTTAGACATCAGCCTAGCACTTTTGTATAGTTCATATTTCTTTCTGCTTGACACTGATATGTATTTGATTAGATGTATATAGAGTGGTCTCTGTACCACTTTTGTGTATCAGTTCGTATCATACTGGGATGTATCTTTGTATGTGTATTTATATATATGATGATTATTGTTCTGTGATGTGATATGCATTCTGTTGTTGTATTTTGTTCTGATAGATCCATTAGCCACCTATAGTTTTGTATTAAGCATTTATTGGATATGTCAATCCACTTGAGTAAAAAAAAAATATAGAGCATTTATCGACGTATGCAGTAGATGTTTAAGACAAGATTATAGATGGTCGCTCCTTACCAACCCTATTCTCCACATTAGCAGACAGAATTATCCAGTGATTCTCTTTGTTAATGTGGGTCTCGGGGTGGGGCGTCACAGTTTGGTATCGGAGCCAGGTTCAAAACAAAGTATGATAAACACAGAACAGAAACACATATTACGGTACATCTAAGTGTAATACAAGTGTTACAAATCTCATAATCGCCGCGTCCTTGACCTTATCGTATCTTTTGGAGTAGATAATTTGCGATATGTCTAGCAACATATTTTATTCCGTAATATTCCCAAATTTAATTGATGACATCCTCTCTTAGGGGTAATCCTAATCGTGATTGTTTTATTCAAGTCCTCTTCAATACGGGTGCTTGACACCCATCCGTATTGAAGGAGTTTGTTGAAGATCTTTTATGTTCTTATTTTGGATTTCTTTAAGGATTGTGAATCCTATTGAGGGGATCTACAATATTTGGTACGATGTTAAGGATTTTTGGGATTTTTCCTTATAGCTTATCTTTTCAAGTGAATTAGCATGCTTTTCCTATTTATAGTTTGGAATGATTTGAGTTGGGGTAGCTTGGGTATTTTCTAGTTACATTCTGTGATTCGAAGGATCCTATATTTAGGTATCCTAATTTTAGCTGATTTGTTGTTCTTGCTCTTCGGAACGTTATTGATGATTTTGAAATATCTGTATTCACTATTGAGATCCGAGATGTTGATGATATATCTTGAATTCCTGTCATTGTGATTTTTTTTTTGATTTCTATGAGTCCGCTTTAGGTATGACACCCAATCGGGCAATCGAATATTGTATTTACTCCATTCTCGGTTCTTTGCCTTTCGGTCGTTCTCCCATGAGGATGTCCTGTAGGGAAATGAGGTGATTCATTGAATTTATTTGATATTGTCATTATTACCTGTTTTGAGATATCCTCCTTGGATATCAATTGTTGATATACTTTATGGTATTACTTTACTTGAAGTAATGATGTGTTGTTTGTGCTCTTCTTCTCATTCGAGAAGATATCTTGCCATTACTCTTTTATATCATAGATTTCTTTTAATCTATTGAGTGGTGCTAAGGTCATTCCTCGGCTTGACCTTACACCAATTTTTCGTGAGGTACGAGTCGCGGAGGATAATGTCACTCTTTCCGCGTTCCACACTCGGCGTGAGTGTTGTGAGTGGTTCGTTATACCATTCGGAATAATGGACACTCTAGTCTATTCCATCAATCTTGAGGATTGAGTATTCTAGGAATATCTCGATGAACTCTTTTTTCATTCCTTGATTTTTGAGAAAAAGTACTAAGTTCTGTTTTCAAATTTTCAAAAAAAAATTTTAAAAAAATAAAAATTGTAAGAGAAATTGGATTAGAAAAACAAAGAATATTTAAGTATTATATATGAGGTATTTCTTTTAAAGAAAAATGAATTTTTGTGTTGGGTTGTCCGTCTAGTGTTTTAAGAATTCCGGTCGATGCGTTTGGCCAACGTTATCGATAGGGATTTCCTAAACGCTGTGATGAGGCAGTTAGACACGGTAAATTGAGTTTTAATTAGTAAAGTTTGAAAATAATTAATATGGTGAAGTAATAATTTTTTTTTAATTGTTTAATAAAACCATTGAACCATAGTGAGTGTTGGAGGAGTGGCGAGGCAGTTTTGATCGTTTGATCAACTCTGCAGCAATCGATGAGATCATTCACTATAAATTAATGGTGAGGCAGTACCCTTATATTATTTGAAATTTGAGAAATTGAATATGGTAATTTGGGTAAGTAAAGTTAATAATTCTAATTAAGGGGATGTCATAATTAGAAGAAAATATCATTTGGTGTTTTGATTGATAAAATGATGTATTTAAGGTAAAAGAATACATTGATTTGTAAATTAAATTATTAATTGAATATTTTAGTACAAGTTATTAATGATGACTATAAAAATTTATTCTAATGGATAATCAATAATCATCTCTTTATAATGCAAGAAATTAGTTATCTCTTCGAAAATGAGTTTTCATAGTTAATTGTTTTTTAAGCTAGATTTCGGAAAGTAATGAAAATATTTCCACTTAATAAAATGTTTTGTGGTAATTACGTAAAGTTGATCATAATTTTATATGTCTTAGATTTCCAGAAAAAAGAGGATCATTCAATAAATGATTTATCTAAAAGCTTGTTTGAATTGTAGTTTGAAATTAAAATGGTTTGGTATAATTTAAAATTTTTAAATTGATTTTGAAAGCTGAAATTTCATTTAGAAAAGTGTTGTACTAAAACAGCGATAACTAGAGATTTATAAGTCAAAATAAGCTCAATCTTTATGCAAATGAAAGAACTTTTAGTAGGTTATAAAGTTCCTTTTTACTACTTTAAATATTTTGCAATTTACTGAGTCTAAAATGGGTTTGAATGGGGATAGGCAATTCTGCCCTATTACAAAATTCTCTAAGATTAAGCTGAAAGTTAATTTAACAAAACTTTCAAACCGTAAATCTGATTTTGACGATCTTTATATTTCCATAAAGCTCAGACTGATTAGAACAACTTCGATTTTATAAAGTTCTTCAGATTTTGTTGTTTTCTCGATCAAAATAGGTCTTCTTTACGGCAGGTCTGAACTGAAATTAATTTATTTCCCCTCAACAGTTAAGTGTAGAGTTTCTTATTTATGATCATGAACTAATATCATCTATTTGAGTTAAGTACAGGTGAAAAGAGGATATATGAAATATATTTTGAGAAAAAATATTATATATATATATATATAAGTTTGTGCAAAACCGCTTTAAAATGCTAAAAAGGAAAGGTATGTTTTCGTTTTAATTTTAAGAGTTAAATGATGATATATATTGTGTTTCCAACCTAATGGTCGATGTATATCATATAAATCATTTTTATAATATTGTATACGGCCCTCCGTACAAAGGAGACTCCGCCTTATTTTTTTTTGAAAACTTCTAACACTTAAAAATTTTGAGAAAAAAATATATATGTTGCAAACTAGAGAATACCTATGGAAGAATTAGAGAATAAACCACCTTTTGGTTGATATGTCTTGTCTCTTTTGTTTCTATCCTATATCAATGTGGTTCCTTCCTTAGTGTCATATGGAAATCATATCGATAATCATTTTGTTGGTTAGAGTTCGGGTTGGAGTTGAGCTAAATCCCAACTCTACTCAAGGAGCTTTTGATAAATCAATTTCATTTGAGTAATCTTTTATATGTAGCATCTTATTGAGTTTCTATTTTGAAGGTGAGATGCCTTCGGAATTTTCCGTGGCTTGAAAAATTCAATGGTTCGCTAGTCTCACTATTAATGCTTTAAAAACCATAGAATTAATCGAGCGAGTCTTGTCTTGGTTTACTACCATCCTATCTTGAGAGTGTGAGAATTTCTTTTAAACTCGAGCTAGTCTATCCTTCCTTTAATTGATGAAATTAATAGGTGGATACAAACTCATCTCTAGAAATTGCGAGGACACAATTTTATTAAGGGGGGAGTCTGTAACAGCCCTGCTTTTGGAGATTACCAGTTATTATTAAACTATAACGGTTGTTATAATTTAATATTGGAAATTAAAATATAATTGGAAATTTTATTTGTTTATTTGGAATAAGCGGTGAATTTTGGAAATAAAATGAGGAAAATAAAGTTTGAAAATTTATTTTATTTATTTGGGTTAATAATGATTGAAAAATGGGTTTTATTTGAAGAAAATGCTATAATTGTTCTAATTATTTCCAATTACTTCTTTTAATAATTTTTAAAAGAGGTATGAGATTTTTAAAGGTTGTTTATTTAAATAAAAAGATGAAAATTGATTTAAAAATGAGTTTAATTATAAATTTGAGTCTAAAATGGTTTAAAATATTTTTGTAAGTGAGAAAAGTATTTCTGTGGAATTTTAGAAGTTGAAAGTAGAGTTTTATTCATTTATTTGAGTAAATAGTGTATTTGTAAAAAAAAAGGGATTTTAATAATAATAATGTTTAAAAAAAAATTAATCTTTTCATATAGTGCAAAATAATATATTTCATGTTTGTGTGAGTTTACAATTTTATTTGTGCGAAAATGAAAGAGAATGACTTTTTTTGTAGTGTAAATATTTGAATATTTGTTTCGTATATGAATCAATTACTTAGGTTATGTAATTTATTTTCTTCTTTGGGTCCTAATGGCCCATTATTGCTTAGCCCGACTTGAGAATGTGAGGAAAAGAATACCTCTACGTTTAATTCCTCACATCCTTCTTCTTCTTCCTTAGACAACAATTGATAATTTAGAACCCACTCCACCAAATTGCAAATTCAAGCCTTTTTCTTTAATTAAATTCAAATCTTTTGTTTTCAAAGCCAAATTGAAGCTAAATCAAAAGATATTTGAAGCCAATTCTACCTCCAAGATTCCACCTTTCAGCATAAATTCAGGGATTGATCATCTCTAATATCAAGGTGAGTTTATGAACTCAATTTCTACCTAAATCTTGCCTGTAGTTGCAAAGATGAGAAAGAAAATGTTTACGTAACTATACCATTGATTGCTGAAATATAATAGGAATGCGCTGAAGTAAAATAGCCGTAACTATCACGTTTCTTACCCGTTTGAGGTCACTCCTTTTTTGTTAGAAACTAGATTAGTTAAGGAACAGTTTCTATTTTGATTACTTTCTGATATTTCGAAATTTTATAGACCTGAAATAAAATTGAAAATAAATGTACGATTCTGTCTTTAACTAAATTTCCTGAGTTTGAATTCGAAATTGATTTAGCCTTATCTTTTTCGTTTATGATCAAAATTCGATAATTTTTAAAGTTTCGAAAAGCTTATTTTGTGTGTGACAACTTTTATGTTGAATACATTTGCATATTTTGAACGTAGATTGATCAAAATCCTGTTGCAAACTTCCAGCTCTATCACTTTGACAATGACACTATCTAAACTAAACATAGTTAGTAAATTAGGCGTACTTTCTCATTTGTGGTTGAAATTAGATAATTCTTGATGTTCTGGAAAGGTTAGACTATTTCCTAAAACTTTCATGTTTTTAGTTTTGCAAAATTTTGAGGTTAAGACAGTGGAAATCTTATTTCTTTGCTGCTGTCCTGTTAATAATACCATCGACAATGAATTTAAATTCTGAGAATTAAATTTGATATATCTTTCACGTTTCTTATCCAAATTCGATAATTTTAGATGTTTCGGAAAGCGTAGACTTTTTACTAAAAGTTTTATGTTTTGAGGTTTCTAAAATTTAATGTTTGCTTGGTCAAAACTATGTTTGTTTGTTGCTGTTGCGAGAGCAAAATGACAACAATAATAATCATTGACCCGAGAATTTTATTAGCCTATTGTATTTTTGTTCTCATTCTCATTCTTATTTGATTTTGATATTGTTTTGAGATGTTTTGAGAGCTATAATGCCTATCAATAGGCTAGCTATATTTGGAGAATTTAAATTTCAAATTGAAATTGAATTGATTTTGAATTGAATTCGAAATGTATTCAGGTTATCGGTTTTGAGCTATCTTCCTTGTTTTTCCTTATTTTCGAGCACGGTTTTCCCCAAATCTTTTTGAAATGATTTTTAAATTTCATGGGCATTTCAAAATAATTATTATCCAATATTTTTTAAAGTATTTTCAAGTATAAAATTTATTTATTCTCTATAATAAGAGAAATTTTCAAATATGATTTTCGAATTTGATTTCAGAAATTGGTTTTAAAAGCTTGTTTTTCAAAATAAATTAATTTAAGTCTAAAACACATATTTTTGCACTATTCGAGTGTATGAGAAAGAAAATTAAACGATTTACTAAAAACACGTGGTATGGGACACGTGCGTTTGCTATTTCGGTTGATTCCGGACTTGTACAATCGAAGCTATTAAAGGCTTTTGATTTCTGAGTTCATTGCCATTTATGGCGTGTTATGGAATTTACAATTCCTATTTATAGGATTTATTTGACATGGCCAATATTTGGCGAGTTTTATGGTTTGAGATCTCCTATTCTAGAAGTAGGGTCGATGAGAGCCATCACTAACTTTTTTTATATAGTTGCTGATGAGACGAGACTAGTCTTGAGTTTGAGATTTCTACTTTGACATTTATGGTTTATGAGGAACCATTACGACGTTTTCACTTATCGATGAGATGAGATAAGTTACGATGCCTTTTAATACTTGTTAATGAGATGGGACGAGTATGGTATCTGTTTATCACTCGCCAATGAGATGAGGCGAGACATGATTTTATAAGTTTTATGATGTTCCTAGTGTGACATCGACTAGTGGTTAGTAAACCGTTAAGTGAGAACGTGTGGTATGAGACACACGTTAACACTTTTTGGGTTCCTATCCATGAGTTTGTGACACATTCACGATGTTTACCTGACAGAATTGCTTTGAGAGGTGTTAGCGACCTTGTCATAAGGACGAACTGCTTTGGGAGGTGCTAGCGACCTTGTTAGGGCTGACAAAACAGCTTGGAGAGGTGTCAGTAACCTTGTCATGAGGACGAACTGCTTTAGGAGGTGTTAGCGACCTAGTCTGAGGCTTCGGCCATCTGAGTTTAGCACGTGCAACATTGCTTCGGCATTGCAATCGGGGATTTGGCCAATCCGCGTTTTCTGAGTTTTCTATTTTATTGCGATTTCACCATTTTAAGATGTTTTATTACATCGATAGCCTAGTGCTATATTAGATGCTATATAGGTGGTGATTTCATTTATGATGTCTTGAACTCTTATTGGGTTCCTTGAGACAGGAGTTGAGATTTCATGATTTTATAGGATATTCTGGATTTTGCCATTTTGACGAGTAGAGATTGAGATTTATATACATTTATACCAATGAGATATGGTATAATTGAATTTGGAGATTCTTCTATATTTGAGTTTTGGATCATCCTATTTGAAAATGTTTTATGTTTGCCATTTTGGCGATAATTTGTGTTGATGTTTCTTCTTTTGAGAATATGGTTCATGGAAACCATGTAGACATTTTGGGATGTCGCTAATAATATGAGGCGAATGTTTATAATGTTTGAGTATTATTATTGAATTTACCTCTTCTGAGGTCTTTGTATACTTAAGTGACATTAGTTCACTTAAGTCATAGGTTGTATTCTTTCTATTGCCTTTTCTCATCCGAACAGAATTATCAACTTGTGTCCTATGCTTCATATTATCGTCTATCCTCATTAACTAATTATATTAGCTAGACTGACCCGTGTATTTTGTGCTCGGGTCAGGCCGGGTTGTTTCAGGTTAGCTATCAATTACGGGACTTAGCTTTGATGCATCTGCTAAGACATTAGCCTAGCACTTTTGTATAGTTCATATTTCTTTCTGCTTGACTCTGATATGTATTTGATTAGATGTATATAGTGTGGTCTCTGTACCACTTTTGTGTATCAGTTCGTTTCATACTGGGATGTATCTTTGTATATGTATTTATATATATGATGATTATTGATCTGTGCTGTGATATGCATTCTGTTATTGTATTTTGTTCTGATAGATCCATTGGCCACCTATAGTTTTGTATTAAGCATTTATTGGATATGTCGATCCACTTGAGTAAAAAAAAATATATAGATCATTTATCGACGTATGCAGTAGATGTTTAAGACAAGATTATTGATGGTCGCTCCTTACCAACCCTATTCTCCACATTAGCAGACAGAATTATCCAGTAATTATCTTTGTTAATGTGGGTCTTGGGATGGGGCGTCACATAAGCCATCAAACCCATTTGAATAAACATATATCAAAATCCACTTTCATGAAGCACAAATAAAAGAGACCATAAATCATAGAAATGTTGAATTTACATAAAGTTAGAGAGATTCATTATCTTTAAATCAAAGGGGTTTAGCTACTCGTTTGTGTTATCAAATCAACATTTGTAAATTTCAACACTAAAACAAAGAAATGGAAACTAAGCAAAGGAAGAAAAAAAGATTAACTACTAACTACTTGCATAAAAAATAAGGCCACACTACTTACATGAATGTAAATCTAAGCTATAAACATGAAATGAGAGAAAGCATAGAAATAAACATCATCATAAAAATAAATAAAAACAAGTAGAAAATAGAAGAGAAAGAGGCTAGGAAGCCATTTTTATTTCATGAAACATAGAGCTAACAACTTGCATTTTAATTTCCTAACTAATTTTTGTAAGAAGGAAGATATTTACATGTACATATGAGGGCTATTTATACATGCACAAAACCCTAATTTAATTTGTAGGTTGCTTTCCAAAATGCCCTTCTAGGAAGTGTGGCCACTTAGTAACCATTAGCCTCTAATTAATCCATCATCAAAAATGAATGAAGCTTTAACCTCCACTTAGTTGTCCATTAGCTCCTATTGTAGATTTAGGTAAGTGGGTAGGTGGGGTCATCCATGATCATGAGCTTGAATTATTTCCCTCATCATTCCTTTGTATTCATTTGTGCATGCATGTATTTTCATACAACCCTCTTCCATATGCATCCAAATTCCTATAAAAATCATAAAAAATGTCCTAGTAAACATGCTCAAGTTGAAAAATGTACAAAATGAACATTTGCCCTTGAATGATGATGAATATATAACGATTTGACAATAATTGAATTTTGGTTTAAACATGTTAAAATTTCCAAATATGACATTTATTTAAATAAAATAGATAAAATATGGATGTAAATATATGCACATTTACGTGCACATCAAATACTCCCACACTTATCTTTATATTCGTCCTCGAATAAAGAAAAAACTAATGTAGTCTGTTTTCGTAGGGAGCACGATTGCATTGACAGCATGCAACAAGTCGTTAAACCTCTGGGTATCCCCAATAGGACGAGTGTTGTCTCGTGAGGGTTTTCAATGGATACTACCCACAATTTCCAAAAGCAAAGTGAAAATATTTTCAAAATGAAAGATTTATTTACAAGGAGATGAATATAAGTTTTTGAAATTATTTACAAATGAAGGACTTACTTTCAAATTGACACGAATAAGTTGAATATAGATTTTGTTATTATCGAGAAATTTAAGATCTTTCACTCGTCAAAATTTCCAATAAAAATCAAGTTATCGTAGCAAGTATACTATAGTTTAACTCGTTGTTTCGGTTGATAACGCAATGTAACTATGAAGTGGATCCTTAGCTGATTATCAAAGTTTATCAAAGTGGTATTTTTTTTCAATAACAAGTCAAATCAAACAGGTTAAAATAGTGCTTGGATTTCATTTGCTTACTCTCTCTCTATTTTATTGAAAATTATATCGATATTTAGAATATTTACATATGCCTAACTTAGATAAACTAAGGCCACTTATATTACCCGGGCGCTGCCTTGCAGACTTATGTGAGGGGAAAACAGATTGTGGCAAGTGAATACATAAGTGTGAACAATTATCGACTGTAGGCCTTAGTTAAAAGAATTTTTACATACATAAACCTAACTCAGATAAACTGAGGCCAGATATACCGATCGTGCACTGCCTTTCGGGCTTATGCAAGAAGGGTATAGAGCATGGCTAGTGAACACACGATTGTGAACACATGACTCTAGGTGTTAAAAATATATACATATTTACAAATGTTTTTTTACTTATATTTTTTTTTGTTTTTTATTATTTTTTTACGAAGGGAGAGTTTTGTAAAATCATCATAGCACCGTTTAACTTAGAAGATAAAATGTTATATCCTTTACTCTAAGTTTACCACTTTTTTAAACAACGATTTTCAATTAGAATATACTTCATAATTAACCCATATGAACCTACCTATATACTATTTAAACAATTTTTATTTGTAATCAAACTTCATTTTTATTTTTTCTAAGACAAATAAATATTTAAAATTTTCAATTTATTAACCAAAACATCTACTTATCCTATAGTGTTTCTTCAAAAATAAATCAAAATATAAAGAAAATGGTTTGAGATTTAGAAAATTTGAGATTTATTTTGAGTTAAAAGAAAATGAAAATTCAAAAATGCAATGAAACTTAAAAAATGAAATCGAGACCCCCCTTCACACTTAATTTTTACTGTGTCCCCAAAGTAAATGCATGATAATAATGGGAAAAAATATGTACATATTTACAAAAAAGGGTTAATATTCTTACTAGACATGGCTTGGCTCATGAAGAATCTTGAGCTTCTCCTCTTGGGTACTTGGCAATTCCAAGAAAGGTTTCAAACGAAGACCGTTGACTCTGAAATCGATCCATTCTTGGGGTTTTATATTTCTACGACACCATGTGGAAAAACAGTTTATACCATAAATGGTCCGGTCCATCTCGATTTAACTTCCTAGGGAATAAATGAAGTCTTGAGTCATATAAATGAACTTTCTGGTTAGGCGAAAACGTTTTCCATGGATTGACTTGTCATGAAAAACTTTTGTTCTCCTTTATAAATTTTCTCATTTTCATACGCGGCATTCCTAAGTTCTTCTAGTACGTTGAGTTGTAATTTTCGTTTTTCTCCGGCTTTCTCAAGATCAAAGTTTAAGTTCTTTATTGCCCATAACATTTTGTGTTCGATTTCAAATGGTAAATGGCAAGCTTTACCGTAAACTAAACAAAATGGTTCCAAAAGGATTTAGTTGAATGATTTCAAAAGGTTTAGTTCAATGGTTTCGAAAGGTTTACCGAATGGTTTTGGAAGGTTTATGAGGGAAGGTTTTCCAAAGGTTTTTCTATCAAAATGTTTTAAAATGGTTTTGAAGAAGGATGTCCAAAGTTTTATAGCTTTTGAAAGGTTTTCTTTTCAATGGTTTCTAAAGGTTTGGAGAAAGGTTACGAAAGGTTTGATGTATGATTTTGAAAGGTTTGAGGAATGATTTTGAAAGGTTAGATATTTATTTTGAAAGAGATGATTTCAAAGTATAGAAGGAGATTCTTTCAAATCGTTTAATATTTTCATCAACTAAAGTTTGAGTAAAGATTGTATATATAACATAGTGTTATTATTTTGAATGAAGTATAAAGATTATATACTTTTCCTTGTTTAAGTTTAATTTAAAGGTTTTAAATCATTTTGAAAATGTTTTCGAGGAAAATAATGGAAAGGGTTCCTTAAGTGAAAATGACTCAGAAATTAAAATATTAGATGGGACTAGTACGGGGTCGCACACTATGTATTAACTAATAGCCCCAGCTAATAGTTTGTCTAAAATTCCGGTGTGTAGGGCTTTGTCACAGGTAGACTAAAATTATGATTTCAAACCAAAAGGAATATTGTTTATATACAGATAGGTTACTGGTGATCCCGAAAAATGATTAGGATCGTGAAGACATGGGGGATGATTGAGTTAGGGACAGACTTCCGAAGCATTTAACAAATAATTAAGGATAAACCATCTAGAAGGGAAATTTTTACAGATAGTTAAGGATAGATAATCCAGAAGAAGAATATTTTACAGGTGATAGGTTAATTTTGATTATATTGTCTGGTAGGCTCGAGTCAGCGAAGGTTAAAAGTTATCCAAACAAAACATATGTGTTTAGACAGATAGTTCAGTATTACTTGAGATTTATGTAGGTTAACATAACGATTGCTTAATAGTATTTAACTATTGTAGATGAAGGAGCATGTTATATGGCTTTATAAATGGTTTTGTAAAGATATGTTTTAGAAAGGATGTTAGTCAAAGGAAACCTATTCCGCTAAGCGACATGGCCTCACTTTAACATGTTTGACCAGGATGTATAGTATTATTCATACCTTTCTTTATGTCTGACTCGAAGTTTGTGTTTTCCCCTTAGACTCTTGGGTGCTCAAAATTAATTTGAATAGGCTGACGGATTAAGGTCTTTTCAGATTTAGCAGGATGATAAATAAGTTAATAGAGGCATGTAGGAAGCAAATAGATAGTCGTTTAGGATTTGCAGTTCTAGTTTTGTGTTTTCATATTTCCACTGTGTTTATATTAGGTCTATATGATCATATGACTCTAATCATCCAAGGGGGTATCTTCATATACTACTCTTGGTGTATTTTGTAATAACTATATTTTATCTATACCTGAGAACGATTTGATATTATGTGTTGTGAATGTGAAACAATTGGTTTTGAAATGTAATGAAGTAAAAAGTTGTTTTGAATCCTTTGTTTTGTTTCATATTCTAGTGCTTCTAATATTATTGATACTTTTAACATAGCCGTATTTAGTCGTCGGAAGCTAATATTATAGATGACTACAACATCTGTAGCACTTAGTTTTGTGTCCCTAGATAGGGGACGTTACATCTATCACGATCGCAAATTAATTTTGTATGGAATGTCATGATTTATTTAAGAAATATCTCTTTCTCGTCACCAAGAAAATCAAACCGAATTCGAGGATGTTCCAAGTAAAGTTTTCATAAATCTCCAAGGAAGCAGTTTCTTGATAATTTCAAAGATTTTAAACCGATGCCTTTTCAAGATAAAATCATATCAATTTGATGTATTGGCTTTAATGGTCTCTAAAAATAGGGCGACCTAACGGACAACCACTCTGTGATAATATAATAAAATGAAGCTAAGCATAAAAATAAAACTAAAACAAGTACTTATAAAACAATGCAATGTTACATGTTTACAACTATTCATCTGGTCCATACAATACAGATTTAGAAATCAATTCAAATACAGATTTGTTCTTGTGATACTTAAGCTTTTCTAAGGAGAGATCTTAGGAAATCGGCCTAACCCGTGCGGGTCATATCTGAATTCATCTAAGTATCTCTTATGAAAGCGTCTAAGTAAATCCCCACTAGACTAACCTAAGTATGAGAAATCAATAATTGAATGTGTAAATGGGCTTTATATAAAAGGTTGACTAAAATGTCTCTCTATTCGATCAGCATCCAAAATAATGTAAGTAATCCCTAATTTTCCTTTAAAAGAGCATCGTATCGGATGCGTGCTCTCTTTAATAAGGGGGGAGCTGTGACGACCGCCCATGACTCCCGCACCAAAACAAGGTAATAATGCGCTAAAAGGCGTGCAAGGCAGCCATGGGTGACCGTCAAGGGTAAAACAAAACAAAAGAATCTCTATCGTACAACTCACAGCGCATGGATAAAATACAATAGAGAAATATAATATAGTGAAGCTCCATAGAACAGAACATCATCATATAAGCATCACAGTAGTTTTATACAATCATCTACTCAAATCCATACATGAAAGCCTCACTACAAATCACTCAACCAAATACAGCAGCGGATACCCAGTACATATAGTAAGAAAACTAATATGCAAAGCCTCCTGCTCGTCTTCGTCATCTTCATCGTAGAACTCCTAGCACAGCACCTGTCACCTGCTACCTAGTCTGCCCATCCCAACATGGATGAACAGCCCAAGGTAATAAGGGGAGACATAAAACCTTGAGTCAGACAAAGTCTTAGTGAGCAGTAAATTAACTATCAAACATACCAAAAGAGCATAAGGAATAAAAGGAATAGGAACTAAACCATCCCACTCCACCTCTTCTCACAGTGATAGCCCCCAGACACACACTAAGGAGAAGCAATCATAGCATAGCAGGTAATAAAAATAAAGCAATAATCACTCGAGTCAAGGACGATGTTTTCCAAATACAAACCCCCAAGGCCTAAACCAAGATCAGATAAGCACCCAGAAAACACCGCACTTGAGACCGAATGATAGTACAACCAAACATCCATGACTCTGGCTATCACTGTATCATTGCCTTGATATCACCGTTAGTTGAATGACCACCTGTCAAGGGCTAATGGTAACCCCGGTTCTAGCCATAACTCCGCACGTCGTCGCAGCCCGTGCCTAGGAATTTTCGCAACTACCCAGAGTACTAGCACGTCGTCGCAGCCCGTGCCTGGAACGTCGTCGCAGCCCGTTCCAACGTACCCTTGCTTTGAGCATGCTAGAACCTTCAACAACGATAAGATCTCAGCCTCCTAGTCATCCTCCTCGACGACTATTTCCATACTAGCTCAAGCGCCTCTCAAGCTAACCATTATCACCAACTCGGATCGCATCACCGAGTAATCAACATAACTTTGCACGTCGTCGCAGCCCGTGCTTGGGACGTCATCGTGACCCGTCCCATCACAACATATGTCTTGCCTCATCACATCATAGCAAAGTCTCTCTTCTTGGAACGTCATCATGACCCGTCCCATTCCAACATCACACCTTGCTTTATCGCATCATAGCAAAGTCCCATCTCAATCATGCTTTGCCTTCTCGTATCATGGCAAGATCCCACATCCTCGAATCCATCCATATGAGCTTCCACATCCGCTTCATATGCTACAGGCAGCTTCCACATTCAAGAGCTTTTCCACCTAGCTTTTGAATCATCTCGAACCATCTTGTTCCAAATCAACCACTAGCTAACTTGAAACAATCCAAATCATTCATCAATACAAACAATCAAGCATTCAAACAAGATTTAATAAGCAATATCAACAAAAATGGCAATATCATAAATAAATGAGCATAAGTCCAACATGCATGATTCATAGGTTTTTAGCATAGATCTATCAAATATAAAACATGGGTTTTGTCTCTAATACTTGTTAAACAAATATGCATAGGTAAACATCTTCAAAAATGATGGATCTACATGCAGACTTAAGGACAATGCGAGAAAATGCTATTTCAAACACATAAACTAGCTACCAATCCACTACACTCCTTTGGGTCCGCGTGAGAGATAACTACCACTCACCAAATCACCCAAACACCTCAAAAACCACACACTTCAGATCTGGACAGCGAAGAACAAGGCTTGATCCGGCAAGATCTCGCTTCAATCGATGAAATCTAGCCCGAACGGATGAAGATCTTCAACTTGGACACTTGAATCTTCGATCCCGATCTTCGATCTTGGATGGATGCTAACACTTGATTGGAATGGAGAAAAGAAGATGAAGAAATGTTGTAGTCGAGTCTTCAAAATGGCAGCACTTCGTTGCTTCAAAAACCGGTGCCAAAAAGTGAGCCGAACCCCTCTATTTATAGGCTGGAAACTCCTTAGGTCGTCGCCCCTTAGGTCGTCCCCGACCTAACTATGAGTCGTTGCCGACTCATCAGCCCCTACGACCTACGACCTAACCAACACAACATACAACCAAGGCCGACTTACGACTTAACCCAGACGCGACCTAAAACACAGGCCGACCTATCGACTCAACGCACTGCCGACCCAACTGTCACACGACTCAACACACTGCCGCATTTCCTAAGTCCTAGGTCGCCTGACGACTTAACTAGCATGCCGACCTACGACCTAAGACCCTGCCGACCTAAGTCCTAAACACATAGACCAAGGCCATACGGGACACGACTTAACAGCTTAGCCTTATGGCCGACCTAATATCTCCGACCTAACTTAGGTCGTTTACGACCTAAGTCTAAACAGTACTCACGCGACCTAACTACTCCCACGACCCAAAACTTACACGACCTAACAGCTTACACCTTCTAAGTTAAGTCGTTTACTACTATAGGTCGGACACCTCTAGGTCGATCTACACTAGATCGGTCGCCACTAGCATCATCCTATCTGCTAGGTCGTCCACGACCTAACTTCCTTAGGTCGCTCCAAAACCCTTCCGACCTAACAACCATACGACTCATCGCCTTAACTCGTATACGACTTATCCCCTTAAGTCGTTAACTCGGCAACCTCCCTAACTCGGAAGCCCTCTATTTCATGAGTCGGTCAACTTTCTTAGGTCGGTCACTCTCTTAGGTCGCTCCAGCGACCAAAACTACCTCACGACCTAAGCTAACACGGCAACATGCTAACCCGAGCACCCTCCTAAGTCGTAACTCGAACACGACCTAACTATGAGTCGGTCACGACTCATCACTTAACACACGAGTTATCTCCCAATACGACTCAGGCTAGGAACACCACAAACAACACTAACGACCTGTAAATTCTACGATCCATCGACACGTAAAATACGGGTCGTTACATTCTCTCCCCCTTAGGAATTTCGCCCCCGAAATTCCAAGCAAACAATCAGAAATCAAAGATATTCCGCATGCCTACCATCCAAAGCAATCAACAAACCATGCAACCAATTCTAGCCTAGCATGCAGAATTCTAAGACTCAGAACAAGCTACAAATTCATGAGATGTCACGACACTTTAGGGCCATACCTCGAAGAGTCCGGGATGAGCTGCCTTCATCCTCTCTTCCTCCTCCCATGTACAGTCGTTAACATCATCACTCCATTGTACCTTGAGCAACGTAATCGTCTTCCTCCTAAGCTGTTTCGTATCGGTTTCAACAATACGAAGCGGCTTACGAGGTCTCGAAACAACTGGATAAACCTCCAAGTCTTCACAGCTATCAGCAGAAACCACAGTAGTTGGGTCGTGCACATACTTCCGTAGATAAGATACATGAAAAACATTGTGCACACCCGCCATCTTTTCCGGTAACTCCAATCTATAAGCGAGCTTTCCAATACGCTCGATAATCGGGAATGGTCCAACAAATCTCGGAGTTAACTTTCCTTTCTTTCCGAATCTAATGACACTCTTCAGAGGAGAAATCTTCACAAAAACCATATCACCTACGTCGAATTCCAAATCCTTACGACGATTATCTGCATAACTTTTCTGACGATCCTGGGCTGCCTTCATTCTTTGCCGAATGATCTCTATACAATCTGAAGTCTGTCGAATCATCTCTGGCCCAAGTATCAGCTTTTCTCCAGTTTCCAACCAACATGTCGGAGAGTTACACGGTCTTCCATATAATGCCTCATATGGTGCCATACCAATACTCGACTGATAACTGTTATTATAAGCAAACTCCACCAAATGAAGGTGATCTTCCCATGATCCTCCGAAGTCCAAAACACATGCTCTAAGAAGATCTTCCAAAACTCGGTTGACTCTCTCAGTCTGACCATCTGTTTGAGGGTGATAAGCTGTACTCAAACACAACTCAGTTCCCAAAACTTCCTGGAAGCTCTTCCAAAATCTACTAGTGAACAATGGATCTCGATCGCTCACTATACTCTTCGGAACACCATGGAAACGAACTATCCACTTCACATATAATTCAGCCAACTTCGATGCAGTCCTAGTCGATCGAACAGGAATGAACCTTGCACTCTTGGTCAAACGATCTACTATGACCCAAATCCCTTCATTCCCTGCTCTTGTCCTAGGTAGACCATCGATAAAGTCCATCGACACTTGCTCCCACTTCCATGTAGGAACCTCTAATGGCTGAAGCAATCCACTGGGCTTCTTCTGCTCAGCTTTCACCAACTGGCAATTCATACACTTGGAAATAAAGTTTCCAACATCCTTCTTCATACCTTCCCAGTAGTAGGTTCTCTTCATATCCCGATACATCTTATTTCCACCTGGATGAATTGTCAACTTCGAGTGATGACTCTCCCTCAGAACTTCATCTCTCAATCCATCTACATCGGGAACAACTAGTCGCCCTTGCTTTCGAAGCCAACCCTCTCGATCGACCTCGAATCCCTTATCCTTCTCCGGGTCCAATCCAGATTCCAAATCACAGATAATCTTGACAAGCTTATCATCTCCCCTTTGCCTCTCACCAATTCTTTCCACAAGAGTAGGCCTTATCGATAAGTTTGCCAACATCTCAGGTTCCAATTCACATCTAGGCCTGAAATCAAATCCAGCCAAATACTCAAGACTCTTCCATTCCGAAAACATGGCTCCCAATCCTGCATGTCTTCGACTTAACGCATCAGCCACTGCGTTACCTTTCCCTGGAGTATAGGCTATACCAAAATCATACGATGCTAAGAACTCTAGCCACCTTTGCTGTCGAAGATTCAAATCCTTTTGGGAAAACAGATACTTCAACGACTTATGATCTGTAAACAGCTCGAATCTAACTCCCAATAGATAGTGTCTCCACATCTTCAAAGCAAACACAATCGCCGCTAACTCCAAATCATGAGTCGGATAATTCCTTTCATGCGGCTTTAGTTGTCGACTAGCATACGCAACAACTTTATGCTTCTGCATTAGCACCGCTCCTAGTCCAGTGCCACATGCATCGGTGTAGACCACCATCTCATCATTCCCACTAGGAATTGTCAAAACAGGAGCACTTGTCAGTCGCTCTTTCAGGATCACGAAAGCTTGCTCACATTTATCATCCCATTTGAACACTTGGTTCTTTTTCGTCAATCCTGTCAACGGTGCAGCTATCTTGGAAAAGTCTTTAATAAACCGTCGATAATATCCTGCTAATCCAAGAAAACTTCTCACATCAGATGCATTCTTAGGTCTAACCCAATCCTGGATCGCTGCCACCTTAGCGGGATCAACCGCTATTCCATTTCCAGAGATAACATGGCCTAAGAACCTCACTTCACTCTTCCAGAAGTGACACTTCGAAAACTTAGCCTTCAGCTGATGTTTCCACAAAATTTCCAAAACAATCCTCAAGTGCGTCTTGTGCTCTTCCTCAGTTTCGGAATAAATCAGAATATCATCCACGAACACAAGCACGAACTTATCCAACTGATCTCTGAACACTCTATTCATAAGATCCACAAAATAGGCTGGTGCGTTAGTCAATCCAAACGGCATTACCAGCCACTCATAAAACCCGGATGGTGTCCTGAAAGCAGTCTTCGGCACACTATCCTTCGCCACTCTCAACTGGTGAAATCCCGTTGCCAAATCCATCTGAGAAAACACCCTAGCCTCGTGAAGCTGATCAAACAAGTCATCTATTCTCGGCAATGGATACTTGTTCTTCCTAGTCACCTTATTCAGCTCACGATAATCAACACACAACCTCAACGATCCATCCGTTTTGGTTGCGAACACAACGGGCGCACCCCATTCGGACACACTTCTCCGAATGAATCCTTTCCGTAAAAGGTCATCAACTTGCACCTTCAGCTCTTGCTGCTCCCTCGGTGCCATCCGCCTAAGAGGCATCACAACAGGTCTGGCTCCCTCAACTAGATCGATACGAAACTCGATCTCCCTATGCGGCGGCAACCCTTTGACCTCGTCAAAGACATCCTCAAATCCATTCACAATAGGCACCGATGACAGTCCTTCCCGTGGAACAACCAGCGAATACATGAAGCTCATGAAGACGCCTTCCTCATGCTTACATCGTATCACAACCTTTCGCCCTTCCACATTCCCGACTGTCACCTCCAGCCTCTCACAATCAATCCTAGCCGCATACTTCCTAAGCCAGTCCATACCCAAAATAATTCCGAACCCCGCAAAGTTCAGAACAAAGCAATCACAAACAAACGAGCAATCATGACTCGACACAACTAGACCACGACATCTCATACACAAACATGACGAACCCCCAACTGGATTAGTCACAACCAATGGCCTATCAACAATATCCGGTTTCAAACCTAACCGGCCTACCAAATCATCACAAACAAAAGAATGCGACGCTCCAGTATCAAACAACACTCTAACTGGAACACCACAAATAGAAAGAGTACCTTGAACCACCACACTCTTCCCCTTCTCTTCAGCAGTAGGAGCTTTCGAAGACGATGGAACAGCCCCCAAAGCATAAGCTTGCACAACTTGCCTGTCCTTCCTCGGTTCTGGACAATCCTTCCTGAAATGCCCTGGCTTATCACAGTTATGGCACTTCGCCGGCGCCTTTGGATTCCTACAATCCTTGGAGAGATGGCCCTTCTTCTGACAATTATAGCAGGTCACTTCGCCCTTTGGCTTCTTCTGGCCATCCTTACTCTTCTGCTGCTGCTGCTTCCTCTTCCTATTCCCACTCTGCTGTGGTTTAGATCCTTCCCTGGTTACAGCAACAACAGAATTTTCCTTAGGGAACAAACTCTCATGCCTAAGGGCTTTCTCCACCAGCTTCTCAAATGGATCGTCCAAGTGATCCACTAACTGCCTCCCAAGATAAGCATCCAGACCAGTCACAAACTTCTCGTTCTTCTGGTAGGGAGAATCAATATACGATCTGGCATACTTAGACAAAGCTTCGAACTCGGAAATATACTCAAGAACTGGTCTCCCACCTTGCTTGAGCTCTACAAACCTCTTGAACAAAACAGACTTCTGAGCCGTAGAGATGAACTTAGCTTCAAATCTAACTCGGAATTGCTCCCAAGTAATCCCTTCTTCTGGTGTATCTATGGTGATAGAATTCCACCAATCAGCAGCTCTTCCCTGAAGCTGTCTCGATGCAAGCTTCCTCTTAGTTGCATCCTCAATCCCTAAGTCACCAAAGATCCTTCGACATGCATCAATCCATCTCTGCACCTCAATAGTCGACTCCGTTCCCAAGAAAGCTTTTCCTCCGAGAGAAGTATAATCCTTGCAAAGCTTGGCAAAATCCACCGGTCTCGGAGCTTGGACTTGAACTCCCACATCCACTGATGATCCTGAAGCTGGTATCCTTCTCATGATCGAAGTCATCATCGCTTCGAACATAGTTCCATAATCAACAGCTCCTTCATCAGCACGGCTTTCCCTTGCAGCTGGTCTCCCTCTTCGACTCATCCTTAATATCTGTAATAAGAGTGATTAGAACACCTTAAGAAACAACTGCATAAGGAGTTCAAATCCTTCTAGGCTACTACATTATATATAGTAATCATCCATCAAATTACAATTACGTCTCTCTTACGTAGTTACATCAGCGAGCGTTGGCTAAAATCGATTAACCAAAGCTCTGATACCAAATGTGACGACCGCCCATGACTCCCGCACCAAAACAAGGTAATAATGCGCTAAAAGGCGTGCAAGGCAGCCATGGGTGACCGTCAAGGGTAAAACAAAACAAAAGAATCTCTATCGTACAACTCACAGCGCATGGATAAAATACAATAGAGAAATATAATATAGTGAAGCTCCATAGAACAGAACATCATCATATAAGCATCACAGTAGTTTTATACAATCATCTACTCAAATCCATACATGAAAGCCTCACTACAAATCACTCAACCAAATACAGCAGCGGATACCCAGTACATATAGTAAGAAAACTAATATGCAAAGCCTCCTGCTCGTCTTCGTCATCTTCATCGTAGAACTCCTAGCACAGCACCTGTCACCTGCTACCTAGTCTGCCCATCCCAACATGGATGAACAGCCCAAGGTAATAAGGGGAGACATAAAACCTTGAGTCAGACAAAGTCTTAGTGAGCAGTAAATTAACTATCAAACATACCAAAAGAGCATAAGGAATAAAAGGAATAGGAACTAAACCATCCCACTCCACCTCTTCTCACAGTGATAGCCCCCAGACACACACTAAGGAGAAGCAATCATAGCATAGCAGGTAATAAAAATAAAGCAATAATCACTCGAGTCAAGGACGATGTTTTCCAAATACAAACCCCCAAGGCCTAAACCAAGATCAGATAAGCACCCAGAAAACACCGCACTTGAGACCGAATGATAGTACAACCAAACATCCATGACTCTGGCTATCACTGTATCATTGCCTTGATATCACCGTTAGTTGAATGACCACCTGTCAAGGGCTAATGGTAACCCCGGTTCTAGCCATAACTCCGCACGTCGTCGCAGCCCGTGCCTAGGAATTTTCGCAACTACCCAGAGTACTAGCACGTCGTCGCAGCCCGTGCCTGGAACGTCGTCGCAGCCCGTTCCAACGTACCCTTGCTTTGAGCATGCTAGAACCTTCAACAACGATAAGATCTCAGCCTCCTAGTCATCCTCCTCGACGACTATTTCCATACTAGCTCAAGCGCCTCTCAAGCTAACCATTATCACCAACTCGGATCGCATCACCGAGTAATCAACATAACTTTGCACGTCGTCGCAGCCCGTGCTTGGGACGTCATCGTGACCCGTCCCATCACAACATATGTCTTGCCTCATCACATCATAGCAAAGTCTCTCTTCTTGGAACGTCATCATGACCCGTCCCATTCCAACATCACACCTTGCTTTATCGCATCATAGCAAAGTCCCATCTCAATCATGCTTTGCCTTCTCGTATCATGGCAAGATCCCACATCCTCGAATCCATCCATATGAGCTTCCACATCCGCTTCATATGCTACAGGCAGCTTCCACATTCAAGAGCTTTTCCACCTAGCTTTTGAATCATCTCGAACCATCTTGTTCCAAATCAACCACTAGCTAACTTGAAACAATCCAAATCATTCATCAATACAAACAATCAAGCATTCAAACAAGATTTAATAAGCAATATCAACAAAAATGGCAATATCATAAATAAATGAGCATAAGTCCAACATGCATGATTCATAGGTTTTTAGCATAGATCTATCAAATATAAAACATGGGTTTTGTCTCTAATACTTGTTAAACAAATATGCATAGGTAAACATCTTCAAAAATGATGGATCTACATGCAGACTTAAGGACAATGCGAGAAAATGCTATTTCAAACACATAAACTAGCTACCAATCCACTACACTCCTTTGGGTCCGCGTGAGAGATAACTACCACTCACCAAATCACCCAAACACCTCAAAAACCACACACTTCAGATCTGGACAGCGAAGAACAAGGCTTGATCCGGCAAGATCTCGCTTCAATCGATGAAATCTAGCCCGAACGGATGAAGATCTTCAACTTGGACACTTGAATCTTCGATCCCGATCTTCGATCTTGGATGGATGCTAACACTTGATTGGAATGGAGAAAAGAAGATGAAGAAATGTTGTAGTCGAGTCTTCAAAATGGCAGCACTTCGTTGCTTCAAAAACCGGTGCCAAAAAGTGAGCCGAACCCCTCTATTTATAGGCTGGAAACTCCTTAGGTCGTCGCCCCTTAGGTCGTCCCCGACCTAACTATGAGTCGTTGCCGACTCATCAGCCCCTACGACCTACGACCTAACCAACACAACATACAACCAAGGCCGACTTACGACTTAACCCAGACGCGACCTAAAACACAGGCCGACCTATCGACTCAACGCACTGCCGACCCAACTGTCACACGACTCAACACACTGCCGCATTTCCTAAGTCCTAGGTCGCCTGACGACTTAACTAGCATGCCGACCTACGACCTAAGACCCTGCCGACCTAAGTCCTAAACACATAGACCAAGGCCATACGGGACACGACTTAACAGCTTAGCCTTATGGCCGACCTAATATCTCCGACCTAACTTAGGTCGTTTACGACCTAAGTCTAAACAGTACTCACGCGACCTAACTACTCCCACGACCCAAAACTTACACGACCTAACAGCTTACACCTTCTAAGTTAAGTCGTTTACTACTATAGGTCGGACACCTCTAGGTCGATCTACACTAGATCGGTCGCCACTAGCATCATCCTATCTGCTAGGTCGTCCACGACCTAACTTCCTTAGGTCGCTCCAAAACCCTTCCGACCTAACAACCATACGACTCATCGCCTTAACTCGTATACGACTTATCCCCTTAAGTCGTTAACTCGGCAACCTCCCTAACTCGGAAGCCCTCTATTTCATGAGTCGGTCAACTTTCTTAGGTCGGTCACTCTCTTAGGTCGCTCCAGCGACCAAAACTACCTCACGACCTAAGCTAACACGGCAACATGCTAACCCGAGCACCCTCCTAAGTCGTAACTCGAACACGACCTAACTATGAGTCGGTCACGACTCATCACTTAACACACGAGTTATCTCCCAATACGACTCAGGCTAGGAACACCACAAACAACACTAACGACCTGTAAATTCTACGATCCATCGACACGTAAAATACGGGTCGTTACAGGAGCCTTCTAATGTTTAAAAGATGCTAGCACCGAAGCACTCCTGTCAGGCCTATGATACTTATCGGAGAGTACATTATGCTCCTTGATCTGTTTTTCTGACTCCTTATATAACTTGTTAATTTCAACTTGTTTTCTCTCAAGTTTTTTTATAGGGGAGGATGGACTTCTTCCTTAACTAAAAAGAATGGTTTACACCATTATAACCTTTGAAGTGAAAGACATTTAAATAGAGAATCCCATACCTGTGACAATGGAACAGAGGTCTGGGAAACCTACTATTTCCCTTTATGCTCATCAACATAAACATGAGCAAGCTTATCCTCCTGAAGGGCAGAAGGCCCAACAGATTTAGATGGAGTAGCTATAAGAGGAGTGGGCTGTTATTATGAAGTTATGGTGCTACCATCTCCATCCTTATGAGAGGCTTCATGGTGAGCTCTTCCATCTCTACATGGGCACTGACCACCAGCAAGGTTATCATCATCATCATCATCGTTATCATCATTATTGTCATCGCCATCATCATTGCCTTCTTCCCCGGCAGCATCGTCCTTGTCAACCTCGTTCTAAGAGTCTGATTCAATGTCAAAATAGGGGACGTCAAAGGAATCATAGAAGCATTGATTTCCTTCTCATTTGTATGTTCAATCCCCTACTTTATTTGATCAATCTTGTCCATTACTCTAATTGCTTCATCTTTGGCCGTAGAAAGTGTAAAAACTTGATTCTTATGGGCTAAGATTTCCTCCTTGGACTTAGACGATTAAAGGGAAGATTTTGATGCATGTTCATGAAGAGTTAACCAATTCTTAGAAATCTAAAAGGAGAAATGTAACATTGATTAATGATTAAGAAAAAAATCAATGATGATAAAATTAATTGAAGTGAAACTTACTAGAAGTTGTTGTTCTATTAGAGAGTGATAGTGCCTTGCCAAATTTGGAATGGAAGAAGGCGGGTGAATTGAAGTGAAGGACTCTAAGTGAAATATAGACTCGGTTATCACTTCGAAGTTGATGGCAGAAGGAGAAGAAGATGGGATGGTAAGGAATGTGCTTTGGAGTAGGGGCTTATTCAATGTCAGTTGCATTTATGCAAGAGCAGCTAGCAAGTTTAAAATGGAGACGCGAGAGGTGTGATCAAATGCAATAGGGGTTTGCATTGGTTTGTCTTTGGAAACTTCCACAATTGGACTCTTTGGAGCTTTGTCAAGAGAGAAATGCTCCTCTTCCTCTACATCTACAACTTAAGCAGCCTTCTCTAGAGGCTCTATTTCAAAAGATTCCATCTAGTTCCTTTTCAAAGCGTTCTTGGATTTGGCAAGAGATTCGATAATAGATGGCGCTCAGTGATTGTAGGAGGGGGAGCGACACCGCTAAAAAACATTTTAACTTGAGAAGCAGCTAGAGACAAGTTGATTAAAAATCAGCAAAGTAATTTAGAAAACGACAGGAATATAAAACAAATGTTGCTCCTATAATTTACCAGAGTGGTCTGAGCAAATGGGTAACATGAGACAAAAGTGTCCATCGTATTACAAAGAAAGGAAGAGTTTTCCTTTTGAAGTTGGATCAAAGAGGGTAGTCCCAAAACCCTTTGACCAAGGAGAAGAAAAGAATGCTTCCTTAAAGTTCGATGGTATCATCAACTTCAATCAGTTCCCTATCTTAACTGAAGCTGTGGTAAGAGACTCTACCATTTTTCTGTCCATTTTACTAAGTTCTTTGATGGGAGAACCTGGTATAAGATGAAAGTTAGATAAGGGAAGAGATTAAATGGAAGAAAGATTGTGAAAATTTGAACTTACAGGGGAAAGAAACCAAAGTCTAGGAAACATTGGACAAAGAAAAATCATTTTTCCCAGTCTTTAAAATTATTGACCCCGTCCGATATAAGCTTCTTTGGGGGGTAAGCTCTAAAGATCTAGTGATTAGTAGTGCTAAGCTTGACTAATCGAGTCAAGTATTCAGAGCTTTACCATTTAGGGAGGGATGTCATAACTCCAGTGCCATCAGCTCTAGAGATAGAAGGTAGGTGTATACGTTTGGAGATAGCTGAATTCGAGTAATTACAAGATGTGAAAGGAATCTAGACAAGAATTCAGGAAAGGGCAAGAATCTTCCATGCCATATGTGGATGGCGGTCAAGGCAAAGAACCCTTTAGGAGGGTTGTTGACTGTCTCAGTCTAATTTAGGGGAATGGCTTTCATACCAGTATTACCAAAGTCAATAAGGATGGCATTAACTTCATCTAGAGTTAGATAAGAGAATACTTGGAGATAGCTTAAGCCTTCTTTGGACAGCTCATGATTCTGGCAGGTGAAAATATTTTGGTTAAATTTTTTGGTTAATTAATGAATGTAGCATACTTTCAAGAATTAGTCACAAAACCTACTTGAATCACTTAAACATAAATCAAATATGAAACTTCAAGTTTTTGTGAAATGTTGACGTTAAATGTCAAGAACATTGAGCTTTCGACATGATCGAAAGGAAAAGGACATCAACAGTTGACAAGAATATCTTAGCATTATTGAAAGCCTAAATAAGAATGTTCCTTGGGCTATCGACAAGGTGGAAAGGATAATTCAAAATATTTGTTCAATTAGCACTTTTCAACAATATCGAAAGCCCTATAGGAACCAAATTGCTAAAATGATATAGTCACGGTTAACTTAAGAACTTGAGTAAAAATATACACTATAAACATTTCGAAAACAAGATAGAAAGACCATTCGACACTGTCGAAACCCAAAACTTTGGTTTCCTAAGAAAAATACAAATGTTGTTGAAACCTTACTAATTCATTGGGATGGAAAGTCCTAAGTTAAAATTATGAATACTTAGAACATTTCAACAATGCAACAATGTTGGGGGAAAGGTAAC
The DNA here is from genome assembly GCA_030765085.1 of Allium cepa. NCBI lineage: Eukaryota > Viridiplantae > Streptophyta > Magnoliopsida > Asparagales > Amaryllidaceae > Allium > Allium cepa. The sequence continues at coordinate 103,899,376 of CM060930.1, read as the reverse complement.
TCTAGAGGGTCTCGACTCTTTTGATTTAAATGGTATCGAAAGCGTTGAGGGTGTATGATGGTTCTAAAGGTAAACTAAAAAGAATGGATTGCTATCAGCACTAAGGTTTCGACTAAGCTGAAATGTTTTGCTTTAGAAGGGGTGACTACATTGTACTTAACTTCATATCATTTTGACAAGGTTGATCAAACAGGTACCACAACAACTTTCAACACTATCGAAAAGGGCTAAGGAACCAAACCAAAGTTGCCACCTCAATTCCTTATGAAGGGGTAGAAAGGTCATTTTGTGGCACCAATTTTTTCACCTCTACATTCGAAACTTTCGGGTGAAGAAAATAGGTTTTACCGCCTTCCCCAAACCCAATTACAAATCAAGGATTTCAAATTTACTAAAACAAGTAAAGTAAACCTTATAAGAAAGTAGATGTTGAAAAAATAAAAAATAAAATAAAAACAAAATACGATAGAAATAGATAATATGGATTTCAACAAGAACGACCTTCTTCGATTTCATAAGTACAAAAATTAATATTAAACTGAAAATCTAGATTTCCAAAGAAGAATAAAAATATTAAATATCAAAGTAAGAATCCAAAACAAGAAGAAGGATCTATCGATTAATAATTTTGTATTTAAGAAAAATTTCTTAGTAGGTCAAACTAAACCTACTATCAAAAAATTCGAGATTTGAATATTTTAAGGTCGAATCTTGATTTTGAAACTTGGAAAAGAAAAACTTGATTAAAACTAGCAAAACAAGAATGAATCAAGACTTATGATTTAGATTTGTAGTTCATTTTGATTTCTGGAAGTGAATAGAAAGTTTGAAAATTGTTAGATTCTTTTACTCGTGTTCGAACTTTTGATTGTAGAAAAGTAAATGAGGAAAAAGGAGGAGAAGCGTACTACATAAGAAAAGTCGCCCAAAATTTTTAGCCGTTGGATAAAATTTGAATAGACAACCCAGATCCACATGGAAAGACCAAAAGGCAGGAAGCTTCTAGGTTTCGAAAAAATTTGCTTGAAAAGTCAAGTGCGTCACTTCGCAAGAGATGGGCAAATGTTACTCCAAAAATCACCTTTCGACATAGTCAGAACCATTCCAAGAAGAGAACAAAGTAAATCAAGAAAGAAAATTACCAACTAGATGTTTCGAAAGAGTCGAAGGGATGCTACCGTTAAAGTTTGAAAACTTTAAAACCATTCAAAGGCATCAAAAGGCCTCAATAACAAAGGTCAAGCAAGTTCATACCTTTCTAAGGAGACGAAGAAGTCGAAACCACCCTTTCGCCTTCAATAGCCACCTTTCGACTGGGTCATTTCATATGCACGATGGCCTTTCCATTGAGTCAAAGCAACACCTTTGAAAGACAATGAGAACAGATTCTTGCACAAATGCCAAACCATTCGAAACCAAAGGTTCACCTTCATTCAAAATGCCTAAAAGCAAGTATTATCCTAAGAAACCCCTTCAAAAGCTTTAAGTAAGCCTTTCGAATTGGTCGAAACCAACATGGTCTAGGAGGGTTCGGCATCAGATTAGAAACAAGAGTGAACACATAGTCGACATTGTTACACTAAGAATCAACCTTTTGACTAAGGCAAGAAAAGGAAAAGAAGTACAACCCAAACCTTTCAAAGGAGTCGAATGGATGCAGTCAATAGAATTCATTAGCATTAAAACTTTCAAAGGAATCGAAAGGTTCCATCTCTAATATCCAAGGTGTTCTTACTTTTTGAAGGGGATGAAGATGTCAAAGCTAGTGTGAACAACCACCTAGTGACCTTTTCAAAAGCATAACAAGCCTTTCGTACCGGTTAAAGCACATCCAGGTTACCTTTCGACAATGACGAAAGGCTTACGAACAAAGCAGCACTCACAAGTAACAAAGAGTGAAAGACAACCATTTGACGCCGTTGAAGGAAAGCACATCGCATAAAGAGAAACCTTCCAACAAGGTCGAAGGTTCACAACAACCAAGAGAAGAGAAACCTTCCAACAAGGTCGAAATGTTCACAACATTATAAAGAAGGCAAACCCTTGTTAGGATGGCATAAAGAGAGGCAAACCCTTCGACTAAGTAAAAAGTTCTAGAATAGCAGATGAAGGAAAACCTTTCAACAAAGTCGAAAGGTTCAAAGCCGCATATAAAAGGGAGACCTTCCAATCCAATCGAGAGCATAGAGTCGAGAGCATGGAGTCGAAAGGAGGGCTTGTTATCCCAATTTTTGATCAAAGCTGGAATATCAACAAATTGGCAAGGAATGATGGATATCAGGATTGGAGATCGATTGGAAACAAGGTTGCAATCGATGTCGTTAAAATTTGTTCAGGCTCCGATCGGGACGGAATCGATTGGAGATGATGGTGAGGACTAGGAGAGGTTGTGCTTCAAATTTCACTTTAATAGGAGTTCGTATGAAGGAGATATGATCGATGCAAGGTAGGAAGAACATGTTGTTCGTATCCATTGGTGTGCAGGGGATGTTTCGTATCGATGCATTTCGTATCGATCGAAAGATGGTGTTTCGAATCGATAGTGTTTGTATCGATCAAAGGCAGAGCATAGTGGTGGACCTCGAATCGATACTATTCGTATCGATCAACATAGACACGTCTCAATGATTTTCTATCGATCGGATAGGAAGGCTAGATGGATTTTGACTCGATGGAAACACACCCAGATCGGTAGGCAAGCGTGCGGAGGTTTGTTCGAATCGATACATTTCGTATCGATCAGGATGGGGACAGGTGGTACGTTTCAAGTCCATGATCTCGTATCGATCACCGGAGCTCAGTTCGACTCCATCATGTAAAATCTCGCTCGTATCCATCAGGCAAGGCTTTATTCGTATCCATCATTGAGTTTAGTTTCGTACTCATCTATTGGCCTTTCATTCGTATCGATCAAATTCACCTTTTCGTATCAATCGGTTCATAGATCGACACGAAATACACTCCTGCAGTCGTTACGAGAGAATATGCGATGCAAACAGTTGAGTACAAATGTTTTGGAGAAGTGATGGACACATACAAGCGTGAAGCGTGGATACGTGCACGAATCCAGGGAAGAAGCGTTCAACTCGGTGCACAAGATGGATTGGTACAGGAAGCTGGCGCCACATCACGAGCAAGCGCGTGCTTCTGATCGAGTCGAACAAGATGGATTCGAACCAGTGGGTACGAACGCAACAGCACTCACGAAAATGCAATTCGTATCGATCATATCTCCTAAACCGCTGATCCAAATGCAACGAAATTTCACAGCAGCTTACATACAAGGTAGAGAACGTTCCTGCCAAGTTTCATCCCGATAGGATCATTTTGATGGATATGAAATGGATTCGTATCTATCGCAGATCGAGTCGAAACTTGGTGGGGTCAGTCGCATGGGCCCACTCACATGCAATAAGAAGTCTCCCGAAGTTTGAGCGCGATATCAGCCTCCAACGCCTATAAATAGCCTCCTGAAGCCTACAGAAGAGAAGATCTTTTGGCCATTCAACGCCCAGACTCTGTCGGATTCATTTCTATACTTCAATACAACTATTGTACTCGAAATTTTCCATTGCTACTGCTGTAAGCATCTGTAACCAGCAAGGATAATCAATAAAAGATAAAACTTTGGAGTGGACGTAGGCCAGAGATAGCCGAACCACTATAAATCTTGTGTCTTTAGTCATTATTTCTGGATTATTGCTTGCTGTTTACTGTGATCTGTGATTTATGCTTGGAATATTGCTGATTTATATTCATACTTTGGTGCTTTCACGATATTTGGGGTTTTTGACCAATTTTGGTGCAAACACTTTGGTGCTTTCACCGAGAACGACTAGCACCCGCTACATCGGATTGAAGTTTGGATTTAGAAAGAGTGAAGAGTTCAGATTTGAAAGACAATGACTCGTCAGACAAGCAAGAGACAAAGAGCTGAGAGAAGCCAACAGGAAGGAAGTCAAGAAGCATCCTCGGGAGCTGGGGAAGGACAAGCTTCGATCTACATAATCAGGGATGAAATGGAGGCTATGGCCAATTCATTGCAGGAGAGATTGTTAAAAAGTCAACAGGAAATGATGCAGATTTTCTTTGAACAGATGAGAGTTGTCGAAACACAGAACCTTGGACCAACTACGGCGGCTACAAGTGCAGGACAAGGAACTAGGGTCGCGGAACCAGATGGAGGACAGAATGCAAAACTAGATGGCAATCAACAAAGGCTTGGGGGCAGGCCCGTAGGATCTGATACTGGAAGGCCCTTGGATGGAGCTCAGCAGGCTAGAGCGACTGCTAACATCGGTGAACCGCATGAGGAGTATGTACCGGAATTCCCTCGGGGACATGGGGGCACCCCTTGACAGACAATGCTGGCTTAGTGGAAGTCATTAGGAAAACTATGCGTGGAGGTTTGACTAATAGAGATTTGGAAGGAGTGAACAGGAGTCCGTTTACTCAGGAAATCAGGATAGCTCAGAATCCACCCAAGTTTAAGCTACCTAGCGTGTAAGTATACGATGGCAAGACTGACCCGACCACTTGATGGGATACACTAGACATATGGAAGTGCTGGGGGCATCAAAGGAAGTGATGGCCCGATGTTTTCCTTTATACTTGACGGACATGGTTGCCATGTGGTTTAGGCAACTGGAAGAAGGATCTATCAGAACCTGGAGGGAATTGGTGGATAGGTTTTTTGGCCAGTTTCGGGTTCATATTAAGAGACCAAAGAACATAATGACACTAACGTCGGCAAAGCAAAGGACGGATGAATCGCTTAGAGCTTTTCTAACTCGATTCAATGCGGCAGTTACTTCGGTGGATTGGCCGAATCCATTGATGGTTTTGATGGCGGCGGTATCGGGAGTCAGAGAGGACTCGGATTTTAATGTATCTTTAATACGAGACCCACCACTGGATCTTGGGGAATTCTTCCACAAAGCCGAAAAATTCCTTCGGCAAGAAGACGCTCGTATGGATTTAAAGTTAAAAAGGGTGAATGCGACTGAGTGTGGAGGACCATCCAACGGAGGCTCGGATAAGGATAAAAGGAAAGAGGAAGTTGGATGATGACCCAGGAAAAGCCAGAAAGTGATGGAAGGATCCAAAGTTCTCCACATACACAGGATTAAACGAGACGCCGGAGCGGATATACATGGAAACTCGAAATCGCCTCCCTTACCGGAAGCCGGCTAGGATTGAACCATCGGAACGGGAGAGGGCATCAGGGAGGCACTGTCTCTTCCATGATTTGGACGGACATGATACCAACAGCAATAAGTGTTTGCGTCAAAATTGGGCACAACACTCTTCGGGAGTCGTTAAAGAGATAATAGTCAAGAATGCAAATTCAAAACAGATATTATCTAACAAAAACTCCAATCAACAGTAAAGAAAATGCGTAGACAATCGATTTATAGTGGTTCGGCGTGTTGCCTACGTCCACTGTGAAGTTTTTTGATATTTTATTGCTTTTCTTTCGATGATTACAAGTTGTTGCAGCAATCAACAGCAAATTACAATTGTAAGTTCAGAATCAACAGTAAAATTATGATGTAGGATGAAGGAGATCTCGATCCGGCAGAGTCTGGGCGCTTCAGAGTCCGAAGATCCCTTTTCTGTTGGCCCTGGGGCTCTATTTATAGGCGCGGGCAGCTGATATTTCGCTGAAAACTCGGGAGACCACTTCTGGCACGTGAGGGGGCCCACACGCACGGTCTCAGGAAGTTTGGGCCCACTTTGGCATCGGTTCGAACTCCATTCGAACCGATCTAGAATTCATCCAATCGAGGTGAAATTTGGCGTGGACATTCTTCAACATGTATGCAAGATTCTGTGAAAATTTCATGGCATTTGGATCAATAGGTTAGGAGATATGATGGGTTCGAAATTGGGTTTATTGCTCGGCTGTTTGGTTCGAAACCAAGGTTTCGAATCGATGGTCTCGAATCCATCATGCCACACGTCTTCGTGATGACGTGGAGCGCAAAATTCGAATCGATCCGGTCTTCACTCCGAGTTGACCGCTTCGACTCCATAGATCTCGGCGTATTTGAACCGATGGAAGACACGTCACCATGGTTGGTTGACCCAGTGGGTTCGAATGGAGCTATACAGGATGGGTTCGAACGAAGCCATAGTGATGGGTTCGAAGCATTGCTTCTGTAATGGGTTCGAACTTATGTTCCTCTAACGGATACGAACCGTGTCACTTCTCTATGGATACGATGCACATCGATTCGAACACGATGGTTTCGAATAAGATGGATACGAAGGTGAGGGAGTCGAAGGCGGTGGAGTCAAAGCCGAGGCGCCCTGATGGTTTCGAGTTCAACCGATTCGAAGGTGATGGTTTCGAAATACTGTTTGGTGATGGTTTCGAAACCTGGTCTTTCCCTTCAAATTGAATCGACCATAACTCTAGCACATGAACTCGGATTGACTTGGAACTTGAGATGTTGACTCCTATGGTCTTTCTTGCCGTGTCCTATCGATTGTAGCTCAATCTGGACTTGGACAAAATTCAGTGATATCCATAGCGAGACGAAGCATGACCGGTCTCTGAGACGAACTGTTCTCCGTTTCTGATCGATCTTTTGGTATCGCGGCTTTGCCAAAAAGCGGGATAACATTTTGCCCCCCAAAGTACGTCTTGTGGGAACATGACATGCTTTGAACTGCTGCAATTCCTCTGAACAATCATTGCTCTTTTTTTTTTTGAAACTCGTATGCTGTATTGTTGTAACCTTGCGTTGACATGATTGATTGCTGTATAATAGTGCTCAGCCGTTAGCTGTTGCATTTGTAACAGGATGAGTGTTTGATCCCTGTAAATGTTTAAAATCGAATGTTAGTTCGACATATATGCACATATGTTAATTTGACCCTTGTTAACGTCGTGCATTCACGAGTCGTTGCCAGCTTGGTTGGCTATTGAATTTCGTATCGATTCTCTCCTGAACCGATTTGGAAATTTGAGTTGAGACAACGCTTGATGGTTGTTTAGAAAAGTTCCTTCGTATCGATCCTCTCCTGAATCGATATTGAAGGTTGAAGGAATTGAATTCTGTATTGCATGAGTGTAACATTTCGAACCGATGCATTCGAGCATCGATGGGTTCGAAATTCATGTTTGTATGGACGCGGTATGCTTGTGCTATGATGGATTCGAAGTTAACATTCGAACCGGTTTGAGGGGATGGACACGAAATAATTGTTCGAGTCGATTCGAATTGGAAGCAGATGGATACGAAGTCATCTGTCGTATCGATAGGCCATGGATGGATTCGAAGTGGTTGATGTGAACAAGGTCTTCGAATCGATGTGCCCACAGTTCGTTTCGCATCGATGCAGCCTGTCACTTTGTAGTGCGTTTCGTACCGTTGAAGCATGAGGTGAACTTCGAATCGTTAGGGCTTTAGGCAGATGGGTTCGAAAGCCAACTTCGAAACGATCTAGTACTTGACCGGTTGTGACCGGTTGGGTTGACTGGGATACGAGATGGCCCGGTCACATCCTAGGCTCCATATAAATAGCAGTGGGTTTCACTGTTTTCATTTTTACTTTTACTCTTGCTTGCTTTTACTATGCAGTGCATCGTTTCGGAGCTCCAAAGGAGAAAAAACACTGTGTTGCGTGAACCATTCAAGATCCAAATCTCTAATTCCTTGAATCTATTATTCAAACTAGGTAATTAGTCTCGAATCCAAGCGGCAAAGTAATTTTAAATCCCATTCCTTTTTCGTCGATTGCATAGCCTCGAGATTGGCAAAACCAGATCTGGTTTGGGAGGGCTTCGAACCGATGCGTGGGCTCGAGTTCGAATCGATGATGGTGGCATCATTTTCTTGGATTTCATATCGATCCTTGGGAATGCCCTTATGGGGCGCACAGTTCGCACTGATTGATGGGTTCGATGAGTTCATCTGAGTCGATGGTTTCGAACCCATCGGCTATCGGTTCAGAGTTCTCTATTTTGCATTGGTACGAAGGGTATCGATTCATATCGGTTCGAACATGTCAATCAAGGATCGGTTCGAAGTCATCCACTATCGATCGATTCGAATTTGACACATGGTTATCGGTTCGAAGCGCGTCTAACGGCATTGGTTCGAAGCGACGTCAGGATGGGTTCGAACGAAGCGACGTTTGGTTGGGTTCGAACGAAGTCCTTGTGATCGTTTCGATCCCTCTATGATGGATACCAAAGTTTGAAATTTTTCTGAGCATGACTCCGACGAGCTTCGTTCTTGCATATTTGGACTCGAATACTAAACTGCATACTTGCTCGCCTTTCGAAGCTTGTCGATGGAACTATAACAAATTCTATCCGAATCAATTTCCATCATAGAAACGGATAAGTGATGACGGTCAGAGATGACGGTCATTATAGCTGGACTCCGTAGCATTGTCGTTTGCATATTTACTTTAACTCTGCGACATTTACTCAAGTAATGCATGGCACTGCACCACACACATTCATACACTTTACACTGGGGAACGCATGGGTCCTTTGTCGTCTAATGATGGTTTCTCATGAGTTAGCTAGTTATGGAACCGTCAAGTTCACAGCAGCAGGAGATTCAAGGTACAGCCTCTCCGAGACTAGAGGTTCCGGACATCGATCCTGAGATCGTCGGTCCAGCCCCGGAGGAATTGCCTAATGCGTCGTTCATCGCAAATCCATCGGATTCCGTTCCATCAAATATCTCTGAAGACATGTTGGGAAGGATATGCTTGAGGCACGGCCTGTCACTGGACGATGTGTTACTGCCGGGGTCGAATGATAGACCGCACAACCCACCGGAAGGGTATACTGCATTTAACCGCCACGCGTGTGCGGCCGGAACACTTCCTCCGTTCAACGAGTATATAAGGGAAGTATTGCCGTTTTTGAGGATCGCTCCATCTCAGCTGCACCCGAACGGGTATGCGTCGATCAATAGCTTGTTCATTGCATTTATGGAATATCTCCATCGACCGCCACTCCTGATCGAGATCAGATACTTGTTCAATTTCAAAATTCGGGGTGATTATCCCTCCTTCACATTCTTGGAAGCGGTGAGAAATTGCCAAGTGGTTACTGGGTCTTGGACCAGGTTGAGCTATTATAGGACAGAATGGTTTTATGTCAGATGTCCTCCTGGATTTTCCTGACGATGGCTATTCAGACGTGAGTATAGCTGAGTTCGAAAATAATTACTACGGCAATTGCAGCCGAAGTGGAACTTATATTTTATCCTTTTTTACAGCGGTGATTCAGCGACCTGAGGGCGAGCACTTTAGGGAGATGGTGCGAGTGCTTCGAGAAGTCCCGAGTGGAGATAGGGATATCGACGTGTTATTGACGGATAGGAATCTCCGGGCTTGCGGTTTGATCGAACAAGGGCAGAGTATAAGCTTTGAGGTGGCACTAAGGGCTGTATCGAAAAAACGAGTCAAGCACAAGAAACCCGGAGTTACTACAGCTGAGGAAGCTGACTCTGAAAGAACCCACACCGATGATGAGCCGCTGACCGGGCCTACGGACGCAGCTCCGGATGTCGCGGAGCAGAGAAAAGGCAAGGCTGCCATGGTTAAGTCAAGTAAGAAGGGGAGATGGAAATCGGTTGTCACGGCCCGTTCCGCTCCCGGAGTTAGAATCTCGGAGATGTCTCCTCCGAGAACTGAAAATCTTTTTGAAGGGCTTGCCGATCTTCCAATCCCGGACGATGTGTCTTTTCAACATGATGCCGGGTTGGAGGAATTCCATCGCACTCTAGAATTGAACGAGCCTCTCATTACTAGCGAGGTCGACACTTCTGGTTGGTCGGGGGGAATGCATATTCATAAACATTTCACGACACTGCATAACCTTTGACTTTAAACTACCTGTTTTGAAAGGTGATTAATTCTATTTTATTTTGCTTCGCAGATATCATGTCTAAGCGAGGTTCAATGCTTGGGAGTCTTCGACATGCCCGCAAGCCTTCATATTACGACTCGCGCAGACGAGAAGGGGATAAAGGTTATGACCAGGGGCGCTCTGGGCATTATGACCAGGGACGCTCTGGATATTCTAGTCATGAGAGATATGACACGGACAGAGGCTATAAGCGTCGATCGCGATCGCGTACCCCTCCTCCTTCCAGAGATCCCGTACAACCTCCTGCTCATGTCCCTCATCCTTCCGAGTCTTTTTGATATACGTCGGTTTCTCAATCTTCTCGATCTGAGGCGATGACCCCGATAGTCGCGGAGCAGCCTCCTACTGAAATCTCGGGGGAAGGGGCAATTAGACTTGCGCAATTAAAGAGGGAGTTCCCGAATATTTGCTTCGATAACTACGTCTTTCCCTCGAACTTGAAAAGAATCCCGCCAGAGGCCGAGTGGTTGGCGCTCGACTATGTGCATGACTTTTACACCCAATACAAGGCGTGGTATAGGGCGGCTGATAAGGCATCGGCGTTGGCCTTCGAACGAGCGGCTACCATTGAAAAGCTTCAAACCGAGTTGGCTCTAAAAGACCGCATCATACAAGTGCTGAATACCGAGGCTGAATCGTCTCAAAAATCAGAGATGGAGGCTCTTACAAAGGCCGATGAAGCTCAAGCAGCCATGGATAGAATGAAAAAGGAGCACTACGTTACGGTGGAAGACATGGGCCATCGGAACACTGTCGTCACTGCTGAGCGGGATGCGGCGTTAAAAGAACTTAATGAACTCAAGGCTAAATTTGCCGAAATTATTAAAGATAGAGATGACGCGCTTAACACGGCGCAAGAAGCCTGCGAGCAAGCCGTAGTGCTTCGCACTGAAAGAGATGTGGCCGTGGCCAAAGTTCAGGCGGTCGAAGCAGAGGTGGAGGAGATGGTTCAACAGGCAGAGGCCAGGCTAGAGGCCGATATCGAAGATTTGCTCATAACTTACAACGCCAATGTGTTAAAACACAGAAACTTAGCCTGGCTTCAAGATTATCCGGTTCACCTTCGTAGCGCTTGGGTCCGATTGGTCGAGGAGGAAGAGGAAGCACATCCAGGTGAAGCGGTCGATCGATTCGAACTTGAAAACCGGCTGCTCACAGACGACGAGAAGAAGGTCCTTCATGACGCCATCATCGCTCATGAGAAGGAGATGATCGGCGGTCGTTCCCTGGAAGTCGGAGAGGGATCAGGTGTTGAGCACCATTCCGCTGTCACTGAAGTCACCACACCATCTTCGTCGGTGCCTGTATCTGCGGTCGGTTTGCAACCTGCTCCTGCTTACGACCCGGAACAGCCGCGCTTATCTCCTATTCATGAGCATACTTCCGAGGCCGTTCAGCCGTCTGCGAGCCAAACTGGGGAAGGTATTCCGAAGTTATCTCAAGCGTTTTCTAAATAGAGTGTTTGTTTTGTAGCAGTTACTAATAACTTCTTATTTTTTGCCTAGCGACTGGAGTTGCGCCGACTGTCGCGGCTCAAGAATCAAGCATAGGAGATAAGGCCATCGCCACCGAGACCACCGTTGTAACTGCGGTATCAACTGAGGCGACGCAGGGGAGATCCTTATCTGTTGACGAACAAATGGTGAGCGAGCTGCTCGGTGAGCAGGGTGGTTCTTTCTCTGACTTGCCATTTATCATCGTTAGTAGCCTCCCGCCGTCCTCAAGTTCTTCGATGCAGATCGTGGATGCCCCCAGCCAAGCCCATGCGACTCGGAATGAGGAAATTTTGGCCGAAATCAGCGCCGAAATAGAGGCTGCGGGGCATAGTGGTAATGTTAGTGGTAGTACGGCGGCGCAGAGCCCGGCACCTACTAGGGTAGTGTCATCGGGTGGCACTATCCCGCCCTCCGTCACGGATCCAGTCCCCCCTACTCCTCCGACTGGAAGCCTCCATGCAGACTCAAGCTCCGAGGAGGATATTGACATCATGCCTCCAGCCGAAGAGCCACCGCCGGAGAGGAGACATTCAAAACGAAGAATTTCTGTCCCTAGTGACACTGATGATGTACCACTAGTAAGAAGGACGAAAAAGAAGAAATAAATCGGCTTCTCAAGTAGAAGTTTTGGTAGATAGGTACTTGTCTTCGTTTTTTGTCAGTAGGTCGTGTATAGATGCAGGTTCGGCCCCTGCTAGTAGGCATTCTTTTTTGGAAGAACTTATTTGCGTGTAAGTTCTTGTTTCAAGTTAGTTGAAATAAAATTTAGTTCCTTTGTTTCAACTCTTGTTCTATTTGTGCTTAAGTACTTGCAGTGTCTTGTTTTCGGTCCGGTGTATTTGTGGTGTTTTTACCGTTTAAGTAGAGTTCGTTTCATTTGCCAAGCCTGAAAATCTTGGTCATAAGTCGTGATTGATGAATGAGTTGAACTTCGGACGTTGTACCACTTCGGTTAGTGATTAATATTTAGCTTTCGTGCCCCCCAGTTTTGGGGAACAACACTTGTATTTTTGGCGGTTGAGTGCGTTTACTGCAAACTTTGAACACATGTCCACATTCTGGGGACTTAAGATAACTTGAGATCGATAATCTGGTTCGCACTCAGGGAACTCGAGAGTTATCGATGCTTGTAACACGGCTTGCGCTCCGGGAACTTGGAAATGATGTTCACATTCCAACTCGCACTCTACGAACTCGGAGTTAGTATTAACATTTCAGTTCGCACTACGGGAACTTTAACTTGGTGTTTGTGCTCCGATTCACTTGCCGGGGAGTTGGATAAAACATGTATGTTTGGGTTCGCACTTCAGGAACTCGGAATTGATGTTTATACTCCAACTCACGCTTCGGGAATCTGGAGTTTGCACGGATGCTTCGGTTCGCACTCCGGGAACTTTGAATTGATGTTTACACTCCAATTAACACTCTTGGAAGTTGGAGTTAGCCGATAGATGGTCAGTCACACCTATTTGAGCTTTTTGGGAATTCGTTCGCACTCTGGGAATGATGGATTTGATGTTTATACTCCAATTCACACTCTGGGGAGTTGGAGTCCGTTCGCGCGGAGGGAACGAGTTATGGAGTGCTTATACTCCAATTCACGCTGTGGGAAGTTGGAGTCCGTTCGCGCAGTGGGAACGAATTATGGAGTGTTTATACTCCAATTCACGCTGTGGGAAGTTGGAGTCCGTTCGCGCAGTGGGAACGAATTATGGAATGTTTATACTCCAATTCACGCTGTGGGAAGTTGGAGTCCGTTCGCGCAGTGGGAACGAATTATGGAATGTTTATACTCCAATTCACACTGTGGGAAGTTGGAGTCCGCTCGCGCTCTGGGAGCGAATTATGGAATGTTTATTCTCCAATTCACGCTGTGGGAAGTTGGAGTCCGCTCGCGCTCTGGGAGCGAATTGTTGAATGGACTGTTGTGTGTTGGTCCAGTTCAGCCTTCGATGTGTTGGCTTGTCCCCGAGCTGGGGTTTCACTTAGTGAGTGACCGGTTGTAACGCAGTCACTCGCTATTTGAATAAATTCCATTGTTTGATGGAACTTAACTCTTCGTGTGCCGTGATTGTTGAACGTTGTATTCGGTGAATCACAGCTTTAGCCTGAAGAGATAGCATTTTATTTGCTGAAATGAGAAAATGTGGCAAAGTCAGTGCCTTATTACAAATTCAAAATTCAGAATGTAAAGGAAGCTACAAAACATTAATAGACTGAAGGAGCATGTCATGTGTGACAGTGACGAGGTTCTTCGTCGTTCCAGGCCCCTGAGTAAGTAGGCCCGCCACTGATGGCGTTTGTCACCAATCTCCCACGGGGACAAGTCGAGTCCTCCTACCTCGGTCGATTGGGTTCATCGACTGGATTAGATGGATCCGCTTCTCTGGGCTGCGGTGTCCGCACAAACTGTTCCAGCTTTCTTTCTCTGACTAGTTTTTCAACAAGATCTTGTAAGTGACGACACTCGTTCGTATTGTGCCCGTAGCCTTCATGGAACCTGCAAAATTTTCCCGTCTGGATTTGTCTCTCCGACGACGGTCTTGGAGCAGGTTTTTCATACTGAATTGTATTACGGGTCTGCAAATACAAGTCCTCCAGTGAAGTATTCAAAGGAGTATAACTGTCGAACATCGGATTTTTGCGTTGCGGGCCACGATTTTGATATTGTTTTTTAAGTTGATTCACGCTCTCTCTTCGCCGAGCTTGTTTATTTTTAATGTTCAACTGAACTTTTCCGGAGCTCTCACCGGACTGTTTTATTGCAACATTGCTTTGGGTTCCTTCCGCATTTGGCCCTACGTCAGTTTGCTTCCTAGACTGTTTCGCGTCTTCCCGTCTCAGGAATTGAGCTGCTTTGGCATGGAAACGGTCCAATGACGCAGGTGCTTTCCCTGCTAGCCAATTGCCAAATTCAGAATCGGCGCCGATCCCCTTAGTTAATGCCATAAGGATGGAGTTATCGTTTGGATTACTAATCTCTACACATGCAGTATGGAATCTTTCTAAGTAGTGTCTGAGTGTCTCTCCGGAAGCTTGTGTGACACTAGATAGAGTGTTGACATCTTTCGGCCTTGCGACGTGCATGCGGAATTGCTCGACGAATTTTGTGGCCAGCTGGTCGAATGAGGAGATGGATCGAGGAGGCAATCGGGTAAACCACATGGTGGCGATGCCCCCCAAGGATATGGGGAAACTACGACACTTCACAGCGTCGTCGGCTCTGGCAGCAGTCATCGACCATTCATATTTTAGAATATGTTGGTTGGGGTCGGAGTTTCCCTCATACATGGGTAGAGTGGGCATTCGGAATCGCCGTGGGGGTTCAGCATTAAGAATATCGTCCGTAAAGGGAGTGTGACTTCGGGAAACTCCCCAGTCGTCGTTCGTGAATCTCTGACTCTCACGGATCATCTGACGTAGCATAGCTGAAAGATCCGGCATTTGTGCCGGAGTATGATCACGTTCCGTACTTCGGGCTTGAACCGGACATCGTCGACGGTACAAGTCTCGCCTTCTTGGCTCATAGTCCTCTGGGATGTACGGTTCAGGAGTATGACCGCTATGACGACGGTCCAGGTCCGACTGATCTTGAGTGTCGACCCCTGGTTCAGCCGCAATGCTAGTGGTGCGGTATATTGCGGCGTGATGAGGAACGGCACCTTCTCGGGAGGAGGGTCCGGTTTGGAAACTGGCTGACGGGCCAACTCTTATTTGTCCAACGGTCAATGTCGGTTGGTTTCCAATGGGTGGCAAATGACTCCCATCTAACCGGGGTCGTGGAGGCCGGTTATGATAATCAGAAGATGAAGAACTTTCGCTGGAAGAGCGAGAAGCACGATCTCTCGTGGATCTCTTTCGTTTCTGGCGATCCAGCTTGTTGATTAGCTCAGCGTTAGCGCGTAGCTGTTCTTCTAGTTGTTGCCGACTCTGGGTCAGCTCTTGGAGCAGCAACTGCAACTCTTGTCGGGTGACTGGTCCCGACGGTTCCGATTGCCCAACGGCATCTTGATTAGGTGGAGGTAGAGGGGCAGGATTCTGTCTATCCTATTCTCCTTGATTGACAGCGTTCGAGGTGGTTCTTGTGCTAACCATCTTTAGAGTTGAGTTCCTTTTCTAGACTTTATGCAAATCTGAATAGAAGGGAAGGAAGTTGGATTTAACGATCTGGATCTCTCTCTTAGATTTATTCAATCCGGTATCGATGACAGATCCAACGAGCAGGAGAAAATCTGGGTTCTCTCAATGAAAGCACCAAAGTGTTTGCGTCAAAATTGGGCACAACACTCTTCGGGAGTCGTTGAAGAGATAATGTCAAGAATGCAAATTCAAAACAGATATTATCTAACAAAAACTCCAATCAACAGTAAAGAAAATGTGTAGACAATCGATTTATAGTGGTTCGGCGTGTTGCCTACGTCCACTGTGAAGTGTTTTGATATTTTATTGCTTTTCTTTCGATGATTACAAGTTGTTGCAGCAATCAACAGCAAATTACAATTGTAAATTCGGAATCAACAGTAAAATTATGATGTAGGATGAAGGAGATCTCGATCCGGCAGAGTCTGGGCGCTTCAGAGTCCGAAGATCCCTTTTCTGTTGGCCCTGGGGCTCTATTTATAGGCGCGGGCTGCTGATATTTCGCTGAAAACTTGGGAGACCACTTCTGGCACGTGAGGGGGCCCACACGCACGGTCTCAGGAAGTTTGGGCCCACTTGGCATCGGTTTGAACTCCATTCGAACCGATCTAGAGTTCATCCAATCGAGGTGAAATTTGGCGTGGACATTCTTTAACATGTATGCAAGCTTCTGTGAAAATTTCATGGCATTTGGATCAATAGGTTAGGAGATATGATGGGTTCGAAATTGGGTTTATTGCTCGGCTGTTTGGTTCGAAACCAAGGTTTCGAATCGATGGTCTCGAATCCATCATGGCACACGTCTTCGTGATGATGTGGAGCGCAAACTTCGAATCGATCCGGTCTTCACTCCGAGTTGACCGCTTCGACTCCATAGATCTCGGCATATTTGAACCGATGGAAGACACGTCACCATGGTTGGTTGACCCAGTGGGTTCGAATGGAGCTATACAGGATGGGTTCGAACGAAGCCATAGTGATGGGTTCGAAGCATTGCTTCTGTAATGGGTTCAAACTTATGTTCCTCTGACGGATACGAACCGTGTCACTTCTCTATGGATACGATGCACATCGATTCGAACACGATGGTTTCGAATAAGATGGATACGAAGGTGAGGGAGTCGAAGGTGGTGGAGTCAAAGCCGAGGTGCCCTGATGGTTTCGAGTTCAACCGATTCGAAGGTGATGGTTTCGAAATACTGTTTGGTGATGGTTTCAAAACCTGGTCTTTCCCTTCAAATTGAATCGACCATAACTCTAGCATATGAACTCGGATTGACTTGGAACTTGAGATGTTGACTCCTATGGTCTTTCTTGCCGTGTCCTATCGATTATAGCTCAATCTGGACTTGGACAAAATTCAGTGATATCCATAGCGAGACGAAGCATGACTGGTCTCTGAGACGAACTGTTCTCCGTTTCTGATCGATCTTTTGGTATCGCGGCTTTGCCAAAAAGCGGGATAACAATAAGCACTTAAAGGACATAATTGAGGAGCATGTAAGGAATGGAAAATTGAGGCAATATGTTGGGACACGGAATGCAGCGGTGGGGCTGAAGCAGCAACCGCCTACCTCACACCATGATGATGTGAGGCCCAGGAATGGTGGGCGATTGGTTATCAATTGACTGGGATAGTATGAAATAAGTAACAAACTATTGGCAAGCAACCAAGTCATTTACATATGTATGGGGACGGAGATGGCCCCTAGACATGCTCTGAATGATGATAAATTGCGATGCTATGGTTTGTGAAATTTGTCTTTTGCTTTCGGATTGGACACTAACTTTTTTGGTTTGGTTTTGGAGTTTGGATTGAAATCCTAGTTTTGCTTGCTTTCTGATTTGGATTTTCGCTTGGATGATTGTTTTTTGTTTTGGATGTTGGTTTGGATTTCTGATTTTCTTGTTTGATTTGGATTTTGGATGGGGCTTTGATTGGATTTTTATCAGGTTTTTGGTAAACGGTCGTCGGGTATGGATTATACTGGCAACGGGTAAGTCTCTTCGCCCGCATGTGGCAAATTGGCTTATTCATGTCGTTGAGTATGGACTATGCTCAGCAAGTGTCCGGAGTGACCAGGATTCGTCCTAGGACATAGGCCCCATATTATCGATTATTGTTTCAGGTCGTTGAGTATGGACTATGCTTGACAAGGGTCCGAAGAGACCAGGATTCGGCTTAGGACTTAAGCCATGGCATTGTACAACTTCCAGGGACAATGGACCATGGTCGTCAAGTGAGGATTACGCTTGGCAAGAACTCGGCAAGGTTGGCTCAACGTCCAGGGACACTGGACCACGGTCGTCAAGTGTGGATTGCACTTGGCAAGAACCCAGTGAGGTTAGCTCAACGTCCAGGGACACTGGACCACGGTCGTCAGGTGCGGATTGCGCTTGGCAGGAGCCCGGAGAGGTTATGGATTTGGATATCAACCCAGAGAGGTCCTGGATTCGGTTATTGGCTATTGGATAAGGATGGATTAGAACTCGGTTGATATAGAATTGGCTAAGGCTTTGGTTATTGGATTTGGAATTGGGCATCGACTATGAGCAGTCAGGATGATATACTCTGACGATATGGCTATGGACTTCGGATATCGGATTCGGAACTATTCAAAACACGCCTTCTTATCACAAGGCATGTTTTGGATGGCAAAATGTTAGCCCATTTTTTGGTCAAAGCTGGAATATTAACTAATTGGCAAGGAATGATGGATATCAGGATTGGAGATCGATTGGAAATAAGGTTGCAATCGATGTCGTTAAATTTGGTCGGGCTTCGATCGGGACAGAATCGATTGGAGATGATGATGAGGAATCGGAAAGGCTATGCTTCAAATTTCAGGTTAATCGGAGTTCGTATGAAGGAGATATGATCGATGCAAGGTAGGAAGAACATGTTGTTCGTATCCATTGGTGCGTAGGGGATGTTTCGTATCGATGCATTTCGTATTGATCGAAAGATGGTGTTTCGAATCGATAGTGTTTGTATCGATCAAAGGCAGAGCATAGTGGTGGACCTCGAATCGATACTGTTCGTATCGATCAGCATAGACACGACTCAATGATTTCGTATCGATCGGATAGGAAGGCTAGATGGATTTCAACTCGATGGCAACACACCCAGATTGGTAGGTAAGCATGCAGAGGTTTGTTCGAATCGATACATTACGTATCGATCAGGATGGGACAGGTGGTACATTTCGAGTCTATGATCTCGTATCGATCACCGGAGCTCCGTTCGACTCCATCAGGTAAAATCTCGCTCGTATCCATCAGTTAAGGCTTCGTTTGTATCCATCATATCATACCCATCTGTTGGCCTTTCATTCGTATCGATCAAATTTACCTTTTCGTATCGATCGATTCATAGATCGATACGAAATACACTCCTGCAGTCGATATGAGAGAACATGCGATGCAAACAGTTGAGTACAAACGTTCTGGAGAATTGATGGACTCGTACAAGCGTGAAATGTGGATACGTGCACGAATCCAGGGAAGAAGCGTTCAACTCGGCGCACAAGATGGATCGGTCCAGGAAGCTCGTGCCACGTCACGATCAAGCGCGTGCTTCTGATCGAGTCGAACAGGATGGATTCAAACCAGTGGGTACGAACGCAGCAGCACTCACGAAAATGCAATTCGTATCGATCATATCTCCCAAACCGCTGATCCAAATGCAAGGAAAGTTTCACAGCAGCTTGCATACAAGGTAAAGAATGTTTCTGCCAAGTTTCATCCCGATTGGATCATTTTTTGATGGATACAAAATGGATTCGTATCGATCGCAGATCGAGTCGAAATTTAGTGGGATCGGTCGCGTGGGCCCACTCGCGTGCCATAAGAAGTCTCCCGAAGTTTGAGTGCGATATCAGCCTCCAACGCCTATAAATAGCCTCTTGAAGCCCATAGAAGAGAAGATCTTTTGGCCATTCAATGCCCAGACTCTGCCGGATTCATTTCTACACTTCAATACAACTGCTGTACTCGAAATTTTCCATTGCTACTGTTGTAAGCATCTATAACCAACAAGGATAATCAATAAAAGATAAAACTTTGGAGTGGACGTAGGCCGGAGATAGCCGAACCACTATAAATCTTGTGTCTTTATTCATTATTTCTGGATTATTGCTTGATGTTTGCTATGATATGTGATTTGTGTTAGGAATATTGCTGATTTATATTCATACTTTGGTGCTTTCACGATATTTGGGGTTTGTGACCAATTTTGGTGCAAACAGGGCTGCCTGCATCTATAAATAAGACTCAAGGGGTCTTGTTTTGAAGGATCTGAATTCTCTCATTCTGGTATTGTATTTTCTTAATCAAAACACTGTAACCCTAGTTGGATGCTTATTTGGGGATTTAATAAAATTGATATTTTCATGGAAAAAGAGGGAAGTCTTATGTTATATTAATTACTTTATTGTTTCTTATACTTTTGTTGGATTAACTCCTAATTTCAGGTTCAATATCTCGAAAGGTTCTTGTTCACAAGGTCGACAACACTTCCGCTAAAGGTAAATACTGCTAACTTTCGAAGCCCTTAGCCCTGCTGTTTAAACCTTTCGATAAGGTTGATAATATGATTGGTCTAACATCATTGGAATCCTCCCAAAGTGATTAACTTTGAGGCCTAAACCTTTTGACTAGGTCAAAAGTGTTTATGCTATAAAGGTATCAGTAATCTTTTGGAGTTATAATTTAAGTGGTCTAACCTTTCGACTTGGTCAAAGCCAGTTCCTTAAGTATGTATGCCTTGACTTGCAAAGCTTAATCGAAAAGAGACTGTTCCTAAACCTTTCGATAAGGATCAAAGATACATCATGTAGGTGATCAAACTTTTCGACAAGGTCGAAAGCTTCTACGTATCCACCAAGGTGTTTGATATTCAACTTAAGCCGAAGGGGGCTATCATCCAAACCTTGCGATAAGATAAAAACTAATCTTAAAAGGACAAACTCAAGGAACTTCAAGTTAACTAAAAGGAAAGCTTTTGCAGGAGACCTCATTCAAGTTCAACTTAGATGAAAGGTATTCAAATTCAAATATTAAACCTTTTGACAACGTCGAAAGGTCTGAACCAACATCCAATAACAAGTAAATCTAAATATAATGGTAATTCATAAGGGTATCACGACCTTCACTCATACCAGTCTACCTATACTACTTGGAATAACTTTGGGGTGTTGATAAGAAATCTAGGTAACAGACACCATCGAAACCAATGAATAAGGGCTATCAACAGAGTTGGAAGCACTTACCAAACAACTAAAAGAAGAATAGCACAACATACCTTTCGACAAGGGAGGCACCATGCTTAAGTCTTTCAGCAGCCACTTTTGACCTAGACGGAAGCAACAGGTCAAAAGATGTTGACCCGCATCTATAAATAAGACCCAAGGGGTCACGTTTTTAGGGTCTGATCCCACCCATTCTAAACTTGTATATCTTTAATCAAAAGTGTTTTAACCCTAATTGGAAGATTAATTTGGGGATATGAAGCAATAAAGCCATCTTTTGCCGATAAATGGGATGTTTCAAGTATGTTAGATCATTTATCCTTTTATTAAAGTTCCTGTCAGTTTCACTATTGTGTTTCGGGTTTTGCCTTCATCGAAAGGCCACTGTCGACATAGTCGAAACTAAGCAAGATTTAAGAAAATTCAAGTTCATATTTAAAGTAACCTACCTCTGAGTTCAAACTTTTGATAAGGTCGAAAGCCTTCACCAAAACATTGTAGCTTGTGCTTACTAGTACAAACCCAAGGAGGTTAACTTCACAGCCTTCGACGGAGTCGAAACCCCTATCCTAGATTCCTGGACCTAGTTTTAATACCTATATCACCTTCATTTTGACAGAGTCCGAACCTCTATCTCATAATCAAGGATAAAGTCCCAGCTAACCAATAATCAAAGCTTTTGATAAGGTCAAGTCCAATTAAAAAATCCTTATCCTGGGTATTCCATCTGTTAGTCGCTATGCACTGGATCGATGATGGCCAAATATATAGATACAGAGTTGACGTGCAGTAATCACAGTAGCAGCAATATCAATATAATAGCAGCGCGAATAAAAAGTAAAGCAAGAAGCAATCACAACAAAAATTTTATACTGGTTCGGACCTCCAGTCCTACTTCTAGTCCCAGACTCCTTCTGGAATTTCAACTAACTATCACCCTCTCTTCGCCCGGAGGAATAGGCACCTGAGCAGCAGAACAGGATTTCAGTACACTTGCCCGAGCAGCCGAACGGGACTTCAATATTTTCTTTTACAAAGAAATAACTTGACTATATATTGTGTCTTCAATACACTGAGTAGTCGAACTTGAGTACAACTTCTATAACCTGTAAAAATGATGTAGAATGAGCGTGCAGAGGTTAGGAAGTGGATTAGAACCAGATTTGTATGTTGTGGAGTGAAATAGCACTGGTCTAAATTTGCTTTTAGAATGAATATGGAAGTTGGAGCGTTTGAAATCAATATGAGAATGATTTAAGAGAATATAATTGTTATCTTTGATTTGGGGATGATAGAAGACTTATATATGAGTGATAAGATGTCTTTGAACAGCAACAATCCTTTAGCATTTCAGTTTGGAAGAGATGCATCCGTTGGAAGTTGGCAATTGGTTGAAAAGGCACTTGAATAGCCACTTGACTATTCGCTTTGCTATGCTAATGTAAAGTAGCCGTTAGCATTTTTCTCAAAATGATGTGCAGCACATTTGGTAAGGCGTGTGCCTGGCTTCCATGCGTCCTGGGTTCGATCCCTGTTGTAGCCTATTTTAAATTTCCGTTTCTGTAACGGTTATTTCCGACCGTTAGTATACAACCTTTCAAGCGCACATGTGGTGCACTGGTAAGTGCGCATGCTAGTCTCCAGGGTGAGCAGGGTTCGAGTCCCAGTATGTACAGATTTTTACCTAATTTAATTTTTCGTCCTTTTCTGATTAAAAAACAATATGCCCTTGTATCCAATATCTGTTGTGGTGTGGTGGTAGATCATGTGCATTTCTACCTTGGTGTGCTAGGTTCGATTTCCACTTTTCCTATGTTCGAATTCTTTATTTTGTTTTCCTTTGTGAAGTAAACTTGCTGTCTGGTGTTCATCTCCCAATATAGAACTGCAATTCAATGTTTATACACTTGTGGCTATAGCATGGATGGTAAGCAGTCTTCATTTCTTTTTACTGGTCATGGTTCAAATTCCACTATCTTCATTTTATTTTTTTCTTCTTTTTTTCGTCGTTGTCGTGTCCGTGTATCTCATATAAATTTTATAATCCATCCATCATATACCTACTTCGCCTACAATCACTCAATAAACATATTAGTAGTATTGTCATATAGTTGTTATCATCAAAAGCACTAAAACTACGTTTTCAACACAATCTATTTTGAAGAGGAAAGCTTTCGAAATAGAATTTACAAAGTCTCAATAGAGTCCAAAGGTCATTAAGCATGGAACCCAACCCTTTCGACATAGTCGAAAGGTCTGTCTGAGCTATTCCTGCCCACTAAAGACAATTTAAGAGAAAATTCAAAAGGAATCAATACCTACCATACTACTATATTTGCCTATGTGATAATTATCATTCCTTAGCATAACATTGAGGCACTGACAAAAAATCTTGTTAAAAAATACTTAAATAAGAATCCATACTCTAATTCAGAACATCACTTTAAAATAATTGTTTAATCCTTTGTTTAAGAATCCCATCCGTTTAAAGCAAGATAAACAAGTTTAAATATATAATAATCACCTACGTTTAAAACATTACTAAATAATTATTTAAAATATATTAATAATTCCAAAACCTTCTTAAAAGGTTATATAACTTTTATAAATCGTATTTGAAAAGTGTTCTAAAAATATCTAAGGTAAACTTTTATACTGAACCGAAATCATAAATTTCCAAAACTGCATCCACAACGACTATTGCTGTATAGACCATAATCTTTTAAAAATATTCTATAAACTAAATATCCTTTGGACCACTTCAAAGCACTTTTAAAATATTTATATACCCCTTTATAGAACTCCATTTCTTTTTATATTTGTTAACCCAAAAAATGGATCAACACCTTGGTTTGAGTTTAAAAGCACCAGCACTGTTCTGCCAGAGCAAAAACACAAATAATAGGTATAGAAAACAACAATAAAAGAATGAAGACAAGGAATTTTTATGGAGGATCGGCTGTTAATGAAACATATGTCCACTTTTTATTTTTATTATGACTGATTGCTATTACACTTAGTGTTTGATTACAAAGCCTTTGATTACCCTTAGCTAGATTGAATCCCAAACATTGGAATCCACTAGAGAATCATAATGATTCATTTGGAGATTGTTGAGAGGGAGGTAGAAAGTGTAGAAGTTCTCCAGCAGAGCTTAAAAAACCAGTCCGGAGAAGATCTTGTTTATATTGCAGGCAGGACGATATTTATAGAGATTGGAGAGCTTTTGGGCCAGGCCACTTCGCCAAATGATCACAGATAGACGTAGAATGTAACACCCCATATTTTCATAGAATTATTTGGAGTATTTACTTAGTTAAATTAAATAAAATAGTGCATTGATTAGGGGATTAAGATTTTATTTTAATCAAAAGGCAGCCGTGCCTTAGAAAATGAACGAATTAAGATAAACTAAAATGAAATAGAGGAGGGGTGAAATAGGAAGATGGCTATTCTAATACCCTAAATCCCTTAGTCATGCATTATTTTATTTCTTTCTATTTGCAAAAATTAGAACTTAGTGACAGACCACCATTTTAGAGAACTAATGGAAGAAAAAGCTAAGGAAGATGATTAATCAAATCAAAAGCAATTCAAATCTCAAATCCTTAATCTCAATCTAAGGTGAATGATTATTACATCTTATTTTCTTATGGTTTTCGGTTTTAAGTTAGATCCGAAATGGTTTTGCATGTTTATGCCATGTTTTGAACGATTAAAGTTATATATTTGCTTGTTGATGAATTGTATATGTTCATATTATTTTTTATGATTGTTTGATATGAAAACCCTATTAAACGACATCCATAGGCCTTTAAAATCTAAATATAGATCAAAAATGATATTTTACAGATGTGTTTCAACTTTCATAATTTTTTGAATTGATGTGGATTTTATAGTAAATTTCTAGTGAAAAAATGGTTTGTTGAGTTATAAATTATTTACTGCTGGATTAATAATTATTTGGGATTGAAATTTTTATATGTTGGAAAGTGTATAGAAATAGATTTTCTGGAAATTTTGCAGATTTTTCTTAAGTGTTTTTGATGAATATATAAAATTATTTAAGGAATGGGACTTAAATGTTTTAATATTTTATTAAGAAGAAGGGCATTTTATAAAATAAATTATTGTTTTTTTCTTAAATTATTGGCAACACTTTTCTGAAAAGTATTAGTAACCAATCAATATTTGACAAATAAAGGCATGTTAGTTGAAAAGTTTTCTCTTTTAAGTGAAAAATAAGGAAGTCATTCTTGTAGCATGTTCAGCTACTTTCGGCATTAAGGTTTCCGACATAAACCTTTTGACATCATTTCTTTCGAAGCCAGTGCATATGATATCAAGCAATTGGTACGTAACGTATTGGACAAGTCCTAAGGGGTACTTGGTCGAAACCTTAGGTTCTAAAGAGGTTGGGGTATGTTTGTTTTATTAGCCAAAAGAAACGCCTGCTTTGCTTTCAGAAAGAAGCTTGCGATTTGGTTGCTTTTGACCGGGTCAAATATTCAAAATAATGTTTTATAGCTTTTGAATGGGTTGAAACACTTAGCTACCGCCTTTCTACCTTTCAAAGTCATTGGCTTTTGACAAGGTCAAAAGGTAAACTTGTCTTCTAAAATCATCCTCTTCTCTTATGCTTTCGAAGGGATGGTTTCGAAAGAGGTATTTTAAAGGAATAAAAATGCTGGAGCCTATTATTTTAAAAGATATGTTTTGTGCTTTCGAAGAGGTCGAAAGCAATGCTTTCGAAAGGTCGAAAACAAAGCTTTAGAAGGGGTCAAACGCTAATCTTCCGAAGGAATTGAAATGTTTTTAAAGAGGTTTTTCGACATGTTTTAAATTTAAACGAAAGTGCTTTCAAAAGATTTATGTTTTAAAGGTGTAATGCTGTCGAAAGGTAGTTAGTTTGGTTCCGAAGGATTCGAATAGTCTTAATCGGAAGGTCTTAGTCGACAGTTCTTAGTCGAAAGTTCTTATTTTCTGAATGGTTTCAAAAGGTCTTAGTTGACAATTCTTAGTTGAAAGATCCTATTTTCTGAATGGTTTCGAAAGGATTGAAATGAAAGGTTTTCTATGGTTTTCTAAGGAAATGTTTTAATTTTTTTTAAGTCAGGATGTCTAAGATTTTAATGTTTACGAAAGGAAGGATTTATGAGTGGTTTTAATAAGGTTTTGAAGTGTGGTTTCTAAAGGAAAGTTTTGACCTTTCGGCCTAGATAAATAAAGGTTTTTACATGATGCTTTCAAAAGTTTAGAAAGGGGTGCTTCCAATCGAACTGAAAGGGGTAATTTCAAATATTTAAATGTTTTCATCAACTAAAATTTGAATAAAGTGTATATATATATAACACGACGAGGTAATTTTGAGTAAAGCATAAGATTATGTATATTTTCCTTGTATAAAATTGATTTAATGGTTTTAAATCATTTTAAGTAGATTTTCAAGGAAAATTATAGGAAGAAATCCCTAAGTGAAAATGACTAAGAAACTAGAATACCAGATGGGATTGGTATAGGGTCGCACCCTATACATTAGCTATTAGCCTCAGCTAATTGTTATTCAAAATTCCAGTGTGTAGGGCTTGGTCACAGGTTGACTAAAATTATGATACACGCGAAAGGAATATATGTTTATATATATATATAGGTTATTGGAGAGCACGAAAAACCATTAGAATCGAAAAGACCTAGGAGATGATTAAGTTAGGAACAGATCATCCAGAAGAGAAGTATTTAACATGTAGCTAAGGACAGACCGTCCAAAAGAGGGTGTCTAATATAATTTAGATTAATTTTGTTATGTCGTCTGGTAGGCCCGACTCAGTTAAAGGTTATAGCCAAACAAAACTTATATGTTTGAACAAGTAGTTCATTTATTACCTATGTGCCTTTTAACTAATAAATTAAAAGAAAGTTTTAAAATGAATTAGAGGAGGGGTACAATGGGATAGAGGCCATTCCTATGTTGTCTTCCTTAGGATGTGTACTTCAAAACACGCGTCCATTCCCACTTTCAAAAATTTAAAAGCTTGGCCTGCCACTATTAACGAAGGAAGTAGAAGAGGAAACAAAAGAGAAGCTTAAGTAAAGAAAATTTAAATCAAACTCATTCAAATATCAAGCTCCTTAATCCTTAAAGAAAAAGGTAAATAATGTTTACATCTCTAAATGGTTTTGGGATTAGGTTTTCAGTTTTTAGCAGATTTTGGCGAATAAAGCATCCGAAGACGACTAAGTGGCTGACGGATAGCTAATTTAGGAATTTTGTTTTAAAATTGTTTCGGCTATGTATTAATACAAGTATGTCTATATTGCTTTGATAATTCATGGAGGCATCTTCATATATCGCTCTTGACGTATTATTGAAAATTATATCTGATCAATGTGCCTAGGATTATGTTTAGGATTTTTGTAACTTTGATATGATTCATTTGAAATATAATCACTAAAATTATTGTTTCTGGAAATCTGTGATTTTTTATATTCATGCGTTTTTGATATTTCGGATACCATTAACACTATCGTATTTCATCACCAGAAGTTAACATTGTGGATGACTACCGCATCCATAGCGCTTAGCTTTTGGTCTCCAGATGCGGGATGTTACAGCTTGGTATCGGTGCATAAGTAAATGAAAATTTTAACTAAAAATTTGTTTTGAAAATAAAAATTGGAGGAAATTTGGGTAAGATTTGGAGTAGGGTTAACGCTATAGTAACGTACTTGTATTTGTTATATATAAGTATGCGTTTTATTCCCATTCGTCTACCTTTGACTAAGTTATCTTTCTATATCTCATGAGGTTTGAAAACAAGTATGGATGGCAGAAGAAGTAGTGTTAACCAAGGATGGGAAAGCAGTGAAAGGAACGTCGGACCTAACGTAGGGAAAGGCCAAGGTCAGGCAGAGAATGCTGGTGCAGAATTCCCGCAGGTGGAAATGGAAACCATGTATCATTTTTCCAAAATATGATGCAGGCAAGAATTGTAAACAGAGTGGTAGGATGAAATGCAGTAGGAGCAGGGGTTTCATATTTTCCCATAGTTAATCATTTCGCTAAAATGAGCGGTGATTATATGAAGCTAGGAGGGAAGCCGTTTATGGGAACATAGGATTCCATTGAAGTGGAGAATTGGTTGTTGCACTATGAAAGGATTTTTGCAGATTTAGAGCTCAATGACGAGCAGAAGAGAAGGTTGGCGTGTATGCAGCTTCAGGGGACCATATTGTTCTGGTTGAACAGTGTAACAGCGACAGCTGATGAGGAGACAATAAATTTGTAGAATTTCATGAGGATATTTAAGGAGAGGTTTATGTCAGTTATGGCAGAGTCAGCTTTGATTAGGTAGTTTGCGGAGCTGGTGTAGTGAGAGATATATGTTACTGAGTATGTCAAGAAGTTCAAAGAGTTGGCCTTGTATGGGTATGCTGTAATGCATACTGTGTTGAAACGGAATGAGATGTTTATTAGAACATTAAAGTAAGAACTAGCTAGTGCTTCCTTACCTCATCTTAGAGATCCTTCTGATATTGTTATAGAGATGGCTTTGAGGCAGGAAGTAGTCCTTGAGTCTCTGGAGAAGAGCAAGGCAAAAGTGGTGTAGGTTGGGCAGAGCTAGAAGCGGAAGTTCTTTCCCAAGAAAGGTGCTTAGAATGGTGGAGAAACCAAGAAAACGAAATTTGAAGTTGGATGCTTTAAATGCGATAAGAAAAGGCACTTTGCTAATGAATGTCGCCCAGGGAAAGCGAAGGATGTAGCTAAAGGGAAGAATATCAGGTGTTTTAATTGAGACTAGATAGGCCATTTATAAGAACTAGTGCAATGAGCCTATTAGAGACCTTAAGGGCAAGGTGTATGCATTAGAGCCTCCCGCTTCAAAGCCAACAGCCCAGGAGAAGGTATAGTTGGTTCTTGGGGAAACGCTTTAGATTCGTGGTACATCGTTTAGCATTTTATTTGATATTGGTGCATCACATTATTTTATATCTAGATGTTTGACAGATAAGCTTAACCTTTAACCCACTTATTTAGTTGCTTCCTTACGGGGTGTGAATCCAATAGGAAGGCATGCAACTCCAGGGTTGAGGTGTGACCAATTTGAGTTTGATCTGTTAGGTCATACTTTTGAGTGAAGTTTTCATGTGTTCGATTTTATAGGGTTTGGAATCATCTTAGGTATGGATTGGTTGAGTAAGTACGATGCTAAGATATTTTGCCAGGGTAGGAGATATCTCTCTATCACCCGGATTGTAACAATCAGATTGTTTTGACCATAGTAGGTTCTAACATGCAGTGTTTGCTTTGTTGCATGCATTGGATTTGGATGATGAGTTGAGTCGAGTTTTCATGGTTAGAGAATTCACAGATGTGTTGGGTCTGTAGTTGGATTGCCTCTGTAACGAGTTATTGAGTTTCAGATAGATTTGTTCTGGGAGCAGAACCAATGAGTAGACTGCCAAGCATGATGACCCCTTCGGAGATAACGGAGTTGAAGGTGCAAGAGTTTTGTTAAGCCGAGCAATTCGCCATGGCGTGTAGCGGTTGTGTTGTCTAAAAAGCTGGATGGATCGTTGAGGCTATGTATCGTTTATCGTAAGTTAAATGAGAGGATGTTAATGAATCAATATCCATTGCCCAAGATTGATGATTTGTTCGACCAGTTAAGTGGTGCAATGGTATTTTCTTAATTGGATTTGGAAACATGTTTCCATCAGCTCAGAGTAGCTAAGGATAGTATACCTTTGACAGCATTGAGGACTAGATATGGATCGTACGAATGGTTGGTTATGCCGTTCGGGCTGACGAATGCTCCAGCTTTTTTTTTGGATTTAACGAACCGGATTTTCCCAGAGCACATGGAAAGGTTCGTCTTGGTTTTCCTAGATGAAATCTTGATTTACTCTAAGGATGAAAGAGAGCATGAAGTTCATCTTAGAGTAATGCTTACGATGCTGAGGAAACATTAACTGAAAGCGAAGTTTTCAAAGTGTCACCTATGGAAGAAGAAGGTAAAGTTGCTTGGTTATTTTGTCTCAGAGGAAGGGTTACTAGTAGATCCGACTAAGATCGAGGCAGTGAATAGTAGGAAGAGACCCGAGATAGTAATTGAGATTAGAAGTTTCCATATGTTGGCTGGTTATTATAGGAGATCCATTAAGGATTTCTCGGGATAGCAGGAACGATGATCAGAATGACGAGGAAGAATGTGAAGTTTGTGTGGACCGATAAGTGTGAGGAAGGATTCCAGAGTTTGTAACACTTATTGACCCATGCACATGTGTTGGTAGTTCTAAAGGGGAATCAAGGCTTTGTAGTTTATACTAATGCATGTGGGACAGGATTAGGATCTATGCTGATGCAAAGAGGTGAATTGATTGCCTATGCTTCTAGATAGCTTAGATTGCAAGAGGTCAGATATCCAACACATGATTTAGAGTTGGCTGCCGTGATTTTTGCTTTGAAGGTCAGGAGACATTACCTTTTGGAGGAAAGGTTTAAGCTGTTTACAGATCAGAAGTCGTTGAAGTATTTGTTCTCTCAAAAGGAGTTGAATATGAGACAGCAGAGATGGTTAGAATTCATAGTCGCTTATTATTTTGGGATTGAGTACGCACCATAGAAAGGCAATCAAGTTGCAGATGCATATGGCAGGAAATATCAAAATGCAGTGTTGGAAATGATGGCTGAGTGAAAAGATTTAGAAGCACTAGCATATTGCAGTTGCAGTGAAGATCCGAGGCAGGGTCTAGTGGTGATACAGTTGTATTGTCTTGTTTAGAAGTTTGACCAATTTTGATCGAACAGATTGCTTCTAAGCAGATTAAGGACCCAGTGTTAACTGAATGGATCATTAAGCTAAAGGAAGGAACTAAGAGCGATGACTTGAAAGATTCCAGTCTTGACAAGAATTAGGGGTTGAGAAAGAAAGGAAGATTATGTGTTTCAAGTGTAGGAAATATAAAAATAGAAGTCTTAGATGGATGCCATCGTTTAAAGTTCACTATGCATCCCAGAGGTACCAAGATGTATCGGGTATGAAGAGGATTTTCTTCGAGGAAGGAATGAAGTGGGATATTGGTTTGTGTGTAAGGTGTGCTTGAATTGCTATCAGGAAAAGGCCGAACACCAAAAATCGAGTGGTTTGCTTCAGCCGTTAGGTATTCTAGTGTCAAAGTGGGGTTCTATTTCTATGGACTTCATTGATGGTTTGCAAAGGTTGAACATGAGAAATGGAAATAGATGGGTTATAATGGACAGATTGACAAAGAGTGCCCATTTCATTCCAGTTAAGTCTACCAGGACGACACCTATTTTAGGAAAGTTGTTCATGAAGAATATGGTTAGACTGCATGGAGTTCTTTGCAGCATAGTCAGTGATAGCGGTTCCTTGTTCACTAGTGAATTTTGGAAGAGTATGCAGGGAGTTTTGGGAACTGAGCTTATGATAAGTACCACTTACCATCTACAGACGGATGGGAAAACGAAAAGAGTTAACAAGATTTTGGAAGATCTGTTGAGAGCTTGTTTCTTGGACTTTGGCGGATCATGGGAGGACCATCTGCATCTAGTCAAGTTTTTGTATAAAAACAATTATCATACTGATATTTTGAAGGCACCATTTGAAGCATTGTATGGAAGGTCATGCAAATCTCCTGTTTGTTGGTTGGAGACCAGGTAAAGGTTGATTCTTGGTCTAGATTTGGTTAGAGAAGCTACAAAAACGTGGGAGTTCTCAGTTTGGGACTAGGTTTTCATCAAAGTATCACAGATGAAGGGCATTCTTAGATTTGGGAAGTCGGGGACGTTATCTCCTAGGTTCATAGGACCTTTTCCTATTCTCAAGAGGATCGGGAAGCTCGCGTATAGACTTGAGTTACGGAGCAGTTTGGCATGTGTCCACGATGTTTTTCATAATTCTCATCTCATAAAGTGTGTTAGAGATGAATAGACTATGGTTGCATCGGCAGTGCTAGATGATTTAGTGGTAGAACATGACTTGACCGTAGTGATGAAGCCAGTTCGCATTATTGTGAGGGATGAGAAGAGGCTTAGAACCAAGACAGTCAGATAAGTTAAAGTCCAGTGGAGTGACGATGACAGCTATACTGGGTAGGTTGAGAGTAGGATTAGAGATACTTATCCTAACTTGTTTTGATGGTTTGTTTTACCTTCTTGTTTCTTTTGTGCCTTATTATAATTTCAAGGACGAAATTATTTAATGAGGGGAGTCTGTAACACCTCAGATTTTTGACAACATTATTTAGGACATTTAGTTAGATAAATTAAATTAAATAATGTGTTGATAAGGGGATTGAGATTTGATTTAATAGAGGTAGCTACGCCTTTTAACTAATAAATTAAAAGAAAGGTTTTAAATGAATTAGAGGAGGGGTATTATGGGAAAGAGGCTTATATACTTGGAAATAGTATATATGTAAATAAATATATAAGCATTGATATGTATATATACAAATATAAAAGTTAAAAACATAAAAAGAATGTATTGTAAAATATAATGTAAAAACTATATAAATATAAATGTAAATATAAAACTAACTAAGGGTTTAAACACAAGCAGATTTTATATGAACATTTGAAAGTTGATAGCAAAGGGTATTAACATGTGTTGCTTTAAAAATAAATTGTAATCACAAGTTTTAATTTAGTATGGATTAGATAGACAAGTGGCAAGATCATTTTTCTTTTGAAATTGAATAATATACAAATAAGAAGTTAGTGAGAAACCAAGTTTCATTTTCTTCTCACTTTCAAAACCTGGAAACACAAAAAAAACTGAGATCAAACCAGATCAAACAACTTCAACAAATTCAACAAAAGCAAAGCAAAGTAATTCAAGAGCAATTCAAACATCTAGTGTCAGATACAAATTCAACAACAAATAATCAACCTGAGCTAACAAATTTAAAAGCCTGAAGCTAAGTTCAAAAGAAAATCTAGAAAACAAAAGAAAGTTTCAAGCATGTAGATTCAAATTGCAACCTAACATTAATCAAGTTCTGAGGACAAACTAAATCAAGCTTCAAGACCACTCAATATAAAATCTAGATCTACATATTCTAGTTTTCAAAATCAAAGACCTCTCTGTTCATCATCTATAGGTGAGCAAACATTATTTTTAGAACCAGTTTCTCTTGATTCTTATGCCTATGATGATAATGACTTGTAAATGTTGTATGAATGTGAATATATTTGCAAGTATATACATATATATGTGTGTGAATGGATGTATGCATGTCCGTGTTATGCATATACATCTCTCTGTTTAAACAGTGCAGGCTTTAAATTTTATTAGAAAATTCCTATCTTCCCATACATTTGATTTTAGTCTAGGATTTGTAAATGAAAAAGGTCTCTAACAATGTATTATAAATTTTAAAAATGGATTCAAGAATTTATATAAAGTATTTATCTCAGAATTTTATAAATTACAGTGAAAATTTAAAATGGGTTTAAATCGATAATGCCAATTCCAATCTTTGATTATATAATCTGGTTCGTGGAGCAAAATGATGAATTTAGACACTAAAATCATGATTTTTAGTGTAGTAATTGTTGAGCTATTCTAGGATGATCGATTTTTGCATTTTCGTTGATTGGTGTTGATTGGTGGCGAGATTCTCTTTGGGGTTTGGTCTGAAAGAAGATGTGTAGTAGGGGAAGTCAGGAAAAATGAATGGACGTGTTTCCATTGAGCGGGGCGACATATTGGAGGTGATTTAGTGTTTGATGATTGATTTTGGTCGGGTTGGATGTCGAGGAAATCTCGACAAAGTTAGTTCACCAGACTCGATCGCGATAGGGGGAAATCGAAGCTGGAGTCGAGGCGGAGTTTTGGTGTGATCGGCGTGGGTCCTCGGGGTCGGAATCGGCGGTGATTGGAGGTTTTACGACAATGGGTTTCGGATTCCCGTGGTCTCGGGAAGCCGATTCGTTATCCTAGTGATTTTGACGAAGCTGGATGGTCGGGGGACTAGTGGTGATCGTCATCGACTGGTGAGAAAGGTAGACAAGGTGTAAGAGTTGACCAATTCTCGGTGCACGTGCATAGTATTTTCTCGTGTATCCGATTGGTTCGTTTGGGAAGAAGCATTTTCCTCGGGGTTATCTCAGGGGTGTTGCGATGTTGACTCGGTGTAGTGATGGTATGCGAGTGTCACGTGGATTGTCTCTGGAATTTTGTTGATGGGCTCGGATTTGATTTTGACAAAGCAATAGGTTTCAAAATTTAAAAGGAAATTAAAGTTCAGGTTTTAGTGAAAGTAAAAAAAATTTAAGTTTCAAGTTTAAAGAAGAAAGAACAAAATTTTAAAGGCAAAACAAATCAAGTTTATTTGAAACAATTTGGTTAAAACCAATTCTTTTGTAAATGTTAAATGTTTATCCAAGTTTGAATTGGTTAAAAGATTTTTTAAATAAAATTATTTTTAAATTAACTAAGTTTAAAAGTATAAAGATACATATAACATTTATTTTAAAGTTTATTTTATATAAACTTAATATTATTAAGAAGTTAATTATGAAGAGACGTCTTAATTGTTAATTAACTTTAAAAATCTAAGTTAATTTATTTGTTAATGATAATTAATTTATGTAAATAATTCAAAGTTAATCAATTAACAATTAGAGATTAATTAATTAGCAAATTATAGGGTAATCAATTTAAGTAATTAAAAATAATTACTTAATGAAAGTAATTTAAAAGGATAATTAACCAATGTAATTAAAAGGTTTAATTATTTAATTACTTAAAGAATTATCTAATGTGATTTATTAATTAATGTGATTAATTAAAGGAAAAATATTCAACGTAATTAATTTATTTATGTGATTGATTAAAGGTTAATTAACTAAAGTAATTAATTAAAAGATAATTAATTAAGAGTTAACCAATTAATGAGATTAATTAAGATTAATTTATTAATTAAGGATAATTAATTAAACGGTAATTAATTAAGGGTTAATTCATTTAATTAATTAAAGTTAATTAATTAAAGGATAATTAATTAATTGAAAGTGATTAAGTGATGATTTATTAATTAAGGTTTAATTAATTAATATGATTAATAAAGTACAAATAATTAAAGGTTAATTATTTAATGATTAAAGGTTGATTGATTTATTAATTAAGGTTGATTAGTTAATAATTAAGGGTTAATTAATTATGAAAGGTTAATTAATATATTTTTAAAGGATAATTAATTAAAATGGTTTGTAATTAATTAGTGTTAATTAACCAGGATTAGTAATTAATCTGGTTTAAAATTAATCAGGTAATTAGTTGTTCTTACTTATAGATGTTTGGAATATATGGAATGCTTTGAATTGTTTGATATCTTTGATGTGTGATGCTTTGTGATATGAATTGAGCTGTGTGTAAATTATTTATCTGTATTGAATTTACATATTTAGCTGTGAATCTGTGAATCAAGAAAAGCGTTATAGGATTATACTGCTTATCGATATTGCTATGATTGGACTGTGATGATTCATGATATTATATTGTTGTGTGTAAAACCGCCGAACTACACCACACACACACAAATATGGATTTCATGGGAAATCGGTTAAATCATGGGTTTTTGAATTTAAAATGATTTAAAAGTTGAATTTTGAATCCAAATGGTTTTGGAAACGGAATTGGGTTGAATATGAAAAGCTTTTGAAAAGGATGTTTTGAAATTTGAAATTTAGTTTGAATGTAATATATCTTGTTTAAGTTTTTGAAATTATTTTGGAAACTATGGTTTGAAAGGGTTATGCAAGTTATACTATATATATGTATGTATGTATGTATGTATTTAAAACTATTTTAAATAATTTTTTTGGGAAATTGAATTTAATTCAAATAGAACTTGCCGATGATACGGCAGTTTGCTGATTTTTTGGTTTATATTTTTAAAGGTTATAACTAATGTATATTTGATCGGGTTTTTTCGAAATGAAAAGTATTTGTTTTCCAATGATAATTACTTTCATATAAAGAAAGTACTTCCAGTTTTTGTTGAAAAGATTTCAAATTGTGAAGTGGAAATTGTTTTGAAAGCTGTGAATAAATCTTTGTGAAAGATTGGTGAACTTTGTTTTCAAAGTGAAGTGAATGTTTTTGGTTAAAAGATTAAAAGTGGGAAATTGTTTTTAACCATTCAAAAGAAAGGTTTTGGGAATTCAAAGTTGTGACTTAACTAAGATCCCACTATATCCATATGTTTTAAAAATTAAGCGCTCATTATTCGGTTTAGCCGGAAGAGGTCTTTATGTCATAAAACCTATTCTGAATAATGGTACGTTGAAACAGATAGCATTTGAAGACCGGTGGTGAAGACCGGGTATTTTTGAGAACGAAAGGATTACCCGTCGAATGTCTCTACAGTGAGTCGCGCCGGTATAGAGATCTCCATATGTGATGGGGAGTTCGATTGGGATTGTGAATACCTGGATTGCAAGGGCTTCTTTGAAGTGCCTTCGGTTCCGTTTGAACACGTAACGGACTTGTATGGATGTATGTATGACATTACATTTTGAGATGTAAAGCTGGTTTCTATCAAATACATTTCTTTTTGGTGGCGGAGAATTTTTTCCCTTAGCTTAACACCCTTCTCTGAGACGTACGAGCTCAAAGGTTATGTAGTTGATATTTACTACCGATACATTCCCAATATGGTAATGTGGCATACTAAGTGTTGTTGATCATTTGTTGATCGAAGCATGGATTTTGTGAAAAGCGTAGCTTTATGGGACGAGACTTCATCAAGACCTCATAACCTCGAAATGATCGAAACAGGAAGGATGCAGCAAGGTTATTGGGGGTAGCGCCCCTTAAGGTATGTCCATTTCCTTCTGGATAAAAGTGGTATCATGGTATGGAGCCCAGATACTTAACTTATGTGGTTGTGTAAATTTATTGCTTTGTGGTTGTTGTTGTTGGGGCCTCGGATAAAGGTCGGTTACGACCGGGGGATGGCATACTCGTGTAGGTAGTTACCTAGTTAGAGAGGTAACCCGGTCTTGTGTTGGCAGAGATCCTGTTAGGTTCTCAAGGCGTCCCTACAGAGGTATACCCATGTGGCATAGGAAGTTCCTTAGCCTGGCCATTTGTTGGAAATCTAAAGAAACAATACGCGCCTTGTACGGTTTTAGTTGTATAACCTGCCTTTTACTTATAAGGTGACCTGCCATTTAACTGGTAGCTATAGTAGGTATACCATAATGGTGGTATGCTGGCTAAGATTAATATTATACTTTTGAAAGGTTTTTTGATAATATCAAAATAGGATTTTGCATGTCAAGAATGTTTGACTATCATAAGGAGAAATCTCCTCCAATTGTGCGTTTGCATTGTGTATGTGGCGGGAGGCCTTATGGTAGATTCATTTTCCAAAAAAACATTGCGAATTTCATTTTAAATTCTTTTTGTTTTTTTTGTTCAAAGATAAACTGTTTTCGGTTACTCACACCAGTCCCATGACTGACCTGGAGTGTATTTCTCCCTTTCTAAACTCTAGGTGCCCATAATTTTCCATACGGGCAGCCTAGTGTCAAATTTTCAGATAATCAGCTAGTAGATGTAGATTCGGTAGCCTTTAGCTTTCTGTTTTGAATTCTTTGGAGTCTCGGGATCTTGGCGATCGCATTGCTGCTGAGTTACTTAGTTATCTGCATTACAATGTGATGGTGGTTCGAGCTTATAGCTTGGAGATCTTTGAAGCATTGGATTGGAATGAATTTTTGGATTCTGTCTTTCTTTCTATCCTTTATAAGATCAGATTGGTGATATTGTTCCGCTGTTGCTCTTCCGCTGCTATCTTGTATCTCTAATATATGTTGATATTCATTTTTATCAGATGTTGTATCTATTGTATATCAATGATAAAATTATTTCATTTTTCTTCTACCGTGTTGTTCTACTTAATGTGTTATAAGCTCCGGCGAAGCAGATTTGACATTTGAATCTACGGCATTCGAATACGATTGATGTATTTGGTGCCGATTTTCGAAGGACAAGTCAGGGTCGTTTCATTTGGTCTGTAACGATCCGGGTTTTGAGTCAAATTTAATTTGATAATTTATATAAAATTTTGGATTAAATTGTAAATTAAATTGAATTTTTTCAAAATTTAATAAAGATATGTGTTTGTTATTTATATATATGTGTATAAATATAGATTATAATTTGAAATTCAAAATTACATATTTTGGAAATCTATATTTTAAAAGTTTGTTTTATAAATTTTAATATATATATATGTATATATATATATATATATAATTTGTTTTGAATTTAATATAGAATTTTTCAAAAGCTATTTGAAAAGTTAAAATTTATATTTTAAAGACCTACAAATATATAAATATATAAATAAAGGAAAATCTATATAAATAAATAAATATTTATTAGATACGATAAAAAGGTTTAATACATTTTCTTTTGAAATTTAACTAGAGATAAACAAACTTTGTTTAAATAGTTTAAACATAAGTAATTTATGAAGTAAAAGAGTTTATAACCAAATTTATAAATTAAATATTGTAAGGATTTAAGCACAAAATATTTATCTTTTAGCAAGTGTAGGAAAATAAATACAAGTATTTACAAGTGTTAATTTAATTAACAAGTGCTAGCTTAGTCTTAACAAGTGGAAATATGGTTTGATTGAAATTTAAATACATTGCTTAAAAGCAAAACCAGGCTATCTTCACTCCTCAAAATTTCTTCTTTCATTCATTTGCAAGCTGAAAATAAAAACCTGATCAAAAACAAAGAAAACCAGAACAAAACCAAAACTTCATAAACCTGGAAAGAAGATTCCAGTTCAAAAACAAAAGCATCAACCAATTCAAAAAAAACTGATTATTTTAAAGATCAAATTCAACTCAGTATTAATTCAAAGCAAATAATCTTCTACCTGAGGCTGAGTTCAACAAAATCAAAGTAGTAGATCAAATAATGACTTCAACCTGAACTAGTAAATGGAATTCGAAGATCAACATCATAAACAATTTCCATATCAGATCAAAAGAAAATTTTCAAAGTTTCAATGTAGATCAAACTTCCAGGCTTTTGCTTCCTCTCTGTCGACATGTCCAGGTGAGCAAACCACTTGACCCTGATATTTCTTTTGATGTGTGGATTCATATTTGAAGTATGTGCTTGTATAATTGTGTGAATATGCCTGTGAATATATGTGTGTATGTATATATACATGAAAATGATTACGCATGTCTGTGTTTGTACCTCTGTTTGAATAACAGGCTTGATCCCTTGATATAAATTCAATATCTCCTCATGTAATCAATTTTGAGCCACGATTTCTAAATAAAAAGGGATGATAACAATGTAATATCAATTATAAAAATGGTTTCAAAAATTTATATCAGGTAACTTCTTCAAAAATAATAAAGTGTCGTGGAAATCATATATAAGCCGAAATCTGATGCTCATTAATTCGTGTTTGAACTTCACAATCAGATTCGTAATTGGCAATAATGAATTTAGATAAAGAAATTCAGTTTTTAAAGATTGTGATAAGGAAGATATTTTAAGTTGATCAGAATTGGGGTATTCGTCGATTATCAACGAACGACATGATGATAGTGGCCGTGGCCGAGGCAGGAGGAGGCTGGAGACTCGAGGGTCATGGGAAAAATACTCGGAGTATTTCTTGGTCGCTGTGGTGGTCAGAGGACGTCATACTAGGATTCGAAGCCTGGTTTGGGTCGAGGAGTTAGCTGAGACTTTCGCGTCATCATTGGATCATCGGACTAGATCGCGAGGGTTGGAAGCATAGCGTGGTGACGTGATGCGGTTCTGGACGTGGTAGCATAAGCTCCGGTGGTCGAGTTCATCGTTGGGAAGGGGTTTTGTCGAATTGGTTTGTTTCCAGTTTTAGGTCAGCTCGTTCGATTTTGGTTCGCGAGGGGAATGGTCAAGCTGGGTGGTCGGATGGTTAGTGGGGGTCGTCGTCGACTTGATGAAGGGGGCAGGGTTGGTCGGAAACGATCAGGTGGCGTGTGCACGTGCATGTGTACATTTTCGTGTCTGGGTTTGTGATGTTTGGAAAAGAATACGTAGACTCGGGTTTCAACTCGGGGAAACGATGGCATGGCTCGAAGCAGAGAGTTGCAGAGTTTTGTTCGTGAGTTTCTCGGGTAATTTACGAACTTGGCTTGGGTTCAATATTTTTTCCGTTTTTAAATTCTTAAATTAAACTAGTTTTGAAAGTTAAACAATTTCTCACTTAATTCTTTTATACAATAAATATCTAATAAAGTTTGGGATGTATGAAAGGTTTAAAAATAAATTATTTTGAGTTAAAGTATTTTTAATGTGTATATATATAACTGTTATTTTTGAAAAGTTTATTTTAAATAAACTTAATATTCTGATTAAGTAAATGATTAAAGGATGAAGGGTTTTAATCTTAAATTTAACTTAAAGGTTCAAGTTAAGTGGTTAATAATAATTATTTACAATATTTTTAAACAAGGTTTAAATGACAATCAAAGTAATTAATTAAGATAGAATGTTTTATCTTTTAAGATCTTAAGTAATTAATGATTTATTAATGAAAATAATTAAATATTATTTATTTGAGGAGAAATTACTTAATGAAATTGATTAAGGATAATTACTTAATGTGATTAATAAAAGATTATTACTTAATGTAATTAAGGTATAGTTACTTTGTGTAATTACAATAAAAGATAATTAATTAACTAGGATTAATTAATGAAAATAATTAAAGGTAATTAACTACTTAAAGATAATTACTTAATTAAAAGTAATTAATCAATGATTAAAATTGATTTATCAAGTAATTTAAGGATAATTACACAATTTAATTAATTTTGATTTATTAATATAAGTGATTAGGGATAATCACTTATTTTTAAGTAATTAAAGATAATTAATTAAATGATTATTAATTAAGGGTTAATTAATTAATGTAACCAAGAATAATTAATTAAAGAAAAACTGAATAATTATAGGTTAATTATTTAATGATTAAAGGTTAATTGATTTATTAATTAAGGTTAATTAATTAATAATTAAAGATAAGTTAATTTATTAAAGGTTAATTGTTAAATAATTAAAGGATAATTAATTAAAATAGTTTGTAATTAATTAATGTTAATTAACCAGGATTAGTAATTTATTCATAAGTAATTAATCTGATTTAAATTAATCAGGTGATTGATTGATTTTACTACTTATTAATGTTTGGTTTGTACTGAATGCCTTGAATTGTGATATATTCCTGATGTGTGATGATTCTGTGATATGATTGAGGTGTGAATTGAATTTATTTATCTATGATAGAATTATAATATTTATATGTGAATCTGTGAATGAAGATAAGCATTACAGGATTATATGGCTTACCGATATTACTGTGTTCAGATTATGATGATTGATGATATTGTATTATTATATGTAATACCCCTGGACTACACCACACACAAATATGGTTTTCAAGGGAAACCGGTTAAGTCACAAACATTTTTAATATAATATTATTTTATTCAAAATGATTTTTAAAAGTTGAATTTTGAATCCAAAATGGTTTGGAAATGGAATTGGGTTGAATATGAAAGCTTTTGGAAAGGAAGTTTGAAATTAAAGTTTAGTTAAATATAATATATCTTGTTTAAGTTTTTAAATTGTTTTGGAACTTATGATTTGAAAGGTTTATACAATATATATATATATATATATATGGAAGTAAAACTATTTTAAATAAATTTTTTTAGGAATCTGAATTTAATTAAATTAGAACTTGCCGATGATACGACAGTTCGCTGATTTTCTGGTTTATACCTTTAAAGGCTATAACTTGTGTATATTTAACCGGATTTTGCCAAAACGAAAAGCATTTATTTTCAAATGATAATGGCTTTCTTATAAGGAAAGATTTCCAATTTTTGTTGAAAGGATTTCAAGCTGTGTGATTTGAATTGTAAATCATTTTGAAAGCTATGAATAAATCTTTGTGAAAGATTGGTGAACTTTTTTTTCAAAGTGAAGTGAATCTTTTTTTTTAAAAGATTAAAAGTGGAAATTTGTTTGAACCATTTGAAAGAAGATTTTGGGTAATAAGCGTGACTTAACTAAAATCCCAATATCCATATGCTTTTAAAATTAAGCGCTCATTATTCGGTTTAGCTGGAGAGGACTTTATGTCATAAAACACATTCGTAATAATGATACGACATAATGGGTAGCATTTGGAGACCGGTGGTGAAGAACGGGTATTTTCGAGAACGAAAGGATTACTCGTCGAATGTCTCTGCACTGAGTCGCGCCGGTATAGAGATCTATATATGTGATGGGGAGTCCAATGGGGATTGTGAATATCCAGATTGCAAGGGCTTCTTTTGAAGTGCCTTCAATTCCGTTCGAACCTGGAACAGACTTGTATAGATGTATGTCTGACATTATACTTTAAGATGTAAAACTGGTTTCTATCAAATACATTTCTTTTTAGTGGCGGAGAATTTATTCTCTTAGCTTAACACACTCTTCTAAGACGTACGAGCTCAGAGGTTATGTAGTTGATGGTTACTAGTGATACATTTCCTATTTGGTAATGTGGCATGCTAAGTGCTGCTCATCATTTGCTGATCAAAGCCTGACTTTTGTGTAAAGTGTAGCTTTGTGGACGAGACTTCGTCGAACCTCACAACCCAAAAATGGTCAAAAGAGGAAGAATGCAGCAAGGTTATGAGGGTCACGCCCTTTATGGTATGTCCATTTCCTTCTGGAAAAAGGTGGTATCATGTTATGGAGCCTAGATATTTAACCTATATGGTTGCTGCAAATTTATTACTTTGTAGTTGTTGCTTTGTGATTGAGGACCCTCGGTAAAGGTCGTTAACGACCGGGGGATGGCATAGAGTTAATAGTTACCTGGTTACAGAGGTAACCAGGCCTTGTGTTGGCAGAGAGCTGGTTAAGTTCTTAGGTTGTCCCTTCAGAGGCGTACCTATGTCGCATAGGAAGTTCCTTAGCCTGACCATTGTTTGAAATCCAATCAAACACTGTGATGCCCCACCTCTATACTCACGCTAGCCGAGGACACCACGAGGTAATGCCGTCAACTAGCACGAAGGATAAGGCTATTGAGGAGCGACCATCCATGTAATTGCTTTGTGCGAGCTCCGATATGTCAAATAGTACAACATGCATTTCATTTCAAGAGGAAATCTGACATACTGATACTAACTCAAAGCTACTACACAGTGTCTATATGATCTTCGAAAACAAATTAGAAATAAACATAACACAAACCATTTACAGATATCCATATCACAAAGGCGGAAACGGATATGAATATAACACATAGAAGTGTGTGTCAGAGTAGTGGTCAAATGAGATCCATAATATCATATAAGAATAGGTACAAGTGCTAGACACAAGAATATGTATACATCAAGGAGTCTCTATCTCGAATATATAATAAAAAAGACTACTAAACTAGAGTAGTTAGTCAAAAGTCAGGTAATGTTCCCAGAAGAAGAGTCAAGCATAAACACCTGTAACATCTCGGTCTGACCTGTGTATTATCTTAATAAAAAATAATAAACGGATCAGTCCAGCTATAAGTATCAGAAAAAATGAGATAGGATAAGAGATACAATTAAAACGTATGATAACAAAATGTCATACTATGGAACGTATACATTAGCTAACAACAAAAATCATACAATATCTCTAGAAATCTCAAAGCACTAAAAAAGAATGTCATATTCTTTATTTTTTTCACCAAACCACAAATGTTGACAAACATATCAATGCCAATCGCAAAAGTTGGTGAAACACAAATTCTAGAAATCATTAATTAGAAATCGAAAAATCACAAAAAGGGGAAGGCTTATCACAAACAGGAGCATGAAAACTCACCAACACGTGTATCACAAACGGAACGCTATTCCATGGTTGCTAGCCATCAATTTGAGCCGAGGCTCCACAAACGGCCCGAAGACCTTTGAGCCGAAGCTCCACAAACGGCCCGAAGACCATGGGCCACTACCCCATCAATTTGAGCCGAAACTCCACAAACGGGGTACAGTCCCCCACGTGGACAAAGTGACATCGCACATCGCTAGTCTAAACCACAAAAATGATCATCATCGATCATCAAGAAGTATCAATTACACTAAGCTAGTAAATAAATGAGTTTAGCTTCATGTCCCATAACCACTGGCTTAACTTAAATATTTACGAACAAATTGTAGGTCTCCACTCGAAAGTTGTCATAAGAGTTTCAATCGAACAAGTCCAAAAATTAACCGACGAAGTAAACGTAAGCATTTCATGCCACTAGTTTTACTAAGCCGTTTAATTAGATTTCTCAAAGAATGAGGTAAAGGATTGTGTATACTAATAGATT
Source organism: Allium cepa (assembly GCA_030765085.1). Lineage (NCBI taxonomy): Eukaryota > Viridiplantae > Streptophyta > Magnoliopsida > Asparagales > Amaryllidaceae > Allium > Allium cepa. The sequence continues at coordinate 103,855,178 of CM060930.1, read as the reverse complement.
GGAAAACGGTTTTACAAGAAAGCTTTGTATTAAAAATAGAGTTGAAATCATATTTGAGAAAGAGTTTGAATATTTACTATTAGTATAGAAACCTTTGTATTTTAAAGTGAAAATCACAAAATTGATTGTAAAAACAATTAATCACCAAAAATTCACATTCGAAGACGTGAATTAAATCTAAAGAAATCGATACCAAATCCATCAAAATGGATACCAAAAATCTTGAAAATGAAGTTATCAAAGTCAACAAAGGTGATAACAACAAATTGGAGAAACAAGAATCGATTAAAAATTGGCAATGTAAACAAAAAGGCAAAATAGGCCGAGACAGTAGATTCAGTCGACTGGACCAAGAGGGTTAGTCGACTGACACAAATCCTAGAAACTTTCTATTTTTAGGTTCAGTTGACTGAAACTGGATGGTCAGTCGATTGAATCATGCCTGGAAACTTTCTGTTTCCAAGCTCAGTCGAATGACCCAGAATGGTCACTCGACTGATACTGGCCCAAGAAAATTCCTAGGTTCGGTTCAGCCGACTGACTTCCTGGTTCAGTCGACTGAACTAGAAATTCCAGTATTCTCAGCCTAGCCTCCAAAGGGCAAAATCCTAAACAATTTGCGATCGGCCGAGGGATGGGCGCTCGGGGTTTACATCAATCGGCAACCCAACCCTATAGGCTCTTCAATACGCCACCAAAAGCATGATCAAATATCAAAGCTAAATTTTTTAAAGATTTAACTTCAAAACACCAAAAATTGGAATATTCATAAAACCAAGCCAATCCAATAGCAAATGAACATGAACAGATGTTAGGAATTCATACCTAACCATAAAGGAAGTTATAGACATAGATGTGAGTTCAAAAACTCATCTTTTACACAAAAACAATGAAGGAGAAGTTTGAAAGCAAAAGAAGATCAACTACTCTTCAACTTCAACTCTAGAAACTCCAATCTAAGTCTAGAAGCAATAATTTCCCAAATTAGATTATAGGAAATTTCTGAAATTAGAGAGAGATTGAGATGGAGAAGAAGAAGGAGATGCTTACCTGAGCTTCTCTTTGATTTTGGAGGTAGAACTTGAATTTGCAAAGAGACTAAGGCTTAGGATTTTAGTTTCCAATCTCTTCCCCCATTTTTACTAAAGCTTGAAGTGTTAGGATAAATGAAGAGGAGAGGGGGTGGAGTTAGGATATAAGATGAGTTGGGTTAGTGGGCTGAAACCCAAACCCATACCCAAAACCTTAAGTGAAAAGGTCGAAATACTAGCTAACTCCAAACATATCGATGTTTATACTCAAAAAGGTCACAAACGTCATTTTGGACTCAATGGAAGAGGTCTCGAGTCCTAATTCGACTGTTTGCAAAAAGTAGCATTTCGGACTAAAATTCGACTAACCATGCTATATTCAAATTAAATATTTAAATATACAATCGTAAAATATGCAGGTTGTTACAGACTCCCCTCCTTAAAGAAATTGCATCCTCGCAATATTTAAGAAGAAAATAAAAAGTAAACAACCATAAAAGCATATCAACACAAAAGAAATTCTAAATAAGAAGTTCACCCCAAAGAGCACGAGAAAGTAAGTCCGGATGTGTTCGCTCGATGAATTCTCTAGATTCCCATGAACAATCCTTAGGATTTGAGGACCATTGAACTTTCACAAGAGGGACACTTTTATTTCGAAGGCGTTTTACCTCCGAAGCAATAATATGAATAGGATGTTGCTCATAAGTCAAATTAGGCAAAACTTCAATTTCTTCCACAACACCGGGCTTAAGAATAGAATCGGAATCTCGAAGGCATTTTCGTAATTGAGAGACGTGGAATACGTCATGAATAGTAGAAAACTGAGCTGGTAATAAAAGGGGATAAGCCACGAGCCAATACGATCGGTGATGGAAAATGGACCAATATATCGAGGTGCTAATTTTTTGATCGACTGAAATGCACAACACCCTTCATAGGTGAAACACTAATAAACACCAAATCTCCCACAGAAAATTCTAATTTCCTTCTTTAGTTAACGACATAGGATTTTTGTCTACTTTAAGCTTCTTTCATCCTATGGCGAATAAGGTCAATCTTTTCTGTAGAATCACGAATAAAGTTTGGACCTAAAACCAGCTTCTAGCCAGCCTCAAACCAACAAGAAGGAGATCGGTATGGCCTACCATAGAGTGCCTCGAAAGGGGCTACACCCATACAAGATTGGAATCTATTGTTATAGGAAAACTCAACAAGAAATATGATCTTCCCAACTTCCACCAAAATCAAGAGCACATACACGAAGAAGATCTTCAAGAGTTTGATTCACCTGCTCGGTTTGTCCATCGGACTGAGGATGATAAGCTGTGCCAAAATTAAGCTTCGTTCCCAAAGCTTTTTGAAGACTCTTCCAAAATCCACTAGTAAATAATGGATCAGGATCGCTAACAAAAGAAGTAGGAACTCCATGCAATTTAACAATTTCTTTAACAAAGAGCTTGGCCAAATGAGGTACAGTCCGATTAGACCGAACGGGAATAAAATGGATGGATTTAATAAGTCTATCAACTATCACCCATAGGCTATCACGACCCAAACAAGAACAAGGAAGACCGCCAATAAAATCCATGGAAATATGGTCCCACTTCCAAATTGGAATGTCCAAAGGTTGTAATAACCCGCCAGGCCTTTGATGCTCGGCCTTAACAAGTTGGCAAGTCATGCAATGCTTAATGAAGTTAGAAATATCATATTTCACTGCATCCCAATAATAAAGTCGCTTCATATCAGCGTACATTTCACTACTACCGGGATGAATGGTGAATTTAGAACGATGAGAATCTTCTAAAATGTCTTTACGAAGATCACTAATATTTAGCACACGAGTCTACCAAATTTTCGAATACCGGCATGAGCATCAATATCAAAGTCTTTCTATCCTTCAATGTCAATTTTATCCCTACAACTTTGGCTAATAAGGTCCAATTCGAGATCTAGCTTTTGAGCTTCAAGAATACAGTCTAAAAGAGAAGGATGTGCCTCAAGGCTACACAAAACAAGAGATGAACATAAATCGAATTCACAATCTCGAATCTCACAAGTGGACAAAGTCTCGAGATCATTCCATTCGGATATCATCATGAAAACAACAACTTGTTGCTTACGACTAAGGGCATGGGCAACATGATTCCTCTTTTCAAAGTATAAAGAATACCAAGATCAAAAGAAGCAAAGAACTCGAGCCAACATTATTGACGCAAATTAAGTTCCTTTCGAGAAAATAAATACTCTAAAGATTTATGATCGGTGTAAAGAACAAATCTTTCTCCCAAAAATAATGGTGCCAAGTCTAAAAGCGAAAACAATGGCCGCGAACACTAGATCATGAGTGGCATACCTAGTCTCGATAAGCTTTAATTATATAAAAGTATAAGTGATAAAATGTTCCCTTTTGCAAGAGAACGGCACCTAAACCAATACGACTAGCATCGGTACAAACAGTGAAGTATTGGCACCCTTTGGAAACCACAAGAATAGGAGTATCGAAAAAGAGTTCTTTTAATTGATCCTCTTTCCCAAAAAGCTAAGACTCTCAAAATTACAATTAACTTTATGTAATCATCTTTCTAGAAAAATTTACTTATTACAAGTCAATTTACTGTGTCTGATTGTCTCATCATAGCGTTTAGGAAATTCCTATCGATAATGTTGATCAGGCGCATCGACCAGAATTCTTTAAGCACTCAATGGGCAATACAACAATAAATCATCCTCTATATGATAAAAATATCTCTTAAAAACTTTACGAATATTCTTTACTCGTTTTAAGAACAAAATCCAATTATACTTATAAATATCTTATGAAAAAAAATTTGCAAAATTTTAAATTGCTGTTTTCATCCATAATCAATAAATTCAAAAACGGACTCATCGAGATATACGTGGAACACTCGATTCATAAGATGGATGATAGAGTTTGGATGGTTTGTCAAACCAAATGGCATAACAAGACATTTATAAGAATCATAATGAGTGCGGGTTGCGGTTAGTGGAACGTTATCATCTGCAACTTATAGCTAATGAAAACTGGTGAAGAAGTCAAACAAAAAAGACCTTAGTACCACTAACTAGATTTGCTTAGGTGATAATCCTAAGACATGCTCAAAGATACCAGAAAATTTTACAAACTACTTGAGTGAGGAGAATAACATCTCCCTCAACAAGTGGGTCTAGAGAATAAAATGATCCACCAAACTGGAATCGAAATCATCAAGGAAAATAGAAATCTGCATAACAGATTGGGGATGTCGAAGATAGATAGTCCACAAGGGACATAGGATATGGCTTCATAATGCTTTAGCCAATCCTCTCACAAAAAATCAATTCCGAAGCCCAAATAACGCATAACATGCAAATAGGCCAGGAAAGAATAATCACACAAAAAATCTCGACATCTTTTCAAAGCAATTCTCGGTAAAGTCATCAAGCCCAAAATATTTAAAGAAAAAGAATCAATGAGTTCTTTCGATATAAAAATAATGAGATGAACCTATGTCAACAAGAACTCGAATAAGATAGTCACAAAGAAAATGTCATCAAGGACCGAATGAGAAATACCTTGACCAAGAGAAGTACTACTAGGTGCTTGCACAATATTTTTCTCTCCCTCCCTTTTGCTTGGAAGTATGGGACATGTAGATAAGTGATGACTCGAACCTTTGCAATAGCGGCAATAAAGGGGTTTCGGGCACTTAATTACATAATGGTCCTTAGAACCACAATTGTAGCATTGTCCACGACTAGAGGTAGGAGTCTTTGCTACCGGAGTTTCTTGTTCTCCTTTCTTCTTGCTTTGAAGTATGGGGCATGCAGTAATATGATGACCTGAATTTTTGCAATAGCGATAAGAAATAGGCCTTGGACACCTATTTACATAGTGGTCCTTAAAATTACAATTATAGCATTCTCCATGATTAGGTATTAGAGTCTTTGCTACCGAAGTTGCCTTCTTCCCTTTCTTGTTGGAATTAGGGCTTTTGAACTTAATATGCCTCCTCTTGTTGTTATTGAGGCTCTTTATGGAACCTCCAACTTCACTATCACTTCCTTTATCGACCTCTTCTAGTCATAGAGTGATATCTACAAGATGATCAATAGAACTTCTAGTTTCAGAGGTAAAACCTTTTCAGGGTCCTTACTCAAAGCACAGATAGACCTTTGATTCTTTACAAGATCCAAAAGTTGTTGGGCAGACATGAATACGCCATCCAGAGAAGGACTACTGGATTGGCCAACGCTAGGACTGTCATAACTAACCATCTCTTCTTCTTTAAGAAAGAAAGAAAGAAGCGGAAAAAGGTTATTCTCAAAATGAATATCAGACAAACATGGTTGATAAAACAAGGAATCTCAAAGAAAATAGGATAGAACCAGTCCAATGACTCGAATTAAATCCTAAGGCACGACTCCTAAGAAAGATTTAGGACAATGATCCTTGCTAGATTATTCTACATTATTCCGACGTTTCATACTACGGTATCTTAATAAAACCAAGGAATTTGGACTATTCTATCCAAAGGAATGTCTTTTTGAATTAGTGCCCTATAGTGACTATAATTTTGGAGGAAGTCAGACAGATAGAAAAAGTACAAGTGTGACTTGTCACTTCATTGGACGGTCTCTTGTATCTTGGTTTAGTGAGAAACAAAACCGTGTTTCATTATCAACATGTGAAGCAGAATATATTTCTGCAACTCTGGCATGTGCTCAAGTTCTCTATATGCAACAAACATTACAAGATTTTGGTTTTAATTTATCCAAGTCAACTATTTACTGTGATAATAGTGCTATAAATTTATCCAAAAATCCTATCAATCACTCACGAACAAAACATATTGACATTCGTCATCATTTTCTGTATGATAATATTGAAAAGGATTTGATAAATCTAGAATTTGTTTCCTCTGATAAACAATTGGCAGATATTTTTACAAAACCTTTAAATGAAAATACTTTCATCAATTTAAGATGAAAACTTGGAATCGTCTCTTTTGAAGATTTATAACTTTTTCATAATTTTTTATATATATACACTATTTGTATTTGTGCAGTTTTCAAAGCACAATTTGATAAAATATATAAATAAACTTTCATGCAATTTTTTGACAAAAATAAAATTTTACGACTCTAGAAAGACTTGAACACATGATCTCTTGGTTATAGAATTACAATTGTTTCTTGCCATTTGAGCTATATATGTTTCTTATCTCAACTAGAAGCTGATTCTAATTATTCTTGAAAATTTCGATTAACAAAAAATAATGTAGCTGCTGGAGCTCGAACTCTAGTCTCATGGCTGCTAAGTCTACGCTTTACCAGTTACGCTATGTACTATTTCTTGCTGAGCTACATATTTTGCTTTATCTTATATTTCATCAGCCCATAACCATTAATCTTTAAAAAAAATCTCATCCGTTCCCTACATATTTTTTTCTCTGGCTATTAGTTCATTACAATTTCTGACCATAAAACTCTACTCCATCTCATATATAAATATGTAATTTTCGTATTATGGCTGTCTTCTTTACAATTACATATTCAAGCTTCATAATATTTTTCAATGGCTTCTAACGATTCGTATGACTCCTCTAACTCTAAGTTATCTTTTACCACGCCAACATCTTCTAGTAGCTACCATTCTTCAAATAGCTCAATTCCTTCTTTGGCCACTCCTACTCCTAGAAATGAACCAGCTCATGATTGGGGACAATATCACACTTGACATACACCAAAAAACAAGAAGTCAAGGAGATCGCCTTTTATTTCTCCAAAAACTAAATAAAAAATAGACGATATCCACCACTATCAAAGGGAGCAAATCAACTTGCGAAGATATATGTACTATGAACAACGAATGAATTCCAGACATCTTAGCCTTATAGAATCGATTGCCCTCAAATTCTATGGTAAATCACCAAAGAATGACGTTATTGAACCCTCAATATCTCATCAACCACATACATCTAGTTGGAATCAATGGAAGCAAACTCCACAGCAACCTCCGGCATCTCCAAACTCTTGGGAACGCCAAAACTATTGGTCTCCTCTGCGACCTCATGTTGAAATCACCAAGGTTGAACCAGATGAATGCTCTCCTAAGACTCCAAAATAATCAATCTTCTTGTGTTTTATTGTTCCATATTCATGTTTACTTTATTCATGTAAGTGTTTGTTTCATTAATCTTTGAATAAAATTAACAGAAAACTATTTTATAATTCACTGAATTTCTTGACTACAGCCAATCAAATGAAACATATAGTCAGTCAACTGTTTACAGGAGTAAAAAACTCTTGGGTTGGCAACCAAATGACTGAGACGTATAGGTCAGTCGACTGTTTACAGAGATAAAAACTCTCGGGTTGGTAACCAGTCGACTGACCTATCCCGACCAGTCGACTGGCTGTACAAAATAACTGCTGTCTCCTTTTTTTAACCCATTTTACCCTTCTTTTCACTTTACCTTCTTCATAATTTTTTCATCCTCTAGTTTTTTTTCCAGAAAACTCTCAAAAACATCAAATTAATGGCTCCTCCAAGATCAAAACGTTCAAAACAAGCTTCGTTATCTTTTGTTGATACTCATGTTGCTTATTGGCTACATGATGCAACTGCAATAGAAAGATGGGAGAAGATGAAAATTCTAGAATCTTTGAAGGTTCATTCATGGTATATTCTAATTTTGGAGCTTATTCTCTTCAAGAATTAATGCGGAAATGTGGATTAGAGTCGCTATTCGACTACGGTAAAATCGCCACAATATTAACCATCTAATGGTAAAACTTTTCTTTGCAAATCTTAATCTTGGCCACCACTAATCGTCTAATACAAATAATTGTGTATGGAGTTTGCTCTGTGGACAACAAGTTTTCTTTTCACTTGATCGAATGGCACATATCCTTCAATCTCCAAATGAAGGTATTGATTTAAATGATGTCGAGTGCAATTCAAGACAATGGGATAGAATTAGTCACATGTTCATGAGTGACAACATGACTGCATTGCGTTCTAAGCTTCTACGGCCTAAAGCAAGAATCTTGCACAAGGCTCTTATGCGATCTATTCTCCCACGAACCGAATCATATGAATTGATATATCCGGGAAATTTTAAAGCCCTCTATGCGATATGGAAAAATATACACATAAATTGGTTACATCGTATTTGGATGAATTTCTCACATTGCCCTATGGGAATATGAATGTTATTTACTTTGGAGAATATATAATGAGACTTCTTCTAGATACTGGTGTTCGTCAACCTGATTCCGAATTCTCCACTGTCGGAATGATAAATATAAGGACCATCAGTCTTATGAAGCTACCAACAAGTCCTCCACCTTTTACCACATATGAAGATTGGAAGCATCAACAAACTCAACAACTATCTGGAGGTCCTACAATTAGAGAGCCGGAAGCGCATCAAGAAGAAGGTGAAATTCGTTTGGCTTCCTCCTCCAGCACCCGTGAATCCATTGAAATCATTTCCCAAAATCAAATTATACTAGATTCAAGGCTAAAGAAAATGGATAAGAAGCTTGATAAAATCAAACGCTTCTTCTCTACTTTATGGGATGCCTTATCATGTTCTTCCACTGCTAGCACATCTATCGTCCAAGGCAAGCGTCCAGCACCTCGATTTACATGGTCTATATCAAAGGAGCATACTAGTAGCGACACTAGTGGAGCAGGCAGTGGTGCTCAAGGCACTACTAGACCTAGAAAGGAGACTGCATCGGAAGGAGAGTATAATTGGGTTCTAAGTTCTTCTTGGAGGTAAGTTTGGTATGTACCATTTTTATTTGCTTATTGGAACCTCTATTTTTCAGTTTGAACGTTTGGATGTTTGTTTGCTTATTGATTATCTTTGAGACTTGTACTAATTAGTCTCACTTTGGATTTTCTTTCTGCACTTTGTATTGAAACTATTTTTGATATATCTCCTTTTTGTCAATGACAAAGGGGGAGAAAAATTTTACTAACCATTTTGATGTAGGTATAAGAAATGTCATATATTCAGGGGAGTTTTTATATGTGTTCTCTACGATTATTATATACAGGTTTGTCATCAATCAAAAAGGGAGAGAATGTTGAATCGCTAGTTTTGATTCATGACAAAGTAATTTAGAAGAAAAAGAGAATACACGATTAATCTCGACAAAAAGAGACAATCAAAAGACTATGGTGATATCGAGACTTTGAATCTATGTTTTCACTGTCTATTACTTATGGTTGAGTCTTAGAAATTTGTTAAAATCTATCCTCAAGTAGTCCGCACTTCACTATTCTCGGTTTTTAATCAAAGCAGGGCTAATTGTGTAAAAAAAACACTACAGCCAGTTGACTGGCTATAAACAACCAGTCGACTGACTGATGTACATACACGAGTATGCACTGCTTACTTTTTTAAACTTGTTGCATAGTCAGTCTACTGACCAAGAACGACCAGTCGACTGACCTGAGCCCACCTGTTATTTTTTGAATAGACATCTCCATTCTGCGAAATGCTACGATCTTTCTCTAAACGGAAATGGATGCTCCTTTTGGTCAAAACTCTTCACCAATGGCAGTAACTCTCTGTGTACTATATATACATGTTCTTAAACACTTCACATTCACCGAAATTCATTATAACTTTCTTATATTCTTCTTGTGCTCTCATACTTACATTCAAACAACTAACAAGCATTTTATTGCTTTGAATCTTCAAATAAATTTTCAAAAACTTTGATTCTTAGCATTACCTTCTCTTCATATGTTCACATACACTTCATATACTTGAGGATTTGATTATAAGAGGTTTGTACTATCAGAGACAAATCAGTGTTATCAAGAACACACGGTGTTAGATATTCTTTTGTATTAGTAAAATCCTCTTCTACTGATGAGGCAGAAATCCCGTTCTGCTACTCAGGTGTCTGTTCTACTGCTCAGACTGTGTATACTTGTTCCTCCGAGTTAAGTGAGGATTGTTGTTTTAGTGAAATTATAGAAGGAGTCTGGGACCGGATGTAGGACGGTGCTCCGAACTAGTATAAAAATCTCTGGTGTTATTTTTATTGTATTACTTCTTTTATATTTCGCACTATTCACTACATTGCTATAATCTGCATTATTATATCCACATTGTACGGTCCTACACAATGTCACATAGCATATAGATCGACCTTCAGGAGGTTCAAGTACAACCCCGGCACTTGACCAACGGTCATTTGATGCACATCAGTATGCAGCTTCCAAATATTTTTAGGAGATTCACTAGTTACAGGCAAGTCCTCTGGGATGGTAAAATCAGCTGTGAAATCTGCTAGGACATTTCCTTAAATGGCTCACCTTGGAGTATAGGTAATATCAAAATGACTTAGCTCGATATTCCACTTGAGTAAACTACCAGACGTCTCAGGCTGCGTAAGTACCTGTCGTAACGACTGATCAGTGAAAACAATGATAGGATGAGTCGATAAATATGAACGAAGCTTCCTGGAGGAAATAATGAGACAATAAGCCAACTTTTCTAGCTTCAGATAATTTCTCGCAGCTCCGGTCTGTCGTTTAGAAATATATAGACCAATTTTTGTACTCGGTCTTCCTCCCGAATTAAGACAGCACTGATCGCGTTTTTTGATACCGCTAAGTAAAGGTACAATTCTCGTGATCAGTAGGCTTTGACAAAATAGGCGGTATGGAAAGGTGTTGAATTAGTGGTCGGAATGCTCCCCCACTTTCCGTGGTCCATTCAAAACTCCATTTCCCTATTCAAATCAAATCGAAGAAGGGAGTGCACTTGTCGGTGGACTTTGAAATGAACCTGCTTAGTGCGGCCACTTTCCCGTTGAGTCTCTTGACTTGCTTTATGGTTCTTGGATTCTCAAGATTTATGATTGCATAGATCTTTTTGGGATTGGCTTCAATTCCTCAAGCGTTGATGGTATACCCAACGAATTTTTCTGATGCGACCCCATAGTGACATTTCAATATATTGAGCTTTATTTTGTATTCTCGAAGGATAGTAAACATTGACTCTAGGTTTTTTAATATGACTAGTGGAGAATCATGAGTTCACCAGCAAATCATTTACATATTACCTCCTTGGTTTTCTGATTTGGTTGGCAAACATACGATTAATCAATCGTTGGTAAGTTGCACCAGCGTTCTTGAGTCCAAAAGGCATGACTTTGTAGCAATAGAGTCCCAGATCGATTTTGAAGCTGGTATGTCCTGGTCGGGAAGGTGCATGGGTATTTGGTTGTAGCCTGAATACGCGTCCATAAAGGATAGGAGTTCACGTTCAGCCGTTGAATCTACAAGATGATCGATTCGTGGAAGTGGAAAACTGTCTTTGGGGAAAGCTTTATTCAAATCTGAATACTCGACGCACGTTCTCCATTTCCTATTTGGCTTTCGTACAAGTATAGCATTGGATACCCATTTTGGGTATAAGGCCTCTCGAATAAATCGATTCGACTTTAACTTATCTACCTTCTCTTTAAGGGCAACACATTTCTCTGGATCCATACCATGCCTTTTTTCTTGACCGGCATGTACCGCGATTAAATATTCAGTGTGTGGCATGCGATGTCTGGCAAGATCCCACACATGTTAGATCGTTCCCAGGCAAACATGTCAACGTCTGCTCGAAGAAATTCAACAAATTCTTCTTTCATTTGTTGGCTTAATTGAGATCCGTTCTTTATCATTTAGAATCATCGCCAACGTCAATCGGAACATCAATCATCAGTTCAGCTGGAGAAGCTTGACTGTCTTTACTTTCATCTTCACTTTCATTATCTCTTAGGTCAAGATCTTTTTGGAATTGGTTGGAGTGCCCAGGCCTGGGCCCGAGCATCAATTGTTAATTTTCAACAAAACAGACACAGAGAGATTCCTCTACACCCTTTACTTTCTCCTTTCATTGCGCCTCGTGCAGCTCAGCAATATAATAGGCTCTCCCAACATCCTGATCTCCTTGAACGACTCCAACTCCATAATTAGTGGGGAACTTTATGGTCAAACACCATGAGGCAATAGCAGCCCTGAACTCAACTAGGGCTGGTCGGCCCAAGAAAGCGTTGTACGACGAGTTTATGACCATTATAACAAATTGCAATACCCGGACCCTCCGGCTTTCTCCGGTTCCTAACTCCACTGGAAATTCCACCACTCCAGTGGGTATGGTTGCACTTCCGTTGAAGCCAAAAATGCAGGATTGGCAAGGCTTCAAATCTTTAGCCACCATCTTCATCTGGTCATAGGCTCGGTTAAACAGTATATTAACAGAACTTCCACTGTCAACCAGGATCCTCTTCATCCATGCAGGACCTACTTAAGCTGATATGACAAGTGGATCAATAGTGGGGGCTTCTCGAAACATGATGTCTTCAGTCATCGTCTTCTGTTGTTTGGCTAGAGCCCCATCATCAAAACTACTACAACAATTGAAGTTCGCATGCCTAATAGAACTAGCATATGACTCCATTTCCTTCCATCTTCAGTAGGCTGGATAAGGACCACCACTTATAGTATTTATCACTAACCTGCCATCGATACAAGCGGGTTCCTTATGTCTCGCCCGGTACATGATTTTGATTCGATGGGCCCGCACCTCCAGATGGCGGCGCCCAAACAAACTGCCGTAACTTTCTCTCTCATATCAAATTTTCAATGAGATCTTACAAATGACGACACTCATTTGTATTATGGCCATAAATTTCGTGGAATCTACAAAATTTCCCTGTTTGGATTTGTCTCTTGGATGATTGCTTCGGAGCAGGCTTCATGTACAGGATTGTATTGCAGGTTTGTAGATATACATTCTCCAACGACTTATTTAGAGGTATATAATTATCGAACATAGGAGCTTTACATCGTGGACCACGGTTCTGATCCCGTTTCCTATTCTGATTCCTATTGCCTTTCTGCTGAGTTTATTTATTTTGAATATTCAACTGCACTTTCCGGGAGATCTCCCCGGACTGTTTAACAGCAACATTGCTTTGAATTCCTTCCATGTTGGGCCCCGCGTCATCCTGCTTCCTAGACTGTTTCTCATCCTCCCTTATCAAGAATTGGGCTACCTAGGAATGGAAATGGTCCAATGACATAGGGGGTTTTTCGGCCAACCAGTTGCCCAATTCCAAATCGGGGCAATCCCCTCAGTCAGTTCCATATGAATGGAGTCATCATTAGGGTTGTTGATCTCAACGCATGCAATATGAAATCTTTCTGAATAACATCGGAATGTCTCTCCAAGAGCTTGAGTGACACTGGACTACATCCTTCTGTCTCGCAACGTGCATCTAAAACTGCTCAACAAACATGGTTGTCAGCTGATCAAAAGAGGAGATAGATCAATGTGGCAAACGGGTGAACCACATGGTAGCTATGTCCCCTAGAGGGATCGGGAAGCTTCGGCATTTAACTGCATCGTCGGCTCGTGCAGCATTCATCAACCACTCATATTTCAGGATGTGTTGGTTGGGATCAGAACTCCCTTTGTAAACTGGCAAAGCTGGCATTTTAAATCACCGAGGTGGTTCAATATAAAGTATCTCGTCAATAAAAGGAGTGTAACTCCGAGAGATTCTCCAGTTGTCATTAGTGAGGCCTTGACTCTCTCGGATCATCTGATGGATTATCGTCGGTATATCTAGTATTTGGACATTTTGAGCACAGTGGGCCAAGGTGTGGCCAGGTTCTACCATGTGAGGTTAGACCGGTCGCGGTCGATGATCCATGTCTCACCTCCTTGGCTTAAAGTTCTCTAGAACATACGATTCTGGAGTATGTTCATGCTGGCGATGATTCGGATCTGGCCTATATCGGTCATCAACTCCTGGTTCAATAGCAGCGGTGGAAAAGCAGTTGTATATGACATAATGAGGAACGGTACCTCCCCAGAAGAAGGTTCCATTCTGGTAGCTGGTTGATGGGACAACTCTCGGTTGTCCAATGTTCACCGTATGATGATGTCTGGTAGCTTGAGTGTAACTCCCATCTAGCCTTGGGCGCATAGATATATGACGGTAATCTGAAGAGGCTGAACTCTCGATGGAGGAATAGGAGGCCTGATCCCTCCTGGATCTTCTACGCCTTTGGCGATTCAGCCAGTTGGTCAATTCTGCGTTGGCACGCAGTTTTTTAGGAAGTTGCCGTCTACTTTGTGTCAATTCTTGCCGTAGCTTCTGAACCTCATCCCCGGTGATAGGGCATGACAGATCGGATGGTTCGGCAGCATTCTGACTAGTTGGAGGGAGTTGTGTTGGATTTTGCCGATCCTGTGCTTTTGGATCTGTAGTTGTAGAAGTGGTCCTTGTAAGAACCATGGTGGATGGAGAAGTTATTTCCTAGATTTGATGAAAATATGAATAGGACGGAAGAACTCTGAACATGAGATTTGGATTATTTCTTAGATTTATGCAATCCGGTATCGATAATAGATCCAAAAAACTGGAGAAAACTGTGTTTTCTCAGTGAAAGCACCAAAGTGTTTATACCAAAATTGGGCATAACACTCTTCGGAAGTATTTGAAGAGATAAAATGAAGAAAATAAATATAAAAACATGATTATCTAACAAACACTTCAAAAAAGATCAGAAATACATGCAGAAACATAGTGATTTAGAGCGGTTCGGCCTATGGCCTACGACCACCATGAAATTGATGACTATGTTGATGTTTTCTTGCTGACTACAACTGATTATAGAGGATTATAGTAGTAAATTTTGAGTACAACAGTGATCTTGGAGTGCAAAAATGGTTTCATTAGAGTCTGGACGTAGGAGAGATAAAAAGTCCTTTTTCTGTAGGCTTTGGGATACTACTGATAGGCATAGGATACGAGTATCTCACTCAGATCTCGGGAGAGCACTTCTGGCATGTGGGTGGGCCCACGTGATCGATCCCATGTGATTTACACTCGGTCCATGATTGATACGAACGAATTTCTTATCGATAAAAATTTGATCCAATCGAGTCAAAATTGAGCATGAACATTCATTAGGTTGTACACAAGCTTGTATGAAAATTTCGTAACAATTGGACTTGTAGATTGCGAGTTATGATCGATGCAATTTTGAGCTTTACGGCCGTTGTCATCTTCATATCGATGTTGTTGGTATCGATCTGATCGATTCGATTTAGGCTTATGCTTGCAAGTTGACGTGGCGCAAACCCTTCGGATCGATCCACCTTTTATGCCAAATGATCGAGTCTTCCCTACGCATGCGCCTTGTTCGCATCGATTAGAACTATCTTGTTCGTATCACTTATCATAGCTCTCTCGTATCGATAGTCTATGCTCTGTTCATAACGGTCGGTCATTGCTTTGTTCGTGTCGATCATAATAGCTCTGTTCGTATCAATTATCATAGCTCTTCTCGTATCGATAGTCTATGCCATATTCATATTGGTCGGTCATTTCTTTGTATGTATCGATCATCATATCTCTATTTGTATCGGTCGTTCGATTTCAATTGATGGATACGAAGTTGGGTGTACGTGATGGGTATGAACTATGGACAATTGATGGATGTGAATAGATGATGCTTGATTGATGCGAACAGATGGATATGTACAAATGGAGGCGAGTAGATGGAGACGAACAGATGAAGCTTGATGGATGCAAACAAGGCCTTACTGGATGGATATGAACAGATCGACTAGAACATGGTTTCTGATGGACGCGAACAGCTTAATCACTTGAGTTGTATTGATCATATCTCAAGCATACAAACTTCGATTGACTTGAAAATTGGAACGTTGGATTTCATAGCTTCGCTTATCTTGTCATATCAATTGTAGCCCAATCCGGACTAGGATAAAATTTATCGACATTCATAGTGAGCCTGTGTACAATCAATCTTCGGGAAGAACTATCCTTGGTTTCCATTCTATTCCTTGATATCACGGCCTAGCCAAATGGCGGGATAACACTTATATCCTTAAGTCTTAAGCTGAAACCACCTTGATCATGTCAAAAGAAGAGTTTTCGACAGGATCCTAAACCAATTCAACTTAACCAAAAGGTGTTGTAAAACAAATTTAAGTGTACCAATCCAGACGAAAGGTGTAAGCTATCCTTATCAATTCGAAAGGTGGTTTCAAAGTGAATATTACATTTTAAGTTCTATTTTGGGGTGTTGCCAAGTTTTCTTGTAAACATATATACACACACACACACATACATATACGTATACATATATACATACATACATATATAAAGCTAGGATCAGTGGCCCCTTTATTTAGCGTCATTTATTCTATAGCATCCTAATATCAATTACAAGTTTTTATATGAAAATTTAATTTTTCTCTTTTATGTCAAATGAACCAAATATTTAGATATAAATATTTGCCTTATATATTGGGAGCTACAAATGGTGCTATTCATGGAGAGCTAATGATTATATATATATATATATATATATATATACATGGAAAAACTATTCTACAATCTAGGTGTCTTTTGGGTTGATTTCTTGATGACACACTTACATGTGCATTTTCATCACAATAAATTCATTTAATTCTATTGCTTTGTCAATATTGTTAGGTAGCTGACAAGAGAATTTAGGTGAAAATTAGCCTGGTTTCTTTGTCGATTTTATCATTCCATATTCTCTGTTATCACCTTCTCTTTTAAAATGATGTCCTAATATAATAATAAAACAATCTATAAACTAGTGTTAAAAATTAGTTCAATTGTAGAGCCCGCCTTGGCTTTTCTTTATTTTTGTGCTTCACCCAATTACAACATGTAATTTCACTTTTTATTCCTAAGTTTCTACATTTCTCTTCCCAATTACTGTTTAATTTATTTATTGTCTCCACTTAAGGGCATAAATCGATCAGACTAGAATGGAAAGGCATTCAATTTTTGATCTATGGACACAAACCAGATGAAGTTTTAGCTATGACCTCTTTTGAACAAGTTTGAGAATGGACATACCATAGAAAAATCAATAGACAGCTTGGACAAACAAAAAGTCATATAATTTTTATATCTTAATTCATGTTCCAAATTAAAATTTGATGGACATAGATGGAAATTTTTGGTCTTGGACTTGAGCGGACATTAGACTGTCGTAAAAAATTCAAAGTTTAACTCCATGCCCTTTTCCCATTTGCTTTATTTATTTATTGCTTCCTTTACCCAAATGAATATTTACTAAGCAAAATATCTCTAGTGCGACGATTGAAAAGCATTGCAATAGGACTAAGATAATAGTTTTAGATAAGTAATATTAAACCAAGTCACCGTCACAAGTGATCATTATAAAAGAATCTTTTACAACTGTTTTGCTTGTTGTTGATGACATCAACAGTGGCACAACACCTAAATTACTAGAGAAGAACCATTCGGTACTGATTAGAATTTTTGAGTAAAAATTGGAAAGGGAGTAGGGCAAAAGTAGAGCATACCCTGCTAAGATGTGGAATGATCTATAGCGTGAAAATCTTGTCCTTAGAACGGTGAATGAAATTCCCACCATATAAAGCGGTTGAATTCATGCCCATAGAGTAGACATAATGCTTTGAATCAACTCTTAGATAATGAATGGAAGTACTTGAATAATATTAAATAATTGTCTTATTGTAGAGCATGCTTCATGAGCAACGAAAGCATACTGTAGGGAGCAAGTGTGATCAAGGTTTTTTCCAAGCAAACATTTAATTTGAATCTGAATGTTAAGACATGGATGAAAAGACTCATGACTTGGAAACATGCTTGGAGGGACTATAGGAGTGGACTCAAGAAGTTGCGAAGGAAGTGGAGCTAAAGGAATCACTCTATATCAACCACATTTTGGTTCTTTGGTGTGCCCTTAAAGCTCTGACACATCAAAATATGGCTTATGTGATCGTCTTGAAGTGCAATTTTCAAGGAACAGATGAAAAAAATATAAAAAATTATTTGAAGGAAAGAAATCAAATGCAAGTTATAACAAAATATCTCGTCAACAACATCATCTCCAAGGAAAAGTGCTTGGAACACAATGGATCTAGGATAGATGATCAAAGGAGGGAAGAAGGCATGATTTTTAGTCCAAAAATCAGGCCGGTACTGACCACTTCCAATCGGTTCGGTACCAGGTTAATTTTAGAACCTAGCTGGCCCTGTCTACCACTCATACAATCATGGCTCTGGATCTGGACTTGGTATTTCACGCGCCTCCCACTTTGTTGGATGATATCCCTATAATTACATATCCTATAGCAATTAGAGAAGCACCTTTGGTTTATCATCTTCTATCCCTCATCTTTTACAGTCACTAAGAATAATGTTATTTGTTGTTTCAGGGTTTTAGATCATTAAAACCCTTGCATTATAGGTTTAGACTAGTAAAACCCTTGTAATAATCACTCTCAAATCTATAACCAATAAAAACTATAGAGGAAGTAGGCCATAGATTACCGAACCACTTTAAAAACCTTACTGCTTATGCTGTTTTTCATATATTCTCTGCTAGATCTCTATTGTTCTATATGACCTTGGGTGTTGTGCCATTTTTGGTATCAATAATTATAATATGTCTTTTACAATCAATTTTTAACATTGTAATCAGTTTTGTTAACGAAATTCTTCGCTAACACCCAAAAAAGTGTAAAGAAAGAGGTATTTGGTTAAAAGATGGCTCGTTGACCCTTATAGACCTAAACAAGTATTGGAAAAAGCAGCACTTGGTTGAGAAAAGGCTTGAAATTGGTTTGGTATGTTTAAGTCTATGATAAAGTCATAAATTGTTCATGTTGAAGCTATGCTTAAACTCATGTTAATGTTATGTCATTTGAGATCAATTAATGTGGAATAATATCATACAAGTAGAAATCGAGTGTATGGGTGTTTATGAATTCGAAGTAAGTTATGATAGAAATAATTAGTGCTTTGGAACTCAAAATAAGTCATGAACCATGAAATCTTTATTCACTTGCTATGGTATATGTAACAACTTGCATTTTAATCTTTATAAGTCAACACTAATACATCCATGGGATTCATGTGCCAAACATCCAAATGCTGGAAGGACGAATTTAGGGAGAAAGAAAGAAAAGACTAAACAAAATCGCACAACGTGACGAGTAGTATATAATATACAACATGTCATTATAAAGAGAAAAGAACTTTAATATACATATTATCACCAGAGCAAAACTAACCTTTCATCAACCTGGAAGTTAAAACAACATGTCCTTACAATTGCTGAAAATATAGCCAAAAATAAACGGTAGAAGATAAATTACAGGAATACGTCATGGAGGATCAATCTCGTCTTCTAAAGCTTTAAAATATTCGGCTAAATCTGGAAAATATGCTCATCGTAAGAAAATAATGCCCGAATCAATTTGGTAAAACTAGCATGAGAAACAAAATCAAATGGATTACTCAATGTTATAAAAGCCATTCAGAAATAAATGTATCTTGTAAGACTACACTCGGAAGGGTTTTTACCCAACGATAACAAAATTATTTTTGTTATAAAATCCAGTGATATTAAAATAATTTCTAAGGTTAAACTAAATATTTATCATAGCCGAAATTGTTACAGCAATTACATTCTGACATAATAGGTATACAACTAAATCTGTAAGGGGGCATATAAGAGAATGGATTCTAATCAATGACATGGCTACTGGGAAACCGTCTGCTGCAGTACACCTTTATAAAAATGTACCAAAGAACTCACATGGACCCCCCTGTGAATTAGAACCGGCTTCCCATCAAACATGCCATACCATATTATATCATTCCTTGAGCACCAAGGCTACAACATGTGAACCAGCCATGGCCCCACTCTTCCTGTGTGCACTCAAACCAAATATGCATACATGTTACCAATTGATATTGAGAAAAGTGATGTATTAACTATTGGTACTTAATTATGGATTTTTTTACATATCTATTGCTTTTGTTAGTACTAGTTATGTGATTTGATGTCAAATTGAACTAAATAGTAGCTTAATTTAGTACCGTTGTGGTCACTAAGCCTCCTTCCGAATTTTTAAAGTTATGAGTTTTAATTAATCTCAATTTTATAACAATTTAAGATTAAGTCTGTATAAATGATGTTACAAAGTAAGTTATTTAATTATATTATTGAAGATGTTTAGAGATATTTAATTATATTATTAATGTTGTTTAAAGTTAATTAATTATATTAGTAATGTTGCTTTAATTTAATTTATTATGGTTTAATTTAATTAATTTATTTAATTAACAATGGGTTTTAAGTTAATAAATTATTTTATTAAGAATGTTTTAAAGTTAACTAATTATTTTATTAACGACGTTGGAAGTTAATTAATTTATTTTTTAATGCTGATTTAAAGTTAACTAAGTATTTATTTATGATGTTAAATGTTACTAATTACTTTTAACAAAGGTAATTATAAATAATAAATTGTTTTATAAAAGGGATATTACTTAATGAAATGATTTTTATTTAAAGGAGATTTACAAATGATATTTTGTAAAGGATTTTATGAAGGATCTTTGTGTAGGAGTTGCAAAGAAAGATTTGTAAAAGAGTTTTATGAATAGGAAAGAATTTTATAAATAGAAAGGGTTTGTATAAATAATTTTAATGACTTAAAAAAGAAGTTTTAAAAATTAATTTGAAGATGTATAAAAGGGTATGTAAATATGAATGGGCTTATTAAAAAAGGAATTTTGTAAAAGGAATGAGATTTGATTTTAATAAATAATCCTTCATCATTATGGTGGTATAAAAGCATTCTTTCCATATTTAACACCAAAGGAAAAGTGGTTTGGGTTTAGAGAAAGTAAAGGTTTAAATGATATTTGTTGTGGCCCGTTTAAAAATGAAGTTAGAAAAGCGGAAATCTTTCTTAAAGTTTTCTTAATATATCTATATTGTTGAGTTAAGTATATGGATGTATTTTCTATGGATTGAAAGTATAATTATTAGTAATGTACTTATACCATTAAGATAGGTATATGAATGTTTGTCCAAGTATTGAGAAGAATATAAGGAGTCTGTGAAAATACCTTTCGTGAAGGCATATTTGAATCAAATAGTTAAATGGAGAATTAATTGATGATGATTAATTAATAGAGAGTTAGTGGATCCCACATGTACTTAAATGTATGCTTGATTGGTCGTGTCATAGTTAAGTAATCGACTATCAAATCATGGCCAAATATAACTATAGAAATATCTAGGAGAAACACCTGAATTATATGGCAGAGTCGTCTTCAATTATGTCATGATGTGCCTATAAATCTCATTTTGTTATCTTTGGACAAATGATAAGAATATCCATCCGCTTAACGGGTTAGGGGGTGATCTCTGCTCTTATGTATTGTCTAATTGTTTCTAAAATAACTAGAGTTGAGTTTACAGGAATTATCAATTTGGTTTTAGAGCGACTGGTAAGCAGGGGAGTGTACTGATATGAGATACTTATTTGACATGACTCGAAACCATGACCGCTCCAAAACTGTATGCACATTCTATGCTTTGGAAGAGGGTCAAGACTAGTTCGGGATAATAGAATCGAAGCTCTTTAAAGTGCAAGGGCTACTTGCTACTGAGGGCGATTCCAAAATGGATGTAGTAGATGTAGTGCCTTCGGTTTGTTTATATCCTAAACAACTTGTATGAATGAATGCTGGCATTCCATATTGCCTAGAGGGTGACACTCCAAGTGGGATTTGCTAGGAGAGAAAAAGGTAATCATGACCTCACAAGCCTCACAACCTGGTAATGACTAATACAAGGAATGCGCTTCAGAGCTATGTGTTTCCCACCCTTAGAAGTAATCATTCTCCAATCAAGAAGCTATATCTGTGGATTTGATATGTGCGCATGGAAAGAGTAGGGCCATGGTGCACATGTTTTGTAGCCTAAGTTCCTAGGAAAAAAATGTAATCTGATGTGTCATGTTAAAAGGCAGCCGACTCTGATTCACATGGGGTCCATGTAAGGCTGTCTTCTAGAGGTGTACTATGGTAGATGGTACCCCGTAGCCTTGTCACTGATGGAAATCCAATCTCTAATACATGCCCTTATGGATTTAGTTTTATCCCTATTATGCTAGAATGTAATTAATGTAGCCATTTCAACTATACTAATTATTTATTTTGACCCTAGACATTATTTTTATATCATTGGATTTTATAATAAAAATGATTTGGTTATCGTAAGGTAAAAATATGCCTGTGTTTGTATGCAGCATGGTCTTATGAGATACCTTTATTTCTAAAAGGTTTTTATGACGCTAAGTAATCCATTTAATTGTGTTTATCACGGTAGTTTTACCAGACTAATCCAAGCATTATTTTTCTTATGATGCTCGCGTCAGCCCGAGCATATTTCCCTGATTTAACGTGAGACTTTGGAGCTTTAGGAGGCGAGCCGGATCATCCAAGACTTATTTCCATATTTTATCTTCTATTTGTTTATTCTTGAATGTATTTATCAGCAATTACAAGGACGGGTTGTTTAACCGTCACAATTGATGACAGGTTAGTTTTACTCTGATGATAGTATGTATATTAAAGTTCTTTTCTCATTGTAAAGACCTATAGCATATTATATACTACTCGTCATGTTATGAGATTATGTTCTGTCTTTTCTTTCTTTCTCCCCAACGTTCCGTCTTTCCGACCATGGATGTTCAGCGGGTAAATAAAGTGGGTGTATTAATGTCGACTTCTAAGGATCGAAATGGAGGGTTATTATAATATAGTTGTATGTATATAGCCTTATGTAAAAATATCATAAGAATGCAGTGGCCACTAGAAATCACCAAATTAATTTAGGGTTCCAATGATTAAAATGTAAGAAGTGAGTGAAAAATGATTCACCCTTTCCTCCGTGCCACTAGGTCAGTAATTATAGGGGTGGTAAGATGCGGCATGGATGGCATGAGGCATGCTTGTGCTTCGACATTAAGGTTTATCTCGATGGTGCAAGGATATTTCTTTGATTTGATGATTTACGACATTCTCTGTTTATTAATGGATTATAGCATCATCATCCTGATTACACACTGCTAGATAGCATTCGACATCAACCCCATAAGTAAAGGCATTCGACATCAACCCCATAAGTAAAGGCATTCGACATCTTTAGTGTACCGACGACATACAGTATGCTCTTCTATATTAAATTGGTTGGTAAAGTACGATATCATTAAGATGACCGCGATGATAGGAGCTATTGATGAGACATGGCACCACTTGAAGGACGACATCAGAAAGAGGGAACAATGAAGAGATGCGGTATCGACCTGATGGAATGTGGCATCAATGATGTGCGACATAGATGATAGGTTATGCCGCTATGACATTGATGGCTTACGGGTATGATGTCAGTCAATTCAACTACCTTGATGATATACGATATCAACAGTTCATGACATCGATTCCTTCCTTGGTGAAATTAATGTTGGCTTCATACGATGTCATCTACTAGTGGTATGTAGGATGCAACACTAATGGCATTCAATACGATTAGTCAATTTGATGACTTATGACATTACCCATTAGCCTTTGTTGATGAAGTGTGGAATTATAGGTCTTCGTATTGGCTTGGATAACATACTATTTCCATACTTTCAATATTATTTACTGATGCAAGATGCTCTGCTACTACATAACCTCTTTTTCATGAATGCGATCATCCAATGGCCCTTGTTGAAGAAAGGTGGCATTGATGGTGTGCAATATTGATGTTGTATGTGATGATAGCATTCAATATTCCATATCGTAGTTATCACTTCCATTAGCTAATAGATCTTTTGACCTCAACACTCCTTTTGTTGTCACGTCCTTATAATTTAGAATTAATAATGGCAGTAACATTTTCCCCATAATGTGAAGAAATCATTGATTTTTAAACTCAATATCTTTGGTACTGGTGCTTTACCACCTATTGTTATTCTATTTGAATTGGTATGTTTTCTTAAATTAGATCCAACGACATCTA
The DNA here is from genome assembly GCA_030765085.1 of Allium cepa. NCBI lineage: Eukaryota > Viridiplantae > Streptophyta > Magnoliopsida > Asparagales > Amaryllidaceae > Allium > Allium cepa. The sequence goes on along the minus strand of CM060930.1, from coordinate 103,831,181 downwards.
TTCACCTTGTTCTTTCTATAAATACCCAGGCTTCTTCTTTATTCCTCTCACGACCTATGACTTAAAGCTCAAGCAATCAAGTTTAGAATTAACAAAATCATTTACAAGTTCTAGCTTTTCTGTATTAAAGCAAAGATTAAGGTATGATTTTTTGCTTTAGTCGATTTAATCAAAGAGTTGAATTAAGGAGTTTTTCTTTTGAATGGTCGTTATGGACTTAATTTGTGGGTTTTTGATTCTAATTTGATATTTAAATTTTGACGTTAAGTTTTGAATATTATGTTATAAATGACTATTAACGACTCATAATGTTAGGACCTGAGATGTTGGTTTTGATGACAACAACCTTTTTAACTTATCATATTATAAAATATAAACTAAAACTATTGGCTATATATATATATATGCAGGTATTGATTAATGAAGACTGATCAATATAAAGACTCAAGACGCAAGATTGAAGAATCTAGAGTATCAAGATCAAGATTTGAAGATATGTGTCTAGTTTTTGTTAAAACTTCATAATAGCATGGAAATCTTCATTCCAAATTTCATTTAGGATGGAATCCATTTCTACCTTCTTAGTGGCTTACAAACCCACAACAAGTAGCTACAAACCTACGATAAGTGGCTTACAAACCCATGAACATCATGGTTTTGTACAAGTTCTCGAGTCCTGATATGACGAGATATTCTGTAGGAAGAAGCTTCCAAAACTACTTCAAAATGGTTTTTCAAAATGTTTTTTGATACTGTTTTTCAAAATATTTTAGCCTTAAAACTATGTTTTCAATTGATTTTCAAAAAATATGTTTTAGCCTTAAAAATATTATTTGTTTTTTAAATAAATATTGTTTAAACTTCATTTTCAAAAAAAAAAATTACATTGTTTTTTAACTAGGGATGTCGACATCATGGGATATCCCATGTCGACATGGTGGCCGTTGAATTCAAAAGTTTCAATTTTCAAAAGAAGTGTTTATTCGTTTAAATCTCTTCACAAATGGTTATGACCGTTGGTGCTTTATAAATAGCCTTCACAAATGAATCTTTTAACTAACTAATTTCTTATTTTCTTTTCTCCTCTACAAATCCATATTCTAAAATTTTCATATTTTTAAGATTGTGCTGAAATTCTGTCGAATTCTCAAGTGAATCAAATGAGAATTGTAATGACCTGCAAATCCGTACCCCTTGAGTCGACACTATTCTACACCAATCAACTCAAGTTGCGCAGAAATACGAACCATTTGGGTTAAAAAAGAAGAAGTAGACGAAGAAAATAGAAAACAACAACAGAATCTAACCATCCCATCGGAATAAAATATAATAGATAATAATGGTCTTTACTCAAAAATCAAATGTATCTGTTTATATATTACATCATCAGAGTACATCAATCACAGCTCAACATCAATATCATACAAATGGATACACAGCTACTCTACATAGCGGAAAATATATAAAACAAGTACGAAAGTACGTATCATCATGCAGCTCGTCTCCTGAGCTCCACAGCATCATACCCTGTATCCTATAATATTCGGTATGACCCGAGCATTACAGTTAAATAACACCTGAGTCAGTCTGGAATACCAGCGTGAGAAAATCGCACTCAATTGATTATTAAAGTTTCAAAAATCCTTTTGAAAACAAAAGCATGTCGTAAGACCACGCCACAAATAAACATGTCGGGTTTTTACCTTACGATAGCTAAAACATATTTTATATAAATCCTCTGATATTATAAAAGGGTCTATATACAAATACTTATAAAATAGCCGAAATTGTTACATGATTAAATTCCAGCTACTAGTCACAGAGTGGATAATACAAACAAAACTCGTACAAGGCTCGTAGGGAGAATGGATTTCCAACTAATGACTAGGCACTGGGGTACCACCTGTCACAGCACATGGCCCAGATCACAATACCGAGGAGTACCCCTGCTCCCCTGCAACACAAGATCGGGACTACCCCTTACTGGATAATCCCGAGTGAGATCACCCCGCGGTTGGGATCAGCAACCGCCCACTAAGCCGAAATAAAAAGGGACATCTGGACAGGGATGACCTCATCCTGCTTGGGTGCTACCAAACTAGCCTTGCTGCATAACCCCTGATTTTCAGTCATTCCCATTTGATGACGCTTGAGGCTAAGCATTGCCTTTTTAGAAAATATCCCTTAGAATGCCCATCGTCCACCTGACGATGTTCCGAAAGCATTCATCCATACAAGTCCGTCCCGGGTTCGAACGGAACCGAAGGCACTATTCATACTACATCCATTTCGGAAATATCCTCAAGATTAGTAGCGACTAGCCCTTGCATTTCACTTCTCCATCTTCGAATCTAAACTCGTTTTTCACGAAAACGTACGAACCGGGTCGAAGTGGTTTTCGAGAAATAAATCTCGATCCCGGTCTCTTCGAAACGATCAACACATTTGTCCAATATTGATAGTCGGTTATTTAACTATCAATTAACATTCACAAACATCCATCAAACAATAAATAATTTCCCAAATTATTTATTAATCTCAAAAATATCTTCACAAGATATATTTTCACTTTTCAAACCCCTTTGAAAAACAATTTTCAAAACTATCTTCCTTTCTCAGAATAAATTCAAAGTATTTCTATTTCCACTAGAATCACCAAGCACAAAATTTTAGATTTTTAAAATAATTTAAAAATCTTTATTATAAAATATACTTTAAAACATATAAATTAAAAACTACTTTAATATTTTATTAAAAATATATACTTTAAAATAATTAAAATAAAGCTACTTTATAGAATATAGAACTAAATTTCTCTTTTCATACAAAATACCATGTTACCTTAAATAATTACTACGATAATAGATTTGAAAAATATTTACTTTAGTATTTAATAATTTAGAAATAATAAATTTTATAAACATGCTTTTTAAAACAACATTAAACTTTTATCTTATATTTAAAAATTTACTTTGAAGACGCACTTGGCTATCCAGAGAAATATACTTCTCTTCACATTCTTCTTTAAATTCCCAATTCAACAACTTGAATCAATTTTTCAAATTGATTTCCAATTTATTTCCTGTTATTCCAAAATCCATTAATTTCAGATTTATTTCCTTAATTTTGTTTCAAAATACTTTTATTGAAAATACCAATTTTAGATTACTCAATTTACTTCTTAATTCTTTTAACAAGTTTAAACTTTGAAATTTTAAAATAATTCTTTATTCTATTAAAATAATATCACTTAATTTTATAATTCATTAATTCCTATTTATTTCAAAATCTTGTTTCTTTCATACTTGAAGTTATTTATTATTATTTTAATATCACTTCCATTTCTTTCTATTCATTCTTAATTTATTCAAAATTTCAATAGTTATTTCGCTAACAAATTACTTCTTTATTTTCTTGCAAAAATCCAATTTATATAATTTTGGTAACTCATTATACCCAAATATATTCAATCAAATCAAAGCATTTAATATTCCAACATAATTCCTCATAGAATATCAACAATCCCAACAGAGAATATTAAATAATTTAAGTAAATGTTGTGGGATCCAGTTGGATCCCTCCAACCTGTTTTCCCTGCATCCACAGACATTAGCACAATATAAAATACCAATTCCAAAATATACCATACTATAGCACAGCAATCAATTTAACCATTCAATCAACTATTTAAATTTAATCATTTAAAATTAAATTTAAATTCAACTGAGTGAGATTAACTCACCTTTGATTTTTGTAATTGCAATTCACTTCAATATTCCCTTGGTTTTCTCGATTTTTGACCTTAAATAAACAATTCACAATTTATTATCATTTGAACCAATCAAACAATTATTCACCATTTATTTATTTAATTTAACTAATGATAAACTTTTAACCTTTGATTTGATTTAACCAAAGTAGTAAATTTTAAATTAATTTTCCTTTCATAAATTACTTAAATAATTAAATAAGTTAAGTGTGCACATTATGTATATAACATCCTTTCAAAATCTTATCTATAAAAGTAATTTCTAATTAATGGGATACAAAAACAAAAATCAACAAATAAAACTTGAGTTCAGACTTGAGTAATATCAATTCAAAAATACTCAAACTAAATTTACCACTTCATCACAATTTATTAATTTGTAAATATTCATTTTAATATGATATTATAATAGATAAATCACTTTAATACTTCTTTTTAACATTAAACAGCAAAGAATAAAAGGTATACGTGTGTTATCCCATTTTTGGTCAAAACTGGAATATCAATGTTGTGTGCGTTTCCACCACGACCGGAGCAAGAAGAAGCAAGCAAGCGTGCATAAGTCAGGGATTTCACTCAAGTATGAAACAAGATCTCATTCGGCATTCAAAACTCCAAGAGCTCATTCGGCATTCCCAGCTCCAACCCACCATTCGGCACCGGATCATTCGGTGCCGGACCAACGTCTCACCAAGCTCCACCGGTCCATAGCATTGCCGAGCCAACTCCCTTCTCCACATAGCCGAATCAAGCCTCCGCCGAACGAACACACTTCGCCTACCACCGAACCAAACCAAGACCGGACCACCCAACTCCGAACCAGATGACCATCGAACCAATGCTTCTCCATCCTTCTCTCCAAGCACGACCGAACCAAGCTCCGCCGAACCAGATGTGCCAGTCCAGATTGCATCAGCCTAGGCCCACCAGCAGCTATAAACATCTAAGACCCCTGCCCCCAGCCTCACTCTATAAATAGAGGGGAAGGGGTACAACAATGAGAGACAAGTTTGAGAGCTCAATCCTGGAAGGAACTTTCAAACAACTTTAGATACTCGTAATCAAAGCTTTGTACTTGTAATCTGAAGAAAAAGGAGAATAACATATAAAGTGGACGTAGGCGCGTTCTGACCGAACCACTATAAATCTGTGTGTCTTTTACAGTTTAGTCCCTGCTTTTTATATATTTGCATAAATCACCCAAATCACTGAAAACAACATAAAATCGACTAGTTCATACGACTTTGGGTGTTTGTGGCCATTTTTGGCGCAAACATTTTGGTGCTTTCACTGAGAGATGAACTCAGGGACCTACCGCTTGGAAGTTGAATTTGAGAGTTTAGAGATTCAGATTGGAAGAGTCATGGCGAGACAATCAAGCAGAAGGCCAAGGCCAGAGCAAAGTCAACAGGAGGGGAGTCAAGAGGCTTCCTCAGGAGCAAACCAAGCTTCGGCCTTCATCACCAGGGATGAGATGGAGGCTATGATGAGGAGACAAGAAGAGATGATCCAGAACTTGCTTCAGCAAATTGGACAACTTGGAGCACAAAACCAAGGAGCAACTGGAGTTCAGAACGGAGCAGGACCATCTAGCGTAGCACCAGAGCTAGGGGGCACTCATGCAGAGCATGGTAATCCGATCTGGGAAGAGAGACGGGGGCATCCGAACAACCTGGTGGCAATAGAGGAGTGAACGCTCAGTCAAGGGGGCAGATCCCAGAGTTCCCTCGTGAACTCGGGGGGCAGGTTGAAAGTGATGAACGAAGATTGCATCTCGGAGACGATGACAGATTGGCAGAGATGGTTAGAAGAGCTATGATAGGCGGTTTGGTAAACAAAGACTTGGAAGATGTAAACAGGAGTCCTTTTTCTTCTGCAATTAGGATGGCTAGGAACCCACCAGAATTCAAGCTACCATCAGTAGAGATGTACGATGGGAGGACAGACCCTGCGGTCCATCTTACTAAGTACATGAGGCACATGGAAGTGCTAGGGGCATCACAGGAGGTCATGACCCGGTGCTTTCCACTGTATTTGACGGACATTGCAACGTCATGGTTTAGGCAACTGGAGAGCGGCTCCATAGGAACGTGGGCAGATTTAACTGAGAGATTCATGAGGCAATTCAGGGTTCATATTGCAAGACCAAAGAATGTGATGACTTTGGCAACCTTGAAGCAGAAAACTGGATAGACTTTAAGGAGCTTTCTAACGCGATTTAATGTGGCGGCAGCATCAGTTGATCGACCAGATCCATCTATGGTCATGATGGCGGCTGTATCTGGAATAGCTGATAGCACAGAGTTCAAGAATTCATTAACCAAGGACCCGCCTATGAATCTGGGAGAGTTCTATCATGAGGCTGAAAAGTTTCTGCGTTTGGAAGATGCTAGTGCAGAAAGAGAGGAATAAGATGACGTTTGCGCAATCAAAAGCGGAAACCCACCTGGAAAGGATGCGGAGACTAGCAAAGGAAAGAGAAAGGCTGAGGATAATGATGACAGGTCAAAGCGGCAAAGGAGGGAGCCGCGATTCATCACTCACGCTGAGCTGAATGAGAGTCTGGAACGGATTTATCAGGATACCAAGGGGCAGGTTCCGTATCGTAGACCAATGCGAAGGGATCCAACCTCTGACGAAAGAAAATCAGATAAGTTTTGTGTATTCCATGAATTATACGGTCATAACACTAATGATTGTAGGCATTTGAAGGACGAGGTGGAAGAGCATATCAGGAACGGTATGCTCCTTCAGTATGTGAGGAGGCGAACTCCAGCAGTGGAGCCAGAGCGACCACCGTCTACATCAGCAAGAGGTGACCCTGGATCGGGGCAACGTTTGATTATCCATTGATTGCTTGATTAAAATAACGACGAACAAGTTGTAAACCTCTCGCTAACACAGTTAGATCATTTACACATGTGAGCAATCGCGCACGATCCATAGGCATGCTCGGAATGACTACCAGCCGCGTTATAGTAAGAGTTTACGCTTTGACATCTTCATTCTACTTTTTGCTTTGGTTTTGATTTGAACATTTAAATTCTTCCTGTTTGGACATTTTCTGCTGTAGGATTCATATGATTATTGCTTTAACAACTACAATTCTATGGAAAAAATACTTGTATGCCCGTGGATCGCGAACGGTCCACGAGCACCTCTTGCATGGCACCGAACTGCCGAAGTCTTTGATTCGGAAACTCCCCCAAACAATAACTCCGGCACTGATAATATTGAGTCCCCCCCGGGCACACATAAGTCGCCTCGAACGGCACCCGATTGCGAACGGTCACAACTCGCCTCGAACGTCACCCAACTTTGAATAGTCACAATTCGCCTCGAACGGCACCCGACTTCGAACAGTCACAATTCGCCTCGAACGGCACCCGACTACGAACAGTCACAATTCGCCTCGAACGGCACCCGACTACGAACAGTCACAATTCGCCTCGAACGACACTCGACTTCGAACAGTCACAAACTCGCCTCGAACGGCACAACTCACCTTACCTCAAATGGCTCGATCGCGAACGGTCGTCATTTGAGGTCCACCACTTGACCGCGCACTGTCGCACTTTACCTCGAATGACTCGATCCCGAACGGTCGTCATTTGAAGTTGAGCGCTTGACCTTGAACGGTCACATTTCACCGAAGATGACTCGATCCCGAACGATCGATACATGGATTTACGCACTTGACCGCGCACTGTCGCACTTTACCTCGAATGACTCGATCCTGAACGGTCGTCATTTGAAGTTGAGCGCTTGACCTTGAACGGTCACATTTCACCGAAGATGACTCGATCCCGAACGATCGATGCATGGATTTACGCGCTTGACCGCGCACGGTCGCACTTCACCTAAAATGACTCGACCGCGAACGGTCGTCATTTGAAGTTAGGCGCTTGACCATGAACGGCCGCGCTTCATTCCAAATAGCTCGATCCCGAACGGTCGTCATTTGGGGCCATATAAAATATCAAGCTCTTTACAGGTTGTCAACAGGATATGAACATCTAGCTCATGGCATTACAAAACACGCCTTCCTACAGCAAGGACATCAACAGGATATGAACATCCAGCTCATGGAATTACAAAACACGCCTTCCTATCGCAAGGCATGTTTTGGGGGGCAAAGTGTTATCCCATTTTTGGTCAAAACTGGAATATCAATGCTGTGTGCGTTTCCACCACGACCGGAGAAAGAAGAAGCAAGCAAGCGTGCATAAGTCAGGGATTTCACTCAAGTATGAAACAAGATCTCATTCGGCATTCGAAACTCCAAGAGCTCATTCGGCATTCCCAGCTCTAACCCACCATTCGGCACCGGATCATTCGGTGCCGGACCAACGTCTCACCAAGCTCCACCGGTCCATAGCATTGCCGAGCCAACTCCCTTCTCCACATAGCCGAATCAAGCCTCCGCCGAACGAACACACTTCGCCTACCACTGAACCAAACCAAGACCGGACCACCCAACTCCGAACCAGATGACCACCGAACCAATGCTTCTCCATCCTTCTCTCCAAGCACGACCGAACCAAGCTCCGCCGAACCAGATGTGCCAGTCCAGATTGCATCAGCCCAGGCCCACTAGCAGCTATAAACATCCAAGACCCCTGCCCACAGCCTCACTCTATAAATAGAGGGGCAGGGGTACAACAGTGAGAGACAAGTTTGAAAGCTCAAGCCTGGAAGGAACTTTCAAACAACTTTAGATACTCGTAATCAAAGCTTTGTACTTGTAATCTGAAGAAAAAAGGAGAATAACATATAAAGTGGACGTAGGCACGTTCTGACCGAACCGCTATAAATCTGTGTGTCTTTTACAGTTTAGTCCCTGCTTTTTATATATTTGCATAAATCACCCAAATCACTGAAAACAACATAAAATCGACTAGTTCATACGACTTTGGGTGTTTGTGGCCATTTTTGGCGCAAACAACGTGTATTTTATTTATATATATACAGGAAGACATTTAAAACCACATTCATCTTTCAAATAAAATGTTATTACATCGGTAAAAAATGGAAACGAACCTCATCGACGTTCGCTCGAGCCGCATCACCCTTTCTTCACACGCGACCCCGAATCAACGCCCCTTTTTGCCATCAACACGCATGTTCCCTTCTTCACTCGCATACAGGCACGCGCATGAACCCATAATCGCAAGCAATACCCTACGCCGTCGAAGTCGTCATCCCCTTCTAGCAACGATATCGAAACCCTAACCCTAGTTGTCAATGGAAACCCCAAATCACGATTCAACTCCTCTGTCGATCGAACAGAATCCCCCCTCCACCGTAACCTACTGCCCAGAATCTCAAGCGAGCTTCGAGAACGTCACTACTCGAGCCCTATTCGATCGCGAATCCGTTCGCGAATCGATTCTCTGGGAAAGAAAAACTTTTTTTTAGAGTAGATCCATTTTTTTACAGAGAAAGGAATGTTTCGATTTAAAAACAAAATGGAGCTGATGGAAGAAGATTTCATTCGTTAATATATCTTGTTTTTTTATCTACTTGCGATTTAAAAAGAGAACGGGGGAGACGATTTGATGTATGCGTGCTTGGATAGGCCAGCTACAGCAACTGTGAGATAAAAGCAAAAAGGTGAGATGTGAATATAGTTTCGGCTGATGGTGATTGGTATGTGAATATATATATATATGTTAGTTTGAATTTCAAATTGTCACGATTTACGCAGTTTGAAACTTCGGACCTCTATCGAGGAGTGCCACTAGGCATTCACAAGTAATTCCCTATTTCGAATGCAATGGAAAGGGTTTTGAATCCTACTTCGATCGTATGGGAAATATAGCCTTTTTAAATCGAATTAGAGTATTAAATTTTCAATATTAATTCTAGCGCGTTTACATATCGTACGCTTACACAACAACTCTAATCAATACGAAATTTTAAATCCGATAATAATACACTATTACGGATCCAATGGAACTAGTTTTGTCGAATTCCGAGACTGTACCTCAGAAGGCTATTTTTAAATTCAATTTAAACTATAAAATTTCAAAACTTAACGAACCATTTTTAAATTTGATATCAACACTTCTATTCTCTTCAGTATTATCAATATAAATTTTATAAGCCTTCAAATTATTTTTAACCGGCTTAAAACTCCAGATTCAACATTTCACCCAACTTCAGCTTATTTAATTCAATAATTTAATTATCAATTAATTAGTGATATTTGAATTCAAGTTAAAAATTACTCCATTGAATACTTAAAGTCAATTAAATATTCCGATTTTAAATGCTCGAAAATTTCAGGTCGTCACATTCCTCCCCCCTTAAAAGAATTTCGTCCCCGAAATTACTAGTTAGAAAGAATGGTCCAATACCCGTTTACTTTTTCCAAAACCAACAACTCAACATTCTACTAACTATCTTTAAATAGAAGACCCATTATCACTCTTACTAACTTTCCAAACCCTCCCAATAGTTTCAAACAATACTTTTTGTTTAACCATTCAAGTTTCAATTTAAAACCAAATTTTGAATTATCAAAATTTTCTCAAAAATTCTCTAACTCTCTAAATTTCCGAAAAATTTCACTACAAAAGGCTTCTACGGGATCCCAAATCCAAAAGAAAATAAAAAGCCAAGTCGCTCGATCAAAAACCCAATCAAATTTTATACAGAAATTTAACACATACTTTTTTGTCGAGCAATTCAAATTTATCTTCTAAAATAAAAACCCATTTTTCTTTTCCTTTATATTACCTGCATATCCTGCTTAGCACTAATATCCAATCACAACTTTCAACACATATTATTGACTTCCTTACCAATGTCAATATCTTTTCATCCAAATATTTCTTAGAATATATTTGTAATATCAATTTCCAATTGAGAATGCACCATTCCTTACTTAAATTTAGTATAAGCATTTAATATGTTTCTTTATTTATTTTCAATTCACCACTTTTAGTTTATATCTATTTCTATTCAAATTGATTCTCCCATTTCCATATGAATTTAATTTATTTTCAACTCTGAACACTTAATTTTATCATCCATTTATAACTGATTCATATCATTATTTTAAATTAGTTTCATTCACCACTTTATTTTAATTTCCAATTTTGAAATCGTTTTGTCGCTAACTAAAATTTTTCCCAAAAATTTTCAAATTTTTTTTCTAACTCCCAAAATTTCTGAAATTTTTTGGCAGAGTCTCCTTTGTACGGAGGAGCTTTTGCAATTTGACAAAAGATATAAATATATATACATCGACCCACACGGTTAGAAAAACCAAAAACAGTTCATATTTCCTATTTTTATTGCGTAGGCGTACCTTATTTAGCATTTATAAGCAAGCGGCTTATATTTTTAGCATTTAGCGTGACCAAAATCCAGCCAAACAGCTTCCCGGTACCTGTACTTACTCAAGTTAAACATATAAGTACTATATATAGGAAGTTTATTGCATTTAACTTAAATTTAAATAGCTAAAACATCGATCATGTAACAATGCATGTGATATAGTGGCTTAAACACATAAATTTTACATATAATGCATGTTATATAATTTCCATAAGCATATATAAGGTTCCGACACTTAGTACAATTGCTTATAATCAATTCTCAAACCGTTCCATTCGGTTGAAGTGATTTTCAACTTACTTGCTTTTATTTAATTCATTCTAAGCAAAACAAACTCATATTCATTCCAATTGATGCAAAATCAATTTATCAAACTGCTATTGGTTCATATAATTTTGCTTACTTCCGTTTACGTCGAACGACCAATTTTCTAATGCAATTCTACAATATTAATGTGAATAAATAATGACATAAGCTTTGTAACCAATTTAAATTGATTCCAACTCAATTTACACTTAATCCCATCCCATTATAAATTTATTCACAAACTTCCATTGCATTCCTTTCATATCCAAAAAGATTTGAGTCCAAACCATTTTATTATACACGACATCATCCCATGCTTCTATTAATTTAAACTTAAGTTAATTTACTTCAATTCACCACCATTTCATAGCTTAAGTTCATTCCCCTTTTAATTTATTCATAATCGAATTGGATTTAGTTTCATCACAAATCATTTTTATTTTAATCAAATTCCACACAACTCAAGCTTTATTTCCAAACTCTATTACTTATTCACAATCTTTGATTTGATTTTCCTTTGATCAAATCCCAACCATTTCACTAATTTATTCGATTAGTTTATTCTTTTATCCATTTTAAATTTTTATTTACATTAACAATTCTTTGTTTAATTTATTAATAATAAGGCCATTCAATTTATGCTTGAATTGGATTTGTTTATATTCCACACCACATTCCAATTCAATTTTAATTCAACAACACTTCCAATTATAATCCCATACTTGATTTTTTTTCATTTATCTTGAAAATCATTTTATAAAATCATTTTATTTGATTCTCTTGAGTTCAATCTTACTTAATATCACAAGTTAATTTGAATTTATTTGTTTGAGTAGAATTTTATTCCATTCAATATTATCTATGATTCGACCGAACTCATTTAAATTCAGTTTTATTCCAAATCAACTTCAGTTAAATCTAGTTACATATCATTCTTTTAAATTTTATTAAGCAAGAATTTAATTCCAATTAATATCATTCATGACGCAACTGAATTTTAATTCAATTCAATCCAAATTTAATTCAATTTTATTTCTCAATATATGAGTTCAAAACTTATTTTTTTACTTAAAAGCTTATATTGTTCATTGCTCAATTGAGTCATTTCATATATAACCAAATTCCAGATTATATATAACACTTACTAGCTTAAGGTATAAATTTTCATTTCACAATTATAATCATTTTTACCTTTCAACTTTATATCCAATTTAATTCAATTTCAATTTTATTTAACTTATCTCAAGTTAAATTCAAATATATTTTCTTCACTTTCATTCACTCAAGTTAAGTTTTAATTCCCAGATTAAAATTTTCAATTCCTTCTTATTAATATCAACTTTACTTTATAAGTACAATGGTTAATCCATTTATTCATTCACAAATTCATTTTCAACCAATAAATTTTATTTCCAAACATTAATTATTTTTAGTCCATTTGAACCTATTCTGCACCTTATTTTACACATTTTAAATCAAGCATCATCCAATATTGAAGTTCATTTCATTTGCATACCATATAAATCATTCAGTTACTTAAAAATTTTAATCTTAAAACTTGTTTATTTAATTCAACTTAATTATTATTTTCTCAAACTTAAGTTCAACATTCGATTTTGAAAACATATATATATATATATATATATATATATATATATATATATATATATAACCAAACTGTTCCTTTGCATTTTCAAAATCAACCAAATTCCTCCAACGAACATTAATCCAGAACATCCTGGTAGCAATCCCTCTTTTGGAAACTCGAAAATGAACACCGATGATGTCGCGATCATCATCGAAATTATTTTCCAGCGACCGTAAAGACTTCAATGCTTTCCTCTCCTTTAAAACCCTTCCAAAATTTTTAAATTCCAAATCTCTCAAGATTTCACATCCGATTCAAAAATATTTCTCAATATTTTTTTTTTTCCAACCTTTGGAAATCATTTCCAAATTCAAAGGAACTTAAATTTCCAAAGTTTCAAATTCCAAACTCTTTAAATTTATATTCAAACATTACTTTGGAATTTTATCTTATTTTAATTAGTAATCACACTATAATTCACATTTAGTTTATATGTACAAATTTCATTTGTATACAAATTGGTCTCTTAGTTTCTAATTATGGTTTCAATTACTTAATCAATTATGAATCCCATTTACAAATTCCATTTATTTACTAATTTATTCCTTAATCTCTGTTATTATTTTAATTTCTTATCAATTCTCATACAATAATGATGATAACTTAATATTATCACTTTCTAACAACCCAACATTCATATATAACCATAATAATTTACGAAAAATCATTTCTTTTATATACAAAAATAATTTTGGGTAAAATTATTTCATTTACCCTATTTAAAACAATACTGTGTCGGTTTACCTTGTTCAAGAGTTTAGAAATTCCTATCGATAACATGGCGTACCAAATATCGACCAGAATCCATAAACACTCAACCGATAAATCAACGCAATATAAAAACAATTTTATATTCACTAACAGATACGCACTCATATCTATTAATACTCTCAAACTCATTCTAGAGTACTATAGACTCTATTTAATGAGTAATCCCCACCAGAGCCAAGGTTATCACCAACCTAAGCTCTGATACCAACTGTAACGACCCGCAAATTTGTACCCCTTGAGTGGACACTATTCTACACCAATCAACTCAAGTTGCACAGAAATACGAACCATTTGGGTTAAAGAAGAAGAATAGATGAAGAAAATAGAAAACAACAACAGAATCTAACCATCGCAGCGGATTAAAATATAATAGATAATAATGGTCTTTACTCAAAAATCAGATGTATCTATTTATATATTACATCATCAGAGTACGTCAATCACAGCTTAACATCAATATCATACAACTAGATACACAGCTACTCTACACAGCGGAATATGTATATAAATCAAGTACGAAAGTACGTATCGTCATCCAGCTCGTCTCCTGAGCTCCACAGCATCATACCCTGTATCCTATAGTACTCGGTCTGACCCGAACATTATAGTTAAATAACACCCGAGTCATTCTGGAATACCAGCGTGAGAAAATCGCACTCAATTGATTATTAAAGTTTCAAAAATCCTTTTGAAAACAAAAGTATCTCGTAAGACCACGCCACAAATAAACATGTCGGGTTTTTACCTTACGATGGCTATAACATTTTTTATAGAAATCCTCTGATATTATAATAGGGTCTATATACAAATACTTATAAAATAGCCGAAATTCTTACATGATTAAATTCCAGCTACTAGCCACAGAGTGGGTAATACAAACAAAACTCGTACAAGGCTCGTAGGGAGAATGGATTTCCAACTAATGACTAGGCACTGGGGTACCACCTATCATAGTACGTAGCCTAGATCACAGTACTGAGGAGTATGCCCTCTCCCCTACAACACAAGACCAGGACTACCCCTTACTAGATAATCCCGAGTGAGATCACCCTGCGGTTGGGATCAGCAACCGTCCACTAAGCCGAAATAAAAATGGACATCTAGACAGGGATTACCTCACCCTGCTTGGGTGCTACCCACTTAGCCTTGCTGCATAACCCCTGTTTTTCAGTCATTCCCATTTGATGAGGCTTAAGGCTAAGCATTACCTTTTTAGAACATATCCCTTAGAATGCTCATCGTCCCCTGACGATGTTCCGAAAGCATTCATCCATACAAGTCCATTTCAGAAATATCCTCAGGATTAGTAGTGACTAGCCCTTGCACTTGACTACTCCATCTTCGAATCCAAACTCTTTTTTACAAAAACGTATGAACCGGGTCGAAGTGGTTTTTGAGAAATAAACTCGATCCCGGTCTCTTCAAAACGATCAGCGCATTTGTCCAATATTGATAGTAGGTTATTTAACTATCAATTGACATTCACAAACATCCATCAAACAATAAATAATTTCCCAAATTATTTATTAATCTCAAAAATATCTTCACAAGATATATTTTCACTTTTCAAACCCCTTTGAAAAACAGTTTTCAAAACTATCTTCCTTTCTCAGAATAAATTCCAAGTATTTCTATTTCCACTAGAATCACCAAGCACAAAACTTTATATTTTTAAAATAATTTAAAACTCTTTATTATAAAATATACTTTAAAACATTTAAATTAAAAACTACTTTAATATTTTATTAAAAATATATACTTCAAAAAAAATTAAAATAAAGCTACTTTATAGAATATAGAACTAAATTTCTCTTTTCAAACAAAATGCCATGTTACCTTAAATAATTACTATGATAATAGATTTGAAAAATATTTACTTTAGAATTTAATCATTTATAAATAATAAATTTTCTAAACATGCTTTTGAAAACAACATTAAACTTTTATCTTATATTTAAAAATTTACTTTGAAGACGTACTTGGCTATCCAGAGAAATATACTTCTCTTCACATTCTTCTTTAAATTCCCAATTCAACCACTTGAATCAATTTTCAAATTGATTTCCAATTTACTTCCTTTTATTTCAAAATCCATTAATTTCAGATTTATTTCCTTAATTTTGATTCAAAATACTTTTAATTGAAAATACCAATTTTAGATTACTCAATTTACTTCGTAATCCTTTTAATAAGTTTAAACTTTTAAATTTTAAAATAATTCTTTATTCTATTAAAACAATATCACTTAATTTTACAATTCATTAATTTCTGTTTATTTCAAAATCTTGTTTCTTTCATACTCGAAGTTATATATTAGTATTTTAATATCACTTCCATTTCTTTCTATTCATTCTTAATTTATTCAAATTTTCTATAGTTATTTCGCTTACAAATTACTTCTTTATTTTGTTGCAAAAATCCAATTTATATAATTTTGGTAACTCATAATACCCAAATATATTCAATCAAATCAAAGCATTTAATATTCCAACATAATTCATCGTAGAATATCAACAATCCCAACAGAGAATATTAAATAATTTATGTAAATGTTGAGGGATCCAGTTGGATCCCTCCAACCTGTTTTCCCTGCATCCACAGATGTTAGCATAATATAAAATACCAATTCTAAAATATACCATACTATAGCACAACAATCAATTTAACCATTCAATCAATTATTTAAATTTAATCATTTAAATTTAAATTTAAATTCAACTGAGTGAGATTAACTCACCTTTGATTTTTGTAATTGCAATTCACTTCAATATTCCCTTCGTTTTCTCGATTTTTGACCTTAAATAAACAATTCACAATTTATTATCATTTGAACAAATCATACAATTATTCACCATTTATTTATTTAATTTAACTAATGATTAAATTTTAACCTTTGATTTGATTTAACCAAAGTAGTAAATTTTAAATTAATTTTCCTTTCATAAATTACTTAAAATAATTAAATAAATTAAGTGTGCACATACCTATATAACTTCCTTTCAAAATCTTATCTATAAAAGTAATTTCTAATTAATGGGTTACGAAAACAAAAATCAACAAATAAATCACTTTAATACTTCTTTTTAACATTAAACAACAAATAAATCACTTTAATCACTTTTTGTACTTCTTTTTAATACTTCTTTTTAATATGATATTATAATAGATAAATCACTTTAATACTTCTTTTTAACATTAAAAAATAAAGAATAAAAGGTATACGTGTATTTTATGTATAAATATATATAGGAAGACATTTAAAACCATATTCATCTTTCAAATAAAATGTTATTACATCGGGAAAAAAAGGAAAAGAACCTCATCGACGATCACTCGAGCCGCCTCACCCTTTCTTCGCACGTGACCTCGAAATCAACGCCCCCTTTTGCCATCAACACGCGTGTTCCGTCCTTCATTCGAATACAGGCACGCGCACGAACCCATAATCGCAAGCAATACCCTACGCCGTCGAAGTCGCCATCCCCATCTAGCAATGCGATCGAAACCCTAGCCCTAGCTGCTAATGGAAACCCCAAATCGCGAGTCAACTCCTCTGTCGATCGAACAGAATCCCCCCTCCACCGCAACCTACCGCCCAGAGTCTCGCGCGAGCTTCCAGAATGTCACTGCTCGAGCCCTATTCGATCGCGAATCCGTTCGAGAATCGATTCTCTGGGAAAGAAAAACTTTTTTTGGAGTGGATCCATTTTTTACAGAGAAAGGAATGTTTTGATTTAGAAAGAAAATGAAGCTGAGGGAAGAAGATTTCATTCGTTAATATATCATGAGTTTTTTTTCTACTTGCGATTTAAAAAGAGAACGGGGGACATGATTCGATGTATGCGTGCTTGGACAGGCCAGCTACAACGACCGTGAGATGCAAGCAAAAAGGTGAGATGTGAATATAGTTTCGGCTGATGGTGATTGGTATGTGAATTTATATATATATTAGTTTGAATTTCAAATTGTCACGATTTACACACTTTGAAACTTCGGACCTCTATCGAGGAGTGCCACTAGGCGTTCACAAGTTTAATCCCCTATTCCGAACGCAATGGAAAATGTTTCGAATCCTACTTCGATCGTATGGTAAATATAGCCTTTTTAAATCGAATTAAAGTATTAAATTTTCAATATTAATTCTAGCGCGTTTATATATCGTACGCTTACACAACAACTCCGATCAATACGAAATTTGAAATCCGATTGTAATATACTATTACGGATCCAATGGAACTGGTTTTGCCGAATTCCGAGACTGTACCTCGGAAGGCTATTTTTAAATTCAACTTAAACTATAAAATTTCTAAACTTAACAAACCATTTTTAAATTTGATTTCAACACTTCTATTCTCTTCAGTATTATCAATATAAATTTTATAAGCCTTCAAATTATTTTTAACCGGCTTAAAACTCCAGATTCAACATTTCACCCAACTTCAACTTATTTAATTCAATAATTTAATTATTAAATAAATAGCGATATTTGAATTCAAGTTAAAAATTACTCCATTGAATACTTAAAATCAATTAAATATTCTGATTTTAAATGCTCGAAAATTTCAGGTCGTCACAAGAATATCATTCTTGTTTGATTCTTTATCCACTCTCGAAGATCAAAGTGCTATTCAGAGTTATAGGATCAATTTGTTATCAGAAGTTTATCGAGTCTCTCTATAAGATGTGGTTTTGCTTGGAAATCGATTGGGTGGTCTTGATTCCCGTAAATCAAGAGAGTTTGCCCCGTACTCATGAGACAAGAGGGTACCTCAAGACCTTTAGAAATTGGGGATTGTAATCTAGACATTGCTATAATTAAAATCCTTATTAGTTTTTTTGCCTTGGTACAGGACTGGATGTAGGGTAACTCCGAACTAATATAAAATCTGGTGTTTTCTTTCCTTTTACTGCTTTTTATTTACTTTCTACATTCTGTGATTGTTCTATGATTAAGTTCTGCGTTTGTTTGTGTCATAATTTCAATTTAGTCCACATAAATTTTAGAATCCATTAAACACTATTCACCTCCCCTCTAGTGTTAAATTAGCCTTAAAATCCTTAATCCGTTGTCCCTATCATTTGGTATCAAAGCATAGATTTTCATAGTTTTCATAATCTGAAACTTGAAAATTGTTTTAATGGCTACCAACACTGGTAATGTCAACTCTGGCACCAGTTTTGTTATCCCTAACAATAATTCATTTGTAGTAGTCAGTCTACTGTCAGACCACAATTTTTCAATGGCAGTAATTATGCATGTTGGTCTTGTAAAATGAAAATTTATTTACAATCAGTAGGATTGACACTTGGAATAGCACAAAAACTGAGTATGTTGAACCAACTACCAATTTTTCCTAGTGGACTAATGAGCAAAAGAGTGTTACACAAAATAACTCAAAGGCCATGAATATATTATTTTGATCATTAGATAGGAATGAGTTAAATAGAGTGTCTGTTTGTAAGTTTGCATTTGAAATCTGAAATTATTTGCAAGTTACTTATGAAGGAACAAGCAAAGTTAAACAGACTAAAATTTCCATATTAACTAATCAGTTTCAATTGTTTAAAATGCATGCAAATGAGTCCATTTTCGACATGTATTGTCGATTTCAAGATATTGTTCATTCACTAATTACACTGGAAAAATGCTTTTCGGAGGAAGACCAAGCCAAAAAATTCTAAATTCACTCACTCAAGAATGGGATCAAAAGACACTTACAATCGAAGAAGCAAATGATATCAGTTTAATGAAAATAGAAGAATTGATTAGGAATCTGATGTCTTATGAAATTCGACTACAAGGAAGAAGAGAAAACAAGACTACAGAAAAGAAATTATTAGCATTCAATGCAACAACTGAAGATTCAGAACCAAACAGTGATGAGGAGATTGCTTTCACGACAAGAAACTTTTAAAAATTCCTAAAAAACAGAAAAATGAATAATTACAAATGAAATGATCAAAGGAATTCTAGAAATAATATGGAGAATGTCAACAACGATAGATGTCACAATTGCAATAAAGTCAGGCATCATAGGATAGATTGTCCATATCTAGATAAATAGTTGTTCCCTTCAAACAATGATTCGTCAAAGAAAAAAAAGAAAGATATATAACAACTCTTGATGACTCGGATTCATCATCCAGTGACAATGAAAAGAAGACAGATAATTCAAATCTGTGTTTCGCTGCTATTCATGAATCAGATGACGATGAGAGTATGGATCAAAAATAGGTACGCCTTTACATTATTTTTATTTTTTCTTGTTTGTGGATGCTTGTTTGTTTGCTTGATTCTTTTAAATTCAAATTTATCTCTTGAAATTTGAATTAAAATTCAAAAATAATATTATTTTAATAATATTTTAAACATTAATTTATTAATATTTAAGTATTATTGTATTTAATGTTAACATAGGAATTATATAATTAGAATATAGGATATAATATACATATATTTAATAGAAATTAGGAATAGAAACTTGTCCTTTGATTCTATAGGCATATGCGGACATTCCCGGATACCCCATCCCAACATACCCCTTAGAATTTGATTTCAAAATTTGAATTCAAACTTTTAAATTTCCCTCCACCTTTTCACCAACTTCAATGCTTTGGAATGATGCCTACTGACCAAAGAACATGTCTATAGAATCTCTGTTTATCTCACTCTCTTTATCATCACTTTAAATTCAAATTTATCTTCATTATCTTCTACTCCTGTCAAACATCTTCAATGTCTCTTCAAGCACTCCTAAGACCATTAGGCTTCAATATTTGTCAAAAACATTATTTTTGATGACCCGGAAGCTATGAAAGCTTACATCAACTATGTAAACTTTGGTAAAATTCATATGGAAAAATTTGCTATTTTTGAAGATTTTCCTTCTTATGAAATTGAAAATCTTTTTCAACAATGTTCAATTATTATTGTAGTAGATAACAATTAAAATGATTTTGTATGTTATTCAAATCTTGTTAACATATTTTATGTGAATTTGAATCGTGGTTTTTATGATGGGCAAGATGGACAAATTTGGAGTAGTGTTAAAGGAACACAAATTGTTTTGGATTGTGAAATTTCGGAAAATATTTTGGGATGCAAGTATATCGGAATGAATCACCCAGAATTTCAAATAAATGAAAATGATCAAGAGACATTTCATCACATCTTTGAAGGATGATAATTTTGAATTCAAAAATCGTTATTTTCATCCAAAAGCCAGAATTGTTAATCTTCTTATCCAACACACTCTTATACCAAGATAAGGAAACTACAACAACCCGACTTTGAAAGCGTGCAAAGCTCTTTTTGCAATTTTTGGAAATTATGATATTAATTGGGCTTAAGTTATTTAGGATTAGCTAAGGCCCAAGAATTTTACTATGGGAGAAAACACATTATATCATGGAATTTATCTCACGCGGATTTTTAATTACTTTGGAGTTGATTTCAAAAGGGTAGAATTTATAACTGGAAAAGTGTTCAACCATGGAACAATTTCCCTTATGAAAATTCCATTAGCGATTCAACCATCTGAAACACTTATGGAAAAAGATGAGAGGCTTGCTCATGAAGAGATGGATGAAATGAAGGATGAAGAAGAAGGAGAAGAGGAAGAGGAAGGAATGGAAATTGAAGAGGAGGAAGAGGAAGATCAAGAAACTTCCTTAGAAATTATTGAATATCCTTCTAATCTCGCTAATCCATCCAATAAGACCATTCTCAATAATCAAAGAATTATAGTGGAAAATCAAAAGACACTTAAAGGATCAATGAGCATGAAAATGGATAAGATTTCCACTAAAATCGACAAGTTCTTTGGGAAAATTAGTAGAAAGCTTGGACTATCATCTTCTTCATCTTCATCTAATTTATGACAACCCGGATTTTTGCGTTCGAAAATTGGCACCCGTACATCACTTGTACTCAAATGCCGCAGATTCAAACATAGATGAGGTTACTTTGCTCACAATTTATTTCAAAATTTTATATTTATTACCAAATATTTCAACGTTTTAATTCCAAAGATCAAATTAACTATCGAATTAATCTTAGCTAATTTCTAGGATTAATTAGTTTTAGTTCATGTCATCTTAAGTTCTATCTTTACACTTTCTTTATTTTAGTTAATATTATATTATCTTGTGCAATGTTGACTAGAATTATTAATGAAATCTTTCATTTCCTGTTATTCAACTTCACTTGTCTCTATAATTGCTTGTTTTTATATTATACAAATTTTAGTTGCATAGATTTGTTCATAATATTCAAAACAAAGCAAATTATTACTTTAGGCAGAGGCATGTCGTCATCTACCATCCCCCCATGTCGGCATACAATGCGCAAAAATAGTTACTCTTTCAAATTTTAATTTCATGTAACTAACTTGTGTTTATTCATCTTAAACGACTTTCTACCCTTATTTATACCTATTTCTTCCATAATAAATTATCAAACTTCATTTCTAATCACTCCCTTTCACAGTTCTTCCTATTCCTTGAATTATGGCTTCTCATATTAAGAATCTAAGTGATAATATTGAAGAAACTCTAACTTCTTTCAAGGATATTCATACATTCATACATCGTAATCAGCGCCACTTAGAATTCAGTCAAATGCAGATGATCAAGGAGCAAGAGAGACATTTCGACGCCCTTCATTGGAAGATCTCAGCCCTTAACAAAAAATCTCTCAAAGGAATCCACTAGTCCCTCTCGACAAAGATAAGGAAGAATGGGATGCCATCAAAGGAGACCCTGTCTTTGGAGAAGATGGATGGGTGAAAGTACCAAGGAACGTCTAGTCATTCTCCATGTTATTTGTTTGATTTGATTGGTGTGTTTTAAATTTGATTGACATGACTTATTTAAAAACATTTAGTATGGTTTGTATATATGGTTGGATTGAATAATCACTGTAAATATGATTGGATGATGATTGAATTACTTCTGAATTACACTTATGACCACACTTAGCACTTATTACATTTATATATGGATTCCTCTATTATGGTTGATTATCTTATATCAAGTTTATGAAATTTATTAGTAAGGAGATTCTGTTGATGACAAAGGGGGAGAAGTTATAAAATAGTAGTTGGCTTGTAGCAAGGGGGATTTATGATTGGAGTAAGGGGGAGTCATGGAGTAGGGGGGATTTATGGTATAGAAGTTATGGTATGATGAGTATAGTTTATAAATACAGGTTGTCATCATCAAAAAGTCGGAGATTGTTAGGAACTGAGATGTTGGTTTTGATGACAACAACCTTTTTAACTTATCTTATTATAAAATATATACTAATACCGTTGGCTAGATAGATATGTATATGTAGGATATATATGTGTATGTGTGTGTGTGTATGCAGGTATTGATTACTGAAGACTGATCAGTATAAAGACTTAAGACTCAAGATTGAAGATTCCAGAGTATCAAAATCAAGATTTCAAGATATGTGTCTAGTATTTGTTAAAACTTCATAATAGCATGGAAATCTTCATTTCGAATTTCATTTGGGATGGAATCCATTTCTACCTTCTTAGTGGCTTACAAACCCACGGCAAGTAGCTTACAAACCTATGACAAGTGGCTTACAATCCCACGAACATCCTGGTTTTGTACAAGTTCTCGAGTCCTGATGTGATGAGATATTCTGCAGGAAGAAGCTTGCAAAACTACGTCAAAATGGTTTTTCAAAATGATTTTTAAAACTGTTTTCCAAAATAGTTTAGCCTTAAAATTATCTTTTCGAATTATTTTCAAAAAAGATGTTTTAGCCTTAAAAATATTATTCACTTTTGTTTTAAAATATACTCTTATTTTAAACTTCATTTTCAAAACAAATTTTACGTTGTTTTTTAACTAGGGATGTCCACATCATGGGATACTCCATGTCGACATGGTGGCCGTTGAATTCAAAAGTTTCAATTTTCAAAAGAAGTGTCTATTCGTTTAAATCTCTTGATGAATGGTTATGACCGTTGGTGCGTTATAAATAGCCTTTACAAACGGATTTTTTTAAAAAATAATTTCTTATTTTCTTCACCCATCTCTACAAATCTATATTCTAAAATTTTCATATTTTTAAGATCGTGCCGAAATTCTGCCGAATTCTCAAGTAAATCAAATTAGAATATCATTCTTGTTTGATTCTCTGTCCTCTCTCGAAGATCAAAGTGCTATTCAGAGTTATAGGATCAATTTGTAATCAAAATTTATCAAGTCTCTCTATAACGTAAGGTTGTGCGTGGAAATCAATTTGGTGGCCTTGAGTCCCATAAATCAAGTGAGTTTGGCCCGGACTCATGAGATAGGAGGGTACCTCAAGGCCTTTAGAAATAAATGATTGTAATCTCGACATTGGTATAATAAAAATCTGTATGAGGTGGTTTGCTTTGGTACAGGACCGGATGTAGAGTAACTCTGAACCAATAAGAAATCCGGTGCGTTCTTTCCTTTTACCACTATTTATTTGCTTTTTTTCATTCTGTGATTGTTCTATGACTAAATTCTACATTTGTTTGTGTCATAATTTCTATTTAGTCCATATAATACTTAGAATCCATTAAACACTATTCACCCCCCCTCTGGGTTAAATTAGTCTTAAGATCCTTAATCCGCCGTCCCTTTCACATAATACTTATGAAATGGATTTAGTTTTGAGTTATTATGTCTTTGGATGATTTATTAGATTAATTAGAGTTAGTCGACATTAATTTAGAAACCTAAGGGCTTCTAGTTCGATTGTAGAATTGATAGCTTATTTCAACTCCAAACTCGACATTAGCTTATTTGATTCTGAAACTGATGCCAAGGTGACGTTCAATATCAATTTGTTTCACTCTTTGTATAATATTTTGATAACTGACTTATATACTAGGGATTATTATAATGCAAGATCCATTTATCATCAATAACTGAACATAAGAACGACATCAAGTTTTAAAAAGATCTAGGAGTTATTGTTATGCGAAATCTTCATTATGTCGGTAGCTAACCAAAGGTGCAACATTCATGAGTTCGATATTAGCTTATGGGTTATCATATGAGTTCAATATCCTTAATTTATGCTATTTTTTTATTTCGACAATAGCTTTTAACGTTCTTGTTCAAATTTCACATGACACCGTTATCTCATAATGTAATCATCATAGTTAATTCATGGATTACTTATACACTTTGTATTTTTCATAAAAATATTTTTAGGCCATGTCGACATTACATATTGATTTTGTCTGTTTATCATTTCGACATTGAGCATTGTTATGGCATAATGTTGTAGCATTTTATAGCCCCTCTTATGCGACATTAGACATCAATCTATCAATTCAACATGGACCTTATTGACTCGGCATGATATTCAATATACATTGAGGATATTTTTCTGTGACGACCCGCCTTTCATTCCATAGAAAGACGTATCATCATTAAGAAAGAAATATGTAGAAAAGAGAATAGATAGAAAGAAAGAAACAACGATATCAAAATCTCACATCGAAAATGGAAAAATATATTATTTCACAAAGATATTACATAGTCATTACACATCAGAGTTACACAATTACAACCAAATCACATTAGATAGTTGTGAAGACCTATCTATCCATTACATCCAAATACAAACAGATGATACTAACACAGCGTGTGTGTGTGTATATATATATATAGTTATGCCACGTCTCTAGCTCCAAGTACTTTCCTAAATTCATCAAGCCAACTTGATCACTTGGCTACTCATAAAAATTTGAGTACCTAAGAGTTTAAGAAAAACAGAATAAACTCCAAATCAGACATGAGTCTGGTGTGAGTAAATGGTTAAGTTGTTTAACTTGAAAAACATTTGAAATAAAGGTATCTTGTAAGACTCTCCGCAAATAAAAACGGAAAAGTTTTTCCCTTATGATAACCAAAACATTTGATAGGAAATCTGGTTATATTATAATAGTATCTAGGGTTTTCAAATAAATATTCACATAGCCGAAATTGTTACATTCATTAAATTCCAGCATACATAAGTATACAATCAAGTCCGAGATCTCTTATTGGAGATTAGATTCCATACAATGGCACGGTTACTGGGGTACCGCCCTTCATAGTACGTGGTCTAGATCACTATACCGAGCATCCACCCTGATCCCCTGCAATAGGAGACCGGAGCTACCCCTGACTGGATAGTGTGTATAAGACAACCCCGCGGTTGTGTCCAACAACCGCCCACACAGCCGTAAAAGGGACCTCTAGACAAGGAAAAACCTTATCCTACTTGGGTGCTACCCACTTAGCCTTGCGTACACCTCCTGTATATTAGCCATTCCCGGTTGATGAGGCTTGAAGCTACGATTACCTTTTTAGAACATTTATCTTAGAATGCTCAACGTCCTCCATTGGCGATGGTCAAATAGCACTCATCCATACAAGTTCGTTCCGGGTTCGAACGAAATCGAAGGCACTATCTCCATTGCACTTGTTTTGGAATCACCCTCAGAGTTAACGACAAATAACCCTTGCACTCCGAAAATTCACCTCAATCTTCACTTGAGATTTCACGACCTATCATTTAACTTGGATCGATGTGGTTTTCGGATAACGAATTTGATATCTGATCCCGGTCTCCTCGAAATCCAAACGTTTCTTTTAAGGCCAGGTTGTTTAAGTAAACAATTTAATTTAAACCAGGTCCTTGTATTTACACATAATTCATCACAGATAAATAACTCACATTTATCGCAACTATATCCAAAGTATTGCACATCACAGAACAACGCAGATTAATATACTATAAATATTAATCAATCCAGACATTCTATACAATCAATCATTCATAAGCAAGATTAATTGATCACATAATTATAATTAATTTAATTTTAAAACAATAAATTAATCACTTATGAATTAATTGCCTAACCTGCTTAATTAATCATTAATTAATTACAAACTATTTTAATTAACTATTGAATTAATTAATCATACTTTAATTACTTTTTTTAGTTAATTAATCTTTAATTACTAATTAATTATCCTTTAATTACTAATTAATTATCCTTTAATTATTAATTAATTAATCCTTTAATTATTAATTAATTAACCTCAATTATTAATTAATAAGTCCTTAATTATTTTCATGAATTAATAAATCTTTAATTACCCAAGATCTTAATTAAGTAAAAGATAAACCATTTATCTTAATTAATTACTTAATTATCATATAATATCATTAATAAACCTTAAAAATAAATTCATCACTAACCTTAAGTTTAATTAATAATTTAAAACATTTGCCCTTCTTTAATTAACTACTTAATTACACTATTTAATTTAATTTAAAATAAACTTAAGAATTGATTACAAATAAAAGACACTTAATAAAATACCTTAAACTAAATTAATTTGAAACAATTTATTTTTTAGCTTTTAACTAATCCCAAAACTTAGTTAAAACATTAATTATTTAAAGAATTAGTTCAGAAAATGTTTAGCTTGATTAATTTAACATTTTTAAACAGCTAATTCAAATACCCGAGCCTATCCCTATAGGAACCCGAGCCTAGACCTAAGAAAATCTTCCCTTTTTCCTTTTTTTAAACTTTTTTATGGTTTAAATTTTTAAAGCCGTTGTAACATGCAAAACCACTCACGAACGACTTGAATCAAAACTCAGGCCACCACTTCTTTTTCTCGAGTCAAAACCCGAGACACGGCCTTCTTCTCTAATCCCACAGCGCCAAACCAAACCCCTGATATGCATGCACGTGCATGCCTGAACGTCGCAGCTTCGATCATCGCCACCATCTCCAACACGTCGCCGATCACCTTTCCTAGGATTCCGACCACCCAAAACCCCGAATCAAACACCAAAATGAATTTAAGCAACCTGGGTACAACTGTAACAAAATCGATTGACCAAGAACCACCTCGACCTGACGCCTCCGAGCACCAGAGCCTCTAAAACTCCGTCCATAGCTTCTCGACCAACCACACCCCTTTTCCCCACTTCCGTTCAAATCCGGTGCTTCGACGACGACGCAACAACTTAAATTCCAACCTAGACCAAAACCTGCACTTAAACCCTACTTCGACGATGTGCTGCCACCACGGTGGTCAGAAAATCCACTGACTATTTTTCCCGAGATCATCAACCTCCCTGCTACCTCCAGCAGTGATCCCGACCACCCACTCCTCACCGATCGCCAGAAAAAGCCCAAAATCCCATTCTCATTCAACTCACAAGTTCTCTCGAATTACATACTTAAAACCATGATTTTTCTTTTAAAAATCAGAGTTTTCAAAGACAGATCAGATTATATACATGAAACAATAAATTATTGAAATCGAATTTTGGCATACTTTGGTTTTTACTGTATATTTTAATTTTCCAGAAATCTTTAAACTAATTATACTTAGAAATATTTTTAAAATTAAGATCTTACTAATTTAAACACTTTTTGTTTGAACAACAAAGTCTAAAAAGAATTAGGGGATGATGTTTTGATTATTGAATAGGTTTAAAACCTGTAAAGCAAGAATAGAGCAAATTTTCTTGTTCATAGACATGCACATCAAAATCACATACATATGTACATGAAATCACATTTCACAACCATGCAAAGCATATTTCATATCATACATTCAATAATTATCACATGCATCAAGTTATCAATAACTTTAACTTTTTAAAAAAAGGTTTACTCAATGTTGATGTTTGAATAGAGGGGCTTTAAACTTGAAAAACTGGAAAATGCTTTGATCTGGAAAATGAGTTCGACTTTTATCTGATACTTAGTTGTGTTGAGATGATCTTTACTTTGATCTAGTTGAATCTGCTACAAGTTTGAGATAGTTGTTTTATGAAGATTGTTGTTTGATTTTAATTTCTGGTTCTAAGCTTTCACAGATTGTGTTTTCTTTAGTTTGAATAAAAGAAAATGAGAAGAGAATGGTGTAGATATAAATATAGCCTTGTTTTACGATACCCCTTTTAAAATAAAAATAAAACTAAAAATTAACACTTGTTTAAATTGCATGTTATTAATCTTATACTTGTTAATTTGCATGTGTTAATTTTTTTAATATGTTTTTGTATAACTTTATATTTTATTTTCTATTTAGTTCAATATTAATATGTTTTTTTATGTTTTTATATTTAAACTTTACCTTTGTTTATATTTATAAAATCTTTAAGAAAATGATTTAAAACTAATTATACTAATAAATAATCACATATATATTTAAAATATAGAGTTTTAAATCCATTTTATTTTTAAGATATTCATCTTTTGAATTTCAATTTCAATTTCAAATTCTATTTAAAATATACTTATAGATATATACATAAACAACACATTATTATTTGTTTGAAAAAGAATAATTTGCAATTTTAAATAATTTATAAAAGAAGATTATCACATATTATTTGCCTAAAATTCCGGGATATTACATTCCTCCTCCCTTATAAGAATTTTGTCCTCGAAATTTAAAAGAAAAAGATAATCCAAAAGCATTTATTTCAAAAAATCCAAGCATACATATCAGCCATACACTAACAACCAAACAAAAAATTCATTCAAACAAACATTACTAACTATCCTAACTCAAATCCGGATAGGCTTTCCTAATACTATCTAAAGTTTTCCACGTACAAACTCTAAGATCCTCGCTCCACTGAACCTTGACCACCTTCACCACCTTCACCACTTTGTTTCTAAGCTTCTTCTCATCTTGATCAACTATTTGGATTGGATGCCTAACCACAGTTAAGTCCTATTTGATTTCTAAATCTCCCTTCACTGTCGGTTCCACAACTAGAGATGGGCCGTACACATACTTCCTCAGATGAGATACGTGAAAAACATTGTGAATTCCAGCCATCCGGTCTGGCAATTCAATCCTATAGGCCAAAGCACCAATTCTCTCGAGCACATATGGAACGGTCCGATATATCTCAGGGAAAGCTTTCCCGTCTTACCAAATCTGATCGCTCCTTTTATCGTGGAAACCATGACAAAAACCAAATCTCCGACTTTGAATTCCAATTGCCTTCGTCTATTGTTTGCATAACTCTTCTGACGATCCTGGGCTGCTTTCATTCTCTTTTTGATCAGCTCCACCTTCGCAAATGCCTCTTGAATTAAATATGGACCAAGAATAAGACAATCTCTCGATTCTACCCAACAGGACGGTGATCAACAAGGTCTCCCGTACAAAGCTTCATAAGGTGCCATCTTAATACTCGCCTGATTACTATTATTGTACGAGAATTCCACTAAATGCAGATGGTCCACCGAAATCCAAAACACAAGCCCTCAACATATCCTTTAGAATATGATTCAGCATTTCTGTTTGTCCGTTGGTCTAGGGATGATAGTTGTACTTAAGCTCAATCTTATTCCTAGAGCTGTCTACAGAGCTTCTCAAAATTGACTGGTAAAGATTAGGTCAAGGTCACTTACTATGCTGATGGGAACGCCATGCAACTTAACGATCTCCTTCAAGAAAATCTCCTCTAAAGACGCTGCAGTTCTGGTTGCCTTAACCGGAATAAAGTGGGAGCTCTTGGTCAGCCGGTCAACGATTACCTACACTCACTCATTTTCTTTTCTAGTCCTTGGAAACCCGTCGACGAAATCCATAGATATCATTTCCCACTTCCACTTTGAAACTTCCAGAGGCTGTAACAATCCTACGGTCTTTTGTCGATCACCCTTCACTTGTTGACAAATCGCACATCCATTCATGAAGGTAGCAACATCCTTCTTCATGCCTTTCCATCAGCAGACTCTCTTCATATCCTTATACATCTTTGAGATCCCCGGATGGATACTCAGCCTGGAGCGATGACTCTCTGATAAAAATTCTTGCCTCAAACCTTGAAATTCGGAACACAAATTCTCTCGTCGATCCTTAAAGTTTCCTGGTCATCAATCTCAAAACTAGAGCACTGACCATTCTTGACTCTCCTAATGATTGCTCTCAAACTTCTATTCGGTCCTTACTTACTCGTGAACCATTCCAGTAGAGACAGAACAACTTCCAAAATAGCCAAAACTGCATTCCTACGTAGAGCATCCGCCACTACATTCGCTTTCCTTGGAGTATGGAGAATATCCAGATCATATGATGCCAAAAATTCTACCCATCTATGTTGCCCCAAATTCCGATCTTTTTAGAAGAAAAGGTAATTTAATGGTTTATGGTCAATGAAAAGCTCGAAAATCTCTCACAACAGATAATGCCTCCAGATCTTCAATGCAATGACGGTAGCCAACAATTCCATATCATGCGTAGCGTAATTCTTCTCATGTGGCTTCAACTGCCTACTCGCATACGCAATCACTTTCCCATTCTGCATCAGCACAGCACCCAGCCTTACTCCATAGGCATCCATGTAGACTTCGAACTTACTCTTACCATAAGGAATAGCTAGAACAGGTGCATTGGTCAACCTTTCCTTCACTAGGAATTCCTCTTCACACTTTGGGGTCAATTTAAACTTTGATCCCTTCCTAGTAAGTTTAGTCAAGTGCGAAGAAATCTTAGAGTAGTCCCTGATAAATTTCCTGTAGTACCCTGCCAAACCAAGAAAACTACAGACTTCCATAGGAGTCTGCGGTTGCTTCCACTCTTGAATAACTACTACCTTCGCCAAATCTAAAGGAATACCCTCTCCAGATATGACATGCCCCAAAAATCTAACTTTCGACTTCCAAAAATGGCACTTCGAAAACTTAGCCGTCAGGACATGCCTCCTTAAAGCCTCCAACACTACCTCCAAATGTCGCTTATGCTCCTCCTCAGACTTGGAGTAGACGAGGATGTCGTTGATGAACACAAGCACGCACTTGTTCAACACATCCCGAAAAACTCAGTTCATTAGATCCACAAAATAAGCAAGTGCGTTGGTTATCCTAAAAGGCATAACTAGCCACTCATAAAAACAATTAGCTCCTCTGGATGCAGTCAAGGGTGTACTCTCTTCAGTTACCTTTAGCTGGTGAAAACCCGAAGCTAGATCCAACTGGGAGAAAACAGAGGCTCCATGAAGTTGATAAAAAAGATCGTCAATACGGTGCAAGGGATACTTATTCCTAGTAGTTACCTTATTCAACTCTCGATAATCCACACAAAATTAGTGACCTATCCGACTTGGTCACAAAGACTATAGAAGAACCCCAACTAGAATAACTAGGTCGGATTAAACCTCTCTGTAAGAAATATTGAGTCTACTTCACCATCTCTTCTCTCTCTCTCAACGCCATCCTTCTACTGCGTTGAACAATAGGTATTGCTTCCGAAACTAAGCCGATCTGAAACTCTATCTCTCGATGCGGGGGCAAACCTTTGACTTCTTCGAAGACAGATGGAAAATCTTTGACCGCTTTGATGGATCCTACGTCTTCTGGAGATGCCTTGATTCCTTGCAAAAGACTACTCAAGTGAACTCCTGAATTATCGCAAGTCACTTTTGCAATCCTTCCGAACTCATTTTCCAAAGTCACAATTCTCTACTCACAAATCAGAACAGCCTTATGCTTGTCCAACCAATCCATTCCCAAAATAAGGTCAAACCCTCTGAAATCCAACGCAAATGGGTCGCAAGAGAAACTATGGGATAAATAAGAAATTCATAGGTCTCTATAGATCTTATCTAACTTGGCCACTCCCCCTACAGGATTAGATACAAAAATAGGATGGTCTACCACACTAGGGGTAAGATGAAATTTCTCTACCGTATCCAAAAAAACTAAGGGAAGCACCAGAATCAAACAAACTTAGCCAAAAATGCCATCTGAAAGCAAAGTACCGTCCAGAATGCATTTGCCTTTCCAATCCGAAAAAGTTGACGGTCCTTCTTGAATAGCAAACACCTTAGTTGGTTTAGCTCTTTAAAGAAGCGGGCAAGCCTTCACCATGTGCCCTGTCTGTTGACAGTTGGAACACAAAGACTTTTGAACCATTGTGGAACCGTGTCCACTCTGATGCTACTGCTGCTGAGCTCTACCTCTAGGACACTGCTTAGCTAAATGACCCTATTGCTGACACAAATAACACTTTCGAGCTCCATTTTTGCCTTCCTGTTTCACTTTGCCTTGCTTCTTCCAATTTGGGTTGAATTTCCTTTTGTTCGGATTGGAAGAAGTTCCACTCGGTGCTGCCATAGAAGAAAAGGTTTCTTATTCATAAGCTCGTCATACTTCAATGCCATGTCAATCAATTCCACGATTGATCCCTTAAGACGTGTCGTCATCTTCTCTAGGAACTCGGGCCTCGTTCCAAGCACAAACATATCAATCTTATTGAGGAGTGTGTCGATAAGTCCAGGTCCGTAGCGGGATAATTCGTTGAACGTAGTCTCATATTCAGATACCGACATACTTCCTTGCTTTAGATCTAGAAAATCTCTATACAAACAAGTCTTCCCTGCTGTATGCATAAACTGTTACTCAAACAGTTCCTTAAACTTGCTCCAAAAAATATCATCCTCCAAAATATTCATGGTAATTTCATCCCACCATGCAGCTACTCCTTCTTGAAGTAGCCACGATGCCATCACTCTCTTTTGCTCATCTGATAGATCCAAACTCTTAAAAATTCGCTTACACGGACGTAACCAAGCCTAAACTTCAATGATGGACTCTGTTTCTTTAAAAGGCTTCCCTCCGAGATTGGTGAAATCTTTACACAAAATAGCAAAGCTTACTCGAGGCTGCGTTGTATTTGCAGCCTCGCTGGCATTCAGACCTCTTCCATTAGTGGTCGTCGTGTTGCCCACACCTCTGCCTCTTCTTCTTCTCGAACTCATATTGGCAACCTGGACAGGTAACCCAACAATTTAGATAGTTATATTGATATATAAAAATTATAAGTACGCGTTCTCAAGATAGTTATTACTCCAAAGCCTAGGTATTATCTCAAACTAGCGCTCTGATACCAACTGTGACGACCCGACTTTCATTCCATAGAAAGACGTATCATCATTAAGAAAGAAATAGGTTAAAAAGAGAATATATAGAATGAAAGAAACAACAATATCAGTATCTCACAGTGGAAAGGAAAAATATATTATTTCACATATATATTACATACACACTACACATCAGAGTTACATAGTTACAACAACATCACATTAGACAGTCATGAAGACCTGTCAATCCATTACATCCAAATACAAACATGTGATACTAACACTATGTAAATATATATATATATATATACATATATATATATATATATGCCAAGTCTCTAGCTCCAAGTCCTTTCTAAAATTCGTCAAGCCAACCTGATCACTTGGCTACTCATAAAAATTGAAGTATCCAAGAGTTGAAGAAAAACGGAATAAACTCCGGGTCAGACACGGGTTTGGTGTGAGCAAACGGTTAAGTTGTTTAACTTGAAAAACCTTTGAAATAAAGGTATCTTGTAAGACTCTCCACAAATAAACACGGACAAGTTTTTCCTTTACGATAACCAAAACATTTGGTAGGAACTCCGGCTAGCTATATTATAATAGTGTCTAGGGTTTTCAATTAAATATTCACATAGCCGAAATTGTTACATTCATTAAATTCCTGCATACATAGGTATACAATCCAGTCCGTGATCTCTTATTGGAAATTGGATTCCATACAATGGCAGGGCTACTGGGGTACCGCCCCGTCGTAGTACGTGGTCTAAATCACTCTACCGAGGAACCACCCTAATCCCTTGCAACACAAGACCAGAGCTACCCTTTACTGGATAGTCCGAATAAGACAACCCAACAGCTGTGGCCAACAACCGCCCACACAGCCGAAAAAGGAACCTCTAGACGGGGGAAATTCTTATCCTACATGGGTGCTACCCAATTAGCCTTGCATGTACCTCCCCTGTTTTAGCCATTCCCAGTTGATGAGGCTTGAGGCTGCGACTACCTTTTTAGAACACTTATGTTAGAATGCTCATCGTCCTCCACTGATGATGGTCTGATAGCATTCAACCATACAAGTTCATTCCAGGTTCGGACGAAACCGAAGGAACTATCCCCGTTACATTCGTTTTGGAATCACCCTCAGAGCTAACGACAAATAGCCTTTGCACTCTGAAACTTCATCTCGATCTTCACTTGAGATTTGTCGACCTATCGTTCAACTTGGATCGATGTGGTTTTCGGATAACGAATTTGATATCCGATCTCGGTCTCATCGAAATCAAAACGTTTCTTTTAAGGCCAAGTTGTTTAAGTAAACAATTTAATTGAATCCAAAACATTGTATTTACATAGCATTCATCACAGATAAATAACTCACATTTATCACAATTATACCCAAAGTATTTCACATCACAGAACATCACATATTAACGTACTATAAATATTAATCAATCTAGACATTATATACAATCAATCATTCATAAGAAAGATTAACTAATCACACAATTATAATTAATTTAATTTTAAACCAATAAATTAATCACTTATGAATTAATTACCAAACCTGCTTAATTAATCATTAATTAATTACAAACTATTTTGATTAATTATTGAATTAATTAAGCATTCTTTTATTACTTTTATTAATTAATTAATCAATCTTTAATTACTAATTAATTAATCCTTTAATTATTAATTAATTAACCTTGATTATCAATTAATAAGTCCTCAATTATTTCCATTAATTAATAAATCGTTAATTACCCAAGATCTTAATTAATTAAAAGATAAACCATTTATCTCAATTAATTACTTAATTATCATTTATTCCCATTTAATAAACCTTATGAAACAATAAAAGACCACCCAGAACCCCGAATCAAACACCAAAACGAAATCGAGCAACCTCGGTACAACTGGAACAAAACCGATCGACCAAGAACCACCTCGACCCGACGCCTCCGATCACCAGAGCC
Source organism: Allium cepa (assembly GCA_030765085.1). Lineage (NCBI taxonomy): Eukaryota > Viridiplantae > Streptophyta > Magnoliopsida > Asparagales > Amaryllidaceae > Allium > Allium cepa. The sequence continues at coordinate 103,795,464 of CM060930.1, read as the reverse complement.
TCCAAAACTCCATCCATAGCTTCATCGACCAACCACACACTGTTTCCTCCACCTCCGATTAACTCGGGTGCTTCGACGATGAAGTAGCAGCCCAAATTATAACCTCGACCAAAACCTGGGCTTAACTTCTACTTCGACGATGTGTCGCCACCACGGTGGTCTGAAAATCGACGGACCATTTTTCTCTAGATCGTCAACCTCTCCGCTACCTACAGCAGTGATCCCGACCGCCCAATCCTCGCCATTGCCAGAAAAAGACCAAAACCCCATTCTCGTTCAACTCAGAAGTTCTCTTGAATTATATACTTAAAAATCAAGATTTTTCTTTTAAAAATCATAGTTTTCAAAGAAAAATTAGATAATATACATGAAACAATAAATTATTGAAATCAAATTATGACATACTTTGGGTTTTTACTGTATTATTTTAATTTTTCAGAAATCTTTCAACTAATTATACTTAGAAATATTTTTAAAATTAAGATCTTACTAATTTAAGCACTTTTTTTTTTGAACAAAAAAGTCTAAAAAGAATTAGGGGATGAGATTTTGATTTTTGAATAGGTTTGAAACCTATAAAGCTAGAATAGAGCAAACTTTCTTGTTCATAGACGTGCACATCAATATCACATACATATATACATGAAATCACATTAACACAACCATGCAAAGCATATTTCATATCATACATCCAAGAATTATCACATGCATCAGGTTATCAATAACTTTAGCTTTTTTTAAAAAAAGTTTACTCACTGTTGATGTTTGAACAGAGGGCTTTATACTTGAAAAACTAGAAAATTCTTTGATCTCGATAATGAGTTTGACTTTGATCTGAAACTTAGTTGTATTGAGATGATCTTTGCTTTGATCTAGATGAATCTGCTATAGGTTTGGGATAGTTGTTTTGTGAAGATTGTTGTTTGATTTTAATTTTTGGTATTAAGCTTTCATAGGTTTTGATTTCTTTTGTTTGAATAAAAGAAAATGTGAAGGGAAGGGTGTATATATATATATATATATAGCATTGTTTTATTATTATTTTTAAAAATAAAAATAAAACTAAATTGACACTTGTTTAAATTGCATGCTATTAATCTTACACTTGTTAATTTGCAATTGTTAGTTATTTTTAATATATTTTATATAACTTAATATTTTATTTTCTATTTAGTTTAATATTAATATATGTTTATTTATGTTTTTATATTTAAACGTTACCTTTGTTTATATTTATAAAATCTTTAAGAAAATGATTTAAAACTAATTATACTAATAAATAATCATATATATATACATACACTAGTTTTTAAAATACAAAGTTTTAAATCCACCTTATTTTTAAGATTTTATCTTTTGATTTCAAATTCAAATTCAAATTCTATTTAAAATCTACTTATAGATATATACGTAAACAACAAATTATTATTTGTTTGAAAAAGAATAATTTGCCAATTTTAAATAATTTATAAAAGAAGATTATCACATTATTATTTGCCTAAAATTCTGGGATATCACATATTCCATTCATGTTTTTATTAAATGTCCATAAACTTATTTTCTCATCCTGGTTCTAATGTTTATTTACATACTTTCTCTTGGCTAAAGATTTGATCATTTTATGACCGTCGATATAGATTGCTATATGGTTGCTGACTTGTTGTAAATATTATAGTGAACACTAAACTTTAACATAAAAACTTTCTATTTGTTGTTTGTTATTTTTCATGTATTAAAGGACATCAAGTAGAATAAATAATTAAACTCTAAAAAATTAGTGACGCGTGTATACTATTCATTTAGGACAATGTGATATATTTGTCGGATTATAATATGTTAAAATGGCAATTTTCATTTATTGGTTTTAGAACGGACAGAATTTTTTGGCATTTTGACAGGTCCAATGAAATGTTATTGTTTTTCAAAAATATCCTATGCAAGTGCAAAGTCTTCTGAACTAACTAATTCTTGCTCTCGATTGCCAGGTGATACGGAATAGATAACAGGTTGTGGTTTTGGATCAGTAGGTGTAGTGGTAACATTAGTAGGTGCAGTGGTAACATCGGTACTTGATTGTGTAGCTCTATTGTCAGACATAGAAGTACATGCTTCATTGGAGGAAAAATAAGTGAAGCGATTCAAAGTGGGAAGACAACCGTTTGTTTGCCTTTCTTTGAATGATTGGTTTTATTACATTTCGCAAAAGTAATTATTTCGGTAGTAGTAGTAGAATTATACTCGTTCCCATTCACTTGTTTAATGGGGGAAGTGGACCTGCCATAAGTCTGATCTAAAGTATCATTACTTTTTTGTTGAGTTGTTTCAGTTTGCTATGACTTTGTTTGCAATGTAGGACAAAAATCTGTTTTGAAATTTTGTGTGTTATGGTTGTATACTTTACAACTGTAACATGGTTTTGGTTCATATCCATATGAAATTTGTACATCGGTACCTTCACCATTGTATTTCATGTCATGTACATTAATAGGATATGAGAAATTTGAACCAACTTCTACTAAAACTCTAGCATAATTCAACCTAGTTTTTTAGCTATGTTATTATCCATTTTGGTTGGCTTGCCCAGAGTACTTGCTATTCTACTAATTTCATCTTCATTCCAAAATTTTATATGTAGATCATTCAGTTTTATCTAGATCAGAATAGATGAGAAATAATCATGTGTTAAATTCAAACATAATTTCCATATCTTTAAGATGATAATTCTTGAAATAAAATTGTATAGACCAAACTTGATTTCCTTATATAGTCCTCTTGTTGCTCAAATCATATAATTATAAAACCACTTTGTTTGTACTAAATGACAACTGCTTTCATTTGCTTGTTCTTGTCTACAAATGCACTAAATTGGTTATAGACTGGCCAACTACCGATTGCATAGGAAAATGAGGAACTCCATATAGACTCAGTGATTACACTATTGGGTTTTGGAATTTGGAAAGTTTATTTACCATTCTAAATGGTTAGAGGAACAAACCAGAGATCAACATTCATTTGATCACCGTCTTTATAAGTTCAGCCATGAACAGTATGCCTTGGAGCACTACCAAGTCTTTGATGGATTTTTTGTTTGAGGAGCTTGAATTGGTGGCTTGGGCGGTGGTGGATCGAGAGTAACCATTCCCTCTTTGAAAGCTGTGTCCACTATTTTTTTCTTAATACTTATATATATGTGTGTGCATGCATGCATGTATGTGTGTGTATGCGTGTATATAGGTATATGTATATAATTATAGCTCGGTGGAGGTTAGGCATATCCCATGCGCATGTAGGATTAAACGGATTAGCCATAAATGATAGACATAACATTGAACGGTAATCAACCAGTATAATTTAGTGTTATATTAAATATATATTTTTTCTAGTCACTAAAACATTGTTCTGACCCCCTCCTTGATACAACCCACATGGTTGATTTAGAGGGTGGGCTACTAGTGCAAGACGAGAACGGTACATGGTAAAGTCTTCTTATTCATCCTCGACACTGATAAGACATTTAGACATCCATGACATACTATTGATTTCAAGGTAGATGCCTCGGTTGGTATTTTTTATTAATTCACTATTTCATTGTGAGTTTATATTAAATGCACTATGATGTACTTTGTTTATTACAGATTACCAAAAGTAACATTCTGTACACTAATGGATTTTCGATTTACTTGAAATTTTATCCATCAAGGTGCAGGCTGTTAAAGCTATCTAATTTAATTCGTTGTATTACTAATGCATCTCGAAGACTCTTGTAAGGGTTGACTAGCCTACCTCCGAAAAATAAACAACTAATTGAAATTTGAGGCTTTGCGTATCCCATACGGGTTCCACACTAGTAAGAAGCGAAATCAGTTAGGCACGAGCCAAATCTTTTACAATGATCGCTCGAGACCATGGGTGACCATAGTCTATTTTCCAACCTACTACTTAAATATCATTCCAACAACAACATCGACATAGCCCACTAACCTTCCATAACAGATGTAACGCCCTAGATTTTGGAATGGTTTATAATTAAATATGAAATTATTTAAATATCTAAATCTTGGATTTAATTTGAATAAAATTGATTTCGAAAGCTTATTGAAGTTCTAATTAAATAAAAATGATAAGAGTAAAATTTTAGTTTTGAATTAAAAGTGAATATAAATGTTTTAAAAATAATTTTTTAATTAACGTATGAATTTTTCATTCCAATGCATTGTCTTGGATTTTGATAAAACTAGTGGCATTAGATCTGAAATAAATGATTCTTATATGCCAACGAGGTTCGTGACAATCCGACGTGCTGTGTGGTCATGCATGCCCGAACATGCAGTGTTAAATTTAAAAGAATAAAATATAATATTATTTTTACTATAAATACACATCAACTGTTAGACATAAATCCTACTTCCCTCTTTCTTTTTCTTTTTAAATTTTCTGCCACTACTCCATTCCTTTTTCCATCAATTGTTTTGAGAGAACTAGGCAACGAAATCTAATAATTTTGGATCCTATGTCTTTGTATGGTCCATAGCTTTGATATATTTTGTTTAATTTTGGATGCATTTGAGATTTTTAGTGCTCGACTTGGTCTTAGTAGTGCTAGGGCAACAGTTCACTGTCGATGGAGATAGAGTTAGGCTGAATGGATGGTGGCATGGTGTTAGTTAGGAAAAGGCGAGTGCTTGGGCATGGGTTGGTGATGCACTATGAGGAGATGGTGATCGCAACAGTTTGGTTGTCATTTTATGGTTTAGGAGTCGCGAATGGAAGAAGGTGTCTGAAGGTGAACTAGGCGGCAGCGGTGGATTCGTGTTGGTGCATGGAGTTAATCGGTGGTGGTTTGAGGAAGAATGGTGGTCGGAGAAGAATCGCGACTTGTAGCATGGTCAGACTAGGGCACAACGAATAGAAATTGATTAGGGGATTGGGCTTTGAGTGGATGAGTTCGGCCAGTAGAGTTCGAGATGGTTAAGAATGTCGGTTTATAGAATTGTTGAAGGATTCTACATATCAGTGGAAAATGTGCATGGCCATGGTAGAGATGGGCATATCCCGAGCACAAGATAGAATGTGAGGAAGGGAAGATGATTAATGAGGGAAAGAAATTTATTGGTTAGTTATTTATAATTAAGTTAATTAATTTATTTTGTAATTCGATAACTTATAAAATTCATATCTTATTTATACAAGGTTAGATGTGAATGCTGTCAGTTGCGTTGGACCCATAGCGATGAAATCAATGCATTAGAGTTGGATTCATCGAGTTTGGAGCTTATGGAATTTTTGTCAAAATCGAACGATATTCAGTTTTGGACAATTCTAAAACGCGTAACCGTTATCTGGAACTAAGGTCAGTTTTACTCACTATTTGACTAAATATTATTGTTTAAATATTTGTTGTTATATTAAAAATGTAAACTAGATAACTAATAATGCATGTTAATACTTTTGGACCCCATTTTTTTTGTAAAATAAGTGACAATAGTATTATGGAGTAGAATCTCTATTATGATCATATATAAAATGTATTATAGCCTAGACATATTATTTACATGTTTGATATTGCTTTGTGAAAAGTAATAGTGCGTTATAATTGTTTAAACCGATATAGTCGAATTAAATGTGCTTTGAAATCCCTGATAATTGACATATAGTAAATTGGATCAATTGTGGTATAATACTGAAATATATATGTATGCATATATTGGATTGTTCTATACACGTTTTGGTCTATTTGATATAAACGGATTGGTTTGGACATTTATGGTAAATTGAAATGGAAAAGGGAAATGGTTAAAGGCAAGAAGGTCACGATGGATGCACTTTGAAATCTTTATGTTTGGCACTTTTAGAGTTAACTTTTAAAGACATCCTAGGGCTTCTTCATATTTAGAATAAGTACTGTAAGCATACTTATTATGGGGAAATAACAAGGTTAAAATATATGTCTAAAAATCATTTCAATTTTTAAAGTGATGGTCTTAAATGATTTTTTACTGTTTTTATACAGAATTTTTAAAATATGTACAAGTATTTTAAAAGTATATTTTTAGTATATGTATGGTTTTAGAAATTGTTAAATATTTTATTTAAGAAATTAAAGTCTTTTATACTATAATATTTACAATGGTTTATATATTTTATTAAATAACTTTGTTTTATAAATTAATTAGTCTTTGTGTGTGTACGTATCTTTTTAAAGGTATTTTAATATTTGGTATTTGTTAAAGAATATGAAGGATTTTTTATATTATGACACTTATGTTATAATGGATTGTTTTATAAACTTATTAAAAGGTATATAACCTTCTTTAATAAGTGGAGAAAGTACTTAGAGCTTTAAATGGATGTTTTAAAGTAAATGACAAGTACAAAAGTGATTTTAGTTTTATAGTGTCGATGTTTGTGCAATGTTTGTTTTAACCCATTTAACTACTTTTGAAAAGTGATTAAAACTTTAAAATGGAATTTTAAAGATAACGAAGTAATAAAGTGATTTGGGTTTGTCTTAAATAATGTTTTAGTAATATTTTTTTTTAAACCATTGGATAATGTTTTAAAGTGGCAAAATATTGTTAAATGAGTGGAAAATATTTAGATCTTTAACAATGGATTAACAAGTATAAATTTGTTTCAGATTTGTTCAGGAAATGCGTTAATAGCATTCGCCTTTAAGCTGTTTCGATTATACTTATGAATGTTAATCGATCTTTGAAAAGAATGTTTGAAAGGTAATCATAAGTGAAATGGTTTTGGGTTTATAATGACAATGTTTGAATAACATTTGTCTTAAGCCCTTTGAAATTGATTTATGAATATACTTATATAGTTGAGATAACTATATGCATGAATATTTTTGAGAGTATCGACATGTGCTAAAATGAAAAGCGATGTTTTAATTAAATATCGAAGTTTAATAAATAAATGAAATTTCATTTATAAAAGTTTTATTGAGTAAAATGTGTTTTACTAATAAAAGAGGAATATAATTAATAAAGGAAGATCAATTAGAAAGGGATCAGAAGTCATTTATATGACTTGATCATGCTTGTTTGTTTCAATCGTGTTTTGTGTGTTACTACTTATGGATTGTATATGGAAACTAGTTTACCGTACGTGATATTCTCATTGTTATTTGATTTGACTAAATATAATCGAGAAACATCTAGAAGAAACACCAAAATTATATGGTACAATTAAATTTGGTGATACTGCGTTGTGCGTATAATCGTTTTGCTCTTCAAGGATAAATGATAAGAAAACCTGTCCACTTAAATGGATAGAAGGTGATCTCCAATCTTATGTATTGTCTGTTTATTTCCCACAGAACCGAGATTGAGATTAAAGGAAAATCGATCGATTGGTTTTGAAGCAGTCGGTAAATGGGGTAGTGTACTTATATAAGATGATTTGAACCCGTAGCCACTCAAAAACCATATATGTGTTCTATGCTCTGGAAGAGGGTTGTGATTGGCTCGTTATGCTGAAATCTATATGGAGATTCGAGATCTATTTGAGATGCTGGAACACATGTAGTTGTTCGTGATATATTCAGGATATGGGAACCCATGTTTGATTCGTAACCCATTGAGATATGCAAATCCATGTGTGATTTTAAGATCATTTTTGGAATCCATGTATGATTCCGACACCTGTTGTGGTATGAAAATCCATGTGTGGTTTCGAGATCTGTTTGATATGGGGACTCATATGTCGAGATCGTTTCAAGTGGCGACTCATGTGTTGAAGTGTCGGATGTAGTCTCACTAGCGGTTATGACTAAAACCAGTGATAGGATGCCAACTATAGATTTAGCAACCCACCAAGTGGCATGCGATTCCATCCTAGAGTTACTTATACATATGCATGCAGAAGCGATGCACTCAACTAGTTTGGCCAGCTACGTATTTCCTATGTTACATTCACCGAAGATGTATGTTTCTTCGGAAGGATATCTTTGATCATTTTCCATTAAATCGGGGTCTTCTTTGATCCAAGGAGATCTATGTGGAAATCCTACATAATTAGCGAGCGCGCCTTAGCGATTGTGATTGTACACCTATTATTGTTATGATGTACATTCACAGGCATCACAACTATGCGACTATTTATATTTCATACCTTAGGCATTATTATATTATCACTAGATTTTATAATCGAAATAGTTTTCTATCATAAGACAAAAATCTGTCCATGTGTATTGGCGGCGTGGTCTTACGAGATACTCTTATTTTGAAAGGTATTTAGGATATAATAAATCTATATGTATTGAGTTCCTAACACCGATTTTCGAGACTAATACGGATGTATTTTTTTATAATGCTCAGTTCAGCTCTAGTATGTTTTCAGATCTAGCTATGGTTCACTGCAGCTCTTGGAGAGGAACTACTTATTTTCCGCTATATCACCTAATTTGTATCTATCAGCATTTGTGAGGATAGTGGCATTGGCCGAAGTTCGATGTGGCACGATGGTTTTTTGGTGATCGCGTCATTTTAAGGTGAGGGTGGAGTTGCCTGGCTGGATATTGGAAGGAAGGTGCGGGCTTGAGTTCATCGGGATGGCTGGGAGGCTCGCGCATAGAGAAATTCAATGGTGGAAACGTTTCGTCAAATAGAGGTCCGGCCTCCATATCATTGCAAATGTATGCACGACTATGGTGGGGTGGATTTCTCGTGTGCACGAGAGGGTAGATAGAGGATGAGGGAGTGATTATTGAGTAATTAAGTTAAGTAATGATTTATTAATTAATTAAAATTAATTTAATTTTATCGATAACTTATAAAATGTGTATCTCACATATATGAGGTCGGATTCAAACGTTGTCTTTTACGTTGGACTCGTAGTGAGGATGGCTAAACGGTGAAGCAGGCTTAGTTGGATTTAAAGCTAGTGGAATTTATGGCCAAAATCAAACGCTGATTCCATTTTAGTCCAAACCAGAATGCTTCGGCCATAACTGGAATCAATGTGAGTTAAACTTACATTCAAATTTACTATATCATATTTGCGATGCTATAAATTATTATTGATTGTTGGATGTTAATTAAATTGTTTTATTGATTATTTGGTTGAATTTCAATTTGGAAAATGGATGACACATTAATTTGATTGTTACGAACCCATATGATTATATGTATGTATGTGCGTGTGTGTGTGTGTGTGTGTGTATTATCCATAACCATTGTTTTGCAAGGAACAATTGTAGAGAGGCCTTGAGAGGTTTCCCTCCAATATTTATTTACATCCTTATGTTGTTATATTGATGTTTAATTGAAACTAATCTTGATATTTCATTTAAATTATTTAAGTGTTGTTATAGCGATTTTCACTATATCGTTATTTATTGCATATCACTGCATAAACCCTTGTATCGTAGTTTTGAACATCAGCTACAAAATAGATGTTTGAAATTCATTAATCATTGTGATTAATGATAACTTAAATTAATTAATCATTTTAACTAATAATGTTTAAAATTAATCACTCTTTTTATTAATGTGATCTGGATTTAATCATTTAATTAACGATATTCAAATTGAATTGTTTGTTTTAATTAATGATATTTGAAAATTAATAATCATTTTAATTAATGTTATTTAGAAGTAATTAATAATTTTAATTAATGATATTTGATTTTGATTATTTAACCTAATTTTTGATATTCGAATGTAATCAATCAATTTAATTAATGATGTTTTAAATTTGTTAATCTATTTGATTAATGAGATTTGGATATTAATTAAGTCAACGTAATTAATGATTTTGAACTTTATTTAATATTTTTAATTAAATATTATTTTTAATTAAATAATTGTTTTAACTAATGATTTTTGAAAATTATTTAATCATTTTAATTAATGATGTTTTACAGTAAATAAATCATTTTAATAAATGATGTTTTAATTTATCATTTTAATTAATGATGTTTGAATTTAAATAATCTAATCAATTTACGATTATTTGAACTTAATTAAATTTTTTAATTAACGGTATTTAAAATTAAATAATCATTTTAATTAATTATTTCTGAGATTAATTATTCATTTCAATTAATGATTATTTGAATTTAATAAAAAAATCGATAATGTTATTTAGGGGAAATTAATTTAATAAAAGTGATTAAGGTAAATTAAATAATTCAACTAAAGTGTTTTAATGTTAATAAAGTGATTTAATAAAGGTTTTAAAGTTAATTTACTGATGTTATATGTATGGAAATAGTTAGCTGTTTTATTAAAGATAACAGATTTTTTTATTTAAAAGAGATTATAAATAGGATAAATTATCTTTCAGATAATTGAAATTGTTTTGAATTTATAAAGGTATTTAAATTGTTTTATTTTCTTTTGTAATAATAAATATTGTTTTAAATTTACAAAGGATTGTTTTAAATGAGAAAATCATTTAAAACGAATTATTTATAAATAAAGCTAAGTGTAAATTGGTTGGGTTATTGTAGCAACCTTGGTTTTAGTGATTACTTGTAAGGGAAGTTATAATTTAATATTGAAAATTAATAATTTTGAGAATTTAAATTATTTATTTGGAATAAACAATGAATTTTTAGGAAAAAAAATGTGAGAATAAGATTTTCAAAATATTATTATAGTGGTTTGAGTTAAAAATAAATGAGGAATGATTTTTAATTGATGATGATGCAATAATTTCATTAATTATTGCCAATTTGCTTCTTTTAATAATTTATAAAAGAAGTAATTGACGTTTATAAGTGGTTTATTGAAATAAAAAGGTGGAAATTGGTTTTAAAATATGTTTTGGTTATAAATAAGGTTTGAAAATGGTTTGAAATATTTTTCAAAGTGAGAAAAGTATTTTTGTTGAATTTTAAATGTCGAAATCGGAGACTTTTACATTTTTTTATGTAAATAGTATATTTTTATAAATTAAGATATTAATAATAAAAATACTTTAAGAATAGAAATTATTCTTTTTATATGTTGGAAAATATTTTAGTTTTTATGTATGTAAGTTTACCAATTTTATTTGTGTGAAAATCGAAAGAAAATGGCTTTTGTACTTTTATATAATGTAAATATGATGCCTTTTGACTTAAGTGTTAATTAATAAAGCCTTAGCCATTCTATTTTCTTTTTATTTTGGGTTAAGCCCGTTTAGAACTTAACCAGGTTGAGAAAAAGGGAAACTAAGCTTTTATATGTTTATTTTTATAATGTGTTCCTCTTTCTCAAAACAAGAATACAAAAACCCATCTAAAACCTTATATTTCATCAAAAATCCAAATTTGTGAATGATTGTTTGTTAACTGCTTTCCTCTTTCTTGCATGCACCTATTTCATAGTTTTACAGGCTGTGGAAGCTCAAATTCAACCCAAGCTCCAACCTTTCAGCTAATAATTCGAGTTTTTGCTCATGTATAGTAAGGTGAGTTGAATAACTCACATCTCTAGCAAAACAATATAGTTAAGTGCTTGATTCTATGCAAAACTAGTCATTATAATCGTTCCTTTGTTCATAGTTTTCTTTTTTCCTTTTATAAAAATCGGTTCTGGGTTGTATCTTTGAGCAACTATAATTTTCAAACCCGGCAACGAAATGCTGCCGGATTTTCTCTTATTTGTAGTTTATTTGTTATACTTTATGCTTGAAAATTTTGGCTGAAAAACACATTCATTTGCTATGATAAACGTTGGCTAGAATATCAGTTTGCATATTGGAAAATCGCCTGGAAAATTCGCCTAATGATGGTCTTCCTTAGGTCTACCGTACGGTCATCCTAGGGAGTAGAGAGGTTGACCTGGCGGTCGACATTGAGGAGCATTTGGTCGCCCTGCATTTCTCTGTGTTGTTCTTTGTTTCTAGGTTGAATTTAGCTTGCTTTGCTCTCTATCTTGGTTGATTTTGATGATATTGCCGTGTTGTTTTGAGAGCTATGATGCCTATAAATAGGCCATTTAATTTTTTACAATTGGCAATTCAAATTTAAATTGAATTTTAATTTATTTTGTGTTGAATTTGAATTGAATTCGAGATTATTGGTTTTGAGTGTTTTCCTTGTTTTTCGTTGATTTCAAGCACGGATTTTTCCAAACGATTTTGAAATAATTTTTAAAATAAATTGGCTTGCAAAATAGTTATTATACAATATTTTTAAATTATTTTAAGCAATAAAACCTATTTATTCTCTATAATAAGAGAATTTTCTAAGATCGTATTCAAAATCGATTTCGTAAAATGGTTTTTAATGGCTTGTTTTCTCAATTAAATTATTTTATATATAATACACTTTTTTGCACTATTCTAACGTATGAGAAACAGGATTTAATGATTTAGTAAAATATGTGGTATAGGACACGTTTACTATTTCTGTCAATTTCGAACTCGTACGATCGAAGCTATTCGAATTATTGATTCTGAGTTGTTTTTCCATTTTATGGCATATTACGAGTTTTATAATTCCTATTTACAGGAATTATCTGGGATGCCCAATATTTGGCAAGTTATTATGGTTTAACATCTCTTATTTTAGGAGTTATGGTCGATGAGAACCATTACTATAACGACCCCGAATATCACACATTTGAATTTCATATATTTAATTGATTTTAAATATTCACAAGTTAATTTTGTAAGCTAAATTAATTATATTTGAATATCTAGATTTAATTGGATAATTAAATTGTTAATTTAATATTTGAAATTATTGAATAATTAAAAATTGGATTAAATGTGAATAAAAATGATTTATAAAGTTGAATTAAATTCTATTTGAATTAGAATAATGTTAGAGAACTTTTAAAATTGATTTAAAAGTTGATTTATAGAAATTGAATATTCTAATATTTAATTGACAAGTAAAAATAGCCATTTTTCAAATGGTCTTAGATTCCGAAGAAAGCAGTTTCATTGGATCCGTAATGTCATATTATTATAAGGTTTCAAATTTCATGTCAATCGGACTTACGGTTTGTCCAGGGAAGCTAAAACGCGTAAAAATCTATTTAAGTGAAATTTTAAATTTAAATAATTCGATTCAAATATCTATCTTCCAAATACGATCCAATTGGCTCTTAATATATAATCAATTGTGTTTGAAATAGGGGTAAAACATTATAAATGCCGGGCGGCACGCTTCATTTCGAGTTCGAAAAATTTGATGATTAATAGCGCATATAAATCTTCTATAAAAGGCCATGATTTTCTCCTTTTTTCACAAACCCTAACAGCCCTAGGGCAAGCCGCCATTACATTTCCACGGCCAGAAATTCACGTGCTTCCCCCTCAATTATCTCCAAATCCGTTAACCTTCACGAAAAAGATCCAACAACAATATCGTAGAGGGCATCAAAATCATTCAATCCAACGGGCATGATAAAAAATAACTTCACGGATCGACGACAATCTTTGTTTGAACGACCGGCATTCATTCACGTTTTTCGAAGCAACCACACGACCGAGTTCATCGCCGTCATCACCATGGGAGGAGCTTGCTTCGGCGCATCGCTCGGAGGCATTCGATCAACGTCTCGATCGAGGAAGAGATCGCGATAATTCATAAAAAGGGGTGGCCGGTTGGGTTTCGAACGCGTGAAGAACAAAGGGGGGAGAAGAAGAATAACAGTGGCCACGATTCCATCAAGCTGAAATAACAGCCATATTGAAGTAGGGTGTAAAATTAAAAAAGAAAAAGAAAAAGAAAATTAAAAATTATATTAGATTAACTCGTATAATCTTTAAAAATTGATATCTTTGTCATACGAGGTCGAAAATTGATGAAATGAATTGCGTTGGGTCCATATTAATGAGCACTACATTATTGACTAGATTGAGATTTATTTGAGCTAGTGAAAATTTTGGTTGAAACTAAACGCTTGTTTAATTTTAATCGGAATAAATTGCTATTGCAACCACTACAATCAATGTGATACAACTCACTCTTTCTAACTCATTGATATTTTTATATAGGTGAGAAATAATTTATTATACGATGATTGATGATTTTTTGGATGATATATTATATATTGATTAGTATTTGGATATATATACCTGTCTATTGGAGCAGATAACCCTATATGTTCCAGTGTGTGAGTGGATAACCCTTTGTACGCACGACTACCTCGAAGCGGACATTGTATGCATATTCTAGTACATATATTTGTTGCAGGTGATAGCTTGAACGGATCCAACTGGATTCCTCACCCATATTGATTTATTTACATATAGTGTGATATATTCTGTTATCATGTGATATATCAATTGTAGCTCGTCAAGGCTCGAACAAAATTTACCGATATCCGTAGTAGACCTATGTATTAACGATCTTCAGGACGAACTATCCCTAGTTTCTAGTCAAGTTCTTTGTGTCACGGCCTTGCCAGAAGGAGGTATAATATTTGCCTCCCAAAGTACGTCTTGTGTGAACATGATGGGCTTTGAGGAGCTGCCATCTTCATCCTGAAAAGTTCTATCCGATTCGTTGAGTATTTTTCATCTTTTCGTCAAAAGATGTAGCCTTTGGTTGATCTTCAATAATGTAGATGTCACACTTTTGATTGTCAATGATCATATAGTGTTTTGTTGTAACTAAGTGTTGAGCACTAGCGATTTGTTGTTCATCGTTCTGATCGTCACCAGGTAAGCATTCAATCCGTATTAACTTCAAAAATTAAATGTTAGTTTGGCATACATGTACATATGTTAACCTGAATCCTGTTCATGTTTGCACATTTGTGGGTCGTTATCAAGTTCTTTATATTTTTTTTGTGATTGAGTTTCGTATCGATCCTCTCCTGGATCGAAGTGAAATTCAAGTTGTAACAATGATCGATGGTTGTTTTAAGTCCTTCCTTTGTATCGATCCTCTCCTGGATCGATTTGAGTTGTTAGAATGTATGCTTTATACTGATGGATATGTAATATTGGGTCTCGGATTGATGGATAAAGGAGTAATGCTTTGTGTTTATGGAGTCGAATGATCCAGATATAATCATGCGGTGATCTTTCCCGAAGGATATGCCATCTCTCATTCCTATATTCAAGAAGAATTCCCCACAGCAGATATTCTTTGATAGGAGTCATCCACGACCCCTTTTCTAGATCTATCTCTAAGATCAAGTTGATTTTCATATGTCAATGCTTGGAATAATTAGTATTTCAACTAGGACAAAGTCTATTTGTCACGCATTCCCAGAACTGGCTAGCTTAGCCAATGATTCGGCATTTTCATTTTTTTCTATAAGGATTTGTGTAGTGGTGTAATACTCGAAGTCGACTAGTATCTGTAGGATCCAGCTGTGATAAGGAGCAACACGTCACGTAAGATAGTCTTCCCTGACTTGGTATATCACTTACCAGAAATCGTTTAAGATATGTAAAGTTTCGATTCCTAGTCTTCTTGCAAGTCTCAACGTGGCGACCAAGGCTTCATACATAGCTTCTTTATTTTTTGCAGAGAAGTTAAGTTTCAGGGTCAGGAATCATTAACGCAACTTCAACATTAGAAAGCTGATTATCGAAAGTTCCATCTATTTATGTTCTCCATTGGTTGTATTGTTCTCCACTGTTCTTCGAACAATCATCTGATGCGGTGAATCTGGATATAAAGTATGCCAATGTTTGACCATGGATAAATATCTGAGAGAGGTAAGTGATATCAAATTAGCTAAGCTCGATATTTCTTTTAAGTAACCTTCTAGACATCTAAGGTTGCCATAGGACCTACCGTAACGGCTGGTCGATATAGACGTTAAGGGGATAAGCTTGTCAATAGCTAGCTTTCATCAGATACTGGTCTTTGGATTCGTTTCTCTTCACATAGCATTGCCATGCTTATGGCGTTCGTTGACATGATCCAATTGAGGTATAAATCTTCACGATCCAACGGCTTGGTAAAATGGGAGGTCTCTCTAAGCGACCTATCAAAGCTGCTTGGTTCCCTGAGTACATGGATGACTCTAATTTTCATAATTTTCTGACATTAGCCTAAATCCTATGAGAATTGATGATGAAACCTAAGAATTCTTCTTATACAACGGTGAAAGAGCATTTCAAAGGATCAAGTTTCATTCTACAGTTGTTGGAGAGCACTGAATATCTTTGCCAAGTCATTGATGTGGTAAGTTTGATGGTCGTGATCTCACAAGCATATTAATTTCATATACATTCATCGATGGGCCGATCTAATTTATGAATGATCTGTTAATCGTCCTTTGTTAAGTAGCAGAAGCATTCTCAAGTTTGAATCCAAGGAATGCAGCATAGCACTATAGGACCAGGTCAGTAATGAAACAGTTGTATTCCTAGTCTGGGACAAGTTTCACTATCTGATTGTATCTAGAACGTGCGTCCATGGATGAGAGTAATTCATGTCTGATGGTCGAGTCTATTTGTTGGTTGATCACTGGAACTGTGAAGTTCTGCTTTTCCACGCCTCATGTAAATCTGAGTAGTCGGCGTACGTTCACCACTCTCCATTTGTTTCTCTCATAAGTAAAGGAATAAATACTCATTTTGGTTAGAGGATATCGCGGATAAACCTATTGGTTTTGAGTAGATCTGTCTCCTCCTTAAGTGCAGCAGATCTTTCTAGATCCACTTTGCTTTACTTTTATTCACCGAGATATGCCTCGAGTAGACATTTGATGCAGGGTTCTCAATGGTTGATGGGAGTCCATGTATGTGTGTGTGTGTGTGTGTGTGTGTGTGTGTGTGTGTGTATGAGATTGAATCCAAGCGAACATATCAAATTCACCTAGAGCAAAGCAGTTAACTCTTTCATCATCATTGCGCTGAGTTGTGATCTGATCTATAATACTCGTGATGGGTTGTAGGTCCTTTATGTGCTTATTTGCAATGGTAAATGATCAGGCTTGCATGGGCATCGAATCAAAGGCTCGGTAGAGTTTAGCCTTGTATCGTGTGCTGCAGCATAGTAATCTACTTGTGTTTTCGAGCAATGCACTACTTGCGATCCAATGCTCATTGGAAGGCTCATAATAATGATCAGTTTCCCATAAGTCCGGTTGTCTTCTGATGATTCTATCCCTAAGCATCCTTTCGGTCGTAACCTCAAGTTGTTATAAATACTAGGCATGAGCTATAGGATTGAGTAGTCGTATCAAGCTCTTGGATGATCACACTCATGCCCCCAATCTTGGGTTGATGGATGTATTGTGAGAATGATCGAGCGCAGCTTCTGCAGTGTTTATACTATAGTCCAAGCTGTAAGAGCCAGAGTCGTTTGATGAATGATTGATTATATTCATCTTACTTCTCGTGCGTGTCCCCAAGTTTGGGTAATATCTCGATAAGTGGAAAGGCAGCTAATGTTCGCTTCAATTTACATTTTATCCCGTTGAACCATGAGATCGAGTTTAACGACTGAAGGCTGAGTTGTGCCTTATCCTGCATTCGATCCTAGTTCTTTCCTCTAGGCAGAATACCTTGTTGCCTCAATGACATTCACTTTGCTGCTTATGTCGTCACACACTGGGCGAAAACTGAAGAGTGAATCCTCCATTCGGATCCAATGCAGGATTGATGCTTCCCTTGTCGAATCAAGGGTAAGAATCGGTGCGTGGACATTTAGGTTACACTTGTTGTGAATGCTCGTTTAGTTGGGTCATGGTAAGAGTCAAAGAATGAATGGTCGCATTGCATTCTTTTGGAGTTGGGCGATCAACTTCATTCACTTTGGATTACATTCTCCCGTCATAAGTAGGGGTAAAGTCAGCTCAAATGCAGTCATGTCATGCTCATCTGGTCTCATGCTCTTCCTAACGGATCAAAAGAAGGCGAATGAGGATGAATGGTCAAGTCACACTCATTCGTGGTTTATTCTTCTATCCATGCTCTGTTGGTCAAAAGTGTTCGGTGGACGTTCGAGTCACATCGATTTGTGGTCGAAGAGGATCGTTATTGACCGTTGATTCAATGGTATGATGTTGAATGCTCGGACCTCATTTCCTGTCGATCCAATGGTATTATATGAAAGTTGCAGATCGATATTTCCCATCGATCCGATGGTACGATATAATTGGTTACTCATAACTTCGGGCATCATTTTGATTGGTTAGCATTATGGTATCATTGTAGTCGTTGCCTTAAGTTGTAAAGGATGCTAAGCTGAAGATGTAGTGAGTCAACTTTCTTTTCTTTTAGTGATATATGCATATGCCCCTAGTCTTGGGTTAGCAGAGTGAGTAAGTGGATGGTTTAATTACATTTGTAGTGATTTTATTCCCCTCCTGTCGATTTTAGGTCAGAGTTGGTGAATGAATGGTCGAATCACATTCATCCGTCTGACCATACTCGTAGTCACATGTTGTGGATCAGAGTCAGCTGAAGGGCCATTCATTATACCTATTTGATTTTTATACCCCTGTCCATACTCTGGGGACTAAGATTTTATCGAAAATGGTCGAACTGCATTTTCCTCGGTTAAATCCTCTGCCCTCGATCAAGGGAAAAATTCAAAGTGCGGTCGATCACATTACAATAACTTTAACTTGATGCTTCTCGCATTGAACTGTAGGAAGGAATTTATTGGCGAATATTTGGATCATAGCCGTCCATGTTTGCGCACAACCCGTCAGATCATAGGCGAGAGTTAGCGGATGAACGGCCGTCTCACGTTCTTTTGCGCCAAGATGGGTAATCACATCCATTTAGAATAGGATGTTCAGCTAGGTCCGTTTTGTGAATCTATATCTCCCTATCAGATCAAGGAAGAAATTTTATCTAGTAGGGTTAGAGTGAATCCCTATATAATTATGTTATGGGTCCTGTGCTGGGGACAAGAGTTGATGAATGGAAGGTCGTGCCATGCCGGCTTAGTACTAGACGGTCAGATCGCATCGAATTTTTGTGATAACTGTGCCCCATGTTAGGGAAAGAGTTCGAAAGCGGGCGATCAAACCAAGCCCGCTTTTTGTACTACAGAAACTACTGAGGAATTAGAGTTGATAAATGGACAGTCGAATTGCACCCTTTTTGGTATTTATATTCCAATCCATGCTTTGAGGACTGGAGTTGGTCGATTGGTATTTTCTGCATCAATTAGGTCTCTATATTCCAGTCTGCGCTCTTGGCGTCAGAGTTAGCTAATGTTTATAATCCAGTTCGCACTCTGTGAATCTAGAGTTAGTTGATGGGTGGTCAGTCACACCCATTTGGCATTTGTGCTCCATTTCGCGCTCTCGGGACTAGAGTGAGTCAGTGTTTTATATTCCATTTCACGCTCTAGGAATCTGGAATTAGTTGATGGGTGGTTAGTCACACCTATTTGGTATTTTAGGATTACGTATGCACTACGGGGACTTAAGTTGTTTTATGGGTGGTCGGTCACACCTGGTTTGATGTTTTTACTCCAGCTCGCACTTTGGGAATATGGAGTTGGTTAATGGATGGTCAGTCATACCCATTTTAGTGTTTATACTCCAGTCCACGCTCTGGGGACTTAGAGTTAGTTAATGTTTACACTCCAGTTCTCACTCTGTGACTCTTGAGTTAGTTGATAGGTGGTCAGTCACACCCATTTTTGTGTTTATACTCTAGACCGCGCTCTATGGACTTAGAGTTAGTTAATGTTTATACTCCAGTTCGCACTCTAGGAATCTGGAGTTAGTTTGTGGGTGGTCAGTCACACCCATTGTAGTGTTTATACTCCAATCCATGCTCTGGGGACTTAGAGTTAGTTAATGTTTATACTCCAGTTCGCACTTTGGGAATCTGGAGTTAGTTGATTTTTATACTCCAGTTCGCACTCTGGGAATATGGAGGTGGCCGACATATGGTTAGTCACATCTGTTTATGCATTTGAATCCCGTTCGCACTCTAGAAACAGGAGGTCGATTAAGATTGTGGATGGTTGGATCACATCCACCTTGAGTAAGCATGCGAAGTCGTTAGATGGAATGATCCACCCTCCTTGAGCTTGTAAATATGGAAGGAAAGGTAATTAGATGGACTATTCCATCCTCCTCGGGTTTAGGTTGAACAAGGGCGAAGTCGTTAGATGGACGGATTCATCCTCCTCGGGCCCATGTCCGTACGTTTTTACTCCACCTTGCACTCTAGGAGCCGGAGTTAGTTAGAGGATTATTGTGTTTCAATCCCTTTTGATTTAAGTGTATCGGCCTCTGAGCTCGGGTTCACTTATTAAGTGATTGGTTGGGTCTCAATCACTTTCCACTTATCCGCCCTTAACGAAGGATAAGATTTAGTTGATGGACGGTTGAGTCATGTACATGTTCATTTGGATTCTGCTTCTCCAAGCCTAAGGAGTAAGGTTAGTGTTATGGCAAGCTTTGAGCTTGAGGAGAGGAGAGGGTGGTCGAACTATATCAACTTTGAGCCGTGTATTTCCCTTTAGTCAGGGACAAGAATTGGACAGGGGACGGACAAGTCACGTCCACTTTATACTTTGCCTTCTTCCAATTGGGCTGAGGAAGAGAGTTGAAATGACGACACATGATGGTTAGTGAATAGGCAGTCAGTCGTTGATGATTTTAAATTGAGGGTTGGCCCCTGATGAAGTCGGTTTAAGGTACTATTGTTTTGCGGAACCAAAGATGCTAACTAGGAAGTGAATAGTCAAATCATATCCACTTTAAACATATGTTCCGAAATAAACCCAGTGTCTAATGCAGGATTTGATGTATAGATGGTCACATCATGTCCACCCCTGGTGTGGTTCTGTTCTTACTGGGCATCAGAAGAATCATAAGTATTTAGCGAGCATCAAGTACGAGACGGGGGGTGCATAGATGGGACATATCACTTCAAGTCTTTCTTAGATGTCCAATTAAATTGCATATGCGGATGGGTGGATGGACGGTGGTATCCACCTTGTACTGGAGTCCTGACCTTGTCAGTCTCTTCTACTTTGATTCCCTACCCCCAAGTCAGGTGCATGCAACAGCTGATGAGTGGTTGAATTATGCTCGCCATGATGATACCTCAGTATTTTGATCATAGTACGTGGAGGTTGTTTTGCAACCATCCTTAATTACTCGGTTACCTGCATCATTTACAAGTAGTTTAATTCAAGTCGGTCATAATTCGCAACATAAATGAAATTGAAATACAAATAATTCAAAAGAGATCGGATTAAATCTCATTCATAAGTGAAGCGGCGTCGTATGCTCGCTATTGCACTTCGATCCAGCCCTTCAAACGGTTAAAAGTCTAACGCAAATGGTTCAGTTTGATCAAAATTCTTGATTGATAGGGGCCAGGGATTCCCTGCCCTTCATTTTATGGGGTTTGAACATACTGCCAAAACTATCCTTTCTGAAGCAGCCTTATGGCGTTGGCGTCCACGGTAGCCATCTAAAGAAGAGGAGTTTTTCAATCTAGAGTATGGAGTAGGTTCCCTCATTATCTCGCCAAGTTGATCCTTCATCTGATTCATCAACTCAATATTGGCATGGACATGTTGGTGTAGTCGTCGGTGGCTATCCACTAGTTCTCTTATCAAAGTTTGGAAATAAGCGTTGGTGACAAATTTATTTATGGGTATCGGCAGCAACTGGCTGTGGGCTTTGGATAAATTCATTGGCCGCTAGCTTCTTTATCCCCTTCTGCAATATGAGAAGTAGAAACGGTATTTCTAAACATGACTAATAGTGTTCTTTGTGGAATGGGGGAAGACATCTACATTTGATGGCATTCATGAATCTTGGTGGAGTCCATGCGCCCTTCTCACTTCACTTCATGAGGTAGTGTCGGGAGAGGTATTTCCGTAATATACAGATATAGTCAACATATTGAATTTTCATTTGAGATTTTGCATGTAGGATGATTTCAATGAATAAGTCTCGACTAGGGAGAATTCTCCAATCGTAATTATGATCAGGTCCATTTTGAGGATACAGGGTCTGGTAACACTCGTGCATGATGCATGCATGATTGTCCAACGTTTGAGTGGTTGGTAATTCCGATTCGATGTGAATTGGTTAAGATGGGCTCACGAATTGGTGATTGTCACGAAATTTCATCTAGGCAGGATACCCATATAGGGTATTAAGGAAGTTCTCTTGAGGTTGGATGCCATGCTTCTATTCATATGGACATGGTATGATTAAGATGCAAGCAATTGAAGATGGTTCAATGGTGATCAGCTGTGCTTTGAGTTGGAAAAGTAGACCGTGTAGGGCAGTCGTCATATTAGCCATCGTACAATAGTTGTCAATTCAGTAGTTTAAAAGCTTGTCAGTTAGGGGAAGTTGTAGCCCACCTTAGAAGAATGATATATTAATCAACTCTAGTTCTTGGCATAGTAGCTAGGTTCCCCAGCCTTTGGGAGCACGGTTGAGTAGTATTTCTTTACCCACTCCTTGATTGCAATTCAACAACTGTTGTTGTAATCCCCTACGTCCCGTCATGGAACGATAAGGATGTTCCTTTATTAAGTCGAGTTTTGAATTCACTATGCGGGTGCTCTGTGCTGCGGTGTAACGACCCGACTTCCTATCTCCAGGAAGACGCATCGCTAATTAAGAAAGAAAGGGATAGAAGAAGAAAAGAAAGAAGAGAAAGAAGAAACAACACAGAATCTCAACAGCGGAATGAATAAATTATATTAATAACATAAGTATTTACACAATATACAATATCTATCAGAGATACACAACATATACATCACATATACTAGACAGTTATAAACACCTGTCTAGTATTTACAACTCAATACAACTCAATACAACAGAAACTACACAGAGAATGCACAGCGGAACTATATATCTAACGCCGAAGCCTCCTGCTCCATTGCTCCTCCATAATTCGTCAAAGCTAACCTGAATCCTAACCTGAATTCCCTTGGCTACTCGTAAAAATTTGAGTACCCAAGAGTTTATGAAAAACAAAAGATAAACTCCGGGTCAGACATGGGTCTAGTGTGAGTAACAGGTTAAAGTTGCTTAACTTTGAAAAACCTTTGAAAGAAAAGGGTACCACGTAAGACTTCCCACACATAAACATGGAAAAGTTTTTACCTTACGCTAACCAAAACATTTGATAGGAAATTCTCTGATATTATAATAGTGTCTAGGGTTTTCAAATAAATATGAAATAGCCGAAATTGTTACATTCATTAAATTCCAGCTACTAGCCACAAAAGTGGGTAATACAATCAAAACCGTTGGCACTTATTGGATTTTGGATTCCATACAATGGCAGGGCTACTGGGGTACCGCCCGTCACAGTACGTGGCCTAGATCACCGTACCGAGGATTACTCGCTTCATCCCCTGCAACACAAGACCGGAACCCTTCCTTACTGAAAGGTTCCAAACAAGACAACCCCGCAGTTGTTTGCAACCAACTGCCCACACAGCCGAATATAAAGGGACTTCTAGACAGGGATCAATCTCGCTCTCCAGTGGGGGCTACCCACGAAGTCTTGGCGCACCTCCCCTGTTTTAGCCATTCCCGGTTGATGAGGCTTGAGGCTACGATTACCTTTATAGGACACATCACTTAGAATGCTCATCGTCCACCTGACGATGTGCTGAAAGCATTCAATCCATACAAGTTCGTTCCGGGTTCGAACGAAACCGAAGGCATTATCTCGTTACACTCATTTTGAAATCACCCTCAGAGTTAACGACAATAACCCTTGCACTCTAAATCTCCATCTTCACTTGAGATTCACGACCTATCGTTAATTTGGATCGATGTGGTTTTCGGATATCCAAATATGGAAACCCGATCCCGGTCTCATCGAAATCCAAAGCGTGTCTTTTAGGTCCAAGTTGTTTTAAAGTTTAAAACATTTCAATACAATATTATCTATATGCACAAAGATAGATAATTAACAACATCACAATAGATAATCCGTATTATCATTCTAAACAGATATTTCATATCATCAATTCAATGCAACCATAGCATCCAAATCACACAACAACATATATCTCATATCTGAGATCTCAACCATTCAGGGTAATCAATATCAATCAACATTCATAAGCAATGACTTATTCACCACCATTCTATAATTAATTCAAAATGAATTAAATTAATTACTTCTTTCCTTAATTAATTTAAAATAAATTAAATTAATTACTCATCTATATAAATATTGCTTACATATTCCTTAATTAAATATAAACCAATTAATTAATCACCCTCAAATAAATTACCCTAATTAATCATCTTGACTAATTATCTTCTAATTACATTCAAGTAATTAACCTCTAATTAATTTTACAAATTAATTATTCCAAACCAAATTTAGTAATTAACCTTTAATTACTTCATTAATTAATCAACTATAATTAATCACATTAATTCTTAATTAATTAATTAATTCCTTCATTGATTAATTGTTCTTAATTAATCAATCCTTAATTACATCATTAATCATATGGATTAATGATCTTTATTTATTTATTTATTTATTTATTTATAATTACCCTATTTAAAATTAATTACATTAAGTAATTATTCATTAATTAAACCATATTGATTAATCACTCTTGATTAACCATATTCAGTAATTAACTACCTTAATTACATCATTAGATAAATTAATTACTCCTTAATTAATCATCCTTAATAATTAATCTTTAATTAATTACATTTATTAATCATTCTAGATTAATCTCATTAATTAATTACCCTTAATTAATTACATCTCTTAATCCTCTTCAAATAATTTATTAACCAATTCTAAATTAATTACACTAAGTAATTAGTTATTAATTACTTCCTCTTAAGTACTTATCCTTTATATTAATTACATGAAGTAATTAATTTCTAAAACCTTTCATTACCCAATTATCCTTTCATTTAATTACATCTAGTAATTATCTTCCTAATTACTTCACTAAGTAATTATTCATTATTAATTACATTTGCAATTACTTCTTAAATTATTCAAATTAATTAAACTTAATTAATTAACTTAAATAAATCAAAATAAACTTAATTAATTACAATTAGTAATTAATTTCTTAATTACTTTCATTAAGTAATTATACTTAAACAATTCTCAAATGATTATCTTAAATTAATTAATCAATTTAATCATTAAAATTAATTACATTAATTAATTATAAAATAATATTAAGTTAATGACCTTCATTAACCAATAATAAATCTTTAATTACCTTTCCAAAGTAATTAATTAAATTAATCAATATTAATTCTTAATTTATTTATATAACTTATTAATTAATTCCTAATTATTAAATTAATCAAGTGATAATTAAAAATTTAATTAGTTATTAATTACTTGATTAAATAATTTCAAATCATTAATTAAATCAAATCTAACCTTATTAAGTTAATTGATTTCTTAATTACAATTTAATTAAACTTAATGAACTTACTAAACCCATAATTAATTAAATAAAACCTTAATTACTTAATTAATTAACCTAATTATTAATTAATTAAATTAATTAATTACAAAACTTAATTATCTTAATCAATTTATAAATTATAAATCATTAAGTTCAAATTAACTTAACATAACTATAAATCTCATTATTGATTAATCCATCATTAGCAAAGTATTTTAAAAACAACTTGCTTTTTAAATTTCATCTACATTCCATTTTTAAATTAAAATTTAAAATGAAATCAAATTTTAAACTTAAACAAGGTTTAAATATTCAAAACCTTTCAATTCCATTTTTAAAGAATATCTTACCTTTCTAATTAAGTTTTAAAATAATTTAAACCATAATCATTTTAAATAAAATTAAAATACACTTTAATATTTAAGTGGTTTTTGAAAACATTTAACTTTCAAAACTTATCTCATTCAAATCAGAATTCAAATATTCTTCAGTTTCAGATTTTAAAATTTAAATTTAAAATCCTGTTTTTAAATTCACTTCAGATTTATAAACACAGGTTATAAATACTATAATATTCAAACTTAATAACATTTGAACTTACAAACTTATTTTCTTTTGAAAACTTTCAGATTTGAATTCAAATTTAAACTTACCTCAGGTTTAGATTTAAACTTGCTTTGTTTATTTTTAAATTTAGTTTTTAAAATTCAAAAAAAACCTGAAGCATATTTAGGCTACAGGAACAAAACTGCAAATCTTGCTTTATTCAAAACCTGAAATTCAAAATCTATTTGAATTCATGTTTAAAGCTTGCTTTCAGTTTAAATTTGAACTTGCCTTACTTTTTTTCAGTTTTTAAAAAAAAATCCAAAACCTGAAATAATTCAGGTTACAGAAACAAGGCTCTGCAACCAAACTACCCGAGCTCAACACTATTTCACTTCGAGTCATTCTCCATTCAACTTCGAGTCATAACTCACCTTACTTCGGGTAAAAACAGAAAATACCCGAGCACCACCTTCTCCATATTCCAGAAACTATATCTCTCCTCTATGGCCACTGTGCACATGTACATGACCAGGGCCAACTTCAGATCATCAGAGATGATCATTACCATCCACCCTCCACCATTAATCCCAACATGATACCTAAGCATCAAGGAACTTCCATTTCCAAAAATTTAACAGAGCAGCTTCTATATTATTATTTTCTCATTTCTGCAATCATTTATATGAACACTGGAATACAAATTTATTTGAATCCAAATTTTAAACTTGCTTCAAGTTTAGCTTTAAACCTGCTTTCAAATTTTGTTTTTAAAAATTAACTTTGCTTCCCTTTAATTTAATCTTGCTTAATTTTTTTTTTAGAACCTGAAACTGTCAAGTTTAGAAAGATAGCACCTGAAACTAACATGCTCAAACCCGTTCCTATTTACTTCGAGTAAACTTCTACTTAACTTCGAGTCACAACTCAGATTACTTGAGAATTCCTTGAGAACACTTTCCTTACAATTTTCTAGAACAAGGTGAACTGCCCTTAAACTTTAAACTAAAAATTGTGCATTCTGATCTAAAAATCTTGTTTCTTTGAATGGTTTAAGATTACAATCTAAATTTAATAAATTAAGTAATTTTATGTTTCAAACAAATTCATGTTTTCAAGATTGTTTTCATGTCACAATTTGAATTAAAATAAACTAAGGAATGTACATTTTTTTTTTAAACACAAACATGCTTCAGGGCAATTTGATTTCCAGAGGAGTTCTTGTTTTCCAGTTTACCTTATTTTAAATTTATATGCTTCAGATGTATATTTTTTTTTAACAAACAAATTGGTTTGTAATCCATTTCCTCAATAATGGTTTAAGTCATGAGACTTCTAAAATCTGGATTTTAAAAGCTTAAGTCCAGAACTAACAGTGTATACATACAAACAGATTACCTCAAGATTATCATGCATCTATAGTTAAGATTTAGGAGGATGATGATGTTATTCACAGGCAAAGATTTTCAGAAACAATTCAAGCAACCAACATTTAATTATATTTAAACAAAAAGTTACTCACTTGATTCTTGATGAACAGAGCACTTTATATTTTGAAAAGCTTTTGATATCCTTAAACTTGAGTTGCTGAATTTGTCTTTGATTTAGTGTTGCAGGTTATGCTAATTGAACTGAAGTGCTTCTTATCTTAAACTCATGCATGCAGACTTCATTTTAATCTACAGGTTGCTTGTTGTTGAGACTCTGACCAAACATATGCATGCAGGCTTCCAGTATGAAGAATGCAGTGACCAAATTTCCAGATTGCACTTAAAAAGTTCAAAAATGATTGCAAGCTTGCTTTTGTATTGCACATGCTTGAAAGTTGGTTTCCAGATTTGTAAATGCAGTGAGCTTCCAGGTTGTAAAAATGTGAGTTGCATGATGATACTCTTGTTTACAGGTTGTAAAAATGCAGACTTTCCCCTTTAAAACTGAACTGCAGGTTGCTATTGGCTTTGGGAAATGAGTTATAGTGACATGCATTTGAAGAGGAACATGCTATAGCTTGAAGAATGCAAACTGTTGAATGATGTATAGGTTTGCATGTTGAACAGATTGCAAGTTTGAGGAGTGTTTCAGATCCTTATGTTTGAGGGATTTCAGATTTTTGATTTTGAACTGAATCACAAGTTTCAAATGCAAGTTGATTTGAGGAATTCAGATTTTTTTTTAAATGCAATGTTTTTTTTCTTGTTTCATCTAACTACGGTTTGAAAAAAAAGAGCATGAGGAGAAAAAATGAAAATGGTTTAAGGCTGAAAATATTTTAACAAAAATGAAGAAAGAATAAAATCAAATGACACTTGTCATATACTTAAGCTTACCACTTAACACATGTTATTTAAATTACTCACTTGTTAACACTTGTCTTTATTTAATCTAGTTATATGTTTAAATGAAAATGAAGAACTTTCTTAATTAATTTTATGTTTATATGAATATATATGAATCTCTTATTTAATTAGTTATATATTTAGATGTTTATAAAGGATTTTACTTAATTTATTTTATACTTATATAAATACATATGTGGATTTCTTATGCTTATATATACTTATGTAAATTTCTTATTTAAAGAAAAATGTAAATGAAATAAATTATAAATTAAAACTTATTCAAATATTTTAAAGAATCAACTTATAAAAGAGATTATTTCTTTATTATAACTTACTATTTTTCTTATATAAATTAATACATCATATATTAATTCTATTTTAAACTTTGATATATTCACAAATCATATTTTTTTCAAGAATATTTAAAAAGATATAAAATTAACATTTTCTTAAGTTAAGATATATTTAAACAATTAAACATTTGTTCTAAGTATTTTAAAAACCAAATAGTTATTTATTTTGAAAAAACTTAATATTAATTTAAATCATAATTTCCAAATTATTAGAATTTGAAAACAAAACTTTAATTATTATTAAATTCCAAAACAAAGATAAACTATAATATATACAAATATCTATATACATTATAATCCAAACATTTATTTTGGCATTTTAAAAGATAAAATCACAAATTAAATATTTATTCAATTAGATTTATTAAACCAATTCATATTATCAATCAATATTGTCAATATCAATTTAATTTTAAATACAGATTATTAAATTGATATTGTCAAAAATTCCGGGATATCACATTCCTTCCCCCTTAAAAGAATTTCGTCCTCGAAATTTTAAACAAAGGTAATTTAATAATCTATTTAGGTTTTAAATTTTCAAAACATAAGCATATATTAAACATATGCTCACAATCATAGCAAACAATTCATCCAAACAAACAAATTTAACTATCCAGACAAAAATTCTGAATAGAGTTTTCTCGAGTTTCCCCAAGTATAAACATCGAGATACTCGCTCTATAGAATCCAAATAATCAACACTACTAAGCTACAGAACTCCTACTCATCTAGATCTATAACTGAACAAGACATCAGACTTCAGACAAGTCTGACTCAACAACCAAATCTCTCAGAACAGCTGATTCCAAAACCAGAAATAGATATACACGTACTCCCTCAGAGATACGTGAAACACAACGAATTTTAGTTGTCCAAACTGGCAATTCAATCCAGAAAACTAAACACTCATCCAAAATCAGATCTCTGACTTCTATCCACAAAACTCTTCGGACGATCCTAGACTGCCTTCATCCTTCCTAATCAGCTTAATTCTTGCTGATGTCTCAAGAAACATCCAAAACCAATCCACCAGAACGATCCTCCACGATCAACCAAGATCAAAAACAAACTCCACTCACAACTATCAGAAGAAAACAACTTCCCCTATCCAGAAAAGAAAAGTAGATGCACTCCCAACTGCTTCCGCTGCACAACTCTGATTTGAGTTGCTTCAACAAACTCCATCTCAATAAACCAACCTTCAATTAGTTGACCCACCGGTACCACTGAATCTCTAGATGAAGACAAACTCTGGCTTCTTTGAAAATATTCAGAAAAATCTCCAACAATTCAAGAGAACACTCAATTATCGCAAGTCACTTTTGCGATCCACTCAATCTAGTTCCAAAGAAAACTATCCTCTCTTTACCTAACAGACAGCTTACACTGGCCCAGCCAATCCATTGAAGAAACAGATTCTACTCTACTGCTTCTGAACTCCACCTCCAGAAAATTACTAAGTCAGAAAACTCTGCTGACACCCATGCCAAAGAATTCTCAATCCAAAGCTCTTCGAGAAACTCGAACTTCAAACCAAACAGAAACACCTTGCTGACCTCAGCCACAACACCGAAGCAGACCTACTTCCTTAGGTTTCAAGATACCATCACTCGCTTCTGTCCAACCAACAGATCCAAACTCTACTCATCCAACTACAAAAATGAACTCCGAACCTTAACAGGTTACCTTCAGAGATCAATGAAGTCCTTATACCACTGCAAAGCTCACTCAAGACAGTATTAGGTCTAAAGTCTCGACAAATACACTTCCAACCGAACATTCAAACTCCAACCAATGGTAGTTGTCGTGTTACACACACTACTACCTCATCTACCTTTATAACCTATATTGGAATACCCGAACAGGTAACCCAACAAATAGGTAGAAGTAAATATATATACATATTTAAAATTACAAATACGCTCTCTCAAGATAGACACCACTCCAGAATCTAGGTATTCACTCAACCTAATGCTCTGATACCAACTGTAACGACCCGACTTCCTATCTCCAGGAAGACGCATCGCTAATTAAGAAAGAAAGGGATAGAAGAAGAAAAGAAAGAAGAGAAAGAAGAAACAACACAGAATCTCAACAGCGGAATGAATAAATTATATTAATAACATAAGTATTTACACAATATACAATATCTATCAGAGATACACAACATATACATCACATATACTAGACAGTTATAAACACCTGTCTAGTATTTACAACTCAATACAACTCAATACAACAGAAACTACACAGAGAATGCACAGCGGAACTATATATCTAACGCCGAAGCCTCCTGCTCCATTGCTCCTCCATAATTCGTCAAAGCTAACCTGAATCCTAACCTGAATTCCCTTGGCTACTCGTAAAAATTTGAGTACCCAAGAGTTTATGAAAAACAAAAGATAAACTCCGGGTCAGACATGGGTCTGGTGTGAGTAACAGGTTAAAGTTGCTTAACTTTGAAAAACCTTTGAAAGAAAAGGGTACCACGTAAGACTTCCCACACATAAACATGGAAAAGTTTTTACCTTACGCTAACCAAAACATTTGATAGGAAATTCTCTGATATTATAATAGTGTCTAGGGTTTTCAAATAAATATGAAATAGCCGAAATTGTTACATTCATTAAATTCCAGCTACTAGCCACAAAAGTGGGTAATACAATCAAAACCGTTGGCACTTATTGGATTTTGGATTCCATACAATGGCAGGGCTACTGGGGTACCGCCCGTCACAGTACGTGGCCTAGATCACCGTACCGAGGATTACTCCCTTCATCCCCTGCAACACAAGACCGGAACCCTTCCTTACTGAAAGGTTCCAAACAAGACAACCCCGCAGTTGTTTGCAACCAACTGCCCACACAGCCGAATATAAAGGGACTTCTAGACAGGGATCAATCTCGCTCTCCAGTGGGGGCTACCCACGAAGTCTTGGCGCACCTCCCCTGTTTTAGCCATTCCCGGTTGATGAGGCTTGAGGCTACGATTACCTTTATAGGACACATCACTTAGAATGCTCATCGTCCACCTGACGATGTGCTGAAAGCATTCAATCCATACAAGTTCGTTCCGGGTTCGAACGAAACCGAAGGCATTATCTCGTTACACTCATTTTGGAATCACCCTCAGAGTTAACGACAATAACCCTTGCACTCTAAATCTCCATCTTCACTTGAGATTCACGACCTATCGTTAATTTGGATCGATGTGGTTTTCGGATATCCAAATATGGAAACCCGATCCCGGTCTCATCGAAATCCAAAGCGTGTCTTTTAGGTCCAAGTTGTTTTAAAGTTTAAAACATTTCAATACAATATTATCTATATGCACAAAGATAGATAATTAACAACATCACAATAGATAATCCGTATTATCATTCTAAACAGATATTTCATATCATCAATTCAATGCAACCATAGCATCCAAATCACACAACAACATATATCTCATATCTGAGATCTCAACCATTCAGGGTAATCAATATCAATCAACATTCATAAGCAATGACTTATTCACCACCATTCTATAATTAATTCAAAATGAATTAAATTAATTACTTCTTTCCTTAATTAATTTAAAATAAATTAAATTAATTACTCATCTATATAAATATTGCTTACATATTCCTTAATTAATTATAAACCAATTAATTAATCACCCTCAAATAAATTACCCTAATTAATCATCTTGACTAATTATCTTCTAATTACATTCAAGTAATTAACCTCTAATTAATTTTACAAATTAATTATTCCAAACCAAATTTAGTAATTAACCTTTAATTACTTCATTAATTAATCAACTATAATTAATCACATTAATTCTTAATTAATTAATTAATTCCTTCATTGATTAATTGTTCTTAATTAATCAATCCTTAATTACATCATTAATCATATGGATTAATGATCTTTATTTATTTATTTATTTATAATTACCCTATTTAAAATTAATTACATTAAGTAATTATTCATTAATTAAACCATATTGATTAATCACTCTTGATTAACCATATTCAGTAATTAACTACCTTAATTACATCATTAGATAAATTAATTACTCCTTAATTAATCATCCTTAATAATTAATCTTTAATTAATTACATTTATTAATCATTCTAGATTAATCTCATTAATTAATTACCCTTAATTAATTACATCTCTTAATCCTCTTCAAATAATTTATTAACCAATTCTAAATTAATTACACTAAGTAATTAGTTATTAATTACTTCCTCTTAAGTACTTATCCTTTATATTAATTACATGAAGTAATTAATTTCTAAAACCTTTCATTACCCAATTATCCTTTCATTTAATTACATCTAGTAATTATCTTCCTAATTACTTCACTAAGTAATTATTCATTATTAATTACATTTGCAATTACTTCTTAAATTATTCAAATTAATTAAACTTAATTAATTAACTTAAATAAATCAAAATAAACTTAATTAATTACAATTAGTAATTAATTTCTTAATTACTTTCATTAAGTAATTATACTTAAACAATTCTCAAATGATTATCTTAAATTAATTAATCAATTTAATCATTAAAATTAATTACATTAATTAATTATAAAATAATATTAAGTTAATGACCTTCATTAACCAATAATAAATCTTTAATTACCTTTCCAAAGTAATTAATTAAATTAATCAATATTAATTCTTAATTTATTTATATAACTTATTAATTAATTCCTAATTATTAAATTAATCAAGTGATAATTAAAAATTTAATTAGTTATTAATTACTTGATTAAATAATTTCAAATCATTAATTAAATCAAATCTAACCTTATTAAGTTAATTGATTTCTTAATTACAATTTAATTAAACTTAATGAACTTACTAAACCCATAATTAATTAAATAAAACCTTAATTACTTAATTAATTAACCTAATTATTAATTAATTAAATTAATTAATTACAAAACTTAATTATCTTAATCAATTTATAAATTATAAATCATTAAGTTCAAATTAACTTAACATAACTATAAATCTCATTATTGATTAATCCATCATTAGCAAAGTATTTTAAAAACAACTTGCTTTTTAAATTTCATCTACATTCCATTTTTAAATTAAAATTTAAAATGAAATCAAATTTTAAACTTAAACAAGGTTTAAATATTCAAAACCTTTCAATTCCATTTTTAAAGAATATCTTACCTTTCTAATTAAGTTTTAAAATAATTTAAACCATAATCATTTTAAATAAAATTAAAATACACTTTAATATTTAAGTGGTTTTTGAAAACATTTAACTTTCAAAACTTATCTCATTCAAATCAGAATTCAAATATTCTTCAGTTTCAGATTTTAAAATTTAAATTTAAAATCCTGTTTTTAAATTCACTTCAGATTTATAAACACAGGTTATAAATACTATAATATTCAAACTTAATAACATTTGAACTTACAAACTTATTTTCTTTTGAAAACTTTCAGATTTGAATTCAAATTTAAACTTTCCTCAGGTTTAGATTTAAACTTGCTTTGTTTATTTTTAAATTTAGTTTTTAAAATTCAAAAAAAAACCTGAAGCATATTTAGGCTACAGGAACAAAACTGCAAATCTTGCTTTATTCAAAACCTGAAATTCAAAATCTATTTGAATTCATGTTTAAAGCTTGCTTTCAGTTTAAATTTGAACTTGCCTTACTTTTTTTCAGTTTTTAAAAAAAAAATCCAAAACCTGAAATAATTCAGGTTACAGAAACAAGGCTCTGCAACCAAACTACCCGAGCTCAACACTATTTCACTTCGAGTCATTCTCCATTCAACTTCGAGTCATAACTCACCTTACTTCGGGTAAAAACAGAAAATACCCGAGCACCACCTTCTCCATATTCCAGAAACTATATCTCTCCTCTATGGCCACTGTGCACATGTACATGACCAGGGCCAACTTCAGATCATCAGAGATGATCATTACCATCCACCCTCCACCATTAATCCCAACATGATACCTAAGCATCAAGGAACTTCCATTTCCAAAAATTTAACAGAGCAGCTTCTATATTATTATTTTCTCATTTCTGCAATCATTTATATGAACACTGGAATACAAATTTATTTGAATCCAAATTTTAAACTTGCTTCAAGTTTAGCTTTAAACCTGCTTTCAAATTTTGTTTTTAAAAATTAACTTTGCTTCCCTTTAATTTAATCTTGCTTAATTTTTTTTTTAGAACCTGAAACTGTCAAGTTTTAGAAAGATAGCACCTGAAACTAACATGCTCAAACCCGTTCCTATTTACTTCGAGTAAACTTCTACTTAACTTCGAGTCACAACTCAGATTACTTGAGAATTCCTTGAGAACACTTTCCTTACAATTTTCCAGAACAAGGTGAACTGCCCTTAAACTTTAAACTAAAAATTGTGCATTCTGATCTAAAAATCTTGTTTCTTTGAATGGTTTAAGATTACAATCTAAATTTAATAAATTAAGTAATTTTATGTTTCAAACAAATTCATGTTTTCAAGATTGTTTTCATGTCACAATTTGAATTAAAATAAACTAAGGAATGTACATTTTTTTTTAAACACAAACATGCTTCAGGGCAATTTGATTTCCAGAGGAGTTCTTGTTTTCCAGTTTACCTTATTTTAAATTTATATGCTTCAGATGTATATTTTTTTTTTAACAAACAAATTGGTTTGTAATCCATTTCCTCAATAATGGTTTAAGTCATGAGACTTCTAAAATCTGGATTTTAAAAGCTTAAGTCCAGAACTAACAGTGTATACATACAAACAGATTACCTCAAGATTATCATGCATCTATAGTTAAGATTTAGGAGGATGATGATGTTATTCACAGGCAAAGATTTTCAGAAACAATTCAAGCAACCAACATTTAATTATATTTAAACAAAAAGTTACTCACTTGATTCTTGATGAACAGAGCACTTTATATTTTGAAAAGCTTTTGATATCCTTAAACTTGAGTTGCTGAATTTGTCTTTGATTTAGTGTTGCAGGTTATGCTAATTGAACTGAAGTGCTTCTTATCTTAAACTCATGCATGCAGACTTCATTTTAATCTACAGGTTGCTTGTTGTTGAGACTCTGACCAAACATATGCATGCAGGCTTCCAGTATGAAGAATGCAGTGACCAAATTTCCAGATTGCACTTAAAAAGTTCAAAAATGATTGCAA
This sequence comes from Allium cepa, assembly GCA_030765085.1. NCBI lineage: Eukaryota > Viridiplantae > Streptophyta > Magnoliopsida > Asparagales > Amaryllidaceae > Allium > Allium cepa. The sequence continues at coordinate 103,759,759 of CM060930.1, read as the reverse complement.
GCTTGCTTTTGTATTGCACATGCTTGAAAGTTGGTTTCCAGATTTGTAAATGCAGTGAGCTTCCAGGTTGTAAAAATGTGAGTTGCATGATGATACTCTTGTTTACAGGTTGTAAAAATGCAGACTTTCCCCTTTAAAACTGAACTGCAGGTTGCTATTGGCTTTGGGAAATGAGTTATAGTGACATGCATTTGAAGAGGAACATGCTATAGCTTGAAGAATGCAAACTGTTGAATGATGTATAGGTTTGCATGTTGAACAGATTGCAAGTTTGAGGAGTGTTTCAGATCCTTATGTTTGAGGGATTTCAGATTTTTGATTTTGAACTGAATCACAAGTTTCAAATGCAAGTTGATTTGAGGAATTCAGATTTTTTTTTAAATGCAATGTTTTTTTCTTGTTTCATCTAACTACGGTTTGAAAAAAAAGAGCATGAGGAGAAAAAATGAAAATGGTTTAAGGCTGAAAATATTTTAACAAAAATGAAGAAAGAATAAAATCAAATGACACTTGTCATATACTTAAGCTTACCACTTAACACATGTTATTTAAATTACTCACTTGTTAACACTTGTCTTTATTTAATCTAGTTATATGTTTAAATGAAAATGAAGAACTTTCTTAATTAATTTTATGTTTATATGAATATATATGAATCTCTTATTTAATTAGTTATATATTTAGATGTTTATAAAGGATTTTACTTAATTTATTTTATACTTATATAAATACATATGTGGATTTCTTATGCTTATATATACTTATGTAAATTTCTTATTTAAAGAAAAATGTAAATGAAATAAATTATAAATTAAAACTTATTCAAATATTTTAAAGAATCAACTTATAAAAGAGATTATTTCTTTATTATAACTTACTATTTTTCTTATATAAATTAATACATCATATATTAATTCTATTTTAAACTTTGATATATTCACAAATCATATTTTTTTCAAGAATATTTAAAAAGATATAAAATTAACATTTTCTTAAGTTAAGATATATTTAAACAATTAAACATTTGTTCTAAGTATTTTAAAAACCAAATAGTTATTTATTTTGAAAAAACTTAATATTAATTTAAATCATAATTTCCAAATTATTAGAATTTGAAAACAAAACTTTAATTATTATTAAATTCCAAAACAAAGATAAACTATAATATATACAAATATCTATATACATTATAATCCAAACATTTATTTTGGCATTTTAAAAGATAAAATCACAAATTAAATATTTATTCAATTAGATTTATTAAACCAATTCATATTATCAATCAATATTGTCAATATCAATTTAATTTTAAATACAGATTATTAAATTGATATTGTCAAAAATTCCGGGATATCACATGCGGCTATTTTTTTTTTTGAAATTTCGTGATCATTCTCAGTAATGTTTGAATGATACAAATGTGGTGAAATTGAACAATCCGAAAAGCGGGTACTTGGATCGATACGAAAGGCACGTAGCTGGATAAATATGAAATAGTATCTGAGCATCGATACGAAATGCACGCAGTTAGATCGATACGAAAGTGGTATCTGTTGGTTGTTACGAATTGAACGCAGCTAGATCGATACAAACTGCATGTGAGTATACTATATGTGAGTATAATGCATGTAAGTATCGATACGAATTGGACGCGGATGGATCGATGCGAATTGCATGTAAGTATCGATATGAATTGGACGCACATGGATCGATGCAAACTGCATGTGAGTATCGATACGAACTGGACACAGATGGATCAATGCGAACTGCATGTGAGTATCGATACGAATTGGACATAGATGGAACGATACGAACTATATTTGAGTATCGATACGAATTGGACGCAGATGGATCGATACGAACTGTATCTGAGTTTCGATATGAATGTTGTCATATTTTTTGGATACGAAAATAAGGAAACGAAAATCACCATATTTTCTGGATACGAAAATAAGGATAAGAAAATCACCATAATTCTAGATACTAAAACATGGAAATGAAAATCACCATATTTTCTTGGATACGAAAACATGGATACGAAAATCACCACATTTTGATGGATACAAAACCATGGTCACAAAAATCACCATTTTTTTGGATACGAAAACATGGACATGAAAATCATCACATTTTCTGGATACGAAAACATGGATAAGAAAATCACCGTATTTTCATGGATACAAAAATCACCATACTTTCTGGATAAAAAAACATGGATAGAAAAATCATCACATTTTCATGGATACGAAAATCATCACATTTTCATGGATACGAAAACATGGATACGAAAATCACCACAATTCCTGGATATGAAAACATGGATACGAAAATCAACATATTTTCTGGATACGATAACATGGATACGAAAATCATCACATTTTCATGGATACGAAAACATAGGTATGAAAATCGCCACATTTTATGGATACGAAAACATGGATACGAAAATCGTCACATTTTCATAGATACGAAAACATGGATACGAAAATCGCCCCAATTTCTGGATACGAAAACATGGATACGAAAATCACCATATTTTCTGAATACGATAACATGGATACCAAAGTCATCACATTTTCATGGATACGAAAACATGGATATGTAAATCACCACATTTTCTGAATACGAAAATATGGATACGAAAATCATCATATTTTCTAGATACGAAAGCATAGATACAAAAATCACCATATGTTCATGGATATGAAAATATGGATATAAAAATCACCATATTTTATGAATATAAAAACATGGATACAAAAATCACCATATTTTCATGGATACAAAAACATCATATTTTCTGGATACGAAAATATGGATACGAAAATCACCATATTTTCTGGATACGAAAGCATGGATATGAAAATCACCATATTTTCTTGGATACGAAAACATTGATACGAAAATCACCACATTTTCATGGATACGAAAACATGCATACGAAAATCACCATATTTTCTAGATACGAAAACATGGATGCAAAAATCATCACATTTTCTGCATATGAAAACGTGGATACGAAAATCACCATATTTTACGAATACATGGATGCGAAAATCACCATATTTTCTGGATACGAAAACATGGATATGAAAATCATCACATTTTCATGGATATGAAAATAATCACATTTTCATGGATATGAAAACATGGATACGAAAATCACCACAATTTCTGGATACGAAAATCATCACATTTTCATGGATATGAAAATCACCATATTTTTTGGATACGAAAATCATTTGGATACAAAAACATGGATACGAAAATCGCCACATTTTCTAGATACGAAAATCTTCTCATTTTCCAGATTCGAAAACATGGATATGAAAATCACCATATTTTCATGGATACGAGAACATGGATACGAAAATCATCATATTTTCTAGATACGAAAACTCGGATACGAAAATCACCATATTTTCATGGAAACGAAAACATCATATTTTCTGCGTACGAAAATATGGATACGAAAATCACCATATTTTCTGGACACCAAAACATCATATTTTCTGGACACAAAAATATGGGTTTGAAATTCATGATGAATGTAGTTCCTTTTGGATTGAGAGCAATCTGAATAGAATAGAAGGAACCATTGATCGATAGATCTGGATCTTCTCCTTAGAATTTTGCAATCCAACGACGGTAGTAGATCCATAGAGAAGGAGAAAAGCAGGGTTTTCTCAGTGAAAGCACAAAAGTGTTTATACCAAAATCGGGCATAACGCTCTTCGGATGTGTTTGAAGAGATAAAATGAAGAGAATAGATGTAAAATGAAGCAGATCTAACAAACACACCAATAAAAATATAAGAAAATGCACAAAAACACAAGGATTTAGAGTGGTTCGAAGAATAGCCTAAATACACTATGAAATGACTGATGTTTGTTGAACTTTATTAGCTGGTTATAAAAGATTACAACAGTACAACTGATTGATAATTATTTCGGCAGAGTCTCAGCATACATCGACCAAAAAATCCCTTTTCTGGATGCACATGGCTACTATTTATAGGCGCAGGCTGAAAATATCTCGTCCATCGGGGGACTTCTTCTCTCATGTGGGCGGGCGCACATGATCTCTCCTATATCAATTGCCCTCGATCTCTGATCGATATGAACGAATTTCGTATCGATCAAGATTTGATCCAATCAAGCCAAAATTTTGCATGAACGTTCCTTAGGTTGTACATAAGCTCCTGTGAAAATTTGGTGGCGTTTGGACTTGTGGATCTCGAGTATGATCGATGCAAGTTTGGATATCACAATCATGTTCAATATCTTGAGCATACAAACTCCGACTGACTTGAAATTTGGAACATTGGCTTTCTTAGCTTTGCTGGTCCTATCATATAAATTATAGATTGATCCAGACTCGGGCGGAATTTACCGATATCCATAGTAGATATATATTAATGATCTCCAAGACGAACTACCCTTGGTTTCTAGTCAAGTTCTTAGTGTCACGGCCTTGCCAAAAGGCGGGACAAAATTATTTTAGTTTATTAAAGGAATTATATCCACGATTTTGGACAGTGGATAACCCTTTAATAAAGTGCAATAGTAATAAATTTGATTAGGCATTCAATCCACGATTTTGGACAGTGGATTATCCTTTAATAAATGTGTAGAAATATTGGATTTGGTAAATGGATTATATTCACGATTTCGGACGGTGAATAATACATTAAATTAAGTGGATATTTTTGGGAAGTGGTATTTAAAATAGATTTAAAGATGTTTTAAAATTTGTTAAGTATCGAAACTGTAGATTCCAACATTCATTGTTGAAATAGAGGTTTTTGAGAAATATGGAAATGATGGAATATAATATTGTTGCTATAGTAAATGATTTTTGAAAGGAAATGTTTTATATAGTATATGTGATTTATATATCTATCTTATTTTCGAATCCCTATACTAGTGATTTTGGGTTGTCGTAACGATGTTGTACGCAACATTCGCAAATAAATGTGTTTAAAGAAAAAAATTTCCTTATAGAATAAAATATTTACTTAGTCGTGATTTAAGTATATGAAATATTTTCCAAGTGATGAAAATAAAGATATTTGTGAACTACTTATTATTAAATAAGTATATGAAAATGTTTTCTAGTGTTGAAATGGTTTTGAGAATATACATTTTCTAAAGATAATTCGAAGTGAATATTTGGCAAATGATTTAATTAATAAAGGATTAATTAAAGGGCCTAGTGATTGCTTATGGTGCTGAATATTTGTCTGTTGCTTTGATAGTTAAACAACCAACTATCAAATTTGGCCATTTTAGTTCCTCGACATGGTGTGGGAACTTTTTTGTCGTACACTTAGTATGTAGCCTTCTGTGTAGGCTTGATTATCATTTGTATTGAGGATGTGGATTCGTGTAGTGCGGAGTACTACTCCAATCTGTCGAGCTTCCATCTTGGCTCGAAGGATAGCAAGTTGAAAGTTGGAGACGTGATAAGTCTATGAGATCTAGTTGTTGTGTGAGGTTGAGAAATGCTTTTGCACTGTTGGTGCGAAAAGACCGGATCAGATTTATCTAAAAATCACTTTGGACAAACGTATGTGCGACGATTGTGCAAGTTGCTTGTGATGATATTGTTATTCCAGACTTTCATAGTGGAAGACTGCTTGTTGATCGTTTGGGGTTAAAATGCCAATATACATTTAGTAGCAGTGGTCTCTTCATTATGAAATATCCAATGCGAGGACTATTTGCTATTAATCCTAGGATTTTTCGACAGGATGTGGTAGGAAAGTACTTTCGATTTTTCCTGTTCCTGGACAACTTGTGCAGATGTTTGTCTGACATTGCATTTCGAAAGATTACGTACATTTGGTTTTACAAACGTACATCAGTGGGGGCGAAGAAGGCAACTTCTCTTAGCTTAACACCCTCCTTGAGACGTATGAGCTTAAGGATTGTATTTTTGAGGAAGGCAATTTGTAGTCAACGGAAATGGACGTGTAGCATTTAAGGTGATGTGATTGTGATTCGTGAAAGGTAATCGTTACCTTAGGCCTCGCCAACCGGAAATGACCAAAACAGGGTGATATGCGGCAAAGCTAAGTGGGTCGCTCCCCATTAGGGTATAATCATCCTCTTCTAGATATATCTTTACATGCTATGACATCGTGTATCTGGTTATTGTGGTTTGTATGCTTCGAGGGCCCTCGATAAAGGTCGGTAACGACCTGAGGATGACATATTAGGCACCATCTAGTTATAGAGGTGGGCTGGTGTTGTGCTAGTAGAGAAACTTTGTGATGGTTTCTCGGTACATTCTTCTAGAGATCTATTGTGGGAAGGTAGTCCCTTCCCCTGGTCATTTGTATGGAAATCCAAACTCCACTACGTACCTGCCATTTTATTTGTAGAGCCTAGTATGTTGGAATTTAATAATGGTGACAATTTCGGCCATTTTGGATATTTTTTGTATATTAGACACTAGTATAATCTCAGATGATTTGATACAAGATGTTTTAGTTATCATGAGTCAAAAACTTTTCCGTGTTTATGTGTGGACTTGTCTTACGATATACTTTTGTTTTGATAAAGGAAAAGTTTTGTAATTTAATAAATTCAGTCGAATGTGTTTCTCATGCTGGTTTACCAGACTGATCCGGACGTTCTTCCCTTTCAATACTCGGGTCAGACTGAGTATATTTATAGGTTTAGTTTTGGTGCTATTGGAGCTTCAGTAGGAGAGCTGGAGATCTCTATTCCATATACAAATACATGTTTTGTTTGATTATCTGCTTCATTGTGCTTAGTTGTTGTATATTATCGACAATTGTGAGGAAAGGTTATTATAACTATCATGGCCAATGATTATTGATTGATTGTTGAACTTTGATTGATGTATGTATATATATATATATAGTTTTTGTTTTTTAAAGATCATTAATATGATATTATATGTTTTCCGCTGCGATGTGAGATTCCGTATTGTTCTGTTTGGTTATCTTCTCTCTTTCTCCTCTTCTCTTCTTCTCTCCTCATTTCTTTCTCTTGACTTTCCATCGGTCTGTGCTATTTGGGTCGGACATGCATGGTTTATTGTCGACTCAAAGGGTAAGGATTTGTGGGTCATCACAATTATGATGTTTTTATACTTGCTGATGAAAAGAGGCAAGTCTTGAGTTGGTGATTTATTATTTTGAGATTTATGGTTCATGAGGAACCATAACGAGGTTTATTTATACTTGTCGATGAGATGAGACAAGTTTTTCATTTTCCAATGTGGCATTGAATAAGGGTTATTAAACCGTTTGGTGAGAATGTGTGGCATGGGACGCACGTTACCGCTTTTGGCTTCCTAGTTAAGAGTTTGTTACATACTCTCAAGCGAATGCCATTATTTGAGTTGTTGGGTTCTATGTGTACATATACTCATATGTATGTATGTATGTATGTATGTATGTATGTATGTATGTATTTGTATAGCTAAGGAGCTATTTAGGGGCTGTTGGGTCCTAAAAGAGGCCGGGGGACTTTAGTACATGGTACTTGGTAGGCTACTGGGCCATAGATTGGGCTGTTGGGTCCTTCATATTTTACAACTGTTGGGCTTTTTATTGGGCTGTTGGGTCCAATCTACGTTTTTGTAGCTAAAATAGGCTATTGGGCTATTTCTCTTTTTACATTTGTCGGGCTATTATTGGGCAGTTGGGTCCATATTTTATTTATAGCTGTTGGGCTTTTTATTCGGGCTGTTAGGTCCTATTTTCAGGATTGAGATTATATTCTCCTTTTGGAGATATCTGAGTTTGCCTTTTTGGCGTATTTTGTGTTTGAGGTTTCTCTTTTTTGAGATTTATCATTTGACCTTTTCTTTTCTATTTAAGAGACGTGTTAAAGAAAGCCTTGTAGCTAATTTTGGCTATCGTCGATGATATGAGGCGACAATTATATTTGATGATTTATTTTGAGTTACTTCTCTAGTGGTTCTTTATGCGTAAGCGATATTTATTCACTTAAAATATGGATTTGCTTTGCTATTATCTCTTCTCATTCGAGAAAAATTATAATATCCTTGTATTATATGCTTCATATTATCGTCTATTCTTATTAACTGATTGTTTTAGCTAGACTGACCTGTGTATTTTATATCGGGTCAGACTGAGTTGTTTTAGGTTATCTTTGAGTTATGGGAAATAGCTTTGATGCATCTGCTTGGATATCAGCCTAGCACTTTCGTGTAGTTTACATTTCTTTCCACTTGATTCTGATATGTATTTTAATTAGGTGTATACAGTGTGGTCTTTGAACCACTTTTGTGTATCATTTGATATTTTATTGGGATGTATCAGTGTATATATTTATATATAAGATGTTTATTATTCTGTGATTTGATATGCATTCGGTTATTGTATTTTGTTCTTATAGATCCATTAGCCACCTATAGCTTTGTATTAAATATTTATTTGATATGTCGATCCACGAGAGATAAAAAAAATATACAACATGTATCGACGTATTCAGTACATGTTTAAGACAAGATTATAGAGAGTCACTCCTAACCAGCCCTATTCTCTGCATTAGCTGACAAAATTATCCTGTAATTATTTTTGTTAATATATGCCTCAGGGTGGGTCACTAGAGCTTGGTATCAGAGCTGTGTTCAGAGGAAAATAGGATAAACACTGAACGTAACATATATTACGATACATTAAACTATAATATGAATGAAATCAGCATTCTTAATCAAAAAAAATTCGAATCGTGCCTTGACCTTTTCGAGTCCTTATGGGTTGATGGGTGGGAATACGTCTACTAATGTGATTTTATAATTCCGTAGTATTCCTTAATTGATGAATCTTGTTAATAAAATCTATCCTTGTGGATAATTCATTCTGTATTAACTTTCAGCTCATGGCTGGAAGAGAAAGAAATCGCACCTCGAATGCTGAGCAGCCTAGTGGCTCACGTCCCGAGGGTGTGTACATATTAACCGATCAGATCTTAGAGCACATTTGGAGCATCCAGTCTGCTACTCCATCCAATTCTTCTCTTGTGCGCAAATCCGCACTTGCACGTTTGTGCAGTGACTATTCTTATTTGGTAGGCAAGCTTTTCAAAGGTTCCAAGACCGTTCTTGAGGTCCAGGCTTGGCTTTGAAAATGCGAGCTCACATGGATTTATCTAATCATCATCGAGTTCTTTTAGCATTGAGTATGATGCAAGAACGTTCTCTCGAATAGTATGAGCTTCTTATTGCCTAGATTGATGAGTCCGCCCTTATTTGGCTATAGTTTAGAGATCAATTCGAACCTAAGTTTGTGACCGAGTCTTAGTAAGCTTTCCTTGCTTGTCGTTTCCTTGAATTGAAGCAAGGGAAATCATCTGTTTCAGAGTATGTTTCTTTTTTCAAGTCCCTATCAGTACAAGAAAAGTTTGTTTTATTAGCATAAGCTAACAACATTTTTGAATAGGTTGCCATCAAAGATAATGATTAGGCGCCAACTTAGTAAAATCAACGTTGTCTGCGTGTTGTCTATTAAATTTCTCTCCTTTCCCCCATTTCTACGTGTACCTAATAAAAAGAACTTTGCCAAAATTTCAGTTCCCAAATCCAAATTTCAAAAACAGAATCTTTCTCATTCGAAATAAAATTTATTTTCCAGTAGCTTTCATTGTCGTTTGTAGTTGTCTCCGTTTTAGGCTCGTCGGTGGAAATGAATCGCCGACCTTCACCGCCATTAACCTAGTTTCTGCTGCAGTCGATTGGCTCGTCCATGGAGGTGAATTAGATTTCAAAAACTCACGACTCGAGATTACAAATAAAAGGAGAAGAACGAGCAATGCAGTTATCAAACTCGAAAACCCATGACTCTAGCTTACAAATCCCGTTTCATCGAGATCACTGAAAAAAGAAGCTTCCATTTTTAGCTCAAATATGGTTAAACACTTGATACGATACTTCATCTTGTCTGATTTTATCCATTTTAATTTATAATCGAAAGTAATTTTTCTTTTTTTTTTGAAAATTGCATGTTAGTTAACAATAGTTGCTTGATTTCATGTTGTTGATTGATGTGGCAATATTACAATTTGTGACTTAAATTGTTGGTTTTGATTTCAGTTCCATTTTTTGTGCATAGCTTCTATTACGATTTCGAATTTTAATTTTGATAGTATGAATCTAGATGGATGTTTTAGAAGCAACAATGCTTCACTTTTTTTAGATTTAGGCATTGGAACAATGTAAAATAAGCTTCTTGAAATTCTCCTTAGGACATAATAACCAACACATTTGGATGTTCCAAAAAAGGTCATGGAAAAGCCTGGGTTAGTTAATTAAGATGTGTAATATCTCTATAATAATTGATTATAAACAAAAAAAAAGAAACTAGATTCACATTACTAGTTGAATTACGACATAGAGCAAAATTTCACATAAAGCGGAGATGAAACCATACTGACTAACATGTGCTTTTAAAGCTGCTTACTTATTGAAACTAATACTTGCTTTTTATCGCAAATCGAACCTTGTTTAACTTTTAAACTAGAATTTAAATCAATACTTGCTTGATGAAACTAAAATAATAATAAAAACAAGATTTTGAAATAATGCTTAGTTACTAAAATTATGGCCACAGTCTGTTACACATAAGAAGAAATGAAGTTATATTTATAATTAACATAAGAATAAAATGAAACCATGTACATGAAATTGAAAATATACTATCACTACTTTAACAAATCATCTAAGCTATGTATCAAAACATAAACCCATACAAAAAGATATATGATTACTCTTATCTTATAAAAATAGTTAACAATAACTTCCAGAATTCATTTCTGGTCCCAAAAAAAGTTTCTTGAAAAGCCGAATAATATTTTTCTAGCCAGTAATATGATGCAGATTTCCAATTGATTTAGCATTAGTGAGGATATGTCAAGTGCTTTATTGTTCTTTGTGTCATAAAGCTTTTTTATTACGAATATGACATAGTAAAAAGTGTAAAAACAATATTTTTAAAAAAATTGTTTTTATTTTAAAGGCGATGCTAAATTGAAAAGGAGTCACTACATCATAAATAGTAGAAATAGTGAGCTAAATAACCAGTGTTTTGGTTGATGTTTTAATTTGAATAAATTGTTGTAAGAGCCTTGCTTCTCTATATTATTACCCCTTTCGGTCAATAGTAGTTTGTTGAGTGAAATTTTTAAGTGTTATTTTGACATGTGAATGATAATTTGTGACATTACTACCATAAACTTATTTGTCGATTATTGTTGGTGTAACACTGTTTACTACTTGCTATGTGCACCTACTTCCCCTTTTTAACATGGTTCAATATATGTTTTATATTCAACTTGTAGGAAAAATATAATCCATTCAATTTTTATTAGGTATGATTAAATGTTCTTAACATGTTGCTAGCCTTACCATATCAACAACAAATTAAAATCTAGCATAACATGCAATAGTAAAGACTACTTCTATTTTATTAACACAAATTTGCTGAAAATTGGCATGATTTAATTAATTTATTTATCTTTATTTATTTTTTATTTTTGGCTTATGATAGGTATCCTCTGAAAGTTATAGCAGATTATGTAAGAAAAAATATTTTTCCTTATGAAAAGATTACCAATATATCGTGTACTACAGAGTTATATGTATGAAAATTCACTTCATATTTATCAATATGTATGAAAAAGAAAAGAATCCAACTCAAACAAAACTTATCTCTAGACCATGAATTCTGAAAATGTTCACTGGTTAAATCTAATTAGGATATATGAGGTTTTGATTTCTGTAGAGAACCATCAACAAAAAATGATGGTCAAATATTGGAAGCATATATCATACTTGATAGGCATTGCATACCGTAATAATGGAAAATTAGTTTCCCAGCAATTTGAACACAATTTGGTATAATCGGAAAGTACCTTTTACTAGTTTTTTAATATAACGTGCTTCATGATTATATTCATTTCTGCATATTAAGTACCCCTTTATCCCATTTTATTCAAAGTTTAGCTTGCTGTATAATCTCTTGTCTTTACTTTCACATTTCCATGAATATAGATCATAATCAGTTATGTGGTTCTTGCAATATCATTAACAAATTGATATGAACTTTTGAACAACTGGTATTGTATGAGTGTGTGACTTACACAACTTAGTATATTTTTTGCCATGATTAGGTAAGTGGTCAGAATATTTGGCTTCATCTGTTGGATAAAAAGAGACAATAAATGGCATCACATTTTAGGTAAGCAGCTTACCAATTTTCTGTTATATTTAAAAGAAAAGCCTCAATTTTATTGGGTTTGATTCTGATGTCGTTAATATAGTATGTGCTTGTGTTGGTTATAATAAATGTGTGCTCTGTAATCACCTTAGACTAGTGACTAAACTTATATTAAATGGTCGAGGCTGAAATAATACTTTTTCTTTATCAAAAAGATTAGGTTTTTTATGGAACAGCACTGCATGCTTTCATACATATATTGTTGTTTTGAATAGTTCATATAACTACTACATCATTAGTGCTTGTAAATATGTTTATATCTTGGAAAATTGTCATGATTAAAATTATAGCCTTTCTAGCGCAAAATCTGGATGGATTCTTTTCATATAAACCAACCAACAAGAGATCGGTATTCTCTTGTTTTTAAGGATGGCACTCATAATGTGCTAACTAAAGGGGTTCCTCTGTCCACTCATTGCATGTTCCCCTGTACTACAAAGAATCTTAGTCATCTATCGCAACAAATTGATAAATTAGTGAGACTATTCGTATTTGATGAATGATCGATTATACAAAATGAATGGTTAAGATCCATGTGGTCCATGGAGACCGACATGAGAGGAATATGATTTGATACAGTCTTTTGGTATATAGATGGCAACCACTTTATTGACTGTTCAACCATCATTAAAGTATTTTAAGGAACATAAGTATACAATATCACTTGACGCATCCTTTCCAACACATTATGGTTGATCAATGTATTATTACTAGGCCAAAGCTATTAAAGTTAAATTTTTTGTTGGCTTTTTTTTCTGTTAAGCTCCTGATTTGGTCCGTAAACAGTTGAGTTTAACAAATTTTGCAGTGGGAGTTCAAGGCGCATGCTTGCTTCATGAAGAACTATTATATGATCGTTGTTCGCTTAATTTCCTGGTATGATTTGCTCGCATCTATGTTTTGAGTTTAATGCTAGTTTCATATTGTTTTATATTGATTGTTTTTTAGTTTCACGTTGACTTGACATAGTAACATATCACAAGAATTGATGTTTTGAGTTTGTAATATACTTTTCCATCTATACATATATTATGTAGTATGCTAGCTATATACATATATTTTTAATGCCTTCTAGGCTAGCGTATTCTCATGGATTTATCATGGTAATTGCAGGGTGATAGTTCAATCTTGGTACAGTTATAGCACATTGCCTCTCAATGTAATTATTACTGAGGTTCTCTTTGCGTCCATAAATTTCTATATCATGTTCGTAGCAGCTAATTTAGTGCATGAGACTTTCTGTACTTTTTATATGTTTTCAAAACGTGAGTGTTTTACAAAAATTCCCTTAAAGAAAAGTTATTTGTACCTTGGGAAAAACTTCAGGGACAATGCAATGGTTCATCTGATCCCTAGAAGTATATATTCGACACTTTTGGCCCTGACTATAGATGGGATCGAAGTTCAAGAAAACTCTAATAGCAGAAAGCGCGAGGGACTTGCTTCATAATTGGTGCAAAATAATGAAGACTAAATGGAGGCCATTACTCTCTCGAGCGGGAACCACCACTTCAATATATATTCATGGTTCAAATGTTAATGTGAACTACCTGATTTCTTTTGGACAAAATTTTCTCACTTTTCCCAATCTGAATAATCAAGTACCTTTCAGTCTTTAGTTATCCTCCACGTAGAAGTAGAATAAATAGATTTAATAGAAAAAAAATGAGACCGGCTGATAAATTAGTACCGCTCGGTTTTAGTTTTTAGACAGCACAAAACAGTATATATTATATACTTTCATTATGTTTATAGTTCCTGCATTTATCAGCTATCGATTTGATTAGTTTTCCTTAACCGAAAGATAGACTCTTTCTACCACAACCCATATACTATCAGGGCACTTCTCGCTTACTCCACATACCTCTTACTGCCCATCTACCATTCGATTGTATTTATAATAATGGCTGTGTAGGTAACCGCTTGCATCAACGTGTTTAAGTATTACTTTTTGGTGTCGCTTCCATGTTTTTCCACTGCCTTCGATCTCAAGTCTCTAGTAATCACCGATATCTAACTCACTGTCACCTCCAAAACAGCACACCACCAAATTTCTAGAAATCGTGGAAGCATAAAAATGGCTATGGAGCCATTTCCTTGTTCTTATATGCTGCAATCGAATTATAGACTCACTTTGAATAACATCGTCTTGTTTGACCGAGCTACCTGGTTGTGGCCTCACAATCCAATAACTATTAGTGCCATCTTCAATCAGGAATCAGTCACCAACTATTGCCCACTTCCAAATCCGTATGGCACTTCATTGGAATGAAATCTAAACTATTTCTCTCATGCATCATCTTTATCACACTCCCATAAGTTATCTCATCTTCAGAGCCGATGTCGATTAAAGTTCCAGTGTTGGAGGCAGCGAAGGCATCAGGGATCTCTTCAATACTAGAAAACAAAAAATAGAGGGTGTAAAGAGAGACAGACAGGCATGTGAGATTTTGTGGCCTAGGTGGAGCCACGTATCTCCTGGGTTGGTTATCCAGGGCAAGTGATGGAGTTACGAAGACCGGCAATGAGGTTTAGCAGGTTATGTTATCTCAACTACCCGATTTTTGAAAAAGTTTACAAATGTTCTTGCTCTAAATCTTATACCTTTGATTGTATTTTAGAAACTACACTCCTTAACCCATTGATTCCTGTACTGTTGTGATGATATAGATTAAGCATATCATTGCAAAATGAAAAAAATATGTCATTTCTGGCTGTGCATTAGCACCTTATTCATTTTGTCAAGTTTCATCATCTTCTAGGCTAAAAAAGTTAAGTGGGCTTGCATTTCTTGTTAAAATCTGCTTTATATGCATTAGAAAATTCACCCTAATTTGACTTGTAATCTGTATTTTTTCTATCTGAAAGATGTTTTGGCTAGTTAACACAATAGGCAACAACTCTATTTTTGACACTTTTATCTAATTTTATGATTTTAGCTCTTAAAGCCTTGTCGAAAAATGGCTTAAGAAAAATGTCAAATTGATCATATATTATTGGAAGCACATTTGTCAACTTCTATAGGATTCAAGAGTTAACATATTTATTGTAGGTTTTGAATTACTTGAAAAACTGAAGTTTGAAGCCATTTATTAATTTGAACACTACAAGAAAAAACGTTTTTAACAGCAAAGAGGCACAGCGTTTTCTTTGTGAATGCTGATAAAAGTATGTAGTGAATTAAATTTTGGAACGTGGAACGCTGTTTAAAGTGACCCGCTTTATTTTTAGATTCGCGGTTAACTGGCCACCATAATTTCTTCTCTCCCGCGTAGAGCAGAAAACAATCGACTTCCAATCTTCCCCAAAATTATTTTAAACCTAATTAAAACTGAAATCTCCCATGAAATTTCGTTCGTACTCTAGTTTCTCCTGCAACATCTAGTTTGCTCTAGCCCTAACATCTGACGGTGAATGAAAATTGGTGAAATGACGATCCTTTCCCCCGGATGATTGACGCTGATTATACGTCCGGCAATTTATTTTCACTTTGGAGAAATCAAGCCAATTGTTTCGATCCCATTTCATTCACTGTTTTAATTCATTTCTCGATCATCAGTTTTTATGTTTTTTGATTATTAATTTTTATTGAAATTTCAGGAAAATCGAGCAGTCAATGATGACAAAGGAAAGGCTGGTTTAAGAGCTTTCGCCCTGCCAGGTTTAAGAGCTTGTGTTGTTCATTTCATTCCTTTCTTGGATGTCTGAGACTGTTTTACTTATATTTATACTATCAATCTATCAATTTAATCTCGTAAATGTCTTTTTTCTCCTGGAATCATTCTTATACAGTGATAAATTGACAATCCATAGTAGCTATGAATGTCTATAGGTAACCTCTTTTGCTTTGTTGCTTAAAAAGTTGCTGTACTCAGTGCTTGATTTCTGTTTTATCTGTTCCAACATGAAATGTGTGTACCGTTGGCTTCTACTTTTACTGTCCTTCGATTTTGTCATTTGCTTAGAATGTTTATTTTATTTTTTGTTTTTATAATTTTTCAGGGCCATGATTTTCTTAACTTGTTTTGGTAGTAAGCATTGGTGATGCATAATTGATAATTTCATCTACTGGAAATAAACTAAATCTCTTTTAAGAATACGGGCAGATGGACTAATTCCGCAAATCACTGATTATTATGCATGCATGACACTGCTTACAAGTACTTTTTAAAAGTTGATATGAAAATGACCAATTTCATTTAAAACCTACATTCCTCTCATTTTCACTTTCATTTTCATTTATTATTTTTCGATTAAGCCAAAAAATGACTAATTCTGAGTGTTGCTCAGTTTTGCAAACCCGAGGTTCACTCAGTTTCCTCAATATTGAGAATACCTAATATTGCAAAAATGATTTTATTCGGTTTTGAAAAACTAAGATTACTTAACTGAGTTATTTCAATTTCACAAAAATGAGTGTTTGATGTAATCAACATATGTATATTATTATGCTCAAGCACTTGTTGAAAAATGTTGTCCTTTTTGTTATAGCAAAAGGTTGAAAATGTATTTCGATTGTTACATCATAATTGCCAAGTTTTTGTAAAAGTTTGTGTCTATATAAGTGGATAACATGGTAAGTTGTTCGTTTATTTTTCACTTAAAGAGAACAATGGTCCAAGCTTATTGTTTCCAAATTGTTTGCAACCTCATTGAACAATAAGTGGACATATAATCGAAAAGTCTTGCTCATGCGGCCGCACTTTTCTCCTTATAGGATTTTATTAATTCACTATCTTTATCAAATATTCTTAGGTGCGACGGTCAACTATCAGGAGACGATGAATCATCGATGCTACTTTTCCAAATGCACTTACGCTTCTCCCGGTGATGCTCATTTGACCAACACCAATATTAAGAAACACCAGGCAATGAGTAGGTATAATTTTTCTAAACTACAAATCAATTTCATGTTTTTCATAGTTTGTTTGATTTTATCCTGAAATGAGGCCCAAAGCTCACGTGATAGAAGAACATGTTACGTCGGTAATCTTGTCGAGTATCCTTGGACAAGAGCAGATTCTCCAACTCAGTAGCCTTTTGTGGGTAAGTTGTCTTCCACAAAAGCATCTTTGGTTATAATTTCATTGAACATTTGTTTCACAAAAACTTTTTTGGAACAAACTTCTCAAATAACTAATTTGAATTATAATATGAATATGATGAATTATAATATGAACATTAGTAATAAATCCAGCTTTATCGACTTGAAGAACCAAAACCTAACAGTGTTTCGATAACCTAATAAAACATTGATAAGCATAGCTATATCATAGTTTTTTAACATCTTTAGTAAGTGGTAGCTTGTTAGCCCTTTGAGGACTTTTCATCCTCAGTACTAGTAGTTCAGTAAAGCTGTTGTCCAGTTGTCTGATATCATTTCAAATTAGAACCATTACAGCAAATGTGACTATGCTCAGCTCCTAAACACTACTTGTGCCATAATAATATTATCTGTTTCATCAAGTTAGAAAAGTACAAAACTGTTTAATATTGCTCAATGTGCAGCAGAAAAGAATTTGTTACAAGATAATTCATTGAGTAAATATAAATATATCCTTTTGAGGCATAGTTTTTTTTCCTCTCAAGGGATAAGAAGGCCTTTTTTTATGCATTAGATCTGGGTGGCTCAAACTTCCTAATACTGAAGGTCATATTAGTAGGAGGGAAATTAGAGTTATTGATACTGAATTTGTGCAAAAGTCAATATATTAAGAACTGATGTATGGTACTATAGAGGTTGTTGTCTATCTTTTCTCCATGTTTTATCTAATCAATTATATAAAATATGCATTCATTATTTTTTTAAAATATTATCTTCATTTGATAACATAGGAACTGTTCGACTTTATTGCCTCTACACTAAATAATTTTGCTACCAAAGACGGAAAACTTCATTCACTAAGGAGAGGCAAGGAGAGATTGGTTTCACATTTTTTTTTCTAGTCAAGCAGACTTCAAAAGATTCAGGCATTTTGATCGAGTTGACCAAAAGTTTTGTTGTTTTTGGGAAGGTAACTTTTAACTTCAGTGTAAAATCTAGTTACATGTATACCGTTTATGTTTTATTTGGTGATCGAATTAGATTAAGTATTTTTGGCATAAAAATATTTTGAGTTTTACTATTTTATTAATACTTATTGAAACTAAGTTTTTCGCAAATTACAAAAATATACATATAAGAGTATTGTTTGACATTTGGTTATTTGAGTATACATATGCACTATATTCATGCCTAAACAAATTTTACTATAGCCTTTGGTTACAAAGTTTCATTAACTTCTCATACACGTAGTCATACAAAGTATTTAAATTCACATTATGGTTTTTTCTATCTGCCTGCACATTCTTCATGGATGTGTTTTTTTATACTATAAGCAACTAATTCTAACTCTATATGTAAGTATGTATGTGTAAGTGTATTCTTTTGATAATAAAAATAAAAGTATTTGTAAGTGTATTCTTTTGCTTCAATCTCACTCCTAAGTTGGGACATGATCTTTGCCACCCTATAAAATGTCCTTATTGATAAGTCGAAGTGTGTGAAGGCTTTACACATATTTTTGTAAGTGCACAGGCAGTAATTGATGGGTTTGTTCCTTTATTAATTTACAAAGTGCGACATTCTAAATCATTATAACATTATTTTTTTGAACATGGTTCATTATTGGCAACAAATATCGATTTCAAGGATCGAATTCATTATCTTTAATCTTGTAGTTTGAACTACTGACCAATTGATACAACATTATTGCTGTTATTTAGTGTTTAATGAGTTATGACATACACTATCCAATTTTGTATTTGTAGTAGTTTTTGAAGAGGTTATGATTCAAAATTTTGAAGATTTTAGGGAGGTTGATGTTTTTATTGAGGTATATTGTCTAGATCCATAGTAGTTAAGAGGTCGGTAGAAAAAATTGTCTAACGTAACACGTAGTGCATCAGATAAAGTTTTCTATGCTTATAATGAATAATATCCATGCTTCAACAATATTAGATTTTCTAGGTTTTTTTTAAAGTTTTGTGTTAATATATATTACAATAGTGCTTTATGAAATTAAATATCAGAAGCACTTTCTCTGATGTCTTCATTCTTTTATTTATTTTATACAAATTTTTGAAAGCAAGAAAATCTGATATTGAGAAAGCAATAATCATGTGGGCCGAAATGCTCAGGTGGAGGAACGAATTTGGTGCTGACACTATTCTAGAGGTAATTATAGCTTATTTGCCTTTTTTACTTGCCAAGTTTGATTGAGAAGCACCAGTTTTTTCAAGCTTAGGAGATTCTGCTTGTGTAATGATGTTATAAACAATACAGAGCAGTGTACTGGAAACACTAGCAAGTGGGATGGTGCTATAAGCAACAAAGAGCTGTGTAATGGAACAGCTAGCAAATGGAATGAAGTTATAAACAACAGAGCGCAGTGTAGTGGGAACACTAGCAAATGGGATAATGCTCTTATTAATTATGAGCAATCAAATGGAAAGGAGATTGTACATTTGAATGAGAAGAATGCAAGCAGTCCTATTGATTTTGAAAGCCTATTTCCATTAAAGCGTATTCCTCAGGTAAGTCTAATATTGACCTTTCCGATCAAATGGGATAATGATCTTATTTATCTTTGATTTGTGTGCGATTGTTGATATAAGTCTAATATTCTTGCCAATGCTGGTAAAAAAAGCTTAGAAATTGAATTGCTAGCTTCTCACATCAGTGAATATTAGAAGCAAGCTTGACATTTCTTCTTTAAGATGAATATAGTTTATGAGGTTATTGTAAAAATATATAAATGTTCTAAACGATCTTTAAGTTAACTTGTCCACCTTCACTCTACCTTTTTTTTTCTTTCTTGGTTTTGTTGCAGGTGGGGGATCTTATTGCATATCGCCTTATTGAGATGACATCATCATGGTGTCCTTCTATTACTCCATTTCGAGTTTGTCCTTCACCAAATCACAAATTTTGAACTTGGTAATGTGATTTAAACTCAAATATCTCTAACATCCTTCTTTATTAATTCTAGATTGGAGAGGTCACCTCATATAATAATTTGACATTGAACATAGTCTTAGTTCCATTGCCTGAGTATCTTATTTTTACCAACAACACACAGAAGTCTTCCTTATATAATGAAGATGGAACTTTGCAGATAACAGATAATAACGCATCTTACACTTTTCCTTTGAAGAATAATAATGAACTAACGACAATTATTGCAGACTCACTATCCGTCACTTATTGACGTGCGCCTGTTCAGGGCATATGATTCATTCGAAACATCTTCCGAGTCTTTTGAATTTATAGAAAGAGAAAAGAACCCTCAAATAGCAAAAACTGCTCTTATGGATAAATGGGAACAAGCTTTAGTCGAAGATGGCTTCAACGCTAAGGAAATAGTCGCTCAACCATCAGGACTAAAGTTAAAGAACTATAGTATGTTCAGCTGATTTGTTAGTCTGGTCATCATTTTCTCAAAATCAATATAAAAATATGCTCAAACTTCTTGCTGCAAACAAAGTAGACATAATGATTCAGACAAGTCGGTACTTATGTAAAGGGTTGTAGCCAAAAACCTTTAATTCCCAGGGATACCCTATTTATAGTGCAAAAATTATTTGAATTTCATCTTAAATTGTCCGAACAAACTTATGGGTGTTATTCTGCTCTATGTCTTAACCAAAAGAGAAGAAAAAACTATAGAAATCATTGCTAATGAGAAATCTAGCTTTCATAACACACTTAGTTCAATTGTTGCTCCTTTGCTTGAATCTAGACTGCTTTGTATTGTTCCTCTTCTTCTTTATTACGGCTTACAACATGCCTTTGTATGGTAAATTATTCGTATACCTATTACCTACCACTAATGAGTTTACCCATTTTCTAATGTTTTGTGTTATTATCTTTTCTTTGTAGGGCTGAGTTCACAAAACAGGTTGTAGTACCAGCACTTGGAGTATACGGTGTAGGTGGTGCACTGGCTGTTTATGGAGCCACGGATGCAATAGTAAATTTAATTATTCAAGCTGTTACATGTTTACTTCCTTCAGTTACATGTTTACTTCCTTCAGTTACATGTTTACTTGTTAAAAATTTCATAACTTGTGCAGGTGCGTATCAGTACATTAATATAACTTTAAAAAGAAAAAAGTTGAAGGAACTAGTTGAATCATCAGCTGTAATCCTCAGCTTCAAATATTGTCTGATATGTTTCTTGATGATAAGAAAGCAGTCTGATTTTGATCTATAATTCTCGATAGGGTTGGCTTAATTCTAGATGCTATGATTTTCGTGATGCCCTTGTATATTACAGAACAACAGGCTATCGGTCGGAATTGATCAACAACAGTTGGATTGCTGATTTTCGGTATCATTGCAAGGTTTGTTGAGTTTACTCCTTTTAGAAGTTTATTTGTTTTGAAAAAAATGGTGGATTGCTTTACAAAATGTAGGAGCTATGTGTTCCCATGTATGTTTATAGAACAGCGTGTTGAATCCATCAGGACCACCAGTGCTTGTAGAATTTAGGCTAAAAAGCGCCTCTTTGATTTCTGCATCAGTAACAGAGGTTATGATATTACATGCTTCGGTGTTGCTTATTCTAGGAAGGCTGAGAGATGGAATTAAGGAGATGTCAATGGTGTCATTGTTATCATTCATAGAGTGGTGGAAGAAATCAAGAAAAGCTCTGTTGATATTTGGGGCTTCAGTATGGAGTGTTCCCTGCATATCAGTGATGTCGGTAATCTTTACTTTTGCTTGGTTTATCTTCAATGCAGTGTGGAAAAAGGCAGTATTTCTGTCGCCTTCGAAATGATATTCCGTTCCAAGTTTTTGCTTTACCATTTGCAATTCATCCTCCATTGCTGCTGTTAGCTTAATAGTGAGTTTATATTCTAGACTTGATAGTTGCATGTTATAAGGCTGTGCAAGCATTAATTAATGACTAAGTGTAGAAGAGCTGTTCCCTTATGTCAAGGCCTAATTTTTTTTTTTGCAATTTTTCATCTTCTCCAGCAGTACGTACATATGGTCGCCGTGAATTATAGTGTTCCATCCCTGCAAAAAAACATGCTCAAAGTCCTTGTGTTTAGTGCAGAAGTTAAAAAATCTAAAAGGAGGAAAAGTTAGCTGTTGATTGGCACCCCATTTGAGGATAATAGGGCTGTAGTCAGAGATCAAGGGGGCAGTGACATGGGATAGTAGAGATGGCCAGGTTGACAAGGCTAGATGGTTTATGAAACAATGGTCAAGGGTGCAATATGTTCTGGGGACGGATAGTTTCTTGCTGTTCCAAGTGTATGTAGAGCCAAATGTAGGAGCAGGGAGAATGGAAGCATTAGATAAGGTTCCTTTAAACTATGCTGATTCTAATTTGTCTAAAGTATCTGCAGTTGCATTTGTTGCCTTGGTTGTCGGTGCAGATATTGTGCTTTTGTCCATTGTCGTAGGATATTAGTTTATAAATATTATCGTTGTTTATGAATTTATGTAAACTTTGTTTATGGATATTGTATTCAACTTAATTTATTGAAATAGTTGATTGTTATGTTTTTATATGATATTTTTTAGTTTGATTTGTATATGTTATGTATATTATCCGGTTGAAATATAATAAAATGCTATTTAGATTAATGATACCTGTGTGTAAATATTGCAATGGGGCAACGCTGTAAAAATAGTACAAACAAACAACAGCGTTTAAACAGTGCTGTCAATTCTATGAAAAGATAATGTACATTGCTCCAACAGCATAATAAAAATGCTGTGAAAAGGGGAGCAACAACTGTGGAACGGGAGTTATACAGCGTTATTAACAATGCTGTTATATCCTATTACAGCGTTTTTAGAACGCTGTTAAAAGTTTATTTTGGTGTGGTTATAAACGCTGTTGAAACATAATACAGCACGTCTGAAACGCTGTAAAAATATTATTGACAGCTCGTAATAAACGCTGTCACAGAGATGTTTCAACAGCGTTTATAGAAACGCTGTTGTAAGTTATGTATATACGACAGCATGTCGTTATACAGCGTTTCTAATAACGCTGTTGTATCATATTACAGCGTTTATCAAACGCTGTTAAAAGCCTTTTGCGGTGTAGTGGAATTTAGTATATTTACATCTTACCTCAATGTGCACCTGGCTTTCACCATAATATGGCTGCGGATATTGTTCTTTCATTTATTCTAAATTTATGTATTACTACTTTTAAAGATATTGTATTTTAATTTGGTTATTTGAAATAATATGTTGCATTTCATGTATTCTAATTTTGCTACTTTTTTAACTTTTACTTTACATGTAGATTGATATCTTTGATGGAAAAAAATGCTGTAACAAGTTATATAGATTCAAATTTATTTTTACTACTAGAACTACATTTTAGATTGTAAGTTTCTATGTATTACTACTTTTAGTCACTAGTTGCTCCTTGTTCTACATTGTTTATGAAATATTATGGATGTATTATATATGCGTTGATGTAAGAATGTTGCGTGTTTTGATTCTCTAGTGCTAAATGCATGTTGTTCAGAAGATGTGCGATTAATATTAAATGTTGATTATGAAATGTGTGATTGATACAATATGTTGATTTTGAAATGTACATGTTAATTTAAACTATGTTGGCATATAAATTGGGATCGATCTATATAGAAATAGAATCGGGGTAAGGAAATTCAGAAATCCTAAACGGTAGCATTTTCAAAGTACTGTGTAAACTATCGATAGCGTTTTAAAACTGCTTTGATAATTTTCAACAGCATTTCAACAATGTCATAAAAGGGTTGAGTTTTAGAAAAATTGAACATTCATAGCAACACATGAAAACGCTGTTAATAAATATCATAGCGATAATCTGCCGCTGTGACATAAATTTGATTGCATTAACCGAACGCTAAGAAAGGTTTTAGCTCGTCAGCATAAACGCTATAAACTGTTATAATAACATCTAGAAAACGCTATTAAAAAAACTTTTTATAGCTTTTTATTTTATCCTATGGTATGTTTCTCACTTATAATGGCATGTCGTTGCACCGCATAGTTAAAAACGCTGTTAAAACCTTTTATAGCATTTTTTTAAACACTATTAAATGTCCAGTTCATCGCAGTGTATCCAAGTATAAGCTCGAATTTATCAGCACTCCATATAGAAAGAACCTTATATTTGTTTATGGGTTGAAGAAATACTTAAAGAAATCTTTTATGCTCCAGCTTAAGTAATCCTTCGAAGAGCTTATTGTTTCGGCTCTTCACTTGGAAGCCATCGAGAAGGAAAGGGATAGTAGTCATGAGGCTGAGATCTGCAAGAACCCAAACAAGTGAAAACTTCCCTTCCAAGCATCCCTATTTTTTCTAAGAAAAAGAAACATCTTGCCTCTAGTTCTCATTCTGGTGCAAGTCATCGTTCTCACAAGTCTATTTTAAATGTGGTTCACATGATCACTTTATTCGAGAATGTTCTAAGCCTATCATTTGCCGCACTTGCAAACAAGAGGGACGTTGATCTTCCTAGTGCCTCATTTCATCTAAGGGTCCATATTCGAGAAAGCTTATCATGATGGATGCTTCAAGTGGTTCCTATCAACCTAGAGGTAATCCTTCATCTTTTCTTTGGAGATCTATGTTATTTTGTGATTATTTTATTTGTATTCTCTTCGATTTGAGTTCTCCACGGTCACTCATATCGAAGAATCTTGATGGTGTTTTGCTTTTGACTATTTCATGTTTTGTCACTTCTTAAGGATTGAAAATCCTACTGAGGGACTCACAACCTTAATATTTTGAGTATGGGCTGATGAGCTTATTTTGAGTATTTTCCATTTTGTGTAAATTTTCATATTATTCACCATCTTGAGATGTGTTTATTTTGTGAATGGATTTTCTTGAGTGTTTTCAGGACCAATCCTATACTTTGGAGGAGGGATCCTATATATATTAGGTATCCTGATTTGGTTGATATGTTGCTTTTTCCCTTCGAAATGTTGATGATAATCCCCAAGTATCTTTATCTGTTCTTGAATTTCGAGATGACGATGATGTATCTCGAATTATTCTTATTGTGACTCTGTAATTCCTATGTGTCTTTTTTGGGATTTTTACCCAATCGGGAAATCAAGTAATGTTTTGATCTCATTTCTACCTCTTAGCCTTTCGGTTATCCTTCCATGAGGATATCTACTAACAAATGAGACAATTGATTGAGTCCAATTGATATTATCTTTCTTGTTTCTCTCGACATGTCCATTTGGATACTCATCTGGTGTTATATTTTACGGCATTACTTTACTCAAATTAATGATATGTTGACAGTGTACATCTTCTCGCTTGAGAAGTATATCTTACCCTTTTCTGTATTTCATTAATCTTTTATTTGATCCACTGTGCGGTGCTCGAGTGTTTCCTTAGCTTGACCTGGCACTAATTTCTTTCAGCTACGAGTCACGGGAGATAGCGTTCCTTTGACTGCATTCCGCACATTATGATTCTAGTGAGTCACACATTATATCATTTGGATTGACGAAAACTCCATTATACTATGTCAATCGTATGAATTGACAATTCTGGGACTATCTTGATGAGTTTTCTTAAGTGTTCTTTGGTTTTGAGTTTATGCAGTTATATGATATGTGTTTTAAGAGAAATTGGAATTTTAGTTATTAAGAAATCAAAGAATAATTTGTGTATTACATATGAGAGACATTTCTTTTTATATAAGTGATTTCCGTGTTGGGTTTTTCATTGAGTGGTTTAAGAATTCTAGTCGATGTGCCTGATCAACATTATCCATAGGAGTTTTCTAAACACTGTGATGAGGCAATCAGACATAATAATTTAATTTTTATGAGGTTGAGTTTAGAAATAAATTATTTTGGGAATTGAGTATTAAAATTTCATTTTTGAGTGGTATATGCAGCCATAGAACCATAGTGGTGGTTAATTAAGTGGCAAGGCAGTTTTGATTACTTGGTCAACTCTATAGTCAATGGATAGAGTCGTTCACTATAAACCGATGGCGAGGCAAAGCCATTGTAATGTTTTGAATCTATAGAATTAAATATAAATATGCTTATTATTATAATGTTGATTACTAGATAAGATATGTTTTGGGTTTCGAAGTTTTAAAATGTCTATTGGATATTTTAATATAATATAAAAGTTATATGTAATAAATTTAAAGCTTGTTTTCAAAACTTTTGGTGGTTTGGAAAATAAACAGTGACGATATTTTAAATATTTATTTGAGAATATATCGGTAGGAATTCATATAATTCTTTTGGAAATTTAATTTGTAACAAGAGGAATATGAATTCAAATTTTTGTCTTTGTAATGCTTATTAAGTATTATAATAAAGAAGTTTTGAAAAAATTTCAAGTATTCAAAATTGTGGTTATAAATACTAAAAATATCGAATTTTGGAATTCTAAGAATTTTTGGTTAAGAGTTAATACATATATTTTAGTCCTTATATTTATCGTACTCTTATGCTATTTTCTAACAACTTGCATTTATGTGGTCGTTTGAGTTCTAAACCACCTTTTGGTTGAGCTATCTTGCTCTTATTGTGTCTATATTGTATCGATGTGGTTCCTTCTATAGTGTCATATGGAAAATCATATCGATAATTATTTTGTTGATTAGAGTTTGGGTTGGAGTCGTATTACATTCCAACCCCACTCGAAGAGCTTTTGAGAAATCAATCTCATTTGATTGATCCTTTGCGTAACATGTTGTTGTTTTCCCATTAAAGGTGAAACGCCTTTAAAATCTTGTACGTTGCTCGAAAAATTCAATGGTTTGCTAGTCTTGATATTAGCACTTTGGAAATAATAGAATTAATCGAGCGAGTTTATCTTGGTTTTCCGTCGTCTCATTTTTGAGAGTGTGAGAATTTCTTTTAACTCTAGCTAGTTTATTCTTCCTTTGATTGATGAAATTAATATGTTAAATACAAACTCTTCTCTAGAAATTACGAGGACGCAATTTTGATAAGGGGGAGCCTGTAACAGCCCTGATTTTAGTGATTACCTGTAAGTATTAAATTACAACGGAAGTTATATTTTAATATTGAAAATTAATAATTTTGAGAATGTAAATTATTTATTTGGAATAAACAATGAACTTTTAGGAATAAAATGTGAGGATTTTAGAAACCTTATTATGGTGGTTTGAGTTAAAATAAACGAGGAATGATTATTATTTGATGATAATGTAATAATTTCAATAATTGTTGCCCTTTTGCTTCTTCTAATAATTTTAAAAGAATTAATTGATTTTAAAGTGGTTTATTTAATAAAAAGGTGGAAATTGGTTTTAAAATATGTTTTGGTTATAAATAAGATTTGAAAATGTTTTGAAATATTTTTTAAGTGAGAAATGGGTTTTTATTGAATTTTAATTTGCATTTTTTCGTGTAAATAGTATGTTTTTGTAAATTATGATTTTAATAATAAAAATACTTTAAGAATAGAAATTAATCATTTTATGTATTGGAAAATATTTTGTTGTTTTTGTTTGTAAATTTACAAATTTTATTTGTGTGAAAATGGGAAGAAAATGGCTTTTGTTCTTTTATATACTGTAAATATGAAGCCTTTTGACTTATGTGTTAATTAATAAAGTCTTAGCCATTTTATTTTATTTTTATTTTTGGTTAAGCCCATTTATAAACAAGGTTGAGAAAAAGGGAAACTAAGCTTCTGTACGTACATTTTTATAATGCTTTCCTCTTTCTCAAAACCTGAATATAGAAACCCATCTTTCTCTTGTAAGCCCTAGCCTAGAATCTTGAAATTAAATTCAAATTTAGTGTTTTAGAAGTTAATTTGAAGCTAAATTTACATCTAATCAAATCTAAACCTAATATTTCACCAAAAATCCAATTTGTGAATGATTGTTTGTTAACTGTTTTCTTCTTTCTTGCATGCACCTGTTTCATAGTTTGTAGGTTGTGGAAGCTCAAATTCAACCAGAGCTCCAACCTTTCGGCTAATAATTCAAGTTTTTTCTCAAGTATAGTATGGTGAGTTCAATAACTCACATCTCTAGCATTATAAAGTAGTTAAATGCTTGATTCTGTGCAAAAATAGTTACTGTAATCGTTCCTTTGTTCATAGTTTTTTTTAAAAAAAAAACAGTTCTGGTTTGCAACTTTGAGCAACAGTAATTTTCAACTCAGGCAAATAAATGCTATCAGATTTTCTCCTGTCTGTAGTTAATGTGTTTACTTTATGCCTGCAAAATTTAATTGAAAAATACATTCATTTTCTATGATAAAGTTGGCCAGAAAATCAGTTCGCAGATTGGAAAATTGCTTGGAAATTTCACATGATGATGGTCGAGCGCTAGGTCAAACATGACCTTACTTAGGTCAACCGTAAGGTTGACCTAGGGATTGAAGAGGTCGAATTGATGGTCGACCTAGATGGGCATTTGGTCGCCCTGCATTCTTTTGTGTTGTTTTGTTTCTAGGTTGAATTTAGCTTGCTTTGCTCTCTATCTTGGCTAATTTTGATGATATTTCCTTGTGGCTTTGAGAGCAATGATGCCTATAAGTAGGCTAGATAAATTTTGAGAATTGGTAATTCATATTTTGAATGGAATTTGAATCGATTTTAAGTTGAATTAAAATTTAATCGAAACAAATTCGAGATAATCAGTTTTGAGTGTTTTCCTTGTTTTCATTGATTTCGAGCACAGATTTTTCCTAACAATTTTGAAATAATTTTTAAAATAAGTATTCTTTGGGAAACAATTATTATGTATTATTTTCAAATTATTTTAAGCTATAAAACCTATTTATTCTCTATAATAAGTGAATTTTCTAAGATCATATTCAAAATCGATTTTGGAAAATGGTTTTTAAAGGCTTGTTTTCTCAAGTAAATTATTTTTTTTTTTGGCAAGGCCGCAAGTAAATTATTTTATATATATATATATATATATATATATATAATATACGTTTTTGCACTATTCGAGCATATTCGTGTGATTTAGTAAAACACGTGATACAGGACACGTGCATTTACTATTTCAGTTAATTCCGAACTTGTACGATCGAAGCTATTCAAGTTATCGATTTTGAGTTGTTTTGCCATTTTATGGCGTATCACGAGTTTTATAATTCCTATTTACAGGAATTATCTAGGACGACCAATATTTGGCAAGTTATTATGGTTTGAGATCTCTTATTTTAGGAGTTATGGTCGATTAGAACAATTACGATGTTTTTATACTAGCTGATGATATGTGGCAAGTCTTGAGTTGGTGATTTCTTATTTTGAGATTTATGGTTCATGAGGAACCAACACGAGGTTTACTTATACTTTTTAATGAGATGAGACATGTTTTGAGTTTTCCAATGTTGCATTGACTAACAGTTAGTAAACCGTTTAGCGAGAACGTGTGGTATTGGATGCATCCTACCGCTTTTTGAGTTCCTAGTTGAGAGTTTGTGACATAATCACAAGTGAATGGCAGTATTTGAGCTGTTGGGTTCTTCGCGTGAACATACTTATATATATATAGCTGAGGAGCTATTTAGGGGATGTTGGGTCCTGAAAGAGGCCATGGTCTGTAGTACACAGTACTTGGCAGGCTGTTGGGCCATAGATTAGACTGTTGGGTCCTTTCATATTTATAGCTTTTGGGATTTTAATTAGGCCGTTGGTTCCAATATGGTTTTTGTAGCTACAAATGAGCCATTGGGCCCTTTCTCTTTTTACAGTTGTCAAGCTATTATTGGGCTGTTGGGTCCATATTTTATTTATAGCAATTAGGCTTTTTATTCGGGCTGTTAGGACTTATTTCCAAGATTGAGATTATATTCTCCTTTTGGAGATTTCTGAGTTTGCCATTTCGGTGTATTTTGAGTTTGAAGTTTCTCCATTTTGAGATTTATCGTTTGAGTTTTTATTTTCCATTTAAGAGATTAGGTTAGAGAAACCCTAATAGCTAATTTGGCTGCCGTCGATGATATGAGGCGACTATTATATTTGATGATTTTTTTGAGTTACTTCTCTAT
The DNA here is from genome assembly GCA_030765085.1 of Allium cepa. NCBI lineage: Eukaryota > Viridiplantae > Streptophyta > Magnoliopsida > Asparagales > Amaryllidaceae > Allium > Allium cepa. The sequence goes on along the minus strand of CM060930.1, from coordinate 103,729,455 downwards.
AGGTTCTTTATGCTTAAGTGTTATTTATTCACTTAAGATATGGATATGCTTTGCTATTATCTCTTCTATTCGCGAAGAATTACAATTTCCTTGCATTATATGCTTCATATTATCGTCTATTCTTATTAACTGATGTTTTAGCTAGACTGGCCCATGTATTTTATAATCAGGTCAGACTGAGCTGTTTTTTATTAGCTTTCAGTTATGGAACTTAGGTTTGATGCATCTGTGATTATCAACTTAGCACTTTTGTGTAGTTTATATTTCTTTCCGCTTGACTCTGATATGTATTCTGATTAGTTGTATATAATGTGGTCTCTAGACCACTTTTTCATATTATTTGATATTGTACTGGGATGTACCAGTGTATATGTATTTCTATATATGATGTTTACAGTTCTGTGATGTGATATGTGTTCTATTATTGTATTTTGTTCTGATTGATCCATTAGCCACCTATAGCTTTGCATTAAGCATTTGTTCGAATGTCGATCTACGAGAGAAAGAAAAAATATAGAGCATTTATCTATGTATTCGGTAGATGTTTAAGACAAGATTATAGATGGTCTTTTCTAACCAGCCATATTCCCCGCATTAGCGGGCAGATTTACCCTGTAATTTTCTTTGTTAATGTGGGCCTTAGAGTGGGACGTTAAAGTTATACTAAACAATGTTTTAATGACTTTTGTTTTTTTACCCTTGTTTTAATACACATGATATGATAAGTTTGTCTTTTAAGAGAATATTTTCAAAGAATATTTCCAAAGTATTTTTATCAATATTTGTTATGTGGAAATCAAGCAGAATTTAAGTTTTAAAAAGTAAAGTTCGATTCGATTATGGAAAAGTAATTCTCTAAATGATATCACTTTTATGGAAAGGATCTAGTCATAATTTTAATGCTAAACATTGAGGCTTAGACTCGTTACTATCTTGAAGGTTAGAAATGTCCTCAAGACGATGTTTAGAGGCAATACTACCTCAAATTGTCTGGCTTCATTTTCAACCAATAGATAGCACTTGTTTGCAATCGATGAGTAGTGTGAAATATATGATCATTTGAATTATCCTCGATAGTTGATTTATTAATTATCGGATTTAGCTTTCTTTATGGTGTATCATCGCCTTAAAAATGTTTAGCTGCACTTTGAACTTGCTTATCCATTGTCGGAGATGACTAAATCATAGCGCGTGTTTTTAGGGACCAAGTTATGCGAGGTTACTCCCATTAGTGTATTTTCACATCTCATCAAGATTGGATTCGATTTTCCACATTTATATATGAAATGCTTGGATTCTCGATAAGGTTTAGCGGGGTCCGGCTTGGAGTTCCCTATTTTTTCAAGTATATATCTAGAGGTATATTTCTTTTATGAAGGACGCACCCCGTGATAACCTGGATTTTAGAATATCTGTAGTTGATAAATTAACTGAATTTAATTAATTGAAACACTAATTTGTAGATTTAACAAATAAATCTAATAATAAATATTTATATCTGGATTTGTGTATAAATGAATTTGAACTATAATAAATACTAAGTTTTAAATATTTAGATAAATATTCATTTAATAATATTCTGATATAATTATTGAAATTTGAAAATATTTGTTTAATAATCTTATTTATTATTATTTTGGCAGAATTTATCTTTTACAGATAAATATGTTTCTATTTTAATGGGTATTAGTAAATGGCAAATGAAGTTTGGATTTGAAATCCAAACATCTTAAAAAAACCGATTATAAAACAAATCTTTTTATTATTCTTATTTAAATTTAAATCTAAGCTTAAAAATATATTTTAAACAATTAACATTTTATCTCAAAGAAATTCATGTGCATTTAGATAAGTATTTATAATTAGTAAATTAAAAAAAAGTTAAATATTAAGCTTTGATAATGTATATATCTTTTGAAAATATAAGCATAAAATTTAAAAGTATATAGCATTTAACCATAATAAGTATAAGATTTGAAATTTAATACATGCGTTATAATTTATTAAACAAGGGTTTTAAACTCAAATTATAAATGAATTTACAAAAAGGAGTTTAACACAATTTAATCAAAAGTGACATTTGTAAAACAAGTGTTGATATAAACTCACAAGTGGTAATAAAATAATTTTTCTTTTAATATAGTACTATAGAAAATTAAGAAACCAGGTTTCATTTTTACAGCTCAAAAACTAGAGAATAAAACAAATGAAGAACAAACAACAACAAACCCTGTAAAAGCAATCTCTTCAATAATTCCAAATCTGGATCAAGCAAACCAAGGAGCTCAACTTAGATCAGTAAGCAATCAAGTCTAGAAGCAAGAATCAATTCCAGTTTCAAGTTCAACTCGATTAAAATTAGGATATGAAATCAAGAAGCTGGTCTAGTTTTCAAAACAACTTCACGATTTCTCTGTTTTATAAACAACATGTGAATAAATTTCATCTTAAAGCTTAATTTGCTAACATATATGATTGGATGCGATAATCCTTAAATTTTTGAAGTAAAAATGCTTGTATGATGGTTTAAAGCTGAATGAATGCATATATTCATGTTGAAATTGTGTGTGTGCATGTGTTCTAGATCATCTATTCTGTTCTGGATGTTGCAGGTCTAAAATAGGTTCAAATCTGATGTGATAACCCAAAATTTTGGACATCTGTTAATTGGTAATTTAGCAGGATTAAATTTATCAAAATAATAAATTGTAAGTTGGACAAATCAAATTCTAATATATATATATATATATATATATATGTGTGTGTGTGTGTGTGTGTGTGTGTGTGTGTGTGTGTGTCTATATGTATATAAATGAATTTGATTTATCATAAATGTTGAATAATAATAAATATTTATTTGATAATCTCTGATTATAATCATTGGAAATTTGATAATATTTATTTGATAATCTTCTTTTATAATTATTCAATTTAACAAAACTATCTTTTACAAGTAAATATGTTTCTACTATAATGAATATGCATATATGTGATTATTTATTTAGTGTAACTAGAATTCAAATCTTTTTTCTTTTACAATTGTGTACATATGTAAACATAAAAATATGATTCATAAAGAGGTGGGGATTTAAAACATAATTTATAAATTAAATATGAAAATAAGACAAGGATTCAATCATAAAATGCAAACTTGTGATAAATGTTTGATAAGCAAGATTTAAATTACTAATGTGGGCTAAAGGAAATAGGTAATAAACAAGTGTAGCTAATTTTAACAAATGGCTCAATTTCTTTTAAAAATAAATAAAAAAATATAAGAAAGAAGTAATCAAGTTATTTACATTTTCTCAGATTTCCTCATCTCATTCTCTAATCTTCTCTTTTCAACCTGAAAAAAAAATTGTTTCAAAAATCAAAACTTGGTAATATAGAAAAGAGATCAAGTTTGCAATCTATTTCAAGCATTTCAAGTTCAACTCAAATGTTAAACAAGAATTCAATTGGAATCAAGCAGTAAATTAAAATCGAAATTCGATACAATAGATCAGAGCCTCCAGATCAAACAGGTTTTCTCTGTTCTTAAGAAGCAGGTGAGTAAACAGAACTTCTCAAAGATTAAATCTAGTTGAATACTTGTTGCATGTGATAAACTTATGAAATGATGATCTGCATGGATGTTTTTAAAAACTGGTATGTAGTTGAAAATGCTCTGTATATTGTGAGCACGACTATATGTTTAGATACAGGCCTCTGTTTTTTCAACAGACTCAAGATCACGATAAAAAAAAGTTCATACTTCTTATCTAATATATTCAAGCCATGATCATAAAAGAGAAAATGTCGGCAACAATGTATCATTAAATTTTAAAATAGTTTTAAATATATATATGTATATATGTATGTATATATATATATATATATATTAAGCAATTAGTTTGTAAATAAGAAATAACAGTAGTAGTCAAATGTAAGTCAAAAAATCAATCATCTTAATTCCATGTTTTGATTATCTGAATGAATTCGTATTAGTAAATGATGAATTTAGAAGTAGAAATCATGGTTTTTAGCATTATATCCAGTGAAATATCATAAGATGATCAGATTTTGGAGTTTCGGCAATTTCCGACAATTGGCGAGGTGATTGTCATCATAATGGTCATTGGAGATAAAATGGAGTATGGGGATATTGGAAAAAATGGTTAGAGTTTTTCTCGATGGTCAGAGCGGTTCGTCGGAGTCGAGATAGGGTTTAACAAGCAGTTTGAGTTGTCGACGTATTCGAGGCATTGGTGTCGCCGTGGGAAGGCCGGAATGGATCGTACGTGGGGAATCGTGGCGTCGTGTTGTGGAGCAGCTCTGGGAGGATGGACGAATTTTCTAGTAGTGAAGTTCGTCGTCGGCGAGGATTTCTGGGAGATAGATTTCGTTTCAGGTGGGTTCGATAGTTCGATTTTGATTTTCGTGGTGGCTTGTATTTATAGGTGGCTGATAGGTTAGAGAGGATCGTAGTTGACAGGATGATGATCGGAGTGATGGTCGGTAGCGAAGGGGTTTGGTGTGCACGGTGCACGAGAATCTGTGGGGTCAGGTTGATTATGTGATGAGGGAATGGTGGTGGCTCGAAGCCAATCACGAGAGGTTTGGGTCATTGGCTCATGCTAGAACTCGGGTGGGTTTATGTGTTATGTTTGTTTATAACTTGAACAAAACAAAGTTAAAAAAAAAGAAGAAGGGGGAAGGTTGAGCTCGGGATTGAGGCTGAGTAACCTTATGTTTGTCTCGGGTATTTATAACAGTTTTAAATTTAATAAAGCAAAGATTTAAAATTTTAAATCAGTCTATTTTAAATTATTTCTTGAATCCAATTCTTTATTTTATAAATGATCTATCTTGTTATAAGAAAGGGTAAGATTTGTTTAATTTAAAGTATCGAGATAAATGATTTATCTTAAAAGTAATTAAGGGCATGGATAATTAATGATTAATTAAATTAATGAAGTTATTAAAGGGAAATCAATTAATTAATGATCTTGGATTAATTTAATTGTTGTTAATGATAGGATAGTTGGTTATTGTAAATAATCTAATTGGATAAAGAATTTTCCTTAATTAAGATCTTTTTAAACATAAGGGGTTAAGAAATTATTTAATTAATTTTAAATGATTAGTTAAATAATTAATTAAAGAAATTAATTAGTGATTAATTAAGATAATCACTTACGAATTAATTAAGTGTAATTACTTGGTGAAGTAATTAAGGAATAATTACTGAATGTAATAAGGTAAAGGGTAATTATTTCTTAAAGAAATTTTCGGATCATTATTCTATGAAAGTAATTAAATGGAAGCGATTAAGGGTAAATCACTTAGTATTATTAATTAAAAAATTAATTAATAAAATTAATTAAAGGGTTAAGGTTAATTAATAGTTACTTTAAGGTAATTAATTAAAAAGGTAATTAATTAATGAAAGTAATTAAGATGATCATTAATTAAGGAAATAATTTAAAGATTAATTTATAATTAAAGGATAATTAATCTATAATGAAGGTTTAATTACTAACTATAATTAAAGAGTAATTAATCAAGAGTGATTAATTAAAAAGGATAATCAAGGCACAATTACTTAGTGTAATTAAAGATAATTAATTAAGATGATTAATTTTAATGAAATCAAAGGTTAATTACTTATTGAAATTAAATAATAATTAATATAGGAAGATTAAGTAAGATAGATAATTGAGTGATGATTTATTTAATCAATTTGTAATTAATTAATGATAAGTAGGTTAGATTAATAGAAATCAAATTGATTAATTAAAAATGGATCAAACTTTGTTTATGGAGGAGTAATAAGTATTGGATGAGTTAATGATATTATATGATAATTGATATTGGATGATTGGAATGTGTTGTCTCTGATATGAGATATGTGACGCTATGCGATATAATATGTTTGGTTTAAACTATGGTAATGGGGTATCTATTGATAATGAATTACTATGTGAAGGTGACACCCTGTATTTAAAGCTTTGAAATGTATTTCACTTGAATAACTTGGTTTAAGAAGACATTGGATTCGAAAAGACCGGAGTTGGGTATTAGTTAATAGCCGAAACCACTTCGATTCTTTTTAAATTGGTTTGTGAAATAAATAGGCTGGAATGGAATGATTTAAGTGAATTGGACCATTAAATCTAAGTTTTGGTACTTAAAAATTGATGTGAGAAATAAGTGATATCTATAACAAATTGTGAATTTGTAAATTGATATAAGTTACCCCAGGTTTTATATAAGTTTTATGCTATTGTATTCCATGTTATATGGGTTTACTCACACTGGTTTCCAGCCTGACCCGGGTGTTACTTTGATGTAATACTCGGGTCAGACCGAGTATTACAGATTTTCAGGTAAGGACATTCTGGAGCTCAGGAGGCAAGCTGGATGGCATGAACATACAGAGTGTTTTCGCTGTGATATATTGTTGTATATCTGAGACATATTGGTTGTATCTGTCCTGTGTTTGTATATGATCTAACTCTAATATATTAAAGTGCAATTTGACAAGTACAGTTTTTCTTTGTATTACTATTATTTATGTGATATAGTATTTTGATCCGCTACGAACGTGAGAATCTGTGTTTCTATTCCGTTTTCTTCTTTTATCTCTTTTCTTTCTTTTCTATCTATCTGGAATTTTCGGGATCGAAAATCCCGGGTCGTTACATTTGGTATCAGAGCTGAAGGTTAAGCGAGAACCTTGGCTTTGGTGGGATTACTCATTAAGGATAGGGTCAATGGTACCCTAGAATGAGTTGAGTGTGTGTGTGTGTGTGTGTGTGTATATATGAGAGCGTACTTGTTATTTTCTTATATAAAGATTTTAAATGATTTTATATAAAAATATATTTTGATATATAGAGCAATATTTCTTTCTAATAAATATTAATGTAATTGGTTGTCAAATTATTGGAATTAAATCAAGTGATAATAGAAATACAACCAAATTGAAATTAAATAAAGATAAGTTTGAAATGAATTCAAACTAAAATTAAAATCTTGAATTTGGGAATAGAGTTTCGGAAATAGATGATAATGAATGGTTTCCAGATATGATAAACTTGGTTATTATCATATATGGTTGTTGTATTTAATAATGAAATGTTTTAGGGAAGTAAAACATTTAGGCAAGTATGACTTATAAATTGGAGCTGAAGATGATCTAAATTGTGAAGTTTTAAATCTAGTTCAAGAAATTTGAAATTTTGTTTTGAATTAAAACCAAAGGTGGTATAAAATTTAAGGATATCTTAGTGTGTAAAGGAAATAAATATGCACAAATGAGGGATATACATAATATCAAAAGTGATTTAAAATAAACTTTAAGGTTGAATTTTGAATTTTACTTGGACTTTGATGTGAAAATCTAAAGTGGGAAAGAATTTTGAAATTTGAAGTGGGAATTCAAATTTGAGTATGGTTAACGGGATTTAAATTGAATTTAACTTGGAAGAAGTTAAATAAGTTTGAATGATCAACCTGAGTTGGAAATTTCAAGATGGAATTAAGATTTAACTTGGAAGGTTAAATGGTCGATTTGAATTAGGAGTTTGAGTGATCTCAAAATGGGTTTGAGATCCGAAAATTGGAAATGGATGGATGTTTTTAAATAAATGGAATCATTTTGGACTTAAGATTTGAAAGTTTAAGATAAAAATTCAAAGGTTTGGTTTCAAAATTTAACTCGAATTTATATAATTCGAGATGGTTTAAATTTGGAATTTGAATTGAATTTGATTTGAATCAATTGGAATTGTGAATGAAGATGGATAAGTTTAAAAATTCAAATGGAAAATTTGAATTGGATTAATTTGAAATGAAATAGAAGTCGAATGAGTTCAAACTCAAATGGGAATTGGGATTAATTCAAAATGGAATTGATATGAATTGAAAATTGGTTCAATTTGAAATTTATTTGAATTAATTGAAATTGTGATTAATGTTGAATGAGTAAATTCAAATGGAATTTGATTTGAATTTAAGAAAGAAATTGAGGAATAATTCAACTTGAATTAGGGTTAAATCAACTTCAATGGAAATTGGAGATATTCAAATTGGAAATGAGTCAATTTAAATGGAAGTGGAAATTTAAATTGAATTGATTGGAAATGGAGATTGGGAAGTTGTACAGTTTGGCTCTGGACTATTTTCAAAATAAATTGTTTGGTACAAATCTATTTTATTCAAGTTATTTATTATATATACAACCTTTCTTATTTAACTCAAAACTATATTTTACTTATTTTATAACTACTTTTGGAATTATTTAACTATTTTGCAACTGTTTTATAAACTAATTACTATTTCTCAACTACTTTATAACTAATTACTATTTTTACCACTATTTTGCAATTATCTAACTGTTTTATAACTATTTGACTGTTTTTCAACTATTTTACAATTACATAACTATTTTGCACATATTTTACAAACTACTAATTATTTTTCAAGTACTTATCTATTTTTAAACTTTTCAAGCTATTTTCTAAATTTAAGCTGGACAGAGTTTAAACTGTTTATGATTGAATATCTATTTGAGATAAGAATTGAGGTGATAATCCAAATGGGATTGAAGAAATTGTGAATAACTGTATAGAAATCATAAGTGAATGTGAATAGAAAAGGAGGTTGTTTGGCTAATAAAGATAAATTCGTAGGATGTACGTATGTTATTCTATTCGGATAGCGATTTGATCCAGATTCGAGCACAGAATTTCAAGGTAGTTATATCGATCCGAGTTGGGATTTTTCACTCGATTTTCGATGGCAAATCCGGATATGGATTATTGATTGGTTCTGCATATTCTCTATCATAGTTATGGCTATGCAAGGAGAATGACGGTTTCTGATCAAGAAACCAGATCTGAGTCCGCACTAGAAAGACGGGTGGAAGATACTAGTTAAGAAGGGAAATTGTGTGATCGAGTGAGCGATCGGATTGATATTGCGTACGAATGATATGTGTACATCGTACGGATTGGAATGAAATTGATATTGAAAGTTTGTGGATAGGAACTGTAAAATGGTTTTTGAAGTGGAAAATATATTTTGTGAAATATATGATGAAATAAAACAGAAATTGGATACTTCTATGGTAGAAACTTACTTTATGAAAGTATAAGTAATATGGTTAATGACTTTATAGAGTAATCAAATTTGAATATTTGATTTGGAATAAATATAGTTATATATCTTTGTTATATAATATAAATCTCCCCTTGTTGAATCTATTGCCGGAAGGAAGAAAAGGGTTTATGAAAAGTATTTGAAGTATAAAAGGGAATTTATACAAGTTTGAAGAGATCTAAAGATTTTTAAAAATCTATATATATATATATATATATATATGTAAAGGATCTTATGTGAATGATTTTGAGAAAAGGTTTTCGGAACCTATGGATTTGGAAAGGCTTTTGATTTTTGGAGAAAAATCAATTGTGGAGTTTGAAAAGGCTAGTTTGAGAATTATCGATTTTTGGAATAATCGATTTTGAGAAAGGAGATTTATATGATATTCATACTAGGTGTATGATTTGAAAGATACTATATGTGTATAGTATAAAGTGTTTTGAAAATGGCTCTGGAGAAAAAGGCGCTCCCTTGGAATGAACTTCTTAGGAGTACCATAGGTTGGTACTGCCTTGAACCCTAAGGGGGGGTTCTAAAGTTGATCCTGTGAGAAGTCCGGACAAAACTAGTTCCCGAGGATTATGAGTAGTGTGTAGCGAAAGTCGAGGGGTGCTGATACCTACAGAGGCATTTGGGTTATGTTGTGATGACAGCGTAACTCGATGTCACTGCGATCTACTGTAGACCGTAGCCAAAGTCATGTGTGCCGATGAGAGCCAACGGTCCACGTTTGATTTTACATCGGTAGACTGCGACCTATGGTAACATAGCGTAAGTCGTGTGTGCCGCTGAGAACCAACGGTCTACGTTTGATTTTATATCGGTAGACTGCGACCTATGGTAAAATATCGAAAGTCGTGTGTGTCGCTGAGAGCCAACGGTCTACGTCTGATTTTACATCGGTAGACTGCGACCTATATAAGAGTGGAGAAGTTTCATTTTGACAGCGAAAATCAAGGGCGCTGATGCCTACAGTTACATGGACTTTTGCTATGATGGCAACGTAACCCTGGAATGTGACTGCGATCTGTTGTGGGTTCCATGGCATAATCGATGGGCGTGGACTGACTTTAGTTACATGGACTTTTGCTGCGATGGCAATGTTACCCAGGATGTAACTGCGACCATGGATGGGGATGATGATTTCCAGAGCATTCTCACCAAAGACATTCATCTAATTCCAAAATTATTTTCTATATTTTCAATAAAATTATTTTTTAAGTATTTTCACTTGGAGTTGAAAATGGTTCTGCCAAGTACTTATAGATTTTCAGCCTTACGTCTGATCAACGTATGACCGAATTTCTATGAGAACGAGGATGGACTGGTTGAAACATCAAGTTGTAAAAGTTTATAAAAACTATTTTATAATATTATGTATATTTTAAAAGTGTTTTAAAAATAATCAAAGAAAATTTATTTGATTTTAAGTATTGAATAAATTCTGGCATCGTTCCTTTTCGAGGACGAAAAGATTCTAAGGGGGAGGGATGTGATAACCCAAAATTTAGGACATCTGTTAATTGGTAATTTAGCAAGATTAAATTTATTAAAATAATAAATTGTAAGTTGGACAAATCAAATTCTAATATATATACATATATACATAAATATGTATATAAATGAATTTGATTTATAATAAATGTTGAATAATAAATATGTTAATAAATATTTATTTGATAATCTCGGATTATAATCATTGAAAATTTGATAATATTTATTTGATAATCTTCCTTTATAATTGTTTAATTTAAAAAATTATCTTTTACAAGTAAATATGTTTCTACTATAATGAATATGCATATATGTGATTATTTATTTAGTATAATTAGAATTCAAATCTTTTTTTCTTTTACAATTGTGTACATATATGAACGTAAAAATATGATTCATAAAGAGGTGGGGATTTGAAACATAATTTATAAATTAGATATGAAAATAATACAAGGATTTAATCATCAAATGCAAACTTGTGACAAATTGTTGATAAGCAAGATTTAAATCACAAGTGTTGGCTAAAGGAAATAGGTAATAAACAAGGGTAGCTAGTTTTAACAAATGGCTCAATTCCTTTTAAAACTAAATAAAAAAATATAAGAAAGAAGTAATCAAGCTATTTACATTTTCTCAGATTTCCTCATCTCTTTCTTTGATCTTCAATTTTCAACCTGAAAAAAAAACAGAAAAATCTGTTCCAAAAATAAAAACTTGGAAAAATAGAAAAGAGATCAAGTTTGCAATCTGTTTCAAGCAATTCAAGTTCAACTCAAATGTTAAACAAGAATTCAATTGGAATCAAGCCGCAAATTAAAATCGAAATCGATACAAAAGATCGGAGCCTCCAGATCAAAAAGGTTTTCTCTGTTCTTAAGAAGTAGGTGAGTAAACAGGATTTCTCACAGATTAAATCTAGTAGAATACTTGTTGCATGTGATAAACTTGTGAAATGATGATCTACATTGTTTTTTTTTTAATACTGGTATGTAGTTGAAAATGCTTTGTATATTGTGAGCATGTAATATCCCGGAATTTCCAGGAGTTTAAAATGTTGATAATCTCTTAATTTAATTATTTGAAATTGATAAAATTGTTATTTCCAAAGATAATTAATCAAGTAATATTTTAATTATGGTTATAAATTGCTATATTGTTTTCAAAATTTATAAGTGTGTTTAAAATGCATTTATATCTGTGTATTTAAATCTGTGTATTTTAAACTGATTTTAAAATAGGATATATTATTTGTAAATAATAATAAGCTTATTTAAAAATATACGTTTATATTTATTTTAGATTTGATTTTTTTAATTTTGCCTTTAATTTGAATATAAATTAGAATTCAAGGTATACATACATATTTAAATAAATAATAATATAGTTTTGTTTTAAAAAAAATATAGATAATGCTGTTCATTAGAAATAAGATTTGTTTTATAGAAATTTGATTTGTATTTATTTACTAAAATGAATACAAGGCTTTTTGAAACAACATTTTAAATGAGTATTGCAATATGTATATAAATTTTATTTAAATTATATTTAGTTGCATTTCTTTCTAAAGATTGTATTTTATATAGATTTAGCAACATTTGTAAATGTGTAAGTGTATTTGTTTATTTGATATTTAATAAGAAAAGCATTTTTAAAATTTAGAAAGCACATTAGTAATTTGGAAATTAATTTAAAATGATTTTAAATTTCTTTAGAATTAGAATAAAACTCAATTTTGACAAATGTTTAATTCTTAAACACTTTGATAACAAGTGTTACAACCTTTAATGTAATTAGGGACAAGTGTCCATTTTCTTTTCTAAATTTTCTTTTAAATTTATAAAATCTGAAAATTCTATTTAAAACACCATCTCTCCATCTTTCTTTTTCTTTAAAATTCTTTGTTCATTTCTAAAAAGAAAACTAATTCCATCATGCATCTTCTTTCAACACCAAAAACCAAAAATATTCAATTAAAATCTGCATCATTTCTTGTGTATGCAAATCTGAAGCAAAATGATTAAATCATTTGCAAACACTCTTCAAAACTCAAACACTACTCCCTATCACCAAAACCTGAAAACTTCCTCCAATTCAAATATCAATCACTATTACCAAAGCCTGAAGCCTCATAGTTTAAACCCAAATCTGCATCATGTTTTCAAGTATTTTTGCAAAGCTATCAACCCAGTTCTGCATATTTCAATGTCTGCATCAAATCTTTCTTATGCATGCAACCTGAAGCATTTCTGATGTGAGCATTTTCAAGTTTTAAAGCTTCTCTGTTTCCAATGGGGTTTCAGCTACAAGTTCAATGCATTTTGCAAAGTTCCAGTTTTATCACCTCTGCATTTCTTATTAAAGGTGAGTAAACATTCTTCTAAAATTTAAATAGTGATTTTATGTTGCATAATTTTGAGATGATGTTTAAGTTATATATATATATATATATATATATATATATAAGTTGTTTCTGTGTTGATATTGATATGCAGTGGAGTTTTTATGTTGGATCTGTGTAGTATAGTTCAATTTCTTCTCTGTTATCTACTGAAGGATCTGAGAAAAATGGATTAAATCCTCAAACAATTCCATTCAAAATTTGTTAAGTCATAGTTTTAAACTAAAACAAGTTAGTTCAAGTATAAATTTAAATATATAAATATATATATATATATATATATATATATATATATATATAGAACTAAACCTCTGGTTTTTGAATCATACATAGGAATTTAACTATGCAGTAGCAAACTTATCATCAATGCTTGAAACCAAGGATTAAATTGGGATTAAATGATTATATAAACTTAGGTGTCATTGAAAGTTATGAATTTTGAAAAGAGATTCACAATTTTTAAAACTGTATTGAATATGTAATTGGGTATTTACTGAAATTTGGGTTTATGCAAATTTCTGTTAATCTGTGAATCTGGAATACTTGAGATGGTTAATGGAGTTAGGTGAAGCATCAGTGAGTATTGTAAAAATGGTTACAGAATTTATATATCACTATGATGTTTGATTTTGTCAGAGATTGGTTGTAAACCTAGTTTTGGGTTCTTACTGAGAATTGATCACTACATCTTCAGTATTGCATCGAGTTGTATGATTTTTCGGGAGGAGGATGCGCGGCGAGTCAGCAAGCTAAGGCCGGAGTTGTGGTGCTTAGCGTTGGTCGGAGGTGACGATTTTGGGGTTGCTGAAGATGATGGGTTTTTGGGTTCAGTTCACATGATGTACTCGATTTTGAATCGAGGTAGGAGTTGTTGTTCTATGGGTCGTAGGTGGATGTAGGGTGCTTGGATCACTCGGCGGTGGGTTCGACGTTGGCCAGAGGTGGCTCCGGCACCGGTGCAGGTGCATGTATGAGCTGTGGTGTCAGTGGGTTGTAGTTTGTTTTGGATTGTTTGATTTTCTCGAAACAGGTCTCGGGATTTTAGGAAGATGGCCTGGGGAAACTAGCGTGGTTTTTGGGGTCATTTGTGTTGCAGGGTGTAAACTGTTACATTTTAACAGTTTAGTTTAAATTGAAACAGTATTTAAATTTTAAAGTCGAACTGTTTTAGGGAAGAAAAAGATGATGTACTTGTAAAAATTCAAGAATATATGGGTTAAACCGAAATTTATGTTCAACCTGATTTTTTTGGTCTAAAATATAAAATAAGTTTTAAACTTTAAATAGTTTAAATTAAATTAAAATTCTTGACTTGGATTGAATTGCTTTTATAAATAAACTTGTATGATGTTTAAATGTCTTAAATTAAAGTCTTAATATTATTTCAAAACTTATTTTGAAATATAAAAGAGAATTTTAAGTAAATGTTTTATTAAATAGTGTAAAATGATTTAAAATTAACAATTAAGGTTAAGATAATTTATTAATTTGAAATTAGCATTGTTAATTAATAATTAAGGGAAAGTAATTAATGATTATTTTATATCTTAATTTAATTAATGAATTAAGATTAAGTTAAGATTTCAAGGTTAAATAAAGATAATGTTTTATATTAAATAATAATAAAGTGTTAATGAATAATTATTTAGTTAATTAAGAATTTTAAGTTTAATTAATTTATTTACTTAATTATTTTGAAGGATTAATTAAGTAATTAATTAAGTATGGTTATTAATTTAATTAACTAATAATTATGATGATTAGATTAATGAATGATGATTAATTAAGTAATTAAGGGTTAATCAAAATAGTAATTAATTAATAAAGGTTTTATTAAGTTTTGATTGTGTTCTCTTAATTAATAATTAAAGGATTATTAAAATATAATGCTAGTTAATTAAGAATAAATTAACTATTTTTATTTAAGATTAATTAATTTTATTTAAGGATTAATTAATTTTATTTATGGATTAACTAATTTATAATTAAGATTGTTAATTAATAATTAAGTTTATTAATTAATGATTAAGATATAATTAATTGGTTAATTAAGATTAATTAACTAATTAATTATAAAGGTAATTAGTGATTAATTACTTTGTATTAAAGGATTGGTTAATAATTAAGGTTTATTAATTAATATTTGAAGATAATTAATATGTTAATTGAAGATTAATTGGTTAATGAGTAATTAATGGATGAATTGCTCAATTATAATTAATGAGATAAGTATGATCAAGTAAGTTAATTAATTTGTTAATTAATTAAATATAGTCACTTGATAACGATTAAGTATGTTTACTTAATAAGTTTTGATAAGGGTAATTACTTAAGATAAGTGATTGATAAATTAAAGAGGTAATTGAGTTAAGGTAAATTACTGATTGGGATGTAATTTTAAATGGGTAAATTACTTAGTAAAGTAATTAAAGGTTTATTACTTTGTGTAATAAATCAATGAATTTATGAAGTAATTAAAAGTAATTAAGAATAATTAATTTTTATATTTATTAATTAAAGTTGATTAATTTAAGCATGATTAATTAATATAATTAATTAAGGAATAATGTAATTAATTATAATTAATTAATTAATGGAAGTAATTAATTAAGGATTCATTAATTGATATGATTAATGAAAATAATTAGGGATTAATTATTTTATTAAGAGTTAATTAATCAAGGTTGATTAATTAGGATGATAATTAATTAATTTGTTTAATTAAAGAATAAGTAAGCAAGATTTATTGTGATGAAGATAATTAATTTAATTTAGTTTAAATTAATTATAAAAGAAGTAATTAATTTAATTCACTTTAAATTAATTAGAGATAGAGATAGTTAATTTAATTCACTTTAAATTAATTATATTGTGGTATGAGTAAATCATTGCTTATGTATGAATGGATGACATTGATTGTCTTGAATGCTTTGTGATCTCAGTAATGAGATAAGTATGGTTGTGTGATATGAATGCTTGGTTGCGTTGTGATGATTACATAGATTATCAATTGGAATGTTGATATATGTATTATCTATTATGATATTGATAATATGGATTACCTGTTATTTGATAATGTTGATTATCAATTGTGATTTGTGAGTTATCTGTATATGTGTATATAGATAATGTATTGAATTGTTTTAAAAACTTTAAAACAACTTGGACCTAAAAGACACGTTTTGGATTTCGACGAGACCGGGATCGGGTTTCCATATTTGGATATCCGAAAGTCACATCGATTCCAATTAACGTTAAGTCGTAAATCAAAGTGGAGCTTTATGAAGACTCGAGGTGTAAGGACTATATGTCAGTATAACTCTGTGGGTGATTCCGTCATGAGTTGACGGAATAGTTCTTATAAATTCGAGATGGTGGTTCAGAGTGCAAGGGTTATTGTCGTTAACTCTGAGGGTGATTCCAAAATGAGTGTAACGAGATAATGCCTTCGGTTTCGTTCGAACCCGGAACGAACTTGTATGGATTGAATGCTTTCATAACATCGTCAGGTGAACGATGAGCATTTTAAGTGATGTGTTCACGAAAGGTAATCGTAACCTCAAGCCTCATCAACCGGGAATGGCTAAAACAGGGGAGGTGCAGCAAAGCTTCGGAGGGTAGCCCCCACTTGAGAGTAAGATTTACCCCTGTCTAGAGGTCCCTTTTATTTTGGCTGTGTGGGCGGTTGAATAGCTACATCCGCCGAGGTTGTCTTGTTTGGAACTGTTCAGTAAGGAATGGGTCCGGCTTTTTGTTGCAGGGGAGCGGGCATACTCCTCGGTACGGTGATCTAGGCCACGTACTGTGACGGGCGGTACCCTAGTAGCCCTGCCATTGTATGGAATACATAATCCAATAAGTGCCGTACGTATTAGTTGTACCTAACTATGTTGGAACGTGGGATGTAAGCATTCCAGCTATTTCTGTATTTTACTTGAAAACCCTAGGCCTATTATAATATCACTGAATTTCCTATCAAATGTTTTGGTTAGCGTAAAGTAAAAACTTTTCCATGTTTATGTGTGGGAAGTCTTATGTGATACCTTTTTCTTTCAAAAGTTTTTAAAGTTAAGCAACTTTAACCGTTTACTCACACCAGACCCATATCTGACTCGGAGTTTATTCTGTTTTTCTTAAACTCTTGGGTACTCAAATTTTTACGAGTAGCCAAAGGATTCGGGTTAGGATTTTAGGTTGGCTCGACGAATTCTGGAGGAGCAATGGAGCAGGAGGCTTCTGCGTATAGCTATAGAGTATTCCGCTGTGTGTTCTCTGAGTTGTGGTATTGAGTTGTATAACAGACAGGTATTTATAACTGTCTAGTATGAGTTGATTATGCTTTGTATCTCTGATGTATATGATACTATGTAAAGTATTATGTGATTAATATAATTTATTCATTCCGCTGTTTAGATTCTGATGTTGTTTCTTTCTTCTTCTCTGTCTTTTCACTTTTCTATCCCTTTTCTTTCTTGATGATGATGCGATTTTCTATGGTAAGAAAGCTCGGGTCGTCTCAGTTGGTATCAGAGCGTTAGGTTGAGCGAATACCTAGGCTCTGTAGTGGTGTCTTCTTGAGAGAGCGTACTTGTAATTTTTATATATAACCATATATATATTTCTACCTATTTGTTGGGTTACCTGTTCGGGTTTTCCAATATAAGTTATAAAGGTAGATGAGTAGTGGTGTGTGTAACACGACTACCATTGGTTGGAGTTTGAATGTATGAGATTGGAAGTGTATTTGTTGAGACAGTAGACCTAATACCGTCTCGAGTAATCTCTGTAGTTTAGTGTAAGAATTTCATTTGATCTTTGAAGGAAACCTGTTAAGGTTCGGAGTTCATCTTTGAAGTGTAGGTTTGATTGCGCTCGTGTGAGCGGATTTTTGAGAATTTGGATTTGTCGGTTGGGCAGAAGTAAGTGATGGTATTTTGATACCTCAGGAAGTAGTAGCTGCGTGATAAGATGCAGTGACTATGGATGTTTCCGAAGATGTTTTCTTTCGGAGAAAATTTAAGGAAGTGTATCTGCTTCAGTGTCGTAGCTGAGTTCAGCAGGATGTTTGTGTTTAGTTGGAAGTCCAAGTTTTTCAAAGAACTTTGGATAAGAAGTCTTTGGCATCTGTGTTAGCGGTGCAGCTCGGGAGTGTTCTGTGTTTTTGCAGGAAGATCTTTTTGGCTTAGCATTTCCTGGAGGTGGAATTCAGAAGCAGCAGTGAGGATCTGTTTCTTAGATGGATTAGTTGGTCAAGGATAAACTGTTCTGATTAGTGGAGAGAGAACATTATTTTGGATATTGGATCGGTTGATCGCAAAAGTGACTTGCGATAGTTTGATGATTATCTTAGATACTCTTTGCCTGGATTTGTGGCATCTCTAGAGGATGTAGGAGTTATGGGATTGCTGAAGATTTGTCTGGATATATCTTCAGGAAAGTTAGAGATTTGCCCGCATTGGAGTTTGAGTTCTGAATCGACTTGACGTCAGGTGTGATACTGGTAATTCAGTTGGGTAGAAGGTTGTCTCCTAGGTTGATTGTTTGGTGAAGCAGCTCTGTATTTCTGTTGAACCATATTTCCGAGATGTGATGTTTAGTCTGTGCCTGTGTTCATTCAACGACATTTTCATCTGCTCCAGATCAAAGTTGTGCAGCGGAAGCAAGGTGGCCGATGTTCTTTAGTAGAAGCAACTGGGAATTGCAGTGATTTGGATTAGAGAGTTTCTTCTGTATTTATTTTTCAGAATTTGAGGCAAGTGACGAGTGATTCTTTTCTGTTTTTTTTTCAAATAAGAGAAGTTGTTTTCTACTGTTGATAATAAAGTTTGGTTTTGATTTTGTATTGATCTTGAGAGGATCAGTTTGTTGAGTTGATCCAGTTTGTTTGTAGGAGTATCAACGAAGGTTGAGCTGATCAGGAAGGATCTGTTGGTAGCCCGGATCGTCCGGGAAGTATTGAGGTTAAGTAACGGAAGAATTTGGAATTCGAAGTTGGAGGCTTCAATGTTGTTGAGATTTTCTCTGGTCAGGGAAGCAATAAGTTTAGGAGAGCTTCGAGGCATATTGGATTCTTCTGAGTTTTTGAAGAGATCAGTGTTTTGGTTTGAAGAGTTGAATTGCCAGTTTGGAAGACTGGAATTCAAAATATTTCGCATGTCTCTGAGGGAGTACGTGTCTTGGTTCATCACTGGTTTTGAGACCAGTAGTTCTGTGAAGGTTTTAGTAATTGATCAAACTTGTCTTTGGTCTGGTATCTTGTGTAGATTATAGATATAGATGAGTGGGAATTCAGTAGCTTAGAAGTATAGCTAGTTTGGGTTTAGTAGAGCAAGTATCCCTGTGTCTGTACTGGGGAAACTCGAGATAATTTTAGGAAGTTTATCCTGATCTGTGTCCGGATAGCTAGTGTTATTTATTTATTTATTTGAATTGGTTAATTGGATGAAATTATTTGTTTGATTTATAGTGTATGGCTGTTATGTATGTTTAAATTGGTTAAAATAAAATAAAACTTTGGACTATCTTTGTTTTAAATTTCGAGGACGAAATTCTGTTAAGGGGGGAGGATTGTAATATCCCGGAATTTCCAAGAGTTTAAAATGTTGATAATCTCTTAATTTAATTATTTGAAATTGATAAAATTGTTATTTTCAAAGATAATTAATCAAGTAATATTTTAATTATGGTTATAAATTGGTATATTGTTTTCAAAATTTATAAGTGTGTTTAAAATGCATTTATATCTGTGTATTTAAATCTGTGTATTTTAAACTGATTTTAAAATAGGATATATTATTTGTAAATAATAATAAGCTTATTTAAAAATAGATGTTTATATTTATTTTAGATTTGATCTTTTTAATTTTACCTTTAATTTGAATATAAATTAGAATTCAAGGTATACATACATATTTAAATAAATAATAATATAGTTTTGTTTTAAAAAAATATAGATAATGATGTTAATTAGAAATAAGATTTGTTTTATAGAAATTTGATTTGTATTTATTTACTAAAATGAATACAAGGCTTTTTGAAACAACATTTTAATGAGTATTGCAATATGTATATAAATTTTATTTAAATTATATTTAGTTGCATTTATTTTTAAAGATTGTATTTTATATAGATTTAGCAACATTTGTAAATGTGTAAGTGTATTTGTTTATTTGATATTTAATAAGAAAAGCATTTTTAAAATTTAGAAAGAACATTAGTAATTTGGAAATTAATTTAAAATGCTTTTAAATTTCTTTAGAATTAGAATAAAACTCAATTTTGACAAATGTTTAATTCTTAAACACTTTGATAACAAGTGTTACAACCTTTAATGTAATTAGGGACAAGTATCCATTTTCTTTTTTAAATTTTCTTTTAAATTTATAAAATCTGAAAATTCTATTTAAAACACCATCTCTCCATCTTTCTTTTTCTTTAAAATTCTTTGTACATTTCTAAAAAGAAAACTAAATCCATCATGCATCTTCATTCAACACCTAAAACCAAAAATATTCAATTAAAATCTGCATCATTTCTTGTGTATGCAAATCTGAAGCAAAATGATTAAATCATTTGCGAACACTCTTCAAAACCCAAACACTACTCCCTATCACCAAAACCTGAAACCTTCCTCCAATTCAAATATCAATCCCTGTTACCAAAGCCTGAAGCCTCACAGTTTAAACCCAAATCTGCATCATGTTTTCAAGTATTTTTGCAAAGCTATCAACCCAGTTCTGCATATTTCAATGTCTGCATCAAATCTTTCTTACACATGCAACCTGAAGCATTTCTGATGTGAACATTTTCAAGTTTTAAAGTTCTCTGTTTCCAAAGGGGTTTCAGCTACAAGTTCAATGCATTTTGCAAAGTTCCAGTTTTATCACCTTTGCATTTCTTATTAAAGGTGAGTAAACATTCTTCTAAAATTTAAATAGTGATTTTATGTTGCATAATTTTTAGATGATGTTTAAGTTATATACATAAAAGTTGTTTCTGTGTTGAGATTGATATGCAGTGGAGTTTTTATGTTGGATCTGTGTAGTATAGTTCAATTTCTTCTCTGTTATCTACTGAAGGATCTGAGAAAAATGGATTAAATCCTCAAACAATACCATTCAAAATTTGTTAAGTCATAGTTTTAAACTAAAACAAGTTAGTTCCAGTATAAACTAATATATATATATATATATAACTAAACCTCTAGTTTTTGAATCATACCTGGGAATTTAACTATGCAGTAGCAAACTTATCATCAATGCCTGAAACCAAGGATTAAATTGGGATTAAATGATTATATAAACTTAGGTGTCATTGAAAGTTATGAATTTTGAAAAGAGATTCACAATTTTTAAAACTGTATTGAATATGTAATTGGGTGTTTACTGAAATTTGGGTTTATGCAAATTTCTGTTAATCTGTGAATCTGGAATACTTGAGATGGTTAATGGAGTTAGGTGAAGCATCAGTGAGTATTGTAAAAATGGTTACAGAATTTATAAATCACTATGATGTTTGATTTTGTCAAAGATTGGTTGTAAACCTAGTTTTGGGTTCTTATTGAGAATTGATCACTGCATCTTCAGTATTGCATCGAGTTGTATGATTTCTGGGGAGGAGGATGCGCGGTGAGTTAGCAAGCTAAGGCCAGAGTTGTGGTGCTTAGTGTTGGTCGGAGGTGATGATTTTGCGGTTGCTGAAGATGATCGGTTTTTAGGTTCAGTTCACCTGATGTACTCGATTTTGAATCGAGGTAGGAGTTCTTGTTCTGTGGGTCGTAGGTGGATGTAGGGTGCTTAGATGACTCGGCGGTGGGTTCGACGTTGGCCAGAGGTGGCTCCGGCACCGGTGTAGGTGCACGTATGAGCTGTGGTGTCAGTGGGTTGTAGTTTGTTTTGGATTGTTTGATTTTCTCGAAACAGGTCTCGGGATTTTTGGAAGATGGCTTGAGGAAACTAGCGTGGTTTATGGGGTCATTTGTGTTGCAGGGTGTAAACTGTTATGTTTTAACAGTTTGGTTTAAATTGAAACAGTATTTAAATTTTAAAGTCAAACTGTTTTAGGGAAGAAAAAGATGATGTACTTGTACTTAAATTCAAGAATATATGGGTTGAACCCAAATTTATGTTCAACCTGATTTTTTTGTCTAAAATATAAAATAACTTTTAAACTTTAAATAGTCTGAATTAAATTAAAATTCTTGACTTGGATTGAATTGTTTTTATAAATAAACTTGTATGATGTTTAAATGTCTTAAATTAAAATCTTAATATTATTTCAAAACTTATTTTGAAATATAAAAGAGAAATTTAAGTAAATGTTTTATTAATTAGTGTAAACAGATTTAAAATTAACAATTAAGGTTAAGATAATTTATTAATTTGAAATTAGCATTGTTAATTAATAATTAAGGGAAAGTAATTAATGATTATTTTATATCTTAATTTAATTAGTGAATTAAGATTAAGTTAAGATTTCAAGGTTAAATAAGATAATGTTTTATATTAAATAATAATAAAGTGTTAATGAATAATTATTTAGTTAATTAAGAATTTTAAGTTTAATTTATTTATTTACTTAATTATTAGGAAGGATTAATTAAGTAATTAATTAAGTATGGTTATTAATTTAATTAACTAATAATTATGATGATTAGAATAATGACTAATGATTAATTAAATTATAATTACTTATTAATTAAGTAATTAAGGGTTAATAAAATAGTAATTAATTAATAAAGGTTTTATTAAGTTTTGATTGTGTTTTATTAATTAATAATTAAAGGATTATTAAAATACAATGCTAGTTAATTAAGTATAAATTAACTATTTTTATTTAAGATTAATTAATTTTATTTAAGGATTAATTAATTTTATTTATGGATTAATTAATTTATAATTAAGATTGTTAATTAATAATTAAGTTTATTAATTAATGATTAAGATATAATTAATTGGTTAATTAAGATTAATTAACTAATTAATTATAAAGGTAATTAGTGATTAATTACTTTGTATTAAAGGATTGATTAATAATTAAGGTTTATTAATTAATATTTGAAGATAATTAATCTGTTAATTGAAGATTAATTGGTTAATGAGTAATTAAGGGATGAATTACTCAATTATAATTAATGAGATAAGTTTGATCAAGTAAGTTAATTAATTTGTTAATTAATTAAATATAGTCACTTGATAACGATTAAGTATGTTTACTTAATAAGTTTTGATAAGGGTAATTACTTAAGATAAGTGATTGATAAATTACAGAGGTAATTGAGTTAAGGTAAATTACTGATTGGGAAGTAATTTTAAATGGGTAAATTACTTGGTAAAGTAATTAAAGGTTTATTACTTGGTGTAATAAATCAATGAATTTATGAAGTAATTAAAAGTAATTAAGAATAATTAATTTTTATATTTATTAATTAAAGTTGATTAATTTAAGCATGATTAATTAATATAATTAATTAAGGAATAATGTAATTAATTATAATTAATTAATTAATGGAAGTAATTAATTAAGGATTCATTAATTGATATGATTAATGAAAATAATTAGGGATTAATTACTTTATTAAGAGTTAATTAATCAAGGTTGATTAATTAGGATGATAATTAATTAATTTGTTTAATTGAAGAATAAGTAAGCAAGATTTATTGTGATGAAGATAATTAATTTAATTTAGTTTAAATTAATTATAGATGAAGTAATTAATTTAATTCACTTTAAATTAATTAGAGATAGAGATAGTTAATTTAATTCACTTTAAATTAATTATATTGTGGTATGAGTAAATCATTGCTTATGTACGAATGGATGACATTGATTGTCTTGAATGCTTTGTGATCTCAGTAATGAGATAAGTACGGTTGTGTGATATGAATGCTTGGTTGCGTTGTGATGATTACATAGATTATCAATTGGGATGTTGATATATGGATTATCTATTATGATATTGATAATATGGATTGCCTGTTATTTGATAATGTTGATTATCAATTGTGATTTGTGAGTTATCTGTCTATGTGTATATAGATACTGTATTGAATTGTTTTAAAAACTTTAAAACAACTTGGACCTAAAAGACACGCTTTGGATTTCGATGAGACCGGGATCGGGTTTACATATTTGGATATCCGAAAACCACATTGATTCCAATTAACGTTAGGTCGTGAATCAAAGTGGAGCTTTATGAAGACTCGAGGTGTAAGGACTATACGTCAGTATAACTCTGTGGGTGATTCCGTCATGAGTTGACGGAATAGTTCTTATAGATTCGAGATGGTGGTTCAGAGTGCAAGGGTTATTGTCGTTAACTCTGAGGGTGATTCCAAAATGAGTGTAACGAGATAATGCCTTCGGTTTCGTTCGAACCCGGAACGAACTTGTATGGATTGAATGCTTTCATAACATCGTCAGGTGAACGATGAGCATTTTAAGTGATGTGTTCACGAAAGGTAATCGTAACCTCAAGCCTCATCAACCGGGAATGGCTAAAACAGGGGAGGTGCAGCAAAGCTTCGGAGGGTAGCCCCCACTTGAGAGTAAGATTTACCCCTGTCTAGAGGTCCCTTTAATTTGGCTGTGTGGGCGGTTGAATAGCTACATCCGCCGAGGTTGTCTTGTTTGGAACTGTTCAGTAAGGAATGGGTCCGGCTTTTTGTTGCAGGGGAGCGGGCGTACTCGGTACGGTGATCTAGGCCACGTACTGTGACGGGCGGTACCCCAGTAGCCCTGCCATTGTATGGAATCCAAAATCAAATAAGTGTCGTACGTATGAGTTGATTATGCTGTGTATCTCTGATGTATATGATACTATGTAAAGTATTATGTGATTAATATAATTTATTCGTTCCGCTGTTTAGATTCTGATGTTGTTTCTTTCTTCTTCTCTGTCTTTTCTCTTTTCTATCCCTTTTCTTTCTTAAAGATGATGCGATTTTCTATGGTAAGAAAGCTCGGGTCGTCTCAGAGCATGACTGTTTGTTTAGATATCGGCCTCTGTTGTTTACACAGATTCAAGATCACGATAAAAAAAATTCATATCTTCTTATCTAAACATATTCAAGCCATGATCATAAAAGAGAAAATGTCAGCAACAATGTATCATTAAAATTTAAAATAGTTTTATATATATATATATATATATATATATATATTAAGCAATTAGTTTGTAAATAAGAAATAACAGTGGTAGTCCAATGTAGTCAAAAAATTAATCATCTTAATTCCATGTTTTGATTATCTGAATGAATTCATATTAGTAAATGGTGAATTTAGAAGTAGAAATCTTGGTTTTTAGCGTTATATCTAGTGAAATATCTTAAGATGATCAGATTTTGGAGGTTCGGCGATTTCCGACAATTGGTGAGGTGATCTGATGGTCGCTGGAGATAAAATGGAGTATGAGGATATTGGGAAAAATGGTTAGAGTTTTTCTCGATGGTCAGAGCGGCTCGTCGGAGTCGAGATAGGGTTTCGCAAGCAGTTTGAGTTTTCGACGTATTTGAGGCATTAGCGTCGTCATGGGAAGGCCGGAATGGATCGCACATGGGGAATCGTGGCATCGTGTTGTGGAGCAGCTCCGGGAGGATGGATGGATTTTCTAGTGTTGAAGTTCGTCGTCGGCGAGGATTTCTGGGAGATTGATTTTGTTTCTGGTGGGGTCGATAGTTCGATTTTGATTTTCGTGGTGGCTTGTATTTCTGGGTGGCTGATAGGTTAGAGAGAGGGTCGTAGTTGACAACATGATGATCGGAGTGATGGTCGGTAGCGAAGGGTTGGTGTGCACGGTGCATGAGAATCTGTGGTGTCAGGTTGATTATGTGATGAGGGGATGGTGGTGGCTCGAAGCCAATCATGAGAGATTTGGGCCATTGGCTCGTGCTAGAACTCGGGTGGGTTTACGTGTTATGTCTGTTTATAACTTGAACAAAACAAAGTTAAAAAAAATAAGGGGGATGGTTGAGCTCGGGATTGAGGCTGAGTAACCCTATGTTTGCCTCGGGCATTCATAACAGTTTTAAATTTAATAAAGCAAAGATTTAAAATTTTAAATGAATCTAGTTTAAATTATTTCTTGAATCTAATTCTTTATTAAATAAATGATATATCTTGATTTAAGAAAGGGTAAGATTTGTTTAACTTAAAGTATCAAGATAAATGATTTATCTTAAAAGTAATTAAGGACTTGGATAATTAATGATTAATTAAATTAATGAAGTGATTAAAAGGAAATTAATTAATTAATGATCTTGGATTAATTTAATTATTGTTAATGCTTGATGGATAGTTGGTTATTGTAAATATCTAATTAGATAAAGAATTTTCCTTAATTAAGATATTTTTAAACATAAGGGGTTAAGAAATTATTTAATTAATTTTAAATGATTAGTTAAATAATTAATTAAAGAAATTAATTAGTGATTAATTAAGATAATCACTTATGAATTAATTAAGTGTAATTACTTGGTGAAGTAATTAAGGAATAATTACTGAATGTAATAAGGTAAAGGGTAATTATTTCATAAAGAAATTATAGGATCATTACTTTATGAAAGTAATTAAATGGAAGTGATTAACGGTAAATCACTTAGTGTTATTAATTAAAGAATTAATTAATAAAATTAATTAAAGGGTTAAGGTTAATTAATAATTACTTGTTAAGGTAATTAATTAAAAAAAGTAATTAATTAATGAAAGTAATTAAGATGATCATTAACTAAGGAAATAATTTAAAGATTAATTTATAATTAAAGGATAATTAATCTATAATGAAGGTTTAATCACTAACTATAATTAAAGAGTAATTAATCAAGAGTGATTAATTAAAAAGGATAATCAAGGCACAATTACTTAGTGTAATTAAAGAATAATTAATTAAGATGATTAATTTAAATGAACTAAAAGGTTAATTACTTATTGAAATTAAAGAATAATTAATCTACGAAGATTAATTAAGGTAGATAATTGAGTGATGATTTATTTAATCAATTTGTAATTAATTAATGATAAGTAGGTTGGATTAATAGAAATCAAAGTGATTAATTAAAAATGGATCGAACTTTGTTTATGGAGGAGTAATAAGTATTGGATGAGTTAATGATATTATATGATAAATGATATTGGATGATTTGAATGTGTTATCTCTAATATGAGATATGTGACACTATGTGATATAATATGTTTGGTTTAAACTATGATAATGGGGTATCTACTGATAATTAATTACTGTGTGAAGGTGACACCCTGTATTTAAATTTTGAAATGTATTTCACTCGGATAACTTGGTTTAAGATGACATTGGATTCGAAAAGACCGGAATTAGGTATTAGTTAATACCCGAAACCACTTCGATTCTTTATAAATTGGTTTGTGAAATAAATAGGCTGGAATGGAATGATTTAAGTGAATTGGACCATTAAATCTAAGTTTTGGTACTTAGAAATTGATGTGAGAAATAAGTGATATCTATAAAAAATTGTGGATTTGTAAATTGATGCAAGCTACCTCGGGTTTCATATAAGTTTTATGCTTTTGTATTCCATATTAGATGGTTTTACTCACGCTGGTTTCCAGTCTGACCTGGGTGTTACTTTGATGTAATACTCGGGTCAGACCGAGTATTACAAATTTTCAGGTAAGGACGTTCTGGAGCTCAGGAGGCGAGCTGGATGGCAGGAACGTACGGAGTGTTTTCACTGTGATATATTGTTGTATATTGGAGACAGATTGGTTGTATCCGTCCCGTGTTTGTATATGCTGTAACTCTGATATATTAAAGTGCAATTTGACAAGCACAGTTTTTCTTTGTATAACTATTATTTATGTGATATAATATTTTGATCCACTGCGAACGTGAGAATCTGTGTTTCTATTTTGTTTTCTTCTTCTATCTCTTTTCTTCCTTTTCTATCTACCTGGAATTTTCGAGATCGAAAATCCCAGGTCATTACATCTAATTTCTTTTTCCTTGATTCCCTTTAGATCTAAATATTTAAATAAAATTTGTTAGAATTATCAGACTTTAATTTTTTAAATATTATTAAGATGGAACTGATGTTAGTTTTTAATAGAGAGGAAGTTTCTGCAAAACTCAAACATAATAAGAATCTCGACTAAAAAAAGAAAAAAAGAAAAAAAATTATGGATTACGGTATGAGATCTGATTAATCTTTGGAGGCTTTGATTTTCAAAATAAAATCACAAATTTTAAGACTGAATTTCCAGAGGAATTTCTGATTGTTTTGTGATTTGGTTTTTGGGCATTTTCGGGAGTTTGGGTTGATCTGGGAGGTCGAAGCTACCATTGGAGGTAGCGATGGAGCTGACGAGCTCGGCAAAAATGGAGGATCGGGTTTGCCTTAGTATAGCATGATAGGGGGTTCTCGCTTTGCGTCAGGTGGCGAACGGGAGACTCTTACCCCTACATGTCCCCGGGGGTAGTATAAGGCCTTGTGGGGTTGGTTTGCTAGGTGCTTACAGTCGAGAGGAAGAAAGTTTGAATCCCGAAGTGGTACACGAGAAATTGAAGGGGACGAGTCGTGTTGCTTTCTAGTGATGAGATGAGGTTTGGTTGAATCCAATGTCTCGTTTTTTTGCTCAAGAACTTGAAGCTTGGGCTCGGGTTGATAAGTTTAGTTAGTTTTTTTTTAAATAATTTATAAACCAGATTTAACAAGCATAATCGATGTTTACAAGTTTTAAAGGCAAGGCAAGCCAATTCAAATAATATTTTTTTTCAAAGCAAACATTCAATTTAACTAATTCTTCAAATGTGGTATTGATCAGGTTATAAGTAAGTTTTAAAATTTAATTATTAGAGTAAATTATTTTTGAATTTGAATTATTTTGTATTGATTAATTAAAATCAAAGGCCAATTAAACGGAGAATAATTGACCAATGGTATAATAACTTGATAAAAATAATTGAAGGTTAATTATTTGAGAGAAGTAATTAAGAATTAATTACATAGTGTAATTAATTAAAGGATCGATTAATTAAGGGAATTAATAAAAGGGTTAGTTAATTAATGAAGATGATTAATTAGAGGATAATTAATCAATGTAAGTAATTATAGGATAATTAATTCGAGTAATTAATTATGGATCAATGTATTCAATATTTATGGGTAAGGTTAATTAATTTGTGTAATTAATTAAGTTAAAGTGGTTAATTCTAGTTAATTAATCAAGTTTGATTAATTAAAGGTAATCATTTGATGTTGGGTTAAGTATAATTACTTAAGGTAATTAATGGGGTATAATTACTTAGTGAAGTAATTAGTGGATAATTACTGGATGTAACTAATTAAAGGAAATTACTTGATGGGAAGTGATTAAAGGATAATTACTTGGTGGAAGAAATTAAGTGATAATTACTCAGTGTAAATTAAAGGATTAATTAAATTGATCAAGGAGTAGGGTTAATTTATGGAGTAATTAAGGAAAGTTAATTTCTGATTGTGATTAATTAAGGCTGATAAATGATTGTAATTAAGTTAAAGGTTAATTATTAAATGAAATTTAAAAATAATTAACTAATGAGAGTAATTAGAAGATCACTAATTAATGTAATTAATGGAAGTGATCAATCTTGCTCATGAATAATTGAATGATGATAAGTGCTTTGGATTGGTTGATATCTCTGGTATGAATTGCTATGCGATATGATGTGTTGGATGGACAGTGATAATGTGATTATCTATCAATTATAAATTGCTGTATAAAAGTGTTATCCGGTAATTAAAATTGAATTATATTTAATTGAATAACTGGGGTTTTGATGACATTGGAGTCGAAGAGACCAGAGTCGGGTATTAGTAAATAACCGAAACCACTTCGATTCTTTAAAAATTAATTTGTGGAATCAATAGGCTGAAATGGAATAATTTAAATGACTGGACCATTTAAAACTAAGTAAAGGTACTTAGGGTTTGATTTGTGAATATAAGTATTGACTATAACAAGTTACCCCGGGTTTATATAAGTTGTATGCTTTTGTATTCCTTGTTAGATGGATTTACTCACGTTGGTTTCCAGCCTAACCCGGTTGTTACTTTGATGTAATGCTTAGTTCAGACTGTTGTATTCCTTGTTAGATGAATTCTTTTGTAAAACTGTTATTATTTGATATTATATTTTATCCGCTGTGAGTGTGAGATGTTGATGTTTCTAACCTTCTTCTTCTTCTATCTCTTTCTTCTTTTTCCTAACTATTTGGAATTTTCGGGATCCAAAATTTCGGATCGTTACAGTTGGTATTAGAGCAGAAGGTTAAGTGAGAACCTTGGCTCTGATAGGTTTACTCATTAAGGATAGGGTCAATGCTACCCTAGAATGAGTTGAGAGTGTGTGTGTGTGTGTGTATGAGGGCGTACTTGTTATTTTCTTATATAAAGATTTTAATGATTTTATATAAGAATATATTTTGATATATAAAGTAATATTTCTTTCTAATAAATATTAAGGTAATTGGTTGTTAAATTATTGAAATTAAATTATGTTGTAATAGAATACAACCAAATTGAAATTAAATAAGCATAAGTTTGAAATGGATTCAAATTGAAATTTAAATCTTAAAGTTGAGGAAGAGTTTCAAAATAAGATGAATCAGAATTGGTTTCAAACCAGAAAATAAAATGTTATTGTGTTTAATAATGGATGATTGTTTTCCAATAAACAATAAAATATTTTAAGGAAGTAACCATTTCATGAGAATAACTTGTAAATTAGAAAGGATGTAAATTAAAGTGGATTTCAAATTATGAAGTTCTGAATTCTAAATTTAAACATTTGAAATTGTTTTTTCATAATGTTAAAGGAAATAATATTATTCAAACTATTTTGAATGTAATCTTATTTTAGAATAAGAAATTGTTTGTAACTTTAAAAGAATTTGTTTGAATTAAAACAAAGGATGGTTTAAATTTTAAAATTTGGCTTGGCGGGCCACGAAGTAAATATGTATATATGTGTGGATGTACATAATATCAAAGATAGTTTGAAATAAACTCTAAATGATGAGTTTTAATTTTGGAATGAGATGTGATACCCAAAGTGATAAGTTTTTGAAATTAAAAGTGGGAAGATTAATAATGTGAAATTTAGAATTTGAAATGGAATTCAAATTGGTAAGGTTGGCTGGATTAAGTAAATAGAATTTAACTTTGGGAAAGTTAAATAGTTTAACAAGCAACCTGAATTGGAAATTTCAAGACGGAATTAGGATTTAACTTGGGAAGTTAAATGGTTGATTTGAATTGGGAGTTTGTGTGATCTCAAAATGGATTTGAGATCTGGTAATTGAAAATGGATGGATGTTTTAAAATAATTTGAATGATACCATCCTGTTGTTATTAATAATCTTTAAGCTGAAATTGGATTTGTTTAAATGAATGAAGAAATGAAGTGCGGTAATATATCCATTATTGAGATAAAAGGGAACTTAAGCTTTAATTTGAAGTTAAGGATATGGAATCACATTGAACTGAAGATTTGAATGTTAAGAATTGAATTTGTAAATTAAAATTGTTTTGGACTCTTACTGGAACCTTGTAATGAGTTAAGTAAAGATAAGTTAAAAATGGAATTTGAATTCTGAATTAAATGGTTTAAAGATGCAAGTTGATTGGATTTAAAGTATTAAATCAAAATTTTAAAAAAAATGACTCGAATTTATATAATTCAGGATGGTTAAAATTTGGAATTTGAATTGAATTAGTTCAAATTGAATTTGATTTGAATTAATTGGAGTTGTGAATGAAGATGGATAAGTTTAAAAATTCAAATGGAAAATTTGAATTGGATTAATTTTAAATGAAATTAAAGTTGAATAAGTAAATTCAAATGGAAATTGATTTGAATTTACGAAAGAATTAAGGATTAATTCAACTTGAATTGGGGTTAAATCAATTTCAATGGAAATTGAAATTATTTAAATTGGAATTGAGTCAATTTAAATTGATGTGGAAATTTAAATTGAATGGATGGGAATGGAGATTGGGAATTGAACAGTTTGGCCCTGAACTATTTTTCCAAATAAAATATTTTTAATATAAACTGTTTTAAATCTATTTTCCTATCTATTTACTATACAACTTTCTTTTTAAAACCCAAACTATCTTATACTTTTTTTGCAACTACTTTTGGAACTATTTAACTATTACAACTGTTTTATAAACCAATTACTGTTTTTCAACTATTTTACAAATTAATTACTATTTTACAACTATTTTGCAATTATTTAAAATTACTATGACTATTTTACTATTTTCCAACTATTTTACAATTACTTAACTATTTTATAGATATTTTACAAACTAATAATTATTTTTCAACTACTTATCTATTTTAAACTTTTTAAGCAATTTTCTAAATCTAAGCTGAACAGAGTTCAAATTGTTTATGATTAAATACCCAATTAGAATTGAAGTGATAATCCAAATGAGGATTTAAGCAGTTGTTAGTAAGTGAATGAAAATCAAAGTGAATGTGAATAGAAAGGATTGATTTGGCTGATGACCAATAAGGATAAATACGTAGGATGTACGTATATTATTCTATTCGCATAGTGATTTGATCCAGATTCGAGCATAGAATTTCGAGATAGTATATCGATCCGAGTTGGGATTTTTCACTCATTTTTCGACGGCGAACCTGGATATGGATTGTTGATTGGTTCTAGATATTCTCTATCATAGTTAGGCTATGCAAGGAGAATGATGGTTTATGATCAAGAAACCAGATCTGAGTCCGCACTATGAAGTCGGGTGGATGATACTAGTTCGAAAATGAAATTGTGTGATCGAGTGAGCGATCAGATTGGTATAGCATACGGATGATATGTGTACCTTGTATGGATTTGAATGAAATTGATACTGGGAATTTATGGATAATAAATGTGAAATGGTTTTTGAAGTGAAAATATATTTGAAATATATGAGGAAATAAAATAGAAATTGGATATTTCTATGGTAGAAATTTACTTTATGGAAGTAAGTAATATGGTTAATGGCTTTATAGAGTAATCAAATTTGATATTTGATTTGGAATAAATAAAGTTGAATCTATTACCAGAAGAAAAGGATTTTTGAAAGGTATTTGACGTATAAAAAGGCAATTTATACAAGTTTGAAATGATCCAAAGTTTTTAAAAAATTATATATATCTTTATATATAAAGGATCTTATGAGGATTTTGAGGAAAGGTGTTGGAACCTTTGGATTTGGAAAGGCTTTTTGATATTTGGGTAAAATCAATATTGGAATTTTGAAAGCCTAGTTTGAGAAATATCGATTTTGGAATGATCAATTTTGTGAAAAGGAGATTTAAATGAGATTCATACTAGGTGTATGATTTGGAAGATACTATATGTGTATAGTATAAAGTGTTTGAAAATGGCTCTGGAGAAATAGGCGCTTCCTTGAAATGAACTTCTTAGGAGTACCATAGGTTGGTACTGCCTCGAGCCTCTAAGGGGGAGGTTCTAAAGTTGATCCTGTGAGGAGTCCGGACAAAAATAGTTCTTGAGGATTTTGTGTAGTGTAGCGAAAGTCGAGGGCGCTGATGGCTAAAGAGGCATTTGGGTTATGCTGTGACGAGAGTGTAACTCGATGTCACTGCGATCTACTACAGACCATAGCGAAAGTCGTGTGTGCCGCTGAGAGCCAACAGTCTACATTTAATTTTATATCGGTAGATTGTGACCTATGGTAACATAGCGAAAGTCGTCTGTGTTGCTGAGAGACAACAGTCTATGTTTGATTTTACATCGGTAGACTGCGACCTATGTGGGAGTGGAGAAGTTTCATTTTGGCAACGAAAATCGAGGGCGCTAATGCCTACAGTTACATGGACCTTTGCTGTGATGGCAACGTAACCCTGGAATGTAACTGCGATCTGTTGTGGGTTCCATGGCGTAATCGAGAGGCGCGGAGTGCCTACAGTTACATGGACTTTTGCTGCGATGGCAACGTAACCCAAGATGTAACTACGACCATGGATGGGGGTGATGATTTCCAGAGCATTCTCACCAAAGATACTTCCTATATTGTCAAAAATGTTTTCGATATTTTCAATAAAATTATTTTCCGAGTATTTTCACTGGATGTTGAAAATGGGTCTGCTAAGAACTCATAGATTTTCAGTCTTACACCTGATCAACGTATGACCGAATTTCTGTAAGAACAAAGATGGACTTATTGAAACATCGAGTTATAAAAAGTATTTTACAAAACTATTTTAGTAATATTATATAGATTTTTAAAGGATTTTAAAAAATGATCAAAGAAAATTTATATGGTTTTAAGTACTAAATGAATTCTAACTTCGTTCCTTTTCGAGGATGAAAAGATTCAAAGGGGGAAAAATGTGATAACCCGGATTTTAGAATATCTGTAGTTGATAAATTACCTGAATTTAATTAATTGAAATACTAATTTATAGATTTAACAAATAAATCTGATAATAAACATTTATATCTGGATTTGTGTATAAACCAGTTTGAACTATAATAAATACTAAGTTTTAAATATTTTGATGAATATTCATTTAATAATATTCTGATATAATTATTGAAATTTGAAAATATTTGTTTAATAATCTTCTTTATTATTATTTTGGCAGAATTTATCTTTTACAGATAAATATGTTTCTATTTTAATGGGTATTTAGTAAATGCCAAATGAAGTTTGGATTTGAAATCCAAATATCTTAAAAAAAATTTGATTATAAAACAAATCTTTTTATTACTCGTATTTAAATTTAAATCTAAGCTTAAAAATAAGTTTTAAACAGTTAACATTTTATCTCAACGAAATTCATGTGCATTTGGATAAGTATTTATAATTAGTAAATTAAAAAAAAATTAAATATTAAGCTTTGATAATGTATATATCTTTTGAAAATATAAGCATAAAATTTAAAAGTATATAGCATTTAAACCATAATAAGAATAAGATTTGAAATTAAATACATCGTTATAATTTATTGAACAAGGGTTTAAAACTCAAATTATAAATAAATTTACAAAAAGGGGTTAAACACAATTTAATCAAAAGTGACATTTGTAAAACAAGTGTTGATATAAACTCACAAGTGGCAATAAAATAATTTTTCTTTTAATTTAGTAGTGTAGAAAATTAAGAAACCAAGTTTCATTTTTACGGCTCAAAAACCTGAGAATAAAAAAAATGAAGGACAAACAACAAACCCTGTAAAAGCAATCTCTTCACTAATTCCAAATCTGGAACAAGCAAACCCAGGAGCTCAACTTAGATCAGTAAGCAATCAAGTCTAGAAGCAAGAATCCATTGTAGTTTCAAGTTCTACTCGATCAAAACTAGGATCTGAAATCAAGAAGCTGGTCTAGTTTCAAAACAACTTCAGGATTTCTCTGTTTTATAAACATGTGAGTAAATTTCATCTTAAAGCTTAATCTACTAACATATATGATTGCATGAGATAATCCTTAAATTTTTGAAGTAAAAATGCTTGTATGATGGTTTAAAGCTGAATGAATGCATATGTTCATGTTGAAATTATGTGTTTGCATGTGTTCTAGATCATCTATTCTGTTCTGGATGTTGCAGGTCCAAAATAGGATCAAATCTAATTTCTTTTTCCCTGATTCCCTTTAGACCTAAATGTTTAAATAAAATTTGTTAGAATTATCAAACTTTAATTTTTAGAATATTATTAAGATGGAACTGATGTTAGTTTTTAACAAAGAAGAAATTTTTGCAAAACTCAAACATAATAAGAATCTCGACTAAAAAAAATTGTGGATTCACGTATGAGATCTGATTAATCTTTGGAGGCTTTGATTTTCAAAATAAAATCATAAATTTTAAGACTGAATTTCGAGAGGAATTTCTAATTTTTCTGTGATTTGGTTTTTGGGCATTTTGCGGGAGTTTGGGTTAATCTGGGAGGTCGAAGCTACCATTGGAGGTAGTGGTGGAGCTAGCGAGCTCGGCAAAAATGGGAGATCGGGTTTGCTTTAGTACAGGATGATAGGGATTCTCGCTTTGCGTTAGGTGGCGAACGAGAGACTCTTACCCCTACATGTCCCCGGGGGTAGTATAAGGCCTTGTGGGGTTGGTTTGCTAGGTGCTTACAGTCGAGAGGAAAAAAGTTTGAATCCCGAAGTGGTACATGAGAAATTGAAGGGGACAACTCGTGTTGCTTTCTAGTGATGAGATGAGGTTTGGATGAATCCAATGTCTTGTTTTTTTGCTCAAGAACTTGATGCTTGGGCTCGGGTTGATAAGTTTAGTTTGTTTTTTTAAATAATTTATAAACCGGATTTAACAAGCATAATCGATGTTTACAAGTTCTAAAGGCAAGGCAAGCCAATTCTAAACATGTTTTTTTTCCAAGCAAACATTTTCAATTTAACTAATTCTTCAAATGTGGTATTGATCAGGTTACAAGTAAGTTTCAAAATTTAATTATTAGAGTAAATTACTTTTGAATTTGAATTATTTTATATTGATTAATTAAAATCAAAGACCAATTAAACTGAGAATAATTAACCAATGGTATAATTACTTGATAAAAGTAATTAAAGGTTAATTATTTAAGAGAAGTAATTAAGAAATAATTACTTAGTGTAATTAATTAAAGGATTGATTACTTAAGAGAATTAATAAAAGGGTTAGTTAATTAACGAAGATGATTAATTAGACGATAATTAATCAATATAAGTAATTATAGGATAATTATTTCGAGTAATTAATAATGGATCAATGTAATCAATGTGTATGGGTAAGGTTAATTAATTTGTGTAATTAATTAAGTTAAAGGGGTTAATTCTAGTTAATTAATCAAGTTTAATTAATTAAAGGTAATTATTTGATGTTGGGTTAAGTATAATTACTTATGGTAATTATGAGGTATAATTACTTAGTGAAGTAATTAGTGGATAATTACTAGATGTAACTAATTAAAGGAAATTACTTGATGGGAAGTGATTAAAGGATAATTACTTGGTGGAAGAAATTAATTTATAATTACTCAGTGTAAATTAAAGGATTAATTAAATTGATCAAGGAGTAGGGTTAATTGATGGAGTAATTAAGGAAAGTTAATTTCTAATTGTGATTAATCAAGGCTGATAAATGATTGTAATTAAGTTAAAGGTTAATTATTAAATGCAATTTAAGAATAATTAACTAATTAGAGTAATTAGAAGATTGCTAATTAATGTAATTAATGGAAGTGATCAATCTTGCTCATGAATAATTGAATGATGGTAAGTGCTTTAGATTGGTTTATATCTCTGACATGAGTTGCTGTGTGATATGATATGTTGGATGGACAGTGATAATGTGATTATCTATTAATTATAAATTTATGTATAAAAGTGTTATCCGGTAATTAAAATTGAATTCTATTTAATTAAATAACTTGGGTTTTGATGACATTGGAGTTGAAGAGACCGGAGTCGGGTATTAGTAAATACCCGAAACCACTTCGATTCTTTAAAAATTGATTTGTGGAATCAATAGGCTGAAATGGAATAATTTAAATGAATGGACCATTTAAACTAAGTAAAGGTACTTAGGGTATGATTTGTGAACATAAGTATTGACTATAACTGTAACATCCCGAAAATTATGAATTTAAATTTTAGTAATGTATTTGAACTTTTTGAAATTTAAATTGAAAAGTTATAAAGAAATAAAATATGAACAAAATTTAGTGTTTTTAGTTAAAACTTTTAATAGAATTAAAACAAATATTGTAATAAAATCACATAGTTATTTAATGTTAATAACTAAAACAACTTTTCCTTTTAATAAAGTAAAATAATAAATTGTGGTAGATGAGCTTTTAATAGAAATAAATTTGTTAAAGTAAGTTATGATGAAAATTATAAAATTTAAATCACATAATTATAATCTAACATCTAAACAAGTAAACAAATAATTAAACAAATAAACAAATAAACAAATGAACAAGTAAACAAATAATTAAACAAATAACAAAACAGTAAGGAAAAAATATAAACTGTAAAAAAAAAAAGAAAAGAAAACAAAACTCTTCCATTTAACAAAATAAAGTAAGTTTGTATTAAATAAAAATAAAAATGATAAAGTAACTTTACCTGTAGGTGTACAAGAAGGCATGAAGCATTTAATGCTATACACTTCAGCAAATGTAAAGTAAGACTTCCTGTATAAACCATACAAGGAAAACACTACATAACATATTTGCATTAAATGCAAGCCTACATCAGCACTTTGAAGAGAACAGGGAAGCATGAAACACGGCATGCTATAAATTTACAAAGAAACATACTTTCATTAAATATTATTACTGCATAGCAGATCTAAAAGCATGGTTTAGTTTTTTTTTTATACTTCAACTTGTACTTGCTTTGGTAGACTCAGCCTATCCTTTCACCTGCACACCCTCCTTCTTATATACATACACACATTCATATTTATTTCATCTCGTTCAAAACAAAGGAAAACATCATATTCACAAATTCAAAAGCATTCAAGTGAGCAAAACAGAAAATAAAAAGAAGTTAAAAAAAAAACCAAACCAGAGAAGAGATTCAAATCTGCAGTTCAAAGGAAACCCATATAGTCTCTGTTTCTATATTGTTCAAGTGAGTAAACTTTTATTTTCTCAAATCTTTGGTTGCTGTGTGAATATTGGATGATGTAGGGAGTTAAAACTTTGTTTTACATCCTGGATATATGAATGTATGTTTGTTCTTCTGCATGTTGATTGAATGCATTTCAATCCCTGTTTTGCTTCAGGAAAAATTAAAACCACATATCACCTTCCTTCTTTGTTTCTAACAGAGATTTTTAACAAGTTGAAAATTGCTTTAAACTCACATTACATATCAGTAAAGAATTAAAATATTTTATAGAGTTTTTCTTCTTGGAAAATAAAAACACAGTTAAAATGCAAAATGGGTTTAAATTTCAAACCTCGTAAGTGTAATTTCAAACATATAATCTGGAAGCTTATCAAAATTGATGATTTTTGAAAGTAAATTCTAAATTTTTAATTCAGTATTTACTGTGATAAGCTGGAATGGTCGATTTTTGGGTTTTTGGTTAGTGCCGATCATCAATGAAATGGCTGGTGTCGTGGTTGCTTGTGAAGGGGGAGGATGACTCAGGGATCCCAGGAAAAATGTTAAAAAAATTAATAATGGCAAGAATTTTGGGTACGAAATCAAATTAGGGTTTAAAAACCCATGTGCGTTCGTGGTCAGAAAACACGGTGTTGTGCCATAAGTAGGCGATCGGACTTTGAGACTTCGGTGGGGATAGAAGCATCAGGTCAAGGCGAAGCTCCAGCCGAGATTTCGCGGCCTCTAGTGGCCGAAGGTGGGAGGACGAAGCGTTGACAGGGACGGTGGTAGTTCCAGTGTATGTTGCAGGTTTGGAGCTCGAACTCAAATTTTAAATTCGAGATGGTGAAGGAGATTTGGTGATCGGGGATAGGATTAGGGAGGATAATTGGCTTGCTCGTCGATGCAGTGACGCCTGAAGATCATCAACGGCGTCGTGCACGTATACGTGCACGAATTGATAACCTGAATTTTTGTTTGCCTGAAGCATTTCAGGTTTTGGTTTTCTTATGGGTTGTACTCGAAGCACGACCCGGGGAAAACTGGGCAGAACTCGAAGGGAGACTCGGGAAGTTTCAGGGTTTTGTCGTGACAAAATTTGGACTTAACAAATTTTGAAAAATTTTTATTACACGGGTAGCTTTGGGGTGAAACTCGAAGAAGGAAGCATTCGAACTCGGGCGTGACTCGGGGGAGCCTCGGGTTGGCCACCTGAAACAGCATATTCAGTTTGAAGCTTGTCGAAAACTTAAGTTTAAACAATTTTTATAAGCATTGTTTATAAAATAATGATTGTTAATGGAATGTGGAGATAAATCAAACAATGATTAAATAATTTATGATTTATAATTACTTTGTAATCAATAATAATAGATAAATAAAAGCAATTAAAATTTAAATTGTAAATTAAGAATCGTTAATTTAATAATTTAAGTTGATTGATTCGAAATTGATAGTTACATTAAAATAATTTATTAAGGAATAATAAATTAATATGGTCAATTGAGACTTAATTAAATTGTAATTATAAATCATAAATCATCGTTTTAAAGAAATCAAGGAAAATAATAATATTTATATGGTTAATTTATTAAATCCCATGCACTTTGATTGGAAAACGATTAACTATCGCTGTGTACTATATTAATATTTCTGTTCTGATTGTGATGCTGTGTTATATAAATTGCCATGTACTGCATTGTGATTGTGATTCGTTTTGTATTGATGTGAAAACCCTGTTGCCCGCAAAACGACATTTAAACTTCGATGCGACAGGGAATCGGATTTCAGTTGGTTATCCGAAACCCACATCGAACCTGTGAATATTTGTGAATGACATCCACATGTTTTAAAATTTGACACTCACTATTCGAATTAGCCGGGAAAGGACCTTTGTGTCATAAAACCCATTTCGAATATGTGATTCGACGTTATGGATAACATTTGAAGACCGATGTTGAAGACCGGGTATTTGTGAGAGTGATAGGATGATCTGTCGATTGACTCTGCACCGAGTTGCTCCGGTATAGAGTTCTCCATATGTGATGGGGAATCCGATCAGGATTGTGGATATCCGGATTGCAAGGACTTCTTTGGAAGTGCCTTCGGTTCTGTTCGAGCCCGGAACAGACTTGTATGGATAGTATGTCTGACATTACAAATTGAGATATAAAGCCGATTTCTTTCAAATATATTTCTGTTGGTGGCGGAGAATTTATTCTCTTAGCTTAACACCCTTCTCTGAGACGTACGAGCTTAGAGGTTATGTAGTTGAAGGTTATCAGCGATATATTCCCAATTTGGTAATGTGACATGCTGAGTGTTGCTGTGAAATGATCATTGTGTTGATCATTTGTGATAGGATCATTTATTTGATCGTCTATCTTGGTGATCATTTCTATGATCATTTGTTGACCCAAAGCACAGCTTTTGTATAAAGCGTGGCTTTGTGGACGAGACTTCGTCGGACCTCACACCCCGAAATGGTCGAAACAGGAAAGATGCAGCAAGGTTATTGGGGGTAGCACCCCTTAGGGTATGTGCATTTCCTTCTGGATAGAAGTGGTATCATGGTATGGAGCCCAGATACTTAACTAATGTTGATATCGCAGATATATATATATATATATATTAATTGTGATTTGTTGCTGGGGCCCCGGTTAAAGGTTGGTTATAACCGGGAGATGGCATACTCGTGTCAGTAGTTACCCAGTTAGGGGTAACCCGGCCTTGTGTTGGCAGAGATCCGGTTTGGTTCTCGAGGACGTCCTTCCAGAGGCGTTCTCATGTGGCAATGGGAAGTTCCTTGGCCTGACCATTTGTTGGAAATCCAATTCCCAATACGAAACCCTGTACGGTTTTAGTTGTAGAACATGCCATTTACTTATGGTGGTCACCACTGTTTAGATGGTAGCTATAGTAGGCATAGTTCGAAATGTCTATGCTGGCTAAGATTAATATTCTACTTTGGAAATGTTTTCCTCACTATGAACTAATAATAATATCAAAGAATTCTTTTCTCGTATCAAGCATATTTAACTATCATAAGAAGAAATCTCCTCCAATTCTGCGTTTGCATTGTATGTGTGGCGGGAGGTCTTATGGTAGTTCCATTTTTAAAAGCATTCCGAAAATTCTTTTATAAATCTTGTTTTTATTTAAATGCAACTATTTTTGTTTACTCATACCAGTCCCATGACTGATCCGGAGTTTATTGTTTTCTTTCCTAAACTCTGGGTGCCCATTATTTCCACACGGGCGGCCTAGTAGCAGGTTTCTGTATTTTGGAGTAGCAGTATTTTGGAGCTCTCATCTTGGAGCTATCTTAGGAGCTTTTGGAGATTACAGGTGTTTAGCTTTTGGGAGTTCGTAATCATCTCTCTCATTTGAGGACTTTTGGATTTATGATTACTGTTGTATTGTCATGATGTTGTATTTGGAGTTGTGGTATATGTATTATGTACTCTGTTGTAGTATGGATATTATGTTGATGTTGTAACTGTGATGATATTTATGATATTGATTCTGTTCCGCTGTTTTATATTCATCTAATTGTTGTTATAAGCTCTGGCGATGCGAATTTGATGTTGTTTATCGAACATCGAGTTTGGGTCGTCACAATAACAAGTTACCCCGGGTTTATATAAGTTGTATGCTTTTGTATTCCCTGATAGATGGGTTTACTCACGCTGGTTTCCAGCCTGACCTGGGTGTTACTTTGATGTAATGCTCGGGTCAGACCGAGTATTACAGATTTTAAGGTAAGGATGTTCTGCAGCTCAAAAGGGGAGCTGGATGGCAAGAACGTATGGAGTGTCTCCGTTGTATTCTATTGTTGTATATTTGAGATATGATGATTATGCATATTCAGTGTCTGTATATATGCGTAACTCTGATGTATTATAAATGTATTTGACAGATACAGAATTCCTTTGTAAAACTGTTATTATTTGATATTATATTTTATCCATTGCGAATGTGAGATGTTGATGTTTCTGATCTTCTTCTTTTATCTCTTTCTTCTTTTTCCTAACTATATGGAATTTTCGGGATCGAAAATTTCGGGTCGTTACACACCCTCCTAGTCATTTATTGTAAATTTTCCTTTCCTTATTTGATTTGAACCTTTGAATCTATTTTTCTTTAATTGCAATAAGAAGATTCAACCACTCTTTACGATGTTTAATTTTAGGTTTTTCCCATTCATCATGTTTGGACTGTTATCTTGTTTTATCCATTCTGTCCAGTTTGGGTTTTGGTCGGATTATTTTCATTCTCCTAAGTTTGGTTTTTAATACTATTTATGCCTATTCTTATTGGGATTTGTTCCTTGTTGTTTATCTCTACTCTTTTTTGTCTAGATGTTATTCTTTTGAGGTCAAACCCTGTTCCGCATTAGCGTCGTGGTTTCACAGAACTTTTATATGTTCCACATTATTTGAGTTTTCTAATGCTGGTTTTCCAGAATGATCCTGGTGTTATTTTAGTATAATGCTCGGGTCAGACGAAGAATTTTCCCTGGTTAACATTGGAATTATGGAGATCTTGCAAGGGAGGTGGAGGTTCACCTATCGTAATGTTTATTTTCCTCTGCATTATATAATATCCATATCAGAAATTATAAGGACAAGATTTTCAAACTACCCAACTGATAAGGTTTGTTTTTAACTCTATTTACTCTGTATTTTTGGAGTTACAGTTTTATTGTCCTTGTTATATTATATTTTTTTGATTCCGCTATGAGATTCTTATTTTCTCTGTTCTTTTCTATTTATTTACCAAAACTATCTACCCTTTTTTCGATTGGAAATTCGACATTTGAACAAAGTGGTAGTATTCGCTGT
This sequence comes from Allium cepa, assembly GCA_030765085.1. Classification (NCBI taxonomy): domain Eukaryota; kingdom Viridiplantae; phylum Streptophyta; class Magnoliopsida; order Asparagales; family Amaryllidaceae; genus Allium; species Allium cepa. Next base: position 103,685,969 of record CM060930.1, on the reverse strand, counting down.
CGACTTTCAATGGTAAAAACCATGGGTGGTTACAGCTTGGTATCGTAGTTGAAGGTTAAGCAAAAATCTTTGCTTTGGTAGGGTATGGCTCATTAGAGATAGGGTAAGCGACACCCTAATATATATATATGAGAGCGTATTTGTTATTGTTACAAAAAAACGTGTTGTGTTAATTGATCTATTGAGTTGTTTATGAATTCTAGTCGAGATATGCGATATCACGGTCTCAATAGGGACTACTAAACACTTAAACAAGGCCAACGGACATGATATTGATATTTGAAAATTTGGCAAATTAAATATTTTTCCTAGGATTATATTTTTTGTATATAAAAGAATAATTTTCAAGATATTATATAGTTACAGAGTGTGTTTCTGGAATGCAATAATATTTGTTTACTATGACTTTTGTTCGATTAGTCGTGTTTGATTAATTAGCGGTGGTTATTGCCATTTGTTTATCGTTGATTATTTGTGTTTAGCTTATTTATAAGCATCTGTTGGTTGAATTTATAAATGAACCCTTTTTGAACTGATTTTCATAATTTGACTACAAGGTGTTTGGAGAAAATGTTTAATTAAAATTCACCTTTTAATAATGGTCAGTTAATGATTAAACTTTAATAAAAAGTTGCTTAATATAATTTAAATGGTAGGACAAGACCAGTAGAGAATAGACAATTAAGAAAATTCTATTACGATTAAGAAGAGTTATTATAATATGAAATGATTTTTATATAAAGGAAATTTTATATTAGTTTGGTTTACAAAATGTGTTTAAAAAGGATTTTTGAACCTAAATCCTAGAATTTTTGAAAATAACTTCAAAATGATTTTTAGAAATGATGTACTAGTATTTTTCGAAGTAACTGAATGTAAAAATATTTTGGGAAGTAAAAATTTAAATGGAACGCATATTCTTTAGGATAATTCGAAGGAAATCATCTTGATAAGTTCTGTCGTAATCTGAATAGTCTTCTAAGTGATGATTAGATGTTCGCTTAGGCAAACGTTGTGGTGTACTTATTAAATTATCCTTTATCATTTTGCGATTGAAATGCATTCAAATCTAAACAAAGCCAAAATGATTTTTAGTAAATAAATTTTGAAGTTATTTTATTTAAATATATATATAATATGATTTAAAGATGAGTTTTTGAAATGAAAGTTGGGAATTTAATTTTTAAGTTCCCTAAAAAGGGAACTGTATTCAAAATAAAAAGTTTTTCTGATAAGTGATTGTTTAGATAAATGAGATTTTACCCATAGATAAATACGGATAATTTAATACGGGTATGGGTTAATTGGACAGGAAGATTTTGATAAACATTTTTTTATTAAAACCATATAATTGTTAAAATAATCTAAGTAGTGTAAACTATTTGTTGACTGGATCAACACATAAATATCTTCCATTTTAGCACTCTAAGTTGAAGAGTTTGAGAGGTTGACTCAGTTTTAAAAGACCGAATTTTGATTTGATCTTCACCTAAATTGTTAAAAGTAAAATAAGATTTGTATGCACTCTTAGGATATAGAAGAGTATTATACAAGTAAATAAAGTGCAATAAGTTATTATTTGATGTTTTATAAAGAAATGACTTTATAAAATATTTTTAAACTCAGGTGAAAATTTATAAAATAATTCATAAATAATTTTAGCATTGAATAAAATATTAATTGGAAATATTAGTCATTTTGAAAAAATTGATGTAGTTAAGATACTAATAAATTTAGAGTATAACTTTCCATTTTGCCTGAGTTTGGATAATCTTCTAAGCGATAATCAAATGCTGATGAGCATAACAGCACGCTCAGATAATTATCTATATTTTTAGACAATCAAAAAAGTTTTGAACCTAAGAGGATATTTGTTTGTACATCGTTTGGAATTTAAAATAATGTTAATTGTGGATTTTCCCTTATGGAATTTGGTTGATTGACTGATAGTGTTGGTTTATTCCTACGTAGAATTTGATTTGACTGGATTTGATTGATTGTTTGTGTGAATTTATATATCATTGTTTATAAAATTTAAATTTATAGACAAAGGATTTGGATTGTTGGTATAAGGACTAAATCATGGTGATTTTTTTAAAAAAAAAAGATTTTAGGAAAAATTTGGGAAATAAATAAATTATTTGCTCTAGTTGTTGTTATTTGAAGAACTGAAATACCACTAGAAGCTCCATATTTTTTTGATTCTAGAGTTTAACATATTTTTCTAGGAGGACATCTTCCCTGACATTTTTTACTTTTTGTTTTTGATTTACTCCGAGGGATTCAAAATAAATTTTTGAATATAAAACCCAGGTATTTAGTTCTAAATTATCTTTCAAAATATTGGATGCATGTAGATTTATTTTATACTAGCGTTGCATCTAGATTCGTATTATGCAAGTTTTTGCACGTAGAGTTACATCATCTTGCTTTTATCAGCCTGATTCTTTTTTGGATTTCATAAGTACATGTAATCAAAAGATTGCATTTGATTCTTGTGCACCTAAATTTGCATAGAGATAATAAATAACTTGCCAAAAATTATAAAAAATGCAAAATGGTGTGTAATAAATTTAGAAATTTGAATTGGTTGAAGATTTTGTACCCTAATTTTGGAAAACCACTTAGCTTTTGTTTTCTTTGATTAGATTAGAGCCGCCAGTGGCAATTTGCATTTGTTCTGATCGAGCCGCGCAAAGGAGAGGCAATTGAAATTTTATGGTAAATCTTAGAGTTTAACTAATAAGTTTAATAGCTTAATCCAATTAATAGTTTTAAACTTAGGGGTATGAAAACATTTTCTTCCTTTGGAATTCCGAGGACGAAATTCATTTAAGGGGAAAGAATGTAACAACCCAGAATTTTGACCATTTAATTTTAAATGTTTTATAAATTTTAAATATCTAAATTAAAGGAGTTTTGGAATTTAATAATTAGAATTCAAATATGATGAATCATTTAAATATTTGAATTATAAATTAAATATTAATTAAATGGATTTAATAATATTTTTTAACTCCTTCTAATTAATAAATCATATTGATGAATTTAATTTGTGGATTTATTTACGAAATATAAATAGATTGGGTAAATATCAATAATTGGATCGAAAATATTAAATTACACTAAAAAATATTAAATTAACATTCCCGGGCACTGTCTTTAATTTTAACGAAAACCGTCAGATCCGAAATAATAAACTATTGTACGCTGTCGAGTTTTGTAACAATCAGACATACTATGTAGTCATACGAGCTTGAAATTCTTAGCAATTAATTTCAAATATAATTTGATTTAAAAAGCCAACTTCCTTATATTTTGGAATCAGGTCTCGAAACTACTTCCACTGAGTTCGAAATAAGGGTATTTAGTATAGAATGCTAGTTGGAATGCCTTGATTGGTGTTTGAGATTTTTGGGTATGTTATGTTGAATAATTTATAATAATATAAACTTATGCTCTAGTTTATAGCCTATACCCTACGTTTTCTATCCCGTACCCTCCTTTACCCCATTATTGTAACACTCCACACCCCTTAATATACCCAAAAGGACAAATTAAAAGGCGTGGTGTGTCATAGGTATAAATAAAGCTATAGAGACTAAGATTCACAAGACAAATATAGGTAAAAAAAGCAAAAACTTAAAATAATAACTTAATAAAAAAAGCTTCGTAATTTCTTTATAAATAAGTCAAATACCAAATACCATATGCATGTCTAAAAATCCAATATGTCTCATGGAACAAAAACTCATAGTCTCAAAATTCAGAGTACATAATATCCCTCATAATAAGCCAGTACATAGAAAGAACAGAAGCCAAAAATAAAAGAAGTACATAGTAATAATATCCTCTATGAAAACTCCAAGCAGCAGCAATCTACTGATTTCTCCCTTGATTGCCTATGGGGGGAAGGAAAAATGAAGGAGTGTGTCAGACTAAAAGTCTGTTGAATGATAGTAATTACTAGAGTCTTTAAGCAAGATAAAACTAATAGACTCTATAATAGTTTAAGAATAAATAAGGATAAAGGAAATAGGAAAGGAATAAACTAGAATTAAGTACGATTAAATATTTCTCAATTAGTAAGATTGGTTAACTTCGATTGCTTGCACTTTTCCATGATTTCTACTTTGAATTCCTAATCCAATAATTAGGATATAACCCTAATTCTACCCTTTTTGATCGGCTTGCCACTCTATAATACCTTTCTGTGGGGAATATACTATATAACTCCGCACACAGAATTTTAGTGTGGACCAGACGACATATATAGCTCCCTATGTAGAAGGCATTTATTTACTGTGGACTGGATACTATATATAACTTCCTAAACATAATGTTACTACAGACCAGACGACATGTATAGCTCCCTTCATTGAAGGCAATAGTGCCTACGAAAGACACCTATACTAAGCGCTTGGAACTCATAGCTATTACTAAGCACCCGAACTGAAGTCGCAGGCATAACCGCCACCATGCCCATGATACCTTTTGCTCCACCTATTATGTCTTCTTATTACCTCAAACTCCAGCATAAGCGTGCCCCTCATCCCACTTCAGGCCAATGTGAGATCACCATGTGTCCATAGAAAATAGGGGAAATGTTGATTGTACTGGCCCGTCATCCAAATAAAATTTGGTTACGCCCCTTATCCAAATCCCATATGATTTGGACTTCTAATTGATAGATTTCTACCATTTTTAGCATAAGCGTACCCTCGTCTCACTTCAGGCTAATACGATACCACCAGTTTGTCTAATAAGAAATGCTATTTGGTATAGGTCCTACTTTCATTTTTGTTTATTAACTTAGGTAAATTATTTAAATAAGCCTTTACACTTTTCCCTACTATCTGTGCATATTGATTTCGCCTAAGTCTTAAAATAAGCACTATTATGTTCTTTTTCATATTATAACCTACGTTATAATCATGCTTATTATTTAACCTAAGGTTTATGTTTGAAAATAAGCTTCTTTCATCTTTTACTCATTTTAATTATAATTCTAAGTTATAACTAGGCTAATCTTTTTAATTCAGTCCAACTAATGCCATAATTAGGCTTAATTTCATTCCAATTCCATTTATATTACAGTTTTTGAAATTTACACCTTATATTCCATTATTTTAGTTTCTTATAATTTAATCCATATTCGCATTAATCCTATTCTAATTCGTACGCGAAGAATAAGGAGGAATAAAAGAAAACTTAAAATAAAAGAAAATCCCAAGCGTAGAAAGAAGATGTAAATAATGTATAAGTAATAGTAAATAAACTAAAATACTGTAAATAAATGGAAATCTATATAATAGAATTAAATTAAAATTCCCGAAAAGAATTACTGAAAGGAAATAGACTGAAAATAGTTTAAAAACTGTAAATAAACTGCTAAAAAGGCTATTCCAAAAATCATAGTAAAATTAAAACTATTGGAAACCCTATTATTTTAAACTACCTAAAGAAATCTTAAAATAATTACAATCTTTCACCTCTGGTCCTAAGCTCTTTGGTCTTCTCGAATCCACTTGGTGTTGTAAAATAATTTAATTTATAACGATTTTCTCCTTCGAAAAAAATATTTCGTTTAGGATCCTTCCTAGAAAGGTGAATCCAATTGGAGAAAACCTAGAATGATAAAAAGTGTTAGGCCTAAGGGTCTATTTATAGGGGTAGAAGTGGATCTCGGGCCATTGTATTTGTGGATTGAATAGGATGCAACCACGTCATAGGCTAAATAGGAGCCGTCATATGCAAAATTGGAGGCACCTGATTAAAATAAATCATGCAAAACACGTCACAATAGGCTCTAGAACGTTCGAACGAACGAATGTTCATTCATTCGTAAATAAAAGAGGCGGGTCAACCGGGCGGTCGACCAACCAGGTCACCTACCTATATATTTTTATTTTATTTTTTTATTTTTTCTGCTTATTTTGTTTATTTTATAACTTGGTCAAATTAGCTCGGTTTGTGACGTTTTATATATGGAAATTGACTAGGAAATTACCATGGACACAATGGTGCAATTCCCTTCGCTCAATTCTGATAATTTCATAAGGTTATTTTACTATTTAGTCAATTAACAAATTAATTGTTACAGGTTAAATTTTGGGTTGTTACATTCTTCCTTCTTTAAGGGATTTTACCCCCGAAATCTCCAAGGATAAAAGGGTGTACTACATGTGTTCATCCAATTCAACAACCAACTACTCAATCATCAACCATTCATCTATTGTCCTTAAGATTTTCTAATGCAATTTTATGATACTTATTAATTAGTGTAGTGTAAATATCATAACTAATGCAAAAGACTAGGCGGTCCACTAATTCAGTTGACCCCATTTTATGCAATCATGTTCGTGCCATGTATCCAAATAGATGAAAATATTTTCTAATGATAACTAATAATTCTATAAGTGTGTTATGAACATCATCCAAATGCAACAATTATGTGACAAACATCCATTTATAGCAACCATAGAAATAAGATAAAAATGCGCACACTTCCATATGCATATGCTCCAGTATCCTGGTTAGGCCGATCCCTAAGGAATAATAGTGCATGGTGCACCTATATTCATCCATTAGCATCCAATAGCAAACACTTGCAACCACTAGCATACATCATTCATAACATGTTCTATTAAGATGTTTACGTCAAATCCTGTCATCTGTAGGTTAAATCCTAAGTTCTACCCTCCTAAAGGATAATAAAGGAAACAACCTATTCAAATCTAAAGGGAAAAAAGGAATTCTAATTCTTACTATCAAAAAGATGAGGATAGGAAGTACGGATCTTCTCTTTTACTTCCCAAGTGGCGTCTGCAATATCATCTTCCTATTGCACCTTCACTAGTGGAACCTCCTTATTCCTTAGTCGCTTAGTGTCTCTCTCAACAATCTTCATGGGGATACGCCGAATAGAAGCTTCTCTTTCTACCTCCTCATCCTCCAACTGACTAGGCTCAAGAACCTCCGCTGAGTCATGTAAGCACTTTCGCAAGTGCAAAATATGGAAAATGCCATGAACTCCTGCAAGCCTATTAGGTAGCCTTACCCGGTAAGCCATCTTCCCAACACTCTGTGCGAAAGGAAATGGTCGAACAAATCTAGGGGCTAACTTTTCATTTGATCTGAATCTTGCCACCTTCCTAAGCAGGGATATTTTTTTATAAAAACTAAGTCTCCAACCTCAAAACTCTAAGTTTCTCCTCCGTTTGTTCGCATATGACTTCTGTCTTTCTTGAGCTGTCTTCATCCTTCGCCGAATGAAATCCACCCTCTCAGAGGTTCCCCTAACTATATTGGATCAAAGTAATAAAAGACTCTACCCAACATGATGGGGACTTGTAAGGTCTCCCATATAAAGCCTCAAATGTTTCCATTCCTATAATTGTTTGGTAACTATTATTGTACGCAAACTCAACCAATGGAAGATGCTCCTCCCAAGTTCCTCCAAAGTCCAAAAGGCACATCCGCAGCAAAACCTCAAGTGCCCCATTTACCCTATCCATTTGGCCATCTATCTAGGGGTGATAGGCCGTACTAATGAGATATCCATCACTAACAATGCTAGAAGGAACTCCGTATAGATGGACTATCTCTCAAATATATAAGGATGCCAAATATGAAGCTATATGTTTACTCTTAATTGAGATGAAGTGAGCACTCTTGCTCAATCTATCATCAATCACCCAAATGCTAGCGTTCCGCATCCTAGAACAAGGTAATCCATCAATGAAATCCATAGAGATACTGTCCCACATCCTTTTTGGTACATCTAAGGGCAGAAGTAATCCATCGGGCTTCTGCTGCTTTACTTTTACCCTTTGGCATAAGAGATACTTTGTTACGAATTCCACCATGTCCTTCTTCATGCCACCCCAATAGAACATCATCTTCATATCCCAATACATTTTGTCACCACCCGGATGAATAGTCATACGGGAATGGTGCGCCTCCTCCAAAATTGCTCTCAATAAGTCATTGGAGTATGGAACACAACGCCTCCCATCTCTCCTAAGCCGCCCCCTGCTATCTATGGAATAGCGTCGGAGATGTCTCAAGACCTCCCCTCGGCTAATCCTATCCATTATATCCATGAGCTCCAAATCGTCCTATTGCCTCAAGCCAATCTCATCCATAAAGGTAAGCCTTGCCTCTAATGTCGCCAATAGTCCGGGAGTAATGTCCGTAGAGGGCTTAAAATCAAATGTAGAAATAAACTCCAAGATCCTCCACCGTGCGAACAAAGGACTAAGGTTTGCTTTCTTTCTACTCAATGCAACTGCAACCATATTACCTTTGCCAGGGGTATAAGCTATCTCAAAATCATACGAGGCTAAAAATGCCATCCACCTTTGTTGCCTCAAATTCAACTCCTTCTACGAGAATAGGTACTTAAATGACTTGTGTTCGGTAAAAAGCTCCAACCTCTTTCAAGCAAGTAGTGCCTCCAAACCTAGAGTGCAAAAACTATGGCAGCCAACTTCAAATCGTAGGTAGGATAGTTCTTCTCATACGTCCTCAACTTCCTACTGCCATAACACACTACCCTCTCTTCTTGCATCTCCACCACTCCTAGACCCGTTATGCATGCATTAGTGTATACAGTGAAAAGCTTAGCTACGTCAGGTAAAACTAACACCGGTGCACTAGTAAGGGCTCTCTTAAGCTTTATGAAGGAATCCTCAAAATCCATGTCCTACACAAAAGCTTTATCCTTCTTAGTAAGGTGAGGGTGTGGTGCCAAAATTTTGACAAAGTCCCTAACGAACTTCCTATAGTAGCCAGCCAATCCTAGAAAGCTCCTAACCTCGGTAACGTTCTTAGGGGCGTACCAAACTTGCACTGCAATAAACTTGGTGGGTCAATAGCCAAACCTTCCTTTGAAACGACGTGCCCCAAGAAACAAACTTCCTCTCTCCAAAATTGACACTTCAAAAACTTAGCTCTCAAATGATGAATACGAAGTGTTCGAAGAACTACTTCTAAATGAATAGCATGCTCCTCCATATTCTTGGAAAATACCAAGATATCATCCATGAATACTACCACAATCTTATCCAGGACACACCTAAATATGCGGCTCATCAAATCAACGAAATAAGCAGGAGCATCGGTTAGCCCAAAAGGCATAACCAACCACTCGAAGAATCCATCCGGTGTCTTAAAGAATTCTTATCTATACTGTCATCGGCGACTATAAGCTAGTGGAATCCCATGGCCAAATCAAGCTAAGAGAAATCTGAAGAACCTAGCAACTAGTCAAAAGATCATCTGTATTAAGGAGTGGATATCGGTTCTTTTTTGTGAGCTTATTTAATTCCTTATAGTGCATGCAAAGTTGGAGAGAACCATCCGCGTTAGTGGCAAAGACGACTGGCTATACCCACTTTGATATGCTCCTTCTAATGAATCCCTTCTTTAAAAGCTCATGAATCTTCTTGCTCAATTATTTCCTCTCCATAGGTGTCATGTGCCTCACCAGTAATGCTGCAGGCTTAGCATTCTTCGTCAAATAAATCCTAAAGTCAATTTCTCTCTTAATGGGCAGTCTCCTAATCTTCTCAAAGATGTCTGCAAAATCTCTGACGATGGGAACTGAATGCAACTCTAATGACGATGAATCGAGGGAATGGATAAAACTCATCATGACTGACCCTTGTGGGTCGCAAGATTCCTCTTGAGTCCTACCGCTGTAAGTCTTAGGTCTAAGGACTCTCCTCTCGCAGTCTATTATAGCTCCGTATGTGGATAGCCAATTCATCTCTAAGATCATCCCATACCCTCGGGACTTCCAAAAAAAGGCGTTGTAGTCAACTTCTACACCTAGGATAAAGATTTTTAAACCCCTACAAGCCATAGATAAGTGTGCCGCTCCTTCTATAGGGTTTGAAACAATAATGGAGTCCACTACTAATGATATGTCCAAGTGCAAACAATCTACTAGGGAATTAAAGATAAAAGAATGTGATGCCCCAGAATCAAATAAAGTCCAAATAGGAATATCCGATATAGAAATCAAACCTTCTACTATGACTTTCCTACCTCTATCTAGAATGCTACTGGAAGATGTTGTGTCTAACGCCTGAGTTTGTGCAATTGGTGTGCTTACTCCCCAACTCCTACTTATATGACAGGCCTGCCCGCAAGTATAGCAATTACCATTCATCTTCTCTTTCCAGCGATCCTTGGCCATATGTCCAACCTTCCCACAACTATGGCACTTTATTCCCTTCTTAATATGCTTCTGAGGACCATCACCTTTCTTCTTCTTTGAACCTTCTAATTTAACCTCCTCTGTAGATTCTCCCTCCTCAAATATATATCCAACATAAGTGCGATCTCGACCAAAGACATGTAAGTAGCTCCCATCGGTACATGAGTCAGCAATAGTCCCTAAAGGGGTTGATTCAATCCCTTCGCAAACTTCATAGCTTTCTTGTGCGGCGTGTTCACCAAATCCATACAAAACCGCAACAACTCATTGAATTGATTAATATACTCCTTAATAGACAAACTCCCTTTCTTCAAATTAATAAACCTCTCTAGCTGAACATTCTCTTTCGCCCGATACAGAAACATCCTATCGAATCGCTCCCGGAACCCATCCTAAGTAACATTTCTACCCTCCAACCCACCATTTAGATGCCTCTTCCTTTAGCTGCCAAGCGGCTAGCTGAACTCATTGCTCAACATCCAATCCCAAAAGACTAAAAATCCTCTCTGTGTCCCTAAGCCAAGCTTTAGCCTCTACAAAAGTCTTCTTGCCAGAAAAAGTCTTCCCGCCCAATCTAGCAAAAAAATTACAAAGCATAGAGAAATTGATGGCGGTAGGTGGGTTGATTGGATTCCCACCCGCTGGTGCAAGATTAGGCGCAAGCCATGCACCTCTGGAATCGTGGCTTGTACGTGCCTGTGAAACCAGGCTGGGAATGGAATGCCCTCGAGAAGGTTCAGGGCATCATCCATTCAACGAAAAGAAAATGATAGTTTAGGAAAGAGTCAAAGGGAGATTGAACTGGACTTGTAAGGGGATTTTTTTAAAAATTCTTTTATACTTAATTATGATTTCTAAAAGATTTTTTAGAAAATACATATTTTAAAAATATTTTTTTAAGAATCCTGTAACCTTAGGCTATGATACTGAATGTAACACACCGTACACCTTAATATACCCAAAAGGGCGCATTAAAAGGGTGGTGCATTGTAGGTATAACTAAATCTAACAAAGACTAAGATTCACAATAAAAATATAGATAAAAACGGTAGAAACATAAAATAATAATTTAATTAAAAAAACTTCATAATTGCTTCATAAATAAGTCAAATACCACGCACATGTTTGAAAATCCAATATGTCTCATAAAAAACACTCATAGTCGCAAAAATCAGAGCACATAATACCCCTCATAATAAGCCAGTACATAGAAAGAACTTACGCTAAAAAAAGTAGTATATAGTATATATCTCCTCCAAGAAAACTCTAAACAACAACAATCTATTGACTTCTCCGTTGATTGCCTATGGGGAGGGAAGGGAAAATAGAGGAGTGGCTCAAACTAAAAGTCCAATGAATGATAGTAATTACTAGAGCTATTAAGCAAGATAAAAGTAATAGACTCTAAAACAATTCTAGCATAAATAAGGATAATGGAAATAGGAAAGGAATAAACTGGAATTCAGTACAATTAAATATTGGTTAATTTATAAGATAGGTTAACTCGGATTACTTGCACATGTCCATGATTTCTTCTTTGAATTCCTAATCCTGTAAATAGGATGTAACCCTAATTCAACCCTTTTTTGATCGACCTACTACTCTATAGTACCTTTCTACGGACAAGTTGCTATGTTACTCCCTACATCGAATGTTACTATGGACCAAACGACATATATAGCTCCCTACACAGAAGGTATTTATTTACTGTGGACAAGATGCTATATATAACTCCCTATATAGAATGTTACAACCGACCAGATGATATATATAGCTCCCTACACAGAAGGTAATGTTGTCTATGAAAGACACCCATACTAAGCGCTTGGAACTCATAACTATTACTGAGCACCCGAATGGAAGTCGCATGCGTAATTGCCACCATACCCATGCTACCTTTTGCTCCACCTATTGGGTCTTCTTATTACCTCAAACTCCAACATAAGCATGCCCCTTATCCCACTTCAAGCTAACGTTAGATCACCATGTGTCCGTCGAAAATAGGTGAAATGCTGTCGGTACTATCCCATCATCCAAACAATATCTAGTTGTGCCTCTTATCCAAATCCTCTATGATTTGGACTTCTAATTGACACGTTTCTACCATTTTGAGCATAAGCGTGCCCTCATCTTGCTTCAGGCCAATGTGAGACCACCATTTTGTCTAACAGGGAATGGTATTTAGTACATGTCCTACTTTCATTTTAGCTTATTAACTTAGGTAAACTATTTAAACAAGCCTTTACATTTTTCCCTACTACCTGTGCTTATTGATTTCGCCTAAATCTTAAAATAAGTCTTATTATGTTCTTTTTCTTATTATAACATACGTTATAATCATGCTTATTACTTAATCTAAGGTCTAAGTGTGAAAACAAACATCTTTCATCTTTCATCTTTTACCTTTTTTAGTTATAATTCTAAGTTATAACTAGGCCAACCTTTTTAATTCAGTCCAATTAATGTAATAATTAGGTGTAATTCCAGTCCAATACCATTACATTACAATCTTTAAAATTTACATCTTATTTTCCATTATTTCAGCTTTCTTACAACTTAATCTATATTCACAATAATCCGATTCTAATCCATATACGAAGAAGAAGGAGGAATAAAAGAAAACTGAAAATCGAAGAAAATCCAAAGTGTAGAAAGAAAATGTAAATAATGTATAAATAACTGTAATAAACTAAAATACTGTAAACATACTGAAAATAAATGGAAAATGTATAATTAGCGGAATTAAACTAAAATTACTAAAAAGAATATCTGAAAGGAAATAGAATGTAACTTGTTCTAAAAACTGTAAATAAACTACTGGAAAGACTATTCCAAAAATTGTAGTAAAACTACAACTATTGGAAACCCTACTATTTTAAATTACTTAAAGAAATCTTAAAATAATTACAATCAATAACCTCCATCCTAAGCTCTTCTGTAGGTCTTCCTAGATCCACTTGGTGTTGTAAAATAATTTAATTTATAACGATTTTCTTCTTTAGAAAAATAATTCCTTTTAGGGTCCTTCCTAGAAGGGTGAACCCACTTAGAGAAAACCTAAAATGAGAAAAAGTGTTAGGTCTAGGGGTCTATTTATAGGGGCAGAAATGGATCTTAGACCATAGGATTTGGGGATTGCGTAGGATGAAACCATGTCATAAGTTGAATAGGAGCCATCGGATGCAAGAATGGAGGGACCGGATTAAAATAAAGAATGCAAAACACATCACAATAGGCTCTGGAATGTTCGAATGAACGTTCGTTCATTAGTAAATAACAGAGGCGGGTCGACTGCTTGATGCCCAGGTCGATCGGCTGGTCAACCAGACCATATATATATATATATATTTCCACTTATTTTTTTATTTTATAACTAGGTCATATTAGCTCTGTTTCTGACGTTCTATATACGGAAATTGAGCAGAAAATTACCACAGACACAATGGTGCAATTCCCGAGGCTCAATTCTTATAATTTTACAAGGTTATTTTATCATTTAGTTAAATAATGAATTAATTATTATGGGTTAAATTTCGGTTGTTACTTTAACTTTTCCCTTCATCGCTTACAAATCTGTTTCCAGTAAAATAAAATCAAAATGGCTGCAATGTTAGAAATTTTAATCAAATAACTTAGTAAATTAAAAATCTTGGAACTCGATCCGTTGGGTTTTCATTTTGATGGGCCTCAATTTGGGGGTAACCATGTTGAGTGCAGCAATGTGGAGAAGGGTTCGAAGTGAGCAGCTATTAGCTAGAGTTGGGCTTCGTGTTTGATTTAGACGATTTTAGCTCATTTCGAGTATGGAATTGAGTACGTGGGGTCGGAGAGCATCATTGGACAAAATTGATGTGGCACGATGATTGTTTAGTGATCACATCGTTCAACGGTAGCAGGTGGAGTCGCTTGGTTGGATACAGAGGGGAGGTGCGGGCTTGAATTCGGTTGGATGGTTGGGAAGTTCGCACCTAGAGAAGTTTGATGGTGGAAACGGTTTGTCAAATAGGGGTCCTGGCTCCGTATCATTGCATAAGTGTGCAGGGCCATGGTGAGTTGTATATCCCCTATGCACGAGAGGAAAGATAGAGGATGAAGGAGTGATATTGAGTGATTAAGTTAAGTAATGATTATTTAATTAGTTATTAATTAATTTAATTTAATCGATAACTTATAAAATATGTATCTCATTCATAAAATATTGGTTTTGAATGTCATCTTTGGCTTTGGATACGTAGCAACAATGGTTATGTAATGAGTTAGTTTGGTTGGATTTGGAGCTAGTGGAATTTTTGGCTAAAATCGAATGCACGTTCGGTTTTAGTCCAAATCGGAACGCTTCGACGAAAATTGAAATCAATGTGAGTTTAACTCACATTCTAATTTACTATATTATATTTGTGATGCTATAAACTATTATTGATTGCTATCTCAGTTAAATTGTTTGATTGATTGTTTGGCTAAATTTTCGATTGGAAAATGGATGACATATGAATTTGATTGTTACAAACCAATATTATTATATATATTATCCATAGCTATTGTTTTGTTGGGAACATTTGTTGAGAAGCCCTAAAGGGTTTCTCACCAAAATTTTTTTCATCCTTAAGCTGTTATATTGATTTTTCATTGAAACTATCTTGATGTTCCATTTAAATTATCTAAGTGTCGTTAAAACGATTTTTAATATACTACCATTTATTGCATGTTAATCCATAAACCCTTGTATGGGCATTTTGAACTTGAGAATGTATTTTAACAAAATAAATGTTTGAAATTCATTAATCATTTTGACTAATGGTAATTTAAATTAATTTATCATTCAACTATTGATTTTTAAAATTAACCAGCCTTTTTTATTAATGAGATTTGGATTTAATTAATCATTTCAAGTAATGATATTTGAATTTAATTAACATTTTAGTTAATGATACTCGAAAATTAATACTCATTTTAATTAATGATATGTAAAAGTAATTTATCAATTTAATTAATGATATTTGATTTTAATTAATCATCCTAATTTCTGACATTTGAATGTAATTAGTCATTTTAATTAATGGTGTTTGAGATTTGTTAATCTATTTTATTAATGAGATTTGAATATTAATTAAGTAATTCAATTTATGATTTTGAACATTAATTAATCATTTCAATTATAGGTTTTTTTAAATTTAATTAAATATTTTAACTAATGTCTTTTGAAATTTAGTTAATCATTTTAATTAATGACAGTTTACAGTTAATTAATCATTTTAACAAATTATGTTTTAATTTATTATTTTAACTAATGATGTTTGAATTTAATTAATTTATGATTATTCGAACTTAATTAGTTATTTTTAGTTAATGGTATTCAAAATTTATAAATCATTTTATTAATAGTGTCTAAGAATAATTATTCATTTTAATTAATGATTACTC
This sequence comes from Allium cepa, assembly GCA_030765085.1. Taxonomy (NCBI): domain Eukaryota; kingdom Viridiplantae; phylum Streptophyta; class Magnoliopsida; order Asparagales; family Amaryllidaceae; genus Allium; species Allium cepa. Next base: position 103,670,323 of record CM060930.1, on the reverse strand, counting down.
GAATCAAATAAAAAAAATTAGTTAGTGATATTTAAGGTAAATTAATTTAATAAAAGTGATTAAAATAAATTAACTAATTTGATGAAAGTGTTTTAAATTTAATTAACTGATTTAATAAAGGTTTTAAAGTTAATTTACTGATGACATAAATGTGTTTGGATATAATTAACTATTTTATTAAAGATAATGGATTTTTTAATTTAAAAGAAGTTATTAATGTGATTAATTATCTTTCAGGATAATTGATATTATTTTAAATTTATAAATGTATTTAATTGTTTTATTTTCTTTTGGTATAATAAATATTGTTTTAAATTTACAAAATGATGGTTTTAATTAAGAAAATCCTTTAAATGGAATTATTTATAAATAAAGCTAAGTGTAAATTGTTTGGGTTATAGCAAACAATATTTTAATGACATCTGTTTTTCCCTTGTTTTAATACACTTAGTATTATAAGTTTGTCTTCTAAAAGAATCTTTTTAAAGAACATTTCCAAAGTGTTTTTACCAATATTTGTAATACAGAAATCAAGAATAGGTCCAGTTTTAAAAATTAAAGTTCGATTTGGTTACGGAAAAGTAATTCCATAAACGATATCGCTTATATGGAAAAGAACCAGTCATACTTTTGACACTAAATGTTGAGGCTTTGACTCCCTACTACCTTAAAAGATAAAAATGTTGTCAAGGTGATGCCTAGAGATAAAGCGCGTGTTTTCAATCGAGAGATAACGCTTATGTGGAATCGATGAGTGGTGTTAAATATATGATATTTAATGTGACGATCGCGATTTTTCGTCCACGAATGCCGACATCAATACGTCCACTATATCAACTGTCGAGCAATCGAAGGCCGGAAAACTGTACCGTTAGGGTTAAAGAAGAAGAAAAAGATAGAAGAAGATAGAAAATAGAACGGAACAGAACCGAAAACAACAGAACAATAACAGAATCTCACAATTCGCAGTGGAACAACATATAATAAATAAATGAATAATCTTTAAACAAAGAACTATATCAGTTATTACATTACATCATTTTATATTACATTACATCATCAGAGTGTACAACAACAAACATCGGAAAAAAAATACTATATACTAGTAATACGCCATGCTATCCAGCTTGCCTCCAGCAACTCCTGAATTCCAGAATATCCTGATAAACCTTACTCTTGACTGCCCGTGTGGAAATCGGTGGGCACCCAGAGTTTAGAAAGGAAAACAATAAACTCCGAATCAGTCATGTGACTGGTGTGAGAACTAAAATAGTTTATCTTTAAAACAAAGAACAGGATAATTTTAAAATAGATTCACAATGCCTTTAAGAAAATGAGACTACCATAAGGCTTCCCGCGCACACACACAATGCAAACGCAGAATCGGGGGAGATTTCTCCTTATGATAGTCAAAGATGCTTGATACGCATTAAAAAGAAACATTTGATATTATTACTAGTGCATAGTGTAGGAAAAATTCATTTCGAAAGTAAAGATATAAATCTTAGCCAACATACGACCATTATCGTATGCCTACTATAGCTACCATCTAAACAGTGGCGACCACCATAAGTAAATGGCAGGTTCTACAACTAAAACCGTACAGGGTTTCGTATTGGGAATTGGATTTCCAACAAATGGTAAGGCCAAGGAACTTCCCATTGCCACATGGAAACGCCTCTGGAAAGACGCTCCGAGAACCTAACCGGATCTCTGCCAACACAAGGCCGGGTTACCTTTCAAACTAGGTAACTACTGACACGATTATGTCATCCCCCGATCGTAACCGATCTATCCGAGGATCATCGATTTCAAACAACCACAAAATTTGCAGCAACAACATAAGTTAAATATCTAGGCTCCATACCATGATACCACCTCTATCCATAAGGAATGACATACACTAAAGGGACGCTACCCCCTAATAACCTTGCTGCATCCTTCCTGTTTTGACCATTTCCGGGGTGTGAGGTCCGACGAAGTCTCGTCCACAAAGCCACGCTTTATACAAAAGCTGTGCTTTGGGTCAATCAAATGATCATAGAAATGATAACCTAGATAAATGATCAAGCAAATGATCATATCACAAATGATCAAACAATGATCATTTCACAGCAACACTCAGCATGCCACACTACCAAATTGGGAGTATATCACTAATAACCTTCAACTATATAACCTCTGAGCTCGTATGTCTCAGAGAAGGGTGTTAAGCTAAGAGAATAAATTCTCCTCCACCAACAGAAATATATTTGAAAGAAATCAGCTTTATATCTAAATTTGTAATGTCAGACATACAATCCATACAAGTCTGTTCCGGGCTCGAACAGAACAAAAGGCACTTACAAAGAAGTCCTTGTATTCCGGATATTCACTAATCACGACCGGACTTCCCGTCACTAAGGGTGATAAAACCTCTATATCGGAGATCAGCCGATGTAGAGTAACTCGACGGTAATCCTTCCGTTTTCGCAAATATCCGGTCTTCAACACCGGTCATCAAATGCAATCCATAACGACGTATCACATATTCGGAATGGGTTATACGACCCCAATGTCTTTTCCCGGCTAACCCGAATAGTGAGCGCTTATTCAAAAATAAGTGTGGCATTCAAATTCAAACAAATCACAACAAATACCTATTTAAAGGTAAATATTGATATCAATAGGCGTGTTCAACATCACCAAATCCATATAATTTCCCAAATTATTTACTTTCCAAAATATCTTTACTAGATATATATTTTCCACACTTCAACCATTTGAAAACAAATTTTCAAATCACTTTTCACCTTTACCACTTTTGAAAACAAATTTCAAACATTTTCCTTACGCGAAATACTTTCATTTCAACATGGTTCATTTAAACCAATTAAATAAATCCTTAACGATTTACTTTATATTTACGTTCCAAATCAATAAATTAATTCCCACACTTCAAAAAAAATAAATCAACGTTTATTTTTAAACAAATTCCCCTTTTCATTTATAAATTCCATAGTGAATTTACATTCCAAAATATTTATGAATATATGATTCCCAAATCGATTTCTAATATTCATTTTCAATTTGTCTTCAAAAAGATAAATTCTCAAAACGTTTCATTTCACATTGGAAAAACATTTACGTACTTATTTATTAATAAGTAATTCACAAATCCATTTATTTTCAACACTTGGAAAATATTCAATATACTTAAACCGAAATTAAGTATATATTTCATCCTTTAAGGAAATCATTCTCTTAAACATATTTATTTGGGCCAAAACGAATGTTGCGCAAAACATCGTTACGACAACCCAAAATCACTAGTATAGGGATTCGAAATTTAGATAGATATATAAATCCCAATACTATACAAAAACATTTCCTTTCGGAAATCATTTACTATAACAACAGTGTTATAGTCCATCATTTTCTTCTATTTCTCGAAAACGTCTATTTCAACAATGAATGTTGAAATCTATGGTTTCGATATTTAATGCATTTTAAAATGTCTTTAAAATCACTAACTTCATTTCATAATGTTCCTTCCCCAAAAACATATCCATTTCATTTAATAATATATTCACTGTCCAAAATCGTGAATATACTTCGTTAACAAATTTCAACTTTCAATTTATCAAATTCAATTGATTTCGAATTTATAAACAATGTTTATAAATTCTATTTCTATTTATAAACTTCGATTTATAAATTTCCTTTATTTACCAATTCCATTTGTATATCTCAATATATACCAAAAGTCCATATTATAAGTTGATTACTTATAATTTATTTATTTACAAAATCGTTCTTTCAAAAACTTCACAAATCTTAAATCTTATTACTTATAAGATTCCTTTATATTTTATAACAACTTCAAATTATAAAATCTCCTTTATTAACCATTTCTATAACATCCCATTTATATGCTTAAAACCCAGTTTATAAGTTAATTACTTATAAATCTTTTATTTTACAACATCTATTCATTTTATATCTTCACAATTTATAAATCTATAATTTTCAATGAAATCCATTTTATTCTTCATTTTAACACTTAATAAACTTGTTTTATAATTCCAATATTTTTAATTTATAAATATCCATTTTATATATTCATATTTCATAAAGTTATAAATCTCAATTCACTTATGAAATCCATTTTTATTTCACTTTATTACTTATAAAAACTCGTTTTATAATTCCAGTATTTTTAATTTATAAAAAATATAAATTTTATAAATCTTTTATATAAACCGTTTATAATAATTCAAAAATCCCAATTTAACTATTTTATAAATTTATTAACTACTTATCTCAAAAATCACCTTTCGGTTATATTTCACAAAAATCTTAATTTTTATAACACAAAAATTTATAACGTTTTAATTATTTAAAATGAATCAATTCAAAATTTTAATAAAACATATACTTTCAAAAATTACTTTAAAAATTCCTTCAAAAACCAAAATCATTATTTTAAAAACTTCAGAAATGGATCCGATGATGCAACAGCACCAAATAGTCAATCACGACATCCAAATATCATATATCGATATGATAATCAACAAATATCACAATATCTGTAAATAAATCAATACAGTTGAGGAATCTAGTTGGATCCCTCCAACCTGTTTCCCTGCATCCAAAGATGTTAGCACAATACCAATTCCGCTCCAGTACGGAATTATCGCGGTATATGGGATTTTAAAATATTATCCACTTAATAGGCGGCGCAATGGGGTCTTATCCGCTATATAATGCGGGAAATCAACTCCAATATATACATATGCCAATATATATATATATATATTGTTATATATAGATATATCCTACTATATATACTATCACAATCAAACAGCAATCAATAACTGCAATTATCATTCAACATACATTCAAGCAATTTTAAATCTAACTATTTAAAATATAAATCGAAACTGTTCGATTGAGTGAGAAGTTCTCACCTTGATTTCAATTTCGTTTTCAGCTTTTATTTCGAATAAAATTAAACGCGCGTTTAATTTTACCCGAAATTCTCACTAACTCCAAACGACTCCAATCCAATTCCATAGCGTAGTGCTCGTCCATACGATTCCAACGCAACTGGTTTCGCGCGTTTTCGACCTTGTATGAAAAAGTTATGATTTTTAGAAGTTTGTACACATTAATATATATAACTATTCACATTTTCTTTTATTTTTTACAACCTTCATCATCTCAGCCGTTGGATCATGCTTCTTCCACATCAGGCCGTTGCCCCCTCTTCTCCCCCAAACGTGAATATCACGTACAAAGAAACCCACAAGCCGCCTCAAAACCCTAATTGCCGCGACATCATCTCGTCGTTTGAAGACGATCAGGCTTCACCACATCGAAGACCATTGCAAGCTCCATCTCCAGCCCAAATAGCATCAAGGTCGGCTCCACCAAAGCACAGTAAAACGTGAATGTACAGCAGGAGAACGCGGCCCCCTAGCGACCACCTCGACGCTCCAAATCCAATCTCCACCGTTGATCTTCAAGATCTTGATGTCCTCTACACTTTTGCTTTAGAACTCGAAGGCTAATTCTTTGCGGATTGAGAGATCGGAGGGGAAGAAGTTAAGCCATTTTCGGCCATTGAATTATTGGAGGCGGCTAGGGTTTGAGCTAAAACCCTAATTCTCTTGTTTGCAAATGTGAAGATAGCAAGTCCTTTTATAGAAAATTTCCCAATTTACTATTCATCGAAAATTTTCGAACTCCAAACGAAGCATGCCGGTTGGCGTTTTGAAGGTTTACCCTATGTTCCGAACGCAATGGAACATGTTTCGGAGGCCAATTCGATCATCTGTGCGAGTTACGGCAATAAACGATCGATTTTAAATTAAACCGATTTAAACTAATTTCTACGCGTTTTGGCTTGCCCCGGACAAACCATAAATCCGATTGACACAAAATTTGAAACCTTACAATAACATCAAATTACGGATCTGATGAAACTGGTTTCGTCGAAATCCGAGACTTTTTGAAAAATGACTATTTTAACTCGCCAAATTAATATTAAAACAATTTCGATGCGTTTCGAGCTGCCACGGTGAAACGACAACTCCGATTTCTACGAAAATTGAAATCCGATAATAACAAACTATTACGGATCAAATGCAACTAGTTTCGTCCAATTCTGAGACTGTTCGAAAATTGGCTAATTTCACTAGTCGATTTAATATTAAAATATTCAATTTTCACAAATAAACTCTTAATTCGATTTTAAAAGTTCTAAAATATCGTTCTAACTCCAATATGATAAAAATAAAATTTTACAAATCATTTTCAATCATATTTAACCAAATTTTCAATTTTTTTTCTGTATTTTCACATATTAAATTATCTATTTAATTATTCAATTAAATCCAATTATTCGAAATAAAATTTATTCGACTTATAAATTTCACTTATTAATATTTAAAATTAATTAAATATACGAATTTTAATTAACAAAAATTCTGGGTCGTTACATACTTCCCCCCTTAAAAGAATTTCGTCCTCGAAATTATCAAGTAAGAAAAGTTCAGAATCTATTAACTTTCCCAAAATCCATAGTTAAACTTCTTACAATAACTTTACTAAGTTTCCAAATCATACTTAGTTATCTTTTCAAAAACAACCACTATTGTTTAACTTTCAACTTCAAATCAAAATTAAAGTTTTCACAAAATTTTCCAATTTTTTTCCCAAATTTTTTCAAAAATTTTCTAACGCCTTAAATTTTCGGAAAAATTCGCCATTGTCTCCTTTGCGCGGCTCGATCCGAAAAAAAATGATAGTGTATATATCACAAATATACATCTCATCAAGTGATGAGGCATCCCGCAGGGAAAAAAGTGTAAAAGTACGGTATGTAATCCGAGATATATACCTTATTTATTATTAGCGAGCGTATACGGCTAATATAGCGCGAAAGCGAGCTCCAAATGCGAAGCAACGCCATCCGCACCTACTAAACACTCAACAACAACATGAGACATACATATATATGAAAATAGTATCAATATACAATATATAGCAACATGACAACTACATGTGCCAACATAGCAAATGCAACAAATGCAAACATCAACCAACTATCATCCATAACCAAATCAATATTCATTCATATTCTCATTAATATTCAATGAATTGGTTTTCCAATTGATTCATTAACATTGGAATTTACAAACATTCATTCATATTCAATTTTAATTAGTTTGCATTCACTAATTTACATTCACATTAGTTCACTTCCAAATCAAATTCAATTCTATTCAAGTTTACATATTATCCATTTGAATTCAATTACATAGCTTCCAATTTCGCTAATTCAATTTCATTAACACTTAATGAATTATATACAATCAATCAACAATCAAATAACAACCAATGTTTATCCAACACAACCAAATTATTAAACTTTACATTCAATTTGGTTCAACGCTTTTAATTCCAATTGGTTTATATTAAATTGACTTTCATTCAATTTATTCAATTTCCAATAACATTAGCTTCTAATGAATTAACACTTATATTCATTGTTTCATATTAATTATTTACATTCAATTGACTAATATTCCATTTATTAATTCAGTTGCTAATTCCTTTAACAATATAAAGTTGAATTTCATTTATATAACTCAAGTTCACATTCATAACTTCATTTCATTAATTCACTTATTAATCTTCTTCGATACCAAAATTAACTTCATTCAACTTCACTTAAATTATATTCCATTTCAAACATCTTATCAAATCCAAATCAATTTATTTAACTTTCCTTTTGTTAAATTTCAAATTACATGTCTTTGATGACAACTCAAATTTATTTCAACTTGAATTTTATTGATTTACTTATACTTCCTTTAATTTAACTCCATCCTTTAAGTTAAATTTATTCTATCAAAATTCAATCTGTATAAGTTATCAACTCATTTATCATTCCCATAAATATCTTAAATAGGATTCCAAGGTCCTTTCAAATCTTTCAAAACCATTTTTTGAAATCAATTCAATTATCTTTTGAATTTCAAAATCCAAACTCAAAATTTTCCAAACAACTTTTATTAAAACAATTTGGCAGCAATTTCTCTTTTGGAAACCCGAAAATGAATTCTAATGATGTGGCCATCATCATCAGGATTATTTTTCAGCGACCGAAAAGAGTTTAGAGCTTTAATTTCTCCAAAACAATTTTCCAAAATATCAAATTCTTTCAATACACTTCCCTGGAATTCTATTTTCAGATTATAAATCTTTTACTTATATAATTTTACTTCTTATATATAAGATTATTTTACAATTGTAGGTCATTTTAATTATAACTTCATACTTATAATTCATTAGCTTATACAATTCATTCTTTTACAATAAGTTGTTTTAATTTAACTTATTCAACAACCAAACAATCAATTCATATACACTTTAATAATTCCGAAAATTATTCCTTTGTATATAAAATATAATTAAGGTAAAATTATTTCATTTACCCAATTTTAAAACAATATCGTGTCAATTTGTTCTGTACAAGTGTTTAGAGATCCCTATCAACAACGTTAATTACTCGTATTGACCAGAATCCATATACCACTCAACAAACCAATCATCACAATATAAAACAATTTATATTCACTAACAAATACGCACTCGTATCTATTATTACACTCACACTCATTCTAGAGTACTACTGACTCTATCTCTAATGAGTAATACCCAACAGAGCTAAGGTTGTTGCTTAACCATAAGCTCTGATACCAAATGTGACGATCGCGATTTTTCGTCCACGAATGCCGACATCAATACGTCCACTATATCAACTATCGAGCAATCGAAGGCCGGAAAACCGTACCTTTAGGGTTAAAGAAGAAGAAAAAGATAGAAGAAGATAGAAAATAGAACGGAACAGAACAGAAAACAATAGAACAATAACAGAATCTCACAATTCGCAGCGGAACAACATATAATAAATAAATGAATAATCTTTAAACAAAGAACTATATCAGTTATTACATTACATCATTTTATATTACATTACATCATCATAGTGTACAACAACAAACAGCGGAAAAAAAATACTATATACTAGTAATACGCCATGCTATCCAGCTTGCCTCCAGCAACTCCTAAATTCCAGAATATCCTGATAAACCTTACTCTTGACTGCCCGTATGGAAATTGGTGGGCACCCAGAGTTTGGGAAGGAAAACAATAAACTCCGAGTCGGTCATGTGACTGGTGTGAGAACTAAAATAGTTTATCTTTAAAACAAAGAACAGGATAATTTTAAAATAGATTCGCAATGCTTTTTAGAAAATGAGACTACCATAAGGCCTCCCGCACACACACACAATGCAAACGCAAAATCGGAGGAGATTTCTCCTTATGATAGTCAAAGATGCTTGATACGCATTAAAAAGAAACATTTGATATTATTACTAGTGCATAGTGTAGGAAAAATTCATTTCGAAAGTAAAGATATAAATCTTAGCCAACATACGACCATTATCGTATGCCTACTATAGCTACCATCTAAACAGTGGTGACCACCATAAGTAAATGGCAGGTTCTACAACTAAAACCGTACAGGGTTTCGTATTGGGAATTGGATTTCCAACAAATGGTCAGGCCAAGGAACTTCCCATTGCCACATGGAAACGCCTCTGGAAAGACGCCCCGCGAACCTAACCGGATCTCTGCCAACACAAGGTCGGGTTACCTTTCAAACTAGGTAACTACTGACACGAATATGTCATCCCCCGATCGTAACCGATCTATCCGAGGATCCTCGATTTCCAACAACCACAAAATTTGCAGCAACAACATAGGTTAAATATCTAGGCTCCATACCATGATACCACCTCAATCCAGAAGGAATGACATACACTAAAGGGGCGCTACCCCCTAATAACCTTGCCGCATCCTTCTTGTTTTGACCATTTCCGGGGTGTGAGGTCCGACGAAGTCTCGTCCACAAAGCCACGCTTTATACAAAAGCTGTGCTTTGGGTCAATCAAATGATCATAGAAATGATCACCTAGATAAATGATCAAACAAATGATCGTATCACAAATGATCAAACAATGATCATTTCACAGCAACACTCAGCATGCCACACTACCAAATTGGGAGTATATCACTAATAACCTTCAACTATATAACCTCTGAGCTCGTATGTCTCAGAGAAGGGTGTTAAGCAAAGAGAATAAATTGTCCGCCACCAACAGAAATATATTTGAAAGAAATCAGCTTTATACCTCAATTTGTAATGTCAGACATACAATCCATACAAGTCTATTTCGGGTTCGAACAGAACCAAAGGCACTTACAAAGAAGTCCTTGCATTCCGGATATTCACTAATCACGACCGGACTTTCCGTCACTAAGGGTGATAAAACCTTTATATCGGAGATCAACCGATGTAGAGTAACTCGACGGTAATCCTTCCGTTTTCAAAAATATCCGGTCTTCAACACCGGTCATCAAATGCAATCCATAACGACGTATCACGTATTCGGAATGGGTTATACGACCCCAAGTCCTTTCCGGGCTAACCCGAATAGTGAGCGCTTATTCAAAAATAAGTGTGGCATTCAAATTCAAACAAATCACAACAAATACCTATTTAAAGGTAAATATTGATAGTCGGATATTTAACTATCAATAGGCGTGTTCAACATCACCAAATCCAAATAATTTCCCAAATTATTTACTTTCCAAAATATCTTTACTAGATATATATTTTCCACACTTCAACCATTTGAAAACAAATTTTCAAATCACTTTTCACCTTTACCACTTTTGAAAACAAATTTCAAACATTTTCCTTACGCGAAATACTTTCATTTCAACATGGTTCATTTAAACCAATTAAATAAATCCTTAACGATTTACTTTATATTTACGTTCCAAATCCGTAAATTAATTCCCACACTTCAAAAAAAAAATCAACGTTTATTTTTAAACAAATTCCCCTTTTCATTTATAAATTCCATAGTGAATTTACATTAAAATATTTATGAATATATGATTCCCAAATCGATTTCTAATATTCATTTTCAATTTGTCTTCAAAAAGATAAATTCTCAAAATGTTTCATTTCACATTGGAAAAACATTTACGTACTTATTTATTAATAAGTAATTCACAAATCCATTAATTTTCAACACTTGGAAAATATTCAATATACTTAAACCGAAATTAAGTATATATTTCATCCTTCAAGGAAATCATTCTCTTAAACATATTTATTTGGGCCAAAACGAATGTTGCGCAAAACATCGTTACGACAACCCAAAATCAATAGTATAGGGATTCGAAATTTAGATAGATATATAAATCCCAATACTATACAAAAACATTTCCTTTCGGAAATCATTTACTATAACAACAGTGTTATAGTCCATCATTTCCTTCTATTTCTCGAAAACGTCTATTTCAACAATGAATGTTGAAATCTATGGTTTCGATATTTAATGCATTTTAAAACGTCTTTAAAATCATTAACTTCATTTCATAATGTTCCTTCCCCAAAAACATATCCATTTCATTTAATAATATATTCACTGTCCAAAATCGTGAATATACTTCGTTAACCAGTTTCAACTTTCAATTTATCAAATTCAATTGATTTCGAATTTATAAACAATGTTTATAAATTCTATTTCTATTTATAAACTTCGATTTATAAATTTCCTTTATTTACCAATTCCATTTGTATATCTCAATATATACCAAAAGTCCATATTATAAGTTGATTACTTATAATTTATTTATTTACAAAATCGTTCTTTCAAAAACTTCCCAAATCTTAAATCTTATTACTTATAAGATTCCTTTATATTTTATAACAACTTCAACTTATAAAATCTCCTTTATTAACCATTTCTATAACATCCCATTTATATGCTTAAAACCCTGTTTATAAGTTAATTACTTATAAATCTTTTATTTTACAAATCTATTCATTTTATATCTTCACAATTTATAAATCTATAATTTTCAATGAAATCCATTTTATTCTTCATTTTAACACTTAATAAACTTGTTTTATAATTCCAATATTTTTAATTTATAAATATCCATTTTATATATTCATATTTCATAAAGTTATAAATCTCAATTCACTTATGAAATCCATTTTTATTTCACTTTATTACTTATAAAAACTCGTTTTATAATTCCAGTATTTTTAATTTATAAAAAATATAAATTTTATAAATCTTTTATATAAACCGTTGATAATAATTCAAAAATCCCAATTTAACTATTTTATAAATTTATTAACTACTTATCTCAAAAATCACCTTTCGGTTATATTTCACAAAAATCTTAATTTTTATAACACAAAAATTTATAACGTTTTAATTATTTAAAATGAATCAATTCAAAATTTTAATAAAACGTATACTTTCAAAAATTACTTAAAACTTCCATCAAAAACCAAAATCATTATTTTAAAAACTTCAGAAATGGATCCGATGATGCAACAGCACCAAATAGTCAATCACGACATCCAAATATCATATATCGATATGATAATCAACAAATATCACAATATTTGTAGATAAATCAATACAGTTGAGGAATCCAGTTGGATCCCTCCAACCTGTTTCCCTGCATCCAAAGATGTAGCACAATACCAATTCCGCTCCAGTACGGAATTATCGCGGTATATGGGATTTTAAAATATTATCCGCTTAATAGGCGGCGCAATAGGGTCTCATCCGCTATATAATGCGGGAAATCAACTCCAATATATACATATGCCAATATATATATATATATATATATATATTGTTATATATAGATATATCCTACTATATATACTATCACAATCAAATAGCAATCAATAACTGCAATTATCATTCAACATACATTCAAGCAATTTTAAATCTAACTATTTAAAATATAAATCGAAACTGTTCGATTGAGTGAGAAGTTCTCACCTTGATTTCAATTTCGTTTTCAGCTTTTATTTCGAATAAAATTAAACGCGCGTTTAATTTTACCCAAAATTCTCACTAACTCCAAATGACTCCAATCCAATTCCATAGCGTAGTGCTCGTCCATACGATTCCAACACAACTTGTTTCAAGCGTTTTCGACCTCGTATGAAAAAGTTATGATTTTTAGAAGTTTGTACACATTAATATATATAATTATTCACATTTTCTTTTATTTTTTACAACCTTCATCATCTCAGCCGTTGGATCATGCTTCTTCCACATCAGGCCGTTGCCCCCTCTTCTCCCCCAAACGTGAATATCACGTACAAAGGAACCCACAAGCCGCCTCAAAACCCTAATTGTCGCGACTTCATCTCGTCGTTTGAAGACGATCAGGCTTCACCACGTCGAAGACCATTGCAAGCTCCATCTCCAGCCCAAATAGCATCAAGCTCGGCTCCACCAAAGCACAGAAAAACGTGCATGTACAGCAGGAGAACGCGGCCCCCTAGCGACCACCTCGACGCTCCAAATCCAATCTCCACCGTTGATCTTCAAGATCTTGATGTCCTCTACACTTTTGCTTTAGAACTCGAAGGCTAATTCTTTGTGGATTGAGAGATCGGAGGGGAAGAAGTTAAGCCATTTTCGGCCATTAAATTATTGGAGGCGGCCAGGGTTTGAGCTGAAACCCTAATTCTCTTGTTTGCAAATGTGAAGATAGCAAGTCCTTTTATAGAAAATTTCCCAATTTACTATTCATCGAAATTTTCCGAACTCCAAACGAAGCGTGCCGTTTGGCGTTTCTAAGGTTTACCTCATGTTTCGAACGCAATGGAACATGTTTCAGAGGCCAATTCGATCATCTGTGCGAGTTACGGCAATAAACGATCGATTTTAAATTAAACCGATTTAAACTAATTTCTACGCGTTTTGGCTTGCCCCGGACAAACTGTAAATCCGATTGACACGAAATTTAAAACCTTACAATAATATCAAATTACGGATCCGATGAAACTGGTTTTGTCGAAATCCGAGACGTTTTGAAAAATGACTATTTTAACTCGCCAAATTAATATTAAAACAATTTCGATGCGTTTCGAGCTGCCACGGTCAAACGACAACTCCCATTGCTACGAAAATTGAAATCCGATAATAACACACTATTACGGATCAAATGTAACTAGTTTTGTCCAATTCTGAGACTGTTCGAAAATTGGCTAATTTCACTAGTCGATTTAATATTAAAATATTCAATTTTCACAAATAAACTCTTAATTCGATTTTAAAAGTTCTAAAATATCGTTCTAACTCCAATATGATAAAAATAAAATTTTACAAATCATTTTCAATCATATTTAACCAAATTTTCAATTTTTTTCTGTATTTTCACATATTAAATTATCGATTTAATTATTCAATTAAATCCAATTATTCGAAATAAAATTTATTCGACTTATAAATTTCACTTATTAATATTTAAAATTAATTAAATATACGAATTTTAATTAACAAAATTTCTGGGTCGTTACATTTAATATCCATATATGATCGTCTTAATTATCTCCAATGTTTGATTTATTAATTATTAGATTCAGCTTTCTTCATGGTGTATTGTAACCTTAAAAATGATTTGCTACTCTTTGAGCTTTGTTATCCTCTGTCGAAAATGACTGAATTAAAGCGCGTGTTTGTGGGGGCCAAGCTATGTGTGGTTGCTGCCATTAGGGTATTTTCACATCTCATTTATATTGGATTTGGTTTTTCGAATTTAGTTGTGAAATGCTCGGACTCTCAGAAAGGATTGGCCGTGTTCAGCTTGGAGTTTCTGAGGTTGTCAGGTATATTTCTAGAGGTATACTTCTTTTAAAGGCGATGCACCCTTCTAGCCATTTGATGGAAATTTTCCTTTTCTTATTTGATTCAAACCTTTGAATGTGTTTTTCTTTAATTGCAATAGGAAGATTCAACCACTATTTATGATGTTTAATTATAGGTTTTGTCCATTCTATCAAGTTTGGACTATTACCTTGTTTTACCCATTCTGTCCAGTTTGGATTTTTCTTGGATCATTTTCATTCTCCCAAGTCTTGTTTTTAATACTATTTATGTTCATTCTTATTTGGATTTGTTTCCTATTGTTTATCTGTACTCTTTCCTGTATGAATGTGATTCTTATGAGGTAAAAACCCGTTCCATGTTGGATGTGTGGTTTCAAAGAACTTTTATATGTTTTCCATTATTTGAGTTTTCTCACACTAGTATTTCCAAACCGATCTGGGTGTCAAGCCGAGTATTTTCCCAAGTTGGCTTTGAATGTAAGAATAATTCATGAATAGTAGTTCCAATTCCAAAATCAGGATTGCAATTAACAACATTTCACATGTAAGATAATTATGGAGCATGCTATCACTAGCTATTGGAAATCCAGCACATGAGTAAGTGGTGGGTTAGAAAAATAGTAATTCATATAAAAATGGTGGAGCATGCCACTGAAGGAAAAATGGTCCTTTCCATGCACAGGAGTTGGTTGTGGGTTTGTAATTTGGTCCAACTATCACTTCCAATATGTGTAAGCTTCTTGATATATTATTTTTAAGCTTCTTAAATTATTTCTAGGTTGTGATAATTTGAACTAGGTTGTGATGCTTTAAACTTATTTTGTATTTTGGTGTTTGTTATGTATGTTGAATGATTTTGTATTTAATTTTTATGTTTTGATGTTTGTTGAAATGAAAAATGCTTCAAGAAATGAATTATGATATTCTTTTTAATGTGTTTTACGAAATAGTTATATTATATGTTGTTGTTTATTCTAATTCTTTTATGATTTAGGAAATGAATTGTGATTTTTTTACATGCTCCAAAAAATTAGTAACTGTTATAAATGTAACCAAATTTTACATCTATAGCAGATATAAGTGTTACAAAGTTAAAATTCGTAACGATAATAAGTGTTACAAATTTTTTACTTGTAATATTTATAAGCGTTACAAACTCTTTAGTTTCTAATGGCTATAACCGTTATATTTTCTATGGAAAAAATTGTCAAGTACGCCCTAATCACGATTATAACCATTGGAATTTCAATTTGTAACGCTTATAACCATTACAAATATTCCTTTCTGGTGTTGTGGTATGTAGTCTTAAACATTTAAATACAAAGATCCATACCTAAGAAGCTAAGACTTAAAAAGTTAGAGCTTGAGTCTTTCCTTTTTGGTGGTGGCTAGAAGGAGCGTCATCGTTTAGAGTAGAGTCCTTCTTTGTAGTATCTTGAGGATCAAGGAATTCGGTAAAGCCGGAATCGTGGGCAGATGAGTCTAAATTCGGATCAACTGATTCATTTCTCTCTTCTTTTGGATCTAAAAGACTCATTCTATTTCCATTACCACCACCATCATCATGATCGTCACTATTATAGTATCATTACCACCTTCATCATTATCTTCTTCCTCCTTGGAATCTGTTTCTTCTTCGGGTAGAGGGTCATCAAAAGTTAATAACTTTTTAGCATCAACCTTTTCGTTATCGGTAAACTCTTCCTGAAGTTACCCCTGAGCTCTTTTCAATATAGGGAAAAACTTTCTTTTGAAATTTTTATTCCAATATGTGGTGAATAGAAAGTCTCGGTCTGGACACCTTTGAATATTATCATCAAATGCCCTGAACAAATCATTCTCATGGCAGTTCTTAGTTATCTTCGTAAGAGCTTTATTGAGGACAAAGGCAACATTATCCTTAGTGTCCTTGATTATATTATTCAAATAAGCTAATATGACAATTTTCCTTTTCATTTATCCTTGAAAGATTTGCTCATGCTAGCCAGCTTTGCCTTCTCTTTGTTGGCCATTTCGAGATCTACATTAAATTTGTTGGCCTTCTCAATGTCTGCTTTTAAAATTTTCACCTCTTCCTATAATAGTTTTCTAGCCTTCTTTTCTTCGTTATAAAAGGAAGTGAGTTTATCTTTTTTGAAAACAGATCCCTTCCTTGTTGTAGTAATATCAATTATACCAGCGATTTGTTCCCTAAGTTTGACCACTTCATTAAGGGATCCTTAAGAAGCCTCATGAAGGATGAATATCTGCTTGGACTCCTAAAGTGTGTGGAAAACATGAGCCATAATAGCATATACAGAGTTAAAAATTAGAATCAAACAGAAATAATGCATATTAATAAAAAGCTTCTTAAGGATGACACTAATATGATATCTTGAGTAAGCTAAAGATTGCGGTGGCATAAGCGATGTTAATGAAGGAGATTGAGAAACTAGGCAGAAAAGATACTTAAAAGTTGCAATGATAGACTAAACCTGAGCCTCTAGAGGAAAAAGATCATTCGAAGAAGGAAACAAGCCAAGATCGATGCACATGCACTGATGGCTATTGGAGAAGTAGGAAAGGAAATATTTAGAAGGGACTCAAGAGTGTGGGCCACCATTGTTTACTTCTAGGTTCTATCTAAATTTGCTACATCAGGGCTTAAGTCAATGATCACATGTGCCTCCTCATGCATAGCAATAGGAGTAACGTCACCTATAAACTTGGGCCTTTTACTTAGGGGAGGTGATGAAATATCAATAGGGGCATCGTTACTTACTTTCCTTTTTAATGCTCCCATTTCTTTGGCAATATAGTCCTCAATGGAAATAGGTTACCTCAACTGAGATGGCATAGGAACTTCATCTTTACTTACCCATTCTTTAGGAGCATCATCTTTAACTTCTGTCTCTTTAGAAGCAACAACAAGTGCAGATGAGCCTAAAACAAAGATGGAAGTTTTGATAACATCAGGAATATCATACTAGATATGAAAAAAACTTACTAGTGGGTTCATGATGAATTGGAGAGGAAAGCAGAGAAAACATTTTGGTTATTAATAATCAATGATTGTTTCCCCAGGGCATCCCCTTTCATTATTGGGGATTCCTCAAGTATTATATGGTTGTCAAAAATCAATGAGTATTAACGAACATTCACTTTTCTCAAAAGTATTAGTCTATCACCTATGCTTGTGGGTACCAAGGTTAATGATTTAATAGTATCACCATAAGAGGAGCTTAGCTACTTAGGAGCCGGATCTAAAGGAAGACATTCGATATAAGAGAATGAAAAATAGAGCATAAGTGATAGGAAACAAAAACTTACCAATAATGGAGAAAGTTACCTTAATCCTCGAACATCATTTGACAAAGAAAAACTGGGTTTCACATTCCGTCGTCTTATTGATAGGATTGGTGATTAAGCTTTTTGGAAGGGGGCGAATGCGATATAATGGATTATCCCGCTACTCACCGATTCTTATAGACCTAGTTGTAGCATGGGGATTTCAGCATTCAGAGAAGGAAGTTTGACCTGCCAAGCAAGAACTTCACAATTCTAAGTGTACGAGTTCGGAGTCAGTTGGATTAGAATGATTTTTAGGTGCTCTAAGAATCGCAAGAGAAAGTTGGGAAGAGGATAATATCCTGAATACCATATGTGAATGTATGTGAATGTGTGTGAAGGAAAAGAACCCTTCTAAAGAGTTCTCTATCTTATTAGAATGAAAGGAAAACTTGGCTTCTATGTCTGTGATACCAAACTGCTTAAGAATAGTGTTCACTTCTTCTTAAGTGGGAATATATAAAAGGTTAAGAAGATGATATGCTTTCTTAACAGATGAAGAATCTTTAGATCCCTTACTGGTCTTATTGATTGCTTTCTTGTCTGCTTTCCTGCCTTCCAGTTGCCTTCCAGGTGATATCATACCAATTTAAAAAATATTTTATATTTTATAATATTTAGAATGCTCATAGGCTACTATGTGATAGAACAAAAGGTAGCATAATAATTGTAGATGTACCCAAGTCATTACATAAAAATGTTATCCTAAGGTTTAATGTTCACTATAATATTTACAACAAGTCAGCAACCATATAGCAACATATGTCAACATTCATAAAATGCTCAAATCTTTAGCCAAGAAAAGGTATGTAAATTGATGTTCGAATCATGATGAGAAAATTAGTTTATGGACATATACTAAAAATTTAATGGAAAACTATCCTAAATGTATCTTGAATTTCATGTCGAGTCAATAAAGTCCATGTTGAATTGATAGATTGATGTCAAATGTCGCATAAGTGGCGCTATTAAACGCTATCATACTATGTCGTAACAATGATCAATGTCGAAATGATAAATAGAAGAAATCAGTATGTGATGTCGACATGGCCTAAAAACATTTTTATGAAAAATACTAAGTGTAAAAGTAATCCTTGAATTCACTATGATGATTACATTATGAGATAATAATGTCATGTGAAATTTAAACAAGAATATTAAAAGCTATTAGAGAAATAAAAATAATTGCATAAATTAAGGATAACGAACTCATATGATAACCTCTTAAGCTATTATCGAACTCATGAATGTCGCACCTTTGGTTAGCTACCGACATGATGAAGATTTCACATAACAATAACACCTAGGTCTTTTTAAAACTAGATGTCACTCCTTTGTTCAGTTAATGAGGATATAAGGATCCCACGCTATACTAATTCGTAACTTCTGAGTCAGTTATCAAAATATTAAACAAAGATTGAAACTAATTTATTCCGAACATCACCTTGGCATCAGTTTCGAAATTAAGTAAGCTGATGTCAGCTTTGGAGTTGAAATAAGCTATCTATTCAACAATCAAATAGAAGCCCTTAGGTTTCTAAATTGGTGTCGATTGACTCTAATTAACCCAATAAATCTTCCAGAGACATAATAATTCAAAACTAAATACAGTTCATAAGTATTATGAGTCGCTAATAGTAATTTGAAACATAATAATCAAAACTTAACATCCAAACCTAAATATCAAATTGGAATCAAAAACCCACAAATTAAGTCCAAATAGCCATTTAAAAGGAAAACTCCTTAATTCAACTCTTCGATTTTATTGATTAAAGCAAAATTCATACCTTAATCTTGGCTTTAATACAGAAAAGCTAGAATTTGTAAATGATTTTGTGAATTCTAAACTTGATTGCTTGAGCTTTACGTCATAGGTTTTAAGAGGAACACAGAAGAAGCATGGATATTTATAGGAAGAATAAGGTTAAAATATGTTGTTGGATATAGTTTATACAAATGAACCGATTCGAAAAAAATTCCAATAGGTGGTAAAGCATCAATGCTAAAGATATTAACTTGAAAAATCAATGCTTCCTTCATACTAGGGGGAAATGTTACTACCATTATTAATTCTAAAATTAGGAAGACATGACAACAGCAAGAGTTCTAAGATCGAAAGATATTTTAGCTAAAGGAAGTTAACAGTGCGATATGAAATATTGAGTGCTATCATAACATACAACGTCAATGTTGCACACCATTAATGTCGCCTTTCTTCAATAATGGACATTGGATGATATTGCACTCATCAAAAAGAGGTTATCGAATAGCAGAGCATATCGCATCAATAAATAATTTTGAAAGTATGGAAATAGTATGTCATCCAAGCCAATACGAAGACCTACAATGCCACCTTTCATCAACAAAGGCTAATGGGTAATTTCATAAGTCATCGAAGTGACTATTGACATCGAATGCCATGAATGATGCATCCCATATGCCACGAGTAGAAGACATTGTATGAGGCCAACATTGTATTTCACCGAGGTAGGAATCAATGTCGTGAACGGTTGATATCGTATATCATCAAGGTAGTGGAATTGAATGACATCATACCATAAGCCATAAATGTCATAACAGCATAACCATTCATCCATGTCGCACGTCATTGATGCCACATTCAATCAATGTCGCACTTCACCCACGAAGATAGAATGGATATCTCATCTAGTTGATATCGCCTCAGGTTGATACCACATCTCTTCAATGTCTCCTCCTTCTGATGTCGTCCTTCAATTGATGTCACATCTCATCAATGCCGCCCATCATCAATGTCGTCTTAATGATATCGTACTTTACCAACAAAATCGATATACAAGAGCATACAGTATGTCACCGGTACAATAAAGTTGACGAATGCCTTTACTTATAAGGATGATGTCAAAAGCTATATAGCTGTGTGTAAAATTAGGATGATGATGTTGTAATCCATTAATACACCAGGGAATGTGGTAAATCATCAAATCATAGCAATATCCTTAGCGCCATCAAGATAAACCTTGATGCCAAAGCATATGCATGCCTCATGGAATCAATGTCGTGTGTTACCACCCCTATAATTACTGACCTAGGGGCATGTAGGATATGGTGAATCATTTTTGCCCACTTCTTACATTTTAAACTTTTCAACCCTATATTGATTTGGTGATTTCTAGTGGCCATTGCATTCTTATGAGATTTTTACATAAGGCTGTGTACATACAACTATATTACAACAATTCACCTTTTTGATCCTCGGAAGTCGACATTAATACATCCACTATATTCACATGTAGATCATCCAAGCGTCGAAGGGGAGAATGAACGAAAAGACAAAACATAATCTCACAACGTGACGAGTAGTATTTCATATGTAGTAGGTCTTTTACAGCAAGCAAAAACTTTAATATATATACTATCATTAGAGTAAAGCTAACCTACCATCAACTTGGACAGTTATAACAATATGTCCTTGCAACTGCTGATAAATACAGCCAAGAACAAACAAGGGAAGATAAAATACAAAAATACTTCTTGAAGGATCCAACTCGCCTCCTGAAGCTCCAAAGTATCAAGTTAAATCAGGAAAACATGTTAGGGCTGACGCGAGCATCATATGAAAAACAACGCTTGAATCAGTCTGGTAAAACCAGCGTGATAAACACAATTAAATGGATTACTTAGTGTTATAAAAACCTTTTAGAAATAAAGATATCTCATAAGACCATGATTTATATAAAGATAGACGGGTTTTTAGCTTATGATGACCAAATCATTTTTACTACAAATTCCAGTGATATTAAAATAATGTCCAGGGTTAAAGTAAATATTTAGCATAGTTGAAATGGTTACATTAATTGCATTCTAGCATAATAGGTATATAACTAAATCCATAAGGGAACGTATTGGAGATTGGATTTCCATCAGTGATAAGGCTACTGGGGGTACCGCCTACCATAGTGAACCTCTAGAAAAATGTAACGAGGGCCTTACTAGGACCCTTGTGAATCAGACCTGGCTGCCCTTTTAACATGACATACTGGATTACATCATTCCCCAGGAACCAAGGCTACAAAACATATGCACCATGGCCCTACTCTTTCCATGCGCACACATACCAAATCCATAGATATCGAATCTAGATCAGAGAATGACTGCTTCTAAGGGTAGGAACCACATAGCTCTGAAGCACATTCCCAGTATTAGTCATTATCGGGTTGTGAGGCTTGTGAGGTCATGAAAAATTTATTCCTTTCTTATCAAAAACTCTTCATTCGATGTGGTCAAGGTGGTTTCAGGTTAAGACTTAAGGATATAAGTATATGGGCTGAATGGATGGGTCTCGACTTCGTCGAAAAGGCGAGCTCTTAGTATCTTATGGTTCTGAGCTAAAACATAAAGGAAATGTGTATGTTAGGGTTTTCCACTTAGTCGAAGGGTAACCTTTCGACTAGATCGACACCAGATGATCACAATTGAATGCATTAAGAATCTCAAAATAGCTGTATAACTAAAATTATCACAATCTTTCTTTTATTGAACTAAAGATGTATAGATTGACCAAATCCCCCAATTCGATTTTGAAATTTGGGTTTACAGATTTTAAATTTGAGGAAGTATGAGAATATGAAGAATGAATCCTGGCCCCCCAAAACAAGACCCCTGGGCCCTTATTTATAGGTATTGGTTGAACCTTTCACCCTCACTCTTTTGACACGGTCGAAAGGCCTTCTTCCATCCTTTCGCATGCATCCTTTTAATGATGTCGAAAGGCCTTTTCTCCTAGCCTTTCTACTTAGCAATTTTTCCATTACTCTTTGAGTCAGACCTTTCAACCTAGTCATATGGTTTTTTGACAACCTTTCCCTGCGGCTAAAATTTAGGCTTCCTTCCATTTTGCTCGTTTTCTTTCGACTTCATCCAAAGGTGTTTTACTTGATCGCTTTCAACTTCATTGAAAGGTATATGGAAACTCTCTTCTCTTAGTTGTTAATATGCTATGTAAGTTAGCAAGGGTGTTGGCCTTTGATGCTATCGAAACATGTACTTTTTGGGTTTTGAACGTGTCGAAACACCAAGACAGCTTTGTTGCAAAAGAATCTATTCGAAAGCATCATCTCTAGCTAGTGTGGAACCTCATCTTTTTATGTTTGAGGGCGTTATATTGAATTCATGTATCTTTTCCTTTATATGTGTGGATATTTTGAACCAAGTTGAATGGCTAATATATGCTTTTGAAAAGGTTGCCTTGATCAAACATTCTTCTGGTGGAGGTAAATGAAGATGAAATTAGTCATTTCAAATGGCTTGGCACATATGTGAAAAACCGATTATCCATTGCCTTCGAAAGGTACCTTTCGATCTCTTCGAAAGCTCCTTGCTTATCCAACATACTGCTAAAGCATCCCTTTGACCTCTTCGAAAGGCTTTGTGATTGTTGTCTCTCTTGTAAATTCTTCCTTTTCATTCTTGTCGAAAGCACTGTTTAATGTTTATATAAACCATTCTAATTCCTTCAAAACCTCACTAGTGCTATTGCCCTTTCTTTCATACTTTAATTCCTAATAATATTTTATGGATAACATTTAGCCCGCCCTCGTATGAAAGAAGCTTTTGTTCTTTAGGAAAAAATTAAGAATTTCTTTCACGCTGCTCAAACTCTAATGAAAATTATTTCTTTGTTTTCCTGAAAAGTAGATAATAACTTCATTAGGATTATAACCTTGTTATGAGATTTTGATAGGTAACTCTAATCTTTAGTACTGAAATTCAAGAATCTATATGGCAATATTATTATTTAGAGCATGTAGAAAACTACACAATTGAACCCTTTTACTACTAATAATAGATATATGGAACATTATCATCTGGTCAGTAGTCGTTGATTTATGTAAATAAACCTTCCTAGAAGACCACCGCACACTCCAAATTCTCTTCTTTTAGGTTATGTTATCTTCAGCCATTGGGGACTAATTCCTTGATTTTGGCGGCTTTACTTTGTTTCTCTGTTATAATTTTATTTTCATCCCTGTACTTTATGTTGGTAACATTTATCCCTTCAATGATAAATTAGTAAATAGTTCAGGACTGATGCTGCTTGATAGTATGATAATTAGAAGCCTCTTTTTCCCCATTCTCTAATGGAAGCCCTTCTAATGTCGAGAAAATTTAGCTTAATATTCAAATCCAAAAATTCAATGGGGTGTTGACATGAAATCTTGTTAAAAAATGTCACGGACTGGTTTTGTTTCTACCTATAATGATATTGGAATTTTTGTATTAATATAAGGCTGATTCAAAGTACGATTCAAATTAAAGTAGTTATTAGCAATGAAAAATTATAATAGGTAGATTCTACAAGGCTTTATAGCCTGATTAGGGTCTGAAGATGAAGTTATAAAATTGATTCTCTATCAGGGCTTTAAGTGATAGAGTTTCCCTTTTCAAGGTAGAAAATTTTCTAACCGTTTTTGGCGAATTCTTTTAAGAATTCAGACTTGATTAGGTTCCGAACTATTTTTGCGAAAACATTGCAATTGTCAGTATCACGTCCATTCACTTTATGATAAGCACAATAATTCCTTCCTTCTTTGGTTTTAGTGGGAGTTCTTTTCTTATAAGAAATGGAGAGATTTTCATCATCTTTTTTCATGGCAAAGATAGAGGAGAGAGATCT
The DNA here is from genome assembly GCA_030765085.1 of Allium cepa. Lineage (NCBI taxonomy): Eukaryota > Viridiplantae > Streptophyta > Magnoliopsida > Asparagales > Amaryllidaceae > Allium > Allium cepa. The sequence continues at coordinate 103,645,562 of CM060930.1, read as the reverse complement.
ATCTAATTCCACTAGTTGGGTTCTAGATGCTACCATTAGGCTGTTTTTTTGCTTTTCCTTCCATTTAAACCTTTTGCTGGGATGGTTGAAGTTAAACTTTTCTTCCTTTTGTTCTTGCTGAGATTTCTTCATGGCATGATGCATTTTGTCCATTTGAATGAACATTTCAACTCAAATGGAGATGTTGTAAATCCTTACACCCAAGAATATGAAGTTCTTGCCAAAAATGTAATGACCTGGAATTTTGGATATTTGAAATTGGAATATTAAATTGATTTTAAATACTTAAAAGGTTAATTTTGACTTGAATTTCAAATATCACTAATTATAGGATAATTCAATTATTGGATCTAATAATTGGGAATTGGGTAAAATATTGAATCTAGAATGTTATGCTAGAAATATTTCAAAGGCTTGTAAAACATATATTGATGATATTGAAGATAATTAAAGTTTTAAAATTGGAATTGGAAGTGATCTGTTCAGTTTTAAAAATATATCGGTTGAATTGACATTTAAAATAGTCTTCCAAGGCACAGTCTCAAAGTTCAACGAAACTTGTTCCATTGGATCCGTAATAGTGTATTTTTATCAAATTCAAAATTTCGTAGCATTTGGAGTTATCGTTTGGTTGTACGGTACGTAAACGCACTGAAATCTATATCGAAAACTCAATATAATAACTGGGTCCAAAAAGCTATCTCCTCCATACGATCGAATTAGGACTTGAAACCTTTTCCTTTGCGTCTGGAATTAGGGCATAACATTGTAAATGCCTAGCGACATGCCTCGATAGGGGTTCGCGATTTTAGGTTACGAAAATCGAGACAATTTGAATTCAAATTAATATATACATATATATTCACATGCATCCCAACATTCAGCTATAATTCTTTCACCATCACACCTTTTTCTTTCTCAGTAGCTTTTGATTTTCAAAGCATTGTAGCCTTCTTTTTCAAGCCACCCTCTGTACAACGTCGCTTCTTGTTCCCCTCTATCTCTTTTAAAAATCAATTGCAGATTCAAACATTTCAGAAAGAAAAATTGGCTGAACGAAAAATTCTCCCCTATGTTCCAAAAAAATACGACAGTTCATCCCTCTTGTTTTATGACTTGAAAATTTTCCCTTCAATCGAACTCGTTCAAAATCACATTAAAGCCGTGTTCCAATCAAAATCAACCCACTCGAAAAAAATCGTGTTCCCTTCCTTTCCCTCTTCAATCAATTCTCGAAAAAATAATAATAAAAGAATGGCCGAAACCTCTCTCGTCTAGAAAAAGCAAGAATCGTGAGTGGATAAGAGTACGAATCGCAAGTGCAGATCGAGCCCCTTCCTTTCATTCTCAGAATTGAAATCGATCTGCGTCTCAAGAAAAAAGGAATCGTGACATCATGGCAAGGTTCTGCTCGAGCACGAGCATGAGGTTGTCCAAGTCGCGATGGCTGGCATCGACGAGGCAGGTAGGACCCGATGGCGATAGGAACACGAGATCAAAGCGTCGAAGCAAGGTCGGAGTCTCGAGCTGGGGTCGACAACGAGAAGGGTCAATTCCTGGCGAGTTAGTCTTGATGGTGGTGCAGGCAGCGGTTTGCCTAGAGTGTGTCGTCGAGGTCGAGTCAGTGAGGTATAGGATTTTTTTTTCTTTATTTAAAATTAATTTTATGTGAATATATATATATAGATTATAATAAAATGAAGGTCAAGTATGGAAAAAATTAAAAGTAAAGCAAATTCGAAGCAGTTTTGTTTTTATATATATGTAGAAAAAATAGATATATACATACTTTAGAAATACTGTTAAAACAAATGAATAAATATAAATGTTTAAACTTACTATTTTAAAATAATGTATTTTGGTGATTAATTCGTCCAATTAACATATTCGCTTATTTTAATTACTAAAATTATTTATCTTAGGAAAATTTGTTTAAGATTAATTATCAAGTTAAGAAAAAGTTAACCGATTTTTCGATTAGTTCAAATATTAATAAACCATACAATATTTGTACAATGTCTTAAATCGGGAAGAGACAAGCCAGTTTGGATCGGATTGCAAATTAAAAGACAAAGGTGAGTTAATCTCAATCAAATAGGATTATTAGCTAATTTAATTGGTTAAAATCAAATTATTGGTTGATTGCTCGAATTAATAATTCATTTTCAGTCTGGATGTGAATTTTTTATATAACAGTATATATACATACATACATACATATATATATATATATTGGAGTGATTGATATTCCTGCATTATATAGCGAATGAGATCCTATGCGCCCCGCATAATAGCAGATGGCCTTTTTATACCGCGATGTCTCGCCTTGAAGCGGGGTTGGTATATTTATATTGTGCTAATATTTATGGATGCAGGAAAACAGGTTGGAGGGATCCAACTGGATTCCTAAAAAATGTTGATTTTATTTTCGTATTCAGTTATATGAAATGTTTAATAATTCTGTGATATGTTATGTCGAAAAATCAATTTTATTTGATGTTAATATATTACTAGATATATTGTGTCATTTTAAAAATATAAATATTAAATGTTTTAATAGGAAATAAAAAGGATTTAAAGTAGGAAATTTATAGTAAAGATGGAAAAATTTGAAAAGAAAAGTATTGCGAAAATAAACAGTTTGATTTTTAAATCCTATATAATAAATTCCGGGATATGGGATAAATAAGGATTTTGAATAAATGTAAAAAAAGGAATTTTTAAAATAAGGAATTAAGACATATTGTTGTAACTACGAAAAAATATATTTTTAAATATAAGATTTATGTGAGTTGAGAAAAAATTAAAAGGAGAATTTTGAAATAGAGTATGAAATTGATATTGCAGATTTAAACAAGGTTTTAAATCATAATAGAGGAGTAAAATTGGAATTAATGGATTTTGGAATAATTTTTGATAAATCGAGAAATAAACTTTAAAAATGGAATTTAATTCCAGAAGATCGATTTGGAAATCGATTAAGTATATTTGAAACAGTGGTTAAATTGGTAATGAGATTATGAGATTTATAAATGGGGTTTATAAATTAAGTGAAATAAATATCAGTGGATATTTAGGATTTTTAAATTCATGGTGGGAATTTATAAAGGAACGGTAATTCGTTTTAAAACTAAAAAGGTGGATTTATTTTTTAAAGTATGGAAAAGAAAATTTATGGGATTGAGACGTAAATTAAATTGGGATAAATCGAGAAGGATTTATAAATGATTAGATAGGCTATGTTGGAATGAAAATGTATTTTCCTGAAAAGCCAAGTATAATTTCAAAGGGAATTTTTAAGAATAAATTAAAAGTTTTAAAAGTGGTTTGAAAGGATGTTTGCAAAAATTATTATTTAGTTTTTTTAAATTTGTTAAAGTAAATACTTATTTAAGTTATTTATAGTAGTAATTATTTCTAAAGGCTAAATTAGTATTTTGATGTAAAGGATAGCTATTAAATATTATACCACATATTATAGTTTTATTTTAAAAGTAGTATTGGCTAAAGTTTTACTTGGAAATAAAACAATTGGTTGGGTGATTGTTTTATTTGATAGCTAAATAACTGATTTTCAATATTAGCCAATGCGCTGATCGTTTCAAAGAGACCGAGATCGGATGTAATTACCTGAAACCACTTTGATCTGGTTTGAACGTTTGCGAATGAAGAACGTAAAGATGATGAAGACAGTGATTCAGTTTGTCCAGACCCAGGGCAACTTGTATGGACGAATGCTATCAAACCATCATTAGTAGGACGATGAGCATTCAAAGTGAAATGTGTTCTAAAAAGTACACATAGCCTCAAGACTCATCAACCAAGAATGGCTATAAAGGGGAGGTGCAACAAGGCTAAGTGGGTAGCACTAAGTAGGGTAAGGTCATCCCTGTCTAGATGCCCCTTTTTGATCTCTTCTTCGTGAGAGGTTGCTGATCCCAACCGCGGGGTGATCTTATTCGAACTATCCAATAAGGGGTAGCTCCGCTCTTGCGTTGTAGGGGATTGGGAGTGGTTCTCGGTATGCTGATCTAGGCCAGGTACTGTAATGGGCGGTACCCCAGTAGCCCTACCATTGAATGGAATCCAATCTCAATTAAGCACCTGTATGGTTTTGATTGTGCCCAACTATGTCGGAACGTGAGATACAAGCATTTCAGCTAGATTCTATTTTACTTTCTATAAAAACTATTATCATATCAGACGGATTTGATAAAAATGTTTTAGGTTATCGTAAGTTAAAAAACCAGCATGGTCTTACGAGATACCTTTGATTTCAAAGGATTTTGAAAACTTTAATAATTCATTTGACTGTTTTCTCATGCTAGTTTCCAGATTGACTCGGGTGTTATTTATTATAATGCTCGGGTCAGATCGAGTGTTATAGATATAGGATAGGATGCTGTGTAGGTCATCAGAAGTGCAGGATGATAAGGCGTATTCCCATAGATTTGTGTTTCTGTTGTATAGGGACAAGTTATAAAACTGCCCAGATTTAATGTAGTGTTTATGTACACTGATGATTGTAAGTATTAAACAGTTATAGATTTCTTTTGTATAAAAATCTGTTGTTATATATTATATTTTGTTCTGCCATGATCGTGAGATTCTGATGTTGTTTTCTATTTCTTCTACCTCCTCTTTTTCTTTAACCCTAATGGTTCGTATTTTCATCCACTTTGATTTGAACTGATGAAGAATATTGTCGACTTTAAGGGGTACGGAACTGCGGCTCATTACAGTGGTACTAGTGAAGAAGGTTATGTGAGAACCTTGGCTCTAGTAGGGATCACACATTTGAGATAGAGTCAGTAGTACTCTAGAATGAGTTTGAGTGTATTAATAGATATGAGCCATACTTGTTAGTGAATATTAAAAATTGTTTTATATTGTGTTGATTGGTTTGTTGAGTGGCTTATGAATTCTGGTCAATACAAGTAATTAACGTTATTGATAGGGATCTCTAAACACTGGTACAGAACAATTCGATACAATATTATTTTAAATGGGGTGAATGAAATAATTTTGCCCAAATTATTTTTCTATATGAAAGGAATGATTTTTCATAAATTATTGTAAGTATATATGGTTGCTTGGTTGTTAGAGAATGATATTACTAGATTATTATCATTGTAGGATGGAAAAATTGAATAAGGAATTGAAGTTCTAACCAAAAGTTAAGAATTAAGTTTACATAGCAAAATGGAGTTTGTAAATGTGATTTATAACTGAAATGAGATAAAATTCCAGAGTGATATTTGAATATAGATTGAAAGGATTTGAAGTTTGAAAATCTGAGAAAATTTATTTTCCTTTGAGTTTGAAAATATTTTTGAAATTGGATATGAAATCTGGTGAGATTTGGAATTAAAAATATTTGAAAATGTTTTTAAAGAGTAAAAGCAGTAAACTCTTTTTGGTCGCTAGAAACTAATTCTGATGATGATCGCGACATCATCAGTGTTCACTTTCGAGTTTCCAAGGGAGGAATTGCTGCCTAAACGTTTTGAATTGGTATTTGATTACAAATTTGGGTTTGATTTCAGGATGCAAAGGAATAACTAGATTTGGGTAATATGATTTCAAAAATAACTTAGAAATACTTAAGTAATTGTTTAAACTATGAAATCTTATTTAAAATGTTTATGGAATATGAATAAGTTTGATAACTTATAAAAAACTATTTAAAATTTGTTAGAATAAAAATTAACTTGAAGAAGAGTTTAATTTAAAATAAGTGTGAAAATGAAATAAGTTAGAAAGTAAACCCATTAAACCAAGTAAATTAAAGGGGATCAGTAAATGTAATATAAATGAGTTAGAAAACTTATAGAAGTTTAAAAATTTGAATTGGATTGGAATGTAACTGAATAAGTTTAAATAAAAGTGAATTTTGAGGAAACGAATCTAAGTAAGTAAAATGGAATGGTCGTTGAAATAAAATTTATTTAGTTGGAAATAAATTCTGAATGAACAAACTAATTTAAATTATAAGTAGATGGAATTGGAACTGAATATTGAGATTCAATTTAAAATGTGTTATGTAAAGTTGAAGGATTAATTCCAAGTGAACTAAAGACAATAAAGGTTTGGAAATAAAAAGTGTTTGAGATATGTAAGTGAATAGAACTAACTAAAGAGATTGTTTAATTAAGTATGGTTTGAGGTAAGGTAAATAGATTTCAATATTTAAAAAAATGAAAGGTAAATTGAATTCATATGGAATTGAATATCCAATTTGAATAAAAATAGATGTAAACCAAGTGGTGAAGTGAAAACAAATATAACAAGGGTATAAAATGATTATATTGAGCTTAAGAAAGTAAACGTTGAAATTTGGAATTGAGAATATGCTAAGTTAATAATGGAATGAAGAATTGATAAAAATGGTAAAAAGGGAAATTGTGGATAAGTGAGTAGAAATCAAAGTAAATGTGAATAAAAAGAAATTGATATAGCTAATAATTAATTGAGATAAATGCGTAGGGTGAACATGTATTATTTTATTCGTATGACGATTTGATCCAGATTCGAGTACAGAATTTCAAGATATTTATATCGACCATAGTTAGGATTTTTCACTCGATTTTCGACGGTGAACCCTGGAAATGGATTTGTGATTGATTTTGAAAATTCTCTCTCATAGTATATGGCTATGCAAGGAAGATGATGGTTTCTGATTAGGGAACCAGATTTGAGTCTGCACTAGGGAGTCGGGTGGACGATACTAGTTTGAAAGTGAAATTATGTGATCGAGTGAGCGATCGGATTTGATATTGCGTACGGATGGTATATGTACATCGTACGGGCTCAAGTATTGAAATTTTTGAAAAGGAAGTGAATAAAATGATTTTGGATTCTATGATTGGATATTATTGCTAAGTAGGATACAAGTACTTAAAAAGCAAAAGGAAATTGATGTTTTTGATTTCAGAAGATAAATTAGAATTGCCCGACAATAAGGTATGTGTTTAAATTGGCATACGAAATTTGATGATTTTCTGATCTAGCCACTTGGCTTTTGTTTTCTTTTGAAAATTTGGGGTCCGTAGAGGCATTTTGAGTAGTTTCGATCGAGCCGCGTAAAGGAGATGTTGGCGAAGTTTTTCGAAAATTTAAGGAGCTAGAAGAATTTTAAAGAAAATTTTGATAGTTAAAATTTTGATTTAAACTCTAATTTGAACTTATTAAGGAGATAATATTATTTGGGACAGATGGATGAGTTTGGAAAGTTAGTAAAAGGATTAGTGTGTCTTTAATAAAAAGATTGTTTTGGGAAATTGTTAAAAACTGTTTGGTTTTGGAAAATAGAAAAATGGTATTGGACCATTTCTTAACTATCAATTTCGGGGACGAAATTCTTTAAAGGGGTAGGAATGTAACAACTTGGAATTTTGGATATTTGAAACTGGAATATTATATTGATTTTAATTACTTAAAAGGTTAATTTTGACTTAAATTTCAAATATCACTAATTACAGGATAATTCAATTATTGGATCTAATAATTGGGAATTGGGTAAAATATTGAATTTGGAATTTCAAGCTTGTTAAAAATATTTCGAAGGATTATAATATTTAAATTGATGATACTGAAGATAATAAAAGTTTTAAAATTGAAATTAGAAGTGATTTGTTCGGTTTGAAAAATATATCGCTTAAATTGACATTTAAAATACCCTTCCGAGGCAAAGTCTAGGAATTCGACGAAACTAGTTTCGTTAGATCCATGATAGTGAATTTTATCGAATTCAAAATTTCGTAGCATTTGGAGTTATCTTTTTGGTTGTACGGTAGGTAAACGCACTGAAATCTATGTCGAAAACTCAATATAATAACTGGGTCCAAAAAGCTATCTCCTCCATATGATCGAATTAGGACTTGAAACCTTTTCCATTGCTTTCGAAATTGGGGTATAACATTAAAATGGCCTATTGGCATATCTCGAAAGGAGTTTGAGATTTTAGGCTACGAAAATCGAGACAATTTGAATTCAAATTAATATATACATATATATTCACATACAGCCCAACATTCAGCTGTAATTCTTTCACCATCACACCGTTTTCTTTCTCAATAGATTTTGCTTTTCAGAGCATAATAGCCTTCTTTTGCAATCCATCTTCTATTCAGCATCGCTTCTTGTTCCCCTTTCCCTTTTAAAAAGCAATTCCAAATTCGAACATTTCAGAAAGAAAAAAATGGCCGAACGAAAAAATTTCCCCTCTGTTCGAAAAAAATGCGACAGTTCCTCCCTCTTGTTTTCTGAATTCAAATTTTTCCTCTCAATCAAAATCGTTCCAAATCATATTAAAGCCGTGTTCGAATCAAAATCAACCCACTCGAAAAAAATCGTGTTCTTTTCCTTTCCTCTTCAATCAATTCTCGAAAAAAATAATAATAAAAGAATGGCCGAAACCTCTCTTGATACAAAAAAGTAGCAAGAATCGCGAGTGGATAAGAGTACGAATCGCAAGTTTAGTTCGAGCCCCTTCCTTTCATTCTCAAAATTGAAATCAATCTGCATCTCGAGAAAGTGAGAATCGCGACATCATCGCAAGGTTCTGCCAGAGCATGAGCACGACGTCGTCCAAGCCACGATGGCTAGCCCCGACAAGGCAGGTAAGACTCAATGGCGATGGGACCGCGAGGTCGAAGCGTCGAAGCATGGTCGAAAATTGGAGCCGGGGCCGCAACGTGAAGGGTCGATTCCTGGCAAGTTAGTCTTGATAGTGGTGCAGGCAGCGGTTTTCCTAGAGTGTGCCGCCGAGTCGAGTCAGTGAGGTATAGGATTTTTGTTTTCTTTATTGAAATTTAATTTTATGTGAATATATGTATATAGATTACAAAAAAGAAGTCAAGTCTGGAAAAAATTAACAGTAAGTAAATTCGAAACAATTTTGTTTTTATATATATGCCGAATAAAATAGATATATACAAACTTTAGAGGTACTGTTAAATATATAAATATATATATTTATAAGATCTTGGAAAAAATGGAAGCCCTAAATGTTTGTAAAGTTCATATAAAAATTAGATCTTTAAATTTACATAGATTATTTTATGAAAATATATATGTTGTTTCAAAGTAAAAATAAAAATAAATATACATGTTTAAACTTACTGTTCTAAAATAATGTATTTTGGTGATTAATTCGTCCGATTAACGTATACACTTATTTTAATTGCTAAAACTAGGAAAATTTGTTTAAGATTTATTATTAAGTTAAGAAAAAGTTAATTGATTTTTCGATTAATTCAAAGATTAATAGACCATACAATGTTTGTACAAGGCCTTAAATCAAGGAGAGACAAGCCAGTTTGGATCGGATTGCAAATTAAAAGACAAAGGTGAGTTAATCTCACTCAAATTGGATTACTAGCTAATATAATTGGTTAAAGTTAAATTATAGATTGATTTCTTGAATTGATAATTCATCATCAGTCTGGATGTGATATTTTATATATAATAGTTTATATATATATATATATATATATATATATATTGGAGCTATTGATATTCCCCCGTTATATAGCAGATGGGACCCTATGCGCCATGCATAATAGCGGATGACCCTTTTATACCACGATATCTCGCCTTGAAGCGGGATTGGTATTTTTATAATGTGCTAATAACTGTGGATGCAGGGAAACGGGTTGGAGGGATCCAACTGGATTCCTCATAAATGTTGCATTTATTTTCATATTCACTTATGTGTAATTTTTAATAATTTTGAGATATACTATGCAAAAAATCAATTTTATTTGATGTTATTATATTGCTGGATATAGTGTGTCATTTTAAAAATATAAATATTGAATTTTGTAATCTATATAACGTTTCTTCAAATTTGGACTACTAATGCTTCGTTTATCTTATTTTTGGCATTTTAGCAGCATTTTGGCATCGATTATCGACTTTTGATTAGATGATCAAACCACTGATATCCGTATACCATTTTGATCATCTTGTCGTGTTGATCTCTACACTATGTTCATTTATGTGTTTTGAAATCCAATACGCAACAGAATCCGTGGAAATGATTTCATGTTGGTACCAGTTTTAAAATCTTTTGGATTTCCATCTGCCTACCTGTCCAGAACCAACAGCCATTGTCCATTGCTTTTCCCCCATGGTTGATTTATTAGTTCATTGATGTGCTATAGTCTCTTCCTTTTCCGTTTATTTGTTCTGGAAACAAACAGAGTAATAAAAAGTTTGTACATACTCTAATTGTTCATCCTCTCTCTCTCTCTCCATTTAGCTTCTAAGTTTTTGAAAGAAAATAAATTATAATATGTATTCATATATTTCGAAGCGTCTTTCCCACCTAGCTTCCACCTTCAGCTACCTTTCACTGAGCCTCACTCCCATCGAACACCCTAAACCAGCCGAGCCCCGACTCTGCTCTGCCTCACCTCCATGGCAATAGCCAAAACTCAGTAGCCATCCTCCATAAGGCCGAAGCCCATGCCTCTCCAATTCAAGCTGATCCACCACCCAGGCCGACCAAGCCTCCGTCATTCGCAACCCAACCAAGCTGCTTCATCCCCTTCTTCGGTCAACCCAGCCCCTTATGTTCGCTGCACCTTTCTCTTAGCGCATAGGTATTGTGAATTTTGTTCAAAGTATATATATCATTTTGTATATATTTATGTTAGTCTATTATGTTAGTTTATCTAAGCATATATATATATATAAGTTTATTTTCCTGGTCTTTTGAGTTATGCAAGTCTATGTGAGAACATATATACTCTGTTCGTGACATCCCAAAATTTATTAATTTAAATTTGGTAACTTATTTGAACTTTTGGAATTTAATTTGATAGGTTTCAAAATAAATAAAATATAATTATAAAAATATATGGATATGAATTAAGTGTTTGATAGTTAAACTTAAATAGAAACAAAAATAAGCAATTATGTTAGGAAATAAATAGTTATGTGGTTAATTCACTTAAATCACACTCACTTTAATTAAAGATGATTAACTATTATTAAATGTTGTGTACTACATTGATATTTCTGCTGTGATTGTGATACTGTGTGATACGAATTGCTTTGTGCTGAACTGTGATTTGTGATTTGTTTGTATTTATGTGAAAACCCTTTTGCCCGTAAAACGGCATTTAAACTTCGGTGCGACAGGGAGTCAGATTTCTGTTAGTTATCTGAAACCCACATCGAACCCTGAATGTGAATCTTTGTAATTAATACATCCATGTGTTTTAAAATTAAGCGCTCACTATTCGGTTTGGCCAAGAAAGGACCTTTGTGTCAATAACTGCTCCGAATAATGATACGACGAAATTAATAGCATTTGAAGACGCTGTTGAAGACCGGGTGTCTTCGAAAACGATAGGATAACCTATCGAATGTCTCTGCACTGAGTTGCTCCGGTATAGAGATCGCCACATGTGATGGGGAGTCCGATCGGAATTGTGGATACCCGGATTTGCAAGGGCTTCTTCCTTTATTAGACGAAGTGCCTTCGGTTCTGTTCGAACTCAGAACAGACTTGTATGGTTGTATGTCTAACACTACACTCTGAGATAAAAAGCAGATTTCTTTCAAATACATATCTGTTGGTGGCGGAGAATTAATTCTCTTAGCTTAACACACTTCTCTGAGACGTACGAGCTCAAAGGTTACGTAGTTAAAGGTAATCAGTGATATAATCCCAATTTGGTAGTGTGGCATGCTAAGTGCTGCTGTGTGTCGATAATTATTTGTTGATCATTTGTGATCAAAGCATGGCTTTCGTGTAAAGCATAGCTTTGTGAACGAGACCTCATCGGACCTCACACCCCAGAAATGGTCAGAAGAGGAAAGATGTGGCAAGGTTATGAGGGTCGCACCCTTTAGGGTATGTCATTTCCTTCTGGAAAAAGGTGTTATCATGGTATGGAGCCCAGATACTTTACCTATGTGGTTGCTGCAATCTAATTTACTTTGTGGTTGTTGCTTTGTGATAGAGGGCCCTCGGATAAAGGTCGCAAACACCGGGGAATGGCATAGTCGTGTAGTAGTTACCTAGTTACAAAGGTAACCCGACCTTGTGTTGGTAGAGAATTGGTTAAGTTCTCGAGACATCCCTTCAGAGGCGTACTCATGTGGTATAGGAAGTTCCTTAGCCTGACCATTTGTTGGAAAATCCAAAGAAACAATACGAGTCTTATACGGTTTTAGTTATATCACCTGCCATGCAGCGTGGCGGTAACATGCCACAAAACATTGTAGTTATAGTAGGCATACAATAATGGTTGTATGCTGGCTAAATTAATATTATACTTTCGAAATGGCTTTCTACACTATGCACTAGTAATAATATCAAAGAATTTTTTCCGTATCAAGCATATTTGACTATCATAAGAAGAAATCTCCTCCAATTCTGCGAATTGCAATGTGTGTGTGGCGAGAGGTCTAATAGTAGTTTCATTTTCCAAAAAGCATTCCGGATTTTCTTTTAGAAATCTGGTTTATTTAAAAGCAACTGTTTTTTGTTTACTCATATCAGTCCCACGAATGACCCGGAGTTTATTGTTTCCTTTCTAAACTCCGGATGCCCATAATTTCCACATGCGCAGCCTAGTAGCAGATTTTCCGTGTTTTGGTGTTAGCTGGATTTTGAAGTCTTTATGTTTGGAGGCTATCGGTTTTTGGAGACCTTTACTTTTGAGATATTTTGGAAGCTTTTGGATCTTAAGGTGCTTAGTTTTGGAAGTTCGCTATCACTTTATTTCCTTGAAGACTTTTTGGCATATGATCACTTGTGGTTCTATTACGATGTTCTATTTGGAGTTGTGACACACGTATAAAAACACTCTGATGTTGTAATGGATATTATGATGATGTTGTAACTGTGATGTAATTAATGTTATTCATTCTGTTTCCACTGTTTTTATATTCATCTAATGTTGTTATAAGCTCCATCCGACCGGAGTTCGATGTTTGAATCTTTGACAGTCGAATACAAGTGAGGTATTTGATGTCAATTGTTGAACATTGGATTTCGGGCCGTGACACTGTTTGTTAATATATACTGCTATATAAGTTTAGGTTTATTTTATTTTAACATTGATTTTTAAGGAAAATATATATGTAAGTTGTATCTAGTGTATTTAAACACACACTATAAAGTTGTTCTTTTATTCTGTTCCACAAAATATATATTAGTATGCCAGTAAAAATGGTATTTTAGGAAGTGATTTCATTTACCTGCACATGCATGCTAGCATTTTCTATTATATATATATATATATATATATATATATATATATATATATATGTTTGTTTATAAGTATAATATGTTCTGTTGTATTTTCTGTTTTGTTTAAAGTGTATATTATATAAGTTGTTATATATATTGGTTAATATATGTTTTGTTTTGCTCTGTACAGTAGGTATAATATACTATAATACTTACTTAAACTTATGATAATACTTTATTATAGATTTGAAATAACTGATATATATACACTTTTAAAAGTATAAGTTAAAAGTTATTTGATTATATTTGTTTATATATATATATATATATATATATATATATATGTTAGATATATGTATAAGTATATATTAGTTTATATATACACCGGAATTGGTTTTGAATATATTGGATCTGTTATATATATGAACTTATATAAGTTTATAACATTAATAGTATAAAGAGTCCATATAAAGGCATTTATATTGAATTTTTGACTCTAATATATATTATATGTATTTATGTAGTCATTCTCTTGTATATGTTTTGTAATATATGGATATTATAGATTTATATGTATATGTATTATTAAATGCTGATATTTGAGAAGTTTATATGTATATATGTTATAATAATATTAGGTTTAAATCTGTATATATATAAGTATTATTTCAAAATATATTATGTATATATGTTTGGTTTTAATATATGTGTTTAATTTGAAACAATGATTTTTGATATATATATATATATATATATATATATATATTATTGTGTTTGAATTCAGAATATGATTTTATATACAGCTATATATATATAAACGTTTACTTATACCATTGATATTCATCAATCCAGTTTTGATTTTTTTTAAATTCCAAGTTATCAGTTTTGCTCATCAAATTCATTCCAATCTTGCTTTTCTTTGGGATTCGTGCTTGCATTTGTAACTCAATGAAATCTTCTCTTGCCTCGAAAGGTGAGCAATCACTCATGATTAACGTTCTTATATTTATTAAATTTGATTTCAATTGAGACGACAATTGAAATATGCTGCTGTTAGTTATTTAAATTGCTATATATATGCTATTATTTGTATCTATTCACCTATGACATCTGACACCATGATCTATAGTTATTTTATCACTAATGATATCTGCCTATTGTTGATTGTTATATTATTATTATATATGTTCTCACTCTGCATGTTCTGTGTTAGTATAGAACTTCCTATGGGTTGAAATGATACATACCCGAACGATCTTGCAGAATATGAGAAAATCGTTATGGGTTGAAATGATAAACCGAAGTGATCTTTATTTAGTAAATAGGATTACGGGTTGAAATGATATATACCCATATATATATTTAAATTGCTGATTGACATGATAAATATCCATATTACTTGACCATAGGATAGAAAATTATATACAGACACTGTTGGTATATATATATATATATATTGAAATGATTTTCAAGAGTTTTAAAAAGGAAATATCTATGGTTTTATTCAAATATTGATTTTAGATATATATATGTGTGTGTGTGTGTGTTTTGTCTTATAAAGGTTTGCATTTTTTATTTTTAAAATTATATGCTTGGAAATTTAAATTTATAAGTTAGTTTTGAAATTATAAATTTTAAAAAATTTACTTATAATTTACTATTTTAAAATATATATAAATTAAGTTTTAATATAAAATATGTTTAATAATACGATTCAATTTAATAAAGTTTGATTTAATTTATGTATATAATATGTTTAATTATTTATTTAAAATTATATTTTAAAAATAGATTTTATAATAACTTAAATAAGTTAAGGTTGGGAAGATAAATTTGAATTTATTTGAAATTGTATTAAATTAAGAATTTTATTTAATTAAATCGATTTGAAACTTATTGAATTTGAGATTTTTAAAGGATATGATTTTATAACTTGATTTTAGTTTATGGTGATTATTGAATATTTCAAGTTTAAATAAATTAAAGGAAATATTTAGTTTATTTGTAATTTGGGTTTTATTTAAATGATATTGGTTTTATTAAGTGAACATTTCAAAACTAAATAATAATGAAGTTAAATTAAGATATATATGAAATTATCAAATTTAGCTTTGAAATTATGGAATATTTAAAGCTTTGAAATGTATTGAAATTGAAATGGTCTATTTTGTAGTTCAAATCTGTATTTGAAATCGATATAATTTGAAATAGTTTATTGAGAAACTGAATTGAGTTGAAATTTATGAATCGAGAATGAATTAAATTTGAATTTTAGAATTCAAGTTGATTTGAATCGACTTACGAAATTTGGAGAAGCTATTTTATAAAGTATTCTTAAATTATATTTAAAACTATTTATACATTTTACTTTACAAACTATTTTTAATATAAACTATTTCAATATACTAATTATTTTAATATAAACTATTTTAACTTATAACTGTTTTTATAAACTATTTTATTATATATACTATTATTAATATCTAAACTGTTTAAGTGGGAAGTTATGAATTTTAAAGTATTATGTTATCAAGTGTTATGATTTCCAAAGTGTTATAATTTCTAAGCTTTATAATTTATAACTTTGAAAGTGCTTTGATTTTGGAAATGGATATATTTGAAGTCAAAAATGATATCGTATTGATATGGTTTTGAAATGGAAATGATATTTGGTTTTGAAGTATAAATTATTTTGAAATGACCGTGGTGTTATAATAACGTTTGGTTGTTAAAGAGACCGGGATCGGATATTGTCATACTCTCTGTTAATATCGAAAACCATTTTAACAACCGCGTACGCGGTAGAGATTCCAAAATGAAGTAGGATGGTGGTGACGTTCTATTGAGGTATATACATGGACCTAACTCCCCCGAGTTAGCATAAGGTGGTAAAACATGAGCAATTGACGAGCCAAGTGAGGTAGCTCCTCCGATCGGACACACTCCATCATTTTCCATTCTATTACTTTGTGATTGATTGGGTGCATCTTTGGATTTTCGGGAGTGTGGATCGAGGTGGGCGATTGTTGTGGCTTTGCGTTACCACTAGCCCGGAAGTATAATTGGTATATCTACAAGTTTGTTTTATGTCATACCTATGAGTATCGTCTGATAGCCCCAGTTTACGGAATATCATGGTACTGTATAGACTATGGCCTTATAAAACGTGTTAAGGGGGATATGAGTAACGCCTTAACGCTATTTTAATAGTTTACTTTAGTATAGACATTATTATAATAGCATATATTACTACAAAGTGGATAGTTCCATGGATCCTTAGAGGATGAGTATTCCAAACATCATATAAGTTACTTGTATTTCAATTGATATGTCACTTAAGTTGGATTTATTGATAAAAGAATGTTAATCCTGACTCGAGTTTTTTGTGTTTTTGCTTTAGCTCGGGTCAGACTGAGTGTCACAGCATTTGAGACTCACCTTTGGAGTTGATGCTTTTCTTGGAGATCCAACCAACTATTCAGCTTGTAGTTATTCAGCTGACTCATGTGATATATTCTGATCTTGTATTTGACTATTTTATTGAGACTTCTATGTATTTGAGACTTTTGTTGTATCTTGTTTTAACTCTATTATATATATACTAACTTCATGAACTACTATTCATTTGTTTCTGCTGCTTATTGCTATATTACACTGTGTCTGTAATTTTATGATTATTTTATTTACTGTCTATGCTGAGTTTTTCCAAATATAAAATAGCAAGCTAATATTTTGAGCAATTCAAATCCGACATGTGCGGATGTTGTGACGACCCGGAATTTTCAAGCATTTAAACCTAAATATTTAATTGCTTTTAAATATTCAATAGAGTAATTTTAACTTGAATTACGGATATCATAATTTATTTGACAATTAAATTATTGAATTGAATAATTTGAAGTTGAGTAAAATGTTGAATCTAGAATTTTAAGCCTGTTGAAAATAATTTAAAGATCAGTAAATTTATATTGATAGTGTTGAAGATAATAGAAGTTTTAAAATTTAAATTTTTACAGTGATTTGTTCAGTTTTGAAGTTTCATCGTTTAAATTTAATTTAAAAATAGCCTTCCGAGGCCCAGTCTCAGAATTCGATGAAACCAGTTCCATTGGATCCGTAATATTTAATTATTATCGGATTTCAATTTTCGTACCGTTTGGAGTTGTTGTGTGAGCATACGACATATAAATGTGCTTAAATCTATATCGAAAATTCGGGCCGATTTAATTTTAAGCTTGAATCAAATTTAGACATTGTTTAAACAGTCAATCCTTTCAAGTCCTTCCTCTCTTTCCTTTTTAGTTTAAAAATCACGGCAATAAGATCGTGCAAAGCACACTACCTGTGGCTTACCAAACACGATTCTTCGTCCTTCTCTAAGAAGCCAAAATCGAGCAGAGATATTTTATTATTGAGGAAGCCGAGATTTCCTTTCCCTTCTCCTCATCTTACACCGTTCGAAAAAAAAAAGGAAATTTAATGGCCGAAGCCCCGTTCTTCAAGTCGAAGCCCCAAATCAAGTTCGAACTACCTTCCCTCTTTCGAATTTCATTTTTACCGAATCGAGAGGCTCGAAACGAGGCGAGGACTCACGCGTTGGGGCAGCTATCAATTTGGGGAAGAGGAGCTTCGTCAGTTGTCACGGTGGAGGAAGGGTCGCGTGAGGCCACGATTTGCTTAATCGACTTCTCAGTCGAAGCCGAGGTTAGGGCAAAGGGTGGCGAGTCTTGTTGATGGTCGCGAGTCAAATGGAGCTGGATTTGGAAGGGTCGAACTTCGAAGACAAGTGAAGGCGCTCGCCATAGCTTGCTGTTCTTCTTGCTCGTGCGAGTGGTTAGGGTTTGGTCGCGATGTTGGGTACGGTAAGGCAGCGAGTGCTCTGGTGAGGGTTTTGGTAGTTATTGTTTTATTTATTTATTTTACATTCGTAAGTTAGATTGAAAAAATTGTTTTAATGATATGAATTCAGGGAAAAGAAAAGAAAATATAGGAATTTTTATAAATATATATGTAGTTTCAAAATAAAAAGAAGTAGACATACTTACATTTTAAATTACTGGTCTGTTTTAAAAATAAATTATTAAAGTGATCAATCTGTTCTATGAGCATATTAACTTATTTTAGTTTTAAAACTAATTTATTAAACGAAAATTCGTTAAAATAAAATTATGTTTTAATTAAATTAAATTTAGCAAATGGAAATTTTTGGTTCGATTTATTCGAATATTAACAAAATGAATCCAATGTTTATTCAAGGTCAAAAAAGGGGAAAACCAAGACAATAATGATGTGGATTGCAAATCAAATCAAAGGTGAGTTAATCTCACTCAGTTTAAATTTAAATTTGAATGATTAAATTTAAATAATTGATTGTACGGTTGAATTGATTGATGTGATATAGTTTAGTATAATTTGAAATCGGTATATTATATGATGCTAATGTCTGTGGATGCTGGGAAAACAGGTTGGAGGGATCCAACTGGACCCCTCAACTTTTATTTAAATTATTTAATATTCTTTGCCCTGGTTATTGGATATTCTATGATGCATTATGTGGAAGTATTGAGTGATATGGTTTGGTTGATACAATTGAGAATAATGAATTACCAAAAATATAAATTTGATTTTTGAATGAAAATAAAAGAAGTGAAATTGCAAGTAAAATAATTATAGAATAAATTTAAGAATGACTTGGAAAAGAAATAAAGTAACTTTAAAATTCTAATAAATGAATCCTGAGGATGGAAAGGTAAATTTGAATAAAACAGGAAGTTGATGAATTTTAAAATTCAATGTTATAGAACAAAACATTTATGTCAAAGCTAAGATTTAAATTATTGAAAGAATAGAGGAAAAAGTTGGGAAAAATCTGGAATTTGTATATTTCAATTAAAAGTTTTAAAATCAAATGGAAAATAATAATAATAATAACAACAATAATTAAGTATATACTTAATGAATTTTGAAATGAATTAGGTAATTAAAGAAATTTATTTCAAATAAAATAAATTGGAAATCAGTTTGGGGAAATTGATTTAAGTGATTGAAGTTGGGATTTTCTCTGGATAGCCAAGTACATGTTTTAAAAAGTAAATCTTTAAAAATTAATTTGATGGTTTAAAGTTGTTTTTATAGAAAGAAAATTTTGTAAAATTTATTATTTCTAATATTTAATTTCTAAAGTAAGTATTTCCTTTTAATCTATTATAGCAATAATTATTTAAAGAGTGATTTAGTATTTGTTTTAAAAGTGTAAATCTAGTTGTATATTTTATTAAGTAACCTTATTTTCAAATATTCATATGGTATGTATTTTTATTAAATTATTGAAGTACATTTTAAAATAAATGTTTTAAAGTATATATTTCAAAGTAAAGTGTTTTAAATTATTTTAAAAATCTACTTTTGTGCTTGGTGATTTCAGAGGAAATAGAAAATATTTGGGAAAGTTGATTCTGAAAAGAAAGATGGTTTTGAAACTGTTTTCAAAGGATTTAAAATAGAAATATATCTTGTGAAGATATTTTTGAGGTAAATAAATAATTTGGACAATTATTTATTGTTTGGTGGATGTTTGTGAATGTTAATTGATAGTTAAATAACCGACTATCAATATTGGCCAACTGCGTTGATCGTTTCGAAGAGACCGGGATCGAGATTTATTTCTCGAAAACCACTTCGATTCGGTTTGTACGTTTCGTGTAAACGATTTTGGATTCGAAGATGGAGCAGTGAAGTGCAAGGGCTAGTCACTACTAATCCTGAGGATATTTCCAAAATGGATGTAGCAGGAATAGTGCCTTCGGTTCCGTTCGAACCCGGGACGGACTTGTATGGACGAATGCTTGCGAAACATCGTCAGGTGGACGATGGGCATTCTAAGGGATATGTTCTATAAAGGTAACGCTTAGCCTCAAGCCTCATCAAATGGGAATGACTGAAAATCAGGGGTCATGCAGCAAGGCTAGGTGGGTAGCACCCAAGCAGGGTGAGGTCATTCCAGTCTAGATGTCCCTTATTATTTCGGCTTAGTGGGCGGTTGCTGATCCCAACCGCGGGGTGATCTCACTCGGGATTATCGAGTAAGGGGTAGTCCCGGCCTTGTGTTGCAGGGGAGCGGGCGTACTCCTCGGTACGGTTATCTAGGCCCCGTACTGTGACAGGTGGTACCCCAGTGCCTAGTCATTGGATGGAAATCCATTCTCCCTACGAGCCTTGTACGAGTTTTGTTTGTATTACCCACTCTGTGGCTAGTAGCTGGAATTTAATGAATGTAACAATTTCGGCTATTTTATAGGTATTTGTATATAGACCCTATTATAATATCAGAGGATTTCTATAAAAATTGTTTTAGCTATCGTAAGGTAAAATCCCGACATGTTTATTTGTGGCGTGGTCTTACGAGATGCTTTTGTTTTCAAAGGATTTTTGGAACTTTAATAATCAATTGGGTGTGATTTTCTCACGCTGGTATTCCAGACTGACTCGGGTATTATTTAACTGTAATGCTCGGGTCAGACCAAGTATTATAGGATATAGGATATGATGCTGTGGGGCTCAGAAGACGAGCTGGGTGACGATACGTACTCTCGTACTTGTATATATATATATATATATATATATATATATATATATATATATATATATCTATTCCGCTGTGTTGAGTTGTTGTGTATCCATTTGTATGTTATCGATGATGATGTTGAACTGTGATTGATGTACTCTGATGATGTAATATATAAACAGAGATATTTGGTTCTTGAGTAAAGATTACTTATTATATATTATATTTTATTCCGCTGCGATGGTTAGACTCTGTTGTTGTTTTCTATTTTCTTCTTCTGCCTCTTCTTTTTTAAGCCAAATGGTTCGTATTTCTGTACCACTTGAGTTGATTATTGCAAAATAGTGTTGACTCTAGGGGTATGGATTTGCGGGTCGTTACAGTTGGTATCAGAGCAAAGGTTGGTGATAACCTTGGCTCTGGTGGGAATTACTCATAAAATAGAGTCTGTAGTACTCTAGAATGAATTTGAGCGTATTAATAGATATGAGCGCGTATTTGTTAGTGAATATAAATTGTTTTAATATTGTGTTGATCGGTTTATTGAGTGGCATATGAACCTTCGTCGGCACAGTCTGGACAACTGTATCGAAAGGGTTTCTAAACACTTGAATAGAACAATCGACACGGTATTGTTTTAAATATGGGTGAATGAAATAATTTTACCCAAAAATATATTTTTGATATAAAGAAAGTTTTTGGTTAACTATATAGCTATTATATGGTTGCTTGGATGTTAGAAATGATAATATTAAATTATTATCATTATTAAGTGAAAATTTAACTAGAAATTGTAAATATAACCCAAGTTTAAGGGAATAAATTCATTATAAAATGAAATTTATAAATATGAATTATAAATGTAAATTATAAATTGAAATATAATCACATGAGAATTTGTATGAGCATAAGCTGTGCAAATGAATTATAGTAAAGATTTATTCAAGCAGGATTGAAAAATTTAAAACCCCGGAGATTTTGGAAGTATTTTGAAGATAAATTGTAGCATTGTTGTTTTTGGGGTATTTCTGAAAGGAAATTGTTTCAAATAAATTTTGGGAAGAGGTATAGCATTGAATTCACTTCAGTAGCTGGAAAATAACTTCGGTGATGACTGCAGCATCGTCGATGTTCATTTTCGAGTTTCTAAGTGACAGATTGCTGCCAAAAATTTATTCGTTCAGCAAAGCTAGTTGTTTTTTTTGAAATTTCAAAGGAAATTTGTTGGGAATAAAAGCCAGGATTGGTTTAAAGTTTTTGAGAAATGAGATTTGAGATGTTGGAGATTTCAAGATGATTCTAAACCAAAGCCGGGAGTTTAAAAATCCTGATGAGATAATTATAAGCTTATAAATTGAGATGATTTTAAATCAGGAAGGAGATATAAGCTTTGAATGTTGGAACTTGAATTTAAGGTGAAAGGTTAAAAATGAAATTTACTTGGATTGGAAAATAAAATTTAACTGGATTGAAAATTAATTTAAATAGGCTGGAATAATATCCAGTTGTATTCGAATCAAGTTGAAATTGAATTGAGTTAAATAAATTTGAGTTAAAGTGAAATTGAATTGGGATGAGAATTCAATTGAATTAATGAATGGAATAAAATTATTACCTAATCAAATGGAAAATAAATTGTATAAGAATTGGAATTGAAATAAATAATAAGAATAACGTGTAAAAGAGTTATAATGCATGAAATAAAACATGCTTGGGATATAAATAAACATGAGGCTTGAGTTAAAATAAAAGAAGAATATATTCAAGCCTATAATGAATGGAATTGTGTAAATAATAAGTTGTGACGTATAAAATCAAATAGTGAGATATAAAATCCCAAAATAAATATAGTTTGATGTATTAGATAATAAAATAAAAATCCAAACTTGAATTATAAACTAAATTTGAACCTAAGAAAAATTAAATGAAGAGATTTTGGGGTTAAAATCAAGTTCTGGATTATAAGTTGGGGAAAGACTATTTAGATAATAAATTAGATAATGAAATATGTAATGAGAACCCAATGCAGTTAAATAAAAGATGAACTGTGAGATAATAATGAAGATTGGAAATAAAACTCAAGTTATAAGATTAAATTCGATTCAAATTGTTGATGAAGTAAATGAGATTGAATTGTGAGTTCATAAAAGTGAATGGTAATTTGAAATGGCTAGTGGATTCAGAACTTGAGTTATAAATTAAAATTTGACTTGGAGTGTTAACAGATTATATATAATTGGAAATGTGTCAAATAAAGGAAAATGAAATCGGATTAAAATAGTGATGGTTTGAATTGCCAATAAAATCCAAATCAGGGGAAATAAATTGGAAATGGCCTTGCAATAAATTGAATGAGCCGAATCTAAAAAGTTAAGATGTATAATAAATGATCAAATAAATTTGTAGTTTGAAATGGGATTGGATTAAAATAGAATCAAGTTAAATTGAAAAGGGAAATTTATTTGTAAAATGAAATGAGCTTAAGAATAGAGAGAGAAAAAAATTGAATAGATCAAAATAAGTTGACTTAAGCTGAATATAAGGGGGAGAGTCGAATTGAATTCAACTTAAAACCAAATTTAATGATATTGGATTGAATTTGAATCAAGTAAAAAATAAATTTGGATCGGAATGAAATTTGGTGGGTTGTAAATAATATTTAAGAAAATGAAAATTCAAAATGAATTGAGAGGATAAACTAATTATATTGAATAAGTAAATGGATGGGATAAATAAGAATCAAATGGAAGTGAACTTAAGTTTGAAGTGAAATAAATTGAGTAAATCAACTTAAATTGAGAATAATAAGAACCTCGACTACGAGTAAAATTTGAGACCATTAATTACAGCTTGGTTTGAAGTAATTCGGGAATGGATAGTAATGTGCAAGCTTGGAATTGGTCGAGCTAAATAAATGGTCGTGAGTGAATTAAAATAAAAAGGAAATTTAATTGGCAATGAAGATGAACCTAAATTGTTAATGGTTTAGAATGAACTGGTTTGGTTAATAAAATGAAATGCAGGTAAATGGATTCAAATCTGAAATGTAATACCAATGAGAATATATGTGAATTGTGGATAAATTTTAAAAATGGAATAGAATTAAGTATAAATTGAGTTGTAATCCATTTGAATTAGTTATAAAACATAAATACTTGTTTATTCACATGGATTTCGTCAAATTGCATAGCATAAATTGTCATTGGATGTAGATGGAAGTAATTAAAAATTCTATGGGTTGATAGTGGTAAAATAAAATGATTTTGAAAGCAATTGAATTAAATATGAGTCCAGTTTGCTTAAAATAAATTAAATTAAATATAAGCAATTGACTTTTAAACCATTCGAATTGATGAAGAGGTATACGAATGAATTGAAAACCATTCAAATTGAATGAAAATGATTTATGAATAAATTGAAACAGTTGAATTAGCATGGAAACTATATAAACTGTTTACGGAAAATGTTTGATGTGCATTTCTTTAGAATTCATATGTCTTAACCATTGCAACTAAGTGTAATATAGTTAAACTGCATATATTTGGCACTTACATGTTTAAATTGAGAAAGTACAGGTACCTGGAAGCCGTGTGGCTGGAATTGGTTATGCTATTTGCTAAAAATAATAAGCCGCTTGCTTAAAATGCTAAATAAGGTACGCCTACGAAATAAAAATAGGAAATATGAACTGTGTTTGGTTTTTCCGACCGGGTGGGTCGATGTATATATATTTATATCTCTTGTCAAATTGCAAAAGCTCCTTCGTACAAAGGAGACTGCCAAATTTTTTTAGAAATTTTGGGAGTTAGAAAATTTTTGAAAATTTTAGTTAACGACAAAGCGAATTTAAATTGGATACTAAAATTAGTTATGAATGAAACTAATTAAAATAATGATATGAATTAGTAATAAATGACAAATAAAATCTATATATTCAGAGTTGGAAAATAAATTGAATTCATATAGAAATGGAGATAAACCAACGTGGATAGAAATGGATATAAATTGAAGTGGTAAGATGGAAATGAATAAAGAAACATGTAAAATGCTTATGTTAACTTAAGTAAGGAATGGTCAATTCTTAATTGGGAATAGAATATTGCAAATATATTCTAAGTTGATATTTGGATGAATATTGGCATTTGGTAAGGGAGTCCATAAAATGTTTTGGGAATATTGCGATTGGATATTAGTGCTAAGCAGGATATGCAGATAATATAAAGGGAAAAAAGAATTGATTTTGATTTCAGAAGATAAATATGAGTTTCCCGTCAAAAGGTATGTATTTAAATTTTGGTATGAAATTGGATTGAGATTTTGGATTGAGCCACTTGGCTTTTTGTTTTCCTTTTGGATTTGGGAGGCCGTAGAGCCATTTTGTAGTTGTACCGAGCTAGCCACGCAAAGGAGACGCTGGCAAAAATTTTTGGAAATTTAGGGAGTTAGAAACATTTTTGAGAAATTTTAGATAATTTAATATTTGTATTCAAATTGAAACTTGAATGGTTAAAAAAATGGTATGGATTGGAACTAGGGAAAGATTTAGAAGTTAATAAGAATGATAATGGATCTTTTATAAAGGATAGTTGATAAGTTGTTGAATAGTTAGAAACTGTTTGGTTTTGGAATAGTAAACGGGTATTGGATCATTCTTACTAATTAGTAATTTCGGGGCCGAAATTCTTTTAAGGGGGGAGGAATGTGACGACCCGGAATTTTCAAGCATTTAAATTGAAATATTTAATTGCTTTTAAATATTCAATAGAGTAATTTTAACTTGAATTACGGATATCATAATTTATTTGACAATTAAATTATTGAATTGAATAATTTGAAGTTGAGTAAAATGCTGAATCTAGAATTTTAAGCCTGTTAAAAATAATTTGAAGATCAGTAAAATTTATATTGATAATGCTGAAGATAATAGAAGTTTTAAAATTTAAATTTTTACAGTGATTTGTTCAGTTTTGAAGTTTCATCGTTTAAATTTAATTTACAATAGCCTTCCGAGGCCCAGTTTCGGAATTCGACGAAACCAGTTCCATTGGATCTGTAATATTTAATTATTATCGGATTTCAATTTTCGTACCGTTTGGAGTTGCTGTGTGAGCATACGACATATAAACGTGCTTAAATCTTTATCGAAAATTCGGGTCGATTTAATTTTAAGCTTGAATCAAATTTAGACATTGTTTAAAAAGTCAATCCTTTCAAGTCCTTCCTCTCTTTCCTTCTCAGTTTAAAAATCACGGCGATAAGATCATGCAAAGCACACTACCTGTGGCTTACCAAACACGATTCTTCGTCCTTCTCCGAGAAGCCAAAATCGAGCAGAGATATTTTATTATTGAAGCCGAGATTTCCTTTCCCCTCTTCTCATCTTACACCGTTCGAAAAAAAAGGAAATTTAATGGCCAAGCCTCGTTCTTCAATTCGAAGCCCCAAATCAAGTTCGAGCTGCCTTCCCTCTTTCGAATTTCATTTTTAGCGAATCGAGAGGCTCGAAACGAGGCGAGGACTCGCGTGTTGGGGCAGCTATCAATTTTGGGAAGAGAAGCTTCGTCAGTTGTCACGGTGGAGGAAGGGTTGCGTAAGGCCATGATTTGCTTAATCGACTTCGCAGTCGAAGCCGAGGTTAGGGAAAAGGGTGGCGAGTCTTGTTGATGGTCGCGAGTCAAATGGAGCTCGGTTTAGAAGGGTCGAACTTCGAAGACAAGTGAAGGAGCTCGCCATAGCTTGCTGTTCTTCTTGCTCGTGCGAGTGGTTAGGGTTTGGTCGCGATGTTGGGTACGGCAAGGCAGCGAGTGCTCTGGTGAGGGTTTTAGTAGTTATTGTTTTATTTATTTATTTTACATTCGTAAGTTAGAGTGAAATAATTGTTTTAATGATATGAATTCAGGGAAAAGAAAAGAAAATATAGGAATTTTTATAAATATATATGTAGTTTCAAAATAAAAAGAAGTAGACATACTCACATGTTAAATTACTGGTCTGTTTTAAAAATAAATTATTAAAGTGATCAATCTATTCTATGAGCATATTAACTTATTTTAGTTTTAAAACTAATTTATTAAACGAAAATTCGTTTAAATAAAATTATGTTTTAATTAAATTAAATTTAGCAAATGGATATTTTTGGTTCGATTTATTCGAATATTAACAAAATGAATCCAATGTTTATTCGAGGTCAAAAAAGGGGAAAACCAAGACAATAATGATGTGGATTGCAAATCAAATCAAAGGTGAGTTAATCTCACTCAGTTTAAATTTAAATTTAAATTTAAATGATTAAATTTAAATAATTGATTGTACGATTGAATTGATTGATGTGATATAGTTTAGTATAATTTGAAATCGGTATATTATATGATGCTAATGTCTGTGGATGCAGGGAAAACAGGTTGGAGGGATCCAACTGGACCCCTCAACTTTTATTTAAATTATTTAATATTCTCTGCCCTGGTTATTGGATATTCTATGATGCATTATGTGGAAGTATTGAATGCTATGGTTTGGTTGATACAATTGAGAATAATGAATTACCAAAAATATAAATTTGATTTTTGAATGAAAATAAAAGAAGTGAAATTGCAAGTAAAATAATTATAGAATAAATTTAAGAATGACTTTGAAAAGAAATAAAGTAACTTTAAAATTCTAATAAATGAATCCTAAGGATGGAAAGGAAAATTTGAATAAAACAGGAAGTTGATGAATTTTAAAATTCAGTGTTATAGAACAAAACATTTATTTCAAAGCTAAGATTTAAATTATTGAAAGAATAGAGGAAAAAGTTGGGAAAAATCTGGAATTTGTATATTTCAATTAAAAGTTTTAAAATCAAATGGAAAATAATAATAATAATAACAACAATAATTAAGTACATACTTAATGAATTTTGAAATGAATTAGGTAATTAAAGAAATTTATTTCAAATAAAATAAATTGGAAATCAATTTGGGGAAATTGATTTAAGTGATTGAAGTTGGGATTTTCTCTGGATAGCCAAGTACATGTTTTAAAAAGTAAATATTTAAAAATTAATTTGATGGTTTAAAGTTGTTTTTATAGAAAGAAAATTTTGTAAAATTTATTATTTCTAATATTTAATTTCTAAAGTAAGTATTTCCTTTTAATCTATTATAGCAATAATTATTTAAAGAGTGATTTAGTATTTGTTTTAAAAGTGTAAATCTAGTTGTATATTTTATTAAGTAACCTTATTTTCAAATATTCATATGGTATGTATTTTTATTAAATTATTGAAGTACTTTTTAAAATAAATTTTTTAAAGTATATATTTCAAAGTAAAGTGTTTTAAATTATTTTAAAAATCTACTTTTGTGCTTGGTGATTTCAGAGGAGATAGAAAATATTTGGGAAAGTTGATTCTGAAAAGAAAGATGGTTTTGAAACTATTTTCAAAGTATTGAAAATAGAAATATATCTTGTGAAGATATTTTTGTGGTAATAAATAATTTGGACAATTATTTATTGTTTGGTGGATGTTTGTGAATGTTAATTGATAGTTAAATAACCGACTATCAATATTGGCCAACTGCGTTGATCGTTTCGAAGAGACCGGGATCGAGATTTATTTCTCGAAAACCACTTCGATCCGGTTTGTACGTTTCGTGTAAACGATTTTGGATTCGAAGATGGAGCAGTGAAGTGCAAGGGCTAGTCGCTACTAATCCTGAGGATATTTCCAAAATGGATGTAGTAGGAATAGTGCCTTCTGTTCCGTTCGAACCCGGGACGGACTTGTATGGACGAATGCTTACGAAACATCATCAGGTGGACGATGGGCATTCTAAGGGATATGTTCTATAAAGGTAACGCTTAGCCTCAAGCCTCATCAAATGGGAGTGACTGAAAATCAGGGGTCATGCAGCAAGGCTAGGTGGGTAGCACCAAAGCAGGGTGAGGTCATTCCAGTCTAGATGTCCCTTATTATTTCGGCTTAGTGGGCGGTTGCTGATCCCAACCGCGGGGTGATCTCACTCGGGATTATCCAGTAAGGGGTAGTCCCGGCCTTGTGTTGCAGGGGAGCGGGCGTACTCCTCGGTACGGTGATCTAGGCCCCGTACTGTGACAGGTGGTACCCCAGTGCCTAGTCATTGGATGGAAATCCATTCTCCCTACGAGCCTTGTACGAGTTTTGTTTGTATTACCCACTCTGTGGCTAGTAGCTGGAATTTAATGAATGTAACAATTTCGGCTATTTTATAGGTATTTGTATATAGACCCTATTATAATATCAGAGTATTTCTATAAAAATTGTTTTAGCTATCGTAAGGTAAAAACCCGACATGTTTATTTGTAGCGTGGTCTTACGAGATGTTTTTGTTTTCAAATGATTTTTGAAACTTTAATAATCAACTGGGTGTGATTTTCTCACGCTGGTATTCCAGACTGACTCGGGTATTATTTAACTGTAATGCTCGGGTCAGACCGAGTATTATAGGATACAGGATATGATGCTGTGGAGATTAAAAGACGAGCTGGGTGACGATACGTACTCTCGTACTTGTATATATATATCTATTACACTGTGTTGAGTTGTTGTGTATCCATTTGTATGTTATCGATGTTGATGTTGAACTGTGATTGATGTACTCTGATGATGTAATATATAAACAGAGATATTTGGTTCTTGAGTAAAGATTATTTATTATATATTATATTTTATTCCGCTGCGATGGTTAGATTCTGTTGTTGTTTTCTATTTTCTTCTTCTACCTCTTCTTCTTAATCAAATAGTTCGTATTTCTGTACCACTTGAGTTGATTGTTGCAAAATAGTGTTGACTCTTGGGGTACGGATTTGCGGGTCGTTACAGATGTGGATGGTTGTAAATATCGGGATGTTACGGAGCGGAAATAGAATACCATTGAAAATTACAAACAAAACCATGGCTACTACGTCACAGTTAATGGTGAGTGGTTACAATTTTTTTATAAAATCCACTGTTAACCCTTCGCAAATCAGTATGTGATTAGGGCCAGAAGCTTGTTACATCTGTCGTTAATTCCATGCTATATACCTTGGTTTATTGACCAATATTTATTAAAAAGATTTTTACACAAAATATTCTTTTTAGACAGATGTTACAAAAATGTATGTGATTTCACACTAAATTCCGTTGCTAAATTGAAAATAGATCACCGACTATCAATTTATTGATCTGGGTATACCGTTTCAAATTCGCCGGTAAATGCAACATAACTACGGTTTAACAAGTTGTAAAATCAATATTTCTTGTATATAGGTCTATAATGTCGAAATGGAAGAATTATTTTTCGAATTTACACATTAATCCCGTCATTTGCTGGTCCAGTCCTAACAGGTTTGAGCAGCGTCTTCGTCGTCTATAATGTTGCATTTTGATTATGAGAGTTTATTTCACTTAGGTGAGATTATGCAGCGGGTATGTGTTATATTCCTTAAGCTCAAATCTCTCGTCTCATTTCGTCTGTCTTCCTGTGCCACATATATGAGAGGTTAATTTTTTATCATCATCCATTCATATATACAATAGGTACACAAGTTCATTAGTTTGTAGCTAGATACAGTGCATGCTGCGTCAGTTGCTAAAAAAAATCAAGCTGCAGAAGGTAACTTGAGTGGTCGCAATCTTTTTTCTTGTCTATAAAAAATCTCATCGTTTGTCATGCGTCAGCTTATTACTCTTTGAAGTTGTTATTAACACTTAGCGCTGGAGTTCAATAAGAAGCAACCTCAAGAAATCAAGCTGTTGGAAGTTAGATATATAATTCAATCAAATATCTGAATGCTAGATATATAAACAGCATACGGAGTTGCTAACAATTCAAGCTAATATACAAACAGGATACGGAGTTGCTAACAAATCAAGCTGTCGGAAGATATGAATGATCACAAAGCTTTCTTGTCAAATCAAAAATCTCATCATTTGTTATGCCCTAATTTTTTACACTTTTGAGTTTTTGTAAGTACTTAGTGCTCTGCGGTTCAAAAGGCAGCTTCAACAAACCAAAAAAAAACGTGGAAAAGGAGAAAGAAGTGCTTCCTACGAGTGGAGGAAGCGGTGAAACAAGTTATGCAACGAATTCCAAGCATCAGATTTCCACTGCACTTATTTTTTACTTGTATTCTTAGGTGGACTAAATCGGTAAAATAAATTTGCATCGTGGTATAAAACTTTAATATGTGAACTATATTCCTGCTACTTCACAAATCATAAACAACCCTTTTTCTTGATATATTATACACGAAATTTTCTGTTGCGGTGCATAGGAGAAAACAATTTTGGAATCTAAGCTGCTAGTAGAAGCAACCGTAAAAGATGTCTATGCAAAAACACAGACGGATACTTTTGTAGTAGCGGACGTGGGTTGCTCACCTGGTCCAAACACATTCTTGCCTGTCTCCATGATTATACGTGCATTTGCCGACCATTGCCATAAATAACATTTCAAATATGGAAAATCCCACATTTTGATATTATCAAATACTAACTACATGAGAAAAATATTAAAGCAACTTTAGCACATCATATTTCTTAATTCATATAGCATAACTAGTGTGAATCCGTGCTTCGCATACAGACCGCACTCAATCTCTTATCATCATAACATGTTTAAATGATTTGTATGGTTCATTGATTAAGAAATAGTGATCTTTTTTTATCTATTTTCAAATAAGTTTACATTTTATCTAAAACTTGTGTATAAATCTTTGAAAACAGTAATGCAGATAGTACTGGTGCTTGATAAACAATTACAAAATATCGAGCAAAAATAATTTCAAAGATAAAATTTCCACGCAATACACATATAAATTATACGCATATAAATTTATTGTGTGCATCAGCTGTATATATGTAACTACATTTGGTGATATACTTTTATCAATCATTTCCTTTAACACTTGATGTCATTGATTTCATTTGCTACGTTAGTAATAACTATCTATAAGAGCAGTGCAGGTAATAACATTTGGTTTACACTTAACCATTGATCCAAAAATGTCAAAAGCAACGTTGACATGATTCATGAGAACGCAAGTGTTGATGTTGATCCCATAACTGACTATGTCTAGGAACACATTACGCAGCATCATATTATTGTAAAATGATAAGATTAGATGATAAAGAGATTTATTTCTATTTTGAACGATTCTTGTGAAAAATATGATAAATCTAAAGCATACATATTTTATGTCTGAAGTGTTGGAACTAACAACCATTATTCAACAATATTTATTTTAATGTGAAGAATATCATTGTATTTCTTTTACAGTCAAAGCAAATTCAATATAATAAGAAGCATATAATTGTATTTAATGCTTTTGAGCTTTCTGCTTCCATTTCTAATTCCATCTAACATTGTTGCTGTATTTTGGTAATGTTGGGTTTCACCAGACTTGACTGCAATTTGTGAAAGTAGAGGCTGGAAATTTTCAAAACAATCAATTGATGTACATGGAATTAGATTACCTTTAGTAAAATTGGATTTAATATATAATAGATGGCCATGGAATTAGATTACCTTTCATCGGCATAGAGCCGTGCATTTCATTTCTATAATCATGTACAAATTAAGGTATAAGCTTAATTAAAAAAGCATTATAGATAAAAATGAAATTATTCACCGGCATATCAAATAAAACCTCAAAAAATGATATTAAATCCTTCATATTATTCACTTGCATCATATATATATATATATATATATATATATATATATATATATATATCTGTGTGTGTGTGTGTATGTATTTATGTGTATATACAGATCCCATTTTCAAATGTGTGTGTATGTATATATAATACATTTTATATATAATAGATAATCTGGGAATGAAATTACCTATCATCAACATAGAGCCTTGCAATTCATTCATTAATAGTAATCTGTATTCCTATATAAATGAAGTTATAAGCTTAATAACAAAAGTATTATAGGCAAAAAAATGAAATTATTGTCCGATATATCAATTAAGCCCTTAAAAATGTGGTTGAAGAACTCATAATATTCACTCGCATCATTTTTTTTCTTACAATCAGGCTACTTCAATATGGTTTATTATGTCATCAGACCTAACAACAAAAAAGTTGTAACTGGAGAAACCAAAAACCAAATTAATTAGCAAAGATTAAATTCTATGAAGATAAAATAAAGAAAAACAAATAAGTTGTACTTAATTGATTTTCAAAGATCCATTATCTTATTACATTGGAAATAATACACACTAATTTTTTAAAAAAAATCATGAGAGGCTAGAGATATTGAATCAAGGAAACAAATAAAAAGCGATGGCAATTGAAATGCTTACTAAAATTAAGTTTAGAATTGGTGTGTTGTTTAACTAAGGAATTATGGAGTTGATGAAAAATGAATCAAACTCCAGCTTAGAAATGAATATATTTAAGAAAGCTGATTAAAAAAGGTAAGTTTAGAGGACACCATTAATACCTAGGTTAATATTTAAAGTCACAAATAAGACAATTAAAGGGTGAAAATGAAAAATGGACCTTAAACAAAGGAGAATTCGCTATAGAGCATGAGAAGGATTGTGAGAAAAGATAACCAAAATTCTAATATATTTAACTTTATATATTATAGAATAGATAATATGACAAATAGACACAACTGTATGATTTTATATGATGACATTATTCCCATCATTCTAAAAGTGGAATATGCGCCTAACAAAGTAATTATGATTTTTGTTTGACTTTTTATTGAAATTTAATATTTATATTCAATCGAGTTTTAATTTTGAATTAATATCGATCACTTTATCTCTGTTTTCTCTAACACTATTACTCTTTTGCTGATAACAAAAGGGGAGAGAAAAGTTAAGATTTTGTTAAATAAAATCAAGCAAAGGTCAAATAATTTTCTATTTGCATCTAGGTTCATTTGCATATTTTTATTTGTATGCATATATGTGGGGGAGCTTTGTGTAGAGAGGAAGCATTTAAATAGGGGGAGCAATTAGGATATATCTATGATCAAATACAGTTAACATATTCAAAATCTTAAATATATGTTTGTTATCATCAAAAGGGGGAGATTGTTGAATATGCGATTATATGATTTTTGTTTGATGATAATAAACATATATATATATATATATATTCGCTTAAATGTATTTGTTAATGCACTATTTTATTTTTCACAGGTTAAATAAATATTTGCTGAATAAAATTAAATAATACAGAATTTGAATTCAAACAGAAATTTTATTCAAACAAATATTTATTACAATTTTGAATAGTACAAATTCAAGCTCTCACTATACATATACAACTTTATTACAATACAAATTCAATTACATCACAATTTCATTTTTACCATCAGACCGCACTACATAATCACTCATTCAGTCAACTAGTATTTTATCTTCAACTTTATTCCAATGTGAATCCGGCATCTGAGAAGTCTACAAAAATAATTTTTGATGCAGTAAAATTGAAAAGGAAAATTTTTTTTGCAGTACAAAATAAAAAGTAGATTTTGAAAATAATATTTGCCTCAGTTATTTGGGTTGTTCGTCATCATTTAATTTTCAATTCATCATACACGAACAGCTTGTGACATACACAGTGTATCACTATATATGCCACAAGGCTGTGCACATCGAAATATACACTTGATTGATTTACAGGGACAGCTGAGCACATGTCAAACCCAAATTATCAGATTCAACTCAAGTGCAATAAAATAAATGTCACAACTTTCAGCACAAGGTCAAATCCGAGCTTCAAGCTGGATTCAACTCAGGTGAAATTTCGAAAAACAAACAAAATGCAAAGATCAAGTCACTACTATCATGACTCAACTCAATGCAACAGTATAAAGAAACACACTCGGCTATGCTCAAAGACCAATACACATGAATGCACAGTGCAAACTAGTGCACTAAGCAAGTGACACAGCCAGTTCAAACATATATCAGAGAGCATATGCAATTGCCAAGCATGTGATAAATGCAAACAAACAAATGGATGCAACAGATGTATGGTGATGCACAAGCAAGGCTAAGGCACGGTTGAAGACATGTTACAGTGAAGACAGCTGCATAAATGCAACAACCAAAGTCAAGGAAACATGAAGTCTGCAACTCAACTTAACTACAAGTCCAAACCAAAGCACAAAGGACACAGCAAATACTCGAGCTCAAGACAGTACAACCCAAGATGCAAACTACAAATACATGAAGAATTTCAATATCTAAGTAATATCAGTACAAAACCAAATGAACAAACAAATGCCACAGTGAAAAAGAAACAAACTCGAAGTACAAGCTAATGCAGACTGAAGAGAATCAATATACAATGAACTAAGTCATGGTTCAAACCAGCAATGCCAAAGAACAAGTACCACTAGACAAACAAACCATACATGTGAACTCAGATGGAACTGCAACAGTAAGTATAACTTGACATGCAAATACAAGTGCAAAGATGAATGCGTATATGGATGCAGACATGCCAAAAATATTATGAAGCTGAAAATGAACAAGGTAACAGAATTCATCAGTTCGAACATTAATCACAAGTTTTTTTTTTAAGAAATCAAAATTCCCAAGTCATGTAATCGCGTAAACAAATTCTAAGTGACCGAAGTCAAAGTATCAAAGAACTCAAAGCCGTGGCAATCAATAAATCAGTGCCGAAGTCAACATTGAACCAAGTCAGTATGTTGAACAAGTCAGAGACGTGGTGGTAATGAAACGAGCAAAGTCAAAATCGAAGTCGTATTAACCAAGCCAAAAATATACGATTTGAAAATGTCAGAAATCATCACAATCATCAATACAAAATCGAATGGCCAAAGACGAATTAAAATAAACGTATACGAACGTAAATATAGGAATTCGACTCCTATAAATTCCATTCATCATCGGCCATTGAAAAACAATCGAGTTCAAGTACGAAAATCATTAAAGCACTAAAAGGATAAATTACATACCGAAGTCAGAAATCGAACTCGATCCAAAAGTGGGGGCAGGATTATGTTAACCAGAGAAATAGTCGATCGACAAAGCAAAGACCTAATTAATCATTCGATTGAGCATCTATTGTCGGAAGCTTCTAATTCATAACCCTAATTTGGAATAAAGGGAACGAAGCCCTAATTTGCAAAGAAAGAACAAAGCCGCCACTAACAAAAAAGGAACGGGCCAAATAACAAAAGGGGTCGGCTTTTTGTTTTTAAGTTTATAAGGGTTTTTTATTTTAAAATTAGGGTTGTTTTTAATTTTAAATTGTTTTTAATATGTACTATGCTTTTAAACCGTTGTAATTTCTAGTCGTGTGACTAGGGAACAAACTACGTGGCATAGTTTGAGAATTCGCAACTCAGTTGTTGAGTTGTGGCAGGGTTTTGAGCGTAGAGTTAGGTTAGTCAGTAGCGGGTGTCTTGAGTTTACGTGTGCAAGCGTGCGACTACTTAATTTCTAGTAGAAACCTTGGGGGCAGCACGTAGGCAGGGTTTTGCCGAAGCTGGGTGAATTCTGTGTCGTTCTATTTCTGCTTTTATTATTCTGCTATTATCTGTGTTGCTATTATTCTGTGATCTGTGTTGAAATTATTCTATAAGCTTCCGCAATTAATTTTTATAATTAATAGCATCACCCTATTCAACCCCCTCTAGGGTGAAATCGATCCTACAAGTGGTATCAGAGCTAGGAATAGAAATCAACTTTTGTTTTAAAAAATTCTTTCAAAAAACCACTTTTTGTTTTAAAATTTTGAATTTTTAAAATGGCTAATTTTGTTACGGGTCGTTCCAATATTATTCCTCCTATTTTTTATGGAACGGATTTTTTGAATTGGAAATTGAAAATGGAATTTTATTTAAAATCTGTTAAAACTAAATATTGGAATATTATTGAAAATGGGTGTGATATAAATGACGAGAAAATTATCTCGATTAATGCTCTTGCTATGCATATATTATATTCTCATATTAATCAAGATAATTTTAATTTCATCTCTCATTGTGAAAATGCACAGGAAATCTAGAATACTTTCGATGCAATATATGGCGCAAAAGTCAACAGCAATGAGAAATCCTCCACAACCGACTCACTTAAAGAAATGTGCTTGATAGGATTTGTAAAAAGCAGTTGTGATGAGGATGATGATGATGGAGCAGCTGAGCTGGCATTACTAATGAAGAAATACGGAAATCCAACTCTAAATCAAAAATTGAAAAGAAGAATAATTAAAGCACTAGACAGCTTAGAAGAACACGAGATCATTTCCAACAAACCCGGTGATATCAAGCCCAATTATCCTCAAAATCAACGCGGCGTCAAAAAGAAATCAAAAAAGGAGAAGCTTTGCAGCCACGTGGAATACAAGTGATGAATATAATCAAAGTTCTAGCAGTGAGAGTGAGAAAGAAGATATATCCTTCATGGAAATATAACTGATAGCGACGATGACGAGCCAAGCGAGGTATCAAAACTCACTTACTCTGTATTTATTTCCACGAAGTAAATGGCTATTTTGAACGACTTAGGGAGAAGTATGCCAAACTTGAATCACAAAAAGACACTTTGATAGAATTAAATGAACAACTTGACCAATTAGTTAAAAACTATCAAAGTAGGATCCCTAAGTGTGATAAGTGTCCAACATTCAAAGAAGAAATTAAAAAATCAAAAATCAATATAAAATCACTTGAAAATGAAATTCTGATTTTGAAAGAAAGTGCAAATACTAGGAGAGAGAATTCTATTAAAAAGTGCACACAATTGTTAATGAAAATGAATCTCTCAAAACACAAGTCCAACAATTGTCAACGACTTTAGATAAATTTTCAAAAAGTGAAAAATCGTTGAATATGCTATTAGGAAAGCAAACTGGTAATACGGTTAGACAAGGACTTGGATATAATCAATCTGAAAATGTTGAAAGCAATATCAATCAAGTCAATCCAATGTGCACAATTTGTAGAAAATTTGGACACAATCAAAATAGTTGTTGGTATAGACCCAAACACGAGAAAACTATACCAATTTGGGTTCCAAAAGGCACAAATATAAAAACTCTCAAAGTTAAACAAATTTGGGTGCCTAAGGGAACAATTATAAATAGTTTTGGGTCTCCACAAATTTATTTTTTTAAATATTCTGCCACTAACAACCATGGAGCTATAAAAACAAGTAGGTCACAAAAATCTTTCATCGTGTAGGTGTGGTGGCAGGCTAAGGAACAACAATAGTGTTACTTGGATTCTGGCTGTTCCAAGGGCACACCGAGCGACAAAGCAAAGTTCCTTAGCCTAGTATAAAGGTGACAGAATCACAATGGGCAACAACGAAAAATATCGTAAAGGTAAAACATGTATGGTATATTTATTTGAATGATATATTAAATGTGATAATCTACACCGTAATCTGAGTTAAATCAGCCAATATTGTGATGATGAAATAATAATGATTTTGATTCTGACTTATTAAAATTGTTGGCCAATTATATTCATATGCCAAAAACACTATAAAAATCTCTAGATTCTTTGAATTACTTTATATATATTAGTTTGGATTGAAAATAGTGTTTTGTTGGATGATAATACATTTGGTTATAATACGGCTAACTCTATATTCATGGTTTTTGATTATTTACACGGCTTCATTTCAAATTCAAGAGAATGTCATTTAAAAAACAGTTAAAATTGAGATTGAAATTTTTGGTGCACACTTTCTGGTCTATCATAATCAAGTAGTGATACTTTTGAGTGAAAGAGAAATTCAGATGCAGATTACACTGGTAATCTAGTTGATGGAAAAATTACTAGTTGAACGTGATTTTTGTTGAGATATATAGTAACTGCATCGTTTTTCAAAGAAAATATCTGCATATTTTTCATTTCAAATAATTTCAAATAAAAGATATTTTTCTCATATAACCCTTTCTAGAAAATCAATTTTGACCATCTTTTCAGATCAGTCATTTTGAAAAATTAATTTTATAACTATTTTTGAATTTGATTTTAAATGACAATTTTAACTAATTTGACTCCTTAATAATAATCGAAAAGATAAATAGTGATTGAAAAAGTGATGAGGGTTGATATTTATCATATATTATGATTTGAGACGGTATAATTAGTAAATTTCTTTAGAAATTTAAACAAGAGTTATAAAACTTTTTGTTGGTAAAAATTCCATGACCATCTCGGTTTCTATCATATTTCTAACGACCATCACTTATCAAAATTCAATAGAGTTTGTTGATATGTGGTACTTTAAACAGGAATCATTCGTTTTTAATTTTACATTTTTTTAAATAATAGAAAATTTTATAAAGTAGTTAAAAATAAATAAATAAATAAATACCAAAGTATTCACTCTCATTTAAAAGTCCTCACGGTTATGCATGGGTGAATTACTTGGAATTTGTTATATGCTTTCATGCTCATTTAAAAGTCCTCACGGTTATGCATGTATAGAACGCATATCAAAATTGATTTATAAAATAAATAAGTTAATTCTAATCCTATTTAAAAGTCATCATGATTATGCATGGTTAGAAGATACTTGAATTCATTTTTTTTTAAAATAAAATTGGGATACTACTAATCTCATTTAAAAGTCCTAACGGTTTTGCATAGTTAGTAGATATTCAAATTCCTGATATAAATATACCATAAATAGACACAACTGTATGGTTTTATATGATGACATCAATCCCATCATTCTAAAAGTGGAATATCCGCCTAACAAAGTATTTATGATTTTTGATTGATTTTTTATTGAAATTTAATATTTATATTCAATTGTATTTTAATTTTGAATTAATATCGGTCACTTTATCTCTATTTTCTCTAATACAATTTGTAATGACCCAGAAATTTTATTAATTAAAATTCGTATATTTAATTAATTTAAATATAAATAAGTGAAATTTATAAGTCGAATAAATTTTATTTCGAATAATTGGATTTAATTGGATAATTAAATCGATAATTTAATATGTGAAAATACAGAAATAATTGAAATTTGGGTTAAATATGATTGAAAATGATTTGTAAAATTTTATTATATCATATTGAAGTTAGAACGATATTTTAGAACCTTTAAAATCGAATTAAGAGTTAATCTGTGAAAATTGAATATTTTAATATTTAATTATCGACTGTAAAATAGTAAATTTTTGAACAGTCTCAGAATTGGACGAAACTAGTTTCATTGGATCCGTAATAGTTTGTTATTACCGGATTTCAATTTTCGTAGCAATCGGAGTTATCGTTTGACCGTGGCAGCTCCAAACGCATCGAATTATTTTTAATATTAATTTAGCGAGTTAAAATAGTCATTTTTCAAAAAGTCTCGGATTTCGACGAAACCAGTTTCATCGGATCCGTAATGTGATATTATTGTATGGTTTCAAATTTTGTGTCAATCGGATTTATCGTTTGTCCGGTGCAAGCTAAAACGCCTAGAAAATCGTTTAAATCGGTTTAATTTCAAATCGAACGTTTATTGCCATAACTCGCACAGGTGACCGAATTAGCTTCCGAAACTTGTTCCATTGTGTCCGGAACGCGGGATAAACCCTTGAAACGTCGGTTACCGCGCGTAAATCGGAGTTTGGAAATTCCAAAATGAATAGTGTTTTGTTCGATTTTCTATAAATAGACCATCCTCTTCACAAAAAAAAGAAAGAAATTAGGGTTTTGAAAACCCTAGCCGCCAGTAGCTTATACCAATGGTCGAAAATTTACAGTTTTCTTCTTCAATTATCTTCCAATCCACACTTCAATTCAAGAAATCTCCAACTACAAAGTTGTAGAGCTACGTGAGATCTTCGATCTCAACGGTTATGATCGAAAACAAAGTAACGGATTGACGGCAATTCTCGATCAAAGTCTCCGTTTTGCGCACGACTTTCAAGGAGGATGAGGCAGCCGAGCTCAAGGTGGTTCTGGCCGAGTGTTGTGGTGGTGATGAGCTTTCGTTTGGCTGTGGTTTGATGAAGTTTCGTGTAGCGAGGAGGCGGCAGCACGTAACCCTAAATTGAACGTTGATGGGTTTGTTGTGCGTGAGTGTTATCTGGGAGAAGGAGGATACGCGTTTGGGGGAGATGAGGGGTGGACGGCCTGATGATGGGGGGGGGGGGTGAGATCTACGACCAGTAATTGATTTAGGTTTATAATATAAAAAATTATGTTGTAAATTGTTTATATAAAATTCGTGAAACTTGTAAAATG
Organism: Allium cepa; assembly: GCA_030765085.1. Lineage (NCBI taxonomy): Eukaryota > Viridiplantae > Streptophyta > Magnoliopsida > Asparagales > Amaryllidaceae > Allium > Allium cepa. The sequence goes on along the minus strand of CM060930.1, from coordinate 103,604,572 downwards.
CATATCTTTTTCATACGAGGTCGAAAACGCGCGAAACAGGAAGCGTTGGAATCGTATGGACGAGCACTACGCTATGGAATTGGATTGGAGTCATTTGGAGTTAGTGAAAATTTCGGGTAAAATTAAACGTCCGTTTAATTTTATTCGAAATAAATCGCTAAAACGAAATTGAAATCAATGTGAGAACTTCTCACTCAATCGAATCGGTTTCGATTTTATTTTAAATAGTTAGATTTAAAATACTTGAATGTATGTTTTGAATGATGATTATTATCTATTGAATGTTAAGATAGACATTATGCGCCGTTAGTAAGCGGAGGTTGTTTATTAAAAACATATACCGCGAATATTTCATAAACAGTGAAATTGGTATTATATATAATAGAAATATATATATTGGCATATGTATATATTGCAGTTATTGATTTCCCGCATTGTATAGCGGATAAGACCCTATTGCGCCGCCTATTAAGCGGATAATATTTTAAATCCCATATACCGCGATAATTTCGTACTGGAACGGAATTGGTATTGTGCTAACATCTTTGGATGCAGGAAACAGGTTGGAGGGATCCAACTGGATTTCTCAACAGTATTTATTTGATTTCAGATATTTTGATATTTGAAGGATTATCATATCGATATATGATGTCGTTGTTGTCGTGATTGACTATTTGGTATGTAGCATCATTGGACCAAATTTTGGAATTTTAAAAGGATTTTAAAGAGATTTTTGAAAGTATATGTTTATAAAATATTTTTTGAATTGATCCATTATAAATGAATGACGTTATAATTTTTAATGTTATAAAAATTATGATTTCTGAGAAATATAGATAAAAACTGATTTTTGAAAATATGGGATTAATGATTTTATAAAATAGTTTAATCGGGATTTTTGAATTTATTATAAAAAGTTTAAATATAGGATATATAGAATTTGATTATTTTATAAATCAAAGAGAATGGTGAAATTATAAAGGAGTTTAAAGACGTTTTAAAATAAAAATAATATAAATTGATTTAGATAAAGGATTTATAAATTGATATTTATAAATTAAAACGTTGGAATTATAAAACGAGTTTTCATAAGTGTTAGAATGAGTTGTGAATGAATTTCATAAATGAATGAAATGTATAGAATTATAAACGGTGAAGATATAAATGGAATTTTATAAGCAGTAAGTTTATAAAATTTGTAAAGTTATTTGAAGGAATAGATTTGGTTAAATAAATGAATCTTATAAGTTATAAGATTTATAATTTGGAAAGTTTAAAAGAACGATTTTGTAAAATAATCGTTTTATAAGCATTTAACTTGTAATATGAACTTTTGGTTTATAATTGAGTTATAAATCGAATAGGTTAATAAAGGAGATTTATAAAGGAAGTAGTTATAAAACAAATAGAAATAGAATTTATAAACGTTGTTTTATAAATCCGCAAACGAATTATTTCGATAAGTAAATTGTTCTAACTTATTTATGGAGTTATATTCACGTTTTAGACAGTGAATAATCTTTTAAAATAAAATGAATAGAAATGATGAAATTGGTTAACGAAGTATATTCACGTTTTTGGATAGTGAATATTATGTTAGAGGAAATGTTTTGGATTTGATGTTTTAAATAGAATTAAAACGATCTAACGATGTTTTCAAACTGTGTTGAGATTCGAAACCATAGATTTCAACATTTATTGTTGAAATAGACATTTTCGAGAAATAGAAGGAAATGGTGGACTATAACACTGTTGTTATAGTAAATGATTTCCGAAAGGAAATGTTTTGTTTAGTATTGGGATTTATATATCTATCTTAAATTCGAATCCCTATACTAGTGATTTTGGGTTGTCGTAACGATGTTTTACGCAACATTCGTTTTGGCCCAAATAAATATGTTTAAGAGAATGATTTCCTTAAAGAATGAAATATATACTTAATCTCGATTTAAGTATATTGAATATTTTCCAAGTGTAGAAAATAAATGGATTGAGAATTATTTAATAAGTAAGCATGGAAATGTTTTCCAATATAAAGTGAATATTTTGAGAATTTATCTTTTTGAAGATAAATTGAAAATGAATAATTGAAATCGTATATTCATAGATATTTTGGAATATAAATTCACTATGGAATTTATAAAAGAAAAGGGAATCTGTTTAAAAATAAATATTGATTTATTTTTGAAGTATTGAAAACATATATCTTGTAAAGATATTTTGGAAAATAAATAATTTGAAAAATTATTTGGAATCTGGTGATGTTGTGCATATCCATTGATAGTTCAATAACCGACTATCAATATTTACCTTTGAAAGGTATTTGTTGTGATTTGCCTGAATTTGAATGCACACTTATTTTTAAATTATTGCGCTTTTTATTCGGATTACCCATTCCGAATAGTGATACGACGTAAATGGATAGCACTGATGACCGGTGTTGAAGACCGGGTATTTGCGAGAGCGATAGGATGACCTGTCGATTGACTCTGCACCGAGTTGCTCCGGTATGGAGTTCTCCATATGTGATGGGGAATCCGATCAGGATTGTGGATATCCGGATTGCAAGGACTTCTTTGTAAGTGCCTTCGGTTCTGTTCGAGCCCGGAACAGACTTGTATGGATTGTATGTCTGACATTACAAGTTGAGATATAAAGCCGATTTCTTTCAAATATATTTCTGTTGGTGGCGGAGAATTTATTCTCTTAGCTTAACACCCTTCTCTGAGACGTACGAGCTCAGAGGTTATGTAGTTGAAGGTTATTAGCAATATATTCCCAATTTGGTAATGTGACATGCTGAGTGTTGCTGTGAAATGATCATTGTGTTGATCATTTGTGATAGGATCATTTGTTTGATCGTTTATCTTTGTGATCATTTCTATGATCATTTGTTGACCCAAAGCATGACTTTGTATAAAGCGTGTTTTTGTGGACGAGACTTCGTCGAGCCTCACACCCCGGAATGGTCAAAACAGGAAAGATGCGGCAAGGTTATGAGGGGTAGCTCCCTTTAGGGTGTGTGCATTTCCTTCTGGAAAAGGGTGGTATCATGGTATGGAGCCCAGATACTTACTCATGTTGAAAACACTTATTATTTGGTGTGATGTTGATTACGAGCGCTCGGTTAAAGGTCCCAAAGGACCGGGGGATGACATACTCGTGTCAGTTGTTACCCAGTTAGGGGTAACCCGGCCTTGTGTTGGCAGAGATCCGGTTTGGTTCTCGGGGACGTCCTTCCAAAGGCGTTCTCATGTGGCAATGGGAAGTTCCTTGGCCTGACCATTCGTTGGAAATCCAAAGAAACAATACGAAACTTGTACGGTTTTAGTTGTATAACCTGCCATGGAATGTGGCGGTAACCTGCTATTGAACATGGTAGCTATAGTAGGCATAAGTGCGGAATGCCTATGCTGGCTAAGATTTATATCTTTATTTTTGAAATGAATTTTTCCTACACTATGCACTAGTAATAATATCAAATATTCTTTTTAAATGCGTATCAAGCATCTTTGACTATCATAAGGAGAAATCTCCTCCGATTCTGCGTTTGAATGTATGTGTGTGCGGGAGGCCTTATGGTAGTCTCATTTCTAAAAGCATTGCGAATTGACTTTAAAAATATTCCTCTATTTTGATTTTAAAGATAAATAAACTGTTTTGAGTTCTCACACCAGTCACATGACTGACTCGGAGTTTATTGTTTTCCTTCCAAAACTCTGGGTGCCCACCAATTTCCACACGGGCAGTCAAGAGTTAAGGTTTATCAGGATATTCTGGAGTTGCTGGAGGCAAGCTGGATGGCATGGCTTATTACTAGTATATAGTATTTCTTTTCCGCTGTTTGTTGTTGTTTGTTGTTGTTTGTTGTTGTACACTCTGATGATATGATGTAATGTAATGTAATGTAATAACTGATATAGTTCTTTGTTTAAAGATTATTCATTTATCTATTATATGTTGTTCCGCTGCGATTGTGAGATTCTGATATTGTTCTGTTGTTTCCTTTTCGTTCTATTTTCTTTTCTCTCTATTTTCTATCTTTTCTCTCTTCTTCTGTCTTTTTCTTTTTCTTAAAACCCTAACTGTTCGGTTTTTCGACAACGAAAAATCGCGTACATTACATCTGGTATCAGAGCATATGGTTAAGCGACAACCATGGTTCTGTTGGGTATTACTCATTAGAGATAGAGTCAGTAGTACTCTAGAATGAGTTTGAGTGTAATAATAGCCATGAGAGCGTATTTGTTAGTGAATATATAAAATTGTTTTATATTGTGATGATTGGTTTATTGAGTGGCATATGAACCTTCGTCAGCACGGTTTCGACAACTATGCCGAAGGGGTTTATAAACATTTGAATAGAACAATTCGACACAATATTGTTTTTAAATTGGGTAAATGAAATAATTTTACCTTGATTTTATTTTATATATAAAGGAATAATTTTTCAGAATTATTAAAGTATATAAGTTGATTGTTTGGTTGTTGAATAAGTTGTTTGAATAATCTAAATAAAAGAATAATTGTATAAGCAAAAGAATTATAAGAATTGAATTATAATTAAAGTAATTTACAATTGAGAAATAAACTTATATATATAAGAAGTGAAACTATATGAATATATTTATGAATATGAGTTGAAAATAAAAATGAATTTAAAGTTAAATGGAAATTACTTTAGAATTTGGAAGCTGAATTGATTTATAAGTGGGAATTTAAGTTATGTAAAAACCAAGTGATGTTTATAAAATGAAGTATAACTTAAGAAATGTTGAATGAAGTTGATATTGGTATCAAAGTAAATTAATAGAGTTAAGTGATAAATGTGAACTTGAGTTATATAAATGAAATTCAACTTTAAGTTGTTAAACGAATTAGTATGTAACGACCCGTTAAATTAATAATATTTAATAAATTAAATTAATATAATTTCTAATTTGTTTAAGAATAAATGTAGAAATTTGGTATAGTAGTTGTAACCTAGTGTAACAACAAAATTTTATGACAATAGATTTGGATAATGAAATTTGTCACTTTTTGTTAAAAGTAAATTTTAAGAAATCAATAAATGTTGAATTGAGAATATTAAAAAAAAATATTAACTAAAATGAGATTCATTAATATAAAATCAGTAGTGAAGATGTCACCTTTGGTTGTAATAAAGGTGAATGCTTTTAGTGGATGTCAACACTTAATAAAATTTATTTAGAATAAGAAGAATTTAAATGCATGTTTGAATAGAGTATTAAATTGATAGATTAAGCGTAAGTAATTAGAATTTAACCCTATAAGATATGGAACTGAATGTATGAATATAATTTTGTAGAAATAGTTAATTAACAACTTATTTGTGCATACCCAATTTAATATAAATAACAAAAGGGCTAGCACTTGATGTGCCTAAGTATTAATATATTGGAACAATAATAAAATAGAGAGTTTGGTGGTAAATAGAAATAAAAAGACCGTTATTAACTAATAAATTAATAAATGGATTCTAACAATAGGTAGTAATTAATGCGTATATATTGGGCATTTGCGGATTACCAATTTTTCTACCTATTCATATAATTTATTTATGCAAATCTAAACCTATGGCAACATTTTGTTAATAAATGTTGGAAATGAATTTGAATATATCAAAGGATAACAAGTGTTTAGGTTAACCATTTATTTTATTTAGTTAAGAAGGGAAATAGATTGAAATAAAGCTAATTTAATTTTTTTGGTTGTTAATGGGTATAGTTAAATAAGGAGAAGTTATAGGAAATAAAACGCGCACTAATGAGATGTAATATAATTCCAAAGTTATTTATACCCACAAATAGGTTAATTACTGTATAGAAAGAGTCTAAATCAATAAATGAATTTATTAAGATTACATTTATAATTTTATAACCTTTATGCTGATTTAAGTTCAATTAATTTATTTGATTAAATAGTACAGTAGCGTAGTTTTGTGCAGTAGTTGAAATAGCTAATTCTTTTAGGTGAAGTTAAGGCTAATTCTATGTATATATTTGACCTATTGTTGATATAGATTCTAGGAAGCAGGATCTATTAATTAAATGGAGTATTAGATTCAATAATTGCATTTATCGCATAAATAAAGAGAATATAACGGTTAAATTTGGCGTTATTGAAATTAAAAAGGAATGGGGGAATAATAATTTGAAATCATTGCAATAGATATTAATTTAAGGTTACCTTAAATAAATTAAGGTAATAAATGGAGGATAGTGTAAATATCTTTATAATACGATGATTTGTGTAGTTAGGGTAGTTTTGATTTGTCACTTAAGATGGAGGATTTTTATAAAATGTAATAAATGCAGTTTAAATTAAGGCATTGACGTTTGGATATTTAAGAAGTGATAAACTAAAATTTATTTATTTACTTGAAAATTTGAAATCCAATTTGTGGATTTATTGCAAATAAGTGAAATTTGTGTTTAACCATTACATCGATAGGAATAAATTAAATTTAAGGTTATATTAATAAAATTTGGACTAGAGAAATGATATGAATCGGTTTTAGAAGCCTTAAATATAAAATGGGAAGTAGACGAGATTTCACGTTACAACCATTTTTAAAAATCCTGATGTATGTAAAATATTAATGAAATATAACGTAAACCAATGTTGAATCAAAAGAATAGAGTCAACACTTATTTATTCATTTAATGTGATATAACTACGAGTATGATTTATTGCAAATTACATGAAAATCTAATATATAGGACATTACCTAAAAAGGAAGAGTAGATAAAATTTATGATAAACATATTTGTACATGAAGGTTATTGATTTAAGGAGAAATTGGGCAAGTTTTATGTAATTGGGTTAAGTGCAACCTTTAATAGATAAATTTAGTGCAATTAAAGAAATTGACATTTAATATTTCGATAACTTAAAATTTGATGGGATAAGAACATTTGGGTAATGAAGGGATGACAAATATTAGCTATGATTCTAGAAGGAATTAAATAGATAATGGGAAGATTAAAATCAGGTTCTAAGCAATAATTATTAAATAACAGAAGTTTAGCAGTAAAGTGAGATAATTGAAAATTTTAATCATTCATATAAGTCATTTGTTTATTAATATGAGTTAGCTAATAAATTTAACTTGGGCAATACCTATATATTGGAAACACATTTGTAAAGTGAAATTAATTGAATTTGGTGAATTGGGAATGAATCCAAGGTTATAGGAATTGATGTAATACTACGCAAATAAAAGGTAACTGCATAAAATCAATGTTTCGTAATAAATTGTAATTGATAATTAAGTAGGAATGGGTTTGAATTTGACAAAAAGGAAAATTTATTATTCGCTTACCCATCTATTCAATCTATTAAATTTGATCAGATCCATTTGCAATTAAACGAATTTATTTACAAGTTAGTATGTATTTAGCTGATAACTATAAACCAATTAGGGCAATTGGGTATATATATTACCAGTTAAGTTATATAAGATAATGGTTGACTTAATTAAGGGAGTTTATGTAATAATTTCATTTATTTTGTAAGTGGAAATAAAACGTTAATGATAACATGTATTCAAAATTTACCATCTATTTAGTATATTAAGTATAATTGATAATCAACTGCAGCAAGTAATAAATAATAAATACGTAACGTTAAATGAAGTAATATTTGAAATTTAATATTTAGAAACTATGTAAATATAAGTGCAGATGAAATTGGAGATATTTACATATTGAAATATGAATCCAATGATAAATCAATCTAATTGACAATAAATAATGGAAAGTAAATTTAATTAAATTTTGGAAATTTAATATATATATACAGTTATAAACCCTAGCTCCATCCTATTGTCATTTGCTGTACATTCATTTCTTCATCTCCTTCTCCTCCTCAAATGGTTGCAAAACCTAGATCTACTTCAATCCAAATTTCAATGAAAATGCAAACACTTCAGAAAAATTCCATAAAAAAATATATGTTAATGTTCTCGAGGCACGTAATCTACTGGTGCAATTCGTTTTCTGTTTTGAACATTCGTTTGACCAGAATTAATTCAAACAGTCCGTGACCATTCATCATCGTCGTCGCAAACTTCGTCGGATCGTCAAACCCTTTCTGGGTTTTGTAGAGTGGACGATGGGGATCTCATCTATATGGTTTTTGTGTCGATTCAACGGTTAGATCGTCGTAGATCTTCGATTAGGGTTTCTGGAAGGGTGCTGCGTGTGTTTCTGGGAATAGAAGGGGTGACGTGGCACATATATTTGATCGTAATTTAATTCCGGATTTGACGACGCTGGTTTGGACGAATTCCGAGAAGGGCGAATTTTTGGGTTTAAATCGAATTTAAATTCGATTTAAATTCAAAAGGTGAGTGTTTTAACCCACTCACAACTACTAGAAGCTTTTATGTTTGTTTAAATTAATTTTAGAAATGAATAGAAATTTATTTATGAGTATTTGGCATGTTTATTTTATTCATATCTATTGAATTGCATTTATTTAATTTAACTGTTAATTTAATTAATTTATTGCGTATAAATTTACAGTTAAAATTTATTTGTTTGTATATGAACTGCTAGTTAACAGTTATATAATTTATTACTGAATATAGACTGTAGATTAATAGCTGTTAAATTTAATTTGAATAAAATTTCCAGTATTACCTGTTATGTAGTACCAAAAATAATATTGTTATTGATTGATATTGATTGATGATTGCGATTTGGATGATGGATGATGTTGATGAATGTATGTTTATTGTATATCATTTAATTGCAAATTATCATGCATATTTCATTTCATTCGGGATTGTGGTTTGAAATGATATATAACCGCAAAATTTTATATCTTTTAAATTGCGGATTGAAATGATAAATATCCGTATCACTTGACCATAGGATAGAAAATTATATACAGGCACCGCGGTATATATATAACTATTTAAATGTGATTTCTATGGTTTGGATGGAATACGGTTTATAATAATCTTAAATGTTATATTGTATAAATATTTTTCTTCCATATATATATATACATATGAAGTTGAAAATTTTGAAATTAAAAGGTGTATAAAAATCTTTATTAAAAATGGAAGAAAATTAAGAAAATGGAGTTTAATAATTTATATCATATGTTTAAATGTTAAGTTTGGAAATTTTAAGATATGATATTTATAATTGGATTTTTCCCGAAATAAATTGAAATGAATATTCTAGTATAATTTGAATTGGGAAAAATATATATATTTTATTACTAGAAATTGAAGTCTTATTATTTATGGATTTTATATGAATATTCAAGACTAATTAATAGAACAATTGATCTGTTGAAAGAATAAAATCCAATTTTAGTTTGAAATATTGTTACTCAAAATGGATATACGTATATATGAATAAATTGAAGTGGTTTTGGAACTTGAGAGAGATAATATAAATTTTGGTTTAGACTTTAATAAAGAAATGTATTTGTAAAGCCATGAGAACTATTTTCTTTACAAAGTAACATTTAAGTTAAACCATTTAATTCATATACCGTTGAATGTCCAAACCACTCAAGTTCTAGAAGTTATGGTTTTAAATTATGAATTTCGAAAAATTATGCTTTGAAAAGAAATTTGGCTTTCAGACGTTATAAATTTTAAAGCATTATGATTTTTGGAAAAGATTTATATTTGGGATAAATGATATCATATTGTTTGGGTTTTAAAATGATATCGTATTCATAATTTTAAGATGGAAATGTTAATTCTGGTTTTTAAGTATAAACTATTTTTAAATGACCGCGGTGTTATAATATCGATGGGTTGGCAAAGAGACCGGGATCGGATATGGACATACTCTCTGTCGATACCGAAAACCACTTTGACTAACCGTGTACGCGGTGGAGATTCCAGAATGAAGTAGGTGGTGGCGACGTTTCCTGTAAGGTAAATACGTGGACCCAACTCCCGTGAGTTGGCATAAGGTGGCTAAAACAGGAGCTATTCCCAGGCCAATGAGGTCATTCCTCTGATCGGACACTCCTCTTCGATATTATACTATGACTTTGGATTGATTCAGTGGCCACTTTTATTTGATTTTGGGGAGTTTGTTCGAGGTGGGCGGTAACTGCGGCTACGCGTTTCCATCAGCCTGGGTACGCAATTGGTATATCTACCCTGGCATTGCCTTGTTGTGCCGTGTCACCTACCATACCGAGCCTTTACTACGAGTTATGTTTTGTACCATACCTATGGAGTGCCCTCTGACGACGCCCATTACGGGGGAGATTACGGTACTGTATAGACTATGGGAATATATAAATGTGTTAAGGTGCAAAATGTAAAGCCTTAACGCTATTTAAAAGTAAGTTTATTTTATAAATAGACACTACTATAATAGCGCAATATACTACATAGTAAATAGTTTAACGGATCCTTAGGAGATGTAAATCCCGAACATCTCTTGAGTTACTGTACTCATATTTAATTCTGTTAATTTAACTCACATAAGATCTTTTAGTCTGACTCGAGTGTTTTTGTCTTTTCAAATTCGCTCGGGTCAGTCCGAGCGTTTCAGGATCGAAGACTTTAGCTTTGAAGGACGAAGACGAAGGAGTCGTATTATTATTATCTATAGTATTGCACCACACTCATACTGTTCCGCTGCATTGATTGTATTGGTAGGTGTAACTCTGATATTTATTGTATAAAGCAAATCAAGTGTTTGTAAACTGTTTGAACTGTATATTTATTATTATATTTTATCCTTCCGCTGTGAGATTCTGTTTTGTTTTTATTTCTTCTCTGTTTTCTTATTTACCCCATAACAATCCGCCCTTGCGTATGCTTTGAATTGGCACGTGTGTCGGTTTAAAGTGTGCGAAAAGGCGGGATGTTACAGTTGGTATCAGAGCTTTGGTTTAGCGATAAACCTTGGCTTAGTGGGGTTTGACTCTTTATTAATAGGGTAGTAATACCCTATGGGAGTCGCTGAGTGTATATATATATGAGAGAGCGTATTTGTTAGTATTAATAAAAGATTTTGATATTGTGTTAATCTGTTCCACTTTGTATTTATAAATTCTGGTTGATGCATGGGACGCTATGTCATCAATAGGGATTTCTAAACACTTAATTAGGACAGACCGACATAATATTTGTTTTAATATAGGTGAAAGAAATAATTTTGCCTATTATATTTTCTATATATAAAAATATTTTTATAAAGATATATATATATTTGGTTGCTATAGATTGGGTGTTAGGTAATAAAATATTTATAATAATTGAAGCTGAGCTGAAATTATAATAAATCAAATTGGAGATTTTTGAACTTAAGTCCGGGATTTTGAAATCTGCTTTCAAAGGATTTATGAAATATAATGATTTGGTTTATAAATATTTTCTTATATAAATATTTAGTATAATTCGAAGGAATTGGTTTAAAGAGGATTTTGAAGAAAATAAGTTTGTACTTTCCTCTCTGTCGCTGGAAAATAATTTCGGTGATGACGGCCGCATTATCGACTTTCATTTTCGAGTTTCGAAGGGAAATGCCACTATAGTAAATTCTACTGCAGATTTGTTTTGAAATTATTTAAAATTTTAATTGTTTTAAGGTAATTAGAGATATAAAAGTTGTAAGAAATTAATTATTTATTATTTTAAAGAAATTTTGGAATTTGACCCGGTATTAATTCTTGAATTTCCATTAATTAGTTGTAAAAATTTAGGTTAGTGAAATAAAAGAAGTAATCAATGAATTAAAAGAGTTGAGATTAAACTTGCATAAGTTCTTTTTCTTTTTCTTTAACATAAATAACTTACCAAGTATAAAAAGTTGAAATGTAAATTAAGAGTGGAATAGAATATTATGCAAGTAGAATTTTGGAAAAAAATGAAGTATTCAACAAATTACTGTTATAAATAAGAATTTAATGGTATTAACTTAAGTGATGATTGGAATTTTACTAAAATTAAAGGTTGTATTATTAATAGGTGATTTTAACCTTAAGAAAGTAAAAATGAAATTCCTTAATTTATAAAGTTTGATTGTAGGGTTATTAACTTAAGTATGCTTTAATTCCCCCTATTCTAATATAATGGAAAGTAGGGAAAATATAAATGACTGCAATCCATAGTTAATGAATGAGTAAAATCTTTCACTTATAGGAATGCAAGTTATAAGGTTAATAAATTAAGTGTAAGTAGAGGGTTACTGTAATTAAATATAATGGAAACTTCAACATTAAATAAATGAATGAGATTAAAGGTAAGTCGAAATTGTAATTTATAAAACAAATATATATTAATAAAATGGAATTGAGAAGAAACTTGTAAAATTTCACTTACATTCTTTAAACTACATAACTTACCATATTATAAAAGTTGCAATGTTAGTAAGAAAATGTAAGGGGAAATCTTACAAGTGAGGCTTGAGGTAATAAAGGTATTCTATTAATTTGCTATTGTTAATGAGAATTAATTGTATAAGCTTAAGATAAATTGGAAATTTTACTATATAAGTAAAGGTAAGTAGTATAAATAGATGATATATACTTTAGTCAATAAATTGGAATACAAATATAATGAATTTTGTAATAAATGGAAAATAAAATTGTAAGAAACAAAGAAATCCCTCCATGAATGAAAGAAAGAAAATCAACCCACTGAAGCATGAAATAAATGTATAATAAGTTAATTTGGTTGTTGGTTTGAATTGTTATTGTTGATTTATGTTTGTTGGGTAAGGAATTTGAAGTTGTTGGATGAATAAATAATCTATCTTTGTTCCATCTAAGACTGTTGAGTAAGGGATGCACTTGATAGTTAATTTCATTTCATACAAATTTCAAGTTTGAACCCAAACAACTATTTGTTTGATGGATTAAATGGTTGCTTTGTTTGTGTATGTATGTTGTTTGTAAGGTTGATGGTTGTTGAATTGTTTGGTTGATTAATGATTGAATCCACTTGAATAGTTCACTTTAAAATAAATATTTAACCTTTTAGATTATATAAGTGAATACAGGTGATGGAAGCAACTGCTACTGCTTTTGGTTCCAAAATAATAAGCGTATATTGCCCGACAAATAGGTACGTTTTCGGATTACGTTTAAAGCGCTATTTTTCCCGTGTTGGGATATAATATTTTGATAATATATGTAATATATTTGTATATTTTGATATTATATTTTCTCCCGAGCCTCACCGTACAAAGGAGACTCTGCCAAAAATTTTCGTAAATTTTGGACTTAGAATTTTGTCGAATATTTTCCAAACTTTAATGATTTAAGTATAAAAGGTGGTAATGATTATAAACGGGTATATTTCATTAAAAGAAATTTATCCAATAAATTATTGTTTATAAGTTAATATTTGAAATAAGATGTACTGTTTATTCTTCCTTCTCCCTTCTTTTTCATTTTCGGGGACGAAAAGTTTTAAGTGGGGGAGATTGTAACGACCCGTTAAATTAATAATATTTAATAAATTAAATTAATATAATTTCTAATTTGTTTAAGAATAAATGTGGAAATTTGGTATAGTAGTTGTAACCTAGTGTAACAATAAAATTTTATGACAATAGATTTGGATAATGAAATTTGTCACTTTTTGTTAAAAGTAAATTTTAAGAAATCAATAAATGTTGAATTGAGAATATTAAAAAAAAAATAACTAAAATGAGATTCATTAATATAAAATCAGTAGTGAAGATGTCACCTTTGGTTGTAATAAAGGTGAATGCTTTTAGTGGATGTCAACACTTAATAAAATTTATTTAGAATAAAAAGAATTTAAATGCATGTTTGAATAGAGTATTAAATTGATAGATTAAGCGTAAGTAATTAGAATTTAACCCTATAAGATATGGAACTGAATGTATGAATATAATTTTGTAGAAATAGTTAATTAACAACTTATTTGTGCATACCCAATTTAATATAAATAACAAAAGGGCTAGCATTTGATGTGCCTAAGTATTAATATATTGGAACAATAATAAAATAGAGAGTTTGGTAGTAAATAGAAATAAAAAGACCGTTATTAACTAATAAACTAATAAATGGATTCTAACAATAGGTAGTAATTAATGCGTGTATATTGGGCATTTGCGGATTACCAATTTTTCTACCTATTCATATAATTTATTTATGTAAATCTAAACCTATGGCAACATTTTGTTAATAAATGTTAGAAGTGAATTTGAATATATCAAAGGATAACAAGTGTTTAGGTTAACCATTTATTTTATTTAGTTAAGAAGGGAAATAGATTGAAATAAAGCTAATTTAATTTTTTTGGTTGTTAATGGGTACAGTTAAATAAGGAGAAGTTATAGGAAATAAAACGTGCACTAATGAGATGTAATATAATTCCAAAGTTATTTATACCCACAAATAGGTTAATTACTGTATAGAAAGAGTCTAAATCAATAAATGAATTTATTAAGATTACATTTATAATTTTATAACCTTTATGCTGATTTAAGTTCAATTAATTTATTTGATTAAATAGTGCAGTAGCGTAGTTTTGTGCGGTAGTTGAAATAGCTAATTCTTTTAGGTGAAGTTAAGGCTAATTCTATGTATATATTTGACCTATTGTTGATATAGATTCTAGGAAGCAGGATCTATTAATTAAATGGAGTATTAGATTCAATAATTGCATTTATCGCATAAATAAAGAGAATATAACGGTTAAATTTGGCGTTATTAAAATTAAAAAGGAATGGGGGAATAATAATTTGAAATCATTGCAATAGATATTAATTTAAGGTTACCTTAAATAAATTAAGGTAATAAATGGAGGATAGTGTAAATATCTTTATAATACGATGATTTTTGTAGTTAGGGTAGTTTTGATTTGTCACTTAAGATGGAGGATTTTTATAAAATGTAATAAATGCAGTTTAAATTAAGGCATTGACGTTTGGGTATTTAAGAAGTGATAAACTAAAATTTATTTATTTATTTGAAAATTTGAAATCGAATTTGTGGATTTATTGCAAATAAGTGAAATTTGTGTTTAACCATTACATCGATAGGAATAAATTAAATTTAAGGTTATATTAATAAAATTTGGACTAGAGAAATGATATGAATCGGTTTTAGAAGCCTTAAATATAAAATGGGAAGTAGACGAGATTTCACGTTACAACCATTTTTAAAAATCCTGATGTATGTAGAAATATTAATGAAATATAACGTAAACCAATGTTGAATCAAAAGAATAGAGTCAACACTTATTTATTCATTTAATGTGATATAACTACGAATATGATTTATTGCAAATTACATGGAAATCTAATATATAGGACATTACCTAAAAAGGAAGAGTAGATAAAATTTATGATAAACATATTTGTATATGAAGGTTATTGATTTAAGGAGAAATTGGGCAAGTTTTATGTAATTGGGTTAAGTGCAACCTTTAACAGATAAATTTAGTGCAATTAAAGAAATTGACATTTAATATTTCGATAACTTAAAATTTGATGGGATAAGAACATTTGGGTAATGAAGGGATGACAAATATTAGCTATGATTCTAGAAGGAATTAAATAGATAATGGGAAGATTAAAATCAGGTTCTAAGCAATAATTATTAAATAACAGAAGTTTAGGAGTAAAGTGAGATAATTGAAAATTTTAATCATTCATATAAGTCATTTGTTTATTAATATGAGTTAGCTAATAAATTTAACTTGGGCAATACCTATATATTGGAAACACATTTGTAAAGTGAAATTAATTTAATTTGGTGAATTGGGAATGAATCCAAGGTTATAGGAATTGATGTAATACTACGCAAATAAAAGGTAACTACATAAAATCAATGTTTCGTAATAAATTGTAATTGATAATTAAGTAGGAATGGGTTTGAATTTGACAAAAAGGAACATTTACTATTTGCTTACCCATCTATTCAATCTATTAAATTTGATCAGATCCATTTGCAATTAAACGAATTTATTTACAAGTTAGTATGTATTTAGCTGATAACTATAAACCAATTAGGGCAATTGGGTATATATATTACCAGTTAAGTTATATAAGATAATGGTTGACTTAATTAAGGGAGTTTATGTAATAATTTCATTTATTTTGTAAGTGGAAATAAAACGTTAATGATAATAAGTATTCAAAATTTACCATCTATTTAGTATATTAAGTATAATTGATAATCAACTGCAGCAAGTAATAAATAATAAATACGTAACGTTAAATGAAGTAATATTTGAAATTTAATATTTAGAAACTATGTAAATATAAGTGTAGATGAAATTGGAGATATTTACATATTGAAATATGAATCCAATGATAAATCAATCTAATTGACAATAAATAATGGAAAGTAAATTTAATTAAATTTTGAAAATTTAATATATATATACAGTTATAAACCCTAGCTCCATCCTATTGTCATTTGCTGTATATTCATTTCTTCATCTCCTTCTCCTCCTCAAATGGTTGCAAAACCTAGATCTACTTCAATCCAAATTTCAATGAAAATGCAAACACTTCAGAAAAATTCCACAAAAAAATATATGTTAAAGTTCTCGAGGCACGTAATCTACTGGTGCAATTCGTTTTCTGTTTTGAACATTCGTTTGACCAGAATTAATTCAAACAGTCCGTGACCATTCATCATCGTCGTCGCAAACTTCGTCGGATCGTTAAACCCTTTCTAGGTTTTGTAGAGTGGACGATGGGGATCACATCTATATGGTTTTTGTGTCGATTCAACGGTTAGATCGTCGTAGATTTTCGATTAGGGTTTCTGGAAGGGGGCTGCGTGTGTTTCTGGGAATAGAAGGAGTGACGTGGCACATATATTTGATCGTAATTTAATTTCGGATTTGATGACGCTGGTTTGGACGAATTCCGAGAAGGGCGAATTTTTGGGTTTAAATCGAATTTAAATTCGATTTAAATTCAAAAGGTGAGTGTTTTAACCCACTCACAACTACTAGAAGCTTTTATGTTTGTTTAAATTAATTTTAGAAATGAATAGAAATTTATTTATGAGTATTTGGCATGTTTATTTTATTCATATCTGTTGAATTGCATTTATTTAATTTAACTATTAATTTAATTAATTTATTGCGTATAAATTTACAGTTAAAATTTATTTGTTTGTATATGAACTGCTAGTTAACAGTTATATAATTTATTACTGAATATAGACTGTAGATTAATAGCTGTTAAATTTAATTTGAATAAAATTGCCAGTATTACCTGTTATGTAGTACCAAAAATAATATTGTTATTGATTGATATTGATTGATGATTGCGATTTGGATGATGGATGATGTTGATGAATGGATGTTTATTGTATATCATTTAATTGCAAATTATCATGCATATTTCATTTCATTCGGGATTGTGGTTTGAAATGATATATAACCGCAAAATTTTATATCTTTTAAATTGCGGATTGAAATGATAAATATCCGTATCACTTGACCATAGGATAGAAAATTATATACAGGCACCGCGGTATATATATAACTATTTAAATGTGATTTCTATGGTTTGGATGGAATACGGTTTATAATAATCTTAAATGTTATATTGTATAAATATTTTTCTTCTATATATATATACATATGAAGTTGAAAATTTTGAAATTAAAAGGTGTATAAAAATATTTATTAAAAATGGAAGAAAATTAAGAAAATGGAGTTTAATAATTTATATCATATGTTTAAATGTTAAGTTTGGAAATTTTAAGATATGATATTTATAATTGGATTTTTCCCGAAATAAATTGAAATGAATATTCTAGTATAATTTGAATTGGGGAAAATATATATATTTTATTACTAGAAATTGAAGCCTTATTATTTATGGATTTTATACAATATTCAAGACTAATTAATAGAACAGTTGATCTGTTGAAAGAATAAAATCCAATTTTAGTTTGAAATATTGTTACTCAAAATGGATATACGTATATATGAATAAATTGAAGTGGTTTTGGAACTTGAGAGAGATAATATAAATTTTGGTTTAGACTTTAATAAAGAAATGTATTTGTAAAGCCATGAGAACTATTTTCTTTACAAAGTAACATTTAAGTTAAACCATTTAATTCATATACCGTTGAATGTCCAAACCATTCAAGTTCTAGAAGTTATGGTTTTAAATTATGAATTTCGAAAAATTATGCTTTGAAAAGATATTTGACTTTCAGACGTTATAAATTTTAAAGCATTATGATTTTTGGAAAAGATTTATATTTGGGATAAATGATATCATATTGTTTGGGTTTTAAAATGATATCGTATTCATAATTTTAAGATGGAAATGTTTATTCTGGTTTTTAAGTATAAACTATTTTTAAATGACCGCGGTGTTATAATATCGATGGGTTGGCAAAGAGACCGGGATCGGATATGGACATACTCTCTGTCGATACCGAAAACCACTTTGACTAACCGTGTACGCGGTGGAGATTCCAGAATGAAGTAGGTGGTGGCGACGTTTCCTGTAAGGTAAATACGTGGACCCAACTCCCGTGAGTTGGCATAAGGTGGCTAAAACAGGAGCTATTCCCAGGCCAATGAGGTCATTCCTATGATCGGACACTCCTCTTCGATATTATACTATGACTTTGGATTGATTCAGTGGCCACTTTTATTTGATTTTGGAGAGTTTGTTCGAGGTGGGCGGTAACTGCGGCTACGCGTTTCCATCAGCCTGGGTACGCAATTGGTATATCTACCCTGGCATTGCCTTGTTGTGCCGTGTCACCTACCATACCGAGCCTTTACTACGAGTTATGTTTTGTACCATACCTATGGAGTGCCCTCTGACGACTCCCAGTACGGGGGAGATTACTGTACTGTATAGACTATGGGAATATATAAATGTGTTAAGGTGGAAAATGTAAAGCCTTAACGCTATTTAAAAGTAAGTTTATTTTATAAATAGACACTACTATAATAGCGCAATATACTACATAGTAAATAGTTTAACGGATCCTTAGGAGATGTAAATCCCGAACATCTCTTGAGTTACTGTACTCATACTTAATTCTGTTAATTTAACTCACATAAGATCTTTTAGTCTGACTCGAGTGTTTTTGTCTTTTCAAATTCGCTCGGGTCAGTCCGAGCGTTTCAGGATCGAAGACTTTAGCTTTGAAGGACGAAGACGAAGGAGTCGTATTATTATTATCTTTAGTATTGCACCACACTCATACTGTTCCGCTGCATTGATTGTATTGGTAGGTGTAACTCTGATATTTATTGTATAAAGCAAATCAAGTGTTTGTAAACTGTTTGAACTGTATATTTATTATTATATTTTATCCTTCCGCTGTGAGATTCTGTTTTGTTTTTATTTCTTCTCTGTTTTCTTATTTACCCCATAACAATCCGCCCTTGCGTATGCTTTGAATTGGCACGTGTGTCGGTTTAAAGTGTGCGAAAAGACGGGATGTTACAGTTGGTATCAGAGCTTTGGTTTAGCGATAAACCTTGGCTTAGTGGGGTTTGACTCTTTATTAATAGGGTAGTAATACCCTATGGGAGTCGCTGAGTGTATATATATATGAGAGAGCGTATTTGTTAGTATTAATAAAAGATTTTGATATTGTGTTAATCTGTTCCACTTTGTATTTATAAATTCTGGTTGATGCATGGGACGCTATGTCACCAATAGGGATTTCTAAACACTTAATTAGGACAGACCGACATAATATTTGTTTTAATATAGGTGAATGAAATAATTTTGCCTATTATATTTTTTATATATAAAAATATTTTTATAAAGATATATATATATATTTGGTTGCTATAGATTGGGTGTTAGGTAATAAAATATTTATAATAATTGAAGCTAAGCTGAAATTATAATAAATCAAATTGGAGATTTTTGAACTTAAGTCCGGGATTTTGAAATCTGCTTTCAAAGGATTTATGAAATATAATGATTTGGTTTATAAATATTTTCTTATATAAATATTTAGTATAATTCGAAGGAATTGGTTTAAAAAGGATTTTGAAGAAAATAAGTTTGTACTTTCCTCTCTGTCGCTGGAAAATAATTTCGGTGATGACGGCCGCATTATCGACTTTCATTTTCGAGTTTCGAAGGGAAAGGCCACTGTAGTAAATTCTACTGTTGATTTGTTTTGAAATTATTTAAAATTTTAATTGTTTTAAGGTAATTAGAGATATAAAAGTTGTAAGAAATTAATTATTTATTATTTTAAAGAAATTTTGGAATTTGACCCGGTATTAATTCTTGAATTTCCATTAATTAGTTGTAAAAATTTAGGTTAGTGAAATAAAAGAAGTAATCAATGAATTAAAAGAGTTGAGATTAAACTTGCATAAGTTCTTTTTCTTTTTCTTTAACATAAATAACTTACCAAGTATAAAAAGTTGAAATGTAAATTAAGAGTGGAATAGAATATTATGCAAGTAGAATTTTGGAAAAAAATGAAGTATTCAATAAATTACTGTTATAAATAAGAATTTAGTGGTATTAACTTAAGTGATGATTGGAATTTTACTAAAATTAAAGGTTGTATTATTAATAGGTGATTTTAACCTTAAGAAAGTAAAAATGAAATTCCTTAATTTATAAAGTTTGATTGTAGGGTTATTAACTTAAGTATGCTTTAATTCCCCCTATTCTAATATAATGGAAAGTAGGGAAAATATAAATGACTGCAATCCATAGTTAATGAATGAGTAAAATCTTTCACTTATAGGAATGCAAGTTATAAGGTTAATAAATTAAGTGTAAGTAGAGGGTTACTGTAATTAATATAATGGAAACTTCAACATTAAATAAATGAATGAGATTAAAGGTAAGTCGAAATTGTAATTTATAAAACAAATATATATTAATAAAATGGAATTGAGAAGAAACTTGTAAAATTTCACTTACATTCTTAAAACATACATAACTTACCATATTATAAAAGTTGCAATGTTAGTAAGAAAATGTAAGGGGAAATCTTACAAGTGAGGCTTGAGGTAATAAAGGTATTCTATTAATTTGCTATTGTTAATGAGAATTAATTGTATAAGCTTAAGATAAATTGGAAATTTTACTATATAAGTAAAGGTAAGTAGTATAAATAGATGATATATACTTTAGTCAATAAATTGGAATACAAATATAATGAATTTTGTAATAAATGGAAAATAAAATTGTAAGAAACAAAGAAATCCCTCCATGAATGAAAGAAAGAAAATCAACCCACTGAAGCATGAAATAAATGTATAATAAGTTAATTTGGTTGTTGGTTTGAATTGTTATTGTTGATTTATGTTTGTTGGGTAAGGAATTTGAAGTTGTTGGATGAATAAATAATCTATCTTTGTTCCATCTAAGACTGTTGAGTAAGGGATGCACTTGATAGTTAATTTCATTTCATACAAATTTCAAGTTTGAACCCAAACAACTATTTTTTTGATGGATTAAATGGTTGCTTTGTTTGTGTATGTATGTTGTTTGTAAGGTGGATGGTTGTTGAATTGTTTGGTTGATTAATGATTGAATCCACTTGAATAGTTCACTTTAAAATAAATATTTAACCTTTTAGATTATATAAGTGAATATAGGTGATGGAAGCAACTGCTACTGCTTTTGGTTCCAAAATAATAAGCGTATATTGCCCGACAAATAGGTACGTTTTCAGATTACGTTTAAAGCGCTATTTTTCCCGTGTTGGGATATAATATTTTGATAATATATGTAATATATTTGTATATTTTGATATTATATTTTCTCCCGAGCCTCACCGTACAAAGGAGACTCTGCCAAAATTTTTCGTAAATTTTGGACTTAGAATTTTGTTGAATATTTTCCAAACTTTAATGATTTAAGTATAAAAGGTTGTAATGATTATAAACGGGTATATTTCATTAAAGGAAATTTATCCAGTAAATTATTGTTTATAAGTTAATATTTGAAATAAGATGTACTGTTTATTCTTCCTTCTCCCTTCTTTTTCATTTTCGGGGACGAAAAGTTTTAAGTGGGGGAGATTGTAACGACCCGTTAAATTAATAATATTTAATAAATTAAATTAATATAATTTCTAATTTGTTTAAGAATAAATGTAGAAATTTGGTATAGTAGTTGTAACCTAGTGTAACAATAAAATTTTATGACAATAGATTTGGATAATGAAATTTGTCACTTTTTGTTAAAAGTAAATTTTAAGAAATCAATAAATGTTGAATTGAGAATATTAAAAAAAAAATATTAACTAAAATGGGATTCATTAACATAAAATCAGTAGTGAAGATGTCACCTTTGGTTGTAATAAAGGTGAATGCTTTTAGTGGATGTCAACACTTAATAAAATTTATTTAGAATAAAAAGAATTTAAATGCATGTTTGAATAGAGTATTAAATTGATAGATTAAGCGTAAGTAATTAGAATTTAACCCTATAAGATATGGAACTGAATGTATGAATATAATTTTGTAGAAATAGTTAATTAACAACTTATTTGTGCATACCCAATTTAATATAAATAACAAAAGGGCTAGCACTTGATGTGCCTAAGTATTAATATATTGGAACAATAATAAAATAGAGAGTTTGGTAGTAAATAGAAATAAAAAGACCGTTATTAACTAATAAACTAATAAATGGATTCTAACAATAGGTAGTAATTAATGCGTGTATATTGGGCATTTGCGGATTACCAATTTTTCTACCTATTCATATAATTTATTTATGTAAATCTAAACCTATGGCAACATTTTGTTAATAAATGTTGGAAGTGAATTTGAATATATCAAAGGATAACAAGTGTTTAGGTTAACCATTTATTTTATTTAGTTAAGAAGGGAAATAGATTGAAATAAAGCTAATTTAATTTTTTTGGTTGTTAATGGGTATATTTAAATAAGGAGAAGTTATAGGAAATAAAACGCGCACTAATGAGATGTAATATAATTCCAAAGTTATTTATACCCACAAATAGGTTAATTACTGTATAGAAAGAGTCTAAATCAATAAATGAATTTATTAAGATTACATTTATAATTTTATAACCTTTATGCTGATTTAAGTTCAATTAATTTATTTGATTAAATAGTGCAGTAGCGTAGTTTTGTGCGGTAGTTGAAATAGCTAATTCTTTTAGGTGAAGTTAAGGCTAATTCTATGTATATATTTGACCTATTGTTGATATAGATTCTAGGAAGCAGGATCTATTAATTAAATGGAGTATTAGCTTCAATAATTTCATTTATCGCATAAATAAAGAGAATATAACGGTTAAATTTGGCGTTATTGAAATTAAAAAGGAATGGGGGAATAATAATTTGAAATCATTGCAATAGATATTAATTTAAGGTTACCTTAAATAAATTAAGGTAATAAATGGAGGATAGTGTAAATATCTTTATAATACGATGATTTGTGTAGTTAGGGTAGTTTTGATTTGTCACTTAAGATGGAGGATTTTTATAAAATGTAATAAATGCAGTTTAAATTAAGGCATTGACGTTTGGGTATTTAAGAAGTGATAAACTAAAATTTATTTATTTATTTGAAAATTTGAAATCGAATTTGTGGATTTATTGCAAATAAGTGAAATTTGTGTTTAACCATTACATCGATAGGAATAAATTAAATTTAAGGTTATATTAATAAAATTTGGACTAGAGAAATGATATGAATCGGTTTTAGAAGCCTTTAATATAAAATGGGAAGTAAACGAGATTTCACGTTACAACCATTTTTAAAATCCTGATGTATATAGAAATATTAATGAAATATAACGTAAACCAATGTTGAATCAAAAGAATAGAGTCAACACTTATTTATTCATTTAATGTGATATAACTACGAGTATGATTTATTGCAAATTACATGGAAATCTAATATATAGGACATTACCTAAAAAGGAAGAGTAGATAAAATTTATGATAAACATATTTGTATATGAAGGTTATTGATTTAAGGAGAAATTGGGCAAGTTTTATGTAATTGGGTTAAGTGCAACCTTTAACAGATAAATTTAGTGCAATTAAAGAAATTGACATTTAATATTTCGATAACTTAAAATTTGATGGGATAAGAACATTTGGGTAATGAAGGGATGACAAATATTAGCTATGATTCTAGAAGGAATTAAATAGATAATGGGAAGATTAAAATCAGGTTCTAAGCAATAATTATTAAATAACAGAAGTTTAGGAGTAAAGTGAGATAATTGAAAATTTTAATCATTCATATAAGTCATTTGTTTATTAATATGAGTTAGCTAATAAATTTAACTTGGGCAATACCTATATATTGGAAACACATTTGTAAAGTGAAATTAATTGAATTTGGTGAATTGGGAATGAATCCAAGGTTATAGGAATTGATGTAATACTACGCAAATAAAAGGTAACTGCATAAAATCAATGTTTCGTAATAAATTGTAATTGATAATTAAGTAGGAATGGGTTTGAATTTGACAAAAAGGAAAATTTATTATTTGCTTACCCATCTATTCAATCTATTAAATTTGATCAGATCCATTTGCAATTAAACGAATTTATTTACAAGTTAGTATGTATTTAGCTGATAACTATAAACCAATTAGGGCAATTGGGTATATATATTACCAGTTAAGTTATATAAGATAATGGTTGACTTAATTAAGGGAGTTTATGTAATAATTTCATTTATTTTGTAAGTGGAAATAAAACGTTAATGATAACAAGTATTCAAAATTTACCATCTATTTAGTATATTAAGTATAATTGATAATCAACTGCAGCAAGTAATAAATAATAAATACGTAACGTTAAATGAAGTAATATTTGAAATTTAATATTTAGAAACTATGTAAATATAAGTGTAGATGAAATTGGAGATATTTACATATTGAAATATGAATCCAATGATAAATCAATCTAATTGACAATAAATAATGGAAAGTAAATTTAATTAAATTTTGAAAATTTAATATATATATATACAGTTATAAACCCTAGCTCCATCCTATTGTCATTTGCTGTATATTCATTTCTTCATCTCCTTCTCCTCCTCAAATGGTTGCAAAACCTAGATCTACTTCAATCCAAATTTCAATGAAAATGCAAACACTTCAGAAAAATTCCACAAAAAAATATATGTTAAAGTTCTCGAGGCACGTAATCTACTGGTGCAATTCGTTTTCTGTTTTGAACATTCGTTTGACCAGAATTAATTCAAACAGTCCGTGACCGTTCATCGTCGTCGTCGCAAACTTCGTCGGATCGTCAAACCCTTTCTAGGTTTTGTAGAGTGGACGATGGGGATCACATCTATATGGTTTTTGTGTCGATTCAACGGTTAGATCGTCGTAGATCTTCGATTAGGGTTTCTGGAAGGGGGCTGCGTGTGTTTCTGGGAATAGAAGGAGTGACGTGGCACATATATTTGATCGTAATTTAATTCCGGATTTGATGACGCTGGTTTGGACGAATTCCGAGAAGGGCGAATTTTTGGGTTTAAATCGAATTTAAATTCGATTTAAATTCAAAAGGTGTGTTTTAACCCACTCACAACTACTAGAAGCTTTTATGTTTGTTTAAATTAATTTTAGAAATGAATAGAAATTTATTTATGAGTATTTGGCATGTTTATTTCATTCATATCTGTTGAATTGCATTTATTTAATTTAACTATTAATTTAATTAATTTATTGCATATAAATTTACAGTTAAAATTTATTTGTTTGTATATGAACTGCTAGTTAACAGTTATATAATTTATTACTGAATATAGACTGTAGATTAATTGCTGTTAAATTTAATTTGAATAAAATTGCCAGTATTACCTGTTATGTAGTACCAAAAATAATATTGTTATTGATTGATATTGATTGATGATTGCGATTTGGATGATGGATGATGTTGATGAATGGATGTTTATTGTATATCATTTAATTGCAAATTATCATGCATATTTCATTTCATTCGGGATTGTGGTTTGAAATGATATATAACCGCAAAATTTTATATCTTTTAAATTGCGGATTGAAATGATAAATATCCGTATCACTTGACCATAGGATAGAAAATTATATACAGGCACCGCGGTATATATATAACTATTTAAATGTGATTTCTATGGTTTGGATGGAATACGGTTTATAATAATCTTAAATGTTATATTGTATAAATATTTTTCTTCCATATATATATACATATGAAGTTGAAAATTTTGAAATTAAAAGGTGTATAAAAATCTTTATTAAAAATGGAAGAAAATTAAGAAAATGGAGTTTAATAATTTATATCATATGTTTAAATGTTAAGTTTGGAAATTTTAAGATATGATATTTATAATTGGATTTTTCCCGAAATAAATTGAAATGAATATTCTAGTATAATTTGAATTGGGGAAAATATATATATTTTATTACTAGAAATTGAAGTCTTATTATTTATGGATTTTATATGAATATTCAAGACTAATTAATAGAACAGTTGATCTGTTGAAAGAATAAAATCCAATTTTAGTTTGAAATATTGTTACTCAAAATGGATATACGTATATATGAATAAATTGAAGTGGTTTTGGAACTTGAGAGAGATAATATAAATTTTGGTTTAGACTTTAATAAAGAAATGTATTTGTAAAGCCATGAGAACTATTTTCTTTACAAAGTAACATTTAAGTTAAACCATTTAATTCATATACCGTTGAATGTCCAAACCATTCAAGTTCTAGAAGTTATGGTTTTAAATTATGAATTTCGAAAAATTATGCTTTGAAAAGATATTTGGCTTTCAGACGTTATAAATTTTAAAGCATTATGATTTTTGGAAAAGATTTATATTTGGGATAAATGATATCATATTGTTTGGGTTTTAAAATGATATCGTATTCATAATTTTAAGATGGAAATGTTTATTCTGGTTTTTAAGTATAAACTATTTTTAAATGACCGCGGTGTTATAATATCGATGGGTTGGCAAAGAGACCGGGATCGGATATGGACATACTCTCTGTCGATACCGAAAACCACTTTGACTAACCGTGTACGCGGTGGAGATTCCAGAATGAAGTAGGTGGTGGCGACGTTTCCTGTAAGGTAAATACGTGGACCCAACTCCCGTGAGTTGGCATAAGGTGGCTAAAACAGGAGCTATTCTCAGGCCAATGAGGTCATTCCTCTGATCGGACACTCCTCTTCGATATTATACTATGACTTTGGATTGATTCAGTGGCCACTTTTATTTGATTTTGGGGAGTTTGTTCGAGGTGGGCGGTAACTGCGACTACGCGTTTCCATCAGCCTGGGTACGCAATTGGTATATCTACCCTGACATTGCCTTGTTGTGCCGTGTCACCTACCATACCGAGCCTTTACTACGAGTTATGTTTTGTACCATACCTATGGAGTGCCCTCTGACGACGCCCAGTACGGGGGAGATTACGGTACTGTATAGACTATGGGAATATATAAATGTGTTAAGGTGGAAAATGTAAAGCCTTAACGCTATTTAAAAGTAAGTTTATTTTATAAATAGACACTACTATAATAGCGCAATATACTACATAGTAAATAGTTTAACGGATCCTTAGGAGATGTAAATCCCGAACATCTCTTGAGTTACTGTACTCATATTTAATTCTGTTAATTTAACTCACATAAGATCTTTTAGTCCGACTCGAGTGTTTTTGTCTTTTCAAATTCGCTCGGGTCAGTCCGAGCGTTTCAGGATCGAAGACTTTAGCTTTGAAGGACGAAGACGAAGGAGTCGTATTATTATTATCTATAGTATTGCACCACACTCATACTGTTCCGCTGCATTGATTGTATTGGTAGGTGTAACTCTGATATTTATTGTATAAAGCAAATCAAGTGTTTGTAAACTGTTTGAACTGTATATTTATTATTATATTTTATTCTTCCGCTGTGAGATTCTGTTTTTTTTTTAATTTCTTCTCCGTTTTCTTATTTACCCCATAACAATCCGCCCTTGCGTATGCTTTGAATTGGCACGTGTGTCGGTTTAAAGTGTGCGAAAAGGCGGGATGCTACATAGTAATTAAATTGAATTAATGGATTGAATGTTAATCAATTGAATGTGAATAATTGATATGAAATAATGAATATAAGTGTTAATTCATTAAAATCTTATGTTATTGGAAATTGAATAGTTGAATGAAAATCAATTTAATTAAACCAAATTGAATGAATATAGCAAAGGAATTTGGTTGTAATGAATATACATTGGTTGTTATATGATTGTTAGTTGATTGTATATAATTCATTAAGTATTAATGAAATTGAAAGCCAAAGTAATTGAAATTCAATTGGAAGTTAAGTGAATCTTAAATAGAATTGAATTTGAATTGGAAGTGAACCAACTTGAATATGAATTAGTGAATATAAACTAATTGAAAATGAATGTTAGTAAAAACATCCACTGTTAATGAATCAAATGTGATTAAATTGAAAACCATTTCATTGAATATTAATGAGAATATGAATGAATATTTATTGGTTATGGATGTTAGTTGGATGCTAGTTGGTTGATGGCTGAATATATAGCTTTTACTGCATTTGCTATGTTGGCATATATAGTTATTATGTTACTATATGTTGTATATCGATACTATTTTCATATATGCATGATTCTCATGTTGTTTGTTGAGTGTTTAGTAGGTGCGGATCGCGTTTGCTTCGCATTTGGAGCTCGCTTTCGCGCTATATTAGCCGTATATGCTCGCTAATAAAATATAAGGTACATATCTCGGATTAAATATCGTACTTTTACACTTTTTTCCCTACGGGATGCCTCATTACTTGATGAGATGTATATTTGTGATATATATAATGTCATTTTTTTTCGGATTGAGCCGCGCAAAAGAGACTATGGCGAATTTTTTCCGAAAATTTAAGGCGTTAGAAAAATTTTGAGAAAAATTGGAAAATTTTGAAAACTTTAATTTTGATTTGGAATTGAAAGTTAAACAATATAGTAGTTGTTTTTGAAAAGATAACTAAGTATGATTTGAAAACTTAGTAAAGTTATTGTAAGAAGTTTAACTATGGATTATGGAAAATTAATAAATTCTGTAACTTTTCTTACTTTGTAATTTCGAGGACAAAATTCTTTTAAGGGGGAAGTATGTAACGACCCAGAAATTTTATTAATTAAAATTTGTATATTTAATTAATTTAAATATAAATAAGTGAAATTTATAAGTGGAATAAATTTTATTTCGAATAATTGGATTTAATTGGATAATTAAATCGATAATTTAATATGTGAAAATACAGAAATAATTGAAATTTGGGTTGAATATGATTGAAAATGATTTGTAAAATTTTATTATATCATATTGAAGTTAGAACGATATTTTAGAACCTTTAAAATCGAATTAAGAGTTAATCTGTGAAAATTGAATATTTTAATATTTAATTATCGACTGTAAAATAGTAAATTTTTGAACAGTCTCAGAATTGGACGAAACTAGTTTCATTGGATCAGTAATAGTTTGTTATTACCGGATTTCAATTTTCGTAGCAATCGGAGTTATCGTTTGACCGTGGCAGCTCGAAACGCATCGAATTATTTTTAATATTAATTTAGCGAGTTAAAATAGTCATTTTTCAAAAAGTCTCGGATTTCGACGAAACCAGTTTCATCGGATCCGTAATGTGATATTATCGTATGGTTTCAAATTTCGTGTCAATCGGATTTATCGTTTGTCCGGTGCAAGCTAAAATGCCTAGAAAATCGTTTAAATCGGTTTAATTTCAAATCCAACGTTTATTGCCATAACTCACACAGATGACCGAATTAGCTTCCGAAACCTGTTCCATTGTGTCCGGAACGCGGGATAAACCATTGAAACGTCGATTACCGCGCGTAAATCGGAGTTTGGAAATTCCAAAATGAATAGTGTTTCGTTCGATTTTCTATAAATAGACCATCCTCTTCACAAAAATAAAAAAAAAAGAAATTAGGGTTTTGAAAACCCTAGCCGCCAGTAGCTTATACCAATGGTCGAAAATTTATAGTTTTCTTCTTCAATTATCTTCCAATCCATACTTCAATTCTAGAAATCTCCAACTACAAAGTTGTAGAGCTACGTGAGATTTTCGATCTCAACGGTTATGATCGAAAACAAGGTAACGGATTGACGACAATTCTCGATCAAAGTCACCGTGTTGCGCACGATTTCAAGGAGGATGAGGCAGCCGAGCTCAAGGTGGTTCTGGCCGAGTGTTGTGGTGGTGATGAGCTTTCGTTTGGCTGTGGTTTGATGAAGTTTCGTGTAGCGAGGAGGCGGCAGCACGTAACCCTAAATTGAACGTTGATGGGTTTGTTGTGCGTGAGTGTTATCTGGGAGAAGGAGGTTACGCGTTTGGGGGAGATGAGGGGTGGACGGCCTGATGATGGTTGGGGGGGGGGGGGGGTGAGATCTACGGCCAGTAATTGATTTAGGTTTATAATATAAAAAATTATGTTGTAAATTGATTATATAAAATTCGTGAAACTTGTAAAATGCATATCTTTTTCATACGAGGTCGATAACGCGCGAAACAGGAAGCGTTGGAATCGTATGGACGAGCACTACGCTATGGAATTGGATTGGAGTCGTTTGGAGTTAGTGAGAATTTCGGGTAAAATTAAACGTCCGTTTAATTTTATTCGAAATAAATCGCTAAAACGAAATTGAAATCAAGGTGAGAACTTCTCACTCAATCGAATCGGTTTTGATTTTATTTTAAATAGTTAGATTTAAAATACTTGAATGTATGTTTTGAATGATGATTGTTATCTATTGATTGTTAAGATAGACATTATGCGCCGTTAGTAAGCGGAGGTTATTTATTAAAAACATATACCGCGAATATTTCATAAACAGTGAAATTGGTATTATATATAATAGAAATATATATATTGGCATATGTATATATTGCAGTTATTGATTTCCCGCATTGTATAGCGGATGAGACCCTATTGCGCCGCCTATTAAGTGGATAATATTTTGAATCCCATATACCGCGATAATTTCGTACTGGAACGGAATTGGTATTGTGCTAACATCTTTGGATGCAGGAAACAGGTTGGAGGGATCCAACTGGATTCCTCAACAGTATTTATTTGATTTCGGATATTTTGATATTTGATGGATTATCATATCGATATATGATGTCGTTGTTGTCGTGATTGACTATTTGGTATGTAGCATCATTGGACCAAATTTTGGAATTTTAAAAGGATTTTAAAGAGATTTTTGAAAGTATATGTTTATAAAATATTTTTGGAATTGATCCATTATAAATGAATAACGTTATAATTTTTAATGTTATAAAAATTATGATTTCTAAGAAATATAGATAAAAACTGATTTTTGAAAATATGGGATTAATGATTTTATAAAATAGTTTAATCGGGATTTTTGAATTTATTATAAAAAGTTTAAATATAGGATTTATAGAATTTGATTATTTTATAAATCAAAGAGAATGGTGAAATTATAAAGGAGTTTAAAGACGTTTTAAAATAAAAATAATATAAATTGATTTAGATAAAGGATTTATAAATTGATATTTATAAATTAAAACGTTGGAATTATAAAACGAGTTTTTATAAGTGTTAGAATGAGTTGTGAATGAATTTCATAAATGAATGAAATGTATAGAATTATAAACAGTGAAGTTATAAATGGAATTTTATAAGCAGTAGTTTTATAAAATTTGTAAAGTTATTTGAAGGAATAGATTTGGTTAAATAAATGAATCTTATAAGTTATAAGATTTATAATTTGGGAAGTTTAAAAGAACGATTTTGTAAAATAATCGTTTTATAAGCATTTAACTTATAATATGAACTTTTGGTTTATAATTGAGTTATAAATCGAATAGGTTAATAAAGGAGATTTATAAAGGAAGTAGTTATAAAACAAATAGAAATAGAATTTATAAACGTTGTTTTATAAATCCGCAAACGACTTATTTTGATAAGTAAATTGTTATAACTTATTTATGGAGTTATATTCACGTTTTTGACAGTGAATAATCTTTTAAAATAAAATGAATAGAAATGATGAAATTGGTTAACGAAGTATATTCATGTTTTTGGATAGTGAATATTATGTTAAAGGAAATGTTTTGGATTTGATGTTTTAAATAGAATTAAAACGATCTAACGATGTTTTCAAAATGTGTTGAGATTCGAAACCATAGATTTCAACATTTAATGTTGAAATAGACGTTTTCGAGAAATAGAAGGAAATGGTGGACTATAACACTGTTGTTATAGTAAATGATTTCCGAAAGGAAATGTTTTGTTTACTATTGGGATTTATATATCTATCTTAAATTCGAATCCCTATACTATTGATTTTGGATTGTCGTAACGATGTTTTACGCAACATTCGTTTTGGCCCAAACAAATATGTTTAAGAGAATGATTTCCTTAAAGAATGAAATATATACTTAATCTCGATTTAAGTATATTGAATATTTTCCAAGTGTAGAAAATAAATGGATTGAGAATTACTTAATAAGTAAGTATGGAAATGTTTTCCAATATAAAGTGAATATTTTGAGAATTTATCTTTTTGAAGATAAATTGAAAATGAATAATTGAAATCGTATATTCATAGATATTTTGGAATATAAATTCACTATGGAATTTATAAAAGAAAAGGGAATCTGTTTAAAAATAAATATTGATTTATTTTTTAAGTATTTAAAACATATATCTTGTAAAGATATTTTGGAAAATAAATTATTTGATAAATTATTTGGAATCTGGTGATGTTGTGCATATCCATTGATAGTTCAATAACCGACTATCAATATTTACCTTTGAAAGGTATTTGTTGTGATTTGCTTGAATTTGAATGCACACTTATTTTTAAATTATTGCGCTCGTTATTCGGATTACCCATTCCGAATAGTGATACGACGTAAATGGATAACACTGATGACCGGTGTTGAAGACCGAGTATTTGCGAGAGCGATAGGATGACCTGTCGATTGACTCTGCACCGAGTTGCTCCGGTATAGAGTTCTCCATATG
Source organism: Allium cepa (assembly GCA_030765085.1). NCBI lineage: Eukaryota > Viridiplantae > Streptophyta > Magnoliopsida > Asparagales > Amaryllidaceae > Allium > Allium cepa. Next base: position 103,571,574 of record CM060930.1, on the reverse strand, counting down.
TGATGGGGAATCCGATCAGGATTGTGGATATCCGGATTACAAGGACTTCTTTGTAAGTGCCTTCGGTTCTGTTCGAGCCCGGAACAGACTTGTATGGATTGTATGTCTGACATTACAAGTTGAGATATAAAGCCGATTTCTTTCAAATAAATTTCCGTTGGTGGCGGAGAATTTATTCTCTTAGCTTAACACCCTTATCTGAGACGTACGAGCTCAGAGGTTATGTAGTTGAAGGTTATTAGCAATATATTCCCAATTTGGTAATGTGACATGCTGAGTGTTGCTGTGAAATGATCATTGTGTTGATCATTTGTGATAGGATCATTTGTTTGATCGTTTATCTTTGTGATCATTTCTATGATCATTTGTTGACCCAAGCATGACTTTGTATAAAGCGTGTTTTTGTGGACGAGACTTCGTCGAGCCTCACACCCCGGAATGGTCAAAACAGGAAAGATGAGGCAAGGTTATGAGGGGTAGCTCCCTTTAGGGTATGTGCATTTCCTTCTGGAAAAGGGTGGTATTATGGTATGGAGCCCAGATACTTACTCATGTTGAAAACACTTATTATTTGGTGTGATGTTGATTACGAGCGCTCGGTTAAAGGTCCCAAAGGATCGAGGGATGGCATACTCGTGTTAGTTGTTACCCAGTTAGGGGTAACCCGGCCTTGTGTTGGCAGAGATCCGGTTTGGTTCTCGGGGACGTCCTTCCAGAGGCGTTCTCATGTGGCAATGGGAAGTTCCTTGGCCTGACCATTCGTTGGAAATCCAAAGAAACAATACGAAACTTGTACGGTTTTAGTTGTATAACCTGCCATGGAATGTGGCGGTAACCTGCTATTGAACATGGTAGTTATAGTAGGCATAAGTGCGGAATGCCTATGCTGGCTAAGATTTATATCTTTATTTTCGAAATGAATTTTTCCTACACTATGCACTAGTAATAATATCAAATGTTCTTTTTAAATGCGTATCAAGCATCTTTGACTATCATAAGGAGAAATCTCCTCCGATTCTGCGTTTGCATGTGTGTGTGTGCGGGAGGCCTTATGGTAGTCTCATTTCTAAAAGCATTGCGAATTGACTTTAAAAATATTCCTCTATTTTGATTTTAAAGATAAATAAACTATTTTGAGTTCTCACACCAGTCACATGACTGACTCGGAGTTTATTGTTTTCCTTCTTAAACTCTGAGTGCCCACCAATTTCCACACGGGCAGTCAAGGGTTAAGGTTTATCAGGATAGTCTGGAGTTGCTGGAGGCAAGCTGGATGGCATGGCGTATTACTAGTATATAGTATTTCTTTTCCGCTGTTTGTTGTTGTTTGTTGTTGTACACTCTGATGATATGATGTAATGTAATGTAATGTAATAACTGATATAGTTCTTTGTTTAAAGATTATTCATTTATCTATTATATGTTGTTCCGCTGCGATTGTGAGATTCTAATATTGTTCTGTTGTTTCCTTTCCATTCTATTTTCTTTTCTCTCTATTTTCTATCTTTTCTCTCTTCTTCTGTCTTTTTCTTTTTCTTAAAACCCTAACTATTCGGTTTTTCGGCAACGAAAAATCGCGTACGTTACACTATTACTCTTTTGCTGATAACAAAAGGGGCAGAGAAAAGTTAAGATTTTGTCAAATAAAATCAAGCAAAGGTCAAATAATTTTCTATTTGCATCTAGGTTCATTTGCATATTTTTATTTGTATGTATATATGTAGTGGAGCTTTATGTAGAGAGGAAGCATTTGAATAGGGGGAGCAATTAGGATATATCTATGATCAAATACATTTAACATATTCAAAATCTTAAATATATGTTTGTTATCATCAAAAGGGGGAGATTGTTGAATATGCGATTATATGATTTTTGTTTGATGATAATAAACATATATATATATATATTCGCTTAAATGTATTTGTTAATGTACTATTTTATTTTTCACAGGTTAAATAAATATTTGCTGAATAAAACTAAATAACACATAATTTGAATCCAAACAGAAATTTTATTCAAACAAATATTTATTACAATTTTGAATAGTACAAATTCAAGCTCTCACTGTACATATACAACTTTATTACAATACAAATTCAATTACATAACAATTTCATTTTTAACATCAGATCTCACTACATAATCACTCATTCATTCAACTAGTATTTTATCTTCAACTTTATTCCAATATGAATCCGGCATTTGAGAAATCTGCAAAAATAATTTTTGATGCAGTAAAATTGAAAAGGAAATATATATTTTGCAGTACAAAATAAAATGTAGATTTTGAAAATAATATTTGCCTCGGTTATTTGGGCTGTTCGTCATCATTTAATTTTTAATTCATCATACACGAACAGCTTATGACATACACATTGTATCACTGTATATGCCACAAGGCCGTGCACATCGAAAAATACACTTGATTGATTTACAGGGGCAGCTGAGCACAGGTCAAATCCAAATTATTGGATTCAACTCAAGTGCAATAAAATAAATGTCACAACTTTCAGCACAAGGTCAAATCCGAGCTTCAAGCTGGACTCAACTCAGGTGAAATTTTGAAAAACAAACAAAATGCAAAGGTCAAGTCACTGCTATCATGACTCAACTCAATGCAACATTATAAAGAAACACACTCGGCTATGCTCAAAGACCAATACACACGAATGCACAGTGCAAACTAATGCACTAAGCAAGTGACACAGCCAGTTCAAACATATATCAGAGAGCATATGCAAGGGTCAAGCATGTGATATATGCAAACAAACAAATGGATGCAAAAGATGTATGGTGATGCACAAGCAAGGCTAAGGCACAGTTGAAGACATATTACAGTGAAGACAACTGCATAAATGCAACAACCAAAGTCAAGGCAACATGAAGTCTGCAACTCAACTTAACTGCAAGTCCAAACCAAAGCACAAAGGACACAGCAAATACTCGAGCTCAAGACAGTACAACCCAAGATGCAAACTACAAATACGTGAAGCAGTTCAATATCCAAGAATATCAGTACAAAACCAAATGAACAAACAAATGCCATAGTGAAGAAAAAACAAACTCGAAGTACAAGCTAATGTAGGCTGTAGAGAATCAATATACAGTGAACTAAGTCATGGTTCAAACCAGCAATGCCAAAGAACAGGTACCACTAGACAAGCAAACCATACATGTGAACTCAGATGGAACTGCAACAGTAAGTATAACTTGACATGCAAATACAAGTGAAAAGATGAATGCATATATGGATGCAGACATGCCAAAAATATTATGAAGCTGAAAATGAACAAGGTAACAGAATTCATCATCATGGAACAGATGGTACAGTTCGAACATTAATCATCAGTTTTTTAAGAAATCAAAATGCCAAAGTCATGGAATCGCATAAACAAATTCTAAGTGACCGAAGTCAAAGTACCAAAGAACTCAAAGCCGTGGCAATCAATAAATCAGTGCCGAAGTCAACATTGAACCAAATCAGTACGTTGAACAAGTCAGAGATGTGGTGGTAAAGAAACAAGCAAAGTCAAAATCGAAGCCGTGTTAACCAAGCCAAAAATATACGATTTGAAAATGTCAGAAATCATCACAATCATCAATACAAAATCGAATGGCCAAAGACGAATTCAAATAAATATATACGAACGTAAATATAGGAATTCGAATCCTATAAATTCCATTCATCATCGGCAGTTGAAAAACGATCGAGTTCAAGTACGAAAATCATTAAAGCACAGAAAGGATAAATTACATACCGAAATCAGAAATCGAACTCAATCCAAAATTGGGGGCAGCCGTATGCTAACCAGAGAAATTGTCAATCGACAAAGCAAAGACCTAATTCACCATTCGATCGAGAATCTATTATCGGTAGCTTCTAATTCATAACCCTAATTTGGAACAAAGGGAACGAAGCCCTAATTGGCAAAGAAAGAACAAAGCCGCCACTAACAAAAAAGGAACGGGCCAAATAATAAAGGGGCTGGCTTTTTCTTTTATGTTTATAAGGTTTTTTTATTTTATAAATTAGGGTTGTTTTTAATTTTAAATTGTTTTTAAATTGTATTTGCTTTTAAACCGTTGTAATTTCTAGTCGTGTGACTAGGGAATAAACTACGTGGCGTAGTTTGAGAATTCGCAACTCAGTGGCTGAGTTGTGGCAGGGTTTTGAGCATAGAGTTAGGTTAGTCAGTAGCGGGTGTCGCGATTTTACGTGTGTAAGCATTTGACTACTTAATTTCTAGTAGAAACCTTGGGGGCCGCACGTAGGCAGGGTTTTGCCGAAGCTGCGTAAATTTTGTGTCATTCTATTTCTGCATTTATTATTCTGCTATTATCTGTGCTGCTATTATTCTGTGATCTGTGTTGAAATTATTCTATAAGCTTCTGTAATTAATTTTTATAATTAATAGCATCACCCTATTCACCCCCCCTCTTGGGTGAAATCGATCCTACAGAAAATACCGTATAAATCAAGGATTATTATGAAATATGAAGTGAATTTGTTGAGATGGATGAGTGACCAATCGAACGTATTCTTTTAATATAAAAAATTTGTCCAATAATTGACATATTTTACATTTGATAAAAAGAATGAATTTTGACATTTTTGTTATTTTGATGAAGTGTATGACAAATTTTTTATTATTTAGGATCAATATGTGTTAAGGAAGCCAATAGAAACGGGCTAAAAAACCAATAGAAACAAACTAATTTAATTTATTTACTGATTTTTAAACTTAGGATTTAATATTATTTTTGCAATAATTTAAAATTTAACATTTGAGGTTTAATACATTTATTAGATAAATTAAATATTAGTTGAGTATTAGATGTTTCTTGTGTAAGTGATAAACTTTTTTAAAACCAAAAGTATTATAACAATAATTTGTATTAATTATGTATTTATTAGTTTTAAGATAGATATCAAAATATTCATTTGAAAAAAATACGTCATATTATCACATACATTTTTTTATAAAGGCAACCGGGCTTTATTTCTGTATGAGGTCCATTAAAAGGCATACAAGTGAAATTAGGTCTTACTTATGTACAACATATCTACGCTACATTTTCAAAATCGATAATGAAACGAAAAGAAAATTTTCGACCCTAGCCTTAGAACAAGCGTTTCAACCACCTTTACATTATCGATGCTTCAAATATTCTATGGTTGCTTTCACATTACTTAGATTTAGCTGCAAATCTAAAGTAACCCACAATATGAGAGGACTCTTCAACGTCAAATCATCCTACGATAAACCTTTGAGCTGAAAATTAGTGTGACAAGGAAAGCATTATTTGGGAACTATCGTAGTAATAGGTATGAGTTTCTTAAAATTACCAATTATTCAAGTTGATTTGTAAGTTTTGATTGCTTGGCCATGATTTCGATGATTTAGGCATTAAATTTTAAATCACTCTGTGAATTAAGCTGCAAACTACATCAGTAGCATTTATAGTTGATCTAAATATTCTACTGTTTCTTTCTTACAAAATACTCAAAACTGAGATTGACAGAGATAGACGAAATAGATCTCTTGCTTTATTTTTCCCTACAAATTAACTTTATTGTCCGCTGTGACATTAGTAATTCTTGAACTCGAAAATATGTATGATTGAGTTTGATTTTGCATCACTTTAATATGCCACTTGAAAAATGACATTCATAAAATACATGATTTCAATTTTATAATCTAGTGTATGCACCTGATTTGTGATGATCCTTCAGAATAATTTATCCATGGAAGATAAGTTACTATTTATGGCTCTATACAAGAAAATTTTAATTTTTGGGTTAGGAATTTTATCCCACTCCACTTTTTGCTATGATAACTTTAGTTGTTTGTTTCTCATTTGTTCCGAAATGTTTTGAAGTGATATTGACCATTTGTTGAAGTTTTCAGCCATCAACATTCCAAGCATTATCACAGGTGAATATTGTATTAATTTCATTAGAAATTGATATTTTTTCCTTTGCCTATGTGGTACCCTTGCTTATTTTCAATGATTTTATCAATTGTTAATTTGTCACCTCTCATTATTGCAGGTGCATTAAAGCCCAGTTTGTTGGATACCCTGCCTTCTTGTACCTATGGATCAAACCAAAGACTTGTGGATTTCCCATCCACTTCCCATTTTCCTAACATTTGTTTTGTAGAATATCTATGTTGTAACATGAGTATCCACGTACTCAAAATCTTTGATGAATAACAATAGCTCCAAAATGACTAATCACCAAGATATATAGCATTCATCCATTTCGACCAGAATGGTTCATTATGTAAGAACGTCCAAATAAGTTTAATGTCTGCCAATTCATTTGGGTTTGAAATTTTCCTCAAACTCATTCCACAATATTTTTTTTTGTTTTAGAAGTTTCCCATGGTAATTTTGCTCTTTTCCCTCTCCACGAATATTTGTTGCAAATGTTGTTTAGTTTTTGATGGTTTGTAACGACCCATAAAATTTGATGATTTTAAAAGAGTTAATTTAATAGGATTTCTAATTTAATTTAGAAAGAAATAAAAGTCTTAAAGTTTATATTGGAGCGAATGTAGAAATTTGATGAAGCAACTGTAATTAAATGTTAACAATTTAATATTTATTTGGCAATAAATTAAAATTGAGAGGCATTTAAGAATTTAACCCCATAAGTTGATGTAAATGCATTAAACTTGAAATTTTAAAAGATATGATGTTTATAAATGAATTTTTTCCAAGATTACAATTTAATGAACTTTAATGTTACACTAATAAGATCTAGGCAATAACTGAAATTTATGAATGTAACAAAATGAATTGAAATGTTAATTTTATTTCATAAGTTAACAATTGATGTAATAAAAAGAATGAAACCAAGATAAAATAATTAATTGGGATTTCAATTTTTATTAATATGTAAAACTGAAAAAAATTCAATATAAATTGAAATATAGTAATTAATATAAATAAAAGACTAAAATTGGATAGTATTAATGTACTGAAAGACAAACAAATATTAACTATGTTATTTGTGTAATTAATGGATAGGAATACCAAAGGCTAATTGTAATAAGGGATATAATTGAGGAATATAAGTGGTAGAATAATAAAAATTTATGATTTTATTTTGTTAACATATGTTAAGAGATATGTTTATGATCTTAATTTGAACTTCTACTAATAACATGTTTTACAGTGAGACAAAAAATGATAACATACGTCAGGTGTATTTAATGACATTGGTTGAATGTAATTAATAACGGTGATTATAATAATAAATGTTAATCATGATTAAATTATGTGAATGTTATTATTAATTATTTGAATGCATGTATAAAAAGTTATGCAAATATCAATATTCAATATCGGCACACCTTTGAAACAAGGTTTTAAATAAATAACTACATTGATGTTTTATTTTGTTGGAAACCTTATGTACTATGAATGCATGCTAAGATTAGCCAACACATGAAGAAAATGAAAATGCTGATTGAATTAAATAAGAAAGTTAAATAAGAAGAATAGAAAAAGATTCTATTACCCTATTAAAAAAAATCTCCTCATTTTTCTTTCCTTTTTTATAAAATCCTTCCTCCTCCTCTCCAAAAAAAAAGGGCTGCCATCATCTTCAATTAAAAAAAATAAACCAATAACAATTTAATGTCAAACATCAAATTAAATAAAAATAAAGGCGATTCATCTAGCTCTTGCAAGGGTTGGGTGTGGGTCTTGACGATCTGAGGAGAAAGTACAAATCAAGGAGTGAATTTTGGCTAGATCTAAGATGTGTCTTCTATTTTAAAATGTCATATTAAGTATAATGTTATTATCATAGTTTGTATGTATATGCTATTTCCTCATTTGTTTTGAAATTATAATGTTATTTGAATTTTTTGTTGAATGAATTAATTTGACTTTTAATTTGATAAATCAAAACAATTTTCCTTTTGTATATTTATTAAAAGAATGTTTTAATTATAGATCCATGTTTTAAACTCTTAAACCAAATTGCATTTTTTTTTAGATCCGAAAGTTTATATACATATAATTTGTATTTGTGTTGAAACTGAAATATTGTATGCACATATTGTCAATTTATCTTGAATTGAAAATATCATGAAATTTGAATACTTTGTTGAATAAATTATTTGTTCTTAATCTAATAAATTATAATAGAAGTTTACATATGCTTAACAATTTTTCGATGATAAATCTATGCTTTGATTTTTATTACAACAATATTTAAATTTGTTACCTAATTTATTATCTCAAATGCCCTTATTTAAGGATCTTAAAGGTTTGTTACTATATTGCTTAATTTGTCGTGTTCCACTTTTGTTTTGTTAAAAAATTAAATAAATTTCATTAAGGTAAAAAGGTTTAATTTATATGTATATATGTATTTTTGACTCCAAATATACGTAAGTTTACAAATGCATTAGACAATTTAATGTGGTATTGAAGTATGCTTTGAATTAATTAATAAGCTTTGGTTTAATCTTTATACACACATGTATGTGTTTTTGTGTGCATGTGTATACATATAAACATTTAATATTTTAATTTCAAATTGCTAAAGCGTGATTTAATTTTTATTATTATTATCAAACAATTTAAAAGTGAGGTGATATTGTATATATATTAATTTATTGTTTGTTGTTTATGTTTTCTACTCATAATACAACCTGCATGATAATTAAATGTCGTATTAATAAAATTGGCTAAAGTGGGAAAGTGGAATTAATCAATGTCATCACCTTTTATCTCCTTCCTTTGCATCTACATTTTTTTGGCAAGGCCGACGGTTTTATAGTGGACCGACCACTTTTATTACGAACGTAATAAAGTTGAAGTACAGGAGAAAGGTAGAGACACCTTAGCTACTATGATAGAAAGAAATAAAAAATACAGCACAGGAGTGTGACAGACATGTCACAGCTACAAGAAATAAATACGTAGACTAGTTCTCCTCCGCAGAGGAAGAATCACCAACACCTTCATCATCCCTGGAAGAATCCAGAGAACCATCCCCTTGAAGACCAAAAAAGGGGCGGAAATGAATAGTAAGAGAAGGATCATAGCTGTCATCATCAGAGGAGTAAATAAAGGATCGATCCCAGTCAGTATCAGCTAAAATTACAGAATTAATCATAGCATACGAACTATCCAAGTATCAGCTAGAATTACGGAAATGATTGCATCTACCTTTATTCTTGTTTATTCCTATATATTACCACCAATTAATCGTACTTGATATATATTTAGCAATTTTGACACACAGTTAAAGTATGAATATATATGATGTATTCAAACTTTTCTGTATCTAGCACTTAATTAATTTAGAATCAAACTAATAAAGCGTGACATTTATTTTTGTCCCTCCACATTCATTTCCTAATTATAAATAACCTGCATCTTATTTCTTCTTTTACATTTTGTTTCTCTTAACACCTCATATTCAAAAGCTCTTTTTCTTGCAAATCCAAAAGCATTCTTTTATAAAAATGCTTTTTTTCATTTTTCGTACACTTCATGTTATCATCTTAGTTGTTCTTCAATCTTTTCCTGAAGCCTCATCTTAAGAAAATGTAAGTATTAAAATTTGTTTATTTATATATATTTTAACGCGTACTAATTTTTATTTTAATAATATTTCTTGTAACATGAATATCTTTTGCATATAAACTTTGATTCACGCGCGATTTCTTCTGTTGGATTCAAATCTATATTCCAAACAACATGAAATTGATTTAGTTGAATTTGAAGATTTTTGAGTTTTGCGCTTCTGTTTGGATTTTTACGGGATAAAATCAAAGGTGAGTGTTTTAACTCACTCACAACTTCTAAAATTTCTTATGTTTGTTAAATTCATTTATGATGTGATTTGAAATTTATTTATAGCTGTTTAGCATATATTTCATCATTATCTCAGTTAATTTGCATTTATTTAATTCATTATTGCATATTAACTGCCAGTCAAATTGTTATTTATTTTATTGCATATAAACTGCCATTTAAACAGTTATAATTTATTTTTGAATAAACTAATAGTTGATACTATTTATTATCACCTGTTATATATTGATGTATTGTTTGAATTTGGATGTTGATTGTGATAAATGGTTGATGGTTGATATTGGATGAACGGATGTTGTACTTATATTGTTATAAACTGCAAGTTTATATGCATTTTCATTTCATTCGGGATTGCGGTTTGAAATGATATATAACCGTAATTTTTTTTTAAATTACGGATTGAAATGATAAATATCCGTATCACTTGACCAAAGGAAAGAAAATTTTATACAGGCACCGCGGTATATATATATATATATATATATATAATTTATATTTGAAATGATTTTCTATGGTTTTGGAAAGAATATGGTTTAATGAATATTGATTTTTGATATTTTCAAATATTATTTTATACACAGTTAAACGCTTGAACTTAAGCTATGTATAAATTTGATTTCAAAGAATAAAAGAAGTTTAAAAATAAAAGTTAATTTTTATTTAGATATAATACGGTTAAGTATTTATTTAAATTTATTGATGGAGTTTATAGTGTATTAAATAAAATAAATGTTGGAAGATAAATATGAATTTTCTTTGAATTAAGGTATTTAAGAATTATCCTCGAATAAAATTTATTTGAAATATAAATTAATTTGGGGTTTTAAAAGGTATGATCTTTATAGCTTGATTTTGGTTTAGAGGATTAAAATGAATATCAAGTCGATTTAAATGAATATTATCATGTAATTAAATTTGAGAGAATATCCTGTTATTTGAAGTTTAATGGTTTTTGACATTTGATTTATTAAGTAAACATTTCAAAATCTAGATAATAGTAATTGAATTTTGATATATATGACATTATCAAAGAATAAGTTTTGAAATGGTGGAATAACTAAAGCTTTGAAATATATGTGAAACGGTTTATTTGGGAATTTAATCCTATATTTGGAATTTATTTGTGAAATTTAAAAAGTTATTTTGTTATGCAAAGCGGTTAAATACTTAAACCATTTAAGTATTAGAAATTTCGTTTCAAAGCTATGGGATTTAAAATATATATATTTGAAATATTATGATTTTGGGAAAAGGGATAATTATAAATAAAATTATATCCTATTGATTTGGGGTTTTAAAAATATAAATGATATCGTATTTATATGGTTTTGAAAGGGATATTATATTCTGGTTTTAAAGTATAAATTATTTTAAATTAACTGCGGTGTTATAATAACGATTGGTTGTTGAAGAGACCGGGATTGAAAGTTGTCATACTCTCTGCCAACTCCGAAAACCACTTTAACAACCGTGTACGCGGTGGAGATTCCAGAATGAAGTAGGATGGTGGTGGCTTTTCCTTTTAGGTAAATACGTGGACCCAAGTCCCGTGAGTTGCATAAGGTTGCTAAAATATGAGTGATTATCGGGCCAATTGAGGTAGCACCTTTGATCAGACACCTCCCTTCGATTTTATACTTTGACTTTTGGATTGATTCGGTGGCCACTTTTGATTTTCTTTTTGGGGGTGTGGTTCGAGGTGGGCGGTAGCTGTGGCTACACGTTACCACCCGCCCGGATGTAATTGGTATATCTACCCTGGCATTGCCTAGTTTTGTCGTGTCACCTACCCTATCGCGCCTTATACGATTTTGGTTGTGTACCATACCTATGGATTGCCCTATGACGACGCCCAGTACGGGGGGAGATTACGGTACTGTATAGACTAAGGGAATATATTATGTGTTAAGGTGGAAAATGTAAAGCCTTAACGCTATTTAAAAGTAAGTTTATTTTACAATTAGACACTATCATAATAGCGATATATACTACATAGTAAATAGTTTAACGGATCCTTGAGAGATGTAAATCCCGAGCATCTCTTGAGTTACTGCACTCATATTTATTTCTGATGATTTAACTTACATAAGATCTTTTAGTTCTGACTCGAGTGTTTTGTTTTTTCAACTTGCTCGGGTCAGTCCGATCATTTCAGGATCGAAGGCTTTATTTCTGGAGGACGAAGACGAAGATTTCATAATTATTATTATTATTATTATATATTATATGGTTCCACTACACACTTTATTCCGCCGCATTGATATTTCTTGGTATGTGAACTCTGATATATATTGTATAAGTAAAATTAAACATTTTGTAAACAGCTTCAAGAACTTTATATTGATTATTATGTTTTATCCTTCCGCTGTGAGATTCTATTTGTTTTATTTTTGAGCAAGACGGGTGTGTAGCGTGGAACTACACAGCCGTTAGTAGCATATATATATATATATATATATATAAGAAGATGTATATAGTGCGATCAACACGCTTGATTGCTAGTGCCAAAGGAAAGTATGAACATCAACACATACCACTTAAAGCAACATACATTAACAAAACAGAAGATGCAAATAATCTCCACTGAACAAAACAATCCAACTGTAGTAGGAGAACTGGGTGGATCATGGAGCAGCTGGTGATTATCTTGATGGGAAGGCTGAGCTACTGCCAAGAGATTCAACTGGAGAAGAGCTACGCTGTGGGATGCGGAGTCTGAATGGAGCCGACAAGCTACGACCTGTACAAATGCTGAAAAGATGAGAAATACGTCTGGCGATGCTTTCGACTTGAGATATGGGTTTATCAAATACACATGCATTACGTTCCTTCCAAATGACCCAACAAAAAATAGCAATAAAGACATCCAGAGATAGATTTTGGTTGTTGTACTGCCAGTAGTCGAAAATAATTGGCGGATCAGGGACAAAACCAAGTATGTGGGCACTCGAAGCTGCCCAGATCGAGTAGGTAAAGTCACAATCTTTAAACAGATGGGGAATACTCTCACATTGCTCGAAACAGAAGACACAGGCGGGATCTATATGTGTTTGAAAGCGGCAGAGTCGATCTTTAGTATTTATTCGATTATGCACTAGGCACCATTGGAAAAAAGCAATTCGAGGTGGAATAGGGCACTTCCAAAGTCTGGGGAAGGAAAAGAGGCATCCAGGATTATGCAGAGAGGAATAACAGGAGGCCACCGAGAAACCGGAAGCGGGCGCCGGCGCCCAAACGAAGTGATCTGGTTGGTTAGAGAGGTGAAGGGAATGAAGGATGCTAGCTGCGGAGATAAGGTCGGAAAAAGTGTCAGGGCTAAATAGAGAAGGTGGATAGAGGGAATCCGGTCCACAAGTGGCACAATCACTTAATGAAATCAACGGGGTATTCGAGTGGGGGAAGAGGCTCGACAATGATTTGGCAAGGGGGAGTTGGCCGAACCAAGTGTCGAGCCAAAAAGCACAGTTGTTGCCGTTGCCTATGGCCACATGGAATAAGGATTTAACACGAGGGATGACTTGAATCACCCCAGACCAAAAAGGAGAGGGTTTTTTACACGGGGGACGATGGAGGATAAGATGACTTTTGGACTGATAATGAAGGGAGAGGATCCAGTCTTTCCAAATGAAGTTGTCTGGTGAGAGAGCCTTCCAAATCCATTTAGAAAGCAGAGCAATATTGAAGGTTCTGAGGTTGGTGATGCCAAGACCACCATTGTTCAGAGGCAAACAGATAGAATCCCAGCTGACCAGTCTTTTGGCACCACCACCATTCCATAGGAAGGATTTTCTGACCCTATCCAGATGATTGATGACCCAGGAGGGGAGTTTGTAGAATGACATCCAATAAACTGGTATGGCTGAAAGGACCGATCTAACTAGAACAAGCCGGCCCGCGGAAGATAGAGAGTGAGCCTTCCATCCCATTAACCTAGAGTCAATCTTGGAGATGAGGGGGAACCAGTCGGATCTATGGAGTTTTGTAGGTTTGAGATTGATGCCAAGGTAGGAAAGCGGGAAATTCGAAAGCTTACAGTTGAGCATCGATGATATGGGAGGGCCAAGATGATCCGAATTTCCCAACATGATGATCGAACTCTTGCTGAAATTGATGGATAGTCCAGATATGCGTTCAAAGGTATAAAGGGCCACCTTTAGGCAGTGAATATAATTTTCTTGGGGGGAGACGAAAATGATTGTGTCATCTGCGAATTGCAAATTGAAAACCAACAAAGACGAATCCGGGAGAGCAATACTGGAGAAGAGGCAGTTGGATGATGCCAGCTTGATCATTCTGTTGAAGACATCTGCAACAAGGACGAAGATGAGGGGTGAAAGTGGGTCACCTTGTCTCAAACCCCGAACCGATTTTATGTGGCCCCCTGAAACACCGTTAATCGAAATTGATGAGAGGCTCGAAGTGAGAATATGTCTGATCCAATTGCACCATTTTGGGGGAAAATCCCTATTAGACATTAGGGCAAGAATGAAGTTCCAGTTCACCGTGTCGAAAGCTTTAGAGAAATCGAGTTTGAGAAGAACACCAGGGGTCGAAGAGTGGTGGCATGTGGAAATGATTTCTTGAGCTGTGGCAATGCAATCCATAATGTTTCTCCCGAGTATGAAGGCGGACTGTTCAGCTCCGACCAGGGGGGCAATAACTTGTTGGAGGCGGTTTGCAAGGACTTTAGTAATGATTTTAAAGGTAGTGTTGAGAAGGCTGATGGGACGAAAAGAGGGGAGGGAATTAGCACCTGGGATTTTAGTGATGAGGATGATGCTCGCATAATTAAGTCTCGAGATAACCGACGGGTCTGATTGGAATTCCTTGCACATTTCTAGAATATCAAATTTAACTGAATTCCAGAAGTGCTTAAAGAAAAAAGGGCCAAAGCCATAGGGCCCGGCGCTTTGTCATCAGACATCTCGTTAAGGGCGGCCCAGATCTCTTCATCAGAGAATGGGTGATCGATAGGGATGTTGGTGGGGGAGGGATAAAGGAGCGGCCAGTTGATGTCGGGAAGCGGTGCTGATTGTTTACCAAGGATATCTCTGAAGTAGTTGGTAAACAGGCGAAGATGATCCGCAGGGTCAGAATAAGAGGTGTTGTTGTGGTATAATTCAGAAATCAGGAGCGATCTACGACGTCCACTGGCCAGGCGATGGAAGAAGGTGGTGTTTCTGTCTCCATCCTTTAACCATTTATCCCTTGACCTCTGTTTCCATCCGATTTCTTCTTGCTTGATACGTCTGTCCAGATCTAATTCTAGAGCCTGTAGGCGAGCTCTTTCCGAGTTGAGGAGGGGACGAGATTCTTCAATGATGTTCAGATCCAGGATTTCATCTTGGGTGGATGAGACGCGCGAGTGAAGGGACCCCCAAATGGATCTGGCCCACGGTCTGATGATCTTTCTGAGGGAGCGAAGCTTGAACACTATTCTGGCGGAGGCCGATTGGATATCCGACGGCTGGGACCAGATCTGGTTGATGAAGTTGTCAAAGGAGGGTTCCAAGAGCCACAGATGCTTGAATTTGAAGGGGCGCCTGCCAAGTGGCTGAGTTCCGGAATCCAAGATGAGAGGACAGTGGTCAGAAATTATTGAGGCGAGACCCGAGACCGAGGAAAGAGGGTAAAGATCTTCCCAAGACGAGTTGTAAAAAAATCTGTCAAGTTTCGCTAATGCGGGATCGGCTCGACGATTAGACCAGGTGAATTGGAGATTGTTAATGGGAGGATCGATTAAGGAACAAGCATTGATGAAGGCGTTGAAAGAGTCTGAGTCCGGTGAGTTGCAGCCAGAGTTTCGCTCTGCCGATGATCTGGTAGTGTTGAAGTCTCCCCCAACAATCCAGGGGCCATTGAGGTAGGATGCAAAAGAGAAATATTTGGCCCAAAGCTCATTCCTCTCTTGAGTGCTTTGTGGGCCGTAGATATTAGTGAAGAAATATATAGTGCCAGTTTGGATGTGACAGAGAGTTACGTGGAGAGCGGAAGCATGGGCAGAAGTATTACAATGGGACCATACTGCTTCGTTCCAGGCGGTAATAATTCCGCCTCTGGACCCATCGACATTTGTGTGGGCCCAACCCATTAGGGTTGGCCCACCTAGATGTGAAATGAGAGAATGGGGGGGATCGGACAATTTGGATTCTTGTATGAAGAGGATGTCTGCTTTATGAGGGGATAAAGTAAGGCTAACTGCGTGCCTTTTAGATGGGTCCCCCAAACACCTAATGTTCCACGAGATTATTTTCATTGGGAATGGGTCGATCTCACCGATTCCAGTGTTTACATGGCCGTGTAATGTTCATCACTCAAACTCACACCCATGCAACGAGCCATTTTTTATTAATACTTTTATTATTGGAGGAAAAAACAACAGTTTAAAGAAGCTACCAGGAGGGGAAGCTGCTCGACTGATTCTGGAGCTACGACGGACGAGGGCAGGTGTGATCCGTGGGGAGCTGAGTTCGAGCAGTACAGGCATCGGCTGAGCCAGGGGTGAACTTTGGTTGACCGGGTGGTGCTCTTGAGGGGGGGTCGGAGCAGTATTAGGGATAGTTGGATCAACTGGTTGTGTGTTGAGATGTCGCAAGGAAGAGGCGGGGGGATTGGGGCTCACTGATGGGGTGCCGTTTTGATCATCCGGCCAGGGGGTCCAGCATTGAGGGCCATCAACCTCCAGTGACTCAGCACGGCTCTGGGTGATCGCTGGAAGAGGATAGGAGACTTCAGGGTCAAAGAACATAGCGTCAAATCTGGCTGCATCCTCGTCAGATAAGTAGATGGAATCGCCATAACCACGGAAGTCGATGTCATAATTCGCTCCCAAGAATATTCTTTCTAGTCTGAGAGTAGGGTGGGCATGCTCCCACTGTTCCACCATGAGAAGATGGTCAACATTGTTGAGGTGCAGTACAAAAGAGCAAGGGTTGCTTACTCCTTTAAAAAATTGTATCTTGACAAAGAGAAATCTGTGGTCAAAGTTTGCCCAGTCACAGTCATCAAAAGCAGTGAAACGACCGACAGGGCCAACGCCTCCCTGACCGCGTTCGGGTTGTTTCTGAGGAATTCCGAAAAACCATTGACACGGGCCCAAGTGGGCGGATCAATCTCAGGGGCTTGGTGTTCCAATTCCGACCATTGCTGCAATAAAACTGAGCCACCGGGTTTCGTAAGGGTTTTCATCAAGAGGGCTTGGTTGCGGATGTCGGAGGAGGGACAGGCGAAAATGAAACTGTTTTCAGAGAGGATCCAAAGGGGCCATTCATTGCACTGGAAGGTGGAGGAGAGGGCGAGGTGGAGTGATTCGATGGACCAAAATCCATCGATGATCGTGGCTGTGAGATAGAGAGAGGAGTCAACCATAGAAAATTTTTGAGGGAGAGAAGATTTGGGATGCGTGGGGTCGGGATTAGGGAGATAAGAGGTTTTAGGGAGATAAGAGGGAGAGGTTCGAGGAGACTCATGACGAGGTGAATGTTGATTGGCGTTACGGTTCCCAAGCTGGAATGATAAGTGTGGGGCCCGACCTGTGTGCTTGACAGAGATTTTATGTTTGTTTTTTGTGGAAGTGGCAGGGTCGAATTTGATTTGAGCCGAAAAGTTGCTTTTTGTTTTCTCAGGACAGTGCGACTGTGCATGCCCGAAGAAACCACACAGGTAGCAAATCTTGGAGTCCCTACAAACACGTGCCACGTGTCCCGCATCCGCACATCTGAGACAGCGGCCCTTCAATTTCAAAAACTCAATCGTTGCGCGGGTGAAACGAAATTGGGGAAGAAACTGGCGACGACGCCGGGACAGGGGGGTTGGGTAGGGGCGGCGGGTTGGAACACAGAGCTTGGGCATAAGATTTTTTGTGGGAAGAGGAGGGGCACTGGTACGGCGGTGATGGACCAAGAGATGGTTGGACGACGCTGGGGTCAATGGGGGACGACACCGAGGATCGAAGGTTAGGGGCCAGCGGGGCCCGAGGAAGTGAGGAAGGGAGGGATTTGTATTTGCTGGGGATAAAGGAGATTGGAGGGGGGGGCAGACGGAGATGGAGAAGGAGATGGGCGATAGGAGGGAGCAGAACGGGGAGCAGAACGGGGCGCCATTAATAATGTTTGAAAAGTATCTTGAGATTCTATTTGTTTTATTTCTTTCTTGTTTTTTTATTTACCCCATAACAATCCGCCCTTCCGTATGGTTTGAATTGGCCCGTCCGTCGATTTAAAGCATACGAAAAGGCGGGATGTTACAATGTGCTATCAGAGCTTTGGTTTAGCAATAAACCTTAGCTTTGTAGGGTCTGACTCTTTATTAATATGATAGTAATACCCTATGGGAGTCGCTGAGTGTATATATATGAGAGAGCATATTTGTTAGTGTTATGAAAAGGTTTTAAATATTGTGTTAATCTGTTCCGTTTTGTATTTATAAACTCTGGTTGGTGCATGAGGCGCTGTGACATCAATAGGGGTTTCTAAACACTTAATAGGACAGACTGACATAATATTTGTTTTAATATATGTGAATGAAATAATTATGCCTATTATATTTTCTATATATAAAATAAAATTTTTGTAAAGATATATATTTGGTTGTATTGTATTTGTTGTTGGGTAATGAAATATATAAATAAGATTTGAAAAGAAAATATGATAAATGAAAAATGGAAATTTAGAACTTAAATTCCAGGGGTTTTGAAAATCTCTTTTGAATGATTTTGAAATATAATAATAATATTTTAGAAGTATTTTCTGATATAAGTATTTCAATAATTTGAAAGAAATGTTTTAAAAGAAATTTTGGAAAGATAAAGTTGTACTCCCCTCTCTGTCGCTGGAAAATAATTTCGGTGATGAGTGCACGCATCATCGACATTCATTTTCGAGCTTCGAAGTGGGAAGGCCACTGTAGTAGTTTACTGTAGATTTGTTTTGAAGAAAAATAAAAAGAAAATGAAAAAAAAATTATTTGTTTAATTATAATTGGATATATAAGTTTACGTATGAACCTTCATCTATTATCTTTAAAATGATTTGAAATTAAACCCGGTATTTAAATTCTTAAGTTTTCGTTATTTACAGTTTCAATTAGTGTGGTAAAATGGAAGTTAATTAAAAAATTAGAACCTTCAATTAAAATAAGAAATTTAATGCTAAGTTATGGATGAAATTAAAAGAGATCTATAATGTGTAACCTATAATACAAAGGATATAATTATTGAACATTGAATAAATTTTAAAAGAAATACGATAAAATTGTATGATTTTCAATTACATTCTTAAAGGCATATATATAACTTACCAAAAGATATAAAAGTTGAAATGTTTAATAAGAAATTGTAATAGAATATTATACAAGAAAATCTGAAATAATGAAAGTATTCAACGAAATTTCCTTTATAAATAAGAATTTGATGTTGTAGATGTTAGGAACTTAAGTATGATTGAAAGGCTATTAATTAAAATAGAAAGGTAAGTATTATAAATGGAATTTAGTAATAAATGAAAGTAAATAAATAAAATTAAGTAGTATATATGAAAGATAATAAACTTATGTAAATGAATGAAGCTAATTATTAATAAAATAAGTAGAAAGATGAATACTGCAAATAAACGAAGATGAAAAAAGGATAAACCATTATATGTGTAAAAAGGAAATCAAACAACAATAGTATGAAATGAAATTAACAAGAATAAACTTATCTTATTGTTTAGATTTCTTGTTTGTTTGGTTTATGGTTGTTTGGGTAAGGATACTTTAAAATTGAATTGATGAATAAATAATCTATTTAGTTTCATCAAAGACTGTTGAGTAAAGTGTGCACTTGATAGTTTATTTTTCATTGTATACAATATAAAGTTTTGAACCCAAACAACTGCTTGCTTTGTTTGAATGAATGATTGAATTATGTTGATTCTGTAGGAAGGTTGTACGCTGTTTGTTGCAATTGGTTGTTGAATTGATTGTTTATTATGGTTGAACAACTTAAATATTCATTTTATATAATTGTTAACCCTTTTAGTTTATATAAGTGAAATGCAGGTTATGGAAGCAATTGCTACTGCTTTTGGTTCCATAAATAAGCGTTAATTGCCCGACAATTAGGTACGTTTTTGGATTACGGTTTATAGTGTTATTATATTATTTTCCCGCGTTGGGATATATATTATTTTGAATTATATGTTGTATATTGTTATATTTGATATTACTATTTTCTCCCGAGCCTCTCCGTACAAAGGAGACTCTGCCGAAATTTTTCATAAATTTTGGACTTAGAAATATTTTGAAAATGTTTTCCGAACTTTATTAATTTGAGTAATAAAAGATTTAATGGTTATAAACTAGTATATTTTATATAAAATAAGTAATTTTTTAAATTTATTGTTTATAAAATTAATATTTTAAATAAGATATATTGATTTCTAAATTCTTCTTTACCTTTCTTTTCCTTTTCGGGGACGAAAAGTTTTGAGTGGGGGAGAGTGTTACGACCCATGAAATTTGATGATTTTAAAAGAGTTAATTTAATAGGATTTATAATTTAATTTAGAAAGAAATAAAAGTCTTAAAGTTTATATTGGAGCGAATGTAGAAATTTGATGAAGCAACTGTAATTAAATGTTAACAATATAATATTTATATGGCAATAAATTAAAATTGAGAGGTATTTAAGAATTTAACCCCACAATTTGATGTAAATGTATTAAATTTTAAAAGATATGATATTTATAACTGAATTTTTTGCAAGATTACAATTTAATGAACTTTAATGTTACACTAATAAGATCTAGACAATAACTGAAATTTATGAATGTAACAAAATGAATAGAAATGTTAAGTTTATTTCATAAGTTAACAATTGATGTAATAAAAAGAATGAAACTAAGATAAAATAATTACTTGGGATTTTAATTTTTATTAATATGTAAAACTGAAAAAAATTCAATATAAATTGAAATATAGTAATTAATATAAATAAAAGACTAAAATTGGACAGTATTAATGTAGTGAAAGACAAACAAATATTAACTATGTTATTTATTTAATTAATGAATGGGAATACCAAAGGCTAATTGTAATACGGAATATAATTGAGGATTATAAGTGGTAGAATAATAAAAATTTATGATTTTATTTTTGTTAACATATGTTAAGAGATATGTTTATGATCTTAATTTGAACTTCTACTAATAACATGTATTACAGTAAGATAAAAAAATGATAACATACATCAGGT
The DNA here is from genome assembly GCA_030765085.1 of Allium cepa. Lineage (NCBI taxonomy): Eukaryota > Viridiplantae > Streptophyta > Magnoliopsida > Asparagales > Amaryllidaceae > Allium > Allium cepa. The sequence continues at coordinate 103,550,498 of CM060930.1, read as the reverse complement.
GTATTTAATGACATTGTTTGAACGTAATTAATAACGGTGATTATAATAATAAATGTTAAGCATGATTAAATTATGTGAATGTTATTATTAATTATTTGAATGCATGTATAAAAAGTTATGCAAATATCAATATTCAATATCGGCACACCTTTGGAACAAGGTTTTAAATAAATAACTACATTGATGTTTTATTTTGTTGAAAACCTTATGTACTATGAATGCATGCTAAGATCAGCCAACACATGGAGAAAATGAAAATGTTGATTGAATTAAATAAGAAAGTTAAATAAGAAGAATAGAAAAAGATTCTTTTACCCTATTAAAAAAATCTCCTCATTTTTCTTTCCTTTTTTATAAAATCCTTCCTCCTCCTCTCCAAAGAAAAGGGCTGCATCTTCATTTAAACAAAATAAACCAATAACAATTTAATGTCAAACATCAAATTAAATAAAAATAAAGGTGATTCATCTAGCTTTTGCAAGGGTTGGGTGGGGGTCTTGACGATCTAAGGAGAAAGTACAAATCAAGGAGTGAATTTTGGCTAGATCTAAGAGGTGTCTTCTATTTTAAAATGTCATATTAAGTATAATGTTCTTATCATAGTTTGCATGTATATGCTTTTTCCTCATTTGTTTTGAAATTGTTATGTTATTTGAATTTTCTACTGAATGAATTAATTTGACTTTTAATTTGATAAATGAAAACAATTTTTTTGTATATATATTTAAAGAATGTTTTAACTATAAATCCATGTTTTAAACTCTTAAACCAAATTGCATTTTTTTAGATCTGAAGGTTTATATACATATAATTTGTATTTGTGTTGAAACAGAAATATTGTATGCACATATTGTCAATTTATCTTGAATTGAAAATATCATGAAATTTGAATACTTTGTTGAATAAATTATTTGTTCTTAATCTAATAAATTATAATAGAAGTTTACATATGCTTAACAATTTTTCGATGATAAATCTATGCTTTGATTTTTATTACAACAATATTTAAATTTGTTACCTAATTTATTATCTCAAATGTCCTTATTTAAGGATCTTAAAGGTTTGTTACTTTATTGCTTAATTTGTCGTGTTTCACTTTTGTTTTGTTAAAAGATTAAATAAATTTCATTAAGGTAAAAAGGTTTAATTTATATGTACATATGTATTTTTGACTTCAAGTATACATAAGTTTACAAATGCATTAGACAATTTAATGTGGTATGGAAGTATGCTTTGAATTAATTAATAAGCTTTGGTTTAATCTTTATACACACATGTGTGTGTGTTTGTGTGCATGTGTATACATATAAACATTTAATATTTTAATTTCAAATTGCTAAAGCGTGATTTAATTTTTATTATTATTATCAAACAATTTAAAAGTGAGGTGATATTGTATATATATTAATTTATTGTTTGTTGTTTATGTTTTCTACTCATAATACAACCTGCATGATAATTAAATGTCGTATTAATAAAATTGGTTAAAGTGGGAAAGTGGAATTAATCAATGTCACCACCTTTTATATCCTTCCTTATTAGATCCTTATGTGATTGCATCTACATTTATTCTTGTTTATTCCTATATATTGTCACCAATTAATCGTACTTGATATATATTTAGCAATTTTGACACATAGTTAAAGTATGAATATATATGATGTATTCAAACTTTTCTGTATCTAGCACTTAATTAATTTAGAATCAAACTAATAAAACGTGACATTTATTTTTGTCCCTCCACATTCATTTCCTAATTATAAATAACATGCATCTTATTTCTTCTTTTTCATTTTGTTTCTCCTAACACCTCATATTGAAAAGCTGTTATTCTTGCAAATCCAAAAGCATTCTTTTATAAAAATGTTTTTTTTTCTTTTTTCGTACACTTCCTGTTCTCATCTTAGTTGTTCTTCAATCTCTTCCTGAAGCCACATCTTTAGAAAACGTAAGTATTAAAATTTGTTTATTTATATATATTTTTCACGTTTACTAATTTTTATTTTGATAATATTTCTTGTAACATGGATATCTTTTGCATATAAACTTTGATTCAGTGCGATTTCTTCTGTTGGATTCAAATCTATATTCCAGACAACATGAAATTGATTTAGTTGAATTTGGAGATTTTTGAGTTTTGCGCTTCTGTTGGGCTAAAGTCAAAGGTGAGTGTTTGAACCCACTCACAACTTCTAAAATTTTTTATGTTTGTTAAATTCATTTATGATGTGATTTGAAATTTATTTATACCTGTTTAGCATATATTTCATCATTATCTCTGTTAATTTGCATTTATTTAATTCATTATTGCATATTAACTGCCAGCTAAATTGTTATTTATTTTATTGCATATAAACTGCCAGTTAAATAGTTATAATTTATTTTTGAATATAAACTGATAGTTGGTACCTGTTATTATCACCTGTTATATATTGATGTATTGTTTGAATTTGGATGTTGATTGCGATAAATGGTTGAGGTTGATATTGGATGAATGGATGTTGTACTTATATTGTTATAAACTGCAAGTTAATATGCATTTTCATTTCATTCAGGATTGCGGTTTGAAATGATATATAACCGTAAATTTTATTTTAAATTACGGATTGAAATGATCAATATCAGTATCACTTGACCATAGGATAGAAAATTTTATACATGCGCGCGCACACACACATAGAGATATATATAATTTATATTTGAAATGATTTTCTATGGTATTGGATAGAATATGGTTTAATGAATATTGATTTTTGATATTTTCAAATATTATTTTATATATAGTTAAACGCTTGAACTTAAGCTATGTATAAATTTTGTCTCAAAGAATAAAAGAAGTTTAAAAATAAAAGTTAATTTTTATTTAGATATAATACGGTTAAGTATTTATTTAAATTTATTGATGGAGTTTATAATGTCTTAAATAAAATAAATGTTGCAAGATAAATATGAATTTGCTTTGAATTAAGGTATTTAAGAATTATCCTCAAATAAAATTTATTTGAAATATAAATTAATTTGGGGTTTTAAAAGGTATGCTCTTTATAACTTGATTTTGGTTTAGAGGACTAAAATGAATATCAAGTCGATTTAAATGAATATTATCATGTAATTAAATTTGAGAGAATATCCTGTTATTTGAAGTTTAATGGTTTTTGACATTTGATTTATTAAGTAAACATTTCAAAATCTAGATAATAGTAATTGAATTTGATATATATGAAATTATCAAAGAATAAGTTTTGAAATGGTGGAATAATTAAAGCTTTGAAATATATGGAAATTGAAATGGTTTTATTTGGGAATTTAATCCTATATTTGGAATTTATTTGTGAAATTTAAAAAACTATTTTGTTATGCAAAGCAGTTAAATACTTAAACCATTTAAGTATTAGAAATTTTGTTTCAAATCTATGGGATTTAAAATATATATATTTGAAATATTATGATTTTGGGGAAAGGGATAGTTATAAATAAAATGGTATCCTATTGATTTGGGGTTTTAAAAATATAAATGATATCGTATCTATATGTTTTGAAAGGGATATTATATTCTGGTTTTAAAGTATAAATTATTTTAAATTAACCGCGGTGTTATAATAACGATTGGTTGTTGAAGAGACCGGGATCGAAAGTTGTCATACTCTCTGCCAACTCCGAAAACCACTTTAACAACCGTGTATGCGGTGGAGATTCCAGAATGAAGTAGGATGGTGGTGGCATTTCCTTTGAGGTAAATACATGGACATAACTCCCGTGAGTTGGCATAAAGTGGCTAAAACATGAGCGATTCTCGGGCCAATTGAGGTAGCACCTTTGATTGAACACATCCCTTCGATTTTATACTTTGACTTTTGGATTGATTCGGTGGCCACTTATGATTTTCTTTTTGGGGATGTGGCTCGAGGTGGGCGGTAGTTGCGGCTACATGTTACCACCAGCCCGGATGCGTAATTGGTATATCTACCCTGGCATTGCCTAGTTGTGCCGTGTCACCTACCCTATCGCGCCTTATACGATTTTGGTTTTGTACCATACCTATGGAGTGCCCTCTAACGACTCCCAGTACGGGGGTGATTAGGGTACTGTATAGACTATGGGAATATATTATGTGTTCAGGTGGAAAATGTAAAGCCTTAATGCTATTTAAAAGTAAGTTTATTTTACAATTTGACACTATTATAATAGCAAAATATACTACATAGTAAATAGTTTGACGGATCCTTGAGAGATGTAAATCCCGAGCATCTATTGATTTAATACACTCATATTTATTTCTGATGAGTTAACTTAGATAAGATCTTTTAGTTCTAACTCGAGTGCTTTATTTTTTCAACTCGCTCGGGTCAGTCCGAGCATTTCAGGATCGAAGACTTTATTTCTGGAGGACGAAGACGAAGATTTCATTATTATTATTACTATATATTATATGGTTCCACTACATACTGTATTCCGCTGCATTGATATTTATTGATATGTGAACTCTGATATATATTGTATAAGTAAAATTAAATATTTTGTAAACAGCTTCAAGAACTGTATACTGATTATTATATTTTATCCTTCCACTGTGAGATTCTATTTTGTTTTATTACTTTCTTGTTTTTTTATTTAACCCATAACAATCCGCCCTTCCGTATGGTTTGAATTGGCCCGTGTGTCGATTTAAAGCGTACGAAAAGGCGGGATGTTACATGGTTGCTCTTAGTATATTGATGCATAGAGCCCAGAATTGGACTATAGGAATAATTTTTGATTTATAGCTTTCAATTCTTCATACAAGGCTTAATCAGGAGGATTCCTACCCTTCAAATTCTTTCTCGATTTAACGTGCAATGTTGTTTTTAACATATTGAAAAGAAAGAGGAAGACCTAGATATTTAATTGGCACGTAACCCGCATTTATACCGAGAATGTCACATATTTCGTTTTTATGAACGATGTCCTTATTAAAGCTATTATGGATTCTAACTAATTAATGTTAAACCTCACATACATTGTCATCATTTTGGCAAATAAAATCAATGTTATTGCATTCATTGGATCTGCTTCCATGAAAATAAGTAGGTCATCGACATAAATTGTGTGGGTGATTTCTTGTAAATTTTTATAAACATGAGTAATTTTCTTTCTAAAAGTCTAGAATCCAATTAACATAGTGAAATTTCCACTGTACTAGTAAATAAGTAAGGTGACATAGGATCATCTTGACTAATTTCCATGAAGATTTAAAAAAAACCGTGTGGTAATCCTTGATAGAATATTGAGAACGTAGGGTACTAATGATTTCTTTGATGAAACTGACCCATTTATTAGGATATGATAGATAACGTAATGCATGAATCACTAATTTACTATTAAATGAATCGTAATCTTTATTAAGATCTCACTTAATAAACGTTATAATTTTTTGATTATTAAAAATTCTCACTTGTTCATGTGCCAATAAAATACCCTCTTTAATTTTCCTTCAAGGAATGTACCCAAACTGATTTTGGGATAAGAGCTTTGGAAGCAAAATTTTAACTCTACTGCATAGAATTTTCAAAAGATCTTGTTTAAAAAGTTACAATACGAAATTTGTCTAAACTTAGAAAGGCTAGTTGGTGAGTTGCATTTTGGAACAAGTGATATAAAGGTGTGATATATGTCTCGAGTTTGTCTTTGTTAGAATGCACTATTCATTTTCTTGATGTATTGAAGTTGCAAGTTTACTCCAATATGTCTTACAGTACATAGAAATAAAACAATAATGGCTTGGCGCTTTAAATCACTAAAATCACGAATGATGGTTCTAATTTCTTGATGATTTATTCTTTGATTGGGAGGCCTTTTCCAACATATGAAACTAGTTGCATACTGAAAATGAAAGGGAATTTAGTTATGGTTGAATTGTCATTATATAATTCTATGAAATAGTATATCGCTTTGTTCCACATTTCTTCTGGTGTTTTGGGATTGTTTCCATGCTTCATCAATCATAGATAAAAAATTATTATTGACATTTTTGATATTGTTAGGGATATGCCATAGGGGCACTAATGTAATTTGTTACATATATTTTTGTTGGAATTGGGATAACCAGCTTGTAGTGGAAGAACTGGATAAATTTCAATTTTCCTTTGCCTTTTTGGATCTTCAATAAACCTATGTAATCTAAATCATTCACAACTTTTCTAAATTTTTAAATCATTCACAACTTTTCTAAATTTTTTGTCAAATAAAATCAATTTATCGATAAATTTTCATTTATTTTATTTATTATATTTTATATATGTGTATCAAATGCATATATGTATGTGCATGCATGTGCATGCATGTGCAATAGGATGATATGTACACAACTCGACATGCCCATGTATTAGGTGTATAGATGATAAGATTTACACCGCGACAGACATGTTAGCCCTTCGCGTACACAAATGGATTATCTAAATATATGTATACATGTATATGTGCACACATCAAAATATTGTATAAATAAATATGTCTATGTATATGTATGTAAAATTATAAAAATATTATATGTAATATAATACATTATTGGTTGTACATTGTCTATATAAAGCATTTATTAAAATACATATACATAAATACAAATAAATAAATATAGTTGAATTATAAAATTATTTTAAATATTATTCTATAAAAATTTACAGTATTTATTATATTAAATTCGAACTAATTTTTTAATACATTATAAATTAATTTAAATGTATATTACATATAAACATATAAATAGTTATAATATTGTATATACCTTGAGTATATATTTAATTATATATATATATATATATATATATATATAAACACACACACTACTGTTGCTTTCGTGTAGAGAATCATTTTTTTTAACTAATTTAATTTTCAATTTTAAATAATTGTTAAAACTTATAATTAGTTAAAACCATACAGATAAGATTAAAAATCACTTTTAAACTATAACGTATACTTTACATTATATAAAATTTTATATTATTAATAAGTATATATATATAAATATATTATTTGTCTAAACAATTTTGAACTAAATTATAGTACATATATGTAATAATATCCGAAAATAATTTTTTTATTGTCGAAATTTTTTCTAACAAGATTAATTATATTAGTTTGTTAAGCTTTTAAATTATATATAATATTTAAAAATCACATAATATATTATTTTAAATTTCAAAACTTTAAATTCATTTTCAGACTGAAAGCATATGCAAGTAAATATACATAAGAAATTTAATACACACACATATGTATATATACAACCATCAATATGTGACAATCCATCGATATACTGATTTGTGATATTTCCAAAAAAATAATCTATAAAGCAATAATATAAATGTTTATATACGATAGTAAAATAGAAGAGTACTTTTTAGCAAAGCCTAAAGCTTGTAAATTGAAATGAAAAAGCGAACTTCTTGAATTGAATTTTATTCCCAAAGCTGCTCGCTTTAGAATTACCTTTCCACCGATGATTATTTAATTTTGGTTTGTATTTATATTGCTCGAATATTTAAGAAGAGGGAGGAATACATTTCAGCCAGCGAAAGGGATGATAGAGGTAGCGAAAAGATCAAAATAAAATGTGTGCTAAAGTTGTTTATATATAAGAGAGAATAGACAATAAAATTAGGATCAAGATCCTTAATTTTTCTTACCCATTCTCTTGTTTTTAAACACTCAACCGTTCCATAAGCCATTAAATGGCTGGCCTATCATGCTTCAACATATTCAAAATGATCAAGTCCCATATGGGCCTCAGATTCGTTTCAACTCCGAACAATATTTATTGCATTTAAATCCAATTTAAACGGGTATCGATATCCTATATCGATTAGTGTTTCAATAATATATGCATACTATTTAATTTTGTTCAATACATGTATGAAATAAAATTATATAATTTGTATTTAATAAATATTAATTAATTTAATTAATTTATAACAATTGCAAATTAATTAAATCATATGGAAAATGAGTATTTAACGTATCAGTTGTGTGACTCTTAAGTGTAAATTCGGCTTGTGATTAATATCGAACAAATGAATATTAACGTTCACAGGACACTTAACAGGTGGTGTGACATTATGACCAAAGATATTGCTTATTTGGCTTAGGTAAAATCTAATTTTACATTACTAAGCATTACCCGATTATGATAATTATTTACAGCAACTACGATAATTATTTACATCGATTCTCTTTTTCAAAACTATATAACTTTGGACTTATGGAATTTGGTAATGGTCAAAATTTCAATATCTTCCATATTTAAGTCTATAGTACAAATATAAATTACTTGATTCAATAATAACAATTTTTTGTTAATTGAACTAATCTACCCAAAGATTTGGACTTTGAGCTAACTTTAGTTAATTGTGATACTAACCTCATATAACCGTAGAGACAAATTCTCTCTTAAATTATGCTCACTACCAGTGCTTCCACTAGACCCAACTATAGTTATTCGATAGATGTTGTTTCATGATTTAACTATAATAAAACTGGAGTTTCAACACTGAAGCTCGATAGTATTCTCAAGTCGAGTGAATTTTGTAATATTGTCAAATCGATCTATTTGACCTTAGTTATGTTAACCCATAAAAGACTATTGACTGACTTATTTCATGTCTATCCAATAACTATCAGTACGTAACTTATGGTGCCCTTAGCAGCCATGAGTAATATACTGCCTAACATTAGGGTATCATTACATAATCTAGTCTTAACGGATATATCAACATCTAATCTCTATACACCTTCACTAGGAATATCTAAAACAATATGTTTATTTTATTATGATAAATCACCTACGGTTATTATAACTATTATTACAAAAACACACCATTTATGGATTTTGTATTAAATATATTTTTAATTAAATTAATTAATTAATATAACATATTATATCATGTGTATAATAGATAGAAAAAACATTTTAATACGAATTAGATTGATTATTGAGTTAGAAATATATAACAATTAAAATAATTGCCCCCGGAGCATGCACCTAACTCTATCAATCTTCCACTTGAACTTAGGGCCTATTATGGAATCTATATCCCATTCCTTCGATCAATTTGATGAGAACCGATTGCGTTAGCCCTTTTATGAATGAATCTACTATATTCTTTAATTATCCACTTTGTTAATCAACTCTCTCTAATGCTAATAGTCTACCTTTGTCAAGCGGAACTATTCAGAGTATGTTTCTCGGCTTCTAGTCAGCTGTTATTATTACATTGTTTTCATATAATAATTATGTCGTATTCTTAATACTCGGAATCACCCCTAGTGTAGTTATAAATTTGTAAATTTATAATTATTAGCACCAAAATTGGTCACTAGCACCCTTAAATAGGATTGTGTAGAGCGATTGATGAAAAAAATAAATTAAAACTGAGGAATATCACAGTAGAATGCAATAAGAAATGTAAGAAACGAGAACACCAGAATTATAGTGGTTTGGCGTAACTGCCTACGTCCACTTTGATCGTAATCTTTATTACTTCTTCCAATAATTAAATAAAAATACAATCCGTACACCAACAACTTGAGTACAATTTTTAACAGAAAAGAAATGAGTCCTGAAATGGGTAGAGTCTCCCCAGATTTCTCAAAAAAAGGTTCCTTTACACTCTGCCCCTGCCCCTCCATTTATAGAAAAAGATAGGCTGGACTCCCTGCGCAGGCCTAAGGACAAGGTACTTCAGCCCACATAGGGCAATCATAAGTCGACTAAACCTGGCATGCCGGGAGACATTCGGCTGATCGAAAAATGCCGACCCAGTATGGCCGATCGGTAGTCGGAGAGCAATTAACTCTAAGCGAACCTTACAGGACTCGGAGTAATTCACAGTAGATCTCGATGTAAAGTAGTGCTAGCTTCCTCACTTCGCTGTTGATCCCACACATAGGCTAACTATCTCGTTGTGCATCGATCCAGATGCACCGACCATATATTTCACACCTTTTTCGACCAAATGACATTAACATCCTTCCAATGTCGAGTTATCAAATGTCGTGCCAAATGAATCAATCCCGCTGGAGCCGGTCTACAGAATACCGAGTCACCTTTACCGAGCGACCTAATTTTGGACATGTCGACCAAGTCATTGTCCTCTCCCTTCGTCGACAGAGCGATATACCCTGTGTTCCGATGGCTTCCTTTCTTTAGCCGAACGATGCTTGCCGAGCGGTGCTTGTCGAATGATGCTTGTCGGGCGACGCTTGCCGAACAATGCTTGTCAAACGATCCCTCCTAAGACATCTTAACCGAACCACATCTTGACCAAACACACCGAGCCATGCATTGGCCGAACGATACTTTAGCTACACTGGTCGCTTATATTTCCACCGCTTTCTTAGCTTGAGTCTCGTTTACGTTCAACCGTAAGTTCTACGACCACCGCCATGTAGCCGGGCTAAAGTGTCGGGTAACAATTACCCTATAAAGGGCGTCATTTGAATCAACATGATTCACTTTGAACCATCAAGCAATTCACACTTTCGAAATCATTTTCTAACTTCCCCAGAAGCTGAAGCAACGCGACCCTTTGAAGGTTTGAGTGTGCTAGAATCTAGATATCGAAATTTTCCAACCGACTCTGCGGCATCTATCCCTTCGCATAGTCTAATCTTCCAACACTATGATATGCTTATTCATTCATACATACCCCTTCTGTGTTTTAACTATTATTTTAGCCCATCCATTCACCACTCATTTGTTTCTCTTTTCCTTCTCATTCTCTTTTTTTCGTAAGACACAACATGGATCAGCATACCGAAACCGAGCCACACGTTCGGTTTACTTGTGCTAGGGCATGCATATTCAATAAACGACTTCCCAAAACATACCAACCGGGTCTACAAAGATAGCCTGTTCACCTCCCTTCTCCCATATATAAGTTTCGGCCTTCGTTCTTTCTCCTTTTTCATACTTCTACTGTAATTACCCAAAACCATCAGTTCACTTCTCCCCGAGCTTTACTCGCTACTTAGCCTTCCATCGAACCCAAATTATCTATCTCGCGATTCTAATTAACCACTAACATGAACGAATCTCCAGCCCAACATATCAAAGCTACCGCATACCTTAAGCTCTCTCCTTAGGTATATATCTCTTTTAATACCCTAAGTCGTATTGAGTTTCGGTGCACGCGTGGAGTCCCCACTCTAGGTTAACGCCTCGGCTTGGCTTTGATAGCTGTTGGTATCATCACCTAAGGGAAGCAGTTGTCGTTCCTAAACCTAGATGTCGAGACTTAGGAGGAAGATAGGAATTGTTGCTTGGTGAAGAAAGATGTGGAGAAAGGGGTTCGGCAATTCGAGAGCAAGTGAGGGTCGGTCAGAATCCTGGAGAGTAGGTCGGTATCTTGATCAAGTGGGTCGTTCCTCCCCGAGGGAAGCATGGGTCAGTAATGAACTAGGAAGGTGGGTCGGTATAGACCCAGTGGGTGTTAGGTAGTTAGGAAGTAAGTGAGGGGAATCAATGTTGTGAGTCTGGCCTGACATCCAATGAGTCACCCCAAACTGGCACGAGTCTAAGAAGGTGGGTCGGTCATAGTTCGAATAAGGCCTTTTGTTTGTTAGGGAGATAGGAAGTGATTGGGTCGGTCGGTATAGATGGTTCCAGGAGTTAGGGATAGTGTCCTAGTGTCATTCGGTATTGGGAGCTCATTGATGAGGAGAGTAAGCGGGTCAGTGTTGTTAGTCTAGCAGGCCGCTCGGTATGTTTGTCCAGGAAGGCGATCGACTTTGGTCTTTAAGGTTAGCATTGGCAACCAATATCATCTTCACTTAAACATAGCATATGTTAATGTCACATACTTTCACGCCTAACCATAGAACATGGGAAAATGATAAGTACTCAAGCACATGAGCATATGGAACTATTTTGACTAATGGCTCCATAGTTTTAAGGAATATAGACGTAAGTTCAACTTAACAAAAGTAGACATAAGTTCAACTTAACAAAGGCAAATAACAACCTTTAACATATAATGCCAATGTTCGACTTCAAGGCATATACTACCGAAGCATATGACAAGCTCTAGGAGACGGTCGGCGATGATGGTCTTCGAAGATGATAACTTAATGTTCAAACATGCTCCGTCGATTTTTAAAGCTTTGATTCACTCATGTTTGAACAATTGCACTAGTCCACACACAACACAAAGGGAATATTTTTGTCGTTATATCTAATATCGATTGTCTTTCAAGTATAGTTCAAATTGGATTTTATCCATATCCATTGCCTTCTAAAGATGTCGAGAAAATCAGTTTTGCTATAGTTTCCGATAAGCATGATCCAAGCTCTCAGCGGGAGGTAGTAGGTACATCGAACCCACTGACAACTTCCTTGCATGGTATTCCAGATCCATCCGCTGTGGTTATTTGTCCCGTACCTAAGGATATAGATGGAACAATTATTCGAGATAATCCGATTGATTATCAAACTTCAAAAATCAATGAAACTGCTCTTCACCGGCTATGTTCGATCCATGGAATCCCTTTTGTCGACATATTGGTTCTATCGGGACAAGATCGTCCTTACCTACCCCCAACTGGATAAACAGCTTGCAACAGATTCATATGTTTGGTCAGTAGCGTGCCACCTTTCAACTCCTTTCTCTGCGAAGTGTTATAGCATATTGGGATCGTCTCGACACAACAACATCCCAATAGTCTTGCATTCATCTATGGCACTTGTATTCTTTTCATGAGCATCATACTCAGGCTCACCTTTCTTGGTGACATCCGCTACATCTATCGCTTCAAAAGACGGTCTAATAGTCCGACTTTCATATTCCTCGAGACACACTCCAAGTGCCAGATACTGACGGGGGCATGAAGTAAATTCACCCTATATAAGCAAGAATGGTTCTATGTACACTGTCCCTCGGGCTTTGCGAGACGATGGCAGGAAGGGAGTAAGTTCCTTTTCCGGATCAATATTTGTCTGTGGCATAAAGTGCATTCTTTCTAAACTTCTTTCGATTTTTATAGGTATCAGCCCACATCTCGAAGGCACCGGGTATTCTGAGGCGTTTAATGCCATTCGGGCTGTTCCCGTGGGAGGCCGGGAAATCAAATCTGTCATTTCCTATAAATGGCTTTCAAAGTTCGGATTGTTGGCGGAAGGTCGTTGAACAAGTCTTCCTCCTAGCGCAACTACCACCGGACCTGCTTCGAAAAAAAGGAAAAAGGCCAACTGGGCCTTCGATGCCTTCCACAGGAGGGACCCAGATGTATCTGAAGAGGGTGAAATAAAGGAGGTTGAGGTACTAAAACAACCGATGTGAATTTAGGTTCTAATATTATGCCAATAAGTGACGTACCAGACGTCACCAAATTGTTTCCGCCTTTTAAGAGGCCAAATAGCGTAGCCTACAAATTGAAGCAGAAAACAGTTAGCGGGACTTCTAAAGTTACCGTCACCCCATTCGAGAATAAATCCTCTCCCCAACTTCTACAGGGTTCACTTAAAGGTCTTTCAGACTTGACCATGCCCGATGATCTGCTGCATTATAGTTTTAATGACCTAGGAGATATAGGGCTTAATTTGCCGACGAGAGGTGATGTAGGCGATTCAACCGGTTAACATGCAGAGTCAACCCAAATTAGTAAAGCAGAAGAAACTGGTCTATCGGGAGAATCACTATGACACACACGAACACTTATACTTCACCTTGCATTTAAACTTCAGCCATCATATTATTCTTGCTAATTCGTCCTCACTTAATTTATGTGCAGATGATATGGGACGCACTCACAGATTCGAACGCCTTCCCGTGTCCTCTATATTCTATCATTCTATTCGGGACTTTGGGTCCGGTAAATGCCGAGATAGAGATGACAACAACAATAGAGACTATCATCCTCGAGATTCGTCATCGTCTCAAAGGAAAACTTACATCCATTCTTCGTACCCCAATGATCCTGCTCCTCAACCAAGAGAAAGCACGGAGAAATTGGCTCAAAGGAGATCTCAATCTGATGCTCCTCAGGACCAATACTTTGGTTCATCAAGCGCTAGGCGATTTCGCGAGCCTCATAAGAAGTCCTGGTCTCGGCTAAAAAGCTTACTCGGCTCCTACACACGATCCATCGATAGCAGAAAAGCTAGCTGAGCTTAAACCCAAATTTCCAAAAATAATCATTGATGGATTAAAATTCCTTCCTGTGATCCACCCAAATGTCCAACACGATACATTCGTTCATTGGCAGAAAAAGTTTCTAAAGTTTCCATGGAACGCCAGTATGAAATCGATCACCTGAAGCTTAAGGCCATCCATGATAAGGATATTATCAAAGCCCAAGATGAAGAGCTTTCCTCATATAAATCTCAAATTGAGGCTGCCTAGAAGAACGCTAAAGTTACCGCTAAGATAGTTAATTGCCTGGATGCCATACATAAAAAAGAAATTGATGAAGTGATTCAACGCTGTGGTGCCTTAGCCTTAGAAAAAGACTATGTTCAAAGGAGAAAGAAGTCTTCGCTCAATTAGTCAAAGAATTGAAGGAGCTACTCCTCAAAGAAAAGGAAGAAAAGGCTGTTGCTCAAGAGGAGCCGCAACGATATTATTATGAGATTGTCGCTACATGACTCCTAAAAACAAAGCTTGATTAGGAGCTCTCTAAGGCTGAAGCGCTGAAGGGCGAAGCCCTTGAGGAGGGCAAAAGAATGGCACTCTCGAAAATCGATTCTCGCCTCGAGGCGGCTGTTGAGGCTAGTAGGGAGGAAATTAAGTGCATGTTTGATCCACTCACAGTCGAGTATAATGCTTGATTTCTCATGCATCGTGACCTAACATTTCTTGGTGAGGGTTACCTTGAACCTTGGCCGAAGCATGGGACACTTTGATAAAAATAAGAACGGTTGAGTCGGGAACTGAAGAAATTGATGAGGAGTCTCTTGTGAAGGAAATCCTTCGCGAGAATGAGCGCATCAACCTATATGCGGAAAAGGCCCTTTACGGAAGGGCCTCTTCCTCGTCAAAAGGAAAAAAATGAAACTGCCGGTCCATCCGGAACCGAGTCCTCAGTTCCTCCTCCTATTCAGCCGACTGATCGCCTATCGCTAGATCCCTTTGAGCAGCATATTGTCTATGACCCAGAGGAGCCTGGAATTGATATTCAGACTCTATCTCCTACTCCAGAAGGTGAAACTCTCCGAACAGTTGAGAATCAACCAAAAACTGGTACATAATTTTCTTCCTAAAGTTCAATGGGCCATCGATTTTGGCGAGTAGTAAATGTATTCTAACATTTGTGTCCTATGATTTCGTATATGCCATTCCGACCCCGAACCTACTCTAAGGAGCGATGTCGCCATGGGGAGGGAGGAGAAAGTGGGAGAGGAAATTCCAATGGGGGAGACTACCGGACTTGAAGCTTAGTGATCGAGGCGCTCGACGAAGACAAATCTAAAAATCCATCGCCCGTCACAGAACATGATGAAGTTGAAATTACAGGCGCCTCTGAACACACTTCAAAACTGAGCATAGAGGAACAAATCATTAAAGAGGGGTAGAAGAAAACTAAAATTACGGCCAAGCCCCAAGTGGTGGAACTAGATGATCCCCTGAATTGGCCCTTGAAGGTCATTCGCCCCGACGGGACCAGACCACTAGATGCTCCTCCTCCTTCCCCGGGCAGCATCTCACTAGGAAGTAGAGCATCCAAGAGGAAACACTCGAGTGAGGAGCCTTCGGAGAAGCCGAGGAAGGAAAAGAAATCAAAAAAGTAGCCATACGATCATGCCTTATCCAACTCGAATAAGTCTGAATTATGTAGTTATTTCTATTTATTTTTATAGTCGTTGTAAATAGACTTTTTACTCCGAGTTTAGGAGAAGTTTTAGTTAAAATGAATCCTCGATTAGTAAATAAAATTTGTTTTTTCTGATGATCTTCGCTACTTTGCTTTACCATCCATCTTGTACATGAAATCCAAAGTTGTGTGGGACACTTAAGCGCTTGCTTGTTTCCGCATGACTCAGAGATTTCTAAATTGCTTATATGTTAGCCTGTGCTCCGGAGGCTTAGAGATTTTTGAATCGTTTATACTCTAGTCCGCACTCTGGGGACTCAGAATACTTTAGTCCGCACTCTAGGGACTTATATTTTTGAGTCATTTCTACTCTAGTCCGCACTCGGGGGATTCAGAGTACTCTCGTCCACAATCTGGGGACTTAGAGATTTTTAAGTCGTTTATATCTAGTTCCCACTCTGGGGACTTAGAGTACTCTAGTCCGCGCTCTGGGGACTTATAGATTATTAAGTCGTTTGTACTCTAGTCTGCACTTTGGGACTTTGAGTACCCTACTCCGCGCTCTGGGGACTTAGAGAATTTTAAGTCATTTAAACTCTAGTCTGCACTCTGGGGACTCAGAGTACTCAAGTCCACGCTTTGAGGATTTAAAGATTTTTAAGTCATTTATACTCTAGTCCGCACTTTGGGGATCGGAGTACTCTAGTCCGCATTCTGGGGACTTATAGATTTTTAAGTCTTTTATACTCTAGTCCGCACTTTGGGGACTCAGAGTACTCTAGTCCACGCTCCAGGACATAGATATTTTTAAGTCGTTTGTACTCTAGTCTGCACTATGGGGACTCAAAGTACTCTAGTCCACGCTTTTGGGACTTCGAGATTTTTAAGTCGTTTATACTCTAGTCCGCACTTTGGGGACTCAGAGTACTCTAGTCCATGCTCTTAGGACATAGAGATTTTTAAGTCGTATAGACTCTAGTCCGGCTCTGGGAACTCAGCGTACTCTAGTCCGCGCTTTGGGGACTTAGAGATTTTTAAGTCGTTTATACTCTAGTCCACACTCTGGGGACTCAGAGTACTCTAGTCCACACTCTGGGGACTTAAAGATTTTTTAGTTTGTGTGCGCGTTCATATGCTAGACAAAATAATGTAATTTAATTTTTGTCGTTGAATTGTAACATATGGGAAAATCAATAGTTCATGGAAAAGGTGCCTTCAAGCCTTTATTGATCATAACAAATGGAAACAAACTGAATTGTCCTATTACATACCAAAAACTAAGAACAACAAAATAAAATGGAAATAATTGCAACTAAAACACAAAAGAAATAGACTAAGTGTAATAACAACGTAAATTCTCACTATTCCATGCGTGGGGAAGTGTCATACCATCGACTGTCGCTAGCTTGAAAGTTCCGTCTCCAAGCTTTTATTCAATGACGTATGGACCTTTCCATGGGGGATTCATATGTAATGAGATCGAAAAAACTCACTTTAAAACGAGATCACCCACATCAAAGATTATCGGTTGGACTTTTTCATTATAATATTGGGCGACTCGATGCATATATGCAGCCGCCCTTAAGTCAACTTCTTCACATTTTTCGTCAACAAAGTCCAGTTATTCCAGTAAGAGATCCTGATTCGTCTTAGGATCATAATGAGTTACCCGATGTGAAGGAACTTCAAGTTCTACAGGCATAAGAGCCTCTGTGCCATATGCCAATGTAAATGGATTGTGGTCAATCGTGAACTTGTGGGTGGTTCTATAAGCCTAAAGTGCTATCGGAAGCCCATCCACCCACTTGCCTCTATCCTTCTCCAGACTTTTTTTAAATATGGATTTGATTATTTTGTTTATGGCTTCTACTTGTCCATTGGCGTTTGGATGAGCAACTTCTGCAAACCTTTTCTAAATTCCATACTTTTGACAAATTTCTTTGAACACCCTACTTTCGACCTGAGTTCCATTGTCCGTAATGATAGTTTGCGGGAGGCCAAAAATGCATATGATGTTTCACACAATGAAATTAATGACCTTTTCGGTGGTGATTGCAGCTATGGGCTCTGTTTTCTCCCGCTAGGTAAAGTAATCGACTACAACTATTGCGTATTTGGAACCACCTTTGGAATTGGCAAGGAGCCAATTATATCATTTCCCCATATTGCAAATGGCCAAGGACTAACAATTTGTGTTAGTTCCATTGGTGGAGCTCTTAGGATTTTCCCATACTTTTGACATTTGTCGCATCTTCTTACTAGTCCGCAACGTCCCGATTTACAGTTGTCCAATAGTATCCATAGCGTAGGATCTTTTTCGCTAGTGTCTGCCCTCTAGTATGGTTACTACATTCTCCTTCTTGAACTTCTTTTAAGGATCGTTTTATCTCATCATGGGCAATGCACCAAAGTAAAGGGAATGAGAATCCCTTCCAATACAATATTCCATCCTGCATTACATATCATGAAGCTTTGCAAACGACTTGTCGTCTTTCATTCTTTCTTTCAAGCAAAACCTCGAGTAACAGGTATTGCTTAAATGGGGTTATCCACGACTCCTTCCCGATTTCTGTTTCTAAAACAAAATCTACTTCCATTTCACTTATACTCGGACATGTAAGATTTCAATGGGAACCAGTCCCATTTGTTGTGCATCACCTGTACTCGCGAATTTTGCCTGTGAACTGGCTTCCCCATTTTGTTCATGTGGGATATGTGAAATATCGTAATACTCTAGGTCTGTCAACAGCTTTGGAACTCGACCAAGGTATGGGGAAAGTCTCTACCTCTTTGCTTGATAGTCGCCCCGCACCTGGTAAACCACCAATTGTGAGTCACAAAATATTTCAACTGATTTTACTCCAAGTTCCCTGATAAGTTTCAAGACGGCAATCAATGCTTCATATTCGACTTCATTATTTGTAGCTAGGAAATCGAGCTTCAAAGCATAACAAATTGATCGGTTTTCGGAGGTTACATGAACACCAGCCTCAAAACAACGGTCGTTGGTTGCCCCATTGGCCTATAGTTTCCATGGAATGGAGGGAATGACATCCTCACTGCTTGGCTCATCTGGCATGGTAAAATTCTGCAATGAAGTCCGCTAGTGCCCGCCTTTGGATAGGCCTCCGTGGTAGGTAGGTGATATCGAATCGACTCAACTCAATGTTCCACTTCAACAACCTTTAAGAGGTTTTGGGTTGTTGGAGCACCTATCGTAGAGGTTGATCGGTATAAATACTGATCGGGTGTGCCTGAAAGTACTGACGAAGCTTGCGTGATGCAATCACCAAAAAGTAGGCTAGCTTCTCAATTTTAGGATAGTTTCTCTTTGCTCCTATTAGACGTTTACTAACATAGTATATTGGCTTTGGGACTCAGTCCTCCTCGTGAACCAAGGCCATACTGATGGCATGTTAAGATACGACAAAGTATACATAAAACTTTTCATGATCTATAGGCTTTGGCAGCACTGGGGGACTATCCAAATGTCTTACTAGAGCTCGAAATGCAACCTCGCAGTTCGGCACACATTTGAAATTTCTCATCCCTTTCTTTATCACATCAAAGAAAGGAATACAATTGTTTGTCGCTCTGCATATGAATCGAATCAGCGCAGCCACATTTTCGTTCAGGCTTTGTACTTGCTTTGTAGTTTTGGGCACTTTTATGTCTCGAATAGCCTGAATCTTTTCTGCGTTAGCCTCAATTCCCCTTGCATCAACAATAAAACCCAAAAACTTTCCCGACGCAATGGCAAAGGAACACTTTAGTGGATTAATTTTCATTCCATAGTACCTGAGTATATCAAACATTTCCACCAAGTCTCGAATGTGGTTGTTTGACTGCCGATACTTCACGATCATGTCATCCACATAGAGTTCCATTGTTCTACCAATTTTGTCTTTAAACGACTGATTTTCCAAGCGCTGATAAGTCGCTCCTGCATTCTTTAGCCCAAAGGGCATTATTACATAACAATAAATCCAATGTCTGTGACAAAACTAGTACGTTCCTGATCTGGAATGTGCGTTAGGATCTGATTGTATGCCGAATACGCATCCATGAATGACAATAACTCATGTCCTGCTGTTGTGTCGACCGGCTGGTCAATTCCAGGTAAAGGGAAACTATCCTTAGGGCAAGCCTTGTTCAAGTCTGAATAATCAACATAGGTCCTCCATTTCCCATTTTCTTTTCTTACTAGCACGGGGTTAGACACCCATTCAGGGTAGTGGGCGTCGTGGAAAAGCCCATTGGCCTTGAGTTTATCCACCTCCTCTCTGAGAGCAGCGGACCTCTCCGGGTCTATACCTCTCCTTTTTTTGTTTCACTGGTACATACTTTGGGTCAATGTTCAACATTTGACTAGCGATGGTTGGAGAAATCCTACATGTATCAGAGTGGGTCCAAAAAGTTATCTTCTCCATACGATCGAGTTAGGACTCGAAATCTTTTCCATTGCATTCGAAATAGGGGTTTAACATTATAAACACTTAGCGGCACGCCTCAATTGGAGATTGAGATTGTGAGTTGCGGAAATCGAGACGATTTAAATTTAAATTTAAATAATTTGACTGGTCAATTAATTTAAACATTAGAACTGTATACCCTAGCCACTTGTCCACCCTAAGAACATGTGTTTCTTTTTTTCTGTTTAATTTCACACACGTCATCTATGAGAAAGAAAGAAATATAAATCTACCATTCGAATAAGTAAATGGCCGAACAAATTTTCTTGCTTTAATCTAGTCCTCTCCAGTTTATTCAAAAAATAATCGAAGAAAAATCATGGCCGCCTCGTTCTAAAATCAAAATGGCCAAACTAAAATCATAGGTCTCCACCTTCTTCAGGGTCAAAGTGCTCAAGTCCCTCGTACTATTCGAAGACATAACTCAAGCTAGGGTTTGCTCGATTAAATCGAGATAAGCTCGTGGTTTTAGGGCACGAGAGAGCGAGGAGCTTTGTACAGGGTAATGAGGTTGCGACTGCGTTAGGGGTTCACGTGATTTTCGCTGTGTCGCGACTGAGTAGTGGCGCGACAACGAGGGATGGCCACGAATGGAGGTCGCTAAGAGGGGTTGCCATGATCGAGGTTCGTGCATGAGGATGTAGCTGGGTTCGCGTTCGATTGAGTGAGGTGAGGTATTTTCATTTTCTTTTCTGAATATATGTATATGCATATATTTATAAGTATATATATTGCAGTGTAATATAAAAACCATTTCTGTTTTAATACATATGATAGAAAGGGATTTTTATTTTCATTAAGAATTTGATGAGTAGGTGCATATACAATAAAAGTAGAAAGCATATATGTAGATAAGATATAGGAAAATAGAAAATTTAAATGGCAATGTAGATCATTTTATAAATATATTTGTTTTCCAAAATAAAAATAAATATACATACATAGATTTTAATTTACTAGTTGATTTTAAAGATAACTTGTTAAGGTGATTAATTTGTTTGACAAACTTGTTTAATTATTTTAGTTACTAAAACACTTTTAAAAGTAAAATTATTAGTTAAATTAAATTGTTTTTTAATTAAATGGTAATTAATTGTTCGATCAATTCAAATATTTATAAACCATATAAGTATTTATACAATATCTTGAATCGGGAATAAACAAGCTGGTTTGGATCGAATTTGCAAAACAAAAGGAAATGTGAGTTAATCTCACTCATTTGGATTACCATCAAAATTTAAATAGTTAAATTTAAATTATTGGTTGCATGATTGAATTTACTAGATGTGACATTATGTATAATAGTATATATATATATATATACACACATATATTAGAGTGATGGATTCCCGCATTATATAGCAGATGAGACCATATGCGCCCCGCATAATAGGGGTTGACCCTTTTATACCGCGATATCCCCCTCGAAGTGGGATTGATATTTTATACTGTGCTAAAATACGTGTATGCAGGGAAACAAGTTGGAGGGATCCAACTGGATTCTTCAAAACGTTGAATTTATTTTATTTTCAGCGATGTGATTTATTTAATGATCTGTGATTGATTATATTGATTATATTGGGGATTGAAATTTTTGAATGCTATGCTTGGCTGAATATATATATATAGGCGTTTTGAGAAATGGAAATATATATATATATATATATATATATATATATATGTATGTATGTATGTATGTATAAAGTTTGGATTTTTTAAAGGAAATGAAAAGAAAATTCTTAAGTAAATAATTATTGGAATTGGACAAATCGAGAGATAAATTTTAAAGGGAATTTAAACCAGTGAATTGGTTTGAAATCGGTTAAGTATTTTAGGAACTACGATTTAAGGGATAATGAGGAATGTAAATTTGTAAACTGGGTTTATAAATGAAGTTAATATTTATCAGTGGATAAATTTGAAAGTATAGATTCCAGTGGAATTTCTAAGAAAAGGTTCAATTCATTTTAAAAATAAATGGTGATTTTATTTTTAAAGGTTGAAAAGATTTCAAACTATAAAATAGAAGTGTAAAAATGGTTTACAAAATTTATTATTCTAATTATTTTAAAGTGAAAAGTAAACATTTATTTAAATTAATTATGATAGTTAATTATTTATAAAGGTAAACTAGTATTACGATTTTTAAAAGGGAATTTTAAACATAAATATTTGACATACTAACTTTATTTTAAAAGAAATTTTGGTTTAAGTTTTACTCAGAAACTTCTATAGAATTTCTTAAGTATTATTTTTATTTAAGTAATTTTAGTAGCCTTATTGTAAATAATTTAAGTATATATTTTTGGAAGTGACTATAAAGAGATGGTAAGGTGTTTTAAAAATAAAAAGTGGTTTTATTTTTAAAGTGTTGAAAGAAATTTACGGATTTGTGACATAAATTAAATTGGGATAAATCGAGAAGGATTTATTAACTGATTAAACTCATTATACTGAAATGTAAAGTGTATTCCCCTAAAAGGCCAAGTATATTTTCAAAGAAAGATTTCCAAGTATAAGTTAAAGGTCAAGTATATTGAAAATGGCAACTGGCAACTGGCGATTTAGGCTTCTGGCGATTTAGGCGTTTTGGCTTCTGTCTCCTCATTCTTCTTCTTCGTTTTCATGTCCGTTTCCCCCTCCTTTTCTCAACGTCTCCCCTCCCCCTCCTCAACGCGTTCTGGCCGATGCTTTAGACCCATGTCTGTTTCAGTTGGAGCTCGTCCCGACCTCCTCTCGTCCCATGAATTTCCACCACTATCTGCTGTCAATCAGCCCCCCCTATCTTCAGCATCCCACCATCGTTCGTATGATGCGGTTGCGGTTGCATCCAACTGTGCGGCTGTGAATTTGTCTATGACAAAATCTGGAGCTTCGATCCCATTGCCTAGCTCCATTGTTAGTGATGTTGGTTCACCCAGTCACGTATTGGGTCACCTTGTGCCGGGGACGTTGGATTTGGACTGTGAGGCTAGTCCTGTGGATCCTAGGGCTTCACTTGCTTGTAACTTCGTTGGTTCTGAGTTTGGCACTCCAACTGCTCGACATAATGCCAATATCAATGACGGTTCTGTGCTCACTGTATTATCGCCTGGTAATAGCTTGCATGCACATAGCCCCAATCCTATGGCTTCATCTGGTGTTGTGGAGTGCTGCAATGCTGCCCCTAGTTCATCAATACGCAAATCATGGTCATCCCTTTTTAAAACCATGCCCCGTAATGCGGGAGTTTATGAACCAGTTGACTTCATAATCATTGAAGAAAACGGTGTTATGATCCCTCCCCCCTGTGTTATGCAAGCGGGTTTGGATTTTTGGTCAGGATATGTAGTTGGATTCTTTTTGGACCCTAAACATCGTCTTCATGATGTGGCTGCTGTTTGTCGTAGAGCCTGGAGGCTGCAAGGTGGTCTTAAAGTTAAGTTGGTTGATTCCCTGTATTACATTTTGTTCTCCTCCCCTGAGGAACGTAGTCGAGTTCTTGAGTCTGAACCCTCCTTCTTTGACGGACAGCCTTTTATTCTTACCCCCTGGTCGCCGACGGTTGCTAGTGTTCGTGAGCAAGTTTTTTCTATCCCGGTTTGGGTTTATTTCTCCCAAATTCCTTCTGCTTTACAGCCGTTGCTTGGTTTGAATTGGCTTGCGTGCAATATTGGAAAATTGAAATGTTTTGACTCTAATACGGTGGCGCGTGATAAGCTTGTTTTCGCCAAAGCCTTGATTGAGATTACACCCGATAAGCCTCTTCCATCCTCTATTCCTGTTCAGCTAGCCGCTGGTCATGTGGTGGATGTTCGCGTTCGTTATGGTTGGGTCCCTGACATTTGTACCTCCTGTCAATCCTTTGGACATATTGACGCTGATTGCGTGCGCTCTGTTGTTCCTGATGCTGCTCCTAAGATTCCTCTGCCTCGTCCTCCGCTTAGAAAATGGGTTCCCAAGGCCTCTCTGGTTGCTGCTGTCCCTGGTCCCTCCCTTTCCTTAGTGACTCCTGTTTCCCCGGATCCTGGTATTGCTCCTCCTATTCCCCCTGTGGTTCCGGTTCTATATCCGCCGCATGTTGTTTGGGCTAAGTCTGAACATTGTTGGGTTGATTGTCGTTCTGACATGAGATACAACCCCGAGGATAACTACTATTTTCGATACATATCTGATGAATTATTGGATCTTCGTTGTCTTTATTATAGTATATCTGGTGATTCCTTGGTTCTTGACATGGATGGTTCGTTTGCTGCGATGAATTCTACTCTTCTTGCTGATTCTGCATGGGATCGAGCTTTTGTTTACTCTCCAGGCATTGATTGTTATGATCCTTCCCTTGCTGCTCTATTTCGCCCCTTTATTGGTCTTCTTGAGGGTGGATCTATGAAAACTACCAAGGATGATGAAGGAGTGAGTGTTTCTTCCTCAGAGGAGGAGTAGTAGCCTTTTTATTTCTAGTAGTTGTGACGTATCTGTCATACTCCTGCGCTGTATTTGTTTTTTATTTTCATACTTAGTAGCTAAGGTGCCTCTACCTTACTCCTGTACTTCAACCTTATTACTTTCGTAATAAAAGTGGTCGGTCCACTATAAAACCGTCGGCCTTGCCAAAAAAAAAAAATAATATTTTTGAAAGAAATTATAATTTAGTGGTTTTTAATTTTTTAAAAGGTAAATATTTATTAAGTTAAGTAAACTATTTTAAAGGTTTAACTAGTATTATGATTTAAAAGAAAAACTATTATTTTTAAATTAGTTTTGGCTTAAGTTTTACATGAGAAATTATTTTAGAATAACCAGTATTTAAAATAAAGTGTGTTAAGTAGTTTTATATTTTAAATGTTTTTAAGTGTATATTTTAGATAAAGTAGTTTAGCTTCTTTAAAATCTAACTTTAAAGGACTTGGTACTTTTCAGTGGAAATAAAACAACTGAGTGGAAATTTATTCCACGAGAGAAAAAGTGACTTGAAAACTATTTTCAAAGAGTTGAAGTGTAGAAAAAAATCTTGTTAAGATATTTTGAAATAAATAATTAGGAAATAATTAAGGTCAGATGGTTGTTTGTAGATGTTATTTGATAGTTAAATAACCGACTATCAATATTGGCCAATGCGTTGATCGTTTCGAAGAGACCGGGATTGGGATTGATTTTTCGAAAACCACTTCGACCCGATTTGAACGTTTTAGTGAGGAAGACAAGAGCTTGAAGTCGAAGATGGAGCAGTGAAGTGCAAGGGCTAATCGATACTAATCCTGAGGGTGATTCCAAAATGGATGTAGTAGGAGTAATGCCTTCAGTTCCGTTCGGACCGGAAACAGACTTGTATGGATGAATGCTATCAGAACATCGTGAGGAGGACCATGAGCATTCTAAGTGAGATGTGTTTTAAAAAGGTAATGCGTAGCCTCAAGCCTCGTCAACCGGGAATGGCTAAAACATGGGAGGTGCAGCAAGGCTAAGTGGATAGCAACCAATTAGGGTAAGGTCATCCCTATCAAGATGTCCCTTTTTATTCGGCTGTATGGGCGATTGCTGATACCAACCGCGAGGCGATCTTATTTAGACTAACCAGTAAGGGGTAGCTTCGGTCTTGTGTTGTAGGGGATCCGGGTGGATCTTTGGTGCTCTGATCTAGGCCAGGTGCTGTGACGGGCGGTACTCCAGTAGCCATGCTATTGATGGAAACCCAATCTCCAATAAGTGCCTCCAGACTTTACCTATTATGCTGGAATTTAATGAATGTAACAATTTCGACTATTTGAATAAGTATTTGTAGATATACACTTTTATAATATTAGAGGATTCGATAAGAAATGTTATGGTTATCGTAAGGTAAAAAACCGACATGTTTGTTTGTGGCATGGTCTTAAAAGATACCTTTGATTTTTAAAGGATTTTGGAAACTGTAGAAATCCAATTGAGTGTGTTTTCTCAACTTGGTATTCCAGATTGACTCGGGTGTTATTTTATTATAATGCTTAGGTCAGACCGAGTATTATAGAGTACAGATTCTAGATGGACTACTATGGAGCTTGGGAGACGTGCTGGATGACGAGATGTATCACACATATCTGACTTATTTCGCCTGTGTATGGTAGCTGTATAGTCAGATTTTGTGAGGACAAGTTAATATAATCCAGTATTTTGCTCTTGATTGTGCTGTATTCTATTGATGTAATGTATAAAACAGATATAGTTCTTTGTGTATAAAGACCAGTCATTTATCTATTGTAAATTATTCCGCTGCATTTGTGAGATTCTGGTATTTTTTGTTTTTCTCTTCTTCTACCTCCTTCTTCTTCCCCTTACAGACTGGTTTTCCAGCATTCGATTGTTCGACATTTGGTACAGTGGGCGCATTGATGTCAATTTTTGGGTGTCAAAAAATCAGACCGTGACAGCTTTAAAACACAAAAAGCGGATGTGAATAATTTTTACAAGTCAACTTATATGTATAATATTACTTAAATTTGAATTTGAATTGTCTCAAAACCACCACTTAAAATTTTGACTTCCTATCGAGGCATGCTGCAAAGTGTTTGTAATGTTATACCCCTATTTCAAACGCAATGGAAAACGTTTCGAGTCCTAATTCTATCGTATGGAGAAGATGGCTTTCTGGACCCAGTTATTATATTAAATTTTCAATATAGATTTTAACGCATTTATACTTCGTACGGCCACACGACAACTCCAAACACTCCGAAATTTGAAATCTGATAATAATACAATATTACATATCCAAAGGGACTGGTTTTGTCGAATTCCAAGACTGTGCCTCGGAAGGCTATTTTCAAATATCAATTTAAACGATATATTTTAAAACTGAACAAACCACTTTTAAATTCGATTTTAAACTTTTATTATCTTCAGTATTATCAATATAACTTTATAAGTCTTTAAAATATTTCTAAGGAGCATAAAACTCCATCTTTCAAATTTTACCTAATTTCTAGTAATTAAATTCAATAATTAAATTACCAAATAAATAGCGATATTTGAAATTCAAGTTAAAATTAACTTTTATATATTTAAAATTAATTAAACATTCCAATTTCAAATGTCCAAAATTTCGGGTCGTCACATTCCTCCCCTTTAAAAGAATTTCGTCCTTGAAATTACTTTATAAGAGGAATGCTCCAATACTTGTTTACTACTTTTCCCAAAACCAAACAGGTTTCAACAACACCAAAACAATCTTTTTATTAAAGACACTATCACCCTTACTAACTTCCTAAACTTACGAAAAATTTCGCCAGTGTCACCTTTGCGCGGCTAGATCGGTATGACTACAAAATGCCTCTACGGGCCCTCCGATTTTAAAAGAAAACAAAAGGCCAAGTGGCTAGATCAGAAAATCATCAAATTTCATATGCCAATTTAAATGCATACTTTTTTTTCGGGCAACTCAAATTTATCTTCTGAAATCGAAAACACCAACTTATCCTTTGCTTTTAAATATCTGTATACTACTAGCAATAATATCCAATCACAGCATTCAAAATCATTTTATACATTTCTTTACAACAGTTTCAATATCTATTTCATTCAAGTCCGCACAATGTACACATACCATTCGTGTGCAATACCAAATCTGATCACTCACTCGTTCACACAATTTCACTTCCGAACTAGTATCGTTCACCCGACTCTCTAGTGCGGACTCAAATCTGGTTTCCTGATCCGAAACTATCATTTTCCTTACACAGCCACAAACTATGACAGAGAATTTCAGCGTAAATCAAAAATCCATATCCAGGGTTCGCCGTCGAAAATCAAGCGAAAAATCCCATTCGGAACGAAATAACTATCTCGAAATTCTATGCTCGAATCTGGATCAAATTGTTATGCGAATAAAATAATATACGTACATCTTACATGTTTATCTCAATTGATTATTAGCTATATCAATTCTCTTTTATTCACATTTATATTGAATTTCATTCACTTATTCATTAATATCTCATTTCACTTTATACTTGATCTTCATCCAAATACCCATTATATTCTCAATACAAAATTTTACTTAAGAATTCACCATCCATTTCTTAAGTTTAATATAAGTATTTTATATATTACCTATTTTTAATTTCACTTCACCATTTAAGCTTTCGTATCTATTTCATTTAATCTTAAATTTCCAATTCATTTCTGGATTTAATTTACCTTTTATTTTTAAGTATTGATTCCTATTCATCTTATTTCAAACCATATTTAATTAACCATTTCTTCAATTAGTTCCACTTTCTAATTTATTTTAAATCTAAATGGATTCTATTCCCAATCTCTTATTATTTTAGTCCACTTCGAACAAATTTTCAACTTCACTTCACTTAACACAATTTAAATTAAATGTCATCCCAATATTCAATTTCAATTCATTTGCTTACCCATTTAAAACAATTATTTCCATCCACTAATTCGTTTCTAATCAAATTCTATTTCAAATTTATTCGTTCCTAAATTTATTTCCCACCTAATAAATTTTCATTTTAATGGCCATTCCATTTAATCAACTTAGATTCATTTCCTCAAATTCTCTTTTATCTAAGTTAGTTTAGTTACATTTCAATTTAATTAAAAAAATTAACTTCTTTAAGTTTTCCAACTTATCTCCTTTTCATTTACTAATCTCCTTAGATTTACTTTCCTTAATTGGTTTACATATAACTTTATTTTATTATCACACTTTACTTTATTTAACACTTTCAAGTTGAATTTCATTCTAACAAATTTTAAATTTTATAAGTTATCAAACCCATTTAGATTTTCATAAGCATTTTAAATAAGATTCTAGAGTTTTAAATAATTACTCAACATTTCAAAATCATTTTTGAAATCAATTATATACATAATTCGTTTGAATATCAAATTATCCTTTGAATTTTAAAACCAAACTCAGTTTTAGAAACAACTCCAAAATAAAACATCTAGGCGGCAATTCCTCCTTTGGAAACTTGAAAATGAACATCGATGATGCTGCAATCATCACCGAAGTTATTTTCTAACGATCGAAAAGAGTTCAATGCTTTTACTTTTTTCAAAATATTTCAAATATTTTTAAATTCCAAATCTCACCAGATTTCATATCCAATTAAAAAATATTTCCGAAATAATATTACTATTATTTCTCCAAAACCTTTGAAAATCATTTTCAACTCAAAGGAATTTAATTTTCAAAATTTAGAATTCCAAATCCTTTCAAATCCCTATTCAAATATCACTTTGAAACTTTATTATAAATCACATTTATAATTAACATTTACAAATCCCCTTCTATTAATGAATTTATTTCCTTATCCTTTGGTTATTACCTTAATTTCTTATTCAACTTCCATATAACAATGATAATAATTTAATGCTATCACTTCCTAACAACCAAGCAACCATATATAACTATAATAATTTACAAAAATTCTTTCTTTTATATACAAAAATAATTTGGTCAAAATTATTTCATTTACCCACTTTTAAAAACAATACTGTGTCGGTTTGCCTAGTTTAAGAGTTTAGAAATCCCTATCGATACAGTTCTCTAGACTACATCGACCAGAATTTATAAACACTCAACCGATAAGTCGACACAATATAAAAAAAATTTATATTCACTAATAAATATGCGCTCATATCTATTAATACACTCAAACTCGTTCTAAAGTACTACGGACTCTATTCTAATGAGTAATTCCCACCAGAGCCAAGGCTCTTGCTTAACCTTCAGCTCTAATGCCAAAATGTCACGTCTGATTTTTCGACACACGAAAATTGACATCAATATGTCCACTGTATGAAATGTCGAACAAACGAATGCCGGAAAACCAGTCCGTAAGGGAAAGAAGAAGAAGGTAGAAGAAGAAATAGAAAACAACATCGGAATCTCACAATCGCAGAGGAACAATATATAATAGATAAATGATTGATCCTTATACATAAGGAACTATATTTGTTTTATACATTAGCGCACAAAACAATCAATAGAAAAATACTGGACAGTTATATTAACTTTTCCTCACATAACTGACTACACAGCATAACAAACACAGTGGAAATAAGACAGATATGTGTGAAATGTCTCGCCATCCGGCGCATTCCCAGAGCTTCATAGCAGTCCATCTAGAATTTGTATCATATAATACTGAGTCTGACCCAAGAATAATAGCGAAATAACACCCAAGTCAGTTTGAAAACCAGAGGGAGTAAACACACTCGGTTGGATTATTAAAGTTTTCAAAATCCGTTGAAATCAAAGGTATCTCGTAGTACCACGGCACAAATAAACATGTCGGGTTTTTACCTTACGATAACCAAAACATTTTATCAAATTCGTCTGATATTATAATAATGTCCATAGAAAGCAAAATATAATCTAGTTGAAATGCTTGCATCTCACGTTTCAGCAATAGTTAGGCACAATCAAAACCGTACAGACGCTTACTGGAGACTGGATTCCATACAATGGTAGTGCTACTACGGTACCGCCCGTCACAGTACCTGGTCAAAATCAGCATACCGAGGATCCACTCTGATCCTCTACAACACAAGACCAAAGCTACCCCTTACTGGATAGTTCGAATAAGATCACTCCACGGTTGGGATCAGCAACCGCCAACAAAGCCGAATAAAAGGGATATCTACACAGAGATGACCTTATCCTAATTGGTTGTTAGCCACTTAGCCTTGCCGCACCTCCCATTTTTTAGCCACTATCGGTTGATGAGGCTCGAGGCTATGCGTTACCTTTTTAGAACACATCTCACTTAGAATGCTTATAGTCCTCTTGAAGATGTTCTGATAGCATTCATCCATACAAGTCCGTTCCGGCTCCGAACGGAACCGAAGGCACTACTCCTACTACATCCATTTTGGAATCACCCTCAAGATTAGTGGCGATTAGCCCTTGCACTTCACTACTTCCTCTTCGACTCCAAGCTCTTGTCTTCCTCATGAAAATGTTCAAACCAAATCGAAGTGGTTTTCGGGATATTAATCCCGATCTTGGTCTCTTCGAAACGATCAGCACATTGGCCAATATTGATAGTCGATTATTTAACTATCATATAACATCCATAAACAACCATCAGATCTTAATAATTTCCGAAATTAATTATTTCAAAATATCTTCGCAAGATATTTTTCTACACTTCAACCCTTTGAGAATAGTTTTCAAATCAATTTTTCTCTCGCGGAATAAATTTCCATCCATTGTTTTATTCCCACCGAAAATCACCAAGTCTTAATAATTTTAATTTTTTTAAAATAATTTAAATCCTTTTATCCAAATATATATACTTTAAAACAATTAAAATAAAAGCTACTTAAAACACTTTATTTAAAAAAAAGTTATGAAATTCTTTATTAATTTTTCAAATAAAAATACTAGCCAAACTACCATTAAAATAAAACTACTTCATAAAATATAAATATTTAATAGTTAGCTTTTAAATCATAATACCAATTTAACTTTTAAAATAATTACTACTATAACAAACTTAATAGATATTTACCTTTAAATTTTTAACCAACTTAAATAATAAATTCTCAAAAACATTCTTTTAAAACAACTTTAAACTCTTAACTTGTACTTAAAAATCTTCTTTGAAAAGATACTTGGCTTTTTAGAAAAATACACTTTCCATTCCAAATAGTCCATTTAATCAGTTAATAAATCCTTCTCGATTTATCCCAACTTAATTTACGTCTCAACCCGTAAATTTCTTTCCCACACCTTTTAAAAAAACCACTATTTATTTTTAAAACAAATTACCCATTCCATTATAAACCGCCACCATGAATTTATACTTTCAAATATCCACTGATATCTTATTTCACTTTATAAACCAAGTTTATAAATTCCATAGTCTAATCCTCCTTTTAAATCACAGTTTCAAACACTTAATCGATTTTCAAATCGATTTGCAATATTTACTCCATTTTAAAATAAATCCTTTACTTGCTCAATTTTATTTCAATACCCATTAATTTTAGATTTCACTCCTTTATTATTATTTAAAATCTTATTTAAACTAAAAATACCAATTTCATACTTTTTCCAAAATTCTTCTTTATCTCTCTCAACTATTTTAAACCTTGAATTTAAAAATAAATCCACTATTCCTTTAAATAATATCACTTAAGTTTAATACTTCATTTATTCCCATTTATTCAAAAATCATCTTTCTCATACGCTGAATTTATTTATTAGAATTTAAAAATCAACTTTTATCCTTTTCCAATTCATATTTAATTTATCCAAATTCTCTATAATTATTTTACTTAAAAATTCTCTCTTTATTTTTCCTTTCAAATCCAATCATTATATTTTTAATATCTCAATATACCCAAAATATATTCAGCAAACCCATAGCATTCAATATTTTCAATTCCCAACGTAATCAATATAATCTTTCACAGATTATCAAATAAAACATGGACTATAAAAATAAATTCCACTACGTTGAGGAATCCAGTTGGATCCCTCCAACCTGTTTCCCTGCATCCATAGATGTCAGTAAACAAATAAAATACCAATTCCACTTCGAGGTGGAATATCGCGGTA
Source organism: Allium cepa (assembly GCA_030765085.1). Taxonomy (NCBI): domain Eukaryota; kingdom Viridiplantae; phylum Streptophyta; class Magnoliopsida; order Asparagales; family Amaryllidaceae; genus Allium; species Allium cepa. The sequence continues at coordinate 103,517,708 of CM060930.1, read as the reverse complement.
TAAAGAATCATCCGCTATTATGCGAGGCTCATAGGGTGTAACAACCCGCATATTTATCAGTTTTATATTTAAATATTTTATTTAAATATTTTATCGATACTCGGAATTTTGTCCTAAAAGCTACTTTTTGCATACGGTCGAATTAGGACTCGGGACCACTTCCATTAAGTTCAAAATGCCGTTTGCAACCTTTTTAAGTATAAGCTTCGATATATTTGGAGTAAGTTGAATTTTACTACCTTTTCACTTAGGGCTTTAGGTTGGGTTCAGCCCACTAGCCAACATAATACCCCAAACTGAACCACTCCTCTTCATTCACTCCCTCTTCCTATACTTTTCAGTTCTAAAGAGATTAATGGTGAGTGGAATGGGAAATTAAAACTCAAGCCCTAGTTTTCTATTTGCAAATCAACTTCTAGCTCCAAATTCAAGAGAACCCATTGGTAAGCCTTCTCTTCACCTTCTCCAACTCCTTCTCTCATGAATTTTAGAAATTCCTAAACCTAACTTTGGTAATGTTCTTCTTTTGAGCATAGATTCAAGCTCATTTGGGTAGTGTTGAAGAGTGGTTGATTTTCGCTTTGCTTTCAAGCCTCTTCTACATTGATTTTGTGAAAAGGTGAGATTCTTATCTCACATCTTAGTCTATGATTATCTTTGATTGTTAGGTATGAATTCCTAGCACTTATTCATGTGCATTTGATTTTGATTTGGATTAGTTTTGTGAATATTCCAAATTTTAGTGTTTTGAGTTCAAATCTTCAAAAATCATAGCTTTATTGTTTGAACATGTTTTTGGTGATGCATCGAGTAGCTTATAAGGCCGGGTAGTCGATTGACATAAATCCCTAGTGTCCGTTGCTCGCCCGGTTGCATTTTGAAGAAGATTGCATCTTCATTTCATAGGCTAAGAAAACAGCCTTGGTGCCAGTCAGTCGACTGGTCTTGAAATTCAGTCGACTGGCTGCAGCACATAGGCATTCCAAAGGAAAAATTTAGAGGCTCGGGTCCTCTGTTTCCCTGCAATCAGTCGACTGGATTTTTAGGTCAGTCGACTGATTGCATAAAATTAAAGATTTTAGTTTCTGGTCCAGTCGACTGAACTCAGTGAGCCAGTCGACTGACCTGCTCCTGTATGCCTTGTATGCCTATTTTTGCCTATTTTTGCTTGTGATTCCAATTTTTATCGATTTGTTTTGATTCCTAGTTGATGCTATCAATTTTTCAACTTGATGACTTCTAATATGGAATTCTTGGAAACATCCATTTTGATGGATTTGATATCGATTTCTTTGGAGTTAATTCACGCCTTCGTATGTGAATTTTGATGATTGATTGTTTCTACAATCATTTTTGTGCTTTGTCACTTTAAAATACAAAGGTTTCTATACTAGTAGTAAATATTCAAACTCTTTATCGAAGATTATTTAAACTCTATTTTCAATATTAAACTCGTTTATAAAACCATTTTCCAACCTATTAGTATATACAAGCCTTTACCTCACTCGTATAAGAAATCTAATTAAACGGCTTAGCAAAACGAGTGGTATGAAACGCTTGCGTTTTACTTCGTCGGTTAATTCTTGGACTTGTTCGATTGAATCTCTTGTGACAATTTTCTATTGGAGATCTACAATTTGTTCGTAAATATTTAAGTTAAGCTAGTGGTTATGGGACATGATGCTAAGCTTATATATATACACTAGCTTACTGTAATTGACACTTCTTGATGATCATGACGATCATTTTTGGTGATTTAGACTAGCAATGTGCGATGTCTCTTTGTCTGCGAGGGAGACTAAACCCCGTTTTGTGGAGTTTCGACTCAAATTGGTGGGGTAGCAACCCATGGTCTCCGGGCCGTTTATGGAGCTTCGGCTCAATTTGTGATGGTTAGCAACCATGGAATTAGCGTTCCGTTTGTGATACACGTGTTGGTGAGCTTTATGCTCCCGTTTGTGATAGGCCTTCCCTCTTTTTATGATTTCTGGATTTCTATTTATGATTTCTGGGATTTGTGCTTCACCAATTTTCGTGATTTTCATTGATAAGTTTTATCAATATTTGTGCATTGGTGAATTTGTGTGTCATTGACTTTTGTGATTGACATTGATATAATTGTCAATATTTATGGTTTGGTGAATGAAATAAGGAGTATGACATTCCTTTTGATCTTTGAGAAGATTTTTGTGATATTGATTAATCTCTTGTTGATTTTCAATTACTTATTTATCACAGCTTGGCATTGTGATTATTATACGTTTAGTCGTATCTCTTATTCTATATCATTTCATCTGATATTTATAGCTAGACTGATCCGTTTATGATTTTCTTATTTAATAATACTCGGGTCAGACTGAGATGTTACAGGTGCTTCTGCTTGACTTCTCATCCAGGATCATTACCTTGACTTTTGGCTAACTACTTAGATTAGTGGTTTTTGTTGTATACACTTGAGATATAGACTCATGGTTGTATCCATATTCTTTTGTATAGCACTGGTAGCTATTTGTTTTGTGATAGTGTGGATCTTGTTGACCACTACTCTGATCAACACTTTTATGTGTTATATATATTCATATCTATTTCCGCCTTTGTGATATGAATTATCTGTGACTGGTTTGTGTTATGTTTATTTCTATATTTGTTTTCGAAGATTACATATAGCCATTATGTAGTAGCTTTGAGTTTGTATCGGCATGTCGTATTTACTCTTGAGATGAAAAGTTATATTTTTATCTGGCATACTGGTACTCGCACAAAGCAATTATACAGATGGTCGCTCCTCAACAGCCTTATTCTCCATGCTAGTTGACAGCATTACTCCATAGTGTTCTTCGCTAGCATGGTTATAGAGGTGGGGCGTCACAGCTTGATATCGGAGCCAAACTTCGAAACAATGTAGAATAATTTAACAAGGATCACCGTCCTAAGTCCATCTTAGGAGTCGTGCCTTAGGATTTAATTCGTGCCTTCGTACCGTTCTATCCTATTTTCTTTTATGATTCCTTGCTTTATTTATCAGGGTTGCTTGATATTCATTTGGTGAATAACCTTTTTCTTCTTCTTTCTTAAGGAAGGGAAATGGTTAGACCAGGCCGTCCCAGTGCCAGTCAATCTAGTGCTACTCCCCAAGATGGAGTTTTGATGTCTGCCTAGCGGCTTCTTGATTTAGTTAAGAATGCTCAAGCAGCTGGTTCTAATTTGGAACCAACTCATCCTAAGTCTGGATTTGCACGCTTGTCCAACGATTGTACCAACTTGGGTGGGAAACCATTCAAGGTTTCTGAAACTATTATTGAAGTTCAGGCTTTGCTGAGATCATGCGATCGAATCTTTTCTCACATGAATCTTATTGATCTTCACCGAGTTCAGGTGGCTTTTAGTATGCTCCAAGAAAGAGCATTGGACTGGTACGAACTTCTTATTTCTGAAATTAATGAAACGGATCTCAACTGGGAGCAATTCTGGGTACGTTTCGAATTAAAGTTTATGCCAGAAGCTGAGAAGGTGACTTTGGCTCGCCGTTTTATTGACCTTGTTCAAGGTGAATCTTCTGTGACTGGCTATGTCGCGTCTTTTGAATCTCTCTCTAAATATGGGGTTAAGTACATCAACACCCCATTGAAGAAGAACCAGAGATATGTCTATGGCTTAAACAAAAATCTCAAGAAGCCATTACTTCTAAAATTAGAAGTTTCTTTCGACCAACTCATTGATATCGCTCTTCGTCTTGAAGAGGCGGATAGGGAAAGTGATGTTGAAGTGGGGGGTTCCAAACCAAACTTCAACAACAACAAGAAAAGGCCTAGAAAATTCAATGCTCCTTATCCCAACAAAAAGGGGAAGCAAGCAACCCCTATGGCAAAGACTTCTTCCTTTGGTCGTGGAGAATGCTATAATTGTGGTTCAAAGGACCATTATTCAAATAAGTGTTCGAAGCCCCTCTCTTGTCGCTACTGCAAAAGTCTCGGCCATGTTATATCTTCATGCCCCAAGCTTGAGGGCAAGAAGGAGGGAAAGTTAAATGTTGCTCAAGCCCCTGGCAACACATCTCGTAATCAAGGTATGTCTCATTCTATCCTTGATGGCATTATTATATTTCGTGATCAACCTATTCAAGTTCTTTTTGATATGAGTGCATCCCATTCTTTTATTTCAAAATAACTTGTTGATACTTTTTATTTAAGTATTGTTGCTTTAATGACTTCTTTGAGAATTTCAAATCCAGTTGGTGGATCCGCAACTCTTAGTCTGCTTTCTAAAGATGTCGAGATTATTTTGTGTGATTTTGCTTTCCAAGCCGATTTGCTTGTCATGCGTTACTTAGGATTTGGAATGATTTTGGGAATGGATTGGCTTAACCATTATGAAGCTCATATCGTATGTCCTGAGCGGACTATTCATCTTCGACATCCTCAATCTGTTAAGAAGATTTCTATTATTCTCAAAGATTTGGATTCCACTTTATCTGCATCTTTATATTCTTTAAATCCTCGTGATGATGATAATGATGATGAGGAAGACGTCATTTCTCTTATTCACGTTGTTCGTGAATTTTCCGACATATTTGAGCCCGTTTTAGGATTACCACCTAAGCGAGCAATTGAGTTCAGAATTAATCTTACCCCTGGAGCTCAACCTATTACTCGTCCTCCTTATCGTTTATCCAATTAAGAAAATGAGGAGATGCGCATACAATTATCCGATTTGGAAACGAAGCAATTTATTCGCTCTAGTTCCTCGCCTTGGGGAGCTTCGGCTATTTTCGTGAAGAAATCCGATGGCACGCTTAGGCTTTGCGTTGACTACCGCAAGCTTAATGATCTTACTATCAAGAACAAATATCCTTTACCTCGGATTGATGATCTATTCGATCAACTTAGTGGTGCTAAAGTGTTTTCACAATTGGACTTGGCAACCGGTTTTCATCAGCTTCGTATTGTAGAGGATAGCATTCCTTTGACATCGTTCCATACTCGATATGGATCTTATGAATGGCTTGTTATGTCAATCAATTTAACGAATGCTCCGGCTTATTTCGTTGACCTAATGAATCGGGTTTTCAAAGACTTCCTAGATCGATTTGTTCTCATCTTTAATGATGATATTCTTGTGTATTCTAAAACCGAGGAGGAGCATGAAAAGCATCTTCGGATTGTGATGGAAACTCTTAGGAGTAATCAATTAAAGGAAAAGTTTTCTAAATGACACTTTTGGCAATCTCGTGTGAAGTTTCTCGGTCATATTATTTCCGAATCCGGAATTTCCGTGGATCCTTAAAAGATTGAAGCGATTCAAGATTGGAAGAGACCGGAGAGTGTGACAGAGATTCGTAGTTTCCTTGGATTGGCGGGTTATTACCGCCGTTTTATCAAAGACTTTTCTAAGATTGTCGTGCCTCTCACTAGCTTAACAAAAAAAGATGTTAAATACATTTGGTCGGACAAATGTGAGACTCCTTTTCAGAGATTAAAAGAACTCATTTCTTATGCTCCTATTCTTGTTATTCCCGAAGGGAACCAAGATTTTATTGTTTATACCGATGCTAGTCGCATTGGTTTGGGTGCCGTTCTTATGCAAAAAGAACGTGTTATTACTTATGCTTCTAGGCAATTGAAGCCAGCTGAGACTAGATATGCCACTCATGATTTAGAACTCGCAGCTATTGTTTTCGCCCTTCGTATTTGGCGTCATTATCTTTCGGGAGAAAATTTTATTCTTTATACCGACCATAAATCTTTGAAATATCTATTTTTTCAAAAGGAACTTAACTTGCGTCAACAGCGTTGGCTCGAATTTCTTGCACCTTATGATCTTGATATTCTTTATACTCCCGGAAAGGGAAATCGAGTTGCCGATGCACTTAGTCGCAAGCAACAAGCGGTTGTTTCCATGATGATATCCGAATGGAATGATCTCGAGGTTTTGTCCACTTGTGAAATTCGAGGTCGTGTTTGTTCATCTCTTGTTTTGTGTAGCCTTGAGGCTCATCCTTCTCTTTTAAACCGCATTCTTGGAGCTCAATGGCTAGATCCTGAATTGGCTCTTCTTGGCCAAAATATTAAGGATAAAATTGATATTGAAGGTTTGAAAGACTTTGATATCGATTCTCGTGGCGGCGTTCGGAAATTTGGTAGACTTATCGTGCCAAATATAGTGATCTTCGTAAAGATATTTTAGAAGATTCTCATCGTTCAAAATTTACCATTCATCCCGGTAGTAATAAAATGTACGCGGATATGAGGCGGCTTTATTATTGGGAGGGAATGAAATCTGATATTTCTAACTTTGTTAGGTGTTGCATGACTTGCCAACTTGTCAAGGCCGAACATCAAAGGCCCGGTGGGTTATTGTAACCTTTGGAAATTCCAATTCGGAAGTGGGACCAAATTTCTATAGATTTTATTGATGACCTTCCCCGTTCTCGTGCGGGGCATGATAGCTTATGGGTTATAGTTGATAGACTCACTAAATCCACCCATTTTATTCCCGTTCGGTCCAATCGAACCGTTCCCCTCTTGGCCAAACTTTTTATCAAAGAAATTGTAAAATTACATGGAGTTCCTACTTCTATTGTTAGTGATCGTGATCCATTGTTTACTAGTGGATTTTAGAAGAATCTTCAAAAAGCTTTAGGAACGAAGCTTAATTTTAGCACCGCTTATCACCCCCAGTCCGATGGACAAACTGAGCGTGTGAACCAAATTCTTGAAGATCTTCTTCGAGCATGTTTCCTTGATTTTGGTGGAAGTTGGGAAGATCATATTTCTCTTGTTGAGTTTTCGTATAATAATAGCTTCCAATCCAGTATTGGTATGGCACCTTTCGAGGCACTCTATGGAAGGCCATGCCGATCTCCTTCTTGTTGGCTTGAGGCCGGTGAGAGGCTGGTTTTAGGTCCAGATTTTATTCATGATTCCACAGAAAAGATTGACCTTATTCGTCATAGGATGAAAGAAGCCCAGAGTAGACAAAGATCCTATGCCGATAACCGGAGAAGGAGATTAGAATTTTCTATGGAAGATTTTGTGTTTGTTCGTGTTTCATCTGTAAGGGTGTTGTGCGTTTCAGTCGATCGGGAAAGTTAGCACCTCAATATATTGGCCCGTTTCCTATAACGGAACGTATTGGTTCCGTGGCACATCGCCTTTTATTACCGGCTCAATTTTCTGCTATTCATGACGTGTTTCACGTTTCTCAATTACAGAAATGCCTTCAAGATTTCGATTCCATTCTTGAGCCCGGTATTGTGGAAGAAATTGAAGTTTCACTTAATTTGACTTATGAGCAACATCCTATTCGTATTATTGCTTCGGAGGTCAACCGCCTTCGAAATAAAGATGTTCCGCTAGTTAAGGTTCAATGGTCCGCGAATCCTAAGGATTGCTCTTGGGAATCTAGAGAATTCATCGAGCGAACACATCCGGGCTTACTCATGCTCTTTGAGGTGAACTTCTTATTTCAAATTTCTTTTGTGTTAATATGCTTTTATGGTTGTTACTTTATGTTTCCATCTTACATATTGCGAGGACGCAATTTCTTTAAGGAGGGGAGTCTGTAACAACCCGCATATTTATCAATTTTATATTTAAATATTTTATTTAAATATTTTATCGATACTCGGAATTTTGTCCGAAAAGCTACTTTTTGCATACGGTCGAATTAGGACTCGGGACCACTTCCATTGAGTTCAAAATGCTGTTTGCAACCTTTTTGAGTATAATCTTCGATATGTTTGGAGTAAGTTGAATTTTACTACCTTTTCACTTAGGGCTTTGGGTTGGGTTCAACCCACTAGCCAAATTAATACCCCAAACTGAACCACTCCTCTTCATTCACTCCCTCTTCCTATACTTTTCAGTTCTAAAGAGATTAATGGTGAGTGGAATGGGAAATTAAAACTCAAGCCTTAGTTTTCTATTTGCAAATCAACTTCTAGCTCCAAATTCAAGAGAACCCATTGGTAAGCCTTCTCTTCACCTTCTCCAACTCCTTCTCTCTTGAATTACAAAAATTCATTAACCTAGCTTTGGGAATGTTCTTCTTTTGAGCATAGATTCAACCTCATTTGGGTTGTGTTGAAGAGTGGTTGATTCTCCCTTTGCTTTCAAGCCTCTTCTACATTGATTTTGTGAAAAGGTGAGATTTTTATCTCACATCTTAGTCTATGATTATCTTTGATTGTTAGGTATGAATTCCTAGCACTTATTCATGTGCATTTGATTTTGATTTGGATTGGTTTTGTGAATATTCCAAATTTTAGTGTTTTGAGTTCAAATCTTCAAAAATCATAGCTTTATTGTTTGAACATGTTTTTGATGATGCATCGAGAAGCTTATAGGGCCAGGTAGTCGATTGACATAAATCCCTAGTGTCCATTGCTCGCCCGGTTGCATTTTGAAGAAGATTGCATCTTCATTTCATAGGCTAAGAAAACAGCCTTGGTGCCTGTCAGTCGACTGGTCTTGAAATTCAGTCGACTGGCTGTAGCACATAGGCATTCCAAAGGAAAAATTTAGAGGCTTGGGTCCGCTGTTTCCCTGCAATCAGTCGACTGGATTTTTAGGTCGGTCGACTGACTGCAGGAAATTAAAGATGTTAGTTTCTGGTCCAGTCGACTGAACTCAGTGAGCCAGTCGACTGACCTGCTCCTATATGCCTAGTATGCCTATTTTTGCCTATTTTTGCTTGTGATTCTAATTTTTATCGATTCGTTTTGATTCCTAGTTGATGCTACCAATTTTTCGACTTGATGACTTCTAATGTGGAATTCTTGGAAACATCCATTTTGATGGATTTGATATCGATTTCTTTAAAATTAATTCACATCTTCGTATGTGAATTTTGGTGATTGATTATTTCTACAATCATTTTTGTGCTTTGTCACTTTAAAATACAAAGGTTTTTATACTAGTAGTAAATATTCAAACTCTTTATCGAAGATTATTTAAACTCTATTTTCAATATCAAACTCGTTTATAAAACCGTTTTCCAATCTATTAGTATATACAAGCCTTTACCTCACTCGTATGAGAAATCTAATTAAACGGCTTAGTAAAACGAGTGGTATGAAACGCTTACGTTTACTTCGTCGGTTAATTCTTGGACTTGTTCGATTGAATCTCTTGTGACAATTTTCTAGTGGAGATTACAATTCGTTCGTAAATATTTAAGTTAAGCTAGTGGTTATGGGACATGATGCTAAGCTCATATATTTACTAGCTTACTGTAATTGACACTTCTTGATGATCATGACGATCATTTTTGGTGATTTAGACTAGCAATGTGCGATGTCTCTTTGTCTGCGAGGGAGACTAAACCCCGTTTTGTGGAGTTTCGACTCAAATTGGTGGGGTAGCAACCCATGGTCTCCGGGCCGTTTGTGGAGCTTCGGCTCAATTTGTGATGGTTAGCAACCATGGAATTAGCATTCCGTTTGTGATACACGTGTTGGTGAGCTTTATGCTCCCGTTTGTGATAGGCCTTCCCCCTTTTTGTGGTTTCTGGATTTGTATTGATGATTTCTGCGATTTGTGCTTACCAATTTTCGTGATTTTCATTGATAATTTTTATCAATATTTGTGCATTGGTGAATTTGTGTGTCATTGACTTTTGTGATTGACATTGATATAATTGTCAATATTTATGGTTTGGTGAATGAAATAAGGAGTATGACTTCCTTTTGATCTTTGAGAAGATTTTTGTGATATTGATTAATCCCTTGTTGATTTTCAATTACTTATTTATCACAGCTTGGCATTGTGATTATTATACGTTTAGTCATATCTCTTATTCTATATCATTTCATCTGATATTTATAGCTAGACTGATCCGTTTATTATTTTCTTATTTAATAATACTCGGGTCAGACCGAGATGTTACAGGTGCTTCTGGTTGACTTCTCATCCAGGATCATTACCTTGACTTTTGGTTAACTACTTAGATTAGTAGTTTTTGTTGTATACACTTGAGATATAGACTCATGGTTGTATCCATATACTTTTGTATAGCACTGGTAGCTATTTCTTTTATGATAATGTGGATCTTGTTGACCACTACTCTGATGAACACTTTTATGTGTTATATATATTCATATCTATTTCCACCTTTGTGATATGAATTATCTGTGACTGATTTGTGTTATGTTTATTTCTATATTTGTTTCCGAAGATTACAAATAGCCATTGTGTAGTAGCTTTGAGTTTGTATCGGCATGTCGTATTTCCTCTTGAGATGAAAAGTTATATTTTTATCTGGCATACCGGTACTCGCATAAAGTAATTATACAGATGGTCGCTCCTCAAGAGCCTTATTCTCCGTGCTAGTTGACAGCATTACTCCGTTGTGTTCTTGGCTAGCGTGGGTATAGAGGTGGGGCGTCACATAGGGTCTCATCAGCTATATAATACGGGAAATCAATCACTCCAATATATGTATATGTATATATATGTATATATATAATATACCACATCCAGACTGAGAATAAATCATCAATTCAAGCAATTAATCCACAGTTTAATTTTTAACTATTGAAATTTAATCGTAATCCAAATGAGTGAGATTAACTCACCTTTGATTTTTGTTTTGCAATCCGACCCAAACCAGCTTGTTTTCTTCACGATTTTACCTTGTGTTAGCACCAGAATTGGTCACTAACACCCTTGAGAAAGATTATGTAGATATATTAATGAAGAAAGTAAATTAAAACAGAGGACTGTATGTTAAATTAACTACAAAAACAAGAACACCGAATTTATAGTGGTTCGGCGTAGTTGCCTACGTCCACTTTGGTCTTAATCTTTATTGCTTTACTAAAGAAGTGAATACCGATACAATCTGTACACTAACTACTCGAATGCAAATGCTTATTGAAAAGGAATGACTCTTGATTGCGGCAGAGTCTCCCCAGTGTTCTCAAAAAAAGGTTCATTTCACTGTGCCCTTGCCCTTCTATTTATAGACAAAGATGGGTTGGACTTCCCTCACGGGCCTAGGAATAAGGTTCCTCGGCCCGTGGTAAGTAGCTTCTGCGCACCGGGACTGGGATGCCGAACGGTAATTGCCGAGCAAGGTTGGTCGAACCAGAGAATGCCGAGCGAGGTCTCCATGCCAAGCGGCACTCTTATGCCGAGCCATACATCCATGTCGAACGACATACGTATGTCAAGCGAGGGATGCGTGTCAAATAGCACTCGCATGCCGAACGAGGCATTGTGCCGATCGAGGTACTTGGGCCGAGGGAGGCTTTTGTTCCGAACGAGGCTTGGTATGCCGAACGAGACCTATGCCGATCGAGGGGAGGTGTGCCGAACGAGGCTCATGTCGAATGACTCATCTATGCCGAATGAGGCTTCATGCATAAAGACTCATCTATGCGGAACAATTCTTCATGCCGAACGATCATCTATGCCGAACGAGGCTTCATGTCGATTGACTTATCTATGTCGAATGAGGCTTCATGCCGAACGAGGCCTTATGCCGACTGAGGTATCTACGCCGAGCCTCTTGTTACATGGTCAAACAACCGGGTAACACTTTCCCCCTATAGTTTATCATGTGGACAAACATGATGCACTTTGAATCATGAGCAACCCATGGTTTCCTTTAAGCCCTTGCTCTGACTTCTCAATAGTGGATTCCTACGAACTCTTGAATGCCGAGAGAGGCCTTGTATGTCGAACGAGGCCTTGATGCCGAACAATGCGTTGATGCCGAATGAGGCCCTGAAGCCGAAAGAGGCCCTGAATGCCGAGCGAGGCATTGGATGCCGGACAAATCCTTGAATGCCGAACGAGGCCCTGAATGTCGTACGAGGCCCTGAATGCCAAACGAGGCATTTGATGCCAAACGAAGCTTGGTATGCCTTGACCGGTTCTACTGGTCATTGTCTGTTTACCTTCCCTCTTTCCTAATATAAAAGCCAACACTTCTCATCTTTCTCCCATTTACTTTTACCTCCGCCCTAATGCCCTTACGAACTCGTCTTCTCCCAAACTCCTGTTAACATCTCAACCTCCCTTTAGAATCCGAGTCCCATACGTTGCCTCTCCACTGTCCTTAACAACAAGCCTGAGTGGATTTCAATTCCAAATCGAGTACTTCCTAAAACTTCGACCCATTCTTCTAGGTATGAACCTCTCACTTGTTTGACTTTCTCCAATTAGGGGTTTTATACAAGATTTGAATTCACGACCTTCCTTTAACTCATGAAAAATGGAAGTCGTGTAGATAAGGAAGATGGATCTGAGGTTTAAACTTGCCATAGGATTAGATGGGGAGGAGTAAGGGAAAAGATACCGGAGGTAGCTAAGATGTAGGTACTTGTTGGGTCGGCGAGTGAGGGAAGAGGAAGTTGTGATGACTCGACGAGTGTTGTTGAGTTCAATAGGTGTTGGCTAAACGAGGTTGTTAGGTGAAAAAAGCAAGGGAGTAGTGGTTGTGAACGGGTCGGCATGCCGAGCGAATGCAGCTTGGTATGCCTTCTGCATGCCGAACGATGAGGAGGAGGGACAAGAGAGAAGTAAGAGATGATGGCAATGTGCCGAGCGATGCGGCTCGGCATGACTTACGCATGGCGAACGATGGAGTGGGAGTGTAGGAGGAAAGCAAAATCTGGGTTCAATGTGCCGAGCGATGCGGCTCGGCATGACCGCAGCTCGGCATGACTTATCGAATGCCTAACGGTGAGGAGAAGGGGCATGAGAGAAGTAAGAGCTGAGGGTAATGTGCAGAGCGATGCGGTTCAGCATGACAATGGTTCGGCATGACTCCCACATGCTAAGCAGTGAAGAGGGAATGTAGAAGTGAAGTAGGAAATAATAGTCGAGTCTCTACAGTGTCGCTTGGCATTAAGTCTGGTATTGGGCTACAACAGTCAGAACCGTCTCAACTCGAACAAAATATGCGTTGACGGAACTTACTTCCTATGCTTGAACATATGACAAAAACAAGGACAAGGACTTAAGTGAACAAGCATATCAAACTAATATGGACTAATAATCTCTTTGTTTCAACAACTATAATCCTGGGTTTAACTCGATTAAAACAAACAATATCCTTCCACATACAGCATTGTTGCCGAGTTCGAAGTAGAAACCATCGTATGACAAGCTCTCAGAGACTATCAGCGATGACGGTCTTTGAAGATGATAGTCCAAAGCTTAACTTTATCTCATCAACTTTACGACTTGTAAAACTTTGGCACTTATACTTGAACGGTTGCACTACTTCATACACCACACGAGGGGAGTAGTTTGTTGTTATGTCTAATGTTGATTGTTTTCCAAGTATAGTTTAAACAGGTGTTTCATCGGATCCAACATCCATTAGAGATGTATAGAAAAACCAGCTCTGCCACAGTCTTTTAAAAGACACCTAACTTCTCAACAATAAGTAGTTGGAACTTCGAATCCATCGACTATTCCCGTACAAGATATCCAGAGCCCCACGATCGCATCCGTCGACTTGGCTCCTGAGGCATTGGATGTAGCGATCTTTCTAGACAATCCGATTGATTCTCAAGCTTCGAGAATTAACAAAAGTGCTCTTTGTCACATATGCTCAGTACATGGGATTCCTTTTGATGACGTGTTGGTTCTGTCTGGATAAGATCGTCCTTACTTGCCCCCAGTCAGATGTACATCTTACAAAAAATTTATGTGCTAGGTTGGTAGTTGCCACAATTCAACTCCTTCCTCCGCGGCCGCTATAGTATATTGAGATCGCTCCATCACAGTTACATCCAAACAGTCACGCGTTTGTATACGACACATGCATTCTCTCCATGTGCGTCCTTTTCAGGCTCTCGACTCCTGGCGATGTCCACTATATTTATTGTTTCAAGAGACGATCTGACAGCACATCTTTTGTATTTCTTAAGCCGCACAACAAGTGTCAAATTCTAATAGGGACGTGAAGCAAATTCGCCCAGTATAAGCTGGAATGGTTCCACGTGCTTTGACAAACCGTAAATTTTCGATAATAAAATTTGTTATTTTAACAAGATTTTGTAATTTAATTTGGAAAGAAATAAAAAATTTATAATTTAATATTGAAGTGAACGCTAAAATGTAATATAGCAATGGTAATAATGTTAATGCAAGTTAATAAATAATTAATTTAGTGCAATCCAATTGTAAGGCTATAATTGATTGTAATTAGTAAATTGGGAAATAAATTCGAAATTATATTAATTGGTGAAATAATACGTAATAAATTGTAATTTGATAGAATCAATGTTAGATAAGTAATTATAATAATTGTTGGTTGATAATAAACTATGAATGAGATTAAATTAGGAAAATAGTGATAGTTATTAATTTTTTACCCATTTATTTAATCTATTGAATTAGATCTAAATCCATTACAATTAAACGTAATTAAATACTAAGTTAATATGAATGACTATAAACTATTAGGGTATATACTAATGTTAAATTTATCCATAAAATGATGATTGACTGAATAAAGAGGTTGAAAACAAATTGAATTAATTTAATTGAAATTAAAAATATAATTTATGTTAATTTACTTAAATTGAAGGTAAACACTACAAATTTTACAACAAATCCCTATTTGATTGTTATGGACATTTTGGTTAATGAATTAGAAGTTTATTTGTAATTAGAAATGATAGAAATGGTAAATAATTAAATTTGATTTGAAGAAGTGATTAAATAATTTAATATTAAATTATATAATTAACTGAAAAATAGCCATTTCGGCCACTGACTCGGATTTCGACGAAACTAGTTTCATCGGATCCGTAATAGTGAATTATTGTAGGATTTTAAGTTTCGTAATGATCGGACTTGTTGTTTGATCGTACGGACTTGATATGCCTTGAAATCAATTAAATTGAAATCTATTGAAATCAATTAAATTAAAATCTATTGAAATCAATTTGAAATAACTTGATTTTTCTATAACTTCTTCATACGATGGAATTTGGACCCCATACCTGTTCCATTGATTTTAAAATATTCAAAAACATATATTTTGATACATAGGTTGACACATTTTCGTTCCGGAATCGAAATGGGCTTTTCAGGTCAATAATCGTTCAAAACCTAAATCAATCTTGTCTGTTCTTTCCTATTTTCAGCTTTTTCTATAAATACTCTGTTATAAACCCTAATTGTTCCTCATTGTCATTTGTCTGTATTTACAATTCCAATTACCCCTCCTCTTTTCAATGGCTGAAAACCCTAAAACTCCTCAATCCAATTTCAAATTCAAATCCAAAATTCTAACTCCTCAATCACTATCGAATTATATATCGATTTGAAGCTCTCGACGAGCGCAAGTTGAATATGTGATTCGCTTTTCGTTCTGGATTGCTGCATGGCCGGAATTGAATGATCGAGTCATGGCCATTCATCGCGCCTTCATCAATCGTCGACCGATCGTCAAATTAACTATACCAGGCTGTGGAGAGCGACGAATGGAGTGCATCAGAGATGGTCGTTTGGAGATTCAACGGCTAGATCACCAGTGGAAATACAATTAGGCCAAAGAATTGGCGGCGGCTGGGAACCCTAGGCGATCAGAGCATGATTGTGAGGTCGCAGTGTCGGGAGGTGTTGCGTTGGAGGGGGACGAGCTTGTCCACGTATCGAAGCAGGCTTGATCGACAGTAGGAGACATGCGACGTGGACGAGATGGAGGTAGCTTCAAGAAGTTACGGTTCACGTTTTGCTTGGGAAGATGCGTTGCTGATGACGTGGCATGTGGTGGGGTTTTGTTTTTTCTTTCTTTCTTATTCTTTTATTTATTTCTAATTTTTTCAAATCTTCTAACTCGAATAACATTCGCATACGAAGTCCATTTCACACGCAGATTCTTTTGTTAGGATCGTATTTTAATTTATGACATTTTGGCGCTAGTTTGGATGGATTCTGAAACTGTTCAATTTTTGGGTTTAAATTGGATTTAAAATCAATTTAAATTCAGAAGGTGAGTGTTTTAACCCACTCACAACTTGTATAATTTCTTATGTTTGTTAAATTGATTTATGATATGATGAGAAATTTATTTATGAATGTTTGGCATACTTTGAATCATCATCTCAGTTTATTTGAATTTATTTGGATAAAATTGTTATTAAATTTATTATTGAATATAAACTGCAGTAAATACCTGTTATTTATTATCTGTTCTACATTGATGTTATTGATTGTATTGGATAATGATTGTGATAGATGTTTGATGATTAATATTGGAAGAATGGATGTTGTACTTTATATTGTTATAAACTGCAAGTTGTTATGGATTTTTATTTCATTCGGGATTGCGGTTTGAAATGATATATAACCTTATTTATATTTTAAATTATGGATTGAAATGATAAATATCCGTATCACTTGACCATAGGATAGAAAATTATATACAGACATCGTGGTCTATATTTAAAAATATTTTGAAATGATTACTATGGTTTTATAAAGAAATATGTGGTTTTAGATAAATATTGATTTTAGATATTGTATAAATGTTATTTTATCCTGAATTTTAAGCTATGTATAATTTGTTTTAATATAGAATAAGCTTAATAATAAGTATGATTTCTATTGAAGATAATATTGGTAAGTATTTAAAATAGAGTTTATAATGATTTATATAAATTAAGGTTGGAAGATAAATTTGAGATTTATTTGAAATTGAATTTATTTAAGAATTAAACTCAAATAAGTTTGATGTGAAATTTATTAAATTTGAAATTTTGGAAGGTATGATTTTATTACTTGATTTTGGTTTAAGGTGAATTAAATGAATATTTCAAGTATAAATGAATTGAAGGAAATATTTAATTATTTGTAGTTTGAGTTTTATTTAAATGATAATGGATTTATTATGTAAAGTACTTCAAAACTAAATAATAGAAGATTGAATTGTTGAATCGTAATTACCAAACTTAGTTTTGGAAATTATTGAATACTTAAAGTTTGAAATTTATTGGATTTGATATGGTTTATTCAGTGGATCAAATCTGTTTTGAAATCGATAAATTTGAAATAGTTTATTTGGAAACTGAATTGAATTGAAGTTTATGATTTGGCATTTGGTTAAATATAAAATGTAGAAATTCGAGTTGTTTTGGAATTGATTTGGGAAATTGTAGAAGCTATTTTATTACATGAAGTATTTCTATATTTAAATCATTTAAGTTGTGAAGTTATGTTTCAAAGTTATGAGTTTCAAAATATTATGATTTGAAAGTTTTAGACTTTAAGTGTTTTGATTTCGAAGTGTTATAACTTTGAAAGTGCTATGATGTTGGAAAAATGATATATTTGAAATAAAAATGATATTATATTGATTTGGGTTTTTATAAAAATGATATCATTTTTATTTGGTTTTTAAATGGGAAATGATATCATATTTATATGGTTTTGAAATGGATATCATATTTTGGTTTTGAAGTGTAAACTATTTTGAAATGACCGCGGTGTTATAAAAACGTTTGGTTGTTAAAGGGAATGGGATTGGAAGTTGTCATAATCTCTACCAACTCCGAAAACCACTTTAACAACCATGTATGTGGTGGAGATTCCAAAATGAAGTAGGATGGTGGCGTCGTTCCTTTAAGGTGTATAGGTGGACCCGACTCCCATAAGTTGCATAAGGTGGCTAAAACAGGAGCGATTGACGGGCTAATGAGGTAGCTCCTTTTATCGGAAACATCGCTTCGATATTATACTTTGACTTTTGGATTGATTCAGTGGCCATTTTTTAACTTTTTTATTTGGGGATGTGGCTCTAGGTGGGTGGTAGCTGCGCGCTATGCGTTACCACCGGCCCGGAAGCGTAATTGGTATATCTACCTTGGCATTTCCTAGTTGTGTCGTGTCACCTACCCTCGCGCGCCTTGTACAAGTTTGATTTGTGTCATACCTATGGATTATCTTTTGGTAGCCTCTCGATCAGGAGGTATTACAGTACTGTATAGACTACTGGCACTATTTATGTGTTAAGTGGAATATTGGGTCACTCCTTAACGCTATTTTAAAGTAAGTTTATTTTACTATTAGACAATATTATAATAGAGTATATTACTACACAGTAAATAGTTTAAGGGATCCTTAGGAGATGTGAATCTCATGCATCGCTTAATTTACTGCAATCACGTTGGACATTGGATAGGAGATGTCAAATCCCGTCAACACTTCTAACACCGTTCCACTCATATTTATTCTGTTGATTTAACTCACATAAGATATTTTAGTTCTGACTCGAGTATTTGTCTTTTCAATTCGTTCGGGTCATCTTGAGCATCTCAAGATTTGAAGACCTTATTTTTGGAGGATGAAGGCGAAGATTGTAGTACTATTATATATTATATTATTCCACTACATTCATATTGTTTCGCTGTATTGTTATTTATTATTCTCTGTATGTGTAACTCTGATTCTATATTGTATTAGTATAATCAAATGTTTTGCAAACAGCTTCATGAACTGTTATTTGATTATTATATTTTGCCATTCCGCTATAAGATTCTTCTTTGTTTTCTTTCTTTCTCCCTTCTTCTTTAATACCTCAATAACTATTCGCCCTTTTGTATGGTTTGAGTCTGACAAATGTGGTTTATCGTCGATTTAAAACGTACAAAAAGGCGGGATTTACACATGCGATGTCTCCCTTCTTTGCAAGTAGATGGGTGGAAGGGAGTAAGTCCCTTTTCTGGGTCAATAGTTGCATTCGGTAGAAATTGCACCTTTTCTAACTCTTTTTCTACTTTTATAGGTATCGGCCCATGTCCCCAAGGCTCCGGGTATTCTAAAGCCGTTGAAGCTATCCGAGCTATCCACACGGGTATTCTATATTGTAGCGGAAAGACTTACTGAGCTCAAGGCCACATTCCCAAAAATATGCTTCGATGGTTTGAAATTTCTCCCGGCGATTCATCACATTCCGGGACATGTCAAACAAAGCACCATTGCCTATAACAACGCTTACGTTCAACATGACGCGTTTGTCCACTTAGCGGAAAATGTCTCGAAAGTCTCTATTGAGCGTTGACAGGAAATCGTTCGCCTGAATCTCGAAGCTATTCACGACAAAGACATTATTAAAGCTCAGGATGAAGAGCTCTCTTCATACAAGTCTTAGCTCGAAGCTTTCTAAAAAGGCGCTAAAGACACAGCGGAGGCCGTTAATCGTCTGGAGGCAATACATAAGAAAAAAATTGACAAAGCTATTCAACGCTACGGGGCCTTAGCTTTAGAGAAAGATTCCATTCAAAAGGAGAGGGATACATTTGCCCAGCGAGTTAAAGAGTTGGAATAGCTAATCGTCAAATAGAAAATGGAAAAAACTGCTGCTCAGTAAGAGTCGCAACGGTATTGCAATGAGACAGTTGCTACGCGACTCCTGAAGACAAAGCTCGACGACAAACTCTCTAAAGTTGAAATGCTGAAGGATGAAGCCCCAAGGAGGGAAAAAGGATAGCATCCACGGAAATTGATTCTCGCCTTGAGGTGGCTACGGAGGCTGGCAGAGAGGAGATCAAGTGCATGTTCGACCCGCTTATAGCAGTATATAATGCCCGAGTCCTTATGCATTGGGACTTAACTTTTCTTGGCGAGGGTTACCTCAAATCTCTAGCTGAGGCAAGGGAAACTCTGATAAAGATCTGAAAGGTTGAGTCAGGCACCGAGGAGGTTGATGAGGAGGCTTTAGTAAAAGAATTTCTCAAAGGGAATAAGCCATCAGACTTATCCGTGGCGAAGGTTCTCTACTACAAAGGTTCTTCCTTGTCAAAAGGAATGGATGACATTGCCTGTCTGTCTAGAACCGAGTCTCCAGTTCCTCCCCTACTCAATCGGCAGGTTGGCCAGTACTTGATCCGTTCGAGCAGCACATTAGTTATGACCCGAAAGACCCTGGCTTTGACATTCATATTCTATCTCCTATTCCAGAGGGTGAGACTCCTCGGACGGTTGAGAGTCAACAAGAAACCGATAAATAACTCTTCCTCTTAAAGTTCGAGGAGCTATCGTTTTCGATGAGAGGTTATTGTATTCTAATGTTTGTCGCTTGCGATTTTGCGTAGGCCATTCTGACCCTGAGCCCACTCCAAGGAGTGATGACGCCGAGGAGGAAAAGGAGAAGGCGAGTGAGGCAATTTGAGCGGGAGAGACTTCTGGTCACGATGCTCTTGAGGCGCTTGACGAGGGCATGTTTGAAACTTCGTCACCCGTTGAAGAAAATAATGAAATTGAGAATACAGACGCCTCTGGACACACTTCAAAAATGAGCATGAAGAAGCAACTTGTGAAGGAGAAGAAAAATAAAGTTGAACAAAGTCGAACCTGGAGTTGTGGATCTAGATGATCCTTTGAACAGGCCTTTGAAGGTCATTCTTCCTGGTGGGTCTAGGCCACTAGAAGTCCCTCTTCATTCTTCGGACGTTACTTCTCCAGAAAGCGAAGCGCCCAAAAGAAAACGCATGGGGTAGGAGTCATTCGAGAAAACAAGAAAGGGGAGGAAACCAAAGAATTAGTTTTCACTCTCGTTCATCGAGAGTTAGCTTATATTATGTAATTATTTTTATTTATTTTCATAGTCAATGTAAATAGACTTATGACTCCGAGTTCTGGAGGGATTATAGTGGAACCTCATTTTGAATTGATAAATAAATTTAGTTTTTTTGTCTTTCAAATAGCTTTTATTGTTTAACTTACTGAATAACTGTGGTCAAAATCCAAAATCTTGTGAGTTGCATAAATCCCAGTTCACTTCCATATGGTTCAGAGATTTTTTTTTGCAAATCGTAAATACTCTGTTTCGTTTTATGGGTAATTATAATATTTTTAGTCCGCACTCCCGGGAACCTGAAGATTTCAAGTTGTTTATACTCCTGTCCCCACTCTGGGGACTTAGAGTACTCTAGCCGGCTCTTCGAGGACTTGGAGATTTTAAGTCGTTTATAATCTAGTCCGCACTTTGGGGTCTCAGAGTACTCCAGTCTGCACTACGGGACTCAGAGATTTTAAGTCGTTTATACTCTAGTCCGAACTTTGGGGACTCAGACCACTCCCGTCCGCACTCCGGGGACTTGGAGATTTTAAGTCGTTTATACTCTAATCTGCACTCTGGGGACTCAGAGTACTCCAGTCCGCACTCCGGGGACTTGGAGATTTTAAGTCGTTTATATTCTAATCCGCATTATGGAGGCTCAGAGCAGTCCAGTCCGCACTCCGGGGACTTGGAGATTTTAAGTCATTTATACTCTAGTACACTCTCTGGGTACTCAGAGTACTCCAGTCCGCACTCCGGGGGCTTGGAGATTTTAAGTCCTTTATACTCTAGTCCGCACTTTGGGGACTCAGAGTACTCCAGTCCGCACTCCAGGGACTTGGAGATTTTAAGTCGTTTATACTCTAATCTGCACTCTGGGGACTCAGAGTACTCCAGTCCGCACTTTGGGGACTTGGAGATTTTAAGTCGTTTATACTCTAGTCCGCATTCTGGGGCTCAGAGTACTCCAGTCCGCACTCTGGGGACTTAGAGATTTTAAGTCCTTTATACTCTAGTCGGCATTCTGGGGACTCAGAGTACTCCAGTCTGCACTCTGGAGACTTGTCGATTTTAAGCCGTTTATACTCTAGTCCGCACTCTAGGGACTCAGGGTACTCCAGTCCGCCCTCCGAGGACTTAGAGATTTCAAATCATTTATACTCTTGTCCGCACTCTAGGGACTAAGAGTACTCGACTCCGCACTCCAGGGACATGGAGATTTTAAGTCGTTTATGCGCATTCATACGTCAAACAGAATAATGTAACTCTAATTTTTCACCATAGAATTATCATACACGGAAACATCAATAATTTATGGAAAAGGTGGCTTTAAGCCTTTATTAATGAAAACAAACTAAATTGTCTTATTGCATGTCGAAAACTAAGAATCAACGAAATAAAAACATACTGGAAATAATTGCATCAAAGATACAAAAGGAATAGACTAAGTATAATAATTCCACAAGTGCTCGCTATTCCATGCCCGGGGTAGTGTCGCGCCATCAACAGTCGCTTGCTTGAAAGTTCCCACTCCAAGCCTTCATTTAATGACGTATGGACCTTCCCATGTGGGATTCATATGCGATGGGAAAAGGAAAACTCGTTTCAAAATAAGATCGCCCGCATTAAAGTTTCTTGGTCGGACCTTATCATTATAATATCGAGTGACTCGGTGTCTATATGCAACCACCCTTAAATCAGCTTCTTCACGTTTTCGTCAACAAAGTCTAATGATTCCGGCAAAAGATCCCGATTCGTCTTAGCGTCATAATGAGTTACTCGATATGAAGGAACTTCAATTTCAACTGGTATAACGGCTTCTGTGCCAAATGCCAATGCGAATGGAGTGTGGCCAGTCGTAGACTTGTGGGTGGTTCTGTAAGCCCAATGTGCAGTTGGAAGTTCATCCACCCACTTGCCTCTGGATTTTTCCAAATGCTTTTTCAATATGGACTTGATTATTTTGATCATGGCTTCCACTTGTCCATTGGCTTTTGGATGAGCAACTGCTGCAAACCTTTTTTTCAATGCCATACTTTTGACAAAACTCTTTGAACTCCCTACTTTCGAATTGAGTTCCGTTGTCTGTAATGATAGTCCGTGGGAGACCAAAATGGAATATAATGTTTCGTACAACGAAATTAATGACCTTCTTTGTGGTGATCGTGACTAAGGGCTCTGCTTCTACTCACTTGGTAAAGTAATCGACAACAACTATCGCGTATTTCGCACCACCTTTGTATATGGGTAAAGAACCGATTATATCGATCCCCCACATTGCAAACGGCCAGGGACTAACCATTTATGTGAGTTCCGTCGACGGAGCTCTCAGGATTTTTTCATACTTCTGGCATTTGTCACATCTCCTTACGTAGTCTGCAGCATCTCGATGTACAGTCGACCAATATTATCCATAGCAGAGGATTTTCTTTGCTAATGTCTGCCTCCAAGTATGGTCACCACATTCTCCTTCATGGACTTCCTTCAGGACTCTTTTTATCTCATCGTGGGAAATGCACCGGAGTAAGGGGTCGAGAATTCCCTTCGATACATTATCCGCCCTACATTACATTTCGCGAAGCCTTACGAATGACTTATCGTCTTTCGCTCTTTCTTTTGGGCAAGACCCCATGTAACAAGTATTATTTGGATGGGGTCATCCATGATTCCTTCTCGATTTCTATTTCTAACATGAAATCTATCTCCATCACGTTTATACTTGGAGCATGTCAGGTTTCGACGTGAACCAATCCCATATTCTATGCATCGCCAGTACTTGCAAATTTTGCCGATGAATCAGCTTCTCTGTTTTGTTCATGCGGGACATGCGAAATATCATAATATTCTAGATTTGCTATTATCTCTTGAACCCGTGAAAGATATGGGGCAAGTCTCTGTCCCTTCACTTGATAGTCCCCCACACCTGGTATACCACTAGTTATGCGTCACAAAAGATTTCAACTGATTTTAACCCTGTTCTCTGATAAGTTTCAAGCCAGCAATCAATGCTTCATAGTCAGCTTCGTTATTTATTGCTGGGAATTCGAGCTCTAAATTGTAACAAATTGATCAGTTTTCTTGAGTCACAAGAACTATAACAGCTCCAGAGAAACGGTCGTTAGATGCACCATCGATGTACAGCTTCCTTCGAACGGGAGGTATGACATTGTGACTTTTTAATCCGTTTGACATGGTGAATTCAACGATGAAGTCTCCTAGCGCTTGCCTTGGTATGGCCCTTCGTGGAAGGTAGGTAATATCGAACTGTCTCAACTCGATATTCCATTTTTACACCCTTCTAGAGGTTTCCGGTCGTTGGAGTACCTATCCAAGGGTTGATCGGTATAAACACTGATGGAATTTGCCTGAAAGTACGGACGAAGCTTGCGTGATGCAATATCGCCAAGCAGTAGGCCAGTTTATCAATCTTGGGATAATTTATTCCTACCCCTGTTAAACGTTTACTTAAATAGTACACCAAAGCCATACTGATAGCATGCTAGGATACAGCCAAGTACATATACAACATTTCATGGTCTACCGGATTCGATAGCACCGGGGGACTTTCTAAATGCCTTACCAGAACTCGAAATGCTTCCTCGCAGTAGCATGTCCGTTCAAAATTTCTCTTTCCTTTATTTATTACATCAAAGAAGGGGATACACTTATCGGTGGCTCTGGATACGAATCCACTCATCGTAGCAACTTTTCCATTCAGGCTTTGAACTTGCTTTATTGTTTCGGGCACTTATATATCCCGAATAGCTTGAATATTTTTCGAGTTAGCTTCAATTTCCCGTGCATTAACAATGAAACCCAAAAACTTCCATGACGCAACGCCAAAGGAACACTTCAAGGGATTGATTTTCATTCCATAATATCTGGGTATGTCAAACATCTCCGCTAAGTCTCGAATGTGGTCGTTTGACTGCTGTGACTTCATGAGCATGTCATCCATAGACCTCCATTGTTTTACCTTTCTGGTCTTTAAACAGTCGATTCACCAGACGCTGATAAGTCGCTCCTGCGTTTTTCAAGCCGAAAGGCATCACTACATAGCTATATAACCCGACGTCTGTGACAAAACTGTTCTGTTCTTGGTCTGGAATGTGCATCGAGATCTAATTATATCCCGAATACGCATCCATAAATGATGGTAACTCGTATCTGGCTGTTGATTCGACCAGCTGGTCGATTTTAGGTAAAGGGAAACTATCCTTCGAGCATGCTTTGTTTATATCAGAGTAATGTACGCAAGTTCTCCGTTTCCCATTTGCTTTCCTCACTAGCACAGGGCTAGACACCCATTCAGGGTAGAGGGCGTCGCGGACGAACCCATTGGCTTTGAATTTGTCCACTTCCTCTCTTAGAGCAGCGGACCTCTCCTGGTCCATGCCTCTCCTTTTCTGCTTTACTGGCACGTACCTCGGGTCTTTGTTCAACATATGAATCATAATGGCAGGAGAAATCCCACACATATCAGAATGTGTACAAGCGAAAACATCTAGATTCGCTCGGAGGAAATCAGTATGATCCTCGGCCATCGAGGGGTAGAGTTGTGATCCAATCTTAAGTACTCACGAAGGGTCATCTCGGCTGACCGGAATGTCAATCGTCAGTTCATCCGGTGCTCCTTTTGCTTCCTTGGGTTCCCCACCATCATCTGTCGGATTTATGTCTCTATAGATCCGAGAATGTTACCCGAGCCAGAGCTCGGGCACTACTTGTCAATTGTCAGTGTTTCAGATGCGGACGGAGCTATCCGCAAGCTTTCCTTTCTCTCTCCGCTGGGCCTCTCTCAGCTCAGCCACAGAACATGCACGACCAGTTGCCTGATCTCCATGCACTACACCAACTCCTTTGTCTGTCGGAAATTTCAAAGTTAAGCACCATGGGGCCAAAGCTTCCCTAAACTCAGCCAGGGCCGTCAACGTAGAAACACATTGTATGGAGAATCAACATCCTAAACTATGAAAGGTAGGACTCGCACCCTTTTGCATTCACCTTGTCCCAGATCAACTAGAAACTCAACATACCCTACTGCATCGATCGATGTATAATTAAAGCCATGGATACGGGCTTTAGATGGTTTTAAATCCTTCGTCTCCATCTTCATTTGTTCATATGCCTTTTTAAAGATGATGTTAACAAAACTTCCACAATCAATTAAAATTCTCTTCACAAATGTTGGCCCAATTGTCATGGATATGACCATTGGGTTAACGGTAGGAGCCTCCACCTGGTCAGCATCTTGGCTCCTGAACACTATATCATCCGTCATCATGCGCTGCTATTTAGCGGGGGTCCCATCCTCCTCATTAGAACAACACTCATAATCTGCATGCCTTAAGGAGTTAGCATGCCGCTCCATTTACTGCCAGTTCTTATCTGTAGGGCGAGGTCCACCGACTATAGTATTTATGACTAGCCTACCTACAGTTCGGTCAGGTTCCTCTGGATGGCGTGGAGCCGGCCCGCGTCCATGGTCTGACGTTCCTTTCCTTCCTTCCTGTGGGTTCTTGACAAACTCCTACAACTTTATCTGTATAATCAGCTTTTCTATGGCATCGTGAAGGTGTCTACACTCTTCTGTATTGTGCATGTAAGTCTCATGGAAGCGACGGTACTTCCCCATCCGCTTTTGTTCCTCTGTTGACTCCTTTGGGCGTGGTTTTCTGTATTGGAAAGTATTACAAGTTGACAGCTATATATTCTCCAGAGATGCATTCAGAGGAGTATATTCGTCGTAAGTTGGAATCCTTGGCTTCCATTTTCGTGCTTCCCTTTTCTTTCCGGGATTTCCTCCTCTGGACCCTTTAGATTGCCCAGGCTTGTTCTAGACACTGACTTGAACCTTCCCTGAATTGCCACCGAATTATTTTACGGCGATGTTGCTTTTCACAGTCTTCTGAACAGGCCCTGGCGCCTTATCTTGCCTTTTCCACCTGGCTTCCTCTCTTCTTATGAACTGATGAGCCTTTGAATAAAAACGCTCTAGCATAGTCGGAGGTTTTCTTGCCAACCAATCTCCAAACTCTAAATCCGGATCCACCCTCGCATTACAGCCATCAGAATTGCATGGTCATTAGGGTTGCTGACTTCGGTAGCCGCAACATGAAATCTCTATAAGTACTCCTTCAACGACTCCCCTGGAGCCTAGATTACACTAGATAGGGACATCACGTCCTTGGTACGAGTGGCATGTATCTTGAACTGTTCTACAAATTTCGTCGCCAATTCGTCAAGGCTGGATATAGACCGTGGGGGAAGTCGAGTGAACCACATGGTAGCGATCCGGATAAAGTGATTGGGAAGCATCCACACTTGGTTGCATCATTTTCTCTAGCCGAATCCATCATCCATTCATACCTCATCACATGCTGCCTGGGATCAGTCTTCCCTTCGTAGGCCGGGATTGTTGGCATGCTAAACTTCCTGGGGTACTCAGCCTGTAGAATAATATCTGTGAAGGGAGTATTACTCCAGGATATCCCCCAATCTTGATTGGTCATGCCTTGGTTTTCTCTCATCAGCTGTCTAACCATAGCGGATAGGTTTGGGGTTTGTATGGAAGATGGAAGGTTAGAATCTATTCTATGGGACCGTTCGAGTTGATGTCTCCTCTGTTGGCGATATGCCAAATGTGTATCTTGGGGAGTAGCTTCATTAGGGTCTTGGTGAGCTAGACATCCAGTTTCCATACGTGCTCCAGATCCTAAGTTTCTTGTTCCAGCTTGGGTGTGGTCTCCGAGGTGTAAGTGATCCCTAGTTGATCGATCAGCAGCACCTGCTTGTGTAGTTTCAGTTTTGCGGCGCCTACACTTGGGAGGTTCATCGGGTGAAGTTGAGCTACCAGATGAAGAATAAGGAACGGGGCTACCTCCAACATTTTGATGATATTGCTGAGTAAGCTGATTCATGAGGATAGCATTAGCTTGAATCTGCTCATTGAGTTGTTTTCTACTTTCCATGAGTTCTCTCATCAGCTCGTTGAAATCTGTTCTGGTGACAACATCCGTTTGATTTTTAGTGGTGGTTCCTGCACCTAGACTCTCTTGTTTATTGCTAGGTCCTATTTTTTGTACGCTAGCAGTCTCGTTGGCATCCGTGTAATGAGAGGCCGATCTGGTACATGGTCTTTCCATTGTAGAGTTATCGATAAGAACTCTGAGTAAAATCAACGGACGTCCTGTGAATGACTTGGATTTCCTTCAGTGGATTTATTCAATCCAGTAGCTACAAAGCAGATCTTAGCGGCCTGATAATTCAATTCTCAATAGAAGCACAAAAATGTTAACACCAGAATTGGTCACTAACACCCTTAAGAAGAGATTAATGAAGAAAGTAAATTAAAACAGAGGACTGTATGTTAAATTAACTACAAAACAAGAACACCGGATTTATAGTGGTTCGGCGTAACTGCCTACGTCCACTTTGGTCTTAATCTTTATTGTTTTACTAAACAATTGATTACAGATACAATACGTACACCAACTACTTGAATGAAAATGCTAAGTGAAAAGGAATGAATCGTGAAAGCGGCAAAGTCTTCTCGGTATTCTAAAAAAAAGGTCAATTTCATCATGCCCCTGCCCTTCTATTTATAGACGAAGAGTGTGTTGGACTTCCTTTACGGACCAAGGAACAAGGTACCTCGGACCGTGGTAAGTAGCTTCTGCACACCGGGCCAGGGGTGTCGAACGACAATTGCCGAGCGATGTTGGTCGAACCAAAGAATGCCGAGCAAGGTCTCCATGCCTAGCGGCACTCTTATGCCGAGCCATACGTCCAGGTCGAACGACATTCGTATGCCGAGCGACGGATGCGTGTCGAATGGCACTCGCATGCCAAACGAGGCATTGTGCCGATCGAGATACTTGGGCCGAGGGAGGCTTTTATGCCAAATGAGGCTTGGTATCCCGAACGGGACATGTGCCGATCGAAGGAAGGTGTGCCGAACGAGGCTCATGTCGAATGACTTATCTATGCGGAACGAGGCTTCATGCTGAACGACTCATCTATGCCGAACGAGGCTTCATGCCGAACGAGGCCTTATGCCGATCGAGGTATCTACGCCGACCCTCTTGTTACATGATCAAACTACCGGGTAACACCTTGCATAAACATTTTAAATAAATCGAACAATCAATTATGCTTTTTAATAAATTTAATTAACCAAGAATTTAATTAGATAATTTTCCTTTTCAAAAAAATCTTATAGTGACTATAATAAATTAAATAAGTTAATTGAAAATTTTAATCATCAATCCATTTGTCTAAAAATACTAGCAAATTAAAATATATAAATACATATTTATTTTATTTTTTAAACTTTATATATATACTTATAAGAAATAATCTATATAGATAAAAATCATATTTTGATATAAACTCTTATTTATTTTTCAAACATATATATACATATATATTCTTACTGTTAATTAAATTATTATATTTTTAATTTCTGGATTTCTTGGAATTAAATTAAAACTATCGACCATTAACTTAATTAATTCATCATTTAAATTGGCTAACTTAATATACCTGCATGGCCTACAACATCTGGAACCAACGAATGATCGAGCATCTCTGGGTTTTGCCTATATCATGACGTCGAATGCCACACCGACTCTGCTCCACGGCCATTTGCCTGCCTTCGGGAAATCGTGCCACTATAAACCCAGCTGAGTCCTCACGCCTTCCTATCAAAATCGAATAGCAATCAAGTCGTTCGACACTCCAATCCTAGCTCGACATCACTACGACCTTATGCCCAAAATCATCGCGACCCAAACCCTCGCGCGTGCCAAGCCCACTCGCCTCAAGATCATGGGGCGCTTCTGATTCGAGAGCGGCTATGATTTTGATTTTTTTTTTATGGAATTTCGTTCTATTCGAACTTAAAAGAGGAAGAGGCGTTATCGTTATTATTTCGATTTCGAACGAAAATGGCTTGCCTTTGGTAAATGGATTTGATATGTTTTTTTTTAAATGCACGTTTGTTTCTCGAAAGAAAATGGCATGCTTGACAAATGGAGGAAATGCAGATTTTGGCGTGGACAGGTGTTGGAATGAGTATGATGCCGTGATTTGAAACACAAAAAGATGATGTGAATAATTTTGACTAGTCAACTTATATATATATATATATTATTTAAATTTTAATTTGAATCGTCTTGAAACCACCACTTCAAATTTTGACTTCCTATCGAGGCATGCCGTCAGGCATTCGTAATGTTATATCCCTATTCGAACACAATGGAAAAGGTTCTGAGTCCTAATTCCGTCGTATGGAGAAGATAGCTTTTTGGACCCAGTTATTATATTAAATTTTCAATATAGATTTCAACGCGTTTATACTTCGCATGGCCACACGACAACTCCAAACACTTCGAAATTTGAAATCCGATAATAATACAATATTATGGATCCAATGGAACTGGTTTCATCGAACTCTAAGACGGTGCCTCGTAAGGCTATTTTTAAATATCAATTTAAACGATATACTCTTAAAACTGAACAAACCACTTTTAAATTCGATTTTAAAACTTCTATTATCTTTAGTATTATCAATATAGCTTTATAAGTCTTTAAAATATTTTTAACGAGCTTAAAACTCCATCTTTCGAATTTACCAAATTTCCAGTAATTAAATTCAATAATTAAATTATCTATAAATAGCGATATTTGAAATTCAAGTTAAAATTAACCTTTTAAATATTTAAAATCAATTAAATATTCAATTTCAAATGTTTAAAATTCCGGGTCATCACATTTGAGGTATATTGGTAGGCCTAACTCCCGTGAATTAGCATAAGGTGGCTCAAAGAGGAGCAATTGACGGGCCAAGTGAGGTAGCTCTTCCTATCGGACACACTCTATCGTTTGCCATTCTATTACTTTGTGACTGATTGGGTGCACCTTCGGATTTTCGGGAGTGTGGATCGAGGTGGGCGATTGCTGCGGTTTTGCGTTACCAACAGCCCGGAAGTGTAATTGGTATATCTACCCTAACATTGCCTAGTTGTGTCGTGTCACCTACCATATCGAGACCACTACGAGTTTGTTTTATGTCGTACCTATGGAGTATGCTCTGATATCTCCAGTTTACGGAGTATCATGGTACTGTATAGACTATGACATTATAAAATGTGTTAAGGGGGATATGGGTAACGCCTTAACGCTATTTTAATAGTTTGCTTTACTATAAACATTATTATAATAGCAAATATTACTACATAGTAGATAGTTCCACGGATCCTTAGAGGATGGGTATTCCAAACATCCTTTAAGTTACTTGTATTTCAGTTTATATTTCACTTGAGTTGGATTTATTGGTATAAGAATGTTAATCCTGACTCGAATGTTTTGTGTTTTTGCTTTATGCTCGGGTCAGACTGAGTGCCACAACATTTGAGACTCACCTTTGAAGTTGGAGCTTCGCTTGGAGATCCAACCATCTATTCAGCTTGCAGTTATTCAGTTGACTTCGGTGATATATTCTGATCTTGTATTTGATTATTGTATTCAGATTTCTATGTATTCGAGACTTCTTTGTATCTTATTTTAACTTTGTCATACATATGTATGTATGTATGTATGTATGTA
Organism: Allium cepa; assembly: GCA_030765085.1. Taxonomy (NCBI): domain Eukaryota; kingdom Viridiplantae; phylum Streptophyta; class Magnoliopsida; order Asparagales; family Amaryllidaceae; genus Allium; species Allium cepa. The sequence goes on along the minus strand of CM060930.1, from coordinate 103,486,577 downwards.
CGTATATTGCTTCATGAACTACTATTCGTTTTTTTCCGCTGCTTATTGCTATATTACTTAGTGTCTATGATTTTATGATTATTTTATTTACTGTATATGCTGAGTTTTGCCAAATATAAATCAGCAATATGATATTTTGAGCAATTCAAGTCCGACATGTGCCGATGCGAATGGTTCGAAATATTGGGATGTTACAGAATGGAAATAGAATACCAGTGAAAATTACAATAAAAACCATGGCTACTACGTCACAGCTAATGGTGAGTGGTTACAGAAAAATTATAAAATCCATCGTTAAACCTTCGTAAATCAGTATGTGACTAGGGCCAGAAGCTTGTTACATCTGTCGCTAATTACATGCTATATATCTTGGTTTATTGACCAATATTTATTAAAAAGATTTTTACACAAAATATTCTTTTTACACAAATGTTACGTAAATGTAGTGATTTCAAAATAAATTCCGTTGCTAAATCGGCACTAGATCACCGACAATCAATTTAGGTATACCGTTGCAAATTTGCTGGTAAACGCAACATAACGACAGTTTAACGATGGATTTAGCCGTTGTAAAATCAATGTTTTTTGTAGTGATAGGTCAATAACGTCGAAATGGAAGAATTATTTTTCAAATTTACACATTAATCCCGTCATTTGATGGTCCAATCCTAACTGGTTTGAGCAGTGTCTTCGTCGTCTATTATGTTGCATTTTGATTATGAGAGTTTATTTCACTTAGGTGAGATTATGCATCGGGTATGTGTTATATTCCTTAAGCTCAAATCTCTCGTCTCATTTCATCTGTCCTCCTATGCCATATATATGAGAGGTTAATTTTTTATCATCATCCATTCATATATGAGAGGTTAATTTTTCATGTGTCCTCCTGTGCCATATATATCAAGCTGCAGAAGATAACTTGAATGGTCGCAATCTTTTTTCTTGTCTATAAAAAATTTCATCGTTTGTCATGCGTCAGCTTATTACTCTTTGAAGTTGTTATTAGCACTTAGCGCTGGAGTTCAATAAGAAGCAACCTCAAGAAATCAAGCTGTTGGAAGTTAGATATATAAATCAATCAAATATCTGAATGCTAGAGATATAAACAACATACGGAGTTGCTAACAATTCAAGCTGATATACAAACAGGATACGAAGTTGCTAACAAATCAAGCTGTCGGAAGATATGAATGATCACAAAGCTTTCTTGTCAAATCAAAAATCTCATCGTTTGTCATGCCACAATTTTTACTCTTTTGAGTTATTATAAGTACTTAGTGCTCTGTAGTTCAAAAGGCAACTTCAACAAACCAAAAAAAAACATGGAAAAGGCGGAAGAAGTGCTTCCTATGATCGGAGGAAGTGGTGAAACAAGTTATGCAGCGAATTCCAGGCATCAGGTTTCCACTGCACTCATTTTTTACTTGTATTCGTAGGTGGACTGATAAGTAAAATAAATTTGCATTGTGGTATTAAACTTTAATATGTGAACTATATTCTTGCAACTTCACAAATCATAAACTACCCTTTTTCTTGATATATTATACACGGAATTTTCTGTTGCGGTGCATAGAAGAAAACAATTTTGGAATCTAAGCTGCTAGTAGAAGAAGCCGTAAAAGATGTCTATGCAAAAACACAGACGGATACTTTTGTAGTAGCGGACATGGGTTGCTCATCTGGTCCAAACACATTCTTGCCTGTCTCCATAATTATAAGTGCACTGGCCGACCATTGCCAGAAACTGGGTCAAAAGCCACCAGAGATACACTGTTTCTTAATGATTTACCGAAAAATGATTTCAATACTTTATTCCAAATTTTGAAATTTCTTAAAATGAAGATTGAGCAAGAGAAGGAAGATACTTAAGTGTTCCAAATTATTATGTGATGGGAGCTCCCGGTGATTTCTATGGGAGGCTGTTTCCTTCAAACACTGTTCATTTCTTTCATTCTTCTTATTGCCTCCACTGGCGCTCCAAGGTTATATGTCTAGTTATTCAATCTTTAGCTTGGTTCTAAATGCTTTTTCAAGATGATCTCAACTACATAAAAAAACAGAAGAATAATGGTCGATGATTTCTTTTCAAAATGATTCAAGAAGTTTTGTTATAAACAATCTGCTTCTACGAAATGCAACACGACATCCCAAGTAATAAGGATGAATAATTTGATAATTCACTGAAGTTTTAAATCTTTGGTGGTATTGTCACTTTCATTGGTATTACACGATGATGGTTTTTGTTTTATTAAAGGAAGAATCAAGACTAATTTTGTTATGTGTGATACTTCAGAATTATATAAACACGGTATGTTATGACCACTTGTTACTAATTACTCAGTGATACAACACTGTAATAATTTATAGTCTTGAAATATGGTTTTTGAATGTTGCAGGTTCCTGATGGAGCTAGAAGTAAGAATGGAGTTCCTTTAAATAAGAGGAGTATCTATATTGCAAAGACAAGTACACCAAGTGCAATCAAATCATATTATGAGCTGTTCAAAAGTGATTTCTCAAGTTTTCTTGAGCTAAGGTACAAAGAACTAGAACGTGGAGGAAAGATGGTTTTAACATTTTTGGAAAGAATAAGCATGGATGCTCGGAATGGAGAATTCTGTTGCCTATTTAGTTTGTTTGTAGATGCACCCTACTCTATGATCCAAACGGTATGATCAGCTGGCGATATATGATATTTGCAATTGATGATTATATGTTCATAAAGTTCATAAGATTCATACTCTTTGATGTTTATGAACAGTGAACCATTTAGAGATATATATATGCAATCCTTTCTCAACCCTGGCTGTGTTATCAAGTTAAAGTTGTAACCGTATCATATTCTTGTGCGAAATATTAGTGCTTCAATTATTTATTTACTAGGTAACGATATTATTCAATCTAAAATGTGTTCAATTTCTATTTAAAGCAAAGTTGCAACAATAAAGAATAATGAAAACAATAATATATCTTTAATAATAATTGGAATAGAAGTGCAATCTTTTGGTTCGACGGCAAAGTTTCAAAAATACACTTATATGCAAGCAGGAGATCGGGAGTTCAAATATCACATAGAACAAAAACTAAAATTTATTTTCAAATTAAAATTTTGGAAGGTAAATAAGATTAATTATTACTTGAAAATAATATTTCATCAAAAAAATTACAATTGATTTCTTTATATTTTTCTATTTGTTTTCATCAAAACTACGTAGAAACTATGAATTTAATAATTTTATAAGAAGGTTTTACGCGCACGTTTGTTACGCATGCCAAAAAATCTCGTATACAATAATAATCATAACTAGTGTGAACCCATCCTACATACACAGAGTTCGTCACATAATCTATTTAACATTACATTTTAAAAAAAAATTACGAAGATGGAAGTTTATGTTAATGAATTTTATTACTTTACATAGAGTATATTTTTCTAGAACACTTCCGATAAACATTTTGCGTATAAATCTATTTATGTAATCTCGAAGTACATAGTGTATAATTACCTTTTTTAGATCAAAGAGGTTTCATACAACAAACTATAACATCAACCACCAATTATTGTTAACTTTGTAAGCTCTACATTACTATGCATCACTATTAGTTTTCAAATGTAAGCAGTGCATATTCAATACAAGTTTAACCTATATTTAACAAAGAAATATATATTTGGACACACATGGGCATATGTATGTACCCAGTTTTGTTGATAATAGTGTTTCAACCATAAAATAGAGAAATTTATGCTAAAATTAAATATTTTTAAATTTGTAATTCAAGTAAATAACATTTCAAATTTGGAAAATCCCACATTTGGTATTATCAAATACTAACTACATGAGAAAAATATTAAAGCAACTTTAGCACATCATATTTCTTAATTCATATTAGCCTAATATTACATGAAAATTATACGTAAAATAAAATTATTGTATAGTCAAATATTTGGAACAACCGGATTGTCATTTTCCATTACTTTAAGTATTAATGTAAACCCAACTATTGAAACTGCACAGAAATTAACATAATTCAATACAGGATGTCACCATCGTATGGATTCATTCTGGATATGAAAATAAAATAAATTTTGAACTACGGTTCATTATAGAAAATAGCAATATGATCAAACAGTGTAAAAAAACACAATTAACAAATAGAACTATTAAAAATAGATTATTATCTGTAGAAAAAAATTATTCTACGTTGGTATATTGTAAAGTATTATATTTGCAAAGCAAAGATCTTAAATAAAAATAGGAGTGTTATGCAACAGAATGCAAAAAGTAGTCAAAGTTAATTAATCTTATTGTGAATTAAATTTCGTAGGAACTATAATTTACTCGGAGATAAATTACGCATTTATTCCTTAAAAAGATAAGATAAAAATTGCATATCAAAAAACATTTCTTCGCACATTAATTTTATTCTTCTACTAAATTGATTAATTAAACAAAGTACTTGTTTGGAACTGGTTTTCAAGCTCCAATTTTACTTCTGTATATGGCAGTTCTTACATTAAAAAAATATTTACTAATGTTATAGCACAATTCATGTTCACTCATAAACTAGAACTTACATTTCTTTGAAAATATTAATGATAAAAGGAATTAATTAAAAAAAATTAATTGCTTATAGATTAATTCTCAATTGACAAAAATTAAGAATGGTAGGTGATTCTCTCACTAAATTTAATTTCATCTAAAGAGAATTGATAGTGATTAATTTTATTAGTTTGAATTCAAATAACTTGGAATTGGTTACAATTAATTTTTTTTTTGAAATGGTACTTTATATACAACAAATCATTGGGACAACATATCCCATGTCAATAAACGTTCGAAAGCAAGTTTCGAACTTGTGACCTCTTGCACTAAAGCCGAATCAATTAACCATTTGGACAATGGTGCTTGTCTACAATTAATTATTTTAGTATTATTTGGTATGAATTCTCATTCGAACCTCTAGCTTTGAAATATACTTTGTTGAAATTTAAATACTAATCGTTTGTAAAGTTTAAATCATGCTTTTCTACATTGAATAATCATGCTTTCCAACCACTATAGACACACGCACACGTGTGTATGTGCATATTTGTAATAAAATAGTAGATATAAGTGACCACAAATTGAAATCAATTGAAAATTAATCTTCAAATTCTTTGAATTATCGATTGCAAGAATTCAGCCTAAATCCTGCAGCAATTTAATTTAAATAATAAAATCAATCCCCCATAAAGAAACAAACAAAGTTATTTGAAAATTTTAATTTATAATATAATACATTGCAATAAAAAGTAGAGATAACATTAAAAAAAAATTAAAAATCACATGAAAATCAATCCTTTAATTCTCTAAATTATCGATTTTGTTGACTTTGTTTCATACTACAACAATATGGATACAATAAAAATACCAATCAATATAATTAATTAAACAAAATTAAGGACAATGAACCCAAAAAATGTGTTAGTTAATTTTTTAAAAATGAAAAAAAAACCAAATCAGAACGAAATAAACCAATGAAAGAGGTTAAGAGAAACTAATAGTACACTATAGCCATTAATACAATAATGAATATCTGATATATATGAAAATTAAATTATAAATGTGTAAATGCTAGTAATACCTCAAATCATTGAGAATTCAGTATATAGGATGAGATGATTTGTGAAAAGAGTGCACAAATGGTCAAATTTTCTCTTTTATGTACAAACAAAAAGTCAATCCTAAATAAAAAAACTAAATAAAATTAGTTGATAATGGGCCAAAAACCAAACTTTTTTTAATAAATAACTCAATAAAAATGAAATACATAAATGGAGGAAAACAATATACAAAGGGCACTCTTATATATATATATATATATATATATATATATAGACACACACACACATATAATAGAATAGATTTAATATATAATAGACGACCATGAAATTAAATTACCTTTCATCAACACAGAGCCGCCTTGCATTTCATTTCTATAATCATGTACAAATTTAGGTATAAGCTTAATTAAAAAAGCATTATAGATAAAAATGAAATTATTCACCGGTTTATCAAATGTATATATATATATATAATAGATTTTATATACAAAAGATAATCTTGGAATGAAATTACCTTTCATCAATACAGAGCCTTGCAATTCATTCATTAATAGTAATCTGTATTCCTATATAAATGAAGTTATAAGCTTAATTACCAAAGTATTATAGACAAAAAAATGAAATTATAGTCCGATATATCAATTAAACCCTCAAAAAATGTCGTTGAAGATCTCATGATATTCACTTACATCATTTTTTGTTCGTACAATTAGGCTACTTCAATATGGTTTATTATGTAATCAGACCTAACAAGAAAATAGTTGTAACTGAAGAAACCAAAAACCAAATTAATTAGCAAAGATTAAATTATATGAAGATCAAACAAAACAAAACAAATAAGTTGAACTTAATTGATTTTCAAAGATCCATTATCTTATTACAGTAGGAGTAAGGCACATTAATTTTTTTGGCAAAATCATGAGAGATTAGAGATATTGAATCAAGGAAACAAATAAAATGTTGTGGCGATTAAAATGGTTACTAAAATTAAGTTTAGAATTGGTATGTTGTTGGACTAAGGAATTATGGAATTGATGAATAATGAATGGAACTCCAGCTTAGAAATTAATATATTTAAGAAAGAAAATAAAAAAAGATAAGTTGAGAGGACACTAATACCTAGGTTAATATTTAAAGTCACAAATGAGACAATTAAAGGATGAAAATGAAAAATGGACCTTAAACAAAGGAGAATTCAACACAGAGCATGAGAAGGATTGTGAGAAAAGATAATGAAAAGTCTAATATTTAACTTTTGTTATGAAATGAAGAAAGTGGAAGCCATTAGAGAGAGAATAATCTTATTCATTCCGAGAATTAGTAATTTATTTACATTACATGGCCTACTTTATATAAAGGCTTCAGAAGTAAGGACTGAACTTATCCCACGATGTGGGACTAAACAAAATAATGTACAAGCATATTCACTTCATAATATACATATATTATAACACTCCCCCTTGAATATGCGTCTTCAAAATCTTGAATGCTCGGATAATTTGGGAATTTCCGTTTCGAAATGTGTATGAGGATTTCTCCCCCTTATTATTATCTTGCTTGCATTTATCGATTCAGTCGATATAGGTATTGTCTGTTGCCTCATTAAAAACCTCTATTAGAAAAACCCAGTGGGAAAAACGTTGAACATGGAAAAGAGTGCAACTTGTGAAATCATAAATATCATACTAAAAATGATATTCCTTATAAGAGTTTGATACTTCAGGATCAAAATAATGCCTCATTAAAACCTTACTAAGAAAAACCCAATGGGAAAAATCTTAGTGAAGGAAAAAGAGTACAATGACATATTTTATTTTCTCATTTTTTAAATAAAGCTTGATACTTCTGGATCAAACTAATGTCTCATTAAAACCTTACAAAGTAAAACCCTATGGGAAAAATCTTAGTGAAGGAAAAAGAGTACAATATAGTAAGTCATATTTCAATAATTTATTGCATCAGATAGAGTTTGATACTTCTGGATTAATTTAATACGTCAGTAAAAACCTTACAAAGGAAAACCCGATGGGACAAAACTTAGTCAAGGATAAAAATATAATTTAACTTAAATAACATATTTGAGATGTTATTTCTTGAAAAGACGTTTGATTCTTCTAGATCAAGATAATGCCTCATTAAAACCTTAATAAGAAAAATCCAGTGGGAAAAATCTTAAATAAGGAAAAAGAGTACATTATAGCTTATTTCAAATGTTACTAGGGAGTTGATACTTTTGGATCAAGATAATGCCTCATTAAAACCATACTAATAAAAACCCAATGGAAAAAATCTTAGTTAAGGAAAAACAGTGCATTATAAAATACTTATGGATGCTCCCCCGATTTAAAGTTTCCTCTGAATTCGTATTCGTCTTTCGATAACTTAAATTGGTTATAGATACTTCTGGATCCATAAATATGTATCTCATTAATAATACAATTTATTAATAGTTTCCTTCGATACAATCAAATTTTCTAAGATTGTTTCTTCAAATATGGTTTGCATTTTATGCATTTGTATGCTACTTCTATGAAAAACACTTCATGTTCATTTTTGTGCTTCAAATTAGTTTTGCACATTGCAACTATACATCTTTCATGAATATTAAAAATTTCATTACAACATTACTAGAAAGCAGGAAGTAATCTACTCATCTTGATGTACCAAGATTTTCATTACAACAATACTTAGAAGAAATTTGTAATCTACACTTCATGTCTTTTTTATTCTTTATAACTACAAAAGTTATATATATTCTTCAGAAATTTGTATACTTTAATAAGTATTCGCATATCGCAACTATCACTTCAATGGATATTAAGAGTTTCATTACAATGATACTTAAAAATAGTAAGTAATCTACTCATCATGAATTATATCAAGATTTTCATTACAACAATACTTAAAAGTAGGTTGAAATCTACTCTCCTTGTTCTTTGCATTCTTTATAATAATGAAAGTTATTTATATTCTTCAGGATTTTGTATACTTTCATTATTTAACATGATTTAAACCATATTTATACCTTCGGGGTATATTAGCATTTCAAGTACTTTTGGTACTTTGCAGACTACAAGTTCAGATTTCTTATTAAGGAGAATTTCATGATGGCCAATCATGTTTTTCTCTAATCCAGGATCTTTAATCCATTTATAAACATAAGAGCTTTATTATTTATAAATTTATCATCGATGATTATTTCTTGTCAGTTCTAGACATGATTTATTGAGATCTCTTTAATTATCATGTTTTAGGTACCTAACCCACTTCTAGGTTTATTTGAGAATCATGTCATGGATCTCTTTCAAAGCATCCTTAAGTGTTTCTTCAAGAACACTCACCTCCTTTATTTGGCATCTTTATTACTTACTCCTAAAATATTTTAAACTAACTTTTGCACTATATTTCAGACGTGGTTTACAAATTTTGATCCTTCAGGGATTCAAATCTATATTGGAGAAAGTCTACTAGGGATATTATTGATAATTTATTCAAGTTACGTAATATCTTGCATCATTGTATATTTTAACAAATATTTAACACTGATGATCAAAATGAGCTTGTATCCCTTTATCCTCCCCCTCAATGTTGACAAACATTGTCACATTAAATAATAATCATCTTTGGGCTCTCATTTTGATCCATTATGATATTTCTACTAGCAAATACATCATACATATTAATAATAGGAGGATAATTCTTTTATTGGTTGATAAGATGCATTCAATTGATATTGATTATTAGAGTTTGTTCTCATTCATTGATCTAAGCAATTGGAGGAATTTACTTATTGTGTAGATCATTTGAATACATACAAGACTTCAGGTCATTCAACATTTATGTTGATTGAATTTTAAATCACTAAATAATATCTATGCATAATCTATACGATGAGCTTATAACAAACTACAGGTTGTTAGCTAAATATTTACATATATGGATGTATACGTGCGTCCACATATCACATATATATTATAAAATTTTCATATTCTTTCTCATTTGAATTAGTGATTTTTAGAACAAACTGTTACAAGGATCCAAACTACTAATTCTATTTATAAATCAATGTCAATGCAAACCTTTAAAAACCGCATGATAATGTTCAAAACATTTGGTTTGAAACCATATCGAACTTCTGGTTAGAAAAATATACACACAACTTCAAGTTGTTAAGTTTTATTCCTCAATTATATCTCAAATATCAGTTTTGAACGCTAATTATGATTACTTATCAAGGAATAATTTTTAATTGCATATAGACATTTCTACGCATTTCTATTGAGAGTTCTGTAAAAAAAATTACAGCAAAAATAATAATAGTATCTTCTGGATACTTGGAATGTTACAGATACAAATTTCCTCAGAACCGTATGTATAGCTCTCAAATTTTTAGGATCTAATCTAAACTAAATTAGGATCCTTTATAATCAAATTTCTATGCATTTATTTGGTTTAATAAAATTACCAAATATATAAGCAAATCTCTTCTAGAGATATGTTATCATTTCCTAATTTATTTGTCTCTTTTAGGGATATTTTATTACCACTACTTCTGGAGTGAATTTATCTCTTATATATATGTATGTACTATTGGAATGTCATAAATGTTTCTATTTGTAGAAATTACATAATTACTACCTTTACAATAACATAAAACATCCCTACTGGAGATTTTTGTTGTAACTATCTTTGAAATGACATATCAAACTTTAAATATAGTAACAAAATTAGATGCACCAAATGAAAGTAAGACGCGAAGAGATAAAACCACTACTTCTGGAGTGTAACGTTGGTATACAATATCATTTTTTTTGGATAAATTATTATCATTACTCAAAAAAAATTATATCATTATTCCTTCAAGGAATATAGTATTTCCTTTTAAGAAATTGCAATGTAACAAAAATAAAATTCCTATAACATCTCTTCTGGGATGTTAGATTTTGCAATATAAATATAAATAAATCTCTAAATCATCTTTTCAAGAGATTAATATACACACATACGCATCCAATGATGTTTGAAATATCATGTAACATAATATTTTCAGGATATTTGGTTAATATAGTGTAAATGTTAAGATATAAGGTAAGGTATAACTCATTTGGAGATATTTGTAATCTCTTGAATGCAACCTCATTTTCTCATATGATTATTTATTAATTTTCCTTAACTTCTTTACGAAGTACAACCTTATCATTTTACATAATTTCAATAGAGCTTCGGGCTTCTAATTCGTGAACTTCAAGTTCATTAATTTGTTATGAACTTCAGGTTCTTAAATTTTGTGTAAACTTTTCCCCTTTTTTTGTACCATATTGTTACAAAATGAAAGTCTATTAGAATTCGAGCTTGTAAAGTTTATCAGAAATCTTTTCATAATTCAAGATTTCAGGTCTTGGACTTTGAGTTATACAATTTCTGGTTGAAAAAAAAAAATCTTTGCACCTTCAGGTTGTTGTTCAAACTTATTTCTTTCATTATATCGAGCATTGTTTGTCAAAATGAATACACCATATAATAAATCATATGTCTATTCTTATTCCAAACATAAAAATACAACATCATTTAATTTACCATAGCCAGTGCATTTATGATGATATGGTAATTTAATTTATTACCATGACGACAACATTTAATGCATTTATGATTAAAATAATGAATGCAATTTACCATTATTGTGGCATAAAATATAAAATATTATCACAACGAATTGATTTCTTTACAAACAAATAAATCAGTCTAACTAACTTTAGTTAGCAAAATTTAATCTCAAAGCTATGTTTAATATACTCAATAATAAAATTAAATGAATACCATAAGAGAAACTTTATTTCTTAATAGTCAAAATTTCTAAAATAACTAAAATAACTCTTATATATATATGTACATACATACATACATACATATATATATATATATATATATATGTATGTATCCTTTTGTTTTATAATTCAAGTTTCTGCTCTTTTATTGAAACTTCTGCTTCTTTATTATAAGAAAACTTGAAATTTAATAATTTATGGAAACTCAAGCTTTTAGCATTATAGGAACTGCAGGTTCTCAACTTTTATTTCAAATGCTAGAAATTAAGTTTACCATATATGTTTTCATTAACGTTTCCATTCACTTCAGGTGTACTAAATCAATATTAATATTGGAACTAAACTAATATGGTCTTCTAAAGATGCATTATTCTTGTATATGTTTCCCTAAGAAATAATAAAATAATTCTTCTAGAAATATAAACAATATATATATCAAAATAATTTCCAAAATCAAAATCCAAATCAAAGAGTTTTCAAAATGAAACTTCATTTATCAAGCATGTTTATATTACTTAGATCTATATCACAAACCAAAACATAATCAAGATCAATAAATTTATTTGAATCAACAACAGAAATTGTCAAATTCAAAACTTGCTTTCCAAAATAATGAACTCAAAAAAAACATGCAATAATAAGCAAGTTTGAAATCAATTCAAATCCAAATTCAAAAAATCACAACATTTTATTTTTAAACAATGTACAAATCTAAAAGGTATATTATCTGGGTGTGATTTTGAGATCTACAATATAATGAGATCAGAAAAATAAGAACAAAAAAATCGGATCTATTGTAGGATGAGATCTGAAACATAATGATAAAAATACATGTACAGTGGAATAAGATCTATAGATTTAGATCTATGATAAGGTAAGATCTTGAAAAGATAAGATATATTAAAAATTAAATCCAAATCTGAAAAACTAGAAAATAGATATAGAATTGTGAAACAAGAGTACTTAAATCTAGATCTAAATTAATCGCAAAATAAATCTAGAAAAGCATATCTAGAAATTTCAAACATGTTCAATGGTTGAATAAGAGGAAGAGATAGATCTGATCTCAGTGACTGAATAAGAGAAAGAGATGTACCTACATGAAGAAAAAAAACGGATCTAATCTTCTGGATTAGAATATCCAATACATTCGAGAAAAAGATCGTGCTGATAACGTGTTATGAAATAAAGAAAGTGGAAGCCATTAGAGAGAGAACAATTTTATTCATTCCGAGAATTAGTAATTCATTTACATTACATGGCCTACTTTATATAAAGGCTTCAGAAGTAAGGACTGAACTTATCCCACGATGTGGGACTAAACAAAATAATGTACAAGCATATTCACTTCATAATATACATATATTATAACAACTTTATATATGATAAATAGATAATATGACTTTTTTTATCTTATCTTGTGTGGCAGGGGCTTTTACAAGAGGATAAAGTTGAAAATTTTAACTTTCCAGTTTATACGCCTTCAACAGAAGAAGTAAAAGAAGAAGTTATAAACCACGGGTTATTTTCCATAAATCAACTATACACTACTATGTCAAATTGGGATCCAAATAATGAATCTATTGATAATCATGAATCATTTGATAGCATTGAGAGTGGAAAAAACATGGCAAACAGCCTAAGACCGGTGTTTGAACCTATGCTTGCAAGGCATTTTGGACATATCATTATGGATGACTTGTTCGCTAGAATTACTCTTAATGTTGGTAATCATCTTCTCAAAGAGATGGGAAAATATGAAATTATTATTCTTTCCTTAGTGAAATGATAATACTAGTCCTTTTTTGTATTATTCTGAATATGGACATAAATCAATAATATTTTGCTTGCTTGAAGAAAATCAAGTTTACATGTTGTGATAATCGATGGGTAAAATGATAGCACTAATTTTTGATTCATTAACATATATATTATTTTTCCAATCTGTTCGATTGGTTATAAATAGTATATTCACTAGTGTATAACACAGTGTTACACACTTAATATTCTAAGGAATAATGCTTTAGATATTGAAAATACCGTACAAATCAAGGATTATTAGGAAATATGAAGTGAGTTTGTTGATATGGATGAGTGACCAATTGAATATATTCTTTTAGTATAAAAATTTTGTCCTATAATTGACATATTTTATATTTGATAAAAAGAATGAATTTTGACATTTTTGTTATTTAGATGAAGTGTGTAACAAATTTTTTATTATTTAGGATCAATATATGTCAAGGAAACCAATATAAACGGGCTAATTTAATTTATTTACTGATTTTTAAACATAGGATCTAATATGATTTTTGCAACAATTAAGAATTTAACGTTTGAGGTTTAATACATTTATTAGATAAAGTAAATATTAGTTGAGTATTAGATGTTTGTTGTGTAAATGACAAACATTTTTAAAACCAAAAGTATTATAACAATAATTTGTTTAAATTGTCTATTTATTAGTTTTAAGATAAATATCAAAATATTCATTTGAATCAAATATGTCATATTATCGTATACATTTTTTTACAAAGGCAACTGGGCTTTATTTTTGTATGAGTGTCACGACCCTAAATTTTCGATCCCGAAAATTCCAGATAGCTAGGAAAAGAAGAAAAGATAAAGAAGAAGAAACAGTAACAAATCACAGAAACCTCACATATGCAGCGGATCAAAATATAATATCACATAAATAACAGTTTTACAAGAAGAATTGTATCAGTACACTTATATTTTTATACATCAGAGTTACAACCATTACCAATCACTGGACAGTTTAAATCAACATGTCCTAGTTATACAATAATATATCACAGCGGAAAATACTCCATTCGTTCCTGCCCTCCAGCTCGTCTCCTGAGCTCTAGAACGTCCTTACCTGAAAATCTGTAATACTCGATCTGACCCGAGCATTACATCAAAGTAACACCCGGGTCGGGCTGGAAACCAGCGTGAGTAAACCCATCTAGCATAGAATACAAAAGCATACAACTTATATAAACCCGGGTAACTTATATCAATTTACAACTTCACAAGTTGTTATAAACATCACTTATTTCACCTATCAATTTATAAGTTCCAAAACTTAGATTAAATAGTCCAATTCGCTTAAATTATTCCATTCCAGCTTATTGATTTCACATATAAATCTAATATGAATCGAAGTGGTTTCAGGTATTTACTAATACCCGACTCCGGTCTCTTCGAATCCAATGTCATTTAAATCCAAGTTATTCAATTAAATACAATTCAATTCTTAATTACCGGATAACACTTTTACAAAGCAATTCATAATTGATAGATAATCACATTATCACTATCCATCCAATATATCATATCACAAAGCAATTCATATCAGAGATATCAACCAATCCAAAGCACTTATCATTATTCAATCATTCATAAGCAAGATTGATCATTTCCATTAATTACATTAATTAATGATCCTCTAATTACTTCCATTAGTTAATTATTCTTAAATTTCATTTAATAATTAACCTTTAACTTAATTACATTCATTAATCAACCTTGATTAATCATAATCAAAAATTATCTTTCCTTAATTTCTCCATCAATTAAACCATCCCCATGATTAATTATTAATCAATCCTTTAATTACACTGGGTAATTATCACTTAATTTCTTCCATCAAGTAATTATCCTTTAATTACTTCTCATCAAGTAATTTCCTTTAACTAATTACATCCAATAATTATCCACTAATTACTTCTCTAAGTAATTATACCTTACTAATTACCTTAAGTAATTATACTTAACTCAACATCAAATGATTACCTTTAATTAGTTAAACTTAATTAATTAACTAGTATTAACCACTTTAACTTAATTAATTACACAAATTAATTAACCTTACCCATACACATTGATTATATTAATCCATAATTAATTACTCGAATTAATTATTCTACAATTACTTACATTGATTAATTATCCTCTAATTAATCACACTCATTAAATTAACTAATCCCTTGATTAGTTTCCTTAATGAGCCAATCCTTAATTAATTACTCTATGTAATTATCTCCAATTACTACCATTAGGTAAATTTCCCTTCAATAAATTACTTTATCAAGTAATTGTCTAATTTTTCAATTATACTTAAATAATTAACTTTTAAATCATTAATTAATTCATCCTTAATTTACTCAAGGCCTTAATTAATCAATTTATTTCATTTCGTTTAGTAATTATCCTTAAGTTTCCCTTAATTACTTAAGTCCTTAAATAAATTTAAGATAAACCATTATCTTAATTAATTTCTTAATTAAATCATTTAAATCTTATTAAATTTAAATGCTTGAAAATTTACTTATACAAAATCACTTAATGCCTTTTAAATAAAGTCTTAACACACTTATTTTAACACTTTCTTAATTCATATTATTATTATATTCTATTTGAAATCCCTTAAGGATTTAATAAATTAATTAATCTAGTCAAATCAATAAATCAAATTCAACCTTATCATTAAAATTTTAACTTGTTATCAATTTACTTAAGCTTGCATTCGCTAAATGTTTTGAACTTGTTATTACTTTTATTTAAAAACTCTGTACCTTTATAGGTAACCCAAGCACAACCAAAAATTTCCGAGGTAGAACCACAAATTACTCGAGACAACCCTGGCAAATTCCCCTAAAATCTGAGCCATCGGCCCACTGGAAAAAAAATTCGAGTCAACTCGAATACAACAACAAGCACCACCCTAATTTCTGATCCTCACTCTCCTTCTTTTTTTTTTAATTTTAGTTTTTTAGACTTGATAAAACTTTAAACATATACTCATAATCACAAGCACGCTCGAATCAATACCCGAGCTAAACTCATCTCTACCCGTGCCAAAACTCGAGATGAAAACCCATCATCCCACACGAAAAACTATGGTGCACAGAGAGATCCCGTGCACATGCATCGTTGACCCACGAGGCTTCAGCGTCCACGAACGTTGTCGACAAGTCGCTGATGATCTTCTCTTACGTTCTCGAACACCCAATCTTTTCCATAATTCAAGGATCAAAATCAAACTAACTCGATCGAACAGGATCTAATTCCATCACCAACAAACTTTCTCGTTTCCGATGCTCCGACCACCACCACCCTGAAACCTCGTCCACTGATCCATCGACCCACCACGCTTCCCTGCACCACGACCGATCAAGTATCATGCCGCAGAGATAACGTAGCACACAACTTTCCAGCCTCATCCAAATGGTACCCAAAAACCCTACTCCAACCAAAATCAGCCATTGCGGTAGTTAATTGAATCACCCTCCATTTTTCCCACACTCGCCAGCCTCCTAGCTACCTTCGGTAGCGATTTCGACTACCCCAAGTTTTCCGATCACCAGAGGGGCCTCAAAACCCAAAATCTGATCAACCTGAATTTCCACTCTCAAAACAATACTAGAAATCATGATTTACATATCAAAATTCCTAACTTTCAACCATGAATCAACCCATATACCCCAAACAAGAAATCGTAATGGTTTATTTTTGACCCATTCCAACTTACCACTGTATTTTTCTTAAATTTTTATTATTTACAATATTAGAATCCTTGGAACTATTTTTAGAATTTGTATTATGTTGTTACAACCATGTTTTATACAGGAATCCAAGCTAAATTTGGACTGCATGAGGAGGTTTAGATTTTTTTTTTTTGAAGGTTGTTTGAGCCTGATAAACAAAACAAAGAGACAATCTGTATAAATATATACATGCAGATACATATTCATTTAAATAGAGAAATTCAAGCCTAGAACCTGATAAACACAGACATGCAAACCATAATACAACACTTCTTTTCAATTTATCACATGCATTCCAAAAATTATTTATTAAACTGTTTTAAGGGGGTAGTTTACTCATTTGTTTTGAAACAGAGAACACCTGAAAAACTTTTGTCTTCGAACAGGAAATTTAAATTGCTCTTGATCCTAATCTGCTTACAGATCTGTATTTTGAAATAAAAGCTTTGGTTTCTGATCTCCTTCCTGATTTGCACTTGAATTTGAACCAGTTTTGAGATGATCAAATCTTGTTTAAATCTTAAGGTGATTTTGCTATAGGTTTTCAACATTTGAAACAGTTGATTGCAGTTTGAATTTCCTTTTTGATTTAAAACTGTTAATAGGCTTTAAGCTTTCCTTGTTTTGAAAATAAAGAAAAAAAATGAGAAGCATAGAGTTAAGATATATTTAGCTTTGATTTATTTTTATTTTTTTACATAAAAATAATGAAAATAAATTAACCTACATGACACTTGTTACTATGCATGCTATCTTAGATACAAGTGTTAATTGTATATATTACAAAACTTACAATTGTAAATTTCATGTGTTATAAGACTTATAAATATATTTATAAAATTTTAAATTTATATTAACTATTTAATTTTTTTTCTTATGTGTTTTTATATTATATTTATATTTATATTTTTATGTTTAATACTTATATTAAAGAAAGTATAACCCTTATGTTTATAATATTACACATGTTTTATCTCTAGATCCATAATTATATATGTACTAAGGCTTATTATTAAATCGTGTTTCATAATTATATTTTTAATCTTAAAATAAAGTTTCTAAATCATAATATATATACACCTAAAATTTTCAGCACTATAAAGTTTACATTTATATATTAATGGGATTTATTAATTCACTATACAATTTATAAATTTCAGACATTATAATCCAATATTTATTATAGTTCCCAAGTCCATTTATTAGCAGAATTTTATTTGTTAACAAATATATCAGTATTTAATAGTTAAAATCTGATAATTACCAATTATCAGATGCCCAAAAATTCGGGTTGTCATATTCCTTCCCCCTTTGAATCTTTTCGTGATCGAAAAGGAACGAAGTCAGAATTTATTAAATACTTAAAATCAGATAAATCACTTTTTGTTCATCATTCTTTCTTTTAAAACACTTTATAATCTATATAATATTTCCAAAATTGTTTTATAAGAATACTTTTTATAACTCGATGTCTCAACCAGTCCATCCTTGTTCTTACAGAAATTCGATCATTCGTTGATCAGACGTACGACTGAAAATCTATGAGTACTTAGCAGACTCATTTTCAACACCCAGTGAAAATACTTGGAAAATAATTTTACTGAAAAATATAGAAAACATTTTGACAATAGAGGAAATATCTTTGGTGAGAATGCTCTGGAAATCATCACCACCATCCATGGTCGCAGTTACATCTTGGGTTACGTTGCCATCGCAGCAAAAGTCCAAGTATCTGTAGGCACTCCACGCCCCTCGATTATGCCATGGAACCCACAACAGATCGCAGTTACATTCCAGGGTTACATTGCCATCGCAGCAAAAGTCCATGTAACTGTTGGCTCTCAGCGACACACCCGACTTTCGCTGTCAAAATGAAACTTCTCCACTCCTTCATAGGTCGCAGTCTACCGATGTAAAATCAAACGCAGACTGCTGGCTCTCAGCGGCACACACGACTTTCGCTATGTTACCAAAGGTCGAAGTCTCCCGATGTAAAATCAAACGTAGACTATTGGCTCTCAGCGGCACACACGACTTTCGCTATGATATACACTACTCATAATTCTCAGGAACTAGTTTTGTCCGGACTCCTCACAGGATCAACTTAAGAAACCCCCTTTAGGGCTCAAGGCAGCACCACCCGGTGGCACTCCTGAGAAGTTCATTTCAAGGGAGCGCCTTTTCCCCCAGAGCCATCATCAAAACACTTTATACTATACACATGTAGTATCTTTCAAAACATACACCTAGTATGATATCATACAAAGCTCCTTTACACAAAATCGATTATCCCAAAATCGATAATTCTCAAACTAGGCTTTCCAAATTTCAATATTGATTTTACCCAAAAATCAAAAGCCTTTCCAATTCCAAAGGTTCTAAAAACCTTTTTCCAAATTCCTCATAAAATCCTTTATATATATATATAATCCTTGATAAAAATCTTTGGATCATTTTAAACTTGTATAAAACTCCTTTTATACTTCAAATTCTTTCAAAATCTTTCCTTCTGGCAAAAGGTTCAACAAGGGATGATTTATCTTATACAACAAAGATATATAACTTTGTTTATTCTAAATCAAATATCCAAATTTGATTACTCTATACAAAACCACATATCATATCACTTACCTCTATAAAGTAACTTTCTATCATAGAAATATCAAATTTCCATTTTACTTCATCCTATATTTCACAAAATATACCTTTCATTTCAAAAAAAACATTTTACAATTATTATTCACAAATTCCCAGTAACAATTTCATTCAAACCCGTACGATGCACACATATCATCCGTACGCTATACCAATCTGATTGCTCACTCGATCACACGATTTCCCTTCCGAACTAGTATCGTCCACCCGACTTTCTAGTGCGGACTCAGATCTGGTTTCTTGATCAGAAACCGTCATTCTCCTTGCATAGGCATAACTATGATGGAGAATATCCAGAACCAATCAACAATCAATATCCAGGTTCGCCGTCGAAATCGAGCGAAAAATCCCAACTCGGATCGACATACTATCTCGAAATTCTATGCTCGAATCTAGATCAAATAACTATGCGAATAGAATAACATACGTACACCATACGTATTTATCTTTATTGGTTTTTAGCCAAATCAATTTCTTTTCTATTCACATTCACTTTAAATTTCAAGCAATTACTCACAATTGCTTTAATCCCATTTGGATTATTACCTCTATTCTTATCTCAATTGGGTATTCAACCACAAACAGTTTAAACTCTGTCCAGTTTAAATTTAGAAAATAGCTTGAAAAATTAAAAATAAATAAGTAATTGAAAAATAATTATTAGTTTGTAAAATAGCTGCAAAATAGTTAAGTAATTGTAAAATAGTTGGAAAATAGTCAAATAGCTATAGAAATTTTAAATAATTGCAAAATAACTATAAAATAGTAATTAGTAGTTGAAAAT
This sequence comes from Allium cepa, assembly GCA_030765085.1. Lineage (NCBI taxonomy): Eukaryota > Viridiplantae > Streptophyta > Magnoliopsida > Asparagales > Amaryllidaceae > Allium > Allium cepa. The sequence goes on along the minus strand of CM060930.1, from coordinate 103,466,156 downwards.
AGTAATTAGTTTATAAAATAGTTTAAAAATTGTTAAATAGTTCTAAAACTAATTGTAAAACAAGTATAAGATAGTTTTAGGTTTAAAAAGAAAAGTTGTATAGTAAATAGTTTGGAAAAACAGATTTGTACTAAAACAATTTATTTTGAAAATAGTCCAGAGTCAAACTGTTCAATTCTCAACCTCTATTTCCAATCAATTCAATTTAAATTTCCACTTCCATTTAAATTGATTCAATTCCAATTTGAATTGATCCCAATTCCAATAAATTTTAACTTTCAATTTCTATTTAAATTAAGTTAACTTCCATTCTCATCCCAAATTCAAATCAACTTCCTATTTGAATTTGAACTCAATCATCATCTATTCCTGTTTAGATTATCCAATTCAAATTTCCATTTGAATTTTTAAACTTATCCATCTTCTATTGTAACATCCCAAAATTTTGAATTTGCAATTCGGTAAATTATTTGAACTTTTAAATTTAAATTGTGAGAATTTCACGGGAAATAAAAATATTGTTAATATTAATATTAGAAAAATATATAAAATTAAATAAATATTGATAGTTAAGTTTAAATAATTATTAATAATAATAATAAAGAAAAGAACATATAATAAACAAGGAGACAATAAAATATGTGATGATATAAATGTTGGAACACACACTTTCATTTTGCAATGTAAGCAAACAAGTGTGTGTGTGAATATCATACAAGTTGCATAGGAAGTTTATAAACAAGAAAAAAAACTGTAAAATAAAACAGGACCCAATAGTACATATAAAAAAAATCAAATCTAGCATATATGCATGTTAACAAACATGGGAAGCATGAAGCACTAAATGCTATTTACTCTTCAGCCCATAAACTATATACATTCAAACAATTTAGCAAAGTAAAGAAAACTGTACTTACAAAAAAATAAAATAAAGTAAGATTTGTTGTAAGTATACAAGGGAGCAATGAACATACATTACATGCTTCCATTAAATGCCACGTACTCTTCATCATGTACAAGATCACATCAGCCCCTTGAAAGATAGAAGAAGGTCTTTATTTGTACAAAGCATGCATAAAGTAATTATACAATATAATACTTCAGTAAACCTTACCCTGTACACAATCTTCATATATATGTACACATACATAAACCTTTAGTTCGTTCAACAAATCTTAGCAAAAAACAGAGATTAAAAAGAAAAGCAAACATCACTTTTTATTCAAGTTAAAAGCAATTTACTGAAGAGAAAAAGAAAAGAAGATTCAATCTGTGGATTTTCTAAACAAAAGAAAAGTGTCCTCTGTCTCTAAATAATTTCATGTGAGTAAACATAATTCTAAAAGTTCTAAGTTAAATTTAAAAATCAGTAATGATGATTCATTTTTTATAAAAAGAATTGTATCTGTTTGATCTTTGAATAAAACCCTGTGCATATATAGGTTACTTTGTTCTTCTCTGTTGTTTGAACAGGTTACATATTTGTTCAAAAGAAAAAAAACTCAAACTTTTCTCATCAAAATATTGTAAAACTTTCAATTACGATCAAACAAGATGTAACAACCCTGTATTTTGTAATTATTTTAATTGTTTATTTTAATTATTTATATTAAAACCCCTGATTTAAAAACTTTATTTTAATTATTAAAATGAATAAATTTTGTTATTTTAAAAGTATATTTTGATTTCGTGTGAATTATAATTTCAAAACTGAATAAATAGGATATTTCCAGAAAAGTGGATTTTTGGTCAATCTGGTCAAACTTTGACTTTTAAAATTAAAATTAAAATATTTGAGTTTTTGAATTTATTTTTTATTACGAAAAGATATTAAATTTCAAGAATACTGCTTTTTGTTTCGTTGAAATCCGATTTATATTGTGAAAGTTGTGCTTTTTACAATATTGGGTGTAAATTGATTTATTTAATAAAATTATCTATTTTAATTTACATAAATAATATTTTTATTTGTCAAATCATGTTCTAATATGTGTTATATGACATGTTAGACATATATTTTATTTTAAAACATTTTTAAAGTGACGTTATAATTTTTCCAAAGTTTATTGCATTTATTTCTTATTTTTAAAGGCTAGTTTCTATTTTTCTGCTATTTTCTTCATTTAAATTATATTTAATTTAAATTTATTTATTCATTTTTGTGAATGAATTTTTATTTTATGTTCTTATCTTTATTTATAAATATTTTTCATGTACATATAAATTTTTCAGAGTTTGTTCCATTTAATTTCAAATTTTCTAGACTAGTTTTCATTTTCTGTGCTATTTTCTTATTTCAATCATATCTAATTAATATTTAATTATTAATATTTTGTTTATCTTTTATATTTTCGAATTTTAACTGAAATTATAAGTATTTTTTACTATTTAAATGTATATAAATATATATGAGAAATGTGAAAGGTTTTGTGACTTCTTATTTCTTAAGGCTCTTTGTATTCTCACCTTTTCAACTCCAACCATTACTTTTCATTCAATTTGCTGCCATAACTTCCTATCTTCAGCCGACTCCTCTATCATTTCACGTGAATTTTCCATTTCTCATCTCTAAAATTTTGGCCTCCATCATTTTCATGAAGATTGGTAATTTTTTTCCTTCTTTTCTATGCAAATTCTTATTGTCTTGTTTGTTGTATGCACTTGCCTTCACGTATAGACTCGGCCTTAGCTCCTCCTTCAACAAAGCTGCCTCCACCACCACCACATCAGGCTGCCACCACTTCTAGCCCTCTGACCATCCCAATCCGTGCACCCTTGGTTGATGGTCCATCACAAAACTTGAACAAACGTCACCCTATATGCCATAGCCAATCACCATGACCACACATCACCTTCAGCCACCCCTTGGCCACGACCTACTCCACCTCCACCACCCATGGACGACCTAAAACCCTCTGCCACACCATTCTCCAGCCCACTACAGACCTGGCCGTGCCTAGAATTGCATAGGGCCGAGCCTTATGTGCCTTGAAATCTTGTTTTGTTGCATTGGTGTGTCATTTCATGCATCACTAACTTGCACCATATTTTTCCTATGCTTGGACGACCTCTTATGAACCCAACCCAAATCCAAACCCACTCCTTTCCATGTGTTTCTGACCTATTACTGAAGCATTAGTGGTAGAAGGCAAGTGCAAGTGGTTTGGAGATGATTTATGCATTCATCTCTAACATTGTTTAATCGTATTTTTGAGTTGAAAACTTATATTGTTTGTATTGTTTGTTTGAATTGTATTCAAGGCAATTAATCTTTGGCTCTCTCACACTCGAATCATTATCTTGTTATTATGCTTTTGAAGATCTCAGTTTGTGTGTTTCATTTGTCGTCTCCGGCTTATACAAGTGAGTTATTCTCACCAGACAATTTGTACCTATATAACTAGTAAAATGACCACTTTTGAATCTGTAAAATGCATAACTATATTATATCTGCTATGCTATGATTTTATGATGTTCACCCATGCTTGAACACCTGTTATATCATATTTTACTGTTATATTATGATGTTCTGTTATTTTTGTTAGCTTATCACACTGCAAGTTCTCTTTAGATTAGAATCACTATGGGTTGAATGATATATACCCGAACGGACTTTAGAATAGGAGAAAATCGTTATGGGCTGAAATGATAGGCCTGAATGATTTTCAATTATTTTCATTTACTTGGGGTTGCGGGTTTGAAATGATCAAACCCGGGTTTTCTTTGTAAATTACGGGTTGAAATGATATATTACCCGTATCACTTTACATAGGCTAGAAAATGAAATACAGACCCGTGGTTTATATAAGTTTTTCTAAAATTCTAAAATTACTTTAGAAATGTAAATATTATAATATTTTGATTTAAACTTAATTAAAAATTATTTTTGTAAATTTTTATTGATTTTCTAAAAATTTATTAGTGAAATAAATAAATGGTAAAGTTAGAGAATTTGAAGTGTAAGTTATTTTGGGAAATTCTAATTTGGGTATAATTGGAATTTAAATAAAATATGAAAATATGATAAATTCATGATAATTTGGATTAAAGTGAATTTAAATGACTTTATAATATATTAATGATTTTGAGTAAAGTTAAAATGTGAAAAGAATGAATATTTAAGTTGAAATTTTGAAATATAACTAAAATTGGAAATTTGTGAATTTGACTTAAAGGTGAATTTTAAGTTAAGTAAATAAAAATGAAATTAAGTTATATTTGAAAATTTAAACTTAAGTGTTAAGTTAAATTTAATTTAATGAATTTAAATTTAATGTTGGAATTTAATAAGTGAATTATTATTAAATCTTGATTTTGAATTGAAATTTAACTTTATAAAATCATGAATATAAGGGTATTTGAATGATTATTTTAAAGGTGAAATTATATGATTTTATAAGTTAAAAATGATTTAAATAAAAATCTAATTGTTTGTGAAATTATACTGAATATTTGAAGTTAATTAACCGCATTTTTGAAATGCTATTAATCCTAATGTAAATGATAATACATCATTTGTTAATGCGGTAGTTGATAATAATGAACTAAATGGCTAAATTTAATTAAAGGCTATTATAGCATTTTTGTAAATGTTATAATTGTTGAATTTAACTAAGTTTATTTGAAACTAATGTAACCCTATTTCAGCATTTTTAAAATGTTGTCTATTGTTAAATTGAACTATTTGAATGTGACTTTCTGTAGCATTTTCTAAACGCTACGAAAGGTGAATTTTCACTGTTTTGATAAAATTAAGTGAATGAATGAACTTTGAAAAGTTTAAATTTTTGAAAATTTAATAATTTAATTATTAAATATAATAACTTCGTTTTATGATTTAAAATGAAGTAAATTGTTTTGAAATGTAAACTATTTTGAAATAAAATGGTATTTTAAATAAAATGAATGTGGTCTTGAAAAGATACGATATTTTGATATTTTGAAATGGATTTTTCTGAATGATGTTGAATTTTGAAATGATATTTGATTTCGAAGTAATAATTATTATTTTGAAATTTTAACCATGAGATGTATTTAATTTTTAGTTTAACTGATCCTTAAAGGATGGGCGATCCCAACCATTCTTTAAGTTATTGTGCATTTCTATTACAGTTCACTTGAGTTGATTTACATTATATAAGTATATATTGTCCTGACTCGAGTGTTTTGTGTTTTACTTTACGCTCGGGTCAGCCTGAGTATTCACAGCTTTGGGTTCTCTTTCTGGATCTGGTCTTTGCTGGAGTTTCTACCTATCTACATTTATGTCTATTTTTGTTTCAGCTATTCTAGTTTATCTCATGTATTAGTGAACTTCTATGTATTTGAGATTTCTATTATGTTGTTTTCAAACTGATATTATGTATTTGTTTTGAGACTCTATTATAGTAGCTTCATGAACTACTATGTTATTTTATATTCCGCTGCGAGTTATTCTGATTGTTCTGTGTCTGTCATTCTGTGTATTCGATTCATTTGCTCCAATTTATTTACAATGCGGTATTTTGAGCAATTCAAGTCCGGCATGTGTGGATGTGAATGGATGAAAATATCAGGTTGTTACAGTTGGTATCAGAGCTTTGATTTTTAGGCAAACCATAGCCAACGGAGCAAAAACTCATTAGAGATAGGGTAGAAATACCCTAGAATGAGTGAAATCATTCTCAGAATCATTTCTTTGTGAGAGAACGTATTTTGAAGTATAAAATGATTTTAAAGGATTTTTTTTAAGATTATTTTGGTATAAATTTTTTTTCTTATTTTGAAACCAAGATTTTAAAACTTCATTCCTTCGGTATCCACCTTCTTAGAAATCTTTTGGTTAGGATTCTTATCGATTAGGATTCCTTGAACTTTGGAATGCTCCCACTTGTTCTGAAATCCAGTCTTGTCTTACCTATTTTATCCTTTTGATTTTGGGCATTCCGTAACTTCACTTTGGAATGACCTCTCTGAAGATCAGTGATTCCGCCAATCTTTTAATGATTTGTAAATGGGTGAAACTCCTTTACAATGACAATTGATTCACCGGAGATTTCTATATCCTCGGTTTATGATGCTATCTATCTCCTGCTCTACCCGGATTCTATCTTTGGCGATCGAACATCGATTTTCCTTAGATTTCCACATTGGTTATATTCCTGAAGTCACGGTTGACCGGTTAAGGTCGCCCGCGATTTATATAGGCTTTTCATCTTCTATTTGGTAATGAAATTATCTTATCTTCGTTCGAGCTTAACTTCGAATTAGAATTCTATTTGATTAGAGTTCCTTTAAATTCGAATTCTGTTTGTTTGAAATTCATCCTTGAATCATTCTTTGGAAATTTGTGCTTCATTGTATTTTTAATTTGTGCATACATCGAAATTATTATTTTGATAAGGTTGACCACATTTTATATATAAAAGTGAAATGTTTTCGATAAGGATTATATACCTTTTATAAATGAAAATTTGAATTTTGAAAAGATTTGAAATTTTGAAAATTTATAAGAATTTGACTTATATAAAAATGATTTATAACTGAAAGGTTTTTGAATTTCGAGGAATTGAATTCCGGTGTTTTGAAATTGATTTTAGGATTTTGGAAAATATATAATAATAATTTAAAGATATTTTCTGAATAAGAAATGTTTCAAATGTATTCGAATGAATTCCAATGATTTCGAAGAGATTTCAAAGAAGTTCCAAGAAAATAAAGTCCAGAACCCACTTATGTCGCTGGAAAATAATTTCGGTGATGATTACATGCATCATCGACGTTGATTTTCGAGTTTCTGAGTGGGGGAGAGGCCAATCTAGTAGCTTTGCTATACGAGTGATTTTGTGAAACAAATTTTGATTTTAGATTTTGAATTATGGTTTGATATTCGAAAGATATATATATGTATATGTATATATATATATATATTTGAAATGATATAAAGTAAACTGGTATTCAGTCCTCGAGATTCAGGTTTGTTTTGGTATAACCCTATCTTTTGAAATTGGTTTACTGATTTTTTGGTGATTTCCAACTCTTGGATTGAAAATATGATTTCTTCGACTATTTTGAAGGTTCGAGCATTTCCAAATCAAGGTTAAGTTTTCAAAGCTAAGCAATTATGAAAGGTATAGGGTATTTGATAAAGAATATAAGTTTAGTTTGGTATGTTTTAAGTATAAAGTAACATGATTTATATAAGTTTGAAACTGTTTGTTGAGTGAAATAAATAAGACTAATTTGAATTATACTGGTATGAAATATAGATTTGAAAGAGTACATATAGAATAAAAAAATCTTTCCAATGGTAAATTGGATTTTTCCAGATAGAAATAAATAGTTTGAAGGTTTTAAAAAGAGATAGTTTTAAAATTAGATATTTTTGATGATTGAAATGGTTTGGAAATGATTTAATCTTTATTTTGATAAAAAATGTGAATTTGAAATGATAATTGATTTTGATAAATGAATAATTGAAGTTTATATTAGCATGAAAGGATATTGGGTTTACTTGTAATTTGAGTTTATTTAAAAATGATGGATTTATGAAATGAATACTTCAAAACTAAGTAATAATGAAACTAGATTTGAGACATATGAAATTATAAAATTTAGTTTTGGAATATGGTGTATTTAAGCTTTGAAATATATTGAAGAATGAATAGTTTATTTTATGGATCAAATCTTGATTTGAAATTTGATAATATTTGAAATGGTTTTGTTGGAAAACTAAATTGAATTGAAACTGATGGTTTGAATAAAGTTAGAAATTTTGGATTTGGGTTTAATTGAATAAATTTGTGAATGTAAAGAATTAAAGGAATGTTTTATGATTTCAAATGTATGTTTTCAAAAGGTTATGATTTTCAAAGTGTAATGATTTAAAATATTTTGGTTTCAAAAGATTTATAACTTTGGAAGTATTATGATTTTTGAAAGTGAATATATGTTTGAAATGGAAATGAATTTGTATGACCTAAATTTTGTTGGTTTGGAAATTTGGATTATTTTCTAAATCTATTGTTTTAAGAAACTTTGAAACTGAATATATGTAATTTGGAAGAAATGATTTGGCGAAATCATATATGATTTTGAAACTAAATTGATATTGAAATGGAAATGAAATTGAGAACCTTGTTTTATTAAATACTTGATTTGGTAGTTATCGAACTTATATAAAATTGATTTGTATAAGTATGAAGTTGATTTGAAAACAGTTGAATTGAAAAGGTACTCAATTTGGAAAGTGAAATCTTATATAATAAAAAGTCTATATAAGTGTGATTTGATATACTATCGATTTTGGAATGTATTCGATTTGAAAATGAAATCTTATATATAATGGAATTTATATAAGTGCGATATTTGAAGCTATGATTTTGAAGCGATACTATATATGGTATATTATATTTTTATGTAAGAGGTATGGGAAGTACCCTTCGGAAGAAGTATAGTGATATGCTTCGACCCAGATGGACTTGGGGAATCCAGGAATGGATTCGACCGATAAACCCTAATGGACTTGGGTGAATTCAGAAATGGATTCGAACTGATATGGCTGTCCGGACTTAAACTCATGAGTTCCTCGATTTTTTTTCCAGGGTAGATGGTTCTTTAGTTTACCCAATGGAGGCACTTTCGATCCTGGGATCTGTTGTTTATGGATCTTCCGGGAAGGAAGTGCATCCATTGCGTAAATCATTGAATCAGCAGCGTACCACTGCCGCAGGGGTCGATGGTCCCTTGTTTATGAACTGGCTATGATATTTTTCTGGAATCCGAAAGGTAGAAGGATCTTCTGGAAAGTTTTGTGTCCATTACGTAAATATTGGATCAGCAGCGGGCCACTGCTATCGTATTATCATCAAATTGACTTTGGATTTTGAGCGGAACTTCTCATACCTATTTTTAAGTATTTTCTCTGGGTATCGAAGCAGGTCTACTAAGTACTTGGAGAATTCTAGCTTTGCGCCTGATCAACGCATAATCAGTGTCTGCAGGAACGAAAGTAAACTTGTTAAGACATCGAGTTATAAAAGAATTTTGATAAATTATTATATAAAGGATATTTTGATCATTTATTTTTCCTTTCTAAATAATTTAAAAATGTTATAAATATTGTTTACTTCGAACTATCAAATTTGAATCAAATGATTATTCATCATATTATAAATTGTTTAAAATGTTGTAAATATAAATTTTTAAATTGAAATGTATATGGATTTAAAATAATGGTCCATCCTTGTCTTTCAACCTACTTTCCCTTCTAGCTATTTCTATCTTTTTCCTCTTCGAGGGTCCTTTCTGCATTTTGTGGAAAGAGTTGGTTCTTTGGCTTATCGTTTGGAATTGCCCGAGAAGTTTTCTCGAGTGTATGATGTATTCCACGTCTCACATCTCCTCTAGCCTCTTCCCGACTCATCTCTTATTGTTCAGCCTTTTGCTTTTGATAGTTTGGATATTTAGCCTAATCTGACAGTCGAGAGTAAGCCACTTCGTATTATCGACTGAGGTACGAAGCAGCTAAGATAGAGATCTGGTAGTCTGATCAAAATACTGTGAAGTACCGATGATTGGGATTGTACTTGGGAAACGGAGGAGAGCATTCGTGCTTCGAATCTGGAATTATTTTTCCAGGTACTATTTGTTGTCCATCTCGCTTTTCCTTATTTTTTCTTGTTCGCTCTTTTCGAGGACGAAAAGATTTGAGTGGGGGAGAGTGTAACAACCCTGTATTTTGTAATTATTTTAATTGTTTCTTTTAATTATTTATATTAAAACTCCTGATTTAAAAACTTTATTTTATTTATTAAAATGAATAAATTTTGTTATTTTAAAAGTATATTTTGATTTCGTGTGAATTATAATTTCAAAACTGAATAAATAGGATATTTCCAGAAAAGTAGATTTTTGGTCAATCTGGTCAAACTTTGACTTCTAAATTTAAAATTTAAATATTTGAGTTTTTGAATATATTTTTTTACGAAAATATACTAAATTTCAAGAATACTGCTTTTTGTTTCGTTGAAATCCGATTTATATTGTGAAAGTTGTGCTTTTTACAATATTGGGTGTAAATTAATTTATTTAATAAAATTATCTATTTTAATTTACATAAATAATATTTTTATTTGTCAAATCATGTTCTAATATGTGTTATATGACATGTTAGATATATATATTATTTTAAAACATTTTTAAAGTGACGTTATAATTTTTCCAAAGTTTATTGCATTTATTTCTTATTTTTAAAGGCTAGTTTCTATTTTTCTATTATTTTCTTCATTTAAATTATATTTAATTTAAATTTATTTATTCATTTTTGTGAATGCATTTTTATTTTATATTCTTATCTTTATTTATAAATATTTTTCATGTACATATAAATTTTTCAGAGTTTGTTCCATTTAATTTCAAATTTTCTAGACTAGTTTTCATTTTCTGTGCTATTTTCTTATTTTAATCATATCTAATTAATATTTAATTATTAATATTTTGTTTATCTGATATATTTTCGAATTTTAACTGAGATTATAAGTATTTTCAGTTATTTAAATGTATATAAATATATATGAGGAATGTGAAAGGTTTTGTGACTTCTTATTTCTTAAGGCTCTTTGTATTCTCACCTTTTCAACTACAACCATTACTTTTCATTCAATTTGCTGCCATAACTTCCTATCTTCAGCCGACTCCTCTATCATTTCACGTGAATTTTCCATTTCTCATCTCTAAAATTTCGGCCTCCATCATTTCCATGAAGATTGGTAAAAAAAATTCTTCTTTTCTATGCAAATTCTTGTTGTCTTGTTTGTTCTATGCACTTGCCTTCACGTATAGACTCGGCCTTAGCTCCTCCTTCACCATAGCTTCCTCCACCACCACCACATCAGGCTGCCACCACTTCCAGCCCTCTTACCATCCCAATCCGTGCACCCTTGGTTGATGATCCATCACAAAACTTGAACAAACTTCACGCTATATGCCATAGCCAATCACCATGACCACACATCACCTTCAACCACCCCTTGGACACGACCTACTCCACCTCCACCACCCATGGACGACCTAAAACCCTCTGCCACACCATTCTCCAGCCCACTACAGTCTTGGCCGTGCCTAGAATTGCATAGGGCCGAGCCTTATGTGACTTGAAATCTTGTTTTGTTGCATTGGTGTGTCATTTCATGCATCACTAACTTTGCACCATATTTTTCCTATGCTTGAACGACCTCTTATGAACCCAAACCAAATCCAAACCCACTCCTTAGCCATGTGTTTCTGACCTATTGCTGAAGCATTAGTGGTAGAAGCAAGTGCAAGTGGTTTGGAGATGATTTATGCATTCATCTCTAACATTGTTTAATCGTATTTTTGAGTTGAAAACTTATATTGTTTGTATTGTTTGTTTGAATTGTATTCAAGGCAATTAATCTTTGGCTCTCTCACACTCGAATCATTATCGTGTTATTATGCTTTTGAAGATCTCAGTTTGTTTTTCAGTTGTCTTCTCCAGCTTATACAAGTGAGTTATTCTCACCGGACAATTTGTACCTATATAACTAGTAAAATGACCACTTTTGAATCTGTAAAATGCATAACTATATTATATCTGCTATGCTATGATTTTATGATGTTCACCCATTCTTGAACACCTGTTATATCATATTTTACTGTTATATTATGATGTTCTGTTATTTTTGTTAGCTTATCACACTGCAAGTTCCCTTTAGATTAGAATCACTATGGGTTGAATGATATATACCCGAACGGACTTTAGAATAGGAGAAAATCGTTTATGGGCTGAAATGATAGGCCTGAATGATTTTCAATTATTTTCATTTACTTGGGGTTGCGGGTTTGAAATGATCAAACCCGGGTTTTCTTTGTAAATTACGGGTTGAAATGATATATTACCCGTATCACTTTACATAGGCTAGAAAATGAACTACAGACCCGTGGTTAATATAAGTTTTTCTAAAATTCTTAAAATATTTTAGAAATGTAAATATTATAATATTTTGATTTGAACTTAATTGAAAATGATTTTTGTAAAGTATTATTGATTTTCTAAAAATTTATAAGTGAGATAAATAAATGGTAAAGTTAGAGAATTTGAAGTGTAAGTTATTTTGGGAAATTCTAATTTGGGGATAATTGGAATTTAAATTAAATATGAAAATATGATAAACTCATGATAATTTGGATTAAAGTGAATTTAAATGATTTTATAATATATTAATGATTTTGAATAAAGTTAAAATGTGAAAAGAATGAATATTTAAGTTGAAATTTTGAAATATAACTAAAATTGGAAATTTGTGAATTTGACTTAAAGGTGAATTTTAAGTTAAGTAAATAAAAATGAAATTAAGTTATATTTGAAAATTTAAACTTAAGTGTTAAGTTAAATTTAATTTAATGAATTTAAATTTAATGTTGGAATTTAATAAGTGAATTATTATTAAATCTTGATTTTGAATGGAAATTTAACTTTATAAAATCATGAATATAAGGGTATTTGAATGATTGTTTTAAAGGTGAAATTATATGATTTTATAAGTTAAAAATGATTTAAATAAAAATATAATTGTTTGTGAAATTATACTGAATATTTGAAGTTAATTAACCGCATTTCTGAAATGCTATTAATCCTAATGTAAATGATAATACATCATTTGTTAATGCGGTAGTTGATAATAATGAACTAAATGGCTAAATTTAATTAAAGGCTATTATAGCATTTTTGTAAATGTTATATTTGTTGAATTTAACTAAGTTTATTTGAAACTAATGTAACCCTATTTCAGCATTTTAAAATGCTGTCTATTGTTAAATTGAACTATTTGAATGTGACTTTCCGTAGCATTTTCTAAACGCTACGAAAGGTGAATTTTCACTGTTTTGATAAAATTAAGTGAATGAATGAACTTTGAAAAGTTTAAATTTTTGAAAATTTAATAATTTAATTATCAAATATAATAACTTCGTTTTATGATTTAAAATGAAGTAAATTGTTTTGAAATGTAAACTATTTTGAAATAAAATGGTATTTTAAATAAAATGAATGTGGTCTTGAAAAGATACGATATTTTGATATTTTGAAATGGATTTTTCTGAATGATGTTGAATTTTGAAATGATATTTGATTTCGAAGTAATAATTGTTATTTTGAAATTTTAACCACGAGATGTATTTAATATTTAGTTTAACTGATCCTTAAAGGATGGGCGATCCCAACCATTCTTTAAGTTATTGTGCATTTCCATTACAGTTCACTTGAGGTGATTTACATTATATAAGTATATATTGTCCTGACTCGAGTGTTTTGTGTTTTACTTTACGCTCGGGTCAGCTTGAGTATTCATAGCTTTGGATTCTCTTTCTAGAGCTGGTCTTTGCTGGAGTTTCTACATATCTACATTTATATCTATTTCTGTTTCAGCTATTCTAGTTTATCTCATGTATTAGTGAACTTCTATGTATTTGGGAATTCTATTATGTTGTTTTCAGACTAATATTATGTATTTGTTTTGAGACTCTATTATAGTAGCTTCATGAACTACTATGTTATTTTATATTCCGCTGCAAGTTATTCTGATTGTTCTGTGTCTGTCATTCTGTGTATTCGATTTCATTTGCTCCAATTTATTTACAATGCGATATTTTGAGCAATTCAAGTCCGGCATGTGTGGATGTGAATGGCTGAAAATATCGGGTTGTTACACAAGATGTTTAAACCTTAATCCAGATTTTTTTTTTCAAAACTGATAAAACCTGTTAGTGAAATATTTCTACAGGAAATATAGTTTTACAGGAAATCAACTAATATCTAGATAAATTTGATTGTTGTAAAAAGTTAATTCATGATCATAACTTGGACTTTTACTTCAATTCAGGATTTTCAAAAACAAAACGAAGATTTTTTGTTGGTTATTTTAAGAGTAGTCTGGATTTGAATAAAAATTACATTTTTACAAATTTCTAACAATCAATTCAATTATAAATATTGAAACTCAGATTGAAGCAAGTTTGAACATCTAGGATGTTGGGAAAATTGTTGAATTAATTTTTAAACAAAAGGATTGGTCGAACGAGTTAAACTTAGGGTTTAACTCTGAGTTTTACAATGGGTTGGAAGGGTGGGGATTTCGTCACCGTGGAGCGATCGAGTAGCACGAGGTGCTGGGAAATGGAAGTGTGGGACGCTGACATGACGTGGCCGGAAGCATGGATTTTCCTGGGGAACTGTGCGAGGTGGCGAGGCGTTTTCGTGTTGGTAAGTGTAACAACCCGCATATTTATCGATTTTATATTTAAATATTTTATTTAAATATTTTGTCGTTAATCGGATATTGGTCCGAAAAGCTACTTTTTGCAAACGGTCAAATCAGGACTCGAGACCACTTCCATTGAGTTCGAAATGCCGTTTACAACTTTTTTAAGTATAAACATTGATAGGTTTGGAGTTAGTGGAATTTCACTTACTTTTCCCGCTTTGGACTTTGGGTTAGATTAGCCATTATAACTCAAACCCACTTCTCTCTTTCTCCTCGCTCTTCATAAATTTCCTAACAACCAAGCTTAAGCATTAATGGTGAGTGGAAAGAGAAATTAAAATTCCAAGCTCAAATTCTCTTGCAAATCCAACATTCAATTCCAAATTCAAGAAGAAGACATTGGATTCAAGCTTGTGATTACTTCTCATTTCTTTCAAGCTTTTCTTCATAAATTTGGTGAAAAGGTGAGATTTTTACCTCACAAATCTAGTCCATAACTATATTGGACTGTTGGGAATGATTCCCTATCACTTTTGCATGCACATTTGCCTTTGGTTTGGATTGGCGAAAAACTCCAATTTTTAGCATTTTTGGAAATTTCTTGCACTTAGCTCGTTCTGGCCACTTGACTCGTTCGGTGATAGGTCGCAAGGTCGCTGGGTCGTAGGTCGCAGGGCTTTAGGTCATTCTGGAAACATTGGCACTTCGGAGTTAGGTCGCTCGCGAGTTAAGCCTTAAGTCGTAGGTCGCTCACGAGTTAAGCCTTAAGCCGTAGGTCGCTCGCGAGTTAAGCCTTAAGCCGTAGGTCGCTCGCGAGTTAAGCCTTAAGTAGTAGGACGTTCGCGAATTAAGCCTTAGGTCGTTAGGCCTATAACCCGTTAAGTCGCGAATACCTTAGGTCGTGAACCTGGTTAGGTCGTTAGGCCTATAACCCGTTAAGTCGCGAATACCTTAGGTCGTGAACCCTGTTAGGTCGTTAGGCCTATAACCCGTTAAGTCGCGAATACCTTAGGTCGTGAACCCTGTTAGGTCGTTAGGCCTATAACCCGTTAAGTCGCGAATACCTTAAGTCGTGAACCCTGTTAGGTCGCGTTGTACTTTAGGTCGCATGACCTATAAGTCGCTTGCTCCACTTAGGTCGCTCGGCCACTTTGTCAAGTCGCTCGTCCTGTTGCTCTGTTAGGTCGCAACCTCTGTTAGGTCGGCCATGTTGGGTTGCGAGTCATCGTTAGGTTGCGAACACCACTAGGTCGCAACCACTAAGTCGCTTGACCTCTTAGACCCCTAGGTCGCAACCATTAGGTCGTACCGTTTTGGACGGGGCGCTGCCCCTAGACCCCCGCGACCTGACCGGGCAGGTCGAACCCCGTAGCGGTGGCGTTGCCCCCGCACCCCCACCTTGGAGGGTTGCGACCCCCCTGGACCCCCCCTCCGTAGGGGATCTTATCTGAAAAGCATTCAACAGAACTTGCTTTGTAGAGATGCTGAGATTGACCACTCTTCGAGACAAACTATCTTTGTCTTCTCGGTCGATTTTATGGATTTTTGAATATCTATTTCAATGGGTTCTTAATCGGTTTCTTTGGATTTTATTCACGTCTTCGTATGTGAATTTTTATGATTTATTGTTTCTACAATCACTTCTATGATTTGTCACTTTAAAATATAAAGGTTTTCTATATAGTAGTAAATATCAAAACTCTTTCAACAAAATGATTTCAACTCTATTTTCAATAACAAAGCTCTTTTCTTAAACCGTTTTCCAATCTACTAATATATACAAACCTTTACCTCACTCGGATGAGAAATCTAATTAAACGGCTTAGTAAAACAAGTGGTATGAAACGCTTGCGTTCACTTCGTCGGTTAATTCTTGGACTTGTTCGATTGAACCTCTTGTCACAATTTTCTAGTGGAGATCTACAATTTGTTCGTAAATATTTAAGTTAAGCTAGTGGTTATGGGACATGAAGCTAAGCTCATATACTTACTAGCTTAGTGTAATTGACACTTCTCGTTGATTATGACGATCATTCTTATGATTTAGACTAGCAATTGTGTGATGTCTCTTGTTTGCGAGGTTAGACTAGACACCACTTGCGTGATTTCACTCACACATACCTTTTTGATTTTTGGTTAGTCTAGACCACATCCGTGTGATTTTGACTCACACATGTAGGGTAGCTCCCCATGGTCTTCGGACCGTCATGTGATAGGCCTCTTTCCCTTTTTATGATTTCTGGACTTCTCGTGTTGATTTCTGGAATTTATGTCATTGACTTGTTATGAGTACAAGTTTAGGGTATGTAACAACCCTGTATTTTGTAATTATTTTATTGTATATTTTAATTATTTTTAATGTAAGATTTTGATTTAAAAACTTATTTTACTTATTTGAAATGATTAAATTTATTATTTAAATATAATCTTGATTTTTATGAGTTATAATTCCAAACTTGTGTAAGTTGAATATTTGCCTGAAATGCTGATTTTGGTCAAAATAGTCAAACTGTGACTTTCAACTTAAAATTTTAAAAGTTTAAAATTTTAATTTTTTTCATTTATTTAAAGACTTTGGCTTTTGTTTTCTTAAAAATCTAATTTTGGAAATTTTCTTGAAATGATTTCTGATCATTTGTCCAAATAAAAATAAACAATGTCTGAAAATTTGATTTGGATAAAAAGTGTAACTTTAATAGAAATTCTAAATTTTATAATTCTAAAGACAAAATTTTCATCTTGAACTGTATACAATTGTGTAACATTTGTTTCACTTTTGTTTTGGTCAGATTTGTTGTATACTTTTTTTTTTAAAGTTAGTAATAATTAGTGTGAAACGGGAAATAAACTTTACATTTCTTTTACATATGTTTACATCTGTTTCTTAACTTTATATTTAACAATCAATTGGATGAAGCTAAATCAAATGTTATTAATTATGGTATAATAGCTATTAAATTTTGGTTCAAAGTGATGGTTTATTTTTCCTAATAGAAACGTTAGTATTTTAAATTTATTTAATAAGAGAAACAAAATAATTTGTACGTTACTTTGGGCATATATTTAATTGTTGCTCTTGCCTTTTCGTTATCTATTTGATTTTTTTTCTTGCGTTAACAATGCAAAGTTTTCAGCCGTATATTCTCTTTTGAGAATCCAAAATCTTGCTCAAATCTTGCCTTAAATCATTTTCGTGTGTGAATTATTTCTTTCCCTCTTGCCTCCCATACGTTTCCACCTATTGGATAGAATTAAATTGCCTCTGCCGTTCAAGCATTTTACTCTTGCCTGCCCTCTACATAAATTAGTGAGCAAATGTTAATATATATTTCACGTTCAAAAGTTCCATACCACAAATTATTCATTTTGCTTCCATCAAAATTTGCGTGAGCATCTCCTGAAGGTATGAACCGGCGCATGCTTTTCCTTTCATTTTTTTTCTCTTTTTTCTTTCTTTCTTCTTTTCACTCTTGTTTTATTTCATTTGTTCTCCTTTCATTGTTTTGCTTTATCCTATTGCCTGCCACCGTGCTCGGCCATTCACCATATTTTTTTGACCCTACCCATGCCAGACCACCGAGCCTTGTTTGAGAAAAAAAAAGGAATGAAAAAAATTCCATTTTGTCGCCTTTGTATTTTGTTTTTGAAGTAATATTGCCACCGAGCCTTGTTTTGAAAAAAAAAAGGGAAATGAAAAAAAAGTTGCTTTTGTCACTTTGTATTTTTGAAGTTATAATCTATTTTTCCACTGGCCTTTGTTCTGGAAAAGAGAAATGAGAAAAAAAAATTGTTTTGTCACCTCTGTAATTTGGCATTCTAGTCTATATTCCCTCTGCCCTTTTGTTTGAAAAAAAAAAAAGAAATGAACAAAATTTGTTTTGTCACCTTTGTTTTGAAGTTATAGTCTATTTTAAAAGTGGTCTTGTATTTTTGAAGTCATAGTTTATTTTGTTTTTATAAAATTAAATAGAAAAGGAAATTTGAAAGGCCTTAAACTTTCTATCTTTCTATGGGCCTTTATAGTCCACCCTTTTACTTTTAACCTAACCTTTCACCAATTAACCCTAACACCTCCTCATATCATCTCCTACCACTTCACATTTTTGTGCTTGCCATGCCTTTGTGATGCCAAACCAGATCCTTTTCCACCTGAAAACATGTGTGTCCTAGCCCTAAGCATGTATGGCCGAGCATACATGGAGTTATGGTCAAGCAAAAGTGGTTGAAAAGCTTGGTAATGTCATTTGTTGCTTCTACTTTTCTATTGTTCAACAAATCTTTATATTGTATGCATATGTTTATATGGTCTTGTTTGTTTGTTGTATACAAGATCATTATCAAGGCTTTCCATTCATTCAATTCAAATCGTGTTTGTCGTGCTTTTGGAATCACTCTTGTGTTTGTTGTTTTGGTCTCTAGCTTCGGAAAGGTGAGTCTTTCTCACTCTGACATATATACTTATGAAAAGTGGATTGATGACAAGTGTTTAGTAATGTAAAATGTTTATGCAAGTTAATGATGATCATATGATATGCTATGCCGTGTTATTACCATGTTATTACCATGTTAAAACTATTAATTTTCACCTGACATCTGATACATGACTGTATATTGTGATATTGACATTGTTTATATTATTTCTGTATATGATCACACTGCAAGTTCCCTGTTAGGATAAAAAATCATTATGGGCTGAAATGATAGGCCTGAGTTATTTTATTTATTTATTTAAACTTGGGATTGCGGGTTTGAAATGATAGAACCCGGATTTTTACCTTTTAAACTACGGATTGAAATGATACATATCTGTATCACTTGACCAAGGTTAGAAAACTATATACAGACCCGTGGTTATTCTATAAAGTGCTTTGAATATTTTAAGTATTTTAAAAATATAAAATTATGAAATTTGATTTAAATAGATTTTGAAAGGTTTTAAAATAAATAAATTATGATTTTTCTATGTGTTAAAAATGTAATTTATGAATGGATTAACTGGATTTTGAAATATAACTTATGTTTGAAATTTGGAATTTTGACTAAAAATGATATTTAAGTTACATGAATAAAATGGACTTTAATTTTATTTGGAAATGGTAAATATGATAAATTGATTTATATTTGAATTTAAGTGATTTATTAAAGAATTATTGATTTTCTATAAATTTAAGTGGTTGAATAAATGACTGTTGAAAATGAAATTTTAAAATATAACTTGACTTGAAAATGTGAAATTTTAGTTTTAACTAAAGATGTTAAATTAATCAAATAAACTGGAAGTTTGGTTAAATTTGTAAATGGTAATATAAATCTGAAACGTATAGGTTTTAATTTATGAAAGAAACGTATAGATTTTAATTTATGAAAGAAACGTATAGGTTTTAATTTATGAAAGAAACGTATAGGGTTTAATTTATGAAAGAAACGTATAAGTTTTAATTTATGAAAGAAACGTATAGGTTTTAATTTATGAAAGAAACGTATAGGGTTTAATTTATGAAAGGAACGTATAGGTTTTTATTTATGAAAGAAACGTATAGGGTTTAATTTATGAAAGGAACGTATAGGGTTTAATTTATGAAAGGAACGTATAGGTTTTAATTTATGAACGAAACGTACAGGTTTTAATTAATGAAAGAACGTATGGTGTTCTAATTAATGACAGGAACATGTAAATTCCTAATTAATGAAAGAAGGTATAAATTTTAATTAATGAAAGAAATGTATAAGTTTTTAATTAATGAAAGAAACGTGTAAAGTCCTAATTAATGAGAGAACATGAAAGTTTTAATTAATGCAAGAACATGTAAAGTTTTAATTAAGAAAGAAACATGTAAAGTTTTAAGTAGTGTGGTATTGATTTAATTAATAAATTTTCATTATTGTAATAGGAATATAAAATTTAAAACGTACATTTGACACGTAGATTTTAATCAATGTAATGGTGTATTTTAAATTGATTAAAATGATAAATGTTACTTATTGTAATAATAATGTAAGTTAATAAGGTGCTTTTAACTTAACATAAGAATTTCGGTTTAAATTGTATATTACAGTAAGAAAGTTTATTTAACTATAAGGCTATGATAAATTGACATGTTAAAATTTTAAGCTTATCAATACTTTGATTATATACAATGTAAAGTGGAAAGTAGTACATTCCAAAAATGCTATGATTCCTTAAGGTAACATTTCCAAAATGCTATGATAATTTAAAGGAATATTTCAAGTTTAATAAATTTAGAGAAATATTCAATGATTTGAAAATTTGGGTTTTATTTGAATGATATGATATTGAATTATTTTTGAAATGGAAATGATACAATTGTGATATTGTTTTGAAATGAGCATGATATTTTGGTCTTGGAAGTATAAATTATTTGAAATAAATATCCATGGGTTATAATAACGATTGGTTGTTAAAGAGACCGGGATCGGATATTGTCCTATAGCCGGCCAATACCGAAAACCACTTTAACAACTGTGTACGCGGTGGAGATTCCAGAATGAAGTAGGATGGTGGCGACGTTCTCGAGGTATATTACGTGGACCCAACTCCCGTGAGTTGGCATATATGACTAAAACAGGAGCTATACCGGGCTACACAAAGGGTTGCACCCTTTCATTCAGCATGCTCCATCGAAAACTATTCTATTACTGTTGTGATTCGATTCGGTGGCGCCACTTTGATTCGGGGGTATTGTTCGAGGTGGGCGGAAGCTGCTGGCTTGCCGTCACCACCGGTCCGGGAGTGCAAATGGTGTATCCACCCTGGCATTGCCTCGCGTGCCGTGTCATATCCTTATATCGAGCCCACTACGATTTTGGTTTTAAAGATCCGACCGCGTTAAGGTTCACCATCCCCTTAACGCTATTTTCTATATGATTATACT
The DNA here is from genome assembly GCA_030765085.1 of Allium cepa. Taxonomy (NCBI): domain Eukaryota; kingdom Viridiplantae; phylum Streptophyta; class Magnoliopsida; order Asparagales; family Amaryllidaceae; genus Allium; species Allium cepa. The sequence goes on along the minus strand of CM060930.1, from coordinate 103,445,002 downwards.
TTACTGATTAGACACTACCGTATATAGCGTATATTACTACATAGTAAATAGTTTAACGGATCCTTAGAGGATGGGCGGTCCCAAGCATCCTTTAAGTTACTGATGCATTTTGTTACTGTTCACTTGAGTTGATTTACAGTTTATAAGTATTTATGTCCTGACTCGAGGGTTTTGTGTTTTGCTTTACGCTCGGGTCAGATTGATTGAGTTAGCATTCAAGATTCACCTTCGGCGTTGGAGCTTTCCTTGAAGATCCAGCCGTCTATTTTGTTTCAGTATCCAGTGGTTTAGTGATGTATCTGATTTGTACCTGATGTATCCAGTTACTCTTCTGTTGTATCTTATTTAACTCTGATGTATCTCATATTTATATAGTAGCTTCATGAACTACTATCTCCTCTTTTACTTCCGCTGCATTATCATTACTCTGTGTCTGTGATCTGTGATTTTATTTACTGTATATTCTGAGATTTGCCAAATTTTTAATTACAACGCGGTATTTTGAGCAATTCAATTTCGGCATGAGTGTCTACCTATACACTTATAATGGATGCGAATGGTCGAAAATACCGAGTCGTTACAGGGTATGATACCCTCTTTGGATCTTTGAGAAGATTCTTGTGATATTGATTTACCTATTATTGATTGATCTTCTGTTGATCATCATTTGCATACTTATAGTAGTACGTCAGTATGGATATTTTAGGTTTATGCCATATCTTTTATTTTATATCATGTCATCTGATATTTATAGCTAGACTGATCCGTTTATTATTTTCAAATAATACTCGGGTCAGACCGAGATGTTACAGGTGCTTCTGCTTGACTTCCTCCCGGGATTTTCTACTCTGACTTTTGGCTAACTATTTAGATTAGCAGTTTTTGTTGTATACACTTGAGATATAGACTCATAGTTGTATTCTATTGTATAGCACATGTTGTTATTCTTTTGTATTATTGTGGATCTTTTTGACCACTACTCTGATGTACACTTTCATGTGTTAATTATATATTCATATCTTCTTCCGCCCTTGTGATATGGATGTCTGTGACTGATTTGTGTTATGCTTATTTCTATGTTTGTTTTCGAAGATTATTTATAGCCACCGTGTGATAAGCAATTACATGGATGGTCGCTCCTCAACAGCCTTATTCTCCGTGCTAGTTGACAGCACTACACCGTAGTGTTCTTGGCTAGCATGGGTATAGAGGTGGGGCGTCACAGAAAGTATAAGTTACAGGGTCGAGTGAATTGCTACATTTTGATTTCGAGACGGCGACTTCGAATGGATGTTTGAATTCGAGTGTTTGAGAGTTTTTCGACTTGCCGATGGGTGCGACGGCCACCAGAACGACGGCGCGACGTCGTGCACGTGCACGACGTCGTCTTCGTGTCTGCAAGATCAGGCCTGGGGAGAACTCGAGAGGATGCTCGAGTCGAAAGGGGAAGTGCTTCGGGTTTCTCTTTCTCGCGTTCGAATGGTATTGGCCCTATAGTAATTAAGTTTTAAACTTAGCCAAATAAAAAGAAAAAAAAGAAATAGGAAGAAGAAGAGAGCATGGGGAAGAAAGGAAATGGCTCGGGGAAATGACGAAAAGAACTCGCGCGTGACTCGGTGAAACCTGGGTTTTGCTCGGGTTACTTTGAATATGGGTTTGGCCCAAAATAAAATTTAACTTTTACTGTTAACAAATTTTAGAGCAATTAATATTGACTATATTTAATTAAAGGCTTATTACTAATTTTAATAAACTAAGTGGATACTTAATAATCTAATTAATACTTTAAATAATTTAATTTAAAATAAGAATTTAAGTTAATTAACATTAAACTTTTTATAACTGTAATAGATTGATTTCCAAAGTATAAAGAAGGTTTTCAAATGGTAATAAAGGTAAATAATTTTATTAATCGATGATTTTGAAAAGAAATTAAGAATGATTTACAATTTGTAATTAAATTGATTGATAAACAAGTAAGTGTTCAAATTAATTTGTAAATTAAGAATTTGTTATTCAGATAAATTAAAGTCGACTAATCAAAATTGGCAGTTAATTAAATAATAATTATGAAACAATTAATCGAGTTAATCAAGATTTAATTTATTTATCCAAATTTTAATCATTGATTTAAACATCACTACAAATAATTGTGTGGTAAATTTATTTAAACCACATTGGAAAATAAGTAACTTTTGTTGTGCACTATATTGATATTTCTGTTCTGTTTTTGATATGTGTGATATAGATTGCCATGTACTGCACTGTGATTATGGTTTGTTCTGTATTGATGTGAAAACCCTATTTGCCCGTAACAGCATTTAAACCTCGATGCGACAAGGAATCGGATTTCAGTTTGTTATCCGAAACCCACATCGAACCTGTGAATTTTTGTCAATGACATATCCACATGGTTTAAAAAAATTGGCTCTCACTATTCGGTTTAGCCGGGGAAGGACCTTTGTGTCATATAACCCATTCCGAATATGTGATTCGACGTTATGGATAGCATTTGAAGACCGGTGGTGAAGACCAGGTATTTGCGAGAGCGATAGGATGACCTATCGATTGTCTCTGCACCGAGTAGCTATGGTATAGGGATTCCCTAAGTGATGGGAAGTCAGATCGGGATTGTGAATACCCGGATGGTAAGGGCTTCTTTGGAAGTGCCTTCGGTTCTGTTCGAACCCAGAACAGACTTGTATGGATTATACGTCTGACGTTACAATTGAGATATAAAGCAGATTTCTTTCAAATACATTTCTGTTGGTGGCGGAGAATTCATTCTCTTAGCTTAACACCCTTCTCTGAGACCTATGAGCTTAGAGGTTATGTAGTTGAAGGTTATCAATAATATATTCCCAACTTGGTAATGTGGCATACTGAGTGTTGTTGATCATTTGCTGATCAAAGAATGGCTTTGTGAAAAGCGTAGCTTTGTGGATGAGACTTCGTCGAACCTCACACCCCGGAATGGTCGAAACAGGAAAGATGCGGCAAGGTTATTGGGGGTAGCGCCCCTTAGGGTATGTGCATTTCCTTCTGGATAGAAGTGGTATCATGGTATGGAGCTCAAATACTTAACTTATGTGGATATCGCAGATATATATATATATATATATATATATATATATTACTTTGTGATTTGTTGCTGGGGCCCCGAATAAAGGTTGGTTACAACAGGGGGATGGCATACTCGTGTCAGTAGTTACCCAGTTAGGGGTAACCCGACCTTGTGTTGGCAGAGATCCGGTTAGGTTCTCAGGTCGTCCTTCCAGAGGCGTACCCATGTGGCCCAGGAAGTTCCTTAGCCTGACCATTGTTGGAAATCCAATTCCCAATACGAAACCTTGTACGATTTTAGTTGTAGAACCTGCCATTTACTTATGGTGGTCATGACTGTTTAGATGGTAGCTATAGTAGGCATAGTTCGAAATGTCTATGTTGTCTAAGATTAATATTCTATTTTCGAAATGCTTTCTATACTATGCACTAGTAATAATATCAAAGATATTTTACCGTACCAAGCATATTTGACTATCATAAAAAAGAAATCTTCTCCAATTCTGCGTTTGCATTGTGTGTGTGGCAGGAGGTCCTATGGTAGTTTCATTTTTAAAAGCATATCGAAATTCTTTTATAAATCTAGTTCTTTAAAAGAAATTGTTTTTGTTTACTCATACCAGTCCCATGACTGACCTGGAGTTAATTTTTGTCTTTCCTAAACTCTAGGTGCCTATAATTTCTACACGGGCAGCCTAGTAGCAGGTTTCCGTTTTCTAGAGTTAGCAGTATTTTGGAGCTCTTATCTTGGAGGTATTCTGGGAGCTTTTGGAGATCTCAGGTGTTTAGCTTTTGGGAGTCCGTTATCACTTCTTTCATTTGATGACTTTTTGGATATATGATCATTGTTGTATTAGTATGATGTTTTTTTGGAGTTGTGTAGTATGAATTAAATACTCTGATGTAGTAATGGATATTATACTGTTGTATCTGTGGTATATGCATGATATTCATTTTGTTACGCTGTTTTATATTCATCTGATGTTGTTATAAGCTCCATACGAACTGAAATTTGACGTTCGAATCTCCGGCAGTTGAATACAAGTGAGGTATTTCATGTCGACTTTTGAACGATGAATTTTGGGTCGTGACAAATTGGTATCAGAGCTTCTGGTTGAGTAAGAACTTTAGCTACGGAGTATAACACATTGGATGGCTCATTAGAGATAGGGTGAAGTATGCCCTAGAATGAGTATAACCAAGACTGAAAACTCTAAATTTTCTTAGTCTATTTCTTTTTACTGCTGATATTCCTTAAGATATTTCGTTCGTATATCTAAATCAATTTTCTTACTAATTTCAGATAGTAAGAATGAGCGGACACAGAGGAAGAACTAGGGGTCAAGGAAATGCCGCAATACCTAATCAAGATCCCCCAACAGTAGAAGCAGTAATTGATATCCAGCAGCAGCCGAATCTGGTTGATTTGTATAAAAATTTCTCAAAGCTTGGTGGCAAACCGTTCACCGGCAAGGAGTCAATTGTTGAGGCTCAAGCATGGGTAAGATCATGTGAGAAAATATTTAAAGTGCTAAAACTGCAGACGAGCAGAAGAGACTTATAGCTTCTTGGCAACTCCAAGAAGAAGCCTCGGCCTGGTGGGAAACAGTCATTATAGATGAACCAGTGGAAGAGTTTACTTGGAGTCGATTTAAGGAGGTGTTTGAAAAGCGTTATATGCCGTCGGCGGGAATTTCCAGAATGTATCAATAATTTTTGGATTTAAAGCAAGGAAGCTTGTCGTTTGAGGAGTACTTAAACAAGTTCAACGAACTATCCCGTTTTGGTCCGAAGTTGTTAAGCACGCCTTTTAAGAAAAATGAAAGGTTTATCCGTGGAATGAACCAGAAATATCACGAAAGAATGACAACACATGTCAAAGAATCTTTTTCCGATCTTATTGATATGGGATATAGGTATGCCACACTGGATATGCACGAAATTCCAAGGGAAGGAGGAAATTCAAATAATCAGAATTGGAAGAAAAGGAAGTTTGGGGACAAGAGGCCACAACAGGACAAAGATAAGAAGAGCAGTCAAGGAAATTCAGCAAAGAATATAACTTGTTACAATTGCCAAGAAAAGGGTCATTATTCAAGCAGCTGCACAAACCCAAAGAAATAAGTTAAGAAGGAACAACCTGTGAAGAATGATCAAGGAGCTAGAGAACGCTATAATTGTCACAAGCTTGGACATCTTATTAAGAATTGCCCGGTAATGAAGCAAGTATAGGTGGCAAATGTTTATGCGATAAATAAAGACCATCAACTTCGAAAGTAGATAAAGGGAAAGGTATTCTGGAAGGTAACCTTACTATTTATGATAGAGCTGTTAGATTTTTATTTGACATGGGAGCTTCACATAGCTTTATCTCCCAACAAACCGTAAGTGAATTAGAACTTAAAATTGAATTTGTTGATGACCCTATTTGCGTGAAAAATCCAGTTGGAGGCCGCACAAATCTTTGTTTATATTGTAAGAAAGTTCCTATTTCATATGCTTGCTATCAATTTCCTATCAACCTTTATGTCCTCGAATTTAATGAATTTGAAATCTTACTCGGAATGAACTGGTAATCGAGATACGAAGCTACATTGGATTGTAATAATCGGACAGTTTTAGTCAAAACAAACCTTGGAAATTTTATTGAAATCTCTTATGAGGACCCGAGTCCAAAAAGAGATAGATTGATGTATACTTTGGGATATCCAGAACCCAGTTTGCAGTTTATACCTGTTGCTCGGGAATTTTCCGACGTATTTGAAGAAGTAAAATCCTTACCTCCACGCAAAGAAATAGAATTCTGAATTGACTTAGTACCCAATGCCTGTCCTGTTGTTCACGCAAGTCACAGGATGGCACCTAGGGAAAAAATTGAATTAGTCGATCAAACTCGAGATTTGCCAAAGAAGGGATTGATTCGCTCTAGTGTTTCTGAATGGGGTTCAGCCGTTGTATTTGTGGCTAAATCGGACGGATCTTTAAGATTGTGTGTAGATTACCGCGATCTCAATAAACAATCTCTCAAAAACAAATTCCCTTTACCTAGGATTGACGATCTATTTGATCAACTTCATGGTGCTCGATTCTTTTCAAAGATGGATTTAGCTCAGGGATTCCATCAGCTGCGAATAGCTGAGGATTGTGTACATTTAACTACTTTTAGGGGTCCTGACATGTTCGACGAGTGGTTAGTTATGCCCTTCGGATTGACAAACGCTCCTGCGTACTTCGTAGATTTAATGATCCGAGTGTTTCGAGAAGTATTGAACAAATTTGTCCTTGTATTTATTGATGATATCTTGATTTACTCCAAAACCGAAGAGGAGCATGCTGAACATCTCAGAATTGTTTTAGAGATATTGAGGACGAGTATCTTATTCGCTAAATTCTCTAAGGGTCACTTTTGGGTCAAAGAAGTCAGATTTCTCAGTCATATTGTTAATGAAGAAGGAATTTCTGTTGATCCAAGCAAGATTTCTGCAATTATGGACTGGAAGCAACCCACTACTCCTAGAGAAGTTCGAAGTTTTCTGGGTTTAGCGTGGTATTATAGAAAGTTTGTACAGGATTTTTCTAAGTTGGATAGCCCATTGACTAAGCTGACAATGAAGAACGCTAAATTTGTTCGGACTCCAAAATGTGATGAAGCTTTCTAGGAGCTGAAAAAGAGATTGACTACTGCTCCTGTTCTCGCTATCATTAACGGAAACTAAGGCTTATCTGTCTATACAGACGCATGTGGTAATGGGGTAGGTTCAGTATTAATGCAGAATGGAAAGGTAGTTTCCTACGCGAGTAGACAATTACGTCCGCACGAGAGAAATTACCCAACACATGATTTGGAGCTTTTGGCTGTTGTTTTCGCTTTAAAAATCTGGCGAAACTATCTTTTGGGTAAGAATCTTTTCAGCTTTCTTAACAATTTATGAAATTAACTAAATAAATATACTTAACAAACTCTCTTTGTTTTAGGTGAAATTTTTTAATTATTCACCGACCATAAATCCTTGAAATATCTCTTTACCCAGAAGGATCTGAATCTACAACAACAACGTTTGTTGGAATTTCTGGCATCGTATGACCTAGATATTCTGTATACACCCGGAAAAGCCAATGTAGTTGCCGATGCCTTGAGCAGAAGACACGCTATTCTTGCTCATCTTGTTGTCACTCCTACTCTCCTTAAAAAGATTTCCAACCAACAAAAAGAAGATGAGTTTCTTCATCAAATTTATGAGAAAATGCGTCATGGAGAAAATACTAGTTTTGAGATTGACAACAATAATGTTATAAGATTGAAAGGAAGAATTAGTGTCCCTGACATTCCTGAGCTGAAACGTGAAGTTTTAGATGAATGTCACAAATCAAACTGAGTATCCATCCAGGAGTTAATAAAATGTATCGAGATATTAAAAGGACTTTCTAGTGGAAGACGATGAAGAGGGACATATCCATTTATGTAAGTCGCTGTGCTACTTGTCAACAAATCAAAAGCGATCAAAAGAAAGTGGCCGGTTTACTTCAACCTTTGGAAGTACCAAAATGGAAATGGGATCAGGTATCGATGGATTTCATCGACGGATTGCCACTAACCAAGAAGGGAAATAAAGCGATTTGGGTTATAGTGGACCGTCTAACCAAAACTGCTCACTTTATTCCAATGAAATCCACTCGTACTGCAGCAAGCTTGGCAGGTATATATATAAAGGAAATTGTTCATCTCCATGGTATTCCCAGCAGTATAGTGAGTGATCGTGACCCGATCTTCACTAGTAGATTTTGGGAGGCATTCCAAGATGCTTTGGGAACGAAATTAAATTCCAGTACTGCTTATCACCCACAATCTGATGGCAAACTGAAAGGGTTAACCGAATTCTAGAAGATCTTTTGCGTACTTGCATTCTCGATTTCGGTGGTTCTTGGGAGGACCATTTACATCTGGTTGAGTTCTCATATAATAACAGTTATCAGGCCAGTATAGAGATGGCTCCTTTCGAAGCTTTATATGGCCGTCCGTGTCGACCACCGACATGCTGGATTGAATCGGGTGATAGACTCGTCCTTGGACCAGAGATGATTAAAGAAGCCACGGAGAAGGTTAATTTTATTCGAAAGAAATTAATAACTGCTCAAAGTCGTCAGAAGAGCTATTATGACCGCCGAAGAAGATATTTGGAATTTCAAGTTGGAGATTCTGTATTTCTGAAAGTGTCTCTGATGCAGGGTGTATTGAGATTCGAGAAAACTGGAAAGCTAACACCGCGTTATATTGGTCCTTTTCCTATTCTGGAAAGGATTGGTCCTCTGGCATATCGAGTGCAGCTACCCAGCTGGTTGTCTGGCATGCATGATGTGTTCCACATTTCAAATCTTTGGAAGTATGTGCATGACCCAGATTGTATTATTGAAGAAGCTGCTCAGCAGGATCTAGAGATCACTTCTAACTTGGCAGTAAAGAGGAAGCCGATAAAAATTGTTGATCGTGATGAAAAACAATTGCGAAACAAAGTTGTGAAACTGGTCAAAGTTCAATGGAGTGGCAATCCATAGGACTGTACTTGGGAAACTGAAGATAATATGAAGAAATCATATCCCAATTGCAGAGTAGACATCTCGGCTTAAACTGTAAGTCGTTTCCTTATTTTTCTGAATTCATATATTCATTGTTTGTGTTTCTCTCTTTCAATTTCGAGGACGAAATTTTCTTAAGGAGGGGATATTGTAACATCCCAAAATTTTGAATTTGAAATTCGGTAAATTATTTGAACTTTTAAATTTAAATTATGAGAATTTCGAGAGAAATAAAAATATTGCTAATATTAATATTAGAAAAATATATAGAATTAAATAAATATTGATAGTTAAGTTTAAATAATTATTAATAATAATAATAATAAAGAAAAGAACATATAATAAACAAAGAGACAATAAAATATGTGATGATATAAATGTTGAAACACACACTTTCATTTAGCAATGTAAGCAAACAAGTGTGTGTGTGAATATCACACAAGTTGCATATGAAGTTTATAAACAAGAAAGAAAACTGTACAATAAAACAAGACCCAATAGTACATATAAAAAAATCAATCTAGCATATATGCATGTTAACAATCAAGGGAAGCATGAAGCATTAAATGCTACTTACTCTTCAGCCCATGAACTATATACATTCAAACAATTTAGCAAAGTAAAGAAAATAGTGCTTACAAAAAAATAAAATAAAGTAAGATTTGCTGTAAGTATACAAGGGAGCAATGAACATACATTACATGCTTTCATTAAATGCCACTTACTCTTCATCGTGTACAAGATCACATCAGCCCCTTGAAAGATGGAAGAAGGTATTTTGTTGTACAAAGCATGTATAAAGTAATTATATAATATAATACTTCAGTAAACCTTACCCTGTACACAATCTTCATATACATGTACAAATACATAAACCTTTAGTTCGTTCAACAAATCTTAGAAAAGAAACAGAGATTAAAAAGAAAAGCAAACATCACTTTTATTCAAGTTAAAAAAAATTTACTGAAGGGAAAAAGAAAAGAAGATTCAATCTGCAGATTTTCTAAACAAAAGAAAAGTGTTCTTTGTCTCCAAATAATTTCATGTGAGTAAACATAATTCTAAAAGTTTTAAGTTAAATTTAAAAATCGGTAAAGATGATTCATTTGTTATAAAAAGAATTGTATCTGTTTGATCTTTGAATAAAAACCCTATGCATATATAGGTTACTTTGTTATTCTCTGTTGTTTGAACAGGTTACATATTTGTTCAAAAGAAAAAAAACTCAAACTTTTCTCATCAAAATAGTGTAAAGCTTTCAATTTCGATCAAACAAGACGTTTAAACCTTAATCCAGATTTTTTTTGCAAAACTGATAAAACCTGTTAGTGAAATATTTCTACAGGAAATATAGTTTTACAGGAAATCAACTAATATCTAGATAAATTTGATTGTTGTAAAAAGTTAATTCATGATCATAACTTGGATTTTTACTTCAATTCAGGATTTTTAAAAACAAAACGAAGATTTTTAGTTGGTTATTTTAAGAGTAATCTGGATTTGAATAAAAATTACATTTTTACAAATTTCTAACAATCAATTCAATTATAAATGTTGAAACTCAGATTGAAGCAAGTTTGAACATCTAGGATGTTGGTAAAATAGTTGAATTAATTTTTAAACACAAGGATTGGTCGAACGAGTTAAACTTAGGGTTTAACCCTGAGTTTTATAGTGGCTTGGAAGGGTGGGGATTTTGTCACCGTGGAGCGATCAAGTAGCACGAGGTGCTGGGAAATGGAAGTGTGGGACGTTGACGTGACGTGGCCAAAAGCATGGATTTTCCTGGTGAACTGTGCGAGGCGGCGAGGCTTTTTCGTGTGGGTAAGTATAAGTTACAGGGTCGAGTGAAATTTGGTTTCAATTCAAAACAAATTCTCTTAAAATTTACAAACAATTTCTTATTCTAGAATAAGATTACATTCAAAATAGTTTGAATAATATTATTTCTTTAAATGGTTACTTCCTTAAAACATTTTATTGTTTATTGGAAAGCAATCATCCCATTATTAGACACAATAACCATTCTATTCTCTGGTCTGAAACCAATTCTAATTCATCTTATTTTGAAATTCTTCCCCAACTTCAATATTTAATTTCAGTTTGAATCCATTTCAAACTTATCTTTGATTTTAATTCCAATTTGGTTGTATTTCTATTACCACTTGATTTAATTCCAATAATTTAACAACTAATTACCTTAATATTTATTAGAAAGAAATATTGCTATATATATCAAAATATATATTCTTCTAAAATCATTTAAAATCCTTATATAAGAAAATAACAAGTACGCTCTCATATATAGATATATATACACTCAACTCATTTTAGGGTACCATTGACCTTATCTTAAATGAGTAGACCAACCAGAGCCAAGCTTCTCGCTTAACCTTCAGCTCTGATACCAACTGTAATGACCCTAAATTTTCGATCCCAAAAATTCCAGATAATTAGGAATAGAAGAAAAGATAAAGAAGAAGAAACAGTAACAAATCACAGAAACCTCACATATGCAGCGGATCAAAATATAATATCACATAAATAACAGTTTTACAAGAAGAATTGTATCAGTACACTTATATTTTTATACATCAGAGTTACAACCATTACCAATCCTGGAAAGTTTAAATCAACATAACCTAGTTATACAATAATATATCACAGCGGAAAATACTCCATTCGTTCATGCCCTCCAGCTCGTCTCCTGAGCTCCATAACGTCCTTACCTGAAAATCGCTAATACTCGGTCTGACCCGAGCATTACATCAAAGTAACACCCGGGTCAGGCTGGAAACCAGCGTGAGTAAACCCATCCAGCATAGAATACAAAAGCGTACAACTTATCTAAACTGGAGTAACTTGTACCAATTTACAACTTCACAAGTTGTTATAGACATCACTTATTTCACCTATCAATTTCTAAGTTCCAAAACTAAGATTAAATAGTCTAATTTGCTTAAATCATTCCATTCCAGCTTATTGATTTCACATATAAATCTAATATGAATCGAAGTGGTTTCGGGTATTTACTAATACCCGACTCTGGTCTCTTCGAATCCAATGTCATTTAAATCCAAGTTATTCAATTAAATACAATTCAATTCTTAATTATCGGATAACACTTTTACAAAGCAATTCATAATTGATAGATAATCACATTATCACTATCCGTCCAATATATCATATCACAAAGCAATTCATATCAGAGATATCAACCAATCCAAAGCACTTATCATCATTCAATCATTCATAAGCAAGATTAATCATTTCCATTAGTTACATTAATTAACGATCCTCTAATTACTTCCATTAGTTAATTATTCTTAAATTTCATTTAATAATTAACCTTTAACTTAATTACATTCATTAATCAATCTTGATTAATCACAATCAAAAATTATCTTTCCTTAATTTCTCCATCAATTAAACCAACCCCTTGATTAATTATTAATTAATCCTTTAATTACATTAAGTAATTATCACTTAATTTCTTCCACTAAGTAATTATCCTTTAATTACTTCCCATCAAGTAATTTCCTTTAACTAATTACATCCGGTAATTATCCACTAATTACTTCTCTAAGTAATTATGCCCCATTAATTACCTTAAGTAATAATACTTAACTCAACATCAAATGATTACTTTTAATTAAGTAAACTTAATTAATTAACTAGCATTAACCACTTTAACTTAATTAATTACACAAATTAATTAACCTTACCCATACACATAGATTACATTGATCCATAATTAATTACTCGAATTAATTATTCTACAATTACTTACATTGATTAATTATCCTCTAATTAATCACACTCATTAACTAATCCCTTGATTAATTTCCTTAATGAGCCAATCCTTAATTAATTACGCTATGTAATTAATCTCCAATTACTACCATTAGGTAAATTTCCCTTCAATAATTACTTTCTCAAGTAATTATCTCATTTGTTAATTATACTTAAATAATTAACTTTTAAATCATAATTAATTCATCCTTAATTTACTCAAGACCTTAATTAATCACTTTATTTTATTTCGTTTAGTAATTATCCTTAAGTTAATTAATTTACCCTTAATTGCTTAAGTCCTTAAATAAATTTAAGATAAACCATTATCTTAATTAATTGCTTAATTAAATAATTTAAATCTTATTTAATTTAAATACTTGAAAATTTACTTATACAAAATCACTTAAGGCCCTTTAAATAAAGTCTTAACACACTTATTTTAACACTTTCTTAATTCATATTATTATTATTATTATATTCTATTTGAAATCCCTTAAGGATTTAATAAAATAATTAACCTATTCAAATCAATAAATCAAATTCAACCTTATCATTAAAATTATAACATGTTATCAATTTACTTTAAGCTTGCATTCGCTAAATGTTTTGAACTTGTTATTACTTTTATTTAAAAACTCTGTACCTTTACAGGTAACCCGAGCACAACCAAAAATTCCCTAGCTAGAACCATAAATTACTAGAGACAACCCTGGCAAATTCCCCTAAAATCCGAGCCATCCGCCCACTGGAAAAAATTCGAGTCAACTCGAATACAACAACAAGCACAACCCTAATTTCTGATCCTCGCTCTCCTTTTTTTTACTTTTATTTTTTTAGACTTGATAAAACTTTAAACAGATACTCATAATCACAGGCACGCTCGAATCAATACCCGAGCTAAACTCATCTCTACTCGTGCCAAAACTCGAGATGAAAACCCATCACCCCACACCAAAACTATGGTGCACAGAGAGACCCCATGCACATGCATCGTTGACCCACGAGGCTTCAGCATCCACGAACGTTGTCGACAAGTCGCTGATGATCTTCTCTTACGTTCGCGAATACCCAATCTTCGCCATAATTCCAGGATCAAAATCGAACTAACTTGATCGAACAGGAACTAATTCCATCACCAACAAACTTCCTCGTTTCCGATGCTCCGACCACCAGCTACCCTGAAACCTCGCCCATTGATCCACCGACCCACCACGCTTCCCTGCGCCACGACCGATCAAGTATCATGCCCCAGAGATAACGCAGCAGACATGTAACGAGACCGTATTTTGCCCGACTCGAAAATCGACATCCATACTTTACATCGTACTCGAATGCCGTAGATTCGACCGTTCAAATCCGATTCACCAGAGCTTATAACAACATTAAGTAAACAACACAGCGGAATAAAAGAATAATACATTGATATACAGCTTCGATACAATATCTGATACAACAGATGATCCAGTAGATATCAATATACATCAGAGATATGATACAATAAATAGCAGCGGAAAAGAAAATAGATGACATCTAGCAGTGGAACAATATAACTCTAAGATAGTCTTTAAAAGAGAACTCCGAGAACTGCAACTCCATCTCCAAGAACCAATCCATCAATAGCTCGAACTCCCAACAACCATGCACCAAGCTAAGCAAGACTGGTATGGTCTAAAGACTGAACTAACTCCAGATAATCTACTAAACCTGACTATCTGAAAAACCCAACTCTAAACTGCTCGTGTAGAAAAATTTTGAGCACTCAGAGTTTAGGAAAGAAACAATAAACTCCGGATCAGTCGTGGGACTGGTGTGAGCAACAAAAATAGTTTATCTTTTAAAACAATCAACAAAGGATTTTAAAGTCAATTCGCAATGCTTTTAGAAATGGAACTACCATAAGACCTCCCACCACACACACAATGCAAACGTAGACTTGGAGGAGATTTCTTCTTATGTTAGTCAAAAATGCTGATACGCATTAAAAAAAGAACATTTGATATTATTACTAGTGCATAGTGTAGGAAAACATTTCGAAAGTAGAATATAAATCTTAGCCAGCATAGGTACCATTATATTATGCCTACTATAGCTACCTCCTTAGGAAGAAGGTTCTACAACTAAAACCGTACAAGATCGTATTGTTTCTTTGGATTTCCAACAAATGGTCAGGCCAAGGAACTTCCCATTGCCACATGAGAACGTCTCTGGAAGGACGTCCCCGAGAACCAAACCGGATCTCTGCCAACACAAGGCCGGGTTATCCCTAACTGGGTAACTACTGACACGAGTATGCCATCCCCCGGTCCTTTGGGACCTTTATGCGAGCGCTCGTAATCAACATCACACCATAATAATAAGTGTTTCAAGATGAGTAAGTATCTGGGCTCCATACCATGATACCACCCTTTTCCAGAAGGAAATGCACATACCCTAAAGGGAGCTACTCCTCATAACCTTGCTGCATCTTTCCTGTTTTGACCATTCCAGGGTGTGAGGCTCGACGAAGTCTCGTCCACAAAGCCACGCTTTATACAAAAGCTGTGCTTTGGGTCAACAAATGATCATAGAAATGATCACAAAGATAAACGATCAAACAAATAATCTTATCACAAATGATCAACACAATGATCATTTCACAGCAACACTCAGCATATCACATTACCAAATTGGGAATATATCGCTGATAACCTTCAACTACATAACCTCTGATCTCGTACGTCTCAGAGAAGGGTGTTAAGCTAAGAGAATAAATTCTCCGCCACCAACAGAAATATATTTGAAAGAAATCAGCTTTATATCTCAATTTGTAATGTCACACATACTATCCATACAAGTCTGTTCCGGGCTCGAACAGAACCGAAGGCACTTACAAAGAAGTCCTTGCAATCCGGATATTCACTAATCACGTTCGGACTTCCCATCACATATGGAGTCTCTATACCGGGGACCAGTCGATGCAAAGACATTCGACGATTTGTCCTTTCGCTTTCAAAAATATCCGGTCTTCAAATGCTATCCATAACGACATATCACATATTCGGAATGGGATATATGACACAAAGGTCCTCTCCCGGCTAAACCGAACAGTGAGCGCAGTATTTCAAAAACATATGAATATTGGGATTTCAATTAAGTCACAACTTAAAACCCAAAACTTTCTTTCAAATGGTTTAAACAAATTACCATTTCAAATCTTTAGACAAAAAGATTTATTTCATAAAGATCAATTCATAGATTTCAAAACAATTTTCATTCTAATAGGATTAACTCGTTAAATCTTTAAATCAAAGATTTAACTTATAGCTTTCAAATCATTTTCATAACTTGGAAATTATCTTCATTTTCAAACTTGAAATTCTTTTTAACACAAATTGAACCTTCATTTCTCATGTGAAAGCTTTTATTATTTGAAAACTAACAGTTTTCGTTTCAGAAAAATCCAATTATATTTACACGAGTTAAAGCCCTTGAATTCTATTCACATCCCAAATCAATACTTTTAAAAATAGTTTAACCCATATATAACTGGTATAACATTTTTAATCCCTAGTTTTAAATCATAGAATTCAATTTCAAATCTTGAATTTAAGTTCAAATCAAATTATTCAACTTCATATTTTATCGAGTTATTCAAAATAAATTTCATCTATGAAATTCCATTTCAAAAGCTTTTCACATTTTAACCCAATCCATTTCCAAAACATTTGAATTTTTAAATTCAAATTCAAAACTATTTTCAAAAATCTGTGACTTTATCGATTTCCTCGTGAAAT
Organism: Allium cepa; assembly: GCA_030765085.1. Lineage (NCBI taxonomy): Eukaryota > Viridiplantae > Streptophyta > Magnoliopsida > Asparagales > Amaryllidaceae > Allium > Allium cepa. Next base: position 103,428,797 of record CM060930.1, on the reverse strand, counting down.
CCATATTTGTGTGTGTATGGTGTGGTCCGGGGGTTTAACACAATAGTGCAACACATTCAATCATCACAGATTTAAGTACAACGATATCTTTGATAAGCGGTATAACTATAACGCTTATCGTCAATTCACAGATTCACAGATAATATAACAATGTAAATAAATGGATAATCATACACAGTCACAGAACAAAATATTACCGATCAGATAAGCCAGTCAATTCAAGGTTTCTCATACAATACAATGCAATAGAATCATTCATAAGTAAGGTCAAGCATTTAATAAATATTTATAGGCAGGATTAACTAATCGTTAAATCTAAATTAATTCGATTTTATTCCCAATTAAATTTATTTATTTATGAATTGATTATCCCATTCTGATTTATTAATTACAACAAGTAATAAATCTCTTAATTACTTCTATTCGGTGATTACATTTAAAAATGCATAATTGATTATCTGAATTAATAAATCTGATTAATTATCAAATTTTATCACATTAGTTTAATTACTTAATAATCTCTAGTTAATTATTTTCATTCACTAATAATATTTCTTTAATTACTTTCTAAAAAAAAATTATCTTAGATTAATTCATTATTAATCATTTCTGATTATAATTTAATCTAATTATTTATTTATAAATTAAATAAATCATTCTTTAATTACTTATTAATTAAATTAACCTTTAAACCAACTTCATAATTAATCATTCAAATTAAATTAATAATTTATGAATTACAAATCAATATGTTTCATTAACAATAAAGATAATTTATTCTTATGAATGATTTTATTTATTACTTTCTTAAGTTTGAAGACATTCATTTTAAATTTACTTTTAAGATTTAAGCTAAACTAATGATTTTAAAATAACTAAAACAACTTAACCAAACTAGTTTACTATACTATAAAATCTCACCTACCCAAGCACTGAAGCCCAACACAACTCCATACTTACCGCAAGCATCTGCCTCCATCCAAACTCAATGGCCCAAGGCCCAAACACTTACAAGATCTTGCCTTCTTCTTTTACTTCCAGTTTTCTTTCTTCAGTTTAAACATAAATATTTAACTAGGCAACAAGAGCACGCTCGTGAACGCGAGTTCCTCCCCAAAGTCTTCACCATTTTACTCAAGTGGACTCGAGTGGCCACACACGAAAATTCCAGCTACCCAAACCAACGCCGTGCACGACTTCGACGTTGTGCACGTGCACATCACATCGGAGTGACTCTGATTATCGCAAAGACCGTCGACAAGTCACTAGTGACCCTCTCGACCACACCGACCAACTAACACCCTCAAGTTCGCCGTCTTTCGAAATGGAGATGTTTGAACTCGAACTGGAACCAATCTGATCAATTTGAAACGCCTCGTGCCGCCGCCTGTGACCACCAGGCACCTCGCCATCGTTCCTGAAGCTACGTCGCACCTTCGAGCAACCACGGCACCAATCGCGATCGACCCCGATTGCGTCACGACGTCGTGAAACCCATTTGAAAACTCGGCGATATAACAGGCCGTTAAACCCTACCTTCGATTCGTACAACCAATTCGTGAATTAGAAAATTTATTCAACAATTTTCCTGATATCCTCCATGTTCAAACTTGCTTCCAGCACAACCATATCATTTAAAATCGATTTGATCCCCAGGAAATGGTTAAAATGCAAGAATTGTTCAACTATGAACTGCTCCTAGAATGCTTGGCTAAAAATCCTCAAATTCGTTTTAAAATTCCTATCTTTGAATGTAGATTCGAGTTATATAATTGAATTTGTAAATCATTATACTCGAATTGATCAGCATTTTGATTTCCTCTGTAAAAATGAATTTATTCATACTGTATATTCTTTTGTTTCCTTGAAACTATTTTTAAATTATATTTCATACTTAAATACACATGTTTTGTTTAGAAATCAACTTCTAACAATGATCAAGTGATTTAATATTTGGAATTTTTGATCGAGCATGATGTTCTGAAACTAGGAACAGAGATGGTTCAACATATACAGGCATTCACAGAAAGAAAGAAAATGTTATGCATGGAGGAGGTTTCATGTGTATATATATACCTATATACAAAACAACTTCAACCCCAGACTTTAATATCATCAAATATATATTCAGTTGGACTTAAATTTGTTTACTCACAGCATCCATAAACAAAATAGAGTATGTTTAGGTAGAAGTTTACTCACAGATATACCTATATATATAAGCAACAGTTTTATATTTTAAAAGTATCTAAAAAGAATAAGTTACTCACAGTTTCAAGAAGATGAACAAAGCTTGCTTTGTTGTTTAGATTTGCTTGCAGTTTTGAAACAGGCTTGTAAAACAAAATAAGCTGAAACCCCTCTCTCTTGATCTCTGGTTTTAAATGTAGTTGTATTTTGTTGAAGTTTTGTTTTAGTTTTTTTTTTGTTTTGTTTACTTCAGTTTTACTTGGCTTGATGAATGAACTGAAAGGGAGAATTAATAAATAAGGAGAAGGTGTATAGGTATATACATATAAAAAGATAGTTGTACAGGTGATGATCTGGTTTGTACAAAGGCATGGGTGAAGATAACTCAAATCCTTTTTACTGGGCTGAGATCTTGCATTTCTTTGTTTATGTTTTATTTGTACTTATATTTTCATTTCTTTTTTTCTTTTTTCTTTTTTGCTCAGTTTAAAATGAATGAAAACTGAGATGAAGAAAGTGATGTATATAACAAAAAGTTTACAAGTTGATAACATTTGTACAGGTGATGTTATTTGTATAATAGGCATGGGTGAAGAGGCTTGCATTAAATGCTAGAGGCATGTTGCATTAATTACTTACAACTTTATGCAGGCTATATTTTATTTCTTCATTTGACAAGGGTACATGACTATATGTTTTGTTTGCTTTGACTATGCTAATTTGATTTCGGCTGGAGATATTAGTGGCTTGCAGATTTGTTTATTAACTTGTATTTATATTTTGAATTTATATTTCTTTTTGCTTTGTTTTATCACTTTATATTTAAACTTTGTTTTGTCATTTCTTTTGTTCCATTGTCTTATTATTATTCCTCTTTTATTTTAACTTAAATTATTTATTTTACTTTAATATTTATTGTTTTATATTAAATTTATAAATTCAAATTATTATTAACCATCAATTGTAATACTTATTATTATCAATTATTATTAAACCATTCATTTACAATTCATATCTAATGTATATACATATATATCTCTATATTTATTTTTAAAACCATTTATTTAAGATTTTATTTCAAATCCAATTTAAATATATATTCACATATATACAAATTGTCAAATCCATATGACTTTATATATTTTCTAGTCGAATCGGGGAAACTCGCTTCCATTTAAATCAATTTATCTTACAATTTTATTCAAAAATTCATTTAATTATCAACTTAAATTCATAAAAATCCTGGGTCGTTACAAACTTCCCCCGTTAAAAGAATTTCGTCCTCGAAATTCGCAGGCACGAAAACAACACAGAGATAGACTCAATCTTTACAATTTCTCAAATACAAGATATGGATTCCAAATTCAAGTCGGAATATCTCAGAATACATACCAATTTGTCCCTCTTCGGACTTTTGGTATTCACGAGAAATTACAATGGAATTTCAAATTTGGTTTTAAACGAAATTGTTTTATCGATATAATTCAATTTAGCCTTCATATTCTATTAATCAATTAAACTCAATTTAAAATTTCCAATTTATTCAAAATTTCCAATTTATATTCATTAAGGTTTAAATCGAAAAGTTGATAAGAACCCGATGAAATACGAAGCAAGAATTTTCTACAATGATTCGTAGAGCCATCATCGCACCGAAACTTCTTTTTGCAGTTGCCACGAAGAATTCAAAAGAATTTAGAAACGAATAAAAAGAGATTGATAAGAAAGTTATTTCCACTGTTGCAGGGTATTGACCAATTATAGTCGTATTTCCCTGTCCCTTATCTTGTCCTCTTCTTGCACTCATACTCACTATCAGTGGATAGCAAAAGAATTTACTGAGGCATTCAAACAGATATCTTAGGGATATACTCATTCTAGGGTATACTTCACCCTATCTCTAATGAGCTACTTAATGTGTTACACTCCTGAGCTAAAGTTTCAACCTTAGCTCTGATACCAAATGTAACGAGACCGGATTTTGCCCGACTCGAAAATCGACATCCATACTTTACATCGTACTCGAACGCCGTAGATTCGATAGTTCAAATCCGATTCGTCGGAGCTTATAACAACATTAAGTAAACAACACAGCGGAATAAAAGAATAATACATTGATATACAGCTTTGATACAATATCTGATACAACAGATGATCCAGTAGATATCAATATAAATCAGAGATATGATACAATAAATTGCAGCGGAAAAGAAAATAGATGACATCTAGCAGCGGAACAATATAACTCTAAGATAGTCTTCAAAAGAGAACTCCGAGAACTGCAACTCCATCTCCAAGAACCAATCCATCAATAGCTCGAACTCCCAACAACCATGCACCAAGCTAAGCAAGACTGGTGTGGTCCAAAGACTGAACTAACTCCAGATAAACTACTAAACCTGACTATCTGAAAAACCCAACTCTAAACTGCTCGTGTAGAAAAATTTTGAGCACCCAGAGTTTAGGAAAGAAACAATAAACTCCGGATCAGTCGTGGGACTGGTGTAAGCAACAAAAATAGTTTATCTTTTAAAACAATCAACAAAGGATTTTAAAGTCAATTCGCAATGCTTTTAGAAATGGAACTACCATAAGACCTCCCACCACACACACAATGCAAACGCAGACTTGGAGGAGATTTCTTCTTATGTTAGTCAAAAATGCTTGATACGCATTAAAAAAAAGAACATTTGATATTATTACTAGTGCATAGTGTAGGAAAACATTTCGAAAGTAGAATATAAATCTTAGCCAGCATAGGTACCATTATATTATGCCTACTATAGCTACCTCCTGAGGAAGCAGGTTCTACAACTAAAACCGTACAAGATCGTATTGTTTCTTTGGATTTCCAACAAATGGTCAGGCCAAGGAACTTCCCATTGCCACATGAGAACGCCTCTGGAAGGACGTCCACGAGAACCAAACCGGATCTCTGCCAACACAAGGCCGGGTTACCCCTAACTAGGTAACTACTGACACGAGTATGCCATCCCCCGGTCCTTTGGGACCTTTATCCGAGCGCTCTTAATCAACATCACACCATAATAATAAGTGTTTCAACATGAGTAAGTATCTGGGCTCCATTCCATGATACCACCTTTTCCAGAAGGAAATGCACATACCCTAAAGGGAGCTACCCCTCATAACCTTGCCGCATCTTTCCTGTTTTGACCATTCCGGGGTGTGAGGCTCGATGAAGTCTCGTCCACAAAGCCACGCTTTATACAAAAGTTGTGCTTTGGGTCAATAAATGATCATAGAAATGATCACAAAGATAAACGATCAAACAAATGATCTTATCACAAATGATCAACACAATGATCATTTCACAGCAACACTCAGCATATCACATTACCAAATTGGGAATATATCGCTGATAACCTTCAACTACATAACCTCTGAGCCCGTACGTCTCAGAGAAGGGTGTTAAGCTAAGAGAATAAATTCTCCGCCACCAACAGAAATATATTTGAAAGAAATCAGCTTTATATCTCAATTTGTAATGTCAGACATACTATCCATACAAGTCTGTTCCGGGCTCGAACAGAACCGAAGGCACTTACAAAGAAGTCCTTGCAATCTGGTTATTCACTAATCACGTTCGGACTTCCCATCACATATGGAGTCTCTATACCGGGGACCAGTCGATGCAAAGACATTCGACGAGTTGTCCTTTCGCTTTCAAAAATATTCGGTCTTCAACACCGGTCTTCAACTGCTATCCATAACGACATATCACATATTCGGAATGGGATATATGACACAAAGGTCCTCTCCCGGCTAAACCGAACAGTGAGCGCAGTATTTCAAAAACATATGGATATTGGGATTTCAATTAAGTCACAACTTAAACCCAAAACTTTCTTTCAAATGGTTTAAACAAATTACCATTTCAAATCTTTAGACAAAAAGATTTATTTCACAAAGATCAATTCATAGATTACAAAACAATTTCCATTCTAATTGGATTAACTCGTTAAATCTTTAAATCAAAGATTTAACTTATAGCTTTCAAATCATTTTCATAACTTGGAAATTATCTTCATTTTCAAACTTGAAATTCTTTTTAACACAAATTGAACGTTCATTTCTCATGTGAAAGCTTTTATTATTTGAAAACTAACAGTTTTTGTTTCAGAAAAATCCAATTATATTTACACGAGTTAAAGCCCTTGAATTCTATTCACATCCCAAATCAATAATTTTAAAAATAGTTTAACCCATATATAACTGGTATAACATTTTTAATCCCTAGTTTTAAATCATAGAATTCAATTTCAAATCTTGAATTTAAGTTCAAATCAAATTATTCAACTTCATATTTTATCGAGTTATTCAAAATAAATTTCATCTATGAAATTCCATTTCAAAAGCTTTTCACATTTTACCCAATCCATTTCCAAAACATTTGAATTTTAAAATTCAAATTCAAAACTATTTTCAAAAATCTGTGACTTTATCGATTTCCTCGTGAAATCCATATTTGTGTGTGTATGGTGTGGTCCAGGGGTTTAACATAATAGTGCAACACATTCAATCATCACAGATTTAAGTACAACGATATCTTTGATAAGCGGTATAACTATAACGCTTATCGTCAATTCACAGATTCACAGATAATATAACAATGTAAATAAATGGATAATCATACACAGTCACAGAACAAAATATTACTGATCAGATAAGACAGTCAATTCAAGGTTTCTCATACAATACAATGCAATATAATCATTCATAAGTAAGGTCAAGCATTTAATAAATATTTATAGGCAGGATTAACTAATCGTTAAATCTAAATTAATTCGATTTTATTCCCAATTAAATTTATTTATTTATGAATTGATTATCCCATTCTGATTTATTAATTACAATAAGTAATAAATCTCTTAATTACTTCTATTCGGTGATTACATTTAAAAATGCATAATTGATTATCTGAATTAATAAATCTGATTAATTATCAAATTTTATCACATTAGTTTAATTACTTAATAATCTCTAGTTAATTATTTTCATTCACTAATAACATTTCTTTAATTACTTTCTAAAAAAATTATCTTAGATTAATTCATTATTAATCATTTCTGATTATAATTTAATCTAATTATTTATTTATAAATTAAATAAATCATTCTTTAATTACTTATTAATTAAATTAACCTTTAAACCAACTTCATAATTAATCATTCAAATTAAATTAATAATTTATGAATTACAAATCAATATGTTTCATTAACAATAAAGATAATTTATTCTTATGAATGATTTTATTTATTACTTTCTTAAGTTTGAAAACATTCATTTTAAATTTACTTTTAAGATTTAAGCTAAACTAATGATTTTAAAATAACTAAAACAACTTAACCAAACTAGTTTACTATACTATAAAATCTCACCTACCCAAGCACTGAAGCCCAAAACAACTCCATACTTACCGCAAGCATCTGCCTTCATCCAAACTCAATGGCCGAAGGCCCAAACACTTACAAGATCCTGCCTTCTTCTTTTACTTCCAGTTTTCTTTCTTCAGTTTAAACATAAATATTTAACTAGGCAACAGGAGCACGCTCGTGAACGCGAGTTCCTCCCCAAAGTCTTCACCATTTAACTCAAGTGGACTCGAGTGGCCACACGCGAAAATTCCAGCTACCCAAACCAACGCCGTGCACGACTTCGACGTTGTGCACGTGCACATCACATCGGAGCGACTCCGATCATCGCAAAGACCGTCGACAAGTCACGAGTGACCCTCTCGACCACACCGACCAACTAACACCCTCAGGTTCGCCGTGTTTCGAAATCGAGATGTTTGAACTCGAACTGGAACCAATCTGATCAATTTGAAATGCCTCGTGCCGCCGCCTGTGACCACCAGTCACCTCGCCATCGTTCCCGAAGCTACGCCGCACCTTTTAGCAACCACGACACCAATCGCGATCGACCCCGATTGCGTCACGACGTCGTGAAACCCATTTGAAAACTCGGCGATAAAACAGGCTGTTAAACCCTATCTTCGATTCGTTCAACCAATTCGTGAATTAGAAAATTTATTCAACAAATTTCCTGATATCCTCCATGTTCAAACTTGCTTCCAGCACAACCATATCATTTAAAATCGATTTGATCCCCAGGAAATGATTAAAATGCAAGAATTGTTCAACTATGAACTGCTCCTAGAATGCTTAGCTAAAAATCCTCAAATTCATTTTAAAATTCCTATCTTTGAATGTAATTCGAGTTATATAATTGAATTTGTAAATCATTATACTCGAATTTGATCAGCATTTTGATTTCCTCTGTAAAAATGAATTTATTCATACTTTATATTCTTTTGTTTCCTTGAAACTATTTTTAAATTATATTTCATACTTAAATACACATGTTTTGTTTAGAAATCAACTTCTAACAATGATCAAGTGATTTAATATTTGGAATTTTTGATCGAGCATGATGTTCTGAAACTAGAAACAGAGATGGTTCAACATATACAGGCATTCACAGAAAGAAAGAAAATGTTATGCATAGAGGAGGTTTCATGTGTATATATATACCTATATACAAAACAACTTCAACCCCAGACTTTAATATCATCAAATATATATTCAGTTGGACTTAAATTTGTTTACTCACAGCATCCATAAACAAAATAGAGTATGTTTAGGTAGGAGTTTACTCACAGATATACCTATATATATATATATATATATATATATATATATATAAGCAACAGTTTTATATTTTAAAAGTATCTAAAAAGAATAAGTTACTCACAGATTCAAGAAGATGAACAAAGCTTGCTTTGTTTTTTAGATTTGCTTGCAGTTTTGAAACAGGCTTGTAAAACAAAATAAGCTGAAACCCCTCTCTCTTGATCTCTGGTTTTAAATGTAGTTGTATTTTGTTGAAGTTTTGTTTTAGTTTTTTTTTATTTTGTTTACTTCAGTTTTACTTGGCTTGATGAATGAACTGAGAGGGAGAATTAATAAATAAGGAGAAGGTGTATAGGTATATACATATAAAAGGATAGTTGTACAGGTGATGATCTGGTTTGTACAAAGGCATGGGTGAAGATAACTCAAATCCTTTTTACTCGGCTGAGATCTTGCATTTCTTTGTTTATGTTTCATTTGTACTTATATTTTCATTTCTTTTTTTTTTGCTCAGTTTAAAATGAATGAAAACTGAGATGAAGAAAGTGATGTATATAACAAAAAGTTTACAAGTTGATAACATTTGTACAGGTGATGTTATTTGTATAATAGGCATGGGTAAAGAGGCTTGCATTAAATGCTAGAGGCATGTTGCATTAATTACTTACAACTTTATGCAGGCTATATTTTATTTCTTCATTTGACAAGGGTACATGACTATATGTTTTGTTTGCTTTGACTATGCTAATTTGATTTCGGCTGGAGATATTAGTGGCTTGCAGATTTGTTTATTAACTTGTATTTATATTTTGAATTTATATTTCTTTTTGCTTTGTTTTATCACTTTATATTTAAACTTTTTTTTGTCATTTCTTTTGTTCCATTGTCTTATTTTTATTCCTCTTTTATTTTAACTTAAATTATTTATTTTACTTTAATATTTATTGTTTTATATTAAATTTATAAATTCAAATTATTATTAACCATCAATTGTAATACTTATTATTATCAATTATTATTAAACCATTCATTTACAATTCATATCTAATGTATATACATATATATCTCTATATTTATTTTTAAAACCATTTATTTAAGATTTTATTTCAAATCCAATTTAAATATATATTCACATATATACAAATTGTCAAATCCATATGACTTTATATATTTTCTAGTCGAATCGGGGAAACTCGCTTCCATTTAAATCAATTTATCTTACAATTTTATTCAAAAATTCATTTAATTATCAATTTAAATTCATAAAAATCCTGGGTCGTTACAAGACAACTTTCAAGCCTCATCCAAACGGTACCCAAAAACCCTACTCCGACCAAAATCAGCCACTATGGTAGTTAATCGAATCACCCTCCATTTTTCCCACACTCGCTAGCCTCCTACCTACCTCCGGTAGCGATTTCGACTACCCCAAGTTTTCCGATCACCAGAGGGGCCTCAAAACCCAAAATCTGATCAACCTGAATTTCCTCTCTCAAAACAATACTAGAAATCATGATTTACATATCAAAATTCCTAACTTTCAACCACGAATCAACCTATATACCCCAAACAAGAAATCATAATGGTTTATTTTTGACCCATTCCAACTTACCACTGTATTTTTCTTAAATTTTTATTATTTACAATATTTGATCCTTGGAACTACTTTTAGAATTGGTATTATGTTGCTACAACCATGTTTTATTCAGGAATCCAAGCTAAATTTCGATTGCATGAGGAGGTTTAGATATTTTTTGAAGGTTGTTTGAGCCTGATAAACAAAATACAGAGACAATCTGTATAAATATATACATACAGATACATATTCATTTAAATAGAGAAATTCAAGCCCAGAACCTGATAAACACAGACATGCAAACCATAATACAACACTCCTGTTCAATTTATCACATGCATTCCAAAAATTATTTATTAAACTGTTTAAGGGGTTAGTTTACTCACTTGTTTTGAAATAGAGAACAGCTGAAAAACTTTTGTCTTCGAATAAGAAATTTAAATTGCTCTTGATTCTAATCTACTTATAGATCTGGATTTTGAAACAAAACCTTTGGTTTCTAATCTCTTTCCTGATTTGCACTTGAATTTGAACCAGTTTTGAGATGATCAAATCTTGTTTAAATCTTGAGGTGATTTTGCTACAGGTTTTCAACATTTGAAACAATTGATTGCAGTTTGAATTTCCCTTTTGATTTAAAACTGTTAACAGGCTTTAAGCTTTTCTTGTTTTGAAAATAAAGAAAAAATGAGAAGAATAGAGTTAAGATATATTTATCTTTGATTTATTTTTATTTTTTTATATAAAAAGAATGAAAATAAATTAACCTACATGACACTTGTTACTATGCTTGCTATCTTAGATACAAATGTTAATTGTATATATTACAAAACTTACAATTGTAAATTTCATGTATTATAAGACTTATAAATATCTTTATAAAATTTTAAATTATATTAACTATTTACTTTTATGCTTATATGATTTTATATTATATTTATATTTATATTTTTATGTTTAATACTAATATTAAACAGAGTATAACCCTTATGTTTATAATATTACACATGTTTTATCTCTAGATCCATAAATATATATGTATTAAGGCTTATTATTAAATCTTTTTTCGTAATTATATTTTTAATCTCAAAATAAAATTTCTAAATCACAATATATATACACTTAAAATTTTCAGCACTGCAAAGTTTACATTTATATATTTAAGCGATTTATTAATTCACTATACAATTTATAAATTTCAGACATTATAATCCAATATTTATTATAGTTCCCAAGTCCATTTATTAGCAGAATTTTATTTGTTAACAAATATATCAGTATTTAATAGTTAAAATCTGATAATTACCAATCATCAGATGCCCAAAAATTCGGTTGTTACAATGAGGTCCATTAAAAACATACAATTAAAATTAGATATTACTCATGTACAACATACCCACGCTATATTTTCAAATTCGATAATGAAATGAGAAGAAAATTTTTGACACTAGCCTTAGAACAAGCATTTCAACCACCTTTACATTATCGATGCTTCAACTATTCTGTGGTTGCTTTCACATTACCTAGATTTAGCTTCAAATCTAAAGTAACCCATAATATGAGAGGATTCTTCAACGTCAAATCGTTTTACGATAAGCTTTTGAGCTGAATCATTGTGAGACATAGAAAGCTGTATTAGGGAACTGTCATAGTAATAGGTATGAATTTCTTATAATTACCTATTATTCAAGATGATTTGTAAGTTTTGATTGCTTGGCCATGATTTCGATGACTTAAGCATTAAATTTTAAATCACTCTATGAATTAAGATACAAACTACTTCAGTAGTATTTATGGTTGATCTAAATCTTCTACTGTTTCTTTCTTACCAAATACTAAAAACTGAGATTCATAGACATAGATGAAATAGATCTCTTTCTTTATTTTTCTTTACAAATTTACTAATTATCGCTGTGACATTAGTAATACTTGAAGCTCGACAATATGTATGATTGAGGTTGATTCTGCACCACTTTATTATGTCACTTGAAAAATGACATTCATAAAGTACACGATTACAATTTTATAATCTAGTTTCACATAGTGTACGCACCTAATTTGTGATGATTCTTTAGAATAATTTATCCATGGTAGATAAGTTATTCTTTATGGCTCTATACAAGAAAATTTCCAATTTTGGGTTAGGAATTTTATCCCACTCCACTTTCTGCTATGATAACTTTGGTTGTTTGTTTCTCATTTGTTCCGAAATGTTTTGAAGTGATATTGGCCATTTGTTGAAGTTTTCAGCCATCAGCATTCCATAATTTCATTATCATAGGTGAATACTGCATTGATTAGAAATTGATATTGTTTGCCTTTGCCTATATGGTGCTCGTGCCTATTTTCAATGATTTTATCAATTGTTAATTTATCACCTCTCATTATTGCAAGTGCATTAATGCCCAGTGTGTTGGTTACACTGCCTCCTTGTATCTATGGATCAAACCAAGGACATGTGGATTTCCCATCCGTACCTTTTTTCCTAACATTTTTTTGTAAAATATCTATGTTGTAACATGAGTATCCACGTACTCACAATCTTTGATGAATAAAAATAGCTCCAAAATGATTGATCACCAAGATATTTAGCATTCGTCCATTTCGACTAGAATGATTTATTATGTAAGAACTTCCAAATAAGTTTAATGTCTGCTAATTCATTTGGGTTTGAAATTTTCCTCAAACTCATTCCAGCTTCTTTTTTTGTGTTTTAGAAGTTTCCCATGGTAATTTTTCTCTTTTCCCTCTCCACGAATATTTGTTGCAAATGTTGTTTAGTTTTTGATGGTTGCTTTTAGTATACTGAAGCATAGAGCCTGGAGTTGAACTATAGGAATAATTTTTGATTTAAAGCGTTCAATTCTTCATGCAAGACTTAATCTGGAGGATTCATACCCTTTAAATTTTTTCTCGATTTTGTCCAAAAGAAATGAGCAATCCTTGTTTTTAACATATTGAACAGAAAGAGGAAGACCTAGATATTTAATTGGCATGTAACTTGCATTTATACCGAGAATGTCACATATTTCATTTTTATGTAAGATGTCCTTATTAAAACTATTATGGATTTAAACTAAATAATGTTATACTTCACATACATTGTCATCATTTTGGCAAAAAAATCAACGTTATTGCATCCATTGGATCTGCTTCCATGAAAATAAGTAGGTCATCGACATAAATTATGTGGGTGATTGCTTGTAAATTTTTATAAACATGAGTAATTTTCTTTCTAAAAGTCTAGAATCCAATTAACATAGTAAAATTTCCACCACGCTAATAAATAAGTAAGGTGACATAGGATCACCTTGACTAATTCCATGTTACTTTAAAACAAACCATGTGGTAATCCTTCGTAGATTATTGAGAATGTAGGGGTACTAATGATTTCCTTGATGAAACTGATCCATTTATTAGGATATGACATATAATGTAATGCATGAATAACTGATTTACTATTAAATGAACTGTAATCTTTATTAAGATCTCTCTTAATAAACGTTATAATTTTTTTAGTATTAAAATTTCTCACCTATTCATGTGGCAATGAAATACCCTCTTTAATGTTCCTTCAGGGAATGTACGCAAACTGATTTTGGGATAAGAGCTTTCAAAGAAAAAGTTTAATTCTACCACATAGAATTTTCGAAAGATCTTGCTCAAAAAGTTATAATGTGAAATTTGTCTAAACTTAGAAAGGCTAGTTGGTGAGTTGCATTTTGGAATAAGTGATATAAACATGTGATATATCTCTCGAGTTTGTCTTTATTAGAATGCACTATCCATTTGCTTGATGTATTGAAGTTCCAAGTTTACTCCAATATGTCTTATAATACATAAAAATAAAATAATAAGGGTTTGGCGCTTTTAAATCACTAGAATAATGAATGATGGTTCTAATTTCTTGCCAATTAAATCTTTGACTGAGAGGCCATTTCCAACATATGAAACTAGATGCATACCAAAATGAAAGGGAATTTAGTTATGGTTAAATTGTCCTTGTATAATTCCATGAAATAGTATATCGCTTCGTTCCACATTTCTTCTGGTGTTTTGGGATTGTATCCATGCTTTGTCAATCATAGATAACAAATTATAGGGAAATGCCATAGTGGTACTAACGTAATTTGTTATATGTATTTTGTTGGAATTGGGATAACCAGCTTGTAATGGAAGAACTGGGTAAATTTCAGTTTTCCTTTGCCTTTTTGGATCTTCAATAAACCTATGTAATCTCAATCATTTAGAACTTCTCTAAATTTTTTGTCAAATAAAATCAATTTATCGATAAATTTTCATTTGTTTAATTTATTGTATTTTATATATATGTATCAAATGCACATATGTATGTGCATGCATGTGTGACGGGATGATATGCACACAACATGACATACTCGTGTATTAGGTGTATAGATAGGTATATAGATGACAGGATTTACACCGCAACAGAGATGTTAGCCCTTTGCATACATAAATGGATTATCTAAATATACACACACACACATGTATATGTGCACACATCAAAATATTGTATAAACAAATATGTCTATATGTATGTAAAATTATAAAAATAATATTATATAATATAATATATTATTTGTTGTACAATATCCACATAACGCATTTATTAAAATACATATACATAAATACAAATAAATATATATAGTTAAATTATAAAATTATTTTAAATATTATTCTATAATAAATTATAGTATTTATTATAAGAAATTCGAACTAATTTTTTAATATGCTATAAATTAATTTAAATGTATATTAGATATAAACATACAAAGAGTTATAATATTATATATACCTTGTGTATATATTTAATTATATATATATATATATATATATATATATATTATTGTTACTGTTGGGTAAAGAATAATTTTTTTAATTAATTTAATTTTTAATTTTAAATAATTGTTAAAACTTATAACCAATTAAAACCATATGGAATAAATCAATAAAATTAAAAATAACATTCAAATTATAATGTATACTTTACATTCTATAAAAATTTATATTACTAATATATATATATATATATATATATATATATATGCGAATATTTTATTTATCTAAACAATTTTGAACAAAATTATAGTACATATCTCTACTACAAATAAAAAGAATTCGTTCCGTTGATTTACTCCATGTGTTTTTGAAATGCCTACAATACCGTTCGTCCTTCTTCAATTTTACATTTTGGTGCCCTTCTTTGTCTTTTGCTTTTCATTTCACAGCTAGAATGCCTTCGTCATTTTTCTCCTCTCTGTCCACTCTTCATCAACGAGATAATTCAGTGAACACAAAATAGAAGATGTCTTTTTGAATTTCTCGAATTACCCTTCGCATATTTTAACTTCGCTTTGTCACTTCTGTCAGCTTACCCAGACCTAAAAAACCCTAACTCCAAATCTAGTGATTCCACACACACCGACTTCTCCAACGCATAGGATACCTCAACACAATTCCACATCCAAGGCGATTCCAGTCTCAATGTCTTCTTCAATGAACTGCACATACTAGGTCTGACTTGGCACTCTTCCACGTCTAGCACCTTCCTCGAGTTGCTGCACAAACTAGATCGATTGATGTATCGCAAAGGCTTCGAAACTCATGTATGGATTTCTTACAATATTTGCATCACCAGCATCTTTTTTTCATTTAGCATGAACAAAAAATTCTTTATTCTTATGTCGTAAAATTATGTTTATACTCTATAAAAATTAAATCCTTTAAAAGGCGACCGCAAATTAAATAGCTTCTCGTAGTAGAAAAATTACAAACTCGATTGATATTTCTTTTAGTTGGTATATATTACAAATTGCATAATTATGCGAAAAATTAATTGTAACCAGATTGTCAATATCGAATAAATTTTTAATATCGGACTATCAAAATGGGTTCAATTGTTCGATTATACACTGAAGGTAGTTGGACAATAACATATTTCAATGATACATGCATGTGAAGTTCACCTTGAAATCAAAATAATTATCAAAACAATTGAAATTAACAAATATTGACCATTTAGCTAAATGTCTGAAAAACTAATCATTAGCTAAATGTCTAGGAAACTGATCTGAATATCTAGCAGGAAGTTGCATGCATGGAAGAAAAAGCCATGGAAAACGAAATAACATTTGGAGAAGCTTTAGAAGAAGCAACAATAACATCAGAAGACAAAATGATTGACCAAGGTGATGGGACTGTAATTCAATCAACTAAAATAAGGGAAACTAGTTTAAATGAAACATAACAGGTATTTCAATGCATTTTTATTTGTTTAAATGTATTAATACTACTTGAGCAACTTGCAATTTGTCTTTAGGAAATGATATAGCAACATTACTCTACGAATAGTGCTAGAGGTTCAAGCAAAAGTTTTGAAACCATTGGACTGAGATTGTAACTGAATTTTTTGAGTAGTAAAGATATGTAAATATAAAGCATTAAATACTTGATTAACTATTTTTCAAATTCCGCTTCTAATTTTATTTTATTTTTTTGCTTTACCATTGTGTTATTATCAGTAATATCATTTTCTTTTGAGTTCCTCACACTTTTGTTTGCTCATGTATGAACTAAATGCATATGTATCCATAAAAAATGAAAATAAAATTATGTTTGTAATAAAATGATTTTTCTCTTTTTTCATGTCATAAGTCTAAAGAGCATCTCCACTCGCTAAATAATATTTATGCATCGTTCATTAACATGTTCTGATTTATTTGATGTACTAATCATATGATACAAGCTATTTCAAATATATCATATGACTGATAATTATCGAATAATTATACTTATTATTTTTTAAAGTAGTGTAAAAGTATTATTTCTACAATGAATCGTAAGACAAGTTGTTCTTTCCTGATTAAAATAAAGAATAAGTTTGCCAACAATAGCTATAAGGTCATGGATATAGATAGATGTTGGAAGCTCAAAAATAGAAGCTCAGATGATCATAGGCATTTATACAAAGATTATAACTCAATAGTAGCACATGAAGCTATTAAAAAGAAAATTCAAAAAGTATTTCTATGTTTCATTTATTTGAACATCTACTCAAAGGCTAAGGGTTCATTGAAGAATATGAATTAACAGTTCACAAATGTCTTAAGTTTCAGCTTGCAGGAAAACATTCCAAGTTACATGGGTTTCAACTTTGAGCTTTATGGATTCTAGCTCTCAAAATTAAAGCTGAGAAAAGTGAATCTTCTATTACAGCAGTAGTAATCTACACCTTTAAAGGAGCCAATTCTCTGTTTAAGAATCTAAACATTTCATAGAGGATAACTGCTTCAGAATTTGAAAAGTTACACCAAATCAGAATAGAATTACATTTGCTTCAAGAGAGATATAATTGATTAAGAAAACATTAGCACTTGATGGTAGAGTATGAACTTTTTCTACATGGAATTGAGAGAGATGCTTTTTGTACTATTTAATTGTTTTTATTTATCATGACATTATGATAGTTTTTTATTGGACTATGATATTATTGTTGTTAAAATATTTTTGTTGAAAAGATTTACATACATGTTTGTTTTGATGTGTGATGTTGGATTATTAGCGTGTTTGATTATGTGTATTTTATGTTGTATGAGTACATACATACCATTTCCATTCCAAATTATGGTTTGTCAAAACAGAAACCAAAATGTTACCTCTGAGTAGATACATATCAAAGGTTACATATATCGGTCTCTTTAGGAGTACATGAGTATTCAAGAATAGTAAGACTCTGGTAATTCATTAGCCTTAATCGTGAAAATAAATCTTAGTGTTATGGATGAGTTATTGAATATTGGACTTCCTATTTGTCTTCAAATGATCATGTTTTTATTTTTTTACTTATATGAATTTAAATCACATCCTTTATAATTTTTTCAAAATGATCCTATCTTTATTTTATTTTTTAGTTATTTGATTTCAACATCTTATCATTTATATTTTTTTATGGTTTCAAAGGAGGCGTCATATATCCCTTTTTGACCATACTGGCTCCATTCATAGAGCGAATCTCACTTACCAATTTTTGGACATTATGACAAGAATAAGTGTATACTATATCTGCAAACAAAAAATATACATGCTTTGAAACATACTACAGATTCACATTGTTGAATTAATGTATGCACATTATGATTAGATGCAGGCCCACCTGGACATGCATATATACTCATATTTATTATGGCAACATTGTATTTACCTTCCAATTATGACATTTATAGGTTCAACATGTTGTCATCTTCACAAAACTTATTTGTATATTATTTATCACATCCATTTTTCAACCACCGCACAAACCTAACCAATAAAACATGATCCAGTGTATTGACAAAAGTACAAATATACCTATAATAACACATTTTAAGGTAACGAGAGTATACTATTTGCAACTGTAAAATCAACAAAGTTTAATTAAAATTTGTAGTAAAATTGTAAAACATGTGTACTAAATACCATATAGTACTATTAATTATGCAAAAAAAGAACAAAACTTGATAGTTGATAACATAGAAAATCATAAAAAATATATATCCAATATGTTTCGGAAAAATAATATGAGTTCTAGTTCAGAAAAAAATCGCACTTTCAACTGACAAATCTTTATTAATAATTGGAATAGAAACACAAACTTTTGGTTTGATTGTGAAGTTCCAAAAATACCGTTACATGTATTTCTTTATTAATTTTTATTAATAGTTGGAATAGTACTTTTGGTTCGACCGTGAAGTGCCAAAAATACCCTAACATGTATTTCTTTATTAATAGTTATAATACATTTGGTGTCACACTCATTTAGTATACCTCTCTACAGATATTATCAAAATTTAGTGTCACTTAAAAATAAGATTTAATAAATAAATTACTTTACAAATTCAAAATTTATTCTATAAAAACTTACCAAGTCTTAATATTGCTTAAAAATAGGATCTAACGAATAACTACTTTACAAATTTGTTTTTATAAATTAATAGTATTAAAAAAATTAAACAAATAAAAATTAGATATTGCAACTTAGACATAAAAATTCAAATTAATTACATATGATTCAACACAAAAATATGGCTAAATATTTGTGGAAAACATTTCTTAAGCATACCAAACAAAAACAATTCAAGTGCCTTCATCACGCGCGCGTGCCTTAACGCTCGTATATAATAATATCCGAAAAAATTTTTTTTCTTCGAGAGCTTTCCTAACAAGATTAAATATATTAATTTGTTAAGCTTTTAAATTATTTTTAATATTTAAAAATCATATAATATATTATTTTAAATTTCAAAACTTTTAATTAATTTTCAGACTAAAAGCATATGCAGGTAAATATGCACAAAAAATTTAATGCGCACACACATATGTATATATTCAACCATTAATATGTGACAATCCATCGATATATTGATTTGTGATATTTCTAAAAATAAACAATCTATAAAGCAATTATATAAATGTTTATATAAGATAATAAAATAGAAGAGTACTTTTTAGCAAAGCCTAAAGCTTGCAAATTGAAATGAAGAAGTGAACTTCTTGAATTGAATTCCATTCCCAAAGCTGCTAACTTCAGAATTACCTTTCCACCGACGATTATTTAATTTTAGTTTGTATTTATATTGCTCGAATATTTAAGGGGAGGGAGGAATATATTTCAGCCAGCGAAAGGGATGATGGAGGTACCAAAAAGATCAAAATAAATTGAGTGCTGAAGTTGTTTATATAGGAGAGAATAGAGAGTAAAATTAGGATCAAGATCCTTAATATTCTCTTACCCATTCTCTTCTTTTTACACACTCAACCGTTCCATAAGCCATTAAATGGCTAGCCTATCATGGTCCAACATATTCAAAATGATCAAACCCCATATGGGCCTCAAATTCGTTTCAATTCCAAACAAATACTTATTGCATTTTAATCCAATTTAAACGGGTATAGATATAATATATCGATTAGTGTTTGAATAATATGCACACTATTTAATATTGTTCAATACATATATGAAATAAAATTCTATAATTTGTATTTAATAAATATTAATTAATTTAATTAATTCATAACAATTGCAAATTAATTAAATCATATGGGAAAAGGAGTATTCAACGTATCAGTTGTGTGACTCTTAAGTGTAAATTCGGCTTGTGATTAATATCGAAAAACTGAATATTAACGTTCACACGACACTTAACTGGTGGTGTGACATTATGACCAATGTTATTGCTTATTTGGCTTCGGTAAAATCTAATTTCACTTTACTAAGCATTATCCAATTATGATAATTTTTTACACCAGCTACGATAATTATTTACATCGGTTCTCTTTTTCAAAACTATATAACTTTAGACTTATGGAATTTGGTAATGGTCAAAATTCCAATATCTTCCATATTTAAGTCTATGGTCCAAATATAATTTACTTGGTTCAATAATAACAAATTTTGTTAATTGAACTAATCAACCCAAAGATTTGGACTTTGAGTTAACTTCAGTTAACCGTGATACTAACCTCATATAACCGCAAAGACGAATTCTCTCTTAAATTGTGCTCACTACCAATGCGTCCACTAGATGCAACTATAGTTCTTCGATGGATGTTGTTTCACGATTTAACTATAATAAAAGTGGAGTTTCAACACTGAAGCTCGATAGTATTCTCAAGTCGAGTGAATTTTGTAATATTGTCAAACCGATCTATTTGACCATAGTTATGTAACCCACAAAAGACTATTGACTGACTCATTTCATGTCTATCTAATAACTATCAGCACGTAACTTTTGGTGCCCTTAGCAGCCATGAGTAATATACTGCTTAACATTTGGATAGCGTTACATACTCTAGTCTTAGTGGATGTATCAACATCTAGTCTCTATACATCTTAACTAGAAATATTTAAAATAGTATGTTTATTTTATTACGATAAATCATTTACGGTTATTATAACTACTATTACAAAAACATACCATTTATGGATTTTCTATTAAATATATTTTTAATTAAATTAATTAATTAATATAACATATTATATCATGTGTATAATAAACAGAATTTTTTTTTAATCCGAACAAGATTGATTATTGAGTTAGATATATAACAATTAAATAATTGCCTCCAAAGCATGCACTAACTCTATCAATCTTCCACTTGAACTTAGGGCCTGTTATGGAATCTATATCCCATTCCTTCGATCAATTTGATGAGAACTGATTGCGTTAGACCTTTTATGAATGGATCTGCTATGTTGTTTAATTTTCTACTTTGTCAATCAAATCTCTCTAATGCTAATAATCTTCCTTTATCATCCAGAACTATTCATAGCATGCTTCTCGGCTTCTAGTGAGCTCTTATTATTACATTGTTTTCATATAACAACGATGTCCTATTCTCGATAGTTGGAATCACCCCTAGCTTAGTTATAAATTTTTAAATTTATACTTATATACATTGCTTTTATTTTGCTGCTATTTAAAACGATGTACTCTGTCTTTTCATTGATCAACCAAAACCTTTTGTTTGGAATATTTCCTACATGGAGCTTCTTAATTGAGTTCGAAAATTAATATGGTATTAACATGTTTACTCGCTAGCACTTATGAAGTTCGAGCAAGTCTGAACACTTCTTCATAAGGAGTTTTTGTTTCAGTAAACAATTTTCATGTATTTCGTAAACACTAAAGAACACTCTAAGCTATCATTTAGTGATCCTAATTTAGATTTGACATTTTCTTTATGCATCAAATACATAAGAAAATCATGATATTGTAGACAGTACAACATATATGGTAATTCCTATTGTTAAAGCATAAGAAATCCATCTTACATGTTCCTTATTAAACTTTTTAATAAGGTGTCTTTCCATATCATTTGGAATATTCTCAACTTCCTTTAGACTTATTACAAAACACATAATTTACAAATCCAATATTGAGTATTAAACAACCACACTATTTGTAACAACCTGATTTTTTGAACTTCAGAAGTCGACACTAATACAACCATGGTATTTACGTACGGAGCATCCAGGTGTTGGAAAGACGGATTGTTGGAGAAAATGAAATGGAAAACATAATAGAATCTCACAATGTGACGAGCAATATATAATATTACAATAATCTTTATAAAAGACAACCTGAACTTTATTATACATATATCAATCAGAGTACACTAAATAAGTGATCGACCCGGACAGTTTTAACAACATATCCTTACAATTGCAAACTAAAATACACAACCAATGTAGTAGTACAAGAGAATATGACTTGGAGGCATCTTGCTCATCTCCTGAAGCTCCAAGTATCCAAATTAAATCTATAATATGCTCGGTCTGACCCGAGCATTATAATAAAATAACACTTCGATCATTCTGGTAACTAGCGTAAAAAACACGTCTTAATTAAATTTTAATGTTATAAAATCTCTTGAAAATAATGGTATCTCGTAAGACTATGCCGCATATAAACATGAACGGATTTTTACCTTACGATAAAAAACATTTCTATAGAAAATCCAGTGATAATACATATTAATCATAGTCGAAACTGTTACATTATTAATTCAAACATAGTAAGTATACAATCAAACCGAAGGCTCGTATTGGAGAATGGATTCCAACTATGAAAGGGTAAGTGTCTAACCATCAAATCTTTACACTTCTAGGTAAAATGTATAGGAAGCTATAACACATTGCAACTCTGCTACTTAGGACTGGCCCTACCCCTTTGCAAGAATACGATCACCCCATAATTGATAAACAACCATAATGTGCACCAAGCATACATAATATTGACACTACATGTGGAATGATCATACCCAAATGGGAGCAATCTACATAGCCCTACGGCACATCCCTGCTTTAGTCATATTCTCGGTTGATTAGACTTGAGGCTATGATCACCTTTTTGTATAGCAACCATCATGGAATGCTAACACTGCTATCTAGATAGAAATGCAATGCCAGCATTCATCCATACAAGTTCGTTTTAGGTCTGAACGAAATTATAGGCACTACCTCCACTACATTCATCTTGGAATCATCCTTAGGATTAATAGCAAGTATCCCTTGCACTTCAAAAGCTCCATCTTCAATCATCTTCAAGATGTTTCAATTCCAAATCTTATGCCAGTTCAAAGTGGTTTTCGAATAATGTATCCGATTCCGGTCTCTCCGAACCAACAATGATAATTTAAAATGGGCCAAATTTGACAATCGGCTATTTAACTATCAAATATACAACAATCACATCAGGTATTTATTTCCATAAGGAAACCAACATTGGTTCAGCGCATAAGCAACCATTAAGACCCTTTTTAAATAAACTATTTATTTAACATCTTCATAAATACTTGATTTAAATATATTTACCACAAGATGCATTCACAAAACAACCTTTAATGCTTGAAAGATATCCATATACATATCTCATCGGTGTAAGTATATTCACAAAAACACTACATTTCACTACCTAGGAAATGTATTTATAGAACTCTAAAATAATTCATAAAACTCCTTTATAAATTCTAGGACCATTTATAAAACTCTTTTATAAGTTCCAAAAATAATTTATAGAACTCTTTTATTACTTCTAAAACCATCGACAAAACTCTTTTTATAAATTTCTAAACTATTTATAAAGCTCTTTTATAAATCTCTAAAACTATTTATAAAACTTCTTTTATAAAGTGTAAACCCATTTATAAAACATTATTCTTTTATAAAAGTCTTTTTATAAAGAAACTTCATAAAAATTCTTACCAAAACCCCTTTATAACCATCTTTTTAAAAAATTATTATAAACTCAAACCCCATTTCATTTATACTCGTTAATAAATCTTTTAAATTAAATTCGATTCTTTTTTATAAATCAATTTATTATTTATATATTAAGTGAACCAGATAAATTAATTTTCTTTAAACACCCTTAATAAATTAAAAGTTGACTTTCTAATAACTTTAGTAAAACAATTTATTAACTCCAAAACATTTTTAGTATAATAATTAATAGCTCCAAAACATTATAGATAAATATTAATTATTTACTTCAATACATTATTACATAATAATTATTTACCGTAAAACATTACTAATAAATAATAATTTTTAACTTTAAAATATTATGAATATAAGAGTTATTTATTCCAAACCTTATTAATGAAAC
This sequence comes from Allium cepa, assembly GCA_030765085.1. Classification (NCBI taxonomy): domain Eukaryota; kingdom Viridiplantae; phylum Streptophyta; class Magnoliopsida; order Asparagales; family Amaryllidaceae; genus Allium; species Allium cepa. Next base: position 103,404,213 of record CM060930.1, on the reverse strand, counting down.
AATAATAATTATCATTCAAAAACAATATTATAAATAATAATTATAAACTCTAAAAATGTTAATAATAAATAACTATTATAACTTCCAAAACATTGTTAATAAATAATTAGAAAATTCAAACAACATTAATTATTTAATAAATAACTTTTGACAATGTAAAATATTGATAAATAACTTTAAAACAATATCAAATATAAATAAACAACATTCAAAATACTATTAACCAATAGTTAAACTACTTAAAATCATAATTAAATAATAGTTAAACAATTTTAAAACATATCAAAATGATTTAGAAAAGACAAATAAAAAGGGATGAGGTAAAATAGAGAAGTAGAGTAAAAATATTCTAGAAAACCCAAAGGTTAGATCTAAAATCATTCTCTAAATCAAAAATTCATTTCGAACCAGAACTGGAAATTAATAACATCATTCTAAATTGAAGCCAACAGCCACCACATTGCTTAACCATTGCTGATATTGATTTTAATTAGGAGGGAGGTTAAGTTTTCAACTTGTAACAATGTCTATTTCATAGGGCCAAACAATCAGGTTTGATATTTCATAATTCGTATAACAAAATTATTATTGAAAATAAATCAATAAGGGTGATGATGCAGCTCAGAACAGAGAAGAAATGCAACCAAAAACTCTACCAGAGATGAGTCGTACACGACTCATGGAGAGGTTAAGTCGTTCACGACTTAGGAGGGTAGAATTAAGTCGTTTCCGACTTAATGAATCACGTGATAACAAGTCATGAGTTAACAACACTTTAAGCTGTATAAAGGAAGCAGATTTGAGTCGTATACGAGTTAATGAAGAGACTTTGAGTCGTCTTCAACCTAACAGATTAGAAGGAGAAGAGTTACGACTCAATGAGAGTTTAAATAGTTCTGGATTGGTGAGTCGTACACGACCTAACTGCATGGCCATGAGTCATCCACGACTCATCAAGAAACAAAGAGGGATTCCAGTAATTGAAGACCATAAGGCGGGGACGGGTTACGACCTAGATGAGCCATTCGGAGTTGACTCGGTTGAAGGGATATACCGCAAGTAAGCTTGGAGCTTGAGCCGTTGGAAGTACGTTGAGTCGTGACATTTGTTGAGTCGTATGTCGTACACATTGTGATTGTTTTGTTGAGTCGTAAGTCCTCCAGGGACATTATGTTCGTAAGCCGTTGTTCTTGAGTCGTTTGCTTTTGAGTCGTGTAAACTGTGTTGTTTGTTGAGTCGTATCTTACTGAGTCGTCTGAGTTGTAATCTGTTTGTCTCGTTTATTTGATGAGTCGTATGTCATTTATATCTGATGATTCGTGTCGTATGATAAGTCGTGTGATGTACTTCGGTCTGTTGTGTTGTTAAGTCGGTGACGACTAATGATGAGTCGGGGTGCATGAGTCGGCAACGGCTTATGGAGACAGTTGTAACTTCTATAAATAAGGAGTGAGTTGTAACTTTTTGGGGGTTGATTTTTAAATAAAATTTCTTGTTGATTGCTGTGTGCTTTCTTCTAAAATTGGTAGTTGAGTGTAATCTCCTATCTTCTCTTTCGGTTAATCGATTGCGCTCGATTCAACGATCGTAGAAGCCGATTCACGGAATCTAGTGCGCTAGATCAACGTGCGAAGAATCGTAGATCTTTGAACATGGTATAGTGCGCTATCAACGTGTTTGAGATAGCTAGAATTCGGTATCTTCGGATCAACGAATTTGGGCATTTTGGTATTCATCAATCCACCGATTGCTACTTTCACCGATTGAAGTTTGTTTTGATTAATCCGCTGCGTCAGGTGAGGAAACCCGTTGGATCCCTCTACAAATTTAATGTAAACAATTACATCCCTGCAATTTATTTTGTATACTAACCGCCTAATAGCGACAATTCCACAAAATCAAACAATTAATTAACAGTGCATCCAAGAAAACAATCAACCATTGTTATCTACTATAAAACATTATGTAATGGTCCAGGATTTTTAGCCATCTGATATTGGAATAATTAACTAATTATTTGATTTTGAATATTAATTTTTTCTATAAGTCGAATAAATTAATTATCTGATATTGGAGATATCTAAGTATATTCATTGGAAGTTATACTAGAATTTTCAAATGTGTAATAATATATATGTGTGTGTGTATGTATGTGTATAGCTTCACCATCTCAAACTTTATATATATATATATATATATATATATATATATATGTATATGTATATGTATATGTATATGTATATGTATATGTATATGTATATGTATATGTATATGTATATATATGTATATGTATATGTATATGTATATGTATATGTATATGTATGTATGTATGTATGTATGTATGTATGTATGTATGTTAATGCATATATTAACAAATTGGTTTACATGTGTATATATACACACATACGTAGAGACATCATGATGGCACCACGTCAATTTAAGAATACAAAACATTAAATCAACTTATGAAACCACATCAAGCCCACAAAATATCAATTCAGCTTATAAAATCAAATCAGCTAGAAAAGAGGGAAAAAAGTATCAAATGAAGAACGTGTAACATAGCAGCCACCCTATGAATACCTATAGCCTTTTCTTACTTACCTTATACACTTCCATCCCCTTATAAATACATGTTAGGGTTTGTGCACATACTTATAAAAATAAAAATGAATTCCTACCAGTAAACATAAGAAGATTAGTCGATCAAAGCTTGGAGGAGAAAGAGCAGCATTGGGCAGTAGTGTTCATCCGTAGTCCCAGTGAGTAAAATAATTTTTATTGTTTAGTGGATATTACATATACTTTCATAATTGATGATTTTGGATGAATCTTTGATTGATTTCAAGTGCATAAGAGTTGTTTTGTGGATACGTGTGTGTATATGTGTATTCGACATGATCATTTAAACCCAAAACACTACTTCTTCACAAAAACTCCTCTGTTCTTTGTCACATGATAAAAATAGTAAAACCTTTCCATTCTAAAAATCTATATCTCAAAATTCTTTTAGTTTTAAATCTTGATTCAAAAATGAAAGTTGTTTATCTTTGAGTATGCAACCTTTTAAAATTTATTTCACTCAATTTCATTGGGTATAGAGGCAGAAATCATCGAAAGTCGGAACGGGATAAAAATGCTCATGAAAGTTCAAAATTAAATTCTCAGAATCCGTTGAGAATTAGTCGATGCCATCTACGCCATAGTTCGTATGGAGCAGGTGGATTTTTGGTGGAAGTTCGACAGTAATTGGCGATGGTCGATGATGGTGGTTCAAAACTAGGGTTACGGATTATGGGTGATTTGGTCACCAATTCACAAAATGGAGTGTGGCATTGTGATTAGGAAAGAGAGAGCTTCGTTATGGTAAAATTTGATGGGATTCCGCATCAATTTTTGTCTTGACTTATTTGACCGGCAGAGTGAGTGCGCTACAGGTGATTTTCGGTGGAAGGTTGCGGATCAGTCTAGGAGGTGGGGAACGAGATGAGAGTGGCAAGGCGGACCTGTTGGCAAACTCGTATGAGGCGTTGATGGTCTGGATGGATCATGCACGTGCACTGCATGCACGATTTATGAGTGCGGTCATTGTCAAAAATAAAAAGGACGGAGGAAGAAGGAATCTGCGCTTGCTGGGTGCGGTTGTGGGTAGTTGGGCTTTGGGCCATTTCGAATTGTTTAGGTAAGAAGATTTTGTTCTTGTAATATATAAATAAAAGAAGAGAGGTGCCGCATATTCGGTTACTCAAAAGGGGGAAGAAGGTGTTGGTGCATGATGTGGTTTCTTTTTGAAAAAGATGGGGCATCAGCTGTAGCCATGTGTCTGTGTATGTCTTGACGCGTTTTCCCCGTTAGCAATTAGGTGAGTGCATAAGTGTATAATATTTATTGTTTGTTTCAGATTATATTTGTATATATATTAACGTGTCAACTTTTAAAATTCACATCTCGTTCGTTTTAAATCGGATTAACATGCAGATTTTTGCGCTGGATCCGTGTCAACGAATACAACATTTTGTTATAGCCTGTTGGTAACCTTTATGTAGAAATGTGGAATACGGATGTTAAGGCTAGGATCAACACTAGTGGGGAGGGGGGTTGAATAGTGTTTTAAGGAATTACTAATTTTTTTTTGAGTTTTTGTTAATTTGAACACAAATGTATGCAATATTCAGAGACAGATATGATCACAGAATCAAGCACAGATACAAAAATAAAGTAAAAGTAATAAAGGAAAGAACACATCGGATTTTATACTGGTTCGGAGTTACTGTAACAACCCGTAAATTTCGACAATTTAATTTGTTTATTTAATAGGATTTTTGTAATTTGTTTTTGTAGAAACAATAAAGAGGATAAATAAATGTTAAAATGAAGGCTAAAATAAATTATGTAAATGATGACTTAAAACCTATTTATAGAAATTTAAATAAAATCCAAATTGAATTAAGTAGAAAAAGGATTCTTACCTGGATATAAAATTTAATATGAGGAATTTATGAAAATATTAAATTGATTTAATGCAATAAAAGAGTGTAAACGGTAATTGGAATAAATTAAGGAATCATGTTATTGCAAGTTAACAATTTACGATTTGAATGAAATTCCAATTCATTAAAATCATTTAAAATGTTATGATTTGATTTTAAATGGAATATGAGAAAAACAAATGTAAGGATTTGATTAATATATATGTTATTTATTCAGGGTATTGAATAAAATTGGGAATCCAATTGTAATTAATGGTAATAATGTTGGTATTAGCTAATAAATTAAATTTTAATGCAATACCCATAAATGAATGTAATGAAATGAATGTATGTAAATGTATACTAGGTTATTTATCAAATAGAAGCAAAGAAAAATAAATATCGAATTGATCGATGAATAAATATGCATTGAATAGTAATTGAATGTAAAGTAATGGTAACTGTATAAAATCAATATAAGATAATGAATTGCAATAATTGTGGGTTGATAATAAGGTGTGAATGGGAAAGTGATTGTATGGTAAATGAATGGAATTCAAATTTATTGGAAAAAGTAAATGGGTACTTAGTAATAAATTTAAACGGACTTAAAAATGGAATTTATTTAATTAATAGATATAACGGATAAGGATATACTTATAAATGTGGGATTGAGAGTTTTCCACAACTATTATGAGTTTTATACTTAGTTCGTTCAATTTATATTGAACCATTGCAATAAATATAAATTTAATGTTATGCAATTGAGATAAACAATTGGAAAATGTTAAAATATTTGGATATATATATATATATATATATATATATATATATATATTAAGATTGATGGTACCCAGGATGGCAATATGATAAATAGTGAATTTAAGAATGAGAATCAGGATTTATTTATATGGAAACTTAATGTCTAATAATTGGGTTTAATTTCAATTAAATAAGATTGAATATAGTTAAATAATTTGTTATTTGAAATAAAGATAATGTGAGAAATTTGTGTGATAATTTGGAATCCAATATTTAACCCATCTGTTTGACAGGAATGAATGGAATACTAATTAATTTATTTAACTAAACGAAATTTTAGGATATTATTTATTGTGACGCCCCACCTCTATACCCACGCTAGCCAAGAACACAACGGTGTAGTGCTGTCAACTAGCACGGAGAATAAGGCTGTTGAGGAGCGACCATCCATGTAATTGCTAATCACACGGTGGCTATAAATAATCTTCGGAAACAAACATAGAAATAATAACACAAATCAGTCACAGACATCCATATCACAGAGGCGGAAGAGGATATGAATATATAACTAGCACATGAAAGTGTACATCAGAGTAGTGGTCAAAAAGATCCACAATAATACAAAAGAATAGCAACACGTGCTATACAAAAGAATACAACTATGAGTCTATGTCTCAAGTGTATACAATAAAAACTGCTAATCTAAATAGTTAGCCAAAAGTCAGAGTAGCAAATGCCGGGAAGAAGTCAAGCAGAAGCACCTGTAACATCTCGGTCTGACCCGAGTATTATTTAAGAAAATAATAAATGGATCATTCTAGCTATAAATATCAGATGACATGGTATAAAATAAAAGATATGGCATAAACATAAAATATCCATACTGACATACTACTATAAGTATGCAAATGATGATCAACAGAAGATTAATCAATAAGAGACAAATCGATATCACAAGAATCTTCTCAAAGATCCAAAGAGGGCATCATACCCTAAACTTATACTCATAACAAGTCAATCACAAATTCCAGAAATCAACACAAGAAATCCAGAAATCACAGAAAAAGGGAAAGAGACCTATCACATGACGGTCCGATGACCATGGGGAGCTACCCCATATGTGTGAGTCGAAATCACACAGATTGAGGTCTAAACTAACCAAGAAGGCAAAAAGGTATGTGTGAGTGGAATCGCACAAGTGGTGTCTAGTCTAACCTCGCAAACAAAGAGATATGTGTGAGTGGAATCACACAAGTGGTTTCTAGACTAACCAAGCAACCAAAAAGGTATGTGTGAGTGGAATCACACAAGTGGTGTCGAGTCTAACCAAGCAAACAAGAGACATCGCACAATTGCTAGTCTAAATCATAAGTGATCGTCATGATCAACGAGAAGTGTCAATTACACTTAGCTAGTAAATATAAAAGTTTAGCTTCATGTCCCATAACCACTTGCTTAACTTAAATATTTACGAACAAACTGTAAATCTTCACTAGAAAATTGTCACAAGAGGTTCAATCGAACAAGTCTAAGAATTAACCGACGAAGCAAACGCAAGCGTTTCATACCACTTGTTTTACTAAGCCGTTTAATTAGATTTCTCATCCGAGTGAGGTAAAGGTTTGTATATACTAGTAGATTGGAAAACGGTTTAAGAAAAGAGCTTTGTTATTGAAAATAGAGTTGAAATCATTTTGTTGAAAGAGTTTTGATATTTACTACTAGTATTGAAACCTTCATATTTTTAAGTGACAAATCACATAAGCGATTGTAGAAACAATCAATCACAAAGATCACAATCGAAGATGTGATAAGAATCCAAGGAAATCAACTCAGCAAGTTTTGTTGAATGTTTTTCAGATAAGATCCCCTACGGAGGGGGGGTCCGGGGGGGGGGGGGTGGCAACCCCCCAAGGTGGGGGTGCGGGGGCAACGCCCCTGCTACGGGATTCGACCTAGTGAAGACCTAAGGGAGGCGAGCGACTTATAAAACTCGCGACCTAAAAGTTAGCAAGGACGAGCGACCTATCGGTGTAAACAACTTAACGGTGTAAGGGCCATGCGACCTAACGTCCCAAGCGACTCAACAAATAGGGGGTGAGCGACCTATGGTCATAAACGAGGTCGAGCGACCTATAGAGGCATAGGGTGCAGCGACCTAAAACGTCGCGACCTAGCGACCTAAGAGAGGGCGAGGTACGCGACCTAGTGGCAGAACAGATCGAGCGAGTTAAAAAAGTCAACGGCCTAATGGCTTAAGAAGGGTCGAGCGACTTAAGGAAATAGGCATGGCCGAGCGACCTACGACCTATCTTCCCCACGACCTACGACCTAACTTCTCCACGACCTATGACCTAACTTCTCCACGACCTACGAGTTAGTGACCTAACTCCGAACGAGGTAAAAATGGACAGAACGACCTAGGGTTAACTCGTAAGCGACCTACGACCTATGGACGAGCGACCTAACTCCGAACGAGGAAAAAATGGCCAGAACGACCTAGGGTTAACTCGTAAGCGACCTACGACCTATGGACGAGCGACCTAACTCCGAACGAGCTAAAAATGACCAGAACGACCTAATAGCAGTTTTTCACCAAAATCACTAAAATTTGGAGTTTTTCGCCAATCCAATCCAAACCAAATGCAAATGTGCATACTAAAGTGATAGGGAATCATTCCCAACAGTCCAATATAGATATAGACTAGATTTGTGAGATAAAAATCTCACCTTTGCAACAAAATTTATGAAGATGAAGCTTGAAAGCAAGGAGAAGCAATCCAAAGCTTGAATCCAATATCTTCTACTTGAATTTGGAGTTGAATGTTGGATTAGCAATTAAATTTGAGCTTGGAGTTTTAATTTCTCATTCTCATCACCATTAATGCAAATCTTGAGTTAGTTAGGAATTTATGAAGAGTAAGGAGAAGGGGTTGGGACTTGGGTTTTAATGGGCTAAACCAACCCAAAGTCCAAAGCGGGAAAAGTTAGTGAAATTCCACTGACTCCAAACATATCGATGTTTATACTTAAAAAAGTTGTAAACGGCATTTCGAACTCAACGGAAGTGGTCTCGAGTCCTGATTTGACCGTTTACAAAAAGTAGCTTTTCGGACCAAAATCCGATTAACGATACAATATATAAATAAAATATTTAAATATAAAATCGATAAATATGCGGGTTGTTACATTTATAATTTGTGAACTTAATGGAATTAAAGATTTATATTGAAATTTATAAATTTACCTTCATTAATTTGACATCTAAACCTGTTGGAATTTTGTAAATGATTAAGAATTTTTAAAAGTGATAAAATGGGTCAACTTTAGAATCTAAATATAAAATTTGATTTTCTTTATTTATTTTAAATTTGTTTAATTAATATAAAAATAGCCATTTTTGGCACGGATTCAGATTTCGACGAAACTAGTTTCATCGGATCCGTATCAGTGAATTATTGTAGAGTTTCAAGTTTCGTAGCGATCGGACTTGTCGTTTGATCGTACGAACGCGAAACGCCTTGAAATCGATTTAATTGAAATCAATTTGAAAATATTGATTTCAGCATAACTTCTTCGTACGATCGAATTTGAACGTGAAACTTTTTCCATCGCGTTCAGAATATTTTAAATTACCTATTTTGATATATGGGTTTACCCAATTTCGTTCCGGGGTCAGAACGGGCTTTTTGGGCCACCGTTAGCGTTAGCACGTTTGTTTTTCGGATCCATCTACTCTATTTCTAACCTACCTATATAAACCCAGTTATAAACCCTACCATATCTATTCTCATTTGTCTGTACGTTCTTTTCCTCAGCCCCTCCTCTTTCCAATGGCTGCAAACCCTAGTTCTAAATTCAAATTTCATAAATCAAATCCAAAGCCTAAAATTCAAAATCCTCAGAAAATTTTGGAAAAAATATATGTCGAAGATCTCAACGATACGAACCTATGTATGCTGTTCAATTTTCGAGACAGTGACCGAATCGATCTGAAATCGCGGTCAAAGTCAGAATTTGGGCATTTAATTTTGGCATCAATTCACAAAATTGATTGAGGGGTTTCGTAGAGGTGGTCACGTGGAGTCGTGGGCCGGTGTTCGTTAGGTTTGGAGTGACCTGTAGGTGCCGGAATCATCGATTTAGGGTTTGAAGAACCCTAAAATGGAGCGACGGCGACGTCAGAAAGGGGGACCGGTCGAGGTGGCCTTTGGGGCGTGGGTGCGTGCGGCAAAGGCAAGGCGAGTGGGGGCGATGGCATCGACTAAGATGGTCTAAGGGAGGAGTAGGAGGCGGTCAAACGGTCGATGTTGTGGGTTCGGTCGTGAATTTGTTTTTGGGAGCTGCGTATTCTTTCGTGAGGGAGAATCATGTGATGACGTGGCATCTGATGTATGGGTGAGTGTTTTATTTTTGTTTTTAATTTAATTTGGATTTCGAACACATTTATCGCTATAACTTTTGCATACGTTATCCAATTTACGCACGGTTTCTTTCGTTAGGATTGTATTGAAATTCCGGACTTGATGACGCTGGTTTGGACAGATTCTGAGACTGTCGAATATTTGGGTTTAAATCGGATTTAAATTCGATTTAAATTCAAAAGGTGAGTGTTTTAACCCACTCACAACTTCTAAAATTTCTTATGTTTGCTAAATTTATTTGAGATATGAGTAGAAATTTATTGATGACTGTTTTGCATATTTTATTCATCATAAATCGCATTTATTTAATATAACTGTTAATTAATGTTATTATTGCATATAAATTGACAGTTAAAATTTATTTATTTTTCATATAAACTGATAGTTAAACAGTTAAATAAATTTATTGTTGCATATAAACTGTTAGTTAATAACTGTCATTTTACCTGTTATATTTCATATGCTCTATATTGATGTTTGTTTAAATTGGATGATGATTGTAATAAATGGTTGATTATTGATATTTTGATGAATGGATGCTATATTTTATATTGTATAAACTGCAAATTATTATGCATTTTCATTCATTCCGGATTGCGGCTTGAAATGATATACAACCGCAAATTTTTATTTTAAATTGCGGATTGAAATGATAAATATCCGTATCACTTGACCATAGGATAGAAAATTTTATACAGGCACCACGGCATATATATATAAAAAAAAATTTGAAATGATTTTTATGGTTTGGATATGATACGGTTTAATAAATATTAAATTTGGATATGATATAAAAATATTTTATACATACATAGTTAAATTGTTGAATTTAAGCAATGCATAAATCTGTTAAATAAAAATGAATAAGTTGAAAAATGGCATTTGATAATTTATATTATACGAGTAAGTACAAGTTTAAGATCTTGTGTGTGTGTGTGTGTGTGTGTGTGTGTGTATATATATATATATATAGAGTTTTAAACGATTCAAATCAATCAAGATTGAAAGATAAATTGGAAATTTAATTGGAATTGAGCTTATTTGAAAAATTAACTCCATAGATGTTAACTTACTAAAATTGGAAATTTTAAGGTATGATATTTATAACGGGATTTAATGAATAATTCTAGTATAAATAAATAGAAGGAAAAAAATTTAGTGTTAATAAATTTAGTTTATTTTAAATGGTTATGGATTTATCATGTAAACCTTTCAAACTAAATAATTGGAAAATGAATTGTTGATTTGAAATTCCCAACCTCAGTTTTGAAATTCATTTAATACTCAAAGTTTGAAAATATTGAAATCAAAGTGTTTTATTCAAACTGAAAGTGAATCTAAAAGTCATGGGTTTAGACTGAATTTAAAGTGAGTAAAATTGTGAAGGCATGGAAATTATTTACTTTTAAAGAAATTTTAAATTCAACTGTTTCATTTTATATGCTGTTGAATATCCTAACCATTTAAGTTTGAAAGTTATGCTTTTAAAACTATGGATTTCAAAGTATTATGTTGAAAGTTAAAATTCAAATATTTGGTTTCGAGGTATTATAAATTTTAAAAGTAGCATGATTTTGGAAAGGAAATATATTTGAAATAAAATGATATCACATTTATTTGGGTTTAAAAGGAAATGATATCGTATTCATGGGTTTTGAAATGGATAATTATATTCTGGTTTTGAAAGTATAAACATTTTTAAAGACCGCGGTGTTATAATAACGTTTGGTTGTTGAAGAGACCGGGATTGGAAGTTGTCATACTCTCTGCCAACTCCGAAGACCACTTTAACAACCGTGTACGCGGTGGAGATTCCAGAATGAAGTAGGTTGGTGACGGCGTTTCCTTGAGGTAAATACGTGGACCCAACTCCCGTGAGTTGGCATAAGGTGGCTAAAACAGGAGCGATTCTCGGGCCAATGAGGTCATTCCTCTGATCGGACGCACTCCTTCGATATTATACTCTGACTTTTGGATTTGGATTCGGTGGCCACTTTTATTTTGATTTGGGGGTGTTGTTCGAGGTGGACGGTAGCTGCGCGCGGCGCGTTTCCACCAGCCCGGATGCGTAATTGGTATATCTACCCTGGCATTGCCTAGTTGTGTCGTGTCACCTACCATACCGAGCCTTGTACGAGTTTGGATTTCTCCCGTAGCCCGTGTGGTATCCTCTGATGGCTTCCCGATCAGGAGGGACTATGATATTGGATGGACTACTGGGACCATTACGTGTTAAGGGCTATATGGGTAACCCCTTAATGCTAAGAAAAAAGTAAGTTTATTTTACAATTAGACACTATTATAATAGCGCAATATACTACATAGTAATAGTTTAGCGGATCCTTAGGAGATGTAAATCCCGAGCATCTCTTGAGTTACTGCACTCATATTTATTACTGTTAATTTAACTTACGTAAGATCTTTTAGTTCTGACTCGAGTGTTTTGTCTTTTCAATTCGCTCGAGTCAGTTCGAGCGTTTCAGGATTTGAAGACTTTAGCTTTGGAGGACGAAGACGAAGATTTCTACTATTATCTACGATTATTCCACTACACTATTTAATTCCGCTGCATCGATTTTTATTGGTATGTGAACTCTGATACTTAATTGTATAAAGAAGAATCAAATGTTTTGTAAAACAGTTTTATGAACTGTATATCTTATTATTATATTTTATCCTTCCGCTGTGAGATTTTTTTTTATTTCTTTCTTGTTTTTCTTATTTACCCCATAACAATCCGCCCTTCCGTATGGTTTGAATTGGCACGTGTGTCGATTTGAACCGTGTGAAAAGGCGGGAGGTTACATCCGGTATAAGAGCTTTGGTTTAGAGATAAACCTTAGCTTTGTGGGGTCTGAATCTTTATTAATATGGTAGTAATACCCTATGAGAGTCACTGAGTGTATATATGAGAGAGTGTACTTGTTAGTGTTATAAAAAGGTTTTATATTATGTTAATCTGTTCTGCTTTGTATTTATAAATTCTGGTTGGTGCATGGGACGCTATGACATCAATTGGGATTTCTAAACACTTAATAGGACAAATCGACATAATATTTGTTTTTAATTTAGGCGAATGAAATAATTTTGCCTATTATATTTTCTATATATATAAAGGAAATTTTTATAAATGATATATATTTGGTTGTAATATATTGACTGTTAGGAGTAAAATTTATAAATAATATGTAAAATAAGATTGAAAATAAAAGAAATGAAATTTGGAAATTTTAGAACTTAAGTCCGGGATTTTGAAAAATTGCTTTCAAATGGTTTTTAAATATAATAATAGTATTTAGGAATATTTTCTGATATAAAGTATAATTTGAAAGTATGGTTTTAAAGAAATTCTGGAAATAAATAAGTTGTACTCCCCTCTCTGTCGCTGGAAAATAATTTCGGTGATGGCGGCCGCATCATCGACTTTCATTTTCGAGTTTCGAAAAGGGAAGGCCACTGTAGTAGTTCTACTGCAGATTTATTTTTTGAAAAATATATAAATTTTGAATTGTTTTAAATATAATTAGAGATATATAAGTTGTAAGAATATATTTATCTATTATTTTAAAATAAATTAAAAATTTAACCCGGTATTTAAATTCCTTAATTTCAATTAATTAATTGTTTCAATTATTGTAGTGAAACAGAATTTAACTAATAATTGAAACCCTAAATAAAATAAGAGACTTAAATGCTAAGTTATAAAGGAAATAAAAAGGAAGTTAAAATTGTAACTTATAAGAAAAGGTAAAAATTTATTTAACAATGAATTAATTAAAAGGATGAGAAAACTTGTATAACTTTCAATTACATTCTTTAAAAGCATAGATAACTTACCAAATATAAAAAGTTGAAATGTTTAATAAGAAATGTAATAGAAATTTGTATAAGTAAAAGTAGGTAATGAAGTATTCAATGAATTTGCTATTATAAATGAGAATTTAATGTTATAAACTTAAGTTATAATTGGAATTTTATTATAAGTAAATATAATTAAAGGTAAGTATAACAAATAGATGATTATAAACTTAAATAATTAAAGTGTAAATAAATGAGGTCGTGCAGTAATAAATGAATGAATAGTTATAGTAGTTAATGACATGTCCTGAGTTAATGGAAATGAATAATAGTAAGTAGTAAGTGAAAATAAATGAATGTAATATAATAAAGAGAAATTGTAAACTTAAGAAAAGGGTTGCAGTTATTTCTAAATAAAATTGAAAGAAATAAATGAAAATAAAAGAATAAACCGTTATATTAATGAAAAGAATCAAACAACAAATGTATGAATGGAATAAATAAGAATAGACTAAATCTATTGCTGAAATTGTTCTTTGTCGTGGTTGTGGTTGTTGGGTAAGGAAACTTTAATTTTGTTGGTATGGATGAATAATTCATTGTGTTTACTCTAAGACTGTTGAGTAAATGATGCACTGGATGGTTTATTTTTCATTCCGTATAATATAAAGGTTTTGAACCCGAACAACTATTTGTTTGTTTGGTTGAATGATTGCTTTGAATTTGTTGTGTATGCTGTTGTTAAAATTGATAGTTGTTGTATTGATTTGTTGTTAGTGACTGAAACCACTTAAATATTTCACATTATATAAATAGTTAACCCTTTGGATTTTATAAGTGAAATGCAGGTCATGGAAGCAATTATTACTGCTTTTGGTTCCATAAATTAAGCGTAAAATTTATCCGATAAATAGGTACGTTTCGGATTTCGGTTTAAAGCACTTTTTTATATATTTTTCCCCGGTTAGGATATTATATTTTGGATAATATATGTAATATAATTGTTATATTTTGATAATTCATTTTCTTCCGAGCCTCTCCATACAAAGGAGACTGCCAAAATTTTCCGCAAATTTTGGACTTAGAAAAAAATTGAAAATGTTTACAAACTTTAACAATTTATGTATAAAGGATTTAAATGGTTATAAATTGGTATATTTTATGTTAAATTATTTTATTTTGTAAACTTATTTGTTTATAAATTTAATTAAGAAAGATATATTGTTTTCTTATTTCTTCTTTTCCCTTCTTTTCCTTTTCGGGGACGAAATGTTTTGAGTGGGGGAGAGTGTAACGACCCGTAAATTTCGACAATTTAATTTGTTTATTTAATAGGATTTTTGTAATTTATTTTTGTAGAAACAATAAAGGGGATAAATAAATGTTAAAATGAAGACTAAAATAAATTATGTAAATGGTGACTTAAAACCTATTTATAGAAATTTAAATAAAATCCAAATTGAATTAAGTAGAAAAAGGATTCTTACCTGGATATAAAATTTAATATGAGAAATTTATGAAAATATTAAATTGATTTAATGCAATAAAAGAGTGTAAACGGTAATTGGAATAAATTAAGGAATCATGTTATTGCAAGTTAATAATTTACGACTTGAATGAAATTCCAATTCATTAAAATCATTTAAATGTTATGATTTGATTTTAAATTGAATATGAGAAAAACAAATGTAAGGATTTGATTCATATATATGTTATTTATTCAGGGTATTGAATAAAATTGGGAATCCAATTGTCATTAATGGTAATAATGTTGGTATTAGCTAATAAATTAAATTTCAATGCAATACCCATAAATGAATGTAATGAAATGAATGTATGTAAATGTATACTAGGTTATTTATCAAATAGAAGGAAAGAAAAGTAAATATCGAATTGAACGATGAATAAATATGCATTGAATAGTAATTGAATGTAAAGTAATGGTAATTGTATAAAATCAATATAAGATAATGAATTGCAATAATTGTGGGTTGATAATAAGGTGTGAATGGGAAAGTGATTGTATGGTAAATGAATGGAATTCAAATTTATTGGAAAAAGTAAATGGGTACTTAGTAATAAATTTAAACGGACTTAAAAATGGAATTTATTTAATTAATAGATATAACGGATAAGGATATACTTATAAATGTGGGATTGAGAGTTTTACCACAACTATTATGAGTTTTATACTTAGTTCGTTCAATTTATATTGAACCATTGCAATAAATATAAATTTAATGTTATGCAATTGAGATAAACAATTGGAAAATGTTAAAGTATTTGGATATATATATATATATATTAAGATAGATGGTACCCAGGATGGTAATATGATAAATAGTGAATTTAAGAATGAGAATCAGGATTTATTTATATGGAAACTTAAAGTCTAATAATTGGATTTAATTTCAATTAAATGAGATTTAATATAGTTAATTAATTTGTTATTTGAAATAAAGATAATGTGAGAAATTTGTGTGATAATTTGGAATCCAATATTTAACCCATCTATTTGACAGGAATGAATGGAATACTAATTTATTTATTTAATTAAACGAAATTTTAGGATATTATTTATAATTTGTGAATTTAATGGAATTAAATATTTATATTGAAATTTATAAATTTACCTTCTTTAATTTGACATCTAAACTTGTTGGAATTTTGTAAATGATTAAGAATTTTTAAAAGTGATAAAATGGGTCAATTTTAGAATCTAAATATAAAATTTGATTTTCTTTATTTATTTTAAATTTATTTAATTAATATAAAAATAGCCATTTTGGGCACGGATTCAGATTTCGACGAAAATAGTTTCATCGGATCCATATCAGTGAATTATTGTAGAGTATCAAGTTTCGTAGCGATCGGACTTGTCGTTTGATCGTACGAACGCGAAACGCTTTGAAATCGATTTAATTGAAATCAATTTGAAATCAATTTGAAAATATTGATTTCAGCATAACTTCTTCATACGATCGAATTTGGACGTGAAAATTTTTCTATCGCATTCAGAATATTTTAAATTACCTATTTTGATATATGGATTTACCCAATTTCGTTCCGGGGTCAGAACGGGCTTTTTGGGCCACGTTAGCGTTAGCGCGTTTGTTTATCGGATCCATCTACTCTATTTCTAACCTACCTACATAAACCCAGTTATAGACCCTACCCCATCTATTCTCATTTGTATGTACGTTCTTTTCCTCAGCCCCTCCTCTTCCCAATGGCTGCAAACCCTAGATCTAAATTCAAATTTCATAAATCAAATCCAAAGCCTAAAATTCAAAATCCTCAGAAAATTTTGGAAAAAATATATGTCGAAGATCTCAACGATACGAACTTACGTATGCTGTTCAATTTTCAAGACAGTGACCGGATTGATCTGAAATCGCGGTCAAAGTCAGAATTTGGGCGTTTAATTTCGGCATCGATTAACAAAATTGATTGAGGGGTTTCGTAGAGGTGGTCACGTGGAGTCGTGGGCCGGTGTTCGTTTGGGTTGGAGTGACCTGTAGGTGCCGGAATCATCGATTTAGGGTTTGAAAAACCCAAAAATGGAGCGACGGCGGCGCAAGAAAGGGGGACCGGTCGAGGTGGCCTCTGGGGCGTGGGTGCGTGCGGCAAAGGCAAGGCGAGTGGGGGCGATGACATCGGCTAAGATGGTCTAAGGGAGGAGTAGGAGGCGGTCAAACGGTCGATGTTGTGGGTTCGGTCGCGAATTTTGGTTCTGGGAGCTGCGTATTCTTTCGTGAGGGAGAATCATGTGATGACGTGGCATCTGATGTATGGGTGAGTGTTTTTTTTTTTAATTTAATTTGGATTTCGAACACATTTATCGCTATAACTTTTGCATACGTTATCCAATTTACACACAGTTTCTTTCGTTAGGATTGTATTGAAATTCCGGACTTGATGACGCTGGTTTGGATAGATTCTGAGATCGTCGAATTTTTGGGTTTAAATCGGATTTAAATTCGATTGAAATTCGAAAAGTGGGTGTTTTAACCCACCCACAACTTCTAAAATTTCTTATGTTTGTTAAATTTATTTGAGATATGAGTAGAAATTTATTTATGACTGCTTTGCATATTTTATTCATCATAAATCGCATTTATTTAATATAACTGTTAAATAATTTTATTATTGCATATAAATTGACAGTTAAAATTTATTTATTTTGCATATAAACTGATAGTTAAACAGTTAAATAAATTTATTGTTGCATATAAACTGTTAGTTAATAACAGTCATTTTCCTTGTTATATTTCATATGCTCTATATTGATGTTTGTTTAAATTGGATGATGATTGTAATAAATGGTTGATTATTGATATTTGGATGAATGGATGCTATATTTTATATTGTATAAACTGCAAATTATTATGCATTTTCATTCATTCGGGATTGCGGCTTGAAATCATATACAACCGCAAATTTTTATTTTAAATTGCAGATTGAAATGATAAATATCTGTATCACTTGACCATAGGATAGAAAATTTTATACAGGCACCACGGCATATATATATATAAAAAAATTGAAATGATTTTTATGGTTTGGATATGATATGGTTTAATAAATATTAAATTTGGATATGATATAAAAATATTTCATACATACATAGTTAAATTGTTAAATTTAAGCTATGCACAAATCTGCTAAATAAAAATGAATAAGTTGAAAAATGGCATTTGATAATTTATATTATACGAGTAAGTACAAGTTTAAGATCTTGTGTGTGTGTATATATATATGTATATATAGAGTTTTAAACGATTCAAATCAATCAAGATTGAAAGATAAATTGGAAATTTAATTGGAATTGAGCTTATTTGAAAAATTAACTCCATAAGTGATGTTAACTTACTAAAATTGGAAACTTTAAGGTACGATATTTATAACGGGATTTAATGAATAATTCTAGTATAAATAAGTGGAAGGAAAAAAATTTAGTGTTAATAAATTTAGTTTATTTTAAATGGTTATGGATTTATCATGTAAACCTTTCAAACTAAATAATAGGAAAATGAATTGTTGATTTGGAATTCCCAACCTCAGTTTTGAAATTCATTTAATACTCAAAGTTTGAAAATATTGAAATCAAAGTGTTTTATTCAAACTGAAAGTGAATCTAAAAGTTATGGGTTTAGACTGAATTTAAAGTGAATAAAATTGTGAGGGCGTGGAAATTATTTACTTTTAAAGAAATTTTAAATTCAACTGTTTCATTTTATATACTGTTGAATATCCAAACCATTAAGTTTGAAAGTTATGGTTTTAACACAATAGATTTCGAAGTATTATGTTGAAAGTTAAAATTCAAATATTTGGTTTCAAGGTATTATAAATTTTAAAAGTAGCATGATTTTGGAAAGGAAATATATTTGAAATAAAATGATATCACATTTATTTGGGTTTAAAAGGAAATGATATCATATTCATGGGTTTTGAAATGGATAATTATATTCTGGTTTTGAAAGTATAAACATTTTTAAAGACCGCGGTGTTATAATAACGTTTGGTTGTTGAAGAAACCGAGATCGGAAGTTGTCATACTCTCTGCCAACTCCGAAAACCACTTTAACAACCGTGTACGCAGTGGAGATTCCAGAATGAAGTAGGATGGCGGCGGCGTTTCCTTGAGGTAAATACGTGGACCCAACTCCCGTGAGTTGGCATAAGGTGGCTAAAACAGAGCGATTCTTGGGCCAATGAGGTCATTCCTCTGATCGGACGCACTCCTTCGATATTATACTCTGACTTTTGGATTTGGATTCGGTGGCCACTTTTATTTTGATTTGGGGGTGTTGTTCGAGGTGTGCGGTAGCTGCGCGTTGCACGTTTCCACCAGCCCGGATGCGTAATTGGTATATCTACCCTGACATTGCCTAGTTGTGCCATGTCACCTACCATACCGAGCCTTGTACGAGTTTGGATTTCTCCCGTAGCCCGTGTGGTATCCTCTGGTGGCTTCTCGATCAGGAGGGACTATGATATTGGATGGACTACTGGGACTATTACGTGTTTAGGGCTATATGGGTAAACCCTTAATGCTAAGAAAAAAGTAAGTTTATTTTACAATTAGACACTATTATAATAGCGCAATATACTACATAGTAAATAGTTTAACGGATCCTTAGGAGATGTAAATCCCGAGCATCTCTTGAGTTACTGCACTCATATTTATTACTGTTAATTTAACTTACATAAGATCTTTTAGTTCTGACTCGAGTGTTTTGTCTTTTCAATTCGCTCGGGTCAGTCCGAGCGTTTCAGGATTGAAGACTTTAGCTTTGGTGGACGAAGACGAAGATTTCTACTATTATCTACTATTATTCCACTACACTATTTAATTCCGCTGCATTGATTTTTATCGGTATGTGAACTCTGATATTTAATTGTATAAAGAAGAATCAAATGTTTTGTAAACAGTTTTATGAACTGTATATCTTATTATTATATTTTATCCTTCCGCTGTGAGATTCTGTTTTCTTTTTATTTCTTTCTTGTTTTTCTTATTTACCCCATAACAATCCGCCCTTCTGTATGGTTTGAATTGGCACGTGTGTCAATTTGAACCGTGTGAAAAGGCGGGACGTTACAGTTACCCTACATCTAGTCCCGCACACAAGTACGGATTTCCTTTCAAAAGCATTATACAATTACACCCTCGATTTCAAGGCCACGAGGTACACCATTCCAGGTTCACAATCCTCCTGGTAGTGATACTTGATTTTAGGGGCAATAAGTTCACCCAATTGATTTCCAAGGCTACAATCGCACATTTTCTCACTTGATTGATTTCACAGGCTATAATCAAACCTTTTTTCACTTGATTGATTTCACAGGCTACAATCACACCTTTTCTCACTTAGTTTATTAGAAGCCTATAACTCTGAATAGCACTGAGATCTTGTTGAGATAGTGATAGAGAATCAAACCAGAGATGATCTAGTTAGATTCAATGCTGATTTCGATAGAGTAATGGTAAAAATATATATAAAGAAATGTAGAAGAAGATGAGGAGTGAAATCAGAGAAATATGAATGAAAATTCGTTTAAAACTGCCCCTATTTATAGTAGAACAACGACCATGTCCATTCGTGAAAGGATATGACGAATATGCACTTCCTTTGAAATTCAAATTTTTGAAATAAACTGCTACCACATCGACATGGGGTACTTGAGGATGTCGACATGCCTAAGGAAATTTTGGTAATTTGTTTTTCTTTGAAAATAACTTTCATCTTGTATTAAAACTATTAAACTTTATAAATACTTAATTATAGTTAAAATACATAAGTAAATATAGAGAATAATATTTTGGTGTATATATATAATTTTACTATAATTTTATATTTAAATCTAAGTATAAATATTAAAAGTTAAATATATTGTTATTAAATGACAGTTTAAAACTAAGGATAATTTGATTTTGAAAATAAAGATTGTTTTGAGGCTAAAAATATTTTAAACCAGGATAGATGTTTTTTATTCTTTTAAAAGGAAGGTTTTGAAATCATTTTGAAAGTAAGATATAATTTTGTAAAATCATTTGAATAAAAGGTTAGCAGATACAAAACAATGTTCCACTAGATTTTTCGTAGGTCCCATCCTACTTAGGGTTCCATCACTTTAACAGGCTCGAAGTGGATTCCATTCCACGAATAAATTGGATTTTAAGATGCCAGTGCTTTTCTAGGAGTTTTAACAAAATTCCTAATTAAATTACTTATTATTGAAATCTTGAACTCTTGATATTCTTGATACTCATGAGTCTTCAATCTTGATATCTTGAATCTCTATACTGTACAATCTTCATTCTTGGTACTTACATGGTTAGATCCTACATATACATATATATCTAAACTACAATGTTAGTATTTATATTTTATAATCTTATTCTAAGGTTGTTGTCATCGAAACCATCATCTCAAGAACTAACAATCTCCCCCTTTTGATGATGACAACCGTTGTTTATAAAATATTACTTCTATCCTAATAACTCCCTCTTAATCTATGCCTAGCTATCACATTTTATACTTCTCCCCCTTTACAATCAACAAAGAAAACTAACTCCAAACTATATAAATCCCCCTTAATCTAATACTCTATGACGTGTGATTATAATGATAGTGTTATCATAAGTAATCATCACTTAATTCTAAAACTAAAACTTAGTCCTAAATTACTAATTATCCTAACTGAGAATCTATGATAATACTTATAGTAGGGAGAAATCAAATATAAGAACACAAATTATTTATTAATTATATATTGTTTTATTTAAATGTGCATAGAGAACGTAAGTAAAAACATACAACAATAGGAAAGAGAGAAAAGAAACCAATGTGTATCTTTGAAAATGGGAGATTTAAACAATTTGGGTAGTGGAAACAGAAATTTCCACGTTGTTCGACTATATTTCCATCCTTGTCAAAGCACACTTCTCCAACGCAAACGACTTTTTCATCATCTTCAGCGTGCTCTTCTTCCATGAAGGCTTCTCTTCTTCTTCCTCGCAATCCTCTTGCACTTGATCTCCTGAAGACTCTTCATCAATCAAGATCAGATTAGTGTGATTGTCCATTAGAATTTTTTGCAAATTTCTAAGGATTTTGTCTTGCCGTTCTTGTTCTTTGGCCATTCTAAGTAGCACCACTTGAATTTCAGTCATTAGTTGTAGTGCATCCCTCAAAGAATCTTCCATTTTCATCACTCGTGCGAGCGTAGTTCGTTGAAATGGTCCAGAAGAAGGAGAATGGAATGAAAAGGTTGAAATTTTGTTTGATTTGGAAGAGGAGGCCATTGTTTAATTGATTTCAGAAGTTAGAACAGAGAGAGATCAGAGTGAATGATCAAAATTTTGAAACAAGAAGAATATATAACCATTTATTTGAATTTTGATGTGAAAAATTTCAAAAATAAAAAATCATTGTATGTCGACATGAGTAGAGGGGGGATGTTGACGTAGTGCTTGATATTTTTACTATTTGATTTATTTTGATTTAATTTTTATTTATACTTTGTTGTTTACGTTTTATATTTCAGTTATTGAACAAATACCTAATTCTCTTCTTAATTTAGTAAATATAGATTTATTTAAGGGTTTTGTTAAGATATTGGCAATTTGATTCTCAGAATTGATATAATCGAGAGTAATTACCTCCTTACTTATATTATCTCTGAGAAAATGATGTCTGATATCAATATGTTTAGTTCGAGCATGATTTGTAGTATTTTTGGATAAATTTATTGCACTAGTATTGTCACAAATTTTGAGATATTTAAACCAAAATCTTTTAAAGTTTGTGCATATGTATTACTTGAGAACAAGCCAAAACAGAAGAAATATACTCTACTTGGGTTGTTGATAAAGAAACCGTGTTTTGCTTTTTACTAAACCAGAAAATCGGAGAATGCTCTAAAAAGTGACAAGTTCCACTTGTACTTTTTCGGTCTGATTTACAACCAGCATAATCAGCATCATAGTAAGATATTAAGTCAAAAGAATCATTTTTAGGGTAAAATAAGCCATAATCAAAGGTGTGTTTAACATATCTTATGATACGTTTTACGACTTTTAAGTGTGTCTCTTTAGGTTGAGATTGATATCTTGCACAGAGACAAACACTATGCATGATATCAAGTCTAGTAGCAGTGATATAGAGTAGTGATCCAATCATTCCTCTATATAATTTTTGATCAACATCTTTTGAGAGATCTTCTTTACTTAGCTACTCATTGGTTGCCATATGATGTGTGTTTAACATATCATATGATTCGTTTTACGCCTTTTAAGTGGGTCTCTTTAGGCTGGGATTGATATCTGGCACAGAGACATACACTATGCATGATATCAGGTCTACTAGCAGTAATATAGAGTAGTGATCCAATCATTCCTCTATATAATTTTTGATCTACATCTTTCGAGAGATCTTCTTTACCAAGGTACACATTGGTTGCCACGAGAGTGGGTTTTCCACTTGCAGTAGTCAAACCAAATTTACTAATTAGGTCTTTAGCATGTTTTTCTTGACTAATAAAGATACTATTATCTAAATGTTTTATTTATAATCCTAGAAAGAAGTTTAATTCACCCATATGACTCATCTCAAACTCTTTTTCATTATTTCAGAAAATTCTTTATTCATTTCAAAATTAGTTGATCCGAAAATGATATCATCTACGTAGACTTGTACTAGTTGAATATTGTTTTTATTTTTTTTAATAAAAAGAGTATTATCTATGTTACCAATTTCAAAGTTTGATTGAATAATTAAGATCTTAGTCTATCATACCAGGCTCTAGGAGCTTGTTTTAGACCATATAGAGCTTTCTTAAGTTTGTAAACATGATTTGGTAATTTTTCATTTTCAAAAAGTGGTGGTTGTTCAACATATACTTCCCCTTTTACAAATCCATTTAAAAAGGCACTTTTAACATCCATTTGATATAATTTTAAATTATTATGATTTGCGAAAGGAAGTAGAATCCTAATGGCTTCTTATCTTGCTACGGTAGAAAAGGTTTCATCAAAATCTATTCCTTCTTCTTGACAATAACTTGAGCGACTAACCGGGCTTTATTTCTAACAACCTCTCCTTGTCCATTCATTTTATTTTTATAAACCCATTTAGTTCCAATTGTAGTTTTATTTTCAGGTCTAGGAACAAGTTCCCAAACATCATTTCTAGTGAACTGATTTAATTTTTGTTGCATAGCCAAATCCATGAATCATCAGTTGATGCT
The DNA here is from genome assembly GCA_030765085.1 of Allium cepa. Lineage (NCBI taxonomy): Eukaryota > Viridiplantae > Streptophyta > Magnoliopsida > Asparagales > Amaryllidaceae > Allium > Allium cepa. The sequence goes on along the minus strand of CM060930.1, from coordinate 103,380,002 downwards.
TCTTTTGGATTTTTGGGTTCAATAGTGGATATAAAGGCTACATTACTCATTTTACTTAGTTGATTTCTAGTTTTAACAACAGATTGCATATCTCCTAGTATATTTTCTATAGGATGATCTTTTAAAAGTTTAATTCTTTTATTAGGATGATTAATTACATTATTAGTTTCAGTTGACTCTTGATTTTGAGTGATTAAATCCTCTTCATCGTTTGTATCTTCAAAAAATTTGAGGTTTTCATCAAATGAAACATGCATTGTTTCTTCGATGGTGTTGGTTCTTAAATTAAACACCCTGTACGCTTTACTTCTATTAGAATATCCGATAAAGATACTTTTGTTGGATTTAGGATCAAATTTATCTAAGTTATATTTTGTATTTAAAATAAAACATTTGCTTTCAAAAATTCTAAAATAAGATACCATAGGTTTCGTTCTGTAAAGAAGTTTATAAGATGTCTTATCAACTAAATGTCTAATTAAAATTCTATTTAAAATATAACAGGCGGTAGCAACTGCTTCTGTCCAAAAATACTTTGGTAATTTACTATCTGAAAGCATAGTTCTCACGCATTCTTGAATTGTCCAATTTTTACTTCTACTACTCCATTTTGTTGTAGTGTTCTTGGAAATGAAAAATTGTGAGTTATTCCCTTTTTATTGCAGAATTCCTCAAAATATCATTTTCAAATTCACCACCGTGATCACTACGAATGGTTATAATTTTTAGAGGAAGTTGATTTTGAATCCTTTTTGTAAAGTTCTTAAAACATTCAAAAGTATCACTTTTATGTTTCAAAAATATTGTCTATGTAAATCTAGAATAATCATCTACAATTACAAAAACATATTTACTTTGATTTATTGACAGAATTTGAGATGGACCAAATAAATCAAAGTGAAGTAATTCAATAGGTTTTGAAGTTGAAATCATATCTTTTAATTTAAAGGACCTTTTTCTAATTTTTCCTAATTGACATGCATCACATAGACTATCTACTTTAAAATTCATTTTAGGGAGACCTCTTACTAGATCATATTTTGACAGTTTGGATAAGAGTTTGAAATTCAAATGTCCAAATCTCTTATGCCAAATCCAAGGGTCACTTGTATTAGCCAAAAGATATAAGTTATCATTTGAAACTTTCATACTAAGAATATAAATATTCTTTTTCCTAGTTCCCTCAAATATTAAGGTTGAATTATGATCTTCAATGTGACACATATCTTTTTCAAATTTAATTTTATTTCCTTTATCGCAAAGTTGACTAATACTTAGCCGATTATGTTTCGGATTCTTAACTAGCAAAACTTTAGTAATAATAGGAGTTTCAGAGTCACCGACTTTGCCAATGCCAATGACATATCCTATTGAATTATCTCCAAAGTTAACCTATCCTCCATCTTTGTATATTATATCATTCAACATATTTGGATTCCCAGTCAAGTGTCTAGAACATCTACTATCAGGTATACATTTATTCTTTTTGATCTGCACAATTTGTCCATTGTGCATTGATTTCTCAACACCCATAAAGGATGTTTCCTACACATCATACAATTTTGGTAGACAACTTGAATTTGAATATTGATTATATGCAAACTCAAGAGACAATGATGATCTGAATATTTCTAAACTAGTATTAACAAGGTTTTCAAACATAGCCATTTTAAAAACTTTTTCAAAAATCATATTATGAAACTTTGAAAACCTTGCCCTGGTAGCAAATGTGAGAAATGCGGAATACAGATCTTAAGCCTAGGATTAACACTAGAGGGGGGTAAATAGTGTTTTAAGGAATTACTAAATCTTTTTGAGTTTTTGTTAATTGGAACACAAATGTATGCAATATTCAAACACAGATATGATCATAGAATCAAACACAGATGCAGAAATAAAGTAAAAGTGATAAAGGAAAGAACACACTGGATTTTATACTAGTTCGGAGTTACCCTACATCCAGTCCCGCACCCAAGTACGGATCTCCTTTCAAAAGAAATTGTACAATTACACCCTCGATTTCAAGGCCACGGGGTAAGCCATTCCATATTCACAATCCTCTTGGTAGAAGTACTTGATTTCATGGGCAATAAGTTCACCCAATTGATTTCCAAGGCCACAATCACACCTTTTCTCACTTGATTGATCTCATAGGCTACAATCACACCTTTTCTCACTTGATTGATTTCACACGCTACAATCACACCTTTTCTCACTTGATTGATTTCACAGGCTACAATCACACCTTTTCTCACTTAGTTTATTACAAAAAGAAGCCTATAACTTTGAATATCACTGAGATCTTGTTGAGATAGTGATAGAGAATCAAACCAGAGATGATCTAGTTAGATCCAATGTTGATTTTGGCGGAGTAATGGTAAAAATATATATAAAGAAATGTGGAAGAAGAAGAGGAGTGAAATCAAAGAAAATATGAATGAAAATTTGTTTAAAACTGCCCCTATTTATATTAGAACAACGGCCATGTCCATTCGTGAAAGGATATGACGAATAGACACTTCCTTTGAAATCCAAACTTTTGAAATAAACTGCTACCATGTCGACATAGGGAAACTGAGGATGTCGACATGCCTAAGGAAATTTTGGTAATTTTTTTTTCTTTGGAAATAACTTTCATCTTGTATTAAAACTATTTTAAACTTTATAAATATACTTAATTATAGTTAAAATACATAAGTAAATATAGAGAATAATATTTTTGTGTGTATATATATCTAGGTATAAATATTAAAAGTTAAATATATTATTATTAAAAGATGGTTTAAAACTAACGATAATTTGATTTTGAAAATAAAGATTATTTTGAGGCTAAAAATATTGAAAACCAGGATAGATGTTTTTTTACTCTTTTAAAAGGAAGGTTTTGAAATCATTTTGAAAACAAGATATAATTTTGTAAAATCATTTGAATAAAAGGTTAGCGGATACAAAACAATGTTCCACTAGATATTTCGTAGGTTCCATCCTACTTAGGGTTCCATCCTTTTAACAGGCTCGAAGTGGATTCCATTCCACGAATAAATTGGATTTTAAGATGCCAGTGCTTTAATAGGAGTTTTAACAAAATTCCTAATTAAATTGCTTATTATCGAAATCTTGAACTCTTGATATTCTTGATACTCATGAGTCTTCAATCTTGATATCTTGGATCTCTATACTATACAGTCTTCATTCTTGGTACCTGCATGGTTGATCCTGCATATACATATATATCTAAACTATAATGTTAGTATTTATATTTTATGAACTTATTCTAAGGTTGTTGTCACCAAAACCATCATCTCAAGGACTAACACTTTGGACATGTTAAAATTTATGACATATTTAAATGGACTAGATTTAATCTGTTATTGTAATAATAACTTTAATTAGGAATTCATGTACCTTAATAATGGATGCTTATTTGGCTAAATAAAATACGATTAAATTAAATTGGATTAAATACAGTGGAAATAAAAGTTATATTTTAAATACGGTTGTTTATTATTTAAAATGTTTTTTAAAATTATATTTTAATTATTAATAAAATTTATTTTATAATAATTTGATTTAAAAGTTAATTACTATTTAAGAGTTAATTATTATTTTAATGTTATTATTTTAAGGATAATTTGTTAAATTATTAATACTATTTTAAAAATAATATATTATATTAATAATTTTTTAAGTTAATTAATTTAAAATATTTAAAGTTATTTTTATAATATTAAAAGCTTATTTTACCACAACTAAATAATATTTGTGTTATAAAGAATTGGTTTTACACAAAGGATTTAAAAAAGAAAGTTTGAAAAATGGTTTGAGATTTATTTAAGAGCATTTTCCTACATTAAACTTGGGAATTATTATAGAAACTTTATAAGCATTATTTTGAGATAAATATTTCAGGAAGTAATGGTATATGTTCATAGAGAAATTCGAGTGGTAGAGATTACCTCTTGTTTATTATGTTTTCGTTGGGATAACGACGTAAGCAATGTGCAACCTGCGATCTATGATTTATTGCACGACAAAAATCAGAGGCAGAGATTGCGTACGTTAATCTTGCTTTTTTTCTGGGATAGAGGCGTAACCATAGAGTTGCGATCCATGGTCGATACCAAATGCTGCTTTCCATATTTATTTTTAAAAGTTTTAAAATATTATTAAAGGGAATAGTTTGTGTATATACTTATTCCTGTAAGATTAGTATATACTTTTGATTTAGAGATTTAACTTATTGAATTTAATCGAAAAAGGCTAACTGATTTCAGTGGGAATGAAGTCTTTGGTTGAATGATTGTGTATTTCACTACAACAAAAATGCCCTATTACAACGCCCTTTTTACAACGGGCATTTGCTGCCCGTTGTAATAGAAGGCTATTACAACGGTCGATTCAGGACCGTTGTAATAGATGCCCCTTTTTACAACGGGCATTTGCTGCCCGTTGTAATAGATAGCTATTACAACGGTCCATTCAGGACCGTTGTAATATATGCCCTATACAACACTCTTTTTACAACGGTCCATTCATGACCGTTGTAATAGATGCCCCTTTTTACAACGGGCATTTGCTGCCCGTTGTAATAGATCTCTATTACAACGGTCCATTCAGGACCGTTGTAATATATTTATTAATTACACTTAATATTTAATTATTATAATTAATATTCAATTATTTAGTAATTACATTTAATATTCAGTATTTAATATTCAATATTAGATAATTAAATTAGTAAAATTCTAAACTAAATTCATAAACACATTTGAAATTTTCATAAAATTCAAGAATTAAAAAGTAAAATTTTAAGATAACTTAAAATTTTAGAAAGTTTCCAAAATCTTAGAATATTTAATATTTCAAATAATTTAAAATTTGGAAATTTTGTAAAATAAACTTAAAAACATTTGTAAAATTTATAAACAAAAATTTGAAATTTTCATAAAATTATAAAATAAAGAGATTAAAATTTTATAAAATATTTAAAATTTCAAAATATTAAAATAATTCAAAATTTGAGAAATATAAATTTTACCGTAAAATTTTTAGAAACTAATGCCCCTTTTAGTTTCAAATGCATTAGTAATTACATTTAATATTCAGTATTTTACTGTAATATTTTTAACTAAACCCCTTTTTATTTTTTAACACCCTTAACCCTTTTCTCCTTAACAAATCCGACCGGCCCTTCTATCTCTTTGTAGACCCGATCCCTTTTTATAATTCTTGAGTAAAAGAAAATGGCGGCCGTTGTTTTCTTCTTTCTGAAATTAGGGCTTGAAAAATTTGGGACTTCGTTCCTTTCTCTGATCCAAAATTAGGGCTTTGCGAAGCGCCTACTGTTGTTCGATCGCGTGGATAATCGTGAGTTGCTTCGATCGATTGTTTCCTTGTATCTTACTGCGGCTGCTTCGATGGAGTTCGTGTTCGAATTTGGTATGTTCTTTTTATAGCTTGCAATTGCTTGATTTCTGTATTGCGAACTCCTTGATCTATGCCGATGATGCTAGTTTGGTTTTTATAGGGTTCGATCCCCTGAGTTTCCGTTTGTATATTCGTGTTTGAATTTGTCAATGGAATTGCTCTGGCCGCTGGTTTTCGTTTTGATGCTTGAGATATTCTTGACTTGTTCATAAACGTATATACTTGATTTCTTGGTTTGCACGGCTTTGTATTATTTCGTGATTGCCAAGGCTTGAATTTACTGCTCCGTGAATTTCTTGTTTTGACTTGTTCGAGTCACGGCTTCGATCATTTATCATCACCTGACTTCGGTTTTAAAATACTCGGCTTTGACAACGATATTGAACTCCCCTGTGACTTTATTTGATTCTGAACATCACCTGATTCTGAGCATTGAATATCATGCTTTCTGGTCTGAAGCTTGGTTACTTGTTCATGTTACAGTGACCAATTTTTGTTTTTGCCTTGAGCATTGTTATTTACTTGACCAGTTGTTCATTTGAACTTGTTTGAGACCTGATTGCTTTGAACTTGATCATGTTGACTTCTCTTGAGTCTGTTTACATGTGCACTTGTCTGCATTGTTTCTTGGTCGACACTTGCATCACTCTGGTTAACTGTTGCTGCACTGTAACTCGAGTTTTCACTGTCATGTTGCTGTTGACATGTTCATTTTATTCATTTGAGTTTTGATGCTTCATGCAGCTGTTGGATCTTGCATTGTATTTCGAAAAGAGTTATCAAGTTACGATTGCTTAGTGGTTTCACTTGTACTTTGTTTTATTGTATTAACAATGGAGGGGCATTTGCTTTTAAGAGTTTTGCATCAACATGTATAATTGGACTATAATGATTTAGACTGTATATTATTTTTTGAATTTGTTGCGTTTTGGTTCTGGGTTGAATCTGGTTCTATGTTGATGCCTTTATTACTATTGTTGTCACTCAAATTGGTGTCAACTTGCATTAATCTATTCAAGTTATCCCATGCATTGCTGTTTTCCTGTGCTTTGCTTCGTTTCAAAATCCAGGTTCTCAAGGATGGGCACCTGTTTGCCATATGACCATAGCAACTGCAAACTTTACACTTATTAGGACACCACTCATGTTCAACACTTTGCCAAATTATGTTGTCATTAACATCATAAATTGAAATTTGTTGGGAAACAAGAAATTAGCATCAACTTCTACAGGCACTTGTGCTGCGAATCATTCCTTTTGTCACTTGATCCAATTTGTACCAATGACATCTTTAGTCCAGAAATCTAAGTCTATGCCCGGAAATTGAACCCATACCGGGGTCGATTGAAGGAATTTCCTCACGAGCTTCATGCCGTGTTTCATTTTTTTTCATAATGATTAGGCATTTATCATAAAAATATGGATCATTCATCGATATTTTTTCACAATCTTCTTGAGTCTCGAACTTTACTAAATAAAATCTGTTAATACGAGAGAAGATTTGAAACTCATCACTAGGTTTCCAGACTTGTGTTATGTAGGATTTAAAGAGGTGATATTATGGTTTTGGACCCATGACATAAAGAGCTATTAGCACAGCTCGTGTGCTTGTTTGTATGTTGTATCATGATGCACTTGTTACTGTGTCATCTTCACTTGCATTGCTGTGCCACTGATTTGATTTGTCGAAGCTTTGCATTCTTCATGTTGCCTTGTGTTGAACCCAGTTTTAAAACTCGGGTTTGACCTTGTGCTCGTTCGTGATTTTAAATATATTGCATGTGAGTAGAACCCGGCTTTGCATTTGGGTTTGACCTGTGCTCACTTGTCCCTGTAGCATTATCAAGTGTATATCGGTGTGCAAGGCCTTGTGGCATATACAGTGATACACTGTGTATGTCACAAGTTGTTCGTGTATGATGAATTCAAATTTAAATGATGACGAACAACCCAAATAACTGAGGCAAATATTCTTTTCAAAAAATTCACATTTTATTTTATATTGGAAAAATATTTCTTTTTCAATTTTACTGCGTTAGTAAATATTTTTGCAGATTGCTCAGATGCTGGATTCTAACTGGAAAGAAGTTGAAGATAACAATACGAGTGTGAGTGATATGTAGTGAGGTTCTGAATGTAAAATAGTGATGTAATGAAATTTGTATCAAAATTGTATAGTGAATAGTGAGAGTTTGAATTTGTACTATTTAAAAATTGTAATAAATATTTGTTTGAATAAAATATTCGTTTGAATTCAAAATCTGTGCTGTAATTTTTTTTTAAAATTTGCATTTATTTTGCAACGGTCAGAAACCGTTGTAAAAATATGTATTACAACGGGCATTGCCCGTTGTAAAAATATGTATTACAACGGGCATTGCCCGTTGTAAAATGCCTGTTTTTTTGTAGTGTTTGATAGTAAATAACCGATATCAAATATGGACCAAAACGTAACTTTGGAAATATCTAGAAGAAACACGAGAATTATATGGTATGGTTACCCTTCGAGGTGCTATACTTTACGGATGAACTCGTTTCATTCTTCTAGGATGATGATAAAGAAATCTGTCCATTGGCGGTTAGGGAATGATGTCTGATCTTATTTTCGTCTATTTATTTCTTAAAGAACCGAATTTGATTTATGAAAAATATCGAAAGTTGTTTCAAAGAGACCGAGAACAGATAAATTATTCAAAAACCACATTGATCCAACAAACATATTTCCGAAGTGAAGACAATAGCATGGAATTGAAGATGGAGCATTGAAGTGCAAGGGCTAGTCGCTACTAATCCTAAGGATAATTCCAAAATGGATGTAGTAGGAATAGTGCCTTCGGTTTCATTCAGACCTAGAACGGACTTGTATGGATGAATGTTATCAATACATTGTCGTTGGAGGACAATGAGCATTCCAAGTATAAATTCCTTAAAAGGTAATCGTAGCCTAATGCCTCATCAACCAAGAATGACTGAAAATCAGGGGAGATGCAACAAGGCTAATTGGGTCATACCCAATTAAGGTATGCTTATCACCTTTCTAGATACCATCAGATATTATAAATATGGTGTATAGACGGAGCTCGATAAGGGTGGGAACACACGGGGTGATAGCATATTCGATACTACCTGGTTAGAGGTAGAACCGATCTTATATGTTAAGGGATCGAAGCGAGGTCCTTGGTACATTTTTCTAGAGGTAACTATGATAGGTCGTACCCTAGTGCCTTATCATTATATGGAATCCATCTCCAACAAGCACCGTACGGTTTTGACTATGCCCAACTATGTTGAAATGTGAAATGCAAGCGTTTGAGCTATTCTTATATTTTACTTTGACCTCTAGATATTATTATAATATCACTCGATTTTCTATTAAAAGGTTTTAGTTATCGTAAGGGCAAAATCCATCGTTTTTATGCGTGACTTGGTCTTACGAGATACATTTGAATTTAAAAGGATTTTGAATGTAGCGACCCAACTTCCAAACTCCAGGAAGTTGCATCGCTAAGAAGAAAGAAAGGGATAGAAAAGAGAAAGAGAGGAAAGAAAGAACAGACAACATCAGAATCTCACAGCGGAATCGAATAAATTATAATATATCACATAATACTTTACATAGTATCATATACATCAGAGTTAAACAGCTAATACAACACAAACTAGACAGTTATAAACATCTGTCTAGCAATTACAATCCATGTATATCAGAGAAAACAGATACAACTCAACACAGCAGAACCACTAATTATATCTACACACTAAAGCCTCCTGCTCCATTATCTCCTCCAGAACTTGTCAAAGCAATCCTGAATCACTTGACTACTCATACATAATATGAGTACCCAAGAGTTTAATAAAACAGAAAATAAACACTCAGGTCAGACAGGGGTCTGGTGTGAGTAAACGGGGATAAAAGTTGCTTAACTTTAGAAAATCCTTTGAAAACAAAAGGAATCACGTAAGACTTCCCACACATAAACATGGAAAAGTTTTTACCTTACGCTAACCAAAACATTTGATAGAAAATCCAGTGATATTATAATAGTGTATAGGGTTTTCAAGTAAATAAGAAATAGCCGAAATTGTTACATTCATTAAATTCCAGCTACTAGCCACAAAAGTGGGTAATACAATCAAAACCGTAGGGTCTCGTAGGGTAAATGGGTTTCCATCAATGGCAGGGCTACTGGGGTACCGCCCGTCACAGTACGTGGCCTAGATCACCGTACCGAGGAGTACTCCCACACCTCTGCAACACAAAGCCGGAACCATTCCTAACTGAATAGTTCCAAACAAGACCACCCCGCAGATTGGTCGTCACCAACTGCCACACTGTCGAAATATAAAGGGACCTCTAGACAGGGATAAATCTTGCTCTCCAGTGGGAGCTACCCATGAAGCTTTGCTGCACCTCCCCTGTTTTAGCCATTCCCAGTTGATGAGGCTTGAGCTTACGATTACCTTTATAGGACATATAAATCTTAGAATGCTCATCGTCCACATGACGATGTTCTGAAATCATTCAATCCATACAAGTTCGTTCCGGGTTCGAACGAAACCGAAGGCATTATCTCGTTACACTCGTATTGGAATCACCCTCAGAGTTAACGACGATAACCCTTGCACTCTAAATCACCATCTCGAATCTATAAGTACTATTCCGTCAACTCATTACGGAATCACCCACAGAGTTATACTGACGTATAGCCCTTACACCTCGAGTCTTCACTTGCTCCCCATGGATTAACGACCTAACGTGTAATTGGAATTGATGTGGTTTTTGGATATCCAAATATGGAAACCCGATCCCGGTCTCATCGAAACCAAACGCCATCTTAATGTCCAAGTTGTACTTAAGGGTTTTAAACAATTAACTTATTTCATTGTTATCTAATTCACGTAGATAGATAAGCTACATATCACAATAGATAATCACATTCATATCATAAACAGATAATCTGTATCATCCATAAACAGATAATCATCACAACCAAATAATCCATCACAAACCATCACACATAAACCAAGCATTCATATCATTCAGATACAACTCATCTCATTTCTGAGATCACAACCATTCAATCAATAACATCAATAAGCAATGATTTATTAACCATCAATTATAATTAATTTAAATGAATTAAATTAATTACAACCATATCTAATTAATTTAAAATAAATTAAATTATTAACACATTTAAATCTTGCTTAACATCCATTAATTAATTAACCCAGTTAATTAATTATCCACTATGTATTTAACTTGATTAAATATCTTTGATTAATCATTCACTAATAACAATAAGTAATTAGTCTTTAATTAATTTTATAAATTAATTAACCTTAATCATAAGTAATTAACATTTAATTATCCATTTATTAATTAATTATAATTAATTATATTTGTCCTTAATTAATTACAATTAATTAATCACTTAATTAATTAATTATTACTTAATTAAATAATCCTTAATTATATCATTAATTTTAGGTCTCTAATATCTAAATAAATCACTTAATTAAAATTAATTACATTTAGTAATTAATCTAATTATTAATCACCTTGATTAATATTAAATTTAGTAATTAACTTTCTTTAATTACTTATTTACAAATTAATTATCCAATAATTAATCATTAATTAATTCCTTAATTAATTACAAAAGTAATTATTAAATTACTAATTATATTCCAGTAGTTATCATTATTACTTATCTAAGTAATCCTGCTCCACTAAATACATTAAGTAATTATTCTCATAAAAATCATTAGATGATTTATTTAAATTAATTAAACTAAATTAGTTAACTTAATTAAATCACATATCAAAATTAATTACAATAAGTAATTAATTCCTTAATTATTTTAACAATTAATTATACTTAACAAATTACAATTAATTATCAATAAATCATTTCTAATTAAAAATTAATCTAACCATTATTTAAAATCAAATAATTAAGTAAATCCTTAATTATCTTAAATATTTTCAAAATAATTTATCAAATGACTCAATTAGATTCAAATTGTATTTAAACAATACATTTCTAAATTTAAATTCAAATTCCAATTCATTTTAAAAAATTAAAGATTCAAAATGTTTAATCATTTAAACATTAATCCAAATTTAAATAATTATGAACTTTAAAATAAAATGAATGTTAAAGAACATTCATTACTTAGATATTAAAGAAAGATTGGAAATAGATTACTTGATTAAAATAAATTAATTTTTGAAAATAAATTGATTTCTTTCAACTTTCAACTTTCAAATTTAAATTAAACACTTCATATTTTAATTCAATACTAAAGGAACTAATTCTTTCAAGTTTTTAAAACTTGCTTGAAATCAAATTCCTTTGAACATTTGAATATGTTCATTATCTTTTTTTTTATATAAACTGTTTGAATTCAAAAACTGTTTTTAACTTGATTTCCAAACAAATTTAAATCTTGCTTAAAAACATTTAAATTTGTTCATAATTTTAAATCTTACAAAACTATTTTGGATTAAAAGTCAGGTTTTAAAAGTAAACCTGAAATAGTTTTTAAACTTGATTTAAAACTGAATTTAGAACTTTTTTAAATTTAAGATTTCATTTTTAAAAAAAAAACCATTGAACTCAAAACTACATTTGAATTCAGATTCAAGTTATACTTGAATCAAGTTTTCAACTTAAAAATATGAATTTCATTCAAAAAAATTAAAACTGCAAAATTCTCTAGTTTAAAACCTGCAAACTGTTTTAATTTTGATCTAAAACTGAATTTAAATTTAAGATTTCATTTTTAAAAACTTTGAATTCAAAACTTCATTTGAATTCAGACTTACTTATTTTTGAATTAAATTTCAATCCTTAAATTATGAATTTTATTTAAATTTTTAAAAACCGTAAATCTACAGATTTATCAACTTGCAACTAAACTAACCCGAGTGACCCCTCTATTTACTTCGAGTTCCTAAACAATCTACTCCGAGTCAAATACAAAAATACCCGAGCAACCCTCGAGTCAAAATACCCTGCACATCAGAAGTTCACCAGAACTTGAGAAACCACTGCAAACCCGTCAACATTCCATATGTATGCCTCTGACCATCATCATTGCTGAAATTCCAGCAGATGATCCCTCTACAACCCCTCTTTCCATCTCTTAAGTATCGAATCACTCGATGCAATAGATGAATCACAATCTTCAAAAAAACCCTACCTTCAGATACTAGGCTTCAAACCTGATGAATCAACATTTCCATCACCACCACCTACTGACACTACTTCTGACCATATTCCTCCACTCTCCCATCAATCCTTCCACCTCCAGAAAGAACCATAACATCCCAATATCACTAGATCACCAGATAAATTCAAAAACTCCCATTTTGTTCCACTCAGAAATGCTCATTCCTTAGTTAACTAAAAAAAAAATATGATTTTTGTTTTAAAATTCATAATTCATACTTGCATTAATTTATAAACTTGTTTTAATAATTTAAGAAGTTTGACCTACTTGCTTCTTGAAATATTGCCTGTTGTTAGTGTTTCAGAGGCAACAGTTTCTTTTTCTTTCTCTTGATTATAATTTGTAAACATAAATATATACTAAACTAACAACTTCATTTACATAACAGATCCTAACTGAGAATCAATTCAAGAGGTATTGGTATTTTTTTTCTATTTAAAATTTTAGTTTTATAAACAGAACAGGTGATCAGGTACCTGTAAACACACACACACACACACACACACACACACACACACACACACATGTTTATATATATATACATATACAGTGACTATTTATCACAATAAAATCATACAAAGCAAACTCATTCCTATAATCCACATGCAACAGATAGTTTTTAACAACTTTAAATTGTGAGGTTACTCACAAAGAAAAAAGAAGACAGAGCCATTTTCCTTTTCTTTTCTACAGCAGTTTTGATTTTTTTTTTCTTTAAACAAGTTTGAATTAGAACTTGAGTTTTTCTGTAAAACTTGTTTAGCTTTGATTTTTCTTTCAAAAGAAAAGCTGTTTTTAAAATAGAAATTTACTCACCTTTTAAATAAAGAAGCAGATGACAAATTCACTTGCAAATCACATTTTTCCTGGAACTGCTAAATTGAATCTGCATGTTGAATCTGGGTTTTGCAAGTTGAATCTGGTCCTACACTTGCTGTTGAAGTTGATTCAGGTGAGTTTGCTGTTGATTGATCTTTAAAACTGCAGCTGACCTTATTCTTGTTTGCTTAGATTTGGAGTTGAATTGTACTTTAGCAGATTGCAGTTTTGAAGATTGAACAGATTTGATTTTTGCAGAATTGAATTTGCAGATTTGCAGTTTGTTTGCAGAATTTAAAACATGCAATCTGTTTTGGGTTTTAATTTACAGGAATTTGATTTCTGTTTTTCAATTGAAGAGAAAGTGTTTTTATCAAATGCATTTGCTATGTTTTATTGTCTTGTTAATATATTTTAAATAAAAAGGTTTTTAAATCAATGCCACTTGTTATATTAATCTGTTAGGTGATTACAAGTGTCCATTTTATTAGTTAAATGATTAACACATGTATATTTCAATATTTAAAAGAAATTCCTAAATTTATATATGTATTTGAATTTATCTTAAACTATTTCAAACTTATTTTAGCAAGTTTTAAATTTTTTATTAACATTAGTCTTAAATAATAACATATAAACTTCTTTATAAAATTATACACTTACATTTTAATGCTTGTTTAATTATTTTTCAAAATAATATTCTTTAAATTTCAAAAGAAAAGATTTTTAAAAGAATGTTGAGTTTATCTTATCCAAGAGTTTTAAATCAAATGTTATACTTTAACAAAAATGATTTAAATCTTATTTCAAAGAAAAGCAAATTTTAAAATAAACAAAACAAACTTTTATTGTAAAATAAAATTTAAACTATATTATTTTTATAAACAAAATAAACACTTACTTACATTTCTATGAAAATATAAGATTGATTTTTAAAACAAACTTTTTGAAAAGTTAACAATACTAATTTAAATTAATTTAATCAATTTACAAATTATACAATTATATATAAAATTAGAAAATATCCTTTATTTAATATAAATTAAAATTAAAACCAAATCCTCTTTTTACAATGTATAAACATTTATACATTATAAATAAAATATTTTTAAATCAGCATAGAAAGATAAATTTATAACTTAAATGTTTTTAAATTTGAAAAGAATTTCATTAACAAACTAAATAATTATAAATTTTTAAAAGAGAATTTCGGTTTGAATTAAATTATTAAATCAATATTTCACATTTTAAAATAATTATCAATGAAATTATTAAATAATTATTGCCCAAATTTTCCGAGACATCACATTCCTCCCCCCTTTAAAGAATTTCATCCCCGAAATTTAAAAGCAAAGGTAATTTAATAATCCCATACAGATTTTAAATTTAAAAAAGAGCAATCATATACTATTAACCAACTACTAGCAATCATAGCAACCAATTCAAACAAACAAGTCTAATTACCCAGACAAAATTTTGGATAAAAATTCCTAGAGTCTTCCAGGTACAAATACCGGGGCACTCGCCCTATAAAATCTAAACTAGCTACACCACTCAGATCTAGAGCTCCTTTATATCTAGATCTACAAATCTAAACAGAATACAGGACTACTGACAAATCCTGATCAACTCCCAAATCTCTCAGAACTACTGGATCAAAAATCAGAGATAAACCATACATGTACTCCCTCAGAGATACGCGAAAAACATAACAAATTCCTGGCAATTCAATCCTGTAGATCAAACACTTCACTCTTAAGAGAAAACAGAAAGATCCAATCTCTCATCCACACATCTCTCATGACGATCCAAGGTTGCCTCCAACCTTCTAGATCAATCAAATCTACCACATAAATTCTACAACACAATCATCAGAAGACTCCAAACATACTACCCTATCCAAAAAACAAAACAGATGCTCAAAACATCCAAGCTTCCAGATTAAAACGAATTTCCTGTAGAAATCCTCTGATCCAAGACAAAATTCAAATTCCCAAAGAATCGGGTATTGCTCCTATTCTGGAATAGCTGCCACCATGCTTCCACTACGCAACTCTGATTCGAGAATGCTGTTGATGAACACAAGTGCAAACTTGATCAACTTATCCCGGAAACACTGTTCATCAAATTCCATAGATCTCGGTGACCTATCCGATTCGGTCACAACACACAACAAAAATTCTACCAGAAAACTGGATCCAATAAATCCTACGAACTTAAACAGATCACAATCACAAAGAACCTCCTACTAATCTGATCCACCGGAAAAGCTTCAAGGGCCAAGTCGAAACAGAACTCAATCTCTCGATGCAGATGCAAATCTCAACTCCTTCGAAGATATCCAGAAAATACCACTTCGAAAACTCAAACATCCTCTAGAGATGCTTAAATCCAAACAAAGATCACTCAGAGAACTTCCGAACCATCGCAAGTTACTTTTGCGATCTCACTCAGTTCAGATCCTAAGAAATCGTTCTCTCTTCAACAAACAGAACAGCTAAGGCCTTTAAAACAAAGGAAGAACTTGTGTTCTACCTCTAACCACAAACATCACACCCAACTGAGCTTCAGAAGAAATGGACAAGCTCCTCCATCTGCCCAGACTACTGGCAGAAAATCACAGAGATTTCTGAACCATCGATGAACAGGCCACTCACTGCTGCTACTACTGCTAAAACTTCCTTAACCAAAAGCTCATCGAACCTCAAAGCTACACCGGCCTCTTCCACAGTAGAGCCTTCCAGATAGACAGATACCTCTCAGGAAACTCGCCCCCAAACCAAGCTCAAAACACTCTGCCAAACTGAGTTTCAACTCAAATATAGACATAACTCCTTCCTATAGTTGCCAAAATACCCTTTTGCTGGCTTCAGAAATTCCAACTGATCTAAACTCAAGAAAAACCACTCACACGAGTGCTACCAAGCTTACAATCCAAAGTAAACTCCGAATCTTAAAAATATTTCCTTCACAGATCAGAGAAATCCATCACCAACTGCAGAACTACTCAAGATGCCCAAAACTTCCAACTTCAAACACTCGAACTCCAACCGTTGGTAGTTGTGTTACACACACCACTACCCTATCTACCTTTATTACTTATATTAGAAAACCTGAATAGGTAACCCAATCTAGTAGGCAGAAATAAATAATATATATATATATATATATATATTCAAAATTACAAATACGCTCTCTCAAGAAGGACACCACTCCAGAGTCTAGGTATTCGCTCAACCTAGAGCTCTGATACCACAATGTAGCGACCCAACTTCCAAACTCCAGGAAGTCGCATCGCTAAGAAGAAAGAAAGGGATAGAAAAGAGAAAGAAAGGAAAGAAAGAACAGACAACATCAGAATCTCACAGCGGAATCGAATAAATTATAATATATCACATAATACTTTACATAGTATCATATACATTAGAGTTAAATAGCTAATACAACACAAACTAGACAGTTATAAACATCTGTCTAGCAATTACAATCCATGTGTATCAGAGAAAACAGATACAACTCAACACAGCGGAACCACTAATTATATCTACACGCTGAAGCCTCCTGCTCCATTATCTCCTCCAGAACTTGTCAAAGCAATCCTGAATCACTTGACTACTCATACATAATTTGAGTACCCAAGAGTTTAATAAAACAGAAAATAAACACTCAGGTCAGACAGGGGTCTGGTGTGAGTAAACGGGGATAAAAGTTGCTTAACTTTAGAAAATCCTTTGAAAACAAAAGGTATCACGTAAGACTTCCCACACATAAACATGGAAAAGTTTTTACCTTACGCTAACCAAAACATTTGATAGAAAATCCAGTGATATTATAATAGTGTCTAGGGTTTTCAAGTAAATAAGAAATAGCCGAAATTGTTACATTCATTAAATTCCAGCTACTAGCCACAAAAGTGGGTAATACAATCAAAACCGTAGGGTCTCGTAGGGTAAATGGGTTTCCATCAATGGCAGGGCTACTGGGGTACCGCCCGTCACAGTACGTGGCCTAGATCACCGTACCGAGGAGTACTCCCACTCCCCTGCAACACAAAGCCGGAACCATTCCTTACTGAACAGTTCCAAACAAGACCACCCCGCAGATTGGTCGTCACCAACTGCCACACAGCCGAAATATAAAGGGACCTCTAGACAGGGATAAATCTTGCTTTCCAATGGGAGCTACCCACGAAGCTTTGCTACACCTCCCCTGTTTTAGCCATTCCCGGTTGATGAGGCTTGAGGTTACGATTACCTTTATAGGACATATAAATCTTAGAATGCTCATCGTCCACATGACGATGTTCTGAAAGCACTCAATCCATACAAGTTCGTTCCGGGTTCGAACGAAACCGAAGGCATTATCTCGTTACACTCGTATTGGAATCACCCTCAGAGTTAACGATGATAACCCTTGCACTCTAAATCACCATCTCGAATCTATAAGTACTATTCCGTCAACTCATTACGGAATCACCCAAAGAGTTATACTGGCGTATAGCCCTTACACCTCGAGTCTTCACTTGCTCCCCTTGGATTAACGACCTAACGTTTAATTGGAATCGATGTGGTTTTCGGATATCCAAATATGGAAACCCGATCCCGGTCTCATCGAAACTAAACGCCATCTTAATGTCCAAGTTGTACTTAAGGGTTTTAAACAATTAACTTATTTCATTGTTATCTAATTCACATAGATAGATAAGCTACATATCATAATAGATAATCACATTCATATCATAAACAGATAATCTGTATCATCGATAAACAGATAATCATCACAACCAAATAATCCATCACAAACCATCACACATAAACCAAGCATTCATATCATTTAGATACAACTCATCTCATTTCTGAGATCACAACCTTTCAATCAATAACATCCATAAGCAATGATTTATTAACCATCAATTATAATTAATTTAAAATGAATTAAATTAATTACAACCATCTCTAATTAATTTAAAATAAATTAAATTAATTAACACATTTAAATCTTGCTTAACATCCATTAATTAATTAACCCAGTTAATTAATTATCCACTATGTATTTAACTTGATTAAATATCTTTTATTAATCATTCACTAATTACAATAAGTAATTAGTCTTTAATTAATTTTATAAATTAATTAACCTTAATCATAAGTAATTAACATTTAATTATCCATTTATTAATTAAC
The DNA here is from genome assembly GCA_030765085.1 of Allium cepa. Lineage (NCBI taxonomy): Eukaryota > Viridiplantae > Streptophyta > Magnoliopsida > Asparagales > Amaryllidaceae > Allium > Allium cepa. The sequence goes on along the minus strand of CM060930.1, from coordinate 103,361,334 downwards.
TATAATTAATTATATTTGTCCTTAATTAATTACAATTAATTAATCACTTAATTAATTAATTATTACTTAATCGTATAATCCTTAATTATATCATTAATTAAAATAATTAATGGTCTCTAATATTTAAATAAATCACTTAGTTAAAATTAATTACATGTAGTAATTAATCTAATTATTAATCACCTTGATTAATATTAAATTTAGTTATTAACTTTCTTTAGTTACTTATTTAAAAATTAATTATCCAATACTTAATCATTAATTAATTCCTTAATTAATTACAAAAGTAATTATTAAATTACTAATTATATTCCAGTAATTATCATTATTACTTATTTAAGTAATCCTGCTCCACTAATTACATTAATTAATTATTCTCATAAAAATCATTAGATGATTTATTTAAATTAATTAAACTAAATTAATTAACTTAATTAAATCACATATCAAAATTAGTTACAATAAGTAATTAATTCCTTAATTATTTTAACAATTAATTATACTTAACAAATTACAATTAACTATCAATAAATCATTTCTAATTAAAAATTAATCTAACCATTATTTAAAATCAAATAATTAAGTAAATCCTTAATTATCTTAAATATTTTCAAAATAATTTATCAAATGACTCAATTATATTCAAAATGTATTTAAACAATACATTTCTAAATTCAAATTCAAATTCCAATTCATTTTAAAAAATTAAAGATTCAAAATGTTTAATCATTTAAACATTAATCCAAATTTAAATAATTATGAACTTTAAAATAAAATGAATGTTAAAGAACATTCATTACTTAGATATAAAAGAAAGATTGGAAATAGATTACTTGATTAAAATAAATTAATTTTTGAAAATAAATTGATTTCTTTCAACTTTCAAATTTAAATTAAACACTTCATATTTTAATTCAATACTAAAGGAACTAATTCTTTCAAGTTTTTAAAACTTGCTTGAAATCAAATTCCTTTGAACATTTGAATATGTTCATTATCTTTTTTTTTTATATAAACAGTTTGAATTCAAAAACTGTTTTTAACTTGATTTCCAAACAAATTTAAATCTTGCTTAAAAACATTTAAATTGGTTCATAATTTTAAATCTTACAAAACTGTTTTGGATTAAAAGTCAGGTTTTAAAAGTAAACCTGAAACAGTTTTTAAACTTGATTTAAAACTGAATTTAAAACTTGTTTAAATTTAAGGTTTCATTTTTTTTTTAAAAACCTTTGAACTCAAAACTACATTTGAATTCAGATTCAAGTTATACTTGAATCAAGTTTTCAACTTAAAAATATGAATTTCATTCAAAAAAATTAAAACTGCAAAATTCTCTGGTTTAAAACCTGCAAACTGTTTTAATTTTGATCTAAAACTGAATTTAAATTTAAGATTTCATTTTTAAAAACTTTGAATTCAAAACTTCATTTGAATTCAGACTTACTTATTTTTGAATCAAATTTCAATCCTTAAATTATGAATTTTATTTAAATTTTTAAAAACTGTAAATCTACAGATTTATCAACCTACGACTAAACTAACCCGAGTGACTCCTCTATTTACTTCGAGTTCCTAAACCATCTACTCCGAGTCAAATACCAAAATACCCGAGCAACCCTCGAGTCAAAATACCCTACACATCAGAAGTTCACCAGAACTTGAGAAACCACTACAAACCCGTCAACATTCCATATGCATGCCTCTGACCATCATCATTGCTGAAATTCCAGCAGATGATCCCTCTACAACCCCTCTTTCCATCTCTTAAGTATCGAATCACTCGATGCAATAGATGAATCACAATCTTCAAAAAAACCCTATCTTCAGATATGTAACGTCCCGAGAATTTTCGACTTTCGTAAATTCGACATCGACACTCACTTTATCGACTGCCGAATATCGAAGGCCGAAAACACGGAATGTTATGGGTTTTAAAAAGAAAAGAAAAGAAAGAAGAGAGAAAAAGAAGAAAGAAAAAGAAAAATAGAGGGAAAAGAAGATAGACAATTTTTTAGAAAACAGAGAATTAGAAAAACAGAAGATAGAAAATAGAGGGAGAAAAGAAATTTGAAAATAAGAGAATAGAAAATTTTAAAATAGAACGGGACAGAAGAAAACAACAGAACAACAACAGAATCTCACAATTCGCAGCGGAACAACATATAATAATAAATGAATAATCTTTAAACAAAGAACTATATCAGTTATTACATTACATTATATTTCATTACATCAAATCATCAGAGTGTACAACAACATACAACAATCAGTGCAGCGGAAAAAGAAATACTATATAAACTAGTAATACGCCATGCCATCCAGCTTGCCTCCAGCAATTCCAGAATATCCAGAATATCCTGATAAACCTAACTCTTAACTGCCCGTGTGGAAATTGGTGGGCACCCAGAGTTTAGGAAGGAAAACAATAAACTCCAAGTCAGTCATGTGACTGGTGTGAGAACTCAAAACAGTTTATTTATCTTTAAAAATCAAAAAGAGGAATATTTTTTTATTCAATTCGCAATGCTTTTAAAAATGAGACTACCATAAGACCTCCTGCCACACACACAATGCAAACGCAGACTTGGAGAAGATTTCTTCTTATGATAGTCAAACATGCTTGATACGCATTTAAAAAGAGCATTTGATATTATTACTAGTGCATAGTGTAGAACAAATCCTTTCGAAAGTAGAATATAAATCTTAGCCAGCATAGGTACCATTATATTATGCCTACTAATAGCTACCATATTAAATGGCAGGTTCTACAACTAATACCGTACAAGTCACGTATTGTTTCTTTGGATTTCCAACAAATGGTCAGGCCAAGGAACTTCCCATTGCCACTGAGAATGCCTCTGGATGGACATCCCCGAGAACCAAACCGGATCTCAACCAACACAAGGCCGGGTTACTCCTAACTGAGTAACAACTGACCGAATATGCCATCCCCCGGTCCTTTGGGACCTTTTTCCGAGAGCGCTCTCTAATCAATTCACACAATCATAACAAAGTGTTTTCAACATGAGTAAGTATCTGGGCTCCATACCATGATACCACCCTTTTCCAGAAGGAAATGGACACATCCTAAAGGGTGCTACCCCTCATAACCTTGCTGCTTCTTTCCTGTTTTGACCATTCACGGGGTGTGAGGCTCGACGAAGTCACGTCCACAAAAACATACTTTATACAAAAGCCATGCTTTGGGTCAACAAATGATCAACACAATGATCACTAGGATAGACGATCAAATAAATGATCCTATCACAAATAATCAACACAATGATCATTTCAGCATCACTCAGCATGTCACATTACCAAACTGGGAATATATCGCTGATAACTTCAACTATATAACCTTTGAGCTCGTACGTCTCAAAGAAGGGTGTTAAGCAAAGAATAAATTCTCCGCCACCAACAGAAATATATTTGAAAGAAATCGGCTTTATATCTCAAATTGTAATGTCAGACATACAATCCATACAAGTCTGTTCCGGGATCGAACAGAACCGAAGGCACTTACAAAGAAGTCCTTGCAATCCGGATATTCACAATCCTGATCGGATTCACCATCACATATGGAGAACTCAATACCGGAGCAACTCGGTGCAGAGTCAATCGATAGTTCATCCTATCACTTTCGCAAATACCGGTCTTCAACACCGATCTTCAAATGCGATTCACAACGACGTATCACGTATTCGGAGTGGGTTATACGACCCCATGGTCCTTTCCCGGTTAACCCGAATAGTGAGCGCTTATTCAAAAATAAGTGTGCATTCAAATTCAATCAAATCACATCAAATACCCATTCAAAGGGAAATATTGATAGTCGGCTATTGAACTATCAATGGATATGCACACATCACCAGATTCCAAATAATTTTCCAAATTATTTATTTTCCAAGATATCTTTACTAGATATATAGTTTCAACACTTCAAAAATAAATCAATATTTATTTTTAACCAATTTCACTTTTCACATATAAATTCCATAATGAATTTATATTTCAAAATATTCGTGCATATACGATTTCAATAATTCATTTCCATTTATCCTCCAAAAAGATAAATTCTAATTATTCACTTCATATTGGAAAACATTTCCATACTTATTTATTCATAAGTAATTCACAAATTCCTTTTATTTTCAACACTTAGAAAATATTCAATATACTTAAAGCGAATTAAGTATATAATTCATTCTTTAAGAAAATCATTCTCTTAAACATATTTACTTGGGCCAAAACGAATGTTGCGTAAAACATCGTTACGACAACCCAAAATCACTAGTATATGGATTCGAAATTAAAATAGATATATAAATCCCAATATTATTCTAAACATTTCCTTTCGGAAATCATTTACTATAACAACAGTGTTATAGTCCACCATTTCCTTTTATTTCACGAAAACGTCTATTTCAACAATAAATGTTGAAATCTATGGTTTCGAATCTCAACACATTTAAAACATCGTTAGATCGTTTTAATTCTGTTTAAAACATCATATGTAAAACAATTTCTTTAACGTATTATTCACTATTCAAAAACGTGAATATACTACCTTAACAAATTTCATCATTTCTATTCACTTTAACTTAAAGGATTATTCACTGTTCAAAATGTGAATATAACTCTATCTCTAAGTTATAACAATTATCTTATCAAAATAAGTCATTTGCGGATTTATAAAACAACGTTTATAAATTCCGTTTCTATTTATTTATAAAACTTCCTTTTTATAAATTCCTTTATAATACTATTCCAGTTTATAACTCAATTATAAACTACAAGTTCATATTATAAGTTAATTACTTATAAAACGATTATTTTACAAAATCGTTCATTTAACTTCCCAAATTATTAATCTTAACTTATAAGATTGTTTATTTATCCAAAATTCATTCTTTCGATAACTTTATAAATTTTATAAACCTATTGCTTATAAAATTTCATTTATAACTTCACAGTTTATAATTTCATAAATTTCATTCATTTGGGAAATTCATTTTCACTACATTCAAACACTTATAAAAACTCGTTTTATAATGTCCATAATTCAATTTATAAATATCCATTTATAAATCTCTTAATATAAATTAATTTATATTATTCTTTTAAACGTCTTTAAATTCCTTTAAAATTTCACCGTTCTCTTGATTTATAAAATAATCAAATTTTATAAATCTTATATTCAAACTTTTAATAATAAACTCAAAAATCCAGTTTAAACTATTTTATAAAATCATTGGTTCATATTTCTCAAAAATCGACTTTTAATCGTATTTCTAAAAATCAGCTTTTTTTACTATATTTCACAAAAACCATAATTTTTATAACTTTAAAAATTATAACGTTTATTTATTTATAATGGATCAATTCCAAAAATATAGTGCTTTTTCAAAAATCACTTTAAAACCATTTTAAAATCCAAAAATCTGGGTCCAATGATGCTACACACCAAATAGTCAATCACGACTAACAACGATATCATATATCGATATGATAATCCATCAAATATCAAAATATCTGAAATAAAATAAATACTGTTGAGGAATCCAGTTGGATCCCTCCAACCTGTTTTCCTGCATCACAAACATTAGCACAATACCAATTTCGCTCCAGTACGAAATTATCGCGGTATATGTTCTTATTAAATATTATCCGCTTACTAACGGCGTAATAGGGTCTCATCCGCTAAACAAAAAATGCGGGAAATCAACAACTGCAATATATACATATGCCAATATATATATATTGATATTATATATAATACCAATTTCACTGTTTATGAAATATTCGCGGTATATGTTTTTATTAAATAACATCCGCTTACTAACGGCGCATAATGTCTATTTTAACAATCAATAATTTACAGTCATCATTCAAACATGCATTCAAATATTTTAAATCTAACTATTTAAAATAAAATCGAAATCTATTCGATTGAGTGAGAAGTTCTCACCTTGGTTTTAATTTCCGTTTAAGCTTTTATTTCGAATAAAATTAAACGCGCGTTTAATTTTACCCGAAATTCTCACTAACTCCAAACGACTCCAAACCAACTCCATCGCGTAGTGCTCGTCCATACGATTCCAACGCAACTGAGTTTGCATTTTTTCGACCTCGTATGAAAAAGATATGAATTTTACAAGTTTATACACGTTTTATATAAACTTTTACAACATTTATTTAACTATCTTCATACCACATCAAATCCTAGCCACTAGATCTGCATCCAAGGCCTCTCCTTCATCTTCCCCCTTGCGTTCCATCTCCAGGCCGTGCACGTTCAAGGCCGAACCCACTATGCAAAACTAGGGTTTGCATTTTCTCCTCGATCACACAACTACACTCCATCAAACTACCACCATCACTTAGCTCTCGACCTCCTCTACCCCTGGCCCCAAAGACCCCAAGCTCGGCCCTCCCTTTCTCATAAAAAAACGTGCGCAGGCCACCACTGTCGGCCCCACATATCTCGCTCCACGTTGCTCCGTTTCCGATCATCACCGTATGGAATCGAAGCTCTCTTCGTGTTCTTCGACTTTGTAGTTGAGCACTTTGGCTAATTCTTGATGGATTGAGAGAGATTGAGAGATGAGTGTTGAGCATTTCTGGCCATTGAATTAGAAAGTGGCGGCTACAGTTTTTTAGTTAGGGTTAGGGTTATTTTTATCAAATTTATGAAGATGGTGGTCTATTTATAAGGAACGAGCGACACTATTCATCCCGGATTTTCCGAACTCCGATTTAGACGCCGTAACCAGCGTACCTAGGGTTTATCCCGCGTTCCGGACACAATGGAACAGGTTTCGGAAGCTAATTCGGAAGTATGTGCGAGTTATGGCTGAAAACGTTCAATTTAAATTAAACCGATTTAAGTCGATTTCTAGGCGTTTTAATTTGTACCGGACAAACGGTAAATCCAATTGACTTGAAATTTGAAACCTTACAATAATATCACATTACGGATCCGATGAAACTGGTTTCGTCGAATTCCGCGACTTTTTGAAAAATGGCTATTTTGACTCGCCAAATTTAAATTAAAAATAAATCGATGCGTTTCGAGCTGCCACGATCAAACGATAGCTCCGATTGACACGAAATTTGAAATCCGGTAATAACTAACTATTACGGATCCAATGAAACTGGTTTCGTTCAATTCTGAGACTGTTCAAAAATTGGCTATTTTACAGTCGATTATTAAATATTAAAATATTCAATTTTCACAGATTAACTTTTAATTCGATTTTAAAAGTTCTAAAATATTTCTATAACTCCAGTATGATTAAATAAAATTTTCCAAATTATTTTCTATCATATTTAACTCTATTTTCAATTATTTCCATAATTTAACATTTTAAATTATCGATTTAATAATTCAATTAAATCCAAAAATTCAAATAAAAATTTATTTGACTTAAAAATTCACTTATAAATATTTAAAATTAATTAAATATTCAAATTTAAATTAATAAAAATTCTGGGTCGTTACAATCTTTCCCCCTTAAAAGAATTTCGTCCTCGAAATTACAAGTAAGAAAAGTTACAGAGTTTATTAATTTTTTCCAAAATTCATAATTAAACTTCTTTCAAATCTTTACTAAGTTTCCAAATCATACTTAGTTATCTTTTCAAAACAACTATCTATTGTTTAACTTTCAATTTCAAAATCAAAGTTAAAGTTTTCAAAATTTTCCAATTTTCTTAAATTTTTCTAACGCCTTAAATTTCCGGAAAAATTCGCCATAGTCTCCTTTGCGCGGCTCGATCCGAAAAAAAAAATGACAGTATATATATCACAAATATACATCTCATCAAGTAATGAGGCATCCCGAAGGGAAAAAAGTGTAAAAGTGCGATATTTAA